>CM073732.1:10984730-15784730 GCA_037113605.1 Calophaca sinica
TTATCCTTTTTATACTCTCTCCTCAAAATGGGTGACCACTACTAATCCCCAAAAAGATACTTCCTTTTAAGCCCAAAGTGAGAGCCTTTTGTCTTGTATTGGTGAGAAAAAGTGCATTAGGACAAGGAGGGGACCACACTAAAAGCATGAGTCGCAAAGAAGACACAAAAGACAGAGTCCTTTGTTTAGCTTCACTGAATGATCACACGCCGCTTCAAAATCCAGAGTCGCTAGCAACACAAAGGCCGTGGGCATGGCACCAGCACTTGCACCGAGCAATTCTCATAAAAATCTGCACAATGTGACAAAAACATCAAAATGCTCACAAAAGCACCAAAGTGCTTTAAACAGCTCAAATCAGAAACCACATTATTTACATAATCCTAATAATTAAAGGACCTAACTTACTCTTAAACTCACATGATTCATAGTTATAAAGGCATAAATAACTCTTATTTCTAAGAGTTATCACACCCCAAACTTGAACCATTGCTTGTCCTCAAGTAATGACACTTAAACAATAGCGTAAATGTAAGAATTATCACAACTGCAGCAGACTTTGAACATGAAACTTTTTTATTTTTATTTTTATTGGGTGGTTTTCACAAGGCTTCACTTTCAGACAAACTCGAAACAAACAATCCCTTGTACTTCATGCATCATTGACATGGTCACCAATTTTAAGTGTGTGTGTGCAACCCTTAAGCTCAATTCAGAAACTAGTATAACCCTCAAGCTTACCTTAATCTCCCCCCAAAGAATCTCCTAAGTCTGTTCCTCCTAATCAAACAAAGAGAAATGGGCTTTTAACTTAGGATTCAGGGGCTTTACTACATACAAGGATATGCATACAATTTAACTAGCATAGGGTCAGCACACATATTTTTCTTCTCTTTTCAATTTTCATCTTTTGCCTTTTTCTATGTTTGCCTCTTTGTCTTTTGTGAATAACAACAATTGTAATGAAATTACCCTTACTCAACAAAGAGGCTTCTTTTTTTTTTTTTTTTTATATTTTGGCTTTTTCTAATTGCTCGTGTATCTTGCCCTTTTCTTTTGAATATTCACACATGGATTACCCCCAAACTTATATCTTTGCCCATTCCCTCCATTTTTCAAATTTGGAAACAAAGCTTAGACTAAACTAGGGTTTGACCTCACCTTGCTCTCAAGTCACCTATGATTCCTTCTTAAACTAAGGGTAAGTGTTAGAAATTAACAGCCAGTCAACTAGCAATCAGAACAAGGTTCCATAAACACCAAGCAATCATTCCTCATTAAGTCAGCCCATGTGTTAACCAAATTTTTTTTTTTTATACAGTAAAAGATCACTACTGCAATTGTGACTAACATATCCCTCCCCCCAACACAATTCATTGCAGTGTCCTCACTGCAATTACATTATGTTAGAGAAAGGGCTGACTCGAAACAGACTAACAAAACAACTTTGAAACAACAGAATTCAGCAAGAAACCTACTAAACTATTTACTACAGCAAGCATTATTGGTAAGAGATTAAGGTTAGGGCATCCCTGTTTGAAGCCGTGAGCTCCTTCTTTTGGGTGTCCTCATCAGATTAGAGATTGGCTCCTCCTCCTCCTCATCACCAGTGATGGTGATGACTGCCTCTTTGGCAGTCTCTTTTCTCCTTCTTGTTTGCTTCCCTTGGCACAGGTGTCTTCTTTGATGTGTCGAGGGGAGGTGGTGGTTGCCGACCTTCATCAAGATTGGTGCGAGTGCGCCTTCTTCTTGGGAGCTTCACATTCTTGAGCTCCTTTCCTTTTCGAGCCCTCTTCTTCTTCGGTGGTGCTTCATGGTGGCGAGCTCCTCTTGGTGTAGTCTCCTTATTGTCTCCTAAGATCCAATCAGAAACACAGAGGAGCATTACCCAATTTCTTGGGAAGTTAAAATTGAAAAGCCTTTTCGCCATAGGTATTGCTCATGGGCAAACTTCCGATAAGCTTGTTGCTTCTTCAATAATTGGCTCACCATCTCACCAACTCCTCTCTTCCTCATCATTTTGTGCAAAGAGAACAAAGCAGGCTGTGGGCACCGGATATGGCATTCCAAGGCTTTGGAACAGGCCAAGTGCTATCACTTTGTTTAGAATGGGCACCCTTCAAGCTTGCTAGGCGGTGATCAAGCATGGGAAAAATAGACTCCCTTGGTCCTCCTTGCACAGCAACAATCTCTATGAATCGACCTTCCAACATCCACTAATTTCCCTCCAGAATGTGATGCGATGGCAAAATCCTCTCCTTGTCAATGGTTTGATGGTGAGTGGTGGGGAGCAAGCTAGTACCCATGAAATTGTACCAAACCTTAGCTGCAGGGATTAGGGTATTTCTCCTTATCCCGTAGTCGTCCCCTGCCTTTTCTCCCATTTGGTGCCTTCCATCGTTACCGGTGCATTATTTCGCTCATCCGCTTCTCTGCATTCGCCTTAATCCTCTTTTCAAAGGCATCACCTTTCTCTGGCAGAGCAAGGTACTCATTGATTCCTCTTGAGGAGAAGGGACAATGACTCCTGATGTTGGAGTAGTTTGCTTCAGTTGACCATCTTCCTGAGGGGTATTCAACGTAGAACTCTCTCACAATAGCTGTGATGGGGCTCTTAGGGTGAGAGCAAAAGTTTGCCATTGATCTTTGCTCAATCAACCTCATTATGTCGAGAGGCCATTTGCAATTCGAATCCCTCTCAGATGCGGCCTTTTTCCATGCAATCCTCATATCTTTTTCTTGCCCTCATCATGGAATCTCTTCTCCGTGCCGATTTGGCACTTAACTTTTTCCTCTGTGCTCCATGCTTGGTCCTCATGGCTAACAATGGTTGCTTCCAACACTCGGCGACCGGTTTCAATGATTTCTACGGACAAAAAGGAAAACTAGGGTTCTGATTTGAAGATTTGGGAGATTTGGAAGCGAAGGAGAATGTGAGGGTGAGTATAATGGATGGGGTTAGGGTTAACAAGATGGCTTTACGCTAGGTAGAAGGGAAGGCGAGTGGGAATGGTGAGAGGTGTTTGTAGTTGGGAAGATGGGGGTCGTGGTGGATTGTGGCTCTGCAAAGGTAAGTGTTTGGGAAATGGGGTGAGTTTATGAACTACCCGTTAGACTTAATGAAGGAGGAGAGGCTGATTTTCTAATTGAGTGCAAGATTATGAGGATGCAAGGTGGCATACGCCATTGGTTCATGTGGAAAAAATGCACAACCGGGCTGCCGCTTCATTTAATGCCCATAAGGGTGCTTTTGCCTTTATCGCAAGAATCGTCCCTTCAGCCTTTCCTTCTTAAAAATTCAACACTTGAAGTGGTGCCCCCCGTGGTGCCATGGCACCAAGTGTGCAGCATTCAGAACTACAAACCACTCACCCCTCTGCACTGCACTTCCAGCACCAAAATTCAATTTATTCCTGCAAAACAAAATAAAACTAAGTTAAAAATAAATCTGGGCTGCCTCCCAGTAGCGCTTGGTTTATGAAAGTCCTCAGCCAGACTTATTTTCCACTTCAGATATCCTTGAGTTCCGTGGTGACCCTTGTTCTTTCATCAGGGTCACCCCAATACTGCTTTACTCTCTGGCCATTAACCTTAAAGGTTGCACCTGTGGCCTCATCCAATAAGTCCACTGCCCCATATGGATGTAACTTAACTAGCTTGAATGGACCAGACCACCTTGATTTGAGCTTCCCAGGGAATAATTTCAATCTTGAATTGAACAGCAGCACTTGAGATCCTTCTTTCAATTCCCTGGGTTGAATTCTTTTATCATGCCAAGCTTTAGTTTTGGCTTTGTACAGATCGGCATTCTCATAGGCAAAGAGCCTATGCTCTTCTAGTTCATGAAGTTGCAGCAGCCTTGCTGCACCAGCACTCTCCAAGTCAAAATTCAGCTTCTTTGTGGCCCAGAAAGCTTTGTGTTGCAACTCAATAGGCAAGTGGCAAGCCTTACCAAACACCAATCTATAGGGAGATGTCCCTAATGGTGTCTTGTATGCTGTTCTGTAAGCCCACAGGGCGTCGTCAAGATGCAAGGACCAATCTTTCCTAGAAGGATTGACAACCTTCTCAAGAATCCTTTTAATTTCCCTGTTGGAGAGCTCAACTTGGCCACTTGTTTGTGGATGATATGCGATAGCTATCTTGTGCTTCACCCCATACTTCAAAGGCTTTTCTATTAGTTTGTTACAAAAATGGGTGCCCTCATCAGCGATAATGGCTCGAGGACACCAAACCTTGTGAAGATATTCTTATGCAAAAACTTGCTCACCGCCTTGGCATCATTGGTAGGCGAGCTACCGCTTCAATCCACTTAGACACATAATCCACACCACTAGGATGTCTGATTGCCAAAGGAAGGAGGAAAAGGGCCCATAAAATCCATGCCCCATACATCAAAGAGTTCAATTTCAAGAATCTTTGTTGAGAGGCATTTCTTGTTTGCTTGAAATATTTCCTACCCTTTGGCATCTATCACAATGTTTAACAAATTCATGAGAATCTTTAAATAAAGAGGGCCGTAAATAACACCTTGCAAGACTTTGGGCCGCTCGCTCCTCCTAAGTGTCCTCCACAAGGTGCAGAGTGACAATGTTGCGTGATCTTGCCAACTTCTTCTTACGCTACACACCTTTAAACAACTGATCCACACCCTTCTTATATAGAAAGCGGTTCATCCCAATAATATTGTTTCACTTCTTTGGAGAAATCTTCTCTTTTGTTGGTAATCCATCTCCACCGGGAAGGATTTTGCACACCGTAAAGTTCACTATGTCGGATACCAAGGTGCCGTAAGGGCATCAACCTTGGCACTGTGACTACCAGCAGCTTGCTCATCGTGAAAATTTTCTTTAATTTCACCTCCCTGTTGTTCAACACCGCCATTTTCAATTACGGACAAGTGGTCACTACTTGATTCTCCACTCCTTTTTATCTCTCGATTTCTAAGTCAAACTCTTGCAATAACAACACCCATCTTATCAATCTTGGTTTTGCATCTTTCTTGGCAATCAAATACTTGATTGCTTGAGTGGTCGATGTACACCACCACCTTTGTGCCAACCAGGTAGGATCTGAACTTGTCAAGCGAATACCACCGCAGCGGTTCTTTCTCGATGGTGGTATAATTCAACCGAGCATCCACCAATGTCTTGCTTGCATAGTAAATTGAATGAAACACCTTGTTATGTCTTTGACCCGTAGCAGCTCCTATGGCAAAATCACTTGCATCGCACATCAACTCAAATGGCTTATCCCATGCAGGGCAACAATGATAGGTCTTTGTGATTAAGGCTTTCTTCGTTGTTTGAAAGGCTAGCATGCACTGTTCATCAAAATCAAATATAGTTTCATCTTTGAAGGAGTTGGCAAAGGGCTTTGAGATTTTTGAGAAATCCTTGATGAATCTTCTATAGAAACCAAAGATGCCCCAAAAACTTCTTACCCCTTCACACTAGTTGGTGGAGGTAATTTCTCAATGACCTCGATCTTTGCCCTGTCCACTTCAATTCCTTTCTTAGAGACTTTGTGACCTAGAACAATACCCTCTTGCACCATGAAGTGGCACTTCTCCCAGTTCAGTACTAGATTAGTCTCCTCACACCTGGGCAGCACTTGTTCTAAATTATCCAAGCAAACTTGAAATGTTTCTCCAAAAACAGAAAAGTCATCCATGAAGATTTCCATGGATTTCTCAATAAAATCTGAGAATATTGCCATCATGCACCTTTGAAATGTTGCTGGTGCATTGCACAACCCAAATGGCATCCTTCTAAAAGCAAAGGTGCCATAAGGGCATGTGAAAGTAGTCTTGTCTTGATCCTCAGGTGCTATGGCAATCTGATTGTAGCTCGAATACCCATCAAGGAAAGCGGAAACTCCTTCCGCCAACTTGCCAATCATCTGGTCAATGAAGGGCAGTGGGAAATGATCCTTCCTTGTTGCCTTGTTGAGCTTTCTGTAATCCATACAAGTTCTCCAACCAGTCACAATTCTGGTGGGAATTAATTCATTCTTATCATTAGCTATGACAGTCACTCCCCTTTCTTGAACACACCGCCTTTGGACTAACCCAAGAAGCTATGCGAGATCGGGTAAATGATTCCAAAGATCCACCATTTAATGATTTCCTTCTTTACTACCTCCTTCATCATGGGTTAAGCCTTCGTTGTGCTTCAATCTTTCTTGGCATTCTCCTCCAAAAAGATTCTGTGCATACACAGAATAGGACTTATGCCTTTTATGTCAGCCATCTGCCATCCTATAGCCTTCTTATGTTTCTTCAGCACAGTAAGCAATTCCTTTTCCTGCAACAAACTCAAATCAGAAGCAACAATAACAGGAAGGTTGTTCTCACTCAAATAAGCATACTTCAAGTGTGGAGGTAGCACTTTCAGTTCCAGGTCAGGAGGCTTTTCAACAGATGGAATATTGGATTTGGAGCTTTTATCACTGAGTTCCAATGAATCATATTTTCTGAGCCATAATTGATTTACCGAAGCCTTCCCTGCTGTGTTTTTATCCTGCGCTAGCTCATAATCAGGGACATTCAGTTCCTGTTTCAGCACATTCTTGTCCCTCATGAGTTGATGTTGAACCAACGAATCAATGGTTCTAACAAAGGAGCATTCCTCCACATTTTCTGCAGGATACTTGAGAGCATTCAGGACATTAAATTTGATTTCTTGATCATTGACTCTCATAGTGAGTTCACCCTTTGCACATCAATCAGTGTTTTCCCTGTGGCAAGGAATGGTCTACCTAAAATAATAGGTACCTCAGCATCAGCTTCAAAATCAAGGATAATAAAGTCAGCAGGAAATACCAATTTATCAACTTTGACAAGCACATCTTCGATCTTCCCTTCTGGATAAGCTAGAGTTCTGGTCGCCACCGCAGAGTCGAGTTGTAGGCCTGGCCTTACCAATTCCAAGTCGTTGGAAGATGGACTTAGGCATTAAATTAATCCGCCCCTAAGTCACATAGAGCTCTCCCACAATAAGTGTCACCAATAGTGCAAGGGATGGTAAAGCAAACAGATCTTTTAACTTTGGGGATCTTACTTTGCATCAAAGATATCGCACTCTGGGTCATAGCAACTGTCTCAAATTCTCCCAACCTCCTTTTCTTGGTTAGAACATCCTTCATGAACTTTGTGTAATTTGGCATCTGTTGCAAGGCATCAACTAATGGAATGTTGATGTGCAACTGTTTCAGTACCTCAATAAACTTGTCAAACTGCTTGTCTTGATGGGCTTTTTTAAGTCTCTGAGGGAATGGTGGAGGTGGAAATTCAGAACTAATCTATTGCTTGCGATTCTTTGGTGTAACTTTCTCGAGTGCAAAGTGCGAATTGGTGCCGGACGGCACTGCACTCGCCCTGTAGTTTTTGGCACTTCGTGTTCAACTTCTTTTTCTTTTGAGGGCTGGTTAGTGGTAACATCAGTCTAGAAGGACCTGGTAATTCAGTACCACTCCTCAAGTATATGGCTTTATTTGCTCTCCCCCGCTGGCTTGGCAGCTCGGGCCAGAGTGTGCAAAGGAACCACTTGGTCTTTGGTTCATAGTTGCCATCTGCCTAACCGATTCTCCAAGTTTTTAATTCTTTGCACCACGACTTTGGTCTTGGGCTTTGTTTCATTCATGAAGGCCTTCAAAGATAGCCTCCATTGAGTTGTCAACAATAGGAGCAGCAGCTTTTTGAACTGGTTGGGCAGGGAAACCAGGGGGATGGGTAGGCTTTGCAGACACAGCAGCAGGTGCTGCAGGATTATTGTTACTCCACGAAAAATTTGGGTGATTCTTCCACCCAGGGTTGTAGGTGTTGGAGTAAGGATTATTGTTTTTGTTGAAATTCCCTACGTAATTGACAGACACAGGGTTGCTAGGGCATTCCTCATATAGATGACCTCCTCCACAATACACACAAGAAATAGCTTTAGCTTTGCACTGCAGATTCTGCGAAATTCACAGTCTTTGTGTTGGTTCCACCACATTCGGACCTTTCAACATGTTTGCGATTGCAGCCACCTGTGCAGATAGAGCTGTCATTTCACTCACTTCATGGACTCCAGTAACCTTCTTTGCAGCACTCAACCTAGCAGTAGGCCATTGGTAACTGTTTGCAGCAATGGTCTCAATTTTCTCATATGCATCATTGTAAGATCGTGCAAGAGGGCACCACCGTAAGAGGCATCAAGCATGTCTCTTGTTCTTCCCGAGAGACCATTATAAAATGTTTCCATTTGAATGCAAATAGGTATGCCATGGTGAGGACACTTCCTGAGCAGCTCTTTAAATCTCTCCCAAGCTTCAAACAGTGATTCCTCTTCATTTTGCCTGAAAGATGTAATTTCATTCCTCATCCTAGCATTCTTGATTGGAGGGAAATACTTGGTTAAGAATATCTCTGCCATACCATTCCAATCAGTGATAGAGTTGGGTTCCAAGGAATTTAACCAAGCCTTGGCTCTATCCTTCAAGGAGTATGGGAATAGCCTGAGTCTGAAGGCATCATCTGTAACTCCAGGAATTTTGAAGTTCCTGCACACTTCAAGGAATTGTTTCAGGTGCAAGTGAGGGTCTTCTTGAGGTGTGCCACCAAATTGTCCCACAGTTTGCAGCATTTGGAACATCATAGGCTTAAATTCAAAATGATTTGCAGTAATGTCGTGCCTTACTATGCCCGTGTGCATGGTCCGAGGATCAAAAGCGAGATAGTCCCTCATTGGCTGTCCCTATCATTGGCTAAGCCTATGATATCAAAGATGCAAAGACCAAGGCTTGGTAATCGATCTGTGAACACTTTGTCAACACCGCTGCCTTCGCTTCGTGAATTGTTTCGCAGTATGTGGACCGATTCTTTGCCATATTTGCAAAGAAGACCTAATGCAAAGAAATGCTTGTCTCTCCCTTAACAACCTTACGAAAGTTACACAATCTCAGGATCCAACTGATATTCTGGTGCCGTGTGCCTGCGCATGTGCAGAGTTGAGCACTAACAGCTGACACAACACCCAAAAGAATTAGAATATCTCAACTAACAAACCTACTAAATTCAAAACTTTGTAAATTTAATCAATTCAATCCCCAGCAACGGCGCCAAAAACTTGTTGTGTAAAATAATAACACAATTGTGCAAGTATACACAATCGCAACAAGTAGTAAAGATTAAATCAAGATCGTTCCCACGAGGATTGATTAATTGAATTCACAAGTTTTTCCATTAGTAAATGAGTTAGTGAGTAAGTAATAAAAACAGAAAATAAACATCAAGTTTTTGTGATTTTAATGAGTGAATAAAGGCAGAATTAATCAAGTGATTTGAGAATAAAATGGATAAAAGCGATTAGGATTCAGTTCATTCATATTTCCACTAGGTTGGTTTTGATTGCCATAAGTCGATTGCCATATGGCACCTGGGCGCAGTGGCACTAATGTGTGTGCCTTTCAAAGACTTTCACCAGGGTTAAGTAAAGGTTCCCTTATGTCTAAGCCCCCTTTATGTTCCCCTTGTCTAATTAATATGGCCAAGAACACCCTATAAGTCGATTGCCTATGTCTAGTTTAATCTAACTCAATTAAAGTGTCCTCTAATTGATAATCCTTATAGTGCCTCATGAATTAAGATGTCACCACCTTTCAAAGACCTAACATACATGCACCTAACCTAAGTTGATCAGGCTCAAGTTAAGCATATTAAAAATAAATGCGCATGAGACAGATGCATAGGCAAGGACTTATAGACATTAACCAACCAAGTTTTAATACAAAGTCACTTCATCCTAACCTAAGAAAATTAGCTCATAATGAGCCTAAAAACAAAACAACATAAAGCTGGTGCCGCAAACAAAGTTCATGGCACTAGAGTAGAGTATAGAGACTATTACAGATATGAATGAAACAGAAAAAGCGAGTTGAATCTCACCTTGTGAGCTCGAAACCACTCTCTCTAATCGGCAATGCCTTCTTTGTCTGCCTTCAATCTGACTGAGCAAGTAACTTCTCTCCATGAACAAGGTTAATAGCTTGAATCAATGGTGTTTTGGAAGAAGGAAGGTGAGATGCGCCGCTTCTATTTTCGTGGGGAGATAGACGCCGCCTAGCGTAAAGAATGTATCGAACCAACCTCCTTTTCATTAGGTCATTATCCTTTTTATACTCTCTCCTCAAAATGGGTGACCACTACTAATCCCCAAAAGATACTTCCTTTTAAGCCCAAAAGTGAGAGCCTTTTGTCTTGTATTGGTGAGAGAAAAGTGCATTAGGACAAGGAGGGACCACACTAAAAACGCATAGTCGCGGAAGACACAAAGGACAGAGTCCTTTGTTTAGCTTCACCGAATGATCACACGCCGCCGCTTCAAAATCCGTGAGTCGCTAGCAACACAGTGCCATGGCATGGCACCAGACTTGGCACTGAGCAATTCTCATAAAAATCTGCACAAAGTGACAAAAACATCAAAAAGGTCACAAAGCACCAAAGTGCTTTAAACAATCAAATCGTGGAAACCACATTATTTACATAAATCTAATAATTAAAGGACCTAAATTACTCTTAAACTCACATGATTCATAGTTATAAAGGCATAAATAACTCTTATTTCTAAGAGTTATCAGAAGGCTTTCAGAAGTGCAATGCTGACCACTGTTGTTTCTTCAAGAGATATAAGTCCAGTTATATCATTTTGTTACTTTATGTCGATGATATGTTAGTAACAGGTTCAGATATGGATGAGATTAAAAACTTGAAGATGCAGTTGTCAAAAGAATTTGACATGAAGGACTTGGGTCCAGCAAAGAAGATCCTTGGAATGCAAATCACGAGAGATAAGCAGAGAGGAATTTTGCAGTTATCTCAGGCGGAGTACATCAACCGTGTTTTGCAAAGATTCAACATGGGCAACGCCAAACAGGTCAGCACACCTTTGGCCAGTCATTTTCGCCTATCCAAGGAACAGTCACCTCAGACGGAGGAAGATAGAGAATCCATGGCTAAGATACCATATGCTTCAGCCATTGGAAGTTTAATGTACGCAATGGTCTGTACGAGGCCAGACATTGGCCATGCAGTGGAAGTAGTTAGCAGGTTTATGTCAAATCCAGGAAAAGCTCATTAGGAAGCAGTGAAATGGACTTTGAGGTATCTACAAGGCACCACAGAGAAGTGTTTGTACTTTGGCAAAGGAGAAATAAAAGTACAAGGCTACGTAGATGCAGACTTTGCAGGTGAAGTCGATCACCGAAGAAGTACCACTGGTTACGTATTTACTGTTGGTACTACAGCAGTTAGTTGGATGTCGCGGATACAAAAGATTGTTGCTTTATCCACTACAGAGGCTGAGTATGTAGCGATATGTGGCCAAGAAAGAATTGATATGGCTTCAGGGATTGTTAACAGAGTTGGGTTTCACACAGGAGAAGAGTGTTTTGCACAGTGATAGTCAGATTGCGATACATCTGGCAAAGAACTCAGCATTTCATTCCAGAACGAAGCACATTGGTCTTCGTTATCACTTCATCAGATCTCTGCTTGAGGATGAGGTGTTAATGTTGAAGAAGATCCAAGGAAGTAAGAACTCAGCAGACATGTTGACAAAGGTAGTGACTATCGACAAACTGAAGTTGTGCTCAACTTCAGTTGGCCTGCTAGAATAATGCACCAGAAAGGTCAGCTGCAAGATCGAGGTGTGAAGACCGATTGAAATCAGTCTTCAAGTGGGAGATTGTTAGTCAAAAGTACACCTCCCAACCAACCCATTAATGCCACCGAAAGAAAGAAGGAATTTTTCAAGCAGTGCAAGCTTTTCAACATGCACCGAATAGTGCATTCATATTTTTCTACGGTGGCAGCATGACATGCGCCGGTGAGAAGAAAAAAAACGCTGGTGAGAAGAAAACGTGTGCAGCCAGCTGTGAATAGTTGGCAACGTGAATGTCTATAAATAAAAGCTCATGGACGAAGGAAAATTCATTCCAACATTGAGAGAAAATCAGTGAGCACCAAGAGAAAAGGTGAGAAATATTTAGAGAGAAATATTTTGGGTGTAATTTGGTTGTGGGTTTTGTGAGAGAGTGTGAGTGTTTGTAAACACAGTGTATATTTCCCTTTTCAATAAAAGGTCTGCAGCAGCCCGGAGACGTAGGCATTATTGGCCGAACTCCGTTATCAATTTTTGTGTGTGCTTCCGCATTTATTTTTCGCTCTTCCACTAATCTGACTATGGGGAAATTTTGCGTAGTTTCCTAACAATAAGTATTTTGTTATTAACTTAAGAAATAATCTATATAATGTAACCAAAAAAAAAAAATCTATATTAATGTACATGTGCTCATGGAAAATTTATATGAAAGCTTACGAAATAGATGAGATACAGAAGTTATAAATTATAAGTCTTTTAACCATTATACCACTATTTTTCTTTTTTTTCTCCCTATATAAGAATTTATTGAAAAATTTATTCAAATTAACCTGTAACAAGTTGTAAGTTGACATGATGTTTGGAACCCTTTCTTTGTTTCCTTCCATAAAAAATGTATTTGAAGTGGGGATGACATTAGATATCATACTTGTTCGTATTTGCACTTTAAAAATATACCTCAAGCCAGATTTCATATCCACATGGAAACAACTTTAGTATGCATACCCTGCCTCTTTGGGTATCTATATACCAAGATTCATTACCCTTAGTATGGTTAGCTTAAATACGGTCTTCCCTTTTTTTTTTTTTTTTTTTTGCAAGCTAGTAAAACATGATCACAAGATTCTTGCGTGTGATTGGATCAAGGACGATGATTGTATCATTGACACGACCTCCATGGGTTCCCATCGCGTTTTTGAACGAGCATGACTATTCCGTGAGGAAGGTAAAGTTTTCTCGCATGTGAAGAATTTGATGGTGTCTTTCTCTTATGATATGACTGTTTGCATTTGGGATTTCATGGTGGAGGATGCACTGGTGAGTAGGTATGATCATCACACTGAGTTTGCTGTTGGAGTGAGTGTGCTTGTTGAGGGGCTCATGGCAAGCAATGGATGGGATGGGCTTGTTTACGTGTTGCAGCATGAAACTGACCTCAGGGCATCTTATAAGGGAAGGCAAAAGGTAGGTTTTATGTTAAATCTGAAGTGAAAGGTTTTTTACGGAGTAAGTTGTGAATTTAGAGTCTAATAATAGATCTTTCCTCATTTATACGAGCTTAAGTAAAAGATTATATATATATTATGGTGAGGTACTCTGGAAGGTTGAAACTTGAAAATTGAAATAGTTCGGTACAATTTTTAGTTAGGCACGAGAATGGGTGGATATGTAAACCTTTTTTTAGTCTGTATCTTGTTTGAATTCTATAGCCTATATCTGTTTCATTCCCAGTTTGAAAAAAAAAAAAACACATAAATTTCTTATGTCCATGCCGAATCATATTCATATCTCCTATCTGAAATATGAAATACCATATAACCAAAATATCTTAATAATGGTCTTGTCTGGTCTAATCAGGTCAAACAGCCGCATAACCAATGAATCCAAATCCAAAACATTTCTGTTTTGCATTCTCGTTTTTGTGAAGACCAATTTCTGATGTCACATATTTGGAACCCTTTCTTTGTTTCCTTCATAAAAAATGTTGTGTTTGAATCGGGGACGACAATAGGTATCATACTTGTATTTGCACTTTACTGCACTTCAAAATCAAAACCCATTAACTTGGATGACCACCTAAATTGCTCTTCCCCCATCATTGTCTGATGTGTTAAGTATTTTAAAATTTTTTGATCGGTCCTAATTATAAAGTGCTTCCCCAACAGGTAGTGTCTCCATCTCTGTACAATTCCTCCCATAAACTAACTTAAGTTGCACCCTGGCTGATAAGGATTGTCTGAGAAACGCCATTGGTTTGCCTTCCTGATACAAAGTTGCTCCCCTTCCCTTGCTTGATGCGTCCGTTTCCACTACAAATGGTTTATTGAAATTTGGAACAACCATTACTGGTACACATGGCATGGCCTTTTTAAGCTGAAAAACGCTTGCTCTGCCTCATCAAACAAGCCAAACTTATCCTTCTTCAGCATAAGGGGTTTGGCCATCAACCAATAACCCTTCACAAACCTCCTATAGTAACCGGTGAGACCCAGAAATCCCCTTAACATCCTTAGGGATTGGCCAATTGAGCATAACTTCCACTTCGTTTGGGTCTGGGGGATACCCCTTCTACTTTTCCCACGGAAAAACTACATTTTCTCTCTCTTAACCACCAGACTATTCAGCCTTAACACCTTAAAGACCTCACTTAAATGCACCTTATGATTGTCCTCATCCTTGCTCTATATTAGAATATCATCAAAAAAAGACTAAAGAAAACTGTCCCAGCAAAGGTTTGACTACCTCATTCATTAACGACTAAAAGGTTGATGGGGCATTGATGAGCCAAAGGGTATGGCCAAGTATTCGTAATGACCTTCATGAGTATGAAAGACCGTCTTTGGTATGCCCTCCTCTTACATTATGATCTGGCGGTACCCCGATTTGAGGACCAATTTGGAGAAAATTACAGCTCCTGCCAACTCATCGAAAAGCTTATCAATTAACGGAATTGAGAATTTATTAGGGACTGTAATTTTGTTGAGTGCTTGGTAAACCACACAAAACCTCCAGCTAGCTCTCATCCTTCTTCCTGACTAAGATGATGGGGTTGGAGTATGGGCGGTTGCTAGTCCGCATAATGCCTCCCGTTAAACATGTCAGCCATTAATTTCTCTATTTCTCACTTTTGAAAATGTGGATACTTGTAAGGACACAGATTGGATATGGCAATCCCTCCTTATGATGGGATAGCCATTGCTACCCAAAAAATAAAAATTAAAGACCATGCAATATACTAATAAGTTATTTTTTTCAGCCTATATACATATATATATATATATATATATATATATATATATATGTATGTATGTATGTATCAGTGTTAATATTAATAGAACACATTTAATTGTACCGAGTGACAAGATATATAGTACCGAGAGAAAAATCACAATTCACAGACACGCTACTTTGTTTGACAGACACACTACTTGAAGGGTGTCTGTTTAATATTTTATACTCTCTGTTATATTAAAAAATGCTATTGGTTTATTTTATAATTTGTTTACTATATTGGTAAATGGAATGAAATTCATTGTGAAACAAAAGTTAAAGTTACCAAACGAAACACAGATACCAAGTGAAAGCGAAAGCCAAGTTAAAGTTATAATTTTTCTTTAATTGTTGTTTTGTATCTAAATTCCTAACATTTTTAATTATTTTTTAATGAAATTCATTTTGGCTATAAAACATTACTGTTTATATTTAGCCCCTTCATGATTTTAAAAGAACAGATGGAAGTTCTAAGAGCATCTTTATCGCTCGTTGCTCAAGTTTTTTTCTGCCTTCCTTAAATTCCTCTCTCCTACATGGCAAGCTTTTTGGTCAAAGCATTAGTGCACCGTTCACTAATACTCAATCAAAGCAACAAGCTACTGCACCGTTGTTTGTCAGTTGAGCAACACGAGAGGTGTGCCAGCGATGAGAGAGACAAAGAGAGATGAAATCGTGGTGTAGAATCTGTCAGTTGAGCAGCGCGAACTTGTTAGCACTGCTGCGGGTGCTCTAATATATAACTCTAGATTTTATATCTTTATGTTTATTTTATTTAGTTATTTTGGATGGTATCGTGGTTGTTTTTGGTTGCAGCAGCTCTCATATTCAAACATGGTCAGCAATAATTGGCACTTTGTCAAATGTTTATTTATGAATGAAGTTGAGATTACAGTATTTTCTGGGCTTTTAAACCTTAAACTCGAGATATCATTATTCTAGTTCAATTGAGAGTAGTTCTATGCAACTTGTGGTAGATGAGATAACTTTTGATGTACCAAAAAAAAGGATGAGATAACTTTTTAGACAAGATAACCAACTCTTGATTTTGATATTGTTGTTCATTTTATCGTCTGCAGTCCTGATTTAAGATGTATTTTACTTTTCCTTCTACCTTCAATTTGAATATCGTTTTTTATTCTTCATAGTTGACTTGAGTTTCAAGCTGTAAATTATTCACTGGTCGTTTCAGTTTAATATGGTGAATAATGTCCATGATTTGATGGATCTGATCTTGACATGGAAGTATATTCTCTGTCCTTGATTTGGCAGATTTGCCCCTGTTTGTATTTTGTACTAGCTAGCTACTTCACGATGCTGAGAAGTAGCTAGCTACTATGCAATAGGTAGGGATGGTAATTTCCACCTGTGTGTGGAAATTCCTGTGGGGACTGTCCCATTCGGGGCCCCGTGGGTGGGGAATTTTTCCTCGTGGGGACGGGGACGAGAGAGAAAATTCTCCCGCAGACGATTCGGGGACGGGGACGGGGATCACACCCCCCGCCCCGTGGGGTCCCCACCCCGAACATATTACATAACTATTCCTAAAAAATACATATATATGTATTATAATGATTTGTTTTTTGGTCTTTTTATGTCTTTTTTAATTTTTATAAACTATAATGTTTTAGTGAAATAAAACAAAAGAAAAGTCATTACTCATCAGATTCACAAATCATGATCATAATGACTTCACATGTTGGACTAGACATCGAAAATTGATTTTGATATTGTAATTTTGAAACTTTTTCATAGTTTTATATTTTTTTCAATTTTATTGAATGTAAGTGTTTTTTTTTTTAATTTTTGGGGTCCCCCACGGGACCTGCGGGAATCCGTGGGAACGGGGATGGGGGAGGAAAACCCCCCATGACGGGGATCGGGGACCGGGACAGGGGGAAATCTGGGGAGCGGGGCGGGGAGCGGGGGAGCACTCCCCGGTACCACCCCGCCCCGTCGCCATCCCTAGCAACAGGCCGTTTGCAAGAGGGAATATTGATTTTCTTTAGTTAAACTTGCCTCAGGAAGTTCAATTTCCAATCATGCTGTTACAAGCTTGAAACTCCTTTTTTTTTCCTAGTAATAGAAGCCCCCACCTATATGCACTCATGAAAACTTAATAAATTCTAAAAACTCTTTGATGGTAGCGCAGGTACCTTTTCAACATAAAAGGTCGTCAAATTATGAAAAGGAACGTCCTGCAACACATTACTACGTATTATATAAGGCAAAACGTATGGCAAGTTCTAGAGTGAACAAGCATGGTGGGTAACACCACCATGCACAAGGAAACCTGAACGTTGGATATAAAATAAAATATTAGACGGCTTGGATTGTTTGTGTTTTGCGGTGGATCAACCGGTGAAGCCCAAATTAAAAGTATTGCTCGATGGTCCCTTTTAAAACAGGTGTTAAAAAAAAGGTGTATGATACAGAAGTCAGGGGACGAGATCGCGAGAGGGATAGACCGAGAAGGGGAAAGGCGGTGCGCGGGCGAGAAGGGGTACGAAGCGGAGAAGATGAACCCCGGCCATGGCTGGCCACGGTGGTTCCGGCTGAGATCGCTTGCCACACGAGCGAAATGATATGACACGAGCGACGGTCCCAGCATGGTGGCGAACAATGGTCGTCATGATGGTTGACTGAAGAGGTCCCACGTGCAGCATTTTTTTTTAATTTTTTTTATATGTAAAACTAACTAACCAAAATAATATGTAGAACCGTAAATATCAAAAAAATGATATTTACGGTTCTCTTGTCTTATTTTTTTTTCCTTTTTTTTTCTATTTATTATTTTCTCTTTTTTTTTTCTATATCTATGTATCTCTTAATTTATTCTTTCTATTTTTATTTTCTATTTTTATTTTTATTTTTTCTATATCTACATAGTTGTCTGTTAGTTTTTTTTTTGGGTACATGGATGGATGTATTGTAACTGCATTTATCCATTTTTGGGGTGAAAATGAAGTTAGGAAGCAAAAGCAAAGTATTAGATTAATTATTTAGAAAAGACTATAAATTAAGTTAATGGTGTAGCACATTTTTATAATTTTTTTTATAGTTAGAACTAACCAAAAAAAAATATCTAGAACCGTAAATATCAAAAATATGATAATATCAAAAATATGATATTTACGGTTCACTTAATTTTTTTCTTTTTTTGTTGTTTTGTTTTTTATTTTCTATTTTATGTTTTTCATTTTTTTCTATATCTACACATACACCGTAAATATCAAAACTTCACCCATTTTGTCTTCTTTCTTTTTTGTTTTCTTTTTGTTTTCTATTTTTTATTTTGTCATTGGTTTTCTATATCCAATATCTGTTGGTTTATTCTTTTTATTTTGTTTGTCTAATTTTTATTTTTTATTTTTTTCTATATCTACATAGATCCGTAAATATGAAACATTTGTCTCTTATTTTATTTATTTTTTGGGTATCCACTTTTGGGATGAAAATATGAAGTTAGGTAATGGAACAAAGCAAAAGTATTAGATTAATTATTGAGAAAAAGCAATACTCAACCAAAAAAGAGTATACATTAAATTAATAAAGATTTGATGTTACCAAAAAGAAGATTTGAAATTTTTATTTATAAGCTATATGCGTATTTAACCAATATGAAACTTTTTCAATAAACAAATGGATATATTTCCTGGCATTTTCGGTTGTTACAAATTTTGTTTTTCTTTTTCCATTGAACCGTAAATATTAGGGAGACATATTTCGGTTGTTTTTTGATCCCGTGCTCCCTCATTTATTCGAGTTGTGTAGTCTAGCACCCTCTCACTTATTCGAAGTTGTGTATCGTGTACCAAGAAGTGGATCGGTTGTGTAATCTTTGCATAGTGGATCGGTTGTTGGCCATCTTGGGAACCCTGGTGGCCATATGTCATTGTCAACGATGAAGCCCCACCGAATGTGACCTAAAGCCCCATGTGAGCATCCGACGCCAGCTCTTCACTTCCTAAAATCCAGTATCTGAGGTCAACCCTAGTTTAGGGTCTGAAGTAAAATCTGATTCTATTTGTAGTAATTCTATGTTAATTAATGATAGGAATGAACTAAAGGATACTATAATTGCTGATAATGTCAAATTAGAGCAAGATATTGTTAGGCAAGAGATGGTGGAAGAACCATCATCCAGAAATGATGTCCTTGTTTATGATGAATCACATTCAATGGACGTGGGAGAGGTACATGAGAAAAATGTATCTGTTGAGGAAAATATTAGTAACAAAAGAAGTCAAAATGCATTGCTCTGTATTTGTGTGATCTGTGTTGTGTTTTCTATCCTTCGAGAGTGATCCAGTTGTAGGCTTCGCTGCTTCTCCGTGGCTCTGCACAAGTAGCTACTAGCACAAAGATGGTTTGGGGAAAAATACTAGAAGTGGAAACCTTAAAACTAAGCTTGGGATTGAGGGAGTAGAAATTATTTTTTCTTTTCCCTTTTTCTGGTTTTTGATTTGTTGACATTTACATATTTGTTAATATTTTACAAATGAGGTAGTGTTTGAGAATAAGAGATTGAATGTTACTGGCTTGGTGAATCGAATTTTTTGTATCTGCGATTCTATTAAGCAAAATTCTAAATTTAGTTGAACCCAAGTGATTGAATGTTACTCGATTGAATGCTGCAGTAATAAGTAACACCAGCCACCTTGTAAAATTCTAAATTTAGTTGAACCCATATGTAAATAATTTATTTTGCAGATAATATTTATTTGAAATTATAAACTTTAAATATAAAACTCCTCATTGTTTTAGCCTGGGGTTTCATTTGGACTATTAATAATTAATAATAGTCAAGTAGTAGGCTACTTTTTCAGGTTTTTTTTCACGCACCTTGTTTTGCTTCCTGCTGATGGTGGTTGCTTCTAATCATCAATTCCAATATGTTGTTTGTCATTGCTAGCTTATTCGTCTCACATGCATCATATGCTTTTAATATATTACCAGCCAAATGGGGCTTCTGTATAAAATTTTTGGATAGGGTGTCACATGGATCATATGCCTTTATTTTTATAAGGAATGCAAATATGATTACGAAGTATAAAATTTACTGTTCTTTCAGCAGCTAAAGTGCAATATAATATTTTATGATTAGGGTTCTTGATGGTAGAGTAATAAGATTATCACAGCCTTGTGGAAGTCCCACATGTTGGAATAGGTATAACCTCATGGTGCTTATGGTAGGGGTATATCATGATTTGGGGGTTATGGTTTAACTGATCACATCTGTTATACTCTTGCTTCTTATTGGTTTAAAAAATCAGAATCATAGGTTTCCTGAAAGGCCTCATAACCTGATTGCTATTGCTCCCCCTTTTTAGGCCTCAAGTAATTTTGGTAGCATTGATGTCTATTGTTCTGATGCTTTTAATCTGATTGTTTATTTGGTGTAAGATCATTGCTATTTGTTTTTTATACATGTGGTTGATCATAGGTTGGCTTTCCTTTCAGGTTATATAATTTGTTGATATTAGGCGGCTCCAATATAGCTGCAATTACAGTTGGAATTTGCATATAAATTTGTAGTACTTCTGGTACTAATTTTCTAAATCTATCTATCTTTTTCTGCTAAAAAGGTCAAAATATTTCAGATGTGTACAATTTGAGTTTGATTTGTGTCCAAGTTTAGAAAAGCGTAGTCTTCCATAAGTAAATAGCCCTAAGGCTGATAATTTCTACCCACCTAAGTGATAGGGTTACCGCTACAAGTGTTGGAAATAATAGTAATAACATCATAATCATATATCAAAATAAGAAAAAAAAATTGTGATAATAGACATTCGGTTTTGAGCTGCCAGAAAAATAAAGGAACATGAAGAAAGCTGGCCGTATTTTAATATAATGATTTTATGCATGCTTGTGTTTAGTTATGCACATGGTTGCTATCAAATTGTGTGAATTGTACCATGGTTGGTCTTTGTACACAAGCCAAATGAAAAAATAAGTTTGCCATGATTGATCTTTGTACAGGTAAAGACATCGATTGGGAAATCGATGGAGGCATTCAAGGTAACAAAGGCGGAGAAGTATACATCAAAAGTGTTGGTTGGTTTTAAGTTTTAACATAACATGGTTGTGGCATGAAAGTGAGGCACTAAATGGAGTATAGAGTGACCTGATTCTGTATTTTAATTTTATTGTAGGGATTGGAGGATTTGGGAGTTCTTGTTGGAGACAAGTATGAGAATACTGCAGGTGGATATGGGTATGAAGATGGAGACGGATATGATGGGGGATTTGATGATGGATATCAGCAAGAAGGAGGAGATAACTCTGATGATGATGATGATGATGACGACGATGATGGAGATGGAGATGGAGATGAAGATGAAGAAGGAGGTGAAGGAGGTGCTGAGTCATTTATGGAAGATGGCATAAACATTAATGGGTTGGTCGACCTTATGAATATTGATATGAAAAATATCAGCATAAATGATGTTAGTAGGTTTGATTTTGCTGACTTACATGTGGCATACTTATTCTATAGTTGGTATGGTAGATTGAATGGATTTTCTGTTCGTAAGAGTAGGCTATTGAGGAACTGTAAAGGGGAAATATTTCAACAAACATTTGTATGTTCTCGAGAAGGATTCAGTGGAAGATAGGGAGTTGACACCTGAAATGCGAAGACGCGAACAAAAAAACTATACAAGGTGTGGGTGTGAAGCCAAATTTCGCGTCCACGTTGATATTCATTCAGGGCGATGGTATGTTTCCTTATTCATGGATGAGCATAACCACGAGTTGCTTGGAGAAGTATATTGTGCAATGTTACCAGCTCATAGGAAGATGACTGCTGTGGATGCTGTGCTAATTGAAAATTCTACAAAAGTTGGGATAAGGCCGTCACAAATTTATGGTGCATTTGCCAATATTGCAGGTGGCTATCATAAGATGAGGTATAAAAAAAAGGACATTTACAATCAAGTATCCAGACAACGCTAAAAGCAAATATCTGATGCTAGTGCTGCTGTGAAGTTCTTGCAAGAGCTTAAAGGGAATGACCTGTTGATGTTTGTTGCGCACACTGTGGATGATGAAAGCAGGCTTCACCACCTATTTTGGTGTGATGGGGAAAGTCGAATGAATTATCAAATATTTGGTGATGTGCTGGCATTTGATGCAACTTACCGTAAGAACAAGTACAAGTGTCCTCTGGTGATATTTTCTGGTGTTAATCACCATAACCAGACAATAGTTTTTGCTACTGCGCTTGTGGCCAATGAGACAGAAGAGACATATGTGTGGTTGTTGGAACAATTTATGGTTGCCATGAATGACAAGGCCCCTTCTTCAGTAATAACTGATGGTGACATTGCAATGAAGAATGCTATCAGTAGGGTGTTTCCTCGAACACACCACAGACTATGTTCATGGCAATTGCTTCACAATGCTACAAGTAATGTTGCACTTCCAGTTTTCCTGCCTTGGTTGAAGAAATGCATGTTGGGTGATTACGATGTTCTTAAATTTGAACAGTTGTGGGAAGAAATGGTGAACAAGTTTGGCCTGGAAGACAACACATGGATCAGAGAGCTGTATGGCAGGAAAAAAATGTGGGCAACAGCTCATATTAGGGGCAATTTTTATGCGGGAATACGGACGACATCACGTTGTGAGGCATTGCACATGCATATACTTAAGTTTGTTAATCCTAGGATTAGCCTGACCGAGTTTGTGCAACAATTTCATAGGTGCCTAACTTATTTTCGATTCAGGGAAGTGGAGGCAGATTTTCAGTCCCAGTATGGTGATGTAGTACTCCAAACGAGTTATAGAAGTCTAGAGAGTTCTGCATCGAAGCAGTTCACAAAGGAGATATTTCTATTTTTTCGTAAGGTAACCTATGACGACATTCCTCTTGTTTGAAAGTATTAATAGTTTCTTATAATGTTGAACACGCTTGTTGGTTCGTTGATCACATTGATATATTACTAAGTAGTAATGATTTAACAAGAATTTTAGTTGTTTCCAATATTCCTTGTTTATAACTAACTCTTACTGTGATCATTAGGCTCTCATGAAGGCGACATTAACAAGCTGTCATGGACATACAACAAATGTCAATGTATTCTATTTATTCGATGTCTAAGTATCCAGGCGTAGGCAAAATATGGCGTGTGACATCTTTGTCCTTCTCTGTTGAATTTAGTTGTTCATGCCTAAGGATGGAATCAATTGGAATTCCATGCGACCACATCGTAAGGATACTGGTTTATCTAGACTTCAGAGAGTTTCCCAAGTGTTTGGTGCTGGATAGATGGTCGATATCTGCTAAGGAGGCAATTCGCGGAAGTTACCACGATGGTTCTTTTTATTGGGATTCTTATTTGATTGCTAGATATGCTAATTTGGTGGAGCTCTGCAGACAACTATCTGAGTTGGCATCGAAGGATGATGAAGACTATACACATGTTGTTGATGTTGTTACAAATGAGCTAAATAGGTTGAAATTCAAGTATACTGCTGAAGGAGCTACAGGCAGCAGTCAGACTGTAATTGCACCTGAGATATTACATGATCCACCTATGGCTAGAAGCAAGGGTTGTGGAATGAGCCGAACATCTAGTAGCGGGAAACGTGGGCGACCACAAAGGTGTGGTTCATGTGGAGTAACTGGACACAACAAACGATCATGTCCAGCCAAGAGGGTAAACGAAGAAGTAACTGATTCTGCAGTGGTGTATTCATTGAGTGCGCCAAGAGGAACACGTAGAATTCGCAGTGTTAGTGAAGATGCTTAACAGGTTGCTTACTGCATTATGTTGCATCGAACCTTAGATATTTTGTGTTGTATGAACAATATCACACTTATTTCTGAATGTTATTGTGTTAATTGGTGCGTCATGCCTTCATGTAGGGAAGACGCCATCGCGAATATTTGAATACCTTATATAAGGCATTTGTTGTAATGATGCATTATTGTGGTAGTTTTTGATAAATTCTTATCCTTACAAAATGTTGCATTATGGTGGTTGTTTTTGAAGACCTTATGTGAGGCATTTCTTGTAATGATGCATTGTGCAGGTAGTTTTTGAAGACCTTATGTGATGCATTTATTTTAATGTTGCATTATGGTGGTAGTTTTTGATAAGTTATTATCCTTTTAATCATTTATGTAGTGACTGTTACGATGATATTTGTTTGTTGGTGGATGATGCATTTTGTTGCTTGATTTTAAATAGTTTGAATATAATTTAGATGTCTCTGTGTACTAAATTGAGAGAAGCAGGTCCATTGAAATGCTATATGTCTGGTAGTGCCATTTTGAGATGCTTTTTGTTGGTGGATGATGCAAGACCATTTCGGTTGTTGGTTATTATTGAACTCGTTTATCAAAAAATAGCATCTGCGAATCCATTATTTTTAATTAGGCCATGTTGTAATTTTTATTTTATGATGCATATGCACAATAATGACCTACTGTATGTTGTAATTTTGAAGTAGCACGGTTAAATAGTGAAATGGTATTAAGCGAGAAGCTCATTGTCGTCTGCATAATACTGACCCACTATATGAAAAGAGGTAATACATAGCAAAGGCCCAACGAATTGATCCACTATGCCATCTGTAGCGACCGAAAAATCCGGAGGGATTTATTCGGGTTTAATGGAGCCGCCACCAATAATTTATTTTGAAGGAAAAATATTGGAAAAAACCTTTTGAAGAAAAGTGGTCCTTAAGACCGGATTTGGGTTCTAGTCGATTATGCGTAGGGAAGGTATTAGCACCCACGACATCCTTTCGAAAAAGGTTACCTCTAACTAATTGTGCAAAATTTATTAACTTCTAAAAAAATGTTTATTTCCCTTTTATAATAAAAAAAATGAAAATTAACCAAGGTAAAAAAAAGAGGACTTAATAAAAGTCGTTTATTTTTGCGCTTGACAGGAGTGGGCTCCTGCTCCTACGTATCTCCGGGTGCAGTGGAGAAATCAAAGGCTACGTAGTTCTTGGGTAAAAAATGGTTGTGTGTTGTTTGATTTTAATTAATCAAATTGTGACTTATTTTTTATGATTTGCATAGTGACTAAACCAAAAGTAGATTTGACGTAATCACTACTAATATTTTAAGATGTTTTATTAAGAACTTGTGACGACCAAACCAAAAGAGAATTTGGAGTAATCATTGATTTTAATTTTTTTTAAAGGGGTTTGCATAGTGACCAAACCAAAAGCGGATTTGGCGTTGTCACTACTAATATTTATTCAAGAAGATTGGAAAAAAAAAAGGTATGGTTAATAAATATAAGGGATGAGTGGAACGTTCACATTTTTAGGAACCCTAGATTGGGTCAAAACCAGTGGACTAAAGCCAAAAAAGGAAACTAATAATAATAATAATAAAAGGGGTCGGAAATAAAAAAAAAAGGAACGGGGGACGTAAAAAAAACAAACAGAACACGGAGAGCGAGGAAAAAAAAAAGGAGGGGGGCATAGAAAGTTGAAATTTGAAACCCAGCGTTATAAAAAAATAGTAAAATAATAAAAAGTAAAAGGTGAAGGAAGCGGCTAGAAACAAAAGGGGAGAGGGAATTATTTGGGTTTCATTGGAAACCACGAGAAAGCAGAGCTGCTCTGTAGAGGAAAAAGAAAAAAGGCTCACGAATGGGAGAGAGGGAAGAAAGGGAGGAGGGAGCTCATGGGAGGCGGAGGAAGAAGGGGATTGTGGGAGGCTGAGAGGGAGAGGGAGGTTTTACCTCCTTGTCTTCTCCCTTCTTCTTCTTTATTTTTTTTTCTGCTTCTTTTTTTTTTATGCTTCTGTTTCACGTTTTTTCTTGTGTCTATTTCTTCTCCTCTTTTCTTTTTTCTGACTTGGTGAATTAGGGCTTCAGTGTGGAGCCTCTAATTCTTTGATTTGTAGTAAAAACTCCCAGTATTTTTCCTCTAAAAATCTCCTCCTCTTTCCCCCTATTCTCTACTGCTATTTATAGAAAAAACAGAGGGCTCAGTTTGTCCACTTAAGGTTGCAACTTGTATGCTAAGTGTGTACTAAAATGAGGCTGAGGAGATGGTAACATGTGCAAAGTCTGAGATGGTATCAATGGTTTGAAAAAATATTGCAATCAGCCGTGACTTCAACAACGGTGCTCCCCCTTTTTTGATTAAATTGCATTGTTTGTCAAACTTGGTTGGCAGATGAAGAAAAAGCAAGAGGCCTATGGGGGACATATAGCTGTAAGACATAGTTTGTAGAGTGGCTGAGGAGATATCACGAGAGGACTTTGGTGAAGATATCTGAGATGACTTTGTGAAGGGTGAAGTGTGGAAATCTGACTTTGATTTTCAGTTTTGAATTTTAGGTTTTTTTTTGTTAATAACGCTTGTAATGGACTGCAATTAGGCTAAAATTGGCACAAAATAATTTATGAGGATTTGTCCGTTGCAGCATTAAAAGGCATTTGTCCAGCATTAAAAAATTGAAACACGGATACGAAAATGATTCTCGGACACACTTGGTGTCCGACATCGTATTTCCAAACGACCTATCACTAGCCCGGCATACGATCTCAACAGCTCGGCATACGATCTCCCCAGCTCGGCATACGACTTCTCCACAGCTCGGCACGCGACCTCCCCACAGCTTGGCGTACGACCTCTCCACAGCTCGGCACGCGACCTCAGCTCGGTACACGACTTCTCCATAGCTCGGCACGCGACCTCCCCACAGCTCGGCGTACGACCTCTCCACAGCTCGGCACGCTACCTCAGCTCGGTACGCGACCTCCCCACAGCTCGGCGTATGACCTCTCCACAGCTCGGCACGCGACCTCAGCTCGGTACACGACTTCTCCACAGCTCGGCACGCGCGACCTCGGCTCGATGCGCGACCTCCCCACGGCTCGGCGTCACGACCTCTCCACACTCGACATCGACCTCCCCGGCTCGTGTGAAAAAAAAAATTGAAAATATGAGCGGACAAAATTGGGGTATAACACCATCCCAGTATAAGATACACTAGCAGGACATGGTTGGCACTAAATCGACTCTAAAGGGAAAACAAAAAATTTTCACTTCAGATATACACATACAAATCAACTACACACGTACTTTTCAGCCACTATAACTAAGCATTAATAGCTTCCGACCACTATAGCTAAGAATTTATATATAGCAAAAGAGCCCATTTTCCTACTGTATAATTTCCAGCCACTATAGTCAAGGTGGTAATACACAGAAGGCCGTGCATAACAAAACAAATCGGTATACTGTCTCCAAAATATGCTAGCGTGCAATTAATACCGTCAGCTAATAATTCACCTGTGGGCCCAAAATATAATATGACACTGGTTTTCTTTGTTCAATCACTTGGGTCATATGTCAGCTCGTTCCAGTTGTCTCTAGCCTTCATTAGTAGTGCATGCAGACTCTGGTTGTGTGCACCCAACAACAATCGCATGGCAATCTTCATACGCATTTTTTTGTCATTCAGCTGTTATTAAATTTTTTAAGCCAAATGGTTGACGAGGCAAAGTGTTAGAATACCAAGTTTATAATAGTAGGTAAATAAATAATGAAACAATTGATTTTGCATGTAACCCACCACTCCAGGAATATTATGGTGAAAAGAATGTTGCATATTCATCCACTCTACCACCCATAGACCGGAACTGTCACTACATTGGAGCATGATGACAGAATACATCATTACATAATTTTAATAACAGTTGAATAGTTAAATAAATATAATTGCATCCTTGTGTGATGTACCTATTCCCACAATTGGGGATACCCCTTGGCTCAAAAACATCCCACAAAGCAACATCAATGTAGTCATTGTAAAATTCTTGATCAATGTACACACGTAAAATTAGAGAACCCAATGCGTTGCTCTGTATTTAGTGCCAGAGACAAAATTTAGTAACACAAATAGGCTATAATGATTTTGAAGCATAATATCTACAAGTTACCATGCGCTGAATTGTTTTCCTGCGTTGATCCAACACGTCATCAGTGAGATAAGAGTCAAGATGAAAGACCTTTTTGTCTGATATTTGCACCACCATCAGATACCAATGTCCACCCTCCTCTTCTATTGGTATATATATCTATAATTTAAACATATAACACATTGAAAATGTATATTTCATAATGCAATAAATGTCCAGCGATTTAAATGACGATAGCGATTTAAATGATGATGCATAAAAGTATATCTTTGGGCCTTAAATCACTATTTGTACTAAATGATACGTTTTTTTATAATTTTCCATAGCCCCATGGACTTGGGTGGCCAAATAATCTAACCAGTTTAAGCTTAGCAATGGGGGGCATCCAGTCTTTGCCATAGAACATATGCAGCTCCTCAATGGTCCTTTCCCTTGTGACATCGACCTGCATTAGTTAAATGTAAATGGAGTTCAGCATGATATATTTTTCGTTCATTGTGGTAATTGGTATATGGCATATAGTGTTCAATCAGCGACTTACCGCAAACGACGGAGGAAGACACCAAACACATTTGTTGCTGTTGTTCATTTGTGTCCAAGTAACCATAAGTGACTTCATGAGCACCATCTGTCGTTCAATAGGCCAGAGTTTTACTTGTTGATAAAAAATAATATAATGCACAAGTGATTATTATAGCAAACATTTAGCATCATATACATATATACATATAGTACATAGTACGTACCTCATGGTGGACAATTTTTCCAGGAATCAAGCACTCAAAGTCAGCTCTTGTGCCTATGTTGTTCCCCACAGCGAATACCTCCTCACTGCAATAGGCAACAATAACACACAAATATTTAAAGGAAAGAATGTTTACAAAGTACCACTAATATGATAAAAATAGATTTAACAGCACCTTAGCTCTTTCTCCATGTCGAACACGTATGCACAAACTTGTCCCTCTGCAAGACTCAACCTCATGTCTGTGGTTGACTTAAACTTGCACTTGGATTTCTATCATGGTATATGATGCTCATTACACATAACATAGATTAATGTGTTCACAACTAAATAATAAATAAATGGCATAGCAAGTGGGAGTACCTTTGGAATCAGTTGACCAGTTGGTCTGTAGGCAGAGTTGGGTAACATATCCATTGCTGATATCCCTTTGGAGATTTGGCCTAAGGGTGATGGGTGTTTCGATAACCCTTTCGAGCTTTGGCTTAATGGCAATGACCGCTTCAAAGATACTTTCTTCGTGGTTGAACTAGGAGTTGAGTTGTTAGTTCTAGCCTTCTTTGTAGCCGTTTGTGACGTTGTTGGAGTGAACGACAACTTCCTTGGTTCCAAAGACAATTTCTTTCCTACAAAGTTATGGGTAGCTCTTGTCGTAACCTATAGGCAAGTCAAAAACAAGAGTCAGTCACTATGTGCACGTTCATTGGTATGAAAATGTGACTATCCATCATAAAAATGCAAACCTTGCTACGTGCACATTCCTTGTAGTTGCTCATGAAGGGCTTGTCTTTTATAGTATCATCGGCTGATACTTCATCCATTGTACCCTCTAATCCTCCTTTGCATTTTTTATTACCCTCTAATCCTACTTTGAAATTTTTTCCAATGGTACCACTATCCTCGTTGTCACTATCACTGATTAACACTGTTGAAATCTCTTTTAGAGCTTCGGCTCCATGGTTGACCTTTTTTTTACAATACTTGCGAGAGCTGGTCGCCTTTGCTTTGCCATAGATATTCTGTTGTACGTTCTGTTGCGCCAGTGAATTACTTCCGGTCCCATGTAGTGAGTCATTTTCAGATACGACTTTTGGTGTAGGTGTTGCTTCTACTTTCACTAATCTGCAAAGCGTTACAAGTATGGAGTTGTTTGTTTTGTCAATGCTATCGACCCTGGAAACCAAATCCTGAGACACAGTTAATGAAAAGTTCAGTTTTTATATGGCTACATATTTCCCGCTTAATACACTTAAGAAAAAAAAATACGATGATATGTAATGTGCGTGGATTTTGCATTAAACCCACTTTAATGGCACCCTCCTTTGAAGCGTTCGTTTTGTCCATATTTTTAACCTTTGATGCCAGATCCTAGTTGACAAAAAAACAAAATACTTCATTCTATAATACTTTTTTAAGCTTTACGGTGAAGCGCATATGTTAGTTTATAACAAATGAGAAACAATGACACAATATTTACAACCTTAATGGCATCCAACAGATATTCCAGAGTTACTTCAGTGTGGACCACGTCCTCCTCGGCAGTTGACTTTCCCATGTTTTGGCCACTGGATATGTTTTCCTTATGATTCATAGTCAACTCCTTATCCCTAAGGAGAAATCACCAGACAAATAAACATGGTGAAAACAAAATAGGACCTTTATTATAAAAAAAAAAAATCTCCTTATATCTCATATGTATCAGATTATCTAGCAGTAGGTTTGAAAATTTTCTTGTTAACTTCATTATTGCATAGAATGGATTTAAACAATGTTGAACCTTTCGTTTCTAGAGTCAGACACATCCATTGGAACTTCACCGGTATCCATTGCAGATGGAGAAATTTGAAGCTTTCAGTCTGATATGCAACGATTGATTCTTTGGAGATGTGAAATGTGTTTGGATCTTTAAAGTGTAGTGATTTTAGTAAGGGTAATATGGTAAGTATGACACTGTTACATCGCATTTATTGCATGTCACTTCGATAACCCACTAAAATTTGCTTTTAGTTTGTCTAATTTAACAATTAAAAACCAAAAATTGAGCCCCTCAATTCAGTCCATCATTACCATCTGTTTATTTGATATATACAAATTACAGAATCCCACACCCTAAGTAGTAAAGTAGTCAACAGTTATTTAAAAATATATATCGTTACCTTTTCTACCAAATTAATAACAAGAAGCAACTTTAAAAATAAATATCGTTACCTTTTCTACCAAATTAATTACAAGAAGCAACAATTAATTACAAGAAGCAACAAGTCCGGTCACTAAAACCAACTAACATAACGGATCTCGTTGGATTTATAGTCATCCCTTAAATAATTGATAAACGATTCAGTTTTTATTAAATATAATAATTAAAATTTCCAATCTCACAGTCATTTTTTTGGTCTATTTATTCTACCAATAAGCATATGTAGTATTAAAATATATGTAGACGCAACTATTTAGCATAACAGGTTTTGTACTAAATTATTTGCTAAACTAAGGCCTTTTTTTTGCAGATTTATATATTTTTTTAAATCATAGTGCCAACAAAACAAGGGTAAATCTTAATTTTGTAAAATAATGTTGACATATTAGATATAAAAATTGCAATAAGACAAAGCTTCAAATCCATTACACATGACAATATGTGTCATACAAAGCTCAACACCAAATTTAGGTAAAGGAAAAAAGAAACACAACTCCCAATGAAGCCCAATGAACCCCATAGACAATAATGTGGTACACACAATCCTAATCGAGCAGCACTACTTGGCTGTTTATGTCTTTGATTTCTTCAGTTAAAGTAGTTGCATGCATACCCAACACCGTGCTTTCTTCCTTAAGCCTCTTCACCTCCTCCTCTAACAATTGGACATTGTAGTAATTATAATCTCTGATTTTCTTACCAGAGGCATCCAACAAGCGACGAAGCAAAGCAGCTGCCACGTCCTCTCTCGCATCATAATCATTTTTTCCAAACCTACCCATGCAAAATGGAGATAGTCCAATTGCAAGTGCAGTCACAGATGCATAGTATCGTCGATACTGTCGACCATTTACATTCTTCACCGTTTCTAGCGTGTAAGTAGGTAGAGGAACACCAAGTTTATGACAGAGTTGCTCGAGTTGAAACTGTATGCTAACTTGATGAATGAACTCATCAGAATCAGTCGCTGGTGCCAAGTGTTTTGTTATTATGTCTGTCAGTTTAACAACGAAATTGTTATGCAACTATTGCAAAGAAATATGATACAAAAATGATAATAAAAACAACACTACATACGTACACAATATACTTACCCAGACTGTATGAATCTGTAGATGATCCTTCCCCAGTGTGATGCATTATTGGCCTTCGTTGTGGCAATTTGAGTCGAGCATATTCTTCGTTGTGCCCATGTTTCATGCAGTGTGCTATCCAGGCTGACTCGGCTTCTTCATATGTATCGTAACCTTGGTAAAAGTTTCTTGAGAATCGATTAACCTGGGCTTTACAGTCAACCCAGTCTAAATACACTCCAGGCATGCGGCCATGAAACACCACATATGCTTTCTTCCGCTGGCTGCTCATGGTAAGCTACACTTGATACATATGTTTATAGCAATGGCACTTGGACAATGAGTGAAGTACGGTTATATAGCCGAATGCATGTGTTGATGTGTTTACTGCATATTCATTTGGTAGGTCACAAGCAACTGGAAAGACCTTAATTACGTAGTTACTTTTGCATTTGGGAATTTATACTCTATTCACCAAACAAAAGGGTAGCTCTTTCATTTATTATGAGTCAACCAAATTAAAGAATAGCAAATAGTACCTGTTCCCACGTCTGACCGGCCGTCGAAGCATTTTCTTTATGGTTATATATATATATATATATATATATATATATATATATATATATATATATATATATATATATATATAAAGCATATCGAAGCATGTCTGTAGATTTTATTTTCCTTCTCTCAAAGAAAAATATATTGCAGTCCTGTGTCATATCTTGCCGCAGAAACTATCATGAGTAATATCTAATGCCTTCAACCAGTACAGTAAAAAAAATGACTAAATAGATCCCACAGTAAATTTAAATAATATTGTCTTTTCTATCATCTGACACTATTATTCTCTATTAATTATCACTACGTATTATCTCGCCACCTTTTCTCTCACCTAAACCCAATAATATTGTCTCTCGCATCCTCTCCTACCGTCATCTTCATGTTAGAATTTAAGTGTGAGTGATTAGTTTCACATTGGCTAGGATTGGGCTAAGTGAATGATATCTAAGAGAAGTGACTCATATTCCCAATGCCTTAACGTTTTGGGTGAAGATGTAGTGTCCGGGTCTCTTAGTAGTTATAGTTTTTAGCCTGTTATTGCTCTTTGGTGCTCCCCGGACTCTCCAATAAATGGTATCAGAGCGGTCTTTAATGTTACATTATTAGAATTAAAGTTTTTTGTTGATGCCTTGGGTTTTGTTCTTGGGTTTTGAGTTTTTGCCCAAAAAATAAAAAATTTTACATGAACCCAAAGGAATGCGCAATTTAGCCGCATAATTCCATGCCTGCGATGATAAATGTGTGGTGATTATAAAAACAATTTATCTACGTCAGCAATTGAGATGCCCAAAGATAAATAGCATTCAGATATGAGCACATTGGAATTCTTAGTAGATATGGACCTTATTCAAATATGCACAGTAAGGAATTATGAGTAGATAAGGTTTAGAGTTTACAAGCCTAATTTAATTGCCTGCTGGACCTTATATTAGTAGATGTAAGTGTGACCAGATAAGGGGATAATGGGTACCCTATTAGGTTTAAGACACTATAAAAAGGGGTATGGTCTCCAATACACCGAATCGCCGTCATCCATTCTTCTCCCCATCTGAAGAGAATGTAAAGTCTCGTCAGAAAGCCCAAGAAGATTCGGTTGAGGAAGAACCATAAAGCCGCCGCTAACATACTTGATATTTGTTGCTATGGATCCATGTGTTTGTAATTTGTTCGTGATCATTCGTTTTACATTCCAATTTAAGTGATTGATTACTATGAATCCAGGTATTCTTCTAATTCTTCATAATCAAACATGTCGTAAAACTTAAGGGTAAAAAACTTTTTGTTTTTGTTCAGCATACTTATATGTGTTGATAGTTTCACTTCCACCACATTTTGGCTCATATTGATTTAATATTTTGATTGTAAAGTTTATTGCTTCTCTCTGTTTTTCCTTTTTTCAATTGTCATATTTTTGTCTTATTTTCAGTTGAAAAATTTTTAGTTCCCTTAACTAAGCGTTTGTGTTTTTTTTAGTCTCATTTTTTGGCTCTTCTTGAGGCTCATTTTGTCTGTTTGTATTCATACATTTTTAATAAGAATAAAATTTTAAAACTTTCTTTCTTTCATTGTCTGTGTTTCAGAAAAAGCAAAAGAAAGGAGAGGACAAAAATATGTCATACAAATTTGTACTCGAAGGGAAAAATCACGTGTATTCACTGTGTCGTTCAGAGGGAATAATTAACAGTGTACTCCATATGCCCCCATATTTTTTTTTTGTCTGAAGCGTGATGTTGTTGAAAGGTTCTGAAGTGTGATTTCACATCACATTGAAATAGTATTTAAGACCCACTATATTTTTAGGATATATAGAAATAAAAAGCACCAGAAGGGAACCGTGGCTGACCAGAAAAAAGAAATTCAGTATGCTACATTGGCTCACGATGGCTTAACAGTTGAACGCGTGTACGGTAGACAACGCCACTTTCCATGCTGAAGACACTGAAGGGAACCGTAAATAACTCATACCCATATTTCCGGTTCAATTTTTTTTTTTTTACATTGAACCATGAATTACGGGTGAACATATATTAAAGTCGTCAAGATACGTGTGCAAACCGTAAATTAGTGACTCCCATATTTTCGGTTGAATAATTTTTTTTTACGTTGAAGCATAAATTACTTAAATATAATATTTACGACTGAAAAAAAGTTATTTTTTTAACCTGTTGAACATAATTAACTAACTCAATATCATATTTTCGATTCAAATTTTATTTTTTTACATATTTAACCTTTCCATATTTTCAGTTCTATAAATTATTTTAGGATTTCGTAAACAAAAATTACGGGATAAATTATTTTTCCATGTTAAACTAAATTATGGCTAAATTATGGTTGTTTATTTTAAGTTTCAGGCGGTTGTTTATTTGTTACGAATTGGTACTAAAATTATATAATGTCTTTTATATGGGGATAATTGGGAAGGAAAAAATTCAAACCTAAAATAAGTACCAAAATAATAATTTACCCATAAATTATTACTTCATTAGTACTAACTTTTAAAATTTCTAAAATAGCCCAGAGAGTTTTTTTTTTCTTATTTTACCTTATCCCTTAACTTTTCAGATTTCCCTTATCTCCTTTTCTTATTTTATTGATTACTATTCTACCTCTCACATTTCCGTCTCCCTCCTCCTCACATTTCCATCTCATTTTTCATACCCAGTTTTCCTCCTCCTCTCCTTCCTTTTTCAACCACTCCTTCCTCCCATTCGTAACAAGATATTCCGTTGGGAAAGGTAACATTCTCCTTCATACTGTTTATATTCCCTTGTGGGTGTAAAAATAAAATTAATAATCATCATTTACTGTTTTTTTGTTGTTTATATTTAGTTGTGGGTAAAAAAAAATTATAATCACTTACTGTTTATTTCTTCTTACATATTAGTTGATATTTTAGGTTTATAATTATTTTCCTTTATATATTTTTGGTTCAGATATGTTTACCGTATATGTTCATATATTTACGTTTTGTATATAAATTTAGCTGTTTATATATACTTTTGTCAAAAATTAACTCCCATATATATATATATATATTTACATTTTGCCTTCCAATATATAGGTTTTTTGCATCCATATTTACCTTTGTTAATAGATATTTACTGTTTATCAAAAAATTCTCCATTTTGCCTTAAATATTTACGTTTTAGATATATTATTTTTTTATTTGTATTTTACATTTACCTATATATGCTATGTTTGTTTGTGATGTTTACGTTTCCTAAAAATATATAAGCCGTCAATATATTCTCTAATGGTTTTATAACCTAACCGTTAATTTTTTAAATTTTTTAATATTAATAGGTATATATTTATGACATAATTTCAAAATGCTTATTTGACAATTTGTTTTAATCTCTCTCTCTCTCTGGCTGAAATATATATGTCATGGATATAAGTATATTTTTTTAATTGAAGATAATTGTTTTTAATATTTATTACTCCCTCCGTCTGATATTGAATTAGACTTGTGCAAATTTCTTCTAATGATTTATATGGTAAAATAGGCTTCTTCAACTAAAATATCCTTATCAATTAATTGAAGTGCTTTTTATCCGGAGTGGTAGTTAGTAGGAGACGAGCATACTTATTATTCGAGAACAAATATCTACGTTGTTTGTAATTTACTTACTATTTTGCTATGTGTGCAACTCTGGTTTGTTGAAATGTGTTTGTTTGTGGTCTAAAATTACATATTTTCAGAAAACTAGTACTGTGGCCCTCACATGGTAACCGGTCGGGTTGAATTGGTTGGTATGAAAAATTGGCATAAAAATGTTTAAACACACGAGAGTAATGTTTATAGCAATGGTTTGTGAATTTTTTTGTGCTGGAATTTGTGCTAAAGACCACATGATATAATGTTTTAAGCAATGACATGTAATGCAGTAATGACAAGAGTAGTGAGGGGTTATTTTAATTTTTTCTTATGTTTTGGTTCGATTTATAAGAGCTGGTGTAGTAAATTAATTATCTCCTAACTGAATTATAATCATAATGCTCTCATTAGATAAAGTGTTAGTTTTAGTATGTATTAAGTTATTTGTATATATAGTAGAAGAGAGAAGAGGAAAAGAAACGAAAAAGATATTTAAAAAAAAAGGATGAGGCGCATAAACAAATAAATGGAGGAAAAGATAAGAAAAAACAAAGAAGATCGAGAAAAGTGTGAGGGAGCTGCAGATGAGCATGCAGATGAGCAGGAAGTAGAAATTGTGTGGAGGACACGTGAACCAAGGTTCGAAATGTTGTTAGAAAATGTAGATAGATAGGTAAATATATTGGAAACGGCCAAAAATACGTTACATTACCTAACACTTTTACAGCGTCCTTCAACACATACGAAAGACATGACAATCAGTCATCTATAAGACACGTGTTTTTTCCATCCTTCAATAGGAAAATGGTAGCTGCCTGGGCCATTTACGGCCACAGGGATACATCAGACAAACACGCTACCATTGGTGCCAGTAGCTGACAGTGTGGTTTGAATGAACAAATGAAGACTTACGAATCAAATGCCAACACGCCAACACGTACCTGTTGGTGCGACAAACACGCTCCCATTGGTGCTAGTAGCTGACAGTGTCGTTTGAATGAACAAATAAAGACTTACGAATCAAATGCCAACACACACAAAGAAGCAGCACAAATTTAATAAAAATAAAAGCAAAGAAGCAGAACTATGAAAATCAATGTTGTGAAGTAATTTTTTTTTACAAGCTAAAACTAACATATTTTTAATAATAACATTTTTTTAATTCTCAAATAACAATATTAAATGCTTTCAGATTTTTGAAATGATAAATAAATATTTTTTCCTATTTAAACATTTTAAAAAAATTATAAGCGAGTAAATCTGGATAAAAACATGTTAATGGCAATAGAAGTAAAGAAAAAAGCTAGTAATAATACACATCACTCAGGATAGGAGAAAATGACGCAGCGCCCTCTACTTTTTTGCTAATATTTGTTAATGATTAAATAAAAATATTAAATGCTTCCGGGGCTTAAATGGCAAATTAGGGTTCACATGACAAATAAATTGTGGATATCACAGTCTCTCCCACCGCCCCCAGCCGTTCTAATACACATTTAGTTACCACCCAGCCCACCGTCTACAACGTCTCCGTCATCGTCATCTTCGGATATTGCATAATCAAATTCTTCGTCAACATAAGAAACTGCAATATCATGTCCTTCGGCTACAACCGCACCCGCATAACCAACTTCATCTTCCACTGGTGGTTCGCCAAGCGGTTGACTAGTCATAGGAATGTGAAACTTAAAACGAGCACGTCCGATGTATCTCATTTCCATTAAAGCACCATTTGGGATGACGTAAAGCCTTCGTATACGATCCGCTTCGGTCACTAAGAATGGGCGACCGTCAACCACCTCTACATAACACGGAAAGGTGTTTCCCACTCTGTCTTCAATTGTCACGTTGTTGGATAAATGATGCCTCCACCGCCGGTAAAATAAACGGGGAATTGAAACAGAATCCTATTAAAGGCAAAAAATAATGGTTGACACAGCACGTTGCTAACAATTAACGACCGATCAACAAAAATGAAACGATGCTATAAAAATAAAACTTACCCTATTAGCGATTAGTGCGGTGACGAAGCATTTGGAACGATCCATGTCGAGGGATAGCTAAACGCTTACAGAATTTTTCGTCCTTGCCTTGAAAGCGTGATAGAGCCTGGTGGGATATATAGAAGGTTGTTTGGTGTTGAAAGACTTTATTGCACCTGGCCTCGAAAAAAATTTTTGTTTTTGGTCAAAACCTGAAGAAATAGCTGACAATGATGAGACCCATGTTCTTATTTTATATACTTTTTTTGATCCGAATACCAATGTTCATGTATTTACATTATATTTATAGGATGCATATCCAGAGCCTTTTAAATTTATAGTGACCATACTTTAATAATTTTTTTTACTTAAAATACTCGTAATTAAAAAAAGTGAAATTAATCTCAATAATTATAAAGACGTTTTAGGAAAAACAAAGGCAAACAAAACATGTATGAATTCAATAAAAAAAATACTCTCACTTTTTTCCTTAAGAAGCATGAGATAGTCAACAGCTTTTTATTTTTTGTGACAGAGACAGAGACATAGCGTTATTGGGTATATAATATGTTTGAGGTAGGCTTTGCAAATCGAGGTGCAATAAAATTTCCTAAATCCAGTGTTTTAAAAACCGAACTGAACTAGACGGTTTAATCGGTTGAACCTTGAACCGATATTGTTTACGGTTCGGTTATTTTGACGGGTCAACCGCGGTTTCGTCCCGGTTCGAGCGGTTAAAAGCGGTTGAACCATGACCCCGAAATATCACCGGTTCAATGTCCTGTTCGGTTTTTAAAACATTGCTATTTACCTATGTTACAAAATTAAAAATACTATAAACATTATTTTGCCACTTACTATTATAATTATTTATGCAAGCAACGCGCACGGTACTATTTTTTTAAAAATATTTATGTTTACTTAAAAACAAAGGCACCAAACCAGCATCGCACACATAGCAACATAGCAAGTAAATTACAAACAACACATGTTAACGGGTCTCAAAATACATCACTCTTCACTAGACGAAGTGCCAAATATATTTCTACTGGACGAAGGTCCAGTCTAGCCTCAGACCCTAAACCATGCACTATTCGGAGTAACTGCTGAATGTAATCGTAATATGCAAGTCTAACACATGACTCTGTAGGAAACTTCTATGGTGCACAAGGAAGGTGGGTAACACCACCGTGCACAAGTTTCTTTCACCGTTAGATAAAAAAATACTCAGAAGTTATCATGCACCCTCCCACAGTAGATCAAATCCCCTCTTTGATTTCTCTCCCTCTCTCACCTCTTCGTCGATGGTTCTCCTTGTCACTTCTCCGGCTTCATCTCTAATGATACGACCAGGCAACACAGATCAAGTTCGTCCAAGGTTGCAACGCCACCCTAAGCCCCGTTGCAGTGATGCGTGGCAGATTCTGGCTTGTAGTTGTTTCACCACGAGCCAACCAGTAGTGTCGTGACTCGAAGTCTCGAACACACCTGCTCGCTACTCCCCGGGCGTCTTGCGTTACACCGCCATGGCCTTAAATCGCAACCTCACCCATCACCACCATTTTGCGCGCTATCTCCCAGATATGCCAGAGATTTCCATTAAAGGCACCAACAGGAAATCCCGTTGTGTCATCGACTAAACTATGTAAAAGTAAAAGTGGACCCATTTTATTTATTTTTTTGAGAAATTATTAATGGACTAACTGTTTTTACGTAGGAGTTAGTGTTTATTTATTTATTTATATATTCTAATTAAAATCTATATAAATGTGATAAACATACATATAATTTATTATTAAAAATACTTTGAACAGTAACAATTTAATAGGATAATAATAAATAAATAAATGAACAAATTATTTTATTAATAAAATATAGATGTGAGGTTAGATACTTGTAAAATATGATACATAATTATTTACGACTCAATACCTAAAATAAAAATAATAATTTTAAATAACGAGAAGTATGATAAACATCGATTTACCGTTAAATCTGTAAAAGGAAAATTGTACCAAAAAAAAATGTAAAAAGAAAAAACAATTTACTAGAAATATGTTACGTGTAAAATAAAAATTTTGAACCCTAAATAAGATATTTTGTTATTTACAATTCAATATGTAAAAAAATAATAATAATTTAACCGGAAATATAACCAACTTCAAACACACATAAAATGAAAAAATTAATAATCGGCCATTAATAACCGGAAATATCGTAACCAATTATTTACGGTTTAATGTAATAAAACCTGAAGCATTATTTTTTTTGTTCGAAAACGAAGCCTAACAGTCTTACAACTAGTGACGGCACAAGATACCTACCGTATGTATTGGATGAGTAGTGCCAAAGATACAATATTTTGGGTAACACCACCATGCAAAATTTTCCTCTATCTTTGGATTAAGAGTACCTTATAGTAATACCATGCACCCTTTCCACCAAATCATTTCTCTTTAAAAAATGATTTTTTTTTTGGAAAATAAAATTTGAACATCACTTTTCGCGACACCCATTTCGACACCGTATATCCATTAATGCGAACAATTTTTTTTTCTAAATTTTTTTAAAAATTTTCTTCAGAAAATATTTTTTCCAAAAAATAATAATTATAAAAGTGGTTAACGCAGTACAAATAAGTGTCCCATTTTTTTTGTGGAAAATGATATTTGAACATCACTTTCCGCCACACCCATTGTGACACCGTATATCCGTACGTGTACGGACAATATTTATTTTTCAAATTTTAAAAAAAAAATTCAGAAAAATATTTTTCTCTACAAAATATAATTATAAAAGTGGTTAACAGAGGGACACTTACAGACAATATTTTTTTTTTCAAAAAATAAAAAAAAAATTCTTCAGAAAGATAACTTTTTTCCAAAAAAAATAATTATAAAAGTGGTTAACAGAGGCACACATAAAAATAGAGGGGCACTTATTTGTACCGTGTTAACCACTTTTATAAATATTTTTTTTTGAAAAAAAATTATTTTTCTGAAGAAATTTTTTTTTAAAAAAAAATTTTGAAAAAAAAAAATTTGTTCGTACACAGATATACGGTGTCGAAATGGGTGTCGCGAAAAATGATGTTCAAATATTATTTTCCAAAAAAAATAATTATTTTCTAAAGAGAAATGATTTGGTGGAGAGGGTGCATGGTATTACTGTGAGGTATTCTTAATCCAAAGATAGAGGGAAGTTGTGCATGGTGGTGTTACCCACCATGCTTTCCCACCCTAGAACTTGCCACCAAGATAAATGGTACTGTTATTTTTTGAAAAACTTTCAATTTTCTCTGAATAAAAAATAATTCAACCGTGACACGTCAGCAGGGTCATCACTGAGATTTTGGGTGTCCTGTACAAATGGATAAATTTATGGCCTATTTTTTTTATATATCGAATATATATATATATATATATATATATATATATATATATATATATTATCAAAAGTACACAAAGGGTAGGTTGCTAAAAAAGTGTTAAATACACCCTAAAAAACATTAAGTAAAAATTCCCAAAAATACTTAAATACAATTTTCATCTCTTAACTTATTTTTTGGATTCAATTTGGTAATTTAACTATTTTTGTGGTCAACTTAAAAATTTATAGGACTTATTTGGCCTAACTTAAAGATTTAAAGGATTTATTTGGCTTACTTTAAAAACTTAAATAACTTAATTAAAAAAAGAAAAAGGAGAGGCAGGAGGGAAAGAGGGAGAGTGAGCGGGAAAGAACTTATTTGTTTTTCCAATTATTAATTAACTAGCCAGATACACGGGTCACGTTGTTTTTTCGCATGTCTCTAATTTGTAATATAAAAGAGAAAATGAAATTGAAAAAAAAAACGTAAAAGAGAGGAGCTGAGTGCAGGAAGTGAGTTGATTTTTGGAAGGACACATGTGTTAAGGGAAAAAAAACGTAACAGAGAGGAAAAAAAACGTTAAAGAGATGAGAGTATGCATGGGAAAGAAGGAGAGTGAGCGGGAAACAACTTATTTGTTTTCCTAATTATTAATTAATTATTTATATGTAGATATTATGTATATAATATATGGTTCTCTTTATGGACAATGATTTGACCACCCTGTGCTATGCCCATGCTCATATCAAATCAATAAGTATTGCAATAGCTTATCATACATCATATTATCAGTGTGGTGGACAACGACCCAATCCCCAATTGGGAGGTGGTCAATAGTTCTTTGTTATCAGAATTGCACGGTCAACAAGAATACAGTAGAAGCATATGTTTTTTTATCAGGTGCAGCGAATGATATTCTCTGCATAGTATAAGCACAGTAGAAGCATATGGTAAAAATAAGCACAGTAGAAGCATATGGTGCGTGCAGCGAATGGTATTCTCTACGGGAAATATATCGAAGGTGGTAAAATTTCATCAAGTTTCGTAAAAACATTTTTGGAATAATAGTGAAATTTTTTGACAATTATAGTGCCAATGAAATAAGGGTTAATGGTAATACCCCGGAACCATTTATAAGGCAAAAAGTCATTTCCAGATTCGTTAAAAAATATATGTATCTGGTCCAAAAATTAGACCAAATACATATATTTTTTAACAAACCTAGAAATAATATTTTGCCTTACAAATGGTTCCAGAGGGAGTAAGTCTTAGAGCATGTTTGGATAAGATTGTGAAATGCCGTTTGCCATCAAAATGCCGGCTGCGACTGAAAAAATGGAATCTCAATTTATTTTTTTTTGTGTTTGGTTAGGATTGTGGATTGGGAAAATGGGGTTTGACCAACCCACAATCGATTATTTTCACAGCAACCAATGGGTTGCTTTTCATTTTACAAAACGCCGTTTCGTATTTTTAACACACTAAGAGTGATTCTACTTTGTCAACCAAACACAAATCAATTCTTTTGAACTCACTTTTAAACTACCATTACCAAACACAAATCAATTTTTTTAAACTTAATTTTTTTAAAATCAATTTTTTTAAACAAGATTTTTCACAATCTATTCTATGAGAATCTAAAACAAACGGACCCTTAATACGTTCATCCATCCACCTTAAACGTTCAACAAAAAGCTGGAAGAACATTAATGGACAAAAAAACAAAATTGGCTTCAATTGTAGTAATTTATACTTCAGTTTTTACTATTTCGTCTCTTTGTCTTTATTTTCCTGCTCACGTTTGCATATTTTCCTCCTCCTCTCAATTCTTCCTCAACTTCTCCTTCCTCCCATTCCTACCAGGTACTCCCAACTTAAAGTTAAAGGTACTTTTGTTAAATATTTCCTTTTAGGTTTATAATCCTTCGTATTTACAGTTTTTTTACATATTTCTTGTTAGATATTTAGCTATATAAATATATATATATATATATTTATATATTTATGGTTTGCCATCCAATCAATATATTGGTTTTTTTTGCATATATATTTACGTTTGTTAATATGCAAAGTTGCAGTGCAAAATTCTTAGATTTGCTTTACATATTTACAGTTAAAATATATTATTTATTTATATTTACGCATTTACATATATATTTACGGTTTATTTTTTATATTTACAGTTCCTAAAAACATATAAACCGTGAATAATTTTATTTCATTTTTATTTAATATTATTCACGGTATATATTTATGACCTGATTTTAAAATGTTTATTTGACAATTTGTTTTAATCTCAATTTATTTATGAAATATATATATATATGCTATGGATATATGTGGTTTTGTAAAAGTCAAGATAAATTTTTGTAATTACTGTTACTTCCTCCCCCGTCGTCTCATATTGTTTTAACGTTGTGAATATTTAGTATGAAAATTTGTATAGTAAAATAATATTGTTTAACTAAAATATCCTTATTAATTGGACCATATAATTGGACCGGTTAGTATTGGAGTGGTAATTAGGGTTTAGGGACAAGTAAGATTATCATTGGAAAACAAATAATTCACACATTTTGAAGTTATAAATTGAGAAACAATTTGACAAAATTAAATATTCCAAAAGAGACAAGATGGAGGGGCAATACATATATCATAGTTGTTAATATATGTTATTTAATTTACAGATATGCCAAAGACTAGAGGAGGTCGTGTGTCCAATTCTGCTTATAGACAACAACACCCGGCTGAGGAACCCCAACGTGAAACATTTCCTGGAGGACCTTTTCGTAGGTTGGTCCTAACAGACTATGAGCATCATATTGCTCATGAGATACGACTTGGAAGGGTAAGCACTTGTATATTGTGTGAATTCGATTGAATGTTGTGTTTTTTTTCATTGTACAACAATGATGATGACAATGTTTATGTGTGCAGGATCGTGGTCCTCTCAAGGTGCACTCACATGGGAAAAAATTTAACGACTGGCTTGAAAAAATAGGGCCGATACCTCCTGTTGTAATGGACGTGATAAGGGAGTGTAGGTTGTCAAGTTTGTTGAATTGCCGCTTCACACCCACTGCCAATGCATTAGTGTCTGCATTTGTTGACCGGTGGCATGGGGAGCCTAGTAGTTTCCATCTACCATTTGGTGAGATGACAATCACGCTTGATGATGTGTCGTGGCCTGTTGCATCTACCGTCGATGGTGCCTTTTTCTCAAATCCAGGAGATGGACGAGGATGATGCCATATCTTATCTTCAGGAGATTCTCGGGTTGTCTCGTGCAGCTGCGAGGCTTGATGTTGATCATATGAAAGGTGGGAATATGAGTTTTGTGTGCCTTCAAAAAGTCTATAATGAAGCTTGTCAAGCGCATAATTGGGTGATTGCATCACGAGCATTTATCATGCACTTGTTAGGGTGCACTATTTTGACAAACAAGAGTCAAACGGGCATCTGCATCAAATATTTGGACTTGGTCCGCGACTTAGAGCGTTGCAGGACATGGTCATGGGGTTCCATTGCCCTTTGTGTGTTGTACCAGAATCTCACTGACGCTAGCATGAGCAACACTAAGCAGATAGCAGGTTATATGACACTCTTACAGGTACATAATTTGAATTTATATATGTACTTAAAATTTTGTTAGTGGATTAATTGGTTTATTATTGTTGTTGCAGGCTTGGATATTTGAACATTTTCCTACTACTATCTTTAGTCGGAAGGAACGTCGTGGGTACACCGAGGATAACTGTCGAGCCATGCGTTGGTTGCCTAAGAGGGGTACAGGGCAAGTATTGCCTTTTAGGAAAGCGCTTGATTCATTGAATGTTGTAAGTGTTTTTTGGACGCCGTATGCTGAGCATAGGCCATATGTTCCTCTTGAAGACTTATCGTTGTTTTCGGGCTACATTCGATTTTGCTCGATCACGGTGCCGCACCTCCCAGAGAGGGTTTTGCGTCAGTTTGGGTATGTGCAGGACATTCCCCGACCACCCATGCCAGTTCCCACTACCGAAGTATTGGATTATTGTTGGATACATTATCATATGCACAGTGTTAGAAACATGGGAACCATGCCACTTGTAAACGCTAAAGTTTCTGGCCAGTGCACGAACAGATACTTACGATGGTTTTATGCAAGTTGCAAACCGTATCTTATACCCGTTGACCCTGAAAACCGAGTACACCACTCACAGACTGTTGGCGTTACAGAGGCCCAGTCTGTTTCACAGCCTGAAATTCGTATGTGTTGCAATGTAAGTGTTTACGGATAGGTCATGCAGTTGTCGTTTGGTTGATAAAACATTTGGTTATTTCTTAAAATGTGTTAACTTCATGTGCAGGATGATTGTTTTGACACAAAGAATAGGTTGAACGAAGTTGCTGGCATTCTTCAGACGATGACTTATACCGAGTCACGTGTTGGACCTACCGCACACTGCGAGGACATTCAGCGGTTACTCCGAATAGTACATGGTGGGACTGAGGCTGGACCTTCATCAAGGAGAAATGTTTTGGACACTTCATCCAGTGAGGAGTGATGTATTTTAACACGGCCGTAAATGTACGTTGTTTGTAATTTAGGGTCTATGTTGATATGTGTGCAACTCTGGTTTGTTGATCTATGTTTGTTTTTAGAGGGATATAGTAATTGTTCGGTTATTATTGAACTCGTAGGATTACCCCCACTTATAATTACTAGTCAGGTTATCTCATTCTTCTATGTGGGAAATAAACAAAAGAAGGGAAAAATAGAGATGAAAAAAAGAAATATATATGTATAAAACCAAGAATGTGTCCATATGTAAAAATCAGATATGATATACAGAATAAAAATATAAAACAGGATGGCAAGGTTTTAATTAAATCAAAGATAAAATAAAAATAATAACGAATAATAAATAGAACAAAATATAAAAAAGAAAATATACAATTAAAAATAAAAAAAATAACTATTTTATGGATAAAAAGTTGAAAATAAAACATGTTAAAATGTTTTTTTTACATCTTACGAATAATAAAAAGAAAAAAATTATGTGAAGTAGTCAAAAGAAAAATAAATTTTTTATTGATGCAAAATTAAATTAAATACAACATAAAACATTGAGGTAATGTTATTGGGAACGAGCTCCATGTGGAAAGACCAAATTTTTTGGATTGGCTATGAAAAAAGGCTGACAGTGCGCAGAATGGGCATTGGGCATACACATGGGTGGCAATGAGATTCTACGGAATGACTAACCCAGATTTAATGCAACTGTACACATCCAGACAACAAAGAAGAGTACGCATCCCATACCACTCAAGCCCGGTCCCCACCAGGGTAGGATGCAGGGTCATATATATGCACAATTTTTTTAAGGTGCGAACTCCAATACCTTACCTTAGAGTTTTATGGGGTATAAATACCTAATAACTAATTATTTGAGGCCACATTATTTTTTAATTTTCTTAGGGTGAAATTAAATGTTTAGTTTTCATACATGTTGTTAGTGTAAGAGTATGGACGAAATTCCTTGAATAAGTTCTATATTTATTAATAAATTTTTACTTTCTATAAGGAGTTTTTTTATTTTTTTTTTCTATTTCATTTTTTATAAAAATTCTTCCTGTATTTTTGTTATTTGTATCACGTCTTAAATAATAGTAGTTTTAATATTAGTGTAAACTACTCATGGTCATTTCTAACTTATTCTTCTTTTCTTAGGTTATTCCTAATAACATAATTATATTTTTGTCAATTTCTGCTATAGTTTTACTTGTTTCATACACAATTTCAAATTTTTTTTATATCTAAATTTATTTTTTATTTTGAGTTTGTTTTGTAGGTTTTATTTTTGTTATTTATAATTTATATTAGAATTATAGCATTATTTTTATTTCGATTGCGAATATTTTTGTTTGTTTCACTGATGGGTATCGATACCTATATTTCTTCCCGAGTTCGGAAGAATTTACCTTTTTTTTTAAACTAATAATGATAAAAATAATAATAATAATAATAATAATAATAATATGATGCAGTCATCAGTGGAAACATAACACACATAGATAATTATATAACTTTAAAACACATGATTATATCCAACTCAAACTATCCAAGTCATCAATCCATGTGAAACCATCCTAGCCATCCATACATGTGAAAAAATATCCAAATCAACAATCCATGTGATGCCATCTAACCCTTTTCAACACCCAAAAGCGGTTTCAAAATTAACATCAATGTTGTGAGGTGATTGCAGTGTCTGCCTACTATTGCTAGGCTTTGGTACTTTCTGATTTAACACTTGACATAATACTGCACTAGAATTTTTTTTTTTGACCAGGAGAATAAATCTATAGATATGTGTTATTTTTTTATATATATATATAAAATGGAGATGGGGTTGGGGTTGTTTACCCAAGTTTAATCAGTATTATAAGGTGCAGAACCCTATCAAGTATTCGGTGAATTTTTATATCTAAAATTAGTCATAATATATTATTATATAATATGTTTGATATATTAATTTATTTTTATAGAATTTGCTCATTTGATCGTAGATTAAAAAGACCAAATTGAATTTCGATTGGTATTTTTGCAAGACAACATATACCTCTCGGATAAATAATTCATACATATGTGTTCTGCATTACCTGTATAAATATTCAAAATATCTTATAAAAAAAGGTATTCAAAATATAATGGTATGTTTTTTAAGGAGTGTGCGAAATCGAAATTGTTTGTTTTTTTCCCACCGATTCATATCAGTTTTCACCTTTAATGTCACTCGTTTTAAAAGTTTCTTGGTCAACCTTGCAATAGTACCTAAGGTGGATTCATTTGACAATGCAATTCTTTGGTTGACAATCTTTTAATATTTTACTATTTGAGGTTATTTAAATTAGTTTGACTCATGATGGTAGTCCCCACCCCTTAATTTGTTTGGTGTATACAATAAATTCCAAACGTTAAATAATAGATCTTCTTATTTTTTGTATTTTTTATTGTACGTTTGGTGGAAAAGGTCTTCTTAATGACAGTGCCCAACCAAACGATCGATTATGGGCTGCACGTAATAAACTAACCGAGGCAGGCATTGGGTCTATATATACCCACTTCACTCATTGTCCAAACACTTTGCATCACATATGTATGAAGTGTACCCCAAACCATGAGCAGTCAGAAGAAGAAAGTGTACGTGGTGTTTGAAGGTCGCATAACTGGGCTATATTTAGAGTGGGATGATTGTAAACCTCAGGTTAATCGTTTCAAAGGGAACAATTACCAAGGTTACGACACATATGAAGAAGCTGAGTCAGCCTGGATAGCGTGGTTCATCAAACATGGTCATAACGAAGAATATGCTCGGCTCAAATTGCCACAGCGAAGGCTAATAGTACATCACACTGGGGAAGGATCCTCTACAGAGTCATACGGTTTGGGTAACTATATGATATACTATGTATTTAGTGTTGTTTTTATTATCTTCTTTTATCATATTTCTTTGTGATACTTGCATAACGATTTCTTCGGTAAACTGACACACATAATAGCAAAACAGTTGGCACCAGCGAGTGATTCTGATGAGTTCATTCATCTAGTTAGCATACAGTTTCAACTGGAGCAACTCTGCCATAAACTGTGTGTTCCTCTACCTACCTACACGCTAGAAGCGGTGAAGAATGTAAATGGCCGAGAGTATCGACGATACCATGCATCTTTGACTGTGCATGCAATTGGAGTACCTCCATTTTCCATTGGTAGGTTTGGAAAAAATGATTATGATGCGAGAGAGGACGTGGCAGTTGCTTTGATTCGTCGCTTGTTGGATGCCTCTGGTAACAAAATCAGAGACTATAATTACTACAATGTCCAGTTGTTGGAGGAGGAGCTGAACAAGCTGAAGGAAGAAACCACGATGTTGAGTATGCATGCAGCTACATTGAGTGAAGAAATGAAAGACCTCCATTAGGATTGTGTGTACCACGTTACTATATATGCATGGGGTTCATTAGGAGTTATGTTTTACCTTTTCTTTTAAATTTTAAGTTGAGCGTTGTATAACACCTGTTGTGATGTGTAATGGTATTGAAGTATCACGTTGTTGGAATTTTAATATTTAATATGTCAACACTATTAAGGTAATTACTGACCAAATATGTTAAAAGAACAGAACCTATAAGGTGATTACTGACCGAACAAAAAAACTATATGGATAATAGCTTCACTATATTATTTGTATCTTATATTATGTGCTGCTGTTCCTTGCAACAGTATGCTACAGTGATATGTTTACGAAAAATTCTCATATATATCGCAACGATGCGATGCGATGGAACATTTATTATCTATTATGGTTACCAATTTAATAATATCATCACTAGAATACAAATCAGGTGAGAGCTTCAGTAGTTCAAACAACTGCGTTATTTTTTTCTTTTCGAAAGAATAAAGTTGCAAAAGTAATATAGTACCTGGAGTGCATATGTAGAACAGTGGGAAGTGAGCCATTGAGATGGTTTTTACCTTTTACTCAATAATTAAATCAATTAAATCAAAAAAATTGTAGAACATTTCTGCCTTATAGATCACACGACTCCTTAACGTCTTTTTCGAAGTTTAATAAGTTTCTACAACACTCTTGTTAATTGACTGGATTATTATGACTTGGTTAAAAAATAAACTTCACAAATTCTCCTTATAAATGTTTAAAATGTATTATTTACACAATTAAATGGAATGGACAACGCGTAAATATTTTGAAAAAATGAATGACATAAAAGACACCCAAAAAATTACGCAAACAACATTTATTTTGTGATTTTTTTTTATCAAATTTTCTGAACATGAAACTCTACAATGCAAACCTACTAATTAAACAAGAATTACAATTCACAGGGATTGCATTTGATCCATTTGTCATACTTTTGTGCCATTGGTGAACTTTTGTTTTTTTAAGAAAATGAACAAGTCTTTTTTTTTACAGAAAATTTAGGGTGAGAGAATGAAAAAAATGTCTATTTTTTTGGTGTTCATTTTATTCCTATATATGAAATATTTTTGGTTGATACGGATTTTATTTATAATTTGCTTTATAGAAAAATAATTTTATTTCTCTACACGTTGATATTCGAAGTTGGTGTTCTATTTTTTTGTTGTTATCCATTAGTTGAAATTACCTTTCTGGCACTCGTGAATTTTGTTGTATTGAGAAAATGCACAAGTCTTTTTTCTTTTTTTACTGAAAACTTAGTGTGAGAGAAAAAAAAAACAACTCTATATTTTTTGTGTTCATTTTATTCTTATATATGAAATATTTTTGGTTGATTTGCTGATTTCTATTATAATGTGCTTTATACAAAAATAATTTTATTTCAATTCGAAGTTGGTGGTCTATTTTTATTTTTATTGTTCTCCATTACTACATCACTGCTATAGATGCACATGAGATCGTTTGCACTTTCTTTTCAATATGTTGGTACATGTTTTAGGTTGAAAGCAATAGGCCTTTTTGTAAATAGCAATTAACTGATCATTCCTAAGGATAAGATTGTCTCTAGAATCATAGTTACTTTGATAACAATATTATCACTTAATATTTGGTTGTTATGTTGATAAACCGAACAATTGAATGCTTGTCATCATTAGATCACTCAGGAAAAAGATTAATCTTCCTAATAATTTAATTTAAGTGTTTAATGGCAACAATTGGTGACAAAACTATGTGCAATGAGAATGAAAGTTCAAAATCCTGGGTCGTTAAAAGGATCTTTATCAACAATGCCAACCACCAATAATCTCCTTTCTCTAATTGGTAAACATGAATGCTTCTCGCAAGTGATTCTTAGAGTTGAGACCCGTGCTTAGCACGGGTCCCTTGGCTAGTTTTGTTTAAATATGAAAGCAACTTTTCGTCTCTTAATTTTTTTTTTAAGTTTTTAATTTCATCTCTTAACATTTTAAGTTTTTATTTACGTTCATTAAGTAACGAAAATTACTTCAACTTCGTCATTTTTTTTTCTTTTTTTATTTTAAATAAATGACCATTTGACACGTATGTAATTTCTATTAAAATTAACAACTTTTATTAAGCGTATCAAATAGTTATTCGTCTAAAATGAAAAAAAGTATGAAATTGAAGTAAAGTACGAAATTGAAGTAATTATAGTAACTCAAGGGAACTAAATGAGAACTTAGGAGCATGAAATTGAAAACTAAAAATTAGTGATACGAAAAGTGCAAATTAGCATATTAATTTTGATGCTATAACTCATATACATATTTAAATAAATAGTATAAAATTAACTCATATAAAAAATATGTTATATTAAAAACTTTGAGTAAAAAAAAATTCAATGAAAAACAAAATTAAATTAACATAATAAATACAAATTAGGTTTTTTTTGGTGTTTAGACATAATTTTATAATGAAGTTTAATACAGTCCGTAGGCCTGTTTGACTCCGTTTGTAAAAAAAAAAAAAAACTTCTGTTTTCAACAACCGGAATTATCCTCATTGAGAAATTTACGGTTTGATAGTTTTAGGGGTATCCACCCATTCAAACGATTCGATGTAACACAATTTTTGTTCAACAGATAATTTTCCATTCATTCAAAAACCACGGAACTGGGCCAGGCCCAACCGAAACACGGGCTCAGTGAAAAAAAAAACATTGTTAATAAAGGCCTTAGGCCTGTATGCCCCAGTTTTTAAAAAAAAACGTTTTTTTTTTCAAAACCGGAATTATCCTCGTTGAGAAATTTACGGTTGCATAGTTTTACTGGTATCCACTCATTCAAAAGCCGTGCGTGCATCAGAGAGAGTCAGAGATAGAGAGAGCGAGAGAGGCATCGCCAGAAGGAGCAGAAGCAGCGAGCATGGATACTTCGAGGACAGTGAAGGACGTTTCTCGTGAAGGAGTTCGTTAAGGCTTACGCCTCTCACCTCAACCGATCTGGCAAGATGGAGCTTCCTGAATGGACAGATATTGTGAAGACTGCAACATTTAAGGAGTTGGCTCCTTATGATCCTGACTGGTACTATGTTAGAGCTGCTTCCATGGGAAGAAAGATATACTTGAGAGGAGGTCTCGGTGTTGGTGCATTTCAGAGGGTTTATGGTGGGAGCCAGAGGAATGGTAGTCGCCCACCTCATTTCTGCAAGAGCAGTGGTGCTATTGCTCGCAACATTCTTTAGCGATTCTGAGAACATGAACATCATTGAAATGGACACAAAGGGGTAAGGACTCATTTACCTTGTTAGTCGGCTCTGATTTATATAGGTCCCTGCTTTTAGGATTCTGCCTCACCAGTCGGTTGTCTTTCCTCATTTTGTCGATGCATTTGTTGGTAGTCAGTTCTATAGTGTACTCCAGGACTGCGCAAAACCCAAGTTTAATAACGATGATAGTATCGATAGATTAGTCAAAACCTTGATCTCGAAATCAAAGGGTTATTTTAATGTGCTGACAGTTTGACCAACATTTGTTTGTCAATTATGATGTTCTTCATCAGTGTGTGAGTGTCTTCGTATCATAATTTTTTAACATTGACTTTTCTTTATCTCAGTGGCAGGAAAATCACTTCCAGTGGCCGGCGGGACCTGGACCAAGTGGCTGGACGGATTGTGGTTGCACCTTGATGTGTAAACTGATGAGGACTGCCAGCCAGCTGCAACAAGCTTTCTAGGTTTTGGGTTCGTGTTGGAGAGATATGATGATTACATTTACAGATTATGTGCAATTTTGTTTTAAGTTATTTTGTGACTTGTGCATTGGAAGTATTCGATGTTATGTTGCCTTTTAGTATTTTAGATGATCTCGTCACTATTTATTGTTGGATTTTCACCGTGGACATTCTTGTTCTTTCAGTGCCTTTACGTATGAAGTGAAAATTTTAAGGTAAAAAAAAAATTAAAAAAAAAAAACTCATTCAAAAAACCAGGGAAGGTAGTCTTGGAGATTGGAATAAAATCTCAACAGTAAATTCCTCCTAAGAGAGATATATGTAGATATAGAAAACAATATCGAATATTAAAGAATAGAAAATATATATATATATATATATATTGTTATGTTTTTTGTTTTCTACTTATTATTATTGCATTTTTTTCTATATCTACCATCCCCTTTCCATGAAGTTCAAGAAAACGGGAAATATAATATCACGGGATAAATTACTATACATTAATACCCTGTTACCAAAAAACAAAAAAATACATTATTCCCCAAAAAGAAAAGCAACCAACATATTAAATGCATTGGTGTTTCGTATTCACTGGTACTAACATCAAAAATCAAAGATAATAATTTTATTAAGTGCGCTCTAGGAAAATGAAAATGTTCTTAAAATAGACACTTATTGTTTCTTCTTAGAGGAACAAATAAATAAACAGTACTTAGTAATCATTTTTATATTTTATATTATTTATTTATTTATGATTATTTAGCTCAGTTTTGTTATTATTTTTATTATCAAGGAAAAACAAAATTTTCTTATTATCTTATGGAATAAAAATTTGTGAATATCGACGTTCTTTATTAATAATAATAATATTAATAATAATAATAATTCTGAAAATAGCATTGTGTATGTCTTACCACTGGTGGGGTAGTCACCGGAGAGACTGGATTACTCTACACAAGCTTCGATCTGTCAATATATTTAATTCTTATAAATAAAAAATATGTAAAACAAAAAAATAATATTTTTGAATAACCAGAAATACGAGGAACAGGTATTAACGGTTGAGTAAACCCTAAACAATTTTTTTTTTTAGTACAACAGGAAATATGGTCATCACCTGTTTACGGTTCAGTGTAAAACAAATTTTGTTTTTTTTTTCTTCTGGTCACAAGCAACCTCAAATACTCTCACTTTCTGCATAAAAACAAATAAAAAAAAAATTATTATAATACAATTGCTTAGTTAATTATGAAAGAGGAGAAGCAGTATGAATCATGATATTCACATAAGCGAAGATCGAACCAAACAACGACAAGATTCAGCAAAATGAACAAAACTTGGCAATTCTTATGTATTCTAATCTTGTGTGTGAATAAACGCTAAGGTGGAGAAGATGGGGTTCAAGACCAAGCTGCAAAAATATTACTGACAAGCACCCATGTTGGTGTCTATGTTGCATGCAAAAATGATTTATCCTAATACATATTTTTTCGTACAAATCCTAACATAATTTAACAACGGAAAAATGATATTTACGGTTCAACGTGCGTAAATACGAAAATATGTTTTTTAGTTATTTACGGATTAATATGAAAAAAAATATATTAATTTTGAACTACAAATATGATATTTAAGGTGTAAAAAAAAAAAATTAAATGAACCGGAAATATGATTGCTACTTATTTATGGTTAAGAGAAATTCAGTTTGGTCAACAAAAATGCAAATTATAAATGCAAATGATGTAAAGACAAAAATGTTCCCAGCTTTAAGTAATGTTGACCGACAAATTGTTAAAACGAGTGAAATTACGCACACTCAGATGAGAATGAATCGATGAAAAAAACAAACAATTTCGATTAGGCACACTCCTTAAAAAACATACGGCTAGTTATATTATACAAGCTAGTTACCATAAACCCTACCGTACTAGATTTTAGCCTTTTTTTCAAAACCGGATCTATGTCCACCTCCAATTTACGGTTCGATGTAAATAAAAAAACAAAATTACCTGCCGGGCTGGGTTCGATGGTATTTTTTCCCAAAATACTCCTCCTATAAAATCATCAAAAATTCCTTTTTTTTTAATTCTGAACATGTTATCGGAAATTGTAATTTTCGGTATACAAAAATTCCTTTTTTTTTAATTCTGAACATGTTATCGGAAATTGTAATTTTCGGTATACAATTTGTATACCGGAAATTGCAATTTCCGGTAACATTGTGTGTAAAATTTATTACCAGAAATTGCAATTTTCGGTATACAATTTGTATACCGGAAATTGCAATTTCCGGTAACAAATTTGCGAATTTTCCATAATGCCCCTTAATAACTTAACAAAAACTCAACATTTCCCGATCCACTCACATGCACTCACTCTTCCGGAAATTCTAAATCCCTGAAAACGCTCTGTTCTTACCGGAAATTCCAAATCTTCGGTACGTTTTTTTTTGTTATTTAATCATAGTTCCGGAAATTGCAATTTCCGGAATACAAATTGTATACCGGAAATTGCAATTTCCGGTGATTTACAAAACATAGTTCCGAAAATTGCAATTTCGGGTATACAATTTGTATACCGAAAATTGCAATTTCCGGTACAAAAATATAAAGCACCGGAAATTGAAATTTCCGGTATACAAATTGTATACCGGAAATTGCAATTTCCGGAACTATGTTTTGTAAATCACCGAAAATTGCAATTTCCGGTATACAAGTTGTGTACCGGAAATTGCAATTTCCGGTGCTTTACATTTTTGTACCGGAAATTGCAATTATCGGTATACAAATTGTATACCCGAAATTGCAATTTCCGGTACAGATTTTATTTTATTACATTTGAATATAATTGATTTATTTGTCTTTCAGATATGCCTAAGTCGAGAGGGAGAGGAGTAGCTTCCACTCCTGGTAGTGCGCCCCACGTGAACCACGGCCTGTGGACTGTCTCTCGGCGTCGAGGCGTATTGCTAGCTGCATACGAGGATGTAGTTGGCGACCAGGATCCCCATTTTGTATACGAGGCTCCAGAGGATATAGCTGGAGGAGACCATGGTATAGTTGGATGACACATGCCCCTAAGAGGGAAAAATGTCCAACACGTTCGACTGCACTCATTCAAATAGACTAGAACCAATTTATATTTGGTTGCTATTACGTAACCCATGTCTGGTAAGGTCATCCACTTGTCACGAAAACAGGTACCAGTTACACCTATCAACGACTCCCTCAATGCTTGATATTGATCTCCAAAAAGCTGGCCATATAAATCATAATGCATTCTGATCTCTTTTTCGAAGTCTTGCCGGACTATAGGCCATCCGTCCTCAGATTTACCAAGTAATGCTGCAATGGAACGATATCCGCAGTTTCCATCATCTTCGACATCCACTATTTGCTCAATATATCGATGAAACTGTGGAGGAAATTGGCTCAGGTAAGGCGTTTGACATACATAAGATGACACATCAGATCGTTTCTTTTTCCTTGTAGGCACATTAGATGGTATATTAGATGCCTTTGATGTATTCCCAGATGGTACGTCAGAATACATGTTACCCACATGCTCAGAATACATGTTGTCCACATGCTCAAAATATGAAGGGTCGCGCCTAACATCATATCCATCCATTGTTAGGGCCTTACCTTTACCCTTTTTCGGTGCTCCCTTGGTCTTCACCTTTTGAGGAGGTGGACACATTGAAGTTGTGTCTGGAAATACAAGTTCACGCACTTTGGCAAACAGTGTCCTTTTGCCAATAACATTAAGTGATCGAAATCGATTTACCAATGCATCCCACTGAAGCGCAAGCTCTTCCTCTGACACCTCGCCTTCTGTCTCAACTTTGTGTTGTTGCGATTGGTATTCACCAAAATGTAAACTCCTCCAGTGCAAGTGAACTGCTTCCAATGGAATAGGTGCAAACAGTCTTATGTAACCCGCCAACTCACAAGCACAAGGTAACCCATGTGTCGTTCTGATTAGGCAACGACAAGTAGATTTATCGATACCCACATAATTCACTCTGCCACACTCGTCGACAATAAGTTGCGGTCACAGTCCTTGATACAAATCCATGCAATCGATAAACAAGCGGTTGTTGTGCACGTGCTCCACCTACGTTTATGCTTCTTTCGAATGATGCTTTTATCTCGGTGTGTTGCGGTGCAATCATATTGTTCATAGTTTCCCAACAATGACACAGTCACCCCTCTTGTTTTGTAGATTCCTCTTCAATGTCCAATGTGCGGACTCATTACAATAACAAACAAAAATTAAACCACATCAAATACCAATGACACCATTTAAAAAACAAAATTATCAACATAATTTTATCTCTTGGTTTAAGCATACCTATTTGTTGTTGTATTTCAGTGCATGACTTGGTTGGTCCACGCCGCAACAAACTTTTCCTTAAAGGGGTTCAACCATGTATTCTTGACATATTCAACAAAAATATGAAATTACGAACATACACACTCAAAAGTCATCAACCGATTCTTTGATACTCAAACTCGTCAGTCGCATCAACAACACCATCCCATGCATTCTTCACTGCCTCATGTTTGTCTTCATGAAATACCAACTTCTTGCATTTCGCATAGACATTCTTACCTATGTGCCATTGACACAGCAAATTGGCCGAAGTTGGAAAAACAGACGCAATTGCATTCATCAGAGCAAGATCTCTATCAGTAAGAATAACTTGAGGAAATGATTTCTGTCGCACAAACAGACCTTTTAACTTTAAGAGTGCCCATTCAAAGTTATCCTGCCGCTCGTAATCCAAATAGGCAAATGCCACGGTGTATGTAAGGGATGTCTTTGGTAACACCAACAATTTCAAACGATGGCGCAATGATATCTGTTGGTTTTGTAGGTACTGTCCATGAACAAGACAACGTGAAATGTATTCAATAAATTGACGGCATCTGGATGTGTCCAAAAAATATCTCTAACAACGTCAGAACCTTCATGTCTTCTATACCAGGACACATATCGATCACGTTGGATTAAGTTCAACAAGTGTTGCATTTCAGTTCTTGGACCTTTCTGTGTTGATCGAAACTTACGCCGCTCATTATATACTTGACTGATGGTAGTGAGATTGGCCACATTGCGACTTTTCAGTGTCAATAGAATGCTTCCCGGCCTTACGTTGTTCTTAGTCATATCATGAACAATTTCTTTCTCATTTTGATTTAAACGACCAACAAATGGATGACCCATCATGCTTTCAGGTATCCGATGGTTGTGAATTCCACAGAGGACCTTAAGTATCCAGCCTTCACCCATTTCCGGTACACAATATTTTTAATCTTTTTCCGGAAATTGCAAATTTCCGGTACGTTATTTTTGTATACCGGAAATTGCAATTTCCGGTAATTTCCGGTACGTTATTTGTGTATACCGGAAATTGCAATTTCCGGTATACAATTTGTATACCGGAAATTGCAATTTCCGGAACAAAATTCAAAACGAAACAAAGTACGTACCGAAAATTCGTATTTCCAGTACGATGAAAGCGTTCTACACCAAGTCTGCGTGCAAAAACATAAAAAATGAGTGTTTGACTACAAAATCCTTTAATGTATACCGGTAACATTGTGTGTAAAATTTGTTACCGGAAATTGCAATTTCCGGTATACAATAAATTGCAATTTCCGGTAACACGTTCGGAATTAAAAAAAAAAGGGATTTTTGATGATTTTATACGAGGGATATTTTGGGAAATATGCAAAATGGGGGGTGTACCTACCAGGTGAGGGGTGCATTTAATAATGGCCTATTTTTTTTGACATTTTGTTACTTGTAACTTACCAAAACAACCAGAAATATGCCCCTAAACACTTATTTACGGTTCAACAAACGTATTTGCTTTGTTCGTTGTAAAAATATGCAACATGAGGAACAAAATTATTTATTTCTAACACTAAATTTTCACTCTTTTTTTTCGTGCATAATTTTCACTCCTTTAAATCCTTTCTATTTTTTTCGGTAGACCTTTAACTCCTTTCATGGTACATGTTGAATGGATTTAAATGCATGGTTAACCAGTGACGATCAATTAGCAACCCAAATTTGTTTCTTCCATACACCTTCCCCATAACAACATTTTGTTGGCATTGTAACCTCCCATATAAATTACCTATTTAGTAAAACTGTACAATTTTTTTCCCACTGTATATGGTATTTTGCATACACCGTTATTAATTGATGTGCTCCTCAATATTTATTTGCTTAGCTAAAAAAAATATAAATATACATAACATATTGATGAGTGGTCAGGGTGCTTTAATCGACACCAATAATTCATCCATGCATATCAGCATCATGTAGACATTAACCATACATACAAAATTACACAACACTTGTTGGTTGTCACTGTCGGTAAAGTGTTCATCATTCACCCAGCAACAACTATTGAGTCATTCCAATAAATTTTTTGCCACACAAGGGCTTGTTGAAAACGAATAAATTTTTTGGGCCCTCAAACAATTTTGAAGCACTCAAACTGGAAACATACGAGACTGAGATTATGAGACCCCATAAGCACAAAAAAGTATTACAGTCGCAACACAAGCAAAACCTATTACAATACCACACTTAAAATCCACCAACAAGAGAAAAAAATCCAACCTGAGACTCAATCTCAAAGTCTCAACCTGACAGCACATACAACCTCATATGTTCATAACTTTGTAAACAAATAAGTCACATCAAAATCATTGGGATTAATATGTTACTAAGACTTGCATTAGAGTATGATTACAGCAACACTAGAGTATGATTACAATTGAAATCCACACTAATGTTTCATTCATTAAAACATTTAAACTAGAGCAATCAAACAATTCAGGGCAATACGACCATACTTGCCATTAACTTGAGGTTAAATAAAGCTGCAACACCCTTAACCTCATTTAGTAGCATCTCAGAGCCATATGCTAAAGCGATAGAGTAATTTACATTACTGTGGTGATTGATTAGAACACACTGCATTTACATTCTGCAGCTGCTGCTTTAAAATCCAATTACTATAAAGGATTGATGACATTTAATGCAAACTAATAACTATTCTTCTGGAAAACTTCAAGGATATACCTTCCGGAGGCTCATAGGTCCATCAGCCATGAAATAAGCACAGCTTAGTCTCAAATTGCGTTCTGGACTTGCATTGTCTGAGGCAGGTGACCAATAACAAAATATGGTTAGATTTTTGTTTTCGTGGAGAACAAAAAATAATAAGCTATTAGCTTTAAGCATGCCAATAGCAAAGTTATCTGGCCTGGTCTGATCATTAATCTAATTTTTATCAGGCCCAGTATGAGAATACATCGATCATTAATTTTTATTATCTGCCAAGTTATCTGGCCTGGTCTGATCAGCATGTCCATCCTTATTTGTATGTAGAAAGAAATATTAATGATTATGCAAAGCACCACATGCAAAGAAATATTAATGATTATGCAAAGAAGAACTGAAACCTTAACAAAGCATATGAACATTGACACACACATACTATTAAAACAAGAAAAGGAGAAACTCTAATAAACAGATTTCAGTGGCAACTGGCAAGGACTAGTAAACTTTTGATTGTTAAAGTTAAACAAGAATTAATACAGAGTATTCAAATTCCATATTACACTTGATTCAGATTGAACTTAACAAACTTTAATCAAGACGTATTGATTCAAAGAGTGAATTATATAAATAAGCAAAGAACAATTGAATTAAAAAATTTGATATACAAAGGAGAAAGCCATAATCAACACATCAACAAAAATGTTAAAGTTAAGAAATCGATTCTAACCCTCTGATTCATCATTCAACTTGGAGATACTCTTTGCAGAACCTTAACCTTCATCATCTTCGTGATGATAAGGCATTTCTTATCAAGTAATCCTATACCTAAAACAGACCAGAATCAGAAAAACATAGGTTAGGGCACAGTAAATGAATTGAAATAAAATAAAATACATAAAAATGCATTATATTCATAAAAAGATCTTCGATGTGGAGCGGCACCAGTAACTACCGCTTCCTTCCTCCATGTGACACCACAGCGCCTCTACAAATGCAATGGCGAATCACTACCGTTGGACCACGGCACCGCACGGTCTTCAGTCACTAGAGAGAGACAGAGAGAGAGAGAGAGACCAGTGATGGTGTGCAAGAACGAGAAATCGCCGGAACCCTTCCCTTTAGTGCCGCCGGTGGTCCACGAAGGTCCTTTTTCCGCCACAATGGGTCTTCTCTCTCCCTCTCCATCTCTCTCTCACCGTCTCTCCTAAAGAAGAAAAACAGTAAATGGATTCGATGAAGTCGAACAGAAAGAGCGAGGATGCAGGGAGAAAGAGCTAGTGGAAGAAGGGGGATAAAGAGAGAGTGATGGATTGTGGCCATGGCGGCCTCCACCTTCTACCTCCGTCGTCGTGATCGATTAGCAACAGTGCTTTCCTTTCATCTTTGTCCGAAACGAAGCTCCCCTAAATCATACACCTGTTTTTGTTTTTTTTTGGGTACATCAAACACCTGATTTAAAAAGGACCATGGAGCAATACTTCCTATTTGCGCTTCACCAGTGCATTGGACAAAAAATGCAAACAATCCCGTCCGTCTAATATTTTATATTATATCCAATGGTCAAGTTTCCTTGTGCATGGTGGTGTCCCCTAACTCACTTTCCCACGATAGAAGTTGCCCTTCAACCAATTACAACAAGTTATACTTCTGTTGCTTCTTTTCCCAAGAGAGCATGTTGAATATCTCAGTAACATCAACTAAATGCTTTTTTGGTCTATATCAAAGGAACAATATTTGCAATTAGCATTACCATATTAAGCACATTCCAGTGCATCTCCTAAACCATCTAACAGAGTTCACTTAGTTATTACAATAAACACAATAATAATACTGTGTGTGTATATTTTCATTCTTATATGTTTTTTGGTTTGACTTGAAGCTTCAAAAAGTTGACCAAATCATATATATATGGTGTAAATCAAAATAAGTCAGACTAAACCATACAGAGGAGAAATTGAACAAAACTCCAATAAAGCAAAAAGGGAAAAAAACTGCAAATTACCAAAAAAACGAGATTATACTTGTTAATCACTTGCTCCACACTTCCCTTCTATAGACACTAGTGACAAGTGGATACATAACTCCACAATAATTATTCTCATGTCACCATCCACTCTAAAATATACGATGTAAAATAAATTCAAAGATGAGGATGTAGCTCAACATATTGCAATATAAGTAACCATTTGTCATGTTGCACTTGCAATTAGATTAAGTTTACCATCTACTACCTACACATACTGAACCTACTAAACAAGCTTCTAAGAAGATTAGGTACTCCAGAGATATTTTAGAAAGTAGAAACTATATTATATTTCAAGATTTTAGTGCTTCTCTAAATCTCAGCCAAATGCCTAGTTCAGAGGCTCTCAGAACCAATTCTCACACCTCACCACATGCCTAGTCCATGCACAAGCTAACAAGATCATACCTCTCACAATATCCATAATTTGAGCCATTACCTCAATCAGTTAATCAAATAAGTAGGGTTAAAACTATCATTGCAATAATAATCACCTTATTTTACTCCGCTTTTATAGTAACATAAAAATTTGACTCGAAACCACCGTCAGGAGGTCACCAAAAACTCTCTTAAGATCCTCAAATGCAAATGAGGTAAAACATCCACCACATCCTAATTAATTTCAACCCCATTCTAAAACTCTCCTAATCAAATAACTTTGTATGCCAAATAATCCGATATATACTCGTACATCAGAAGAAGCTTTACATTTCTTAAATTACCTCCAAAACTTAAATTCAATCAACATGTGGTAACACCTAAATTTCCACCCAACTCATCCAATAACACCCTTTCTAGTAACACTAATTACCAACACTCAAAACAGCATTCAAACTATACATACAAAACAAAAAAAATAGAAGCATAACACAATTTCTTAAACCACATCGTCATTCCTTCAATTCCAACAACAGTATCAAAACAGATGCTTCAAATTCTTCCATTCACATACATATACCAAACATAAACAAATGAAATTAAAGAAAGAAGCTGAAACAATAGTTTGAACAAGGGTTGGATATCACCGGACACCTCATCACGAGGCTTTGGGCTTGTGGCGGAGGCAGTATGATGCTGTGGCGACTGGGACCTGTGCTTGCTCTTCCCATTGCGATGGCGCTCCAGCGACCTCTCATGCCTCGACCTTGATGACCTGCCATTCCTTTCACCGTCCTCGTCGTTCTCCGATCTTTTCCTCTCTTTTCGCTCAGCTGCTTCCCTCTCCGAACCCCTCCCTCCTACCAAATCACATCGGAGTCCTAATTCACTGAACTCAAACACAGAGAAAGACAAGAAACCAGGAGAAATAAAAAACAATAGAAGGAGAATGAGACTTGGCAGCAGAAGTATAGAACGACGCAGAGCAAAAACATCTGAGAAAGAAAATAAAAGTTCAGAACGCTTGCCTGCTGAAGTCCAGGTAACCCTTTGGGATAAAGATGAAATCAGAAATAGAAATTAGAGAGTAAAAATGGTGAATCAAAAACTAAAAAGATAAACCTCATAAAGAACAAGCCGGGCCGCCGCTCATCGCCGCGCCGGTGAACGATCACCACCATGCGCGTGGGACCTCTTCAGTCAACCACCACGACGACCCGCTGTTCGCCACCATGCTGGGACCGGCGCTCGGGTCATATCATTTCGCTCGTGTGGCAAGCGATCTCGGTAGGAACCAGTGGCGACCATGGCCGGGGTTCATCTTCTCCGCTTGCCCCTTCTCGCCACAAGACCGCCTTTCCGCTTCTCGGTCTATCCCTCTCGCGATCTCGTCCCCTGACTTCTGTATCATACACCTTTTTTTTAACACCTGTTTTAAAAGGGACCATCGAGCAATACTTTTAATTTGGGCTTCACCGGTTGATCCACCGCAAAACACAAACAATCCAAGCCGTCTAATATTTTATTTTATATCCAACGTTCAGGTTTCCTTGTGCATGGTGGTGTTACCCACCATGCTTGTTCACTCTAGAACTTGCCTTCAAACAAGATTAGGAAGAAAAAACAACTAGCAACCAAACCAAACAATCTAAGCCAAGAAATAATAACAAAGAACAAATCTAATTATATGCAGAAAAATCCCTAAAATCGCAATTCACAATAAAAGAGATGAAGAAGAGGAAATTGACACACAAGAATTGTTGACGAGGTTCGGTCCAACAATGAATCGAAGAGTAGCCCTCCATTCCACTATGCATCGAAGAGTTCTTTACACCAAGATTTACAGAAACCCTTCCAATTTTCTCTAGTTGTTCAAGGTGAGCAATCTCAAGATCCCTAGCTATGATAATATCTCTAACACTCAATGATTTTTACTCAAGAATTATAATAGATGAAGAACAAAATCTCTCTCTATGAAATCCTAAGTTCACAAAGTGTTTGAATGTGTATTCTATGACCCAAATGACTCAAATCACCCAAAAATCAGAAAATCAGTCTTTAAACCGCGACAGATCAGATCGTGAACCGATTTACTGCAGACTGTAAATCGATTCATTTCATTAAAATGAAACTCCTGTGAATCGATTCATGATTCTGTGAATTGAATTTACAGTGGGATATTTCGATTCACGGTTTATGTGAATCGATTCACAAATATCAAATTTTATTCTCAAAACCACTCAGAATTGTACATGATGCTCAAACCTTCGGTTAATCGATTCAGGCCAAGTTTGAATCGATTCATATACTGCAGAAACACTCTTATGCATTCCAGTGTTTTTCAAAACTGATTTTAAGGCATTTCTCACCGTTTTGTTCGTCTTGTTTTTTAATGAATAAAGAAGAAAACCGTCTGAAACTGCCTCCCAATATGTCCAACGTGTTTAGGCAGAACAGTAGATAAGGAAAATGATGTAAGTTTTGTCCTATTGTATACTCTTTTTTTTTTTACTTGTTGTCCTATTATATACTCTTTCCTATAATTGGGTTAATTTTTAAAAGCTTGCAGATTTTTAACTTCACAAGTTGATAAAGTGTTTACTGTTGTTATCGTTTTTTGTATTATGGTTCACACGTCCAATTCAGTGGGTTAGAAAAACTAGATGTTTTGTCCTGCTCATTGTCGCCGTCTTGAGGACGAATTATAAAACTCTTTTCTTTTTATGTCGACAGTCGACACTATTTGTCTTATTATTATTTATGATATCACACTATTTGTCCTTTTATTGTAAAACACTATTTGTCTTATTTTTTACATAAAGTAATGCATACGAATTCATTAATATTTAACATGATTTAGTTTTTTCTCTCCTGTTTGTCACGTGTTTGCCGTTTTGAGTAACATTTTATCCACTGGACTACCGGTGAAGAAATCAGAGATGGAATTTGAACATGTTCATTAATTATTATTATTATGGCACATGGTTTCACTCTAATCAGGGGTCTCTCTTGGAATGACTCTGGCATACCACGCTATTTTTTTTTTTTTGGTTACATGGTATACCACGCTTTTGTTATTATAGTATTATGATTATGATTATGAAAATAATTCTCGTCCTGCAAAACTAAACTAGACACATCGGGTGTTCCATTAAATATTGCATCAGCAGAACTTCGTTACATTTGTTCAAGGGATAGGGATTTTCTGTTAGTCATTGTCGTTATATTTGCCCATTCTTAAAATTTGAGTTTGAGTCTAACTCAACCCAAAAGCTAATTCATAGGGTAAGGGTTGTCCCCCACTTATAACCACTCTAACACACCCCCTCACGCCTGCGACTGTATTAACCGTTACGACCGAGTGACCCGATAACGCTACCAACAAATGGATCTATGATAGGCTCTGATACCATATTAGAATTTGTGTTTGGGCCTAACTCAATCCCAAAAGCTAGCTCATATGATGAGGTTGTCCCCCACTTATAACCACTAATCTGGCCATCTCATTATTCTATGTGGGACTTTTAACACTCATTCACGTGAACTGAATCGATTCTTTTATGTTCTCAACGTTAAAACGTGTGTTTGGTTTCTCGTTTCCATCTTTAATCGCGCGTCCCGATCTATTTCCACCGGGATTTCACCGAAGCTCCAAAACTAAGCTTCTGCGGTGCCATGGTTTTTTGCCGTGATTATGCTGAACGTGCCGCTGGACCAAACAGAGGCAAAGTAACAAACACATGACCTAATTTTTGTTTTCTCGCACCTTTTTTTTTCCTTCTTCTTTTTTGATACAATCGCACCCTTTTTTCTTGGTTTAAAATCGAAGTTCTACCATCATTTTATTTTTTTCAGTATTTCAACCGGTAATAAACTTTATAGATTCTTAAATAAATTGAAATTATATGAAAATCATTATTATCAGACTAATTCTGAGGATGGGTGAATCTTGATCACATATTGCAGTCCTACCGACATGGAGAACAGGCTATCACTAAAATATCTCATGTCTCAGGTCAAAATATCTCAAAGCACTATTGATAAATTGACGATACTGCAAAAAAAGTCAAGCCTCGAACCTGTAACCCTCATAACTTCTTGACGAACAAAGGCGCATGGGTGGCCCTTATGGTACACCCGATTTTTATTGCTGTGTCGTGCTCTAAATGTTTAAGTCGACGTTGGATTTGTATAACCATTAGATTAGTAAATCAATCTAATGGCTTAAATAACGGATACACCAATGCTTCAAGCATTATCATCTAGTTCGTCTCATTCTACATATATATGCTCGAGGTCCTCTAGAAGTCCAAAACAATTTGGAGACTCCAAAAATGCCAGCCATGCGTAAAAGCTTTGATGCCTTCAACCTCTCATCAAACCAGTGTGGCTCAAGCATTGTGCAAACCATAGACGCGCCATTACCTCTAGCTTGGTCCCTTATTAGATGCTTTGAGTATCCACAAAGTTACAAGCAGTTCGTAAAGAACTGCACCTTGCTATATGGAGATGGTGGCATTGGAAGCGTACGTGAGGTCATTCTTACATCCGGATTGCCGGCAGAAGTTAGCGTGGAGAGGTTAGATATGCTTGATGATGACAACCATATCCTGAAGTTTAGCATCATTGGTGGGGATCACAGGCTTGTGAACTACAGTTCCACGATTAGTTTGCATGAGGAGGAAGAGAAGACTGTGGCGATAGAGTCGTATGTGGTGGATATTCCGGAAGATAGTAGTGGTGAGGATACAAGCTATTTCGCTAATACCATCATTGGCTGCAATCTAAGGTCATTGGCTAAAATCACTGAAAATATGGTTTGTAATAAGGCTAATTAAGGCGTGATATATTTCTCTTGGCCGTGTTCTCTTTGAAAACATATGACCGCGTTTGAACAGGCCCATTTTGAGAAGCTTATCTTACGTATGTATGAAGTTGTATTGAGAAACTATTTTGAGAAACTATTTCCAATTTATTTTCATTAGCTCTTTGTGATTGCTTAGGAAAATGGCATATATGAAGTTGTATGATATTTAGCTCCAAAAGCTCTTCAATGGTAGAAACAACTTATATACATAGGCATCGTTAATTTGGATAAACAACTTATTTATGTCTTTACAACATAATAGCTTATCGCATGAAAGTTTATGCTACAAGAGCTTAAAATGGATAAGTTATTTGCATTTCGATATATGTATTTAAAAGTGCTTATACAAAAAATGAATTGTTTGGATGTATGTACATAAGCACTTATAAGATGTTATAATTTTAAATATTAAAAAAATAGAATCAAACCATATGTAAAAATATATAAAAATATCATATATAATATATCACAAAATAGGTATTAAAAATTAAAAATCCATCCATCATCCGTCACCTTATAATATATACGATGAAGCCATGAATAAAAATAAAAATAAAATGACATCCAAATATTTAGTTGTTTTAATTTTTAAAAAATTAATAACCAAACTATTATTAAAAATTAAATTAAATTGTTAAAATTTAAATAAGATATATCATAAGATTATAATTAAAAATAAAGAAATTCATAATTCGATACGAAGAAATATTGCTCAATAGTACTACAAGAAAATATTGCTCATAAAAGACAGGGTAAATGTATTTCAAATACCCTAAAAATTAGAATTAACGCCAAAAATTAAGGGAATTAAATCCTGCACCCTCCAAAGTCCAAATTAGCAACCATATCCCACATTGTGGTGAATTGACTAAAATACTCCTAAAAAAATTAATTAACCACTTCACACTTCCCATTCATATTCATACTTCTCACGCTCCCAACCAACCAATACCGGAAATACCAAATTTACGGCCAAATTTTTTTTTACCAAAAACAATTTAATTTACTGTATGGAGAATTGAGAAAAAAAATCATACCGTAAATTACCATGTTTACGGTACTCAAATTTTTTTGAGTACCGTAAATATGTCAATTTACGGTATGTTGAATTGAAAAAAAATACCGTAAACCCAAAAAAAAAATTGAGTACTGTAAATATGGCAATTTACGGTATGGAGAATTGAAAAAAAAAAAACCATGCCGTAAGTTGCCATATTTACGGTAAGTTGAATTGAAAAAAGAAATACCATAAATTAACATATTTACGACACCCAAAAAAATTTTGAGTACCGTCAATATGACAATTTACCGTATGGAGAATTGAAAAAAAAAAAAATCATACCATAAATTGCCATATTTACGGTACTCAAATGGCTTCCAATTTGCAACATATTGTATGCTTAAATTGTATGGAGATCTTGATGTCATTTCGATGATGATAAAGTGACAAATGGGTGAGTTTATGTCTTGACACCAATCAATTTGAATCATGCAATATGGTGAGGTGTCTACTTGCATGATTGGTGTCGTGTTGGTTGTTAAGCTGTGTAAGAAAATTGATGAATCAATTTATCAACATGACTGGGTGAATGAATACCGTAAATTGATATATTTATGGTACTAAAAAAATTTTGAGTACCGTAAATATGTCAATTTACGGTAAGTTGAATTGAAAAAAAACAATACCATAAGGGAAAAAACTTATGTCAATTTCTATTTGTCCATTTCATTCATTTTTGTATCACAAAAGGTAGTTACCTTATATGAATAGATACAAGTAGACAGTTTCACAATACACTACTTTCAAGATAACTGTTTTTTTGTGAGAGAAAATGGATGAAATAGACAAATCGAAATGGACATAAGTTTTGTCCTACCATAAATCGCCATATTTACGGTACTCAATTTTTTTTGAGTACCGTAAATATGTCAGTTTATGGTATGTTGAATTGAAAAAAAAATCACAAATTGACATATTTAACAGTACTCAAAAAAGTTTTAAATACCATAAATATGAAAATTTACGGTATGTGAGTGTGGGGAAGTGGGGAAAGTTTTATGATTTTTAAGTGAGGGGTATTTTGGGGTTTAGGAAAATTGTGGGGGTGTGGTTGTGAATTTGGAGGATGAAGAATTTAATTCCCAAAATTAATGGTTGCAAGAAAATGCAAAAGTAATAGTGGACGCAAAAAATAATACTTCTCTTTATGAAATAACTAGTCTACTACCCGTGCATCGCACGGGATACCTACATACACAATTTCCCTGCTTAATAGTCATTATAAATTGTAGTGTTACACAGAAATCTGACAATTGAACCAATACTACCAAATCCAAAATCCATATCTGGTCACAGTAAGATAATTATTTCATGTACTTATATTACAAACACGTTTACAACTTCACAATTTCAAAAATACTTAACTTATCAGATAATATAACAACTTAGTATAGATAACTTAACTTCGTATAGCAGTTCGTAATCCAAGTCATTGCCAAAAATGGAGCTTAGTTTGCTTCGACCAAAAATCATGTAGGTAACTATTGATAAATTTTGTTTTCCAACTCTCCACAACACTTAGAATAAAAATGTCAATTGAGAGTCATCTATGAAAGTCCATTTGCACAAAAAAAGGGAAAAACAAACAAAATATAACTTCAATTTTAAGCCAAAGAAATAAAAGAATGGGGTTAGAGAGTGTAGTCTACCCTCAATTCAGAATCCAATTTTCCTGCCAATGCCAACAAAAGGGTTGTTTTTCCTGAAGAAGGGGGACCTAGCAAAAGGGCCATCCTGCATATAACCAATAAGGTTATAAAACCAAAAAACTATATAATAAAAAACTTTTTTGGTAAATATTGTTCCAACCACACTATGGATAACACATTATTAGTCATGGTACCTTGATGGTTTAACAATGCCAGAGGCATTCTTAAGAATAGTGAGCTTTGTTCTCTTAGTTGTGCTAATCTCGTACTAATCCCAAAGATGCCAAGAGCTGATTCAACAATGTTCAATGCAGTATTTGGTAGGGTTGGCAGAGCTCTGCTGCCAACATAGGAATCAGCCTCAACATCCAATTGTTAAACCTCACTTCTATAGTTGGAAGTTTGATCCCAACCCTGCAATTGGAACAAAACCAATTGGATAATTATTATTGGCCCACATAATTTCATAGAAAAATGTTTACATATTTTTGTAAGTAACATTATTCCCAGCAATTGAATCCTTTCAATAGCATTAATATGTCTACCGAATAAATTCCCCTTTATTAACGGCAATTGCATCCAATCCATTCAAGTATTAGGTAAGCAGTAAGAAAAAAAAGTTAGGTATGCTTTTAATTCATTTTTTTGCTCTGTTTACCAAAGTTAAGTCTAAAATTTGATCCTTTATTATTGAAGGTATGAAAAAGTATGGCTTTTAAAATTCTGCTAATTAAGTCCAAGTTACATCTGTAATAATATTCGTAAATAGGAGATGGAAAAAGGGAAGCCCCATGTTAGAACTGGTCCCCCCTCTACTGCAAGTTGCACAGCAGTAGCACAAAATAGTTCATTTTGTTTTTATCTTTAGCAAATGGCAGAGGCAACTTGAACATTAATGATATGAGGGAAAAATTATAAAAAAGCCAAAGTAGTTGAGAAAAAAGAAACTTTTCATCAAGGATTTGTGAAAAAAGAAAATTTGAAGTGATATTGTAATAATAATAGTTTTTTAAATAACAATTTTCTTTGAATTTATCCCTAAATACTTTGCCTTAGAAAAAACTAAACCAAACCAATTATTAGGACTTTTTTGTAAGGTAGAAATCAAGTACTAATTTTAGTTGAGAAATTCAAACAAACTAAACCTATTCCAAACTGGAATTATATAACAGAAAGCAAGGGCATCTAAATAGATGGAAATTTTTTTTAAAGACTGAGGCTGAAAGCTTATTTATCATTGTTAGGTAGTACAGGTTAATCAAAAAGCTTTTCAGTTATAGTTCCCAAAAGTGAATTTCTTTTGGGGTGGGAAGAAAAAGTCAAACAGCACATGTGAAAGATGAAACTTACTTGTCAATTCTGTTTCTGAACTTCCTTAAGAACTTTTTATTATCCTCTTCAGCAACCTTGAAGATTTTGTCAATGATCTGTTGCCTTTCATTCACATCAAGCTTCCTAACATTAACTTCCTTATGCTGCACCTTGTTACCAATCATAGGTTGATCAACCTCAGCAAAAGTTTGGATGATACTTGTTCTAAGTCTATCATAGGTTGGTAGTTTCTCTATTGCAGCCCATTTGAGAGCTTCTTCATCCACTTTTGAAGTCCTCCTAGAATACCTACCACTTGCAAACACTTCTTCCATTTTCCAACTTGATCTGCTTATGCTCCTGCTTAAATTACTATCCATCTTGTTCTGAAAAAGTGGATCAAAAAAAGTTTAATCAAATTAATCAAGGGTAATAAAGATTTATGAGGTTTACTTAATCCAGGGTAACTATAAAATATGTCAACCAAAACAAACTGGTTTAGCATAAGAAACCCAAATTTTGACAAACAAATTCCAAACCGGAGGATGAAGCATCCTTTCTTTCCCTATATTAATAATGACAAACAAAATTGTAAAACCTAAACTTTCCACAATAATTAAAAGTATAAGAGGAAGACCCGAATAGAAAGTCCCCAAAAATAGGATTGAGCACATAGATACCTTGCATCAATGGTAAAAACCCGAATAGAAAGTTCCCAAAAATAGAAACCAAAAAACCCACCCAAAGTCTTTTCTATATGACCAATTACCTTGATTTGTGGAAGAAACCTCACACCAAATCTGCTTGTAAATACCACACATGAATGGAGAAAACCCAAATTAGAATACACAACTCCAGAAGGCCGAATAAAAATAAAATAGAAGATTCAATCACACCTAAATTCATTGCAGAGCATCCTCAGAGTATTGCTTCACAGCTGATCCTCAGGAAGCATAAAACCTACAGATCTTCTTTATTGTATTTTCAGACAGAACCATAAAACCAAAGCTTCAGATCTCCACAACATAGAGTCACAATCGCATCCCCCGTCCCCCACTAACATAAGTGGTTTAATCAAACATATAATCCAAAAGCTAAACTTGATTTTGGAAGGGCAATCTGCAGCAACAACAAAAAAAAAAAACTAAAATTAGAACACACAAAACACTTGTTGTGTCTCAAATCAAAAAACCAAAAGAACTCAACATTAAACTAAAGTTACCACTATACTTATTAACAGTGTGGCACAAATAAGTGAGCATTAAACTGAAATCAAGCAAAATGCTTTTACACATCATCACTTTGTATTTCAAAAAGTCATATAAACAACTATGATGTGAAGCCCAACAGGTAGAGACCAAAGTCATAGAAAAAACTATAAATGAAATACAGAGAAACCATTTTTCGAAGATATTAAACTAATAATCACAGCCAGAGACCATAACCAAATTCCATTGTATCAATAAAAAAAGTTTATAATCAAACTGCATTGTATAATTGCAACGTTACCATTTATTCAGATTGCTAGCTTTATCAGTGGGGTGTCGTCTTACTTTGCAGGCCAATGATCTAAACAAATGAATAATGTTTCTATATCAACTTTATATCAGATTATTAATCTAGTTTTCCCTATAGGTAGAGATCCTGCTTGTACATATTATAGATTGACATATACCAGATTAATAAAATATACAAATCCCATACCATATTAATTAAAGCAAATATAATTTTAAGCAATTAAAAACAAATAAAAAAAAGCAAAAACACTGTGGAACAAAAAATAGCAAAAAAGAATACAAAAAAAACATTTACAATATCAATAGAATTAACAAACATAGCACATTAGCATATGCATTAATCAAGTATTGAGAAGTCACAAAAAGCATGAAAGAAGCGTTCAGTAGATAGACCCAAAGGAATACGCTTACCCTAGTCTTAATTCTTTTCCTCCCCTCCCTCCTATTACAGTAACGGATCCAAAGAAAATAAGTCGTGAGAGCTGTAGATTTAAAACCCCTTATACACATCCTCAATGCTTCTGAAAGAAAAAAAAAATGAGAGCAATTAGATTTGCAAAGTTAGAGGATGCACAAGAAATGAAGAGTTAGAAAATTTGAGAGATTCAACATGTGTTAAAAGATTCAGAATTAGCCAGCTACAAAATCTCATCAGAAGTCATCTAGCCTTACCCTGAAAGTTAAGGGTATTTAGAAGACCATATATGGTCAAGAGGAATGAATCCCTTATTGTGAACCAACTATTCTAAAAACTAAAACAGTTGGTTCTTGACAACAGGCTTAAGAAATCTTATCTATGCACAAATCTGTCCACAATGTCAACACAATCCAAAAAAAAAAAGAACCAAAACATAGAATTATAAACTTCGTAGGAATGTGATGAACTAAAGTTATATTTTTCACATATACTCTCGGGGAATGGAATGATTATATTGTGGTCAAAATATAACAATAAATTTTATAGAAACAAATATACAATCTTTGTTTGATGAATGATATCTACACTTGGTTATTATTCCCGTTACCTGACTCTTGTTCCTCTATTTCTTTGCTTCCTTCAACCTCCTCCTCTTCTACCATCAAGAACTGAAATTGCTTATTGTGCAGTGAATATTTTTCTTCACATCTAAAACAGAGGTCATTTCTCACCTATGATGCCATTCTTCATCTGATAGCCTTCTGTATCCACCTGTTCTTGGTCAGTTTTGTCCTCCTTCCACTCCAGTTCTGATTGAAGCATTTAAAGATGTAGGACCTGTCTTAGACGATGATTATACCAGAACAGTCCTAGCCATGGGATAATTCTTGGATCTCTGACTCCATTGTCCCCCTTAAAGGTCCTTACAACAATTCCATTTTCTTGCAAAAGCACTAACATGCAATCCAAAATGGCAAAAATCTTAAGATTTCAAGAAGATGCAAACAAAATCAGTTACCACCAAACAGAATGAGCAACAGCGAAACAAAAAGAACAAACATTAGAGATCAATGGCTACCTGATCTCTCGATATACATGCAGAGAGTACCGCGAAGTGAAGTTCTTCGTCTTTTCGAGGAAATAGGAGAGGTTGGCTCCGTTAACGAAGTCGTAGGCGAGGTAGATGTGGTCGACGGAGATGCTGTTCTTGGCGTCACGGCGGATCTCGCAGAGGACGCCGGTTTACGGTAGATATGCCATGGCGGTGGTGGTGCGGCGGTTCTGAACAAAATTTTGAGAGAAATGGAGGATGGAGCTTCGAAGAGAGAAGAGGCATTCAAAATTTTTTGAATCTAAGAACTTGAGAAGAAGAAAATCGACGGGGAAGGAGGGAGAGATATTGGGTATTAGCTGGCCTCATAAATGCAACAGGATTTTACGTAGCATTAAATGGGCAGTAGTGAGTAGTGGGCGGGACTTTTGGCAGAAGAGAATTACCAGGATTTAGATATAAGATGTCCAATAATGCCAAAATTTAAAATTGGAATTAACATAAGAAGATACAAACATAATATTGTTCAGAAAAACTAGTAATTAAAACTATCCACATTAATATAAAAATAAAATGCAACAAGAAACAAACCAACAAGTAAAAAATAATTTATTAGCCGGACCGGATGGAAGGTGAAATGGGGGAATAGTAACGACGGCATGGGGAAATTGTGAGAGCTGCATTGATGCCACAACGCGTAAAGTAAAAAAAAAAAAAAAAAAAAGACGATCAACAGTAATTTCAAAACTGAACTGCAAGTAACAAAAAATAAAATGCTAGAAGATACTAAAAATGAGATGGACATGAATTCGAACAATGGTACCGTTTTTATAAGATTGATAATCAGTAGCTCATGAAAAATAAGCTTAGACCAGCTTATGGATCAGTCATAAGCTATTCTTTAAGCTTTTGTAAATAAGCTCAAATAAGTTGTTGATAAACCAATCTAAATAGGCCCATAATTTCTTACGTGATAAACTCCTTTTGAATAATCACTTAACACTACTACACCAAAAACACGAAGCGATAACAACAATCAAATAACGCGTTATCTAGAATAACACAGAGCTTTCAGATGATGTTTGCTTAGACAAACGTCGTTTGGAGTAAACTTACAGTTAATGTTTGAGAGACAAATGTCATCTGAAAGGTCTCTGCTTAATGTAGAGCATTAAAATGATATTTGATTGAGCAAACATAATGTGAAGTTAAATGTTCATATAATGTTTACTCAAATAAACGTCATTTGAAAGCTCCACATTTTTTTAATTAAAAAATATAAAGCGTTCAAATGATGTTTGTCTATGCAAATGGTATTTGAATGTTTAACTTCACATGACGTTTGGCCAGAAAAACGTCATATGTAGCTACTTCTTTAATTTGAAGATTTACGATAGTTAAAATATATATATATATATATATATATATATATATATATATATATATTTATTTATTTATTCCTCTACAACCTCTGAATATGGTCTCCTTTCCCTCTCAACCTCCACATTGTGCTATTACCTTCGTCATATATAGTCGCATATGTTCATTCTCCACCATCATCGTCGTTTCACTAAATGGTATGAACTTATTCCTCTCTTTCCCTTTCCTTTTTTCTCTCTTAGCCCTAACGAAACTTCTTTCTTCTGAAACTATGTTACGCCACTCACTCTCAACCATAGTCATCATTGTCGCACCATCACTCTCAACCACAGTCATCGTTGTAACACTCTCAATCTTTACACAGGTACGACTGCCCTCCTCGCTAATGTTTCGTTTCTACCGTTAATTCCACTCAAATGTTTTTCCGCTCTTTTTTTTGGAGTGTGTTGTGCCGACATGTGTTTTTCGTACTGGCTAATATTGTGTGAAAATTTTACCTGTTAATGGGAATTGTTCCGGACTGGGCCGAGGCCCAATCTGGAGATCCAACGCTTTCAGGCCCATTTTCGCATGCCTCTCCGCCTTCCCTCGATGCCACATTTCCGCATGCCTCTCCGCCTTCCCTCAAGGCGGCCGACCCAACAGTTCTCAGCATTAAAGGAATTTACTTCCGACTCCCGGGTTTCACGGAACGGTTACTCATCGGTAACCGTCCTCAACTCATATTTAAAGAGACCGCGTCAAACGGTCGAGGTAATCATTATTTTTCCACCTCTTCACTCACCTCTTACACACACTGACTTGAGCGTCGGAGTGTTTGCAGGTACACCACCACCACACGCCGTCATCATCCGTCGCGAGCGCAACCGTATTGCTTCCCTCCGGTCATCCTCTGAAGTTCTGTTCAGAACATTGGCGCCGTCTGTGGGAATCGTTTCTGATTTCATCTTCTTTGTCGAAGTCTCCCTTCTTCACTCGACGATGACTGGATCGAAGCGTCAGATCGCGACTAGCAGTTCCACTCATGCGAACGCAGATCTTGAACCACCAAACCCGCCGATAGCTCCGGCGGAACCACCTCACCATGAACCTGTTAATTTCATCGGTGAATATGAGAGACAGAGGAATAACCTTCCGCCTCCGCATCAGAATGACGCCGTTCCGATCGTTGCTGCTCAAACCGATGCAGGAACAGAGCCTCGTACCGAGACCGCGTGCACGAGCTCGTGATAAAGCCTTGTGTGCTTGCACAAGCACCTGATGAAGAGATCGACCTCGTGCCGAGACCGCGTGCACGAGCTCGTGACAAAAACTACCTGATGTGATCGAGCCTCGTGCCGAGACCGCGTGCACGAGCTCGTGATAAAGCCTTGTGCTTTGCACAAGCACCTCTGCAACAGGTGGATACGCAGTCCAGTACTTGAGCGACCTACCAGGCCCACCTCTGCAATTTCAATATTCAGACGGCTTTAAACTCGGCTACGTCGTTGACCTTGATTATTTGATGACCTCAACCTTGCCGCTTGGACAGCCAGATCAACTACTCTCACAGGGAAGTATAAAACTCGACTACGAGCACTTTACTCAGCATAAAAATTAATGCTAACTTTATTACATCAAGTTGTTGCAAATTGTCTATACTTTGACAGGAACAGTTGCAAATTCCAAGAACTTGGAACGCGACAAAGATGAAGCCCTGAGATCGAGCCTCGTGCCTAGACCGCGTGCACGAGCTCGTGATAAAGCCTTGTGCGTTGGCACAAGCACCTGTGATCGACCTCGTGCCGAGACCGCGTGCACGAGCACCTGTGATCGACCTCGTGATAAAGCCTTGTGCGTTGGCACAAGCACCTGATGAAGAGATCGACCTCGTGCCGAGACCGCGTGCACGAGCTCGTGATAAAGTCTTGTGCGTTGGCACAAGCACCTGATGAAGAGATCGACCTCGTGCCGAGACCGCGTGCACGAGCTCGTGATAAAGCCTTGTGCGTTGGCACAAGCACTGCGGATCGACCTCGTCTGAGACCGCGTGCACGAGCTCGTGATAAAGCCTTGCGGCGTTAGCACAAGCACCGATGAAGAGATCGACCTCGTCGAGAACGCGTGCACGAGCTCGTGATAAAGCCTCGCGCTTAGCACAAGCACCGATGAAGAGATCGACCTGCGTCACGAGACCGCATGCACGAGCTCGTGATAAAGCTTTGCGCGCTGGCACAAGCACCGATGAAGAGATCGACCTCGTCGAGACCGCGTGCACGAGCTCGTGATAAAGCCTTGTGCGCTTGCACAAGCACCGATGAAGAGATCGACCTCGTCGAGACCGCGCGGCACGAGCTCGTGATAAAGCCTTGTACCTTGCACAAGCACGCCAAGCCTCGTGGTCGAGAATCGCCAACAGGCGTGGAACACGAAGGTCCCGAACGAACTAATGAACAAGCACGACATGACGACGCTTGCGGTTCATTTAACAAGGGCGTCGAACGCCGACATCAACGAACCGACAACAAGTCACCACCTCGACATTCGAAGCTAGCGACTTGGGGGCAATCGTTCGATGGGCCGAGGCCCAATCCGGAGATCCAACGCTTTCAGGCCCATTTCCGCATGCCTCTCCGCCTTCCCTCAAGGCGGCCGACCCAACGGTTCTCAGCATTAAAGGAATTTACTTCCGACTCCCGGGTTTCACGGAACGGTTACTCATCGGTAACCGTCCTCAACTCATATTTAAAGAGACCGCGTCAAACGGTCGAGGTATTGATTATTTTTCCACCTCTTCACTCACCTCTTACACACACTGACTTGAGCGTCGGAGTGTTTGCAGGTACACCACCACCACACGCCGTCATCATCCGTCGCGAGCGCAACCGTATTGCTTCCCTCCGGTCATCCTCTGAAGTTCTGTTCAGAACAGGAATATTGTGGGGCTGTGAGAGTTAAAACTTAAAAGTATTAAGGTTTTATGTTGTTGTTAACTATGGTACGCGATGATAAAATAAGGTTACAATACGTTTTAGTTTTCCTTATAACTTCAAGGAAATTAAAGGGATAAGATGAAATCCTCTGTCCATTATGTCAAATTCATTATGATGTTTCTAATTGATTATTTTGTTTGTATACCCTCCTTATTAATATATGGTGTGACACATAAAAAAAGGGAGAGGAGGTATGGGTAGGAAACTGGGTAGTTTTAATAGCACCTCCCTTTTGTCCTTAGTAATTGAAGCCCACCAATATGCACTCATGCATCCTTAACTCAAAAATTTATTTGATGATAGATCTGGTACCTTTTTGCCGCCAAAAATCTGTTATATTATGGATCAAAATGTGGTGGTAAATAGTACATCCCTTTTCGCATTCTTAGAGCACCTTTAGCGCAGGTGCGTGAGTGCTTATTTTAGTTTACGTTGATTGTAGTTTCTCTCTCATGGAGTAAGTCTACATGGAATAAAGGGAGAAAAACTGATTGATTGGGAAACAATATAAATATGTAGAGTCCAAAATGAGTTATTTATATATAATCACCACTGGAGTAAAAACTAATGAGTTGATTATGGGTTGCTTAAATTCTATGTGGCAATTTGAGCCCATAAAAAGTAAGTTAAACAACTCATTTAGTTGCCCATTAAAGGTGTTGTTATAGATGACACGTCCAATTATGTGGTTCATAAAACTTTAGATGTTTTGATCCTCCTCATTTTGGGCGTTCCAACATGTTTTTTCTGTTCCGGCCGGCATGCTAACGTCTTGAGAACAAATTGCGAAACTTAGGAATCAAGATTTACTCCCTCTTGTCCTTCCTAAATAGAAGGAACAAAACCATAATTCGTACGGATTAAAAAATTGTATTGAAATATGTTTTTTTCTAATTAATATATATTCCTAAAAATAGTGTTTTTTCTCCAAAATTACTCATTTTATAAACCAACTCACTAGCATATGAAATAAGTGTATCTCATTAATATATAAATAACGATATAAATAAAAATTAAGTGTTTAATGCGTTTGAAAATTAATATTATTTTTTATAATTTAGATTACGGAAAATAGCCATTTTGTTCTAGTATTAATTTTTTTAAGTCGACAGTCGACATTATTTGTCTTATTTTATAGTACATGAAATAATATGCATACGAAAACAGAGGATCTTGGATTTTCCGGAAGAAAAAAAAAACAGAGGATCTTGGATTTCTGTCTCGTGTTTTGTCACATATGATGTCACGTTCTCGCGGCTTTGAGTCGTAACATTATATCTCATTGACATAGTTATCAAAACCAGACCGGACCAGTCGGTATAATCAGTTTAACTAAAAATCAGATCCATGTCCGATTCGATTGAACCTCAAAATCAGACTACACAAGAATTGGCCTAAAAACCGGAAAACTGGTAAAAAACTGGTCAAAATAGGGAAAACTGGGAAAAAACAGGCAAAACAGGGAATCGATCGGTTCTTAAAAAAATTAATTTTTTATTTTTTTAAAAAATGGTAAATGACATTATTTTTGATACATAAGAGATTTTTATCCATTTTTTTCACGTCGAAGGATTAAATTAAATATTATAATAAAATTTAAAATTAATTTATATATTAATATTATTACGAGAGTACTTACATTACAGTATTTGTGATTATTGAATATTAAAATATTATTATAATATATTTGTTTTAGTTTAATATGTAATTTTTGTATGTTATATGTTGACTTATAACATTTTAACTAGAGTTTAATTTTTTATGTTGTGATGTTATGAATATTATGTTATTTTTTGTTTATTAGTGCTTTATATGTTATATTAAAAATTTTAAAAGTATAATTTAATTTATTTTTAGTCCAATTCCGATTTGACCCCAAGCTGACATTTGAATTTTAAACCAGTACCTATATCAGTTTAGTATCCGATCCGGTTTTGATAACTTTGCTTACTAGCGAAGAAATCGGAGGTGGACCATCAATTTGTTGGAAAACCATTCTAAGTGCCTATTTAGATAAGACGTCTTTCTTAATTATTATGGCACATGGTTTCACTGTGAACAAAACAAGGGTCTCTCTTGGAAGAATGACTCCTGGTATTTATAAATTAGTACGACCAATGTTTTAAAAATCCGACGGTTCGACCGGTCCGACTGTCACTCAGTAATATTAACAGTCGATTCAATCTCAATTGAACTATAGTCTGGTTGAATCGCCTAAAATTGGGTTGAATCAGATTGAACCGCAGTTGAACCACCAAAAAAATCGGGTTGGACTGTTTGAACTTATTTTTTTATTATTTTTTTACTTTTTTCTCAAAATTAGTACTTTTATTTATTTATTTATTTATTTATTTATTTATTAGTCACCCGGTTCAATTGACGGTTCAACCGAATGAACCAATTGAACCATGACCCAGACGTCACGCCGATTCGATCTCCGGTCCAGTTTTTAAAACATTGATTACAACTACTAGTTTTTCTTATCTAATGTAGTTAGTGTGGTATAATAGACTTCATTATATATTTATAATAAGGTTTAATTTCATTTTTGATCTAAAGTTTTTCCAATTTGATAATTTTGGTCTGTTATTTTATTTTTTGCGATTTTAGTCTTCTAACTTTCTCAAATTGGTGATTTTAGTCCCTATATTTTTTTAATTATACTTTTAGTCCCCAATATCATGAATTGTACACTTTTAGTCCCCTACTTTTCTAAATCCAAGATTTTTTCAAACAAAAGTGCCAAAAATTCATGATTTCAAAGGATCAAAAGTGTAATTAAAAGTTATAAAGATTAAAATCGCAAAATTGAAAATATTGGGAAAAAAAATACAATTAAAACTCTTCATCACACATTCCGGTCCTAACCGACAGAAGGATAAATTATCACTAAAATATCTTACTAGTATATCTCGCGTCAAATTTATAAAAGGTGGCAAACCGACGATACCGCAAAACATGCCAAGCCTCGAACCAAGCTAAAACCTTTACTTCTAGACGAATTAAGCCACATGATGCTTCAAGCTTTGTCATCTAGCTACTCCCATCTCAATAATCTCATCCACTATATATAAATACACATGCACAAGGTCCTCGACAAGTCCAAAACAAGATCAGTAGCTAGCTACAAACTACTCCATTTGGAGCGAGAGGGTCGATCGATCGTGGATATTGTATTTGCAGATGCTTTGCAAACACAGCACAAAGCAAAATTTAGAGACTCTAGGAATGCAAGCCATGCGTAACATTTACCACACCTTCAACCTCTCATCAAACCAATGTGGGTCCAGCCATGTGCAAACCATAGACGCTCCGTTACCTCTAGTTTGGTCCCTTATTAGACGCTTTGAGCATCCACAAGGTTACAAGCAGTTCGTAAAGAAGTGCACCATGCTGGATGGGGATGGTACTGGCATTGGTAGCGTACGTGAGGTCATCATTACATCTGGATTGCCAGCAGGAGTTAGTGTGGAGAGATTAGACAAGCTTGATGATGACAGACATGTCCTCAAGTTCAGCATCATTGGTGGGGATCACAGGCTTGAGAACTACAGTTCCACGATTACTCTGCATGAGGAAGAAGAGAAATATGGAGGGAAGACAGTGGCGATAGAGTCGTATGTGGTGGATATTCCACAAGGTAGTACTGGTGAAGACACTTGCTATTTTGCCAATACCATCATAGGTTGCAATCTTAGGTCATTGGCTAAGATCACTGAAGAAATGGTTTGTAATAAGGCTATTTAACACCTCATTGATTAATTTCTCTTCAGATCACTATACCCTGTTTGATGTCTTACTAATTACTGCCTGCCACTACTACCACTCTAATTATGGATTTTTTAACTCTATTGTAGACTCAAGAGAGGAAGCTCATGCTCAACCAATCTGAGAGAAATGAAATTCTCATTCTGTCTCAATAACAGAATACAATGTCTTCTATATATATAGACGAGGCTTTCATTTCATGTAACTATCATAACTAACTATCATAATTAGCTTAACCAACTAACTAATTGAGTTCTATAATTAACTAACCAACCACAGTACTTAACCTCAAAACTATAATCTAGTAAAAACTTGTCCATATACGGAAACACTTTCCGGTCCTTCCTTAGCCTTTTAAAATAAAGAAGCGGGTTGCATCTTGGATCTGATCGATTCTGTTATTCGGTTGTACATGTCATATATATGCAAATTTCAGATGCCGTTCAAACTGGACATATAACATAAGTAATTGATGGCCCCTGCCGCTTGCTCTTAGCAACTCATCTAAAAGGTTAAAATAAACATATAATCTCCCGCAAGTGTAGTTCAAGTGGTTGATTTGAGACATCATAAGAAATTTGAGCAGAGTTCGAGGATTTGAACCCCAATAGCTAACATCACAAATACTAACTACTAACCTTTGCCGTTAAAAAAAAATAAACATGTAATCTCAAAATGCAGGTAAAGCAAATGAAATTGTACGTTGGCATAATTGGCTGTGATTCACTGGCATATATGTCACATGCCAACCACTATTCATTAGCCTTTGACCCTGTCATCCATATAAAATTGCCAAACCGATACTTCAACTACCAGTCTAACAGTCCAAGGTTATACAATCTGAAGAACACGTGTCCGGTTTACTGTTAGATTACACTCACAACTCAATGACTCTAACTTACCGGACTATTAGAAACACCTAAAGAAATTTTTGGTACTAAATTTAACAATGAAGGCTATACCAAACAAAATGAACAATGATGGAATTCATTCATAAACTACATATAAGGGCAAAAGACTAAAATGCAGATTCTTCTTGAGCTGACTGGTAGCTTGATCATGTATTCAATTGTTCACTTTATATACAATACAAAGATGGTGGTGGATCACACATCACTGGTAACCAGTATAGAAAATGGGTTCTCATCAGAAAAATCTATTGGTTCTTCTTTCCCTCATCTGGGGTTCATGGACATTTCTATGTTATGGTATCCCAAGTGAGTACTCTATATTAGCCCTTGACATTGAAAAGTTGCCTTCGGAGGAACAAGTGGTTGAGCTGTTCCAGCAATGGAAATTGGACCACCAAAAGTTCTACAGACACCCAGAAGAAGCAGATTTAAGGTTGGAGAATTTCAAAAGCAATTTGAAATATATAGTAGAGAAGAATGCAATGCGAAATTCTCCCCTCGGGCACCGACTTGGATTGAACAGGTTTGCTGATATGAGCAATGAAGAGTTCAAGAATAAGTTTATTTCAAAGGTGAAGAAGCCACTTAGCAAGAAGAGCAGTAGTGGTTTGCATGTTAAGGATGAATCCTGCGAAGATGCACCTTACTCTTTAGATTGGAGGAAGAAAGGAGCTGTGACTGGTGTGAAGGACCAAGGCGACTGTGGTTAGCTTCTGGATTTTCCCTTTTATTTTTTGGATTTTCATTTTGCATATCATTGAAAAGTTTTTCTGATTATTTTTTTACTTTTTAGGTAGTTGTTGGGCATTCTCTTCCACTGGAGCAATGGAAGGAGTAAATGCAATAGTGACAGGGGATCTTATAAGCCTTTCAGAACAAGAACTTGTGGATTGTGATACTACTAATGATGGATGTGAAGGAGGCTATATGGATTATGCTTTTGAGTGGGTTATAAACAATGGTGGGATAGACACAGAAGCTAATTACCCATACACCGGGGTAGATGCCACCTGCAATGTCACTAAGGTCTTACTATTACTATTTATTTACTACAAAATCCTTCCTTTTCCTTCTTATGCATTTTGCATTGTAACATAAGACTAGATATGGTGATTCATATTTCTGTGTCTAATTTATTGAGTTTTTTTTTTCTCAATTTTTTCTTGAATTAGGAGGAAACCAAAGTTGTTAGCATTGATGGCTACACTGATGTGGCACAATCAGATAGTGCTCTGTTGTGTGCAACTGTGAAGCAGCCAATCAGTGCCGGTATAGATGGCTCCTCATTGGATTTTCAGCTATACACTGGTGTAAGTGTTAATGACCATTCACTATGATAGAATTAAAAAAATCAAAAAATAGATTTTTTTTTTTTTAAAAAAAAAAAGACATTTTTGCTTTTATTGAACAGGGCATCTATGATGGAGATTGCTCAAGTAATCCAGATGATATTGATCATGCAATTTTAATAGTGGGTTATGGCTCAGAGGGTGATGAAGATTACTGGATTGTGAAGAATTCCTGGGGAACAAGCTGGGGAATGGAAGGGTACATTTATATTAGAAGAAATACTGATTTAAAATATGGGGTTTGTGCAATCAACTACATGGCCTCTTGTCCTACCAAAGAGACCACTGCAGTATCCCCAACCAGCCCACCTTCGCCACCATCACAGCCACCTCCGCCGCCGCCGCCGCCGCCGCCACCTCCTTCTCCTTCACCAAGTGAATGTGGAGACTTCTCTTATTGTCCTGCTGATGAGACTTGTTGTTGCCTTTATGAGTTCAATGATTTCTGCCTCATTTATGGTTGTTGTGAATATGAGAATGCTGTGTGTTGCACTGGCACAGATTATTGCTGCCCCAGTGATTACCCCATTTGTGATGTTGAAGATGGAATGTGTCTCCAGGTAAGAGATATGTCACTTGTATATTCTAGCTTCTTCCTATCAATAACTTGCTGAACAAGTAATTGAGATTGTTTGTTGTTAATATACTCACAAATTTGTGTTATATAGAACTCTGGAGATCTAATGGGAGTGGCTGCAAAGAAGAAAAGGATGGGAAGGCACAAGTTTCCACGGACAAAATTTGAACAAACAAAAAAGACACATTATGCTCTTCGGATAAGGAGGAATGTAATTGCTGCAATGCGTTGAATCTGAAGGTTATCGTCAATAATCCTTGATAACATTTCTCTCTTTTTTACTCTCTGTTGGTGACATCCTTTGCGCTGCTTGGGTCTTTCTCTATGTTATGTATCGTGGATAATATCTATCTGATTTTCCTCTTTTTGTTCCAAATTTCTCCATTTTTAATTTGTGGACTCGAGATTGTTTAAGAAACTTTAGCTCAAGTGATGCCGAACCTCGTTTTAAATCTTAATAATGTGTTTCAAGCAATTTGGTCTGAGTTGTTGAAGAGGATGAGTGAAAAGTCTGAAGTGTGTGTGTACATTTTGGCCTAAGCCTAGACTTTTGAGTTTTGCAAAATGAGTTATAGTTATTGAGAAAATTATTATTATTATATCTCATAATCGTATCATAAAAAGAGCACAAATCCAAATTAAATATAAGAGGAGAAATCTAAATTGAAGATTAGAGTACAAGTCTAAATTAAAGACTATCGGTCGAATTCAAATTGGAGACAAACTCTTAATATTTTAGTATTATTTTATTGTAAAGACATTTAGGCATTTAGGTATTTGGTGTTTTATGTATCAGTTTTGCGTGTGTATCAAATGAATTGAGTTCATTTCTAAAATTTTCTTCTTTTCTTCCTATATGAGTATGTGAGAGTGCGAGTAATTTATTAGCTCTATACTCACATTTTCTCGGCAATAGTTTAGATGTAAATTTTGTTCTTCTTTGCACTCAAAAAATAGAGAGCTGCCATGCAATAGTAACGTTGTTGTGTACTTGCTTGTTTTTAGCACAAATGTACATGTGTAATGATTATTATATGAAACAATAACACATAATCATTAGCACATTTTTTTGACCGAATCATTAGCATATGCACATTTGAAAGTTTTGAAAGTAAAATTAGTTTTTTTTAGGAAGGAAGTAAAATTAGTTGACACAAACCAAACTTACTTACCCAAAAAAAAAAAAAAACCAAACCAAGTATCATGGAGTAAGGCTAGGGTTGGGTATCGCGAGACATTTGCTGTTTCTGAACTTGGAGATGGAATCCGATTCTGCTGAAGTGATTAATGGCCTTACGGGTTATCCAAACAATCATGGGTATTTGGGCTCAATTCTTAAATGGGAATTTCTAAGGGCACCCCCAAAATTGCTGGGGCACCCCTCAATTCCCAAAATACCCCAACAATTTTAATTTTTTTTCCATTCTTCCATTCACTCTCAAAAATGAAATTTGCGAGTGTAAAAAAAAAAATCTCACTCGCATATTGAGTGAAATTTTTTTTTTACACTCGTAAAAACGAAATTTGCGGGTAAACAAAAATTTTAATTTTGTTCACTCACAAATTTCGTTTTTGCGAGTAATTTTTTTTACTCACAAAAATGAAATTTGCAAGTGAACAATTCACTTTTGCGAGTGAACAAACATTTTGCAGCCTGAACAAATGACTTTGTTTAGCAATTCTCTACTTTGTTGACCATTTTGCAGGACGTTTGCAGGTGACCATTTTGCAGCCTGAACGTTTTGCAGGTGACCATGTGACAATACTTTGTTGACAAGTCTTGTCACTCTGACCACAAAATTTGCGATGTGGAAGACAATCTGCGATGTACAATTTGTGAGTGTAGAATTGAAATTTGCGAGTACAAAAAAAAATATTCACTCGCAAAAATAAAATTTGCGAATTTTTGTTCACTTGCAAATTTTATTTTTGTGAGTGGAAATTTTTTTAACACTCGTAAAAACGGTTTTTACGAGTTGAACAAAAAAAAAGAGGGGTATAATGGTCAACACAGTCCAATTGAAGGTATCCCAAGCAATTTTGGGGGTGCCCTTAGCAATTCCCTTCTTAAATACAAAAAACTCTTAACAATAGGATCCAGTTTGGCCCATGATTTTGGAGCCTCTCTGGTTAATTTTACCACCTCTCTCCCCTTAAAAAGTCTAAAATACCCTAACTAAAAAGTCTAAAATGCTTCGCCTTTTTTTTGGTAAATTTGAATTTCCTAGGTTCTTGTTGCGGGGGCCTCTGGTAACAAAAATCAGGTAGCGTAAAATGTTACATTTATTAAATTGCTTTACCTAAATATTGTTACTGGAGGCCCCCAGTAATAAGAAACCAGATGTGTAACTTATATAAATTTTTTGAAAATACCATCCTGATTCTTGTCACCACTTACCAGAGGCCTCCGGCAACAAAAAACCGGTAGTGTAATAAATAATTTCTAAACTTTACTTATTATTATTAAATAAATAATTTTTGAAATCTTATTATTATTATTATTATTATTATTATTATTAAATTAAATAAATAATATATTATTAATTAAATATATAATATATTTTTTGAAACTGCAAAATTCTGGGACCATTTAGAAAATTTATAACTACAGGATTCTTGTTGACGTATGTTCCTGTCAACAAGTTTCCGGAAAACTTGAAATTGTAGCAAAAAAAAAGGTGCATAGGCCAAGTGGGAGGGACAAAATTAGTAAATACATACCTTGACAGGATTGTTTTGATGATTGACAAAAGGAGTTTTACAAATAGTCAACTGTGTAAAAAGCAGAAAAATATACCAAAACACACACCAAGGATTAGAGATTTTCAAGTCTTTGGGTTTTTGGTTTTTACTTATTTTTCTTAGGACTATTTGTAGATAGTAATAAAAAGTTCTCAATTAAAATTAAATCACACTAGTCAAAAAAAATAAAATTAAATCACACACTCACAAAGGATTTTATCCAAAATTTATTTCATGACATTTTTTCTAAATTATTTTAGTCATTAAGTATTTTGAAAAATGTTTTAAGTAGTGTCCAAAATACCTATCTTTTTAACTTAAAATAAATCTTTGTTTTTGGCACTCATTTGATATGACAAACAGAATACACATAAACGATTATAGGGCATCCTATAAACGTTTATGGAACTACATATCCTCTCTGTGGTATTCAAACGTTGCATAATCGATTACACTCCTTTCATAATCTTTTATTTTAAATTTGTGACTTCTCCGTGTTTTTTATCTTTAAATAAACGATTATAACAATCATATAATCGATTATGGCCTTTCAAAATGATCTTCGTGTTTCAATTTTCAAACATATAATCGATTACAGCTCTTCATAATCAATTATATCAGGATCAAAATCTCCTGATTGAGCGCAACGAATCTTTTCTCACTTAATGATACACGCTCCACTCATTGCCTATACACGCTCTTCATATTCTTTGTGCTGAAACTCTGTCAAAATATTTTTCTATCACTCACGTTTATTTGAGTACAGTATTTTCTTTGAAGAGCCTTTTATACTTCATGGTTTTAATTGTATTTTTCTGAGCTTCAAGTTGTATACATCTGCACTTTTGAGTATATCTCCTTCATACTATTTTATTTGTAAAATTGTTTTTTGGGTAGGAATTTCAAGTGGTTCATAGAGAGGTGATATCTCTTGAACTTGTTGCTTGTTTTAGAGTTGTAAAGGTTTCTAACTGAACCTGATTTAAAAGCTAGTGTCTTAGTGGAAATCCCTTAGTGCTTTGCTTTAAGGACAGGACGTAGGCCACATGGGTGTTTGGTGGCCGAATCTGTATAAATTGTTGTGTGCTCTTCCTTGCTCTTTATCTCCTTTACTCTTCAGCAATTTACATTTCAGCTCTTTATTTTATTGTTTTTATTTTCGTCATTTAAATTCAGCTATTTAATTTGAGCAATTTATTTTACGCAATTTATTTTATTGCTATTTAAATTCTACAATTTTTATTTCAAGTCATTTATCTTTTTGCAGTTAAATTCTTCCAAGCTATATTCTAGCACCTTATTTATAAAAGATTTTCAAAAGCACTATTCACACACAAATTCACCCCCTCTTGTTAGGCATGGCAAGGGGCCGGTTCGGAGGCGGTGTTTGCCTTCCCCGCCCCCGCCCCCACCCCCGTCACAAATTATTATAATTATTCAAAAAAAAATTATAAAAACATTTTTTTGGGTAAAAAATGAATTGCTATGCTGATTAAAAATCGGCCAGCAACAATTTGTTTCTTATGTCTAAACTCATACAATCTTCAACATCTTAACTATTACCATGAGGGCTATCTGTTTAGTTTTAACATGTTCCTACCATTTCAAAATTGCAAGTGAGACTTGATATTTATAAATCACGACATATACCACCTATTAAACACGATTGTACTACTTTCCAAGAACTTATTCTCTTTTTCCAAGCACCTTATTCTCCAATAATCAAGTAACTGATATTTAAAAAATACATCAAATTACAAATTAGCTCCATCCATAGTGATATAAAACACAGAAGCAACATACCCAGATGCCTTGTGGCCAAAAACTACATCTTCATCAAATATTGGACAAAAAAAATTGCTTCATATCAGTCCAGAAGAAAATATATGAAAAGGAAACAAAAGAAAGAGCTTCATTACAAGTGAAACATTAGCAGGGTGATTATAGCAGACAGTTACTCCCATTACAAGTGAAACATTAGATTGAGCTGCAGCATCTCTGTCCCGATTATCATTAATTTTCAAACGCCGAATTGCTTCTGCAATACAGATCAGATAGGAATCAGGCAAATTCTGCACAAAGTCTCAACACATATTTCAACATATTCAAAGCAATAACTCAAATTAACACACTCACGGTGTTAATATCATACAGTCCAATGTAACAAGTGTAAGGATAATTGATAACATTTCATCACCAACTATCAGAATTTGCGTTTACAAAGAATCATGCAAATGTGCCAAAATAGTGGAAATATTAATATGACACATTATGGTAAAATATGTGCTTCCCCTATTAATGCACACACAATGGTTTGTAAGCTTGAGTAGTGGCACAGATTATCATCCATTATACTATTATATCATCAAATCAATCCTGAGTTAGAACTATAAATAACTATGAGTATATGAGAAAATCGTCCATCAAATGCAAAAGACCAATGATTTGAAGCATGGTTCAAACAATAGGAGCAAGAGGTACTTACCCAAATGAGTAAATGAGCAACCAGACCTTCTATGCCTTTTCTTCCTTGCCATTTCTTTCATCCTTGGAGGTTGGAGAACAACCTTAATTGCGGTATCAAAAACTGCTTTGACATTCTAAATCAAGAAAATATATTGCTATCAAATACTATGAATCATAAGATTCTGTAAAAACAAACCAACATAGATCACAAAAAACCCAACTTCAATGAATTTCAATTTTAAATTTAAACTGCTACCTGTTGAGTCTTTGACACTCAATGTAAGCTGCTGTACCAATTTGTTTCCTCAGTTCTTCTCCCTAATAATCCTGAAAGCCACACCAACTGAAATCCGAAAACAGGGTTATATTAAATAGGGGTTTTGGAAAAATAAGAATAAACAGGGATATCATGACCACCCAAATAGATTAAATCACTGTTCTAATCATCCAAATGCTTATAAAAAAACATCCTGGGAATCACCACTTAAAGGAACACACTTTGCAGGATTGGAAACCAGATAAGGCAGCAAAGAAAAGGACTAAGATCATCCATATTTATACCTACCAAATCACTCTTGTCCAAAATAACCTTTAAACCAGAAAAAATCTAAAAGAAATAAAAAAATCTCCATTTCTTCCTCCCAAATGATTCATCATGAACAAAAATTAACGATCCAGCAAGAGCAACAAGTTTAACGATCCAGAAGCAAAAATTAAGCAAAACAGCTACACACAAGATTAGCAGCTACAGAGTAGATTCAGATCAGCAAGAGCAATAACTAAAGTCGGGAAATTTTCGATCCAGAAAACACATCAAAAGTTTACCGATCTAGAAACAAAAAACGCACCTTCTTCGAACGCAAATCGCGATTTGCAGGTGAAGTGTTTCGGTGAGTGATGGAGCAACGGCAGCAGCGGTGATGGGAGGAGCCGGCCGCAGGAGAAGCGAGACGCAGTGAATGGGGAGAAGGGGAGAAGTGCCGCAGTGAATGGGAGGAGCTGACCGAAGGAGGAGCGCGACGCAATGAATGGGGAGAAGGGAAGGGAGAAGCGCCGCAGTGAATGGGATTGGGGAAGAAAGAGTGGGAACTGAGAAATAAACCTAATTTTGTGTGTGTGTGTATATATATATATATATATATATAAGGGTATATTGGTAATTGCATAACCAGCGGGCCGGGTTCGGGTGCGGGTTCGGGACGGGTATTAACACCCCCATCCCCGACCCCGACTTTGTAAAGCGGGGAAAACCCGAACCCAGTCAAACCGGGTTTTTCCCGTCAAAATCGGGACGGGTTCGGGTGGGCCCCCGCGGGTTCGCGTCTTGTTGCCATGCCTACCTCTTGTGTTTGGAGTCACTTGACAACAAGAGATGGGGTGAAATGTGTGTGAATTAAGTGGGGGAGGCTCCAAAATTATGGCCATCCAATTTTTTCACGTGGATAGATTATTAGGTAATGGTTTGGCTCTTGCTTTGGCCACATGATAAAACTTATATCAAGTTTTTTAGGTCAAGGTTAACTATTTCCTCTCATAAAAAATGGTTATTTTTTTTATAAAAAGATGCAAGAGCAGTTACATAATATACCTTTTAAAAAAATAACCAACTTTTTGCGAGAGAAAATGGTTAAATTTCACTTATGAAACTTAATATAAATTTTATCCTCGGCGAAAATGGTTCATGTGGGTAGATCCAGTTTTCTTCAATTTCTGTTCACACAATAAAAAACAAAGAAAGAAAACTCTTCAATTTCTTTGAAGTCTTCAAGTCGTTGTCCTGATTAAGTGGGAAGTGGCAACTTGCCAAATCCATTCAGATTAACATTTCCCACTACTTTACTTTCATAATTAAAGACTTGTCTGCTTATTGATCAGTTTGATCCCGAAATTGGAATTGATTAGGTAAATGATCCCAATTTCATATGCTTACTAACTCTGTACCTAACCCAAATTTCATGCTTTTATACCAACACGACAACATTTGAAAACTCATTTTTCCCTTCATGTCTCCCCCAATTCATTTTGTCGTCCTCCTTTCCCAATTGCCTGGTCAAATTCGTCTGGAACGTTAAAATTCTCTCCTTTTAAAAAAACATACATGAGCTTACATATAGGCCTGTAATCAAGCAAATTCATACGCCTGTAATCAAGCAAATTCATACGCCTGTAATCATGCCTTATCATGTAGTAAGTGCAGAATATATAGTTTCCTTCAGCAGCATGCGTAGCAATTCAGGACAAAGTTTCCATCAGTTTATTATAATATTATTTCCATTAACTTATCAAATTAAATAATCACATGTAGAAATTTTATTTGATTATATTCAATTTGTATGAAAAATCATGATGTTAAATTAAAAAAGAACGTGCCATTTTTATTTAAGAACTTGGGTATAAAATACAAAAAAAAAGTACAAGAGTTTTGTCCGATAATTTTTCGGTTAATTCCTTCTGTATTTTGCTTTTTATTTACTATAATTTTTGTTGGTTTTCAAGGGTATCTTCTGGCACAACTACGGAGACAGTGACAGACACAGGTAGGCTCGCCTTCATGAATTTTTTGAAAAAAGTATATACAAGTACATGCGCTGGCCCAACGAAGCTATGAGAAGGAATGGAATGGCCCTGACTCACTGACATTTGCATTTAGAGCATATCTAATACATAATACACAGTATCTTAAAAATTTATTTTGGGTCTTTTAGGTAGTTCTCACATGTCATATTATTTTTAAAAGATACTAGATTATTTTATTCTAATACGTGGTTCTTTAAAGTGAGTCTCTTAAATGTCACTCATATGTCACGCTTTAGTACTTTACTATTTGTATTTATTAAAATATTAATTTAATAATTTTAATTAACAAGTATAAAAATATTATCCCTAAAAAAAGTATAAAAATATTAAATATTAAAAATGTAGAAATTTTATTTTAATTAATTTTTATTATAATAAGTTATAAATAAAGAGAAATACATTACAAAATTAAAGAAGATTAGAAATACGTAACATTACACGAAACATACAAGAAATACACAAAGATGAGAAATACATAAGATTGTATAAAAATTAAATTTTGTTACTCTTGTGTCCGAAACGTTCCCAAATATGCTCTACTAAGTCTGTTTGAAGTTGGCGATGATTTTGTTTTTGATGAGGATGTGCTATCCTTTGAAAGTATGTTGCAAGATAGGGATGAGGACCATTAGATACTTTAGCGGTTGAGATATCATTATCTAAATAATCGTAATCAAAATTACCGCCATATGTTTGTCATTCGATTTCAACAATTAGCCTTCTTCCTTTCTCTCACACCTCAACCTTCCTCCTTTCTCTCACGCCTCTCTCTGAAAAAATCTTTCTCTCACACCTCTTTCTCTCAGCCTTCTTCTTCACTCCCCTTCACGATCTCACCCTCACGCTCACCCTCTCATCAGATTCAGATTTTCCCCAAATCCCACAAATCACTCACTCCCACGCCATCTCCTTCCTTCGTTCTTCCTCTTCCCCCAATCCTTCAATCCCTCACGTTATCCCCTCGTTCTCCCTCGGCGCTTTGTCTCCCCTCGTGCGGCACTCTGTCTCAGTCTCGTGCGATGACGGCGCAACGGCGCTCGTGTCGGCAACGGCGAATGGCATGCTAGGTGTGGATTTTGTGGTTCTTCCTCTGTTACGGACCGGTCCCGAGGCGAGTTCTAGTGTGCCCACCGAACCGGGGCGGATCAGCTCGGTTCCTGCTTATCCGAGCTTGACGAGTTGCCACCGACCTGAGACGCGCTGCACCCGAGCCTCCGTGCGACTATCCCAAGGATAACACCGAGCAGGGGAAGGGCGAGCTAACTCAGGACTCGCGAACCTTCTAGAAAGGGACGCGCCTGGAGACAACGCTTGGAGCCGTTCTCACCCTAAAGATTGAAGATCACGTAGCCAGCACGTAACGGGCTTGGCAGGCGCGAAATATCAGGAAGAGATGAGCTGATCCCCGAATTGTCAGGGAGGAGTTACCACGCGCGGAAATCGGATCGGTAGTTATCCTCCTTCTGCGTGGCTCCACTATATAAAGGGGGTTGGACCCCCCAGGTTTGCATACTCTCTACTTACTCTAAACCCTAATACACTCTGTGCTCCTTCTCCTCCAAAGCCCTATCTAATACACTAAATCTGATATTTTTGCATGCAAAAAATATATTTAAATAGTACAGTAAATAATATCCTCTAGCGGGCTTGAACACAGGTTTTGTGTGTGTTTGGATATCCGTCTGAGTCTTCAAAACGGACGTCGGCAACTGTGAACGTATTTCGCGTATTGTTTGGAATACCGTTTGTGTCTGTCCAAAAATGCAGTTTTGATTAAAACTTCGGTTGAGACAGAAGTATCTCTCGTGATGCTTTTCCGTCCTCCGTTTGCAGTTTGAGATGCCTAGCCCCCTTACATGACCATTTTACCCTGTAAACTGATGCTTATTGGTTAGATTGAAAAATCTGTGTGCATCATTGAACACAAGGAAGTAATGGACCAATAAAAAAAGTGAAATAAAGTAAATGAAGAAAGACTAGGCTGCAAGTTATTGTGGGTCCCAGCCATCTAATCAATCACTACTACCATTTTAAAAAAAAATTAGAAAAAGGCCAAAAAAAACTTGTGAACAATATATATTTAACTCTATTTATATTTTTTTTTGTCAAAAAAAAATCTCTATTTATTTTTATTATAATTTTTTTTGACAATTTTTATTATGATATATTTTGAAATTTTATTATTTATAACAATATATTATATATCCATTCATATATACTTAACCAAAAAGGATATAAAATAAAAAATAATATTAATATTACGTTATCAAACTCATACCCTTTTCGGTAATTACATATTCAAAAGTACTTTTGATAAATATTATCCAAACAAATTTTATTTTAGCAAACGTATGTTTGCAAAAAAAGTATCCAAACAGAAATCATGTTACGGTAAACTTAATTTTAATCAAACGTCAGTTTATAAAATGAAGTTGAATCAAACGTCCGTTTGCAAACTTTAATCCAAACGGGCCATTTGAGAATCGGGGCTAACAATTCCTACCGCACCAACTTGCAGTTGTAATTTTTTGGTGACAAAGTAAATTTTATATACATATATTTATTATTAAATTTATATTCACATTTTAATTTTCCTACTTTATGATTTAAAAAATTATAAATGTTCTCTCTATATCAGACTTTGTTTTTAAAATACATGAGTAATCACTATATTTCATTATAAAAAAAAATAATCACTATATTTTTTTATTTATTTTTAATTTATTAGCCCATAATTTTATTTTTACTCTCTCTCCTACTTAAAAAGATCTCACTAAAAAATTTGTTTTAGGCCTACAAATACGTTGAGCCGGCCCGTAAGTTACTCCAGCGTTGAGAAATTTAAGAGATGACAACTAGTTGGTAAGGGACGGCTTAAAAGACAAGTGATGGAGCTACTCTTATTGTATGTTTGGTATGTAAGAAAGTGGGAGGAAAGAAAGTGAGAGGAAAGAAAATTTATTGGTTAAAGTGTAAAATTGATGATGTGTTATATTATTATTGGTCTGTCACATTTATCAATGCATCTTTTTCACACTTTACCAAAAACTTTCCTTCCCCTCTATTTTCTCTCCTCTCTGCCAAACAAACCTAGAAATTAGGTTTGGGACAGTTTATTTTAAACTGTAAATACAAAAAGCCATGTATACGAGGGTATATATGGGAAGGCCTTGGGCATTGTGCATGATTTGAGCCGAGAAAAGGTGATTCTAATTCTAGCATATGAGGCACAGATAAAACAAAATGAAATAAAAAAAATTATTTGTACCAAAATGAAATAATTTGTGTCTGTTTAATTTTTGTATAAAATTAAAATATATTATTTTTAAATTTTATATCAAAAATTATTTTACTGTTAAAATATATTCAGTATAGTATTTATATATTAAATTTCATGTCGTTTTAATTGGTTTACCGAACTAAAGTTCAAATTTTCGAAAAGCCAACTGATCATGGAAATATATTTATTAATTATGAAATACTTTATCACATTTTTAAATAATCAAGCAATTAGAAAATAGAACTCAAATAATAGAGTTAAATATGTTTTTAGTCATTATAAATATCTCGAATTTTGTTTTTATTCCCTATAAAATTTTCCTTCAAAGTTTGGTCCGCTAAATATTTTCCGTTTGCAACTTTAGTCCCTACGTCAATTTTTCGTTGATTTAGCACACAGACATATATGTGGTAGGTGCCACGTGGACATTTTAATTGACGTGGCGTCCACGTATCAAATGAGTCAGCCAAAATAATATTTATTTTAAATCTTTATGCCTCAGCTTTACCTTCGTCCCCATGAACTCCTCGTCCTTCCCCACCGGAACATCGCCACCTGCAACAGGCTCCGCTCTCGCCGACGACTCCAAACCGGCGATCCCTTCCTCCCTCTCCGACGAGCTCGTGGAGACATAGCAGTCCTCCCACTCACTGCATCGAACCTCCTCTCGCTCAGTTTTTGAACAAACAGGTTCGGGTTCGGGGAGGAAATCGTATTCGAATCTTTCTCTTTCAAAACCCTCGGGATCCAAATGGTGTCGTTGTTGTTGAAGTCGTGAATCAACATTTGTATTTTCAATTCTGCGATTCTGAAGATGAGGTTTCGAGTGGAACAAGTTATAAAAGGATTCTGGTTCGGAATCGGATTCGGGAGTTTCGAAATTCGGATTCTCCAACTAAGAACGATGTTGGAAGTACTCAGAGCCCGGAGGAGATGGTGGAGGTTGGAAATTCTCCCAATTCCAAACGTAGAAGGTTTCAGAAGCATTGGATTGAGCTTTGTGCGCGGCTTGGAAGAACGAGGTTGAAAATTGGCTTCTCAGCGATGAACACAGGCTCGATTCGGAGAGAATGTGCGAAAGCTTCGGCGGCGAGTTTCAGCAGTGGAGGAAGACAGAAAGTTAAGGAGTTTCGGCGGTGGCGATGAACAAAGTTATTGATTTTAATTAATTGGTTTTAATTATTTAATATTAATTAAATTATTTAAGTTAATAAATCACTATTAATACATAAAAATATTATTTTTGCTGACTCATTTGACACATGGATGCGATGTCAATTAAAATGTCCACATGACACCTGCCACGTAGAAGGCCATTTGCTGAATCAGCAAAAATTTGACGGTAGAGACTAAAGTTGCAAACGAAAAATACTTGGGGGACCAAACTTCGAAGAAAATTTTATAGGGACTAAAAATAAAATTTGGGATATTTATAGGGACTAAAAACATATTGAACCTCAAATAATATATGGCTTAACATAACTTGATACAATAGTTTGGTTTTAGGGGACGAGATTCCATCTCGTGACGTTGAGGCCTAAATTTTAGCAATAAATATTGTAAAAAAAAAGGCTTCAAAACAAGATGAAAGATGATTTTCTAGTTGGTTTTATATTATTTACATTGAGGGAGGATTGAAAGTTTGATACAAATTTTGTGATATGAAAAAACGACATGCCCGATTTAGATAAGGACAAAACTTAGGAAATGTTTCATAGGTGTGGTTCGTGTTGTTCCACTCACAAAATAGATAAATTTTTCTCTCTTTATCTATTCATATTATCTCTAACCTCTCATAACTGTACTATCAAAACGATTTTTATCCTATTTTAAAATAGGAGCAGCACAAACCACACATTTAGAACCTTACCTAAGTTTTATCCTTTAGATAAACAATACGACATATTTAATTATTATGATTTAATGTTTATCTAGTATTTATTGTTAAATTTGTGTTGCCCCTTAATAGATTAAGATTCCAGGATCTGTCCCTGTGTGGAGACTAGTCATTTCGATGATCTGGAACAATTTAAGGATTGTATTACCTTGTTAGAAAGCTAGTTAGGTCCCGAGTTTGTTAGTTAGTTAGAGTTAATTAACTAAGTTCAGTTTGGTTAATGATGTAATCTATTGCTATAAATAATATTGTATGTATCATTTCACGGATAGTTTTAATGATAATTGATTTTTCTCCATTCCAGATTCCCTGAATCTCAAGTTCTCTGAATTAATTTTCTTCTTCATGTAAAAAAACTTCTAAAATAACATAATAAATAAAAATAGGTATTTTCAGTAATTTAACACAACATTTTTTTTTACAAAAGGAGATTTATTTCATTTCTTCAACCATCAAATAATCAATACAAGCAGTAGTAACATAATAGTTGAGAGGGCTAGTCTCTAATATGGATGCTCCAGTAAGGCTATGGACAACCCTATTAATTTGTCTCCAAATAAAAGCTAATTTAAAGTTTGCATGAGATGATAGAAGAGCTCTATCAAGAGCTAAGATGGCCCCAAACTCATTATCATAACTTTTATTGAGCTTTATGGCATCAACTATGATCTTACTATCAGACTCAAACATTACAGTATCAAAGCCATACGTGTGAGCAAGTTGAAGGGATAAAAAGAGGGCAAAGGCTTCCCCCTCCGAGACCAAAGTATAGGTATTAGAACATGGAGTTTGGGCGAGAACAAATCTCCAAAGCCTTTTACCAACGTCATTTGCTAGCGAATAAAGCTTATCACAGAAGTCTTCGATGTGCCCTAAGAGGCCGCAGTAGTAACAGAATGGACTATGTCTCTCATACTTAAACTTGACCTCTTTTGCTTCACCTCAAGGTTTCTTAATTTATCTTCTTAATTCTTTTTATAGGTTTCCTGACATCTATAAAGACTCGTAGATGCATGAATGTCTTCAGGAAATTGGAATTGTTTTTAACATCATGTTCTACAAACTCACCAATGAAGTTATCTATTTGTTAACCTGTTGCTTCCGTCTTAAAGCCCATTGGGACATGGTGCACTTGCACCCAGAAGAGAACGGTGAATAAAGGGACTTGGCTCGAGATTTCTTCTTCCTGCAAGGCTCTAAGAATAAGAAGGTGATTATCAAATGACCGCAAACCTTGCTTCAGGACCCTTTGAATGTCGAGATGATGGAAAAATTGGAAGAGGAAGATTCTTGGTTCCACTTCCTTGATTGAGACACCTCGAACAGGATGCCATACTCCCGCCTTATGTTCTTTTGTCATGTGCACTCCTGTAGATTTGTCTGTTAGGAACCTACCCATAAGACAGAGTGCATTATTAGTTTCTTCACTTTGTTCCCCTTGATATGAACCTCTTACTCTTTCTCCTCCGGAGAAAGATACTCCATAATAGGATGAGTACTAGTATGAGACATGCACTGCAAAACCCTAGACTTACTTCTCACAGGGAGAGAAACTTGTCACACACTAGGAGATTGTTCCATATCAAAGTTATCTTAGCACCTTATATTCTTTTAACACAACACTATAAAGGAATGAAAATAGCACCAAATCATTGAAAGTGTTTGAGTATCACAATTATTAACTATAAAGTCAAAATTCTTCTAATAATGTACTAACATCATTAAATGCTAATCTAAATTTTTTAGCAAGAGTTTGTCAAGAATTAAGCTCTAAAATTAATAAGATTTCAAGATGCGCACATGCACAAATGTTTTTTATAGAGGTTTAATTCAGCACTTCATGGGATAAACTCCACATATATTAGGTACGTGATTTCTGTCGATAGTAAATTAAGATTTTAACGTTGTTGTATTTATGAAATTGAGGTTATTAAATATATGAGTAGCACTAAATGTCGAGAGAGAATTTTATCCGGAGTTTCACGAACGATTGCGTGTCATCATTATTTTGAAGAAATAAGGTATCGCTACTTCCGTGTTTGACGGCAATCAGCTGTATGTGGAATTTAAAATCAACAAATCAAACTATATCGTGAGGGTCGCGATTGTAGTTTTTGTGATATTCAGCATTAGTGTAAATATATTTTAAAAAAATGAGGTTATTAAAATTGTTAGATAAGGGATGATATCTTAGCCTAAGGTAAGAAAAACATCTCGACTAAAAAATACTTTACATTTATGAAGAGTAGTTACTAGTGCAGAATACACCTTTTACGCCAGTTAAAATAGAATTTTTACGTCGATTTTTCATCCGGCGTGTATTCTCCCGGCGTAGTATGATTGGACTTATTACGTCGATTATACCTCACGCCGGTTATCTGGAAAAACTGGCATAGTAAGTCCCCATTTTTTTTCACCTGTTACCAGTGTTTTAACAAACCCTTTTTAATTTTCAAAACCATGTACAAGAACAATTATTCCAATCACTAGTTATAGAATCCTTGCCCTTAGAGCTGCTTCTCCATCTATAATTCGAACCGAGTCTGCTCATGACGTTGCAAGTCAGACTAAATCAAAAAGGGTCCCTTCCTCCTTGCTGTTGCGTTCTCGGCCATGAGGAAAAAAAGGGGGGTCTCCAACACCAATCAATTCAACACTTAGAAACAAGTAAAAATGGTGAAAAATTAGTTTACTGAACTAGTGTTTTTCGGATTAAATCAATAACAGAGAAAGGATTTGAGACTTAATCAAATGTGAGTTAGGGTTTTGAATAAATTTTGGGGAAGATGAAAATCAGAGATGAAATAAAGAGATGGACTCACCAAAAATACAAGAGGGAGGAAGTCGCGGTCATGACTCCAGCACGACGACATTTTTTTTGGGCGTGGTGGTCGCCGACGAAACTTCTCTAATCATGTTCCTGGTTTAGGGGTTTTGCTACGGAAAGTGAGAGGAAGAGAATGGCCAGTTTGGTTTCTCCATTGGTGGCCCACGACGGCCAGAATCGAGCTCCAAAGCGGAAGTTAGGGTTTTCGTTGTTTGGCTCCTTTCATACGAAATGAACATGGGTTTTGTAGAGCACAACGAGAGCAATAACATGGTGACTTAGGTGTTTTGTTTCGCGGCCTTTGGTGGCCAAAAACAGCTAAAAAGGCGGCGGTGACGTCGGGTTCCCTCACGGTTGGGTTCGTGTGGCAGATGTGAAGGATAGGGAGAGAGCACGTGGTGGCGTGGTGGTTTTTAGGCGGCAACCTCACAGAGGGGAAGAAAGGAGACAGAGTAGCAGAGGGTATGTGTCTGCGGCATTGAGAATGAAGAGGAGAAGAATAAGGGTGCACGCAGCAAACTGAAGATATACAAAGGCCAGTTTTGACCCTTTAACCGCGGTTTTCCTTAAAAACTGGTGTCAAAAACTTGAACCTTTAACCGCAGTTTTCCTTAAAAACCGGCGTGACAAGTTTTGCTGTTTTTACTCACACTTATAACGCCGGTTTTATTTAAAACCGGCATGAAAACCTGAGACCTTTAACAGCGGTTTTATATTCAACCGGCGTGAAAACATTTACCTGTTTTTATGCGACTTGAGATCACACTTATAACGCCGGTTTTGGAAATAACCGGTGTAAAAAGTGATGCGTTAATTTCAAAAATACCACCGCGTCACTTTTTACGCCGGTTATTGCCAAAACCGGCGTTATAAGTCTATTTTTTAGTTGTATTTCGCACTAGTGAGTGCTACCAATTAGTTGAGATTTACTTATATTTTGTACTACCAAAGTTGTAATTTTTTTGCTTATATTTAAAACCGGATAAAGTATAGTACTCTCTTTCGAATACCTGCTTTATGGTTTGTTCAAATTTACATAGATCTTATTATTAAATTACGTGGGTTTCATTTTCAAAATATTAGAAACCACTTAAATTTCGATCAATCATAAATAGAATATTTAAAAGAGTGAGTTGTTAACTCCTCTGAATTTAAAGACAATTTAACCTCCTCCTCGGGACTGAATTTGGGGTAATGAGGACAGGATCGCGCATTTAAATTCCACGATATCTGCATTGTAAAATTTGAAATGTTTGGCATATGGGAGTTTTAGTCATGCACATGGATGGGGCTTACTTGAATTATTTTGTCGAGCTTTTTTAGTTGGGTTGTTTCTGTGAGAAAAGAGGAAAGTAGTTGAGTTAACGACCATAGAGGGGCGTGAGGCACGTAGCGTAAGTCAAGAATGGCAGACAACAAGAAACGGAAGACCCAATCTTGGTGGGACATTTCCCCAGTCAGTGGCTCTTCCCGCAATCTAAGGAATATCTATTGTTTTTCTAAAAAATTTTATTTCAAGGAATTATCTATATATACTTGAGAAATGCTACAGACACTCTTTCTGACACTCTCTCTAATACTCTCTTAATGATTGGGCCACGTCACACTTTTTTTTTCAAAATCAACCAGTGGATTGAAAGTTACTATCATATAGATCATATCTGTAAATTTTAACACTAATCTATGATCATTTGATATGTCATCAAGATGCGTCAAGATTAACGTCAACAGTGTAATTACAAATAACGTTAATCTTGACGCATCTTGATGACATAGCAAATGATCATAGATTAATGTTAAAATTTACAGATATGATCTATATGATAGTAACTTTTAATCCAATGGTTGATTTTGAAAAAAAAAGTGTGACGTGGTCCAATCATTGAGTGTGTGTTTAAGAGAGAGAGTGTCAGAGAGTGTCTATAGCATTCCTCTATATACTATACTAGTAGCGGATTTAAAAGATTTTTCTTTTGAATAAATGATAAACAAAGAGTTACTTTTATTTCCTGCCCACGTTTTTAAGTTGGCATATTGTGAATATATAGATAGGGATTTGTAACCATTTTCATATGGTCTGTTCTACGTGCATGCGTCTATGAAAGATGAGGATGTTAATGTTAAATTCAACTTTTATAGGTTTACTACTCCGGAACCATTTATAAGGAAAAAAGTCATTTCTAGATTCGTTAAAAAATGTATGTATCTGGTCCAAAAAATGGACCAGATACATACATTTTTTAATGAATCTGGAATGTATGTATCTGGTACAAAAAATGGACCAGATACATATATTTTTTAACGAATCTGGAAATGATTTTTTGTCTTATAAATGGTTCCAGAGGGAGTATGTAACGGGAAGTCAACATGTGTAAAATGAAAATATATTGCTGCAAAATAATGAAACATATAATTACTTTAATAATCCTGTTATACTTCTGCACAAATGTCGGGGTTTATAATTAAGGTGTTTGTTTTATTGTCTGCGTGTGTCTCAAAGCACGTAGGTTAAAATACTCCCTCCCTCCTATATTTTTTGGTATTTAAGGTTGTGGCACATAGACTAAAAAATAATTAATAGATAAAAATTTAAACTATATTATCCTTAATTAGTGTTTTTCTTTGTCAATAAATATTTTACACATTCCTATTATATTAATTAATCACACTACTCCTACAACAACTATTCAAGCCTTTCCATATTTTTAATTAATAAGGTGTATTTTTTCAATGCAATTTCAAATGTAACTACCTAGTAAATATAAATTGTAATTAATTTATATTCCAAATTAATTAGGGGTATAATGGGAAAGAAAAAGTAAATTATATATTGGTATCCTAAAACAACCAAAGTTATGGGACAAAAATAAAATGCTAAAACACCCAAAGATATTGGACGGAGGGAGTAAGAAAAACTTACTGTCAATTTGATGTATGTTTGAGTAGAATGGACACTGAAACAAACAAGCAGGCTATTAATCTCTTTGTATTCAATTTTATGGAGCAAAAGAGGGTCGATCCAATGGTAAGACTAGACAAATCCTTGTTTTAAACCTCCAATCATGTCAGTCGAATGTCGGTTGACGCGTAAAGCAAATTCTAAAGTGAAGCCTAAAAAAACTATTTGAGTATCTTAAATGGATAATGAGACAAGTCTTTTAGTTATTCTAAAGTTAATTTATATTTTTTTTGTCCAAAGAGAATTTCTGATACAAAATAAGCTAGTCAATTGGCCACTCTAAGTGATCTCTTTTTAATGGGCTTCACTTTTTTCTAGTAAGTCATTTACCCAGAACCATGAGATTAAAAGCATTGTGGTATGCCATCTAAACTAGACAAACATATTGTAAACAAGGGGAATTCAATTATTTATATTAAGTGAAACTTAAAATTTCGAGGTCTTTTTTTGTCAAAAAAATTGAGGCCTAAAGCCTTGCCTAGTGGCTTGGGCTTGGGTCGACCCCATCTCCAATCCATATATTCAGCCCCCTACACATGCCTATAATTTTATGGTCTCACCTCTTTTTTATACCGAACAAAAATTGTATGTATAAGGCTTCCTCTCAGTGAACTCGTTTTCAATATTGGCCTCTTTTTATGTGATGAGAGAGGACTTTTCTTTATAGCCAAATCTTACATTTTCTCTCCCAGACAACGGGTTCATGAAGAGGAAGCCGTAGACCTCCTATATGTTATTCAATGGCCTATTGAGTTTGTTTCAACCAAGGTGATCTTCGGATTGAATTCAAAGTATGGCATGGAAAACATAAAAAATAAACAGGAGAACCAATAGGTGAATATAGGGCTATTATCTTAAATTGCAAGAGTCTTTTATTTTCACATTTTATCAACTTTTTGGTAGAGTTCTCTAGGAGGAAAACCAATGTAGTTGCTCATATTTTGATAGGAGTGGATACATATATAGCTAGCCTTCAAATTTGTGATGAAGATGTCAATTGTATTAGTGTTTGGATTATTAATGATATCACGTAACTTTCCTTTTTTCAAAAGGAAAAAAATTCCTTTTTAAGATTTGTACACTTTGAAGTTTCATTAATAAGTTGCCTTGTGCTGGTCCTGAATTAAAATAAACTATTGTTCATAGCTTAGTTTAGATCAAAATTTCATTATTAGTGTTTTTTCAATGTTTAACTCAATACATTCAAAATATTATCCAATAATAATATTACACACACTTGTATTATCAAGCAGCAACTACAATTAAAATAATAAAATAAGTATGTGTTATAAATGAGTATAACCTAGTTCAGGCCGGCCCAACACCCGTTGAGGCGTAAAGTAAACAATAATTAGAGGCTTAAAAAACTCTAAATAAAGGTTTAAAATATTACAATTTAATCAGCCACAGTGGGGTTTGAACCCACAATCACAAGGTGAAAAGCATCATTTATGTTATACCATCTAAGATAGACAAATTTGTTATAAGACAAAGGAATTCGGTTATCCATATTAACTTATTAAGTGAAAATAAAAATTTTGAGGGTTTTTTTTCAAAAATTTTGAGACCCAAAACCCTTACTAGTTGCTTTACTTGTTTGGGCTTTGGGTCGGCCGTCTAGTTATATTATTCACCGTAACGAAAGAGAAATTTTTTTCTCAATGAAGTTATTAGTTTTGGACTACAACGCAAGATTAATCGTTCTATCTAGAAATGCAATAATGTATACTCCTTCCGTTACCATATATAAGCAAAATTCAGACAAGACACACCCTTAAGAAAATGATCATGTTCATTTAATGGTCTTAAAATTCCGAAAAAAAGAAATTGTGTTTCCTAAATTATCATTGATATTAATGTTACAACTCTCTTCTCTTCTAACTTTGCAAAATACAATTTAAATTTAATTGAGGGTAATTTAGAGCTAAGAGTATTTAATAAGGTAAAAATAATTGAGTTTTGTTTATATACGGTAACGGAGCAACTACTTAATAATGATAAATGTTTTATAATAAATATTTTTTTTTATGAACATTGTTCTTTCGACTTTTGGTTTCAACGTCCCATCGTGCTATTTTGATATCTACAACCTATTTTTTTAATTAATAATTAAAAAGAGGGTTAAGGTATATTACATTTATTATTTTTAATTCACATATAACTATTAGATAATATTAGTTTTTTGAAGGAATATTAGATAATATTAGTTAATAAAGGTAGTTTAGTCTTTTAATATGTTAATATATATTCTCTTTTTAGCTTTGTATTGTTAAGACTTTTGTTATGTTTGTTATATTAGAACCTTAAGAGAGCTCTCTCCCTTTTTCTCCTTCTCTTCCTCTTCTTCATTCTCTCTATATGAGTTGTATGTTTGCTAACATGGTATCAAAGAGCTAGTAAGATTTTGGGAAAAACGTTAGCGTGATCCATAGCTTTTGCGGGGTTCTGGGTATAGGGTCGCCGCGGTTCTATTGTGGTATTTTCGGCGCGGTTTTGTTTCGGCGTGGATTTTCCCGTTTGGTGCGCATCTGTTCTTTGATGGTCTGGTATTTATTTTTCTCTCTTCTGCTCGATTTTTCTTGTGTTGGTTTGGTATTTGGTCTGCTGTTGGTCTAGTATTTGTGCCTTTGTTATGTTGGTTTCTTGGATATCTGTTGTTTGTAGAGATGACAACTGAGAAAGATGATTCTCTTCAATTCATTAGTGTGCAATTGACTAGGCAAAATTTTTCCTATTAGAGCTATGTGATGAAATTTTTTTTGAAAGGAAAAAGAATGTGAAGCTATGTTGAGGGCACATCTCTTAAGCCCACAAATAAAGATAAAGAGAAAGATGCAGCTAAATATGAAAAAGAGTTAGAAAATTAGGAAGTTAACAATTCGAAAATCATTACTTGGATTAATAACTCAGTTTCGCAGCCTATAGGCATGCAACTTGCTAAATTTGACACTGCTAAGGCTGTTTGGGATCACTTGACACGGCTATATGTACAGTCCAATTTTGCTAAACAATATCAGTTGGAGATTGATATTCGGACTCTTAAGCAAAACAATATGAGCATTCAGGAATTTTTTTCTGCTATGTCAAATCTGTGGGATCAATTGACTCTTACTGAATCTGCTGAATTACAAACCTTCACACCTTATACTAATCGAAGGGAAGAGCGTTTGGTTCAATTTCTGATAGCTCTTAGGGATGATTTTGAGGGTCTTCGTGGGACCATCTTATATCGTAATCTTCTACCAAGTGTTGATTCAGTGGTTAATGAGTTGTTGGCTGAAGAAATTCGACTCAAGTCTCATTCTCATTCTGAAAAAGGCATTCTCTCCACTCCCACTCCATCTGTCTTTATTGCTCCTTTTAACAAATGCAAGCCTCATAGGAAGGTTGGTTCTGATTATTATAGCTATTGTAAGGAGAAAGGTCACTGGAAGGCACACTGTCCAAAATTAGGGAAATCACCACAGTCTTCTCAATGGTGCCTTCCTTCAAATCAGTCGAATCAAAGAAATTTCAAGGCCCCTTCATCAAATGTTGTTGCTGCTGCTCCTCCCCCAGATGCTCTTGGTATTGGACATGTATCCTCTTCTGAGACCACTCCTCAAGTATCTGATCTTGTTGAGCAGTTCCAAAAGTTTCTTGCCACTCAGCCACATGCCATGTCTGCCTCTTCCTTTAAAGGTTCGCCTTCCCCTAGCCCGTCAGGTATATCTTCACCCCTATGGATACTTGATTCTGGAGCTGCACATCGTATGTCATATGATTATAATTCTTTTGTGTCTTTAAACCCTGTCTCATCTATGTCTGTCATGACTGCTGATGGCACTCCCATGCCATTAGCAAGCAGTGGGCCTGTTTTCACAGCTAACTTGTCTTTTTTCAGATGTATACTACATTCCTAATCTTATATTGAGTCCTGCCTCTGTTGGTCAGTTATGTGATTCTGGTAATTTAGTTTTGTTTTCTCCCACTCATTGTTATGTACAGGATCAGCGATCCGGGAGGCTGATTGGGACAGGCCGTAGGCAAGGGGACTTTACTTTCTGGATGAGCTGAAAGTACCAGATGTTGCAGCTTCTAATGTTGGCTTGTCATCATTTCGGATGAGTTCATCTTCTTCTAATTTTTATTTGTGACACTCTCGTCTTGGACATGTTTCCTCTTCTTGTTTGAAATACTTAGCTTCTACTGGTGCTTTAGGAAAGTTGCAAACAAATGATATTTCTGATTGTTGTGGTCGCAAACTTGCTAAATTTTCTGCTTTGCCCTTTAGCAAAAATGTTTCAGTTTCTAATGCACCTTTTGATTTAGTTCATTCTGATGTATGGGGTCCATCACCGGTTCCTACCAAGAGTGGATATAGATATTATGTATTTTTCATTGATGATTGTATTCGTTATTGTTGGGTTTATCTTATGAAACATCGTTCTGAGTTTTTTGGTATTTATCATATATATTCTCTCTTTAGCTTTGTATTGTTAAGACTTTTGTTATGTTTGTTATATTGGAACCCTAATGGAGCTTTTCCCCTTTTTCTCCTTCTCTTCCTCTTCTTCCTTCTCTCTATATGAGTTGTATGTTTGTTAACAATAACATCATGCAAAATTTATATCTACATCCTATTTTACTTTTGCATTTCTTTGCATTAAATAATTTACGACTATTTCTTTATTGAATGATCACTTTCAAATTTGCAATGTTATATCAAAATCAGTTGCATAAGTTATTGGTCTAAAAATTGAACTACATCGGTTGTGGCTGAACTAAAAATATTAGCGAACACAGGTAAATATTTTAATTAATTTAACCTCATAAACTAACTGTTTTTACAAAATCAAGTACAATTTAACCTCATAAACTCTAAGAACACTAGTTAAATCATTACAAAATAAAAATATTTTTTTTAAAATATAATTTTAGTATATTAATATCTTAAAAATTAATTTTCAATCAATTACTACCTCTGGTCCTTTTTATAAAAATAAATGAGTGTTTTTTTGTCATAATTATAAGAAATATAAACTCATTTTTGGTTCCATTAATTGCTAACTTCCTTTTATACCCTTATCTTATTATGTATATTAATGAGATATACTCACCAATTTTCCATGCAAGTGGAGTAATTTTTTACATGAGAGATATCAAAAGACATCATATTTAACCATTTAATACTATGAATATTTTTAGAATAACATTTAAATTTAAATGAATTAAATCATTTTCCCTGGTCTTGATGAACTTCTCACACATTTCTTATAAAAAGATTTTATTGAAGATACTATTGACCTTTACTCCCTCCAAACTTAATTATAAGAAAAAATAACTAATTTTATACTAATTAAAGATTGTAGTTAAGTGTATTTAATTTTCTTGAATTCATATAAAATAAGAACTACACTTACTATATTACTGGTAATTATAATGATCTTTACAACTTTTCTTAGAAAATAAAAGTTAAATTAACTTAAATATACTTTTGGAACAATGACATTAAAAATGGGTAGGTTAGTTGAAATTTACTTACTCCTTCCAGTATAAATTATAAGCAACAAAGCTAAATTTGGTTCATTGAATAACTCATGTATTTGGTCTATATTATAGACCAAATATATGAGTTATTCAATGAACTAAATTTAGCTTTGTTGCTTATAATTCATTCCGAAGAGAGTATATTTGAATCCACTAAACTTAGACACTTTCTTACATATAATTGAGTCCAGAGAGAGCACTATTTAATTGTTTGTCATTTGATTATCATTCGATTATGATCAGTTCAATATTGAATTAATTATTATCTTTGGTTTAATGATTGATTTAATTTTTAAAATATTGACATAAATTCACATAAATTAAATAATTAAATAAGTTTAAATATTTATTTTTCCGTGTATTGGTGTTCAAAATTTCAAACGAGATACTATTGGTTTTACTGCTTCAGTCTCATTTTATTTGACGTTTAAGACTTTACACATGAATTAAAAAATGTAATTAATATTTTTTATTTTCATTGAACTTTTTAATATATCATTTGTCTCTCCTATTACGAGAATTGAAAAAAAACACGTTGATCAAAAAATACAGTAACAATGATTAAGGATATAATAAAAAAAAGTAATTAATAATTCGTTGATATTATAAAATGATAATCAAAATAGAATAACAATATTTTGTTAAAACATCAAACAAAATGAGACGGTGGGAGTCTTATTTTATACTCCATCTGTCTTAAATTATAAGAGTTTTTTGGAAAAATTTCTTTCACTAAAAAATGTAATTAATGTAGTTAAAAACAATAAATTTATCTATAATTTTTATTATTTTACCTAAATTACTCTTGAGTTTATTAAAAGGATAAATTATATTACACTTCAATTAATTTATTAATTAAAACAAATATAAATTTAATAAAGATAATAAAAAATAATAATTAACACTTTAGATAAACTTTAAAAAAACTTATAAAATAGGACAAATAAAAAAATTAAAAGATTCTCATAATTTGACAACGAAAGAGTAGTACGGTTTGGGTTTGGTGCTTTTGTTTTTGGGGGGAAGTAGTCTTGGGATAATAATTGCTGTTAAAAAAAAAAAAAGTCTTGGGATAATAATCTTGATTGTCGGAAAGTTAAATGATTGAACTTGATATGATGATTAAATGCTGCGGGAACTTTCGGACAGAGAGAGAGAGGATGGGATGGGAGGTGCTGTCTATTTTTAAGAGCGTCGGCTCGGTCCACTGTCCAATTTATTAAAGACCTTTTGTGACTATCACTAACCGTTTTGATGTTCTCCACGATGCATCCGTGACCATACCATCATTTTATATTCAATGTTTCATGGCCATTACTCCTTCCGAAACCATTTATAAGGCAAAAAGTTATTTCCAGATTCGTTAAACAATATATGTATCTGGTCCAAAATGATTCCGGAGTAGTATTTTGTTAAGAAATCTAAATATAAAAGTTTTGTATTAAAAAAATAATTTTTTAAATTTAAAAAAATAATACACAATTTTTAACACAATATTTTTATATTTAATTATTTAGCTAGTGTCTTAATGGTATTTATTAACATTTGTCTTACTTCTTCTTTTGATACAATTTGGTTCAAATCTTACTTCAAATCCTATTAAGTATTTATACTCTCTCCCATTTCGAATATTTAAACAAAAACACTTTAAGAAATATTTAGTGTATGTTTGTTTATGATTCTAAACAAAAACACCTTAAGAAACAAAAACCCAAGAATTCCGAGTCCCAATGCACAATTTTGGCTGAAATCAGAATCGACCAAAGTGTAATTTCTGTTGAACGTGAGAATTCGCCAGGATTTTGGAGCCTCAGAAACAAACAAGCTCTTAATTGATCTAGAATTTTATATTGTTTCTTGCCAAGGCACCAAAAACAAAGCAATAATTTTTCAATGTTCCAATAAAATAAATGAAAAACAACATAGTATTAATTAGGGAATTATACGTGTACCCCGATCTGACTGAATAAATAATTAGAGAAAACTTATCTGATGTTTCAATGGTGTTATTGGTGCCATTCACTCATCACAACATACCATGTGGATTATTTAATTTATATCATCCGTTATTTAATTTATAGTTAATAATTCCTTACTGTGTTTTGAGACTAAAAAGGTGCACTTATGAAGGCGTTTTGGAGTTCAATACATAATTTAACCTGTCAATTATTCTTTTGTCTCTGTTTCACAAGTCAGTTTCAGTCACTACTGCTTCACAGTAAACTGAAAATATACATAGTAGAAAACAAAAAATAATAAATAGAAGAAGAAATACCAAAGCTTGTGTCTCTATCTACCTCTGCTTTATCTGGCTTTTCTTTCGTCCTACTCATTCCTCCCACACTCCACGGCATCATTTAGCAACCAACCGTTCCTTTTTGATTTGTGATCCTTTTCATGAGACTGTGCTGCTGCTCCTCATATTCTCTCACTTGTTGCTCCTTTCATCGTTTTCTCTACTCGTGTACTTCGTGGATATTCCTAGCTTTTTTTTTGTCCAATAATCCAATTTAGCTGCTACATCTCCATGTTGACAAAAGCTTACTCTAGCTACTGAAATTCTTGGATGAAGTTCTTAGGCCAAGTCCGTTGTTTTGATGCTGTCATTATTCAAGAGGTTTGATCTTTTTCATTATCATTATCTTTTCTTAGTATTATTAGTCCTCTGGTGGGTCCTTATCAATTTAGCTTGTGAACATGCAGATGAAGGTGCTCATTGCTCTTGCACTATTTAATTCATTGATTGTGGATACTAGTAGCACCTCTGCAATTGTTTATTATTTTTATTAGATTCCTTGAGGCAGAAAATTAGGCTTTTTCATGTTCCCTTTGGCTTAAATCTTGGTTTTTTTTTTTTTAAAAAAAATCAACACAGATCCAGTTTTACAACTTGAAAACTTTATCACTCTTTTCCAACTTTATCATATCCTCTTGATTGAATTGGAGCAGTTGATCTGCAGTTTATGTTGTTATTTAAACTTTTAATAATCTCAGTTCTTCCATCCCTTTTTCTTTTTCAGATTTTCATGGTTGGATAGGAAGTTTCATACCTAATTTTTAAGGCCCCAGTGCTGAAAATTAGTATATGAACTTGTGATTGATTTGAGAGGGGCTGCATAGACCAATTGTCCAATTTTGGAACAAGATGGCTGAGAGGAAATTGAACATTAATGCTCCTCTCATGTCTGTGAGACGCTCTTCAGCTACATCACCATCCTTAACTGAATCAAAGAAGAAGATATTAGAGAAACGCCACACTCTTGCATGCCACAAATCAGACAGGGCATTGGATCAGGTAACAGAAACTGTTGCTGTGCCTTTCAATTGGGAGCATATCCCTGGAAGATGCAAGGGCAATTCTGGATCTGAACCTCAACTTCCTCCTAAAAACCCCTCAATCACTCCAAGCCCAAGGCTTCCCCCTGGAAAATATGTCAACAACACTGCCAAACAGCCCTTGGAAAAAGAATGCAAAGTTGCAAATAAATCGAAGTCTTTCAATACCGGTGCAGTTCAAAAAGATTGTGACAGAGAAATAAAAACTGAGAAAAAAGTTGAGAATAGAAGGTCCAATGTAGAGGAGGAGGATTTTTATTCTGATGCACTTGAAACACTGTCACATACAGAATCATTCTCTATGAACTGCAGTGTGAGTGGTGTAAGTGGGTTAGATAATTTGGATGCAAAAAAATTTGGAACCTTTTCTACAGATCAACAAACAAGAGACTTCATGATGAGCCGTTTCTTGCCTGCTGCAAAGGCTATGACCTTACAGCCTCCTCAATATTGTTCGAAAAAGCCATCTGTACTAGTGGAACAACAACCTAGAGATTTTAGCAAAATGGTTCAGAATGCAAGGAAACACACCACTGATATTATACCATATACTGGCCAATGTCAAGAGGAAGAAGAAAGTGAACATGAAGATGATGATGGTGATGATTATGACAATTCTTCTAGTATCGCGGGGAAAGGTTGCGGGTTGTTACCAAATTTACATATTAGGAATTCATTGTGCTTGTTAAATCCAGTGACTGGGATGAAATTGAAGAACCAGGTTCCCTTGTCTTCTGCTTGTGAGGTTGTTAAACCTAAAAAAGGCTCTCATATTAGATCTTTTAGCCCAGTTCCAGCTGTAAAGAAGGTAAAAACAATGGCACTCTTATGTTAATCAGCATTTTTATGTGATCATGTTTTAAATATATTTATTACTCAGAGTCATGAATCTTTGGTGCAGGCTTGGGAAGCAATTCACAAGAACAAGTCAAGCACTGGAGCCACAGCACCAGATATTCAGGAGGGAAAGAAGAAATGGAGCAGTGAATCAAACAGGTTTGCTTATTCAGGTGAATTGCTGCCAGGTAGGCTCTCTCCGTTCCGGCGTTCAAGAGCTGCAGCTGCAGGCATATCTCCTTGTAGAAGTAAGCCTCAATCTCCCTTTTGCGGAGCGAAGTTGCTTGGTGATTCTAAAGAGGCTGCTGAAAATAATAAATCTGGCAATTTGAAATTCTATAGCACTGGACTTGGGAAAATTCAAGGGATGCCATACCAAGGAGCCAAAATAAGTTCATATTCAGGGAGTTTGGCAATTGAAAAGACATTGTACATAGATACTATCAGTACAGTCAAATCAACATCTTCAAATTTAAGTTCTGTAGATAACAAAAGGAGGATTGATACTGTGATTGCAGACTTGGACAAAAGAAGAGGGAAAGAAAGTAATTCCACCACAGAATCTTCTCATGATATAAAACATGTACAAGCTTTGGAAGAAAAGGTCACATTGGATTCTGAAGTGTTAAATTCTATAGGTGGCAATTCTTCAAGTTTGTCTGGTATGCTACACCATATAGCCAAAGAATATGAAGATGAAGCATTGACAACTGATCAAGATGTTAACCGAGAAATCGTGTTGTTGCAACCTGTGCAAGGGACAATTGCTGAAGATTCAGAGACCAACAACAAGCAAATTGTGTTAGCTAATGGTTCAGGAAAAAGCGGTGCTGAATCTGCTGTTTCTCCTCTTCCACCACCATTGCCAAAATCACCTTCTGAGTCCTGGCTTTGGCGTGCCCTGCCTATTGCTTCTGTAAAGAATTCTTTCCAGCATTCAAATAAAGGTACTCAATCCCAAGCTAAAAGGCATGATGCTAATATAACATCCAGCAATGTCAAGTGGGAAACAATAGTGAAAACTTCAAATTTGCATCATGATCATGTACGGTATTCTCAGGTAACCCCTTATTAATTGCTTTGCCCATAATTTTATCTATATCAACTTTAGTGGTGACAAAGATGAAAATTCACATTTAACTTTCTCTGCAGGAACTAACCACACGTAAATATCAGCATTCAAAATCTTAGAGATGGAACTGAGTGACTTTACTAGCATGTTATGGTCCAAGTTTTTTCTCTCCCCTTTTTTTACCATGCTTATGGTATGTATTCCACACCTTATGGAATTTTGGCATTATAATTTTGGATTTTCACTTGAGTTAATTTATTTTTACATCCCAAAAGATTGGATTTATATCAATTTCGCCCTTCAAGCTTTATTTACATCAATTGATCATATCAACCTATAAATTTCAATCAATCAAGGATATTTACATAAATGTTTGGAAGATTGCATTTTGTTCTTCATTGGACCAAATTTTGAAGTAATTATGTAAATTTCATTTCCGGACTAAGATCAATGTGAACACACTGTTTGAACTTTGAAGATCGAAAAATCAATTTGATTATTTTTTGTTTTCTATAAAATATCATGTTACTTTTCCTTTCTATTGGTTTTTTGTTTCCAGCGGTTGACTTCAACTTCTGACACCTTTCGATTTTCTTGAATTGTATAGTATAGAGACCAATCAAAATCATTTTTGGTGATCAATAAAAGTAAAGCTTCTTTTGACTCGTGGCGCTTTGGATGGATTCAGGATTTCTTAACCTGGCCTAGAGAAGTGTGTAACGGCCAGTACAGTGTGCCTTTCATCATGTTATTTTTGTCTTCTTTGCTTCTTACTGTTTGGTCAGAGGAATAATCCTTTAGGTTCCCGCATCCGGTGCTCAATCTTCAGGAATCAGCAATTTTTTCTATGTAAACAGACACAAGTGATTACTGTTTTTCATGCTTTGTTTATTATTTCCATTTTTATACACATAAAGAAGAATTCTTCAGAAGTTTTGATTTTAGTCTATCTACCCTTGGCACTTTCAGAAGCTTATGTCCAATTATGTAAATCAGATTATTCTGAATTGAGATGAACCTATATAAATGCCATCCAGAAGCCATCCACTTGCAGCCTTGATATATTTATGTAACCTATATAAATGCTCTTCCCTTTATGATTTTCTTAATTGATCATGCTTTTTAATGCTATGAATAGTTTAGTACTCGTTGATGTGGATAACAAATTAGTCGAAAAGTTGACTGAAGTATATCAACAATGATCCCATTTTTTATCGGTCGATTATGCTAAGAAAGTGACTTTGTTTCGGTTAAAACTTCTTTTAATACACCATCATGTGTATTGCCATAGCAGTTAAATTCTAATACACTATCATCCAATCAATTTTGCTAGCAAGAAAAACCAACTTTTGATTAATCACTAATTAGAAAGTGACTATTCCAATGATGCGTGAGATATCCAAAGAACATTTCAGGCTTGAGTTCTCTATGCAAATCAACATGACGAATTCTTCCAAATCGTGCAATGACAAGGCGTCGATGATGGACAAAACTGGAGGCAGCCATCTTTGAATGTCCCAATGTGTATGCCCCATATATGTCGCTCAAAATGATTAACTTATCTTCTAATCCTAGTGATGTCTGCAATTAGCACAGGTCGTTGGAGGAGGTTGGATTGGACAGAGATCATGGCTTAATTTGAATAATTCTTCCTAAAATCCTATTTATGTTTTTTATGTTATCAAGATATTTCTTTGGTTTATTAGGAGGAAATAACATCAATTAATAAATTAATTACCTGAAAAATAATGAGGATTTTTTGGGACTTCACATATTTAATGCATTATGCAACATTAAAGTAGGGCGATGAGAATTGAAGCTATCATGTGAATTTTATAGATTGAACATGGGGAAGTTTAAAAAGGTGATGGCAAGTTGGCAAAAGGAACATGACGGATCTGAATCATGAAGTATTAGTGATTGTAGGGGACCTATTAGAGATCGATATGACAATGGAAATAGCGATAACTGATAAACCATGAAGTATTAGTGTTGGTTTTGGGCTTAAACCACTGCTTCATCTCGACCCGGTTTATCGGCGCTGGTCTACGACTTCCGGTCTACTGCGTCTGTCTCTTCGGCCTACCAGTCTGGTCTCTCCTCTGCATACCAGCGTCTGGTTGATGGGCGTCGATCTCAGCGTTTGGTCCATTAGTTTTGTTCAGTTACTTTCTGTTATTTGTTGTTCTGGTGAAATAACAGAATTGCTTCCTCCATGTGTTATATATAGAGGATGATAAGCAATTGAGAAACATACTCTTGTAATCTGAATTCATAGTGAATTTCTCTCTTCTCCGCCTGTGGGCGTAATCCTCACACTGAGGGTGAACCACGTATATGCTTGTGTTGTTTTCTCTATCTCTTTCTCGGTGTGTTCTTGTGAGTTTGAGTGCGATTTTCCCAACAAACTGGTATCAAGAGCGAGACTCGATCCATTCCTCCCAGTCCGTCTTCCGCTGCGCTCTTGGTGGATGTTCAAGATCCACATTGCATTCTGTTAATCTTGTGACTCAGTGTTTGTTCAGTTTGTGGTGCTTCTCGGTGCAGGGCATCACTCCCAGTTCTTTCTTTCTATTTTTTACAGTGGAGTTTCTCCACCGTCTGTCCAAGAAAGATGTCAAACACAATCAAGATCGAGAAGTTTAATGGGAGGAACAGTTTCAATCTCTGGCGCATTAAGATGCGTGCACTTCTCAAAGAACAAGGGGTTTGGGCCCCTCTATCGACCAAACCGAAAGGTCGCCAAAGATTCGTCAACACAACATGAGGAGAAAGCTCACTCGTTGATTCTCCTATCCCTATCCGATGAAGTCCTCTATGAAGTTCTTTGAAGAGGATACTACTGCCAAGTTATGGCTCAAATTGGAGAACCTATACATGACCAAATCTTTGAGCAACAAGTTGTTGCTTAAGAGGAGGTTATTCAGTCTTCAAATGAAAGAAGGGTCAAAACTGAAAGAGCATCTTGATGAATTGAATTCAATCCTGCTTGAATTGCGGGACATTGATGTCAAGATGGAGGATGAAGACATTGCCATGGTTCTTTTAGCTTCTTTGCCACCATCTTATGAAAACTTTGTAAGTTCTATTAGTGTTGGTAAAGAGAGCATCACTCTAGAAGAAGTCAAGACAAGCTTGTATTCTAGAGAGCTTCGATTGAAGGCATCCGAACAGTGATGATTACGCCTCAGTGCATTTGTCAAGGACTCAGCAAATTCAGCAAACAATCAAAGCAAGAAGAAGGGAAAGGGGAAGAATTCCAAAGGAAAGGTTAATCCGAAAGATATATGCAACTATTGCAAAGAACCTGGACATTGGAAGAAAGACTGTCCTAAGAAGAAGAAGAAGGAATCATTCTTGCTCTTTGCTCAAGAAGACTGCTCATCGGATTCTGAGTATGCTCTCACTGTTAATGATGATCAAACTCAGTCTGAACAGTGGGTGCTAGACTCAGGATGTTCTCATCATATGTGTCCTCACAAAGAATGGTTTGTGACCTATGATGAGAAGCTTGGAGGAAATGTGCTTATGGGAAACAATGAACCGTGCAAGACAATTGGTATAGGTTCTATTCAAATCAAAATGCATGATGATGTGATTAGAACCTTAACCAATGTCAAGCATGTTCCTGGATTAAAAAGAAACCTCATCTCTGTTGGTGCTTTGGATTCAAAGGGCTTCATATGCAGTGTTCAAGGAGGGATTATGCAGATCAGAAATAGGAAAGGGACTGTGGTGTTACAGGGCTCAAAACACAGAAATCTATACATTCTTCAAGGGACAACTCGACACGCATAATCGCTTCGCGGGCGTAAAACAGAAACTCGACATCTGCAATTGTGACATATGAGATTGGGGCACATGAGTGAAAAGGGCTGAAAGTTCTCATCGATCAAGGGTCATTACAAGGTCGAAGGAGGAGCATTGGAATTTTGTGAACATTGTGTTTTTGGTAAGCATCACAGATCCAAATTTCGTAAGGCTTCACACACAACCAAGGCTACTCACAAAGATACACTCAGATTGTTGGGGTCCTTCAAAGGTTCCATCTTTAGGTGGAGCTAGGTACTTTCTTTCCATTATTGATGACTACTCGCATGACTTGGGTTTATATGATGAAACACAAGTCCGAGGCTTTCCAATGTTTCAAGAATTGGAAAACTTTGATAGAAAATCAAGTGGGAAGAAAGATTAAAAGACTAAGAACCGATAATGGTTTGGAGTTTTGTTACAAGAGTTCAATAAATTACGCACAGTGAAGGTATTGCTAGGCAATATACAAATGAGGAACACACCTCAACGTAATGGCATAGCGAGAGAATGAACCTGACCTTATTGGATAAGGCTAGATGTATGCTATCCAATTCAGGGTTGAAGAAACATTTACTGAAAATTTGTTGCTACAACATGCTACATTGTCAACAGTCACCCTCCTCACCCATTGACAATAAAACTCCAATTGAGGTATGGTCTTCCAAACTTGTCGATTATTCTAGGCTTAAAGTTTTGGTTGTCTGCTTATTACCATGTTAGTGAGGGCAAACTTGAACCTAGAGCTAGAAAGGGAATTTTTGTTGGATATGGTGAGGGTGTCAAGGGATATAGGATTTGGTCACAACTGAGAAAAGGGTGATTTTGAGTAGAGATGTAAACTTTGATGAGAGGTCTCATCTTGCATAACAAAGCTGAAATTGCACAATCACCAAGTCGTGACAAAACCTATAAGCAGTGGAGTTTGAAGAAATTGAAGGGCGTAATGATCAAGTCGAGAAAGGCACCGATCAAGCGTAATCGGGTAGTCAAGCGGACCAATCGAGAATCATCACGCAGTGCAAATTCTGCAGGTGAAGCGAAAGCAGAGAATCGGATGCGAGGCATCGAAAGTCTCAAAGGAATAGAAAGGCTCCAGAGGTATGGTTATGAAGATATGCTCTCATATGCATTTCAAGTTCTTTGAAGATGTTGATGCACAAGAGCCAAGAAATTTCCAGGAGGCTATTACCTGTTGAAGCGAGAAAAATGGCTCACACCATGCATGATGAAATGCGCTCTGCACAAAAACAATACATGGCAGCTTGTGGAGTTGCCTGAAGGCAGAAAAGTGGTGGGAAGCAAGTGGATTTTTAAGAAGAAACCTGGAATCTCCAAAGTAGATGGAATCAAATTCAAGGCCAGATTAGTTGCAAAAGGTTTTAGCCAAAAGGAAGGGGTGGACTACAATGAAATTTTCTCTCCAGTTGTAAGACACACTTCCATTCGAGTTCTCCTTGCCTTAGTAACTAATATGGACTTGGAATTACAACAACTTGATGTAAAAACAACTTTTCTACATGGGGATTTAGAGGAAGACATTTATATGAAGCAACCAGAGGGCTTTGTAGAACAAGGAAAGGAGAAATTAGTTTGCAAGTTGAAGAAATCTTTGTATGGCTTGAAGCAATCTCCAAGGCAATGGTATAGGAGATTTGATCGCTTTATGATTCACCATGGATTCAAAAGAAGTCCTTATGATTCATGTGTGTACCTCAAGAATCGAAAATGATTCCTATGTCTACCTATTGCTCTATGTTGATGACATGCTCATTGCATCTCAAAACATGACTGTATTAATAGGCTCAAGTCTCTTCTCGATTCTGAATTCGACATGAAAGACCTTGGTGCTGCAGAGAGGATTTTGGGAATGGAAATCTACAGGGACAGAGATAAGAAGAAGCTTTTCTTGTGTCAGAAGTCTTACATTCAGAAAGTGTTAAACAGATTTGGCATGACTACAGCAAAACCTGTTACCACTCCGCTTACTGCAACCATCAGAATCAGTGAAGTGTTTGAGACTCAGTCAGAAGCTGAAAGGGACTACATGGAGAGAGTTCCATATGCTAGTGCAGTTGGCAGCATCATGTATGCCATGGTTTGCACTAGACCCGATCTTGCACAAGCTGTAAGTGTCATAAGCAGATACATGAGCAGGCCTGGGAAGCAACACTGGGTTGCTGTCAAGAGAGTTTTCAGATATCTCAAAGGAACAAGTGATGTTGGTCTTGTGTATGGGAATGATTCTACTTGTTCTCTTACTGGTTTCTCAGATTCTGACTATGCTGGGGATCTTGATGGTAGAAGGTCCATTACTGGTTATGCTTTTACAGTTGGCAAGTGTTTAGTAAGTTGGAAAGCTACATTGCAGCCCACAGTAGCATTATCAACCACGTAGCAGTACATGGCCCCGAAGAAAAGAAGGCATTTGGCTTAAAGGCCTTATCGGTGACTTAGGCTTTCCACAAGATAAAGCCATCATATTTTGTGATGACTTAAGTGCCATTTGTTTGGCAAAAGATCAAGTGCACCATGAGAGAACCAAACACATAGATGTTAGGTATCACTTCATTCTGACCGAAACAGAATAAAGGTGCTCAAGGTTGATACTAAGGACAATCCAAATTGATATCATGACCAAACCGGTTCCCAAGAGCAAGTTCATGCATTGTTTGGACATGCTCAATGTTGATAGTTGAAATAACTTGCTTTGAATGGCGCTCAAGGGAAGATGAGAATTTGCTAAATGTTTCTGATAGTGGTTTGACCCCAAGGTGGAGATTTGTTGGTTTTGGGCTTAAACCACTGCTTCATCTCGCCTTTCGTTTATCAAAGATCCGGTCTACAGCCTTCCGTCTACCAAATACCGGTCTCTTCCGCCTACCCCTGGTCTCTCCTCTGCATACCAAAGCGTCTGGTTGATGGGCGCCGATCTCAAATGGTCTGGTCCATTAGTTTTGTTCAGTTACTTTCTGTTATTTGTTGTTCTGGTGAAATAACAGAATTGCTTCCTCCATGTGTTATATATATAGAGGATGATAAGCAATTGAGAAACATACTCTTGTAATCTGAATTCATAGTGAATTTCTCTCTTCTCCTGCCCGTGGACGTAATCCTCACACTGAGGGTGAACCACGTATATGCGTGTGTTGTTTTCTCTATCTCTTTCTCGGTGTGTTCTTGTGAGTTTGAGTGCGATTTTCCCAACAATTAGTGAAATGGTGACCTAGTGATAATGTATTGACTGTGCCAAAATGTCCGTGACAAGTGTTTCTATTACAATATTCTTCCCTCATTTAGGTGCAAAATATTTTTATCCATCATCAAGTTCACCATCAGAATTTAAGTTCGATCAAGAGATTACTAACTACACAACCAAAATTTGTTGAATTTCTGATGTATCATCAGTTTAAAAAATTTCCACTATTATTATTTTTTGAGGAAATGACACAAATTAAGGTGTGCGATGTGTTAGCAAAACCAGGGGTGTCAATAGTAGGCCCCGAAAAAATTCCTTGATCCTGTGTCAGGTTATACCCTCATAACTCGTGAGCGAGCGCATGAATAGGCTGAATGGTGAATGCGCCGTGGCCATACTTGGGCTCACCCAACACTCGTGGTTTAGAGGCACACTACACACCATTATTAATGAGAGATAAACAGGAAGTGGGAGCTGTCGTGAGAATTTTGTTGAGAATGAAATTGTGGGTTACAAAAAGACGAGACACCATTGTTCTACCAACACAAGACATTCTTGCCTCAGCGTGTCAGAAAGCTCATACTGGTCTCCAGCTAGCTATAGCTGCAACTTTGTCCATTTTCAAATGTTTAAAATCATAAACTGTATTTAATATAAGGGGATGAAAAAACATATTATATAATATACACATAAAAAAATCTAAACCTAAATAAAATCAGACTACCTAATAAATATTTCTATTGTAAGCTACAATAAAAGAATCTAATTAAAATAAAATTCCTAAACACAAAATAACAATAAATAATCTCAAACAAAAAAAAACTTTAATACGAAATTAAAAACTCCAAATACATAATAAATCTTTTAATATTTTGTTTATGACAAATTCTCGTATAAATATTAATTTATGGAAAAAGTATTTAATTAAACTATTTACCAAATGCCTCTTGCTCTATTTTAGATATCTTCCTTTTCTCATTGTATCTCCTATTTCTCTCCTCATTTTGTTTCTCTTCATTATATTTCTTGTTTTGTTCTCTTTTTCTCATTTTATCTCTCTTCTTTACGAGAATCTTGTTTTCATTGTATTTTTTTTTGTCTAAACAGGGTATTTTTCGCACGCAACTGCGGAGTACTAATTCCTAGAGCCGGGTAGGACCACATAGGTGGCAAAGTTCTCTCTCTCAAGAGTTTTAACGTTACTGCATTTTCAGGATTGAATTCGAATCCAAGACCAGTGGTTAAGCTGGAAGAGACCCTTATTACCATCATTTGTTCCATCCTTGCAATTTTTTCTCTTTATTTATGTTCTGAACAGAACTTCAGAGGATGACTGGAGAGAAGCAACACGGCAGCGTCCACGACGGATGACGACGGCGTGTTGGGGTGGTGTACCTGCAAACACTCTGACGCTCAAGTCAGTGTGTGTAAGAGGTGAGTGAAGAGGTGGAAAATAATAATTACCTCGATCGTTTGACGTGGTCTCTTTTAATACGAGTTGAGGACGGTTACCGATGAGTAACCGTTCCGTGAAACCCGGGAATAGGAAATAAATTCTTTTAATACTGAGGACCGTTGCGTCGATGTGGTCTCGAGGGAAAGCGAAGGGACTGATGCTGAAATGGGCCTGAAAGGTGGATCTTCGGATTGGGCCTCGGCCATCCGAATAGCTTGCCCCCAAGTCGCTAGCTCGAATGTCGAGGTGGTGACTTGTTGTCGAGTTCGTTGATGTCGGCGTTCGACGTCCTTGTTTGTAAGGAACCGCAGCGTCGTTGGCGCTTTGCTTGTTCATTAGTTCGTTCGGATCTTCGTGTTCCACGTCTGCTGGCGGTTCGACCACGAGGCTTGATGTGCTTGTGCAAGGTGCAAGGCTTTATCACAAGCTTCGTGCACGCCGGTCTCGACGAGGTCGATCCGCAGTGCTTGTGCAAGGCACAAGGCTTTGTCACGAGCTCGTGCACGCGGTCGATCACATCATCAGGTGCTTGTGCAAGGCACAAGGCTTTGTCACGAGCTCGTGCACGCGGTCTCGGCACGAGGTCGATCACATCATCAGGTGCTTGTGCAAGGCACAAGGCTTTATCACGAGCTCGTGCACGCGGTCTCGGTACGAGGCTCGATCTCTTCATCAGGTGCTTTGTAACGAGCTCGTGCACGCGGTCTCGGCACGAGGCTCGATCTCTTCATCAGGTGCTTGTGCAAACGCACAAGGCTTTATCACGAGCTCGTGCACGCGGTCTCGGCACGAGGCTCGATCACAGGTGCTTGTGCAAACGCACAAGGCTTCATCAGGTGCTTTATCACGAGCTCGTGCACGCGGTCTCGGCACGAGGCTCGATCTCTTCATCAGGTGCTTGTGCAAACGCACAAGGCTTTATCACGAGCTCGTGCACGCGGTCTCGGCACGAGGCTCGATCACAGGTGCTTGTGCAAACACACAAGGCTTCATCAGGTGCTTTATCACGAGCTCGTGGACGCGGTCTCGGCACTCCTTCTCGTTATCAGGTGCTTGTGCAAGGCACAAGGCTTTGTCACGAGCTCGTGCACGCGGTCTCGGCACGCGGTCGATCACATCATCAGGTGCTTGTGCAAGGCACAAGGCTTTATCACGAGCTCGTACACGCGGTCTCGGCACGAGGTCGATCACAGGTGCTTGTGCAAGGCACAAGGCTTTATCACGAGCTCGTGCACGCGGTCTCGGCACGAGGTCGATCACATCATCAGGTGCTTGTGCAAACGCACAAGGCTTTATCACGAGCTCGTGCACGCGGTCTCGGCACGAGGCTCGATCTCTTCATCAGGTGCTTGTGCAAACGCACAAGGCTTTATCGCGAGCTCGTGCACGCGGTCTCGGCACGAGGCTCCTTCTCATTATCAGGTGCTTGTGCAAGGCACAAGGCTTTGTCACGAGCTCGTGCACGCGGTCTCGGCACGAGGCTCGAGCTTACCAAGCCTTTATGCTGACCTGGGGTCTTCGGGACCACGGGGGTCGAGCTGCGAGTGAGGTTCTTCCAACGCTGGGTGCCGAGCTCCATGGCGGGCTCGACCTTTTGTTTTGGGGCACTGTTCCTGTCAAAGTATAGACAATTTGCAACAACTTGATGTAATAAAGTTAGCAATAATTTTTATACTGAGTAAAGTGCTCGTAGTCGAGTTTTATACTTCCCTGTGAGAGTAGTTGATCTGGCTGTCCAAGCGGCAAGGTTGAGGTCATCAAATAATCAAGGTCAACCACGTAGCCGAGTTTAAAGCCGTCTGAATATTGAAATTGCAGAGGTGGGCCTGGTAGGTCACCCGAGTATTGGACTTCGTATCCACCTGTTGCAGGGGTGCTTGTGCAAGGCACAAGGCTTTATCACGAGCTCGTGCATGCGGTCTCGGCACGAGGCTCATCATAAGGTAGTTTGTCACGAGCTCGTGCACGCGGTCTCGGTACGAGGCTCGATCTCAGGGCTTCATCTTTGCCGCGTTCCAAGTCCTTGGAATTTGCTGTCCTTGTAGTGTCTCGAGGGTGTAGGTGCCGGTACCAGTCTTTACGACGATTCTGTACGGGCCTTCCCAGTTGGGCGCAAGTTTCCCTTGTGGGGCATTCTTCAGGCCAACATCAGCTCGTCGAAGAACTAGATCCCCAAGTATGAACTCCCTGGGCACAACACTTCGGTTGTATCTTGCTGCGATTTTCTGTTTCACTGCGACCTCGCTGAGTGCTGCAAGCTCTCTGCATTCGTCAAGGAGGTCGAGTTCTTCTTGTATACTCCGACAGTTGTCAATGTTACTCTGGGATTTATCTTTGGCTTTTGATGCCATCAACTTCTCTTCGTAATTCATAAATTTACGAGCTCGCCAGGAACTCGTGTCATTGCTCAGAAGGAGTTGATGAAACGAGAATGAGCACGGCGGTGTGTTCTATGCACGAGCGGTGTGGAGTCGTGCCACGGTGGTGGCGATGAACAGATCTGAGATTTTCGGACTCCTTCGATCTCTCGAGGAGAACGAGACTCGATCTTTTCGCTGGCCTGCGTGGCCACGCCGAACGGAGATTTCTTTCTCGCTGATTCTCCATTCGATCGAGGCGTTGATTCTGGCGTGCATCGCCGGCATGGCTCGAATGAATTCACTAACTCACGGATGAGGAAGGTGGCGGTCTCCGTTCTCAGACGGTTTGAGCAAAGAACGATCGAACGACGTCATTCTCGATGCGAGGCGGAAGGTTACTCCTTTGTCTCTCATATTCAACGATGAAATCAACAGGTTCATGGTGAAGTGGTTCCGCTGAGCTATCGGCGGATTCGGTGGTTCAAGGTCTGCGTCGCACGAGTGGAACTGCGAGTCACGACCGACGCCGATCCACCATCGCCGAGCGAAGAAGGAAGACTTCGACAAAGAAAGATGAAATCGAAATGATTCCCACAGACGGCGCCAATGTTCTCGAGCGAACTTCGTGAGGATGATCGAGAGAAGCAACACGGCGTCACGGACGGATGACGGCGGCGTGTTGGGGTGGTGTACTCGCAAACACTCGACGCCAAGTGTGTGTAAGAGGTGAGTGAAGAGGTGGAAAATAATAATTACCTCGATCGTTTGACGTGGTCTCTTTTAATACGAGTTGAGGACGGTTACCGATGAGTAACCGTTCCGTGAAACCCGGGAATAGGAAATAAATTCTTTTAATGCTGAGGACCGTTGCGTCGATGTGGTCTCGAGGGAAGGCGGAGGGACTGATGCTGAAATGGGCCTGAAAGGTGGATCTTCGGATTGGGCCTCGGCCCAGTCCGGAACAATTTATATTTTGTGTGTGATCAAACCAATCATTTGCACAAGAAAAATCGATAATAGGAGCTCACTCTCAATAATGACATAGTATTAGGTCCTATTTTAAGGTTTGAAAAAACCAAAAAGAAAAAAAGAATTCTATATACTATACTAGCAAGTCCACAATTTGGTCTTGTAGCGACATCAATATGGTATTCCTATTTTTTCTTGATCTCTCTATGTTTATGATAAGCTAAGTTGTGGTATTTGCATTAATTACTGAAGTCTAAGAAAGTGATAGCTTAGTGCTAATTTCCTGGTTCTCTCTGCAACTATCAATATTCTTGCCATCATCGGTTCCATATGTATGACTCAAACCCAGTTTCAAATCAGGCAATAACCTTTGCTCGTCTTTCTGCAGTTTCTCTTCATTCAACTGCATAACAAATTAACAATTAAAAATGGTGAAGAAACAACAAATTAAATTAACAGACAGATGAAATATATATACAGTGTGTATTCTTATTTTGTTAAACCCTATAGCTAACGTTACCTTAATTCGAAATGGGGGCTCAAATTCTAACTTTAAACTACTGGAATAGTTGGAGCATTCATTGGAGTTGGATAGATATTCTGTGATGCTCGTGTTGTTCCCAGAGCTCCGTTCCTCAACAGCCTGTGATTTTTTGAACTTAGGTTTATGATTGCTCCTAATTTCTAACGGTGACCAACTTTTCTCTTCCAGAAATTGGCTAGGTCTCGCGGGTGCAATTGTATCCTTTAGTTGAACTTCGTTTGAATTAGCTATTGGTATTCTAAAAGGTTGATGATTGAAGTGCCAATACCGGTGCCTACAGAGAAAGAGCGAAATTACAAATAAGGGTTACTATAAAATAATTATGATGAATTTTCTTATGCCACTGATTAAGGAATAGGAATAGGAATCAAATAACAGAAATATTGTGTTGGAATTGGTGTGTTAATTCATTGAAAAGTTAATTAAAAGTTGTTTTTTTTTTTCAAATACAAAACTTTTATTTTTTACTCTATTCGTCTGAAATATAAATAAAAAAAGTCTGTGAAATATAAACAAAAAGTATATGTATTTAGACCAAAATTGGAGTATTGCTTAACTAGTCCTTAAGGACACTTGTTGGGAATAGCATCTTAAGATGTCGATGAGCTGGTTGATGTTAAGGCCTTTTCTTTTTATAGAACAAAAGGAATGCAAGACGGAAGGATTTGCGTACCTCGAGTCAGTTGCGTTTGTATGTGAACGTGATAGTACTGGGAAGGAGGGGCGCTGCAGGGAACTTCGGAAATGAGGACTATGCTGGTTGCAACTACTTGCTAGAATAATTCCACCATTACCCATCTTAAAATGTTGATGAGCTGGACTCATGGACTGATGGAGTACTATCTGAGATCCACGACCTACTTCTTGTGTTGACCTCTGTGTTTGGCTTAGTACTGCAAGGTAAAATACATGAAAACTGAATTGTCAACAAGAGATTTGGCTAAGATTAGAGACGGTAACCCTAGAGTTCCTCCGCTATCACTTAATTCTTCCGGTTTAAAATATAAGCAAAAAAGTCTATAAAATATAAGTAAAAAAATCTACGTATTTGGTCCAATAATTAATATTATTAGGAAAATAAAATATTTTGTAGAGAAATTGCTTTTTTAATTAATGAATACCAACAGTACTCTTAATTGACTACGAGTATTTGTAAACATCCCTTGTTCCGGTTAAATTTAATAAAACAAAAGAAATTAGAGTATCCATTGTTTGTTTGTATGGGTTCATTAGCTAGCACATAAGGATTTTGGATGGTCCTTACCTTGCCTGGGATCGTCAAGTTTCTTGCTTCGATACATCTGAAATGAAAACTGAATAATGATTAATAATTACATTATTTACACCAAAGGTTGCATCACCTAATTAAGTCGTTTGGAATGAATAACAAATGGTTAGGAGTTTACTTTAACTTGCAAAGCAATATTCCCTCCACTCTGAAATATAAGCAGAAAAAGTCTTTGAAATATAAGCAAAAAAAAGTCTATAAATTTAGACCAAATACATAGACTTTTTGCTTATATTTCAAAGACTTTTTTTAGCTTATATTTCAAACCGGATGAAGTATATATATGTGGAAAAAAATATATAGTACAATCTCCGGTCCTATTTATAAGAAACAACTAAAATTTGGTTAATTGAATAACTCATGTATTTGGTCTATAATATAAACCAATATTAATACATGGGTTATTCAATGAGCCAAATTTTAGCTTTATCTATTATAAATAGAACCGGAAGTAGTACTTTACAAGAAAAAGCTTTCCTAATTAAAAAAAAGGAAAAAGCAAATTCAAAAAGCATTTATGAGCTCAAATCTCAAATATTTGTGGTACCTGCAAGTGACTCTTGACATGAGCAATGCTGAGTCCTCTCACATTCATCAACTGAAGCACCAACTTGGGTGTTGCTCCTGCAGCATCAATTAATGCAGATATATAGTTCAACCAAACGTTTTCACTATGATGGAAGAGGCTTAATATTTATTTCATATATATATATATATATATATGACTATTAGAATAATAATGCTTTGGTAGATATTGAAATAATAAATACAGAAAAAAAAATATTTACTGTCTTGACCGCCAAGCCTCTCAACAGCATGCACAAAAGAAAGATGAAGCTCAGGAGTCCACCGAAGCCTTGGCATCTTGGATCTAACATAGTGTCTAACACTGCCTCTTCTCTCATTTCCTTCTCTTGATGCACTACTTCTATCTTCTGAAGTGCCCTCATCATCTTCCTTTGCTTTTTCATTCTCCTCCTCATGAGGTACTACTAATTCACACTTGTTATCTTCACTGCTAGCTTCTTCATTCAAGTCAAAGGAAGAGCAATATTTCTGGGAAGATCCCGATGTAGTAATTTCCTCACTACTCTTGCCACTCCTCTGATCATTGTTATGAATCACACATCCTTCTGACATGTTTATTTAATATTTAGTAGTTGCACGGGTTGGTTCACGTCCTGTCTGTCGCCTACAAAGTCTGGAACAAACAGGAAATATATATATTAAATGTTTCAGCAAAGTGACTTAAACAAGAAATGTGATGTGAGGACAGCCTGTAATTTCTCTACAGCAATGGCTAAACATTATAAACTCTTAAAATAGAGCTAGCTGCACGGAAATGCTATGAGGTGATGCATGGTAAAGTAACAATGACAAGTTATGGTGAAGTGAAAGACATTTACAAAGATCCGTACGTATTACCGTATTATTACTATATATTACATACAGGGTTTTTTTTATATCGTACTACTACGGTATAAATATAAGTAGTTCAAAAGTCAAGACTTAAGTATAAAGAATACAACCAACATCTCTTCCTTGGAGCTGTGTAAATGTCAGGTTCAGATCTAAATATTTAAAGGATTTTAGTTACCATGTTATGTTAAGTAAGTACCTTCTATTAAGAGTTGAGAAAAAAATTCAAAACAATAAAACAGGTGCAAATTGTGTGTCATGAAACTCGACAAGTGATGATTTTCATTTAACCACTAAAATAAAACAAACCGGAAAAAGGGTTCAAATAATTTGATACACTTGATTAGATAGTGTTTATACTTTATACCTTCTTGTTAAATTATATATATATACTTGCGTTTTTATAGTATCTTATTTGAGATGAACTTCCTGAATAAGAACAATAAAGGTGACCAACACACAGAAGTAGGATCGCGTGATGAGGAGAAGGAAGGGATTATAATACGCAGTAGATATTCATCATACACAAACTCAACAAATCTTGATTAGAGAAATCAACTTCAGAAGGAAAAGGTAAGCGGTGGAAATATTTCTTTGGGTTTAGGAGTTGGGAATTGATTACAAAATCTTCAACAAGTTGTGCTTGGAGGAAACATATGTAAAAGTCATATGAAGAACAAAAAAAGGAACATTCATGATCCTAAGAAAACCCCTAAAGGGAGACGGGGGAAGAAACTAATTAATAAAGAAGAAGAATTTATAAATTGATACCATTAGTTAGTTACTCAAAAGACAAAAGAAACAGATAAAGAAAAAGCATATATATCAGACTTGCAAATCTTTTGGGTGTTTCTCCTTTGCTTTTCTCCTATAAATAGTAATACTGACCATTTAAGATATCACACATGTTATGTGCAATTGCATAGTCAAACGTATCTTCAATCAGTCATCTCTGGGAAGCTCCATGGACAGATTGAACTGGATTTAGTCTTGGATCATGTTGTTCTTCTTTGAATATTGTTGGAGGGTGTGAAACAAATTAAGGGTTGAAAGAGATGAGATATAAATTGATACCTGGTTTTGGGATGTCTTTTTGGTATATAATAATTCATTCAGCGAGTAATCAATTTCAACAAGAAGATATAGTAGAAAGACTATTTTGGTTATATTGAGAATATAACAAAAAAATTCGGACAGGCTAGCTACTTGTTCTCTTTAAATTGTAATAAACCTACATAATGGATACAGATGCGGCTGGTCCCATTTGTACTGTTGGAAATCATGTGACAACTACCACCCTTTTTCTATTCCCCCACCCCACCTTCTGTCTCTTTTACTTGACCGGTGTTAGTTTTTTTTTTTTTTTTTAATTATAATTATAATTATAATATACCTCTCTTCCTACCTCTCTCTTGCATGCGTGCTCGTGATTATCTTAATTCTTTGACCTCTGCTATAGTATGTGACATATTTTGTCAAATTCACCAAGATAGCTATAACCTCGATCAATATAGGTGCATGTACATATATTGCGGGGCCTAATTTCAACATTTCCGTTTTCTTCTCACCTAAACTAAGACTTTTTCCCTGTTTTGTTCTATTATATTTTATTTTTCTTTAATAGTATATATATTATATCACACATGTTTCCACAGGCTTCCTCCCCATGTGTGTGTAAATGATTTTTGGCATGTTTGAAGAATATTACAAAGTGGACAATCTTAATAATGCAGTAAATGTAAGGAGTGTCTGAATTTTAAAAGAGTCAATTTTCGTGGTGGTAAATGTGCATTAAAAAAATTACATGTATATTTTAGTTTTTGAGGTGCTTTCAACGGCAACTGATGGCAATATAATATCATATATGCACATTTGACAAATTATAATTAACTTTTCCAAGTGCATGAGCTATGACTGGAATCTTGACTACAACTTGTAGACTTCCATGCACGCGCGGGGAGGGAACAATAAAGGTTATATTAGAGATTTATCAACTGTTGCATGCATCCAATAATGAAGAAAAAATAAGTCGTCATATATAGTCCAAGCATTATTGGTCAAAATATACCTCTCGAGCATTACAGAATTTAACACTGGCTGATTAGATTAGATTAGATTAGTTATCCATATAATCATGTCACACTTTTTAAGCTAAATTAAAGTCTATTGTTGTAAAGAGAATGAATTGTGGGAAGGAAGGGATTCGTTGGCAACTGTTTGACAATAATTAATCAACTTTCTTGATTTAAAGGAAATCTTAAAGGGACCGGGAGGGGGGAGTTGAAATTTTCATCAACTTTGTTGACTTCTGATGCACCCAACGTACTCTTTTATTTTGAATACCTCAACCACATATGGATTTCATTTGCATGTCTTTTCAAGCATTGATATTTTCACTCTAATGTGGCTGGCAGCCATACTATACCTAAAATACAGGTTTCTTGTTAAAAGTTGAAAAATAATGCTCAGAAGTTTCAGGAAGGCCACAACCCCTCATAACAACTCACAATCTAACAATGGAATATTTCACACAGCAATCGGAATCAGCTCTCTAATCTATTAGGTTTTGCCTTTGGCTGTAATGTATGACACCAAACTATAAAAAATTGCTCGATCTGAGCAAGAGGAGTTTGAGTGAAAATTATGACAGATATTCGAAGAATTAAAATAATAAAGGGTTTGGCAGAGAGAAAACTGCGTGGAAGGGAGGAAAATAAAAGGGCCTATAATGTCGAGATTAAGAAACTATATAACACATGATGGAAGGGCTTACCAAAAAAAAATAAAATATAACACATGGAAGGTTTTGTCCTCTCATGTGCATGAGAGTTGACATTCCTCATTATATTAACCTCCCTAAGAATCTTTCAAAGAGGCCATCTGTTTTTTTATATATATTTCATGGATGAAGACGTCGAACCTAACATTCATACTGACAAGCATACATCAACGATGCGTGCACTAGTATGGTATGGAGAAGCTTACTTGTCTTATAGTTTAGGTGCTTTATCCGTTTTTGGTTTTATAGCTTGTTGCTTTGTATGGTTTAATAATACTGCTTATCCTAGTGAGTTTTACGGTCCCACTGGACCAGAAGCTTCTCAAGCTCAAGCATTTACTTTTCTAGTTAGAGACCAACGTCTTGGCGCTAATGTAGGATCCGCTCAAGGACCTACCGGTTTAGGTAAATATCTAATGCGTTCTCCGACCCCTAAATTACAAGCTAGCGCGCAACGGCTTTTCAGCCGTTGTTGCTTTTTTTTTTGCAGGCTCGAAAATCTCTCTTTCGCCTCCCCTCCCTGTCTCCATTCTGGTTGATTCGCTTCTTCCTTCGCGCAAGCGCTTGGTTCGCCCCTTTTGTCTACATCTGTAAAATACTATAAAATTAGAGTAATGTTATTTTGACACCAAAAAACCGACACCCGAGCGACACCGGGTTACTAACGTGCAAAAGTTTGGTTAATGCAGTTCAGTAGATGGTTAACGATGAATAGTATTCACTAACCAAATATTTGCATTATTATCTATTCACTGATTAACCATCTACTAAACTGAATTAACCAAATTTTTGCACGTCATTAACCAGGTGTCGCTGCATATATCGTTAACTATCTACTGAACTGAATTAACTAAACTTTTACACGTCATTAACCAGGTGTTGCCCAAGTGTCGATTTTTGGGTGTCAAAATAACATTTTTCATTTTAAGTACACTTTAATTAATTGGTCTGATATATAACAACATATATTTTAGTATCAATTTGCCAAGTTATTATCCTCTTTGCCCTTTCATGATTGTTTTAGAGATTATCTTATTTTGGTTTTGGCAAATATAAAAAGAAAAAGAAAATTTGAAATTATTGTCGTATCATGACATTTGGGTTTATTTGGAAGAACTTAATTATTTGAATTTATCTTATAAGTATTTGTCTAACCAAAAAGTTGGAACCCTAGTTAGAACACTACTAAAAAAATGTCATTTAGCGTCCGATTTAGAGACCAATTTTTTTTCAAATCAATCGCTAAATCAATCGCAAACATTAGCGATTAGTGGTTTAACAACCTTTTCTAATCGGTCGCCAACTCGTTCACAAATTCAGTTAGTGACCGATTTAGTGACTGATATAGCGACTGATTTTGAAAATCGGTCGCAAAATAGTCGTTATAGTGACAAGAATTGTTTGGTCTATAAATAGGTCGCTAAATAGCGAATTTTTAGTAGTGGAAGAAACACTAATATTTAATGTCTATAACTCCTTAAACAGAGACATGTGAGCTCACAAAAAAGAAACACATGTATTAAATCAACAAATAAGGTAGGTGGTCGTGTAAGCAGGGGCTGGCGTACCATCATTTAGGTCATTTGGGATTTTCGGAATGTTTGTATATTCTTGGGGAGGCAGCTGCATCTGGGTCAAACAATCGATCGCATTAGATCCTTGCACTACAACAAGTTTTGGCAATAAACAACGCTTATTTTTAGCCTAAAACAGCGCTTAAAGGCGCTGAAAATTAAGCCGCTGCTGATTGTATTTCATAAAAACAGCGTTTATGAAGCGCTGCTGAAAATAGACAATAAACAGCGCTTCAATTAGGAAGCGCTGTTTATTGTCTGCACAATAAACAACGCCTCAATAATAAAGCGTTGTTTATTGTATAGACAATAAACAGCGCTTCAGTAAGGAAGTGCTGTTTATTTTGAATAATAAGCAGCGCTTCCTTTTTGAAGCGCTGTCTTTTTATACAATAAGCAGCGCTTCATTATTGAAGCGCTGTTTATTCTCCTTTTTTTTAATTTAATTCTCTCACATTTACATTATATCTGTGTTGCATAATATTGATAACACAAAATGCAACCAAAATTGTCATCAACACCCAATTGTATCAACATCAAAATTTAACATTATAATGTAATTTTTTCATATATTCCTACATATCCTTACATTAACATAAATAAATTACAATATATTTCTCAGTCAAATTCACAATTATACAGAATAGATCACTAAAATATTGCACATGTCATGCTACAAATACTACCTAAATAGTAATATCTTTTTCTTCTGTCACTACAACTAAACATGCATACAAGATCAAAATTCTAACAAAATTTTGGCAGAGTTTTTCTTAAAATATGGACATTCCAAAATATATAAAATACCTGTAACAACATAAGATACCATACCAGCCAGCCAACATAAAATATATAAAATATTAGCCAACATAAAAAGGAATTTTATTCCTAAATTCATGTGAACCTTTCCAATTCAAGTATGCTAAACTAAAAAAAAACTAAATTTAACAAAAACTCACGTAAACATTAATATTAATCTTCTTCTATCTGCTTATAAATGATAAAATTTGTAGTAAAATATCGACACCACTCTTCTTTGAGTTCGGTATGATCAGTGTATGTGTCGAATTGACAATCGTGATAAGATCGCGAAATGAAAATTAAATGAAGTTAGAATTGAACATAAGCATTCAAATGGTATGCGTAAAAGAAAAAACTTATATAAACTTTGAAATTATTACATACATACCTCTGTTGGAATTTCTGCTTGATTATGAACGACAATATCCTTGAGAAACTTCAAAACATATCGGCCACAATCATCGAGTTCTTGGCGAGGACACTATAAAACCAAAAATATGAAATTAATTGTTTTTATTTTTGGTAATTTGAATAATTGCATAAAAAATTTGATATAAATACCTTTATCGGTATCCATTTAGGTGGAGTAAATTTAGAAAATCGAGACTTGTTTCTTCGATAAAGTAGGATTGCCCTAAGTGCAAAATCAAACAAAATCATTCAATATCTAGAACCACATTCATAATAATTTCTACCTACCAAAAAATATCATTCCAATACATTGGTAACCACTTCTCTTAACATCAACACATAGACTATATCAAATTTTTAACAAAATTTTGGCAGAGTCTCCCCTAAAATATGGACATTCCAAAAATTATAAAACACCCGAATAACAGAAAATATCATACCAGCCAGCACAAGATGTCACGTAGGCCAAACATAAACAAATAAACACTTCAATATTACAAGTAACTTAAACGTTTAAGAAATTGCATACATATATATATATATACATATCTATGATTTATACACACTTACTGATTGTACTTCTCGTTCATTGTTTTGTGCATGTTGATATGTACACGCAATGGATCAAGATAGTACACAACGTTTTGATTCAAGTTAATCGCTAACAATAACCAATGATCCCTACAAAAATGTTGGACAAAAAAATATAAGAAAATAAACACATTTCAATAAATTTAGTAATATTGATTAAATTAAATGACTTACACTACGTTGCAAGGTGACAAAAACAGAGTCTCAAAGTCAGGATTTGCTAATGTCAAGCGGTGAATCACATACTCAGACATGTCAGCATTCCATGATCCCATATGTGTCCGTTGTGGGCACAAAAATACAAACCTTTGAGTTTGTTCTTGTGGGATCAATATCTCTTGATACAAGTACCTTAAATTAAAACATGCATACAAATTAATGCATTAACAATAACATAAATATTTAGTTGAAAAAATAAAAAAACATTGGATACTTTAAAATTTAATGCAGTACCTGAGATATACACTAATAACAGTTTCACTTAACCATAGGTTGTCATTAAGAATTTCTTGAAGTGCACCATCAACACCAGCTCTCAGGTCGTGCTCATAACCCAAAATTGATTCATCCATTGGTACTTTAATGGTATCTGTCGCCTCCATCTTTGTTGCCATATGGACTCTAAGATAAATTGTAAAATCAGAAAGGTGAGTCAGAGGAGGCCGAGATACCATGACCTTCTTCACCGGAGATGTGAATGACCCATTTGTTGGTCGCTTGCCAACACTCTTGCTAGCTATAGGCAGCTTGCCCTTGCCTTTGTCCTTGGCTTTGGATGTTGGAGATACCTACATATTTTGCATTCCAACATATTGACTAGTTAGTGAGTGATGACCTAATTTAATAAATATATGCAAGATATGATAGTGAAGCATATACTTTAACATATACGTACCATATCACTTGTAACTACGAGGTGGTTTGGCCATGCCACATAGGTTCCTATTGCCTGTTCCACTGTCATCACATCTGCCGCCTCCAATGGTACATGCAATAGTGCATCTCCCTCAAGTGCAACGTCAACTCTAACCTTTACATGATTAGGAGGTAAGGGTAGGTTGTGTAGTGACACACCTGGTTCATTATACAACATTCCCTTACCAACCATTCGTTGCGTTGGACTTGTCAAATATAGACTGCACTCATAAATGCCCTAAACCAATGATAAACGAAATATTAATATGTTAAATCTTTGAATACTTAGGTGAGAAAGTATAAAAAGAAATGTAACGATTATTACCTCGGGACTCACAATAGTGCAACTATCTCTAACACTCTTTGGGTTAGGGATAGGTGACTAATGCTCGTTCCTCTCCACTTCATCTTTATCCTTCTTGCTATCTTCCAATTCCTGAACTTTTTGGTATAGCTGAGTTACCATTCTCCTCAATTCTTCTCGCTTCACTAGCATCGCATGGCGCCTTACGCGCTTCGTGATCCAAAGATAGCGCTGGGAGACGCCAAATCCCACGCCTCTTACTCGACCAGGATACTCCTTGATGGGTATGGCTTGGGAAAGGATGTCTTGACTGCATAAATCGACATAGACATTGACAGTTCATTCTGCGAGACACAAATATTATTAAATATTATTAAATAATATCATTAATTTAAACGTTAATTAATGTTATCATACTTACAATTTTGTCACCACTTCTCTAGTGGGTAGATGTTCAATGTCACCCTTCTTGTTTCGCTTTGCTTCTATCCACAAACAAGATCGATCAATGGATCGAGAAGTTGCATCTTCTCCTCGACTCCAACAAATATACATATGAACAAAGAAATTGAGAGAAAGTAAGAAAGAAATTGTACATACCAAGAGATGCGTTAAAACAAGTTATAATTAAAGATATTGTACATACCATTTCTTCCTCAATGCGGGATACGCTTTAACCCCTCCTCTGTAAGGGTATGGAGGATTTGACGCTCTTTGCCGATTTTCATTGCTTATTCTCTACATAAAAACATAAGAATATATTAATGCATGGTTTAACGTCATATATAAAAGTTATAAATATTATTGTACATACTATAAATTCTTCATCTTCTCGTATGCCTTTCTTACAAAAGCGCTCCAATCATCCTGTTCTATGAACGATGCATATTTCTTTGGAGGTCGATGTCCGATGTTCCGTGTTGGTCTCTCAACCACTTGTTCGCTAACGCAGCTCGGAAATTCGGTGTGATCTTCCAATAACCTAAGTGTAATATCCTTTCGGTCTCATCAACATCAAAATGCTGCAAGAACATTATAAACAAAATGGTAGACTATAAGTATGTTTAGATAAATTAAAAAACAATACAACTAACCAATGTTAATTAATCTCATTTTTATATACCTGTATCTCAGTCCATATCTCATCTTTTAGCTCCTTCAAATATGGATCCTTATCCTTCCAATTATCGCGGCTAATTGGGACCATCTTCCGCACTGTGGCCCCAATGAATTGAATAAAGTCATTAACATTTTCACCAATTGGTTGACCCTTAGCATTCCATATAACCTATAAAAAAATAGTATTAGTGTACAAATTTAGATACTCAACTAAAAAAAATTAGATTAATCAATAAGTATCTTACCACACATTTTGCAACTCCTTTACTCCTCTCACGGATGAGTTTCTTCTTAAAAGTCGATCCACGGGACGCCGTCCCCTTTTGGGGGGCCTCGGGAGCACTATCATCACCTTCAGATGCCATTTACCTGAAAAAAATTATACACATAAGTTATTAATAAAAATTAATAAAGAAATCAATGTATACACATTTAATTGATCAATAAATTAATAAAAATTAAATAGCATTCACTACATACATGTACATTTAAGCAACTCTTTTCCTTTTTCTCGTTTTATTCAGATTTGCGCATCCCTTATGAAATAATGGATTGATCCAAAGCCCTTCATTATGATCATTTCTAATATACACATCATCCTCTGTAGGTGTACTTGCCCCAAACAATGATTGTGATGTCCCAAGAAAGTGGTCATCCTCAATGTCAAGATATTCATGTGCTTCATCATCAATCTCATTAACAATTTTTTGTTATTCAATAGAACAATGGACCAATTCATATCAATTGGATCGGTGACATAGAACACTTGTTGAGCTTGCGATGCTAAAATAAAGGGCTCATCCTTATATCCCAACTTATTAAAATTCACCCGCATGAACCCCAACTCATCCATTTGTACACCGCTGTTATTATCAACCCACTTGCATTGGAACACAGGCACTCGAAACATCTTGTAATCCAACTCCCATATGCTCAATGACCCCAAGTATGACATATTCGCATATATGGGATTTCTATCTTTAGCACTTGATATATGCATAGCTTCACTACAAGAGTCACTCCACTATTTTGTATTCTCCTCCGATCATCATGTTCTTTTGTATAAAAAGTGTACCCATTCATCGATAACCTGTAAGAACTAACATGTATATCCGACCTTTAGCTAACCATCTCAATCTTTCAAACCGAGCTAGGATTTGCAATAAACTCTGCAGAAATGTATTCTTTCACCATTTTATAAAACACCGATTGTGTTCATTGTTAACCAATTTTGACTCTTATTTGGGTACAAGCTCTTGAGTATGTCCTTGTGTTTTACAACATATGACTCAACTTCATCTGCGTTGCGTAAAACATATAAGTGTGCTTGTTCCCATTCTTTCCTTGATATAGTCAATATTTCAAGTCCAAGTAATCCCTCCCCTGCACTTCTTCCTGTGGTGACGAGACCGCGGCAAATTTCTATAGAATGTTCAATATCGATACATACTCTGATAGAATTCAACAGCTTCTTCGACTGTGTACCGCTCAACAATACAACCCTCTGGTCGTGATCGGTTTTTCACATACCCTTTTAATATCTTCATGTAACGCTCAAACGGGTACATCCATCTCATGTAAGTCGCCCACACAATTGTGTCTCCCTAACCGGATGAACTGTCAGATGAATCATTATGTCAAAGAATGAAGGCGGGAAATACATCTCAAGCTCACACAAAGTCAGAATAATTTCTTTTTGCAAGGCTGGCAACTTTCCAAGGTCAATCACTTTACTACAAATTGCCTTAAAGAAGAAACAAAGTTTACTTAAGGTATTCCGCACTTTGTCAGGCAAAATAGATCGTATAGCTATGGGTAGCAAATTCTCCATAAGAACATGACAATCATGAGACTTTAGACCCTTTAACTTAAGATCTTTCATCGATACAAGGTTCTTAATGTTTGAAGAGTACCCCTCTGGAACCTTAACTCCATCAAGAAACTTGCAAAAATCTCTTTTCTCTTTTCTAGATAGAGTATGAGCGGCCGGAGGTAGATATGTACGACGTTTCCCTTTCTTTACCGGTCCCAACTCTCGTCTCAATCCCATACTAACCAAGTCCAGCCTTGCATTGATGCCATCTTTAGTCTTCCCGGGCACATTAAGTAAGGTACCACTGAGACTATCAAAAATATTTTTTTCAACATGCATCACATCAACGAAATGTCTTACGTATAATGATTTCCAATATGGCAACTCAAAGAAAATCGACCTTTTCTTCCACCCTCGTGTGGCAAGGTCTCTTGCAAAAGGTTTACCGAATTTAATATTCAAATCTTTTACTTTTTCTAACAGTTGTGTACCGTCGAGGCAAAGGAGCTCTCCGCTCTTCTCAGATTCCCATTGAATGCCTTTCCCCATGACCGATAATGATGATTTGGATGCAAAAATCTGCGATGCCCAAGAAAGACATTCTTCCTACCATGTTCCAACCGAATCCAATCTGTACTATCTTCATATATAGGGCATGCACACTGACCTTTGGTACTATATCCCGACAGATTACCATATCTTTGGAAAATCATTAATTGTGCCGAAAATCATAGCCCTCAAGGTGAAACTTTCTTCTATACCTATCATACACCACCACACCTGCCTCCCACATTTGCTTCAAATCTTCAATTAAAGGAGCCAAATATATATCGATATCATTTCCTGGTTGTTTCGCCCGTAAATTAACAAAGACAACATCATATATTTTCGCTTCATGCATAGCCATGGAGGTAGGTTATAAATCACCAAAATCACGTGCCATGTAATCGTGAGAGCTACTTTGAACACCATGTGGGTTAAATCCATCGATGAACAATGCAAGTCGTAAGTTTCTTGGTTCATTCCCAAAATCAGATAATCAATATCAATTTTTTCCATTGAGGAGAATCTGTGGTGCCGTAGCTTGCCATCTTGAATCCTTTCATCCTCATGCCATGTCGTTTTTTGCATCTTCTCAACTACGGTACATACGCCTGAATCTGGGAATTATGGGAAAATACCACAATACCTTCTCTGGAGCCGAATTTTCCTTCTTATACCGTGAGGCTTCACATTTTGGACACGACTTTAACGATGCATATTCATTACGAAATAAAATGCAGTCGTTACGACAGGCATGTATCTTCTCATAGCTCATGCCAATAGAGCGTAACATTTGTTTAGCCTCATATGTCCTCCTAGGAAGCACATTATCATTAGGTAACATATCTTTCAACAGTGTGAGTAAGTCCGTAAAACTCTTATCAGTCCATCCATTGCCCGACTTCAAGTTAAACAACTTTAACATTGCCGACAATCTTGTGAATTTAGTACAACCCTTATATAACGGCTTCTCCGCATCACTCATCAACTTCTCAAACATTTGAGGACAATCACGAAGATCTTCTTCAACCGCATTTGCCATATCTTCAAAATGGTCACCATCATATGTATTTGTAGCAGTGTCCTCTGACGCATATCTCCCACTATTCCCCATATTAGAAGATTCACCTCTTGTCTCACCGTGCTTTGTCCAACAGGTATAAGTTTGATCAATCCCATTGCTCACTAAATGCCATTCCAATTCCCGAACACTAATTTTGTTTGTATAACAACAACTTAAACAAGGACATATGATTCTACTATGGTCCTGCTGTATGCCCAACTACAAACCCAATAAAATCTTTCACTCCATCCTTATATTCCTTCGACAAACGATTGGCGGACATCCACTTTCGATCCATATTTTACCTATGGATCGAGAGGTAAAACAACAGAAAAACCCCATTTAAATAAAGCAAGACTAAAACTATCAATGCTCTTAAAATCAACACACAGACTAGATCAAAATTCTAACAAAATTTTGGCGTAGTCTCCCATAAAATATGGAAATTCCAAAATATATACAATACCAGAACATTCCAAAATTCATTGTTCAAAACAAAAAAACCAAAATCGGGTTCCACAACAAAATTCATTGGTCATTTTTCCATTGATTCCCATCCGATATGCATATATATTTACTAATCAGTACATTTTAACAAACTGATTCCAAGCATCTTTAACACTTCTAATTTATCTCTCGACAACAAAGTGAACAAAATCAAACAAAATCAAACCCTTCTCGATTCCAAACTGTCAACAAAGTGAACAAAATCAAACAAAATCGAACAGAGACCAAAAACTAATGAACCACCAATGTAAACCAATGTGGAATCGAGATACAAAATGGAGACAAAGTGGCCATACACTGAAATGGACGCAAACGGGAGTTTGGAGATGGAGGCGAGGGGGAGATCTGAGGCCGAGCGCCGCCAAAGCGGCCTTTGGAGGACTACCTGACGAGCTCGGATTTTAGCTTTTGGAGGACGACAGACGAGCTCAGATTTCAGCTTTTGGACGAGCTCGGATTTCAGCTTTTGGAGGACGACGGACGAGCTCGGATTTCAGCTTTTGGACGAGCTCGGATTTCAGCTTTTGGATTTCAGCTTTTGAAGCACACGATCTCGTTGAGGAAGAAGCACGCCGGGACTTGGGAGATGGAGGCGACGACGGAGGGGTTTGCGAAGAGAGAGTTGACAGACAGAGAGAGAAAGAAACAGTGCTTCTGCATGCGAAATGAGAGAGGAGGGAAATACATATATTTAATAAATTGACCAAAAACAGCGCTTAATAAAAAAGCGCTGTTTATTGTTTCACAAAAACAGCGCTTAAGTCTAAAAGCGCTGTTTATTGTATAACCAAAAACAGCGCTTCCTACTATAAAGCGTTGTTTATTGTTCGTATGATCAAAAACAGCGCTTCATGTTTGATGCGCTGATTAATGTGCCAGTTCAGTTTTTATTATTTGAAGATAAAACAGCGCTTAAAGGACTAAGCGCTGTTTATTGTATGAACTAAACAGTAGCGCTTAATTAGTAAGCGCTGTTTATTGTTTACGTATGACATAAAGTAGCGTTTTTTATTTTAAGCGCTGCTTAAAGTAGCGCCATCTTTTTTAGAATTTGTTGTAGTGTTGTCTTGGAGATGGTTTCTATCACGGGACAAGTCCCCTCCGTGTTTGTATTATGAGTGGTTCATAGATCCTCTAGAGTGTATTACTAGGAGATAGATTTTCCTTGCTATCGGTCTTGGATGAGTAGGTGGTAGTCTCCGTTGTTTGGTTTCTGTTTGATTTGTATTGAGTCGGAGTACCCCTTGTACTCCCTATCTAATATATATGTTTGCCATTCAAAAAAAAAAAGATATGCCAATAAATTTTTTTAGTTCGTTTTCATAAGCCGCTCAAAATAGTTTATAGAAATACCTTATACAGAGTTTATAGAGTTTTTTTTTTTAATATGACAAACATAGATATTAATTGGGGAGTACAAAGAGTACTCCGACCCAAAAACACCTAAGCAGTCGCCATTAAACTAGAGTGTGGACATTCCCACAACCAAAACCCAAAGGGCAAAAAGCTGGCTATGATCTCCTAGAAATACAACTAAGTGAGTAAGCAAATCACTCATAATATAATACAAGCAAGTTTATATAGAGTTTATCCCTATTTTATATATTTTTTTTTTGAAAAGGCAAATGAATTTTATTAAATAATAAGATGACCAAGGCTTAAGACGAGCCAGGACAACATAGCTACACATGACAGTTACAATTGTTGTTCCAACAATTAAAATGGGCAACGCACCACAATTACAAAATCAAGTACACACCCAGCACCGATACACTCAAACTTGACCAACACCTGTGTCATGACCAATATTACCTATTTGATCTCACATTAGATAGTATTTACTCAAATATAGACATTTACTTTTCAATTTTCATATTTTTCCTTTATTTTTATTTTTTATATTTTATCTTTATTAATTTTTCTATTATTTATAATGATTATTTTGCTTTTAAGTCTCAATGGGAAAACATTACATATTGTCGGTATAATTTTTGTCTTTGATCACATATCAAAATTTGTAAATGTCTTTATTATTTATTATTTATATATGATTATTTTACTTTTCATTCTCAACAGGGAAAACATTGTCTGTTGTCGATATAAATAATTATTTTTCTTTTGTGTCCAGATGGAAAAACATAACATGTTGTCGGTATAATTTTTTCGTCTTTCAACATGTATTAAATTTTATAAATATTTTATTATTTTATAAATGATTATTTTACTTTTTAGTCCCTACAGAGTTTTGTCTTTTACGTTTTAATTTTTCTATTTTTTCTTAATATTTTTCATTTTTTTAATTTTTTAGTATTTTGTTCATTTTCTTTAAACAAGTATCAAATTTTATGAATGTTCTTACAATGTCTTTATGGGAAAACTCTAAATAATTACTTTTGTGTTTAATTTCTGAATTTTTTTATTGTTTTATTTTTTTTATAATTTGTTATTTTTTAATTTCTTTTATATTTTTTGATATTCTGACTATTAATTTTTTATTTTTTATTTTTTATTTTATCTTTATAAAAGTATTTATTGTTTATAAATGATTATTTTGCGTTTAAGTATTAAGGGAGAAATATTGCATATTGTCGGTATAATTTCGTTGTTTTTTATTTTTATTTAAGTTTTTTAGTGTCCTTTATTATTTTTATATTTTGGTTTATTTTTTTATTGTATTTTATTTCTAAAATTTTTTACTTATTAATTTTCCTATTTTCTTATATTTTTATTTTTAATTTTTTGACCAGTTTTTTATATTTTATCGTCATAAGTGTCTTTATTATTTATAATTGAATATTTATAGATTATTATTTTACTTTAAATTCTCAACGAGAGAAACATTACATGTCGTCGGTATAAATGATTACTTTTCTTTTTGTATACTGACGGATAAACATTAGATGTTGTCGGTATATTTTTTAATGTTTTTGACCACATATCAATTTCATAAATATCTTTATTATTTATAAATGATTACTTTACTTTTAAGTATCGACGGGGAAACGTTACATGTCGATATTGTTGGAATCAAGTGGATTCAGAAACAATGACCCTTAATTGTTTTGATGATAACAAATAGTTAATAGAATAATTTATCCTCTAATGTGTTTGTTAGTGTGCAGAAGTCACTATTCATCAGAAGGAATTATCTTAGAAGACTAAGTGAAAATGTGTATTTCACTCTCAGTTTCATAAATCTGAGTCTGGCATTAATCCTCTGAAAGTTGCTGACCTCATTGTCTGATAGCCTCACTCTGTTAGTAGTCAACGCTCTGATAGATCATGCTCTGGTGAGACCATGCTCTGTCTTAGTCAACGCTCTGTTTTTTGTCAACGCTCAGCAGACTATGAATATATAGACTACAAAGTGGAAGCCTTCATCCGTTTCTACAAGACTCTCTCATATGAAAAGCCAACAATTTATGTACTAAAGAACTTGCCTCTGTTTCAAGCTCATTCTGGTGAACAGAGTATCTCAGTAACAAGCATCGTCTGTTTGACAGATGCTCTGATTGGAAATCAGAATGAGTGTTCATTAAAGGCTACTTCATGTATTAAAGAGACCTCATTGATGAGTATTTTAATGTACGGGGAATCAAAGACCAAAGGGAATGTCAACAGATATAATTATCAGAAAACTTGCTCAAGAAGTGTCTTATTTTCAAAAGATCATAACGGACAAGATCCTGCAAAATTCTAATGTGTCAGTATGCAAGAGCAGAGTGGAAAGCGACGTGCCTTGCTAAAAGCCACAAAAAGGGGATCTGAAGTTTTGTCCATTGGTGAAAAGAGTTGTTAGGTCACAACGACACTATTCACAACGTACCTTACTTCTCTCACTGAAGTAGGAGAAGAAAAACGATTGAGAATGCAGTGAAACACAGTGAGCAACCAAGATTCATTTCATGTCTCTGAGATCACATTGAACAAGCACTTAAGCGTTTTATTTTTTCAGTTTGAAAGTTATTCTTTGTGTTTGAGTTTTTCATTGTATATCCTCTCTGTTGAGAGTTATTTGATATTGTTTCAAACTACTTTTGAACAATGTATTTAGCCCAGTACTAGTGGCTGCATTCCTTAGAGGCTTGACTGTACTAAGTCGTTCTAAGAAATTGTAAGTATAGCCAGTTTGGCAGTAGTATACTCTCAAGTGTAATCAGGTTGATTATAATGGAGAAATCCTTCAAGTGTGTGAAAGGACTAGACGTAGCTATCAGGCGATAGTGAACTAGTATAAATCACTGTGTCATTCTCTTATCTTCTCTTTACTTGTTTTCATTACTATTTTGTTAAAGAGTTGTTTTGAAAATGTTTTAAAAAATACATAAGTTTTGCGAAAAGATTTCTAAAACCCAATTCAAACCTCCCTTTCTTGTGTTTTTGCCACGTTATATTGGTACCAGAGCTCAGCCTCTTGGTTGAGCACTTAACAGTGTAAGAGGAAAAGATCTTATTCTTTATACATGGCAAGCAACGAAGCTAGTGGTCACATTAACCGTCCTCCTTTGTTCACTAGAATAAACTACGACTACTGGAAAGATAAAGTGAAAACCTTCTTTGAGTATCAACAACTCGAGCTATGGGATGTGGTTCAAAACAATATACTGAACCAGTTGATTCCAAGAATAAACTCATTCCTAAGGACAAATGGGAAGATGAGCAAAAGAAAGCTTATCAACTACATCAGAAAGCAAGATATTACCTTATCTGTGCTATTTCTGAGAAGGAATACGAGAAATGCGGAAAAAATGAAACTGCCAAAGAAATTTGAGACTCATTGGCTTTGGCCTATGAGGGTACTTCCCAAGTGCAAGAAACCAAAGCTAATATCTAGGTTAGACAATATGAACTCTTCAAAATGAAAGAGGGTGAAAGCATTGAAACTATGTTTGGAAGATTCCAAACACTAGTTCATGGTCTAAAGGTTCTTAAGAAAAGCTATACCACTGCTGAACACGTAAAGAAAATCTTAAGAAGTCTGCCAAAGAAGTGGAGACCTAGGTCACGGTTTGCGTCTTGAAGATCTTCTGAGTTCCTTGAGAGCTCATGAGCTTGAGTTAGATGAAGAAGCACCTCCTAAGAAATCAAAGTCCATTGCTTTGAAATCTACAAACAAAGCATCCTCCTCCAAAGCACTTCAAGCTGAACTGGAAGCAGATGAAGGATCGTCTCATGAGAGTGGTGGAGACACAGACGAAGAAATTTCCTTAATATCAAGAAAAATTCAACGTATATGGAAAAACAAAGGAAGGTTCAGCAAGCAGTTCCACAAGAAAGACTCAAGGGAACAGAAAGACTCAAGGGATAAGAAGGACTATAAAGACGAAAGTCAAGTTACTTGCTATGAGTGCAAAAATCCTGGACATTTCAAGTCTGAATGTCCATAACTCGAGAAAGAGAATCCAAGGAAGGGTGGTTTCAAAGGCAAGAAGAAGAAATGTCTCATGGCAACATGGGATGATTCTGATTAATCATCGTCTGATGATGATGATGAGGAACAAGCAAACATGGCTTTGATGGCTACCATAGGGTCAGACAGTGAAGAAGAAGATGAAGAGGTAAATTCTAACCCATCTTCTGATATTGAAATAGCTTTTGATGAACTATTAGATGAGTCTTCTAAGCTCAACACTGAGTATAAATCTTTGAAAAAGAAATTCTCAAAACTTTCAAAAGAATTTCAAATACTCAATGAGGAGAATGAGAAGCTCAAAGCTGAAAATCACCGTCTGGTGAGTGACAGCTCTAAGACTGAGGAAAAAGTTGAATGTAACTCTTCAAAATATGAAGAAGGATTTCAAAGATTCCTTGCTGAGTGTGTTACACGAAGCAAACATGCATCTATGATTTGGGGCGTAAGCCAAAACGGTAAACAGGGTATTGGTTACAAACAAGAGGAACCCACTTTTCAAAACACAAATTTGAAAACAAAATATATCAACAATCATAGTGACTGCCTGCTTTGTACTTTCTGTATTATGCAATAAGAAAGGACACATTAGAAGTACTTGTTATGAATTGAAAACTAAGAAGGACATGTTTCCTTCTAGAACTAACAAAAGAGGACCTAAAAAGATTTGGGTACCTAAGGAAAAGATTGTATATGTTGCAGATTTGCTTAGCAACAGAGTTGAAACACCAGTCCTGGTACTTGGACAGTGGTTGCTTACGTCACATGATGGGAGAAAGGCTATGTTCCAAGAACTCCAACTTTAAGAGAGTGGAACAGTAGGTATCGAAGGAAACCAAAAAGATAAAATCATTGGAAGTGGAAAAGCTGGTGAGAAATTCCTAACTTGTATTAATAATGTCTTATTGGTTGATGGCCTGAAGCATAACCTACTAAGTGTAAGTCAATTATGCGATAGTGGTTACGATATTGGCTTTAGTGATAATGCCTGTATAGTCAAGAGCAAGTTCTGGAAATAAATATGGACTTGTAATTGTTGATGACTATACTAGATGGACATGGGTAAAATTCCTAGCTCACAAGGATGAGTCATTTACAATGTTTTCTGTTTTTTGCAAACAAGTGCAAAATAAAAAGGTTTTTGTATTATAGCAATTAGAAGTGATCATGGTGGAGAATTTGAAAATGAACAATTTCAAAACTTCTAATAGATCCCTTCAAGAAATGGCCAGAACCATAATTCACGAAACTAATGTTGTAAAACACTTTTGGGCAGAAGCAGTTAACACCGTATGTTATATTCAAAATAGAATCTATATTAGACCTATTTTGAATAAGACTTCATATGAATTGTGGAAAGGAAGAAAACCCAACATTTCATATTTTCATCAATTTGGGTGTGACTGCTTTGTTCTCAATACAAAGGACAGTCTTGGAAAATTTGATTCAAAATCACACAAAGCTATCTTTTTGGGATATTCTGAATGTTCTAAAGCTTACAGAGTATACAACAAAGAAATATTAATTGTTGATGAGTCTATACATGTGAGATTTGATGATAAGATGCCTGACAATGAAACATCAGAGCTAGGTGAGGTTTTTGCAGATATGCAGATAAGCAAAGAAACAGGTGATGGTGTCACAGGTGCTAACTCTGATTCTGCGTCTGGTGACAAGACTCAAGAAGAGACGATAACAGACTGAAAGTTCAAAACTCATCACCCAAAGGACTAGAGCATTGGTGAACCAAGTGATAGAGTTAAAACCAGATCATCTCTTAGGGAACATTCTGACTTTGCATTGCTATCAGAAATAGAGCCCAAGACAATTGATGAAGCACTAATAGACGATGGATGGATACTTGTTATGTAAGAAGAGCTCAATCAATTTCAGAGAAATGATGTTTGGAAGCTTTTGCCTCCTCTAGAGGATAAGCAAGCCATTAGAACCAAGTGGGTTTTCAGAAGCAAACTTGATGAAGATGGCAAAGTGGTAAGAAATAAAGCTAGACGTATTGCTGAAGGGTGTTCACAAGAGGAAGGTATAGATTATACTGAAACCTTTGCTCCTATATCTAGACTTGAAGCAATTAGAATATTATTATCATTTGTTGCACATCATGGCATTACTTTATATCAAATGGATGTAAGGAGTGCATTTTTAAATGGTTTTATAAGTGAGGAAGTGTTTGTAAAACAACCACATGGATTTGAAGATATTGCTTATACAAAACATGTCTTCAAACTTAAAAAGGCTCTCTATGGTCTTAAACAAGCCCTAAGAGCTTGGTACGATAGACTGAGTTCCTTTTTAATATCAAATGGTTTTGAAAGAGGATAGGTGGACATTACACTCTTTAGAAAATCATGTAAAAAACATTTTATTATAGTTCAAATATATGTTGATGATATTATATTTGGTGATACTAATGAATCTCTTTGTGAAGAATTCTCTAAGCTTATACAAAATGAGTTTGAAATGAGTATGATGGGAGAATTAAATTTCTTCCTTGGTATTCAAATCAAGCAATGTCAGGATGGAACCTATATCCATCAGACTAAATATGTGAAAGAACTGTTAAAGGAGTTCAAGCTTGAGGAAACCAAACCAATGAGCACACCAATGCATCCAACATGTGCTCTCGGCAAAGATGAATCTTGTAAAAAAGTAGATCAAAAGGTATATAGAGGTATGATTGGTTCACTCATTTATCTTACTACCTCAAGACCTGATATTATGTTTGGTGTGTGCTTATGTGCAAGATTCCAATATGATCCTAGATAATCTCATTTAACTGCTGTTAAGAGAATATTTAGGTATCTCAAAGGAACTATTAATCTTGGATTACTTTATAAGAATTCAGAAAATTACAAGTTAGTAGGTTTCTGTGATGCTGACTTTGCTAGAGATAGAATTAAAAGAAAGAGCACAAGTGGTGGCTGCCAATTTCTTGGAACTAACCTTATCTCGTGGTCCAGAGGAAAAGACAAAGCACAATTGCACTATCAACAGCAGAAGCTGAGTACATATCTGCTACAAGCAGTAGCTCATAACTACTATGAATGAAGTATTAGCTTGAGGACTATCAGATTAAAGAAAGTAAAATTCCTAGATACTGTGATAATATCTCTGCAATATGTTTGACTAAAAATCCTATTTTGCATTCACGTGCTAAACATATTGAAATTAAACATCACTTCATCAGAGACTATGTTCAGAAAGGGATACTTGAAATTAAATTTATTGATACTGATCATCAATGAGCAGATATCCTTACAAAACCCCTTGCTGAAGATAGATTCAACTTTATAAGAAAGAACTTGAATTTTCATCTTATAAAGGAATAAGTGTTTAATTTGAATATATATGTGTCTCTGATTTTTGTGCCTCTGAAATGTCTGCGTCTGATTGCTGTTTTCATGTGTGCCTCTGTTTTCATATATGCCTCTGTTTTTATGTATGCGTTTGTTTTTTACATGTGTCTCTGTTTTAGTTATAGCGTTTGTTTTTCTAATATGCCTCTATTTTATATATATTCATTATTCATTATTTAATTATTTATTATAATTTGCATTATCTGTTGTTGTTAACTATTCATATTCATGTGAGTTTGTTACAAAGTCCCTCTGGGAATCTTTGTTTACACATGTCTTTCTGAGACTGGTTGATGCGTTAGTGAATGAGATTTACTCTCACTGAGTCATTATTGTTTTTACTGCCCGAGGACAGTTTTACTGCGCCTCTTTATTGCTTTACTTGACACATTTCATTTATGAAACGACAAATTTTTAATTCATTTATTTTGAAAACTAAATAAGGCGGTTTGCCTTCTTCAACACGTTTATTTCTCACTCACCCCACCCACTTCCCTAAACCTCTTTCTCGCTACCTGCTCTCTGTATTTCTCTACTTCTCTGCAATGGCTGCTCAACAGCAAGTTGTATATGGTCCTGAACTAGAACCCCAACCTACTATGGCGAACGTCGAGCAACACCAACTGAAGGTGATGTGTGAATATCAAGTGGACTTCAAAGATTTGGCTGATAATGGGTACGCATTCAGAACTGATTTTGCTGATATATGAATCATTGATTTCTTCTGCATGGAGAACCGCCCCATCTATCAAGAACTTGTGAAGGAATTCTGGATGTTTGATAGATGTAAAGACAACTCCATTTACAGTTATGTGCAAAGGAGACACATAGTGGTTACTCAGGAATTGATTGTTGATGCAATCAAATGCCCTAATTCTGGAAGAGTCATCACAAGCAACTGGGAAAGCGAGTATGGTGGCTGGGATACCATCAACTCCTCCATCTTTAAGAACCTGGAAGATTTGAAGGCTGCAAATATGAAGAACAAGTTCAGGGTGTTGTTCAAGATAATCAAGAACTGCATTGTTCCCAAATCTGGGTCTATTGACACAGTAAGCAATGACTACAAGTTTATCATGTGGCATTACGAGATTAAATCCAAACTCAATATGCCAAGCCTCATCTTTGACCACATGCACAGAAACGTTATCTTCTCCAGGAAAGGGAAGAACTTGAATATACCTTATGGAAGGGTGATCTCTGTGCTTCTGGATAATCAAGGACTTATTAAGCATCTTCAAGGGTTAAATACTGAAGAAGCTGGAGTTGCACTACGAACTGTAAGTGCCCCAATCTTCAACAGTGATAACTTGAAGAGGATGAGAGTCTTATCTTCAGAAATTATTGCTGAATTCCAGAAGGAAGAGGAAGCTATTGCCAAGCCCACCAAGAAAGGAAAGAGGAAGATTATTGAGGTTGCCTCTGTTAAGCCTACCAGAAGAGTAACAAGGAGTACTGGTATTTTGATTCGCTCCCATGCACCTCCATTGGTTCCACCAGTGAGACCTACTTTTATGCCCTCAGTAATACCAGAAGAAATAGAGGAGAAGAAGGTTGACGTTGATGAGATGATTAAAAATTCTCCAGAGGAATGCCGCTTATTCCATGAGGATGACGAAAAAGGCTTCAGGATGAAGCCTCTACTGCTGCAACTGCTCCTTCTGTTGTTGCCTCTGGAACTGCCACTACCACTGCTGCTACTGCGACCACCACAAAGAAGAAGAGAATAACCAGATTGGCTGATCTCCCTGCTCCAAAGAAACCCAAGGTATTAGATCAGATTGTTGCTTTATATGATTCTGTCTATAATACTGGCACTGCTGCAACTAGTTCCTCTGTACCCTAACCCTCACAATCCTCTCAACTATTACCATCAAAACCTATTCCTCCTCCACAACATTCTAATTCTGTTCCTTCTCCCAAACCTTCTAAACCTTCACCTCCTAAAAAGCATTTGCCTCCTTTACCCTCTGACTCCTCTTCATCTGATGATGATGAAGAAGATCATGTCCCATTGAGATAGAGACAGAGACCTATACCCAAATTCTTAATTCCTTACATTGAGCCCCTCTTTGTTGTCCACCCAACAACAACCACTACTGCACCTATATCTTCACCACAACTCACACCAACTCCTTCACCTTAACCACAACTAACTACCACACCACCACCACAACCAGAACCCACTAAAACTCCATCACCACAACCTAAATCTACCACTCCTTCACCTAGTCCTAAACCACCTCCATTAGTTCAACCTGATCTAAACCTACCATCACATCCTGAAACAGAACCTGAGTCTATTATCCAGGAACCACAATCCCCTACACCTGGCTCTGATACGATTTGTGATGTTCAACCCCTCACTACCTTACATCCCCTTGCTATACTACTACCTTCACCACCACAAATCCCTTCTCCATCTCATTCACCATTTCTGCCTAAGCCTGAATCTACTACAGAACCAATTGTAGATGATGACCTGGTCATTACTGCTACAATTGCTACTGAAGTAGTTCAAGCACTTGAACTGGAAAATGATGATGTAACCATCATTGATCCCCCAACCCAGCATCTTCCTGCACCTCCTACTCCAGTTGTTCAAATTGGGTGTGAATCTCCTCCCAATCATCGTGAAGCAGTAATTGTGCCTCCTAATCCACGCCTCTTTGCTAGATATGAAGTGTTTAAGGCTAAGAGGACTTTTGAGCTGGATATAGAGAAATACATTGAAGAAGACATAATGGATGGTATTGGATCTGCTTTGGCTCTGGAAGACTTCATGGATAGCTGGTACTTTGTGAACTTTTAGTTTGAGAAACACAAAAGGGATCAACTTGAGAGAAACAGAAGACTCCTAACTGCTTCTGCTTGGAGGGTACCTCAAAGGGTTGTAACCCCTACTGTTTGGGAACCAGAACCTGCTCCCATACCTCGACCTGCCCCTGTTCCTTCACCTGCACCAGAACAAGTAAATCCTCCTCCTGCTTCAACTACAATGGTGACTCAACCTTCTGCTTCTGGGTCTGCTTCTGCATCCACCAGTCATTCTGTTGTTGTTCCTAAAGAGGTCTTGGACCAACTTGTTGAAGACAACAAAAGCTTCAAGGAATTCATGGAAGTTTCGAACAAGAGACATGAGGATGTCACTTCTATGCTGCAGTTTATAGTGGATCAGTTGAAGAAGCCTTAGATAGCCCTTAGGTTTTTGTTCACCCTTTTGTTTTTAGCCTTGTACTTCTTTTTATCTTTTTAGCTGGAAAACAATTTTGTACTATGGTATTTTTACCTAAGAAATGAAATCATTTTCTTTTAATTTTTATTCTGTTTTAACTTTATCTTTCTCAAACTTTGTTTTAACTATGATGCTCTTTATTTATTCTTAACATTTTTGTCTGATGACAAAAGGGGGAGAAGAAAATATAGCAATATAGAGTAATTGATGAACCTGATGTATCAACTAAGTGTCATCATGCATTGCATTTTTGCATTATTTACTGTGATACATAACTTGGAATGTGTGATCTGATGTTGTTTAATATATATATATATGTTCTGATAGATCTCTCTGTTTATGAAAGCTCTGATACTTTATTTGGAATGCTCTGATGTGATATATTCATCTTATGTGACTTTACACTTAGAAAATATTTATATGTGCTTAACTCAGGGGAGCCTCCGAAATTCTTTTAAGTAAATATTTTTCTAATGGAAAATTGTTCATCAATCTATGTATTTGTCATCATCAAAAAGGGGGAGATTGTTGGAATCAAGTGGATTCAGAAACAATGACTCTTAATTGTTTTGATGATAACAAATAGATAATAGAACAATTTATCCTCTGATGTATTTGTTAGTGTACAGAAGCCACTATTCATCAGAAGGAATTATCTTAGAAGACTAAGTGAAAATGTGTATTTCACTTTCAGTTTCATAAATCTAAGTCTGGCATTAATCCTCTGAAAGTTACTGACGTCATCGTCTGATAGCCTCACTCTGTTTTGGTCAACGCTCTGTTAGTAGTCAACGCTCTGATAGATCATGCTCTGGTGAGACCATGCTCTGTCTTGGTCAATGCTCTGTTTTTTGTCAACGCTCAGCAGACTATGAATAGACTACAAAGTGGAAGCCTTCATCCGTTTCTATAATACTCTCTCATATGAAAGGCCAACAATTTCTGTACTGAAGAACTTGCCTCTGTTTCAAGCTTACTCTGGTGAACAGAGTATCTCAGTAACAAGCATCGTCTGTTTGATAGATGGCTCTGATTGGAAATCAGATTGAGTGTTCATTAAAGGCTACTTCATGTATTAAAGAGACCTCATTGATGAGTATTTTAATGTACGAGGAATCAAAGGTCAAAGGGACTGTCAACGGATATAATCATCAGAAAACTTGCCCAAGAAGTGTCTTATTTTCAAAAGATCATAAGGGACAAGATCCTGCAAAAGTCTGTTGTGTCAATATGCAAGAGCAGAGTGGAAAGTGACGTGCCTTGCTAAAAGCCACAAAAAGGGGATCTGAAGTTTTGTCCATTGGTGAAAATAGTTGTTAGGTCACAACGACACTATTCACAACGTACCTTACTTCTCTCACTGAAGTAGGAGAAGAAAAACGATTGAGAAGTCAGTGAAACACAGTGAACAACTAAGATTCATTCCAAGTCTCTGAGATCACATTGAACAAGCACTTAAACGTTTTATTCTTTCAGTTTGAAAGTTATTCTTTGTGCTTGAGTTTTTCATTGTATATGCTCTCTGCTGAGAGTTATTTGATATTGTTTCAAACTACTTTTGAACACTGTATTTAGCCCAGTAGTGGCTGCATTCCTTAGAGGCTTGACTGTACTAAGTCATTCTAAGAAGTTGTGAGTATAGCCAGTTTGACAGTAGTATACTCTCAAATGTAATCAGGTTGATTATAGTGGAGAAATTCTTCAAGCGTGAAGGGACTACATGTAGCTATCAGGTGATAGTAAACTAGTATAAATCACTATATCATTCTCTTCTCTTCTCTTCTCTTTACTTGTTTTTATTACTATTTTGTTAAAGAGTTGTTTTGAAAAGGTTTTGAAAAATACACAAGTTTTGCGAAAAGATTTCTAAAACCCAATTCAAACCCCAATTTCTTGTGTTTTTGTCACGTTCAGGTATAATTTTATCGTTTTTTAGCATGTATTAAATTTTATAAATGTTTTACTATTTATAAATGATTCTTTTACTTTTGAGTCACTATGAAGATTTTTTTTTATATTTTATTTTTTATATTTTTCTTCTATTTCTATTTCAATTTTTTTATCTTCTAAATTTTCTGATTTTTTATTTTTTATTTTTTCAGTCTTTTTATTTTATTGTCTTTAAGAATATATCATTTTTTTTAAATGTGTTTATAATTTCTTTACAGGAAACCCTAAATGATAACTTTTGAGTCCATACCGAAAAAATATTATATGTTATCAGTATAATTTTTTTTGTCTTTGAGCACATATCAATTTTGTAAATATCTTTATTATTTATAAATGAATATTTTACTCTTGAGTCCCGATGAAAAAGTATGTTATCGGTATGATTTTCTGCATTTTCTCTTTTTTACTTTATTTCATATTGTGTTGTGCAAACTGAGTAAATGTCATTTCACTAGCTGTTCTCATTCACTAATATTTTGCTTAGAGTACTATTTCTTTCCCATTCATCAAACTCTCACTCTTTTATCTTTTTTCCTCTTTTGTTCTTGCTTCGGTGGTAAGGGGATGAAATGTTTGAGTACATATCAATTTTATAAATGTTTTTATTATTTGTAAGTGATTATTTTTCTTTTCCGTCCCGACGAAAAAATATTAGATGTTGTCGGAATAATTTTATTATCTTTGAGAACATATCAATTCTACAAATGTTTTTATTATTTATAAATTAATTTTTTAATTTTTTTGTGTTTTTTTAATTTTTTTCTATTTTTCTTATATTTATATTTTTTATAATTGATTATTTTACTTTTGAGTCCCTATGGGATAACATTATATGTTATTGGTATAATTTCGTTGTCTTTGAGCACATATCAAATTTATAAATCTCTTTATTACTAATAAATGGTTATTTGCTTTTGAGTCCCAAATGGGAAACATTTCATGTTATCGGTATAATTTTATTGTTCTTGAGCATATAACAATCTTATAAATCTCTTTATTATTTATAAATGATTATTATGTTTTTGAGTAATGATAGGAAAACATTAAATGTTATCGGTATAATTAATTGTCTTTGAGCACATTATAACTTTGTAAATTTCTTATTATTTATAAATGATTATTTTGCTTTTGAGTCCCGAATGGGAAACATTATATGTTATTGGTATAATTTCATTGTCTTTCAGCATATATCTATTTTATAATACTTTTATTTATAAATTTTATAATACTTTTATTTATAAATAATTATTTTACTTTTTGAGTCTCGAAGGGAAAACATTAGATGTTATCAGTATAATTTCATTGTCTTTGAGCATATAACAATTTTAGAAATCTCTTTATTACTTATAAATGATTATTTTGCTTTTGAATCCCGACAGGGATACATTATTGTTTTCAGTATAATTTTATTGTCTTTTAGCATATATCAATTTTATAATTTTTTTAATTATTTATAAATAATTATTTTGCTTTGTGAATTCCGACGGGAAACATAATATGTTAGTATAATTTCATTGTTTTTTAGTACATAACTGCCCCATATGCCCTTTTTCAAAGAGAAAGACAGGTTGTTTATAAATGATTATTTTAGTTTTAAATCCCGACAAGAAAATATTACAACTCAGTTTGGTAAGACCAATAAGCTAGCTTATAGCTGTTGGGAATTTGACTCTTCAAATTCTCTTCCCCAGAAACTGCACTTGTGGAAAATTGGAAAAACAAAATAGAGAAATAATAACAACACAAGAATTTAACGTGGAAAACTCTCAAACCAGGAGAAAAACCACCAGCACCAGAGAAAAATCCACTATGTAGAAAATTATTACAACTACACAATTTTCTCTCTGCACCCCCGCACACCCACAAAGCTTCCCCACTAGCAAAACTTATTCCTCACACCTCTCCTTTTACAAGAAATATTCCTAATAAATTCTTTTTCTGATGTGGAGGTTCAGCCAAGCTGCAACCACAGAGCATACTAAGAATTCTATTAAATTCTAAAACAAAGAGAGGAATTTATCTAGAGACAAAAGTTGCTAGACAAGCTTTTGAATGGTGTACATAAAACCAAGGCCCAAGCCTCCTTTTATAACAAAGAGGTTCACTCCTCTTTACTATTTTACTCGATGTGGGACTAAAAGTCCCAACACCAACAATCTCCACCTTGTGACTTTGTGGTCCCACAACGCTCCACCTTGATGAAGATTCCCATAGCTTTCACTATCACTGCAACGCAGCGATCATGCTCCACCATAAAAGCATAATCACTCGTAACTAGCCATCCCAAGCATTTAAACTCGGCACATGTCGAAATATAACCTTCTTTGAAAAAACTATGGTGCAACTCCCATATTTGACTCTCATGGAAGTTAATCGACCATCGACATAAATTTCACCACACACCCTGCATCAATGTCAACCAATGCCCGTGTGCAAAATGTGGTCCCGCTAACATTTAATATCCTTTATCATGGCAACTTTGGGACCCATGCCATAAGGATATACATGTCCTTCTTTCAAAAGACATCAAAATCGGAGATAATGTTAGCCTCATTATCAGCATCTCCACTACTTTCAGGAGTAACCCTGCCCTTCAAAGCCTTGTGTAAACCAGATTGAATCAACACATCCTTGACTTGTATTTGCCACAAGCCAAAGTTGATCTTTCCCTCAAAATTCTCTACATCAAATCATTGCATTTGAAACTCGCTTCCGACATCCTCTTGGCGTAACTCCGTGCTCTTGATACCACTTGTTGGGAATTTGACTCTTCAAATTCTCTTCCCCAGAAATTGCACTTGTGGAAAATTGGAAAAACAAAATAGAGAAATAATAACAACACAAGAATTTAACGTGGAAAACTCCCAAACCAGGAGAAAAACCACCAAAGACTGTGAGAAAATCCACTATGTAGAAAATTATTACAACTACACAATTTTCTCTCTGCACCCCCGCACACCCACAAAGCTTTCCCACTAGCAAAACTTATTCCTCACACCTCTCCTTTTACAAGAAATATTCCTAATAAATTCTTTTTCTGATGTGGAGGTTCAGCCCAAGCTACAACCACAGAGCATACTAAGAATTCTATTAAATTCTAAAACAAAGAGAGGAATTTATCTAGAGACAAAAGTTGCTAGACAAGCTTTTGAATGGTGTACATAAAACCAAGGCCCAAGCCTCCTTTTATAACAAAGAGGTTCACTCCTCTTTACTATTTTACTCGATGTGGGACTAAAAGTCCCAACACCAACAATTGGTGCTTTCATTGAGAGGTTTTGGGTGGAGATGTGGTGTCTAGGTCTCTTAGTGGTCCTGGTCCTTAGCCAGCCGTTGCTCTCAGGTGCTCCCCGGACTCCCCAACAATTGGTATCAGAGCCGTGGTTCGGCCTGATGGGGGAGCGAGAGTAGATCTTGCCGGTTCTCTCAAATGTGGGAGACTCACACTTGGGGGGGAGATTGTTAGAATTCAAGTGTGAGTGGTTAGTCCCACATTGGCCAGGATTGGGCTGAGTGAAGGATATATAAGAGATGTGACCCATATACCCAATGCCTTAAGGTTTTGGGTGGAGATGTGGTGTCTGGGTCTCTTAGTGGTCCTGGTCCTTAGCCAGCCGTTGCTCTCAGGTGCTCCCCGGACTCCCCAACAATAGCTTATTAGAATATATAGCTTATAAGTTTGTTTAACCGAATGAAAGGTGTTTGAAAAGCAAGTTTATCACACTAGCTTATAGCTTTTTTTGAGATGCTACTTGAAGTAGCATCCCAGCTTATAGCTTTTTATTTTTTCTCCCATTTTTATCCTCATTATTTTATTCTTTATCCTTTTTTCAAATTTAAAATAAATATAAAATCTTATCATTTTTCGTCATTTTATATTTATCAGTTAGTTAAACAGTTAATTTTACCAAACACTTCAATTTTAATTAATTAGCTTTTCAGCTATAAGCTATCGGCTATCAGCTATAAGCTAGCTTATAGCTTATTTTTAACAAACTCAGCCATATGTTGTCGATATAATTATTTTCTCTGTTTGAATACTTTCAATCTTTCTGTAATTTTAGAAAACTAAAACTACTAAATATGTTTGTCAGAATTTAAAAATTTATTTTTACAAATAAGTGTATTTCAAAAAAATGTGTGAAAATTGAGTAACCCACGCAAATATGGATATCTTCCTAGTTTATTGATAAAAACATAAGAAAGTCATGGCACAAGATGGGCGAGACCCAAGTACAATACACCCAACCAAGTTCATAATGTGAAAGATACAACAGCAAATGTCTCATGGCTACAAATGTCTTCAATGAAAAAACAATAGCCTCCGATCCTCCAAGCTTAACGTATTTACTCAAATCCCCATTATTAATTTTTAATTATATAAAAGTGAGGGGGATGATTACCATATATAATCAAAACAGAAAATTCAAAAGTGCTTGCATGGGAAAATATGGGAATTGCTAAGGGCACCCAGCATTTTGCTGGGGACACCCTACAGTTCCAAAAATACTCCGATCATCTAATAAAATTTTGTTCACTCGCAAATATCATATTTGCGAGTATTTTTCTAACTCGCAAATATAACATTTGCGAGTGAACAAAATTTTAAACTTGCAAATATCATATTTGTGAGTTACAAAAATACTCGCAAATATCATATTTGCGAGTGAACAAAAAATTTCAGAAACCATTCGCAATTCACGTTCTGTTAACTCGCAAATTCTCGTTCTTTTAGGCCTTACTTTCAGTCAAACGTATCTACACTGCATGTTTTTTTGCAGGCTGCATGTTTGAGTGATGTAACATGTCCCAATTGCTGGCCTTACATTCAAAAACTACATGTTTGAAAAAACTGCATGTTTGGAAAATAATGTAACATGTCTCTCTTATGTTTGAGTGATGTAACCTGTAACCTGTACAAATTACAAGCAACTGCACAGATTTTTCAAAGCACTCGCAAATTGCAAATTGCGTGGACACTCGCAAATTGGCGTGGACACTCGCAAATTGCCAATTTGCGAGTCAAAAAAAAATTAAAATTTTGTACACTCGCGAATATCATATTTGCGAGTGTACAAATTTTTAACAGGAGTATTTTAGTCAACTCGCCCAAATATTGGGTGCACCCAGCAAATCTTTAGCAATTCCCAAAAATATGGGCACGGCTGGCCCAAGGCAGCTAAAACCCTTTTGCTTTAGGCTTCACTTCTTAATAATCATGTTGTTTCTTTGCACACACAAAAAAGGCTTCACTTCTCACTCAATTTAAAAATAGCTAGTTGGCTTCATTTCTTATATAGTGATCTCATCTCTCTCTCACTTAGGTCTCATCTCTCATATAATGGTCTCAAATAATTAGATTGTACGTACAAGTTTTTTTTTTCGGTTTAACTAGTGATTTTGAGTTCGAATTCGAGTTCCTAGAGGATATCCGGATTTCTACTCTTTGGACGTAAGTAGGATGTTTCATTGGATTGCAGCTGTGTATCGAACATGGGAATTGGAATTGCCCGGTGGTTGAGGAATGAATGTATGACCAAAATAATATCAACATTATAATCAGTGCTAGCTAGTTTCCAGTGATTTAAAATTTGCAAATGAAAACTATTTTTTGGTAAGTTACTGCAGTCCTTATCATTATCGTTTTGGACCTTAATTTTTAACCATTTTAACATGTACACCCAAAAAATACTTGCTAATTTAAACTTTTTTTTTCCTTCAAGGAAACTCTCAGCGATTAAATAGATCCAACTAATAGGGTTGTTGGGAAGTAACTATATATAGTCAGGGTCGTCCGTCAATAATGTGCTTAATTAAGTTTCAAGGACCGGGAGGACTAACGATATAAAATAAACATAAATGAAGTTTCAAGGACAGTTAATAAAACTATTTTGGTAAAAATATATTTCAATTAAATGATTTCATGGTGTGTGTGTGTCTAAAAACTTTAAACCATCAAGGTTATGGAATGGAGAGAGTATTAAATAAAAAATATATATTGATAGTATTGAATTAGGATCAAGAAACCCTAATACCTCTTATTTTCCTCAGTCACTCTCTCGAATCTCACTACTCATGACCATAGAACCCACACCCATTGAACCCTATGCGCCTTCAACTTCGCGACCCAATCACAACCCCTCCACCAAGCTCGCCTATCATGCTAGCACCAACAAATCTGTCACTTCAGAACCATGCAGCAAAGTCTCAAGCGCAATCGGCCAACCAACCGTCGAAAGATACGTATAGAATAGTCACCCTGACAGCTAACGGCCATCTGTGTGTGTCTTTCCCTCCGTGCAATACATGGCATTGTCTCTTCTACCGCCTATTATACATAGCGACCTTGCTTCTCTAGTGTGTGTAGCAACCACCACGAAGACAACTTCCATGAACCATTGTTACCTATTTGTACCTCCTTAACCCACGACCAGCAACTTCCCTTCGAGTATCATCTCTACAACAGTCAATAGATCTTCAATTTGTGCACATCAAAGTAAAATCATCTAATAAGCAAAAGTTTCAACAGATCCATCAGTGCTTAGGTGTTGGGTGCGTCTAATTTGTGAAATAATTGTGGGTGTCGAGTTGTCGATGGCGGTGGCACGAGGACGTGAGACAGCGAGAAAGACGGGGCTCAAACACTACACCAAAACCGCACTCCAATAACGTTAAAATTTTACTGTGATAACTCATAACAGCGTTATAAGTGTCTGGGGCGCGTAACTCCAGATAACGCTTCTTAAGCATTATTAGAGTCGCACAAAAAACATGTATGGGTTCTCTAGATGACATGTCTAGATAACGCGCAGCCAGACATGCGTTACGTGAAGGTCGGTCTGATAACACTCGTGAAAGCGTTATCTGAAAATCAATCAGATAACACTTTCTCAAGCAATCAATATCCAAGTGAATGTTTTTTAAAAAATTACACTTTTTCTTATTTTTCTCATATACAATTAATTAACAGTTAGTCAATACAATATAAATCAAGCATTTGGCATGTGATTGTATTGTTTTTTTTTTTATCGAATCAATGTGACACATGTTATACATTTTTCATGACCCTAATTAGTGTTATTGACTGAGAAAAGATGTGCGGCTCTATTGCATCTTTTACGTAGATTGCATTCAATGTTTAACATTTTCTGTTCTTTCAAAGAAGAATTGATCATACATAATATTATGCATTCAATAAAAGTCTTACAAAGCATTTATTACAAGAATTGAACATACATTTCTTACACAAGAATTGAACATACATTCTATTTACTTCAAAGAAGAAGATATCTAACATATTATCTTCTTCATGAAGCTCTAGTAGCAGATATGTATATGGCGTCAGGTCCCACATGCATATTCTGAACCGAGAATTGGCATCTCTTTTTTTTTTTTTTTGACAAAACCAACGTGCCAATTAGATAACCCATACTTCGGGCTTTATAGATTCTAAACAGATGAGAAGAATAGGACCCAATTTAGATTAATTTCCAATTTATTGGAGCTTTTTAATCAAAACAAGTATGATTTTGTATTTACGAAAAAATATTAATAAATTTACAAGCATTTAAGGAAAAGTTAAACGTCTAAACTTTCTAAAAGTTGAGATGAAAAACTAATTTTAACTTATACGAAAAACTATTATTTAAAAACCTTATATGTCAACATTATTTTAGTATTCCTATTTTTTATGAATGTTTGTGAAGAAAATCATTTTAACCAGCTCTAATAATGGATAGGTGAAATGAAAATGAGATACTAATTCTAATGTTCTATTCTCGCCTGCATCAAAGGATCTAGTTGATTCAGGCCAACGGATACTTTATTTTCTTTATTTTTTCTTTTTCTTCTTCGCCTTGGACTAGCTCTTCATTCAGGTCAACAAAAAAGGAAGGGCTCATCCGTTTGTATCAGTAAGACCCTCTGACTCAACCATTTATTTAAGACAAAACTGCTTGAGTTGATACCCAAGTTAAGGAACTGTGTTCACTGCCTTCAATTTCTGGCCATGATGATAACTTGCTGATAAATGAACTAGCATAATCCATCCAAATAAGAAAGTCATAATTAATATGTCTAAGATATCAACATCACCAAAGATTATCATGTCGCAATTATAATCTAAAAAGGTTAAGTTAGAAGAAGGATTCATAAGGCATAATCGACATTCACAGCCATCATTTATCATGGTATGTACAGTTAACAGTCATAAAAAGCATAATTATTCCCAAAATGTGCCATCTATAATTAATAATCCCATCAAATTTAGTTTCTAGCCAAGCCTGACTGATGTTATATAAGAACAAATTAGTTGTCTCCTTCATCGTCTTATAGTAGGACCTTTGTATTGGCCCCTCCTAACCACCAAGCTTTCGGGCGGTTGAATCTCTTCTAACCAGGTAATTTCAGATGGTTTCACCCCACACAGCTCATCAAGCTCAACACCTTTCCACAATAAAACATGTAAGAAAATAACATGCTTTAGAAATCAGTGTAGTGTAGATATTTAAACAAAATAAAAAGGAGGGCTATAGAAGGAAGAGAAGTGTAACCTGAAAGATCTTTCCCAGGTGACTTCCAGTAATAGGAGCAGTGTCGTCCATCTTCTGATGAGTAAGGAGGGGAAAGGATGTCAAAGAGAGCACAAGGGGTTACGGCTTTGAAGCAATGGATGTTGCCACCCCTATTTGGATAGAGAATTGTTGTGTCACAAGGAGCATTCATCTGACAATCTCTGACAAGTTTTGCTGGTCTTGCTGCAAGTGTATACAAATCTTGAATCTCATTATCTTGTTTAGCAAACGTTTGAGAATGGGAATTGAGAAACATAAAATGGTATTGTTTTGTTGAACTATAATGTTACTATCTTAGGATCATATAAGTTACCCATCATATCATATAATGATAAAGCAAACTAGACAACAGAGATATTAAGTTAACATGCATCAATATGGAAGTTCATAATCTTCTATTTTCTGAAAATCTCAAATAAGTTGATGTAGTTAAAAACATGCATGATGCATCATTACTCACCGCATGCTTATTAAAAACACAGATAATATCCATATTAGGATCAAGTTTCCAAGATAAAATTATCTTGTGGAGATTCGATGTTCAAAAACCATGCATTGTTCAGTGAATTTTTTTTGGACCGTATAGGTCCCCCTTGGGACAGGACCAAGTCTCTAATCCCCCAAGTCAACCCGACCAACCTTTGATGCTAACGCGCCCAAGCCAAATGGCAAGCACCTGAACCATTAGTCTTCGTCCCCAAGGAGCTTCACCACCTATATAAGCACTTTTAAGGGTTTTACTACCCCAGGTATGTTCACTTTTCTGACTAATCTTCTAACCCCACTCTTGCTTTACATATGTCCAACCCATCTCCAATTGGTGGACCACTATTGCCAATCACATGAAGGTCTCCAACCCATTCAGCATTCTCACTCTCGAGACCACCCCCAGCAGGTATAGACAGGAACAATTATAATCTTCAACAAATTCTGAAACTATTCTACAAGATAGAAAGATGTTCAATTTGTAGGACCAAAGAGTTAAATATCAACCCCTTCAGTGAACTCAGCAAAATCAAATATGTAGAATACTGGAAAAAATATATTTGATGCATGACATTTATATCATCCACTCAAATCATAGCATATGGCGTCTACTATTAGATACCGATTTCAAGGAAAAATACAGAGCAGATAATCAGTGGCAGTACCAATGACAAGATTAGAAGTGTGTCGGCATAAAAAAGGAGAAGAGAAATTAACAAAAATGTAGACAAATATCTAGTGAACTGAAGGCAATTGATTGCAGCTGTTTCCAACAGTTTATCTGGTGGAGACATGTTAAACTATTGTGTATTAGACTTTTGAAACTTTCATCATCTGTGAATGACAATTTCAGGGCAAAGATTCACCCCTAAAGAGATTCACAAAGACAGCTTTTGACAGTTTTGCTTCAAAAGATTTCAGGAAAAAAAAAATGAAGCCCTAAATCTTGTTCCACCTAATGGTTGCTCAAGAGCAATGTCAGGCCCTTAATCATGTTTCCTCAATTCACACTAAAAAATTAGCAAAAACGTATGGTTTTCAGTAACCAACCAGTTACAGAAAATGATTATGAAAATGCAAACAGTAACATAGTGAGTTAAGGATTTGAACTATAGAAAAGGGACCGGTGAATGAAGCCAAATTATACGGATAACGTACAATGATTGTTCTACTTGTACTTTCTATGAGAAGTAAGTATAATGATATTCAATCCTATATCCTTCGGTTAGGCATAATATTGTAATTTTGTTTTTTTCCTAAGGGTATATATAAAATTACAAATGACAACATCTATATCGCGAAAATTTCATATGAATATATTTGGAAGAAGCCAAAAAGGAAAAATCGACATTAAATATTTTTCTTCTGGTGTTTACAATGGTTTGAACTGTTTTTACCAAATTTATGAAATCATGCCAGACTACAATTAAACAGTGCTTGCTTCAACATTTCACTGATAATCTTCAGAGAATGGACAAGCCAATTTCTATAATTCAAACTTCAAAAGATTCAAGCAGAAGAGACATTCGATGCTGGCAAAGAAAATGAGGACATATTTGAAAGAAAAATGTAGCAAAGCAGTTCTGATTCTCGTATTAACTTGAGTTGAACACGTGATAAATGACAAAAACCTACTTCTTTTGATCTCCTTTTATTTTTTTAATTTTCATTTAGCTAAATCAAATCATTGAAAGACAAATTTAGTTTATTTTTCATGGACACAACTACATCTTATGCCAAGAATCACCAATTTAAAATATCGATAAACAATTGTTACATTAAAGTGCGAAGCATAATTAAAGACAATAAAGAGCATACGAGTAAATCAGGCCAACCATATGACCTACGTGCATGGTTTTAAGTAACGGTCCGCGATTGCGGCCGTGATGTCAAGGTTTTTGGGGACCGCATCATGACCGCAATTGCAGGCGCATCAACCCAATTTGTCTACAATTTTTCACAATGTCAAGGATTGCGACATAACCGCAACCGAGATCACAAACAATTGTTATATTAAAGACTGAAGCATAAGTAAATACAATAACGAACATCACCTTCGGATAGATCATATGACGCGGGTAAATCAAGCCAATCAAATGATTTCACAAGTAATGAACCATAAAGAAGCTTGCTTAAAACAGTCATTCCAGGATGATTATGCAGCGGAATAATGGAACCAGGAGACATACAAAAGATTCCAATCTGCAAAGAAGCCGAGCCTTGTGAATCCAAAATTCAGGGTCCAAGCAAGACTCCATCCAAATAAAGTAACAAGAAGTAAACTGTGACAAGCTGCAGAGTGCAGAGAGAATCAAAATGCTTACTGAGAATTTGTCACACTCATGCAAGTGAATGTACTTAATAGGGGGTGGATACTGAGGACCTCCATTACTCCCCTTTTTGCCATTAGTACCATTCAAAGAACCTTTCCATCCCCGTGCCAGTTGCGCCTCGCGTTCGAGACCCACATGGGAAGGCTTCAACTCATCTGCCATGGCAGTGCAGTTTATGAAAAGGTTAACACAAGGATTCACCCTTCACTATAAGGACTATACTAACAAGCATATCAAATCAAGCACCACATTATACAGTCACATGAAAGAGCAGAAGCAAATGGTACAAGTTAAAAAAAAAGAAGGGAATGAATTCTACCTAAAACGGCTCGGACTTTTTCTAGGGCTTCTTCTGATATGGGTCCCTCAGAAGACAAGGATGACTTGCAAGTATCATATAATTTCTGAATATATGGCATTGTATAGCTAACCTACCAAGTACCTAGCGATGCTTCTTAATTATTAATCTGAATATGCAGTAACTGGGTTTTCAGTTTTAAGAAACCAGTGAACCAAAAATGTAAACTTGGATCCAAAGGGGCACTTGGGTCGCTTGAGTTTTATCAAAAGAGCAAAAGGAACAGCTTCCTTTCTACGCAACGATACATTTGCATAACAAATTGATCAAATCAACTCCAATCCAGAGTGGCTGCCAGCACCTTCAACAGGGAAAATTTACAACACAAATTAGAACATAACGCATTCAAAGAATAAATTACACGTTATCTGCTTCAATCACAAAAAAATAATCTTTGAGAGTAAAAAAACAAAACGAGGAAGGTTTTCCCGTTGAATCATTGCACCCTAAGGTTCATGATCAGAAAGTAGATATTGGAAATTATAATCATTTAATAACAAAGCAAAAAATAAAAAGACATATAATGAAGTGGAGGGTGAAGAAAACGCAAGAAGGTACAGCAGTGATACATGAAACATCGCTTCCTCAGACTCACGACAACATCGAGGTGGGCGCTGGGGAGGGACCAGAGAAGAGAGGATCAAAACGGACAACGAAAGACGCTTGAAGTTCAACAAAACCTGATGTCGCTTTTAGAATAGCTTTGTTTGGATGACCCTTTTTTAAAAGAGAAAGGGAAATATCAGTGTTATTTTTCGAGCTTGAACGTTAAAGAGAAATGCAGTAACTGCATCCGTCAAAAAAAACATTGAAGAGAAAACAAATTAAATGCGAGCAAGCACTAAAGTCTTTCCGCGTCAAAAATAAAGCAGTAAAGTCTTCCCTTTATTTCTCGTTCCTTCTCTTCATTGAAGCAACCATATGGATAAACACGGAAGTTACCTTGGTTCGAATGGAACTAGATTCGGATGGTAATAGAACCCGAACTTGTAGATACCCACCCGATATCGACTCGATTTTGACGGGAAAAACCCGCTTTGACCGGGGATGGGGCGGGGTTGGGGATGTCAATACCCAACCCGCCCCTGATCCGAATTGTTAATTTTTATTTTGTTTTATGCATGTATACTCATTCATTTTGTTTCATATATTTTGTTTATTTTTAATTTAATCTCTTTTCAATAGAATATTTTATTTTAATTTTTTTTATTTTATTTTATCATTGTATAATAACTATGATTTTATTTTATTAATTATCTTAAATATAATTTTTCAATTTTTCTACATATTTAGAGCGGAGTTGGGGGCTCGTAGGGAAACCCGACCCTAACGGGACGGGAATGGAAAAGGCAAAACCCGAACCTGTTGGAAATGGGGATAGGAACGGGGGAGGCAAAACTCGCCCCCGACCCCGCCCGTTGTCATGCCTACTTGTAGATAGAAAAAACATGGTTAAAAAGGAAGATTTTTCATTAAAATAGTCAGTCAGGTTCTCCTATAAAGAGTAGTCATCGTTGAAAGTAATAAATACTTCGCACCTATAATATAGTAAAATAAATAAATGGATAAACAAATAAAATGTTTATCAACTTTTCATTCTTTTTTTCTTCCTCTTACCATTTTATTACTAATCTCCCATGAAAACATTGCATACACAACAGCTTAACTCACTGTAAATAAATTGTTATTTATTTCATTCTTTAAAATTTTATTATTTGAAGTCTTTTTGTTTCTTTAGTCTTTCAAGTTACTGGTGAATTAAAAGGAGAAACAAATCTACTGCAATCAAATTGGTACCAGAGAGAGGAGATTTTTAATTCCTCTCCCTCTGATGAGAAGTCTCTCTCCTTGTGAAAGAGTTTTTATAATTTTCACATTGTCATCTAAGATCTCCACTACCATCCTTTCTCTTGTTATGGAGTGTTTATCGTTAGAAGAAGAAGTGGAGCTTGAGGTGCAAGCTGATGAGGATTTGAGTGAGGGAACCAACCCAAGACTGTGTCTTGAGGGAAGATTCTTGACTGACCGGCCAATAAGGGTTCATATGATGAAAGAAAAAACGGTGGGCTTTTGGCATCTAGTTCGTGGAGTGTCTATCAAGGAGGTTGATCATGGGATCTGCCTCTTCCAGTTTTTCCACCATCTTGACATTCAAAGAGTTTTGAAATAAGGCCATGGTACTTTGATAACCATCTCCTTGTGCTAGGTCTGCTTTAGGACAGTCAAGTCCCATTATACATAGTTCCTTTTTGGATCCAAGTGCACAACATCCCTATGGGATTAATGTCGAAAGCGATAGGAAAAAGCAATGCTAACTTTATTCGAGAATTTTTAGAGCATGATGACAAAAGTAACTCCAATTATCTGAAGATGACATGCGTAGTAGGGTTCTTATCCAATTATCGAGAATTTCTTGACCTCTATCATGAAACGTGACAATAAAAATGCTCATTTTTTATTGGCATGGCCTGGCTCCCAGGCCTACCAGGCGCCATGAATATCCTTAGCTGAAACTGTCGGGGTCTGAGCGATCATAAGGTAGTTCCAAATTTAAAGACCTTGTCCGAGTCTATAAAGTGGATGTTCTTTTTCTTATTGAGATGAGATGCTTGTTCATGCTAATAAACGTTAATGGAAATGGACAATACACTCTCGCAACAACATGTATGTTTTCGGCAACCATTATACAATTTCAGATACTTATGAGTTAGATGCAGAATGGTCAAAGCCAATTGAAAGGATTCCTGAAATGCAACTTGGATTGTGCCATCTTTTTAACGAGTCGAAGACAGGTGTTGGTTTCTGTTTTTGTGGCTCTTTGGCTGATTTATTATTGCTCAATCGACATGGACTAACACTCTTACTTCAACCTTGGAAGGAGAGGCTATGGCTCTTCTCCAATCGCTTTAGTTTGTGCACAATTTGGGGCTGAAAATGGTAGTTTTTGAGTCTGATAATAAGACAGTAGCTAATTTCATTCACAATTCTAAGTCCTATAACAATGAGTTAGGTGCAATATTGGCTCGTTGTAATTCCCTTTCGTCATCTCATTGTAGCTACAAGCTATCTTTTACTAGGAGACAAGTTAATAGGGTCGCTCATAGACTTGCTAGAGCATCCATATCAGAGACCCACCCCATATTTTCTATGTCATCCCTCCTTGTATTGAACACTTAATTACGGATGAAATAAAGTAAGTTTGTTTTTCCTGAATTAAAAAAAAAGTTACTGGTGAATTATAACTTTTAAGTTGATGGTTGGGATGTTAACATTTTAGAAATTTGTCAAAATAAAGTATCTAAACATTTTTTATATCAGCCCTTTTAATATTATCGGTTACTAATTTTGATTTTGTCAAAATTTTGCTGATAATTACTCTTTCATTTTTGAAAAAAAAAATATAAAGTATTATAATCTTTCAACGTGGCATTGATTCTACTCAAATATTTTTTTTATTTCAATGACAATGTACTTTTATTGAGTGTCACATTATTTTTCATGAAAACTCTACAAAATATTATAAAAGTCTTATTCCCAAAAGTGTATCATAAATGTATTTCATTCTTAATTGATTTTCACTTGCAATTTTGATCGAGTTAACTATTAACTATTTCTAGTATTTATTTAGCCAGAAAAATTCAATTTTATACTTGACATTTATTAAAATGTATACTTATCAGAGAAAATAATATTACTTTTTTCTAATATTATTCCTTTAATATTTTTCATAAAAAAATCAATTATCGCTTTTTTAAAAGAAATCATTATATTAATTTATTTTTTAAATGTTAAAGTTTTTTGTTATTTCACTTTTTTGAAATATAAATAGTTAAAGGTAAAATTAATTTTTAAAATGGGAGTAATAAATGAAAATTTTGTAAAATGATTAATATTTATTTTTTCAACAAATGTTATCCCTTTTTTAAAAGAAATCATTATATTAATTTATTTTTTAGAAGTTAGAGGTTTTTTATTATTTCACTTTTTTGAAATATAAATAGTTAAAGATAACATTAATTTTTAAAATGGTACTAATAAATGAAAATTTATTTTTATAAAATGATTAATATTTTAAAATGAGAGTAATATAATAAATTTTAAAATTTAGTTTGACCCGTTAAGAATACATAAAATATTCCATTAGGTGCATTATATGATCTCATTTCTTATTTGAAAATTTTAAAAATATTATAAATTCCAATACCAATTTTGTTTTAGTATATTCTGTAACTAAAAAGAATTTTCGCAAATTGACTTTAAAAAATATGGTCATGTGTTGTTCAGGCGTCACTTTGATTATTCCAGTGGACACGTGGCTTAGCAATGGGCTGGCTCAGACCGCAAGCGATGCTTACGTCGTTTTACTAAAATAGTTCTGTCTCAATTTAATTATCGTTTTATAATTTTAATAAATTATTAAATATTTTTTTTTATCATTTATTAGTGTTAATGTGTTATCATAGAAAAGAGTGGAAGTAGTTGTAATGTGGAATTAATTAACAAAAGTATATTAGGAAATTAAATACTATTTTTTCAGAATTCTATAACATTAATTATATTCTTTAATTCTTGTGCATAACCTTAAACGACATATAAAATGAGACGGAAGGAGTATTCAACTAGACTCTAGTGTCAAATGATCTCCTTTGAGAGAGTACGTCTAACAAAAAGAAATTTAGTAATATATTCTCTCCGTTTTTGTTTATAAGCAAAAGTCGTTTTTTATATTCATTGAAAAATATATATATTTGGTCCAAAATTTAGATTAAATACATATATTTTTTAATATAAAAGGTGATTTTTGTTTATAAAAATAAACAGATGGAGTAGAGAGATTAAAACTCCCACACATCGGAGAAAGAGAGTCCAAATTAGGATCCTTAGCCCCTGTGCCAAACCTTTTGAGTTGCTCTTCAATTTGTCCTTTACCATCTTAGTATTATAGTAGTTGCTTTTGTCTCAAGAGACGTGATTTGATCCTCTCAGTTGAAAGTGGCTTGTGGTGGGGGAAAGTTCAGCCTTCAACGTGCTATTAGGGTCTTGTCACTGCATAATGTATTACTCCTAATAGGTCTCAGTTCATGAACTGAACCTGGTTAATACGGCCATTAATAATTGTACGTAGCAGGTTCATGAACTTGAGCAGCAAATCCGCAAAACGACTATTGCACTAGGCCGCAAAATCATGAAGAAAGGAAATACTACCACTAATGCCGACGTCAGTTTATTTGTTCAACGTTTTGTTTGAACGCGAAGTGCAGACCAAAATCAAGAGAAAGGAAAATATATTAAATAATTTTTAATATATTTTGTTCAACGTTTTGTTTGAACAGGAGAAAAATTATAAAAAGTAATCTCTTCTTATATATTTAAATAAAAATAAGAGAAAGGAAAATATATTAAATAATTAGCTAAATTGTAATTTTGGTCCCATATTTTACTCAATTTTTTATTTTAATCCCTTTATTTCTAATTTCGGATATTTAGTCACCACATTTTTCAAATATCTGAAATTGAGTCCCCTACTAAAATTGAGGCAGAATTTGGGTGACGTGGCAAGTAAAACGCTGACATGACAACTGAGTGGACGTGCTGATTTGTATATTGAGACATTGATAACATTCAACTCAGCATTAATATCATTTTCATTTCATTTTTCAAAATCAAAAAATAAAAATAATTAATTTAAAAAACATTTTATTTTTAAAAACATTTAATAATTTTGAAATTATTAAACTGAACCCTAATTTTATTCCTCTTCTTCTTTTTTCCAACCGAGGCGGCCCCCTCCCCACCATTTTCGCCTTCTTTCTTCTTTTCTTCCCTCTCCCATTTTCTCATCCCTTCTTCCTCCAGAAATACCTAACCCTAATCCCTCTAACCCTAAACCCTCATACGGCCGCCACACCTTTTCCTCCCCTTATCTTTCTTTCCTTCTTCCTCCTCCATTTCCCATAACCAGAAACCTTAGCCACGGTCAATCCCTCCTCAAATCTCTTCCAATCAACCAATTTCTTTCCCTCAATCTCATCCCTAATCCAGTAAATCTCTCAAAGTCGAACAAGATCTCTGGGGATTCGTTTGAAGAAAGCGAAAAACGTTAAGATCTAATAAAATCAGGGAGTATTTTTTTTCATCTTTTTCTCTATTTCCTTTTATTTCTCTGATCTGTTTCCATTTTGGTTGCAGGTTTGAAGAGGCTATAAAAGCATCTCAAGGTCGTGAAGAATAGGGGGAGCGAACCCACAAGTGAATAGGAGTGAGCCCAAAGGAGAAAAAAGGATTGAGACATGGAGAAGGCCGAAGTCGCAACGGAGATCCTGTGAGGTTACCAAAAGGACAAAAACAAACACTGATAGTTCTAGTTTTTTTTTGAACGTGAACACAAGAAGGGGGTTGAATTGTGTTGAAAACTTTTCGCAAACTTTTAGTTAAAAACACTTTAGAACACTGGATTTTGAATCTGTTTGAAATCGGATGCTGGAATATGACCAGACGCTGGAAATAAAGTTTATGAAAACTTGTTTTTATGCGCAGGATAAAAGCGAATGTAAGGCAATAAAGCAAGAGACACAGAGATTTATATTAGTTCACCACCAACCTGGTAGCTACGTCTAGTCCCTTCGTCCCTGAAGGATTTTCCACTATAATCAACTGATTACAAATTTCCTTAAGAGTATTCTACTGTCATAAACTTGACAATACTCTTAACTTCTCAAAACGACTCAGTACGTTCGAGCCTTCGAGGAACAAAGCCTTAACTAGGCAGAACAACTTTTACAAAGTGATATTCTTTTGAATACAATCAAATAACTCTCACAGAGAGGATAAAAAGATTAAGCACAAAAACAAATAACTTTCTAAAAGAAAGAATATCAGACGATGAGGTTCAGTTCTTGGTGTCCAGAAACTTGGCACGAAACTTGATTGCTCACTTGAGTAATAGCTTTTTCAGAATATAGTTTCTAGCAGTTTTTTTTAGCAACTTTCTTCAATGAATACCTTAGGGTATTTATAGGAGTCTCTGAGGGGTATTACCGTTGCAGTAAATTTTAGCTCCATATCATTGAGTGGGGTAATTTGAAATGTTGTCCTTTTCTTTCTTTCCAGAGAATATCAGAGTAGTACATATTACCGTTTTTGTACTATCTGCTTTTCACAATTGCCTTGTACGAATTTTGTCTTATACCAAAGGTGTCAACTTTGATACCTCGTACATCAAAATGAGCGCACAAAATCAAATTCGAATTTCGTTCCAAAACAGCTGAGGTAGAAGAGCACAAATGTGACCATCATGTGATTCATTAAAAGACCAGATGCTCGCTCATAACAGGAGACGGACGCTCGTAACAATTGAGTAATCCGCGTGTCAAAGAATAACACTATTGGGCGCTCGCTATACACAAGATGCTGGAGTGAATTGGATGTTGACACACATGGAATGTATTCAATACTTGTGAGTTTCTTCTTCTTGCTTGAGTGAGATAAAACATAAGAGATTTTAATACCCGCACACTCAAGGACTTATCAGAAGATACTTTGTTATCATTAAAATTAATGAGAGTCTAAACTCCTCAATCGTTTAGGTTCCAACAATCTCTCCCTTTTTGATGATGACAAACATTCAAGATTGATGAACAATTTAATCTCGAAAAATAATTTCAAGGGTCTCTCCCTGAGTTCAACAACTCAGATAAAATTAAATAATTCAGGTATTAGAGCTATTTTTAATAATCAGAGCAGTAAATCTTATAGAGTATCAAAGCAATTTAGAAATGTGCTATATATGATTTATGCATGAAATGTATGATACTTCAACGTGTCCATCGGACTTTCAACGTGTTTATCAGACCTTTCTTTTACTCCCCCTTTTGTCATCAGACAAAAAGAGTGTAGACTACATCATAGTCAAAACAGTAAGATATAATACTAGAAAAATTTGAAGATAAAAGGTCAAACCATAGAAATATAATAGTACCAAGTAAGCAGAATAATTGTTCCAAAATGATACTAAGTGCAAGATATGCTTGTACTAAAAAAAAATTTATCACACAGTACCAAATAAAAAAAATAAAAACAAAATGTTTAAGGATTTGATGGAGGAGGAGGTAGGAGTTGATTGAAACGTTCCAAGAGGAGGTTCACAGTGTTTTTCAGCTGATACACCTTCTGATTTGTAGCCATGATAGCTTCAAACTCAGCTCTAGGCAAGATGACAACATCATCATCTGTAGCAGGAGGAGCAGAAGAAGGTTCAGCTTCTGGAATAGGTTCAACAATAGCAGCTCATCGAGATTCCATCTTCTGGTGCTCTGCTAGCACCCAGTTGGGCAGCTTCAATCTTAGCTCTTTCTTTTCCTTTGCCTTCTGGAAGAAATTATCATTTGGTAAGAACCATTTGATAAAACTTCCCAGCTTTCGTTTCTCAACTTCCATAGCCACTTCCCATTTATGCATATTCTCTCCAGGATACAACAAACTCATGAAGATAATTTCCCTGTGCTTGATCAGATCTTCAACAAAAGCATCAAATTTCATAGCAGCAGCTTTTCCAAAAATTCTTTTAACAAAGATTCCCATTGCATCAAAAATTAAGTTGAGTCCTTCATTTTCAGCAAGATACAATCTTCGCAGATTATCCCTATCATCATCTTCAATATCCAGAGGCACAAAATGAGACAAAATGGCTTTGTCTTTCCAAGATGCAGTCATTTGACTCCAAGTGAAACCAATATCAAAATGTTTGCAAACAGCAGCCCATTGGATATAAATCTTCATAGCATTCAGAGGCCTGATCACAGAACACATAAACATATCATCGAAATACAGTGTTCCAAGATTAGTGTCAGGTACCCTGGTGATAGAGCCGACTGTAGGATTAGTTGATTTTTCTGCATCACAGCAGCCAGAGGAACCAGTTCTCCATTCATCTATCTTTAGAGAATTCGGGTAGAATCTCCTAGCTTGGTCTTCACACAACTCCTTAAGCTCAGAGAGTCCTTTGAGATCATATCTCTGAGGAGCCTTCTCATATTCCTTCAGTCCAATTTTACTGAACGATATTTTCCCATGAGCTGGTTCCTTCCTTTTTCCAGGAATAGACCAAGGCAACCACCTTTGCCTATCAGGTACAATTTTGACAGACGCTGAAGCAGGGTTTCTATATTGACGAATAAGCTCAAGCCTTTTCATCTCCAGGCAATGAGTCATAAGGGCCACTTCTTCACCTGTTATCCACCTTCTGCATTCCTCAAGAGTAAGAGGTTCATTGTGTGGTAGGAACCTGGAAAGATCAACAGAGAAAGGAATTGTTCTGCTATTTGATTGAGGTCTCAATCTTCCTTTGAAGGACATATCAACTTTCTCATCTCCTTCTTTGAATACAACTCTTAATGAAGAGGCAACTTCCAGTCTTGCAACCCCATAGGCGAATGTTTTCAAATGCCATAGAGAAGGGTGATCATAAATGGAATGATACACGTCTTCTCTAACAAACCTTGGTCTGTTAATGGCAGATACAAACTTCTTTGCACTAGAAAAGGAGGTAGGTTTGTAAGTGAGGGTAAGTGGGAGAGATGAAGTCTTCTTGACAGTGCAGTTTTTGGGCTTGTTTGGATGGATTTTGAAGAGAAGGTTGAAAGGGTGAGAGTGAATTCAAGTGATGAAATGTATGTGGAGAGGGATGTGTATGAGGAGGTAGAGGCTTGTGGTGAAGGAAAAATGATTGTTCTAGGTCTTGTGGTTAATTTGGTTAATTGGGGAGTTTCTATAGGTATTAGGGCAGTGATTTGTTGTTTGGTTTTTCTGATTCTTTTGGGTTGAGGTTTGGTGGGTGAACGTTGTATGGAGTGAGTTTGTGTTTGTGGTTGTGGTTTCATTTGTAGTTGTGCAACAAACAATGGTGGTGCAGGAATAATATCATCAGACTCAAAGGTAGTTACAGAATCATCAACTATAAAATCAAGTACCTTTGGGTTAAGCTCAGAATGCTTAACAAGTTTTCTTCTTTTGCCTTGAGTGGCAACAGGAGGAGGAGGAAGAGCTTGCTTCCTGAGACCAGACGCTGAAACAGGTTTTTCAGCTTCTATCTTCTTCTTTTTCTCCATTATTTTCTTGATGGGGACCAGATCCTCATCATCTTCTGCTTCAATATTCTCTTGAGGGGCAGGAGGCACCTTCTACTTCTTGTTTCTTGTCTCCCTAGCTGGAGACTCAGCAATTCTCTTCACACCAGATGATGAGCTTCTGGTGGGTTTTGTTTCAGCTACTTCACCAACTGAAGTTTCTGTTCCTTCTCCTTGTTCCTTTTTCACCTTCTTGATCATATCAGCATTGATCAATTTCATTCTCACCAGGCTATTAACTCCAAAAACCTCAGGACGAACAATAGCATCAATTCTAAAATACTTATCTCTTTCTTCTTTGTTATCAAGGCACTGAGCCTTTTTGCAATTCCATCCTTGACCATCATAGTAGTAAGAAGAACTCCATAGGGAATAACCTTGATAATGTTCTTCTTGTCAGCAGAACCCTTCGTTGAACCAACAAGTGCATTGACAATATTGTTGAAAATCAACCTAGGCAAGTTGATTTTGTGACCAGCCATATAATTTCTCATAATGAACTTCTACTCATAGTTCACTATGTCGCTTGACCCAGTCTTCAGAATAGCGCTCTTAGCAATAACTTTGTGTAGAACTCTATAATGACTTTTCAGATTCTTGGCAGTAGGAGTTACATCATTTTCCTTCAACTGGCGATAGTTCTCGAACAGAGCCTCGTTGACATTTTTCATTCCTCTGAAAGCGTCTTCCCAACCAGCATAGTAACTAATGCCTTCACAGGGGCACTTAATGGTATCAGCGATGGTGTTTATAGTGAACACCAATTTGAAACCTCTGACATGACCTTCAACTATTCCACCCGGAAGCATATGAACGTTTCCCCAGACTTCCTTGATAGCATTAACCATAAGATCAACAGGTTCCCAAAGGAAGTAGTTTTTCCAGCCCAGATTCGTCAAACCTTCATCTAAATCAAACCGATAAAGCTTGAAACTTTTCAAGTCGATTCTGTTCTCAGTTAGGACTTTTGCTTCTGTCATCGTGTCGAAGATAGCAGTGTATTGTCCGACTTTAACATCAGTCATGGTTGTAGTTGGAGAGTAGGTGATGGAGATTTAGGGTTTCAGAGAAATTCACAGAGAGAGAGAGAGAGAGAAAACAGTTTTCGCAGATAAAAACAGAGTGTGGAGCAAAAGTGAAGGAGTGGTTGGAAAGTTTTAATAAATGGTACAGTTACTTTTTGAAAAACTCTTCACATTTCCCCTGAATAAAAATAATTCAAAAAGAAAATAAAATAAAGATCCCTTTTTTCAATAAATGCAGTTGCCAAAAAAAAAGTTAAAATCAAGTAAAGGATTTTATTGAAAACATAAATAATCATGACTCAGATTAGGTGTGATGAGACGCTTAAGTCCCACACGAGTTCAACACATGTATACTCGGATGCACGCAAACGAATTCACCGGACGTTGAGTTATGCATTATGAATGACATATCATATGAGTACACGTGTGAATGCTTATTATTGGAACCTAAACGATTGAGAAGTTTAGACCCTAATTAATTTTGATGATAACAAAGTAATTCTTAAGAGAACAATTTATCTTCTAAAATATCTTTGAGTGTACAGGTATCAAAAGCTTTATATATATGTACAAATCACTCAAGAAAGAAGAAGAAATTTACAAAAGAATTGAATACAATCCGCTAGTGTCAACATCCGAACTCACTTCAGCGTCTTGTTAATAGCAAGCATCCAGCGGTGTTACTTCTTGACACGTGGAACACTCAATTGCTGCGAGCGTCCGTCCTCTCCTCTGAGCGAGCGTCTGATCTCTTTAATGAAGCACGTGATGATCACGTTTTTACTCTTAACCTCAGACTGTTCTGGAACGGAATTCGAATTTAATTTTGTGCGCTCATTTTGATGTATGAGGAAGCAAAGGTGACACCTTTAGCATAAGACAAAAATCGTACAAGGCAATTGCAAATTACAGATAGTACGAAAATGGTAATGTGTAATATTATGATATTCTTTGGAAAGGAAGAAAAGGACTACATTTCAAATTACCTCACTCAATGGAAAGGAGACATTTTTACTGCAACGGTAATACCCTTGAAGACTCCTATAAATACCCCAAGGTATTCATTGAAGAAATGTTGGAAAAACTGTGAAGAAACTTCATTCTGAAAGCAATTCTACTCAAGTGAACAATCAAGTTTCGTGCCAAGTTTCTGGTCTACATAGAACTGAACTCAGCGTCTTATACTTTCTTTTAGAAAGCTATTCTGTTTTGAGCTTAATCTTTTTATCCTCTCTGTGAGAGTTATTTTGATTGTAATCAAAAGCATAATCTCTTTTGTAAACTGTATTTGGCCTTGTAAAGGCTCTGTTCCTCAAAGGCTCGACTGTACTGGGTCGTTTTGAGAAGTTGAGAGTATTGTCAAGTTTGTGACAGAAGAATACTCTTGAGGAAATTGTAATCAGTTGATTATAGTGGAAAATCCTTCACGAACGAAGGGACTAGACGTAGCTACCAGTTGGTGGTGAACTAGTATAAATCTCGGAGTCTCATCCTTTACTGCTTTACATTATTTATCTTTACCTTGCTTAGTAAAACAAGTTTTTATAAACTGTTTAAATTTCTGCATCCGGTCCTGTTTAATTCTCTGCATCCGATATACAAACAGTTTTGAACAACTTGTGTTGAAGTTTTTACGTATAGTTTGCGAAAAGTTTTTTAACACAATTCAACCCCCTTCTTGTGTTCACGTTCAATTGGTACCAGAGCTCGGCCTCTTGGTTGAGCACTTAATAGTGTTAAGAGAAAAGATCTTATATTGTGAACATGTCTACTGAAGGTGGTCATATGAACCGTCCTCTTCTATTCCATGGAGAAAAATTTGATTACTGGAAAGATAAGATAAAAGTTTTCTTTGAAACATAACAACTTGAGTTGTGGGATATAGTTCAAAGTGGTTACATTCCTCCCACTAATCCTCGTGGTGTTGCTATAGCCAGAGAAGATTGGAATGATGAACAGAAAAATAGATATCAAATCAATTAAAAGGCTAGATTCATTCTTATCTGTGCTATGACAGAAAAAGAATATGATATACGTGGCAAATTTGATACTGCCAAAGAAATCTGGGACTCACTTGTTTTATCTTATGAAGGCTCTGCCCAACTAAGAGAAACCAAAGCTAGCATGTTGGTTCGCCAATACGAGTTATTCAAAATGGGAGATGGTGAAAGCATTGAAACCATGTTTGGAAGATTTCAAACACTTGTTCATGGGTTACAGGCCATTGGAAAAAGTTACACTACACCAGACCATGTTAGAAAGATCTTAAGAAGCTTGACTAAGCAGTGGAGACCCAAAGTCACTGCTATTCAGGAGGCAAAAGATCTAAATGTCCTACGACTTGAAGATCTTATGAGTTCGTTGAAAGCTCATGAACTTGAGCTAAATGAAGAAGAACCTGTCAAAAAGGGCAAGTCTATTACTTTGAAAGTCGCTCAACATAAAGTCAGTTCTTCCAAAGCCCTTCAGGCTGAAGAAGAAGAATCAGAAGATGAAGTTTCAGAAGAAAGATACTAAGGACAAGAAAGAGAGCAAGGACAAGGCTCAAGTCATTTGCTATGATGTAAAAAGCCTGGACATTTCAAGTCCGAATGTCCTAATCTTAAGGAGAAGTCCACAAGAAGTTCTTTCAAGAAAAAGAAAAAGAGCCTCATGGCTACATGGGAAGATCTAGATTCATCCTCATCTGAGGAAGATAATGAAGTAGAAGCAAATCTCGCTCTCATGGCAGACACTGACCTTGATTCAGAAGAAGAAGTTGAAGAGGTAATAGTATATGATTCCTACTCTGAACTTCAACTTGCATTTGATTATCTTCTTAAGGACTCTGCCACTCTCTCTGTTGAGTATAAGAATTTGAAAAAGAAATTTTTAAAATTATCACAAGACTTTCAAGCTTTAAACAAAGAAAAATATGTACTCAATAAAGAGAACTGTTTAAACCGAAAATCAAGATCTGATGGATAACCGGCCGTCACCGCTAACAAGCAACTGTCGGTTTGAGAGCTCTGCCAAAGCTCTAAAGTTACAGGCAATCCTAAATGCAAATCAAATGATTATGAATATGCTTTTCAAAAATTTCTTGCAGAGAGTGTAACTCGTAGCAAGCAAGCTTCAATGATTTGGGGTGTCAGTAAAACGACAACTCATGGTCTTGGTTATATATCAGATGAACCTCTTTTAGAAAATGATTCAGCATCTGATAAATCCAATAATCATAGTAAACGCTTGCATTGTACTTACTGCAATAAACCTGGTCATTTGAAAAGTGCATGTACTGTTTTTAAAACTGTGAAGGATAAGCCTTCTTCAAGAACTAACAAGAAAGGACCCAAAAAGATATGGGTACCTAAAGATAAAATAGTCTATGTTGCAGATATGCTTAGCAACAAAGTCGACACACCTATCTTGGTACTTAGACAGTGGATGCTCGCGTCACATGACTGGAGAAAAGCATATGTTCCAAGAACTAAGGCCTAAAAAAGCTGGATTCGTTGGTTTCAGAGGAAACCAGAAAGGTAAAATAGTTGGAATTGGTCGCATTGGTAAAGGCTCTCTTCCTTCTATTGATAATGTACTATATGTTGAAGGACTTAAACATAACTTATTGAGCATAAGTCAATTATGTGACAATGGTTATGAAGTCATTTTACAGAAACTGGATGTCTAGTAAAAAGCAAGAAAGACGGCTCTATTTTCTTTACTGCTAAGAGGAAACAAAATATTTACAAAATTGATCTCTCTGAGCTTGCAAAACAAGATGTCGAGTGTCTCATGTCTGTTGACGAAGAACAATGGATTTGGCACAAGAGATTGGGTCATGCCAATTTGAGATTAATCTCAAAATTAAACAAGCACAGTCTTGTCAGAGGCTTACCAAATCTCAAGTATCAATCTGATGCTCTCTGTGAGGCATGTCAAAGAGGAAAACAAGTTAAAACTTCTTTTCTTTCAAAAAATGTTGTTTCAACCTCTAGACCACTTGAGCTTTTGCATCTTGATCTTTTTGGTCCAACAAGGACAACCTCTTTAACTGGAAAGAAATATGGGTTAGTCATTGTTGATGATTTTACTAGATGGACATGGGTTAGATTCCTACCTCACAAAGATGAGTCATACAAGGTATTTACTGTATTCTGCAAAACAGTTCAAAATGAAAAAGGAATTTGCATTTCTTCTATTAGAAGTGATTATGGGGGAGAATTTGAAAATGAAAGCTTTCAATAATTTTGTGATGATAACGGCATCTCCCACAATTTCTCCTCTCCTAGAACACCTCAACAAAATGGTGTTGTAGAAAGAAAAAATAGGTCCCTCCAAGAAATGGCCAGGACCATGATCAATGAAGCTAATATTGCAAAACATTTTTGGGCAGAAGCAGTAAACACAGCTTGTTACATTCAAAATAGAATTTCTATTAGACCTATTTTGAAGAAGACTCCATATGAACTGTGGAAATGAAGAAAACCAAACATATCATATTTTCATTCATTTGGTTGTAGGTGTTACATTTTAAATACTAAGGATCAGCTTGGTAAGTTTGATTCAAAAGCTGACAAAGGAATCTTTTTGAGATATTCTGAAAGATCTAAAGCTTTTAGAATATACAATAAAGAAACTATGACAGTGGAAGAATCCATTCATGTCAAATTTGATGACAAGAAGCCTGACACACCATGTCGTGAGCTAGATGAATTATTTTCAGAATTAAATATAGGTAATACTACAAATAGTGAACCTACATCTTCATCGTCCGGTGGTGACCAGACACAAGAATCTTCAGAAGCTAAATTCAGAAAGAGCTGGAAGTACAAAGCCAATCATCCTAAAGATCAAATCATAGGAAAACCTGGAGATAGAGTAAGAACCAGATCCTCTTTTAAAGAGCATGCAGATATGGCACTACTCTCAGAAATGGAACCTAAAACGATTGATCAAGCATTGAAAGATGAAGGTTGGATTCTGGCCATGCAAGGAGAGTTGAATCAGTTCCAGAGAAACGATGTATGGAAGTTGGTTACCTTACCAGAAGATAAGCAAGCTATTGGTACTAAATAGGTATTTAGAAACAAGCTTGATGAAGATGGAAAGGTTGTGAGAAACAAGGCAAGATTTGTTGCTCAATGGTACTCACAAGAAGAAGGTATTGTTTTTACTGAAACATTTACACCTGTTGCAAGGTTAGAAGCTATACGCATTTTGCTTTCTTTTGCTGCACATCATGATATAATTCTTTATCAAATAGATGTGAAAAGTGCTTTCTTGAATGGTTTTATAACTGAGGAAGTCTTTGTAAAACAACCTCCTGGATTCGAAGACATTGAATTTCCAGAACATGTCTTCAAACTCAAAAAGGCCCTGTATGGTCTTAAGCAAGCTCCCAGAGCTTGGTATGAAAGATTGAGTACATTTTTGATGAAAAATGGCTTTACCAGAGGTCTAGTAGACACTACTCGTTTTAGAAAAACATCAAACAAGCACTTTATAATTGTTCAAATATATGTTGATGACATTATTTTTGGAGCTACTAATGAAAGCCTTTGCAAAGAATTTTCTAAGCTAATACAGGCTGAATTCGAGATGAGCATGATGGGTGAATCAAGTTTTTCCTTGGAATTCAAATCAAACAATGCAATGATGGTATATATATACATCAAAGCAAATATATCAAGGAATTGCTAAAGAAATTCAAAATGGTGGATTGCAAACCTATGTGCACTCCTATGCATCCCTCATGCATTCTTGGTAAAGATGAAACTGGTAAATCAGAAGATGTACAGAGGTATGATTGGATCTCTACTTTATCTTACATCTTCAAGACACGATATTATGTTCGATCTGTCTGTGTGCTAGATTTCAATCGGATCCTAGAGAATCACACTTGAGTCTTTGTTAAAAGAATCTTTAGATATTTGCAAGGATCTACTAATCTTGGTTTGCTTTATAAGAAATCAAAAGATTACAAGTTAGTAGGTTTCGGTGATGCTGACTTTGCTGGAGACCGAATTGAAAGAAAAAGCACAAGTGGAAGCTGCCAATTTCTTGGAGCAAATCTTGTATCTTGGTCAAGCAAAAGGCAAAGCACAATTGCACTCTCAACAGCAGAAGTTGAATATATTTCAGCAGCAAGTTGCAGCTCTCAACTTCTGTGAATGAAATATCAACTTGAAGACTATCTGATAAAATAGAGTAACATTCCTATCTTTTGTGATAATACTTCTGCAATCTGTCTTACTAAAAATCCCATATTGCATTCACGAGCCAAGCACATTGAGATTAAGCATCACTTCATAAGAGACTATGTTCAGAAGGGTATTGTAGAAATAAAATTTGTAGACACTGATAATCAGTGGGCTGACATATTTACAAAACCCCTTGCTGAAGATAGATTCAATTTTATAAGAAGAAATTTAAACTTTCATCTTATAGAAGAATGATTAATCTCAGCGTCAGATAATATGCACAATCTCAGCATCTGGTATGACATAAGCATGTATATGAATAAGCATCTTATTTGTATGTGCATCATAACTCATCGTCTGGTGAATCGGTTGCGTGCGTCCGAGCACACCCACACGTGTCACACGTGTTAAGGACTTAAGCGTCTCATCACATCTACTGAGTCATAATTATTTATGTCTTTCAATAAAATCTTTTTACTTGATCTTACTTTTCTTTTGGCATCTGCATTTAATGAAAAGACGAATCTTTATTTTCTTTTCTTTTTGATTTAATTTTTGTGTGGAAATACGAAGCGATTTTTTGAAAAAGGACTGTACCATTTTCTATCAACTTTCCCACTACTCCACATTTTTCGCTCCATCACTTCACTCTGCATTCTCTTGCAAAAACTGTTCTCTCTCTCTCTCTGTGTTTTCAAACCCTAAAACCTTCATAACTCTCTCTGCAACTGCTACAATGGCCGACAGAAAGGTTGGACAATACACTGCTGCCTTCGACGTCTTCTCTGAGGCAAAACTCCTGAATGAGAACAGGATAGATTTTGAGAACTTCAAGCTATACGGTTTTGATTTTGAAGAAGGTTTGGAGAAACTGGGCTGGAAAAATTACTTCATATGGGAACCAGTCGACGAGCTGAGCTATGCTATTAAGGAGTTCTGGGGGAACACTTACTTACTTTCGGGGGAAATCATAGAAGGACACATCAGAGGCTTCAAGCTACGCTTCACCATCAACTCTATTGCTCAAACGATCAAGTGCCTTTGTGAAGGAATCAGTTACCATGCAAACTGGGCTGATGCATACAGAGGACTTGAAAACGTCAATAAAGCCCTGTTTGAAAACTACCGTGAACTGAAGAAGAAGAACATTACTCCTACGGCCAAAGACTTGAAAAGCCACTACAGAGTACTGCACAAAATCATCGCCAAGAGCGTGATTCTGAAGGCTGGCTCAAGCGACATAGTAAAGTACGAGCAAAAGTTTATTATGAGGAACTACATGGATGGGAAGAAAATCAATCTGCCAAGGTTGATTATCAACAATCTGATAAATGCTCTTGTCTTCTCAAGGAAGAGTGTTGATAAGAAGAATATCGTCAAGGTAATCCCTTATGGAGTTCTTCTCTCCATAATGATGATTAAAGACGGCGTTGTGAGGAAAGTGGTGACTCCATCAACACGTAAGAAAAGAAAAATACTTTGGTGTTGGTATTGTTGTTAGTCGAGAAGTTTTGGAGTCAGCAGTTTAGTCGAATCACGACTAATAAGCGGCTCTATGATCAAGAAAGTGAAAATAGAGCAACAGAAGGAAAAGCTGAAAAGAAAACCACCAAGCTCAATGGTGGTGTGAAAAAACTCTTGAATCTCCTTCAAGGGAGACAAGAAGAACAAAACAGAAGGTGGCTTCTGCACCTACTGTTGAGGAACCAGAAGATGAGGATAGAATTCCCATCAGAAAGGTCTTGGAGAAAAAGTTTAGGCCAACAGTTGAAAAAGATGCTTCAGCGTCCGGTCAAGGGAAGCAAGTCCCTCCTCCTCCTCCTGCTGTTGTTGTCACGAGAGGATCAAAAAGAAGGTTGGTTAAGTCTTCAGAGCTTAACCCAAAGGTACTCGACTTTACTACTGATGAGTCAGTATCTGTCTTTGATGCTCATGATATTATTCCTGCATCCCCATTGTCTGTTTCACAACCAAAAACACAACCACAAACCAAGAAAACCAGAATGAGCCTCCGACAAACCTCTACCCTCTCTAAACCTACCCAACCATCATCCCATTCACTCAACCTCGACCTACCACAAAATTCCTCAAATACTTCACTTACCACATACATTTCCAAACTTCACTCTCATCCCTTTAACCTATTATTCAAAATACCTCCCATTAATCCCTTCAAACCCTACACACCTAAAACCTATAAAATCACCAAAACCATTCCCACCTTACTCACCATTACCCTTAAACCTACAGACTTTGGTGGAAGGAAGACTGTCTCATGTATTAACAAACCACGATTTGTTAAGTACGAGTCATATCACAGCATATACAATCGTCCCTCTATATGGCATTTGAAAACCTTCACCTCTGGAGCTGCCAGACTGGAGATTGCCTCTCCGATGAATGCTACCTTCAAGGATGGAGAAGACCACTTTCAGATGTCATTTAAAGGAAGATTGAGACCAGCACCGGGTAGCAGAGCAATTCCCTTCTCTGTTGATATTCCTAGATCCCTACCACAAACTAAACCTCTCACATTAGAGGAATGCGGAAGGTGGATCACAGATGAAGAAGTTGCCTTCATGGCACACTGTCCTGAGATGAAGAAGATTGAAGTAATGTCGAGAGTTCAGTGATCCTTCGTCTCAGATCGGTGAAGATTATACCAGCATGCATAAAGGTGGCTACCTTGGTCTATCCCTGGGAAAAGGAAAGAACTCGCTCTGGTAGCGACCATTCAAAGAAGATCGGCTCACAGAGTATGAGAAGGCTCCCAAGAAGTATAATCTTAAGGAGTTCTCTAAGCTTCCGATTGCCAAGTTCATTGAGGATCATGCCAGAAGGTTCTACCTGAGTTCTCTGAAGGAAGATGAATGGAGAACTGGCTCCTCAAACTGATGCAATGCAGAGAAAGCTACAATTCCAACAATTGGCACTATCAGCAGAATTACTGACATCAATCTGGGAACAATATACTTTGATGACATGTTCAGATACTCAGTAATCAGACCACTTGACTACATGAAGACATATGTCCAATAGGCTGCTGTGACCAAGCACTTTGACATTGGATTTACTTGGAGTCAATGGTCGAAGTCGTGGAAAGATAAGGCTATGTTACCATGCCTCTTCCCCCTGGTGCTTACAGAAGACGACAGGGAAAATCTGAGAAGATTATACCTAGCAGAAAATGAAGGACTCTCTTTTGCTTCTGAAGCATTGAGTGAATTCATCAGAAGGATATGGGGAGAAGAAGCTGGGAATAAGTTTGATGCTTTCACTGCTGACGTGCTTCTGCATAGGGAAACTGTCTTCATGGATTTGCTGTATCCAGAAGAGGTGGAGAAAAGGAGAAGAATTCAGTCAGAATCTGAGCAGAGGAAACTTGGAAGTCTCATCAAATGGTTTATACCAAATGATGCGTTCTTTCAAAAGGCTCAACAGAAAAAGGACTTGAGACTGAGGCTTTCCAACTGGGTGCTAGCAGAGCATCAGAAGATGAAACCTGCACCAGAAGCTGGACCTTCTACCTCTACTCCTGCAGTTGAAATGGTCACCATTCCTAAAGCAGAGTTTGAAGAAATGAAGGCTACTAATCTGAAAGTCACTCAACTGGATAATGCACTAAAGCTGTTATATGAACGTCTCAACATCCCTCCTCCACCACCAAACCCTTAAAAAAATTTAATTTTTTTTTTTGTGATATAATTTTTTTGGTACTCTCATATTTTTATATTCAGTGTTTTTCTGATTATTTGACTATACATATCTATATCTGATTATCTGTTTATATTCAAATTTTTCTAAGCCATTCTTTGACTATGATGTGCTTTACACTCTTTTGTCTGATGACAAAAGGGGGAGTAAAAGAAACAAAAGAAAGGTCTGATGAATACGTGAAAGTCTGATTAACAAATTCACCATCCGATGAATACACTAAAACCAAAGTATCATGCATATCATTTCATACATAGCATTTGTATGGTTATTCATTGCTCTAATATCTATTAATGCATTGATATTCATTGATTCAATAATCTAACAATGATCAGTAAAATTGGTAAAATGAAAACCTTTTTGATAAAATGAGAATCAGCATCCGATTTCACTTTGTTAAAAATATGCTCTGATTCATCTATGTATTTTTGCGATCACTTAAATGAATTTGTCTATCAACAATCGCCTTAATACCAGAACTGTCTTATATATCTTAATTTGTTAAATTCAGGGGGAGACCCTTGATGTTATTTTGAAATTAAATTGTTCATCAACTTTGGATATTTGTCATCATCAAAAAGGGGGAGATTGTTGGAACCTAAACGATTGAGAAGTTTAGACCCTAATTAATTTTGATGATAACAAAGTAATTCTCAAGAGAACAATTTATCTTCTAACATATCTTTGAGTGTACAGGTATCAAAAGCTTCATATATATGTACAAATCACTCAAGGAAGAAGAAGAAATTTACAAAAGAATTGAATACAATCCGCTAGTGTCAAAATCCGAACTCACTTCAGCGTCTTGTTAATAGCAAGCGTCCAGCAGTGTTACTTCTTGACACGTGGAACACTCAATTGCTACGAGTGTTCGTCCTCTCCTCTGAGCGAGCGTCTGATCTCTTTAATGAAGCACGTGATGATCACGTTTTTACTCTTAGCCTCAGACTGTTCTGGAACAGAATTCGAATTTGATTTTGTGCGCTCATTTTGATGTATGAGGAAGCAAAGGTGACACCTTTAGCATAAGACAAAAATCGTACAAGGCAATTGCAAATTATAGATAGTACGAAAATGGTAATGTGTACTATTCTGATATTCTCTAGAAAGGAAGACAAGGACTACATTTCAAATTACCTCACTCAATGGAAAGGAGACATTTTTACTACAACGGTAATACCCTTGAAGACTCCTATAAATACCCCAAGACATTCATTGAAGAAATGTTGGAAAAACTGTGAAGAAACTTCATTCTGAAAGCAATTCTACTCAAGTGAACAATCAAGTTTCGTGCCAAGTTTCTGGTCTACATAGAACTGAACTCAGCGTCTTATACTTTCTTTTAGAAAGCTATTCTGTTTTGAGTTTAATCTTTTTATCCTCTCTGTGAGAGTTATTTTGATTGTAATCAAAAGCATAATCTCTTTTGTAAACTGTATTTGGCCTTGTAAATGCTCTGTTCCTCAAAGGCTCGACTGTACTGAGTCGTTTTGAGAAGTTGAGAGTATTGTCAAGTTTGTGACAGAAGAATACTCTTGAGGAAATTGTAATCAGTTGATTATAGTGGAAAATCCTTCACGAACGAAGGGACTAGACGTAGATATCAGTTGGTGGTGAACTAGTATAAATCTCTGAGTCTCATCCTTTACTTCTTTACATTATTTATCTTTACCTTGCTCAGTAAAACAAGATTTTATAAACTGTTTAAATTTCTGCATCCGGTCCTGTTTAATTCTCTGCATCCGATATACAAACAGTTTTGAACAACTTGTGTTGAAGTTTTTACGTATAGTTTGCGAAAAGTTTTTTAACACAATTCAACCCCCCTTCTTGTGTTCACGTTCACTTATGTCATACCAGATGCTAAATGATGCATATCATAAGACGCTGAGATTAATCATTCTTCTATAAGATGAAAATTTAAATTTCTTCTTATAAAATTGAATCTATCTTCAGTAAGGGGTTTTCTAAAAATATCAATCCACTGATGATTAGTGTCTACAAATATAATTTCAAGTACACCCTTCTGAACATAGTCTCTTATGAAGTGATGTTTAATCTCAATGTCCTTTGCTCTAGAATGCAATATTGGATTCTTAGTAAGACAAATTGCAGATGTATTATCACAGAATATAAGAATGTTACTCTCTTTTATCAAGTAGTCTTCAAGTTGATATTTCACCAACAGAAATTGAGAACTGCAACTTGCTACTGAGATGTATTCAACTTCTGCTGTTGAGAGTGCAATAGTGCTTTGTCTTTTGCTTGACCAAGACACAAGATTTGCTCCAAGGAATTGGCAGCCTCCACTTGTGCTCTTTCTTTCAATTCGGTCTCCAACAAAGTTAGCATCACAGAATCCTACTAACTTATAATATTTTGATTTCTTATAAAGCAAACCAAGATTAGCAGATCCTTGCAAATATCTAAAAAAAAATTTAACAGCACTTAAGTGTGAATCTCTAGGATCAGATTGAAATCTAGCACACAGGAAGACGCTGAACATAATATCAGGTCTTGAAGCAGTAAGATAAAGTAGAGATTGAACGTGAACACAAGAAGGGGGGTTGAATTGTGTTAAAAACTTTTCGCAAACTATGCGTAAAAACTTCAAAAGAAGTTGTTCAAAACTGTTTTGTTTATCGGATGCAGAGAATTAATCAGGACCGGATGCAGAAATTAAAACAGTTTATAAAAACTTGTTTTACTGAGCAAGGTAAAGATAAATAATGTCAAGCAGTAAAGAATGAGACTCAGAGATTTATACTAGTTCACCACCAACTGGTAGCTACGTCTAGTCCCTTCGTTCCTGAAGGATTTTCCACTATAATCAACTGATTACAATTTCCTCAAGAGTATTCTTTTGTCACAAACTTGACAATACTCTCAACTTCTCAAAACGACTTAGTACAGTCGAGTCTTTGAGGAACAGAGCCTAAACTAGGCCAAATACAGTTTTACAAAAGAGATTATGCTTTTGATTACAATCAAAATAACTCTCACAGAGAGGATGAAAAGATTAAGCTAAAAAACAGAATAACTTTCTAAAAGAAAGAATAAGACGCTGAGTTTTGTTCAATGTAGACCAGAAACTTGACACGAAGCATGATTGCACACTTGAGTAATATTGCTTTTAGAATGATGTTTCTTCACAGTTTCTCTTACTCTTCTTCAATGAATACCTTGGGGTATTTATAAGAGTCTTCAAGGGTATTACCGTTGCAGTAAAAATATCTCCTTGCTATTGAGTGAGGTAATTTGAAATGTAGTCCTTTTCATCCTTTCTAGAGAATATCAGAATAGTATACATTACCGTTTTCGTACTATCTACTATTTGCAATTGCCTTGTAGGATTTTTGTCTTATGCTAAAAGTGTCACCTTTGCTTCCTCGTACATCAAATTGAGCGCACAAAATCAAATTCGAATTCCGTTCCAGAACAGTCTAAGGCTAAGAGCAAAAACGTGATCATCACGTGCTTCATTAAAGAGATCAGACGCTCGCTCAGAACATAGGACGGAAGCTCGTAGCAATTGAGTGTTCCACGTGTCAAGAAGTCACACTGCTGGACACTTGCTGTTAACAAGACGCTGAAGTGGGTTCGGATACTGACACTAGTGGATTGTATTCAATTCTTTTGTATATTTCTTCTTCTTTCTTGAGTGATTTGTACATATATAAATGAAGCCTTTGATACCTGTACACTCAAAGAAATGTTAGAAGATAAATTGTTCTCTTGAGAAATATTTTGTTATCATCAAAATTAATGAGGGTCTAAACTTCTCAATCGTTTAGGTTCCAACAATCTCCCCCTTTTTGATGATGACAAATATCTAAGGTTGATGAACAATTTCATTTCAAAATGTCATCAAGGGTCTCCCCCTAAATTTAACAATTTTGATATATAAGACAATTCTAGTATTAAGGCGATAGTTGATAAACAAATTCAATTAAGTGATCGCAAAAATACGTAGATGTATCAGAGCATATTTTTAACAAAGTGAGATCGGATACTGATTTTCATTATATCAAAAAGATTGATTTTCATTTTATCAAATTTATTTCATTGTACCAAAATTATTGATCATTATTAGAGCACTGGATCAATGAATATTAGCGCATTAATAAATAACCACACAAATGCTATGTATGAAATGTTATGCATGATACTTCAGTTTCGGAGTGTGAACATCGGACGGTGAATTGTTAATCAGACTCTCACGTGTTCATCAGACCTTTCTTTTTCTCCCGCTTTTGTCATCAGACAAAAAGAGTGTAAAACACATCATAGTCAAAATAAGACTTAGAAAAATTTGAATGTAAGTCAGATGTAGGTATATATAAACAGATAATCAGAGCAAAATTAATGTATATATATAAGTGTACCAACATTAATTTATATCACACAAAAATAAATGAATTCATGGGTTTGGAAGAGGTGGTGGAGGGATGTTGAGACGTTCATATAGTAATTTCAGAGCAGTTTCTAGCTGAGTGACTTTCATGTTTGTGGCCTTCATTTCTTCAAACTCTGCTTTGGGAATAGTGACCATCTCAACTGCAGGAGTAGAAGTAGAAGGTTCAAACCGCACAGCGATTCTGTGTTTCATCTTTCGATGCTCTGCTAGCACCCAGTTGGATAGCGTCAGTCTCAATTCCTTCTTCCGTTGAGCTCTTAGAAAGAATGCATCATTTGGTATAAACCATTTGATGAGATTTCCAAGTTTTCTGAGCTCAGATTCTGCTTGAATTTTCCTTTTATACTTCACATCTTCTGGATACAGCAAATCCATGAAGATGATTTCTCTGTGCAGAACTACATCAGCAGTGAAAGCATCAAACCTATTTCCAGCTTCTTCTCCCCATATTCTTCTGATAAAGACACTCAATGCTTCAAAAGTGAAAGAGAGTGCTTCATTTTCTGCCAGGTATACTCTTCGCAGATTTTCCCTGTCATCTTCTTCTAGCACTAGGGGGACGAGGCATGGTAACATGGCTTTGTTTTTCCAAGACTCGCACCATTGACTCCAAGTAAATCCAATGTCAAAGTGCTTGGTCACAAAGAACCCATTGGACATATACCTTCATGCAGTCAAGAGGCCTGATTACTGAACACTGAACATATCATCGAAGTAGACTGTTCCAAGATTGATGTCAGTAATTCTGCTGATTGTGCCAACTGTTGGAATAGTGGCCTTTCAAAGATTGCAGCGGTTGAGGAGCCGCTCCATTCATCTTCCTTCAGAGAAGTCAGGTAAAACCTTCTGGCATGATCCTCAGAGATCTTGGCAATCGGAAGCTTATAGAATTCCTTAATGTTGTACTTTTTGGGAGCCTTCTCATACTCCGTGAGCCCGATCTTGCTGAATGGCTGCTTGCCAGGAGCAGGTTCTTTCCTTTTCCCAGGGATAGACCAAGGTAGCCACCTTTGTCTGTCTGGTATAATCTTCACTGTTATAGACGAAGGATCCCTGTACTGTCCGATTACTTCAATCTTCTTCATTTCAAGACAGTGTGCCATGAAGGCAGCTTCTTCATCTGTGATCTACCTTTCGCATTCTTCCAATGTGAGCGGTTCATATTGTGGTAGGGATCTTGGAAGGTCAACAGAGAAGGGAATTGCTCTGCTACCAGATGCTGGTCTCAATCTTCCTTTAAATGACATCTGAAATTGGTCTTCTCCATCTTTGAAGGTAGCACTCATTGGAGAGGCAATCTCCAGTCTGGCAGCTCCAGAGGTGAAGGTTTTCAAATGCCATGTGGAGGGACGATTGTAGATGCTATGATATATCTCATACTTAACAAATCGCGGTTTATATGAGATATTCTTCCTTCCACCAGCGTCTGTAGGTTTATGGGTAATGGTGAGTAAGGTGGGAGTGGTTTTGGTGATTTTGTAGGTTTTAGGTGTGTAGGGTTTGAAGGGATTAACGGGAGGTACTTTGAATAATAGGTTAAAGGGATGGGAGTGAAGTTTGGAAATATATGTGGTAAGTGAAGTATTTGAAGAATTTTGTGGTAGGTCAAGATTGAGTGTAGTGGATGATGGTTGGGTAGGTTTAGGGAGGGTAGAGGTTTGTTGGAGGCTCATTCTGGTTTTCTTGGTTTGTGTTTGTGTTTGTGGTTGTGAAACAGACAATGGTGGTGCAGGAATAACATCATGAGCATCAAAGACAGATACTGATTCATCAGCAGTAAAATCAAGTACCTTAGGGTTAACCTCTGAAGACTTAACCAACCTTATTTTAGATCCTCTCGTGACAACAACAACAGGAGGAGGAGGAGGGATCTGCTTCCCTTGACCGGACGCTGAAGCATCCTTTTCAGCTGCTGGTCTAAACTGTTTCTCCAAGACCTTTCTGATGGGAATTCTATCCTCATCTTCTGGTTCTTCAACAGTAGGTGCAGGAGCCACCTTCTGCTTTGTTCTTCTGGTCTCCCTTGAAGGAGACTCAGCAGGTCTTTTCACACCAGTCATTGAGCTTCTGGTGGTTTTCTTTTCAGCTTCTCCTTCCTGTTGCTCTATTTTCACTTTCTTGATCATAGAGCCAGTAATTATTGCATCGACCAAACCGTTGACTCCAAAACTTACGGGCGAACAACAAAGACCAACACCAAAGTATTTTTCACTTTCCTCTGTGTTGATGGAGTCAGTCAGCTTCCTTACAACGCCGTCTTTGATCATCATAATGGAGAGAAGGACTCCATAAGGGATTATCTTGACGATATTCTTCTTATCAACACTCTTCCTTGAGAAGACAAGGGCGTTTATCAGATTGTTGATAATCAACCTTGGCAGATTGATTTTCTTCCCATCCATGTAGTTCTTCATAATGAACTTTTGCTCGTAGTTCACTATGTCGCTTGATCCAGCCTTCAAAACCACGCTCTTGGTGATGATTTTGTGCAGTACATGGTAGTGGCTTTTCAAGTCTTTGGCCGTGGGAGTGATGTTCTTCTTCTTCAGTTCACGGTAGTTCTCAAACAGAGCTTCGTTGACGTTTTCAAGTCCTCTGTAAGCATCAGCCCAGTTTGAATGGTAACTGATTCCTTCACACGGACACTTGATCGTCTAAGCAATAGAGTTGATGGTGAAGCGTAGTTTGAAGCCTCTGATGTGACCTTCTATAACTTCCCCCAGAAGTAAGTACGCATTCCCCCAAAACTCCTTAATAGCGTAGCTCAGTACGTCAACTGGTTCCCATATGAAGTAGTTTTTCCAGCCCAGTCTCTCAAGACCTTCTTCAAAATCAAACCCGTACAGCTTAAAGTTCTCAAAATCAACTCGGTTCTCATTTAGAAGTTTTGCCTCAGAGAAGACGTCGAAGGCAGCAGTGTATTGTCCAACCTTTCTATCGGCCATTGTAGCAGTTGAAGAGAAGGTGATGAAGGTTTTAGGGTTCGAAAACACACACAGAGAGAGAGAGAGAGACAGAGAGAAAGAGAACGATTTTGCAGAAAACGCAGAGTGAAGTGATGGAGCGAAAAATGTGGAGTAGTGGGAAAGTTGATAGAAAATTGTACAGTTCTTTTTCAAAAAATCGCTTCGTAGTTCCACATAAAAATTAAATCAAAAAGAAAAGAAAATAAAGATTCACTTTTTCATTAAATGCAGACGCCAAAAGAAAAGTAAGATCAAGAAAAAGATTTTATCGAAAGACATAAATAATTATGACTCAGTAGATGTGATGAGACGCTTAAGTCCTTAACACGTGTGACACGTGTGGGTGTGCTTGGACGCACGTAACCGATTCACCAGATGATGAGTTATGATGCATATGACAAATAAGATGCTTATTCATATACATGCTTATGTCATACCAGATGCTAAGCTTTTGTATTTTATCTGAAGTTGAGATTAATCATTCTTCTATAAGATGAAAATTTAAATTTCTTCTTATAAAATTGAATCTATCTTCAGCAAGGGGTTTTGTAAATATATGTCATTGTGATTATCAGTGTCTACAAATTTTATTTCTAGAATACCCTTCTGAACATAGTCTCTTATGAAGTGATGCTTAATCTCAATGTGCTTAGCTCGTGAATGCAATATGGGATTTTTAGTAAGACAGATTGCTGAAGTATTGTCACAGAAGATAGGAATGTTACTCTCTTTTATCAGATAGTCTTCAAGTTGATATTTCATCCACGAAGTTGAGAGGCGCAACTTCTTCTGAAATATACTCGACCTGCCGTTGAGAGTGCAATCGTGCTTTGCCTTTTGCTTGACCAAGATACAAGATTTGCTCCAAGAAATTGGCAGCTTCCACTTGTGCTTTTTCTTTCAATTCGGTCTCCAGCAAAGTCAGCATCATCGAAACCTACTAACTTGTAATCTTTTGATTTCTTATAAAGCAAACCAAGATTAGTAGATCCTTGCAAATATCTAAATATTCTTTTAACAGCACTCAAATGTGATTCTCTAGGATCTGATTGAAACCTAGCACACAGACAGACGCTGAACATAATATCAGGTCTTAAAGATGTAAGATAAAGTAGAGATCCAATCATACCTTTGTACATCTTCTGATCTACCTTTTTACCAGTTTCATCTTTACCAATAATACGTGTGGGATGCATAGGAGTACACATAGGTTTGCAGTCCACCATTTTGAATTTCTTTAGCAATTCCTTGATATATTTGCTTTGATGTATATATATACCATCATTGCATTGTTTGATTTGAATTCCAAGGAAAAACTTCAGTTCACCCATCATGCTCATCTCGAATTCAGCCTGCATTAGCTTAGAAAATTCTTTGCAAAGGCTTTCATTAGTAGCTCCAAAAATAATGTCATCAACATATATTTGAACAATTATAAAGTGCTTGTTTGATATTTTTCTAAAAAGAGTAGTGTCTACTAGACCTCTGAAAAATCCATTTTTCATCAAAAATGTACTAAGTCTTTCATACCAAGCTCTGGGAGCTTGCTTAAGACCATAAAGGGCCTTTTTGAGTTTGAAGACATGTTCTGGAAATTCAATGTCTTCGAATCTAGGAGGTTTTTTTACAAAGACTTCCTCAGTTATAAAACCATTCAGGAAAGCACTTTTTACATCCATTTGATAAAGAATTATATCATGATGTGCAGCAAAAGAAAGCAAAATGTGTATAGCTTCTAAACTTGCAACAGGTGCAAATGTTTCTGTAAAATCAATACCTTCTTCCTGTGAGTACCCTTGAGCAACTAATCTTGCCTTGTTTCTCACAACCTTTCCATCTTCATCAAGCTTGTTTCTAAATACCCATTTAGTGCCAATAGCTTGCTTATCTTCTGGTAAGGTAACCAACTTACATACATCGTTTCTTTGGAACTGATTCAACTCTTCTTGCATGGCTAGAATCCAGCCTTCATCTTTCAATGCTTGATCAATCGTTTTAGGTTCCATTTCTGAGAGTAGTGCCATATCAGCATGCTCTTTAAAAGAGGATCTGGTTTTTACTTTATCTCCAGGTTTTCCTATGATTTGATCTTTAGGATGATTGGCTTTGTACTTCCAGCTCTTTCTGAATTCAGCTTCTGAAGATTCTTATGTTTGGTCACCACTGGACGATGAAGATGTAGGTTCACTATTTGTAGTATTACCTATATTTAATTCTGAAAACAATTCATCTAGCTCTAACATGGCTGTGTTAGGCTTCTTGTCATCAAATTTGACATGAATGGATTCTTCCACTGTCATAGTTTCTTTATTGTATATTCTAAAAGCTTTAGATCTTTCAGAATATCTCAAAAAGATTCCTTTGTCAGCTTTTGAATCAAACTTACCAAACTGATCCTTAGTATTTAAAATGTAACACGTGCAACCAAATGAATGAAAATATGATATGTTTGGTTTCCTTCCTTTCCACAGTTCATATGGAGTCTTATTCAAAATAGGTCTAATAGAAATTCTATTTTGAATGTAACAAGCTGTGTTTACTGCTTCTGTCCAAAAATGTTTTGCAATATTAGCCTCATTGATCATGGTCCTGGCCATTTCTTGGAGGGACCTATTTTTCCTTTCTACAACACCATTTTGTTGAGGTGTTCTAGGAGAGGAGAAATTGTGGGAGATGCTGTTATCATTGCAAAAATTTTGAAAGCTTTCATTTTCAAATTCTCCCCCATGATCACTTCTAATAGAAGATATACAAATTCCTTTTTCATTTTGAACTGTTTTGCAGAATACAGTAAATACCTTGAATGACTCATCTTTGTGAGCAAGGAATCTAACCCATGTCCATCTAGTGAAATCATCAACAATGACTAACCCATATTTCTTTCCAGTTAACGAGGTTGTCCTTGTTGGACCAAAAAGATCAAGATGCAAAAGCTCAAGTGGTCTAGAGGTTGAAACAACATTTTTTAAATGAAAAGAAGTTTTAACTTGTTTTCCTCTTTGACATGCCTCACAGAGAGCATCAGATTGATACTTGAGATTTGGTAAGCCTCTGACAAGACTGTGCTTGTTTAATTTTGAGATTAATCTCAAATTGGCATGACCCAATCTCTTGTGCCAAATCCATTGTTCTTCGTCAACAGACATGAGACACTTGACATCTTGTTTTGCAAGTTCAGAGAGATCAATTTTGTAAATATTTTGTTTCCTCTTAGCAGTAAAGAAAGTAGAGCCGTCTTTCTTGCTTTTTACTAGACATCCAGTTTCTGTAAAGATGACTTCATAACCGTTGTCACATAATTGACTTATGCTCAATAAGTTATGTTTAAGTCCTTCAACATACAGTACATTATCAATAGAGGGAAGAGAGCCTTTACCAATGTGACCAATTCCAACTATTTTACCTTTCTGGTTTCCTCCGAAACTAACAAATCCTTCTTCTCTAGGCCTTAGCTCTTGAAACATATACTTTTCTCTCGTCATGTGACGCGAGCATCCACTGTCTAAGTACCAAGATAGGTGTGTTGACTTTGTTGCTAAGCATGTCTGCAACATAGACTATTTTATTTTTAGGTACCCATATCTTTTTGGGTCCTTTCAAGCTAGTTCTTGAAGGATGCTTGTCCTTCTTAGTCTTAAAAGCAGTACATGCACTTTTCAAATGACCAGGTTTGTTGCAGTAAGTACAATGCAAGCATTCACTGTGATCATTAGATTTATCAGATGTAGGATTTTTATTTTCTAAAGAGGGTTCATCTGATATATAGCCAAGACCTTGAGTTGTCGTTTTACTCACACCCCAAATCATTGAAGCTTGATTGCTTCGAGTTACACTCTCTGCAAGAAACTTTTGAATGGCGTATTCATAATCATTTGATTTACACTTAGGATTGCCTTTAGTTTCAGAGCTTTCAGTTTGAGAGCTCTCAGTTTCTGGTTGCTAACATGTCACCAGACGCTGACTATCCACTAGATGCTGATTTTCAGTTTTCAACTTCTGGTTCTCTTCACTGAGCTTTGAGTTTTCATTTTTCAAAACTTGAAAATCTTGTGATAATTTTGAAAATTTATTTTTCAAAGCTTCGTACTCAGTGGAGAGAGTGGCAGAGTCCTTAAGAAGATCATCAAATGCAAATTGAAGTTCAGAATATGAATCATATATTATTACCTCTTCAACTTCTTCTTCAGAGTCTAAGTCAGTATTTGCCATGAGGGCTAGATTGGCTTCTTCATCATTATCTTCCTCAGAGGATGATGAATCCAGATCTTTCCATGTAGCCATGAGACTCTTCTTCTTTCCCTTGAAGGAACTTCTCGTGGGCTTCTTCTTAAGATTAGGACATTCATATTTGAAGTGTCCAGACTTTTTCCATTCATAGCAGACAACTTGGCTTTTGTCTTTGCTTTCCTTCTTGTCCTCGACATCTTTCTTGTGGAATTTCTTCTTGAAGTTTCTTTTCTTCCACATCCTTTGGATCTTCCTGGATATGAACGCGAGCTCATCATCCGGCCCATCAACGTCTCCTTCTGAAGCTTCATCTTTTGATTCTTCTTCAGCCTGAAGGGCTTTAGAAGTATTGGCTTTATGGTTGTTGACTTTCAAAGCAATAGACTTGCTTTTCTTTATAGGTTCTTCCTCATTCAACTCAAGTTCATGAGCTTTCAGAGAACTCAAAAGATCTTCAAGTCTCAAGATATTTAAATCTTTTGCTTCTTGAATAGCAGTGACTTTGGGTCTCCACTGCTTGTTCAAACTTCTCAAGATCTTTCTCACATGGTCAGGTGTGGTATAACTTTTTCCAAGGGCCTGTAACCTTGAACAAGTTTTTGGAACCTTCCAAACATAGATTCAATGTTTTCACCATCTTCCATTTTAAACAATTCATATTGGCGAACCAACATGCCAGCTTTAGTTTTTCTTACTTGGGCAGAGTCCTCATAAGACAAACCAAATATCTCTTTGGCAATATCGAATTTGCCACATTTATCACATTCTTTTTCTGATATAGCACATATAAGAATGAATCTAGCATTTTGATTGATTTGATATCTCTTTTTCTGCTCATCATTCCAATTTTCTCTGGCAATAGCAACACCAGCAGCATTAGTGGGAATAAGGTAACCACTTTCAGCAATATCCCACAACTCAAGTTGTTGTGTCTCAAAGAAAGCTTTTATCTTATCTTTCCAATAGTCAAATTTTTCTCCAGTAAATAGAGGAGGATGATTCATGTGACCACCTTCTGCAGACATGTTCACAGTATATGATCTTTTCTCTTAACACTGTTAAGTGCTCAACCAAGAGGCCGAGCTCTGGTACCAACTGAATGTGAACACAAGAAGGGGGTTGAATTGTGTTGAAAAATTTTCGCAAACTTTTGATTAAAAACACTTTAGAACACTGGATTTTGAATCTGTTTGAAATTGGATGCTGGAGTATGACCAGACGCTGGAAATAAAGTTTATGAAAACTTGTTTTTATGCGCAGGATAAAAGTAAATGTAAGGCAGTAAAGCAAGAGACACATAGATTTATACTAGCTCACCACCAACCTAGTAGCTACGTCTAGTCCCTTCGTTCCTGACGGATTTTCCACTATAATCAACTGATTACAAATTTCCTTAAGAGTATTCCACTGTCACAAACTTGACAATACTCTTAACTTCTCAAAACAACTCAGTACGTTCGAGCCTTTGAGGAACAAAGCCTTAACTAGGCAGAATAACTTTTACAAAGCAATATTCTTTTGAATACAATCACATAACTCTCACAGAGAGGATAAAAAGATTAAGCACAAAAACAAATAACTTTCCAAAAGAAAGAATATCAGACGATGAGGTTCAGTTTTTGGTATACAGAAACATGGCACGAAACTTGATTGCTCACTTGAGTAATAGCTCTTTCAGAATATAGTTTCTAGAAGTTTTTTTGGCAACCTTCTTCAATGAATACCTTGGGGTATTTATAGGAGTCTCTGAGGGGTATTACCGTTGCAGTAAATTTCAGCTCCATATCATTGAGTGAGGTAATTTGAAATGCTGTCATTTTCTTCCTTTCTAGAGAATATCAGAGTAGTATATATTACCGTTTTTGTACTATCTGCTTTTCACAATTGCCTTGTACGAATTTTGTCTTATACAAAAGGTGTTACCTTTGATACCTCGTACATCAAAATGAGCGCACAAAATCAAATTCGAATTCCGTTCCAAAATAGCTGAGGTAGAAGAGCACAAACGTGACCATCACGCGATTCATTAAAAGACCAGATGCTCGCTCAGAACAGGAGACAGAAGCTCACAGCAATTGAGTAATCCATGTGTCAAAGAATAACACTATCGGACACTCACTATACACAAGACGCTGGAGTGAATTGGATGCTGACACACATGGAATGTATTCAATACTTGTGAGTTTCTTCTTCTTGCTTGAGTGAGATAAAACATAAGATATTTTAATACCTGCACACTTAAGGACTTATCAGAAGATACTTTGTTCAATGTAACTTCGTGAGGATTTGACGAGGAAGCAAAGGCGGGCCAGGTTTGACGGATTTGACGACGCGTCGGGTGGTGTACCGCAAACACCGATGCTCAAGCCGTTGATGTGTCGAGGTGAGTAAAGAGAGGTAGAAAAAATCATTACCTCGACCGCTCGACGCTGGCCTTCTTTAAATACGAAGCCGAGGACTGCCATCGCCGATGTGTAACCGCCCCGCGGAATCTGGGTTCAGACAATTCCCTTTTAATGCCGAGAACCGCTGGGTCGGCCGCGAGGGAAGGCGAGAGCGGACAGAACTTCAGATGGGCTTGAAGGTGGATCTTCTGATTGGGGCCTCACGCACCGGAATGCTTGCCCCCAAGTCGCTAGCCGAATGTCGAGGTGGTGACTGCTGTCGGTTCGCTGATGTCGACGCTCGACGCCCTGCTCGTAGCGAACCGCAAGTGCCGCCATGGGCCATGTCGCTTGTTCATTAGTTCGCTCGGGACCTTCGTGTTCCACGCCTCGGAGGCGCTTCGACACGAGGTTTGGATGTGCTTCAGGTAAGGCACAAGGCTTTTGTCACGCAGCTCGCACGCGTCTCGCAGACGAGGTCGGCTGTCTTTATCACGAAGCTCTGCACGCGGTCCTGCACGCAGGTCGATCTCTTCATTCATCAAAGCTGTTGCCAGCTAAGGCTTTATCACGATCTCGCACGCCGTCTCGTGACGAGGTCGATCTCTTCATCAGCTCGTGCCAACGCACAAGGCTTTATCACGAAGCCTGCACGCCCTCTAAGACGAGGTTGATCACAGTGCTTGTGCCAACGAACGACAAGGCTTAATCACGAAGCCTCGCACGCGGCCTGCGACGAGGTCGACCTTTCATCAGCGTGCTTGTGCCAACGCTAGCGCGCTTTGTCATACGAGCCTGCACGCCGTCTCGCAGACGAGGTCGATCTCTTCATCGTGTGCCAGGCAACGCACAAGGTTTATCACGAAGCTCGCACGCCGTCTCGCACGAGGTCGATCTCTTCATCGTGCTGCTTGTGCAACACACAAGGCTTTATCACGAGCTCGTGCACGCGGCCCTCAGACGAGGTCGACCTCTTTGATTCATCAGGGTGCGCTAACGTGACAAGGCTTTGTCACGAGCTCTGCACGCTGGTCCCTCGACGAGGTCGATCTCTTCATCGTGTGCTTGTGCCAACGCACAAGGCTTTGTACGAAGCCTGCACGCTGTCTCAGACGCAGGTCGATCTCTTCATCGTGTCTGCGGCTAACGCGACAAGGTTTATCACGAGCCTCGCACGCGGCCTCGCGACGAGGTCGATCACAGTGCGCTAACGCACAAGGTTTTATCGTGCTTGTGCCTAACGACAAGGCTTTATCACGAGCCTGCACGCCGGTCTCAAGATTTAGGTCGACTCTTCATCGTGCGCTCAGGCTAACACACAAGGCTTTATCACGAGCCTGCGGCGCTGGCCTGACGAGGTTGATCTCTTGATTCATCAGGTGCTTCAGGCCTAACGCATAAGGCTTTTAGCCACGAGCCTGCACGCCGGGCTGTCTCGCTAAGACGAGGTCGATCTCTTCATCAAAGGTGCTTCAGGCTAACGCACAAGGCTTTATCACGAAGCCTGCACGGCCCTGCGACGAGGTCGACATGTGCTTGCGCTAACGCACAAGGCTTTATCGTGTGCCAGGCTAACGCGACAAGGCTTTATCACAGCTCTGCACGCGGGCCCTCAGACGAGGTCGATCTCTTCATCATCGTGCCAGGCTAACGCACAAGGCTTTATCACAGCCTCGCACGCCGCCACGCACGCAGGTTCCATCGAGGTGCAAGGTTTGATAGTAAATAAATGCTGATTAGCAGATTTCTTCAATCACACTTCACCGCTTCACATTTATGTGTTTAGGATACATTTGTTTTAACTATAATATTTCTTCATCTTTGCTTGTCGCTGTTACTCGGGGATTTGTCTTTGGCTTTTGATGCCATCAACTTCTCTTCGTGAATTCATAAATTTTCAGCTCGCTTCAGAACTCGCTCAGTGGTCTTCGCTTGTCGACACCAACATCGACGCCGAATAGATTTCCTTCGATCGTGCCTAGCAGCAAGTCACCATCTCGTCAGAGCATTTCTTCACCAAAATGGCTTTGTTGAAGCGCCGACGAGTCTCCGAGCAGACTATCTTTCTTTTTCACTGATTGCGCGCTGGGCCGCCGACTGGGTTGGACTTAGACGCAATGAAATGCACTGAGAACTGGTCGACGAGCTCACCAGGAACCAATGGAATTTTTCTTAAGAGTCCGAACCAAGACAACGCCGCTTCTTCTTCGTGAGCGGTGGAAAGATTCGCGACTTCACCTAGCCTGGCGCTCGATAGCCCATGACAAAGATCAAAGCAACCAACATGCTCGCTTGGTCGGTGGTGTTGGCCAGATGAGTCAAAACGGGTGGTTTCAAGATGTTTTAATCGGGAATTTCTATGATCTCGATGTAAAGGACCAAAGCGCCCCGCCGAAATACTGTGGTCATTGTTCGGAAGGAGCCGGATGAAACGTAATGAGCACGCTGGAGTGCTCTATGCCCAGGAGCGCTGGTGGAGTCGCAAGCACTGCAGGTGGCGAATGAACGATCCGAGACTTTCGCACTCCTTCGACCTCCGAGGAGAACGAGAGACTCGATCTTTCCTGCTGACCGCGGTGGCAACGCGAGCGAGAGTTCCTTCTCGCTGATTCTCCATTCGATCGAGGCGTTGATTCGAAAGCCTCGCATCGCTTCAAAGATGGCTTGAATGAATTCGCTGAACTCGCGAATGAGAACGCGCGCTCTGCTCCAGACGGCTTGAGTAGCAACGACGAATCCGGCCATGTCGATGCGAGGCTTAAGGTTATTCCTCCGTCTCGCACTCACCGATAAAATTAACCGTGTTCATGGTGAGGGTTCAGATTCAAGGTCATAGAGTTGGAATCATAGTCGCGACCGATGCTTCAACCGGCCATCGCCAAGGAAGAAGGGAGACTTGACAAAGAAGATGAAATCGTAAACGATCCCCACGTATTACGCCCAATGTTCCAATGTAACTTCGTGAGGATGACCTGAGGGAAGCAGCGTGCACAGGTCGACGGATGACGACGGCTGTTGGGTGGTGTACCGCAAACACCCACGCCAAGTCGCTGATGTGTCGAGGTGAGCAAAGAGGTGGCGTAGTAATCATTACCTCGACCGCTCGACGCGTCTTCTTTAAATATGAGTCGAGGACGGTTAAGCATCGCCGATGTGTAACCGTCCCGCGAAACCCTAAGCTCCAGACAAATTCCTTTAATGCCGAACCGCTGGCCTACCGCTGAGGGAAGCTGAGAGCGTGACGTAACTTCGATTGGGCTTGAAGGTGGATCTTCTGATTGGGCCTCACATCCTAACAACTTTATTATCATCAAAATTAATGAGGGTCTAAACTTCTCAATCGTTTAGGTTCTAACATTTTTTATCTCCATTTTTCCTTTATGTGTATTTTCGCTTGGAAGCTAAAAAACCCAGGTTCCTTCCTCTTCTCTGTTTTTTTTATATTTTTCTGGTTTCATATGATCATATAATATGGATTGAGATATGAGAATGTAATGTGATGATGGTTTCTTTATACATATATATATTCCTCTTCTTCTTCTTTAACAATAACTGCGAGTCTGCAACGAGTAAATAGCAACAGGGGAAGAAAACCAACACGTTGGGTTGTCATGTGAATGATGGTTTGGCTTTCGAGATTTGGTTGAGGAGATCACGTTGGTGGTTCATTGGCGAGGTTGATGGTTGTTCAAGATGGTTTTGGAAAGGAATAATAATTATAATAGTGATAATAATAATAATAATTATTATTATAATTATTATAAAGGAAATCAAATAATCTTAAACAGGAAATCGGTAAATTATTAAATGTTTTTAGAAATAAAATGTTATTTTATTTTTTAAATTAATTATTTTTATTTTTTGATTTTGAAAAATGAAATGGAAATGATATTAATGCTGAGTTGAATATTATCAGTGTCTCAATATACAAATCAGCAAGTCCACTCAGTTGTCATGTCAGCATTTTACTTGTCACGTCACCCAAATTCTACCTCAATTTTAGTAGGGGACCCAATTTCAGAGATTTAAAAAACGTGGGGACTAAATGTCTAAAATTAGAAATAGAGAGACTAAAATAAAAAATTGAGCAAAATAGGGGGATCAAAATTGCAATTTAGCCTAAATAATTTTTATATTTAATTTTTGAATTCATATAAGAGAGTAAAATTCTCATAATATTTAAGCTTCATATCTTAATTAGTAATGGAATTAAACTATCTAACACTTTTTTATAGGAAATTAAACGATCTATCACTTGAATCAACACGTATTAACAATTTTTATATCTTTTCAAATAATAGTGAGTAAGTGAAGTTATCATTTTCATATTGTCTTTTATTTTCTTTCATTTTTCGTGAGGAGGAAAAATAATCATGTGTCGCCCATCATAATTTTTTTCTCTTTTCTATTTTGTCTACACATTCAAATAAAAAAACAATATTATCCTCTCAACTTTAATTTCTCATTTTAATTTTTTCTCTCTAGATTTTTTTACGAGAAAATTTGTTTTCTCTCTACATTTTTTGTTGCATAAGTTACACTTTTTAATTATACAATTGTGAAGATTACTTTGTTTGAACTTTTTATTCCTTTGGTATTGCACGAGACCAAGCTTATTATGCTCTTTATTGACTAAGGTATTAAAAACCGGATTGGGCATTGAACCGGAGAGGGTTAGGGTTCAGGTTTTTGGGTTGGATGGGGGTCGAACCGGGGTCGAATAAAATATTATTTTTTAAATATATACATACTAAATAAATATATATATATATATATATATATATATATATATATATATATATATATATATATATATATACACATAATATTTCAATGTATACACAAAATAACATGTTCAGAAACTAATAAAATATTATCTTTTAAATATATATACCAAATATATAATATATATACATAATATTTCAATTTATACACCAAATATACACATTATATATATACACATACATATTATATATATATAAAAAAAGAGATTTAGTTTGCTGATACAATTACAAAATTAATAAATAAAATATTATTTGAAACATTACAGCTGTGGACCACTTGACTTTAAACGTCTCTTGTACGCCACTTTCAAAGAAACAAAAGTCAGAGACTTTAAACGTCCCTCATTGTCGCATTATTAACCCATTTTTAATTCGATTTTTTTATTCTTTATCGATCCAAAAGTCTCTTCCAGAGACTTCCAATCTTCTCTCTTGTGAAGCTCACTCCCTGGTGCGTTATCCCTGCGATGCTCTAGTCTTCTCTCTTTGCTCTGCAGTAACACTATTGAAAAGAGATTGATCAAAAAATGTCTTCTCTCTTTGCGTTTCTTGCACGCCTCGTTAGGATTTCGTAGAGGAGATCGCGTGGGAACCGTAGAGGACATCGCCCAGATCTGGTTTTGTTTTGATTTTTGGTTGTTGTTTTCTTGATTTTGGGTTGATCGCCCAGATCTTCTTCTTCTACTTCTTCATCTGCCGTTTAAAAAAAAAGAATTGGCTTTTTTCTGAACCGGCCGGTTACTCATAAAACCCGATTTTCACCGGTTTACCCCAATTTTTTGGTTTTTTGTCCGATTTCTTGCCATGCAGTTCTAGGGGATGAGCCGGACCGGACTAGCACCCGGTTCCCGGTCTAACCGGTCCAGTCCGGTTTTTAATACCTTGTTATTGACTATGTCTCCTACAAAGTCAGAACAGTCACCAAGCATAAGGTAACTCAAATCCTTGCTTTAGATCTACCAAAGTAAACTTTATTTACTATTATATTTACAAAACTTTTACCATTAATTGACTGAGCATAGTGGTAACGAGCATATTTTTTCTGAAGAATGGATTCGATCCCTACTTGATCAAAAGTCACATTTATTTTTGTAAGGCCTTAATTTTTTTTTGTTACTCTCTCTCTCTCTCTTAGCCATTAATTATTAATTAAAAAAATGTTAAAGAAATTGATTACAATAATATACTACCTCTGGTCCCCAATATAAGAGAAAAAAACAAAAATACCCAAATTAAGGAAGTTTATTTAATATTATAAAATTGAATTGTTATCCCCCTTGACATTAAATAAAATGCATAGAAAAAAAATGAGTTTCTAATAAAGATAAATCTGACATTAAAAAATAGTATAAAAAGAATTCTGACAATTAATGCATCTTGAAATGAGTTGTTTTTTCTTATAATTAGGACAAAAAAATACACCAAAAAATTTATTATAATAGGGACCGGAGGTAATAATAAATAATTCTACATCCAAAAAGCCTGAAAGATAAACTTTAATTAAAAATATATATTAATTTATTAAAATATTGTTATTAGCTTTTAAAATATTGTGTAAAAAAAAGCTTTAAAAATACTTCACCTCAATGTTTGGTCTAGGCCTAAAAATATGTTGAATCGGTTTATACAAAGCAAACTATTTAATTTAGAAGATAAATTATTTGATTTACTAAAGGATAATAAAAAAGTAAAATGTCTTTGTACAAAATATTTGTCTATTTCTTTAATTCAAAATGTTTATAAAATAAAATCAGAGAAATTAATATTTAATTCTGTACTTTGAATTTTTTATATTAAAGTGAAAAAGAATTATATGTAAAAAATGATTTTGAACGAAAATAGTTTTAAAATCGCTTTTGAAACCAGTTAGTATAAATCAGTTTGATTTTTGTCAAACTCGTTTTAGAAAAGAAAAAAAATCTGGTTTGGTTTTCAAACCCAACCCATCTTATTGGTTTTTAATTGGATATGGTTTGGATATAAATAAATTTAAACCACTACACATAAACATTTTTAGTCTGACGTACATCAAATTTGAGTTTGTTCGTCAAATTTGAAAAATAATTAATTAATAGCTCTTTTGATAGACATGATATAATAAAGATAAATAGGATAAAAGTTAAATAAGATCAATATGATATGATATTAGCCTGATAATATCTCATCATATCTATCTAGTGTTTGATGCACACTACAATTCACCATATATTACTACTTCTCGTCTTATTTATAAAAAACAAAAAAAATCAAATTTATCAAGACCAAGATTTTTTTTTAAAGCAATTAGTTTTAAATTTTATTCCAAAAATACTTATAGTATTAAATGGTTGAAATGAGGCTTATATAATTAGTGACACTCACCTGTCTGGGAAATGACAATAAAATAAGAGTATAATAGGAATTTAATAATTAATACACATCAAATGAGGCTATATTTCTTATAATTAGAACCCAAAAAATACATTTAATTGTTTCTTATAAAAAGGATGAGAGGTAGCATTATCTTATCATATCCTATCTTTGAGATTGAATAGATAATGACATGATATGACAAAAAATTTATTCAAATGACAAAATTACCTTTCTATTAGGCAGTAACGACGATAATGAAAGGTGCCTCGTGGTAGCAGAGGGGGCATCATTCGACATCAGTGGTCGAGGGTGTCCATTCATGGTGGCGATGACAGTGGCAATAATGAACAATGTCTTGCAATAGAGGTTGTAGTGGAGGGTGTACAACAGCGATGACAGTGATAAAGGGTATTAGACGATAGTGGCAGTAGAGAATGTCGGACGACAGTGGCGGTGATGGGTGTCAAGTGGCGGTGGTAGTGGTGGAGAGAGCCCAATAGTGGTGTCGAGTAGCGATGATGGTAACAAGGTAATAGAATGAATAAAGCGACAATGAAGGGGAGGATGTCGAACGACGAAAATGGAAGATATCAAGTGACAGCGACAATGATAGTGATGAGCAGTGTCAAGCGAAGTAACAAAGGCGACAGAGGTCAAACAATGATAAGGAAGAGTGTCGAGTGGTGGTGGCAATGGTGGAGGGTGTCAAGCAACATAGGCGGTGACATGACAAATGGTTTCAGGTTTGTGGTGGCTATGGTGGTGGAGGGCATCAGACACTAGAGGGTACAAGCAGTAAGTGCCTTCGTGGGGGAATGAGGGGAAGTGAAGAAAAAGAGCGTAAAGAGTAAGGATGGGAACAACAACAAAAATCTATATCATATATGTTCATTTTCGTTCCAGATCTCCCATCGGAATAAAATCTACACTAACTAATATGAGATGATAAGCTTATATTTTATTGACCCAACAAACACTTAAATATAATAGGGTAAGATAACTTATTATATCCTGGCATTCTTATCAAATGAGCCCTAAATGGAAATTAAGAATATTAACTTAATTTCTTGAAAAACCCGATCTCAAATTCACCATATTTAATGGGTTCATATTTAGTTTATTTTTTGCAAAAAAAAATAGTGTCCTTAATAATTTTAATTTTTTAAACAAAATAATTTAAAAATCCTTCTGCTTTGGACTCCATAGTAGCGCGCGTGGCCTCCTTCCAAGCTCCCAAAATCGAGAGCTCTGATATCATTTGATAGGTGCCAGAAGACATAGTCACACAGAAACAGTGGAAATATTGTATATTAATGGAAACAAGGGCTATTTCAAAGTGATAACAGACCTGGATAAGTGAAATACAAGGAGAAATGACTAAAAATGCTAAAAGAAATACAAAAAACAAGAAAATTAATAAGTCTGGGCAGAGTCGAGACTGCTCAATTCTCTCCATTAAGTCCTATCCAATTTCCAGCCTACCTTCCGTAACCAGATTTACTAATTTTCATATTACAACTGAATTTAGATTTGTAAACAATATATTTTAGAGTTTAATAAATATACACTAATAGTATAAAAAAGTTTTACACGGTTATCCAATCATATTTCACCATAATGTCAATTTGTTATATTACTTCATAAAATATTTCAACAAATATTTACATCATGTAAAAATAATTTATACTATAAAATTTGTCAACGCTATCTGGACATATACATTAAACTCTATATTTAATGATACATGCTATAAAAAGTGCTATAATCTTTAATTGGTTATTCAATGTCATAGCATCACGCGTCCTATTTAATTTAATTTAATAAATATAGCACATGTCAATGGATTACTAGAAGATTTGTTTTTTGTTTTTTTTTGACTGATACTGAAAGATTTGTAAAAATCCATCTACGCAAGTGGCACACATCTGAGCCATTCAGCAGCAACCCAGCACTGCAGCCACTCCGGAAGATTTCCACATCGTTGGTTCTAATCATCATTAGAGCAGCAGTCGGAGCCCATTTATCGGAGGCTGATAATGACATTTTCAATTGACTTCCCAGATACTTAGTAACTGCTACAGTACTGCACTTGTTGGCAGCTTCCCCGATTACCCAATGATTCACACTTTTTTTTTTTCAATTGAAATAAAACAAGCAGCCAGCATGATTGTGTTAACATACATTTTATTATTATTATTATTTTTTGAGGGACATTTTATAATTTTATTATTAATATATAAACATTAATTTTTTAATTAAAAGTCCCAACCCCAGTATTATTATTTCATAAGTGTACTTTAGATACAGAAAAGAGTTGTAGGCATGGCTGTGTGGGAATCACGTAGACAATCTCACGAAACTATATATCAAACAGAAAATGGTTGTAAATTACGGTTTTATTTTATTTATTTATATTTATATACGCAAAGGATTCGAGTAACAAAACAAAAGCGCGTCCTAGTTTGTCGGAGGTGGGGGCCAACGGAACCTACAACTCTTCAAAACAGAATTTTAGAAACATTGAAAAATATAATGATGATAATAATAATAATAATAATAATAATGAAAAAGGGCAAAACAAACGGGAAATTTTGGGTGGCTGGTTGGCTGGTGGGGGTGATGAGAGAGAGGCAAGAGGGAGAAAGAGAGAGAAACTGAGAACCAAACGAGACACAGAAACAAAGCAAAAAAATTAGAATCAAACAACTGGGAAAGAGAGAGAAACCAGAGAGACATAGACACAGAAAGCTGAGAGAAAGAGAAAGGAATTGAGAGTGCCTCGTGATGATGAAGATGGTCGAAGTGAGGGCCCTCTAAGATCATCCTGAAAAAGGCAGCAAAGCAATAGAAGAAACAAACACCCATAAAAAATACTAGTATTATTCTTTAAAAAAAAATTAAAAGATTTGAAATTTATTTCTTTTGAACTTTTGCTGCCTTTTTTTTATTTTTCTCCTTTGTCTCAATTTTTCCCCCCACCTATCATCCCCCTTCCCAACCCGCATTGTAACAAAGAGAATTCTTTTCTTGCACCCTTTTGTCCTTTCTGCACGGTAATTCACTTTCTCTATCAATGCTCAATGATTCACTACCCACACCCACGCACACCCCTACTTTTCTGCTTTTGTTTTGTTCACGTTGACACCAAAAAGCTTTCTTGCTGATGGGGTTATTCCTTTTTTATTTTTTCAATTCTCATTTTTCTGGATCTTATTGGAATCCATTCATTTGTTAATTTTCTTTTGGATGTTATTTCTTTCAGCTCCACCTATTGCTGAGGATAATTGAGAGGAAGATATATTGAGCTGAGCGGGGTTATGTCTTTGTTGAACATAGGATTGTAACAAAGATATAACGTTGTAAAGATGAGGGATCCTGATATGATCTTTGGACCTAAGAGCTTCAATTTTCATGCTTTCCATTGTAATATAAGTTTTGCCTAGTTAGTAAGTTTCTTCGTCTCAATAGATTTGAAGGATTTCTGTAGAGTTATATATATCATATCTCTGGCTATCAAGGAAGATAGATATTGCCTCAATCACACTGCATTGGCTTCACAAAGAAATGGGAATGAGATGGACGGCATTTGGATTTTGGTTTAGAATCTACATTTGCTTCATTTCTGTGTGGGGAATCCGAGTGTGTTGGTCGCTTAATGATGAAGGTGATTTGATTTTCATGGATTGCTTTGTAACTTTCCCTCATAGGGAAACTTGAGTTTTTATTTTTATTTTATTTCATATGAAAAAAAAAATGCAGGATTGGCTTTGTTGGAGTTCCGGGCAAGAATAACTTGTGATCCTTATGTTGCTTTGGCAAATTGGAATCCAAATGATTGTGACCCCTGCAAATGGTTGGGTGTTCATTGCATTGATGGTAAAGTACAAATGCTGTAAGTTCCTGTGGTAATTCCTTTGCTTTCTTTTAAGTATTGCATTAATTAATGCACTATTAGTAGGACAAAAAAACTTCTTATTTATTGCAAGTATGTTGAGTGTGATGCAGAATTGAGTGCTGAATTTTATGAATTATGTTCTTGTAGGGACCTAACCGGGCTATCTTTGGAAGGGACATTGGCTCCCGAGCTTGGCAAACTTAGTCACTTAAAATCTCTGTAAGGAACCTCACAGTGTTTTTGTATGCTATGTTTTTGTAGTAAAATGTGTCATTTCCTTATATTTTACTACTTTTCTGATTGGGATTTCTGTTTCTTTGAAACAGTGTGTTATGTAAGAATAACTTTTCTGGTGCCATTCCCAAAGAACTTGGAGATCTAGCCAAGTTGGAGTTATTGGATTTAAGGGAGAATAACTTGTCAGGAAGCATCCCAGCAGAAATTACCAGGATCTTATCTCTAAAACATTTGTAAGTTTAGTTGCTCTATATTTTATGTGTCTGTTTTATTAGATTTATGTGAATTTTTTTAAGGATATTTTGTTTTATCCTAGGTTGCTTTGTGACAATAAAATAGAAGGCAGTGATTCTCAAGAACAAGGAATATTCAGATTTCCCTCTAAATCGCTACTTGTTGATGATTGTTCATCACATTTGACAACCTTATTTGCCTGCATTAATAGAAAGTTTGGTCACTGGTAAGCACATCTTTCAGTTTTTTCCCTCCCTGAACAAGTGACCTTAGCAGTTTCTTTGCATGTTTTCCTTCTATTTGTTTCACTTAAATATAGGAGGGAATCTCCAATTTAGTCTCTAAAAGGGTCGAATAATTTGGTTCCTATAACTAATGAAATTCCAAAATTATACTTGAAATTGAAAATTCTCGATCATATTAGTCTCAGTTCAACAATTTCAAGAACCAAATAGACCGACCAAAAAGGACTAATTTGATCGAAGATTTTCAATTTTAGGGGTTGTTTTAGAGTATTAATAATTTTAGGGACTAAATTGCCAGTGCCCTACAATTTCATGGACAATACTGGTGATTCACTCTAAATGTAGAGGGAAGTCACTGAGAGACATTAACCTACCTAACTGTGTGACAATTTCAGCCTAGGGAATTGTATGCTTGTCTTAATTTGTTGCAGTTTGCTTATATCAACGAAGTTTGCAGATGACTATTAGTTTGTAACTTTCTGGTCTTTTTGGATGGATGGCATGTGCAGTGTGTGGCAGAGCAGCTTCAAGCAATGGAACAGACCAAACTCATTGATCATTCCAATTAAAGTAGCACTTCTGAGATGCCTCAATGCCTTTTCACTGCCACTGTGTGTACATAACTTTTGGTCCCTTCTTAATCTCAATATGCACAAATATTTTTTCCTTTCATTATGTTCATGTTAGAATTACTAAAATTGTTTGTTCTTCTTTGCAGGTTCAAGAATGGCCATGAAGAGAAATGCTACGACCTACTGACTCGTGAGTGGAGATCCTTCACTAAAATATGCCCTTTTGAGAAATTAAAATAGGGTCAAATATATTTATCGTCCCAGAAAAATTGATTTTAGTCCCTATGAAAATATTATTCGTTTTTACTCCCTAAAAACACAAAAGCTATGTGCTTTTATCCCCAAGGAAAGGAAGAGGACTAAAACCACACTATTTTCATTAAATATATGGACTAAAAAGGAATAAAATTTTTAGACTACAATCAAAATTTACCAATTTTACAGAGATAAAAAACACATTTAAACCAATTAAAATGTTTGCTTCTGATTAACATTCAAATCATGCCTTGCATTGCATCATGCAGGTTCTAATGAGGCAGATATTGCCATGAATGTGCCAAATCTTGCCAATTCTGCCCGTCGTAGGTTACTTGACCAGTCCAGTAACCTTGCAGCTGCACCTTATAACGGACCTATTATACAGTTCAGTGCTGTTCCAATTAGCATAAGTAGTGGATCTTTACCAGCTGTGCCAGATGCCAATAAGAAACATAATCAGCCACCTCCACCACAGCATTCACCTCCTGATTCTCCACATGGTGCTTCTGATGCAAATCAAAATCAACAATATTCACCTAATGGTGCTTCTGGAAAGCTGTGGAAGTATATAATTATTATTATAGTTGTGGTTGTGTTGGTCATTGTTATCATAGTTCTTCTTTGCATTTGGAGAAAACGAGCAGCTAAAATAATAAGCCCCTGGAAGACAGGAATAAGTGGACAATTGCGGAAAGCTTTTATAACTGGTAATAATTCAGCTTAAATATCCTTTTTCATCCTTGAAAATATATCAATTTTTGCTTTCTTGTGTAAAAAATAAATTGTTGATTTTTAGTCCTGAAACATAGAAAAATTTGCTTTTGGTTCTTATTGTTTTATTTTAGTCCATGTAATATTTTTTCACGTAGGAATTAGTCCTTTTATTATCAATATTTCGGGGACTAAAATCAATACAGTCCACATATTGTAGAGACTACAACTAGCACGAACATATATGACAATGACTAAAACCAAAACAACAAAGACCAAAAGTAAATTTTTCTATGTTTTAGGGGCCGACAAAGTAAAAACAAACAAAATTTTTTACAGGGACTAAAAGCAAAAACTGGTATATTTGCGAGGACAAAAAAAAAATTAAACCTAAATTATTTTTCATTTTCAATATGCCAAAGGAAATACATTATTGTTAGCTTTATTGTATTGACAATAATGTCATGTCTTGTTATGAAATGTAGGGGTGCCCAAGTTGAATAGAGCAGAACTAGAGACAGCTTGTGAGGATTTCAGCAATATTGTTATTAGTTTTCCAGCATGCATTGTATACAAAGGAACACTATCCAGTGGAGTTGAGATTGCTGTTGTTTCTACTCTTATTAATTCTTCCCAAGAATGGTCCAAGACAATGGAGCTGAACTACCGGAAAAAGGTTGAGATGATTACATTTAACACTCCCTATGCAATTTTGTGAGGGATATTTCTCTCAATTCTCAAACTTCTCTTTTGCTAATTTGGTTTCTTGTATGCTTCAGATTGATACATTGTCCCGCATAAACCATAAGAACTTTATTAATCTTATTGGTTTCTGTGAGGAAGAAGAACCATTCACTAGAATGTTGGTTTTTGAGTATGCTCCAAATGGAAGCCTATTTGAGCACCTACATGGTAATACTCTTGGTTTTAGTTGTTATGTACCTTGCTCAAAGTGAATCTGAATACAATTATGTTCTTGTAATTAAAGGCTAAGTTATGTATAATTTGTTTCTTCTTATTTCAGTTAAGGAAATCGAACGTCTTGATTGGAGTGAAAGGATGAGGATTATAATGGGCACTGCTTATTGTCTTCAGTACATGCACCATGATCTGAATCCACCAATGGCTCATAGCAACCTTACTTCAAATATGATCTTATTAACAGATGATTATGCTGCTAAGGTACGCATTTCTTTTCTCTCTTCTTGTTTGCTTTTTTTTTTTTCCAAAATGATTTTAGAGGTCATTTATCTTAATTTAAAATTTCAAGTTAGTCATTTATCTTTTTTTGTTTCAATTCAGTCCCATATATTTTAAAATGTTAATTTAGGGGCAATTGTTGGCTGATTTACAATGAGTAATGCATGTGTGCTACAAGCACAATCTGCTGTATCAATTGTGTCACAAATTAAAAACCAAAAAGTTGTTGCAAAAAGCCAAAACCAGACAAATTTGGCTAATATTGTCAACATTTTAGAATATGTGGGACTAAACTAAAACTAAAATTAACTTTAAATGACTAATTTGACACAAAAGAAAGATAAAAGATTGAAGTAAAACTTTAAATTAAGATAAAATACCTCTAAAGTAGTACTGCCTTTTTTTTATATGTTAGCCATCAAATAACATATATCTCCATTCCATTATTTTTTCAGATTGCAGAGGTCACTTTTAGAGATATTGTAGCATCAGCTACAATAAATGGAAGTGATTCAAAGAAATCTGAATCCCGTGCTGATCTTGAAAAAAATGTCTATGATTTTGGAATATTGTTGCTGGAAATCATTTCCGGGAAATTGCCTCACTCTGAAGAACAAGGCAATCTTGTGAACTGGGTAAGTTTGAAACAAATCTCCTTTGCAAATTAACCATCCTCCTCGCAAATCATAGTGAATCAACAATTTAATCCTTCAAATTGCAGGTATCGGACAATTTAGTCCCTAAAATTGGCAAAATTTTAAAATAATCTCTAAAATTGAAAAACTCCGATTACATTAGTCCCTCGGATAATTTTAGGAACTGATTTGACTGTCCCAAAAAGATTAATGTGATTGAGAATTTTGAAATTCAATAATTATTTTGAAATGTTGTTAGTTATATGGACCAAATTGTCTGACACCTTCAATTTTAGGCACTAAATTAGTGATTCACAATTACAAAAATATCACCTTATTTCCACTTTATATCTTATATTCTCAAACATTTGTAGGGGAAACAACATTTTTTTAATATATATAAGTGTAGCTTCATTGTTATGTCAAGTCTTTAATAAATAAATCCTCATGAACTTGTTAGGCTGTTGAGTACTTAAATGACAAAAGAAGCATCAGCTATATGATAGATCCAAGTCTGCAGTCTTTCAAGGACAATGAACTTGATGTGATCTGTGAGGTGATCCAAAAGTGTATCCAACCTGATCCAAAGTTAAGGCCCACAACGAGGGACATAACATCCAAATTGAGGGAAGTGCTTGGTGTGTCACCAGAGCAAGCAGTACCAAGACTTTCTCCACTCTGGTGGGCTGAACTGGAGATCTTGTCGGTGGAGGCAACTTGAGTTCTATCTCACTCTCATTCTCTGTGTTTTTAAGTCAACGAGACTCTCTCTATTCCTATACTATATTCCAAGCTGCCAGAGTGGAAGTTATGATATATTTTGCTGCCCAAAACCTTTTCTTCCTTCATTCTCATTATTGTTCTTTTGCAAAAGTCTTCATCATTAATACTACCTTATAGCTATTCATGTCCCAATTATCAAAGTGTGTTTTGTTGTTTTGCAAGAGCCGTGTTGTAAATTGTAATTTTTGTTGATGAAGTTTGGGATGTAACAATTCTAACATGGTGTCCGGAAATCGGTCCCAATGAACATATATGCAAGTTCTATATAGGTGATCTATTAAATTATTAAGGCTATTTTTTTCTTGAAAATAACAACAACAAAAAATTACTTTGCACAGCTCACAGCTGAAAATTATGCACCGTTGAAGAAAATGCTGAACGTAATAGATTTGTAAGAGACTTGAGAAGAAGTTGATGACCGAAAAATGTATTGAAGCCTTTCTAATTGCTTGAGATCATCTGAATAAATGCAGGGACGGATCCAAGAATTTTGACTAATAAGAGTAAGATTATATACTATAAATTTTTATATAAAAAATACATCAATGTATAAGTGATAAAATAATGACTTCATTATCGTTAAGCAAAAAATTAGAGATCGTAAAAATATAGCATTATATACTCAAAAAATTGAAAACACCTCAACATTTACGAATTATAATTGCTCTATATGTGCCTTCTTGAAAATAACAACAACAAAAAATTACCTTGCACAGCTCATAGCTGAAAATTATGCACCGTTGAAGAAAATGCTGAACGTAATAGATTTGTAAGAGACTTGAGAAGAAGTTGATGACCGAAAAATGTATTGAAGCCTTTCTAATTGCTTGAGATCATCTGAATAAATGCAGGGACGGATCCAAGAATTTTGACTAATGAGAGTAAGATTATATACTATAAATTTTTATATAAAAAATACATCAATGTATAAGTGATAAAATAATGACTTCATTATCGTTAAGCAAAAAATTAGAGATCGTAAAAATATAGCATTATATACTCAAAAAATTGAAAACACCTCAATATTTACGAATTATAATTGCTCTATATGTGCCTTCTTGAAAATAACAACAACAAAAAATTACCTTGCACAGCTCACAGTTGAAAATTATGCACCGTTGAAGAAAATGCTGAACGTAATAGATTTGTAAGAGACTTGAGAAGAAGTTGATGACCGAAAAATGTATTGAAGCCTTTCTAATTGCTTGAGATCATCTGAATAAATGCAGGGACGGATCCAAGAATTTTGACTAATGAGAGTAAGATTATATACTATACATTTTTATATAAAAAATACATCAATGTATAATTGATAAAATAATGACTTCATTATCGTTAAGCAAAAAATTAGAGATCGTAAAAATATAACATTATATACTCAAAAAATTAAAAACATCTCAACATTTACGAATTATAATTGCTATATATGTGCCTTCATATTTTGAAATTATTGTATAATTGTTTTTTATTTTCAATACTATTAAAAATATCTCTCTCTCTCTATATATATATACATACCAAGCAATTATTCAACAATTCATTTCCCAATCATATCAAAATAGAGTAACTCATTTTCTATTTTTTCTCTTTAGTGGAGTCAACACTTAATTTTAAGTGGGGGCAAAAATAAAATTACTCATTAATTAGTAAAAAAACAAATAAGTCAGTGGAGTCAGTTGCCCCCAATTACTACTATATGGATCCGTCTCTGAATACATGTGGCCATGACTAAAATAGAAGCGAAAAATATATGAACTATGATTGCTCCAGTTGGTAATTATATGACTCATATCTTACAGGGTTGTGAGTTTGAATATTATTGCCGATGCGAAGACCTCGTTAGCTGGTAATATGTACGTATTTATTTGAGGCGTAAGACTTTTCTTAATCCTGGTGAGTCTTTGCGATTCAACTTACCAAAATTTTTACCAACAAAAATAAAAAAAACATAGAAGCGTGAAAGTTTGTTTTCTTGGGGCTCAGCCCCTCCTTCGTACCAGAAAAAAATAGAAGCGGGAAATAGCAAACTATGACATCCGTCAATAACAAACTATGCTTACATGGAATCATACTCCTAACAACGCTATTAATTGAACACAGCGTACGACACACCAGCGACACACATACGCATCCGTACTGTACGGATACGTATCCGTACAGTATGGATCCCACTTTTTTTTCAATTTTTTTACAAATTTTTCTTTTTTATCTGGTTAACGGAGTTCACTTATCTGGTTAATGGTTCACATTATCTGGTGAATGTCAACCCTGAAACTTAACATATTCCATTTATTTATCTAGTTAACGAAGTTCACTTATCTGGTTAATAGTTCTTATTATCTGGTGAATGCCAACCCTGAAACTTAACACATTCCATTTACTTATCTGGTTACCAAAGTTCACTTATCTGGTTAATGGTTCACATTATCTGGTGAATGCCAAACTCACGTTCCATTTATTTATCTGGTTAACTAAGTTCACTTATCTGGTTAATGGTTCACATTATCTGGTTAATGACAAAAAAAAATTTAACCAGTTAAAAAAAATCTAAAAATAATAAAAAATATTTTTTTTTGAAAAAAATAAAAAAAGTTGTCTGTAAAGTACGAACCGTATGTCCGTGCAGTACGAACCGTATATTATATATGTCTGTGTCAAAAAATGTGTTCAAAAAATATTTTTCTACTCCTAATATAACGGAAGACAGAGAAAAATAAATGAAGGAAAATGATGAGGTGTGAGACAGGGGATTTGGAGGGATGTATAGGTGAAAAGTTTAAGGGTTTGTTTGGTAGGAAGATTAGGAGGAGAGGAAAGGGGAGCGAGTTGCTTATAGCTAAACATTTCCCTTGTTTGAGAGTTTTATAAAATGAGGGAAAGAGTTTGGAGAATTTTAAAAAATCTACAAAATCTTCTTTTAAAAAAATCTACAAAATTTACAAAGTGTACCGTATACCAAACAGCGTTGTTATAGGTCTCGTTATGCAACTCGTCTCATTCCCGTGTGGGACAAGAAAAGAAAGTAATTACTTATCTTGAACTAATTACTCCTTGACACTCAATTTCAATTAGGATCTCAACCATACATTCGGTACCTCAATCAGATCACGATAGATTATTCATACCGAGTCTCAACATCATTTAAAAGATACCTTCTCTATTTTTCTTTTTGAGTTTCCTGTCATGCATGATATATATATTGTGGGATCCAGCTCCTCTAAAGTGAGTAACTTACTTTAGAGTGTAAAGTAAGTAATATCAACCCTTGATAAAAAAATTAATGATTGATGTTGCAGATGCATCATAATAAATCATGAATTTGTTAAAATAACAACCCTTGATTTTCTCACTTTATCTTCTACTCATTTTAAAGGAGCTAAATCATATATTATGTATGTCCATCTAATCGGTTTTCATCTAATTGGGATACTTAATGCGTGGTTGAAATACGCATTGAAATTAACAAGCAAAATAGATTTCTATTGACAAGCAATGTGGATTCTTTCTTCCGAATGTTTTTATTGAGCTCCTTGTGTTAAGCCTCTTGCAAGGTGTTGGCCCACATCATCCTAGTGATTGTCCAAAGGAAAGAGTGGAAACCTATGGTTGGCTTGACAAGTCACTTTGTGCAATTCCGCTAGTTGGCTTGAATGACTTTGCTGTCTCTCCATTGAAGATAATTTGCATTGATCTCGACTGTTCGTAATGAACTTCCAATGATGTCTATTATATGCTTTTTTTTTATTCATCATGGGTGTGTTTGTTTCGAGTAATAAAATTAAGTTTATGGGAATAAGGATCTTGAGAATATTATTACTGAAAATTTTATTACCAAATATGTGTTTTTGGTAAGTATTTAGTATTTCTAGGAATGTATTTAATTTTTTTTAATTTAAAAAATTAAAAAAAAGAAAAAAATAGAAAATTATGTGGGAGTAGAAAGTTGTAGGTAGTTGAATTTTATTCCCATGAGAACGTAGGATTCCCACTCTTTTTACATGAGAATAAAAAATGGGAAAGACAAGTGTAAAACAAATTTCTGGGAATAAATAATACCTGAAAATATTTTTTAAAAACTTGAAACAAACATAGGAATCTAACATTTCTATCTCACTTTCATGAAAATAATTTTAGAATACCCGAAACAAACACCCCCATATATTTTCTCTCCGTCCACCTAAGCTGTCATTATTCTCTGTTGTCTTTTTTTAATTTTCATTGACCGAAACACATCCTATGCAATTAGGGTATGTTTAATTACACTTTTTAAAAACTGTTTTTTGTTTTTAAAAATTTAACAAAAATAAAATTTATTTTCTATCTATTTTTTAAAAACAAAAAAACTATTCATAAAAAGTGTATCAAAGAAGGCCATTATTAAATGCACCCCCCACCTAGTAGGTACACCCCCCATTTTGCATATTTTCCAAAATACCCCTCGTATAAAATCATCAAAAATCCCTTTTTTTTTAAATTCCGAACATGTTACCGGAAATTGCAATTTCCGGTATACAAATTGTATACCGAAAATTACAATTTTCGGTAACATTGTGTGTAAAATTTGTTACCGGAAATTGCAATTTCTGGTATACAAATTGTATACCAGAAATTGCAATTTCCGGTAACAAATTTTACACACAATGTTACCGGAAATTACAATTTCCGGTATACAATTTGTATACCGGAAATTGCAATTTCCGGTAACATAATTTTTCACACAATTTTACCCGAAAGAGATAATTCTCTTTTGGGGGAGAAACAAGATCTTCACCCATACTGTCAACAATCTCTCGATGTATTCGGACTAGCTTACTTTGCATCGAGGACTAGCTTACTTAGCAAAGTAAGCTAGTCCGAATGCATCGAGAGACAATCGTTGATAAACAGATGCCAGCTTATGATGGTCAAGAGAGCTTATTCTGACGATGTTCATTCCCCTTTACATTAAAGGATTTTGTAGTCAAACACTCATTTTTTATGTTTTTACACGCAGACTGGGTGTAAAACGCTCTCATCGTACCGGAAATACGAATTTTCGGTACGTACTTTGTTTCGTTTTGAATTTTGTTCCAGAAATTGCAATTTTCGGTATACAAATTGTATACCGAAAATTACAATTTCCGGTATACAAAAATAACTTACCGGAAATTGCAATTTCCGGTATACAAAAATAACGTACCGGAAATTTGCAATTTCCGGAAAAAGATTAAAAATATTGTGTACCGGAAATTTTGAATTTCTGGTACGTTATATTTTTAATCTTTTTTCGGAAATTGCAAATTTCTGGTACGTTTTTTTTTTTCAAACTTTTTTTTCCCACGTAATAATCTATTGTTTGTTTCATTTTAGTTTCATTGGAAATAGATGATTTTAGTAGCTTCAATTCTGACGAAGCTGACAAGCCGACCGACGTTTCCCAACATTTCGATTGTAGTGATGTATTCACTACTACGCAGGTAATTTAATTATTGTTTGATATTGTGAATATGTCGTTTTTTTTTTTTGCAAAACATTAAGATTAATATTTTTTTGTAGATATTTCCTACACGAGATGACCTTTTGTATTGGGCTCGAGAGGTTGGGAAGGAAAACAATATAGTTGTTGTCATTGTACGATCAGACACAGAAACAGGACAAAGAGGAAGAAAAACAAAAGTCATTCTGGGTTGTGAAAGGGGTGGAAAGTATAGATCAAAGTCATCAAGTTCTTCAAAGTCAACTGGATCTCATAAGTGTGAGTGTCCGTTCGCGCTTAAAGGAAGACCCTTGTCAATGGGTGAAGGCTGGATACTTAAGGTCCTCTGTGGAATTCACAACCATCGGATACCTGAAAGCATGATGGGTCATCCATTTGTTGGTCGTTTAAATCAAAATGAGAAAGAAATTGTTCATGATATGACAAAGAACAACGTAAGGCCGGGAAGCATTCTATTGACACTGAAAAGTCGCAATGTGGCCAATCTCACTACCATCAGTCAAGTATATAATGAGCGGCGTAAGTTTCGATCAACACAGAAAGGTCCAAGAACTGAAATGCAACACTTGTTGAACTTAATCCAACGTGATCGATATGTGTCCTGGTATAGAAGACATGAAGGTTCTGACGTTGTTAGAGATATTTTTTGGACACATCCAGATGCCGTCAATTTATTGAATACATTTCACGTTGTCTTGTTCATGGACAGCACCTACAAAACCAACAGATATCGGCTGCCACTGTTTGAAATTGTTGGTGTTACCAGCACATCCCTTACATACACTGTGGCATTTGCCTATTTGGATTCTGAGCAGCAGGATAACTTTGAATGGGCACTCTTAAAGTTAAAAGGTCTGTTTGTGCGACAGGAATCATTTCCTCAAGTTATTCTTACTGATAGAGATCTTGCTCTGATGAATGCAATTGCGTATGTTTTTCCAACTTCGGCCAATTTGCTGTGTCAATGGCACATAGGTAAGAATGTCTATGCGAAATGCAAGAAGTTGGTATTTCATGAAGACAAACATGAGGCAGTGAAGAATGCATGGGATGGTGTTGTTGATGCGACTGACGAGTTTGAGTATCAGCAACGGTTGATGACTTTTGAGTGTGTATGTTCAGAATTTCCTATTTTTGTTGAATATGTCAAGAATACATGGTTGAACCCCTTTAAGGAAAAGTTTGTTGCGGCATGGACCAACCAAGTCATGCGCTTCGGAAATACAACAACAAATAGGTATGCTTAAACCAGTAGATAAAATTATGTTGATAATTTTGTTTTTTAAATGGTGTCATTGGTATTTGATGTGGTTTAATTTTTGTTTGTTATTAGGGCTGAGTCTGCACATTGGACATTGAAGAGGAATCTACAAAGCGATAGGGGTGACTGTGTCATTGTTGGGAAACTATGAACAATATGATTGCAACCGCAACACACTGAGATAAAAGCATCATTCGAAAGAAGCATAAACGTAGTGGAGCACAGGCACAACAACCGTTTGTTTATCAGATTGCATGGATTTGTATCAAGGACTGCACTACAACTTATTGCCGACGAGTGTGCCAGAGTGAATTATGTGGGTATCGATAAATCTACTTGTCGTTGCCTAATCAGAACGACACATGGGTTACCTTGTGCTTGTGAGTTGGCGGGTTACATAAGACTTTTTGCACCTATTCCATTGGAGGCAGTTCACTTGCACTGGAGGAGTTTACATTTTGGTAAATACCAATCGCAACAACACAAAGTTGAGACAGAAGGCGGGGTGTCAGAGGAAGAGCTTGCGCTTCAGTGGGATGCATTGGTAAATCGATTTCGATCACTTAATGTTATTGGCAAGAGGACACTGTTTGCCAAAGTGCGTGAACTTGTATTTCCAGACACAACTTCAATGTGTCCACCTCCTCAAAAGGTGAAGACCAAGGGAGCACCGAAAAAGGGTAAAGGTAAGGCCCCAGCAATGGATGGAAATGATGTTAGGCGCGACCCATCATATTTTGAGCATGTGAACAACATGTATTCTGAGCATGTGGGCAACATGTATTCTGACGTACCATCTGGGAATACATCAAAGGCATCTAATCTACCATCTAATGTGCCTACAAGGAAAAAGAAACGATCTGATGTGCCATCTAATGTACATCAAACGCCTTACCTGAGCCAATTTCCTCCACAGTTTCATCCATATATTGAGCAAATAGTGGATGTCGAAGATGATGGAAACTGCGGATATCGTTCCATTGCAGCATTACTTGGTAAATCTGAGGACGGATGGCCTATAGTCCCAAGAAGACTTGGAAAAAGAGATCGAGAATGCATTATGATTTATATGGCGGCTTTTTGGAGATCAATATCAAGCATTGAGGAGTCGTTGATAGGTGTAATCGCACTGTTTCGTGACAAGTGGATGACCTTACCAGACATGGGTTACGTAATAGCAACCAAATATAAATTGGTTCTAGTCTCTTTGAATGAGTGTAGTCGAACGTGTTGGACATTTTTCCTCTTAGGGGCATGTGTCACCCAACCCAGCCAAACAACGCCATAATTTGTATTGGGTTTGTCAACAAAAATCACTGGGTACAGGTAAATTTTTTTACAGCAATGTGTTTTAACTTAAATTTATTTTTTAATGTAAAATTAAACAATGTGTTTAATTAATCTGCATTTTTCAGGTATTTCTTAAGCCCTGATGTCCATTGCCTAACGTCGCTCCCGCTGGCGTCAATATGCTTATCCCGAGGCTCACTCATGGCGCAAAGACTATGTCGCTTTCGATTGCAAGAATGGTTTACATTATTTCCGCCGTTGCGTCATACTACACGATAGTACCCAGATGACCATGTACGATTGGACGACGATTGACTACATTGTAGTGATATGTAGTACACTTTATTGTTTTTAAATGTGGGTTTGGTGGCAGACTGAATTATGTTGTTGGTTATGCAATGTAATGTAACTAGTATTAGGACCCGTGCAAATGCACGGGCGATAAACCTTATTTGTCACCAATTGACGTATACACCAGATGCTGCTGTCAGACCCCTTTCAGAAACAAAATCACGTATTTCACTCCAATTTGTGTTAGTCTTTATCGCGCTGTGTTTGAGCTCGGCACGTCTTTATGCCGACATGGTGTCTTTGAAACCACAATGGTCTTGTTTAGCTCGACAGGCGACCTTAGCCGAGCTGCTTTAGAGCTTGTAGGCCTCTATGCTGACCTGGTGTCTTCGAAACCACCGGGGTTGTTTAGGCCGACTGGCGACCTTCCGAGATGCTTTTGAGCCAGACCTCTATGCCGACCTGGGTTTAGGACCACAGGGGTCGAGCTGGGAGTGAGCCCACCGAGCCTTTATGCTGAGTTGGGGTCTTCGGGACCGCGGGGGTCGAGCTGCAAGCCAACCCACCAAGCCTTTATGCTGACTTGGGGTCTTCGGGATCATGGGTCGAGTCATGAGCCAGCCACCAAGCCTTTATGCTGACTTGGGTTTAGGACCACGGGGGTCGAGCTCAAGCTCTTTATGCTGACTTGGGGTCTTCGGGACCACGGGGGTCGAGCTGCGAGTGAGCCCACCAAGCCTTTATGCTGACTTGGGTTTAGGACCACGGGGGTCGTGTCGAGGTCGAGGTTCTTCCGACGCCAGTGCCGAGCTCCATGGCGGGCTCGACCTTGGTTTTGGGGACGATTTGTGCGTTTTGTGTGTTTGGTGGTGACATTTGTGGCAAATTTTTGTGTGCTTGTGAAGTGTGTTGAGGAAGGGAATGGCTAGGTCAACTCAGAATTGTTACTCAAACAATGACTTCCATATGTATTGTCTTTAGATGTGACGTTGGTTTTTAGTGTTGAATTTGAAGTCCAAATGTATCATTTTTTTCTCTATAAACCTCGTGAAGTTGGTTCATTGTTGGGAGCGTAGGCTACGCGAATAAAAGAAACGAGCGAGTGGCCACGATTAAACAACATCAAAAAGAAGCGCAAATATAACAAAATGTAAATATAACAACAAAAGATGTCCAAATATAACAAAAAAGATAATAAACATAAAAAAACCCTATCTTCTTCATTGCCGACGCTTTCGCCGGATGTGGTCACCTCAGTCCCACCTGCGCTATCTGTAGTGCCTGGGAAATATACTCGACAAGCGAGAGGGTCCATCATCTCATAGTCGGTCTCGGAGGTCATGCCTGGAGAATCTTTGGTGGCTGAGGCCGACCTCTCGGCCATATCATCACAATGCGGTGTAAATTATAACAAGACATCGAGAGACATAAGAGAAAATAAACAAACACAAAAATACATAATGTATATCTAAACACTTACACAATCGGGAGTCGCCATGCCTCGGGAGCATCCGGATTGATCAGAGTGGATGCGACATCCTGCGATACCACTTCATGTACTGTCGGTGCACTCTGCTGAATACGAGGCCAGGTATAAATCGGGGGACGGTCGACATGATAGAGTGCATAGGAAATCGTATCCATGCATCCATCATCTCTGCGGTGTGGGGACGCGGTGGTGGTGGCGGGAATGTCCTGGATGTAGCCGAATCGCTCGACTACCTCTCAGGCAGTGCGGCACAATAAATGAGGCACACCGGATGTACCCTCGGAACAGCACGCCGGATGACAACCCGCCCTAATGCCCTCCCACGGTCTCCAAACAACGTCATCGACTGCCAACGCATCCAGCGCTCTCCTGAAGGGCTCCACCTGGCCGTCACCCTTAACCGGCGACCACCTCATGGCTCGTATCATGCCCGGGGTGATGTCGTTATCCTTCCTCTTGCAGAGACGAGGGAAATACTCATATATCCATGCCTGTGACAACAATAACGAATCAACACGCCATACAATGTACTTTAAATAAATAATTGTTTACAAAAATAGGTTGCGTACCTGAAGAAGTGTCATGTATCCACCAATCTGCTTAGTGTCATGCAGGCTAGCGTCTCCCAGATATCCGTACAAGAAGGCTAGTGCAACACTAGCCCATGACACACTACCAACCGCCCCCAAGTCACGTACCAGGTCCAGGTACTTGATGTCAATATATACATGGCTCTTGTCTGCCAAAATGGTACAGGCCAACAACAACATTATCATGGCCCTGGCTGCACAGTCCCACTATCCATCGTAAACGCGCTGGTCATATGTCTTCATCAAGAAGTCAATACTCATATGAGCGCCCCTCATAGTTGTCGTCTCCTTGTTTGCCTCTTCATATGTACACCCCAGCAATGTCTGTAAATAAGCTATGGAAATGTCCGATCCATCACCAGGGTACATAAAAAGAGCCGCTCACTTTAAGGCCTAGGAGGACAGACACATCATCAAGCGTGACTGTCAACTCTCCAAAGGGCAGATGGAAATTGCTCGTCTCCCGATGCAATCTCTCTACAAAGGCTGACAGTAAGGCTCTGTCAACCATCCTGAAGCTACAGTATAGTAAGGAGGTTAGGCCGGCCTCCGAAAGATGCTCATTTACATGAGGAGTCGGTGGTACTCTTCCACTCAACCATTTTTGCAACTTCAGGCCGTGAGAGGCCACCTTAAGCGCATCACGATCCTGCACACAAATAAACATCATTGATCATATAAAAAAAATAAACATTTGATCAAATAACAACCAGATATATACCGCTTTGCCATATCGATGCAACGCGTGATGTCGATAATCAGAAGCAACGACCCATCGTAAGGTCCTCCAGGAAAGGGAGCCTGGTCTCCAACTATACCATGGTCTCCTCCAGCTATATCTTCTGGAGCCTCGTATACAAAATGGGGATCCTGGTCGCCAACATCCTCGTGCGGCAGCCTGCTAGCAATACGCCTCGACGCTCGAGACAGTCCGCAGTCAGCCGTTGTCTCGTGGGGCGCACCACCAGGAGTGGAAGCTACTCCTCTCCTCTCGACTTAGGCATATCTGAAAGACAAATAAATCAATTATATTCAAATGTAATAAAATAAATTACATCTTTGAAATTACAATTTCCAGATACAATTTGTATCTGAAAAATTGCAATTTAGAGCGAATTGTAAATCACCGGAAATTACAATTTCCGGTATACAAATTGTATACCGGAAATTGTAATTTCCGGTGCTTTACATTTCTGTACCGGAAATTACAATTTTTGGTATACAATTTGTATACCGGAAATTGCAATTTCCGGTGATTTACAATTCTGTCCCGGAAATTGTAATTTCCGGTGCTTTACATTTCTGTACCGGAAATTACAATTTTTGGTATACAATTTGTATACCGGAAATTGCAATTTCCGGTGATTTACAATTCTGTCCCGGAAATTGCAATTTCTGGTGATTTACAATCATAGTTCCGGAAATTGCAATTTCCGGTATACAAATTGTATACCGGAAATTGCAATTTCCTATGAAATATAAAGATCGAAATTGCAATTTCCTAGATATTATTTATACCGGAAATTGCAATTTCCGGAACTACGATTAAATAACAAAAAAAAAGCGTACCGAAGATTTGCAATTTCCGGTAAGAACAGAGCGTTTTCAGTTTCAGGGATTTAGAATTTCTGGAAGCGTGAGTGTGAGTGGATCGGGGTGAAGGTTGAGTTTTTGTTAAGTTATTAAGGGGGCATTATGGGAAATTCACAAATTATATACCGGAAATTGCAATTTCCGGTAACAAATTTTACACAATGTTACCGGAAATTGTAATTTCCGGTAACATGTTCGGAATTAAAAAAAAAAAGGATTTTTGATGATTTTATACGAGGGATATTTTGGAAAATATGTAAAATGGGAGAGTGTACCTACCAGGTGGGAGGGTGCATTTAATAATGGCCATCAATGAATCCAAATCTATATTCTTTGTTGCAACGGCCCATTTGTTTCCGGTTGTGGCCTGATATGTTTTTATACGGTCTGTATTCTGTACTACTTTTGGCATATCTTGTGACTTGTGCTTCATTCATCACCTACTCTTTTGAATAAATTTTGTTATTATCGAAAAAAAATTATCTATTTTATTTTTATTTTCTATTTTTTCTTGACATTTATTTAATTAAAAACTCAATGACATCATATGCCACTTCCTTTTCTCGGGAAATCCTTTTAGACTTCAGCTTGTGAATATATCCTACGTTTCATACAAGCGCAAGCATGACAGGGACATTTCTTTCTCGAATCGGATTAACACCTGGTTTTGAAATTTATTTTTCTACATGAAACTAGTTGCAATACATGTGTTCTTTACGACTTATTTGTATAAAAAGTTATTCTAAAATACACTTGAAATTTTATGTTATTATTATATATTATTACATAATATAATATAAATAGGAAAAAATACAATATGAATCTTATATTAGTAAAAAAAAAAAGAAAATAATTTAAAATTAAAGAAAAACATGATGTTGAAAATGAAGGATATCAATACTTATGCAAATAAAATAAATAAAGAAAAAACTGAATAGATTAAAGCTAAATAAAAAAAGAATAAAGAAAAAATAAATATCTTTTTTTGATGGAAAATATTTACATAATGTATAATAATGTTTAATAATGTGATACTATCATATTTACATAATGTAATAAAAAATAAAAAATTTGAGCAGAAAATTTTCTATTTTTAATTAATTAGTGTAGACTGTATGCGTTATTTTGCCATACATTAAAAAACTAAAATAATACAAAATCTATAAATATTTATGAAAATTATATAATTTAAACAATGGGAGTTATGTTGACACAGATGGTTGAACCCTCCGCTCACACTAGTTGTGACTTGGGTTCGAATCCTGAATTTCTCTATTGGTAGACTATTTTTAAATTTCATAGTAAACCGTCGTTCGTTGATATTGTCGTATAAAAATATTGCCCGAGAGAATCCATTACCCTTCTCTTGTGCCATGTTTGTGACTGTTTTATGTTTCCATGTACGTGGCCCCCTGAAACATATACCATCTTTACACACCCTGCTCCAAACATCTGTTCCTTTGTGCACTCCATCCATCAACATTTCTCCACTGATAAAAAAAATATAAAATGCCTCTTAGACTATACGTACTCGTGATGACTCTCTGACGTGTCTGGAGAGTGAAGAGATTGGTGATGTAATGCACCGACGTTACCAACGTATGACTTCTGTTCTGTGTGACTTCCCTCAGGCTTGTTAGAGATAGATCATATATGAGGTAAAAGAATTAGCCCCACAGGTCTCACAGCGTCAACATTCTCCTGCTACCATAATGGTTAAAAAATTTTATTTAGAGGAATTTATTAATGTTAAAAACTTCTTGTGTGTGTTTGCATGGAGTTATTTTTATATTAAAAATACTTCATACTAAAATCTATTGAGACAATTTTTAAGAAAAATAACAATTGTTTTTTCCTAATGTCTTGCAGAGAAATTATATACTTCCAAGTATACATAACCAGCCACTTTCATACTAATTTCATTCTTTGTTTGAAGGAAGGAAAGCATATCATATATTCATATCCTATTTCTTTCTTTTCATACATTCTATTCTAATTAACAAAGACCGAAGCAACTACAATCAAAACCATTAAAGAGAGTACTACTACTTCATAAACTAGACAACTAACTTTTTTTGGATGCAAGCAAACTAATGATGCTGAACAACTTATAAGTAAATCAAGCGTAAAGATGTACTATCCCTCCTCCAAAATGGACCAAATACATGTATTTTTTGCATATATTTTGGTGCTGAGGGAATACACACTAATTAAGTTTTCTAATTTAATAAACAGCACTTGTCCTGATTCAATATGGATGCTGCAGCCACAACTCTCTTCTTCCCAAATTGCCTCAACCGTAGCTGCATAGCTATATTTGCAGCCAAAAACTCCACAGACTGCATTGGACTAAGCACATCCAACACCCCTTTCAGTGTCTTAAGTCTCACACAATCAGAAGCCTTCATAACTTTCTCCAAACCCGCAAGGACTCTCTTCAATGCCACCTCCACCAACCCATCAACCCTTGCATCACCCTTCCTTGTTCTGCAGGAAAGTTTTGTCAGCTCCACCATCTTTGGATCAGCCAAGGCCACCTGCTGCCTCTCCATCTCCCTCTCCACCTTCTCTTCCTCCATCCTTATCCTCACTCTCAGCTCCTCTATCTTCCTCTTCTGCTCCTCCGTCATGTCAATTGGACCCTCACGCGGCGGCGGCTTCTCAAGGAGGCAAAAAGCCGTGGAGGGTTTCCAACCAGTCACCCAAAGGTAAGCATTTTCCAAAGGACTCAGCCATGTTGGTGAGAAGAAGACCAACACATCTTCATGAGCTGCACCCCATTTAACTGTGTAGTATTCTTTTAAATGGGTTGTGACTTTGGAGACTAGTGCTTGAAGCTCTTGTTCACTCATGACCACCTCGTTTTTTTTCTTTGATACCTCCAGAAGCTGATGCAGAATCTCCTCCAGCTTCCAAACCCACTTCCCGTAGAACTCAGAGAACCTCTCCTCCACCGGGTTCTTTATCATTCTTAATTTCTCACACACTAGTGAATGAATGAATGGATTTGGAAAGAAGCTAGCTAGCTACTAAGTGTGTGTGTGTGTGGGAATTAATGTGTTTTTAAGGTTGAGGAGGTGAAGGAAGAAGAACAGATGTAAAAAGGAGGGAAAGACACGAATGTAAATAGTGTGGAAGGTTAATTGGTGCATGGATTACGCGCAGCAATTGCCTACTAGTGGGTTTGGAGTAGTGTTTGACGCTTTGCAAACAGGGAGAGGGACATATATAAATATGTATATATACGTGAGCGTATCATGTTGTAAGCATAGCAGCTTTCCGTTTTGGACCTTTGACTGTATTGAAAGGGCGTAGTGAAGAGGGTCTAGAAGTAAATTACTAGCACCTGAAGCATTTTTCATGTGCGTTGGGACGAGACGTGTCATTGTGTGAGGAGATTCGGATTCAACGTGGAGTGTGATTAGGATGCTTCTTTCTTTGAAACAGACTGAGGGAGGGGTCACTGTTGCAGGGCCGCATGCATCCACCCCCTTGAGGCAGAGCTATCGCTAATATCATACCCTGTTTTAATTTATTACTGATTTATTTTTAAAAAAAAATTTAGTTGTATTTTTTTTGTTATTGATTTTTTAATTAATTATAACTAAATTTTATCGTTTTTTCTATTCTTTTGTAAAATTAGTGATTTGATATTCTTTATTAAGTATATTATGGTTAAAAGGAACCAATTTTAAATATAAACGAAGGGATTGACATCTAATGACAAAGAAAGAACAAACCAGGATCATTGGAGACCCAAAACATAACTTATTTCGGTTTGGACAACTCAGTGCTATAGGCCTTAGTTTGTTCAATGTAGAATGGTTTACGTGGTCCACGATAAATCACACATGCAAGCAAATTAGGTTCACCTTGAAATGGTCTCAGGACACGTTCTGTTCTAGAATGTACAAGCTAGAGGTTCCATCTGATTGGTCAGTGTGAGACGAGTCTTGGCCACTGCTGTTAGGATTATGGCAAGCGTACCAAAATACCGAAGTTTACAGTGATAAGTAGGGTTGTCGTATCCACAGGGAATCGTGTAATACTCGTTTAATTCACACTTATACTAATTAAGTCCAAAAGATCTATGTACATATATATTCACAAAATATCTCATGTTTTTAGATTAAGAGTTTCTAACATACAAATTCTTAGTTTTAAAGAAAATAAACACTAATGAGTAAAGCGGATTGATGATAATATTGTAAACGAGTTGGGATTGGATTTCATCAACCTCACCACTTATGAATTCAATACTCATATACGACTATTTTCATTACCAATGATATTACGAATGAAGTTTACTCAATTACCAATTCCTTAGTAAAGGAGATTCTAAGCTTTTCACTTTAAATAACAATTCCTTGATTATTCAAAGAGATTACTTGTATTAAGATTAGCATTCAAAAGTAACTAATGAATCAAGCTCTATTCCTAGTAACAAAACTCATTAGGTGATTTCATTCAAATCTAGAATTAGAAAGTATTTTCCAATTACAATCTAACTCACAAATCTAAATATGATTGATCAAGTCATATAAAGCATTAAACATAGAATGAAATCACTATCATTGATAAGAAGAGATAGCATATAATTGTAAAGAAATTACATAAAAGTTTGGTTGATTACATCCAAATCCCAACTACAAAAGAGTTAGCTACTCATTATCATGAGAGCCATATACAAATACCATGAAGATTGAGAGATGAAAGATGAAAGATAGTGTCCCTTTGATTCCCCAAAGGTTCTCTTATTTTCTCCTCCTTTGATTCCTCTCCTTCATCACCCCTTCAAAGCTGAAATGATCTATCCTTTTATATTGCTCCAATTCAAGAAACAGTAGTTTAAACCGCTTAGAATTCACTCACTCCAAGGATTTCGCTTGTCGCATAGCATTCTTCATGTCAAGAAACGTATGCCGCTTAGCGCAAAGATTTTCGCTCAATTCAAGTTGGTTTGCGAGTAACAATTACGGTCGATTCGCTGAGCGAGTGTCCTTGGCTTAAGTGAAAATTGGACAGCTTTGATTCCCTCTTTGATTTGCCTCAATTCAGCCTACATAAATTTAACAAGGAATTTTGGATGAATTCTAACATCATTAAAAACATAATACTCTAATAAAAATATTTACAAATACTAACTTGAGGTAAGAAAACATCTTTTAATTCAAACAAATGAGTTAATGAATGCCATAAAAAGCTCTAAAAATGTAAGTAAAATTGGCACTTATCAACTCCCCCCAACTTAGCATTTTGCTTGTCCTCAAGCAAGCAAAAGTCAACACATCAAAATAGAATTATCATGACCCAAACTATTTACACAAAAGAAGACATGGTTTGAAAACAATCAAATGCATGAAAAGTTTCACTGCTGGACTGATAAGTATCAAAATTTGTTTTTGAATGATGTCTTAAAATGAAATCCATAACCAAGATACAAACGCATAATCCTATTAGCGATCCTTGAATTCACAATTTGCGATCAATCACTCAGAGCATAACATAATTTCCTCACATCAAAGTGTTTCACTCAATAACATGGCCAAGGTGAGTATTTCTCTCATCCATACACTGCATCCACACAAAATCAAATTTGTTTTTCATCTCAAATATTGTGTCACAAAGTACATAATCAAGCATGGATCACTAAGGTCTTTCAAAGGTTGAAATGTGGTCTGGCTACAAAGGACTTTGGTTTTTCTGGATAAAGACTAATCACCTTAAAAGATTAAGAGAGCATATGATATTAACTACATTCTTCCACAATAATAACCATAACCCTCTATTCTCTTGAACAACCAAATATGTCTAAATCCTTTGTTTACATACAACTCCTTCTCCTTCTTTTTCTTTCTATCTGTTTTTTTTTTTTACAAGAATCAACAACCTTGACCTTGATTTACCTTCAAATGCTTCCTCTTTACAAATGCAAACCGAAATAAATTCCCAAACTTATATACAATGGAAACAATCTATTCAGTCCATAGTAAATACCAAATGCTCTCTTCATCCTATTAGGTGGGGGTGAGAATTTGGTTTTTCTTTTAAGCTCAAAAGGGAATTTGTTCTCATGAAAAACATAACTTTTTAGGCTCAAAAAGGGGTATCAAAGGTTATATTCACAGCATGCATGGTTAGCTTTTTGGTCCCAAAGGCTTGATCACACAAAAAAAAAATTGCCTTGATCCTTTCCATGCATCATATATACAAAGGGACTTCCAAAGAATTAAGCAAAATCAACTAGCATGAATAACAGTGATGACTCTCAATGCATTTAATTCTGGATGCTCAAAACCCACAAACTTAAGGCTCATGTATTCCCTGATTGATGACTGTTTCATGTTACTCTCTATGACTAACCATTGAACTATGCGACATGTATCAAGGCTATACTATTCATGTATACCACCATTTTTCTTTTTCACTATTCACCCAGATTCAATTCATCATCATGCATCGCTTTGACAATTGATTTTTTCAAACCATAGTCACACAAAATTTTGGGTCAACAAAATGTTTCAACACACGTATTCAAAACAAACAAACAAAAACTACAACTACCAAAAGCAATAAAAGATAAGGGATGAGAGATTATCAATCTCCGAGGATGTCATTCATGAAGTCCTCCTCATTCAGCTCCTCTCCGCCATCATCTCCACCTTGTCCTTCATTTCCAGCTTCAGCAGCTTCCCCTTCATTTCCAGCTTCTTCTACATTTTCTTCCCCCTCCGGAAAAATTGGCCTGTCCCCAGGCCATGCAACATGTGCAGCAAACATCTCTGGTGTGGGCCATGGAAACAGGTTAGCATCTCCTTGATGCTGATGCAAAGTGAACCGGTAGAAGGAGTCGTTCAAGCTTGTGTATGCCCTATGGTTGGCAGCCTGTTGTTGCTCTAAATGTATGAGATGGCAAGGAGGCGAGTCTCCATGGGAGTCATTGGAATCATTGGAGGCTGTCTAACAGGTGCGGGTTGGGTAGAGCTTTCTCCAAGTTCTTGCTCTGCTGGAGTAAGACAGGAATTCCTGATAAAACTTCATTGATTGGCATCCTGAAGTTTGTTTTTGGATGGCTCGACATCAACACCATGAGCCAAACACAATGCGCTTATCAATGCCTGAAGCCCAATGGTTTCTTAGGTCGGCCTGAAAGAACAAAGTTGTGTATTTCACTAAATTATGGCAAAGAACATCCGTATTCTTCTTTTTCATGATGGCATAAATGAGGAAAGCTCGTAGGATTGGGATGTCTCAAGTATGAGAATTAGGAACTATGTTTGAAAGCATGAAGCTAGTCCAAATTTGGGTTAGCGTTCTCATATTAGCCCTTTTAATTCTCAATGGTCGACCTTATGCATTAACCTCATAAGTCCTACCGGAAGACACAAAAACTTAGCCACATCCATTCTTTGTCAAGCCTCGTAGAGTATGCCTCTGGTCCATTTGAATCGATATGAACACTTCTCTCCTCTTGCAAAGGAAGGGATTCCCCAAAAGATCACCGATAGCATTTCGATCATAAGGAATCCACTTGGTCCTCACCCAAGATTTTCTCGGTCTTGGATCCCCTTTTTATTGGCCAGGCATTGGCATAAAATTCTTTGACAATTTCTTCATTAATTGACTCCACAGGTGTGGCCAGCTTTTCCCATTTTCTCCTTCTGATTTCATTCAAAAACTCATCATATTCCCCCTCATCTAACTCCACTTTCCGTTCACACAGCAAGTCACGTGTCTCAACCATCAAATACCTTTGTTGTGTAGAACGGCTGATGAATCTTAAATGCATTGAGTGGTTCCATAGGCATTTGCGGAAGGTCCATTGGTTCTTCCACTGGTTCATCCTCATGAGAAGTCGCTTCGGATGCTTTTTCCTTTCTTTTCTTGCTTGATGGTATTTGGTGAACTGCTTTCCTTGGAGGCATCCTGAAATAATTAGAACCAATGCAAAACATGCTTTCCCCATTAGAATTTGTAATCAAACATTAAGCACAATGAACATTTGACCCTAACAATGCTGTCATTTCAACAAATACTTTAAAAGCATCATTTCAAACAACATTGCCAAAGCATCATTTCAAGCAGAACCAACAGAACCAGCATTGTCAAAGCATTCTTTTAACATCAATAGGACAACATTTCAAATGACAGCACCATTCAACAGTGATGCAATTTTGTCCCAACATTCTTACAACACCATTCCCTAATTATTCCACAATTTTGCCCCAAACCCAACCTAATTTGTAAATTGTAAAAACATGCATGTGGGTTGTGGAAATCCAATCAAACATTGAAGCCTAAAGATAGTGAAACAAGAAAATTCAAGCATTCATCAAAATAAGCCAACATTATTCACAACTTAAGCCAAAAATGAACGAGAATCACTTACTTGAATAACTGGAACAATGATGGGAATGATGAAAATGCACAGAGAGATGAGTGCGTGAGGTGCTGAGAAATGATGAGTTAAGTGGAATGAAGAGAGACGAGAGCAATGAAGAAGTGTTTTGAGAGTGAGGGTTGCGTGAAATGAAGAGTGAAAGAAATGGGTTGGGAGTGCCTGTTCGTGGGAAGGAGAAATGGGAGTGGAAGTTGTGATTGTTCGTGGATTGGGTCTTTCTTTTTTCATTTAAGATGCAAAATTTTAGAGTCTCGCTTAGCCCATCTCACTCGCTAAACGAGATTCACTCGTATGAATGGCTTGAAACTTGCGCTAAGCGATTGGTTTTCGCTTGCTTAAAATGAGTCGAACTTGTGCTCTCTGAAAAAGCTGTCATGCTTGCTTAAGCGAGTAATATTCGCTTAAGCGAAAATAGCTCAGAAAAATTAGTTCCCAGGCTTTGTTTCTGGCGCTTAAGCGAGTGTGTTTCGCTCAAGCGAAAATAGCAGATAAATTTTTCACTGATTTTTCTGCATAATTCGCTTAAGCGAACCAGAGTGGCTTAAGCGAATATGGGACAGAATTTCACCCTTTCCAAAACCTTAAAAATTTTCTTCCAATTTTCACACAACCACTTCAAGACTCATGACATCAAATGAACACTAACACATTAAAACATTGGATTTAAACAACTCATCCACAAAAATCACTAAGAAAACACAAACTAAGAATCAAAACACACAAGCTAAAAGATTAAAAAGGGATAGAAAATTGGGTTGCCTCCCAATAAGCGCTTCTTTAACGTCATTAGCTTGACGTTGGATGTGTCCTCAAGGGTCAGCTAGATGAATCACCATGGTGAGCCTTTCAACTTCACCACCTAAGTAGAGCTTGAGCCTTTGCCCATTTACAGTCCAACTTCTCTTTGATGATGGATCCTCCAATTCAATTGCACCATATGGTCTTACCTATTTGACAATAAATGGCCCTCACCATTTTGATTTCAGCTTTCCAGAAACAATCTCGACTAGAATTAAACAATAAAACTTGTTGGCCTGGCCTAAATTCTCTCTTCAAGATTTTCTTGTCATGATAGGCTTTAACCTTTTGCTTGTAATGCTTGGAGGATTCATAAGCTTGTAATCTCATTTCTTCAAGCTCATGAAGTTGTAATTTTCTTTTTCACCAAATTTGCCTTAGGATCAAAATTCAAGAACTTTAGAGCCCAAAATGCTTTGTGCTCTAATTCAACCTGGAGATGACATGCTTTCCGCACACCATCCGAAAAGGAGAAAGGCCAATAGGAGTTTTGAAAGCTGTCCTATAAGCCCACAAGGCATCATCCAACTTCATGGCCCAATCTTTTCTTGAAGAAGCAACTGGTTTCTCCAAGATTCTCTTAATTTCCCGGTTTGAAACCTCAGCTTGGCCATTGGTTTGAGGATGATATGGAGATGCTACCTTGTGCTTTACAATCGTAATGCTCCAAGACTTTCTTCAATTGTTGATTGCAAAAGTGAGATCCTCCATCACTTATCAAAACTCTTGGAGTGCCAAACCTGGTAAAGATATTTTTCTTTAAAAATCGATCACGCTTTGGCATCGCTGGGTGCAAATGTATTGCTTCAACCCACTTGGTAACATAGTCCACCGCCACCGTAATGTATTCATTTGAGTAAGAGGATGGCAAGGGTCCAACAAAGTCAATTCCCTACAATCAAAAGCTTCTACTTCAAGAATATTCTGCAGTGGCATTTCATGTCTTCTTGTAATGCTCCCAGACCTCTGACAATTGTCACATCTTTGTACATGATCATCAGTATCCTTGAATAGAGTGGGCGAATAAAAACCTGATTGAAGGACCTTTGCTGCAGTCCTTTCACCATTATAATGCCCTCCATAAGGAGAGTTATGACAGTGCCACGTAATATCTCTTGACTCCTCTGCTGTTCCACACCTCCTTACCAAATTATCAGCCCCAAGTTTGAATAAGTAAGGATCATCCCACACGAAATAATTGGCGTCTCGAAAGAATTTCTTTTTCTGGTGCCAGTTAAAATCTTCAGGAATTACACCAAAGAACCTTAAAGTTCGCCATATCCGCAAACCAAGGTCTTTCTTGCATCGACAAAAGTTTTTCATCGTGAAATTCTTCCAAGACCTCCAATTCTTTTGTGGTCACCTCATTATTCACCAATCTAGACAAATGATCACTACTAAATTCTCACTTCCTTTTTATCTTTGATCTCCAAATCAAATTCTGCAACAACAAAATCCATCTAATAAGTCTTGGCTTAGAATCGATTTGGTTAACAAATATTTTATAGCAAAGCATGATCGGTGTATACAATGACTTTGGAACCAATAAGATAAGACTGAATTTTTCCAAAGCATACACAATTGCAAGCAATTCTTTTTCGATTGTTGCATAATTAACTTGAGTTTCATTCAACACTTTACTTGCATAATGCACAAAGATGAAAAACCTTATTTTTCTTCCGACCAAGAAGCTTCCTACCGCATAATCACTAGCATCACACATTAATTCAAAATCAAATTTCCAATCAGAGTGTGATTATGGGTGCGTAAATCAGTTTTGTTTCAAAAGCTCAAAAGCGATAAGGCATGCATTATCAAATTTAAAAGAAGTGTCCTTATTGAGGAGATTGCTCAATGGTTTAGCAATCTTGGAGAAATCTTTGATGAAGCGCTGTAAAATCCTCGTGTCCCAAGAAGCTTCGATTCCTTTGACATTTATTGGTGGAGGAAGCTTCTCAATAACTTCTATCTTGGCTTTGTCAACTTCAATACCTCCGGAAGAGATCTTGTGGCCTAACACAATGCCTTCGTCACCATAAAGTGACATTTCTCCCAATTCGTAACCAAATTAGTCTCCACACACCGATTTAAAATGGTATTCGATTTGCCAAGCAAGATTCAAAGGAATGACCAAAAGCGTAAAAGTCATCCATGAAAACCTCAATGCACTTCTCAACCAAATCAGAAAATATGGCAAGCATGCATCGTTGAAAAGTGGCTGGTGCGTTGCAAAGCCCAAATGGCATCTTTCTATATGCAAAGACACCAAAAGGGCATGTGAAGGCTGTCTTTTCTTGATCCTCAGGATCTACTGCAATTTGATTGTATCCCGAGTACCCATCCAAGAAGCAATAAAAAGCTTGACCTGCCAGTCTTTCCAACATCTGATCCATAAAGGGTAATGGAAAATGATCCTTTCTAGTTGCTTGATTCAGCTTCCTGTAATCAATGTACATTCTCCAACCAGTGACAATACGAGTCGGAATCAATTCATTTTTTTCATTATGGATGACCGTCATTCCACCTTTCTTTGGAACTACTTGAACTGGGCTTACCCAAGCAATCATAGAAATGGGTAAATCATCCCGGCACAAGCAATTTTTTCCCCTCTTTTCGACCTACTTCTTTCATAGTTGGATTGAGGCGTCTTTGAGGTTGAGCCACCGGCTTAAAGTCTTGTTCCATAAGGATTTTATGCATACAATATGAAGGACTTATGCCTTTAAGATCGAAGATTCCAGCCAATTGCTCCTTGATTCACCTTCAACACTTTAATCAATTCTTCCTCCTCCTTGCTTGATAAAGAGCTGCGATAATCACCGGTTTCTTGCTCCTTCTCAAGAAAAACATATTTTAAATGTGGAGGCAACATTTTCAGCTCCAGTTTTTTATCTTGCAACTTGCCTTCACCCTTCAATTCTTCTATCACAACTTCATGCAAAGAAACTTCTTTGAATGTGTCAAGATCTTTCAAGAATTTTTCAATCTCTTTTTCTTCTTCTTCATTCAGGACATCAAAGGCATCAATTAAAGCTTTCTCCAAAGGACTTGAAGTATGCAACTCTTTACTTGCCTTCAAAAACACTTCATCAAGAACATCTACTCTAAAACATTCCCCATTGTCATTGGGATATTTCATAGCTTCAAAGACATCGAAATTGACTTCATCTCCTTGAACTCTCACCTTTAACTTGCCATCATCAACATCAATTAAAACTTTGGCAGTTTTCATGAAAGGCCTACCCAAAATAAGAGGAACTTCTTTATCTTCCTCCATATCCATCACCACAAAGTCCACTGGAAACATGAATTTATCTACCTTCACAAGCACATCTTCCACAACACCATGAGGTCGTTTGATTGATCTGTCAGCTAACTGTAACGTCATCCTTGTAGGTTTGATTTCTACCTCCCCCTCACCAATTCTTTCTAGCATAGAGAGAGGCATAAGATTGATGCTTGCACCTAAGTCTAGAAGTGCCTTACCAACAGATAAACATCCTATAGTGACAGGAAGAGTAAAGCTTCCAGGATCCTTTGATTTCTGAGGCAATGATTTCTGAATAATTGCACTGCAACCAGCTTCCAGTTCAATTGTTTCTTCTTCTGTAAATCTTCTCTTCTTAGTTAAGAGTTCTTTCATGAACTTAGCATAAGCGGGCATTTGCTCCAATGCTTCAGCAAATGGAATGTTGATCTGCAGTCTTTTGAAAATATCAAGAAATCTTGCAAATTGTCTTTCTTTCTCCTTTCTTGTTGGAGCATGAGGATAAGGAAGATGTTTGACTGGAGGACTCTTCAATTTTTCTTCCTTAACTAACTGACTCTTACTTTTCTTCTCCTCAATTTGTTTTTTCTCCAACTCTTCTTCTTTTTCTTGTTCACTCTCTTTTTCTTTTTCATTTTTTTCACCCTCTTTATTCAACTCTACTCCTTTATCACTCTCTTTTTCTTTTTCATTAACAACCTTCTCTTCAACTTCCAGATTCTCTCCAATACCCTTTCCAATCACAGTACCTCTCCTTGTTGTAATGGAATTACAATGCTCAGACACCTTTCTCCCTTGGATTAACTTTGTGTATTAGCGTAAAAGTTACCTTGATTTTGTCCACCACCGCTTGCCAATTGTCCTACCTGCATTTCAAGGTTCTTAATGGAAGCTTCAGATTTTTCTCGATTGTTCATGGAAGCTTGCATAAACTGAGTAAGAGTATCTTCCATCTTAGACATCCTATCAGGTTGAGTAGGTCTATTTGAAGGTCCAGCATCTTGTCTCCATCCAAGGTTAGAATTTGGATTTGGTCTCCAACCTTGAGAGTAATTGTTAGAATAATTGCCTTGCCTTCCTTGATTGCCCAAGTAATTAGCTTGCTCCTCTTGTGTTGCATCTGGGGTTGAACAATGGCCATTTGGATGATCTCCTATCACATCTTTGAATCTGTTGAGAGGAAGAGCTTTGCATACCCTGCAGCTGTTGTGGAAGCTTAGACATTTGCTTCGTCAATGCTTCAAGCTGTTGAGTCATAAGTTTGTTCTGAGCTAGAATGGCGCTGAGTGTCCAACTCTATAACTCCTCTCTTATGTATGGAACTTCGTCATGTTGAGCTTGATGATCATTTGCAATATCGCATCAATGATAGTTATTGCTTCCTCGAGCTTTTTGACATCATTGAACCTCCACCGACGATCTAAAATCATCTTCGTTTGAGGTCTCAATCCATTGCAAAATATGTGCAGCTGAGCTATATCATCAAAGCTATGATTAGGACATTTTCTCAGCAAAGCTTTATATCGCTCCCATGCTTCACACAATGGTTCATCAGCTCCCTGCGAAAAAGTAGCAATAGCAGATTTTGCACTAATATATCTAGATGGTGGGAAAAATCTAGCTAAGAATTTTTCTTCAACATCTTCCCATGTGGTAAGACTCTGATTTGGATGGGATTGAAGCCAAGTCTTGGCTTTTCCTGTCAATGAAAATGGAAACAGCCTCAGATAGACAAATTTTCTTCATCATCTTCGAAAATCCCATTGTACCACACAACTCATAAAAGGTAGAGAGGTGAGTGTATGGGTCTTCATGGTCTAAGCTCGCAAACTGATTTGAATTAATCAAACTTAACAAAGCTGGCTTCATTTCCATGGTATTTGCTGATGGTTTGGCAATGCTCGAAAAATGTCTGGGACCCTGCTGCTGAGCATAGTCTCCCAAGGTTCTTCTTTGATTATTCTGATTCTGAGCATTGTTGTTGTTGGCATTGTTATTACCTGGTGGATTGTTGTTATTGTTGTTCCCTGGTGGATCCATTTTATCCTGTTGTTGCACAACTTCAGAATAAGTAGGAGTAGAAGGGCCTGCTTGTTGTTGCTGTAATTTGTTTAGCAACTTCTCTTTCCTTGTCTTACTATTGTTCTTCCTTGCTGTTTTTTCAATCTCCGGATCAAATAACAATTGATCTTTAGGAGTTTTACCTCGCATAGAAAGAACAAAGACACTAAACAAAGGGTCAGCACCAAATACTGGTTAAAAAGAAGATATATTATAACTATACACTAATAAAATTAAAATTAACAAACTTAACAAGTAATAAATGTGAATTTAGAAAGTATCTAACACGTAATTCCCAAGAATCTACGCCAGAAACTTGTTAGGATTATGGCAAGCGTACCAAAATACCGAAGTTTACAGTGATAAGTAGGGTTGTCGTATCCACAGGGAATCGTGTAATACTCGTTTAATTCACACTTATACTAATTAAGTCCAAAAGATCTATGTACATATATATTCACAAAATATCTCATGTTTTTAGATTAAGAGTTTCTAACATACAAATTCTTAGTTTTAAAGAAAATAAACACTAATGAGTAAAGCGGATTGATGATAATATTGGAAACGAGTTGGGATTGGATTTCATCAACCTCACCACTTATGAATTCAATACTCATATACGACTATTTTCATTACCAATGATATTACGAATGAAGTTTACTCAATTACCAATTCGTTAGTAAAGGAGATTCTAAGCTTTTCACTTTAAATAACAATTCCTTGATTATTCAAAGAGATTACTTGCATTAAGATTAGCATTCAAAAGTAACTAATGAATCAAGCTCTATTCCTAGTAACAAAACTCATTAGGTGATTTCATTCAAATCTAGAATTAGAAAGTATTTTCCAATCACAATCTAACTCACAAATCTAAATATGATTGATCAAGTCATATAAGGCATTAAACATAGAATGAAATCACTATCATTGATAAGAAGAGATAGCATATAATTGTAAAGAAATTACATAAAAGTTTGGTTGATTACATCCAAATCCCAACTACAAAAGAGTTAGCTACTCATTATCATGAGAGCCATATACAAATACCATGAAGATTGAGAGATGAAAGATGAAAGATAGTGTCCCTTTGATTCCCCAAAGGTTCTCTTATTTTCTCCTCCTTTGATTCCTCTCCCTTCGTCAGTCCCTTCAAGTCTGAAATGATCTATCCTTTTATATTGCTCCAATTCAGTAAAAATAGAGTTTAAACCGCTTAGAATTCGCTCAGCTCCAAGGATTTCGCTTGGCTGCATAGCATTCTTCATGCTGAAGAAACGTGCGTCGCTTAGCGCGATTTTCGCTAGCGAATTCAAGTTGGTTTGCGGTAACAATTTCAGGTCGATTCGCTGAGCGAGTGTCCTTGGCTTAAGCGAAAATTGGACAGCTTTGATTCCTTCTTTGATTTGCCTCAATTCAGCCTACATAAATTTAACAAGGAATTTTGGATGAATTCTAACATCATTAAAAACATAATACTCTAATAAAAATATTTACAAATACTAACTTGAGGTAAGAAAACATCTTTTAATTCAAACAAATGAGTTAATGAATGCCATAAAAAGCTCTAAAAATGTAAGTAAAATTGGCACTTATCAACTGCTCCTTCTGTCTTACTCAGGACGAGAGGTTTGATCACCACCTTGTTTTGATTCTCAACGATTTCGAGAAAAATATATTCTTTGGTCTTTTTTCCGTGATTATGAATCTCGTCGGTTTGTTTCTTCATCTCTGCATTCTCCGCTTTTAGTTGCTCTATAGTCGCAAGCAACAATTGGTCCGTCAATGGTTGTTCCCCCGGGTCTGCTCGATTGTGACTAGGTTCTCCCTAGGAAAAGTCCTAATGTGTGCGCACTCCTTGTTTGAACTTTGATGGACAACGAATGAAATTGAGGCCCATGCTAGTTTACTCGTCCCCATGGTGGGTGCGGGGTGCCAATGTTCCAGTATGGAATGGTGGTTGGTCTTCTCTGCTTCAATGAATGCTCTTCTAAAGCTCTGGCAGGGGGGATATACCTACAAAAGAAACTTCGATGCCTAAGTTAGATAAAGCTTTAGAAGGGTTTAGATAGAAGACTGGATTGTGTGTGTGTTGACCATACCTGGGGGGCTGAACTCCCTTATATAGTGTAGATAGTTCTGAAATATACTCTCCATTTGAACTCATTGATCCGTTATACGCTCCTCATATAAGGCTTAGACCTTATCTATTGGCTTTGTTCGTTATACGCTCTCTATGGGATCAGGATTGTCTATAGTTGAGTTCAGCTGCAGGACTCTGCATTTGGGCAAATTTAAGCCACTTCACCCCTTTTTAGTGCCCAAAAACTTATCTTTTTTTGCGACCAGTTTTTTGCGGGTTATACAGGGCGAGTCAAAGTGGGTTGAAGGGTTAGAAATCTCAACCCAACCGATAAAAAAGACGGATTAAACGGGTTGATTTGATAGACTTGAACCCACTTTTCCACCCCTAAACCATATTATTTTGACCTGCTACGGCAAGTAGGGCTGCTCTTGTGCCGGGCACCACCCTTTCAAACAGTGGCACCCTATACGGCCCCTACAACTAAGCCCACAGAATATTAACGGGCCCAAAAAGTGGCCCATTTTCACAAATACTTCCTCTTCTTGTTCCAAAAAACTTCAAGCGCCTTCACAACGTCGTTTTTGGCTCGGCTCGCTTCAGGTTCCCCATTTCTTCTCCCAAATCAGAACGAACAAGTGTTTGATTCTCTTTCTTCAGTGAAGAAGGTCACAACTCACTGTATTCTTGGCGCCCACGAGTCTAATCGAAGCTGGTGTGTCAACAACCAGGTACATACACCTCACAATCGCAATTATCAGATTATTTTGAGCACTTTTTGTGTGTTCGTAGCCGCAACATCTCTTTGCTTGTTTCACTATCCCTTTTGTTACTAAAGAGACTAATAACCTAACCTTTTTGTATTTTGTAGCTGATTTGAAAGTGTTTTAGCAGAGAACATGGCATCGAAAAGGGAAAGGGAAAATGGGGATAGGGTAGAGGAAGAAGGGCTTGATTTTGAATCGAAGAGGCAGAGAGTGGATGAGGAGTCTTCCCCCTCTCCTCCTCCTGTTTCCATTGCAAATCCCCTTTCTGGGCTGGCCAACAATTATGCTGACATTGATGAGGAGGAAGATTATTATAGAAGGAAGAAGGGTTCTATTAGTAATAATAGGAATGATGGGTCCCAACATAATGGGCATAAATATGAAGGGAGTGATGATAGCGATGAAGAAGATGATTCAGATGATCAACCACTTGGTAGAAGGAATAGTCGCCAGGTGGAGGTTCGGAAGGACTGTCCTTATCTTGATACCGTTAATAGACAGGTATTTCATTTATCTGGTTCATTGTAGAAAGGAATTTTGCTGGTTTGCATATGTATGTATTTGTATTTGAATTTGAATTTTGATGGTGTGGTGTGCAGGTTTTGGATTTCGACTTTGAGAAGTTCTGTTCTGTCTCTTTGTCAAATTTAAATGTGTATGCGTGTTTGGTTTGTGGAAAGTATTACCAAGGGAGAGGGAAGAAGTCTCATGCCTATACGCATAGCCTGGAAGCCGGACACCATGTTTATATCAATCTCCAGACTGAGAAAGTCTACTGTCTTCCAGATGGTTATGAAATTAATGATCCTTCATTAGATGACATTCGGCATGTCCTCAACCCTAGGTTCGTCTAATTTGTTCATTTGGCTTTGCTTGTTGCAGACAAATTTTTAAGACCGTATTTGTTTCTCCTAATTTCATCTGCTATTGGCTGGGGACTACTTTAATATTTTTCCATCTTTCGTCCAATTTTTGTATCTGCTGTTAGCCCAGACTTTTTTTCCTTTTGTATCCCTCCAAATGAGAGATTTTTATATATTCTGTTCAAAATAGAGCAAGTATTTTCACCGAGGGTTGTAGTTAGTGGTCACTTGCCTATAGATAGAATAAGTAGTTTGTGAGAATCTTGGGATTGAAACTTGGGTTGGACACACACTTCACACATTATGAATAGGCGTGAGACTGGATCCTCAGTGGTGTCGTATGTATATCATCCACTCTATGATAGGGTCAGAGGTATGCCATAAAGTCGGAGAGAACCCTGGACAATGCCTTGGACCAGTCAGTAGGGGTTCACCCATGATGTTCAGGCCAGCCTTGGAACCCATTTTATGTACCCACTTAGCTTTGTTATGCATTTGTCTTCTTTCTGCTCATGGATGTGCCAAACTTCTTGTAACATGTTTTTTTTTTTTTTTTTTGGATCACTTGCAGTCACCTTAAAAGATCAAACTTTTTTAATTCATAATTACATAGAAATCTTTAGAGCTCTATCATTAATTAAGTTCTTTTTTTTTTTTTCAGTTTATCATTTATGATTCCATCCTCACTTTACCCTGTCTTTATGCTGATCTCTTTTAGAGATCAACTACTAGAATAAATCTAAGTGTATTCATATTGTTCTCTATCTTTAGGTTTACTGCAAAAGACGTTGAACAACTTGACAAAAATAAGCAGTGGTCTAGGGCGCTTGATGGTTCTAGTTACCTTCCTGGAATGGTATATTTCGTCTTCTTTCTTAAGAAAATTGAAATTTTGCTTATTGTTGATTGGTAGTTTGATGTTTTATGGCTTATTTATATCCATTATATGAAAAAATTTCAGGTGGGACTTAATAATATCAAGGAGACTGATTTTGTGAATGTAACAATTCAATCCTTAATGAGAGTTACCCCCCTGAGGAATTTTTTCCTCATCCCTGAAAATTATCAACATTGCAAGTCTCCACTTGTTCATCGATTTGGTGAACTCACTAGGAAGATCTGGCATGCACGGAACTTTAAAGGACAGGTTTGTTTCTGATATAGTCGTTGTTAATCTATTATTTTTGAAATTTTGCGGCCTATCTTTAATATGCATATCAACAGGTCAGCCCACACGAGTTCCTACAAGCTGTAATGAAAGCAAGTAAAAAAAGGTTTCGGATAGGTGCACAATCTGACCCTGTTGAGTTCATGTCGTGGCTTCTTAATACACTGCATGCAGATCTGAAAACTTCAAAGAAGAATACAAGCATAATTTATGAGTGTTTTCAGGTTCTTCTTATCCACACTAATTCCTTTTTTATTTTCTTTTGGTCGATGTATTTGTTGCTTGCCTGCAACTAGTCATTTAAGATTTTTTTTTAATTAAATTTACTGTGCTTGCAGGGTGAACTTGAGGTCGTAAAAGAGATTCCGCACAAAATGATCACTGATAAGAAAGAAAATAGTGAGGACCAAAACAACAATGAGAAACTTTCAGATGAGCGGTATGCATCTCTTAAACAAGCTTCAAAAATGCCGTTTCTAATGTTAGGGTTGGACTTGCCGCCGCCTCCTCTTTTCAAGGATGTGATGGAGAAAAATATAATACCCCAGGTACCACTACACCTAATGTTATGTTACTGCTTATTACATATGATTTGCTGCCGTTATATTTTGCATTGATGTGAGCTTCATTGAAGCTTGGTTCTTGTTATTTTGGTTGTAACTGTTATATCCGTTAGACATATGTATAAATAGGAACACTGTGGATATGAACGTCAAGAAGGATGTTGTTGAACCAAGAGTAGTAACTTATTGTCATGTTGTCACATATAAACCATTATTCTAAAACATAACAGCTAGTTTGGGATATTTTCTTGGGCAATTGAGCATATGCCGTCATGCATCTTTTGTAATAAAATTTTCTCTCGTTGTCTTACCAGCTTTTACTGTAACTTTTCAAGTAAAGTAGATAGGTATTCTGATTATAATTGTTTTGCTCGCTAGGCTGCTATTTTACTATCTCACCTATAAAAGTATATTTTTGATTTACAAGACATGCATGACTGATCTAGGCATTGATGATGAGAATATCGCGTTGAAGTTCTTAGAGCTACTAATAGATCTACTGTTGCAAATTATCTATTCTTATTCGTCTTGACAATAGATTGTCTAATTTGACTAATAACTTCATATGGACCCTAACGCGATGCGTGAATACTACGAACTTCTAAATTCAATGATTAATTAATGATGCAAAAGATACATTAAATGATAGGAATAAGAATAGTTTGTAATTTGATGAGCATATTTAACTCTTTATTTGCTTAGATCGGAGCATTCTAATTTATAAGGGAACATCCTATATTGACCAAAAACATATTGTTCTCCACGACACAAAGCAAATTCCTGATATAACATTTAGGGCCAATTGCATCCAAGTATAGCAAAAACATTGTCCTGCATGAAGGAGTGTGGAGAATACATGTTCCCCCCGTTTTTTGTGGGATTAACAGCCGATTTCAGTATAGTAAACATTTTCTTCCATTTAATGCATAGTAAACATCCTATATTGACCAAAAACATATTGTTCTCCACGACACAAAGCAAATTCCTGATATAACATTTAGGGCCAATTGCATCCAAGTATAGCAAAAACATTGTCCTGCATGAAGGAGTGTGGAGAATACATGTTCCCCACCTGTTTTTTGTGGGATTAACAGCCGATTTCAGTATAGTAAACATTTTCTTCCATTTAATGCATTTTGTTTTGGTCAGTATAAGAATGATTTATCTAGTTATTTGCTGTTACACACACACACACAGATACAAACACAAACACGCGCATATATTGCATGTACATGTATTTTTTTTTGGTTTCTGTACGTGTAATGTTGTATTTCCCGGTACACTTCTCTGAAATCTGAATAAACATGTTCCAAGTTGCATTGTGACTTTGCTTCTATAAAATCTCGACATGAGAGGATCCTTTTTAGGTTGATCTCCATTCAGTCTAATTCTTTTCAGCATATTCTCCCAACATCCCATTATTTTGCAACTCTAGTTTGGGCTTTGACATGAGCGGATTCTTGTTTGGTTGATCTCCATTCAGTCTAATTCTCATCAACATGTGCTCCCAAGTTCCCATTATTTTGCATCTCCAGTGTTGGCTTGTACAAATATTGTAGCTATTGACCTTCTCATATGGAAAGATGCCTCCCAAGCATTTTTGTAAACTCTAAAAATTCACCAGGAGACAAATTACTTTGGAGATCATTTTGCACTCTCTAGTTTCTGCCACAAAATACCTGTGCAATATTGTAGTTAAAATTCCTATTTTCTTATATGGTTTGTTTTGTTGCTATGTTTCAATTTTTGGTAAATACCCTGTCTATGTGCTATCTCATTGCTGGAGGTTTATGAATTTAAATTGCACACCCGTGCTATTTTTCCATGGCCATCTGACATTTCAGTGTAGTTTAAGTAGATCTTTTTTATTTGAGTCCTCCACCTGGAAAACACCGTGAGGAAAAAGTTTAAAAGAAAAAATGGTGGCATTCCCAAGATTAGTTCATTTTGCAATTCTATGACGAGCTTCCTAGTTTTGTGTTTTTGTTTTCAGTTCATTTTAGTTTTTATTAAAGTTTTATCTGTCTCTCTTGCTTGCTGATAAGGTTTAGTTCCTAGGTTCCACTGTTTAACATACTAAAGAAGTTTGACGGTGAGACTGTCACAGAGGTGGTTCGTCCTCACATAGCAAGGATGCAGTATCGTGTTACCAGATTGCCCAAGTATATGATTCTTCACATGCGGCGATTTACTAAGAATAATTTTTTTGTGGAAAAGAATCCTACTTTGGGTAAGAAGTTGTGTTGAAACGAACTGTAATTTATTCAATTTAATACCAGCCTGCTTATTTCTAAGCTCACCCTAATCCAATGAATATTTTTTTTCAGTCAACTTTCCTGTGAAGAACCTGGAGTTGAAGGATTACATTCCCTTGCCAACACCAAAAGAAAATGAGAAGCTGCGGTCTAAATATGATTTAATTGCCAATGTTGTTCATGATGGCAAACCTGGTGAAGGATCCTATAGGGTATTTGTGCAACGCAAATCAGAAGAACTATGGTAAATTATGTTTGTTGATAAGAAAAAAAAAGTATAAATCTGAATGGGTGTTTAACAATTTGAAGGTCTAACACCTTGATTTTTTAGGTATGAGATGCAGGACTTGCATGTTTCAGAAACACTTCCACATTTGGTCGCGCTTTCAGAAACTTATATGCAGATATATGAGCAGCAGCAGTGAAAGGCTGAATTCAAGTCCTTTTCTGCGAGCACGGTAACCTGAAAGCTCAATGTGTTCTGAAGGATCGAGAATATGTATGATACATAATTCACTTGCGCACAGAAAATTGGTTAACAGGCAGCGGTTGAGTTTAGATTCTTGGGGGGGAAAAATGATATTTGTTTGTGATTATTGAGGCTGTCTAAACACGTAATAGGAACTTCTATAGCATTTAACTTTGACTGGTTCATAATATTCAGACGTGAAGGACTCCGTTGAAATTTTGTAGTACTTGATCTGAAGTTAGCTTGTGAGTAACTCATGAAATGTGACGGATCCGTTAAAGCTTCTTTTAGAAATAGATTGCTTTGTACCAAAAAATAAAAAATAAAATAAAGGATGTTTAACCATTTGCCATTCCCCTTCAGGCCCATTTGAATATTATAGGCTTCGTAGCGCTTATCTTTCGTCGTGGCTTATAGATGGTAATTTTTTTCCACCTGTTTTATTAATAACAAATAACAAATTTGCAATTCGGTCAAGCTATAATAATGAACTCAGTAAGGGTTACTTGTATGGAGAGCTTACAGATTTTCTGGGAATGTTGCAACTCTAAGAGCGTGTTTGGCAATGTATCCCAGGTATGTATTTCAGGCAGTTTGTAGTTTCTAATTATATGTAAAAGAGATATTCACGGCGGGGAAAAATAACCAAAAAAATTAGCGAAAACTCTGTCTCGGTGTGTTACACTTAATAGAACTATGTCTGGATGTGTCATGCTCAATAGAAGTTTCATTACCATTAAATGATGTTAATGTTCGGAGAATTTAAGCAACACATTTAACGCCTTGTTTGTTTAAAAAGTTAGTTTTTAATTAAAAGAATAATTGGGAAGCCTTATAAGAAAGCAAAAACAAAAACTGTTATTAATTTTTTTTTTCCAAAAAAAGTTTGCAAGAAAAAATAACTCTAAAAAAAGCACTGCAATATAATCACTTCTTTAGAAAAGCTTTGACCGATTTATCTTATTTCATGATTGCTAACTTATGCACTTTAAAAAAATTTAAGACATAAAATTTTTATCATAAAATTTAGTTGATAGTTCATTATTTTTTAAGTTCACAGCTAAATGTTTCAAATTGGGTTCAATATTATCCTCTCCCATTATGTTGAAGTGGTGAACCTGCTCTTCTATCCTCAACTTCTTTTGCTCTCAAAAGAGTAATATTCTTTTGGTAACTTCTGTTATGTCCTGAACTGCACAAGCATATAAAATCATACCACAAACACAATAATAGCCATCTATAACTATTTATTTGCTTAACTTAGGGGCAGCCAAACAGAATGACAATAATATCTTCTACACACAGCAAATCCGTATATTTTTATCTCCACTTCACTATTTTTACACGTTACTACTATTTTGGATGTTCTGTTAGCTTAAATTTCTCTCTCAATGGATAACCGTATTTACCAAATGCTTTATTATTCTTGACCAACAGACATACCCCTTTGGCCTCAACCCTTCCAAGGGGCATGTGGTTCCACAACCCAGCTTCCCAAACCTTCATGTTTTCTATGCTCCTCTATTGGATTTCCAAGTGCCCATTAAGAAAATGGAGTGCATAACAAGAAGGCAATCTTCTGTGCTGCTCTCAGCCTTAAAATTTAAACCCATCATTGTTTTCTCTTAGCAAGTTAGCACCTCCACATTAGAAAATGGAGAACAAAGCAACAATTCTAATGCAAAAGTATGAGCTTGGGCGCATGCTTGGTCAAGGCAATTTCGCCAAAGTTTACCATGCAAGGAACTTGAAGACAGGCCATAGCGTTGCCATCAAAATATTTAACAAAGAGATGATCATGAGGGTAGGTTTGAAGGAGCAAATCAAGCGCGAAATCTCAGTGATGCGTCTTGTGAGGCACCCCAACATTGTGGAGTTCTATGAGGTCATGGCAAGCAAAACAAAGATATATTTTGCAATGGAATATGTGAAAGGCGGCGAGCTTTTCGACAAAGTGTCCCGGGGGAAGCTGAGGGAAGATGTGGCTAGAAAATATTTCCAACAGTTGATTGAAGCTGTTAATCACTGCCACAATAGAGGGGTGTATCACCGTGATCTCAAACCTGAGAACCTTCTTCTAGATGAAAATGGGGACCTCAAGGTTTCAGATTTTGGTCTTAGTGCATTGTTGGAATCCAAGAAAAAAGATGGACTTCTTCACACAACATGTGGAACTCCAGCTTATGTAGCACCTGAGGTGATTAAGAAAAAAGGTTATGATGGAGCCAAGGCAGATATTTGGTCTTGTGGGGTTATTCTCTATGTTCTCTTGGCTGGTTTTTTACCTTTCAATGATAAAAATTTAATGGAAATGTATAGGAAGATTACCAAAGCAGATTTCAGATTCCCACAATGGTTTCACTCAGATGTCAAAAGGCTTCTCTATAGAATTCTTGATCCTAATCCAAGGACAAGGATTAGTATTACCAAGATCATGCAAAGCAGTTGGTTTAGAAAAGGGTATAAGCAAATTGAATCACCACAATTGCCACCTTTATCCCCTACACGTGGCGATATCTCGGATGTTCATGATGCTTTTGATTCTTCAAGTTCATGTGGAAGTCCAGTGTCTATTAAAGAAGAAAGCCCTATGAAGCCATATTGTTTCAATGCATTTGATCTCATATCACTTTCTTCAGGATTTGATCTTTCTGGTCTTTTTGAGAAAGATAAGAGTGAAAGACAGCATGCAAGATTTGCTAGCAAGAAACCACCTTCGGTTATTGTGTCAAAACTTGAAGAGATAGCACAGATAGATGGTAGATTTAAGGTTATGAAGAAATATGGGATTGTTAGATTGGAGGGAATTGAGACAGGGCTAAATGACCAACTCAGTATAGATGCAGAAATTTTTGAAGTTACATCTTCCTTTTATATTGTTGAAGTGAAGAAAATTGCTGGAGAAACATGTGAATATAGGAGATTCTGGGAGCAGTACTTAAAGCCTTCTCTAAATGAAATAGTTTGGGCTTGGCAAGGATATGAGTAACAGCAATAGTAGCATCAAAAATATTTATAGGCTCCTTTTTTTTCTTGGATAGAAGGTGCTCTTCTAAGCTTTCTTCTATCTAATTGTCTTAAAAACATGTTGAAACCTTGTTCTCAATGCTCCTTTCTTTCATACAGTTTTTCTTCATATATGAAGTTGAAAAATATTATGTATAGAAATATGCTTTCTGTTTCTCTCACGATTATTTAAATTGCTCTTGTGTGTAAGTTATATTTAACTGATATTGATAACCTTGCTAGAACTTTGGGTAAGTTAGAAATATACACAACTTCGAGGCTTGCATGTAGCAGTTTAAACTTTTAGAATAGTTTGGTTTTGGACAACATTGTATAATTAGAATTATGCATTAAAAGTACTCACAAGGCTAACAGGATATCACCCAATATAGCAAATTAGAGACAGTAAATTGTTATGTACACAATTTTCAATATTTCGTTTGAATTTGTAGTTTGTACTCACTGCGCTTTCTATAGCAGGACATCTGCTAAATCTGGAACCAGAGGCAGTCCTTGAGTATGCAATCATGATTCCTTCCCAACCGGAGAATGGACAGGGCAATCACTTCCATATATCACACTTGTTGCTAGCTGTATAATGGCAGTATTAGTTTCTGTTTACATGTTATTGTTAAATCTCCAAGCCAAGGAAATTGGACACGGATTCCCTGCAATCGCGAAACAGTGCAGTCAGTAGATGTTGGCCGTTAAGAATTTGTATTTTAACTTCATCAAATCTGTTTTAAAATAAAACTTGAAATCTGAGTCATCTGATCTTTCATCCTACGCACAAGATCGTGACTGCTGGAAATGTTGACTGCGACAAATCCAATTCCGACAATTACGTGCATATGCTAAAACTCAACGGGAATATTGACCATCATGGATGTTAGAATTCAAGTGTGAGTGGTTAGTCTCGTATTAACTAGGAATGAGCTAAATGAAGGATATATAAAATATTTGACTCATATGTCCATTGCCTTGATGTTTTGAGTGGAGATATGGTTTTATGTTCATTAGCTCGTTGTAGCTCCCGGTGCTCCCCACACATGAGAAAAGGGCTTCAGATTGGTTCTACACTCCTTTTGTTTTAAAGAAGGAAAAAAATATGGATAAATGAAAATTGACAGAAGGCTTTAGTTATAAGATGCATCCGTTCATACATCAACAATTTTCACTTCCCCTATTTTCCCGTCCCTTTGATGTTTGAAAAAAATTAAAGTCTATAAAGTAATTAGTAATATATTTCCATGACCAATACTAGTGAAATTTCTGCACCATCTACCTTCTCTCCGATAAAGATTTTGAAAATCAAATAGCATACAATTAAAAGGATGAAACACCATATAGTATGAAATTGGAAATTATCAATCAATTTGACTCATTCTATCTGCTTCTAAGCTGATTTTTATGTCAGTCGTTACGCCTACTTTTTCTACCTTCCCTCATTTGTAAGTTTAACATGAACAAGAATGCTACACGTATATATAAATCTAATTGTCTGTTTTCCTCTCCCCGGATTGAATTATCTGCTAAAGCCAACCAGATTGTGTAAAAATCAAATTGTGCTTAGTGAAAGTGGATAAAGATGATAAATATGTACATCCCAAAATTTCTAGAGGATACTGCTCAGCTAGCCATATCAGCGATACATTTTGCATTGGCGTTATCTGAGCCTCAGTAAATGTAAATGCTTGTATGTATATTTCTATTCAATTCAATTCAATTATCTTTTCAGTTGAAAATTATTATTCCCTAACAAGCAGTGTATCCAAAAAGTCCAAATAAATTATCTTTTGGATTGAATTTCTTCCTAAACTCCAAAAAATAAAGATGACAGTGGAAACACGCAAAGAGTCTTTGTCAAGATACATACCTACTAACTCTTGTTACCCACATTAGTGGCCAAACAGTCAGCAAGTAGTTTTTTTTGGTACAAAGGAGGATAACGCTATAATAAGGCCACCTATAATATTCGGATAATTCAGTCTAACAACTAATTTTCTAAACGTCAAAAGTTGCTTGTTTTCTCAGAGGGTGAGAGGGTGCACGATCCTTTTTTTTTAATAATGTGGAAAGGGTGCATAAATCATAATCCTTTGCCTACCTTAAGTAGGCTACACATCTATTAATTAATTACCAAATTCAACTAATTGCTTATTTATATATTAGTAACTAAATTTATTTTTCCGTAAAAAAAAAACTAAATTTATTAACTTTCATTCAACTGATTTAGAGTATATTTGGACTCCCCTTTCAAAACTTCAAATGCATATTTGCCACAATAATATCTATAAAAACTTCGAGGCCAACGTGAGTCACGCTTAATTATTTATGAAAATTGATATATAATCAATTATTTTTATGTGTTCCATTTAAAAAAACTAAACTAAAAGTATTTCTTGTAAATAACTTAGGTTCATTAATGTAATAAGAAAAATTGTATTCCTTGAATAATAATGAATCAATTGTTCTCATTTTTCAAATTTAAATTAGTTTGGCTATTTACTTTTTTTTTAGACAAAGACAAAAGAAAAAAAAAGCAACAAAACAAAAACTAAACGGCTACTCTCGCCTAAAGGAAGTACCCATAACATCTGTCAACAAAAGCGGGCTCAAGCCAATAGGAACTCCCTGACAATAAGGGCAACATCACATCTCGCTCCCAACTTTGCTAAGAAATCTCCGTATTGATTTCCCTCACGAAGAGTGTGGTGGATTTCTAGCACCTAGTCCTTCTCTAGAAACTGGCGGATAACACCAAGCTCATTCGCATATAAGTGAAACGGCGAGACCTTTTCAAAATAAGCTTCACTGCGACCAAAGAGTCCAAATAACATTGTAATTTCCGGACCCCCCTCTTCCAACATAATTAAAGACCGTAATAAATAGCCATGATCTCTGAGTGAATGATATTTGACCCTCCCACACTACCATAGAAACTCGAATGAAATTGCCATTATGGTCCCTTAAGAGCCCTCCAAACTCGGCTTTCCCTGGATTAGTCAACGCGCTGCCATCCACATTCAGAACAAACTCACCGTCATCTGGCTTCTTCCAAGACACATCACGAGGAACCCGAACCAACACATCTTCGCCCATTGCAAACGCGGACTTGATGTTGGCTGACCCAGAAACAATCTTGGTGACCAAAGCTGGCAGAGATACATTCTCATCTTCAAACACTTTTTTGATTTCTCGCCACCCATAGATTCCACAAGACCACCGCAATATCCTGCAATGTCGAGCCATGATGCTTACGAAGCCAATAACTAACATAATCACCACCGATTGGCAGCACTTGAGGCGTAAACCCACACGTGGAGGCTTAATTTTGATGAGTGGCCAAAAACTTCATAACAACAAAAGTGTTAGGAGTTTGTATACAAATAGTAAGTAAGAAAAAATAACAAATTCCCCATTTTAACAAACTCCCAACTCAATTTACTAATTACTAGCTGTTAGCTCCTGCAACTTTTTAAATTAAGAGATCATGTTGTGACTTGGAACTCATCCCTTAGCCAAAGTTTGTATTTGTGCTCTACAAAATATATTTTTCAGGGGCTAAAATAACTTATCTATATACATAATCTATAATATACTTTATTTCTTTTGGGGTAGCCATGGCTGCCTCGTGGCTATAAGAGGAGTCGCCCCCGCACGTGGACCACAAATCTAGAGCTCTTTTTGCTGTTTTGATAACTAAGAACATAAATTTTTAATTTTAACATTAATTAAAAAGTTAAATTTATTAAATCTAACTAGTGTATTTACTTGTACTCGTACGGGTTAACTGTATGGGTTGTAAATGTATCCAACGTGCAAGAATAAATTTGAAGTTTTCTTTTTAAATTATTAACAGATTTAAATTATTCAAAAAATTTTATATAGATAATTCATTATGAAGTAGAGAATATATATATATATATATATATATATATATATACACGTCAATTTTTTTTTGAAATATAACAAATAAAAAAAGAAAATATCGGATCTATTTTTATTTATGATTTGAGATGATTTTCAACTATGAGTTTCAACAAAAAAAAAATAAAACACACAATTGAATTATTTATCTAAATTATTGTAAGATAAATTCAAAATAAGTTACATGAAAAAGAGATAATCAATTATCTATGCTGGACAAAAAATTAATCCTAGAATAAACTCTGGTTTTTCCCATGTATAATATCAGAGCTTTAAGAAGGAAAAAATAAAAATACATATTGTTTTAGTATTTATTAACTTAAACATAAACAATGATGTGAATATTGCAACGCTGAAAATTTTTAAATTTTAATAATTTGTAAGAGATGAAATATACAAATTATGAAAAAAGATAAAAATTAAATTTATCATTATATAGTTATGATTTTTAAATTAAATATTATGATGTGCATGGTAAAATTAATCATTCATGAAAAGTTATAAAATTAAAAGTAACCAAATTTGTATAATAAAATAATGATAAATAGTATTTGTCAAAAAAATGATGAATAATTTTTTATAATTGATATAATTAATAAATAAAAATAGATAAGTTATTTAAGAGAATATATTAATAATTTACACTGCGAAATTACTTTTTGACATGGTGTAATAATGATTGCTATATTTAAAAAAATAACTAAAAAATAATAAAAAATTGAAATTGATTTAGGCAAAAAAAGTAATGATTATTATGTTGTCACATGACTTAGATAATATTTTGATTGAATGACAAATGTCCAGATATGAGAATTAATTGATTGATATGCTTTAATTTATAACATTTTGAATTTGAACTTGATTTAATTCAAATTTGATTGAATGGTAAAAGTCAAGATATGAGCATTAATTGATTGATATGCCTTAATTAATGAAATATCATGAATTAAAAAATAAAAATAAAAATTTTGTATTTTGGAGGGAACATAATGAATGTGAAGCTGCTACGTGGCATGAGTCTACGTGGCAAAACTCTATTTTATATAATATAGTAGATTTCTGTATTTGAAAAGTTTTGATACTAATAATCTAAAAGTATATAATTAAATAAATTTAAGCAATAATATTTGAAATGAATGAAAAAAAAATAAAATAATAATAAAAGGGTGATATGCCAAATGTTATTGTAGAACACGCGTTGAAACTGAGAATAGATTAAGAGAAGTTTTTGCATTCATGAATAAGAATTTAAATTTAACATATTGCACACTTTGGATTCACCCCTTGACCTTTAGGCCTCCTTTATATAAAAAAAAAAATTAACATATAAAGGTCTATAAAAATTTCATTTAATAATTAACTATTTTTTTTGTGTAGATTTAATAATTAACTATGTATATTCACTAAATTTTTTGGAAACAGAGATAATTAAAAGTGATAGAATAAGGATTGATTAAAAATTATAACTAGAATTTTATTATTCTATTTTTAAAGTACCAACATATTTCTCCCAAGTCTCTAGATATTTTTATGTGCAATTAGCGGAGGAATTTAGATAGAGTAGATAAATGTTGCTTTCGTGATCGTGATGGAGTATTCTCGTGTCAAATGACGATGGATCAGTGCCGTCCTTCAGCTGCTAACTAACCAATTAAGAAACCCAATTAGTCCAAATCTTGAGGGCAAACGTACGATCGAGTGCATGCGTAGTTTAACGTGAAGTGATTGCGTTTAGTGTTTAGTAGTGTAAGGCCTTTACGTTAAAATACTGTTTTAATTTTTTATGTTTATTTTAAGTTTTATTTTAGTTTTTTATATTTTATTTGTTTTGAATAGGTACTTTACGTTACAAAAGTTATACTAAAATAGTCCTACCATTAGTAATATCGTCAAAATACTGAGTTGATAGTTGAGTTGACACGTTAGTGACCAAATTGAAACAAAAAATATATAAGAGACCAAATTGGCACCAAATAAAACATAAGAGAAGGACCAATTTGGTCCTTTATGTTTTTTTGGTTTCAATTTGGTTCCTCAACGTGTCAAGTCTGCTGTTAACTCAGTATTTTGACGGTGTTACTAATTGTAAGACTATTTTAGTATAATTTTTATAACGTAACGGATCAATTTGAAACAAATAAAATATAAAAGATCAAAATAAAATCTAAAATAAACATTTTGGATTAAAATAGTATTTTAGTATTTCGTTAACGTTTTTTTTTTTTTCCTAAGAAACGTACAAAGAAAAGGTGCCATCGAATATTTTTCAGCAGCAAATCCTGAGAGAACAGGTTTGACCAAAGATAAGCTTATCTTCTTATAAAGTTCCAGTTTGATTCGCCCTTTTATGTGAAAAGATAACCACTCTCGTTAATCCACACTCAACAGCATGATAACCTAACACCTCTTCGCATTCCAACAATACCTCTCAAAAATCAAATACGGTGATGTGACCTCAAAAGATCTGCCGGTGAATTCATGCAATTGCAAGTTAAATATCTTGAGCCCGTCACAAAGTAATTTTTTTAGAGTAATGTTATATCAACACCCAGTTTGAAACACCAAGTATAGGATAATATATATATATATATATATATATATATATATATATATATATATATATATATATATATATACATACGGTACAGATATCTACGAAATTGTACAGAATTTATATAGTTTTTCTTTTTACAAATTTTTTTAATCACTTTTTAAAAAATTATTGTCAATGTGGTTAATACAGTTCATATAAGCAGTTAATACAGTTTATTAACTGGTTAATACAGACACAGAATAGTCGTTAGCCACTTACTTGCACAACATTAACCACTTTCGCAATTGGTTAACAATATTAATATTAGTGGTTAATATAGTATTGGAAATGATTAATACAATGTTGGAAGTGGTTAATAGGTATAAGTGCACTCGTTGATATAAGTGATTAACAGACTTAATATTAGTGGTTAATACAGTATTGAAAGTGGTTAATGAGTGCAATTTGACAAATTAGCATCGGAGTGGTATATTGACCAGTTAGTGAACTGCATTGACCACTTGCATGAACTGTATTAACCATTTTGATAATAATTTTGTAAAAAGTGATTTAAAAAAATTGTACGGATTCCATACAATACGGACATACAGTATCCATATAGAATGTCCCAAATTAGGCGTTCATTTATCATTATTCAATTTTTTATCAAGCTTTCTAAACAGGAACTAATCCATCCTTTACAAAATAAATCTCGTTTTAGTAAAGAAAAAATATTCTTAGATAAGCATTATTTTATTTTTTTCAAAGTAATATTAATAATTTTATTCCAATTTTATCTTCAGATTTTTTACTATGTGCCCAGTGGCGGAGTTTGCCTAAAATTTTAGGGGAGCAGCAACTATTAACTAAAATATTATAATTGAAATTCATAAGATCCATATATAATTTTTGAATAAATTCCTAAATTGGTCCTCGACAAAAATTATGGAGACAAATTTAGTCCCTGAGAAATAAACAATATCAATTTGGTCATTAAAAATTTCAAATGTGAGTCAAATATGCAAAGTTATCAAAACCAGACCGGACACTGAACCTGTAACACCTGAGGACGAGATCGACATCGTATTAGGACGACGTATCGAGACCTCGACCAAGACCTTGTGTCGAGATCCCGTGACTAGATCGTTTGTCGAGATCATTTGTCGAGCTGATGAGACCACGTGCACTAGGCCGAAATGAGGAGGTCGCGTGTCGAGTTGATGAAGTCGCGTACCGAGCTGATGAGGACGCAAGTCGAGCTGAGGAGACCGCGTTCACGAACTCGTGTTAGAACCTTGTACGCTTGCACGAGCACCCTTGTCGACATCGTGTCGAGATGACACCTCGTATTCTTTCGAACGTTATTCAGCGCTATTATTATATTGTTTGTAATTATTATATTGTCGGCTTGACCGTTCTCGTCGTGTGTCTAGACCGTTGACCAACAGAGTAGAGGTAATTATGAGAGGAACGATTAAACGGGTAGATGATTGATGGGATTGGCATCTTATAGCTGGAGTTACGATTATGCCCTTCCAGCTGTATTCACGATCAGTTTTCCCTCAAACACTCATTTCTCTTTTCTTCTTTCTTCTTCCTTCCTTCTGCTCTGTGTTTCGTTGTTTTCTTCAAAAACTTCCATCGACGAAACCGTGAGTTCCATCGAGATTCTGCACAAGCTTTCTTCATCAATCTTGTTCATCATCATCTTCTCGACATATCTCGCCTGCTCGATCACCATTGAGGTATGAAGAACAGATTTTTCTTTTTCTCTGTGCTACTGTTTAGCGCTATTTCTTCTTCCATTTTTAGCCAGTTTTATGCTTCCAAATCATGTCAAACTGGTGGGTTTTCTTCTTCACAATATTACCTATCTTTCTAACCGATTAATTGGGCTTGTAAAACAAATTTCTTCCTCTGTTTTTCTGCAATCGGCAGTGCCCAGAAACCTCCATTTTTGGTTCGTTTCGATTTCTTGTTTTTCATTCGTTGCTTCTGGTTATTGTTGTTGTCGATCTATCTGTTGAAGCATCAGATAACTTTTTCATGAAATTTTGATCGAAATCCCTAACTTTGTGTTAGAGGAAAAATATATTCAGTTCTTGAGTATTATATTTTCTGGGTTGTGGTTAAGTTTGGGATGAGAGCTAGATGTATTAGAACCCATGGATCGATCTGAGTTATGTTTGTTTTAGGAAGTCTGATTCCCGAGATCGAGTGATTTCCGAATCAAGGTGTACGGGAAAGCGAATCCAAGGGCGTGGAAGCGGAATCCGGATCGAGGAATCATGCGTGTCGAGGTCGACCGAGAAGCGTGCGTGTCGAGGTCGATTGAGGACTGCGTGTCGGTCGTTGTCGAGCTCGTTGAAGACAAATTAGTCGAGGTCGTTGTCGGCGAGATTAACTTGGAGTTCGGTAAGGGCAACTCCTAGAAATCTCTAAGGCTTTATTTTATAAGTCCTTAAGTAAGGGCGCTTCACATTAATACTTTCGTAGTATGCTAGCGTAAGGGCATTTCATATGCTACGTGGTTATGTTATTGTGTATGGATTTCCTGATTTGTGTCGAGCTTGAAATGTTGTGATATGATTGAGTTTTTGCATGTATTTAATATGTGATTGAATATATGTCGTGAATTGTGTATTGCATGTTGAATTGCGTTTCTTCATGTCGAGCTTGCTCTTTTATTTGACATGCGGTTGAATATCTTGTGTTTAACTCTTTGAATATCGTATGCGGTCATCGAGTGAGCGAGCTAGGTGAGTCGTATGACGTTTTTGAGCCGTGACCCGGATAACTGAGGGTGCTAGGTCCCCTTTTTGTTTACGGGAGATTGACTAGACGTCGCCACGCTATGGGACTGAGTTAGTGTCTAGGGAGAGCGAGGATCCCAAGGCTTGGCTGGACTTTCCGACATACTGATGCGGCGTGTGCATTAGGAAAATTGTCGAGTCGAAGAAAATGGATTTGCGAGTTGTGTCGAGTTTAGAGTGAGATGGTCGAGTCACGTGTGGTGATTGAGATATATTATTGCTGTTTGCTTATATCTTTTATGTCGAGCTTATCTTGAATTGTTGAGAAGTTGACCACTTTCCCGTGGTGCCTTCAATCCATAGCGGTTACCCAGGCGATGTCGAGCGCGAGGAACTCGACGTAGATGATGCCGGAGGAGCTCGGCGAGGACCAGTGACGACCTCTATCTGTCGTGATTGTTTGTTTGTTGGATGTTTGTTTTTTCGAGGACTGCCGTTTTCTTTTGTGTTCGAGGTCGTGACCAGTTTAGGCGGTGTGTTTTGTTGTTTTGGGGTAGACGGTGGTCTTACTTTTGGAGCGACCCCTGCGTGGGAGTCTGCCGGAGTACCCCAGGTATGATTGCTTTTTGAAGTCGTCGTACCTTAGGTGTATTTTCTTTGCACATTTGCTACTCAGTATTTTGTATACATTATTATTCCGAGTGATATATATATATGTGTATGTTATGCATGTATGTTTTATTAGAATTTAAGTCTTGTGTCTTAGTTGCACCATGTTTCAAAAGTCGTAATTACTCGATGTGCACGAGTTGGTTTTATAAAAAAATATATATATCGTATTTTTAAAAGGCACAAGAGTTTTGTTTTTAAAACACATCTCATATAGGTTTATGTTGAGCTTGGTGTGTTGAGCTCATTAACTCGAGCTCGGTATATTGAGCTCGGTAGCGGTCCGAAAGCAGTCGTTACACTGTTGGTATCGAGCTTGATTCGATTCGGCCGATCGTGCATAGGAATTTGGGTATCCGTGTCGGGTTATGTGTTGGGTACCTAGTTGTATTATGTTGATTCTTTGTTTGATTAAGTGAAGCACTTATTGCTTGAGAAATTGTTTGAATGTTTCTTGATTGAAGCGGTGTGTTTTAACACATCCTTGTTCGAGATTCCGACGGGTTTTGAACTTTGTGGAATCTAATGCCACCTCGTAGGAATCGACATACGCAGCGAGAACGTCGACATGGAGCGAGCTATTCAAGCTATGGCCGAGATGGCGGCAGCCATGGCTCAACAATCAGCTGCCAACTCAACAGGCTAACGCGATGGCTCAGCCAGGACGGCGTTAACTCGTGAACTTGCGGCGGCAACAACAACGAGCGAAATCTTTGCGAGAGGATTGGCGGAGAAGCATGATCCGAAGTTCTACGGTGAGCCAAATCCGGATAAAGGCGATCTTTGGATGCAAGAGATCGAGAAGATCTTTGAGGCACTTCATTGCGGGACAACGTGAAGGTTGACTATGCCACCTACTTCTTGCTAGGAGACGCGATATTGGTGGAGAGGTGAAACAAGCGTTTATAGCGTAACATCGCGAGATGACACGGGAGCTCTTTCGTGAAAGGTTCTTGGACAAGTACTTCCGGATCTTTGCACGGAAGGAACAAGAATTTCTTCAATCGGCAGAAGGCAACTCGACAAAGGTCCGAGTATGCGCCAAGTTCGAATCGTTGGCGAGGTATTTCACCCATTCCGTGATCGAGTTGACCGAGAGATGGTTGAGTGAGAGATTCCAACGAGGATTGAGATTCGACATTCGTAAGTCGATAGTGTCGCTGAGGATCCGAAATCTCCAAGAGTGATTGATCGATGTGTCGAGGTAGAAGGAGTAAGAGCCACAAGAAGAAGACTGTGGGCGGACGGTGAGACCCAGTGCGGGGCAGAGATTTGCACAAAAAGGGAAACAACCGCGAAGAAGCCTTACGACCGACCTCGGGGGAACGACCACAGGGGGACAGATCGTCCGATGACCCAGGAGCGAGGAGTGGAGGTCGACCGTGTCGAGGTGACTTGCTACCGATGTGGAAAGCCGACATTACGCGAGTAATCAGTACTCGAGAAGGAGGAGGTGTGTTTCAATTGCAAGAAGCCGTGGCATTTTGCCAAGGATTGTCCTACACCTAAAGTCAACCGACTATGCTTGCGGCAAGAGCCAAAGGGAAGCGTCAGTGGCTAAAGGCGAGTTTTCTGCATGAGTGGCGAGGAAGTCAACGAGATGATCTTATCCAAGGTGAATGTGAGATCGAGGGTAAATCCTTATCCGTTCTTTTTGATTCGTGCAACCCATTCCTTTATTTCTTCGATGTGTGAACCATTTGAACTTGACTGCGGATCGCTTTACCGCTTAAATTAGTAGTTACAATTTATAAAACCTTAGTCACAAACACCGCATGTCTTAATTGTGTAGTGATTATTGAGTAGAAATTTTGTGGTCAATTTGGTTTGTTTGCCTCTTAAGGGCTTAGATGTCATTCTCGGGATGGATTGGTTGTCATACCACCATGTCCTTTTGGTGTGCCAGTAAAGCGTAATTTTCCGGACCTTGGAGTCTCGATTATCTTTCGCGAGCGTATTGGAGTTTCTTTGAAAGAAGAAGAACTAGGGAATACATGTATCTAGCTAGTTCGGAAGTTTTCCAGACGGTCGGCGTGAAGAATGTTCCGGTGGTGTGTGACTTTGAGGGCGTTTTCAGAAGGCGTGCTGGGTTACCACCGGTCAGAGGTCGAAGTTCTCCATCGACCGATTCCAGGAACAGGACCGATTTCCAAAGCGCCATACGATGTCTCCTGCCGAGAGGAAAGAGTGAAGTCCCGGATCGAACACTTGGAGTCAAAGCAATTCATACGACCGAGCGTGTCACCGTGGGGAGCTCCAGTGTTGTTGGTTAAGAAGAAGGATGGGCGATCAAGGCGTGCGTAGATTATCGTGAGCTCAACAAGGTTACCGTGAAGAACAGTTATCCGTTACCCGCGTATTGGCGACTTGATGGATCAACCGTGGGCGGCGATCTTTTCCAAGATAGACTTGAAGTCGGGCTACCATCAGTTCGCGTGAAGGAGGAAGATGTCGCCAAAGCGACTTTCCAGGACTAGATACTGGTCACTCTGAGTACTTGGTGATGCCGTTTGGAGTGACGAATCGCCCAGGTGTGTTTATGGACTACATGAGCATTTTCCATTCGTTTTTGGATCGATTCGTTGTAGTGTTCATCGGCGACATATTGATTTACTCGAGGAGGAAGAACCACGCAGAACACCTATGTCGAGTACTACGGATATTACGAGATAAGCAACTCTATGCCAACCTGTCGAAGTGTGAATTTTGGCTTGAAGAGGTGAATTTTCTTGGTCACGTGATTTCCAAAGAAGGGATAGTTGTGGATCCAACTAAGATTGAAGCTGTGTTAGTGTGGGAACAGCCGAAGACGGTTACCGAGATCAGGAGTTTTGTCGGCTTAGCAGGCTATTACCGAAGATTCATTGAAGGTTTCTCGAAGATTGTCGCGCCTCTTACACGACTAACGAGGAAGGATCAACCTTTTGCTTGGACCGAGGAGTGCGTTTCAACGGCCGAAGGAGCTTTTGGCGGCGGCGCTGTCTTGATTTTGCCTCGGCGAAGAGCCTTTCGAGGTGTATTGTGATGCGTCACACCAGGATTGGGATGCGTCTTGATGCAACATCGGAAGGTGGTCGCGTATGCTTCAAGACAACTCAAGATTCACGAGAGGAACTACCCTACTCACGACTTGGAGTCGGCGGAGTTTTTATGAAGATATGGAGGCACTACCTTTATGGGAGCACTTTCGGCGATCACAAGAGCTTGAAGTACTGTTGACCAGAAAGAACTCAACATGCGTCAACGTAGATGGGACGAAATTTCTCAAGGACTACGACTTTACGTTGGAATACCATCCCGGTAAGGCTAACGTGGTAGCAGATGCGTTGGCGGAAGAGCGTTTAACCTCGGCAATGATGATCGAGGAGTTGGAGATGCTCGAGAAGTTCCGAGACTTGAAGTTGAGTGTCGAAGTTTCACCGGAAGCCGAGATTTGGTATGCTTACCATTTCTAACAGATTGTTGGGACGAGATCCGAGACCAGCAAGTTCATGACGAGCTCGCAAGAAGATTCAGATTGATAAGCGCAAGGAAGGCGACGAATTTCAGGTCGGGCGGACGACATCTTGAGGTGCAATGGCCGAGTGTGCGTAACGATCCGAGCCGAGGAAGTTGATTCTCGACGAAGCACATAAGAGCAACTTTAGTATTCATCCCTGAGTTACGAAGATGTATCAAGACTTGAAGAAGCATTTTGGTGGTCGGAATGAAGAAGCAAGTGGCCGTCGTAGCTTCATGTTTAACGTGTCGAAGCGAAGGTGGAGCACCAACGACCTGCGGGAATGCTACAATAAACGGCGTGCGGTATGGAAATGGGACGATATTTCCATGGATTTCGTTGTAGGTTTGCGAAGGCAGAAGAAGAATGATTCGATTTGGGTGATCGTCGACCGATTGACCAAATCGCTCATTCTTACCTATGAGGTCGACATACAACGTGGAAAAGCCGACCGAGATCTACATCGAGATAGTGCGACTTCATGGAATACCTCTTGATCGTGTCGGACCGAGATCAAAGTTCACGTCTCATTTTGGAGGGAATTGCGAGGCGATGGGAGGCAGAGCTTAGCTTCGGCATATCATCCACGCATCGACGGTCGACCGAGAGAACGATCCAATCGCTTGAAGATTTGTTGCGAGCTTATGCGTTAGATCACCGAGGAAGTTGGGACGACGTCTTACCATTGGTGGAGTTCACCTCTGATAACGATTTCCATGCGAGTATTGGGATGGCACCTTTTGAAGCGCCAGTATGGACCGAAATGTCGACGCCTCTTTGTTGGTACCAGGATCGGCGAGCGAACCGTCGAGGACCAGATATGATCCGGCGGACTACGAAGATCCGTTTGATCGAGATCGGATGCGAACATCTCAAAGTCGGCTAAGAGTTATGCGGACCAACGACGTCGACCACTCGAGTTCGAGGAAGGAGAACATGTATTTCTTAGAGTCACCCCCCTTCGAGTTGGTCGAGCGATCAAATCCAAGAAACTTACCCCTAAATTCATTGGACCTTACCAGATTCTTCGTCGTATTGGTCGATGGCATATCGAGTGCCTTACCCCCATTCTTATCGAACATCCACGACGTCTTTCACGTCTCACAATTACTGAGTATGTTTGAGCCCTTCTCATGTCATCGAACCGGATGTGATTCAAGCGAAGGGCGACTTATCTTTTGAAGCATCACCGGAAGGATCGTTGATCGGAAAGCCAAAGCGATTCGGAACAAAGAGATTCAACTTGTCAAAGTTGTGTGGGATCAAGGCGGGAGATGCAACTTGGGAGCTGGAGGAGAAGATGAAGACTCGGCACTGAACTTTTCTCGAGGTAAGAATCTTATTTGCAATTTCGAGGACGAAATTTTTTAGAGGAGAGATTGTAACACCTGAGGGCGAGATCGACATCGTATTAGGGCGGCGTGTCGAGACCTCGACCAAGACCTTGTGTCGAGATCCCGTGACTAGATCGTTTGTCGAGATCATTTGTCGAGTGATGAGACCACGTGCACTAGGCTGGTGAGGAGGTCGGCGTGTCGAGTTGATGAAGTCGCGTCCGATGAGGGCGCAAGTCAGAGGCCGCGTTCACGAACTCGTGTTAGAACCTTATGCGCTTGCACGAGCACCCTTGTCGACATCGTGTCGAGATGACACCTCGTATTCTTTGAGCGTTATTCGCTATTATTATATTGTTTGTAATTATTATATTGTCGGCGACCGTTCTCGTCGTGTGTCTAGGCGGGTTGACCAGCGAGTAGAGGTAATTATGAGAGGAGCGATTAAGCGGGTAGATGATTGATGGGATTGGCATCTTATAGCTGGAGTTACGATTATGCCGCTTCCGGTGTATTCACGATCGATTTTCCCTCAAACACTCATTTCTCTTTTCTTCTTTCTTCTTCCTTCCCGCTCGTGTTTCGTTGTTTTCTTCAAAACTTCCATCGACGAAACCGTGAGTTCCATCGAGATTCTGCACAAGCTTTCTTCATCAATCTTGTTCATCATCATCTTCTCGACATATCTACTTTGCCGATCACCATTGAGGTATGAAGAACAGATTTTTCTTTTTCTCGTACTCTTTGTTTAGCGCTATTTCTTCTTCCATTTTTAGCCAGTTTTATGCTTCCAAATCATGTCAAACTGGTGGGTTTTCTTCTTCACAATATTACCTATCTTTCTAACCGATTAATTGGGCTTGTAAAACAAATTTCTTCCTCTGTTTTTATGTCGGCGATTGCCCGAACCCTCCATTTTTTGTTCGTTTCGATTTCTTGTTTTTCATTCGTTGCTTCTGGTTATTGTTGTTGTCGATCTATCTGTTGAAGCATCAGATAACTTTTTCATGAAATTTTGATCGAAATCCCTAACTTTGTGTTAGAGGAAAAATATATTCAGTTCTTGAGTATTATATTTTCTGGGTTGTGGTTAAGTTTGGGATGAGAGCTAGATGTATTAGAACCCATGGATCGATCTGAGTTATGTTTGTTTTAGGAAGTCTGATCCCCGAGATCGAGTGATTTCCGAATCAAGATGTACGGGAAAGCGAATCCAAGGACGTGGAAGCAGCGGAATCCAGATCGAGAACTGTACGTGTCGAGGTCGACTGAGAAGCGTACGTGTCGAGGTCGATTGAGGACGGTACGTGTCGAAGTCGTTGTCGAGCTCGTTGAAGACAGCTGTGTCGAGGTCGTTGTCGAGCAGCATTAACTTGGAGTTCGGTAAGGGCAACTCCTAGAAATCTCTAAGGCTTTATTTTATAAGTCCTTAAGTAAGGGCGCTTCACATTAATATTTTCGTAGTATGCTAGCGTAAGGGCATTTCATATGCTACGTGGTTATGTTATTGTGTATGGATTTCCTGATTTGTGTCGAGCTTGAAATGTTGTGATATGATTGAGTTTTTGCATGTATTTAATATGTGATTGAATATATGTCGTGAATTGTGTATTGCATGTTGAATTGCGTTTCTTCATGTCGAGCTTGCTCTTTTATTTGACATGCGGTTGAATATCTTGTGTTTAACTCTTTGAATATCGTATCACGGCGAATTGTTCATCAGTGAGCCGCTAGGTGAGTCGTATGACGCGTTTTGAGCCGTGACCGGATAATCGAGGGTGCTAGGTCCCCTTTTGTTTACGGGAGATTGACTAGACGTCGCCACGCTATGGGACCCTGAGTTGGTATCTAGGGAGGCGAGGATCCCAAGGCTTCGGCCGACTTTCCGACATACGGTACGGCGTCTGCATTCCGGAAAATTGTCGAGTCGAGAGAAAATGGATTTGCGAGTTGTGTCGAGTTTAGAGTGAGATGGTCGAGTCACGTGTGGTGATTGAGATATATTATTCTTTGTTTGCTTATATCTTTTATGTCGAGCTTATCTTGAATTGTTGAGAAGTTGACCGCTTTCCGTGGTGCCTTCAATCCATGACTGTTACCCAGCGATGTCGAGGGCGCAGGAACTTCGGCGATAGATGATGCCGAGGAGGAGCTCGGCGAGGACCGAGTGGCGACCTCTATCCTGTCGTGATTGTTTGTTTGTTGGATGTTTGTTTTTCTCGAGGACTGCATTTCGCTTTTTCTTTGTGTTCGAGGTCGTGACCAGTTTAGGCGATGTGTTTTGTTGTTTCAGGTAGACTGGTGGTCTTACTTTTGGAGCTGTGGGAGTTCTGGAAGTACCCCAGTATGATTGCTTTTTGAAGTCGTCGTGCATCTTAGGTGTATTTTCTTTGCACATTTGCTACTCTGTATTTTGTATACATTATTATTCGAGTGATATATATATATGTGTATGTTATGCATGTATGTTTTATTAGAATTTAAGTCTTGTGTCTTAGTTGCACCATGTTTCAAAGTCAGAATTACTCGATGTGCACGAGTTGGTTTTATAAAAAAAAAATATATATAGTATTTTTAAAAGGCACAAGAGTTTTGTTTTAAAACACATCTCATATAGGTTTATGTTGAGCTTGGTGTGTTGAGCTCGTAACTCGAGCTCGGTATATTGAGCTTCGGTAGCGGTCCAGGAAGCGGGTCGTTCTGAGCAGGTGTAAGCGAGGGTTCAAGGTTCAAAGGTCGGACCAGGGTCGAACAGTCGAACGGAAAGCAGATTAAATTATATTTTTTAAATTTTTAATATAACATATAAAGCACTAATAAACAAAAAATAACATAATATTCATAACATCACGACATAAAAACTTAAACTATACTTAAAATATTGTATGTCAACATATAGCATGTAAAAATTACATATTAAACTAAAATAAATATGTTATAATAACTTTCTAATATTTAATAATTACAAATACTATAATGTAAATATTCTCATAATTTATATTAATATATAAATTAATTTTAAATTTTATTATAATATTTAATTTAACACATCAACGTGAAAAAATGGATATAAAATCTCTTATGTGTCAAAAATAATGTCATTTACCATTTTTTTAAAATAAAATAAAATAAAAAATTAATTTTTGTTGAACCGCCCGGTTCCTGGTTTTTTTCTGTTTTCCCCTTTTTGGCCGATTTTTTACCAGTTTTTCGGATTTTAGGCCGGTTCGACTACAATCCGATTTTAATGTTCAAACGGACCGGATAGGGGTCCGGTTCCCGGTTCACCGGTTGGACCGGCCGGTCCGGTCCGGTTTTGACAATTATTTTAGGGACATTTTAGTTTCTATTAGGGACTAATTTGACCCACATTTGATATTCTTAAAGACCAAATTGACATTTTTCATTTCCTATAGACTAAATTGATCTCCGTAGTTTTTGTTGGGAGACCAATTTGGGTATTTACTTATAATTTTAGGAAAGATTCAAAATAACATCAACACAATACAACAATGAAATATATAATTAGGGTATGAGTAGTATATAAAAAATTGTGTTTCATTGAGGGATATCGTTGCATCTCTCGGCTTTCAAGAAGCTCCGCCACTGTATGTGCATCACTCTCAAGTCATTATATTTTACTATGCATTTATAACGATGGTTGGTTAATACTCAATGGTTAATAAGGATAATTTTATAAATTTGTTATACCCTTTCATTCATTTATACTCCCTCCGTTTCAAAATGATTGGCGTTAAAGGTTTTTTCACAAAAATTAAGAAAAACAATAAATAACTTAGTGCGTGAAACAATTTTACTAAATTGTCATTGTTAACTATTGGTGTAATAACAATTGTTATAAATGCGTAATGGAGTATGATGCATTGGGAGTGATGTACATATTATTTATTTGAGGATAAAATTGGAAGAAAAAATTAATATTACATTGAAATAATTAAACAACATTCAATATAAAAAATTTTCATTCCTCTAAAACGACAGTTATTTTGAAAATTAGGGAGTAGCTCTTTTTAATGTGTGTTAAAAAACCTAGGACAACACTTATTTTAAGACAGAGGGAGTAACATTTTCCATAATAATTATGGGCTTAGGCTTGTTCTTTCTGCGTACGAGTTTGGATGGTAAAAGGAAGAAGAAGTAACTTTTCAATTACAATTTTTTTATGAATTTTAAAATTAAAAAGAATAAAATAAGATATTATCATCGAAGTTTTTTTACTATCTTATTTTTTATGAATATTTTATAATTCTCTTAATTTTTAAAAAATAATTATCTTTTCTATCAAATCCTCTATCCAAATTAAGGGTGTTAGCGAGTTCAAGTAACTCAAACCAACCCAACAACCCAACCCAAACAAAGTAGTTTGATCTAGGTATTTCTCTAATTATGGTTGAACTCGAACCAAATCTAGCAAACCTGAGCTAGTTTGGTTCAGATAACGAGTTATAAATTTCAAACTCGTGAACATGAGACCAAACCCATTGATATTGTTATTATCATACTGGTCGTGATGCAACACTGCTTCCCAGACCTTAAGTACTTATACTTCTTATTCATCTGTTATCCATTATCATATAATATAGAAAACACAGAAAACGAAGGGGTAAGACACTCATCAATCATTATTAAGCAGGAAAACAGTATAGCAGATAGACTATCACCAGCATATCACAACAATCATTAACATAACTGTTATCACAAATACACACTCAAACTCTTGAGTATACGGTTACAGACCAAACCATACTGATACGTCATACTAACAATCCTGACCACACGATCACAGACTACATCATACTCTGATACCACAGACTGACACATGTCACCGATTTTTCAGGCTGATTACCGGCCTTACAGACCCAGACCACCGGACATTTTAGGCTCAATTACCAGCCCCACTGTCCTAGAGATTTCGGGCTTATTTCCAGCCCTACTGACCTAGACTATCGCTGATTATTGCGGGCCATTAACCCCTACTCCCTAGACTGATTACCAGTCTCAGGACACATGGACGAGACTTAAGTTGGTTGTCCTGGGAACATATCCTAATACGCTATCATCACTGATTATCAGTTATGGCATCCCATACTACCATATCAAATTACCAGAGTAAGGTACTGTCTTGTGCACAAGGACGACATTCCCTATACAGAAAATGGCCAAGATTGTCCACCCGTCAGACGTGGAGTCTTGGAGACTCGCCCGGATGACCGAGTACATACCCCTCAAGGTCACCGACTATCCCCAAACCACTTCGTACCTTTGGTACCACGGACATGGAGAGCTTCACTGGAAAGACCGAGTACATACCCCTCAAGGTCTTGGCCGAGTACATACCCCTCAAGGCCACCGACTGATCTCATTATCATCCCGTCGATACCTCAGGTACACTAACCTCGGGTACACCGACCCGACTGTCACCACAAACAGAGCATCGACGGTAATACTTCCTACTACCGTCTAGGGATTTGCAAATCTCTAACTAGAGGGCGTCACCCTTGACTCATACATCAGACCCACATATATCATATACAATCAGTACATAAATATCAGCATGTTAATCAGATTATCAACCATCTTTAATCAACATAAGGATCAATCCTAGTGTCGCTCAGACGACCTACTACTGACATGTTATCAATCAGCACATCAACAGTCACACAATCATAAAGCATTCATATCAATCAGCATCATATCAATCAACATCCATCCATAGATTTCAATAGATCATTCCTATGATTGACAGACCTTTGACAACTATCCTCAGTTATCACCGGTCATAGCCTCTCTCCTGAGGTGTTGCTGCTATCAACCCCTAGTAGGGTTAAGGTCCCCTACACATGCTAACAATACTACTCTACTACCTATTTTCCCTAATGATTTAGGTATCTTCCCCTTACCTGGCTTCGAAGACTGTTGCCTCTCGCGTCCCGTCTCCGCGTCCCTATCGCGCCTCCTAAGCTCCTTCACGCGCTCCCAAGAAGGCCTTGGAAGAAGGTGAGGAGAATGGAGGGTGAAGGGTGGTATTTATAGCCACTTCGGGTTCATCGCGTCGTGATGGTCCTCAGGCATAAATCCCGTCGCGTCGCAACGTGGTACACGTGTCAGCAATCCCACGCTCTGATCCACCGACTTAACTCACCGACGTACGTCGCGTCACGGCCAGATTTGTACTAGTCTCATCGTGTCACGATCCAGGCTGACCAGAAATATCTCATTTTTGACGTTCTAGAAGATTCTCAAGTATTCTACGCCTTTCTAGGGCATTCTAGACGATTCTAAGGACCTTTATCTCCTTTCTAGGGTTTCTAGGTCTCATTTAAGCCCATTTTATCCCTAATTAATGTTTTTAACACCCGTTTATTATTTAATTACTGTCCTAATTATTTTCCTAATATTATTTTAAAAATTGGAATGTCACACCAACAACTGTCGTCTAAAAGAGGGTGCGCATAGCAGCAACCACCCAACACATCCCTTCCATAGTCATGGTGATGGAAGTGACCATCATCAACCACCACAACATCCACATGGAAGCGCTTGCTACCCCTGGAAGCGTTGTCAGGCTTGCAACGTCATTGACGCATAGATTTGTAGTGTTGTCATTGGGCTTCAAGAACCGTTCATGTGATGAGGTGTATGAAACCTCGTTCTGGAAGCGAGGTGGGTGGCGGGGTTGCTGGAGTTGAGTTGAAGCACCATTGGAACAACTAAGAATGAGGATCCTAAAATGTGCTGGTAAGGGAGCAGTAATGGCTTCAGGCCTACCATCAATTCAGATTTCAAATGAGCCTATCCAGTGTTACTTATAGCCCGATTGACCCAACCCAACCCAACCCAACCTGTTTTTTATTAGGTGGGCTTGATTCGGGCTTGGCAAAAAAACACATGAACCCGAACCAAATTGAAATTAATTTTGATTGGCTTATAAACAGCTTATTCAAGCATATTTACTGCCATAAGAACTTATAAAGATGTTTAGGAGAGCTTATAATAAAAGCTTACTAGTATGACTCTTCTATCCAGCGCATTCCCTCTTTACACTAATGGTTTTTTTTTTTTTGGGTACATTACACTAATGTTTTTTTACTAATGTTTTTTGTTTCTCATCCTTTTTATTATTTTATGCGCGAGTAGTATTTTGTTTCTTCTCATCTTTAACTTTTTTGTTGTTCGTCCTTTATTCTATTAGTTCACGTGATTTTTTTAACGAGAGTTTTCGTGTTTTGTTTCTTCTCATCACTATTTTTTTATTACAGTTGCATAAATTTAACAATTTAATTTAAATTTTTTTACAGGAAATTTAATTTATTTTTAACTCATGGTTTCTTTATTAAATTTTAACAAATTAAAAACGTCTAAATATTGAATGTTAATTTTTTTATTTTAATCATGGCTTCATGACGTGTGTATATATACTTATCATAATGACACCTTTAATAACTTTGTGTATAATATAAATTTTGCCGATCCAACCGTTAAATTGAAATTTATTAGTAAATAGATTCAACATATCAAAATTCATAAAATTCTAAAATTATTTGATACTTTATCGGATCACTTTATTTCGACGTATAAAATGATACTTAAAATATAAATAAATATGTACTATTAAGTTACGTGTCTACAAATGTCCAAATTATCTAAAAATTGTATATATGATTATTGAGTTAATATAACATGCTTTAACGGGTGGATCGGTGAAATTTACATTATACACAAAGTTATTAAAGGTGTCATTTTACTAAGTTTGACACCTGGTGTTATTTAATTTTTAATAATAATATTTAATGTTTATTTTTATTTTTTTTAATTATAATTCTATTCTTAATTTTATTAGTTTTTAAAAACTATAATACCTTATAAGTACTTATTTAATTATGTATCTAAACACCTCAATTTTGTATAAGCATTTTTCAGTATGCATATCCAAACACAAATAGCTTATTGAATATAAGCATTTATAGTATAAGCTCTAATATGATAAGCGCTTATACTATCGGTACTAAAATAAACTGTTTATCCAAACATAGCCATGGTTTGGTTCAACTGCAGGAATCGTGATCCCTCAATTTCATGCATTCCTTCAGCGGATTAATTTATAACATAAATATAAAAGCATTTGATGATCTTATTCAAAATATGCCCATCCATTTCGTTATTTTAATCGCTTTAGAGAAATAAATTTTGTTTTAGTTTATTTATTTCTTCAAAAATGTAACATAATTTAATTATTTTAAAAAAAACACAATCGTTAATTTTTAATATATGTAGTTGTTCCGGACAGAACTTTAGGACGATGACCGGAGAGAAGCGGTACGGCGGCATCAGGTCGGATGACGACGGCGCGTGGTGGTGTACCTGCAAACACTCCAACGCTCAAGTCAGTGCGTGTAAAAGGTAAGTGAAGAGGTGATGAATCGAATAATACCTCAATCGTTTGAAGTGATTCTCCTTTTATAGGAGTTAAGGTCGGTGAGGTCGGTTCCCGTGTGGCGCCCGGGATGCCGTCAGATCGTTTTACCGACCTGTGATGGGATGGGCGGAATGCCGAGGACCGTTGGATCGGCCACGTCGAGTCGGTCTCGTGGTAAGGCGGTGGGAACCGACGTTGGTAATGGGCTGGAGGATGATTCTTCGGATTGGGCCTCGGCCCAGTCCGGAACAGTTGCCCCCCAAGTCGCTAGCTCGAATGTCGAGGTGGTGACTTGTTTGTCGAAGTCCGTTGATGTCGACGTTCAACGTCCTTGTCTGTAAGGAACTGTAAGCGTCGTCATGTCGTGTTTGTGCAAGGTTTTGTCACGAGCTCGTGCACGAGGTCGATCTCTTCATCAGGTGCTCTCGGCACGAGGTCGGTCTCTTCATCAGGTGCTTGTGCAAACGCACAAGGCTTTGTCATCACGAGCTCGTGCACCTGGTCTCGGCACGAGGTCGGTCAGGGTGCTTGTGCAAACGCACAAGGCTGTCATCACGAGCTCGTGCACGCGGTCTCGGCACGAGGTCGGTCAGGGTGCTTGTGCAAACGCACAAGGCTTTGCCACGAGCTCGTGCGTGCGGTCTCGGCACGATGCTCGACCTCGGTGCTTGTGCCAACGCACAAGGCTTTGCCCGCAGGCTTCGTCGCGGCGTGGTCTCGGCACGATGCTCGACCTCGGTGCTTGTGCAAACGCACAAGGCTTTGCCACGAGCTCGTGCGCTCGGTCTCGGCACGATGCTCGACCTCGGTGCTTGTGCCAATCGCACAAGGCTTTCCCACGAGCTCGTGCGCGCGGTCTCGGCACGACGCTCGATCTCGTCATCCTGTGCTTGTGCAAACGCACAAGGCTTTGCCACGAGCTCGTGCGTGCGGTCTCGGCACGATGCTCGACCTCTTTCCCACGAGCTCCGAGCTCGTCATCCTGTGCTTGTGCAAACGCACAAGGCTTTGCCACGAGCTCGTGCACTCGGTCTCGGCACGATGCTCGACCTCGGTGCTTGTGCAAACGCACAAGGCTTTGCCACGAGCTCGTGCGTGCGGTCTCGGCATGATGCTCGACCTCTTTCCCACGAGCTCCGAGCTCGTCATCCTGTGCTTGTGCAAACGCACAAGGCTTTGCCACGAGCTCGTGCGTGCGGTCTCGGCACGATGCTCGACCTCGGTGCTTGTGCAAACGCACAAGGCTTTCCCACGAGCTCGTGCGCGCGGTCTCGGCACGATGCTCGACCTCTGTGCTTGTGCAAACGCACAAGGCTTTGCCACGAGCTCGTGCGCTCGGTCTCGGCACGATGCTCGACCTCGGTGCTTGTGCCAATCGCGCAAGGCTTTCCCCGCGAGCTCGTCTTGCGCGGTCTCTGCCGCGGCCTTTCGATCTCGTCATCATGTGCTTGTGCAAGCGCGCAAGGGTTTGCCCGCAGGCTCGTCGCGTCGCGGTCTCGGCCGCGATGCTCGACCTCTTCCCACGAGCTCAGGCTCGTCATCCTGTCTTGTGCAAGCGCGCAAGGCTTTGCCACGCAGGCTCGTGCGTGCGGTCTCGGCCACGATGCTCGACCTCGGTGCTTGTGCGATTGCGCAAGGCTTTGCCACGAGCTTCGTGCATGCGGTCTCGGCGCGATGCTCGACCTCGGTGCTTGTGCTTGTGCAAGCGCCTGAGGCTTTGCCCGCGAGCTCGTCGCGTTCGGTCACCGGCGATGCTCGACCTCGGTGCTTGTGCCAATCGCGCAAGGCTTTGCCCGCGAGCTCGTCGCAGCGTGGTCTCGGCCGCGATGCTTTCGACCTCGGTGCTTGTGCCAAGCGCCTGAGGCTTTGCCCGCGAGCTCGTCGCGGTCTCGGCGCGATGCTCGACCTCGGTGCGCTTGTGCGATCGCCTGAGGCTTTGCCCGCCGAGCTCGTCGCGGCGTGGTCTCGACCGCGATCTTTCGACCTCTGTGCTTGTGCAAACGCACAAGGCTTTGCCACGAGCTCGTGCGTGCGGTCTCGGCATGATGCTCGACCTCTTTCCCACGAGCTCCGAGCTCGTCATCCTGTGCTTGTGCAAACGCACAAGGGTTTGCCACGAGCTCGTGCGTGAGGTCTCGGCACGATGCTCGACCTCTTTCCCACGAGCTCGTGCGTGCGGTCTCGGCACGATGCTCGACCTCGGTGCTTGTGCAAACGCACAAGGCTTTCCCCTGGCTCGTCTTGTGCGGTCTCGGCCGCGATGCTCGACCCTCTGTGCTTGTGCCCAGCGCGCGAGGCTTTGCCCGCAGGCTCGTGCGCTCGGTCTCGGCACGATGCTCGACCTCGGTGCTTGTGCCAATCGCACAAGGCTTTCCCACGAGCTCGTGCGCGCGGTCTCGGCACGACGCTCGATCTCGTCATCCTGTGCTTGTGCAAACGCACAAGGCTTTGCCACGAGCTCGTGCGTGCGGTCTCGGCATGATGCTCGACCTCTTTCCCACGAGCTCCGAGCTCGTCATCCTGTGCTTGTGCAAACGCACAAGGCTTTGCCACGAGCTCGTGCGCTCGGTCTCGGCACGATGCTCGACCTCGGTGCTTGTGCCAATCGTACAAGGCTTTGCCACGAGCTCGTGGCAAAGTGGTCTCGGCACGATGCTCGACCTCGGTGCTTGTGCCAATCGCACAAGGCTTTGCCACGAGCTCGTGCGCGCGGTCTCGGCACGATGCTCGACCTCGGTGCTTGTGCCAATCGCACAAGGCTTTGCCTGAGGCTCGTCTTGCTCGGTCTCGGCACGATGCTCGACCTGGTGCTTGTGCTGCCAATCGCCTGAGCTTTGCCACGAGCTCGTCGTCTGGCGTGGTCTTGGCGCGATGCTCGACCTGCATGTGCTTGTGCAAGCGCCGCAGGCTTTACCGCGAGCTCGTGCGCGGCTTGGTCTCGGCACGATGCTTGACCTCGGTGCTTGTGCCCAATCGCCGCAAGGCTTTCCCACGAGCTCGTCGCGCGCGGTTCGCCGCGGCCTCGATCTCGATCCTCGATCTGTGTGCTTGTGCACCCGCCCAAGGCTTTGCCCCGAGCTCGTGCGTGCGGTCTCGACATGATGCTCGACCTCTTTCCCACGAGCTCCGAGCTCGTCATCCTGTGCTTGTGCAAGCGCCTGAGGCTTTTCCACGCAGGCTCGTCGCTCGGTCTCGACCGATGCTCGACCTCGGTGCTTGTGCCAGTGCCTGAGGCTTTGCCACGAGCTCGTCGCGGCGGTCTCGGCCGCGATGCTCGACCTCGGTGCTTGTGCCAATCGCCTGAGGCTTTGCCCGCAGGCTTCGTCGCGGCGTGGTCTTGGCACGATGCTTTCGACCTCTGTGCTTGTGCAAGCGTACAAAGCTTTGCCCGCGAGCTCGTGCGCTCGGTCTCGGCCGCGATGCTCGACCTCGGTGCTTGTGCGATCGCCTGAGGCTTTCCCACGAGGCTCGTCGCGCGCGGTCTCGGCCACGGCCTTTCGATCTCGTCATCTGTGCTTGTGCAAGCGCCTGAGGCTTTGCCCGGAGCCCGTGCGTGCGGTCTCGGCCTGATGCTCGACCTCTTTCCCACGAGCTCCGAGCTCGTCATCCTGTGCTTGTACAAACGCACAAGGCTTTGCCACGAGCTCGTGCGCTCGGTCTCGGCACGATGCTCGACCTCGGTGCTTGTGCCAATCGCACAAGGCTTTACCACGAGCTCGTGCCATCATGTGGTCTTTGGCACGATGCTCGATCTCGGTGCTTGTGCCAATCGCACAAGGCTTTGCCACGAGCTCGTGCGCTCGGTCTCGGCACGATGCTCGACCTGGCGCTTCGATCCAGTCATCGTTGAGTGAAGAAGGAAAACTTCGACAGAGAAAGATGAAATCAGAAACGATTCCCACAGACGGCGCCAATGTTCCGGACAGAACTTTAGGACGATGACCGGAGAGAAGCGGTACGGCGGCGTCAGGTCGGATGACGACGGCGCGTGGTGGTGTACCTGCAAACACTCCAACGCTCAAGTCAGTGCGTGTAAGAGGTAAGTGAAGAGGTGATGAATCGAATAATACCTCAATCATTTGAAGTGATTCTCCTTTTATAGGAGTTAAGGTCGGTGAGGTCGGTTCCCGTGTGGCGCCCGGGATGCCGTCTATGTTCCGGACAGAACTTTAGGACGATGACCGGAGAGAAGCGATACGGCGGCGTCAGGTCGAATGACGACGGCGCGTGGTGGTGTACCTGCAAACACTCCAACGCTCAAGTCAGTGCGTGTAAGAGGTAAGTGAAGAGGTGATGAATCGAATAATACCTCAATCGTTTGAAGTGATTCTCCTTTTATAGGAGTTAAGGTCGGTGAGGTTGGTTCCCGTGTGGCGCCCGGGATGCCGTCAGATCGTTTTACCGACCTGTGATGGGATGGGCGGAATGCCGAGGACCGTTGGATCGGCCACGTCGAGTCGGTCTCGTGGTAAGGCGGTGGGAACCGACGTTGGTAATGGGCTGGAGGATGATTCTTCGGATTGGGCCTCGGCCCAGTCCGGAACAGTAGTAAATTGAATGAAATAGTATTCAGAATAGCAAAAAAAAAAGAAAAGAATGGGAGAGTATCAACGAAGTGAATCTACCCAACTTAACTGGAAATCGTTTAACTGTTTAAGATTATAAAGAAAAAGAGATAAGACGTTTTTTTTGACAGGAACCAAATCATGGCAATTCATTATGAATAATGTTCAAAATACAATGCGGGATATAATTAAAAATAGTGCGAAGAGCATAACAAGTAGACGTTTTTGCCAAAGCATGCGCACTACCATTTACTTGTCGCTTCACGAAAACAACTTGCATAGAGTTGTTTGAATCAATGATAATTTTACACTCACGTAGGAGACAACCATACTCTGAAATATTTAATTTATAATTTTTCAAGTCATCCACCACTTGCTTGCAATCCATTTCCAAGATATTGTGTAGCCCTCTGAGACCACCCATTTAAGAGCTTCTAACAGCCCCCACGTTTCTGCCTCAATCACAGACATGAAAGTGTGGTTCCAATTTGTTCTTGCTCGAAGAAAACCACCAGCATTGTCCCGCACACAAGCACCTGTCCCTATCATGTTTTGTTCCTGCCAACATGCTGCATCAATGTTGCATTTCACCCATCCCAGCGGAGAAGCGATCCAAGCCATGCTAGATGACACCTCAGATGTGTTTTGCTGCTGCAGTGGTCGTTTCCTAGCAGCAGACCAAGACTGCAAAACATCTTCAGCTCGCATGCATATTTGAGACACAGATTCTTGGGCATTATTCCACAAGGCTGAGTTTCGGCGCTTCCACAAGCTTCATAGGTGCATGTCAAAGCTTGCCAAATGCTGCTGGTTTAGCGATTTTCCAACCTGAAAAAAGAATTCACAGAAGCTGTTAGATTGAAACATGACTGCTTCCAGTGTGAGCCACATTCCCAGCCTCCGCCAACAGGATTCGCTTATTGGACATAAGAGGAAAGTGTGCCAATTATTTTCAACGAGTTCATTGCAACACACACATGTACTGGTGTAATCAACTCCTCTCCTTCGCAAGTTTGTTCTGTTAGGCAAGCAATCCCGACACATCCTTCAAAGGAAAGTGCGAACCTTCAGGGGCACCAACATTGACCAAATAAGGTTCCAATCCCCTGGAACTTTCAACTCTTCTATGTCTACCAATCTCTCCATGCACATTCTATAGGCACTTCTAACTGTATAGACTCCTCTCTTATCAAACCTCCAAATAATAGCATCCGGCTCATTTATATTGAATAGAGGGATTTCTAAGATTGCAGCAGCATCACGGGACTCAAAACAATTACTATTAATGAGGGGTGCATTCCATTCACTACAACCGGAGTAAAATTTAGTCAAAATAATATTTTCTAACTTTACGAATATTTTGTCTCTTTAGTAGGTTTGTAAAAAAATCTCCAATAAGCTAAAATAATCAGTAGCTGTCTCAATTCCAAGATCAGTGTGGCCCGCGCTTTCTGTTTTTTATTGCGTCGGTTTTCCAGATACGGTTAGGCTCTAGAAGCCACTTGGAATTATGCTGGAGAAGGCAGAAGCTACTGCAAGCATTCTTGCGAAACCATTGTGATTGTACTATTTTTGGATGGCTTTTGGAATTTTATGAACAATTATCATTGCCCTGATATTGGAAATAAGGCATGTGTTGAGGAAATGTCATCCATTAAGATAAGACTTGTTGAATTTCTCCCCGTTTTGTGGACCATGAAAGTATTTCCTCCGTCCCATTTTAAATGTCATATTAGAAGATTTCACACAGATTAAAAAAAAACAATAAATAAAAGAGAGAACAATTATTTTACAAAATTAGCCTTATTAATTATGTTTTTCTAGAAAATTGTGCAGTATAACAACATAACTTTAAAAGAGTTATCAGGGATAAAACTGAAAAAAATTAATTAATGAGACTAATATGACACTCATTTTAGGACTAAATTTTTTTGCAAATGTGACACTTATAATGAGACGGAGAGAGTATATGAGTACGTGTTTTTCAATTAGCCTTGTAATTTTCTCCCTTGGAATATTTTTTTTTTGTTACAAAAAGTTTAGATTAGGGCAAGGACTAACCCCACGCAAGGCCAGAGCCAACCACCAACCTCATTGAGGATTTATAGTGGAATTTACGGATTACCCATCCAACCCATATCACAAGTTCGTATTAGATAGGTTATAAAATCGCAGAAAAGCGGGTTTAAATGTATTTTTATAATAAACTAAAATGTAATGTATTGCAAGTTAGCGGAATTCAGGTAGAAGCAAAGCAATTGTTTTGGGATTTATCACTAAGCAATGCAAGTACTCCACTTTTATTTCTATTCACTCTACGCGGTGTTCTTATAACACCTTGCTTCAATAGTTATAAAGTCCTAGTTTGTTCTCATCGTTAAGAATCAACTTCTAAACTACACCTGAACAAGCTGTACCACACAATTAGTATGCTTCCAATTCAATAAATTCATACCTTTATTAACCTTTTTTTTATAGGCAAATATTAATATGTTAGTTGTTAAATTAGTTTTTTCTCCTTCACCAAGATTTGAACCCTGAACCTTTAACTCCTTCACACCTTCACACTCTTAGCTCAAACCAGTTGAGCTACCCATTCCCCCACCTTTATTAACCAGTTTAGATTTCTCATGTCAAGGTTAGCTCCTTGGGTGAAAATCTCTTGTCGGATAGCAGATATTTGTTCTAGCTACTTGAGATAGACAACCACCAATTTCACAGCCTAAAAACTGAACTTTATTTTAAAAGATAGTAAGCATTAAGCCAAATTTCACAAATACAACCTACTAACTTAGTATATAACCAAACCAGGCTCTACCAACATTACATTGGTCCGAGTGGAACAAGGACCAGATTCCTCAAACAAGGTCTCGAGTTCAAGACTTATAGATGGAAAAACCATTGTTAAAAAGAGAGACTCTACTAAAGGTAACCAATCAAGTTCCCCAGCAGAAATAAGTCATCGACAAAACTAGTAGATACTTCGCACCTATGACATTGAAATTAAAAGAAAGGCTCTGATCTATTTTCTTTGACAGGTTACACACACAATATGCAGTTTTTTGTGCAGAAACCAAAGAATTAACAAAAATAGTAAAAGGGGATATATTCTTAGATAATGATGCCTTCTTGTCTTGATGTAATCTATTAGAAAGTTCCCTCCAAGTACTCCTCAACCATATTAAATGTGTTTAACATCATCAGCTACAATATTGAAAAAAGACATCTTAGGTGGGGAGACATGAATTACCTGTTAAACTGACATAGCACACCGTACTAGTACACAAGAGACCTACCTAGTTCCTATCTATAGCATTAATATGTAGCAATAAAGCCAAAGCCATTGCAATGCTTCATGGATTAGCACTAAACTGTTTTGTTATTTTTTCATTTGTTGCTGTAAAGAGCAAAAGTAATACACAGGTACGGATCAATGCGCCAAAAGAAATATAGAAATATATACTCCATTAGCTAAATTTCAATTAGCCTTTTTTGTATAGCAATTGGACATAGAAAATACAGTAGCACCTAATGCCCAAATCAAGGAGCGAACCTAAAAGCAGGACAATCCTGTTGGAAAATTTTTATCAATTATCATACACAATCTATAAAAGAACAGAAAGAAAGAAAGAACCTTAATTTTTTTTTTTACCCCCCTTCTCTATCTATCTCACTCTTCATGTATCCGATGAAGGTACATAGTGTGGAGATTCAATATCCGAAGAATCTATGTTGTGCACTGGTTCAGAAAGCACACGTAGTAGTTGAGGCTCAGTAGATGTGGACAAGGCTGAAGAAGTTGCAGTTGCAGATTCCTCCTCCACCATCAAATTCTGCAAGCCAAGTTTCAATTCATTTTCACAAAATCTCTCATATTCTGCTCTATCCCCTCCTTTTTTCTTCACCTCCACCACAACCAAAGAAGGTGTGAGTTCAAATATCTCAGCAGCAATAGTCAATGGCCCCTTCACACCTTCCCTAGTACCCTCCAAGCTCACCCTACAATCCTTCTTCCTTACAGAAAACCTAACCAACTGAGCAATCTCCTCCAATTTTGAAATAATCTTAGAAACTGGTGCAGCAGTCACAAACCTTGTCTCATCCCCTTTCTCCTCAAACAATCCAGAAAGATCAAAACCTGGTGAGAATGATATAATGTCAAAAGCATTCAAACTTGCAGGTCTTGGCAAAGGGGCATTCCTTCTCCTAGTCTCCACCTCAGAATCAGACTCAGACACTGAGTAATCAGAAACAGATGTCATAGACACTACAGATGCAGTGTCATCATCATTGTCCCCAAAATTATCATCAACACTACAAAGCCTATCATCCTCAACATAAAACTTAATTTGTTTGAACCCTTTTTTAAACCACCTATTCTCCATGATCTCAGGAATAGCAATCCGGGTTTCAGGCTTTGTATCAAGAAGACGAATGAGGAGTTTAGATAAATCAGGTGAGAACCACCTTGGACACCTAAACTCACCTTTATAAATCTTCTTATACATTGCCATAACATTTTGGTCATGGAAAGGTAAATAACCAGCCATCAACACAAACAAAACAACACCACAAGACCAAAGATCAACCTTTGCACCATCATAACCTTTCCTTGCCAAAACCTCAGGAGCAACATAAGCAGGTGTTCCACAAAAAGTGTGGAACAACCCATCTTGTCTGATTTGATCAGACACAGCACTTAACCCAAAATCAGAGACTTTTAGGTTACCATTCTCATCAAGCAACAAATTTTCAGGCTTTAGATCCCTATGGTAGACACCTCTTGCGTGGCAGAATCCAACGGCAGAGATCAACTGTTGAAAATACTTCCTTGCAACCTCTTCCTTCAACCTCCCTTTTGCAACCTTGTTGAAAAGCTCACCCCCACGAACGTATTCCATAACGAAATAGATCTTGGTTTTTGTGGCCATAACCTCGAAGAGTTGAACGATGTTGGGGTGTCGGACACGGCGGAGAATGGAGATCTCGCGTTTGATGTGTGCAACCAAACCACCTTTTAGGATTTTCTCTTTGTCGATCACCTTTATGGCTACACCTTCTCCGGTTTTGATGTTCCTCGCGTAGTAAACCTTCGCGAAGGTTCCATGGCCAAGGAGCTTCCCTATTTCGAATCGACCAAGTAATAGATTCGATGTCTCCTTCTTGGTGGTGGTGGCGGTGGTGGTGGTTGGGGTCTTGGCCTTTTGCGAAAGCACGTCCGCCATGGATGGCCAATTATTTGAGATTTGAAGCTCAACAAATTTTTGACCTTACAAGATGGAAACAAAAATTGAGGTGATTTCTTTCTTTCTAGTGATAGGTCTCAATACGATGATGATGTTTTGGTTGGGAGTGGTGGATGGAGGAACGAGGATGTGGTTTCAATTCGTTTGATGTTTTCTATGTAACAAAAAGGTGTGTGTGTTGGGTGTAAACAAATAATACTACACATTTGGCTCGAATTAAGAGAGAGAATGAGTGAGATGCTTTTATAAGGGAGGGTATATACCACCATTAACTTTTTTTTTCTATTTTTTATTTTGTTTATTAGTATTGGTAATCGTTTTTAATTGTGTTTAATCATTGACTCAATGCCACGTAATGATCGACCTCCTTCCTTTTATAACTTTTTGATTTTTTTTTGGTAAATATAACTTTTTGATTTTTTCTCTCAATTTTTTATACTTTCCTTTTCTTGCTGTCGTGGGACCGAAGGTTGCAACTTGCAGTTGCAGCAATTATTTCATTTTCACATCAACGATTAGAATGTCAATTGGACAAAGGCGCGCTTTAGGAATATGGGTACTTGTAAAAAATATCCGTAATGGTAGGATAAATATCCGTTTTAAGAATATGGGCTCAGGCTTGGGTAATTACTTGCAAAATTGAATAAATATGGGTGCAAATATGAGCAATCTAGTACCCATCCTGGCTCGCACTCGCAATATACATATACATATATTTTAATACATATAATTATAATAATTATAATTATTATACAAATTTTTCATAATAGAATTAATTTTTTCTAAGAATAAAATAGAATTAATCTAAACTAGTAAACTTTCTAAAACCTAGTTAATAGTTTGTGTCTGTTGAGTAATGTATGATAAATATGGTGGATAACTGTAACACTGATAAATACTTTGATTTATTATGTTTTGAGTATATTTAAAATATCTTTAGATCGTTTTTTAATTGAGTTATGTTCTTTTTTTATTTATTATTTTTTTATCGTTAAAGTGCATGTAACAGGCACAGGTATGAACGCTTAGGTACTCAGAGGGTATAGGTACGGGAACTAAAGTTGCTGCTCGTGCAGGTATGGACTCAGGTACGAGTAATTTTTTCAAACGCAAGTATAGGGATGAGCACTATAATACCCTGTCCAGAGGGTACCCATTGCCATTTCTAATCAACGATTACGATTTACCTTCCGGCATAATTTATATCAAGAGTTCTATTTTTTATTAAATACATACAGATATTTATAAAATAGTTTGACCTTATCTACCACTTAAAACATAGTATGACAATTAATGACTTTTTTGTCTAATAAAAATAAGACGAACTTAATAGTTAAAACTTGATATAAATTTTGTTCATTACCCTCTTCCACTGACATGTTGTGGGTGGAGACAAATGTAATTATCGGTTTAATTGAATTTCCTTGCATTATAAGATTCTCCAATCATGAGTTACGCTTCCAGTTGTCTCTACTCAATTGTTTTTCTTTTCTTTTCTTTTCAAATTGTCTTGAAAAATATTTTTTTTATAAGAGTCTCCAAAGATATGGAGAAATATCTCATACATACACCCCCTAATTGCGAGCCACTTTCCTTCTCCACTGTCTCTGTCCCCTGTCTCCTCGCGGTTAATATTGTACCACTCAATACATATACTTTTTTATTTATATTTTATTCTGAAAGGAATAGTAATTTATGAAAATTTGTTCAAAAGTTCAACTTTTATATCTTTATGTTTTGTATTAACACTGATGTATGAGAGTTACGATATTTAACATGTATTTTATAAATCTATTTTCATATATAATTTAAAACATATATTTATAAATAATTCAATCTTATTTTATTTTTAACTATATTTAAGTTTTAAATTTATTTTTTTATCGACTATACATACTTTCATATTTAAAATATTTATGTTTTAAATTTAATTTTTTATCAACTATAACTATTTTTTTGTTTACCAATTAATACTTTTTGAGTTTAATTTATATGTACCGACGGTTTAAAAAGTTTTAAACTATTATCCAATCACAGCTCACCATCTAGATGTTTGTTGAGATATTTTAGGAAATTATATAACAATTGACACAATGGTAAGATGTGATTGGATGGTGGTTTAAATTTTTTTTAAACTGTCGGTCGGTGCGTATGAATTAAACTCTTACTTTTTACCATGTAAAATCATATCTTATCCATCAGATATTCTATTTATGAGTTAGATTTCTTCATTAAAATTAAAATTACTTAAATTAATTTTGATGGAGAGGAATGATATTTGTACCGTTTTGACAGCCCAGCACGTGCTTGAGATATCCAAACTAACGGCTATTTCCCTCTTTGTAGTTTGGGATTGGGCACACTCACATACAGGGAACATGGCTGGAAATGCAGGCACCTCCCCTCCGTTTGATCAACACGTGTATCTATTGGTGCTGACGTGTAGTAGTGTACTGCAACTGCAAGTAAAGCAATTGATGAGTCGGCTTGAAATTTTCAAATGCAGCCTGAGCCAACCCCCATTTTTTGGGGTAGCCATAACAACCCTTCTGCATCTTAGAATACAGTTGTGATTCTCTCGCGTTTGATAGCGAACAATATGAATGATCTTAGCTGTTCACCAGTGGAATTTAACAAGTAAAAAAAAACAAAAAAACAAAAATTTTGATGATTGTATTACATTTTCTCAATTGCATGGTATAGAAACATTTTTCTAAATACATGGCAAAGAAACGTAGGCTATGGCTAGCATTGATTGGTAAATTAACGAAAATAACCGAAAATAGTAGGTTATTGTGGTTTTGAAAAATATCAAAAGTAATCTTTACTAGCATCACGATTCACAATCCATAGCACCTTCTCCAAAAGATGGGTATTAACAAGCATTCTACAAGCTTGTACTTTAAGCTTATTGTGGTTTTGAAAAATATCAAAAATAATCTCCATGGACTGATAACCGACTCGTTTCTGAAACAAATTAAGCTTGTACTTCAAGCTTGAACCTTCCATGGAGTGAACACATTGCACCAAGGGATTCCAAACATAACCTTGATATCATGTGTTAATTAGGGTTGCACATGGGTCGATTGGATTGAATTACACCTAACCAAACGCGTTGAAAACAATTTAGATTGGATTGGGTATATAACCCAATTTTTTTGCCATGCAACCCGACCCAACCCAGCCCATACTGATCTGTGTCAGATTGGGTTGGGCATCGGGTTTGCCCGAACAAATTTTTTTTAAAACCAAGATGCAAGGCGTCAAAGAAATTCAAGAACTAAAACCTTTCTGCTTTCTTCCAACTGCAAAAAAAAAATTGAGAGGAGGGGGATCGCACATGGAAGGAAGAAGGGGAGAGCGCCCATCGTGAAGGTGAAGGGGTGTGAAAGCGACATAATATGGTGGTTGTACGCGGCAGGTAGGGGTGGGAATAGGCTGGATTGAACTAGGCTTTGTCAGTCCCAAGTCTGGTATGTTCAAAAAATTCAAGGCTTAAGTCTGGTCTGCTACCTGTCATAAGCTTTTCTTAGGCCTAACCAAGCATTTTTAAAAGTCTGATATGACATGTTAGCTTACTTAAATTAAAGGTCTATTTCATATTAACATCTTTGAAAAAGAATAAGTCATTTGACATATCTTTAAATAGATTAAAGGGCTAATAGGTCAATGTGGTTAAGTTTTTTTTATAATAAACTATATAAAAAATTAAAATCATTGCTACTAGAAGACATGAGACATAGAAGTGAAAATAGATAGGATAAACTGAGTTTTATAAAGTCTGGTTCTGATTTTTTTCGTATGATATAAATCTTTTTCAATATCTAACCTGACATTTTAGAGAATATGACCTTATCTGATAGTCTAATTAAATTATACTTTGCAAGAAAACCTTTAAATATGTCAATATTTTATGCAAGCCAATATGCTTCGCTTACTGAAAAGGTCAGCAAGTATATGATTTAACACAATGTACAAAATCTAATATAATAAAAATAATAATAATAAAACTCATTATTTATATTTACTTAAATAGGCCGGCCTGTTAGGCCTTAAAGACTTTATGGGTGACCTGAAGCATGACTTTTTTAGCTAAATAGACTTCTCAAAAAGTCTTGATCTTGTATTGATGGTTCTTCTAGAGTTAGGGCACGAAGGGAGATTTGTGTTGATAGGGACGAAGAGAGATCTCATCTGTGCTGCTGGGGATGAAATGATATTTGTGTTGTTTCCTGTTCGAGCTTCTTGGAAAGGGAGAGTTTTGGATGAAAATAAAATGAAGCAAAAGAATTTTATGATTTTGGATTTGTGCTTTTGGAGTGAGTGGATGAAAATGAAATGAAGCAACAGATTTTGTTATTAGATTTTCTTGGGGCTAGCAAAGATCTGTGATTTTGGAGTGGGAGTGGGCACGCAGCAAAAGATTTGTGCTTTAGGGTCGGGTTTTATGGGTTGTGATTTGATGAACCCAGTATCTGACCGGCTGACCCCAATGTTAGTGCGGTCTGTTTTTAAAAAAAGTTGGGTTTACCCAATTCCCCGACCCAACTCGATTTTTTGAGTCGAGTCACCCCTAGTGTTAATGAGTTTTCTTGCGTATACACCAAGATAATAGATATTGTATGTATGTATGTATGTGAGTGTGTAAGTGTGTATGTATATATGCACCGCCCTTCTTCTCACTTATTCGCATACCTTGTTAAAATTCAATAATCGAGACAGGTTACATGTGATTATTACATGTGATTAATCTTAGTTGTTCTTTTTTTGTTGTAAATATGTCCAATGGTTGCAGATCATGGATTGCGGTGAATCACGTGAGTTGCTCGTTCATGCTCCCTCCATCTCATATTATTTATCCTGTTTGAAATATTTGTTTGTCTCAAATTATTTGACACTTTATAAAATCTAAAGACTATTAATTACATTTTTTTCAATAATACTCTTATTTATTTATTTCTTAATTACCCTATATGAATTGAATCTTTCACCTAACTCTTACTACAATAAATGCATATTAGTCAAAATAAATTATTTTACTTTGAAAATGAGTACAATTAATAATTTTCTTAAAACGTTTGCATAACCTTAAATGACAAATAATACAAGATTGAGGGAGTACTAGACAAAGCCTGTAAACATATCTAGTTTTGTAAAATTATGTATCAATTGTTCGAGTAGCATCGTTTCACATTTCATGAAAAATACTCTTATATATTAAATTTGAGTTATCACTCTTTTTTTTTTTGAACGGTTGAGTTATCACTCTTGAAAGTGAGGATTTTACTAATCTACACTAGCTCTCAAATTCAATACTCACAGTACTTATTATATCAAGAATTTATTTATTTTAGTTTTAAATATTTTTATAGTCCTCTTGATTGTTATTCTTTATATAAGTTTAATTACTTATATATTTATTGGTTATTAACAATAAAATTTTCATCCGGTCAAAAAAAATTCTACAATTATTTAATTTTAAAAATATATATTTCACAATTTTAAATATTTTTTTTGAAATATTTTAAAATTTATATTTTAAATTACATAGAATTCCCATTAGCAATATGAAATATATTTACCTAATATTGCAATCTCAAATATTTTGCAGAATTTGCATATTACACACTGTCAAAGATTTGGGAGGAAAATAACTTACGAAAATTCAAAATGAAGTTTAGCATTCTGCCCTATTTTTCACGGAATAAATTTCAAAATTATGGGGAACACATTTCTTTGCATCAGTTTAGACTAATTTGCTGGGAATTTATCTCATAGGTGTATTTTAACCAACAAATTACTGATTTAGTATAGTTCAAAAAAAATTTCCTGTTTGATATAAGTCGAGACTGACGATCTCAAGTTACTTTTTTATTTTTTAATGAGTGGTGACCAATATTCACGACCCACCCATTTTTCCTTTTTTTTTTTTTACATAAGCCGTGACTAACATTCACGGCCCACTCCTTTTTAATTTTTTTTAAAAAAATTATATTTTAATTAAGAAAAAACTTATTTTCATGAATTAGGTTTTTTTATTTTTTTAAAAAATTAGAAAAAAGTCATGGACAAACAAAGGATCCAAAATATAAACTTTGAGAATTTTTTGATAAAATTTGGGTCCAAAAGACAGTCCAATTAATACTGTCAGGTGCAGAACGCTGTCCAAAATTTGGTAAAATTTTAAATCCAAATTTTAGTCGTAGCCTATTATGATATAATAGGTTTGAACTATTAATTTACTTTTATAAAATTCACCCACTTAATCATAGTCACAATGATCTATTAATTTACTTTTATGAAATTTACCCACTTGATCATAGTTTAAAAATATCAAGTGGGTGAATTTCATAAAAGTAAATTAATATATCAAACCTATTATATCATAATAGGCTACGACTAAAATTTGGATTTAAAATTTTACCGAATGAAATTCACCCACTTAATCACAATCACAGTGATCTATTAATTTACTTTTATGAAATTCACCCACTTTTAAACTATGATCAAGTGGGTAAATTTCATAAAAGTAAATTAATAGATCAAACCTATTTTGGACAGTGTATCATAATAGGCTGCAACTAAAATTTAGATTTAAAATTTTACCGAATTTCGGACAACATGCTGCACTCGACAATATTAATTGGACTGTCTTTTGGACTCAAATTTTATCAAAAAATTCTCAAAATTTATATTTTGGATCCTTTAGTCGTCCATGACTTTGTCATAATTTTTTTAAAAAATAAAAAAAAACCTAATTAATGAAAAATAATGTTTTTCTTAATTAAAATATAATTTTTTTTAAAAACAATAAAAAACGGTTGGTCGTGATCCACAATCACGACTTATATAAAAAAAATAGGATAAACATAAGTGGTGGTTAGCAACTACGATTTCTAAAAAAATAATAAGTCGAGACTCGACTTATACTAAACAGTTAATTTTTTCCTGAACTATACTAAATCAATAATTAGTTGGTTAAAGTAAATTCTCCCTAATTTGTCAAAACTACTCTAAGAGTGCCTTCTTTCTTTACCCAAAGCGAAAGTGCAACGTGAAAGCACGCGAGTGGTTCCCCGTCGAGGGGGTGAATCAGATTTGGTATACTCCCTCCGGAACTATTTATAAGGCAAAAAGTCATTTATAGATTCGTTAAAAAATGTATGTATCTGGTCCAAAAATTAAACCAGATACATATATTTTTTAACGAATCTAGAAATGACTTTTTGACTTATAAATGGTTCTGGAGTAGTACCTCCTTTTTGTACCATAATATCAGTTGTCTTCTTGGGCAACAAGACACCTGGCATGTAGGTGCACTACTAAAACAACAAATCTAGGAAACGAACGAAATGGATGCCACATTGAATGCTAGCACCATTGAATTTGCACGTGTCTTCTCTTTGCAGATGCGTTTTATGTTTAATTAATTCTCCACTTTCTCTTCCTTCTCGAGCTTTGACTAAACTATTCTGTAAATTTTTGTGTTCTTGGCAATGAAATACTATCTGTTTCTTAATTAAAATAGGAGTAACTATTCTCAAATTAAAATAATTCTGGTCAAAACATTTCGTCACAATATTACAAAAAGAAAAAAAAAATTACAAAGTCGGTCGCGTTGTGAATTTGGTCACGCGGGGAAAGAAAGGAAGAATACAGTGCAACGCAACTTGGAAATTCAATTTGTGGTCGGTGATGATGAACTCACACGCAAGAATATGTAATACGCAAGCTTAATAAATAGTCCATCTGTTCAATAATTTTGATGGTTTAAGTTTTTTACACACAGACTAAAAAATTATTTAATTAAAATATATTTTTATCAAAATAATTTTATTAATTACTGCAAGTTTTAAAATAATCAATTAAGTATTTATAGAGTCGTATCAATTTTTAATATAAAGACAATAAATATATGAAGGGTATACTTGAGAAAAAAATGTGAATTGTATTTTGGGTTTAAAAATTCCTATTGTTTTGAAACAAAAAAAAATTGTTAAAACTACTAAAATTTTGAGAGTATATCAATAGTTAATTTATTTGGCCTCCAATTTTCGGTGAAGGGATGAGATGAGGGTGATGGACTTGCTGATGCTAATTTTTTGCATATGCATCCTAATATCCTGCAAACACTTAATAAATGGTTGTCTTGAAGAAAATCAACAGCGACTTAAAAATCTGACCTGTGAAAATAACGTTGGTCTTGGTAGTTATCCATTGAAACATCAACAGAAAAACTTGGTGAAACCAAAAACATATTTTCAAAAAATTCAAACCACACGTTACCAATAGTGGTCTCATCCGAAGCACATGAGGGCATGAAGCTGAGGTTCACGCCATGAGTCGAGGGATAGCTAAACAACATTTATAGAATTATGGCATATTTGTATTCACTTTGCCTTTAGCTAGACTTGTTGTCTGTTTGCCGAATATATTAATAGAAAGTTATGTCCATGTGTTCATTCAGAAGAAAAAATCGCTATGGAACCTTGTGTGGCAAAATCGAAAGAATCATCTATTTACCTTAGTTGTCCTTACTACCAGATGTGCCGTGTTCTTGAGCGTCTATTCTACTCCACTCTGATACTCTTCTCATCTAGAGAAGTTTTTCTATTTATGTTTTATCTTATATAATATAGTGATAAATGTTTCTGGATACACACGCAAAAGGAGAGAAAACTATGAGCTACTTAGTTAGAGTTAATAGTTTTAAAAGCATTTATAAACATAGAAAACGTATTTAGCCGGGTGTGTTTTTGTCCCGAATTTCAGAAGCTCTACATTTTTAAAAGTATTGAGTTTTTTTGGATAGATTTTTTTTAAGGCAAAATGGTATGAAAAAACATACTCTAGAAACCGTAATCTCAACTATGTTGGCATCACAGTTCCTATCAATCATCTGCAGTATACCATTATTTTATTAAAAAATAAAAATGAAACAAGAAAGGGACTTGGGGGGACATAAACCTTATCCAAGGGAAGTCACTTAAATCTATATTTTGGAAGTCTATTTCTATTGTGGGTAAACTCCGAGGTTATAAAAGGAGGGATAGTATCCCAACAGACAAAACCCGGGTTATGAACCCCAAAAGAGGCCAACTTGTCAGTACAAGCATTTTCCTCTCTATAAATATGCGAATAAAAAAAACGACATGTTCTTAGTCAGCTCAATACAATTAATTCACCTATTATGGAGAGACTAAGGAACTAAAGAGAAATTATTAAAAGCAGCAATAACAAGAGATGAATCGCATTCCAACCAGAGATTCCTCCAACCTTTTTTATAAGCAATCTCAATAGTCATCATAGCTCCCGCTAGCTCAGCATATAAAGCATTTTTAATACCAAGGTTTTCCACGAAGCACCCAAGAGTAGCAACACTATAGTCCTGAAAGATTCCACCACAGGCAGAAGGATCAGGACAACCTTTGGCAGCACCATTAGTATTGCATTTGATAGTATAACAACGAGAAGGACTCCACAAGACTTTCACAATGGAAGGAGATTTACCCGAATGACTTTCAACAAGGAAAGATTTAAGAATTAATAACTCCACCATAGAAGATGACATAGATCCAGAGCTAGAATTACCAGCCAAGGAGACATTTGAAATAACTAAATTAATAGCAGACTGAATAGGGATCATCTTATTGTTAAATCTAGCTTTATTCCTACGATGCCAAATAAACCAAAAAACATATGTGATACTAGCAAGAACAATATCCCAAACCTGGGAGCACCAGTTCCTGTTGCAGATGCTCAAGATAGAATGGAAGTCAAAAGAATCAATTCTCAGATCCAAAATACTACCAAGCCAAAGCCAAAGCTGCTGAGCAAAAGGACAATGTAAAAACAAGTGTTGAGAAGATTCATCTGCCTGACCACAAAGGCTACAGATAGAAACCATAATAATTCCCCTGGTTTTGAGATTCTCATCAGTAGGAACTTTCCTATGCAAAATACGCCACAACAAAAAAGATTTTGAAGGAGGGATGCAAGAACTCCAAATGGTCTTAGCCCAAGGATCAACTTGACCACAACGATGTAAGAAATTATAAGCTTCCTTAAAAATAAAGTACCTGAATCTGTGTGCTTTCATCTTAGAACATCCTCTAATGGCAAAACAGGTAAAGTTATTTTATCAATCTCATTTTTAAGGGCTGGATAGTGAGAAAATAAAGATTGCGGAATCGACCATCCACATTTAATAATAAAATCCCTCACTTTGGATTGAATGGAGCGCTTAATATGATCAAGGATTCCAGTGAGGCTAGAAATAGATTGAGATAACCACACATTCGACCAGAAATTAATATTATGACGAGAACCTATTTGCCAAGTGACATTATCAAAATTATCGGGGACGAAGTGCTTAACCCCTGACCAAATAGATGAGGAGATGTGATAACTAATAGGGGAGTTATTCTTAAAAGCTCTACCTTTAATCAATTTAGCCCATTCCATATCAGAGGAAAGAATATTCCAGCCCAAACTAAACAAACCAGCTCTGTTGATTGCTTTAACAAACCTAAGCCCCAAGCCTCCTTCAGAAACAGGCTTGCACAATTTGTGCCAAGAAACTGTAACATGTTTCCTGACATTTATGTTGCCAAACCAAATAAAGTTTCGAAGCCAAGAGTCAGCAGAATTCATCAAACTAAATGGCCAAGCATAGATACGACATTGTTTGGATAGATTAAAAAAACGGTTTAGCAAAAAAAAGTGATTACATCTAGACAAAAATAAACCTATATAATTTTATAAATTTTTAGGGTGAAATATTTTTTAGTCTCTGTTAAATTACAAATATTTTAAGTTTAGTTCCTATAAAAATTTTATCCATTTATAGTCATCGTCCTTTACAAAACTGCATGTTTTTTAGTCCATTTGCAGGGACTAAAAGCATGCAGATTTGTAAAAGGTGGAGGACTAAAAATGTGTATAAAAACTAGACTTGAAAAGTTATAATTTAATAGGAACTAAAAACATATTTAACCATTTTTTATGAGTGTAATTTTATAATATCTTAGCCTTTTTTATCTGAAAAACAAAAATGAAAAAATTGTTATAATATCTTAGTTTGAAAACGAAGATACATAAATTATTTTTTTTTTTTTACAAAATACATAAATTATGTTAGAATTTGTATTTTTCCTCTTTATTATCTAAAAGCAAGATAGTATAATAATGTTGTAAGTTTTTTATGTGTGAATATCATTCATATTGAAACAAAGCGACATAAGTTTTTTTTGGGTATTAAAAGTGACATTAGTTTTAGATATACTTGTTGGGTACTGTTTTTTTCTATATATTTTGTTACAAATATAAATGATAATAACTATGCACGGAAGTGTATAAAAAAGTTCTACACATGTGTCAAATCAATTTTTATCATAGTGTCATGTCATAATATAATTTTTTAAAATACATATTCAATATCTACATGATGCGATACGATCAGATATCTTTGTAATTTTTTTACATTAAATTAAAAATAACACTTTCTTTCTCTAAGAAATAGAAATGTGTTATATTTTAATTCATTTGAATATAAGTGAACATATTAGTAATAACAAATGGAGTTTTTTCTTCTTTCTTTGAATATCAATATAAACTACAATTAATTTTAAATATTATTTTATGAATTTAAAGATTTTAGAAGATAAAATAAAATTTTAAATATTTGTATCGTTATCTTTCACAAGTCATCCAAAATATTATTTTATTTTATAAGTTCCCTTAATTAAGAATAGAGAATTGATAATTAATTATCAAAGTTAAATGTTGCATAAATAAAATAAACGTAATTAATATTAAAAGATAAAAAGATATAACATAAACTAAAGTGTAACACGCATAAGAGTAGTATGTTTTTTTTTTTTTTTGAGGGAAGAGGAGTATGTTTTTCTAATTAAAATGAATAACAATGCGACTATAATACTAAAACATATTTTTTTTTTGACTCAATAATACTAAAACAGATGAGTGCTTTTTTTATTCTAAGAAAAGATAAATAACAAAAGAGTTACAAATGCGCATAAAAAATGTGTAGTTATGTAAGTGCGGCCCATTATAAAAAGACTTTTATGATGGGCTTTAACAAGCCTCAATTTTCCTAAAAAAAAAGCCTCAATTAAATAAAATGGTAGCTGTTACCCCCCACCCCCAGTATATGACATCCACACCCCTCCCCTCTAAAGCATATTCTAATACCAAAAATACCCCTACATATACACTATACACATACCCCTCCCTACAATTCCTCCTTTCAAACACCTCCATCACATCCCTCTCCTTCTATCGACCCTTCGACAACCATCATTGTTTGTCCATGTCTTCTTCCCCAACTTCAACAATAATTCGCGTCTTTTTTATTTTCCTGTTTTGCAATTTTTTTGGAAACTTAATTTCTGGATGCATATGTTTGTATATTAATATCCAAAAACTTAATTTTTGGATGTTAATACTGATAACACAACATCAGGGAACTAAGTTTCCAGACATTGTGCTGCCAAATTGAACATTTGGAAACTCAGTTAATGGACGTTGGGTTGAGATTTTTTACATTCAAAAACTGAGCTTCCAGAACACTTCTAAATCCCTTTATGTCAAAATGTTTAAAATTTCAGCACAACACTTACTGGTTCAATCGGGAGCCAACCATGTATGCGGTTTGGTTTAATACGTTAAACCGTCAAAAATCATTCGAACAGTGTTAAACCGCCCATAAACGTTTGAAATGGAAATTTTTGTTTTTGTTTTTGTTTTTTTTACTCTTTTCCCCCACCTTTTTACATTTATATATTTATTTACAAGTCATCTAGTTCAACCGTGGGTTGAACCGGATGAACCAATTGAACCATGAGCTGGATGTCTTGCTAGTTCAATTTTTGGTTCTGTTTTTAAAACATAGGGTGGAGGGTGTGGATATCAAAACAAGGGGTGGGGGTACCTACTACCTACAAAAATATGTCAACCTGGAACCACGACATTTCCTCGATCTATAAACACGGTACATACGTTGTTCCAGCGTCGTGTAGGCTATGTTTGGTAGCCAAAAAAGTGAGAGGAAAGAAAGTGAGGGGAAAGAAAGTTTATTGATTGAAGTGTAAAATTGCTGATGTGTCATACTGTGATTGGTCTGTCATACTTATCCATGTACACTTTTTATATTTTTCAAAAATCTTACCCTTCCCCCACTTTCTTTCCATTTAAACAAACATAGTTGTAGTGTAGTTGTTGAAGTTTTATTTGCTTTATTTGTCTTTGACAAAAAAAAATTGCTTTATTTGTCTGATGACTATGGACTAGGATATGTGTAATGCATTGTGAAATACACTTCTGATTGATGATTACTAGTGTTGTACATGAGAATAATAGAAAGAAAAACTAACGTAAGGAAGAAAGAAGAGAAATATCTCTTCTCATATTATTATGTCAGTCCAAAATAAGGGGTTACTATTTTCACCCCATGTTTTTCTAACACAACCCACGAGTTAATTTGTGTATTTTCTCAAAATACCCTTAATCTGGAAGTTAACTTTTGAAAGGTATATATTTTATTACTTTATTTTGTCTTTCAGAAGTTAATTTCTAAACTGTTTTTGCCTTTCAAAGATTAGTTTTCAGATTGTTTTTGCCTTCCAGATGCCAACTAGCTAACTTCCAGAACGCACATACTTGGGCTTTGAAACTTAAGTTTCGAAAGGTAAAAAATTTATTTCACTCCCAGTTTCTCTCTGGTGAAATTATATATATAAAAAATTTCACTCCCATTCATAGGTACTCTCTAGTTCACCCTCCTTCTATCTTTGTTCTCTCTCTATCTCACACACACACTCACTTCTTTATGTTCTTTGTTTCTACTACTGTTTTTATTTGTTGTTGGGAAGGGGTCTATGTACGGGGCTAAAAGGGTAGGGGTGGCGCATGGGGTTTAAAGGGGAGGGGCGGGAATGGGGTGGGGTGGGGTGGCAGTGAGGAGGGGATACGTGTAAAGGGTTAAAGGGGGAGGGCTGTGTCGATTAGGAAGGGGGTTGTGTTTGTGGCCGATGGGGGCAGGGGAGAGGGGAGTGGACTATGGATTTGGGGGAGATGGGGGAGAGAAGGTTGTGGGTTTGGGCGACGATGGGGTGGGGCTGTGGGAGTGGAGGAAAGGCGAAGGGGAGGGAGGGTATTCGAAACTTAGTTTCCAGTAAGGAGTGGGCGTTTTGAAACCTACTTTCTGGTAAGGGTATCGTTAAAAAAATGTAGAGAAAAGGGTGGAGGGGTGTGTTAAAAAAACTAGGGTACATATAGCAACCCCCAATATTAACATATCAATAATTACTTTGTGCGAAAACAAAGTATCGGTTTAAGGAAATCTAAATGGACCGAGTCCGATGGGCTACCTTTCTAACCAATACAAATGTCAGCCCGAGTGGATTCTCATGAATAGTTTTTGTTTCTATGTTTCCTTTTATTGTTTTTATCCGTTAACATGATTTCACATTTCATATTGATTTGCATCCTCAATCCAATCATATATTATATACTAAATAATAATTAATATTTTATTATTCTATACGTTTATTTATTTTCAATCACAATTGAATTTAAAAAGTGTTTTTTATTATAATAAACATATACTTTCTTCAGAATTCAGTATAACTTCATAAAAAATAAAAAATAAATATTTTATTTACTTTATTGTCATGTTTAATATCTTCCATGCGCCACCGATTCAATACCAATACTTCTTTTTTTTTTTACAGAAGTTTATACCAATACTTGCTCCACTTGATTTTGTTTCCGTCAAGTAAGATATAATTTCTACTTTTTTTTATTCCCATTATGATAATTAGGGTCTTTAACTCTTTAGTGGGTCCATTAGAGTATCTTTACAGCTTTATCCCTTTGGACCGACTATAAAACTAATTCACGATTCGACAACATAGAAGCACAAAAATTAACCCGTTGGATTTTGAGACCTCCAAATTAGGTCATCAAGAATTGAACTCCAGTTCTCGTCTTAGGGATCAAAGCCTGTTTCTACTCCAACCAAACCCTGATGGTGAGATATGAATTCTAATTGCCACATAAATATCAAAGAATACATATACATAGCGTAATTACTGTTGCAAATATGGTGAGATATGAATTCTAATTGGCACATAAATATCAAAGAATACATGTAAGTATACATGGCATAATTACTGTTGCATATATATAAAATGTTTCTTGTTTGAACCGCAAAATTCAAGTGGGTGTGAAACTTATATAGATAAAGTGTGCCCGCGTCCCAATCCCATGGTTAATCCGCAGCAAAACCAGTGGAAATACATGGTTAAAAGAAAAAAAATGAGTTTAATTTTTTTGACAAAAAAATAATATGTAGTGATAATGTAAAAAAAATTACACGATCATTCGATCACACCTCATTATTTAAATGCTTGTTGAGATGTTTTGAACGTAATATAACAAAGTAACACCATGGTAATATATTACTAGATGACCGTGCAATTTTTTTTAATACTTTTAATGCATATCCATCAAACTCAAAAAATAAAATAAAAGATAAGTGTGCACATAATCCAGTATATATAACCAACCAAAAATCGTGGACGAGGCTCATCAAATTATAGGGATAATATAAAACAACTAAGCAAGGGTATGAAGATTTGATCTTGAGATCAAACAACTAAACTCCATGTTACCCGAGCTATATTTGCAAATGATTTTTATTCTTTATTCAGTAAAGAAATGTTAGCAACGCATTCTAACACTTTTGTAATAAAACACACACATACATTTTAACACTTTTTTTTTTTAATACTCACTTCATGATTAAGTGAAATTCATATGGATCCACTAATTTTGTGTGTCCGTCAAATATTTCATCCAATCATAAAATTAATATTTTTATGAGTGAGTCAGAGAGTATATCTATAGCACTTATTCCTTGGATCGGCATCATATCAAACTTTTTAAGCTAGCTAGTCCCCGGTTAGCCCCCACGATGTGCACAAAGAAATTAAAGATCACTCTCTTACCCTGACTTTAAAAAAGGGTCATGCTCTTCGTTTAAAAAATATAGAATCTCAAATAAAAAATCAAATAAAATCTGCTAACCGTAATTTAAAAATGATTTTGACTAATACATGTATTAAAGATGTGGATTTTTCCATCATGTGCAATATTGCACAGGTTAAAAAACCCAAAAATTATAACTATTTGTTGAAAAATAAAAACTGTTCATTATAAAAGTAAGTATTTAATACTAAAGACACAAGTTTCACTGTAAACTTTATCTTTTTGGTTTTTTAGCCTGTGCAATATTGCACATGATAGAAAAATCCTAATATATATATATATATATATATATGTATTTTGATATCATATTAAGGATCAAATGACACAAGATGTCAAACTTAGCATAATGACACTTCTAATAACTTTGTGAATAACGCAAATTTTGTCGATCCAACCGTTGAATTAAAAGTTCTTAGTAAATAGATTAAACATATCAAAATTCATAAAATTCTAAAATTAGTTGATGCTCCATCGAATCATTTTATTTTGACGTAATATGATATTTAAAATATAAGTAAATGTGTACTAATAAATTACATAGCTATAAATGTCCAAATTATCTAAAAAATTGTATATATGGTTATCGAGTTAATATAACATGATTCAACGGTTGGATTAGTGAAATTTACATTATACACAAAGTTATTAGAAGTATCGTTATGCTAAGTTTGGCACCTGATGTCATTTGATCTAGAAATGTCCCAAATGTTTGAGATTTAAATACTTTTATATTTTTTTCAGATATGCATATACATCGACAAATTATAAATCATCTTATATTAATTTTTCAATACAAATTTTAAAATGAAACAGTTCGTTTTTTGTGAAAATGAAACAGTTCATAATTCCGTGTAAATAATTAACTAATTAGTGAAAAACGTCAATCCTGAAAAGACACAGTACTATTTTCAATTTTGGCTGTGGGGGGCATAACAACCTCTACTGATACAGACATGCACTCATAAAATTGGAATTGTTAATTTCTGAATCCCCACAAGTGAAAGCCATAGTGGTGAATCAGCTTTAATTTCTGGTAGAATTGTTAGTTGTTCTCCTATTTTATAATGACCCAAAATCTCAGTCTCCAAGTTGAATAGGAGTATATCCTAAATATGAGCTGTCATTCTCTTGGAATTCTTGTTTGGATGGTTGTGGATTAAGCGATACCAATCCACTTAATTAATTTGTTCTCCATAACAAAACTATTCCCAACATAATTTATTCACCAAAAATTAATTAATCGACATCGACATATATATAATGGCAAAAGAGAGGCGCCAAAACCACGTGGCTGAGCAGTTGAGATAACCACTAGCATCTGGAATTTGTGGAGCAAGCTACTTGCCAACTTCCAAATCCACCAGAATGTTATTTTGAACCATTTCACTTGTATGCATATTCTCTTTTGTTTGTCTAAGTTTGACCAATGCATCGTTGCCTTGTAATTTGTCATTTTTGTGAGAGAGGATATATTCTACTGATTCATTTGAAATGTAATCTCCATTATGCTTCTTTCGGGCATTCCCTCAAGTTTTTGGTCCACTCTTGAGTTTTTGGCCCACTCTTGAATTTTTGGTTACTCTTTTCTTTTTTTAAGGTTTGCATGATTTTATAGTTCCAATTCCTACTTCAAGAAAATTAAACATTTGAAATTGAATAAATCATCTAGAAGTTGGTCCTAAGATAATTCATTTTGTCCTTTAATTTTCCTTTTATGAAGGTTATTATTTTGTTTTGCTATTTTATTTATATTTTTTTTATGGAAAACCACTTACTCTAACACTATGTTTGGAACAAAAGAAAGATAGGAGGGAAGATGGAAAGATTTTTGATAAACGTGAAATATCTGTATGGGAAAGTGTGATAGGTCAATGTTTATGTGATACACTAGCAATTTTACTCCTAAAATTCAACAATCATTCCTCTTTTTTTTTTCTTCCACTTTCTATTGTAATCCAAACATAGTGTAAGATTCAAAACTGAAAAATAGCAAAACGAAAAATTACCTTTATAAATGGGAAAGGAAAAAATGAAATTATTTTAGGACCAACTTGAAGATGATTGCACTAAATTGGTAAATAATACTTAATTTCTTATTGAATATTTTCTTTAGCAAATTTATTTTTAACATTTAATATTTCTAATTACATGTCTTCCAAATCGATTATCTAATTGGTTCATTGGCCGGATCAAACCAATTTTTTTCAACTATGCAATTTCATGTTTTTTTTATATTAAAAATATAAGCCCTATTTCGTGAATTGTATATATTACTTATATTAAATTAAAAAAATAAGTCATTATTATAAGTAATAACAACTTCAATTTTCTTTTTAAAAAAGAAAATACCTAAATTGTAGTTAACAATAATGACTTTGTGAAAATAAGTAATTCTTAATTAATAACTACAAATTTGTTTAAAATATAAAGTAACTCGTGATTACTAACCACAACTTTGCCAAGTTACACCCTGCTTGTAATAATTAGTTAAAAAATTACACTACTTGAATAATGTCATAAGCAATTTACACTACTTTTGTGAAAAAAAATATATATCATAATTACATAAACCAAAAATATCTCCCTGAAATTCACTCGTCCGAACGATTAAATAAGCTTAGGTCAAATAGCTGTTCTTATTTATTTTTCCAAGCGGTACGGTGGGAACTCGGATTTAATTTTGGGTAGGTGCTATTTGCTTTTTTCATACTTGGTGACATTTTTCTTTCTGCATATAACATGTGAAAATAAATTATATATGTAGAAATTTTACCAATTGAGGGAGGCACCAAAAAACAACATCATTGACTGATGAGAAGTAAGTGGAAGACCGAGCATTAGCATTATTGGGTCATGGTCTTAGTAATTTGCATGTGATTTGTTTTTCTCCAAGCAATTACACGATGGAGAGGAAATGTCCCAAATAAATTGAGCTTGACTCTTCCGCAAATTTGCCATTTCTATTTTGTATCGTTTACTCAGCCATAGCAATCAATCGGTTTCCATTTGCTTTTGTCCTATAGCTCTAGTAATCAAATAATTAGGCATAGTTTAAACTAGCAAAAAACTGGTTTAGTCAAAAAGAAAATGAAGCACTTGATTGTAATAGCTGCAATCAAGCTATAGTTGTTCTTCATTGATTATTCTATTTAATTTCTTCATCCATGATTAATCCAAGAACCACTTTATCAACAGTTTCTTACTAGATAAAATCCAACATTTCATTTATGGGAATTGAATGCTTGAGTTTAGCCTAGAAAGAGGTTTGCATTTTAGAAGCAAAATTGCACATATAACTAGAATAATATAATTCATAGAATAGCAGAGAGGAAACCCCAGTACTACATCCCTGAGTCTCAGGACTGAAGATTTGCTGGTTGAATATTGAGTATCTATACTTGACAAACCAAGCTAGGAGTAGTGTTTGTCAAGAAAAATAATGATAAACTAAACAAATACATTGTCAATTTCTTCTGGCTCTGTCATCAGAATAATGACTACAAGTCTACAGCTTAAAATATGACCTATGCTTAAAATTTCGTTAACTTCATCATTATCTATCCTAAACTAGCTCTTTCTCTGTTTTTGTATCTAAAAATACCAACTTTCCCTTCAATTTAGTTATTTTTGTCAGAATCATGGTAAATCATAATTTAAAAAATAGTAGGGATATTTTTAAAAAATAATTAAAATATTATTCAGACAGACTATAAACACCAAAGACAAAGGTTAAATAAACATTTATTTCTCTTGTTTTTATCTTGCATATGAAATTGACGCATGAGCAATTTCCTTGCTGAGTTTGATGTTATTAGTATATGCCCACATCTTGTGATACCTTCTGAAAGAGTTGGTAGAAGCACGAGGTGTTGTCAACTGCGGTTTGGGATTGGGTAATTTATTGCATGCCGATCCCAACAACTTTAGTGTTTAGCATTACTAGTACATCATATCATATGCTCTATTAACCCCTCTGAATCTCAAATTAAAGAACTGGGACCCCATCACTTTCAATCACCTTAAAAATACATGAGTTCAGGACCATTATGTTAGTATATTGCCTCAGTAAAATTCACAATTTCACAGTGGGCAATTATGTTACAGAAGGCACACTTGAAAAAAAAAACGAAATAAATAGTATTCAAAACAAAAAAAGTCACATTGATTGCGTCACTATTCACCAAGCGGTCGATGGATCTTATTAAAGCTCTTTGATGTTCAAGTTCATGATGTTCAGTAGTCAACTCCCATCGTACCACTTCCATTTAATTGTCTTTCACCATCCATATATAACCATGATCACGTCACGTCACGTCACGTCACGTCACGTGCCGTTAACTTCTCCGTCAAAACACATGACGCCGTTGGTTCCCACTTCACTACTATAACCGCGAACTATCCCACTAGGCCAACAACAATAGACCGAACCACTGTCTCTTTTTATTCTGTGTCCTTTCTATCTTTCATTCGAAAGTGGGGGATATCTATCAAGGTATAATAGAACACGAGATTGAGAAGGTGGAGCTAAGAAAATGAAGCCCCTTTCCAGATTCTTGATTCTATTTGCACTGGTTGCTCTAGCGGAATCTTCATGCAACAGTGAAGACCAAAACCTGGTGTCAAAGGCCTTCCAATCTGTCTCTGGATTCAACACTTCATTGTTCCAGAGAAGAGTCTTCAACTGTTCAAAGGGACGTCAGATTAGGTCGATAGAGCTTTCATCCAAAAACTTGAGCGGAAGCATCTCATGGAACTATCTCAGAAACATGTCGAAATTGGAGGTTCTTGATCTTTCTGGGAATTATCTGCAAGGCCAGGTACCAAACTGGTTCTGGGCAAGCTCAAGTTTATTGTTAGTGAATCTCTCCAATAACAGATTCGGAGGGAGCATTGCGTTGAAACCCACTTCGCAAAACGGTTCCTTTTCAATTTCATCACTACAAACGCTCAATCTCTCACACAACAGGTTCACCAATCAGGTTCAACTCTCAGGTTTTTCAAACCTGAAAAGCCTCGACCTTTCCCACAACAATCTGAACACTTTACCTTCCGGGTTCCAAAACCTCACCAACCTTCGCTACCTCGATCTCTCCAACTGCAACATGAAAGGAATCGTAAAACCCATTTCTACCCTTCCCTCACTCTCCTACTTGGACCTTTCAAACAACACTTTGAACGGTAGTTTCCCTTCCGACTTCCCTCCTTTAAACGGCATCAAATTTTTGAACATCTCCCACAACAATTTCAAAGCCTCGGTTACCTTAGACAGGTTCAAAAAATTTGGGAAATCAGCGTTCATTCACGCTGGCAATAATTTCAACTTCAACAACTACAACGCATTCAAAACCCCAACCCTACCACACCAGCCCCACACGAAAAAGCCAAAACCCATTCACACCGAGAAGAAGAAAACCAAAACCAAAACCAAACACAAACGTAAGTCAAAACACAAAACCATGATTGTGGCAGCGTCTTCAGCGTCAGCAGTTTTCTTTGTCGTGTTGTTAGTCTGTGCATTCTGCGGTTACAGAAAGAAGAGGCAATTGGCGAAAAAGAACAAATGGGCAATATCGAAACCGATGATGCCATTGACGGTTAAGATGGAGAAATCAGGGCCGTTCGCGTTTGAAACTGAATCGGGGACATCTTGGGTGGCTGACCTCAAGGAACCGTCTTCTACACCAGTGGTGATGTTCGAGAAGCCGTTGATGAACCTCACCTTCGGGGACCTTATGGCTGCCACGTCACACTTTGGAAAGGACTCGCAGCTTGCTGAGGGTAGGTGTGGCCCCGTTTATCGTGCTGTCCTACCTGGAGATATCCACGTGGCAATCAAGGTACTTGAAAACGCCAGAGACGCTGATCATGATGACGCTGTCTCAACTTTCGTTGACCTCTCACAGCTTAAGCACCCCAATCTCTTGCCCCTTTCCGGTTACTGTATAGCAGGTACTCTACCCTACTTCTCTACTCTGAGTCTACTGAATTGTACGCTACGGTTTTTTGTCTTTGGGTGTATTTTTTTTTATTTTTTTTTTCAAATGGTTCCAAAATTCTGATTTTTGTGTAGCAGTGTCCTTTGATTTAACCTACTCTCATTAAATGACTTTCACGGGATTTAATTTTTTGTAATGTCGTACTCTGTAAACCCTATTGTGGAACCATTTTTTCACCTAAATCTAGCACTGGCTATGATTACGTTTGTAAATTTATGCAAGTACTTTCCAGTTCTCAGCTTTTTACAAGGTAGGAGTATTTGCAACAACAAAAATTATTTTTAACGAGTACAGTGGGGTGACTCATATAAAAACCGGATTGATATTTTCAAATATATAAAAATAAAAGAGATATGTACCCAAAAAAAATAAAAAATAAAAGAGATAAAGTACTGAAATTTAAGATATTACTTGTAATTTTTTTTAAAATCAACGGGTGCCCTTGCACACACTCGTTGTAAATGGTAATGTAGGTCTGTCACTAGCTAATGACATTTAATATATGAATAATTCAAACACTGTCTCTCAAAAAAAAATTAACACTATTTATTTAGAATAAATTATATTAATTTCTTAAGTAATACTACTAGAAGTTTGTAAAAAAAAAAAAGTCTATGTACTAGAATTTCTGCTCACAATGAAATTAACATGCTTTTTATCTGAAAGTTAATTATCAGAAATGTTATTTTTCATGTTTCAACTTACATAGAAAAAAAAAAGTTAACATTGTGTGTGCCCAAATGAATAAAAAAGGAACATTAGGGTTGGAGTTGCTTGTGGAGTTCTTAACTCCTAAGCACCTGTACTTAATGATTTCACCATTAGACAGGTTCATGTATGTTCTATATATTTCCCTGAAATTTAATCAAAAAAAAAAAATCACAACATTAGATCATTGGTTTGTGGTAGAATACAACTTTTACACATTTTTTGTTTAATAATTTGGTGGTAACTGTGTGAATAGAAATAATGAAAGAGCTAAGAATTTTGTTAAACAATTTTATCAAAAAGAAAAAATTTGTAAAACAACAAAGTAGTGCACGAAAACTAGGAAGTTGTTACGCTGGTATCCCTGTACAGAATTAATAAAGAGCATTACAATATTACGTTCACGTATGTTCTATGTATTTGCCTGAATTATTATTTAATTTTTTATTTATTCATTTGAAATTCAGGCAAGGAGAAGCTGGTGTTGTACGAGTTTATGCCAAACGGGGATTTAGGGAGGTGGCTGCACGAGCTACCTACGGGAGAGACTAACGTGGAGGATTGGAGTAGCGACACGTGGGAGATTCAAAACGGCGTCGGGTCACGAGCCTCATCCCCAGAAAAGATGGGGTGGACGACACGACATCGTATAGCAGTAGGGGTAGCGCGTGGGTTAGCTTTCCTCCACCACGCGGGGTCGAGGCCCGTCGTCCACGGCCATTTGGTGACGTCAAACGTCTTACTCGCCGACGACTTCGAGCCCCGAATCGCCGATTTCGGGTTCCGGAAGTTCGCTCAGCAATGCCCTCCCCATTGCAGCACCGAAACGGACGTGTACTGCTTCGGCGTGGTGCTGATGGAGCTGCTGACGGGGAAGCCCGGCACGGCGGAGACGGTTGTTTGGGTGAGGAAGCTGGTGAGGGAGGGTCACGGGGAGCGAGCGCTCGACGACAGGCTCAAACTGGTTGGCAGTCACTCAGAGAGTCAGATGGTGGAGAGCCTCCGAGTCGCGTATCTATGTACGGCCGAGTCACCCGGGAAGAGGCCCACCATGCAGCAGGTTTTAGGCCTTCTCAAAGACATTCATCCAAGAGGCAGACTCGACTGAGTTGACTCGCTTCCCATGACTCGCTCCTTTTTTGTTTTTTGGAGTGTTTCAAAGCCCACGCGATCGATAAGCGTTTGAGGTTTAACCTCGATGGAGTTTTGGTTTTGGACCATGTTTTTAATTTGTTTTGTTTTTTCAAATATTTATGATTTATGATTATTGCAATGTATATACCAAAAAGTTTAGAAGAAAAAAAGGGAAAAGAAAAAGGGGAAAAGAGAAAAAGGTTGACAAAATTAAGTGGGGTAGGAAGGGTAGGGGAAGGCTTGGTTAGGGTAATCAATGAATGGGAAGTGTTGTGTAGTACTATTTTTTTTGGGTGAGCATGCATAGAGCAGAGATTCCCACTTATTATTACTTGTCTCTTCTAAGAGGGGCTTCCATCATTTTTCCCCATTTATTTTTCTTTTCTTAATTTACTTTTGTTTATCATTCCTTTATTTTATCCTTTTGATTTTGTCTTACTCTCTTTTCACTTTGTTTTCTTTTACTTTATTTTCTGTTAATTTATTTATCTTTAGCAAAGAATATTCTCCCACAAGAAACAAAGAGCTAGAGAGGTAGATGAGATAGATACACCAATGTCTTTTGCATGTCCATTTGCTGCAGGGTTACGTGCTTGTTTTTATTTTTATTGAAACAAAAGGGGCCATGTGCCTTCTTTGAGCATCATAGGGTCGTGGCTCATCGAGTGAGTTTTTCTCATTGGGTATGGTAAGTCCAATCTTGATTTGTCAATATTGTACGCTAAATATTGTGGTCAAGTGGGGCAGATTGGCGATCACTGAGTAGCTTTCAAAAGTTGCTTACGTAGTTGTTTAGCATGATTAAGAGGTCAAGTTTTAAAATGATATCAATCGAGAGGATCATTTAGACATTATTATGAACATGCAGTGGTGGCCTTGAGTATGGGCGGGATGGGCAACTACCTAGGGCTCCATTTGTAAGGGGCACCAAAATTTTTTTTACTTAGTAATATATACAAATATTTAAATAAAAAATTTTATATTATTAAAATTTATATATATAATTTTATTATAAAGTTAGCAAAAATTTAAAAAAAAAAGACACGTGTATTGATGTTGTTATAGAATTAGTAAAAGGTTTATTAACTAGTTGAAAAAATTGCGAATGAAATGGAGATTGAATGCGTGTTTGTTCAAAAATATCAAACTCGTAGAAAAAAACACTATGATGATTTTTTTTTTTTAATGCACACAACTGAACCTTGAGTTTTCTGATGAGTCTTTTAGGATTCTTTATTTTTTATATATTATAAATCAAACAACTAACTCACTTACTAAAAGATTTGAGTAATATAGCATATATAAGAAGATTTTTGGATTTTCGTTTAGTATTTAATGTCTAAGATCATTCTCTGATAAAAATTTGAAATAATGTTGCAAACATCTTGAAACTTACCTAAAACATAGTAATTCTTATGATCTTGATGGTGAAATTATATTTTAAGAATTGAAGATTATTAGAGAGGTTTTAACAGTTAAATCAACATCAAGCTATATGATATATATATATATATATATATATATATATATATATATATATATATATATATATTGATTTATTTGAAGATATTTAATTATTTTCCTAATGCATGCACGACTTATAGAATAATATTAACTACCACTGTTGCTGTTGCATATGCTGAAAGAAGTTTTTCTAAATTGAAATTGTTAAAATCTTATTTGTGATCTATTATGTCATATGATAGATTAAATAGTCTTGCTTTGATTTCTATTGAAATTGACTTTTTAAATAACCTTGATTATGAACATATTATTGATGATTTTGCAACAAAAAATACAAGGAGAATAAAATTCAAATAATTACAAGGATATCATTTTTTTGGTTCGCTCAGGGCACTCAAAATATAAGTACTGCCTGTGAACATGAGAAAATAATAGTTCGTCCACCAACTTAAAAAATTCCATGAAAAGGAATGTGAAAATTCTACATTTAAATCATTTCAGGTGTTTGCATTTTTATTCTATACGGATATTTTTAGCTGCCGATTGTTGAACTAGCATACAGTTCTAGTTGTGTTTGTTAGTTTACGTCGAACTAATTTGACTAATGTCATGAAATGGCATATATTTGTATAAAATAATCTTGCGTCATTGACTACCTATAGAACTCGGGAATTTTTAATACCAAAAAAAAAAAAAAGAACTAGGGAATTTCTCTCCGGCATAAGTTTCTTACCAGCGCCTCTTGTTTTCCTTAAATTACTTGTAGTAGTGACTCTATTATGTGCAAAAAATCCGATTTCAATAATGGGCACAATCCATTGCTCTTAGAATTTGTATTTGCATGGGAATCTGACTTGGGGGCATTTTGTGCGTCATTGTGCACTTTACTTTCAGCTTCCTTTGAGTTGGCCAGCCGGACAAGATTTCCGTGTCCTTTAACGAATAACAGTGTATTAACATGTGTAATGCATGTGTGAGATTTAAGGGTTATCGAGTCACGTCAAAAAATAAATATTCAAAAATATTTAAAAAAATAGAAAAAAGAGCATAATTGAGTGAACAAACAAAAAGAGCATAATGATAAAAATTAAAAAGCCGGATTTGTGTCAACAAACAAATTTCTATTGTTAAATATTAGACAAAATATGGAAAACATTCAAAAAAAGAATGAACAAAAATTAGATGTTTATGGTCGAATTTGTATTGTTATATTTAATCATACATCAAAGTTGAATAAAAAACAACAAAAATGAAAGAAAAGGCAATTGACTATTTTAAAAGGAAAAAAAAGAAAAAATAACAATAGTGACATAGGTATTCATTATCATTTCATGAATATGTTAATATTTTTTTGCTAAATGAATATGTTAGTATTTATAAATTAAATGATCTTTTTAGTATGATGTTTTAGTTAATTTCAATTTAATTTTACTTAAATTCAAATTTGAATTCAAAGTTAGTATGAATTATATAATTTATAGTAAATGTCAAATTAAAATTTGACAAATTTATACGATAATAAAATGTTAAATACTGATTGATTACACTAATTCAAAATCGGCAAGTCATTTAAGAGAATATAATTATGTTTTTTATAACATTTATTAATTGAGATTTTACAATAATATTAATATTAAACTAATAATAATAATAATAATAATAATAATAATAAATAAAATTATTTTAGGTAGAAAAATATATGTAATTTTGACACGTGGTATAGTTCTACATATCAAAGCTCTATTTTATATAATACAGTGGTTTATTCGTTGCCATGAAGGTTTGAGAACAATTTGGGCTTAATAATGGCTTTCAATTTAGCCTTCTTTTTTACTTTTTCTATATTTTTTTTTCCAATTATTGAGAGCGCTTTTTAGCTGGACTCTAGTGCACATAACCTTGCTCATGTAGGACTGATTCAACAAACCTATTCATCAAGATATTGTTTCAATTAAACTTCATTATTTTTTTGGGTGCTAATTAAATTTCATTATTTACTTTTGAAATTTTAATCACATTTTATCCAATAATAATGAATTCTGTATCCATGATTTCAGGCTTCACATCTGAATCTTTAAAAGAAAAGGTTGATTCTTTGGATTGTTTTTTTTTTATGATTTATTGTGGATTGTTGTTTTGAAAAGGAATTTTTTTAATATAATGTCAGAAAGTTCCTATTCAATTAAAACATTATGTGAATAGTTTTTTCCTAAAATATTTTCTAATAGGGTATTTGAAGACAACAAACAATGGATGAAATCAATTGATCGATCAAATCGAAATAGGATTACAAATATGATTTATTGGTGCATTCTAATTAGTAATTAATGAACCAATCAAAAAATATAAATAAATTAAATTAAAATAAAATAAAAGTTACATTTTGACAGGAATTGAAATAGCCATATTTTATCACGTGGCATTGTCTCACGTGTTAAAACTTCATTTTATATAATATAACTAGTGTAATTACCCGTGCCTTGCACGGGACTTAATTAAATAATTACATATTTTTTATATTTAATTCATCATACTTTTTATAAATGTGTTTTTATATATTTTTTTTGACTTTACCATATATACATGTGTAACATATTTATAGACGTGAATATAAATACTCACACGTATATTTTTTTATTCAATATTTGCACATATTTTTGTACATACTTATATGTATTAATATATATTTGGTGTATACTAATTTGAACATGAACTCAAATCTTACCTCTAACTAATTTAAATCCAGGTAAATAATAATTTGATCTGTTTACAAATAATTTTGTATTTGAATGAATCGTTCCACCCACATGTGAATATTGTGATTCTCATTATTTTTGATTGGTAAACTACAAATCAAACCAAAATATATTTGGTTGAAATCTTGTCAAAAAAATATATATATTTGGTTGAAATTGTCACAAAATATTATAAGCTGATTTTTTTGTATTTTATTTTGGTTGTAGTTTCAAAAAAGGTTTACAGGAAGAGAATCATATATATTTTCTATTTTTTTAATTACATTTTTAGGCTTTTATATAATTGTATTTTATGATTTATTGTACTTCTGTCATTTATAAATCGATTGTGGTTTAAAAATGAGTTTGTTAATATAATGTCTTAAAGTTTCTATTTAATTAACACATTATGTGAATACTTTTTCCCCAAAATATTTCGTAATAGGGTATTTGAGGACAACAAACAATGTATACATCAAATTAGTATTTGGTGTATATTAATTTGAATATAAATTCAGATTTTACCTTTGACCAATTTAAGTCCAGGTAAATAATAATTTGATTTGTTTACAAATAGTTCTATATTTGGATGAATCGTTTCACTCACACGTGAATATTGTGATTCCCAATATTTTTTATTGGTAAACTACAAATCAAAACAATACATATTTGGTTGAAATCTTGTAAAAAAATTATATTTGATTGAAATTGTCATAAAATATTCTAAGCTGACATTTTTTATTCTATTTTCGTTTCAAGTTCAAAAGAAGTTTAAAGGAGAAAAATCAAATATATTTTCTATTTTTTTTATTACATTTGTAGGCTTTTATATAATTATTTTTTTATGATTTTTTGTCGATTGTGGTTTAAAAAAGAATTTTTTTAATATAATGTCTAAAAGTTTATATTCAATTAACACATTATGTGAATAATTTTTTCCCAAAATATTTTGTAATAGGGTGTTTGAGGACATCAAACGATGGATGAAATCAATTGATGGATCAAATCAAAATAAGATTACAAATCTAATTTATTGATGCATTCTAATTAGTAATTAATGAATCAATCAACAAATATAAATAAATCAAATTAAAATAAAAGTTTCATTTTTTCGGGAAATGAAATGACCAGGTTTTGACATGAGGCATGGTTCCACGTATCAAAACTCAATTTTATATAATATAGTTTATTGATGTCCGTGGATAATTCTTCATGTGATTTTGTATAACTCATTTTAAAATAATAATTTAAATGTTAGAGATAATGTGATTGAGCATAGGTGAAAGGAGGGAGGACATTTTGCACATCGTGGTCACTGGTCCCCAACTTTGTCTTAATTTTTTTTTATATTTGTTTCGGACTGGGTCGAGCCCCAATCCAGGAAACTATTCCCAATAGCCCATAGTTGAACTGGGCATCTGAGGGCGTCTCACCCATCACCACAAGATGAATCTAACGGTGATCTGCATCACACGTCGCACATCACGCGTGTAACACCCTGGCTAATTTAATTATTTGAGTTTATTAATTTAGGCATTTATATGTTTTGAATTAAAAGTTGAGTAATTAGATGGGGTGGTATTTATAAATATAAGGTGTGTGCATAGTAGTGGCACAATGAGAATTTGAATAAAATGAAAGGGTACCAATGCCCAACTCATTTTTTCTCTCTTTCCCTCTTACCCCTCACGCCTCTCAACTCCCTCTGTCTCCCTCTCATTTGACATTTTTCAGAAAAAGAGTAGAAGGAAAAAGGAAGAAGAAGGAGTTAGGGTTTTGGGGGAAAAGAGTGGAAGTTGAGTGATTCTTCAAAATCTTGCTCTAAGAAGATGAATTGAGTTGAGTTCTTGGCATTTGGGAGAAGAATCAAGTTTCCCTAGGCTGAGCAAAGGGGAGCTCGAAATTGAAGAAGAGAAGAGGAGGAAGGAGATCAAAGCTTCATTTTTGATAGCTCCAAAATCTTGGTTTGTGGTGAGTTCTTCTCACTTAGAGGTTGGGCAACCCATAAGACCCACCACTTAGGGTCTTTTCTTTTGATCTCACTTGTGTATTTTCTTGATTTCTGAATTGGAAATGGTTGAAATGCATGAATGGGTTTGGGTAGGAATGAATGTGCTTAAGTTGATGCATTAATGTTTTGTGACATGTTGAAGCATGATGGATTGTGTTTTTATATGTCTTATGTTGCTCTTAATCTTGTATAGCAGTCATATGCTTGATTTTGAGTACAAATGTGGTTTGAAATTGGTTTGGATTGAAGAAAAAGTGAGTTGGAAGTTGAAACTATGCAGAAAACACGTTTCTGCATAATTCTGCAGGATTGCGCGTGGCGCGCCTCATAGGTGCGCGCGACGAGCATTAAAACAGAGCCAAAATGGAGAAATGCGCGTGACGCGCTGTCAAATGAGCGACGCGCCACGTAAACATCATCTGCAAATGCAGAAATGCAGCGCGACGCCAGACGCGCACGCACAGCATTCTCAGAAGGTCAACTTCGAGGATTTTATTAAAATATCAAACGAAGTCAGAATTGGGCAAATGACCACTCGTTGGAAAGCTTAGGATGTCTAGTTTCTAAATATAATTTTTATTTTAGAAAATACCCACCCAATTAGTGCAGTTTTAAGTAACAAGCTACTAGGTTTAGAAAGTTGAACATTAACTTCCCCCCAATTTGGAACCTATGTTTCTCCTTCAATACTTAATGAAAATTAGAGAGCTATATGTCCAAATTGAAGAGAAATGTGTCTAGTTTTCAATGGTACAAGAATTATTTCAAGATAAGCCCTATACCGGAAGTTGTGAAATATGCACGACGCGTTCTTTGCCGCGCGTGGTGCGTCAGTTTTACCAGAAATGTATACCTTAGCATTTTATGGGCCTTTAAGGCCATGAATACTCAAGTTGAGAGTTCTAAAACATAGAAGATAAAAGGGATATCCTAAGATACCCTTAGATAAGTTATTATTGCATTTATTGTCTGAAAGCTTAGAGAAAGAAATTAGAACTGTTTGATTCGTAGTGGTTCTAATGAGATAAACGTAGTGCGGTGCGGTGTACCACTGTAAGGTAACGATAAGTCCTGGCTGTTTACCTTAGTGTGGCAGAGCGGTGTACCACTGTTACCAAACGATAAGTCCCGGTCGTTACTCCGAGGATTGTAAGTACAGAGCGGTGTTCCACTGTGAGGTAACGATAAGTTCATTTGCTTACCTTAGTGTAGCAGAGCGGTATACCACTGTTACCAAACGATAAGACATTTGTTACAAGTAATCCTAGTTGTATGTTTAGTCGTTTCACTATAATATTCGGATATTAATGTTATTATGATTTTGGCAAGTGTCTGTGAGGGGTCAGAGGACGACTCACTGAGATTATTTTAATCTCACCCCTTTTCTCTTCTATTTCAGATAAGCAGGTACCGGCTAAGGAGAGATAATGATTCTAAGAGTTTTAAACCTCTAGTTTATATTAGATGTGCATTGTACCTGTCTCTTTTGTTGTTGAGACAAAAATTGACATTGTATTTTGTAATCTCCCAAGCCTTGGACTTGGATGAAGTTGTAAACTTTATTTATTAGACTTATGGCATAGTTTGTGTTTGGACTTGTAATTTTACAATTCAAGTTTAAATTATTTTGTGTAATTCATGTGCTTTAATGTAAATTGTCTTACTTCAATTATTATGGAAGTACGGGTGTTACAACGCGAGTTAGTTATGCTCGAGTAACCGTTTTTCGCCAATTCATCTCGCCACCTCACATATATAAGGAGGATGACTTGTCAATGCCAGGTACGCTTTCATTACACAATATACCTCTCAATTGATCCTAAACTGACTTAGGCATCAGAGTGTTTGCAGGTACACACCACCCTGACGCCATCGTACTCTGCTGCGAGCTCCGCCGCTGTGCTTCGTTTCGGTCATCTCAAAGTACCATCCCGAAACAATATTCGTTTACTGGTATGTTTGGTATAGATGAAATAGGAGAGAGAGAGAGAGAGAGAGAGAGAGAGAAGTTGCTAAGAGAGAAGTTGTAGAGAAATATCAAGCTTCCTTTGTTTGGTTTGAAAAGAAATGAGAGAGAGAGAAAACAAATGCACGGGACCCACAACTTTTTGTTGTCTCCCCTGTAAGGAGGGTAAAAAGACCAAAATTTATTCTATTCCCTTTATACCCCTGTCCCTACCTTCATATCCGACAAGATTCGTTGCACCCTATTTTACTGCTACTCTCTGGTTCTTTTCCAGTTGCATCAAACTAAAACAAATAGAAAAAAATATAAATAATATACCATATAAATAAGACATTTAAAAATGCTACTCCTAAGAGCATCCACAATGGAGGGAGCTAAAAGTGAGTATCTTATCACTATTTTGTGGGCCCAAAATGCCACGTAGGATTTAAGACACTCATAAGACATTCTTCTAGTTTTTGCTCCAATGGTGGTATCTTTTTTTTTGGTCCCACAATGGACCCCACATATATTATATTATTTTATTTGAACCCAATTTTGATTTAAATTTAAATATTAAATCAATTATTTTAATTAATATACATAAAATTATTAAATATTTAAAAAATGTAGAATTTTTTTAAATAATATTTAACATAATAAATTAAATAGAATAATAAAAAAAACATAACATTATATTATATAATTAAAAACGATAGGAACTACATAACAATAGAAAAGTAAATAACAATACATTTTAATTGAAATACACAATGTAAGACTCGTAATTAATTTTCATTATTCTCATGCCTGAAACGCTCCCAAATGTGCTCCACCAAGTCTGCTTGAAGTTGGCGATGGATTGGTCTTTGACGAACATGTGCTCTTCTTTCAAAGAAATTTGTAAAATTGGGAAGAGCACCGTTATGTACTTCAGCTGTGGAGACATCATTATCTACCTGATCATAATCAAAATTACCTTTGTATGTGTCTTGCTCATCTTCAACAATCATGTTATGCAAAATGATGCATGCATACATTATATGCTTCATTGTGTTCACATGCCAAGCGCGTGCCGGGCCATGTACAATCGTGAATCGAGATTGGAGCACTCTAAACGCCCGTTCCACATCCTTTCTTGCTGATTCTTGTCGTTTGGCAAATAATTTTCTCTTTTCTCCTTGAGGCATCGAGATGGTCTTGACAAATGTAGCCCACTCGGGATAAATATCATCTGCTAGATAGTACCCCATATGATATGGGGTTCTATTCACCGTGTATTGCACTATGGGAGCTTCTCCATTCAAAACGTCGGTAAACACATCAGATTGGTTTAGCACATTAATGTCATTGTTAGAACCTGCAATACCGAAAAATGCATGCCAAATCCATAAGTCTTGTGACGCCACTGCTTCGAGCATGATTGTAGGTTTGACATGATCACCTCGAGAAAATTGGCCTTTCCACGCAATTGGACAAATTTTCCATTCCCAATGCATACAATCAATGGAACCCAACATACCTGGAAAACCGCGTGTCTCCCCTATTTGCAGTAGGCGTGCAATGTCTTCGTTGTTTGGCCTTCTCAAGTATTCAGCACCAAATATTGCGCACACACCTGTTACAAATCTCTCTAAGCACTCCAATGCAGTGCTTTCTCCAATTCGAACATAGTCATCTACACTATCAACAGGTGATCCGTATGCCAATATGCGAATAGCGGCAGTGCACTTCTATAATGGTGAAAGGCCCCTTTTACGAACTGCGTCAACCCTCATCTGGAAGTACTCGTCATGATTGCCAAGAGCTTCTACAATTCGATGGATCACATGCTTTCTCATTCAGAACCTTCGTCGAAATTGAGCTTCTGTGTATACAGGGTTTTCAGAGAAGTAGTCACCAAGCAATCGGTTATGCCCTTCTTCACGAGATCGATCTATCACTGTTCTTATTCGTCTACGCCCAGTGGTGTTGTCAGCTTGTTGTTGCCCCTCAATTACTAACCTCATGCATTCTTCTTCAATGGGGTCATTATGTAGTTCATCTACGATTTCGGTCCAAACTGTATCAAAGTCGGGTAAATTGTTTGGATCCATTATAGGGATGATTCAAAGTGAGAGAATGAGAGAAGATAGCACAATTAGAAGTAAGATGAGAGAATGAAAGACGATTGCACAATGAGAGATTGGGAGGAGTGAAGTATATATAGAAGATTACAACGACTCCTTTTACAACGGCTACTTTTACAACAACTCTTTTTACAACGGCTAGTTTTTACAACGACTCTTTTTATAACTGCTAATTTTATAACGGCTCTTTTTACAACGACTAGTTTTTTTCACAACTAGTACATAATGACATATTATAATAATATTGCAATATTGAGCTGGTACATAATGATAATATTAAAATACTGAGCTATTACATAATGGAAATTAGTACAACTGGCGCTTAATATAATCACAATAGAAGTAATGATTTGCTTTTTGTTCCTCAGACATATCAGATGTGTCCTTCATAAGGATTTCATAAAACTGGGCATTGGTCTCCCTCTTCTTTGCCTCGGTTACTTGTGCTATTATAGCATTTTTTTTCCTTCAGATAGGTTTCCATGGCAGACAGATGGATGTTGTTAGAAGACGATTCACCTTCTTTTGATCTGGCCTTTCTTTTAGCCGCCTTTTGTCCCATTGGGTGGGCAGAGGGTTGTGCTGAATCATACTCTGAACAATCAATTGGCATCCCCGGGTTAGACGATGGTGTGTGCGCTTCAGCAGTAGAACCCCATGATCTCCTTGAATAACTTGGCATTGCTTCCCCCTTCCACTTTGGTTCATCTTTCAACAACCGCCATGCATGCTCAAATTTGAATTTTTTATTCTTATTATCTTGAGCATACATGGCAAGGGCCTCAATCATGATGTCGTTCTCAGAGTGACCGCTTCTCTTATCACGAGCAACATCTTTGCAGCAGCCAACAAATTTCTGAACCGCACCATTCATCCGAAACCATCGAGATTTAAGTGCTTTAAATCTCCTCTCAGGATATTTCCCGCGATAGTTGTTGTAGTTCTCTTTGATTCTAGACTAAAAGCCTTCTGCACTTTGGTCAACTCCAACGATTGCATCCTTTGAGACGTTTAGCCATGACTGAATAAGAAGTATATCTTCTTCCATTGTGAATCCGGTGCGATTTTTTCCCACAGTGGGAGTGGGAGGGCCTCCTTCTTCATCGAGGACAATTGTCTCTAGGCCACCTTGAGTTGAAAATTGTGGCACTTGAGACACATCATTAGGGGACTCTACATGGTTGGTGGTACCTATTGGAGGAGGCCTAAACCACATAGGGGGATTGGTTGGCTGCATAAATTAATTAGGATTTTGAGAACTAGCACCACTATGGCCAATGGATGGATGTGGTGGATACATCATGTAATTAGGATTTTGAGAACTATTACCGGTAGGGCCATTGGGTGGGGGTGGTTTGTTTTGTAAAAGATTTATATAAGACTCATAACCCCATTGATTGGGATCCATTTGACAAAGAAAAACACAGAAGGAGATGGTTTGGTAACAAGAAGAGTAGAATTGTGAGTAGAGAAATTTTGTGCAATCTAAATTGAATTAGGAGAGCAATATTTATAAGCCAAATATGTGGTTGTTGCCAACAGTAGCATCAGTGAAAGTGAGAAAAACGGTAACATTTTTTTCCTTTCCTGTGTCAAACGGTTATATTTATTTTTCAAAAAAAAAAAAATAACGCTGCCAGCTACGGCTCTTGTTAATTTTTTTTTTTATGAAGGGTAACATAATTTCCATTTGGGTCAAGCCCAAACGTGCCCAACACACAACACACAAACCCTCTCACATTCTCTCAGTTTCTCGCTTTCTCCAGAATCTTCGACCAGACTCTCGCATCTCATCATCTCATCTCCCTCGCCCTCTCCAGACAAGCACCATCATCTCCTCTCCCTCGCCACTGACCCTCACATCTCCCTCGCCACACTCCATCGCGTGATCCTCTCATCTCCCTCGCCTTACCTCCGTTCTTCTGCTCTTCCTCTCCGTTCTTCCCTTCCCTGTTCTGTGCTTCCGTGCGTGTCTCGTTCTTCTGCTCTTCTTCTCCGGCACGGCTCGCCGAGCCACGACATCTACGAGTTCCGGCACAGCGAGTTCCGGCACGGTGCGGCGAGTTCTGGCGTGGCCAGTTCTGGTGTAATTTCATGGTTGTTCTGTAATTTCAATTTTTGTTGTAATTTTCTGCAATGTAATTTCATGGATGTTCTTTTCTTTTTTTCCCCACCTCTTTCTTGTTGAATCGGTGTTGTTGATTGTTGTTTTGTGTTGTTGACGAGAGAGAAACAATACTTTTTTAAGAATAAGACACGGTATGTATACATAGATGCTGGATCGAAAATTTTAGACGCTGAGCTTCCCACGTAGACCGTCTCCAACACCAAAGAAAATAAGCTGCTCTTCCACGTAGACTAGATACTCCACAAGTTGCTAGCACTGTGGATGCTCTAAGGAAACTCATTTCGGTCTTTATTCTTCCCGATGAAAAGCAATTAATTTATTAATTTAATTAAACAATAAAACTACAGCGATACTGAAACGATAAAAAAATATTGATTGCGACGATTTTTAAGTTTTTTAGACTGGTTTGTTTAAAAATATTATTCAATATCTAAATGAAAAATTATAGCAAATACTATCACTTTCTCTTATTAGTTTAAACGAAAAATAAATCAATCAATTATTTATTGAAATTAGATTAATAATTCAATTTAAATAAATTAAAATGTACGTTAATTAATCAAGTAATTTAATTAGCTAAAAAATTAAATTAATTAACTAACATTTTTATTTGTTTGGTAATAATTACACAGGGTTGTTTTGTCAATTTATAAAATCATGTTATTTCTCTCTTCTTTCTCTTATTCCAAATAATACCCTAATTCTACACTATTTCTCATATTTTTCTCTCTTCTCATATAGTACATATTTAGCCAACATAGTTGTGGTGATTGGTAGTATTTGTGATGCCAAATAGTTGAGATCACTTTTACTATAGTGATGCTTTTACATGCCAATTTTTATCCAAAAAAAATATTTAGCCAAAGAATAACCGTTAAGAAAAAATACCGTCTGGTTCCGTAAAAAAAAAAAAAAAAAAAACCCGTGTGGTCCACTCCTTCTCTCCTTTTCGTGCTTTTTCAAAGCACTTTGTTTTTTTTGGTTTTGTTTTCTCTTTATTTGTCTTTCCCAAGGTTGAGTGAGGAAGTGAAATTCTAGAAGACTTTTTTTTTTATTCATAAAATTCTTAGCTATTCATGTTTAATTGTTTACGCCTTTCCCTGGAAAATATGTCAGCTTATTTTCTCAAATAACAGAAACGAGAAAGTGTATATAAATTACTACATACCAATTTATTGTAAAAAAATTCCTTGAAAAGATACTCCTTTTAATTTCTTCCCATACTTAATATCACTTCTCCACTACCAGCTCATTTTTAAGTAATGAATTTCTATAATTGTCAAAGCAAATCTACACTGACAAAAAATGACAAGTAAGATTCTAAATTTCTCACAAGACACCCATATTTGATACATTAAAGTGGAATGCTTCAGTTTTGAAGCTCTTTTGCCTTTTGCTTTATACATATGTTGCCAAATATGCTACAAATCTGAGTCATTGTTGTCACTTTGCTATTTTTCTGAAAGATTTACACGGGACAGAGTTGCTTTTGACCTTAACAATTAAAAATTCAGTGACTGGTTTCCACTAAAGCTGGTTCCAGAGGTATGATTGTAGGATTTAGTTCGATCATCCGTCCTTGTCAGTGTGAGTTATAAGTATCCACTATCTTTAAGTTTGAGGTAGACACTAGTGTGCTTCTCTGTACAAAGAGAGTTCACCAGCACGGAATTTGGCTCTTTAATTAGGAAGCGTAAAGCTGAAACCATCTATTGCACACTCTACAGCCAGTTTGCAAAAAGAAAACTGTACCCATTCATTGAATAGCTCCTCGTAAATATTAACCCTGGGATATTTACGAAGGAAATAAGTGGGCTTGCCCTGGTCCATCTCGGCCCAAAATGGGTCCAAATAAAAAAGTGGACTCGAATTGCAAATGGCCCAATGTGAATTGCATCTAACTCGGACAGTGTTTTTTTCTGGAAACTAGTTTTCAATGTAACCAGAACACTGGGAGCCGTGTATGCAAAAAAATGGAGGTGCTAAAAGAAATACCCAATATGAAATGAATCTACGTTACCCTTGGTTCAACTCGGCCTTATCGGGTTATCCTTGGCCCAATTAGGTCCTTACAATACATATTTCATATTTGAATCTTCTTGCTCAATAGTAGGATAACCTATTTATCATCCAATTACCGAGTTAAACTAGTTTACTTTGGCCCCTTTCTCTGGTTTTGTGTTCATATTTAATTGTATTTTCCCTTTTTTGTGTTTGGACAAGTGCATCTTTTGGTATTGATCTAGCATTCTATATTTTTGTATTACCATTTGAACTCAATCAAAACAGTCTTGGCAATTAGAGGGATCTGTTGAACTTTTTTATTTTGTTAGCTTTTCATAATCTTTTATATTATCTATTTTGTGACACTTTTTCAAATATATTTATATTTACACCTAGATTTTTGTTTTTTTTCCCAAAAATTTTGAACTCGAAAACAAAGTTTGAGGAAATAATTTTACGTAGCATACATTTATTCAACGCAAGCATTAAAGCAAATTAATCATATGCTCCCTTCATTTTAAAATAAGTGATTTTTAAGATTTTTCACAAAAATTAAGAAAAATACTACTATATTATCTTTATTATTTATTTTCCTTCTTAGTTTCTATAAATGCCCTATTGAGTGGAGTATTATTTATTTGGGTAAAACTGGAATAAAAATATAATACTTTATTAAAAATAAAAAATGTTACTTAGTATCAAAAAATATTTTTGTTTTAAAATGTCACTTATATTGAAAGGAAATTAGAAGTATTTAAGAATAGTGCATGAATGAACATGTAACTATATACTCCATCCGGAATGAAATATAAGCAAAAACGTGTATGTATTTTATCTAATTTGGATCAAAGACATGTACTTTTTTCCTTATATTTCATTCTGGAAGGAGTACAAGCTAGTGATCATATAAGGGGAAGTATAAAAGGATCAATACGAAACAATTGACCGAATTTGGACATGTGGATCGATGTGTCATACTTTGGGATGATAAAAATACCCACACCCATGGATACTTGCAATAGATAGTAAATAATCTACTGGGTGGTGATGGTAGTACTCGCCTCATGAATAGCCGCATATAAATAGCAATTGTTTTCTTATTTAATATATAATATATATACTATGATATTTTCTATCACTTTGAGTAAGATAAACTTTATTTTCTTCATTATTTCATATTCTTTAGTGGATGAACTCATAATAATAATAATAATAATAATAATAATAATAATAATAATAATAATAATAATAATAATAATAAAGTGTGTGTGTATATATATATATACACACACAAAGTTGATATACTATGTTGCTATATTACTCCCTTTTCGTCTCTATTTGTAAATCCCTTTTAAAAAAATATTTCTTTATATAAGCCTCTTTACAAAGTACAAGATACATTAATTATTTTTTTTCAAAAATACCCCTAATTAATACTATCTTTTTAGTACAGTAAATGTATCTCTTAATAGAGTTGTCTTGGAAGATGATAATAAATGAAGGATAAATTGCAAAAAACAAACACATTACTTATAATTTTAATTAGATTAATTATTTTTCTTAATAAACGTGTTTTTGTCTAAAAGAGTTTATAAATAGAAACAGATGTAATATGTTGTATGATATTTTTTTTTTTTCCTTTTTATGTTAAATTTTTTAATACCCATAAATATTGATAGATACTCGTTACTTGCACAAATATTCATGGAGACGGGGCGGATGCAAAGGTAAGCGCTAGCTGCGCACTACCCCCGCCCCATTTGCATCCCTTCATATTAATCGGCACTGGGGCTTCAATTTATTTACTCGTGTGTTAAAGTTCTATTAAACATAATTGAAATGTTTATGGAACGTCTAGCACAGACACAGACCATTCCATGGCACCACAATACTATCTTCATTTAGTTTAATTATGTCACATATGAAACAAAGAATCTGAGGTTGTTTCGCATGAAGTAATTACTTTCGAAAGAAAGGTTGTCGTTCTTTAACCAAGTCTACTGTTAGCTTAAAGCAACTCCTGAAAACTGGCACTAATTAAATGCTAAAATACAATTGTCACCGTACTGTTCTTGCCCCTTTCCCCCCTCTGGGACTCGTCTCTAGCACCAATAGTATTATTATACTATTAACGACGATATGTACCCATAAATAATGCTTTGTCCACAACACGCCATGTAAACAAATTAATAATGTTATTTGCACTTTCATTTTTAGCCATCAGTCGTGTTTTTATTTTATTTATGAAAGCTAGAACATTTTTAATTATGGCATTGGACTTCGTTCAATTCCAATACTAAAAATTATAACAGCACTTGCTCCGATAGAGCCCCTGGTTGCAGTAAGTTAGCATGAAATTATGGCTGATAAATAGGAAAAGGCATTTTTCAGAACACGAGGATTAGCACCACCAAATGGGCATGATCCTATAGATAGCAGGATAACAAACATCCTGTAGGATTGTGGAAAATTGATTTCTTTGGAGTGTTGAAAAAGTGGCACCGGGTTGGGGTTTCTGCAGTGCTGTCCAGCTATTCATGCTCTATAATCCATACTATATATATTATTCTCCATACTATGTATGGTACATATCACCAGCAATGTGCAGATGATCAGGTTAATTTTGTCTTTTGACCTTTAGCTAGTAAAATAACCTTGAACAAATGGTGTTCCTCGTATCGTATCTAACCCTCAGATTCGTGTATCACTTTCCAACATCCCGATTCAACTGCGGGACCTGATACGGATCAACTAGTTCATTGTTGGCCCTTCCAATCCAATTTTTGTGGGGAACTCGATGTCAAAATCAAATCATCTTTTTTACTTTAATAACCCGCATACCACATTAGCCATTGCATGGCGGACCCATCACATGAGAAAGGAACAAAATGATTAACATATGTAGGCAGCACCAAATTAAAGCAAAGGCCCCATGCCATGCATCTACTATCTTCTGTGCAAGATACTCCCATCTATGCATACGTATCAAATCAACGTCTTCTGGTCTCTCCATGTCTCGAATAACATTTTCCGGTCTCTTCTTCCTTATGACAGTATCCGGCAAATTTGGTTTCCTTTCAATTTACCCATCAACAATTTGGTCAGCATCCGCGTCAACTCCCGAAAATCATCAGTATTCCCTTTCATGCTTTTTTTCCTATAAGTGCCGGAGCTAGACTAAATTCTTTGAGATAGTCAAATTGTTAAGAAATATATTTGTTAATATTTATCCATTGATAAAATAACTGACGGTGACACAGTTATTTTCTCTGATTGTTTTATACACAAGCACTTGTAAAAAGTAGCACTGCACCAATACTGACAATTTACACACACACATGTATATTCATTAATTTATTTATATATATTCATTAATTTATTTTTATTTTTAGAATAGTCGTGATTATCTCACTAAAACAAGAGGAGCCGCCTCGTTTCCAATTGAGACCCATTGAAAGAAAAAAGAGAAAGTGTTATGAGTATAAGTCTAAAGAGAGAGCTTATCCCAAAAGACTAGCCTATTAGGTGGGAGAACTCCTAAGCTTATAAACCCCACTTGGTAGGTGAGGCTCCTCAATGTGGGACTCATAATATTGTCACTCCCTTTAAGAGCCGACATCCATGACGGCTTTTACTCTATTGGCACTGACCCGGTGGTAGCTATTTCCCCTTTGGCGACTTCACTCATCTATCAGTATTCGGTGGTGTACTTTAATCTAGCCTATAGGTAGCCTTTTCCGAGGCCAAACTCTCAATGAAAACACCAATTGTTATGAGTATAAGCCCAAATTGAGAGCTCATCCCAAAAGACTAGCCTATTAGGTGGGAGAACCCCTAAGCTTATAAACCCCACTTGATATGTGAGGCTCCCAAATATGGGACTCATAACAGAAAGTCATATAAAAATGAAAGAAAAAATATCTTCCATTAATTAATCTAATGTTGTTTTGTTTAATTTATCGTCACTAAGGCTCCTCTATTTATGACTAATAAATGATTCTTGGTTATTTATATGATATATTTAGGAATTGTAATCGGGTTAGACTACCCCTTGTACTCTTATGAATAGATTTTGCTTATAAAAAAATACTTAGGAATTGTGCCTTAAAATATAACTTAGGGCATCTCCAATGAGAGTACCTATTGGGTACCTATTTAGAGTGGTACCTTTTTTTTTGGACAGAAAAAAGCTAGTGCAATTCATTAAAAATCAAAGGATCAATACATGTTGGTACGTCATAATAAATGTGAGAGCTAGCATTATATATGACCACCTTTGTCAGGTTGTGAGCGATCATATTAGCTTGTCTTTTAGTAAACTCCACATGAGAGTTGTTACAAAACGAGGAAAGAGCTACTCTACAGTAATTCAAAATGCACCTCAGCTCCGTAGCATCCCTTGCACAGGATTTGTATGCGTCTACCACAAGCTTTGAGTCCATCTCAAATATCACATCCTTCAAGCCCAGCTCCCTCATTGCTAAAGAAGAAGATTGAACCGAAACTCTAATTTCTCGTTGATGGAATGATTACAGTTAACAATCTGAATCTCAATCCCTTACAACAATGCTTATATAATAGGACTGAGACCTCTAACTAACTGACACGTTGGCATAACCACCTAACAGCTAAGGCCAGCTGGCACTAACAAACTAACAGAACTTAAACTAACAGTCCAGTTGGCTGGTCAAAGATTCAACTCTACAGACCAATGATTTAAAAACCGGATCGGACCGGACAGTCCGACCGTCAACCGATAGTCTAAGTGATCGGTTCAACATCAATTGGACAACAGTCTGGTTGAACCGCCCAGAATCGGATTGAACCGCGGTTGGACCGTTTTAACTTTATTATTATTATTTTTACTTATTTTTTCTCAAAATTAATACTTATTTATTTATTTATTTATTTATTAGTCACCCGGTTCAACCGATGGTTCAACCAGTTGAACCAATTAAACCATGACCCGGAGGTCTCGCCGGTTCGATCTCCGGTCTAGTTTTTAAAACATTGCTACAGACTTACAATTACACTGATACCTCCCAACAAGATTAAGGGGGTTGCGTAGCAGCAACCTTGAGCTTGGTTCTCAACTCATGAAACTGAGAAGTGCCTAAAGGCTTAATAAGTGCTGGATTTTGCGACTGACCAGAGTGTGCAACATTTGCAGTGACACTAGGAGCTGCAAGTTCTTGCCTAAATTTGTCAAGTTGTGCTTCTTGCACATAAAGAAGTGCTTCAACATCACATAAGGAAGGAGAATTCGAGCGGCCATATATCATCATTACAAAATGATTGTACTCCTTTGGTAAACCATCAAGAATCGAGTCCACTTGATCTTTTTCCGAAACTGGATCTCCAATGGCGAGTAAAGAATCAGCTAAGGACTTGATGCGTAACACATATTTAGAGATGGAACAGTTGCCTTTCTTTGTTGATTTCAACTCAGATAGTAACTATCTAGCACGAGCTTTGAGATGCACATAGAAATGTTTGTGGATTTTATCCCAAACTTCAAACGCATGTTTACAGGACAAAACCCTAGGCAACACAGATTCAGAGAATGTGGATAACAGCCATGTAAAAAGCAATTGATCCTGCACTAACCATGTCTCATACTCTTCAAAGATGAGATATGCAAGCTGATCTGCTTCCGATCTGTACTTCATCGGAATCTGAGGATTTACCACAAACCGGTGCATCTTGTGCGAGGTGATTACGCCCTGTACTTGTTGATTCCACAACAAGAAGTTGTTTTCTTGCAGTTTGATCAATAGCTTGGGACCAAACGTGTTTCTTTGAGAGTTGTTCGATCAAGGAATCGCAGTTTGCGATTGATTGTTCTGCGACTGATTATTCGCCGCCGACGAAGTGAGAGACGCCATTGTTGGCAAAGTGAAGAAAATGTGAATTCAGAGATCGCGAAGTTCAGAGAGCGCGACGTTCAGTGAGCACGAAGCGTGAAAAGGTAGAATCCAGGACCTAGAACGGCAATTGATACCATGCTAAAGAAGAAGATTGAACTGAAACTCTGATTTCTCATTGATGGAATGATTACAGTTAACAATATGAATCTCAATCCTTTACAACAATGCTTATATAATAGGACTGTGACCTCTAACTAACTGCCACGCTGGCATAACCACTTAACAGCTAAGGCCAGCTGGCACTAATAAACTAACAGAACTTAAACTAACAGTCCAGTTGGCTGGTCAAAGATTCAAATCTACTGACTTAAAATTACACTGATACTTACCCAATCCACCGCTGCTTGTAGACCACAGGCTTCTCCCAATTTAACATCCATGAGTGGCTGCAACCAAATGGTCTTGGCCCCCATTGTGGAAAAAAAAATTGGGTACTTATTAGGATTGGGTACCTCTATAGGTACCCTTCTTTCTTCACTTCCGTGGGCCCCTCATGTCACTTTCTATAAATTTTTGTTGATATGTGATGATGTGGAGTTATTAGTGGGACCCATTTAGTAATTTTTTAAGAGGTGCTGGGTTGGAAGGAAATATGTACCCAAATTAAAAAAGTAAAAATGAGTTATGTGGATGTGTGGTCCCCTTTAAGTACCCACTAGGTACTCTATTAGAGATGACCTTAGAACAACTTTAGTGGTAGTTGCCAAAATTAAGTTGCCGTAATTTAGCTGGCAGCTAAGGTATAGTGCACCATTGCCTTATTTTTTGTCAAATCAATCGCATAGTGCACGACAACTAAAGAGAAAAGTGGGTCCATTATGAGAGAAAGAGATAGAATTTGTCGGTTAAAGCAAATTAAACCAACGCAAATTAAATAACGCCGTTGTGGATGCTCTTAGAGCATCCACAATGGGAGGAGCTTAACTTGAGCATCTTAACACTATTTTGTGGGCTCAAAATGCCACGTAGGATTTAAGACACCCATAAGACATTCTTTTAGTTTTTGCTCCAATGGTGGTATCTTATTTTTTTTGGGTCCCACAATGGACCCCACATATTTATATTATTTTATTTGAACCCAATTTTGATTTAAATTTAAATATTAAATCAATTATTTTAATTAATATATATAAAATTATTAAATATTTAAAAATGTAGAATTTTTTAAAATAATATTTAACATAATAAATTAAAAGAATAATAAAAACATAACATTGGCTCTTTTTACAATCGCTAGTTTTTTTTACAAATCTACTTTTTATAACTCTACTTTTACAACGGCTAGTTTTTACAATTCACTCTTTTTACAACGGCTAGTTTTTTTTATAACTGCTAGTTTTTTAATATTGCAACATTGAGATGGTACATAATGATAATATTAAAATACCGAGCTATTACATAATGGAAATTAGTACAATTGACGCTAATATAATCACAATAGAAGTTATGATTTGCTTTTTTGTTCCTCTGACATCTCGGATGTGTCCTTCATAAGGATTTCATAAAACCGGGACGTTGGTCTCCTCTTCTTTGCCTCGGCTACTTGTGCTATTATAGCATTTTTTCCTTCGTGATAGGTTTCCATGGCCGCATGTGGACGTTGTTAGAAGATCGATTCACCTTCTTTGAACTCGCCTTTCTTTTTAGCCGCCTTTTGTCCCATTGGGCGCAGAGGGTTCATCCGAATCATACTCGAATAAATAATCAGCGTCCCCGGGTTAGGCGATGGTGTGTGTGCTTCAATGGTAGAACCCCGATCTCCTTGAATAGCTTGGCATTGCTTCACCCTTCCACTTTGGTTCTTTCTTTTCAACAACCGCCATGCATGCTCAAATTTGAATTTTTATTCATATTATCTGAGCATACATGGTAGTAAGCGATCAATCATGATGTCGCTCTGAGTGACCACTTCTCTTAAGACGAGAAACATCATTGTAGCAACCAACAAATTTTTGAACCGCACCATTCATCCGAAACCATCGAGATTTAAGTGCATTAAATCTCCTCTCAGGATATTTCCCGCGATAGCTATTGTAGTTCTCTCTCGATTCTGACCAAAAAGCCTTCGTGACTTTGGTCAACTCCAACGATTGCATCATTTTGAGACGCTTTAGCCATGACTGGTCAATAAGAAGTATATCTTCTTCCATTGTGAATCCGTATTTTTTTTCCATCGTGGGAGCTGGGAGGGCCTCCTTCATTAACTTGAATCGTGGTTCTAGGCCACCTTGAGTTGAGAATTGTGGCATTTTGAGACACATCGTTAGGGGACTCTACATGGTTGGTGGTACCTATTGAGGAGGCCTAAACCACATATTGGGATTGGTTGGATGCATAAAAAAATTAGGATTTTGAGAACTAACACCACTATGGCCAATGTATGGATGTGGTGGATACATCATGTAATTAGGATTTTGAGAACTATCACCGATAGGGCCATTGAGTGGGGGTGATTTGTTTTGTAAAAGATTTATATAAGACTCATAACCCCATTGATTGGCATCCATTTGACAAAAAAAAACACACAAGGAGGTGGTTTGGTAACATTAAATTAAATTAGGAGAACAATATTTGTAGGCCAACTATTGCCAACAGTAATATCAAAGTGAAAACGGTAACATTTTTTCAAACGGTAACATTCTCACAATTTGTTATTTCTTTTTGTTATTTTTTTTTATGAACGGTCACAATTTTAATTTGGGCCAAGCCCAAACGTGACCATCATCTCAACCTCATCCTCTCATCCTCTCATTGCTCCAGAACCTTCGCCCATTGCTCCAGAACCTGCTCCAGAACCTTCGCCCATTGCTCCAGAACCTTCGCCCTCAATCATCTCATCCTTCATCATCTCATCCAGAACCTTCATCATCTCATCCTCTCATCATCTCGCCTCAAGACCATCATCTCCCTCTCTCACCATCGACTCTCTCATCTCCTTCTCCTTCGCTCTCAACCTTCCTACTCCTTCAACGTTACTCCGGTACCTCTCGCTTTTGCTTCTCCTTCGCTCCTCTCATCTCCTTGGCCTCATCCTCCACCATCCCTCGCTCTCGCACTCAACACCGCATCAAACGCACTCAGAACGCCGCCATCACAGAGCACCTTCGCACTCTCCATCCACGCACTAATCGCATTCGCATGTCGCCGCCATCGCACAAAGACCCGTGTCACCGTCGCAGATCCGTCGCACCACCGCCGAACACGCTTCCATCGCCAGCCGCCGCGAATTGCCGTGACCACCTCTCCAAAGAACGATGCATTGTCGCTCAACCGCTGGAACGGCTGAGATATGTAATTTCTGGATTTGACTGCTTTTTTGAGATATGTAATTTCTGGATTTGAGATCTCTTTGTGGATCTGTAATTTGTGAACAATTTGTGTAATTTATGAAATATAGATTGATCTTATGGGTGAAACTTCTTCAGATTTCTTCTGTGTTTTCCCTCATTTCCTTCAATTCTGTTGAATCTGTTCGCTGAATCAAGAGAGAGAAACAATGATAGTTTAATAGTAAGACACGGTATGTATATATAGCTGCCGGATCAAAATTTTTAGATGCTGAGCTTGCCAGCTAGATGCTCTCCAACGTTGAAAAAAATAAGCTCTCCATCCACATCAGCTAGATACATTTTGTATCTTGTTTTCCCGTTGCATCTGTGTTTTTTTTTTTGGGTAATCTTATCTTATCTTATTAGTCCATAAAGGTGGTTTACTATACTTTTTTCAGACCGCCTTTCATCATGTGAGATGTAAATGTTCTTTTATCAAATCATGTTAATGTTAATTATATCTCTTTCACGTCATATGAACACTCACTTTCAATTTTATTTTTTCTTAAAAAGAACTTGAATATTCTCAAACAAAGTTTCTCGAACAAAGTTTGTTAAAAGCGTTTTTTCTTCATTGTATATTTCTTACGATATTAAGAATAAGAGTACATATAGAAACTGGTCCCAACAAAAAAAAATATAAAGACCAATTTAGTCATTGGAAAATAAAAAATCATAGTTATCAAAACCGGACCAGATCGGTCGGTTCGACTGGTTTAACCGGGAACCGGACCAGTGTCCAGTCCAAATGAACCTCTTAACTGCTCAAGACAAAAACCGCTCGGAAAACCGGAAAACCGGACAGAAACAGGTAAAATCGGACAAAACCGACAGTTCCCCGGTTTTCGACGATTAAATAAAAAACCTTTCCCCACCGTTCTTTTGTGACTTAAACGACCTCAGGCAGCTCAAGCAACCTCCAACAAGTGACATTCAGCATACAACAATATGGAGAGAGAGAGAGAGAGAGAGAGAGAGATGGGAGCGTTAGAAGAGGCTGATGAAGGACCATGGCCATAAACGTGGAGAGACGAGAGATCGCAGCGTTGTTGGGTCAGAGTTGTTGAGAGAGATACGAAGGGGATGATGGTGGCGCTAGGACGGAGAGGCACCGTCGAGAAAGATTTGCAGGGTGTCTTTCAAGTGCAGCAATGGTGGTCCTCTTGTAGATGTTTGAATTTCAAATATAGCAATTGTTTATTTAGAAATAAAATGAAACACTGCATAAGAGAGAAAATGCACCTCACAACTAAGGGTGAGAATAGGCTAGGCCAAGCTAGGCTTTGTGAGACCTAAGCCTGGCCTGTTCAAAAAATCCAAGGCCTAAGTATGACCTATTACCTGTCATGTGCTTATTTTTTAGGCCTGGCCTAGTCTTTTTGAAAGCCCGGTATGACTTATTAACCTACTTAAAGACCTATTTTATTTTAACGTCTTTGGATAAGTCATTTGATCTATTTTAAATAGACTAACAGGCTGATAGGTTAAGTTTTATTTCTAATAAACTATAAAAAAAATTGCTACTAAGACACATGAGACATATGGATAGAAATAGACAAATGAGCTGAGTTTTATGAAGTCTGATTTTAATGTATTTATATGATATAAATCTTTTTCAATGTCTAACTTGACATTTTAGAGAATCTAACCTTATATGATAGCCTATTTAAATTTTATTTTGTAATAAGACCATTAAATGTGTCAAAAATTTATGTAAGCCAATATACTTAAATTATTGAAAAGATCAGTATATGGTTTAACACATCGTACAAAATCTAATATAATAATAGCAATAAAAAATAGTATTATTTATATTTACTTAAATATGTGTTGTGGGTATTGAAAAAGTGTTTAACGTGAGTGTTTACTTTTTTAGTCATTAGATATTTTTTTTAATATAAGGGCCTTTTTGTCCATTCATAAAATTATTCTACTTCTCTCTTCTCTATTTCTCTTTTCTTTTTCTTAAACCAAACAATACTTCAAATCTATCATATTTCTCATCTTTTTTTTTTTTTTTTATACTCTTTCTCACCTATTTCTCTCTTCACAATTTCTCTTCCTACCTAAACACAGCGTTAATATCAGAGAATCAATTTCCTAGGACGCATTGAAGAGAGAATACAACTGTATATAATTATGAATATTATTATTTTTATTACATTCTACTATTCTAGACCACCCCTAGTTTGAGAGACACTCGATGGCTAGATAGAATTAGTAGATTCAGAGTCTCATGTGCAAAGAAAAAATCTTACTACAAGTATTATTATTATTATTATTATTAAAAAATAGTATTTTTAAAGATTTTTTATTTTCTTTAAATACTACTATTCCAATAAAGCTAGCCGTGCAGTTACCAACAAAGTAGGGTCACCTCACCTACACATAGGGATGGGCCGCCTAGCCTAGCCTAGCCCGGCCCGACCTGTCGTGAGCTCGCATAAAAACTGGCTAGTCTAACCCGACCCGCCAAAAGATTATGAGTTGAGATGTTGAGCCCGACCCGATCTATGACGGGTTGGGCGGGCTTGGGTTGATCCGTTAAAAAATAAAAATAACAAAAATAAATTAAAAAATAAATAAAAATCTAAAATTTAGACTAAAATCGGCTAAAACCGGCCAACCTGTCAGGCCGACCCTCAAGAGTCCACCCAAAACGAACGATAATAGTGGGTAGATTGGCTAGCCCGCCCGAAAATGTAAAAAAAGAAAGAAAAAATTATTTAAAAATAGTAAAAAAATATAAAATTATATATATACTGGCCCGATAGGTTGACCCAACCCGACCCGCTCGTGGCCCGTAGGGTTGGCGAGCTAGATGGATTGGGCTAAATGGGCTTGTGGGTTGATGAACTCCAACCCAACCCGGCCCATTTTATGCGCCAGTAGGCCGGCCCGATGGGCCAAACCCGTTTTGTCACCCCTACCTACACATAACAAAAGTATATGGAAGAGGACAAAACTAAAACAGAGTTTAAAAATAATATTATGAAAAATGCAAGCATGATTAAATTTATTATGAAAAATGTAAAATAATATTTTATAATTTAAAAAATATGGGAATATTTTTAAATTGATGTTAATATTGCTCAATATATTATAGTAAAAATTTAAATAATATTATTTAATTAAATTCGGTCCAATCCCGTTTCAACCCTGGTCCAATCTTTGAATCTTGAACCCGTGCCTATACTGGTTCAGTGTCCGGTCCGGTTTTGATAACCTTGTGAAAAATACTAATTTGGTCCCTAATAATCTCAATTTTGCGTTAAATTAGTCATTTTTATGATAATTTTTAAGAATATTTTAGTCTCTATTAGATACTAAATTGACCCATATTTGATATTTTTAAGAATAAAATTGTTATTTTCAGGTCTATGTGTTTTTTGTGGGGGACCATTTGAATATTTACTATAAGAATAAAATGATCACACACACATGTGCCCCCGCGCGAGGTATCAAATTACAGTGATGTATTAGTTGGGTAAGGTTACATCAATACTATCTTTAAGTATAACATAATTTTTGTTGGTCCAATTATTAAAAAATAATTATTTATTACATTGATTATTTATATCAAATAGCATAAGATTTAAAGAACAAAAAAAAAACAATAAAACATGGACCCAGGTTGAGTTGGGTACTGTTTTTTGTTTCACAACATAAATTGTTTCGAAAATGTCGTCCCTTGGAACTGTCGTGCCTCCGGAGCTCGCCAACAATGGCATTAGGATAATCACTGCAAGGCATCAAAATAACAAAAGGGCAATAGGGGTGAGCAGAATTATTTGATCCGACCGAAACCGAGATACCCATTTATATTTTTAGGCCAGCGGGCGGTTTTATTCGGATTTCGGGTTAATCGGTCCAAAGGAAAAGGATAAGAATGGGTCTACGTGGTCGGTCTCGGTTCCACATTATATAATCCAACGGAAACCATATCCGACCGAGAAATTTCACCATGCATGGATATAATGTGCCTGGTGTATGAGGTCCATCTGTTTTAATGTGCCTGTTGCAGTCAGAGTAAACCATGCCTTTACTTTATTGGTTTTGCTGTGACGAGACTTTTAACTTCTACACATGCTTTATAGTACCAATTAAAGTTTTCCTTCCCTAGACAGAAAACGGATGAAAATGCTTTCCACTTTCTCTATTTTAAACCTTTATTTTATTTTATCTCTTCTAGAATCATCTATGGTTTGTTTTAGTCTCTTTCATTCATAGTTTATTTCTTCTACATCCCTCTTTTCCTAAACCAAACTTTGCTTTCTATTTCATCTCTTTTATGGTTTGTTTCAAGTCAACCATGGTGAAGCTCTGAGTCCTCTACGGATGTAGTCACCATCTTCCCGCATGGAATCCGGCCACCACGACGCGAAAGAAGACCCAACGCAAATGGATGCTACCACCATCACCGGACATCCGCTACGAGCAGAGTCTTGGATGTGGTTGCACCCTCGACGTTTAGCAAGCAGTGCAAGTCATTACCCACCTCCAGCGTCACTCTCTATCAAACCTGCCGGCGCACGAAATGGAAGAAGACCTTGACTAAGCTTCCTCTGTACTAAATGTGTGAATGAAGAAGCCCAAGTTGTCGTTGTTGTCTTCCTCTATGCTAGATGGTGGTTCCTTTGATTCAACTAAGAAGAGGCAGTTGTAACGTGTTGCCGATGTCAAATCTCTTCAAGCTTCAACCTTTTTTTATTTTGTAAACAAAATACTAAAAAAGATTGATGCTTTTTTTCTTGAAAATTTGATGTTTTTGTTTTTGAGATTGCTTCAGTTCTTCTGGAATATTTGTTTCTGTTCTTCTCCATAATTTTTTTTGTGCTTGTTTATGTTGTTGTAGCTTCTGTAAACAAATATTTGTTTGGTTCAAAACCATGCGAACCCACCCGCACACCCGGCACCCGCCCAAACCGTCACCCGCCTTATCCGATGGTGCAAGCGGACGAGAATGGGTGTGATATTTTACTTCTTTGGTTTTGGTCGGATCGGGATTTTTGGGCCCGAATCCGACCATAACCGACCGATGCTCTACCCTAGGCAATATGGTAAACTAAACCGAATTAAGTATATATTTAAATTTAAAAATATATTTTAATTTTTTTCTAAGGGTATTAAGTTAAATGGACTAAACTATATAATTTGAAATAAGAGGAGAGATGAGTGTAATACTTGTTTTTCAATAGAGAGAAGTGTAATTTTATACATCTTTAAAACAGTCATCTCTTTGAAATTATTTTTTAAATTAAAGTACAAGAGAGGTGTAATTTTTCGAATTATAATAAAATATTGTAAACAAATATATATTTGATAAATAATTATGACTTTCTTACAATTTTTTACCTCACATTACTATGCATTCTCTTATTTATTTCTATTTCTCTATTCCTTTTTATATAAATTATTTCCCTAATTCTACACTTTTTATTTCTATTTCTATTTCTATTATTTCTCTTATTTATTTCTATTTCTATTTCTATTTTTATTTCTCTATTCTTTGTCATCAAATTTTTATTTTCTCTCTGTTTTCTTTTTGTATCTTTTCGCTATTCTTCTCTCACACAGATGAGTAATAATTTTTGAATAAATTTTTACTATAAAATAAATGACTGTACGAATTAAGAATGAAACTTCTCACCCCATTTCAATGCAAATTTTCTACGGTCCAAAATGGTATTGCTCGAGGGCAGTTTACATTGGACAACTCCAACTTTTCAGGTTCAGTCAAATAAAATAAAATAAACTCCACCTTTTCATGTTATATTTTTCTTTTTCTAGTTATTATTGTATATACAAAAAGATTTAAAAGGTCGAGATTGTCTGTTTCTTTTTACCATTGTTAATTTTAAATTAACAACGAAATTAACAATGAAAATAAGGGGACTTTCAATAATATTCAAGCAGCAAGATCTCACACATTATTATTTTTTACCAACCCTTTTTTTACTTAATATCTTTTTTCACCCTTGCTTATTTTTTTTATTAACATCCTCAGAAGCTTTTTTCAGTTGTGAATTTTTTTTAATAAGAACAGCGAGGCAACGATAACATTCAGGTCAGAATTTTGGAAGTTCCTCGAGGGCAATTTTGGGAATATGGAATAGTTAATGGCACCTAAAATGAGTACACACCTATTTTGGTGGTTGAACGTGTGAAACACTGTCACTGTAATCACTGAATGTATTAAAATTACAAAAACATATCCGAATATGTCTTTCATCAGTTATTTTAGTCCTCAAATATATCTTTTATTAGTTAGTTTGGTTCTCAAATGTGTTATTTGTTAGTCAGTTTGATCCTTAAAATTATTAACAGAAGATACACTCGGGATGTTTTTAACATTTTGACATATTCAAAGACTATAGTGACAATGTCTCACACATATTTATAGAGCAAAATGACTATTTACTTCACCTAAAATATATATATATATATATATATATATATATATAATTATATATATATTATTAAAATTATATATATACACACACACCAAAAGCATAGAAAAAAGAGTAACCGAGATCGAGATTGTGTTGAACTACTTTCTACTACAAAGTTGAAGAAGATAAGCAGGCATGACAATGGGTCGGGTCGGGGGCGAGTTTTGTCTCTCTCGTCTCTGTCTCTATTTTTAATGGGTTCGAGTTTTGTCTTTCTCATCCCTGCTTCGAAAGGGTGGGTTTTTCCGTGGGCCCTGATTTTGCTCCATATATTTAGAAAAAATGAAAAATTTTACTTATGATAATTAATAAAATAAAATCATAATTATTATACAACGAAAAAATAAAATAAAAAATATTAAAAAAAAATTTCTATTGAAAAGAGATTAAATTTAAAATAAACAAAACATATAAAACAAAATGAATAAGTATACATGTATAAAATAAAATAAAAATTAATAATTTATATTTAGCCAGACGAGTTCGGGTCGAGACGGGTCGGATATCGAGATTCTCAACTCCGTCTTATCCCCAGTCAAAACGGATTTTTCCCGTCAAAATTAGTTCGAAATCGAGTGAATACTCGCGTGTTAGAGTTGTGTTGCAGATGCCTGACAGGCCTCAATAGTGTGCGGCAAGTGTGCAATTTGTCTTCCTCAATTGCTCTGTTCTCACACACACCATTTCTTGCTACTAGCAATGTCTCTTCAACTGTGTATTCTCTCTCTTAAACTTTATCCTTTTTTTTTTTTAGTTTTTATAATTTCTCACTCTCTCTCTCTCTTGCTTCCATCATTCTATTGGCCTGTCCTTTCTCCTTTTCAACTCCATACATTGACTCCAAATTTACTTTACTTTGCCCTTCCCTCCAAAGTTTCTGTCTTTTCATCCAGCTTTCTCTCACAGCTTTTTCCTTTCTTTTTCTCATCCTTCATAGGCATTAACATTTGGAAGCAAAAGCAGAGAGTTGCAAAGTGTGGAAGAGATAATGGCAGCAGCTCCAAAGCCAGAAGAGATAAGCCACCTACCAATGGACCAACTTCAAGGCATTGAGTACTGTATAGATTCTAACCCATCTTGGGGTATGCCCTTCTTTATTCCTTCCTCAACTGCATTTTCAGTTTTTTTTTTCTTTTTTCAATTAGTCACATAAAAGTTAAAGTTTTTAGGCAACTTAGTTCATGATATAATGGAGCTTTTGCATTGTCTGTTCTTCAAGCACAAAGGAGTGTTGCTTGATGAAGTATTACTTTTGAAATTTATTCATTTGTTTTGGACTAAGAGCTTTTAAAATTTTGAAAGATTTGGTTCATGATATTCAGTTTTTATTGATATTGAATTTAATATGTATATTTTTATGACCATTTTGGTTTTCACTGAGAGTGATATATCTGTTTTGAACTGTTAACAGTGGAGTCAATAGTTCTGGGTTTCCAGCATTACATTTTGGCCTTAGGAACTGCAGTGATGATTCCTTCATTTCTTGTGCCTTTGATGGGTGGAAGTGATGTAAGCCATTCCAAACTTCAAGTCCTTTTGCTTCAATAGTTCAATTCATATATTATTATGATGAAATTTTTTTGGTACCTCCAAATCTATGAGGAGGTTTGGACTTTGGAGGGACTTTTTGTTTTACCTTTAGATTATTACAGTATTTTGTTTTGCATATTTGGTTTTGTCAGATCACATGTTAAAACGAGCTTAGTGGGTCCCACGGAGAAGGAAATTTGTTGACCCTGAAAATCAAATTTCCTCATGGTTTTATTTTTATTTTGCTTTGATTATTTCATATTCATACTGATTCAATGAATGATTCAGGATGATAAAGTGAGGGTGGTACAGACTCTCCTTTTTGTTGAAGGAATTAATACACTCTTGCAGACACTCTTCGGAACCCGGTTACCAACAGTGATGGGAGGGTCTTATGCATTCATGGTCCCCATTATATCCATAATTCATGATTCATCATTGGCCAGCATAGAGGACCCACATTTGGTAAATACATTTCTCTAATCTATGGTTAGTACATTTCAATTATGAGTTTGTGATTCTATAATTAGTAATGGACAATATAACTGGTAAGCTACTCAACAAGTCCAAAATCCAAATTATTGTATATTTACACACATTGTCTTGAAATTTATCCACTTTACTGGCCATTTATTCAGTGAAAAATAGCTGTAACCTAGCTAAGCATTGATTTATTTTCAGAGATTCATTAAATAGTGTTCTTCCTCTTATCTTCAGAGATTTCTTAACACCATGAGGGCTGTACAAGGTGCAATGATAGCAGCATCAAGCATACAAATTATTTTGGGCTTTAGTCAATTATGGGCCATTTGTTCTAGGTAAGAAAGCTCTTCTGTGTGAAAATTCATAGATGTCAACATCAAATAACTATTAATGTCTTATTCCATTTTTTTTTCTCCAGGTTTTTCAGCCCACTTGGAATGGTTCCAGTAATTGCATTAGCTGGTTTTGGGTTATTTGACCGAGGCTTCCCTGTGGTACAACCATTTATAAGTCGTGTGTCAATAATACAAGTTCTTAAATTCACCTCTTCATGGCTCATATTTTTTAGCATTACTGTTGAATTTCTTTTCAGGTTGGGCATTGCGTTGAAATTGGAATTCCAATGTTGATTGTGTTTGTAGTCTTCTCCCAGGTACTAACCAAATTCACTTTTATGTCAAGCAAGCTAATCAAATTAGCCCGTGACTTCCAAAAAGGAAATGTAAATTTTTAAAATATCTAAACTAAACTTTTGATGCTTCACTTGTAATCTAATGCAGTCCTTTTACAGAAACTTTCGTAAGTAAAATGGCTTTGAATATGAAAGATTATATAACAAGTATTTTCTCTATTAAAACTATATTATAATTATAATTGTGTTACATATTTGTTGTTGTATGCAGTACTTGAAAAATTTTCATGCAAGACAACTACCAATATTAGAACGATTTGCTCTACTTATATCAATCACTGTGGTATGGGCCTATGCACATCTCTTAACAACAAGTGGAGCATACAAACACCGGCCAGAATTAACCCAACATAATTGCAGAACAGACAGAGCCAACCTCATTTCTTCTGCTCCATGGTTAGTACCAAAAGCATCTCTTAGTTGAATATTTTTAATCATGATTCAGGTACACAATTTGTATTTGACATAAACAGCGCATAAATGGCACGCACTGATGGACTCCATTTAAATTTTAATTTAGAAAACTTATTTCATATCAAAGCATCAATGACCATATGTTAAGCTATTGCCAATGACTCTTGAATATGTTGTTGCCTTCAGGATAAAGATCCCATACCCTCTTGAATGGGGTGCTCCTACATTTAATGCTGGTCATGCTTTTGGCATGATGGCTGCTGTTTTGGTCTCCTTAATTGAGGTAACATATCTATCTACACAAGATGGCTCTAATTGAAATTCAAATCTGTTTTTGACTAATTATATATTTCTTTTTTCTGAAAAAAATGTGACAGTCAACTGGGGCATACAAAGCTGCATCACGACTAGCAAGTGCAACACCACCTCCTGCTCATGTTCTGAGCCGTGGCATTGGCTGGCAGGGAATTGGAATCTTGTTGAATGGTCTCTTTGGAACACTGACTGGTTCCACAGTTTCTGTGTAAGTGCTATTCAATATGAAAAATGAAGATAATCGAACTTAGTGTAGTTAATTTTCTTAAATAGATAATAGAATAGATAGATGAGATACAAATTAATTCTTATCGGACCATATGACAGAGAGAATGTGGGGCTTCTAGGAAGCACTCGTGTTGGAAGTCGAAGGGTCATTCAAATTTCAGCTGGCTTTATGATATTCTTCTCAATGTTAGGTGAGTGACAAATTATTATGGGGTATATCAATCCTAACAAAATCAATATCATTTCAAGATTTTTTTTTTTTCATTATTTTCACTTACAAGACACAGTAATTTACTTCTTTCTTCAGGGAAATTCGGAGCATTTTTCGCATCAATACCCTTCCCCATTTTTGCTGCTTTATACTGTGTCCTGTTTGGCCTTGTCGGTGAGTCATCAGTCACCATTTCACCTTTGATTTTATTTGAGCATCTCTTTGCTTCCCCTTGCTCTTTTTTATTTTTTTATTTTTTATGACAATTTATGTTTTTGTGTTTCCAGCTTCTGTGGGGCTATCATTTTTGCAGTTTACTAACATGAACTCAATGAGGAACCTCTTTATTACCGGTGTTGCCCTTTTCTTGGGTTTTTCTATTCCGGAGTATTTCAGAGAATACACTGCCAAGGCTCTTCATGGTCCTACTCATACATGGGCTGGATGGGTGAGTTTGTTGTTTTCTTATGTTTCAATTATTTGGGAACTGAACTCAAATGCATACATGTATTAGGAGGAATTTCATATTCATAAATCATAAAGCTTAAATATTATAGCTACTACTTACTATCTCAAAATGCATATACTGATTTTTACATCTCATTGTGAATTCTTCATGTGGTCCATTTATGCCACAATCCTCAGAAAGTGACAGAACAGTAATGCATTTTCTGTTTCCATTTGTGATGGTTTGCAACCTGCAAAGCATATCATTCTCTTTAAGAAAATGATATTGATTTTATTTCCTTTGATTTTTTTTTTCCAGTTCAATGATTTCGTCAATACTATCTTCTTCTCATCCTCGACTGTTGCAATGATTGTTGCTGTATTCTTGGACAACACTCTTGATTACAAGAATAGCTCCAAAGATGGGGGAATGCCATGGTGGGCCAAGTTTAGAACATTTAATGGAGATAGCAGGAATGAAGAATTCTACACCCTCCCGTTCAACCTCAACCGGTTTTTCCCTCCATCTTAACAGAAAGTAATGTATCATAAAGAAAGATGTTAGTTAGAGGAAAGATATCATTTCCAGATAAGGGTTATATTTTCCTGGTATGAGAGTGAAGAAGAGCGGTAAACTATGTACCATATTGGTGAGTTTTTAATGAAGAAAATGATCATTAGTTTGTAGATAGACTTCTTCATGGCCTTTTTTTTATTCAAGTCAAAATTATTGAATGGACTTGTCAAAAAAAAAATGAATTGATAAATTGTTTACTTTTGAAATTAAATTTTAAAACATGAAAACATATTGAATTGAATTGGAGAAAAATTATTCTGTGTGGAACATATTGAGTGTGTGTATTGAATTGAAAGAAGTACAAGCTAATATGCTATAAACTAACAGTTAACTGAATGACAACTGATTTCTAACAACCAACTAATGAATAGAGTTAGTTAAATATTTAACTATTATTAACCGATAACTAACTGAAGTTAGCTCTAATAATGCTGGAGCATGCTCTAGCTCTAATAAAGACTAATGTAGTTGTGGCAATCTGATATCCGTTGTATATATTTAAAAAAGTTAACTACAGTAATGACACATGACGAAAGCTCATTCTTTACTCAAAACTGTTTTGTCACTTTTTTTCCTTCTCGGATGTCTTGTGCACCTGCGAATGACAGAGATCTCTGATCATATATATTTTGAAGCCCATGCCCCTTTCCCCTTGACCTTTCTCATTTGCACCATCAGGTGATTAGAAATTTCCTAGAAACCAACATTCATTAATTGTTAATTACTCCTTTTCTCAACACATGACAATGATACTGTTAGAATATATGTTAATATATTCTATATCTAGTCATAATGTTAGTGATCTTGTGTATAATTAACATAATTTTAGTGGTCATGTGTATAATTTGTTTCCTTGTTTCCTTAATTATAGTCTAGGATTTGTTTCCTTGTTTCCTGAATTATAGCCTATGATCTCTCTTGTAATGGTTGTATATAACCACAATTATGCTAATGAAATTAGCACGAAATTATATTCTTTCATGGTATCACGAGTCTAGGGCACGATCCTCTCCTTGCTTCTGCCGCGCCCTAGCTTTCTTCTTCCCCTTCTAGTCGCCATCTCCCTCTTCACGTCAGCCACCATGACTGACTCCAACAAATTCCACCCGACTCTTGCTGTCTCCAACATCAAGAACCATATCTCCATCACTCTGGAGATGGAAAACGTCCAATATGCGACGTGGGCGGAACTGTTCAAGATTCACGCACGTTCTCACAAGGTCCTCCACCACATCGTCCCACCGGAGAAAGGCAAGGAGAAGGAGCCTAAAACCGATGAAAAAAAGGAAATGTGGTCGACCCTTGATGCTGCGGTCCTTCAATGGATTTATGCAACAATCTCACATGACCTGTTGCATACTATTCTTGAACCCGACACAACGACAATGGAGGCATGGAATAGGTTGCATGATATATTCCAAGACAATAAGAATTCTCGGGCTGTGACACTTCAGCAAGAATTCTCCCATAAAAACATGGAGGATTTCCCGAATGCCTCTGCGTATTGTCAACGACTCAAGGAATTGTCGGATCAACTCAAGAACGTAGGCGCACCGGTCTCAAACAACCGTCTTGTTCTTCAAATGGTGGCCGGCCTCACTGAGGCTTACAACAGGGTTGCCACGCTCATTCGCCAAAGCGATCCTCTTCCACCATTCTATCAAGCCCGCTCTATGCTCACTTTAGAGGAAGCCGGTCTCGCGAAGAAGGTCGCAACTGGAGTGGGTGCCGCCATGGTGGCTCCCGAAACTGATGACTCTCCCTCCCCCTCAAAGAATTACCATCAAAATCGCAATAATCATGGTGGTAAAAAGGGTCAAAACCGCAATAATGGTGGCAAAAACCACGGTGGCAATCGCGGTGGCGACAAGAGCGGCGGCGGCGGTGGCCGCGGTGGGCCGCAACGGTGGCTGGCAGTAGCAGTCTGGCCAACATCAACCGGGCCCCCAGCAGTGGCTTACTGGACAGTGGCAGTGGCCATGGATGCCTTGGGCTCTTCCACCTTGCCCATACCCCTCATGACCTTGGGCCAGGCCCAGTTTTTAGCAAGCCCAGCCAGTTTTTAGCAAGCCCAACAGCGCCAGCCAGGCATTCTTGGGCCAAAACCGCCACAGGTCTACACAGCAGCAGTAGCTCCACCCACTCCGACAGACATCGAGGCAGCGATGCACACTCTTGGGCTTAATCCTTCGGATGCAAATTGGTACATGGACACCGGTACCACCTCCCACATGACATCCGAGCAAGGTAATCTCTTGTCTTATTTTAATTTGAGCAATAATCGTAGTATAATTGTCGGTAATGGTCATTCAATTCCAATTCGTGGTTATGGTCACACAAATTTGTCTCCCCCAAATCCTCCCGAATCCTCTCTCGTCTTATTAAAAACTTAGTGTCGGTTCGAAAGTTTACAACTAATAACTCGGTTTCTGTTAAATTTGACCCTTTTGGTTTTTCTGTAAAGGATTTCCAGACGGGGATGCGTCTAATGAGATGTGATAGTTGGGGCGACCTTTATCCCATCACCACCAAACAAGCCACTTCACCATCTACCTTTGCAGCTTTAGCACCATCGTTATGACATGCTCGTTTGGGTCATTCGGGAGCACCTGTTTTTGACTCCCTTAGGCTAAATAAATTTATTGAGTGTAATCAAACTCGTAGTTCTCATGTTTGTCAATCTTGTTCTCTTGGAAAACATGTTAATTTGCCATTTGTTTCTTCTAATTCTTGCACTGTTATGCCTTTTAATATTATCCATAGTGATATTTGGACATCTCCCGTTTTGAGCTCTTCGGGCCACCGATATTATGTTTTGTTATTGGATGATTACTCTATTTTTTGTGGACATTTCGATTGTCTAAGAAGTCTCAAGTTTTTTCCACATTTTTATCTTTTAGAGCTTTCATCCGCACTCAATTTGAACGGGAAGTGAAGAACATTCAATGTGATAATGGTAGGGAATTTGATAATGGGCCTTTTTGGGAATTTTGTAAAATAAATGGGTTAGCTTTCCGCCTCTCTTGTCCACATACATCATCACAAAATGGGAAAGCCGAGAGAAAAATTCGTACCATTAACAACATTATTCGTACTCTACTAGCCCATGCATCTTTACCACCTTCATTTTGGCATCATGCTTTGCAAATGACAACATATCTTCTCAACATTCTTCCAAGCAAACACTTAGTCTATCAATCGCCTCTCAAGGTTCTTTATCAAAGGGACCCTTCCTACTCTCATCCTCGGGTTCTTGGGTGTTTATGCTATCCACTATTTCCCTCTACTATCATAAACAAACTTCGAGCTCGTTCGACCCCATGTGTCTTTTTGGGCTACCCATCTAATCATCGTGGTTACAAATGCTATGATTTGTCCTCTCGTAAAATCATACTAAGTCGCCATGTCATTTTTGATGAAACCCAATTCCCATTTGCTAAGTTGCACAATCCACAACCTCACACTTATGGTTTTATGGACGATGGACCCTCCTCTTATGTGGTCCACCATTTGACCCCTCCGCCAAGCCCAAACCAACAGGCCCAACCAGTCTTGCCCAACCCACAACCTGCCATCCCGCCTACACCTCCAACAAACCCACCCGCACTTAGCCCACCATCCCTACAGCCGACACCCTTGGCCGGCCCAGCTCCTCCACCGTTACCTCCATATCAGCCCACTCCTCTTCCGGCTCCCAGACCCGTGACACGTAGTCAGCATTGGATTTTCAAACCCAAACAACAATTAAATCTTAACACTAATGTCAGTAAATCCCCCTGCCACGTAACCTCGTGTCTGCCCTTCGTGACCCGAATTGGAAAATGGCTATGCATGATGAATTTAATGCTCTTATTAAAAATAAGACGTGGGAGTTGGTGCCCCGTCCACCTGATGTTAATATGATTCGGTCTATGTGGATTTTTACTCATAAAGAAAAATCTGATGGTGTTTATGAGAGGCATAAGGCCCGTCTTGTAGGTGATGGCAAAACTCAACAGGTTGGCATGAATTGTGGTGAGACTTTTAGCCCGGTAGTCAAACTGGCAACTATTCGCACTGTGCTCAGTTTAGCTCTCTCTAAAGCATGGCCCATTCACCAGCTTGATGTGAAGAATGCTTTCTTGCATGGAGAACTCAAAGAGACTGTATACATGCATCAACCCATGGGTTTTAGGGACCCGGATCGTCCTAATCATGTATGCTTGTTGAAGAAATCTCTTTATGGGCTCAAACAGGCCCCTCGAGCTTGGTACAAGAGATTTGCTGATTATGTTTCTACTCTTGGGTTTTCTCACAGTACTTCTGATCATTCTCTCTTCATTTACCGGCAAGGTACAACTATGGCTTACATTCTTTTGTATGTGGATGATATTATATTGACAGCTTCCTCTGATGCTATTCGCAAGTATATCATATCCCTTCTTAGCTCGGAATTTGCTATGAAAGACCTGGGGTCGTTGAGTTATTTCTTGGGTATAGCAGTAACTCGTCATGCAGGTGGTCTATTCTTATCTCAGCTGAAGCATGCAACAGAGATCATTGAACGGGTCAGCATGTCATCTTGTAAGCCATCTCCTACTCCGATTGACACTAAACCGAAGCTCAGTGCTAATTCCAGCACACCATATGCAGATCCATCTCATTATCGAAGCCTTGCAAGGGCTTTTCAGTATCTCACTTTCACGAGACCCGATATTGTTTATGCTGTGCAACATATGTGTTTATTCATGCATGACCCGAGGGAAGAACACATGCACGCTCTCAAGCGCATTGTGTGCTACATTCAGGGTACTCTTGATCATGGCTTGCATCTCTATCCATCTTCCACATCCACTCTCCTTTCTTATACAGATGCTGATTGGGGTGGGTGTTCGGATACCAGACGCTCTACATCTGATTATTGTGTGTTTCTTGGTGATAATTTAATTTCTTGGTCCGCCAAACGGCAAGCTACGTTGTCACGATCTAGTGCGGAGGCAGAATACCGAGGCGTTGCCAATGTGGTTTCTGAGTCTTGTTGGTTACGAAACCTTCTTCTGGAGCTTCATTGTCCTATTCAGAAAGCTACCTTGGTGTATTGTGATAATGTTAGTGCGATATATCTCTTTGGGAATCCTGTTCAACATCAGCGCACTAAACATATCGAGATGGATATTCATTTTGTTCGCGAAAAGGTTGATCGTGGGGAAGTTCGAGTCTTACATGTCCCGTCACGTTATCAGATTGTAGATATTTTTACAAAGGGTCTTCTCTTGGTTCTATTTGAGGATTTTCGGGACAGTCTCAGCATACGACAACCTCCCGCTTCAACTGCGGGGGTGTGTTAGAATATATGTAAATATATTCTGTATCTAGTTATAGTGTTACTGATCTTGTGTATAATTAGCATAATTTTAGTGATCGTGTGTATAATTTGTTTCCTTAATTATAGCCTAGGATTTGTTTCCTTGTTTCCTGAATTATAGCCTAGGATCTCTCTTGTAATGGTTGTATATAACCACAATTATGATAATGAAATCAGCACGAAATTATATTCTTTCAAATACCAACCATAAATTAGATCAATTGAACTCATTCTTTGGAGAAAATTTTTATCAATTTTAAGATTTTTATACAGGATCGTGAAATAGTATCATGATCATATTCATATGAAGCTGAAAAAATTACAGGAAAAAAAACAGTGGCTAAAGAAACTATAATCTGAGAAAGTGTTTCAGGTAATGCTAATGGTGTTTGCACATGCAGTCTGGGCACCTAGGATATCTATAAATGCTTCGTCCATAACTCCTTATGACAGCCTTCTGACCTTCCAGAATCATCTTCTTTACTCTCACTTCAAAACTGTTCCATCCTATGGTGCCATTCTCCGTCAAAATTGCAGCTAACCTTGTCTTGTTAGGCCGCAATGTCGGAGCATGACCGCCACCGTAGTAGGATCTGAATCCAGATACCAATGACGAAAGTTGACTACCAGAATCAGTCATGGCAAATACATCAGCACTTGCACACGCAATAAAATCCAAAGCAGCCAGCTGCATTGATATCAACTCTACATTGTAAGAATGAAGCTCAATATTGTTAAAAAAGAATAAATACGATAGATACTCCCTCCTTCTCACATTTTAAAAAAAATAAAATTGATTGTACTAATTTCCATAGTAAAATAATTTTCCTTGACTAAAATACTCTTATTAATTGGAGTGGTTAGTAGTAGTAGAGTGGTAATTAGGTAGGAGAACTAATTAATATTGGTTAGTTGAAATATAAATAAATAAGTGTATTATTGAAAAACAAGTCATTAATACTTCTTGATATTCTAAAGTGACAAATAATTTGAGACAATAAAATATTCCAAACATGACAAATAATATGAGACGGAGGGAGTATACCTGAGATGAAAAATTCTTGAAAGGTGCTAGTTCATTAGGTGTAAGCAGTTTTTCCTTAGTCACCACATTGGGATAGAGTCTAGTGAAGGGTTCCATTCTTGAGTTTCCTCCATAAATATGAGAACCAGCCAAGTAAATATAAGTTCCGCGATTGAAACCAAGACCTGCTAGAACAAGTGCTGCTTCTTCTGGTGTCAATGGACATCTTCCCTTTTTTCTCAAATCAGTTGGAGAAATAGAGCTATGAACAGTCAATAGTGCATGCCATAAATAGTGCATGCCATAAAAAATATTTAACAAATAACAATGATAATTATCACTCAAAAGTAAAAAAACATTATGTTGAAAAGCATATAGTAGAAACATGCATACGTTGAATTCTTCAAGCGTTCAAGAAACAGAGGGAAATGTCTTTCTCTGTAGGCTTGAAGTTCTCTTCTCTCACTTTCCCCTCCTCCAAATTCACACAAGGAATAGGCCACCATGTCTATTTCAAATCTTAAGTGTAAAGCAAGATATTTTGTTGATCTCTTTGCAGCTTCATGATCTTCCTTGTTGTGGATGAATTTCCCCAGCAATTGAGTGTCTAACATGCTTCGTGCAGCACTATATTTTCTAATCCTTTCGATCAATTGCGAACCGACTTGTTGAATTTTTGGGACGAACTTCAAAGCATGGAAATTGCATTTGCATCTTAACCTCTGCAATTATTCCAAAATACACTAAACTACTATAACATTAATAATCTAAGAGTGAAGATCAGAAGCAAGTAACATTTATGACCTGAATATTGGAAGGCATAGGATCAAAACCAAGTCGATTTCCATATCCCAGGAAGTGAACAACTCTACTTCTCAAAAGAAGGGGAAGCACAATTTTAATGTAGTCAGCAACTGTGGCCTCCTTGGCAAGATCTGCATCTGTAATCTAAAATTCAAGGTTTTACTGACATTGTTATAACCTTTTAACTTAAGTGCAATCTAGCTTCTTAAGTACATCAGAGATATAAGATTATAAACCTGGCTGCCAATTGATTCTACGTCCAGAGATTTCATATGAGGTGGGAGTTCCTTCACAATACCGATATCATCCTTCAGGATATTCATGAAATACTCCACCTGGTATATGTCACCAAACTGGCTGCATTTTGTTTTAAAAATTAAACATTTAAATCAATGTTGAGTCATTCAAATGAAATCACATACTTGTCAATGAAATACGTAGCAGTATGGGTTAGATTATAATTTGGAACTAGGAAGAATAAAATAAAATAAGCGCAACTATTAAACAACAATCATAATGTGACAACAGTACAACACACTAAAAATTGCCCTGGATAACATTGTAGGCCTGAGCACATAGGCCCATGATGGGAGGAAAGGGTTAATATATTTAGGCTATGTCCCCTCTACATTTACATCTTCAGTTACTCCACAACTTGTCCTATTGAGAGTTGTGAATAGGTAGTGTGAACTTCACTGACTATCTAGTTTTTCAAGCTTTGTAGGATTTTGATAATATGCATAGGCAATTTCTTGGATATGGAATTATTTCTTAAACATGTATGCCTAAGCTGATATTCTAATTTCAAATAATCTCTACATGATTTTGCTTATATTCAAATCGCATAACATTCACATTCAGATCAACATGAAAGGATAGATGAAAGCTTCAACTGTAAAAACTGAAGTAAAACAAATTTTCAGTTTTTACTAAACATATTGTACCTTGGATCCTTCCATACGTTGCTGTAAAGAAATTTTGGAATAACTAGAGTTGCATTCAGGAGAGATGCCACAGCGGCAGCATTGCAAACCTGTAATCACTACAGTAGTCTCATCACTTCCATTATTGGAGATTTCAAAAAGAAAGGATACAAGATCATATAGGATGAGGATCATATATGTAAGAATTAACTACATGCTTTTTTTTTAATCGCAAAAGTATGTATATTTATATATATAAGGGAGTAATTGGGACACTCCAACCCAAAACAATGATCAAAATTGAGTGCGCAAAGGCACTACCCAACACCCCATACTAAAAGTACCCAAGGCCCCAAGGTCTAACGCCTACCCAAACAATACACCGCGTCCACAAACCACTCATAAAAGAGACATGGCCCCGATTTACCCCGTGCTAAGAACCACCGCCAAGCCAAAGAAATAATCTGGTCCACTGAATGAGTGAGATCCGGCACCCTACCTGAGAAAATACATCTGTTTCGCTCATCCCATAGAACCCACAGATATTAACAACATGCTTAATATCTATTATCAAAAATGGCACAGCATTATATCAGTCCAAGACTCAATGTGTTGTTCTCATTATATGAAGTTAAATTTCTTGTCAAATGTTCAAGGAGATTAGTGACGGAAATAAGAATTGAACTGTAGATTATCTGTATTCTTCTAAAGATGTGAATTGATATCTGAATATGGGAAATGATGTAAATTAACTGCCAATACTTACAGCAACTCGTTGTTGATTAAGACCCCCATTTGCACTGACTAAGACGTAGCCATTACTTTCCACAAACTTACCTGTCACAGATTGTAAACTAATTACAAACCAGTATACTAGGCAAAGAATTGATAATAATAAGTTGCCCTTTAAACTTCATATTATTTCACATAATAGTATAAAAATTGAATGAATACCTATTGTTAATATTTTATACATTTTACAGCACCAGCCAAATGCCTAAGAAAAGTTTACATACCCGGATTGGTTTGAACTTTTCTTTCTGCACAAGGTTTCCATGAAGTTGCCAGCCGATATGGTTCCAACCATAAATTGGATGACTCCTGCTTGAACTCCTTCTATAGTAACAAAAAGCTCATTAATCAGATTAGACAGAAATTAACTTCAAATATAGTAAATTATCTAACAAAGTATCTAAGACACAAAGCATGCATCAATCTGCAAATATGGCCCAAACCTCTGCAAGCGCACTGGAAGCCAGTTTTAGAAGCCGATCATACATATATATAGGCGAATTTTTCTCGTCGATGTAGGAATCTCTACCCTTTTCATTAAATAAAAAAAAACACGTCTTAGTTATGTCAGACAGATTAAAAGCATGGTGACAATTTTGTAATTAAGAGTGAAAACAGGAATCGTTTTCTCAAACTAAACGGACCCTAAATTCAAGTAGGGTACTAACTAACAAGTATGAGATGATGTACTATTTTATACCTGAAGCTCACTTGAATTATTTGAGGCCGTAGTTGGTTGAAGATTTGCAAATTCAAAAAAGGAGATGAGAAGAGAATCAAGAAGGAAAAGACAACCCAACAATCCAAACATGACAACAATGGTTCTGATGTGCTTTTTCCCAACATAGATTCCCCTAAGAGAATTGTATTTTGAAGTATCGTTTTTCAGCCCATGTAACAACAAAGTCTTGGAATGCCAACGGCAATCAACCCTTGTCATCCTCTTCCAAGAATGAGTATCACTGCTTGTTATCTTATAATCTTTCATTCCTAAGATAGCTCTAGCAGCACCTTGTTTCCCCATTACACCATCACCAATCAATGAAGCTCAAAGTGGCTAAAACTTTTGAGTTTAACAATTCAAGCTGGCCTCATATTCATCTCTTTTTTCCAATATGATGAATATAAATATATGGTCAATGGCATATGATGATTGACTGAAAGAGAGAAAATGAGCACTAAAACAAGGAAGGGGAACTCCAGAAGCTTGAAAAGGTCTTTGTTTGTGGGGTGTTGATGACTCTTGTGGCTTACAAAACAGAACCACCAATCCATTAGAATTAGAGTTTGGTGGGAATGAAGAATTAGAGAAAAGATGAGAGCTTTGTTGTATGAATTCCAAGTGAAGCGAAGAAGTAGGTGATGGGGATATGTGACTAAGAAAGTAGATGAATGAGTGAAAACCAAGCGAAAGTTAAAAACTCAACCATGCATTTGGAACTTATCTTATGGAACAAGAATCATCCGTCAGATATGGAACAACAACAACTTCCCACCAAACAGAACAGCTTGCCTTCCTGGCTTTACAATTCCATCTTTGAAAATCAAAGGAGGGAGTGACCAACGTCAGCTTCCTGGTTTCTATTCTCAATTGTTTCATGTTAGTCGTATAATTTGGCGGGTCTTTACATAGCCGCATGTTCCCTATAAAAACGTTACACTTTGGCTCTGAATCGTCTATTTATATGTATAAAAAAAATGTCAAGTTTGTCTGTTTTTCCGCCAAAAATTATTTTTTTATAAAAACTTAACCACACCCCAAAAACTTATCGACACAGTATGTTACATTTTTCTTTATCACTTATGCTGAGCATGGATTCTCTCCATTAATTTATTCTTTGAATCTCTATCTTCTTTATTTTTTTAATAGTCTATTCCAATTATATTTATATTTGAACAAAAAGCACACACTTTTCAAATTATTTTGTAAAGAATTGTTATAGCATGGGAATCTATCTATTATAATATATAAAAATAGCCTCCCACAATAGTGCAATGACATCTCAAATCTTTAAATGACATGTAATCCTAATTGAGTCACGTCACTAATTATATTAAATCTCTTAATTATGTTGCAATAATTAAAATACAACAACACATTCAAAGAATTACTATTAAACCCAATAATATTCACAATCATTTTGCTATAATAATGGATAGCGGGAATCAACATTCACAATCTCGCATCTCATTCTTCCTTGATTGTCAAAAAAAATCCAACAACAAACAACTTATTGTCATAATATTTAATAAGTTAATACATTCCTTCCTGGTGAGAACTCCCAAACCCATGAGTTTTATTGGGTATGAATACCCAATGACCAATTATGTGACGCCACATCATTTTTTAACTTTTTTAAAGTGAAATTAAATGTTTAGTTTTCATACCTGCTGTTAGTGTAAGAGTATAGGAGAAATTTCCTGAAAAATTTCTATATTTATTAATAAATTTTGACTTTCTCTAAGGAGTCTTTTTATTCTTTTTCTATTTCATTTTTTATAAAAATTCTTTCTCTATTTTTTTATTTGGATCACTGCTTAAATAATATTCTAATGTTTGTGTAAGCTATTTAATTTCATTCATAGCTTATTCTTCTTTTCTTATTTTATTCCTAATAATAAAATTATATTTTTGTTAATTTCTTCTATTGTTTTACTTATTTCATACACGATTTCAATTTCTTTTGATATTTCAATTTATTTTTTTATTTTGAGTTTGTTTTGTAGGTTTTATTTGTTTTATTATTTATAATTTATGTTTGAATTATAGTTTTTTTATTTTTATTGAGATTATTTTTATTTGTTTAACGGATGGGTATCGATACCCACTTTTCTTCCTGGGTATGGAAGAATTTACCTTCCTTTATTATAAAGCCAAAAAAATAGCGTAACATTTCATGCTCATAATTTTACACGTGATCTTCATTTAGTAATAAATTAGTATAAGACTGAATTACTAAAAGTTTAAGATGCAGGTCTTTTAAAAAATTAACACCCAATTTCAATCAATTAAATTATTTATTTGTAATCAAATTTAAATCCAATATGATTTTATTGTCTTAAAATGTCCTTAGTATATTAGCAATAACAATTAAAAATATAAATAACAAATAATGTATTAAAAAGCAAATTAAATTTCATTATATTTTATTTGAAATATCAACATATACAATTTATAAAGTTTTCAATATCGAATCCATAATTTTACATAAACAATTAATTAAATTTTGTTTAAATGAATTAATTAAAACTTTTAAATACAATCATAACTATATTCAAAATATATTTAAATCTTCAATGAAATATAATTGTAATCCTTAGTTGAATATATCGAATAAATGTGTTTTCGCTTTAATATTTCAAATTAACATATAATTTTATTTACAATGCATAATATATCACTAACAAATCTAAAAAAAAAAATTATACCCGCACATCGCGCGGGTCAAAATCTAGCAAACATCTAAAGTTAAAAATATATTTATTCGTTTTTTTATAAAAAAAATTAGAGTGAGAGGTTAGTGCTCCGTTCTAAGGTAAGCTTAGTGAGCACTTACTATCATGTTCCACTAGGCCAACCACTTGAGATTAAAATATATTTATTCTTAGATTTTGAAGAATTAAAATGGAAGTATATTGTCGAATGGCCTTATGGCCTCCTCAGCATAAAAAAAGGAACTATATATTATTAAAATAAAAATAAAAATATTCTATTTATTTATTTTAAAAATAAAAGTATTTTATAGAAAGTAAATTGTTGTTGCAGTAAATTTTGTTCCCCTATTTAAAATATTATTTTTTTATTTATTAAATTATATATCCTTTTGTCTTTACCACTTTTATTTTATTTTCTCAGTCCCTCAATTATTTTTTCATTAACTTTTTATTTTGGTGCTATTTTTTCATTAACTTTTATTTACAATTAACAAGAATAGTTTAGATAGTCAAATATTTAGTTGCTTATATCAAATTATATTTTTTTAGAAATCGGGTTGCACTTTTTTGTTTATACGGGACAAAGTCCAAAATTGTTTGTACTTTATCGAATAAACAATAAATAAAAATGTTGCTAATTGTATGAAATATATAATGTATCATATTAAATATATTTAATTATTTAAAAAATAAAAATTAAATTGTTTTAATATTTTAATATGTTAAATAATTTTTTTATCAAATACTCCGTGCGTTACTTTTTATAAGCCCCTTTTAAAAAAAATTTGGTAACTAATTATAAGCCTCTTTTCAAATTACAAGATACATTAATTATTTTTTCTAAAAGTACCCATAATTAATTGCATAGTGTTTAAAAATCCAAGACATGTATTAATTAATTACTCCCTCCATTCTAAAATATTTGATGTTTAAGGTTGTGGCACATCCATTAAGAAATCATTAAATGGTATATACCTAGACCAAAATACCCTTATTTAATCATGCCTAGAAACTATGTAATGTGATCATCCTCACTGATGAGTGGTTAACTATTGGCTTGTTAACTATAATAGTCTCGTAATAAACACATAGTATTAATTGGAATCAAGGGTCTGTTTGGAAAAAATATATTAATTTAGTATTGGATTTGTAAAACATCAAAAGTTTTGGAGCAAAACTAAAATACTAAAACATCAAATATTTTGGAACGGAGGGAGTAAAAGTATGATTGAAGGATAAACTTAAAAAAACATGCACATTATAGACAACTTAATTATGCTAATTATTTTTCTTAAATTTTTTATCTAAAAAAGCTTATAAAAAGTAACGGAAAGAATACTATATTTTAGTCTTTATTTCTGAAATCAGTGTCTTAAATATACTCGTCCCTCGTTAATGTTCTAAACAAAGACTATAAAATTTATTACAAAATACGTGATATACAGGTGGACAGAAATAGCAATTAGATTTGCGTTGTTGTTTTCTCTGGTGAGGTCAAACTTGCATACTTGAGTTTTAAGTGGTTGTGGTTGCAACTTGCAATTGCATCATTGAAAGTTCGAACTTTGAATTGGTATTGGTGCCCATAAGAAATTTACATCTAATTCCTAATATAACAAAAAAAAATCACTGAGTAAAAAAACTATTTAATATTATAAAATTGAAATTTTATCCCAAATATACCCATAGTATTAAATATTTTATATTCACCATGTGAGTTTTTAGTACACATATACCTCATATTAAATAGGGGTATAAAATAAATTTTAGTAATTAATACATCTTGAAATGAGTTTCTTTTTCTTATAATTAGAACAAAAAAACTACACCAAAATTTTTCTTATAATAGGAACCAAAGGTAATAATATTTATTGATCATTAATTTTTATAGGAATTTAATATTAGATATTATTAGAGTAAAGACATAAATTCATAGTTGGAAAAAAAGAGTGACCAATTTAGTCTATCAGAAAAAAGAAAGTCCTAAAATAGTTCATGTGAATTTCAAACGAGGGACATGTTAGTCCATAGAGCTAACAAAATGGGTCGAGCCGACCGGGTTTTTTAGCCCGGCTCGATAAAGCCCAAGTTGTACCGAGCTAGCCCGATCGGGCTTCAAGCCGCCCACAAGCCCGTATATGTTATTAATTAATAAATATTATTCTTATGTTTAAGTTGTGGGGACAATATATATTTATATTATATAGTTAAATTTATAAAAATATTTATTTTGTATATTATTTCTTATTTTAAAAAAAATTGTTTATTTATGTGTGTGCACATACATGCAAAAGTATATAAAAAATATGTTACTCTATCCATTATTTATTATATAAATCTGTACAAGCAAAAAAATAAATTCAAATTAAGATTCCGTAAAAAAATTAAAAATAAGATGGTATTTTTTATTATTATTGTGAATAATAAAATAATCTTTAAACCAAATAATCTCCCAATTAGTTTTTCTAAGAAAAATAAGTAATATTAAGAAAATATTTTTTTGGAAAAAATATATGTGGGACGGACAAAAAACCCGTGGCCTGTATGAGGCCGGGTTGGGCAATAAATTTCGAGCCCAAATTCTATCCGGGCTTTTGGCCCAACCCGATAAAAGCCCGAACCCGACACGGGTCGAGTAGCCCATTTTGTCACTTATATTAGTCTCTCTATTTATCTCCATCTAAAAATGACTGTTAAACTGATTATGGGTACTGCTAAATATTGATGTGTACCATTAACTAATGACACAATGTAAACTCATGAACACGTGTAATTTTTCGAGCCAAATTAGTCTCTCATTGCATTCCTTTAAGACAAAAACAAAATAGACCCAAATTATTTTCTATATCTTTCAACCCAATTTACTTTGCAATTTTGGTTCTCCAGATTTCAATTATGCGAATTAGGTTTTTATGTATTCCAATTGTTACAATCAAGTCTAGAGATGTAAATGGGACGGGGCAGGTACGAGTTATAGCCCCCACTAGTTGTCACATTGAATGAAAATCCTTCCTATATTCGCAGAATGCATATGCAGATATCTGTAATGCGGGTTTTTAATAAATTTGTGAATGTACGTGGATATCTATGGATATCCATGAATATATTATATTATATATCAAATCTTTAAATTTTGTATACTATCAAATTAATTTTAAAATTTTGTTGACATGATTACAATTTGTAACTATTAACAAACAATTTATTGGTTAAACTAAACCCAAAAAATAACTATGAAGCGTGTAATTGTATAATCATGCTAGTAATATATATATATATATATATATATATATATATATATAGATTATACAGTGACAATATCGTCCATCATCAACTTAAAGATCAAACACTTTGATTCATTTCCTTCTATTCTCCTTTATCGAAAACAAGGAACAAATACTTAAAGGAAATATTCAGAGAAGAAAGAGGTAAACAACCAATTTGTTCCCCCAATGTATGAGGCGTTGTTACACTAACTCCTAATTGTATCAGAATTACAAATTAATCCATGAAAGTGTTTTTTGTTAGTCATGTTTAGTTCTCGATGAACCAAATTTGTATGTTATTTCAGGGACCAAATTGATAGTAAGTAGTCAACTTAAGGGACTAATGTGTATAAAAAATCAGTATTCGAAGATTAATTTGTAATTTCAATAAAATTAGAGACTAATGTGACATTGTCTCACATTTTCAGAGATCAAAGTAGCTATTTACCCAAAAAGAAAGACTTGCAATAACAAAAAAACAAGAGCTTTAGAAAGTAAAAAATATTATAATCTACAACGAACTAAATTGAAAGTACCAAATCTCAAAAGCAAAAAGGGTCATAAAAAAAACACATTTTGTTATAAATATATATATATATAGCCATTTTAGTAATTTTACTTTATCGATACTTGCGGGGTATAAGTTCTCCAATACCCGCCCTGACTCCATTAATAAACGGATAGAAAAAGTACCTGTTTTTTTACTTGCGAGTACTAATTAAGATATCAATGTTCAACTCATTTGTAGGTTTTACGCATGATATCTATGGGTACAGATAAAATTTACATCTTTAATTAGGTCCCTCAATTCATTAACCATCTAATTTTTAACACCAATGGCCTACATGGCCAATGTGGTATGAGTTGGCGTAGACTTAGGCCAGCTTGGCAAGCTGATGTTGCCAAATAAGTACTTTGGTGACTTGATGAAAGACACTCTTTGGGTAAGTGTCAGAGCAAATACTATGCATAAGAGACTTTCTCGGGTGACAATAACTTGCAAGTTGACCTAAGTCAGCACCAATTCATACCACGTTGGCCACATAGGTTCCTAATGTTAAAAATTAGATGATTAATGGATGGAGAGACCTGATTGTAATAATTACGATACTTGAGAGACCAAATTAGTTGAAATTTAGAAACTAAAATTACACAATCGTGATATGTAAGAGATCAAAGGTACAATTAAGTCTAATAAAAAAATATTACCCTTACTCTCATTTTTAAGAGTAGAGATCATGTCAATTTCTCAAAATAAATTGATGACTCTATTATTATAGTTTTAGGTTTATAAAGACACTTATTTTTAGAATAAGTAACATTTGTTAGATATTTATACAGCTAAAACCATACTAATAAAGCTTACATTTTTTAGAAACTAGTAACAGACCCGTGCATACGCACGGGTGAGTAACACATTGTATTCGTTTGGTTCCAAGTCGAAGTTTTCTTCCCAATTGTCGAATCATCTTTTTTTTTTATATTCGACGTCACCTTGTATTCCTACAGAGGCAAGTCAACGCCGGTTAATACTATTAAGCTCGTTAAATAAATGAACTGAACTTGAGCTAAGCATAGTTCGACTCGTTTGGTTCATGAGCTAGCTCGTTTCTCGTTAAATAAATGAACTGAACTTGAGCTCAGCATAAAGTCGAACACGACGTCACCTCGACATCATTTTTATTATATTCGACGTCACCTTGTTCTCCTCATTGAGCTCGTTAAATAAATGAACTGAACTTGAGCTAAGCACGTCTCCTTGTATTCCTCATTGAGCTCGTTAAATAAATGAACTGAGCTCGACTCGTTTGGTTCATGAGCTAGCTCGTTTGGTTCTAAGTCGAACTGAACTTGAGCTCAGCATAAAGTCGAAGTCGACATCACTTTTTTTATATTCGACGTAAGTGTTCTTCACAATTGTCGACATCACTTTTTTTATATTCGACGTCACCTTGTATTCCTCATTGAGCTCGTTAAATAAATGAACTGAACTTGAGCTAAGCATAAAGTCGAAGTGTTCTTCCTAATTGTCGAAGTGTTCTTCCCAACTGAACTTTTTTTATATTCGACATTTAAGCATAGCTCGACTCGTTTGGTTCATGAGCTAGCTCGTTTGGTTCCAAGTCGAAGTGTTCTTCCCAATTGTCGACATAAAGTCGAAGTCGACATCACTTTTTTTACTTTTTTTATATTCGACGTCACCTTGTATTCCTCATTGAGCTCGTTAAATAAATGAACTGAACTTGAGCTCAGCATAAAGTCGAAGGCGACATCACTTTTTTTATAACTGAACTTGAGCTCAGCATAAAGTCGAAGTCGACATCACTTTTTTTATTTTTTTTATATTCGACGTCACCTTGTATTCCTCATTGAGCTCGTTAAATAAATGAACTGAGCTCGACTCGTTTGGTTCGTGAGCTAGCTCGTTTGGTTCCAAGTCGAACTGAACTTGAGCTCAGCATAAAGTCGAAGGCGACATCACTTTTTTTATATTCGACGTAAGTGTTCTTCCCAATTGTCGACATCACTTTTTTTATATTTGACGTCACCTTGTTCTCCTCATTGAGCTCGTTAAATAAATGAACCGAACTGAACTTGAGCTCGACTCGTTTTGTTCATGAGCTAGCTCGTTTGGTTCCAAGTCGAACTGAACTTGAGCTCAGCATAAAGTCGAAGGCGACATCACTTTTTTTATATTCGACGTAAGTGTTCTTCCCAATTGTCGACATCACGTTTTTTATATTCGACGTCACCTTGTATTCCTCATTGAGCTCGTTAAATAAATGAACTGAGCTCGACTCGTTTGGTTCATGAGCTAGCTCGTTTGGTTCCAAGTCGAAGTGTTCTTCCCAATTGTCGACATCACTTTTTTTATATTCGACGTCACCTTGTATTCCTCATTGAGCTCGTCGATGTCACCTTGTATTCCTCATTGAGCTCGTTAAATTAATGGGTCGAGATCAAGCTCAACCGAGATCAAACTCAACCTGTCGAGATCAAACTCAAGCTGTTGGTCCTCAAGCTGTCGAAGTCAATCCTGATCTTGACAGGTTGAGCTTGATCTCGGCAGGTTGAGCTCGATCTCGGCGACGAAGACAACTATCTATTGGAGCATCAAGACCCATCACAATCAAGCTGTCGAAATAAATCATGTGAATAGCTGTCGAGATCAAGCTCAACCGAGATCAAGCTCAACCTGTCGAGATCAAGCGCATGCTGTTGGTCCTCAAGCTGTTGAGCTTGATCTCGACAGGTTGAGCTTGATCTCGACAGTGTTCCGTGCACACTGTTTATTTGTCTGACTTTTTTGCTTTGTGAACACGGTAAGAGAGGCTATTCATTTCATTAAAAAAATAAAAATTAAATAAAAGAGGTGAGGTGGTTCCAGCTATTGTTGACCTGCAACCGTGACATTTGTGGCAAATTTTTTGGTGTTTGTGAAGTGTGTTGTGGAAGGGAATGGTTAGTTGATTGACACCTTTGTTGATTTGTGTGATATCCTGGTATTAGTTGCACGGATTCCAGTGTGGAAGTTTACATCTCTCCTTAGGTATGCTGAGATAATTGCCCTTTTCATGTAACAAATTGTGTTGCAGGATTTAAAGCCAAAGAACATATGGCCCTTTGTGAGTATTTGATATATTCTGCTGGTTTTGACCGATGAAGAACACTATTTTATTGTTTATCCATTAGACAATTATCCTATTATACCTCATGTCAAGGTCGAGAGACACCCTAAGGCTACTATAAAGCTGATTTTCTATTAGACTTAGCGACTTGCGGCCGTATGTTTCTCCTTTACGATTTATGCTTTATGGTGTAATTCCCAAGCAAAGTCAATTGTTCGACCACTTTTCCCTACCTCATTTTTCTAGCTACATCACCATGATCATAATGATTTTGATCTCTGTGTTCCCCTCGTCTTCTCTGTATGTCGGATAAAGAATGTCTTTGAATCGACTCTCCTCAAATTGAATGGATGGTATTGATGTCGACGAGGTTGAGCTTGACATGAAGTCGTTGATTTCGACAAACTATTCACACTGCCGAGATCAAGCTCAGTCGAGATCAAGCTCAACCTGTCGAGATCAAGCTTGATTTAGGCGGCTTGAGGACCAGCGACTTGAGCTTGATCTCGGCGACCAGATCAAGCTCAACCTGTCGAGATCAATCTTGATTTCGACAGCTTGAGGACCAACAGCTTGTTTTTGAATTTGAATTTTGAAAACAATACATTCGTATGCTTCGATGCTTCGATCTTCTCATTTGGTTCAGCACATTCGTATGCTTCGATGCTTCGATCTTCTCATTTGGTCCGTTTGGATATTGTTCCGACCTCAAGTCCGCATCATCGTTTTCCGAGGTATTGTCCACTTTGGGCCACATGTAATGTGGGCCCTCATGGTTTTGTCCTTAAAAGGCGCCTCAGTGGGTTAAGGCATGTGGGTGTTTATAAACTCTCATTGGCCTTGATTCCCAAGTAATGTGAGACTTTTTGGTGTATCGAGTAGCCCCAGTCAAGGCCAGGAGCTAAAGTGGCCGTCACCGTGCGTGGCTTAGGCCCTCCTTCTAGCGCCAATGTTCCACCTCAAGTCCGCATCATCGCTTTTCCGAGGTATTGTTCACTTTGGGCCACATGTAATGTGGGCCTCATGGTTTTGTCCTTAAAAGGCGCCGGTGGGTTAAGGCATGTGGGTGTTTATAAACTCATTGGCCTCATTCCTACATGGCGAGCACAACCGCATCGCTTCCTCCGTATTATCATCTCAAGTTCGTCGTAACATTGGCTGCCACCTGGGATCGCTTTCGATTCCATCTTCTTTGTCGGTCTCCCTTCTTCACTGACGATGATCGGATCGCCGCCAGGTCGCCGACCAGCGCTCCACTCATCACGAACACAGATCTTGAACAACCAAACCAGCCGATAGCCCCGGGTAACCACTTCTCCAAAGATGACGCCTCGATCGTTCTTTGCTTAAACCGATGCGTCTAACGGAGACCACCGCCATCCTCATTCGCGAGTTCCAGCGACCATCCGGCCATGCCAAAGCGATGCATGCTCGTAATCAACACTCGATCGAATGGAGGATCGCAGTATGGAACTCTCCGCCACCAGTCTGCCAAATCTAAAAGATCGAGCCTCTCATTCTCTCGGAGATCGGCGAGTCCGAAAATCTCGAGACTGCTCATCACCACCACCGTGTACGCCTCCACGCCGCCTCGCGGCATGCAGCACTCCGTCGCTCATTCTTTTCATCAACTCCTGAGCGATGACACGAGTGACTCGGCGACCTTTGGTCCTTTTACATCCGAGATCATGAAATTTCGATTCGGCATCTTCGTAAACCACCCGCTGACTCACGACTAGCACCACCACCCCGACGAGCATGTTGGTTGCTTTGATCATCGCTACATCGAGGCTATCGAGCGCCCAAGTGAAGTGCGTAATCTTTCCCCTTACTCTCAAGAAGCGCAGCGTTGTCTTGGTTCCGCACTTTAAGAAAAATTCCATTATCGGATCGAGCTCGTCGACCAGTTCTCGCCGCATTTCAGCTGCGTCTAAAGTCCAACCAGTCGATAGCCAGACCGGGCCGCAATTCAAACAGAAGAAAGATGAGTCTATCGTGAGACTACGCCGAGCGCTTCAACAAAGAAGCCATTTTGGTGAAGAAATGCTCGACAAGATGAAGCCGCATTTGCTAGAAGCAAGGCCTGGTCAAGGAAGCCTTTATTCGGTGTCGACATTGGTGTCGATAAACCGAGGTCCTCGACCAGTTCCCGGCGAGCTCAGAGAATTTATGAATTACGAAGAAGTTGATAGCCTCAAAAGCCAAAGACAAATCCCCGAGTAACACTGACAAGCAAAGATGAAGAAATTTAATTAAGTTGAAATAAATGTATCCTAAACACATAAGTGTGAAGCAGTGAAGTATGATTGAAGAAATACACAATCAGCATTTATTTACTATCAAAACCTTGCACCTCTGATGGAACCTCGTGCCGAGACCGCATGCACGAGATCGCGGATAAAGCCTGCCTTCGCACAAGCACCGATGAAGAGATCGAGCCTCGTCGCGAGACCGCTGCGTGCACGAGGTCGCGGATAAAGCCTTGTGCGCTGCACAAGCACCTCTCGCATCAGTGGATACACACGTCAGATTCGAGCCACCTACCAGGCCCACCTCTCAGCAATTGCAAAATTCGACCTTAAACCTCCGCTACTTCATTGACCTTGATTATTTGACATGACCCCGACTCGCCGCTTGACAACCGGATCAATTACTCCCATAGGAAGTATAAAACTCGGATTACAAGCACTTTACTCAAAGATAAAATTAACGCTAACTTAATTACATCAAGTTGCGCAAATTGTCTATACTTTGACAGAACGATCGACCTCGCGCCGAGACCGTAGCGCGAGCTCGTGATAAAGTCTTGTCGCGTTGGCACAAGCACCGATGAATGAAGAGATCGACCTCGTGCCGAGACCGCGCACGAGCTCGTGATAAAGCCTTGCGCGCTGGCACAAGCACTGATGAATCGACCTCGTCGGCCGAGACCGCACGAGCTCGTGATAAAGCCTGCGTGCTGGGCACAAGCACCATGAATGAAGAGATCGACCTCGTGCGAGACCGCGTGCACGAGCTCTGGTGATAAAGCCTTGTGCGCTGGGCACGCACTGATGAATCGACCCTGCGTCGAGACCCGCGCACGAGCTCGTGATAAAGCCTTCGCGGCGCTGGGCACAAGCACCGATGAAGAGATCGACCTGCGTCGAGACCGCGCGGCACGAGCTCGTGAAAGAAGAGATCGACCTGCGTCGAGGATCCGCGCGTACGCAGCTCGCGATAAACCTCTCGCGTTAGCCTGCACAAGCACCGAGATCGACTCGCGTCGACCGCGTGCACGAGCCTGGCGATAAAGCCTTGTGCGTTAGCAACAAGCACCTGAGATCGACTCTCGTCGAGACCGCGCGCACGAGCTCGTGATAAAGCCTTGTGCGCCGCACAAGCACCTGATGAATCGACTCGTGCCGGTGACGCGCACGAGCTGCGATAAAACCTCGCGCGCTGCCGCAACGCACTGATGAAGAGATCGACCGTCGCCGAGACCGCACGAGAGCTCGTGAAAAAGAGATCGACCCGCATCGGTGACCGCGCGCACGAGCTCGTGATAAAGCCTTGCGCGCCGCACAAGCACCCGAGATCGACTCGCCGAGACCGCGCACGAGCTCGTGATAAAGCCTCGCGGCGTTAGTACAAGCACCGATCGACCTCGACCGCCGAGACCGCGTGCACGCAGCTCGTGATAAAGCCTTGTGCGCTGGGCACAAGCACTGCGGTCGACCTCGCCGAGACCGGCGTTCACGAGCTCGCGATAAAGCCTCGTGCGCGGCACAAGCACCGATGAATGAAGAGATCGACTGCGTCGAGAATCGCCTCGCCAGACGTGGAACACTAAGGTCCCGAACTAATAACGAATGAACAAGCACGACATGACGACACTTGCGGTTCCTTTACGAACAAGGACGTCGAACGCCGACATCAACGGTAACTTCGACATCAAGTCACCACCTCGACATTCGAGCTAGCGACTGGGGTAATCGTTCTGACCGGGCCGAGGCCCAATCCGAGATCCAGCGATTCACGCGCCCAACGGCTCTCAATGCCACGTCGTCCGCACGCCTCTCGCTTCCTCAACGTGGCCGCTGACTGTGCATTAATGGAATTTAATGCTCGACTCCGGTTTCTGACGACTACACATCGACGAATCGCCCTCGACTCATATTTAAAGAAGACCTGCACGAATCTGGTTGAGGTAATCTTCTTTCTACCACCTTTACTCACCTCGACACACACCGACTCGGCGTGAGGTTTGCAGTACACCACCCAACATCTGTCGTTCTCCGTCATGCGCACAACCGCACCGCTCTCCTGGTCATCCTCCTGGTTCGCTCGAACAGATATGTTCTTAATTATTTTTAAAAAACAAATAAAAAAACTATCAAATGAATTGGATGGTAGAATTCAATTAGTGAACCCAAATGAACTTCACAAATAGAAATAAAAACTTACGAAATACAAAATGAGCTAGCTTTGCACCTTCAAGCTGTGATTGTTGAACAATGAAGAAAAATACAATGCAAGAATTATTATATCAACCCTTGATAGTTTTTAAAGTTAAAATACACTCCAAGGAAGCTGTTAGGAAGATCAACTCGACTATACTGATGATTAAGTATGCTAACATTCCCAAATTACTGATTATCAACTCGACTACACCTCAAGTCATCAACTCGAATCGCCAAAGTTGGTCCGTCGAATCGCCGAAGTTGGTCCTTTCAGGCATAACCCAACCTCCAATGCTCTCCCGAGATTGAGAGAAAGCGCGTGCGGTCGGGGTGGCGTGAAACCGGAGTGGAGGATCCCATTGTCGGCGATTCTTGGGGAGTGGAGCCCTTCATACGATGTCGTCAAAGTTGGTTTGTCGAACTGTCGAAGTTGGTCTGTCGAACCAGCTAAGGTGAAAAATCTCACCATTCCGGCGCGGTGGCTTCGGCGAATGTGCTCCGGGTGAGAAGAAGAAGAAGGATTATTCACGGGTGAGCATTCCGGCGCGGCGGAGGTCTCCGGCGATGGCTCAGATTGTGGTTCGCAGTACTGGGTTTTATTGCGGACTCGTAAGAGACCTCGTTAACCGAATTTGTTTCTTCGATGGTGGTTCACCGTCAACAACTTCTTCCTCTTCCTCCTTGAACTCCAACAGCAGGCCGGAAGCAACTGCGCGGTCGGCTCCACCCAACGACCACGAATCGCGTCACTGTCGCGAGATCTTGATCCGTCGCCCGGTGTTCTATAGGAAGGAGGAGGAGAGGGATCAATGAGATGGAGGGAGATGGAGGGAGCAAATACAGAGGGGAGTGAGAGAGACATGCTAAAGGAGTGAGAGAGAGAGGGTTGTGGCCAGGAAAACGTGTTTTTGAATTTGAATTTTGAAGTCGGATGGCAGGAGTGTTTTGTCGTGACGCATTTGTACGTTGTGTGTTTGGTGGTGACATTTGTGGCAAATTTTTTTGTGTTTGTGAAGTGTGTTGTGGAAGGGAATGGTTAGTTGATTGACACCTGTCAAAATGTTACTCAAACAATGACTTGTATATGTATTGTTTATAGATGAAAACGATCTGAACTCGGTTGTTACGTCTCATTATCATCAAAACAAAAATTGCCTTAAATGGCGGCAGCTAGGGTGGGGAAGTATCCCATGTGGTCCATAATGGACCAATTTATTTCTAACTTTTAATCAAATCGTTCGATCGTTAAATTAAAAATCAACAGTCAAAAATAAAAAAGAACACTATACTATTATGATAAACTTGTCGATGAGGTCCGAAATATAAATTTTGGGCGCAAAATAATATCAAATTATCTGTAGGTGCAAAACCGTCGAGTCGGTAAATTTTAAACCCAAATGTTTACCATAGTCTGTTATGATATAATACGTTTGATCTATTAATTTACTTTTGTGAAATTCACTCATTTAATCTATGATACAGTTAATTGTTAAATTTATCCTATTAACACAAGGTTAACTGTATTTTTAATCTATGATTAAATGAGTGAATTTCACTAAAGTAAATTAATAGATTAAACATATTATATCATGATAGGCTATGGTAAAAATTTGGGTTTAAAATTTTACTGAATTTTGGACAGTGTTTTGCACCGGCAGTATAATTTGGATCATTTTTTGCGCTAAAAATTTATATTTCGGACCTCATTGACAAGTTTGTGGGTAAGAGTATATTATTTTTTTTTTATTTTTGACTATTCATTTTTAATTTAACGATCGAACGATTTGATCAAACTGTGAAAAAAATTGGTCCATTATGGACCACTTGGGGGTACTTCCCCACCCTAGCCGCCGCCTAAATGTATTATCCTCATATAAGAGCCGCTATTAAAATTGCTATTGCTTGCGTCGCTGAAGTCACTTTCATGATTAATTAACTCCAACTCTTAGATAAAATTCCCACCAATTGATTAAACTCATATACAAATATATGGGGACAGCGCTTTAAATCTTTTTTTTTAAACATGCTTATAAGGAGAGTGAAAGGACCTAATTTTGATTCCAATTACTGCAAACGATATTTTTTTGGAGAACTTTGTGATAAATAAAACAACTTTCCATTTTTCTATTTTTAAAAAGGAGAAATAATTAGAGAAAGCTTACTTGTCCTGATGCATAGGCTGACCCATTAATAACTTACCGTAAGAAATTTAGAAAAAATAAAATTAAATGTCTCATAAAATTGATCTGATTGATGCTTGAAGTGGACCTAACTATATGCTTATGCTGAAGTTATGTATAGCCTTTAACTTACACACATAATAATATTAAATCGAAAAACATGAAAGAAACTCAACTATCATTACTCTTTTTTTAGTAATATGTAATGTAATAATTTTCATTTATATTTTAATTTTAATACTCCTTTTAATTAAGCACGTCTAATGATTGTGATTAACAGCAAAGTCTTCCCAATCTGCAAAGCCAGTCAAGAAAAATGGGAAAAGTCCAAAAAAAATAATGAAAAAAAGAAAAAAGAAAAGAAAGGGTAGACAGAAAAGAAAGAGAGAAAAGAAAGGAGGGAGGAAAAGTAGAGCTGGAATCACATGGACCTGTCTTTCTCTTGCTGGGACCTCCATTTCCTTCTCTAACCTCTCACCTTCTCTTTCTCCATTCTCACCCTCTTCTTCTTATTCTTCACCCCTCCTTAGGTTCCTCTTCTTTCTTCTCTCCCCCCTCCCCTCCTCCATGGCTGAGGATAAGGTACTTTCCTCGGAAAAATATCTTTTTTATTATTATTTAAATTTGCTGATATGTTGATTGTTTTGTTGGTGAGAAAGCTGAAATGATCCATGAATGGAAGAGTTGAAAAAGTCTTGTAATTTTGGTTTTTGTTTGGAGTATGAAGCTGAAATGATCTGGGATGTGTGATTTTTGTTTCTCTATTTCTTCTTCTTTTTTTGGTTAGCTGACAAAGGGAAAGTTAGGGTTTGTTATTGGGGGAAATTCGATTTGTTGCTAAAAGTTTTGTCTTTGAGCTTAAGACAGAAGACCCATTTGGCTCATTTTCGTGTTGATCTGTGGTTTTCTGACAAGTTTCATTTTGTTTCCTTGGAGAGAGGTTCTGAACTGGGTTTTGTGTCTTTTTGAAGATTTGTTTGTTGCCGACACTTATGTTATAATCAGATCAGGTTTCTTATGTTGAAGTTGGACTCTCAACGATTCATTTTGTTTATTTTTCATGAACTAAGGGTCGTTTGCTAGTTGTTCACCACATCTTGCTTGCTTTCTGTGTAGTCCATCTCTTTGATTTATGGTTCTGATGAAAATATTTTTACCCAGTTTGTTGTTCTCTGCTGCTAGCCGTTGCATTGTCTTAAAATTTTGATGTATTCTAGCAACATAATATGTTGTGTTCCCTTTATTTCTTACTTCAACTTTTTTGTTCTCTGGACATGGTGCTGCTATATTTCTTGGTTCATTGTCTTTAATTTTTCAGCAGCTTATTTCCATTCCCGGATTTCTGCAGTATCATCATATGTTGCTTTCGGGTCTTTTGTTTCGTTCGTGTTATATCTTTTGGAAACTTACCTTCTGAGTTATTGGATGTGCTGTTGAAATGTGTATCTTGTTGATCGTCTTAGTCTTTACTTACTGTTTTTTATATGACTGCCGATTGGTTAATTATATTCTTCCATCTTTCAGTTTCCTTCTGAAACCAAACCATGTTGAAATGTTTGTGAAAAATTCAAAGTTTTAATATATTCATACACCTTGTTATGAACTTGACAATTTTAACAGGAGATGTCTACCTCTGTTATCAATGGGAATGATTCCCTCACTGGTCACATCATATCTACAACAATTGGAGGCAAAAATGGGGAGCCCAAACAGGTATTATCTCATTCTGCTGATAATATTACACTTTTGAATGATTTGTTGAGTTGTTAAAAATGCCATATGACAATTATCCTGGATTGCAAGTTTGATGTCTTGTACACTGATTCTTGTAGACTATTAGTTACATGGCAGAACGGGTTGTAGGAACTGGATCATTTGGAATTGTTTTCCAGGTATGCTAATACTCGATTCATATATAGCTCTTGCTATTTCCACCTATTTTGACACATGCTGATAATTTTTCCTCTTAGGCAAAATGTTTAGAAACTGGGGAGGCAGTGGCCATTAAGAAGGTTTTACAAGACCGAAGATATAAGAACCGTGAGCTACAGTTGATGCGTGTGATGGATCATCCAAATGTGGTCTGTCTGAAGCATTGTTTCTTTTCCACTACAAGTACAGATGAACTTTTTCTCAATTTGGTGATGGAATATGTTCCAGAGTCCATGTATCGGGTCTTAAAGCATTATAATAATGCTAATCAAAGAATACCGATCATCTATGTAAAACTTTATATGTACCAGGTATGCCTCAGACTTTCTGGTGATTCAAAAAACTTTTCTGATTTATTCTCTGATTGCCTGATAAAAATTTGTGGTGGGCATGCAGATCTTCAGGGGATTGGCTTATATCCACACTGTTCCTGGAGTTTGCCACAGGGATTTGAAGCCCCAAAATATACTGGTTTGTTAATACTTTCTTGTAGAATATGCATTACAAGTGAGAATTCTTTTGCGAAAGCAGTAGTTACTTCCGACTCTGATGTCATTCTGTGTATTCTCCAGGTTGATCCTCTTACACACCAAGTTAAGCTATGTGATTTTGGAAGTGCAAAAATGCTTGTATGTTGTCCTACTCATCTTACTTTACCATGTTTAGTTTTCCTCCTTTGGCGTGCACCTATATTTTTTTTCACATTGACTATGCAGTAACTTAGAATGTCAACCACTAATCTATCAATTGCCATAAACTTTTGATGCTGTATATGAATAGGGTATAATTGTTACGTTGTGTTGATAGCATTTTCTTATGCTGGTGTCTTACTTTGCTCAATAGCAAGCTGTGGAGCACTCCCACCCCCCCCTTCTCAGTATTAATAATAAAAATTCGCTCTTCCATTCCCTTTAAAAAAAACCTGTAATTGCGTGAAGTTATAGATGCATAAATTTTGTGTTGTCATTGAAATACTTCCTTTAGGCTCTAATATAAGCAAAAAAATGGGGTCAGTTCGGTGGTTTAAAATGCTACTATAAGCAAATCTAACTAATTTTTTCTTATTTAATGTCAACATTTCAAAAAATACCCTAAAAACTAATTTCAGATTTTATTTTTCAATGATCCTATTTATTTCATGAAACAAGTTCCAATAAAAAATTAAATGAAGAAAACGAATAGTTTGACAAATAAAATTATTTTTTATTATATAAAAAAATTAAATTAAATGAAATTAATTAATATTATTAATTAGTGTGTATTTAGTTATTTTTGCTTATATTTGAGTGCAAGGGAGTGTGTGATGGGAATTTACGATGTCATTTCCTTGTTATGTTTTTATGAGTAACTAGCTCATAAATAATAAATCAACTAATATGAAATTTGTTACTTCTTGTTGTGTTTATGAATAATTTAGCAAAATAATCATAATTTTTTTAACATGAAATTCACTATTCAAGTAATTTTTATGTGTGTGTGTAAAAAAAAGTAAATTTTTATGTGTATTTATTAAATAAAAGTGTATTTAAAGTTTTTAATTAAACTCACATTATTAAAATGGCTTCCACAGTCAAACCACTTGAAGAGGAGTTCCTTGGGCTCCGTGACATGCGATTCCCAAATTGTCCAAATGCTTCCAAAACTATAAAATTGGGTTTATTGAGGGTCTTGTCATGCTCTGTATGCATCCAACTTATGTTGTAGCTTGACTACTACTCATCTTACTGTATCCAGGATAATTTTTTCCCTAGTAAATTGATTTCTATCTTTATGCCCCAACGGAATGTTTTTAGTACTGACCTTGGATTTTGTCTGGTCAGGTCAAGGGTGAAGCCAATATAGCATACATATGTTCGCGTTTCTATCGAGCTCCAGAACTTATATTTGGCGCCACAGAGTACACTACTTCAATTGATATTTGGTCAGCTGGCTGTGTCCTTGCTGAACTGCTTTTGGGCCAGGTTTGTGTCATTGTTTTGTCATCGTTGTCATCGTCTACTGCAAAATGATGTGTTTCTTCTAACTATCCGCCGCTACCGTGTCATCTGACACAATTTGATCCTCTGCAGCCATTGTTCCCTGGTGAAAATGCAGTGGACCAGCTCGTACATATTATAAAGGTGCATTTAGTGTCAGCATGTATCATGTATTTGTAAATCACTGTCATACATGTCACGATAAGTCAGTTCTATGAAATTCTGTATTACAGGTGCTTGGAACACCCACTCGAGAGGAAGTACGCTGTATGAATCCCAATTACAATGACTTTAGGTTTCCTCAAATAAAAGCACACCCATGGCACAAGGTCTGCGTCTTTATCTCCTTTCTGACAGTTGGTTTTTCAGATGTTCAAAATTTGAGTTGCTTGAGAATATTCTTGCATATTCTAACGCTTCTAAATTGTGTAGATCTTCCACAAAAAGATGCCTCCAGAAGCTATTGATCTTGCTTCCCGGCTTTTGCAATACTCCCCAAGTCTTCGGTGCACTGCGGTGAGATGGGTTGACTGTTCTCTCTCTTTCTATTTCCCTCTTTTAGAAAAACTAGCTTAGCAGTTTGGGAACCTATTTTGTTATGCAGCTTGAAGCATGTGCACATCCTTTCTTTGATGAACTCCGCGATCCCAATGCTCGCCTGCCAAATGGTCGTCCATTTCCCCCTCTATTCAACTTCAAACAGGAAGTAAGTCCTTAAAATATCTTTCTCGGTCAGACTTTTGCTTTAGCAGTAAATTATTTGCAGAGTCTCAAAAGTCAAAACCAAGGATGAAATTGATTATAACTATTTTGCAAGAAGTTTTGGGGGGGGGGGAACTAGTAGCTTGAAAAGGGTCCATATATTCACAAATCCATTTTCTAAGCTTTAAAGCTGTCTGGTAGTCTGAACTCTGAATATTCCCTTCCACTGAGCAAGTGATTATGTCTCTGAACCATTGTGCATACACAAGATTCACTTTGATTATTTTATGTATTTACTGTGTTTTTTATGTTTGTCTATCATAGGAATATCTAGGGTACACAAAGCAATGCATGAGAAATATATATGCGTTGTGTTATCATTTTGTAATCATGATCAATGTCCTAGTCAAACAAAAATGATGGACAACTATATTGTAACTCTTCCTGCTTACAGTTATCAGGAGCATCTCCAGAGCTTGTTAATAAGTTGATACCTGACCACGTGAAGCGGCAAATAGGACTTCAATTTGTTCATCCGGCAGGATCCTGATGATAAGCATAGGGGAACAGTGTATACTAGTTGATAAGTTAAAACAAAAGTGGCACCATTATTTTTGTCTAAGTTATCATGTTCTGTGGCCAGGCCAGTGTAGTTTCATGCTGAACCTGGAGTGAGACTTGTGGTGCTGGATGGCTGCAGTTGATCCCTCAGTATATGTGTATACCTTTTGACTCTCTGTTGCTTCTGGTGGATCTTTATCTCCCCAGAAGAATAGCCTTTCCCTTCAATGTTTATTATTGTAAACTTCTACATGTCATGGTATAGTTGGTTGGCCTAAATTGGTCAGAATGCTTTTGTGAGGGGAAAACCAAACCCTTAGCTGGATGGGGAAGGGTCCATACAGACAAGATGGGTCTTTGGAGTTTTGATGGTGGTGGGCTATGTAATGTTGGTTGTTGGGTTTGGTTTTCTAAACTCTTTCTCCATGTTAATATGTGCCTGATTCGCAATGTTGTCGACGAGTTACTTTCCTTGTCAAATGTAATGTAATGTGCTATCTGTTTCTGTTCAATGCTGCATGCTTTCTAGTGTTCCACCTTTCGTTTTATTTTTTGGATTCATAAATTTTAGCTGCTTTTTAATGCTAGTAGTGCTGGTCGCATAATTTTTATTTGCAAGAAACGTTACTCGAACTTAATCTTGCAATTTGAGTTGAACTGTAACAATAAAGTATGTTAATTCATGTGCTTTTATTCAGTGTTTTTAAAAAACTTAAATAAAACTACTTACAGACTCCTTTGGATCAATTGTTATGTATTCTTTACATTATTTATGTATCTTTCATTCTTTAAGTATTAAACAACGAAAATTTCAAACATATCCTAATCGGAAGTTTGAACGTAGCCTTTGGGACAACTTTTTTAAAATGAATGCTTTTAGACAACAGACGTAGCTAAGATGTTAATGTAAGACATTGTATTTGCTAGTTCACTTTCGTGGTTGTTGATTTACTTGTCCAAAAAAAATGCAAGTGGAGAGGGAAAGAGAGGGTTGATTGCAGGGAAGAAAAATACTAATGGTTGTTAATGTGTTAATCTTAGAATAATATTACTTGGTGTAGACGCATAGTGGGTAGAATTTTAAATATTGTATGTTTAATATTAATTGGAATGAAAAATAAGTCTTTATATAATGATTTTGGAGTAAAAAAACCAGTTCATAATAAATCTAATAATTTTGTTTAAAATTGATTTAATTTAAAACGTGATAGACTTGTTTTTCTCCTAATTTCCCGAATATACCTAATAAAATGACTATTGTGATTTCCTGAAAAAACTTCCATTATGATAGTGGCCATACAACATAGGGGACATGATTCAATCCTTGTAAGTGACAGTTTGTAATACACTCCCTCCCCCCACCCCCTCAGTATTAATAATAAAAATTCGCTCTTCCATTCTCTTTAAAAAAACCTGTAATTGCGTGAAGTTATAGATGCATAAATTTTGTGTTGTCATTGAAGTACTTCTTTCAGGCTCGAATATAAGCAAAAAATGGGGTCAGTTCGTTGGTTTAAAATGCTACTATAAGCAAATCTAACTAATTTTTTCTTATTTAATATCATCATTTCAAAAAATACCCTAAAAACTAATTTCAGATTTTATTTTTCAATGATCATATTTATTTCATGAAACAAGTTCTAATAAAAAATTAAATAAAGAAAACGAATAGTTTGATAAATAAAATTATTTTTTATTATATAAAAAAATTAAATTAAATAAAATTAATTAATATTATTAATTAGTGTGTATTTAGTTATTTTTACTTATATTTGAGTGCAAGGGAGTGTGTGATGGGAATTTACGATGTCATTTCCTTGTTATGTTTTTATGAGTAACTAGCTCATAAATAATAAATCAACTAATATGAAATTTGTTACTCCTTGTTGTGTTTATGAATAATTTAGCAAAATAATCATAATTTTTTTAACTTGAAATTCACTATTCAAGTAATTTTTATGAGTGTTTGTAAAAAAAAAGTAATTTTTATGTGTATTTATTAAATAAAAGTGTTTTTAATTAAACTCACATTATTAAAATGGCTTCCACAGTCAAACCACTTGAAGAGGAGTTCCTTGAGCTCCGTGACATGCGATTCCAAAATTGTCCAAATGCCACCAAAACTATAAAATTTCGCGCCCCGAGTGTCCACTACCATACGCACACCACCTCGGAAAAAACGCGAACAACCCGTCACATCTGCACCGTGAATTTACGATCACGATCTAAAACAAAATATCAACGGTTTTAACGAGCTCGAAATGGCTGTTCCAGAGCATAAGAATCACGTGACTTACTTGCACAGAATTATAACCATCACTGTTGTTAACCCACAAACCATGCGATGCGACAGTCACTGTCATGTTCCCAAATCTCGAGTTGTCTAGCTGGTCTTACGACGGACAATCTTCGTTTCAGTTCAATTTTTCCATTTTCCATTACTTTTTTTTTAAAATATAAACTCATCGTCCTTTTCAACTTCGCCTCTCTCGAGGCAGCCAGCACGAGAGTTAGTATTCCAAAAGGGTTTGCTTGCTTTTATGCTATGCTTTTCCAAAAGCTCAGAACCAAAGATCCCAGTAAAAAAGTTTCCAACTTTTCTGTTTTCTATTTTCCACTCCTTGAATCAGTTCTTTTGTTTCATGGAAGACGTCAAAGTGGTTGCTTTGTTCGTTTTCTTCTTTCTGTGGAGTTTGGTGCCAGTGGTTGTTGAGGGTACCGACAGCCTTCTCTCTCCAAAGGGCGTCAACTATGAAGGTTTGGCATTTCCCCCATTTCTTCTATTTCCTCACTGAGAGATTGTTTTAATTTGTTGTGTTGTTATTTGTAACAATTGGTTTCACGCATGTTTAGTGGCTGCTTTGATGTCTATGAAGAGTAAGATGATTGATGGCTTGCATGTCATGAAGGGTTGGGATATTAATTCGGTTGACCCTTGTACTTGGAACATGGTCGGTTGCTCTGCCGAGGGTTATGTGATTTCCTTGTAAGTGTTTTCCTTGTTTCTATCACTTATTAAGCTTATTAGTTCCTTTTTTGGCTGTGAAGAATGTAACAGATTTTACAGTTTAGCATTTGCTGATTGTGGCAGGGAAATGGCCAGTGCGGGTTTATCTGGAACAATTTCCTCAGGAATTGGAAATTTGAGCCACCTCCAAACATTGTGAGTTGCAACTGGAATGGTCTATACTTATTTTATTTACTGTCGTTAACACATGGCTCATACTAAAGATACTAATTGGGAAAACAGAAGCATTTATCATTTCTTTTCCAATAGAAACTTTCTACTACTTTTGTATAGTGTTGATGTTAAGGAAGCGGTTTTATTTATCCAATTGTGAAACTGTGTTTTTGTGTTGACTCGCCTGGTAATGGCGTTGATGTATATCTTAAAATATAGGTTGGAGAATATGTTATTGGATTGTCCCCTTGATCACTTTCAGCCATATTTACATACGCGAAACGAGCAGGATTATAATAGTCAAAGTAAACTGTTTTTATTCAAATTCATGTTCTGATGTCAACAAATTATTGTGTCGTCAGGCTGACGAATGTTATCAACTTATCATTGTTTAAGATTTTTACAACAATGGTACATTTTTAGGGGGTTATGCCGCTGAGCTTCTGGGCTGGCAGCTAGTGGCTTAACCTTTAGTGATTGGGCATGACTTGTTCCTACATGATGATCAATAGTTAGGTTGAGCTATGTGGGATGAGTCTATATCCTTTTTGGTGGGGAGTTAGATGGAATGAGTTTGGAATACACTGAGAAAGACACTTTATTTAGTGTGTATCTTGTTACCAATTTTCCATGATAATTTTCTCACTGTATAAGGGGAGTTTTGAGGATAGAGGTTCGAGTTGTAGAATCAGTCTCCAGAAAATGCAAGATAAGGCTTCCTTAGTAGATCCGCAATGGGTTGTTACTTGGACCCTGTCATGGTGGGAGCTTTAAAGCACTAAGTTGCCTTTTGATTTTCTCACTGTAATTGTCTTGTAGTGTGTAGACCTTCAATTATATGTGTCACCATATGATGCAAGGAGAAACAAACAATAGTCACAAAATTTAATAGACCTTCATTCAAAATATCCAGCTTTTTTTTTCACTGAGTTTTTCCATTGTATTATTATAGGTTATTGCAGAACAATCAGTTATCTGGTCCTATCCCGGCTGAGATAGGAAGCCTGGTAGAGCTTCGGACCCTTGATCTTTCTGGTAACCAGCTTGTTGGGGAAATTCCTAGTTCTCTGGGCTTTTTGACTCATCTTAGTTACTTGTGAGTGTGACTTCACAAATAGATTTGGCAATGATGATCTTTTATTACATATTTGGTCTATCCATTAGCCTTTCTCTAACGGTTTACTTCCTAATTTATTCATGCCAAGTATTTCAGGAGGCTCAGCAAAAATACACTATCTGGACAGATCCCTCAACTTGTTGCCAATCTCACAGAGCTTTCGTTCTTGTATGCACTCTATATCAGTTTTTTTTTCTTTTTTTTTCTTCCGTTTCTTTGCCTCTTAAATACTTAAAATTTAGTTTAATAATCCTACCACATGTTGTAGGGACTTGTCATTCAATAATCTCAGTGGCCCCACTCCAAAAATTTTAGCAAAAGGTTATAGGTGAGTTATTTACTGGTATAAGATCTGGCCCTAATATTTACCATATGAATTCTAATCTTCTTATTGAAAAAACACTTGTACTGGTTTTATGTTCCGTGGTTGCTTACAAAGTTACTGACTACTGCAATGGTTTATTCAATTAATGCATTAAACATTACTTCATTGAAGTCCTTTCGAGGATCATATAGTAACAATTTCTTGTTGGAGAAGATGAATCTTTTCTCAATTGAATAATAACCTCAGCAATAGTGATGGTAATTTGTGCCTTTTCATGTCTAATACAAGATGGATTAACTTGTAGATTCTGAAATTGATGTTTTCTCTTTAAATTATGAATGGAAACTAGGGTAGGGTACTGCATAATCATAGAAGTGCAAGTGCTGAAGCCATTTCTAGGAAACCTGTAGATGGTTATGACTACAGCCCAGTTCTTGGAAACCTGTGAACCGGTAGACGATGTTAGCTGTTTGCTAAAAACAATTCTAACAAATTCAAATAACTTAGGATATATGAAGCTGAAAACTAATAATTTTAGACTTTTGACAAGCCTGGTTATTGCAGTGTAAGAAATAAGTAATAGCATTCTTTTGTTCATTTTAATTTTTAACCTTTTGTTGGATGCAGCAATCTAGTTGCTTGCATTGTTTGACATTTTACTTTTCTGGACATAGTATTTCAGGAAACAACTTTCTCTGCACATCTTCCTCGCAAATTTGTATGGGCGTTTCAAAACCAGTAAATGGTAATATACATTTAACTTGCATCTATCAAACCCCTAATAATAGTGGATTCAGAAACAAATGAAAGATGGTTCAATTACAGATACAGGGTCATCCCAGACAGTCGGCGGTCATCACCATAAAGTGCTTTCTGTTGTCATTGGCTTTGGTTGCACATTTGTAATTTCAGTGATGCTGCTTGTTTATTGGTTGCATTGGTACAGATCACGCATCCTCTATACATCTTACGGTACTTCCTGAAATGAACTTTTTTTCCTGCCTTCAAAACATATACATATTCTGATATGTACTGATTGAAATTTGAAGTGGAGCAAGATTGTGAAATTGGCATTGGTCATTTGAAGAGGTTCTCCTTCCGAGAATTGCAAGTTGCTACTGGAAATTTCAGTCCAAAAAATATCGTAGGACAAGGTGGTTTTGGTATTGTATACAAAGGATGCCTTGCAAACAAAATGTTGGTGGCAGTAAAGAAGCTGAAAGATCCCAATTATACTGGAGAAGTGCAGTTTCAAACCGAAGTTGAGATGATTGGCTTGGCTGTGCATCGTAACCTGTTGCGTCTTTATGGATTTTGTATGACTCCAGATGAAAGGTTACTCGTTTATCCATACATGCCCAATGGCAGTGTTGCTGATCGCTTGAGAGGTTTGTCCATGCAGTCTGTCACTTTCAAGCGGCAGCACATGATCTTTATGATCTTTATAAATATTAAAATGCTTAGCTAGTAATCTATTTTAAAGAAAACATCTTTTGGTGCCTATCAAATCCATGTTTTTCCTATGCTACGTTTTAATGTCTCTAGAGTTTAATGGATTTTCTCTTCTCCCTTATTCATAAGCAGAGACATGCCGTGAGAAGCCATCTTTGGACTGGAACAGGCGAATGCTTGTTGCTCTTGGGGCTGCACGCGGGCTTCTGTATTTGCATGAACAGTGCAATCCAAAAATAATCCACAGGGATGTTAAGGCTGCAAACATTTTGTTAGATGAAAGTTTTGAAGCTGTGGTGGGGGATTTTGGCCTTGCTAAGCTCTTAGACCAAAGGGATTCACATGTAACTACTGCAGTACGAGGTACTGTAGGGCACATTGCCCCGGAATATCTCTCAACTGGACAGTCTTCTGAAAAAACAGATGTTTTTGGATTTGGCATATTACTTTTGGAGCTCATAACCGGACAAAAGGCACTGGATGCTGGAAATGGTCAAGTCCAAAAGGGAATGATTATTGATTGGGTAAGTAGTTATTCAAATTTTTTAAAATCTCACCCTTTTATATCATCATATCTTTGTTATCCCCTTGATCTTTACATAATGATTATAAATAATCTTTGCATAAGACAATATTGTACTTTTCAATTAAGATTGCATAGCATAGAGACTTACTTGCCAAAAGAATAGCTTCATTTGTTTTACCCTTGCCGTGAATTTCTGAAGCATTATTGGTATCTTGCTGAAAATCTAGTTTCATGAAATCCATGCCTTATGTTTTTCGTTATGAAGTTTGTAACCGGTTGAAATCGTGCAGGTTAAAACCTTATTTGAGGAGAAGCGGCTGGAAGTGTTGGTTGATAGAGACCTAAAAGGATGTTTTGATCCGGTAGAGTTAGAAAAAGCAGTGGAGTTGTCTTTGCAGTGTACTCAGTCTCTTCCTAGTTTGAGGCCAAAGATGTCAGAAGTTTTGAAGATTCTAGAAGGCCTTGTTGGGCTGTCGGTGAGGCCTGAGGAGTCACAAGGAGGGGCTAACCTATATGATGAAAGGACTTGCAGTTTCTCTCAAAATTATAGTGATGTTCATGAAGAACCTTCCTTTATTATTGAAGCCATTGAGCTTTCTGGACCCAGGTGATAATGTCTGTAGTCTGGTCCATTTTGCCAAGTTTACATGTAAATGAATTTTGCACTTTATCAATATATGTAACATATAGGAATATGTTAAATTTCCCTCCCTTTATCCCTAGGTTTGCTCTAACTATTTAGGTCTAAGTTATTATATCCTATAGAATATTTAGGCATCTTTCAGATGGAGCATAATTATGATTTTTTTTTTCCTTTTAAATGTTTATTTTTAATTTGTGAATCTAACCTAAGTCTATGAAATTGTATTAATTCATTATAAATTTATCAAAATTTAACTTAAATGGGTTTACATTTAATTTCTTCTAAAAGGATCTAAAAGTATGTTGCAATTATTTTTGGTCTATTTTAAGAAATATGCAATGACACGATCATCTTATTATATTTCACTATAGAATCACTTTGTTATATCATTTTCCGAAAACATTTACATGCTGAGATATAATTGGATGGCCGTATAATTCTAATAATACTATCGGTATATATTTATTAAACTCGTTTTGAGTTTAAGGAAAGGGTTTAACTTAATGCACTCTCATATATATATATATATATATATATATATATATATATATATATATATATATATATATCTTAGAAACGGATTGACAATTAGATTTTAGATTCGTTTAGGTCTCTTGTGCTTATATCAAATTGTTTCAAGAAAAGTACTAGTTACAAACTCATCAATACACTCTTTCCCATACGCTTATGATTGGCTGATAATTTAGAAATGGGCCCACATAATTTTGTGTGACTCGATTGAATTTCAATCAATCATGAAGAGTGTTAGAAATAGTGTGTTAGAGACTGTATTATTAACACTTTTTTTATCTTAAATATATGGAAATGTAAATTTTTGTATTTAGTACGATAATAGAAGTTATTAATTCAAATTTGTTTATAATGGCGGTGATAAAGGCATACTAATCTCCTTGCTGGGAGTAGTGCGGTCAAATTTGCAAACTTTTCCTTCTTTCATTCCATTATACCCAAACTCCTTAACTTTTTTTAACTTTTCAACTTGAACAATCGAACAGATTGTCTCTTTTTTATTTTTTATTTTATTTTTTCCCCCTTCTCGAACAGATTGTCTTTCTCCTTTAAATATTTTCGCCTATGGTAGAAACATGCTACGTTCCTTAAACTTTCAAGGCAACTATTATAGTTTCCCCTTGACGCAGGACTCATTGCTCACCAGGTCCTTATCCCTAGAGAAACAAGAGAATTAGTAAAAAATAGTAGGTAGTAATTGCTTAGGTCCACCAAATATATATATATATATATATATATACTATAAATATATACTATTTGCTACCTGTTCTAATTACTAAATTCTCCTCCACAGCTAACTGACAAGTGTCCTAATTTGAGGGTAATTTTGTCTCTCTGATTTTTTATCTTATTCTTACTCCCAGGATTGAAAAAAATAAATAAATCAATCTCTCGATCCTGTCTCTCTCTCTCACCGTCTTCTACCTCTCACTCTCACCGTATCCCTCCCTGCGCCTTCTACCTCCTCTCTCTCTCTCTCACCGGCTCTCTCCTTGCTCACAGCACCGATCTCTCCCTTCTCACCGCCACAAGTGCTCACAGCGACGTCCTAACACATCTTCCATCTTCTGCGACTGCGTTTCTCTTCTCTCTGCTTCATCAATAGCTTCTGCTTCCTTTTCTTCTCTTCTACTTCATTTTCGATTCTCCTCCTTTTTTTGTTCCTCTGTATTTTTTATTTCTGTTTTGTCTTCAGCTTCTGCATTTTGGTTTGCTTCCTCTTCTTCTGTGTTTTCAGATCTGCATCCTCTTCTCTTGAACACTTTTTGTATTTTCGTTTTTGCAGCTTTGGTTCATCTCGAATTTGGTATCAAGGAAGCAGCTTTCAGGTTATCTTCAATTTGGTGAGGATTTTTTCCTCTTCCAATTTTGTATTTTTGCTAAAAATTGGGGTTTATGGGAGTAGATTTAGGGGGCTAGGTTCTGTAACGAGGCGATAGTTTTTATCAAAAGAGGGTTGAAGATTTGAGGAGATTCATGAAGATTTGAGAGAAATGTAGCTGCTGATTTGAGAAGATTTGAGGAGATTCAAGCGTGTTGCGGAAATGCTGGCAAAGGTCACTTTGCCTTGGTTTGTTTTTGCGAGACTTTTTCTTTGCACTTCATTGTAGCTGCTGTTTGAAACTAATAGCTTTGATTGGTTGCTTTCTTTGTTAAAAAACTCTAAGAGCAAAAGCAATTTGACCGAATTGACTGAGAAGCTGATGAATGGAGGGGTAGGGAGATTGCCAAGGAAATTGCAAGTAGCAAGGTCTTGAAATTTTTGCAAACTATGCTTACTTTGCAAGGTATGAGATTTGAAGTTTTCGATGTTTTTAGGAAGAGAAAGCTCATTCTTTGGTTCTTTTTTTTTTTTTTGGGAGTGAAAGTTCATTCTTTGGTTTTTTGTTACTATCGATTTTGCGTGTTTGAAGAAAAAGTTCATATTTTGCATCTTTGAGGGATGACTATATCTTTGAGGGATGACTGTATTGTTGAGTTTAGAGGGATGATGATTTTAAGCTATTAGTTTTATCTGATGATTCAAACATTGTTACTTTGTTAAATGGTTATTGGGTTTGAGAACCAAGCTCAACCGAGATCAAGCCGGTCGCTGGTCCTCAATTTGTCGAAATGAAGCTTGAATGAAGCTTGATCTCGCGGCAGGCTTGATCTCGGCTGAGTTGAGCTTGATCTCAAGCTGTCGAGTTCAAGCTCAACCTGTCGAGATCAAGCTCAACCTGTCGAGATGAAGCTTGATTTCGACAGGTTGAGGACCAACCGCTTGAGCCTGATCTCGACAGGTTGAGATCAAGCTCAACCTGTCGAGATCAAAGTCAACCTGTCGAGATCAAGGTCAACCTGTCGAAATGAAGCTTGATTTCGACAGCTTGAGGACCAACAGCTTCAGCGTGATCTCGACATGTGTGAATAGTTGTCGAGATCAACATCTTCGAGATCAAGCTCAATCTGTCGAGATCAAGCTCAACCTGTCGAGATCAAGCTTCAACTCGACAGCTTGAGGACCAACAGCTTCAGCGTGATCTCGACATGTGTGAATAGATGTCGAGATCAACATCTTCGAGATCAAGCTCAACCTGTCGAGATCAAGCTCAACCTGTCGAGATCAAGCTTCAACTCGACAGCTTGAGAACCAAACTCAACCGAGATCAAGCTCAAGCTGTTGGTCCTCAAGCTGTCGAAATGAAGCTTGATCTCGCAGCAGGCTTGATCTCGGCTGTTGAGCTTGATCTCAAGTCGCCGAGTTCAAGCTCAACCTCGCCGAGATCAAGTTCAACCCGCCGAGATGAAGCTTGATCTCGCGGCAGGCTTGATCTCGACAGTTGAGCTTGATCTCAAGCCGCCGAAGTTCGAGCTCAACCTCCGAGATCAAGCTCAACCTGTCGAGATGAAGATTGATTTCGGCAGTTGAGGACCAACCGCTGAGCCTGATCTCGACAGCCGAGATCAAGGTCAACCTGTCGACAACAAGGTCAACTCGTCGAGATGAAGCTCAACCTGTCGAGATGAAGCTTGATTTCGACTTGAGGACCAAACCGGTCGTAAATCGCTTAATCTCGGCGAGTTGAGCTTGATTTGAAGGCTGTTGATCTCGGCCTATTCACACTGTCGAGATCAAGCCTGCGGTTGGTCCTCGTCGCCGAAATCAAGCTTCATTTCGACAGTTGAGCTTGATCTCGACAGTTGAGCTTGATCTCAACCTGTCGAGATCAGGCTCAGCGGTTGGTCCTCAACCCGTCGAAATCAAGCTTCATCTCGACAGTTGAGCTTGAACTCGACGGTAGAGATCAAGCTAAACCCGTCGAGATCATGCCTGCCGCGAGATCAAGCTTCATTTCGGCGACTGGAGGACCAAATACTGAGCTTGGTTCTGTCGCCGAAATCAAGCTTGATCTCAACCTGTCGAGATGAAGCTTGATTTCGACAGTTGAGGACCAACCGCTGAGCTCGATCTTGACAGTTGAGATCAAGCTCAACCCGCCGAGATCAAGCTCCATCTCAACTGGCCGAGGTCAAGCTCCATCTCAAGCTGTCGAGATCAAGCTCAACCTGTCGGTCCTCAAGCTGTCGAAATCAAGCAGGTCGAGCTTGATCTCGACAGGTTGAGCTTGATCTCAAGCTGTCGAGATCAAGCTTCCGCCGCTGGTCCTCGCCGCCGGAAATCAAGCTTGAGCTCGACAGGAGATCAAGCAGTTCACAACCTCCATCTTCCTCGAATCCTTGGAGAAGATAAAGACATGCATCTTCTCCCTCCAGCTTCGTCACTGTAACACCTGATGACGAGATCGACCTCGTGTCGAGACCTCGTATCAAGATCTCGTGTCGAGATCCCGTGCCAAGACCGGTGCCGAGGTCAATTGCTGAGCTGAGGAGACCGCGTGCACTAGCTGCTGAGATGAGGAGATCGCGTGCATTAGCTGATGAGGTCGCGTACCGAGCTGAGGAGGTCGCATGTCGAACTGAGGAGGCCGCGTGCACGAACTCGTGTTAGAGCCTTGTGCGCTTGCACGAGCACCCTGGTCGACATCGTGTCGAGATGATAACACGTATTTTTACGAGCGTTATTCAAGTTATGATTATTTTGTTTGTAATATTTATATATTCGGTTTGCAGTTCTCGACGCTGTGCTTCTTTTTAGATCTGTAACCTATAGCCTAGAGGGTAATCATGAGAGAGGAGAGATTAGATGGGTAGATTGATTGATGGGATTAGCATCTCATAATCAGAGTTCACGATTATGCCCTTCCCTCACCAAATTGTATATTCGATCAGCCCCTCAAACCCTCACTTTCTCTTTTCTTCTTTCTTCTTCCTTCTTCTCTGAGTTCCTCTTCCTCTCCAAACCTCCATCGAAGAACCTTGGATTTTACTGAGCCTTTGCACAAACTTTCTTCATCAACCTTGTTTCTTATCATCTTCTCGACATATACATCACCATCTCGACCATCATTTGAGGTATGAAAAACAGATTTTCTCTTCCTTCATGCTACTGTTTAGCGCCATTTCTTCCTTCCATTTTAGCTAGTTTTTATGCTTTCAAATCATCTCATATTGATGGGTTTTCTTCTTCATGACATGACCGACCTTTCTAACCGATTATTTGAGCTTGTAAAACAAAGTTCTTTCTCTGTTTTCTGCAATAGGCAGTGCCCAAAACCCTCCCTATTTGGTTTGTTTCGATTTCTTGTTTTAGTTGTTGGACCTGATGAAAATATTTTTCAGAAAACATAAACTTAGATTTTGATTAATTTGTACTTAATGTGTTACTTGATTTTAAGCTTGAGTTAGTACTTTGGAAAAATGGCTTTGTCTGATGAGATGTATGAAAGGAGTTTTTAATAAAATTTTAGAGAAAAGGAGTTATTTTGTAATGTTTGAATTCTGGTTGTTTTTGTTTAAGCTCGTGAGTTTTAATGTTTACTTGGGTTGTGGTTAAGATTGGGATGAGAGCTAAGTGTTATTAGAACCCATAGATGGAACTAAGTTATGCTTGTATTAGGAAGTCTGATTCCGAGATCGTGTGATTTCCGAATCGAGGTGTACGGGAGAGCGAACCCGAGGACGTGAGAGCGATGGGATCCAGATCGAGAATCAGACGTGTCGAGGTCGATCGAGAAGCGACGTGTCGAGATCGAGTAAGAGGAGTCGTTGTCGAGCTCGCTTGAAGACAAATGTGTCGAGGTCGTTGTCGAGCAACATTAGCTTGGAGTTCTGGTAAGGGCACTTCTAGACATTCTAGGATTTTGATTGTTATATTCCTATGTATGGACTCCTTGATTTGTGTCGAGCTTGAAATGTTGTGAATTGTGAATTGTCGTTGAATTGCGTTTCTTCATGCGAATGTTTTATTGCTTAAATGTCGAATTGCGTTTTCTTCATGTTAAGCATGCTCTCTTTATTTGATATGTGATCAAGTACTTTTATGTGCCACTCATTGACTGCGCGAGCTAATCATCGAGTGAGAGAGCTAAGCGAGTCGTATGACGTTTTGAGCCGTGACCGGATAACTAAGGGTGCTAGGTCCCCTTTTTGTTTACGGGAGATTGACTAGACGTCGCATTATCAGTTTGGGGTTGGACCTGCTGATTAATGCATGGTATCGGTTTGGGGTTGGACCTGCCGCTTACCTATTGCGTCAGTTTGGGGATGGACCACCGGTGGCGATATTCTAATAAGAGTCGAGTCTAGAGTGAGATGGTCGAGTCACGTTTGGTGAATGATATACAGTGATGTCTGCTTATTTCTTTGTGCCTTGTTTATCTTGATTTGTGGAGAAGTTGACCCTTTCCCGTGGTACCTTCAATCTATGATGGTTACCCAGGCGATGTCGAGGGTGCAGGGAACTCGACAGCAGATGATGGCGAGGAGGAGCTCGACGAGGATCAGGGCGACGACCTATACTTGTCGTGATTTGCTTTGTCTATGTTTTTGTGTATAGTGGTTGTGACCAGTTGGGCCGGTTATGTTTTGCTGTTACAGGGTAGACTGGCGGTTTACTTTTGGAGCAGCCCCCTGCGTGGGAGTCTGCCGGAAGTACCCCCAGGGTATGATTGCTCTCTTGAAGTCGTCATACCTTAGGTGTATTTCTTTATACATTATTACTCTGTATTTTGTATACATCATCATTTCGAGTGGTATATATGTATATTATGCATGTATGTTTTATTAGAATTTAAGCCTTGTGTCTTAGTTGCATCATGTTTCGAAAAGCTGTAATTACTCTGATGTGCACGAGCTGGTCTTATGAAAAAAAAATAAAAATATATATACCAAAATTTCTAAAAGGCACAAGAGTATCGTTTTAAAACACATCGTATACAGGGTAACTTGAGCTCGGTGTGTTGAGCTCGGTAGCTCGAGCTCGGTATCCTGAGCTCGGTAGCGGTCCGGAAATGGGTCGTTACAATGTTGGTATCAGAGCAGTTCGGTTCTGACCGAGCTGTGCATAGGAATTTGGACTGGTCACTGTGTCGGGATATATATATATATATATGTGTGTGTTGGGTACCTAATTGTACTATGTTGATTGCTGTTTGATTAAGTGAAGCACTTATTGCTTGAAAAATTGTTTGAATCAAGCTTTCTTGATTGAAGCGGGTGTTTTAACACATCCTTGTTGTGAGATTCGACAGGTTTTGAACTTTGTGGAATCTAATGCCACCTCGTAGGGATACGGCAAATCTGCGAGAACGTCGACATGGAACGAGCAATCCAAGCTATGGCCGAGATGGCGGCGCCATGGCTCAAAGAATCACCGCAACTCAACAGGCTAACGCGATGGCTCAACAGACGGCAGCATTAACTCAGCAAAACTTGCAGCAACAACAGCGAGCAGAGCGGAGTGCTGAGGCGAGAGGATTGGCAGACTTTAGGAAGCATGATCCACCGAAGTTCTACGGTGAGCCAAATCCAGATAAAGCTGATCTTTGGATGCAAGAGATTGAGAAGATCTTCGAGGCACTCCATTGCCCGAATAACGTGAAGGTAGACTACGCCACCTACTTGCTGCTAGGAGACGCAGAGTATTGGTGGAAGGGAGTGAAGCAAACATTTATAGCAGAACGTCGCGAGATGACCTGGGAGCTTTTCCGTGAAAGGTTCTTGGACAAGTACTTCCCAGACATCGCACGCAGCCGAGAAGGATCAAGAGTTTCTTCAATTGCAAAGAAGGCGGTATGATAGTGTCCGAGTATGCACCAAGTTTGAGTCACTGGCGAGGTATTTCAGTCCATTTCGTGATCGAGCTGACCAAAGATGGTTAAGTGAGAGATTCCAACGAGGATTAAGATTTGACATTCAGAAGTCAGTGGTATCATTGAGGATTCGAAACCTCCAAGAGCTGATAGATCGCTGTGTCGAGGTAGAAGGAGTAAGAAGCCACAAGAAGAAAACTGTTAGAAGTGACCGGTGAGACCCCAGAGTGAGGGGCAGAGATTTACACAGAAAGGGAAACAACTGCAGAAGAAGCCTTACAACCGACCTCAGGGGAACAACAACAATAGAGGACAGTATCGTCCGATGACCCAGGGAGCGAGGAGTGGAGGTCAGACCGGTGTCGAGGTGACTTGTTTCCGTTGTGGAAAGACGGGACATTATGCGAATAACTGTACTCAGAAGGAGGAGGTGTGCTACAACTGTAAGAAGCCAGGGCATTTTGCCAAGGATTGTCCTACACCTAAAGTCAACCGCAATGCCATGCAGCGCCAGGCGGAAGCGTCAGGTGGCTAAAGGCAGAGTCTTCTGCATGAGTGGCGAGGAAGCAGAGCAAGCTGATGATCTTATCCAAGGCGAATGTGAGATAGAGGGTAAATCCTTATCCGTCCTCTTTGATTCGGGTGCAACCCATTCCTTTATTTCTTCGATTGTGTGAACCATTTGAACTTGACCGTGATCGCTTGGCTGCTCAAATTGGTAGTTACAACCCAAATGCTAAAACCTTAGTCACAAACACTGCATGTCTTAATTGTGTAGTGGTTATTCAGAGTAGAAAGTTTGTGGTCAATTTGATTTGTTTGCCTCTTAAGGGCTTAGATGTCATCCTCGGGATGGATTGGTTGTCACACCACCATGTCCTCTTGGACTGTGCCCGTAAAACTGTAATTTTTCCAGACCTTGGAGTCTCCAATTATCTTTCTGCTGAACGTATTGGAGTTTCTTTGAAAGAAGGAACTAGGGAATACATGTATCTGGCTAGTTCGGAAGTTTTCCAACAGACCGAAGTGAAGAATGTACCAGTGGTGTGTGACTTTGTGGACGTTTTTCCCGAAGACGTGCCAGGGTTACCACCAGTGCGAGAGGTCGAGTTCTCCATCGACCTGATTCCAGGGACAGGACCGATTTCCAAAGCGCCATACAGGATGTCTCCTGCCGAGATGAAAGAATCAAGTCCCGGATCGAACAATTGGAGTCAAAGCAATTCATACGACCGAGCGTGTCACCGTTGGGAGCTCCAGTGTTGTTGGTTAAGAAGAAGGATGGACGATCAAGGCTGTGCGTGGACTACCGCGAGCTCAACAAAGTTACTGTGAAGAACCGTTATCCGTTACCTCGTATTGACGACTTGATGGATCAACTTCGTGGAGCGGCGATGTTTTCAAAGATAGACTTGAAGTCGGGCTACCATCAGATTCGCGTGAAGGAGGAAGATGTCCCCAAGACAGCTTTCAGGACTAGGTATGGTCACTACGAGTACTTGGTGATGCCGTTTGGAGTGACAAATGCGCCAGCTGTGTTTATGGATTACATGAATAGGATTTTCCATTCGTTCCTGGATCAGTTCGTTGTAGTGTTCATCGACGACATATTGATTTATTCGAAGAACCGAGAAGAGCACGAAGAACACTTACGTTGAGTACTGCAGATATTACGAGAGAAGCAACTCTATGCCAACCTGTCGAAGTGTGAATTTTGGCTCGAAGAGGTGAATTTTCTTGGTCATGTGATTTCCAAAGATGGGATAGCTGTGGATCCAACTAAGATTGAAGATGTGCTAGCGTGGGAACAGCCGAAGACGGCTACCGAGATCAGAAGTTTTGTTGGCTTAGCAGGCTATTATCGAAGATTCATTGAAGGTTTCTCGAAGATTGACACGCCTCTTACACGGCTTACGAGGAAGGATCAACCTTTTGCCTGGACCGAGGAGTGCGAATACAGTTTTCAAAGACTGAAGGAGCTCTTGACGACGCTGGTCTTGATTTTGCCTCAACCGTAAGAGCCTTACGAGGTGTATTATGATCGTCACACCAGGGATTGGGATGCGTCTTTGATGCAACATCGGAAGGTGGTCGCGTATGCTTCAAGACGACTTAAGATTCACGAGGAACTACCCTACTCAAGACTTGAGCCGGGCGGCAGAGTTTTTGCATTGAAGATATGGAGGCACTACCTTTATGGGAGCACTTCATCGCTTTCGGCGATCACAAGAGCTTGAAGTACTGCTCGATCGAAGAGCTCAACATGCGTCGGCCAAGATGGACGAGAATTTCTCAAGGACTACGACTTTACGTTGGAATACCATCCCGTAAGGCTAACGTAGTAGCGGATGCATTGAGCGAAAGAGCGTTTAACCTCAAAGAATGATGATCAAGGAGTTGGAGATGCTCGAGAAGTTCCGAGACTTGAAGTCGAGTGTGGAAGTTTCACCGGAAGTCGAGATTTGGTATGCTTACCATTTCTAACATTGTTGGACGAGATCCGAGACCAGCAAGTTCATGACGAGCTCTGCAAGAGAAGGTTGATTGATAGCGCAAGGGAAGGCGACAGAGTTCGAAGTCGGAACGGACGACATCTTAAGATGCAATGGCCGAGTGTGTGTACCTAACGTAGCGGAGCTGAGAAAGTTAATACTTGATGAAGCGCATAAGAGCAACTTTAGTATTCATCCAGGAGTTACGAAGATGTATCAAGACTTGAAGAAGCATTTTTGGTGGTCCGGAATGAAAAAGCAAGTGGCTGAGGACGTAGCTTCGTGGTTAACATGGCAAGAAGCAAAGGGGGAGCACCAACGACCATGGAATGCTACAATCGCTTGAAGTACCAGTATGGAAATGGGATAGTATCTCCATGGATTTCGTAGTAGGTTTGCCGAGGACGCCGAAGAAGAATGATTCGATTTGGGTGATCGTCGACCGACTGACCAAATCTTAGGGAAGGCAAAGCGGGCCAACCCGCCCCAACCCGCCCCAACCCACTTTAGCCCGCCAAAAAGCGGGGCGGGGCGGGCTGGCCCGCCATGGGTGGCGGGTTCAATTTTTTGGCCCACCCCGCCTAATGGCGGGTGGCGACAATGAGCGACCGCCCACCCAACATAAAAAAAAAAATTACATTTTGGCATTTTTATTGTTGGGTATAAAAAAAATTCAATATGCAAAAAAATCGTTTTTTTTTGCCCTTTTGATTGCAAGCCCAATACTCAACATATAATCCTCCAGTCTAATAATTTTTTTGTACCATTTTTTTTAGAGTGATTTAATTTGTTGAGCTATTTTTTATTTGAATAGCATATGTACTCTATATTCTAAATATTTTTTTTTTAAAATCAAATCCGTACACCATAGCTATCTAAAAAAAAATACTCATCAGAATAGTTTTCCATACTCATCAAAAAAAATACTCGTTTTCTGATAAAAATTTGAGTGTGCAGAGGAACGTGTTACGTGGGTGTCGTCGACGTTATGGGCCTTTTTTTTTTCCAGTGGAGTTATATGGGCCTTGTAAATTGTAATAGATAAATAAAAAAAAATGGGCTGGCGGGCTGGCCCGCCCCGCCCCGCCTCTGGCCCGGTGGGTTGATGGTCCAAGCGGGGCGGGTTATGTGGGTTGGCGGGTTCAATATCCCAACCCAACCCGCCCCATTTTGGCGGGTTGGCGGGCCGGCCCAACGGGCCAGGCCCACTTTGCCGCCCCTACCAAATCTGCTCATTTCTTACCAGTGAGGTCGACATACAACGTGGAAAAGCTGACCGAGATCTACATCGCGGAGATAGTGCGACTTCATGGTATACCCTCTTCAATCGTGTCGGACCGAGATCCGAAGTTCTCGTCTCATTTTTGGAGGGAATTGCAAGAAGCGATGGGAACCAAGCTCAGGCTTAGCTCGGCATATCATCCCCAAACTGACGGCCGATCGAAAAGAACGATCCAATCGCTTGAAGATTTGTTGCGGCGTGTACCTTAGATCACCGAGGAAGTTGGACGACGTCTTACCATTGGTGGAGTTCACCAACAATAACAGATCCATGCGAGTATTGGAATGGCACGCTTTGAAGCAATCAGATGGACGTAAATGTCAGACGCCTCTTTGTTGGTACCAGGATGGCGAACGTTCTGTTGTGGGACCAGATATGATCCAGCAGACTACGGAGAAGATCCGTTTGATCAGAGATAGGATGCGAACGTCTCAAAGTCGACAGAAGAGTTATGCAGACCAACGACGTCGACCACTCGAGTTCGAGGAAGGAGAACATGTATTTCTTAGAGTCACCCCCACTACTGGAGTTGGTCGAGCGATCAAGTCCAAGAAACTTACCCCTAAATTTATTGGACCTTACCAGATTCTTCGTCGTATCGGTCCAGTGGCATATCAGATTGCCTTGCCACCCTTCTTGTCAAACATTCATGATGTATTCCACGTCTCACAATTGCGGAAGTATATTTCCGACCCCTCTCATGTCATCGAACCGGATGTGATTCAACTGAAGGACGACCTATCTTTCGAAGCATTACCAGCAAGGATCGTTGACCGGAAAGCCAAACAGTTGCGGAACAAAGAGATTCAACTTGTCAAAGTTGTGTGGGATCAGAAGACTGGAGATACGACTTGGGAGCTGGCGGAGAAGATGAGGACTCAGTACCCTGAACTCTTTCATGGTAAGAATCTTATTTGCAATTTCGAGGACGAAATTTTTTTAGAGGGAGAGATTGTAACACCTGATGACGAGATCGACCTCGTGTCGAGACCTCGTATCAAGATCTCGTGTCGAGATCCCGTGCCAAGACCGGTGCCGAGGTCAATTCTTTGGTGAGAGACCGCGCGGCACTAGGCCGAGCCGAGAGATCGCGTGCATTAGCTGATGAGGTCGCGTACCGAGCTGAGGAGGTCGCATGTCGAACTGAGGAGGCCGCGTGCACGAACTCGTGTTAGAGCCTTGTGCGCTTGCACGAGCACCCTGGTCGACATCGTGTCGAGATGATAACACGTATTTTTACGAATGTTATTCAGCGTTATGATTATTTTGTTTGTAATATTTATATATTCGGTTTGCAGTTCTCGACGCTGTGCTTCTTTTTAGATCTGGAACCTATAGCCTGTAGGTAATCATGAGAGAGAGAGATTAGATGGGTAGATTGATTGATGGGATTAGCATCTCATAATCAGTAGTTACGATTATGCCCTTCCTCACCACCAGTATATTGATCGACCCCTCAAACCCTCACTTTCTCTTTTCTTCTTTCTTCTTCCTTCTTCTCTGAGTTCCTCTTCCTCTCCAAACCTCCATCGAAGAACCTTGGATTTTACTGAGCCTTTGCACAAACTTTCTTCATCAACCTTGTTTCTTATCATCTTCTCGACATATACATCACCATCTCGACCATCATTTGAGGTATGAAAAACAGATTTTCTCTTCCTTCATGCTACTGTTTAGCGCCATTTCTTCCTTCCATTTTAGCTAGTTTTTATGCTTCCAAATCATCTCATATTGATAGGTTTTCTTCTCCATGATATTACCTACCTTTCTAACCAATTATTTGAGCTTGTAAAACAAATTTCTTTCTCTGTTTTCTGCAATAGGCAGTGCCCAAAACCCTCCCTATTTGGTTTGTTTTGATTTCTTATTTAGTTGTTGGACCCTGATGAAAATATTTTTCAGAAAACATAAACTTAGATTTTGATTAATTTGTGCTTAATGTGTTACTTGATTTTAAGCTTGAGTTGGTACTTTGGAACAATGGCTTTGTCTGATGAGATGTATGAAAGGAGTTTTTAATAAAATTTTAGAGAAAAGGAGTTATTTTGTAATGTTTGAATTCTGGTTGTTTTTGTTTAAGCTCGTGAGTTTTAATGTTTACTTGGGTTGTGGTTAAGATTGGGATGAGAGCTAAGTGTTATTAGAACCCATAGATGGAACTAAGTTATGCTTGTATTAGGAAGTCTGATTCCCGAGATCGTGTGATTTCCGAATCGAGGTGTACGGGAGAGCGAACCCGAGGACGTGAGAGCAGTGGGATCCAGATCGAGAACTGTACGTGTCGAGGTCGACTGAGAAGCGTACGTGTCGAGATCGAGTAAGAGGAGTCGTTGTCGAGCTCGTTTGAAGACAGCCGTGTCGAGGTCGTTGTCGAGCAACATTAGCTTGGAGTTCGGTAAGGGCACTTCTAGACATTCTAGGATTTTGATTGTTATATTCCTATGTATGGACTCCTTGATTTGTGTCGAGCTTGAAATGTTGTGAATTGTGAATTGCTGTTGAATTGCGTTTCTTCATGCAGAATGTTTTTATTGCTTAAATGTCGAATTGCGTTTTCTTCATGTTAAGCATGCTCTCTTTATTTGATATGTGATCAAGTACTTTTATGTGCCACTCCTTGACTGCGGCGAGCTAATCATCGAGTGAGAGAGCTAGGCGAGTCGTATGACGTTTTTGAGCCGTGACCCGGATAACTAAGGGTGCTAGGTCCCCTTTTTGTTTACGGGAGATTGACTAGGCGTCGCATTATCAGTTTGGGGTTGGACCTGCTGATTAATGCATGGTATCGGTTTGGGGTTGGACACGTAAACTGCATAACGACCCGTTTAGGACCATTCTGAGCTCAACATACCGAGTTCGAGTTACCGAGCTCGACAAACCGAGTTCAAGTTACCCTGTATGCGATGTGTTTTAAAACGATACTCTTGTGCCTTTTAGAAAGTACGGTCTATTTTTTTTTTTTTTATAAAACCAGCTCGTGCACATCAGAGTATCTACAGCTTTTCGAAACATGGTGCAACTAAGACACAAGGCTTAAATTCTAATAAAACATACATGCATAACATACATATATACCACTCGAAATAATAATGTATACCAAATACAGAGTAGTAAATGTACAAAGAAATACACCTAAGGTATGACGACTTCAAGAGAGCAAGCATACCTGGGGTACTTAACAGACACCCACGCAGGGTCGCTCCAAAGTAAACCGCCAGCCACTGTAATAACAAAACATAACCGCCCAACCGGTCACAACCACTATACACAAAAACATAGACAAAGCAAATCACGACAAGTAGAGGTCGCCATGCGATCCTCGTCGAGCTCCTCCTCGCCATCATCTACTGTCGAGTTCCCTGCACCCTCGACATCGCCTGGGTAACCGTCATGGATTGAAGGCACCACGGGAAAGGGTCAACTTCTCAACAATTCAAGATAACACGTCATAAAGAAATAAGCCAAACGACAATGTATAACATTCACCAAACGTGACTCGACCATCTCACTCTAACTCGACTCAACTCGCAATCCATTTTCTCTCGACTCGACAATTATTCCGGAATGCACACGCCGTACCGTATGCTGTAAAGTCCAGCCGTAGCCTTGGGATCTTCGCTCTCCCTAGGACAGTCAACTCAGGTCCCATAGCATGGCGACGCTTAGAAGTCCCCATAAACGGAAAAGAGGACCTAGCACCCTCTCCGCTATCCGGGTCGCAACTCCAAACGCCAATGACTCGCTAAGCTCTCTCACTCAATGAACAATTCGCCGCATACGATATTCAAAGAGTTATACGCAAGATATTCAACCGCATGTCAAATAAAAAGAGCAGGCTCAACATGAAGAAACGCAATTCAACATGCAATACACAATTCACAACATATATTCAATCACTTATTAAATACATGCAGAAACCCAATCATACCACAACATTTCAAGCTCGACACAAATCAAGGAATCCATACATAGAAATATAACAATAAAAATCTAGAATGTCTAGAAGTGCCCTTACCGAACTCCAAGATAACGCTGCTCGACAACGACCTCGACACGGCTGTCTTCAAACGAGCTCGACAACGACTTCTCTTACTCGATCTCGACACGTACGGCTCTCAGTCAACCTCGACACGTACTCGATCTGGCTCCCACTGCTCCCACGTCCTCGGGTTCGCTCTCCCGTACACCTCGATTCGGGAATCACACGATCTCGGGAATCAGACTTCCTAATACAAACACAACTTAGTTCGATCTATGGGTTCTAATAACACTTAGCTCTCATAACCCCAATCTTAACTACAACCCAGGTAAACATTACAAAATAACTCCTTTCTCTAAAATTTTATTGAAAACTTCTTTCATACATTACCAGACAAAGCCATTTTTCCTCTAACACAAAGTTAGGGTTTTCGATCAAAAGTTCATGAAAAAGGTTATCTGATGCTACAACAGATAAATCGACAACAACAACAGCCAGAAGCAACGTACAACAAACTAAAACAAGAAATCAAAACAACCAAAAAGGAAGGGTTTTTGGGCACTGCCTATTGCAGAAAACAGAGGAAACAATTTGTTTTACAAGCTCAAATAATTGGTTAGAAAGGTAGGTAATATCATGAAGAAGAAAACCTATCAATATGACATGATTTGGAAGCGTAGAAACTAGCTAAAATGGAAGGAAGAAGTGGCGCTAAACAGTAGCATGAAGGAAGAGGAAATTCTGTTTTTCATACCTCCAATGATGGTCGAGAAGGTGAGATATGTCGAGAAGATGATGATGAGGAACAAAATTGATGAAGAAGGTTTGTGCAAAGACTCAGTAAAATCCAAGGTTCTTCGATGAAGGTTTGGAGAGGAAGAGGAACTCAGAGAAGAAGGAAGAAGAAAGAAGAAAAGAGAAAGTGAGGGTTTGAGGGGCTGATCGAATATACAGCTGGTGAGGGAAGGGCATTATCGTAACTACAGTTATGAGATGCTAATCCCATCAATCAATCTACCCGTCTAATCTCTCCTCTCTCATGATTACCCTCTACTCTATAGGTTACAGATCTAAAAAGAAGCACAGCGTCGAGAACTGCAAACCGAATATATAAATATTACAAACAAAATAATCATAACGCTGAATAACGTTCGTAAAAATACGTGTTATCATCTCGACACGATGTCGACTAGGGTGTTTGTGCAAGCGCACAAGGCTCTAACACGAGTTCGTGCACGCGGCCTCCTCAGTTCGACATGCGACCTCCTCAGCTCGGTACGCGTCCTCATCAGCTCGGTATATGACCCTCGGCACGCGATCTTGGCACGGGATCTCGACACGAGGTCGATCTCGTCCTCAGGTGTTACAATCTCTCCCTCTAAAAAAATTTCGTCCTCGAAATTGCAAATAAGTTTCTTACCGTGGAAAAGTTCAGGGTACTGAATCTTCATCTTCTCCTCCAGCTCCCAAGTCGCATCTCCAGTCTTCTGATCCCACACAACTTTGACAAGTTGAATCTCTTTGTTCATCGCTGTTTGGCTTTCCGATCAACGATCCTTCTTGGTGATGCTTGAAGGATAAGTCGTCCCTTAGTTGAATCACATCCGTTCGATGACATGAGAAGGGTCGGAAATATACTTCCAATTGTGAGGCGTGGAAGGCGTCATGAATGTTTGACAAGAAGGGTGGCAAGGCAATCGATATGCCACTGGGCCGATCTGACGAAGAATCTGGTAAGGTCCAATAAATTTAGGGTAAGTTTCTTGGATTTGATCGCTCGACCAACTCCGATGGTGGGGTGACTCGAAGAAATACATGTTCTCCTTCTTCGAACTCGAGTGGTCGACGTCGTTGGTCTGCATAACTATTCTGTCGACTTTGAGACGTTCGCATCCTATCTCTGATCAAACGGATCTTCCCCGTAGTCTGCTGGATCATATCTGGTCCTACAACCGAACGCTCGCCATCCTGGTACCAACAAAGAGGCGTCTGACATTTACGTCCATACAGTGCTTCAAAAGGTGCCATTCCAATACTCGCATGGAAACTGTTATTGTAGGTGAACTCCACCAATGGTAAGACGTCGTCCCAACCTCCTCGGTGATCTAAGGTACACGCTCGCAACAAATCTTCAAGCGATTGGATCGTTCTCTCAGTCTGACCGTCAGTTTGGGGATGATATGCCGAGCTAAGCCTAAGCTCGGTTCCCATCGCTTCTTGCAATTCCCACCAAAAATGAGACGTGAACTTCGGATCTCGGTCCGACACGATAGAAGAGGGTATACCATGAAGTCATACTATCTCCGCGATGTAGATCTCGGTCAGCTTTTCCACGTTGTATGTCGACCTCACTGGTAAGAAATGAGCTGATTTGGTCAATCGGTCGACGATCACCCAAATCGAATCATTCTTCTTTTGCGTCTTCGGCAAGCCTACAACGAAATCCATGGAGATACTGTCCCATTTCCATCTTTGATGCGTCAGCGATTGTAGCATTCCGCTGGTCGTTGGTGTTCCACCTTCGCTTTACGACACGTTAAACACGGTTACGTGCTCGACCACTTGCTTCTTCATTCCGGACCACCAAAAATGCTTCTTCAAGTCTTGATACATCTTCGTAACTCCTGGATGAATACTAAAGTTGCTCTTATGCGCTTCGTCAAGTATTAACTTCCTCAGCTCCGCTACGCTAGGGACACACACCCGCCCCTTGCATCTTAAGATGTCGTCAGTTCCGACTTGGAATTTCGCCTTCCGCTTGCGCTTATCAATCAACCTTCTCTTGCGAGGGCTCGTCATGAACTTCTGGTCTCGGATCTCGTCCAACAATCTGTTAGAAATGGTAAGCATACCAAATCTCAGCTTCCCCGGTGAAACTTCGACACTCAACTTTAAGTCTCGGAACTTCTCGAGCATCTCCAACTCCTTGATCATCATTGAGTAAACTAGAACGCTCTTCCTGCTCAATGCATCTGCTACTACGTTAGCCTTACCGGGATGGTATTCCAACGTAAAGTCGTAGTCCTTGAGAAATTCTGTCCATCTTCGCTGACGCATGTTGAGCTCTTTATGGTCGAACAGGTACTTCAAGCTCTTGTGATCGCTGAAAACAGTAAGAGTGCCCCCATAAAGGTAGTGTCTCCATATCTTGACGCCAAAAACCACCACGCTAACTCCAAATCGTGAGTAGGGTAGTTCCTCTCGTGAATCTTAAGCTGTCTTGAAGCATACGCGACCACCTTCCGATGTTGCATCAGCACGCATCCCAATCCCTGGTGTGACGCATCACAATACACCTCGTAAGGCTCTTCTGGTTGAGGCAAAATCAACACAGGCACTGTCGTCAAGAGATCCTTCAGTCTTTGAAAACTGGATTCACACTCCTCGGTCCAGGCAAAAGGTTGATCCTTCCTTGTAAGTCGTGTAAGAGGCGCGACAATCTTCGAGAAACCTTCAATGAATCTTCGATAATAGCCTGCTAAGCCAACAAAACTCCTGATCTCGGTAACCGTCTTCGGCTGTTCCCACGCTAGTACAGCTTCAATCTTAGTTGGATCCACAGCTATCCCTTCTTTGGAAATCACATGACCAAGAAAATTCACCTCTTCGAGCCAAAATTCACACTTCGACAGGTTGGCATAGAGTTGCTTCTCTCGTAATATCTGTAGTACTCGACGTAAGTGTTCTTCGTGCTCTTCTCGGTTCCTCGAGTAGATCAGGATGTCGTCGATGAACACTACTACAAACTGATCCAAGAACGAATGGAAAATCCTGTTCATGTAATCCATAAACACTGCTGGCGCATTTGTCACTCTAAACGGCATCACCAAATACTCGTAGTGACCATACCTAGTCCTGAAAGCTGTCTTGGGGACATCTTCCTCCTTCACGTGAATCTGATGGTAGCCCGACTTCAAGTCTATCTTTGAAAAGATCGCCGCTCCACGAAGTTGATCCATCAAGTCGTCAATACGTGGTAACGGATACCGGTTCTTTACAGTAACCTTGTTGAGCTCGCGATAGTCCACGCACAGCCTTGATCGTCCATCCTTCTTCTTAACCAACAACACTGGAGCTCCCCACGGTGACACGCTCGGTCGTATGAATTGCTTTGACTCCAAGTGTTCGATCTGGGACTTCAGTTCTTTCATCTCGGCAGGAGACATCCTGTATGGCGACTTGGAAATAGGTCCTGTCCCTGGAATCAGGTCGATGGAGAACTCGACCTCTCGCACTGGTGGTAACCCTGGCACGTCTTCGGGAAAAACGTCCACAAAGTCACACACCACTGGTACATTTTTCACTTCGATCTGCTGGAAAACTTCCGAACTAGCCAGATACATGTATTCCCTAGTTCCTTCTTTCAAAGAAACCCCAATACGTTCAACAGAAAGATAATTGGAGACTCCAAGGTCTGGGAAAATTACAGTTTTACGGGCACAGTCCAAGAGGACATGGTGGTGTGACAACCAATCCATCCCGAGGATGACATCTAAGCCCTTAAGAGGCAAACAAACCAAATTGACCACAAACTTTCTACTCTGAATAACCACTACACAATTAAGACATGCAGTGTTTGTGACTAAGGTTTTAGCAGCAGGGGTTGTAACTACCAATTTGAACGGTAAAGCGATCCTGATCAAGTTCAGATGGTTCACACAATCAGAGGAAATAAAGGAATGGGTTGCACCCGAATCAAAGAGAACGGACAAGGATTTACCCTCGATTTCACATTCACCTTGAATAAGATCATCAGCTCGCTCTGCTTCCTCACCGCTCATGCAGAAGACTACGCGCTTTAGCTACCTGGCGCTTCCGCTTTGGCCTTTGCGCCAAGCATTCTTTGGTTCGACTTTAGGTGTGGGACAATCCTTGGCAAAATGCCCTGGCTTCTTGCAGTTGAAACATACCTCCTCCTTCTGAGTGCAGTCACTCGCATAGTGTCCTGGCCTTCCACAACGATAGCAAGTCACCTCGGCACCGGTCTGACCTCTGCTTCTCGCTCCCTGGGTCATCGGACGATATTGTCCCCTGTTGTTGTTCCCCTGAGGTCAGCCGTAAGGCTTCTTCTGCAGTTGTTTCCCTTTCTGTGTAAATCTCTGTCCCATGCCCTGAGGTCTCATTGGTCCACCTGGGCCAGTCTTCTTCTTGTGGCTTCTTACTCCTTCTACCTCGACACAGCGATCTATCAGCTCTTGGAGGTTTCGAATCCTCAATGATACCACTGACTTCTGAATATCAAATCTCAATCCTCGTTGGAATCTCTCACTTAACCATCTTTGGTCAGCTCGATCACGAAATGGACTGAAATACCTCGCCAGTGACTCGAACTTGGCTGCATACTCGGACACTGTCGAGCTGCCTTGTTGTAGTTGAAGAAACTCTTGCTCCTTCTCGGCTCGTGCAGTATCTGGGAAGTACTTGTCCAAGAACCTTTCACGGAAAAGCTCCCAGGTCATCTCGCGACGTTCTGCTATAAATGTTTGCTTCACTCCCTTCCACCAATACTCTGCGTCTCCTAGCAGCAAGTAGGTGGCGTAGTCTACCTTCACGTTGTTTGGGCAATGGAGTGCCTCGAAGATCTTCTCGATCTCTTGCATCCAAAGATCAGCTTTATCTGGATTTGGCTCACCATAGAACTTCGGTGGATCATGCTTCCTAAAGTCTGCCAATCCTCTAGCTTCAGCATTTCGCTCTGCTCGTTCTTTGTTCTTTGCAAGTTTCTTTGGAGTTAACGCTGCCGTCTGGCGAGCCATCGCGTTAACTTTGTTGAGTTGCGGCGGTGATTCTTTGAGCCATGGCTGCGCCATCTCGGTCGTAGCTTGAATTGCTCGTTCCATGTCGGCGTTCTCGGTTGCGGTATCGTATCCTACGAGGTGGCATTAGATTCCACAAAGTTCAAAACCACCAGAATCTCACAACAAGGATGTGTTAAAACACACCGCTTCAATCAAGAAAGCAGTTCAAACAATTTTTCAAGCAATAAGTGCTTCACTTAATCAAACGACAATCAACATAGTACATTAGGTACCCAAACACACACACACACACACACACACACACACACACACACACACACACACACACATATATATATATATATATATATATATATATCCCGACACAGTGACCAGTCCAAATTTCCTATGCACACTGGCTAAATTCGAATCAAGCCTCGATACCAACATTGTAACGACCCGTTTCCGGACCGCTACCGAGCTCAACATACCGAGTTCGAGTTACCGAGCTCGACAAACCGAGTTCAAGTTACCCTGTATGCGATGTGTTTTAAAACGATACTCTTGTGCCTTTTAGAAAGTACGGTCTATTTTTTTTTTTTATAAAACCAGCTCGTGCACATCAGAGTATCTACAGCTTTTCGAAACATGGTGCAACTAAGACACAAGGCTTAAATTCTAATAAAACATACATGCATAACATACATATATACCACTCGAAATAATAATGTATACCAAATACAGAGTAGTAAATGTACAAAGAAATACACCTAAGGTATGACGACTTCAAGAGAGCAATCATACCCTGGGGGTACTTCCGGCAGACACCCACGCAGGGGGCTGCTCCAAAAGTAAACCGCTGGTCTACCCTGTAATAACCAAACATAACCGGCCCAACTGGTCACAACCACTATACACAAAAACATAGACAAAGCAAATCACGACAAGTAGAGGTCGTCGCCCTGATCCTCGTCGAGCTCCTCCTCGCCATCATCTACTGTCGAGTTCCCTGCACCCTCGACATCGCCTGGGTAACCGTCATGGATTGAAGGCACCACGGGAAAGGGTCAACTTCTCAACAATTCAAGATAACACGTCATAAAGAAATAAGCCAAACGACAATGTATAACATTCACCAAACGTGACTCGACCATCTCACTCTAACTCGACTCAACTCGCAATCCATTTTCTCTCGACTCGACAATTATTCCGGAATGCACCACGCCGTGCAGTATCTTTGTAAAGTCCAGTAGTAGCCTTGGGATCTTCGCTCTCCCTAGGGCCGGATCGACTCGGGTCCCATAGCATGGCGGCGGCTTAGAAGTCCCCATAAGCGGAAAAAGAGGACCTAGCACCCTCTCCGCTTATCCGGTCGCAACTCCAAACGCCAACGACTCGCTAAGCTCTCTCACTCAATGAACAATTAGCATCACGATATTCAAAGAGTTATCGCAAGATATTCAACCGCATGTCAAATAAAAAGCGGGCTCAACATGAAGAAACGCGATTCAACATGCAATACACAATTCACAACATATATTCAATCACTTATTAAATACATGCGAAACCCAATCATACCACAACATTTCAAGCTCGACACAAATCAAGGAATCCATACATAGAAATATAACAATAAAAATCTAGAATGTCTAGAAGTGCCCTTACCGAACTCCAAGATAACGCTGCTCGACAACGACCTCGACACGGTGTCTTCAAACGAGCTCGACAACGACTTCTCTTACTCGATCTCGACACGGACGGCTCTCGATCAACCTCGACACGCATAGTTCTCGATCGGCTCCCATCGCTCCCACGTCCTCGGGTTCGCTCTCCGTACACCTCGATTAGGAATCACACGATCTCGGGAATCGACTTCCTAATACAAACACAACTTAGTTCGATCTATGGGTTCTATTAACACTTAGCTCTCATAACCCCAATCTTAACTACAACCCTGTAAACATTACAAAATAACTCCTTTCTCTAAAATTTTATTGAAAACTTCTTTCATACATTACTGACAAAGCCATTTTTCCTCTAACACAAAGTTAGGGTTTTCGATCAAAAGTTCATGAAAAGGTTATCTGATGCTACAACAGGTAAATCGACAACAACAACAACCAGAAGCAACAAACAACAAACTAAAACAAGAAATCGAACAAACCAAAAAGGAAGGGTTTTTGGGCACTGCCTATTGCAGAAAACAGAGGAAACAATTTGTTTTACAAGCTCAAATAATTGGTTAGAAAGGTAGGTAATGTCATGAAGAAGAAAACCCATCAATATGACATGATTTGGAGCATAAAACTAGTTAAAATGGAGAGAAGAAGTGGCGCTAACAGTAGCATGAAGGAAGAGAAAATTCTGTTTTTCATACCTCAACTGATGGTCGAGATGGTGATATATGTGTCGAGAAGATGATGAGGAACAAGATTGATGAAGAAGGTTTGTGCAAAGACTCAGTAAAATCCAAGGTTCTTCGATGAAGGTTTGGAGAGGAAGAGGAACTCGAGAGAAGAAGGAAGAAGAAAGAAGAAAAGAAAGTGAGGGTTTGAGGGTGATCGAATATACACGGTGGTGAGGAAGGGCATTATCGTGAACTACAGCTTATGAGATGCTAATCCCATCAATCAATCTACCCGTCTAATCTCTCCTCTCTTATGATTACCCTCTACTCTATAGGTTACAGATCTAAAAAGAAGCACAGCGTCGAGAACTGCAAACCGAATATATAAATATTACAAACAAAATAATCATAACGCTGAATAACGTTCGTAAAAATACGTGTTATCATCTCGACACGATGTCGACTAGGGTGTTTGTGCAAGCGCACAAGGCTCTAACACGAGTTCGTGCACGCGGCCTCCTCAGTTCGACATGCGACCTCCTCAGCTCGGTACGCGTCCTCATCAGCTCGGTATATGACCCTCGGCACGCGATCTTGGCACGGGATCTCGACACGAGGTCGATCTCGTCCTCAGGTGTTACACTTACCTATTGCGTCAGTTTGGGGATGGACCAGCTGGCGATATTCCGGAATAAGAGTCGAGTCTAGAGTGAGATGGTCGAGTCACGTTTGATGAATGATATACAGTGATGTCTGCTTATTTCTTTGTGCCTTGTTTATCTTGATTGTTGAGAAGTTGACCCTTTCCCGTGGTACCTTCAATCCATGATGGTTACCCAGGCGATGTCGAGTGCGAGGAACTCGGCCGGCGGATGATGGGGAGGAGGAGCTCGGCGGGGATCAGGGCGACGACCTATACTTGTCGTGATTTGCTTTGTCTATGTTTTTGTGTATAGTGGTTGTGACGGTTGGGCGGTTATGTTTTGTTATTACCGGGTAGATCGGCGGTTTACTTTTGGAGCGACCCCTGCGTGGGTGTCTGCGGTACCCCAGGTATGATTGCTCTCTTGAAGTCGTCATACCTTAGGTGTATTTCTTTATACATTATTACTCTGTATTTTGTATACATTATCATTTCGAGTGGTATATATGTATATTATGCATGTATGTTTTATTAGAATTTAAGCCTTGTGTCTTAGTTGCATCATGTTTCGAAAAGCTGTAATTACTCTGATGTGCACGAGCTGGTCTTATGAAAAAAAATATATATATATATATATATATACCGAAATTTCTAAAAGGCACAAGAGTATCGTTTTAAAACACATCGCATACAGGGTAACTTGAGCTCGGTAGCTTGAGCTCGGTATCCTGAGCTCGGTAGCGGTCCGGAAATGGGTCGTTACAGTCACCATATGAGAAGCAACTCACACTTTTTCCATCTGATAACTGAGGAGCATTGATCTCGACAGGTTGAGCTTGATCTCGACAGGTTGAGCTTGATCTCAAGCTGTCGAGGTCAAGCTCAGTCTCAAGCTGTCGAGATCAAGCTCAAGCTGTTGGTCCTCAAGCTGTCGAAATCAATGTTGATCTCGACAGGTTGAGCTTGATCTCAAGCTGTCGAGATCAATCTCAAGTTGTTGGTCTGTCGAGATCAAGCTCAAGCTGTTGGTCCTCAAGCTGTCGAAATCAAGCTTGATCTCGACAGGTTAGGGAAGGGGGATGTGTACTTGATCTGAGATCACTCTTTAGAAAAGTCCTATATATGTGTACTAATAGATCTACATCAACGATGTTAGTAGGGTTCTTGATCACAAAAAAATCTCATTAGGTTCATTCTTTGGTTTTTTGTTACTATCGATTTTACGTGTTTGAAGAAAAAGTTCATATTTTGCATCTTTGAGGGATGACTATATCTTTGAGGGATGACTGTATTGTTGAGTTTAGAGGGATGATGATTTTAAGCTATTAGTTTTATCTGATGATTCAAACATTGTTACTTTGTTAAATGGTTATTGGGTTTGAGAACCAAGCTCAACCGAGATCAAGCTCAAGCTGTTGGTCCTCAAGCTGTCGAAATGAAGCTTGATCTCGCAGCTTGAGCTTGATCTCGACAGGTTGAGCTTGATCTCAAGCTGTCGAGTTCAAGCTCAACCTGTCGAGATCAAGCTCAACCTGTCGAGATGAAGCTTGATTTCGACAGGTTGAGGACCAACCGCTTGAGCCTGATCTCGACAGGTTGAGATCAAGCTCAACCTGTCAAGATCAAAGTCAACTTGTCGAGATCAAGGTCAACCTGTCGAAATGAAGCTTGATTTCGACAGCTTGAGGACCAACAGCTTCAGCGTGATCTCGACATGTGTGAATAGATGTCGAGATCAACATCTTCGAGATCAAGCTCGATCTGTCGAGATCAAGCTCAACCTGTCGAGATCAAGCTTCAACTTGACAGCTTGAGGACCAACAGCTTCAGTGTGATCTCGACATGTGTGAATAGATGTCGAGATCAACATCTTCGAGATCAAGCTCGATCTGTCGAGATCAAGCTCAACCTGTCGAGATCAAGCTTCAACTCGACAGCTTGAGAACCAAACTCAACCGAGATCAAGCTCAAGCTGTTGGTCCTCTAGCTGTCGAAATGAAGCTTGATCTCGCAACTTGAGCTTGATCTCGACAGGTTGAGCTTGATCTCAAGCTGTCGAGTTCAAGCTCAACCTGTCGAGATCAAGCTCAACCTGTCGAGATGAAGCTTGATCTCGCGGCAGGCTTGATCTCGGCGAGTTGAGCTTGATCTCAAGCCGCCGAGTTCGAGCTCAACTGTCGAGATCAAGCTCAACTTGTCGAGATGAAGATTGATTTCGGCGGGTTGAGGACCAACCGCTGATCTCGACCTCGGCGGAGATCAAGGTCAACCCGTCGACAACAAGGTCAACTGTCGAGATGAAGCTCAACTGTCGAGATGAAGCTTGATTTCGGCGGCGAGGACAACTTGTCGAAATCAAGCTTAATCTCGGCGAGGTTGAGCTTGATTTGAAGCCGCTGATCTCGACCTATTCACACTGTCGAGATCAAGCTCAGCGGTTGGTCCTCGTCGCCGAAATCAAGCTTCATTTCGACGGGTTGAGCTTGATCTCGGCGAGGTTGAGCTTGATCTCAACCTGTCGAGATCAGGCTCAGCGGTTGGTCCTCAACCTTCGAAATCAAGCTTCATCTCGGCGGAGTTGAGCTTGAACTCACGGCTAGAAATCAAGCTCAACCTCGAGATCATGCTCAAGCTGCGAGATCAAGCTTCATTCAAGCTTCATTTCGACAAACGAGGACCAACGACTGAGCTTGATCTCGGTTGAGCTTGGTTCTCAATTTGTTGAAATCAAGCTTGATCTCAACTGTCGAGATGAAGCTTGATTTCGGCGAGGACCAACGACTTCGGCGTGATCTCGATATGTGTGAATACCGTCTAGATCAACATCTTGAGATCAAGCTCAACTGTCGAGATCAAGCTCAACCTGTCGAGATCAAGCTTCGAGCCGTTGGTCCTCGAGCTTTGAAATGAAGCTTGATCTCGCAGGCTTGATCTCGGCGGGTTGAGCTTGATCTCGGCCGCCGAGTTCAAGCTCAACCTGTCGAGATCAAGCTCAACTGTCGAGATGAAGCTTGATTTCGGCGGGTTGAGGACCAACCGCTTGAGCCTGATCTTGGCGGGTTGAGATCAAGCTCAACCTGTCGAGATCAAGCTCCATCTCAATCTGGCGAGGTCAGGCTCCATCTCAAGCTGTCGAGATCAAGCTCAACCTGTCTGTCCTCAAGCGGTCGAAATCAAGCTTCGAGCTCGGCGGAGATCAAGCGATTCTGACCTCCATCTTCCTCGAATCCTTGGAAGATAAAGACATGCATCTTCTCCTCCAAACCGTCACCATATGAGAAGCAACTCACACTTTCCATCGAGGCGAGGAGCATTGATCTCGACAGGTTGAGCTTGATCTCGACAGGTTGAGCTTGATCTCAAGCTGTCGAGGTCAAGCTCAGTCTCAAGCTGTCGAGATCAAGCTCAAGCTGTTGGTCCTCAAGCTGTCGAAATCAAGGTTGATCTCGACAGGTTGAGCTTGATCTCAAGCTGTCGAGATCAATCTCAAGCTGTTGGTCTGTCGAGATCAAGCTCAAGCTGTTGGTCCTCAAGCTGTCGAAATCAAGCTTGATCTCGACAGGTTAGGGAAGGGGGATGTGTACTTGATCTGAGATCACTCTTTAGAAAAGTCCTATATATGTGTACTAATAGATCTACATCAACGATGTTAGTAGGGTTCTTGATCACAAAAAAATCTCATTAGGTACCTCCTCCAATTACTTTATAGTCTATATATAATTACAAAAAACAGCGTCCTACCCGTGCGTATGCACGAGTAAAATACTAGTTATTACTAATTGAAAGTGCAATCACTTCAATAAAAAAGTTGTTTATAATGGAAGATCAACTTTAAGACGCATTTTATGCAAGTAATTAGTAGCACCAGGTTACAATGCCATAAATGCTAGTACTTTTTTTTTTTTTTTTTTGTTACAGCCATGACATATTTATTTTTTCGGTGAACTGTTACAGCCATGTCATGAACGGAACGCTACTGCTAAACGCCTTTTTCGTCAATAGTACATTTGTGTTTCATAACTTGGGCCCAGTGAATGACCTTTTTTATTTCCATAATTCCATTTCATATTTCATTAGTCAGAAGACGTCAATTTACGATTAATGCATATTAATTAATGGATACAGTTAGGGGTTTACATGGGTCCTCGTCGACCAAATCAACTCAACAATCCTACTTGATCTAAAGCGTTTTTTTAGTTTAGGTCAAACCCAAACCAACCCGTTTAAAACAAAAGTGGTTTAGTTCGGGTAACAGATTTATGATTTCAAATTCGTCTACCAGTGAGCCCAGTCCGATGACATGAAATTTGTTATTTATTTTTTATATACCTTATTATTACACGATTATTGTTTATGAGAAATGAGATATTACATGCTCACTTAGAAATTCAAATTTTTTTCTATTTTGTGAAAATTTGTAGAATAGGATGTCATTTGAAAAACTGTGAAATTTAGTTTAAGTATTGCACGTTAGATATTTTGTAAAATTTTAAGTGCTTAATGACACTTTTTTTTGAAATTTTAAAAGATATTTTTTTTGTCTCATGACCCGTGAACCCAATCCAAACCAACCCACTCATCACCTGATTGAGTTGGTTTGAGTTTGACAGAAAAACTACGAGTTTTTAACTCAACTCAAACCAATAAAATTTTATTGTTACGAATATCGGGTTTGGTCAAAATCGGCTCAACCCAACTGTGTACACCACTAGATATCTAGTGCACCCAATTTGGGGTTTGTTTTTGGGCTTGTGGCCGCAGGCATTAGAGTCAACTAGCACATGGCATTGCCTGTGCGGTGCCAGCCCTTGGTTTCAAATCTCACACAAGCCAATTGATTTAGACCTCACGAATAGCTGGAAACGTGCGTGCCCTACCAACACTAATCAATAATCATCATGTACAGGTAAGTTAACTATTACTGCTTTGGTTCACGCATTGATTTTTCCAGGGAAGCCATTGGTCGGTCATCATAAACCTGAAACTATGTTAGTAATAAATAATTTTATTAAGTGTATTTTTTTTCCGACGCAATAAAGTAGATTTATTTAATAAGTACTTATTCGTCAATTATTTTGCAGAGTTTTTTTAATAAATTTAAAATATGTTAGGGGATGTGAGCACCACAGGTTCCCTCCAATAGAGATAATCTTGTTCGAGGCACTGTCAAACACTAAATGTGAATATCTTTTTTAGTGGGGATTCGATCTTTGATTTGCTATTTTGTAGAACACTAACCCCTTCTACTAAACCCAATTCTTGAGTATTCAATTTGTAGTTGGATCAAACGAGGACTACCAAGGTGTAAAGTCACAATTGCCTATTATGGAGCCTTTGCCTCCAATAAATAGAGTTTTCTAAATACGTAGAACAGTTACGTTTTGATATTTCATAAGGCTAAATTATAAAATTAGTCTTTTAAGTTTATTTTAGGTTTCAATTTGGTCCTCTACGATTTATTTGTTTCGTTTTGGTCCTCTACGTTTAATTTTAGTTTTCAATTTGGTCATTTCCGTTACTAAAAGCCAATTGTCCGTAGCAAGAAGTCAATTTTCTAAAATGTTATTTGACTTTTAGCTACGAACAATTGGCTTTTAGTGACGAAAAAGACCAACCTGTTGTAACTTTTAAAACGTAAGGGACCACAACGAAACAAATAAAACATAGAGGACCAAATTAAAACCTAAAATAAATTTAGAGGACCAATTTTATAATTTATCGATTTGATAACAGATACATTCATTTACGTCAAGTGCTGCACTTAGGATTTTCCCTGTACCTTTTCGTTGTGAAGGACTAATCATGATTTGGAATACTAACTTGCCCTTTAAAGAAGTATTTATCTATGGGTTTTCTTAACGTGAAAAAGTGAGTAATTAATAATCCTTATCGTGTGCAAGGTTGTACACGTCAGAAAAACCTTTTATCTATTTGTACAACTTTTTTAAAACTTTTAATATTGTAGAGTTTACGTAAGCTTACATTTAGTTTCCAATTAAAGGATTCCAAACTTACTAAAAATTAAGACACATTAGTTTATAATAAGATGTGGAAATTAGTTTCAAAAATTAAAATTCAACGTATAAAACAAAAATGGGTACACGTTCCTTTCAGAATACGACTAATTAACCAACAACAGAATAAGCAATGCACACAAAACAACAAAAATAATAACAACAAACAAATACACACAAATTAATAACAAACAAACGAAATAACAAATTAACAACATACAAAAAAAGGAAGAAACAACAAGAGAACAAATTAACGGATAATACTTCAGTTCTGGCCAACAGATTAGTGGCCTTGTAGGACACACTAGTCACTAATAAGTAAAAAACTTCGTAAAATCCAAAGACTTCCTTGTTAGCTACCCTAAAATAAAAGGATCAAATTTTAAGGTCCATGAAAATGAAAATGTCTCAAACTTCACCACAGCCATAAGAGCTGACTTTATAGTTGGTGGTTTTGGTTACGGCATTAACGTGTAGACACGAGTACACGACGCATACACACTCGCGCCCCCTTGCCCATTACAGCCGGCACTCCCATCACAAACTTTTGCTTCGTTTCGGATAATACTATTGTTAAATGAGAAAATTTTGAAACTTCTCCTAATAAATTAGAGAAATGATAAACAAACAACGAAAAAATATAACGTATATCGACATCCTATAAATTATAAGTGTGCACTGTGTATGGATGTGATCGGGAGAGAGAGAAAAATGTGATCGGGAGGGAGAAACCGTATCATCTTACGGTGTCGGACATCGTTTTGCATGTTTGAATATCATTTCTCAATAAATTAATACTTCCTCCTGTCCTTATAAAGAAAAAAAAATTCCCCTTTTGTCCTAAATATAAAAAACCAATTATGGTATTTTAACATCAAAAAATTTACACCTGGGTGATACCGAGTTAATGACGTGCAAAAGTTTGGTTAATACAATTCAGTAAATTGTTAACGAAGAATTATATCCATTAACCAAATATTTGTATTATGAATCATCTACTGAACTGCATTAACTAAATATTTGCACGATATTAACCAGGTGTCGCCCATGTGTCGAATTTTGGGTGCCAAAATAACAATTCCGTAAAAAAAACATTCGTCAATTTTCAAATGAATTAAATGCCTACTCCTATGTGTTATATTATTTGTCGTTTAGCACTATACATACGTTTTAAAAAAATCATTGATTGCACATGTTATCAAGGTAAAATAATTTATTTTGATTAATACTCCATTCGGTCTGAAATATAAGCAAAAAAATTTATATATTTGGTCCAAATTTTAACCAAATACATAGTTTTTTTACTTATATTTCAGATCAGGTGGAGTATACCCTTATTGTAGTGAGAATTAGGTAAAAAAGTCAATTAATATAGGGTAATTGATATATAAATAAATAAATGTATCGTTAGAAAAACATAGTTAATACTATTTTGATATTATAGAATGATAAATAATTTAAGATAAACAAATATTTCAAACAAAACAAATTTTAATATGAGATAAAGGGAGTAATTTCCATTTACCCCTTATTTATAACGAAATTTATATTAAGGAGATACGCTATTTCACATGCAAATAATTTGATTCATAAAATAGTATTTTCTTTGATGTGAATTAGGATAACGGATCGAGAAATAAATACCCGACCTTTTTGTGTGTGTATATATATACGTAAGAGTTATCTAATATAATTCTATCCCTTCCTCTTGTTTCTCTCTCTGTAAAAGGGTTTATGTAGACTGTCCAATAAAGACAGACCCTTTTTTTATTTCTCATCCTTTGCTTTGGTCACTAACTCATCATGTCACCAAATGATTCAATTGTACTCAATCTCCTTGTCTAATTTTCTTACTACTATTTTTCCCAGTTCCTTTCTTCACCTAACACTGCTCCTATTTCTTTAATATTTTTTTTTTCCTTCCACAAGCTCCCCTGAAGCAATCCACGCGGTTTTACCAGGCGTGGGTTGGATTGGATCATACGAAGATTGAAATTGTTTATAGAATTTAATATTTTGAGTCAAATTCCTCCTCTTTGCGGCTGTTCGGGGGCTTGTTTGCTTATTGAGGTCATCTATCTCACAGGTGACAACATCCCAAGTTTCCATTTTTTTTTTTTTTAAGAAAACCGATGATTTGTAATATTATTTGAAATTTTGTCTCAAATCAATAAGTGGGGTCGTCGAAAGATATATATTTTCCACTTTTCATTTGATCACATTGTTCTTCCTCTGTAATTAAAAAGAAGCTTCTTTGTTTAATTTTTTATTTTTGGTGGGGTTTGTACTGTGGCATGTATGTGTTGTGAGGAGTTTCTTTCAGGTTTGAAAGTGGAACGAATTGCGAATGGATCAAGCTGGGGGAAAAGGCAGAGGTGAGGTATTGGATCCGGTTCATGAAGTGATAGATGAGAATTTAGATCGTTTGGTTGAAGGGGTTGCAATTGACGGGAGTAGCTTGGGTGTGTGTGACAGTGCTTGTATAAATGGAGAGGTTGGAACTTCAAGAGATGTGGATAAGGATTCAGGATTCAATAATAATAAGGAGCTAAAGGAGGAGCCTGAGGAAGTTAAGGGTCGGGAGAAGGGTTATCAAGAAAATATATGTGATAAATTGTCTGGGGTTGAGCAAGGAACTAGTTATAATTCAGAAAATTTGGGTAATGAGGAAGTGGTTGAGACAGTGGTTGTAATAGAGTCTGTTCAGACTGAGAATGTCAATGGAGAGGATAGGAAATTGGAAGCAAAAGCTGATGAATCAGGGCTGAGCTTGGTATCAATGAAAGCAACAAAAGGGGTGTCTGAAACAGATGAAAATTCATGTGTGATTGATATGAAGTGCAGCAGCCGTAAAGGGTTTTATGAGAATTGTCAAGGTGAAAGGATTTGTAGGATTTGTCATCTGGCTTCTGGACAGGCATCAGATGCAACAATTGTTGGCAATGCTAATAGTGCTACAAGTGCAGATTTGATTCAGCTTGGTTGCGCTTGTAAAGATGAGCTAGGCATTGTTCACATTCATTGTGCTGAGGCTTGGTTCAAGCTTAAAGGAAACAGGTATCTGTTCTGGCCAAATATCAGTTTGATTTTAGTTTGTAGATCAATAATAACATTGATGTGTTTCTTGAGGTTTTGCATTAATGCTTTTGACTTTAATCACTTTCCTGATGCTGTCAACTTATTTTGAAGTCCTAAAGCTGTAGGGATTCATAAATTATTGTTACTTAATTATCCAATTTAGCACAGTTTATGAAAGCTAACTATTCCTCTTGCCCTTTTGTTGTTTTCTCTCCGTGTGTATGTGAGCAGCAGTTACCTTGATAATTTGTAACATTCATGACTTCAACAATAATATTGGATTGGTATTTTCTTTTTGTTTTTCCATGACTTGTCTTCTAAAATCTTTCAAGGTCTGCGGCATCGTTATAATTGTGTAATTAGATTAAAACAATATTTAAGTAGTGCTTTCCAAGACCATTATCATCTTTCCATCAAATCCTTTCCTATTCATGGCTGGGCTTATGCTTGGGTTTTTCCTTCATCAGACCCCTTAATTTGGGATTTAGCTCCCAAAAATGAACAATTCACTTTAGAGAGGGTAACATAAGTGATCTCAATAGTTGATGGATAAATCAACAATTATCATGTGCATATGCATGACAAATCATACATATGTTAGAATTTGATGGATAAATGTGTACCCAGAATTTGATGGATAAATCAACAATTAATATTATTTGGACATGCATGACAAATCATATATATGTTAGAATTCAACCGTTGATTTTCTTTCTCATCAACAGTTGAGATGTCTTACTTTATCCTCTAAAGTGAGAGTTCACTTTAGAGGCTCCAAATCCCTTAATTTGAGGCTGGGCTTGTGGAATTGAATTTGTTTATAATTATCATTAGGGAACTGGTTAATGTTGCTCATTTTTATTGGCTTTGGACTGGTACCTCATTATTTGGAAAACTGCTATAGTCATTAATGCACAAAGCTGTTACTTGCAATCAATAGCTATCAGACAATTTGGAGTTCATATAACTGATGGGGTTCTATGATGGGAGAGTTGGAAAATGGATCCAGAGACCAGTGAGGTTTCCTTTTATAGGATGTAGGATTATGGATAAGACAAACAAACATGATTGGAGAATTACTTCTAGTGTTTGTGAGCTGTTAATTGACATCCATATGATGCCTTCAAGTTCCAGTTTGGCAACTAGCAAATTATTCCATTTAACAATCATGTTCATGTTGTTTGTCCATGTTAGTTGAAAAAGTGCTCTTGTAGTTTGTCTTGGTGAAGATTATTTTGGATCTAATGTTTCTATGTTCATATGTTATATGGGGCATGGACTCGGAAAACTAAGTTTATACTTTAATCACTGCTACATGATTTTTTGTTTAAAGCAAAGATTTTATTAGATGCAATAGAGACATGACAATATTCTTCAATCCCTTTTTTCCCATAACAGAAATGTGAACTAGTTTTCCATTGAACAATTCCGAGGTTCCTTTGTTCCATGTCTGTTCTATTGGTAGAGGGTGGCCGAATATGGAAATTTCTTCCAAGTCAAGTAAGAGCCATTGTGCGAACAGTTTACTATAACTAATCATTGTTAATCCTATTTCTTCTATCATATATAAATTAGTTTTTCATTGATTTTCCTTTCTCTCATGTTTGTTTTGTTGTTAATTTGGAAAATGGTCTCATGATTTTCCTTTGTGTTACAATCTGTTATCAAATAGAATATTTATTAGCTACTTTTTTTTTTTTTATCAACAGATTATGTGAGATATGTGGTGAGACTGCAAAAAATGTTTCGGGTGTTGCTAATAATGGATTTATGGAAGAATGGAACGAAAGAAGATTCATGGATAACGATATCAACCCGTCCCGCAGCTTCGGTGGATGCTGGCGAGGACAGCCATTTTGTAACTTCTTGATGGCGTGCCTGGTAATAGCTTTTGTTCTGCCATGGTTTTTTCGTGTAAATATGTTCTAGCTTGGGAATCAAACACTATAATTCTTGCCTTTTCAATTCTTCATACCTGCCAATATAGTGAGTGAATGAGCGGTTCTTGGCGCACACATGCACTGTGACACATCAAATTTTAGTAGGAATGTAGGGTGTTACTTCCTTGCATTCTTTGGAGTATGTGTATATGTTGGTCTGAGGTAAATATTGATATAGCTGGTTTTTTATTTCTTATTTTAACAAACAAACAGGGAACATAGTTTAAATTTGCTGGCCATAGATCTTATTATTTGTAAGAATTAAGCAGAGATAATTGTTTTTAATGGACTTGCCAGCTACAATTCAAAGAGAGCTCGTTGTCGTGTGTTGGTCATCAGAGGTGTCTATATTTCCTACTTTTTATATCGACATTTTGCAAATTTTCGAACTTACTATGCAAAGTAGGTCACTAAGTGTATGTTTGGATGAGCGTTTGCTTTTATTTGGTTAAAATTGAGTTCAAAGTGAAGTGATTTATGATTAGTTTTTTCACTCTATAAACAATAATCAAGTTTGATGTAAAATCTAGTGGAGTTTTTCAATCTAGCGTAAAAGCTACATTTTATCACTTACAATTAAACTAAGATTCAAATGCAAAATCAATTCTGATACAAAATAACCAAGTGTTTGATTTCACAGAGAGTATCAAAATTGGTATCGCCTTATGTTAAATGTGATTTCAATGAAAATTTATAGGTTTGGTTATTCCAAGCAAAATTGATTTTGCCACAATCTCGGTTTGACTAGAAGTGATAAAAATGTGGTTTTTGCGTTGAGTTGGAAAACTTGCACCATGTTTTATATCAAATTTACTTTTAGCGTAAAAATAAATTACTTCACTTCAAACTTAATCTTGATCAAATCAATTTTTCAAAAATCAAACCCTAAACCCTAAATAAATTACTTCACTTCAAACTTAATCTTGATCAAATCAATTTTTCAAAAATCAATTTCATTCAAAATCACATTTATCAAACACTTAGGCAAACACATACAAAAATACCAAAATCACGTGAGTACGGAAAATTACTTTTCGAGTTTTCTATTGTATATCCAAAACATACACTAAATTGGTTCAAATTCCTGTCTTGACCAATAAAGTTTGAAGCTTTTTGTGGGACATATCTCAAGCATGTCACAATTCATACCACTTAGTTACCGAAGCATTCTCGAGCTTAATTATAAGATGAACTCAAACCAAAGTATTCTCATATGGTCACATGGCTAAATGCCTTAGCGGACTTCATCGTATAAATGAAATTGCACATACAAACTTGTTTTAAAATATTAGTTAAGTTTGGATTAAAATAGAATCATATACGTCTCTTCTTCTTCCATCTCAACACAAGTATGATGGATCTTATGATACTTTATTAGAGATCAATGATTTCTCGAAGGAAGTTGGAAAAGTTATTTCAACAGTTATGTATGCATTTGACGAATGATACAACTCAAGTGTTTTACTACTTTCTTATGTAATGATAATTGCTAGGCGTTTGTATGGTTTTTTATTTTTATTTTTTATTTTCAGTTTTGATTACAAAAATACCACATTGTTTTTATTTTATTTCTTATTTTGAAAATTTTGTATAGTAAACAGTGAAAACAATAAAAGTTGTTGTCGGTGTTTTCTATACAAAACATTAAAAATAGGAAATAAAGAGAAGACAAGAATACTCCCTTCAGTTCTTTTTATAAGGAATAAAATAGTTTATTTTTCTTAGTCCTAATTATAAGGAACAATATTAATTTTTAAAAAATATTAAATGCCCAATTTCCATGTATACCCTTATTTACTGTGAAATATATTAATAAGATACATCTATTTTCTATGCAAATGAGTTGGTTTATAAAAGAGATACTTTTTGAAAAAAAACACAATTTTTAGGAGTATTAATTAGAAAACACAGATTTCAATGCAATTCCTTGATCTGTGTGAATTAGAGTTTTGTTCCTTATATTTAGAACCGGAGGGAGTATAACATATCGCAAATCTTTTGATAAAAAACTAAAAGTAGAAATGAAAATAGAAAATAGTTTTTGAAAGCAGGAAGACATAAGTTTTGTAAGATATTTGTTGAGGTGCAAATAAAGTCGCGCATTGGCTAAACAAGGAGAAGAACATGAGTTTATAAGTAAGAAAATATCCTCATTGGTATGATGCCTTTTGAGGAATGTCTAAAAGCAAATCCATAGGGCTTAAATCTCAAAGCATACAATATCTTATCAATCTTTATACTATACACAAGAAAAGAACTTTCAGGGCATATTTGTACACGTGTCATCCTCTAAACCTACTCTTGCCATATCACCATTTTAAAATAGTTTTTTTCATACCCAATTTGATGCAACTAGCTAAAAACCAGGCAATAGAAATAAATTTGTTGGATCACAACTTAGACCGGACAAACACAAAATGCTTTTTCGTTCACGGTCCAACATTTTTTTCGGTCAGAGAAAAGCTCAGAAGCTGCAGAAGAAATTAACTAGCGGACAAAATTATAGCCACAAAAGGAAAACCATTTCAAAATATATAATAAAATAACTTAGCATTCAAAATAAAGCTTCTCTCACACACTTCTCTCTCTCAAAAGCATCCCCTCACTCTTTGATTCCCCATAATTCGTTCAAAGCCTCTCTCTCTTCCCTCCTCTCAGTACTTCCCCTTCCACCGATTTTGGGATGCTTTACCTCCATCCGTTCTAGACCACGTCCTCCCTGACTCTCTGATCTGTGGGCAATGAAGAAAACAATTTCTCTTTTCACCCTCTCCTCCTTCTTCCTAGCGTGCGTCCTAGAACCGGATCCAGAAATCGGTTGAGTAACAGGGATCTTTGTCCAACATCTGTTGTACTAGATCTTGATTGGAGAAGAAAGCTGGAGACGCACACTCAAGGAAGACAGTCGCGTGTGTCGTTGCCGGAAAACGAAACTTTGACCGCCGCGAGCTGGATGTGAAGCCCTCTCTCTCGATTCGACCTCTATCTCTGTTTACCACCACAACAGGGTGACTAGAAGCAGGAAAAATAGAAGGGAAACGGAGTTATGGAAGGAGCTCCAAGCCGACAACAATGACGGTATGTTGCGGTCAGTTTCATGGAGGTTTTGGTTAGCGTTTTTCTTCCCTCTTCTCTCTTTTTTCACTATAAATCTGATATCTCTCACTAATTTCAGAAAAATGGGCTATGTTCTGCATATCTTCTTTCTTCCTCATCCACAAAATCGAAGACACACACCGGCGAAATTTTTCTTCCCTCTCATCTCATTTTCTATTATTCATCTCATAATATGTTGCATCTTCTGTTTTGCAATTTTTTTCTTTCTATTCATCTACTTCATCACTTCATTGCATCTTCTCCTTTTGTATTATTCTCTCTCAATAATCGTTTTTACCCTTTCTGAAGAATGCAGGATTCATCATATATGAGGGTGCCCATTTCACCTGTTCTTTTCTTTTTTCAGTTCACGGATTTGTGTTTTCAGAGGTGAGGAGTATCCTTTCATTGATTCAAACTAATGAGGATGCCTTTTCCCTTCTTTTTGTACAACATCTCTTTCTCTCATAGCATCTTCAAATCTGGTTTTGTTTTCTTTCTTCTCATTCCTTATTTTCTCATTTTTCTGATTTTTGCTTTCGGTTCCCTTCAATTTTCTTATTTTCTCCTTTTTCTGATATTTTTGTTTCCAGCTCACTTTGATTTGTAATGCACTTTTGATGTTCCATATTATTTATTATGCTTCTGATGGTTAATATTTTGGGTTGAAATTTATCTATACACCAATAACATATTTGGGTTGAAATTTCTCCTTTGTTGTTTTTGATACTTATGAAAGTAACAAATGAAATGAAAAATGTACCATGTTTTTTATGCAGATTTTTAGTTTCTTTTTGTAGGTTTCGTGTTTGTTGTCTTGCGCTTATTTTATGGTTGTCATAACATGTGGTGATTATAAGAGTAGTTAGTTGGTTACAACAATATCCCTTACATAACTATGCTTTATCCCAGTGACCAGAGTTGTTTGAGTTGTAAAATCAGCTTCGTGCAATTGTAATGCAGGGTTCCTTACAATGGACCAGCAGTGGATTCTGGTCATTCACTGAACCAGGCTATGGTAGAAGCTTTATAATACCATGTTGTCTTTTAATTTTTAGTTAAGCATTCTTTTAATGTCTTTCTATGTGTCATGACATTCTTAGCTGAATTCTATTTTTTTAGTCAATTTAATGGCTGAGATTAAGCTGATTCATTGCTTCTATCATTTATATTTTATGGGAAACGAAAAGCTGTGAAAAGCAATTAGAATGCAAATGGACTCAATAGAATTAATATTTGATATTGGTAGTTTTGAATTCAAAATGGGAATGTTGATAAACTGTGGCTTAAATCTTCAGTTGTATCCTTCACATGTATCTTTTTATCTTTGTAGTACTTTTAGAATCAACAAATTTATGTGTAAACTTACTTGCCAACATACTTGCCTTGGATATCAAGGACATGGATATCAAGGCTTTGAGGTAAACTTACTTGCCTTGCCAACATAATTCTTACAGTTTATCCACATATAGCCCCTCTTCCCATTGATATGCATAATCATATTTTTCTCACAAAGCCCCTAAATGTATTGTTACTCCTAACCACATTTGCTATTGAACATATCATTGTGAGTGCAAGCAGGTAAAGAAGTATCCTTTCGTTTCCCTAACTTCTTTATGTGACATGCAAACTTCTAACTTATCTCTATTTTTCAGGTTTCTTTTTAAATTCTGCTGTTAGAGGCAGACAAAGAGAATTTAAAGTCAGCTGAAGCTCCTAACTCCATTTTAATGATGTTAGTGATCGAATTTGAATGTCTTTCGGCTTATATGAATGGTCTAGCATCATGGAAGGTGGGGTTATTTGTGCCATTCAGAATTATATGCCTTTATATAGTTCTCTGTCAATATTTTAAAAATACTGGATTTGGTGAGTATTCATTCACAGACACAGTGACTTTTTCATCAAAATATAAACAGAGCAAGAAAAGAAAACACACAAAATCCTTTAATCTCATCACTTTTTCAGGACACGGTACCTTTGGAGTTTTGTTCTTTTTTATTGGAAAAAAAAATGAAACTCATATGAGTCACTCTTTATTGTAACATTTACTTTATTAGATCATGTCTCTCCCTCCTACATGCTTACCTCTATGGGAGAGTTTTTAAATTGGTTTGTAAGGGAATACTATTCTTCGCTGTACATTTGGTCTATATTGTGGAGCAAACATCACACTCATGAAGGGGGCTTTGCTAATGCCCTCACAGCCTGTCGTATTTTTTTTTATTATTCTTTATGGTTAACTCAAGTTGCATGGTTTGTTTTATATACTTTCAAATTGCCAAGCATGCAGTTTCTTTGAAATGGACCCAAATGGCTTAATCATTAATTGTATGGTCTCTGATGATGATCACTTTACTCTTTCATCAGAATTGGTAGATTAGATTTGCTACAAATTATAAGCAGTTAGATGTTAACTTTAGGAGGCATAACATATATAAACTTCTTTTAAGACTTTAGAATTTTAAGATTTAGAAAACTTGAATAAAAATAGAACTTCAATTTGGTTAGGTTAAAAAGAAGAGATACTTGGAGACCAATGTTTGCCAAGATTGTAGGATTGATTGAAAGATTGGAAGGACAGTTTCTGAAGAAGAGATACTTGATTATATCAAGATTGCAATGACTAAAATGAGACGAGTTTCCGAATGTTTTTCGCACTTGGAGACCAGTGGAAGTTCATATTACATTACATTACAATAGAATACATAAAAGAATTCAATATTAATGGATGGCCAGTATACCAATTCTGTACGGTATAATTGCTTCCATATACATTTTGCTTCCAAGTTGAAGTTCTATTTTTATTCAAGTTCTCTAAATCTTAAAATTCTGAAGTCTTAAAAGAAGTTTATAAATGTTATGCCTCCCAAAGTTAACATCTAACTGCTTATAATTTTTAGCAAATCTATTTTGAAACATGATTTTTCACTCAAAATTAACAAAAATTAATACTCCACCGGCCAACTTAAGTGCAAAATTACATTACATGTTCTTAAAAGCAGCATCGTTGCCGCTTGCCATCTTACGATATTGAGGGAATTGCTTTTACACTATGTTTGGGAGGAGAGAAGGAAAGTAGAGGGAAAAGAAAATTTTTTGGAAAATATAAAATGTGTATATGGATAAGTGTGACATGCCAATAATAATGTGACACATCATCAATTTTATACTTTAATCAATAAATTTTTTTCCTCCCACTTTTTTACATACTAAATATAGTCTTTAGTGTTTGGTTCCAGGTTGGAATTTATTTAAGAGTAATGTTAAAAAATGCATTTTTTGACAACCACTATTAAAAAATGCTAAAATTTTAGTACCGTTGGATTCCAATAAAGCTTTGGATATGACATGACCCCTTCATAAAAAAGAGGGAGTACTCCACGTAAAAGAGAATGTTCCATCATCTTATAAAATGAGCACATCATATCATATGTATATAATAAAGAAAGAATCAAACAATTTGCAAAAGCAATAAAGATAAGCTTTAAAAGCTAAACGTTTCAAATTAAAAGCACAATATAACATTTATACATTATCATAAACAATGAAATCGATGGAAACATTTATTTGGATTTTTAAATGGTTTTAAACAAAAATTGTTACCAATAATCAATTAGAATAAATTAAACCTAATGGATCAATTAAGATCAACACAACGTTAACAATCCATAAAATAGAATAAAACAAAATAAATTAGTACTGAAATAGAATAAATCTAATAAAAAAATTTTAAACAAATTACACATTAAATATAATTAATTTATTTATAACTTTTGAAATAATAGTAAAATAATACTACACAAAATTACTATGAAAATTTAATATATTACATATATTTTGTTATAAATCCTGAGTTCCGACGGGAAAATATGTGATGACATATATAATATATTTTGGATCAATTTTTTTGGTAAATGTGAAGTTTTATATTGTAACTATTGTTATTGGTACATGAGTAGCATCATACAACTCCATGTTGTTTTGTCATTTCTTGCATTCTCAGACTTCATTTTATGAATACAGAGACATATTGTGACTTCTCACTTCATCAGTTTTGCAAAGGATTCTATCAATAAAATTGAAAAGTTTACTCGATAGTGCATTTAATTACACGATTTTAATCAATGTCAAATCTGATCAAATTTTGATTAACCGTTAAATGATGTTATTGTTCAGGAACTATAGCGAAAAATATGTAGTTCGTCCATGAGAATAACTTTAAGTAAATATACTTGACAATTTTAATGCATATTTTATTTTCAATTTTTCATATGATCATTATGGTATATTTAAGATCTTGATGTTATGTTGAGCTTTATAAAAGAGGTACATGACAGTTGATACGCAACATTGATGCATGCCTAATACGATTTTGTGATTTACTGTTAAACGTTGTTGCTGCTCAATAACTGAACCCAACAAATTATAAATCATAACTAACGTTGATTCTTTAGACGAATTTCTCCCCGTGCGTTGCACGGGTACTCAATACTAGTATGGAGACATATAAGACTCCTCGGTACCCTACAACATTCTATTACAAATCATTTTATAATTGTGCAAAGAAGAAAATAAAAAGCAAAACAAATAAAAATAAAAGTAGAGAATAGCAATTACATACTATAATTTATGATTTAATTATTTATTTATTTATTATTATTACAATCAGATTCAAAGACCATTGGATAGTAACGGGGACAAAGGGAGGTCTTTTATTTCTTGATTTCTTGATTTTCCCATTCACTGGATGAATAAGGTCTTGATTTTGATTAATGACGCAGTGACCTCTGTCATATTAATCCGTGCTTCAGGTGAATCTGCACAGCAACTCAAGCCTAAACCCAAAATAGATGATATATGAGCCCAAATGTCATGAATTTGTGTCCCATGTTGTTGGACTAAATTGGAATCCACAACTTCCATAACTGAATTGGCTATTGATTCATTGATCCAAGTTTTCAGGGTTAATCCGGCCACAAACATTTCATCTGTTGGCCTTTTTCTTGTGAAGACTTCCATTAGCATAATCCCATAGCTGTAGACATCTCCTTTAACAGAAACGATTCCCTTAGATCCATACTCTGCATGTCGTGAGTATGAGTTATTATGTTATCAAATACCCTTATCTTGAGTTATGAATGGTATTATTGGGGAAAGTAATCAATACTATATTAATATTCTAAAATGACAAATAATTTGAAATAGGTCAATAGTATAAATAGGATAGATAAAATGATACAGAAGGAGTAACATCTTGATTATTTAAGACAAAAAGTACATATTAAATGAGAAAACTATACACTTTGATATTTAAAATTTTTAAATATAATATTTTTATTTAAGTAATTGAGAAAATTATTGAGCTAATTATTAAGAGAATTAAAATAGAATTATATGTTTTTTTTACAGGAAGAATTATCTGTTATTTAATTCTTGAAGGTCAACATGAATGGTATAAGATGGGCTCCATTTCAAAAACCAGTTACTGATATAGAATCAGTATATTTTGTATGTTGGTTAGTCTTGAATGTGTGTGCACAATCTTGTATAATAATATTACATATGGTAGACTGAAAATACAGAAAATGAAAATGAAAAGAGGTAAATTAAAGAGAAGAAATGACCTGGTGCAACATAGCCAAGAGTAGCTAAAGTCTGGGTATGAGTTTTAGACTGTCCTTCATCCAAGAGCTTGGCAATGCCAAAATCACTAACATGAGCAACCATATTTTCATCCAATAAAACATTACTAGGCTTCAGATCACAATGAACCACTGGTATTGAAGAACCATGATGGAGATACTCCAATGCAGATGCCACATCTATCATTATATTCAACCTTTGCAAGAAATCTAAAAAAAAATTATCTGAGTACAACCATTTATCCAAACTTCCATTTGACATGAACTCCATCACGAGAGATTTGAAATCAACATTTGAACAACTATTGATAATCTTAACGAGATTCCGATGTCTTAGATTGCGCATTGCATTACATTCTACATCAAAGCTCCTTGATGTTGCTTCCAAGTTCAAATCAATTACTTTAATTGCAACCATCTTCCCACTTGAAAGCATTCCTTGATACACAGAGCCAAAACTCCCCTTTCCAAGTAAATGACTCTCATCAAATCCATTAGTTGCTTGCACAAGTTCATAATAGGATATCCTTCTTGGAGCTCCTAAAGTTGATAAATCCCTTACAAGTGTCCTTCCAACCTTTTTCCTTTTGTGTTGTAGAAGCATTATGCAAGCAACAATTAAAATGGCTGACACAATTACGGGCAACATGCATTTGATTAATAGCATCTTTGTCCTCGACCTTCGCCTAACTTGTTTGCGACATGGAGGTACTTGTAGGCGAGGACTGCCACAAAGTGCTTCATTATGAATGAAAGCTTGAGCTGTGAAATTTTTGAAAGGTCCACCGTCAGGAATCTCTCCTTGCAATCTGTTGTATGAAAAGTTAACGTCTTTAAGATATGTGAGTGACTCTAAGGATTTTGGAATCACACCAGTAAGGAGATTGTGGGACAAGTCCAAGAAGCTCAAGCTTAACACTTCACCAAGTGATGTTGGGATAGACCCTTGCAATTTGTTATAAGCTAAGGAGAGAGTCTGTAAAGTTTTCATGAAACTGATGGTTGTAGGAATGTTGCTTGAAAAATGATTTCTTGAAAGATCTAATAGTACAAGAGCTCTCAGCTGTGCAATCTCAGGGGGAAGATTTCCAATTAAATCATTAGAGGATAAGTTTACCTCTAAAATATCTTTGAGACTCCAAAAGGAGGAAGGTATCTTAGAGATCAACCTGTTAGATCCTATGTGAACCTTTCTAAGAGAAGTCATATTTCCCAAGCATGTTGGTAACATTCCATAAAGCTCATTGCTTGTTAGATACAACTCACTCAAACTTGTAATTTCACAAATCTCATCAACGATGGATCCCTGCAGTCCATTATAGTCAAGACCCAAATATTGAAGATTTTGTAATCCTTTGATTGTACTTGGCAGTGGTCCGTTTACATCATTCATACTCAGAGATAGCTGTATCAAGTTGCTCATGTTTCCAATTTCTAGTGGAATTTTGCCATTAATTCCACAAGACTCTGCCTTAAGGTATCCTAAAGTCAAGTTTCCAATGGATTTGGGAAGTTTGGATGGTAGATTGTTCCCTGATACTTCTAGATATGTCAGATATCTACAACTTGTTAGTGAAGTAAGGAAATTAAATTCAAGAGAATCATCCATTGTCAAATTATTGCCACCTATGAAGAGCGATTCAAGGGCTCTCAAATCTCCAAAAGCATTGGGTATAACTCCACTGAATTCATTACCACCCAAGTCAATGTTATCGAGCTTAGAAGCATTGGATATACTATTTGGAATTTTTCCAACAAGTTTATTTTCATACATGAGTAGTTGGCGCAGGCTAGCAAGGCCATATCCCATATTTGATGGAAGAATGCCTGAGAGATAATTTTGTTCAAGATTCAAGTATGCCAATGTTGAAATATTGAGGAGTTTTGAAGGAATTGGTCCGCTCAAGTTATTATTTCCCAATCGTAGAATCCAAAGGTGATTAAGATTGCCAATCTCCATAGGTATGGAACCTAAAAGCACATTCATGAATAAGCATAATAGCAATGATGCATTAAAATGCTTAAGCATATTTGGCTTAAAGGAAAAATTATATCCCATACACACACAAGCACGGTGATTGAAAAAAGCTCAAAAGAGAAGTTTGAGTAATCGGTAAAAATAGAATAAACTTTCAATTTAGTCCTTGAATTTACACCATCTTTCCTATTTAGTTCATAATGTATATAAAAATAAAAAGTAGTCCTTAAAGTTCGTGAACTAAATTTAGAATACTCAACTGATCATTTATTTTAATATAATACAATAATTTTATAATTAATAATTTTATTTTAATATGAAGTTTTCCCATTCAAAAATTTTATTTGGTCTACATTCTAATCATATAGTTTTTAAAATTTTAAAGTTCATTTTTTTAATTCATTGCTTAGTTAATTAATTACAACAATATTTTATCCAACATAAAAAAAATATTATTATAATTTTAAATTAAAATTTTGTACTTAAAAAATATAAATATTTATACTATTGCATAAATATGTATAACCGTTATGTACGAGTTGAATAGCAATATATATATATAACAAAAATACACTTTGTTTATAAAAATATACTATATTTACACTAATTAGTATGTTGTACCAATTTTTATAGAAATAAACAACTCTATGTCCTAGAAAACTTAAATATATATTCATTAGCGTGAAGTACACCTAAAAAATAAATTTATAATGCTGGTTTTAATAATAACAGACATAATAAATGATACAATGACATTTTTGAAATTAATGGAACATTTTTTATGCCGGTTATTGGAATAACCGGCGTTATATGTATGCGAGGTGGCGTTTTTTAGTTTGTAATATTCAATCTCTGGGATTTCGCGCCGGTTTTGGGCTTTTTATTTTTGCGTTTTTTTAGTCTATGTTTTTACGTCGGTTTTATTAGAAAACTGGCGTAGAATGTTGTGGTCATCCCATTTACGCCGGTTTTGGAGAAAACCGACGTGATAAGTAAAACATAAACCCTCGTTCCTCAGATCTGATTTCACTCTCGCCTCAGACCTCTCATTTCACTCTCATTTCGCACGCACCAAAGCTCTTTTCCTCCTCTCCCACAGCATCAGCGCCGGCCCTACCACTGTTTTCCTCTCACCTTTCTCAGTTTCGTCGTAATTGAAAAGCCTCGTTTTCCATTCTTCGCATCTCTCTGTCTCTTGTCATCTCATCTCAGGTATCTATGCCCTCTCATAATCCTCAATGTTTTGTTTTGTTGTTGCAAGATTTTTTCGATTAAACGTTTGTTTTTTTCCTATGATTGTTCACTTTCTTCTTGTAATTCCCGATAGATAGATAGGGTTTTTGTTTTAATTATTTCATTGCCATTTTTCCATTTCTTCTTCTGGAAACTTCTATGACCATGGATACTCCAAATATTTCAATTCAATTTCACTAGGCCGATCCTGTAACAGGGAAAAGGTAGAATTTTCGGGACTTGATACGAACCCGAGAGTACCCTGTGGAATTAATCGGGGAGATGACAATGGAAGCGCAAGCAAGAACCACAATCCTCAAACCGGTTCCTGTACTCTCGCTGTGACTGTCATCGTTCTCCTATAACCTTCTTAAACAATTAACCGGGGAAGAAGAAAGAAACGAAGTCCTGGACTCTTCTTAAACAAGCCAGAAGTAAGTTCCCTATAACCTTCTCTATTCTTCCTCCTTCAAAGGTTCATCTCCGTAGAAACTGGAACCCTAAGAACGAATTAAATTTTCAATTGATAATTGATGCATGCTTGTGTTTACACTGTCACTGACTTCACTGGTTTCATCTGTGCTCTTGTGTTTGATCGGTTGGTGTTGGGACTTTTAGTCCCACATCGGGTAAAATAGTAAAGAGGAGTGAACCTCTTTGTTATAAAAGGAGGCTTGGGCCTTGGTTTTATGTACACCATTCAAAAGCTTGTCTAGCAACTTTTGTCTCTAGATAAATTCCTCTCTTTGTTTTAGAATTTAATAGAATTCTTAGTATGCTCTGTGGTTGCAGTTTGGGCTGAACCTCCATATCAGAAAAAGAATTTATTAGGAATATTTCTTGTAAAAGGAGAGGTGTGAGAAGTAAGTTTTGCTAGTGGGGAAGCTTTGTGGGTGTGCGAGTGCGAGAGAAAAATTGTGTAGTTGTAATATTTTTCTACATAGTGGATTTTTCTCTGGTCTTTGGTGGTTTTCTCCTGGTTTGGGAGTTTTCCACGTTAAATTCTTGTGTTGTTATTATTTCTCTATTTTGTTTTTCCAATTTTCATAAGTGCGGTTTAGGAAGAGAATTTGAAGAGTCAAATTCCCAACAAGTGGTATCAGAGCACAGGTTCTGCCAAAGAGGATGTCGGGAAGCAGAGTTTCAAATGCAGTCAGATTTGATGTAGAGAAATTTGACGGAAATATCAACTTTGGCTTGTGGCAAATACAAGTCAAGGATGTGTTGATTCAGCCTGGTTTCCACAAGGCTTTGAAGGGACAGGTTACTCCTGAAAGTAGCGGGTGATGCTGGTAAAACTACAGACAAAGCTGATGATGATTGGGAGGATCTGGATTTGAGAGCGTGAAGTGCAATTAAATGCCTGCACGACCAAAAATGTTCTTGCAAACGTGAAGGGAGCATCCACGGCAAAGGGACTCTGGGAAAAACTCGAGGAGTTGTATCAGACAAAGGGCGTCTCAAATCGGTTGTATCTGAAAGAGAAGTTTCATACGTTGCAAATGGATGAAGGTACTACTATTTCAGATCATTTAAGTATTCTCAATGGCATTGTTTCTGAGCTTGAATCTATTGGAGTTAAAATTGATGATGAGGATCAGGCCTTAAAGGTCGATCGTGTCTCTTCCACGGTCCTATGAGCACATGAAGCCGCTATTAATTCATGGGCATGGTAAGGAGAAAATAATTTTCTCGGAGGTTACTAGTAAGCTTCTTTCTGAAGAGATGAGACTTGGTGGGAGTAACAATCCACATGAAAGTTCTGCATTGGGAGCTCAGTGCTGGGAGAAGAAGAACACCATAAAGAATGTCTGTTGGGGATGTGGGCGATCTGGCCATATCAAGAAGAATTGTAAAGGTAGAGCGAGGTTCGCAAAAAGCTCTGTGTCAGCAAGTGGAGATGCTGATAATGAGGCTAACATTATCTCCGATCTTGATGTCCTTTGAAAGAAGGACATGTATATCCTTATGGCATGGGTCCCAAAGTTGCCATGATAAAGGATATTAAATGTTAGCGGGACCACATTTTGCACACGGGCATTGGTTGACATTGATGCAGGGTGTGTGGTGAAATTTATGTGGATGGCTGATTAACTTCCATGAGAGTCAAATATGGGAGTTGCACCATAGTTTTTTCAGCAAGGTTATATTTCGACATGTGCCGAGTTTAAATGCTTGGGATGGCTAGTTCTGAGTGATTATGCTTTTATGGTGGAGCATGATCAAGGCGTTGCGGTGATAGCGAAAGCTATGAGAATCTTCATCAAGGTGGAGCGTTGTGGGACCACAAAGTCACAAGGTGGAGATTGTTGGTGTTGGGACTTTTAGTCCCACATCGGTAAAATAGTAAAGAGGAGTGAACCTCTTTGTTATAAAAGGAGGCTTGGGCCTTGGTTTTATGTACACCATTCAAAAGCTTGTCTAGCAACTTTTGTCTCTAGATAAATTCCTCTCTTTGTTTTAGAATTTAATAGAATTCTTAGTATGCTCTGTGGGTGCGATTTGAAATTTGAACCTCCATATCGTAAAAGAATTTATTAGGAATATTTCTTGTAAAAGGAGAGGTGTGAGAAGTAAGTTTTGCTAGTGGGGAAGCTTTGTGGGTGTGCAGGGGTGCAGAGAGAAAATTGTGTAGTTGTAATATTTTTCTACATAGTGGATTTTTCTCTGGTGCTGGTGGTTTTTCTCCTGGTTTGGGAGTTTTCCACGTTAAATTCTTGTGTTGTTATTATTTCTCTATTTTGTTTTTCCAATTTTCATAAGTGCAGTTTCTGGGGAAGAGAATTTGAAGAGTCAAATTCCCAACATGATCCACCCCACCACCACAAAGAAATGAATCAGAATTTCACGAAATTTCTGCATGACATTACGAGATTAGTTGGTGATTTATATATGAAACAAATTGACCTAACCTTTTAGGGGCTTCTTATGAGTCGGTATGGCGAGAAACAAATTAAAGTGAATTTTATTTACCTTGCGGTTTAGTATCTGGTTCTTTACATATTTTTGTAACTTATTATGTGTTGATTCTTTCTTTCTCTGGGTGTATTTTAACTACTAGGTCTTAAGGCACTGATATTTCATTGAGAGAAAGAGCTAGTGTGTTGCTTATTCCACTTGCATCACTTTGTTTCGATTCTTGAGTTAAATCATGTGAACACACAGTTAAACTGCCACCTAAGTAATCCCCACTTCTGTGATAAAGTGTATGATCCTGAATCCAAATGATTATATGCAGTTGCCTGGACAGGGTCAGAAATGGGGATTTCTCATCTGGTTACTATTTAGCTACTGTGGACTCCTTTGTGTTGCTGGCATGTCAGTGGGGAAGGTTAGTGGTGTTCTGTTGTTACTCATTAGATGTTTCTACTTTCTATGACTTGTTTCCACTTCCCATGATAAAAAGATGTTTTCTTGCTCTGCATGAGCAACCTATCAACTGCACGTTTTCAGAATACTATTCTCCTTCATTGTTTTTTATGTCTCTTTCAATGCTGCTTTCAATTTGGTTTGTTTAATTCTCTGTAGTGGTTGACACGAAGACAAGCACACTTGTTAGGGGCCCAACAGGGTCTCCCTGTATCTGAATATGGGGTAAGTGTTACCTTTATTGTGTTTCATGTGTTAAGAGTGCTAGTTAATACCTCATGGAAACTTTGACGGATGGCACTTCTAGGTTTTTGCATCAAACTGGGTATTTCTAAACACTATCCTGAATGAGATGAAAAAACTTTCCTTCCTCTTTTCACCTTTATGAGATGGAAGGAGACAATAAAAGATTCTCTTATTTTGCATTTCTCGAATCCGCAGTTGTGCTGTCTAATATTTGTTAAATATTCATAGTAGCTGGTAATCTGACATGAGGAGCTATCATCAACAAAAAGATTATTGTAATCTTTTATTATCTTGTTCTAGATATTATACTATAAGGAGTCTATGAAACTTTGTTCCCATTTTTTTCTTGTTTTGATTTTGGAATCGCGTAATAATTTTGTTCTTATGAACCTTAACTAATCTGGCAACATTGAATCCATGAAGCTGTCCTTTGGAGACTGCTTACAGACATTTTAGTTTCTTTTTTTTTTATGCGAATTTTCTGTATTGTGTAGTAAATTTAATTTATTGCAGCTTAACGCATCTAGATGTCGAGTAAATTTTGGTTTCTTTCACCAACAGATTTATGGTTGGTTGGTCTGTTTGTTGTCCACTTGGCCTTATATAGCACTGTTCTAATGCATGCTGTAACATCCCGCCTAATTTAATTATGTAGTCTATTAAATTTAGGACTAGTATGTTTTGAATAACTTAAAGTTATAAATATATTGGGGTGTAAAGAAATAAGAATGGGGTGTAGCAAGTAATGGCAAGGAGTAAAATAGACCAAGAATAAGGGTAAATGGGTAAATGCCAAATTTTCTTTCCCTCTTACTCTCTCAAACTCGCTCAGCTCTCACTCTCTCCCTCTCCATCGAAAAATCTGAAAAAAGAAGAAGAAAGAAAAGAAGGAAAAAGGGGGAAGAAGGAGAAGCTAGGGCTTGGAGATTGGGAAAGAAGGAAGGGGAATCTTCAACATGCAACTACACTTTGGCAAGGAAGGAAGGTAAACTCAACCATTGACTACCATAGAAAGGTTAGAAGCTGCCCTAGGCTAGGGTGAAAGGGGAAATTCGAAAATCACAAAGGGGAAGAAGAGGAATAGGAGAAGTTTCAAGTTCTTGCTTCTTTTCTTTGATTGAGGTGAGTTTTTCTCTAATTAGGTGATGGGCAACCAATAAGTCCCTCATTAGGGTTTACTTTCATCTCCTCTTGCATGCGCTCATATTTTTATGTTGGAGATCATATGATGGGATTGAGTCTAAGTGAGGATGTTCTTGTTGGAATGCAATTTTTTAACATGTGAATCATGATGTTGCTAGTGATTGGTATGTTATATGAACTATTAACATAAATGTTATGTTTGAAACCTTGAATGTGAGCTTTAGTTACTTGGAATTGGTTTGAATTGAGGAGAAAAGAAGGTTGGAGAAGTGGGAAAGCAGAAAAAGGCGTTTCTGCAGAATTCTGCAGGTGTGTGCGCGTGACGCGCCTTCTGGGCGCGCGCAGAAACAGAATGGGGCTGCAAGAAAGCGCGCGACGCGTGCCCCTGCTTCAATTTTTTTTCCAAACGGTTTTAGGGTTAAAGATACATGATTTTGGGGTTCTAAATCCTAGTAAATTAATGATTGATTGAGGATTTGATCTTTGAGGAATGAGGTTTCAACCCTAGAAGTAAGGCAATGATAAATTAATGAACTTGCTTGAAGTTTGATGTTTGAAATTGATTGTTTATGGAATGTTTGTTGTCTGAAGTGCACTTCGACAACAAACTGTCGATTGTGAATTGTTGCAACGTTTATCAGACTCCCTTGTTTAAGGAATCCTTAATGGGATTATGCTCAAATTGCAATTGAGAGAGGTCAAGGGAGTGCATTTGAGGAAAATAATGTGAAATTGCATTGCATTTTGATGTATGATTAAGATATGATATTATGATTCGAGGAAAGTGATGGTAAGGGATCCGTGAAGGACTCACTGTGATTTCTTTAAATCTCATCCCTTTCTATTTAATGTTTTCAGATAAGCAGGTTCATGGCAACTAATGGTAGCTTGAAGCAGTTTCTCTTTAGGAGAGAAACTATTATGTATTTTTGGTTATGTAATGATATTTAGAGGGTTGAGAACCTTATGCTATTTAAGCTATTCCAAAACTTTGTAATTTGTATTTTGAGATACAATTTTATAGGTTGCATTTCGCTGAATATGCACTCTTTATGAATTATGACTTGGTGAATGACAAGTTTTAATTTATCCATATTTTTGGTATCATCTAAATGTTTAATGTCTATGATTCAATCTAATTTGAATTTAAGGTGTTACACATGCTAATATGCTATGTTACTTGAGATTTAGTCCCTTTTTATGTGGTAACAAAATTGTAAACTGCCGACTTTTATCAGGAATGTCATTATCTCACGTGAACTTAATATTCTGTATCACTTTAGTGGGATTCTCTTCAAGCTATGGAGAAAATATTGTTATGAGTAGGCATGGAAGGATAAAAAAAAAACACACTTTTAATTGTGGTTTTTAGTAAAACCGCAATTAAAAGTAACATTTAACGTCAGTTTTACTAAAAATCGCGATTAAAAGTGTTTTTTTTCGTTTTTTCTAAATTTTTTATTTCTTTTCATGCCTGGTTTTAACGTCGGTTTTGATAAAAAACTGCGATTAAAAGTGACTTTTAAACCGGCATTAAATGTTGACACTTACAATGCCGAAAGAATATACGCAAATATGAAAACTGCTTTTAAAAGTTCATTTTAGCCGCGATTAAAGGTGTATTCTGTACTAGTGATTCAATGAGAATATTAAGATCTACAACAAAAATTAACAAGATTTAATAACTAGCGACTACGGTTTAAAATTGATTAAGTCAAGTCATGCCTTACCTTAAAAAGGTCTGACATACTTCAAAAATTCAAAACATGAGCTTGATCTACTACTTACTTGATATAAGCTTATTTATAAGACATACTCTTGTTTTTCAAAAGTTCAACCTACTCTTTTTTTCAGTCCAAAAAAAAAAAAGTTGTGCCATAAGATTGACCATATGATTGGTCAAACCTAAAAAAAAGTTGAATATATACTTTCCAACCTAAAAAAAAAATGTTGAATATATACTTTCCAACCTACTTTTAAATGTTGACCATGTTGACTATATGATTGTATAGTTATGAAGTCCAATTTATCCAAAATTTGGTGTGCATGATCGTTAATATAATATGACGATATTCAAAAGTTAGATTAATAAAATTTATTGTTTGCAAAGAGTTATTAAACGAAGTACGTAACCCTGTTTTATTTATATTTACTTAAATCGAATTTAAAACAGCTTTTGAATTGCAAAAAACATGGGCTATAGGCCATCCTCGAGTTGTCTAACTTATATATGCTCATCCCATAGTAGCAATGAATTTAAGAGGGTCTTACAAGGGATAAGGATAAAATTTGAGAAAAAAGTAATTTAATGGTTTTTTTACTTTTCAAAAATGATAGATAAATTAAAATGAACTAGAATATAAAGTTGTTTTCAAATTGAGGAAGTATCTAGATGAATATATCATTTTTTTTTCCAGCTAAATATGAAGATAGAAAATTGAGGGTACCTGTAAAAAAGTTGTCCTGTAAATCTAACCATTGTAGCGATGTGCAGTTGCCAATTGATCGTGGAATGCTTCCTTCAAATTGATCACCGTGTAAACTAAACATTTCAAGTTCAGGAAGTTGATGACACATCTCATGTGGGAGGCTTCCATTTAAGTTATTTCCATCAAGGTTGATCTCCCTCAAAGAAGAGATGTTGAAAAGGGATAATGGAATTTCACCTGCATGTGTCATTAATATAAGAGTATATCTTATATTAGACTGAAATATTTTACAGTGTTAAGAAGAAATTATCATCAAGAGAATAATTACTGTATGAATACAGCATTTATCAATACAATCAATCATGTTCAATTAATCAAGTTTATCATGTTATAGCTTTAGTGAAATAATAAATACATATGTGTCGGTGATATCTTACCTTCCAAGTTGTTGGTAGAAAGATACAAATATTGAAGCTTGGTCAAGTTTCCGATGTCATGTGGCATATGTCCTTTGTTGAAACTGTTCAAGGATAGTTCTAAATTTTCCAACTCTTTGCATTGGTGCCAAACTTTCGGCATCTCACCAGAAAGATCATTTGCAACAAGATAGAGTGATCTAAGATTTGGAAGCCCTTGACAAACATTTGACGGAAGATTGCTGGACAGATTATTATAAGGAAGAATAATATGTTGCAGCGATGATGAGTTGTTGAACATTAATGTCGACGATATGTTGCCAAAAAGCAAATTATATCCAAGGTTCACGATTCTCAGTTGATTAAGATAACCAATTCCTTTCGGAATTTCTCCTTTAGAAAGAGGAAAGACATTTACGATGACTCGTATATTAGTTTATAATGCATATAAATACCAGAATTAATTAATAAATATCCTCTTATATAGTGCGTGTAAAAGCGTATATAAGCATAAAGAAGTTGAGTCCATATTGGGCCTGCGCTAAAATCCAACGATAAATGTTATTTACTTCTCCCCATTTAATTTTGCCACTTCACAATTTGACACAAAATGACCTAAATGCCCCTATCCCTAAAATACCCAAAAACCATCTCTTTCCCCTCCCCACCATTCCCGCCCTATGACCACCCTTCCTCTCCCCATCATTCTGCATCCCACCACCCCCACCATCACTCATGTGTACTGCCGCCGTCTCCACTCATCTCCCACACATTCCCAATGCACTCGCAAGCGTTAATTTTTTTATTCTGCATTTTCAAACATTCCAAAATCTTATTTTGGGATTTTCCCGGATTTTAGATTCTGGGTGTGTAAAAAAAATAAAATCACACCTCCTTTGGTTTAAATTCTAGTTTATGGAAACTTCTGAAAATAAGATTCTGGAAGTTAATAACATTGGTCATTCAAAGTTTTGAACGCAGAGGAGGTGTGATATTTTTTTAACACATCCAGAATCTAAATTTCCAGAAGATCCAAAAATTAAATTATGGGATGTCTAAAAATGCCGAAAAAAAATTAATGCTCGTGAGTGCGCCGAAAAGGTGTGAGATGGGTGGAGACGCTGGTGGGGGAAATAGGAGATGTTGGGGTTGGGGTTTTGGGCGGCAAATGATGGTGGAAGGTTGTGGGGAGGGTGGCTATGGGAGAGATGGTGGTGGTGGTGGGGAAGGGGAATGAGATTAGTTTTAGGGTTTTTAGGGGTGAGGGTATTTTAGTCCGTTTAGGGGGAGAAGAGGTGCCAAAATAAAAAGGGGAGGGGTTAACAACATTGTCCAAATTTAACATGGTACATAGCTCAATGGGCTAACAACTAAGAAAAGAATATAAAAAAAAAAGAAACTAAAAATATGGGCATATGGGGCTCAAGAAGCATAAGCCTAGGCAAACTAAAAGAACAAACAAACGTGTGGCCTCTAAGGTTTATCTGAATACAAGCCCAACACGAAGAAGCAATCCAAGCAATAAAAAACCAACTAGCCAGATATCTGTGCTATCGCACGGGTCAAGTTGGTTTTTTCGCATATTCCCAATATCTGTATTTTAGTTATAATGTAAAAGAGAAAATAAAAGCATGTGTTATTGTGTCTCAAGGAATGAGCTAGGAGATAATAGTAATTTAGTCGTATGTTCCCAATATGACTACCTTAGTTGCAATCTCCTCAATTTTTTTTGAAATACACTTTTTAAAAAATTAAAGCTTTACGTTGTGACAAACATAAATAATTATTTTAAGTTCTTTAAAAATGCATGGTTTCCCTGTCGGGACTCGAAAATAAAATAATTATTTATAAATAATAAAGACATTTATTAAGTTTGATATATGATTTAAGAGAATAAAATTATACCGATAACACATAATATTTCCCGCTAGGACTTAAAACAATAACCATTTATAAATAATAGAGATATTAATAAAATTGGGCACAATGAAATTATACTAATAACATGTATTGTTTCCCTGTTGGGACTCAATCAAAATAATTTTTTTTAAATAATAAAACTATTTATAAAATTTGGTACGTGCTCAAAGAGAATTAAATTATACCGATAACGTGTAATGTTTCATCGTTAAAACTAAAAACAAAAAAATCATTTACCATTTATAAATAATAAAGATATTTAAAAATATAAATAAAAAAAAGAAAGAAAATAAAAATTATAAAAATAAGAAAAATAAAAAATTTAAAAAGTAAAAAAGTTAATTAATAAAAAATGTAAATTCAAAAATTAAAAAAATAAAGAAAAAATAACAAAACATTAAGTAAAAGAAAGAATGCATAGCATAAAAGAGAAATATATAATGACTTCCTGATGATGCAGTGGCTTCTTGATGTAGAAAGGAGAAGAAAACATAAATAGAAAAAATGAGTAAGTTAAACGAAAGCGAAAAAGAAATTAAAATTGAGAGCGTGGAATAAAATGAAAAAGAAAGGAAACGATGAGGAAAAATATGAAGTGTGTCATGAACGTTTTTGCCTTGATAAAAAAATCAGTAAATATCCAAATTGATTCCGATAAAAATGACAAAGACTAATTTAGTCTATGATAAATAAAAAAACTAATTTGGCCTTTAAAAATCTTAAATATCGGTCAAATTACTTACTTTTAGGATAATTTTTATGGATATTTTAGTCCATATTAGATACTAATTTGACCAATATTTGAGATTTTTTAAGACTAAATTGGTATTTTTTATTTTTCAGTGATTAAATTGATCTCTGTAATAGTAATCGTCAACCAATTTAAGTATTTAGTTACACAAACAAAATTTTTGTTGAAAAGACAAATGCGAGCGAAATGAGGCATTGGGTTGGAAGTTGAAAATTGTGCTGGGGACACGTGTGCAAAGGGTCTCGTTTTTACAAAGTAGGTTGAGTAGAAAAACAATTAAGAAAACCTTAAGGCTAAAATGGTACCCAAGTCACAACTGGTCCAACAAACAAATTACCAACTCAGTTAGACTTGAGGGGGAGGGTGGGATAATTATGAAGTCTCACATGCATGCATGGAGTAAACAAAAACAAGTAAAAGTGTATATAAGAATAAAGTAGTTGCGTCCAATTAGTTTTAACTTTTTGGACAATAAACCTATGCTTTGAACACTAATGAGCCCAATCCACACTCACTTCATGTTGGGCTTGTGCTAAAATCCAACAGATACACACATATACATGTGTGTGTGTAATTTCTCATTAATTAGAATAAATCTTTTCACACAATAGTAGATGGTTGGTATTAGATTATCTCATCTTTGTTTACCAAAAAAAGATTCTCTCATCTTTGATTTCACCATGTGTATGTGCGTGAAAAACCTAAACTAACACGGAGTAATTTAATGTCAAACTCAATCACATGATGTCGCGTTATATATAGCGTGAGCTCATCATACCCGATAAGGAGTTATTGGCCAAACGGATTTCTTCAAGTGAAGACATGTTAGAAATTGTTGGTGGTATGATTCCCGAGAGCTTGTTATTTTTAACATTCAAAATCCTCAACTGACGAAGTTGACCAATGACAGGTGGAATGGTTCCTTTGATGAAATTTGATGAGCAGTCTAGGTGCTCTAACTTTGACAAGTTGGATATAGATTGAGGGAGAAATCCGGCAAAATTGTTATTGCCAAGATTCAAATGTTGAAGTTTTGACAAGTCCCCTATCCTTGCTGGGATTTCTCCAACAAACCCATTGTAGCCCAAGTCTAGCAACTTCAATCGATGCAAATTAAATAACTCTTGTGGCAACTCACCATAGAAACTATTGCCTTGTAGATCAAGCACAACAAGGAAGGAGAGATTCCCAAGTTGCGGGGAAATGGTACCTCTAAGGCCCATGCTACTAAGATTCAATGCCTTGACTCTTCCATGGAGCTCATCACAAGTGACACCAACCCAATTGCATGAGGATGAAGAAGAGGAGATTGACCAATTACTAACCATAAGATAAGGGTCTAAGGTAATGGAGGACTTGAATGCAAGAAGGGCAAATTCATCGGTGGTCATGTTTTTACAATTCATAGCTAAGCATGTCAAGAAGAAGTAATACAGTGAGAGAGGGAGAACATAGAGACAAGAGTATAGTGTGGCCATTTTCAATATGATGCCCGAGTGCATGCACTGAAGAGGTTATAATATAGGCTTACGTTTTTTTTTCTTCACCTTCAAAATTCAAAATGTTTTTCTTTTTCTATTTTCTAGAGTCAACAGAATTTCAGTCTTTAATTCTTTTTTTTTTTAGGTGCTAAAATTTCAGTCTTTAACTGCGTTGTAGGTCACAGTAGACAACCTAGTCAAATGAGGCGGCTATTGTCAGTGGGATGTTGTATTTCTACAGTGGGAGGGAGTCACATGGAAATTTGTAAGCGAAGGTGGCTCATTTTCTCCAAATTTTAGTGGGAGACGTGCGCATCCCATTAATACTCCCATTAACACTACCAGCATGAAACGAATGTGTATGGATCAACAATGCATTGGTCAGCTGAAGCATTGAATGAGTGAGAGACATTAGGGAACCACGTTGAAGAGACGTTGGGCGGTTCCGTGTATGGAAAACCGCGTGGGAAAGAATAGAAAGATCCACTCCCTCCGTTTCTTTAATATAAGGCTTTTTTTTATAAAATTTTATTGCCTCTTAATATAAGATTTTTTTTAAAAAAAATTAATGTATATTAATTTTTTTTACAAAATTATTCTCTCTATTAAGGTATATTAATTTTTTTTCTCTCTCTTAATACTCTTGAAAAATGAGAAGAATAATTTGAGAAAAATAGTACACATTTTATACAAATTTAATGTTAATAATAACTAACAAAACTCACTTTCTTAAGAGACGTGAAATGGTAAAAAAAGATCCTATATTAAGGGACGGAGAAAGTATTGTGATTTCTTTTTTTATCAATGTTTTGAAAACCAGACTGATCACTAAGCCAGTAAAGTACTAGTTCACGGTTTAATGGTTTGACCATGGTTAAACCATAAATAAATATTTTTAATATTATAAAATTTATTAAGTAATATATCAATATAAATATTAAGAAAATATGATAAAATAAATTATAAATGAACATAAATTGATCATATTATATATTTTAAAAGTTAAAAAATAAATAATAAAATGATAAATAATAAAAATTCATGAGTATGAATATTTATTACTTGTTATTGGACCTTTATTCGGCTAAATAATACATTTTTTTTTAGTTTAAAAATTAAAAAATAGGGAACAATTGGTTCAACCCGGTTTTCATCATCGGTTTTTGAACGGTTTTGTGCCGGTTTAACCGGTCCCTAGATGATTCTCACCGGTTATTTGCTCTACCAGTTTTGTGGGTTGAATGGATTAGGGTCTGTTTGGAAAAATATTGGCAACATCAGTTTAGCCGAAAACATCCGTTTCAACCGTCAAAATGAAAAGGACCATATGAGATACTTTTGGTTTGAACGGACGTTTAGCATATTTGAACAACAATGCAAACAGGCACTTAGACGTACATGACCGATTCCCCGTTCAACCGGCTCGTCCAGTCCGGTTTTCACAATAGTGTTTTTTATATACGAACCGTTGCAAATAGTATCCTTTATATCAAAATTAAAATGTTAAAAAAGATGAGAATTGTATATATATATATATATATATATATATATATATATATATATATATATATATATATACTTACATCGATTAAGGATGGCAACGGGGTAGGGTGAGTGCGGATAGTGCTTCCTCCGTACCCATACCCATTAATACCCACAGATATTTATGCGGGTAACGACTATTTATGGATATTTATTTATGGATATTTATGGGTATTTAATAATTTAACATAAAAAAAAATTATACAACATAATATAATAATATATTATATTAACACTATATAAGATACTATATGCATTTACAAAATTGTATTATTATGGATCCATCCACTAAATAATATCAAATATAATGTTGTAAATAAAAATTATTTCATCTCAAAGTGATAAAACATGTCATAATATATATTATATTTAATAAAAAAATAATTGTAACAAATATGCGGGTATACGTGACGCGAGTATCATGATCCCAGCCCCATTTAATGACTATCTATTTACTATCTATTGTGGGTAATTTGTGCGGGTATCCATGGGTGTAGGTTTTTTTGCCATCCATAATTACAATGCTATATTGTTTAACTACACAATTTATTGTTATATTTTGATGGCTTATCTTAAATAATTTAAACTTTTGCAATTAATTAATTAAATTGGTATAAAAAATTAATAAATTTAATAAATGAATTAATTGACTTTATTGTCTGTCCTTTTTTGCTCTTCGCAATTTCTCTTCCGCACCAAACAAAGCCTACAAGAGTCAACTAGGTGCAAGTTTAGATAGAATAATAAAGCGTGGTCCCTTCTCATCATACTATCACTGTCTCCACTCTTTCAACTAGGTCATGGCATAATGGTGTGTTGGATTAACTGATAGTTGCATCAGAATTGAAAATGGAAACCACCAAGCTTTTCTCTCGTTTATTTAAGAGAGCCCAGTCATAAATTGTCGTGAAACGTTACCAATGTAAGAGTACTACATTGCCATTTTTTTATAAATAAAATAGTGACAAAGTGTGCAACCACTCTGAGGTACGGTACAATATTTAAGGGCTGATATCTCCCAAAAACATTTTTTCTATCCACAATGCTCGAACTCGAGACTTTGCTAAAGGGACCCGAGCTCTCAACCACTCGGACCAACGTGTGTTGGTAGTACTACATTGCCTTTGGTATATACTGTGACTGTTGGAGTAGTACCTAAATAATTACTATTTACTTTCCAGTTATTTATCATTTCACTTGTACTAGCCCTAGTTGTACTAGCCCTAGTTGCTATTGTACTACATTTGCATTTTAAGTATTCTAGAAGGATATGTGCTGTACATGTTGTACTAGCCATATAGAAAAGATCTTTCATTGATTGGTTGTACTAGATACTATATATTCCCTCATGATTAATGCAAGTACTCAATCATTGGAAATCATTACACTCTCTCCCTAAATTCTCACTCATTGATTGTGTACTAACAGAATTTAGTACTCAGAGTTTCTCTTTCCGGAATTTATTCTTCCATTAGATTCCCTTGAGAGTGCTCAACCTTGTCACCATTTCTCCCTCAATATCCAAACGGTGACAATTGGTATCAAAGCAAGAGCCTGGTGCCATGACGACACGTAGTCAGTCCGTTGCTGAGCTTGACCGGAAATTGGACGAGAACAACACGGCGGTGAACTCACGCATTGATGAATTGCGTGATGCCTTAGCTGAAATTCGTACACTACTCATCACCCAGAACTGTCACCCCTCGGCGGAAGCCAGTAACAACCAAACACCACCACCACCGCATGACCCACCCCACCACCACCAACCCCACCACCACACCCCCCACACGACCCAAATGCTCCGCGAAATTACTCCACCCGGATATCCAAAATTGATTTTCCACGATTCGATGGCAAGAAGGTCAAGGATTGGCTATACAAATGCGACCAATTCTTCCTTCTCGATGAGACGCCACCGGAGTCTAGGGTGCGATTGGCCTCCATCCACCTTGAAGGGCTCGCATTACAGTGGCACCTCAACTATATGAGGGGTAGATTTGATGAATACCCTCTTTGGCCGCAATACGCTTCAGATGTGCGCCGGAAATTCGGTGACTTGTACGAAGATCCGCTCGCAGAGCTGATCCAAGTGAAGCATTCCGGTTCTGTGCAATCGTTCATCGATGCGTTTGAGCACGCTCAAACCCAGGTTGGAATTATACCAGAACACGCGTTGAGCATCTTTTTGGCTAACCTAGACCCTCAAACACAAGCCCATGTTCGAATGTTTAACCCCATTTCCATCCCTCAAGCTGCCAATTTAGCCAAACTATATGAATCAGCCAAAACACCTACCCAGAAATCACCCTCCTATAGACCACCCTTCACCAAACCCACCCAAACACCAACCCAAACACAAGCCACTAAAGAGCCTACTACCACCCAGAAACCCTTATTCACCAAGACATCCAAAACCTTCTCTGCTGCAGAAATGGCAGACCGTCGTGCCAAGGGTCTGTGCATGTTCTGTGACGAGCAGTTTACACCAGGCCACCACCTAAAACACCGTAGAATCCAAATGATGATGATGGAATTGGAAGGGGATGATCCCCCAGAGGTGGAGACACCTACTGTGGAGCCTGTGTTGCAGGAAATTACTTCACCAGAAGCTGAGGTTCGTCAAATCTCTATGCAGGCATTAACAGGTGGTGCCACATACCAAACTATGCGTGTTAGAGGCCTCTACTACAAGAAGATTTTACAAATCTTATTGGACAGTGGAAGCACTCATAATTTCTTGGACCTTGCCAAGGCTAGAAAACTTGGTTGCAAATTAGAGGAGGTTAATCCAATGGATGTCACAGGGGGTGGAGGCAACAAATTGAAGGCTGCTTACATTTGCAAAGGCTTCACATGGTCTATGCATAATCATACTTTTACTGCTGATATGATTGTCTTACCTTTGGTTTGTTGTGATATGATTTTAGGTGTTCAATGGTTAAGATCACTTGGTCCAATTTTGTGGGATTTTGACAAGTTGCACATGGAGTTTTCTGTGCAAAGCAGCAAAGTTTTATTGAGAGGAACCAGACCTTCAGGCTTGAAGTTGATATCCAATGAATCACTGAACTCTGCAGTGGACCAGGGAGCTGAATTGTACTTCTTGCAAGTGAATGACTCTGATCCTCAGCTCATTATTCCTGTGTGCTCTGTATCACAACAAGGTACTCTGAACCCTTCTGTACCTGTTGAAATTGAATCACTGTTGGAGCTGTTTGCTGATATATTTAAAGAACCATCTACATTGCCTCCAGCTAGGCCTGGATTTGATCATAAAATCCAACTTAAAGATGATGCTATGCCTGTAAACATTAGACCTTATAGATATCCAATTGTTCAGAAAAATGTTGTGGATAAATTGGTCAAGGAAATGCTTGCACAGGGTATCATTCAATATAGTAATAGTCCCTTTGCTTCCCCTACTGTATTAGTGAGGAAGAAGGATGGTTCTTGGCGTTTGTGTGTTGACTATAGAAGACTTAACCACTACACAATCAAAGATAGATTTCCTATCCCTTTGATTGAAGATCTCATGGATGAGCTAGGTGGAGCAAGTATTTTCTCTAAATTGGACCTTAGGTCAGGATATCACCAGTTGAGAATGGCTGAGGGAGAGGAGTACAAAACTGCCTTTAAGACTCACAGTGGTCATTTTGAATATTTGGTGATGCCATTTGGCCTTACAAATGCACCAGCATCATTTCAATCTCTCATGAACCACATTTTTCAGGACTACCTCAGAAAGTTTGTGATTGTTTTCTTTGACGATATTCTTGTTTACAGTCCTTCTTTGCATGCTCATATTGATCACTTACAGCAGGTGTTTTCAACTGTAAGACAACACCAGCTATTTCTCAAAAGGTCCAAGTGTCACTTTGCAACTACTAGGGTGGAATACCTTGGTCACTTCATTACTCAGGAAGGTGTCACCACAGATCCTGTAAAGATTCAAGCTGTTAGCTCATGGCCAGAACCTAAGAATCTAAAGCAACTCAGAGGATTTTTGGGGCTTGCAGGCTACTACAGGCGTTTTGTGAAGGATTTTGGCAAGATTGCCAAGCCTTTGACTGACCTACTGAAGAAGGATGCCTTTACTTGGTCTAATGAAGCTCTGATTTCATTTCAAACACTCAAGCAGGCTCTAGTTAATGCTCCTGTCCTGACTTTACCAGACTTCACAAAAACTTTTGTCCTTGAGACCGATGCTTCAGGTAGAGGGATTGGAGCTGTCTTGATGCAAGACAACCATCCAATAGCCTACATTAGCAAAGCCTTGGGCCCAAAACAGCAGGCATTGTCCATCTATGAAAAGGAGTTGTTGGCTATTGTCTATGCCATCCAAAAGTGGAGCACCTACTTGGCTCACAAGTCATTTATCATTCGTACAGACCAAAGGAGCATTAAATATATGCTTGAGCAGAGACTCAACACCCCTTTCCAGCAAGCTTGGATGGCCAAGCTCATGGGGTTTGATTTTGAGATCCACTACAAAGAAGGAAAGTCCAATATTGCTGCTGATGCTCTCTCTCGGGTGGAGGGTGCAGAACTGATGGCCCTTGTTTTGAATAAAGTCACTAATGATTTGTTGTTGCAGGTCAAAAATTCTTGGGAGCATGATCCTGTAGTTCAACAGCTCATTAAGGATCTTGTTAATGATCCTACATCTCACCCTAAGTTCACATGGAAAGACAATTTACTGAGAAGAAATGGTAAGCTTGTTGTGGAAAATAGCCATGAGGTGAAGAGTGCTATACTGCACTGGTTGCATGACTCTGCAACAGGGGGACATTCTGGCAGATACAACACACTGGCTCGTGTTAAATCCTTGTTCTTCTGGAGAGGAATTACTAAGGAGGTCCACACATACATTAGAGAGTGTATTGTCTGTCAAAGAAACAAACCTGAGCAAGTACCACCTCCGGGACTTCTGCAGTCTCTCCCTGTACCAGGAAGAATTTGGGAAGCCATTAGCCTTGACTTCATTGAAGGGCTACCTCAGTCTAAGGGAAAGCAGGTAATTTTGGTTGTGGTTGATAGGCTAAGTAAATATGCTCATTTCTTAGCTTTGCAACACCCTTATACTGCTCTCGATGTTGCTCAATTGTTTCTTAATTCAGTATATAAATTACATGGCATGCCTACTTCTATCACTAGTGATCGTGATCCTATCTTCCTTAGTGAAGTATGGACTGAGTTCTTCTCTCTTCAAGGTGTTTCATTGAATAAATCCACTGCTTACCATCCACAGAGTGATGGTCAAACAGAGATTGTCAATAAAGCACTTGAAACTTACTTGAGATGCATGACTTCTGAGCAACCACAGAAATGGTTACAATGGCTATCACTTGCTGAGTTTTGGTACAACACAAACTTCCATTCCTCTATACAAACTACCCCTTTTGAAGTTGTGTATGGACAAGCTCCTCCTATCCATTTACCTTACCTTCCTGGAGATTCTTCCAATGCTGCTGTGGATAGAACTCTTGCTGCCAGAGAAGAAGCTATTAAGCTGTTACAATTTCATTTGGTTCGTGCTCAAAATAGGATAGTACAACAAGCTGATAAACACAGAACTGACCGTGTTTTTACTATTGGTGATTACGTGTTTCTCAAGTTACAGCCCTATAGACAGTTTACACTCAGAAATCAGTCTTTCCACAAGTTGAATCCCAAGTACTTTGGTCCTTATCGTGTCATTGATAGGATTGGCAAAGTTGCTTACATGCTGGAGCTCCCTTCAAATACCAATATCCATAACGTCTTCCATGTATCTCAGCTCAAAAAGTGTACTGATCCTGCTGCTGTCATAGCTCATCCAACTCCTCCCACCTTGATTACATCTAAGGGTGAACCAGAAGCCATATTGGACAGGAAGATGGTGAAGCGTGGGCGCAGGGCTGCTACTAAAGTCTTGATAAAATGGAAGAATTTGGCACCTGAACAGGCTACCTGGGAATGGTATTATGACATCCTCAGAGAGTTCCCTGCACTACACTCTTGAGGACAAGAGTGCTCTCATGGGGAGGGTATTGTGACTGTTGGAGTAGTACCTAAATAATTACTATTTACTTTCCAGTTATTTACCATTTCACTTGTACTAGCCCTAGTTGTACTAGCCCTAGTTGCTATTGTACTACATTTGCATTTTAAGTATTCTAGAAGGATTTGTGCTGTACATGTTGTACTAGCCATATAGAAAAGATCTTTCATTGATTGGTTGTACTAGATACTATATATTCCCTCATGATTAATGCAAGTACTCAATCATTGGAAATCATTACACTCTCTCCCTAAATTCTCACTCATTGATTGTGTACTAACAGAATTTAGTACTCAGAGTTTCTCATTCCGGAATTTATTCTTCCATTAGATTCCCTTGAGAGTGCTCAACCTTGTCACCATTTCTCCCTCAATATCCAAACGGTGACATATACTCCCTCTGTTTCTATTTATAAGCTCCTTTTAGAGAAAAAAATGTTTCTTTTTATAAGCTTTTTTTACAATTTACTAGATACATTAATTATTTTTTCCAAAAAATACCCATAATCAATGTTAATAGTCTTGTCTTGAGAGATGACAAGCCACACTTTAATCAATGTAAAGGAATGGTAAATAAGGAAAAACATACACATTATTGACAAATTTAATTAGACTAACTACTTTTTTTAATAAGCGTGTTTTTGTCTAAAAGAGCTTATAAATAGAAGCGGAGGGAGTACAAAGTTTGCATGTCCCCATGCCTTTGTTTTGAGCTTTATAACAATCTATCATAGTAATAATTTTGCTGGATCTAAAAGAGCTAGGTTTGAGATAAATCCCTTGTTTGTCTGGGTAATATGACGGTAATCATTGATGATCAAGTTACCATGTGAATGGTAATGTGAGTATAAATAGACTATAGTTAATCAAATCAGTTGCAGTGTAGATTATTTAATTTAATAATTAATAAATAAAGCATACAATGACTTAACAAAAGGCTAAACATACTATCCTTTTGGGACTTTTTGCCCCTTCAGTTCTGATATCAAATGTGTTCAATGGAGAAGATTTTGCATCTAAAATGGCGTAGAACTAAAACAGAATCAAGTCACCTGTCCAATTAATCCCTAGCCAGGCTTCCGCATGTTTTGAACCAAGACATAGAACTGAGTTCCTCAACTCCTCATTCCTCGGAATTGCGATGTCATTTCTATATCCATTCACACATTGATTACCTTCTCAATGTCAACACTGACTAACGTTGTCAGAAGTTACAATTGAAGGTTAGAATCGCAAGGCAAACTGAGAAACCTCCCACCAGTCTTCCCCAAATCATCACATCCGGCCACTAATCTACTTTCCATAAACATATGCTGCTTCTAAAATCCAATCAGAGATCCCAGCAGCGGTCTATTTTCAAATCCAAATATATAAATGCAGTTTTCTCCGAAAAGATATTTTCATGTATTTTAACACTCTCCCTCAGGCTAAAGTTTATTAAGCTTTAAACTTGTTACAAAAATACTCTTTGAAATAGAGGGAAAACAAAGAAGCAAATAACAAGACAAAACTAGTGCCAAAACCACAACTAACTCTCATGAACAACAAGCAAACCAAACCGCAAAATTACTAGGCCAGCGCTTACGGCAGCTGAAGTCATAACTGGAATGTGCCACAACTTTGAACCAAACTGAAACAATATTGGGCTAGCGCTTACGACAGTTGAAGCCCTATCTTGAAGGTGTCACAACTTCGAACTAAATCGAAATGATCCCACACGGTTAGTAGAAACTGCAAAATTCTCACCATTTGCCGTCGGTAATTCCCATAAGCCATCGTTAATTCATGATTACTGACGGCCATGGGATTGTCGGTATTTCCTTTGTCGGTAAAGTTATCGTCAGTAAATCTACGAAAACAACAAAATTTTTGTTTGTAATTACCGACGGCTCAGCCGTTCGTAAAAATTACCAACGGCTAAGCCCACTATAATATAGAAATGAAAATAAAAAAAATTCTCACAGATCTGAACTCTTCCATCGGACCTTTCACAACACCTTTCACAATTCTCTCTTCCTCCTCCATTGGACCTCCACCAAAAAACCTGAATGAAACATTCTTAGTTTTATCATAAAACAAAGGAACATAGCCATAGAAAAAACACAAATTCAACACTTGAGTCTCACAATCAATGTCCTGAAATATTATATACATAGAGTTAGTTCATCCTGATTCCTCAGCCAACACCCAGCCCATACTAACTATACCTTTCTTATGAAGATGTGAAACAACAGATACTATTCCAGCATTGTAAATCCCTGCCTTATCCTCACTGCCAACACATACCAACAGAAACAAAGGTACAAATTAAAAAAATAGTTAAATATACACATTCAAGTATTCATATCCTTTGAATAAGTGAGAAGTTAAAATAGTTAAATATCATCATGCTTAAGCGACGCAGCAACGAAGAAAAAAAAGGGGGGAGAGGTTCTCTTACAATGGAGGTAGGAGGAGCAGAGCACCGTAAGGGAAAGATCTGCTGCGGTGAGGAGGTGACCAAGTCGAAGGGAGGCCCAGTGGTGGACGCGCATCCGAGCGCAGTGGAGGATACGCTGTTGCGCACGAAGAACGGAGACATCAAACAGTATTGAAATGGCAGAGAAACACTATTCGAGGACAACGAACGGCGTGCACGCAGGGAGGACGACGATGGGCTTGCGCGCTGGGAGGACCGTGAGAGAGGGATATGAGATTAGAGGAGATGTGGGGGTGGATTAGAGGAGATAAGAGATTTGATGAGGGAGATAACCTTGAGAGAGGAAGATGTGAAAAGAAATTCTACAGCATGAGTGTGGGACTGATTTGGGGACCGAGTGGGATTGTAGTTAGCCCATTACCCACGGCTTAGCCATCGGTGAAAAAGTGAAAGATTTGACTTTTTTGCGTTACGGAGCCGTCGGTAAATTTTCGTCGATAATCAAGAGTATTTTTGTAGTGAGATCACCACTTATTCCTAACGTGGGAGCACAACTGATGAGACCACGATAAGTGTACCGTGCCATTGCAAGTAATAAAAAGGTGAATAAGCGATTATCGATCTCAAGGATAAAAGGCGGCCAAGTACCAATAAACATTAGCAACAACTAAGTGAACACCAAGTAAATTGAATATGATTGATGGTATCAAGTGGCAATGATTTTAAATGAAAAACAATAAACTATTTTTAGATTTTTGGGTTTGGATTGAAAAGAGCTCTTTCAAAAAGTAAAAGGCGTTAGGGAGGAGCTTCAATTAATTTCATACCATTGCATAATGATTTGGTTTAAACCAAGGTTCTAAAAAACGGTCGCGGTCGCGTTAAGGATTTCGCGATTTCGGCTGTTGCGGATGCTGCGTTATGAATCGCGGTCGTCGCGGTGTGAATTAATCACAATATTGCACAAATTATTTTAAAATTATTTTTATTATCATATGATATATAATAAGTTAAACTAATATTTTTTTCATTATTATAAGATATCTAAAATAGAATAAAATAAAAAAGTAAAATTAAAATGTGACTAAAGAATCTGGCTGTTTTTCGAAAATTGCATACCGAAAATTTGTATACCGAAAATTGCAATTTCCGATAAAATGTTCAGAATTAAAAAAAATTGCTGTTTTTTTCGGGGAATATTTTGAAAAATTCACAAATTGGGTGGTGTGCCTACCAGGTGGGGGGTGCATTTAATAATGGCGTTAGTAAAAAGACAAAATTAAAGACCAGTCCAATCACAGACACACCTTGAGGCCCACAAAATACACAACTCATTTTATTTTTTGAGTCACACGCTACCATTCATTATTCATTTTTTTTTTATTTGGGTAAAACAACTCATGATAGTCCATTATCGGGACACATTTGTGCTGATGGTGCTTTCAATTTTCAAATTAAAAATATTAATCCAATTCAACATTTATTACTTCTCTCTCTCTCCTAGATTTTTATTCTCTTTCTGCTGCCCACACACTTTTTTCTGCCCTCAATTAATGTTACTCACCCTCCCTCTCTCTTTCTCTCACCATATACAACCCTTCTTCTCTAATGATCCGTTAAACAGGGAAGACCATTGCCACCACCGCAGCTCCATCCAACTCGATTATCCACCTCCCGGTGTTTGCCAAGCCGCCAAGGCTTGCATCATCCCCACCGTGTGTTTCCTCTCTCCTCTCCCAACCTGTCCATCTATCAAACCATCATCTCTCACAAAAAGTCAAAACCCCCATCTCTCGCCAATCGCTCCTTTTTCCCTCAAGCTATGCCTTCAAACCGCTTTCAATCTCTCTCGATCCGCTTCATCCGACTCTCATCAAATGTTTTTGTTTTTGTTGATCTATTTTTGTTAAAACTTCTTCTTCTTCCTCGAAGTTCTGCTTTTGTTTCGCTTGTCGCGCTGCTACGCCGCTTTGTCGCTAGTTGCACGTGATTTTCCTTCACACCGTGATTTCGGTCGAAAACGGTTTCGGCAGCTTCCGATTCCATTTTGTCACGGCCGTTTTTTGTGTAACGGACCGTTTTTTAAAACTTTGGTATAAACAAGTAATTCCCTCTTTAGATTTGTTATCAAACTCATAATTTTACTCAAATCCTAATTTCTTAGGCAATTGAATCTTTGCTTCAACTAGAAACCCTAATTCTTTAGGTGATTGTAGTTAGGAGCAAGCATTATGAGCAAGAGTTCACAAGACACTACAACTCCCAGACTATTCCCAGACTAAAAGCTATAGGCATTCATTCTCAAGCATTCTGTAACACCCCGTTTCCGGAGCGCTACAGACTAACCCAATCTAATGCTAAAAACATTTGATGTTTATATACTTTCAGTAAAAAGTACTCTTATGTATTTCGCAATAGAAATTAGGGGTAATTTTTTTTAAGCAAAAGAAATGAAAGAAGCATCGTTAAAACCTTCTGATGCAAAACCTCCTTAGGAAAAAAAACATCTAGAAGGAAAAAGAGTATTCCCCCTTAAATTTTATTAATAAAAAAGGAAAAAGAGAAACAAAAAACATGGGGGACTAGGCCAATACACATGGACAAAAACAATAGTGAAACCAATAAGAAGGGAAGCCAAACCTAAAATAAAGAAACTAGATCTAATAAAAGCAATAATGACATGCAAAAACATCACTATAATGACTTCTATCCCAACTATGTTTGCACCAAAGACATTATTAATCATTTGCAACATACCAGGATCCAAGAAGAAAGGGGGCATATCCCCAAAACCCATGGAAAGAATCAACAAAAGCGAAAGAAAGGGAGGCTAAATCGATTCCGATTAGAGTCCTCTAAAATAAAATAATGTGGTAATTAAATTCCCCTAAGTAAAACACTGGATAGTAATACCAAAAGAGGCCAGCTTGTCAGCGCAAGAATTTCCTTCACGGAAGATGTGGGAGACGTGGAACTGCATTTGATTAATAAGGTGCAAGCAATTGAGCACTTATTTCTGAGATGCCAAGGAATAAGAGACAAGTTCTTAAAGTCTTGAACAACCAGCACAGCGTCACACTCAAGCCAAAGTGTGAACCACTTCCTCCTATGAGCAGTTTCAATAGCTATAAAGGCAGCAGAGAGCTCAGTATGGAAAGAGGTGCCAACCCCAAGGAAATCAACAAAACAATCAAGAATAGCACCACTGGAGTCCCTAAAAATAGCACCACAAGCAGATAAACCCGGGTTACCCCTAAAAGCCACATCAGTGTTGCATTTAATCCAAGCACGGGGAGGCTTGAGCCAGATAACTGGAGTGATGGATGGGGCCTTAGGGGGTGGCTAGAAACAGAGAACGCCTTCAAGCATACTTAATAGACCGCATGCATTATCATAGTATATCAAGCATTTGCATTTGAGAAGACAAATCAATCAACAGACCAACGATCAAGTCATCACATATTTCAATGTGGTTAATTATGCATGCCAATGCATTATGAACGAGTTGGTGTATATACTTGCAGCCTTAAACAAGGACAGCAATGGACGAGAAACTTTTTTTTTCTAGTCCGAACAAATTCCCCTACCAAGGGTATTACATTCCAATTGCAACTGCATTAGACTGTTTTTCCATTTATAATCACTAGTCACCAGAAGGACCATCGGGTTTGGCCAAAACGATTACCCATCATTTTCGGAATTCAACATAAGATTTCCAAATATTACAAGTATCGATGCTCAATAGTTAATATGCATCAAGTTCAATTCTTTGGTACGGCCCACTCACCATAAGGAGTGTCCGAGAGATATTGTAACATCCCAATTTTTAAGAAAAATTGTTTTATCAATAAAATCTCAGATACTTGAAAGTAAGTCATGCAGACTGATCATCTCAATGATTTACTGAGAGTATGAGAAATTATGTTGATTTATTCTAAATAAATTATTTATTATAAATAATTATTATTTCTGATGTCAATTCAAATTACTAGACAGCATAGACGTATGCTGCTTTTAATGTGAATCCATCAAATAAATTTTATATAAGTTTTCTGTTTGACGCAGTAACGCGTATTTTGTTGACTAAGAAAATGATTGAATTAAATCAGGATAAAATTAAATCTGAAAATTAATATTTAATATTAATTCATGGTTCAAAATTCGTTGGAAAATTCTGAGGGGATTTTCGCAGTATTTTGAACTATCAGATAATTTTCTATCTGCAATAAAATCTGTAATGAATTCCGATTTCGATGAAAAGCAAATTGTGACTTGTTGTGACAGTTTGTGACTATGTAAAATTAGATTTATGAATTATTGGTGTAGAAATTATTCGAGAATAATTTCTTAGTCACGCAATAAATTAATTTGTTGGTAAATTTATTTACGCGACGAAGTAAAAGTTTGACACTTAGAATTTTTTCAATTGGACCACATTATATGGGAGTAGACTTGGGATGGGTCATGATAAGAGTTGTGGTTAAAATTTGCAATAGATTAGTGAGTCATGTTTAGGTGATAAATGGTTAAATTTTATTGGCTAAAACTTTTGACAAAGCATCTCTAGATTACTCCAAATCTAGTAGTAGATAAAATTTTAGAAAAAAAAGATAATCCCTCCTATGTCCTAAATGGGTCGATCAGGTTAGATAAAAAGGGGAGAGGATTTTATTTTTTTTACCATCACTTGTTATGTTTAAAGTGTAGAAGAAAAGAAAAGAAAAAAAAAGAAACTCTCCTTCCACTTCTTTTTCTTAAACACCGTAGCTCTCCTCCCTTTTTAATTCCAACTTCTCTTTCATTTTCCTATCCCAAATAAATCCTAGAACCTTGATCATATACATGAGACTATGAATCAAGAACTTTCTTTTGTATAAAAAACCTTAGAGTCTTGCATCTTTTGGAAGAAATTTTGGATAAGAATGTTTGATTTCTATTCCTAAATTCTTGTGTAGAGTTTGATGATGATTAAGGAAGCAAAAATGAGTAATTCTATCTCTCTTTTATGAACCCTAAGGCCATGACCTAGGAAGGGAAAAGGGAAAAATAGCTTCCTTTTGAATCTTAGATGTTGTTATTATTGTTGGGTTTGTTGTTAAAAAAAAAGATTTTTGGAAATGAATAATTTTGTTAGAGAAACCGTATGGTTTCTAGATTTTCAGAAAATGGTTTTTATACTTTTAATTAATTTTTATATTAGTGGTTTGGTATTTAGAAATTTTAGAAGCTAAATCTTTGATTTGGTGTAAAAAGAATAAGTTTTGGTTAATTTATAAATTAAAAGTTTTAATAAATTAAAGTTGTGAAGGTTTTTGAGTAAGTTTTAATTTTAAAGTATTATTTTTAATCTTATTTTAATGTTTTAAGAGTAAGTTTTAAATTAGAAGGATTTTAAAGTTTTGTGTCTTAAATTTTAGTTGCTTAATTGTGGTTTAGGTGTTATTTTAGAAGTTTAGAAATTGGTTCTAAACCTTAGTGTTGTTGTCTTAGGATGTAAAGATCGTGGTGGTAAGTGTGAGCGAGAACGAGACAGTATTTCTGACGTTAATAAGAAAGAAAATCTTGGTGGTAAGGGCATCTATAATCTTTCTTCTTTATTCTTGTAGTTGTTGTTGTTTATATGCTTGGATCTTGATTTCTTTGTTTTAAAAACCGAGTTTTTATGTGTATGTGAGCTAAGATGATTTTGAGAAGTTGGATCTTGTGTGACCTTGGTGTGAGTTTCAAAGGATGGATTTCAAATCTATTTTCTTGCAATATGCATGATTTTGATCTTTATAAGAGCATCTTCCATTATTTAATTTAACTAAGTGTGGATTTGTTGTGAATTGTTTGCACTTGATGATTATTGAGCTGTTGAATTGATGCTGTGATTTGGTAATTATTTATGCTTAAATATGCTTGAGAATATTGGTGAGTATGTGTAGGAATTTTGTGGAGTTATGATTCATTGTTGTTTCGCTTGTTATGAAAAATTGAAAGTCATATGTGTTTTTATGTTCAATCAAATATGATGATGCATTGACATGCATACATGGTGAAGTTGACCTGAATAAAATCCTATATGTGGATTGGTCCTATTTGTGGAGTTCAGTGTCAATAATTTCTTTGGAGATGCCGGTCTGTAACATCCTATGATGGGATGGGTCCTATAAGAGGAGCGGAACCGATGAGCCCATTGATATGGGTATTATGGTGATATTCCGGAATCATGTGCACTGACATATATAGTGCATCAATAGGATTTGTATGCACTCCTTAAATATGTTGCTTATTGATTATTGAATAATACGATATTTGGTATATGTATATGCATTTGTTGTTTTATAAGTTTTGTTCTGTAAGATGACCCTTGCCTGTGGTTCTTGCAATTAATGAATGTAACCCAGATAATGGAGACTACAGAGTGTTTAAGGCTGCTGACGAGTGTGGCTGAGAAGAGCTCTATGTGGATGTCTGCTTTGTATGGCTGTTTTGTAAGCTTACTAGAAGATCTAATAAGTGTCGTAGTGTGTCGATCAGCTATGAGAGTTTATTGTATAAATTTCAAGCTGTATTAAGTTATTTATGTTTCCAAGACTTAAATCTTTTGTGTGAAATGATTAATTAAAGTTATTTGTATGGTTGCTGCAATTTGATTATGGTGTCTTTATTTATTCACTACCTTTCGAAAATGCAGCAATACTCTGATTGCTATTTTAAAAGAAGTTTGAAGAAAAATTAGACTCATATTTTTTGAAAACCATGCAAGCAGAGTATTTTATTTTCAAAAGTGTTTAAACTTTTAAAGGAAATATTTGATCAGTAGTGCTCCAGAAATCGGGGTGTTACAGATATCTTAATTAATCGATGCAGATCGACGAATCTTAACTCACTCAACTTAGTGAATTTCAAATTTCAATTTTGGTGTCACATCTAAGTGAAATTGTACCAGAATTAGTTCTTAAGCTTTAGGTCGTTGGAACCCTAGTTGTGCTAAAAAATGCATTAGGGAATTCTCAGGAAAGAGAGGTGGTACGAACACTCTTAATAACCAAGTCTTTCCTAGCCAGAATTTTCCCAGACGCATCATTCAACCCATCCGTTTTCGCAATTTACACTATTTACTCAAGTTCTTTTCGTATGATGGTTCCATTGAAAATTCTTTGTAAGCTTTGGTTAGTTGTACTGAAACCCTCTCGCTTGCTTTTAGCTCAAGAAGCCTTTATCGTTTTACTTATGAAATCATAACTCGGCTTGTGAAATTGCATCGAATTTACTGTTGTAAATCGTCAACCCAAATACAGTCGATCGTCGCATTATTAATTAATTATCATCATTAACAATATTGTGCATATATACATTCAATCAGATCCAAGTCCAAATTAAACCAAGTATGATTTAAAATGCACAATACGAATCAATGTTGCTACGTGTGACAACTACACCAAAATTTAAATGGAGCCGCCACCAATATTTATTTTAGGAAACATTAGAAAACCTATTTTTGAATTATTTTGAAGAAAAAGATCTTTTGAACCAGATTTGAGTTCGGGAGTTAGTTATGCATAGGGAAGGTGTTAGCACCCCTAAAATGCCCATAAAAATAGCACCTTTAATTGTGTAAAAAACATGTTTGCCTTATCAAGAATTATTTCACAAAGAAAAGCAAGAGTCTAAGGTTTCTACAAACAGATCATAAATGAGGAAGATTGACATTTGTTTTACCTTAAAGCTAAATAATCGATCTAATGCCAAAAATGTTAATTTGAATCAGATTTAAAAATGTCTCCTTTATAAGGAAAAAAAATCGGACTTTCTTTATTAGTTATAGTAATTATAGTAACTAATTTAAATACTCATGTTAAATACTCTTTCTCCTATAATTCATTAAGAAATAAAAGGAAGCATTTTTGCCACTAAATTTAATAACAATAACAATAATAGGTAAAAAACAAGTTTACAAGAATCAAAAGAAATAACCTTTTTTTTATTTACCCCTTTAACTGAAGAGAAAATATTGGCGTAAAATTTAGAAGAATATATAGATTTTGAATAAAACTATGTAAAAAAAAAATTGACCCTATCATACAGCAGCAATAAAAAAATTAAAAATAAAATACAAAATCAGAAAGAAGCACAGATAATGAAGACGATGATGTATTAGATCTCAAGATTCAATCTTTTACATACACAATCGTACAGAAATAGGAATGGTAGCAACTTGGAGCGCATGAAAAAAAAGAAAAAGAAAGATAAAAACCTGGTTATAGTTATCTCAGTAACCAGATCGGAATTAACAGAAAAGAAACTGAAACTCTAGAAAAGAAAAGAAAAAGTGTTTATATTTTCAGATTTCTCTCTTTTTTCTCTCTCTATTCTTCAGTCTTTTCTTCAAAAATTGATCTCTCTCCTCCCTGCGTGCCTTTTCGTAGCCCCGAAGGTGGGTATTTATAGCCTTTAAGAGGGAGCCCTTTCACACCCAATCTTCTCATTTTAATCCCTGAAAAAACGAATCGAAAACACAAGTTAGTAGGAAAAGATAAGGATAAGAGATAGAGATTAGGATACTCCCTCCTGTTTTTGAGGCCGATTTTCTGGGGCATAAATTCATGACCCTTCTTTGCTCTGCTCCATCTTCATATTTGAAAAGATGAACCGGAAAAATGGAGTCTTTTTGAAGGGTTGAGATTTGGATTTGGTGGGATCAAGGTTGGGGTTTGGATGTTGGTTACAAGATAAGGTGCGAAAATGGAGGAGAAAGGGGGAGACTTGCGCCGTGGCTGGGAGAGAAAGGAGAGAGCTTGGAAGAGTTTTTAGGTTTAGGGTTTTGAGAAGATTAGATGAGGAAGAGAGAGGTGGAGAGATAGAAGGGAATTTGAGAGAGAAAAATTAGGGTGAGAGAGAAGTGGAGATAGGGTAGAGAGAGGGGGAGACACGGCTGAGGGTAGGAGAAGTGAGGGTGATCAGGTTTTAATTAGGGTTAGGTTATTTGGGCCGCATGGGTTAAAGGTTTGATGGGCTTAAAGGTGCATAAGAAAAGGATGTGGGGTGTATGAAGCAGGGCGCGCAGGCAGGGGCGCTAAGAGGATGCATGGAGAAATAAAAGCGGTGCGCGTGGAAGCTGGCCTGGGTTGCGGTGTGAGGGAATGCTGGGCCAGGTGCGCAGAGTTGGGTTGGACCTTGGGGTGTGGTTTTGTCCACTTAGAAAATTGCTAGTGGCACCCCTTTTTTATAGTCCACACACCTGTTTTCTTCAAAAATAAATTATTCTTTCTCCTTTTTTCCACTCTATTCTTTTCCCTTTTTCTTTTTATTCGAAGACTAAAATATTATAATTATTTATTTTTATTACCCCTAATAATTTAAAAAAGTTAAAATAAATAATAAAATAAAATAAAATAAAAAGGCCGGATAAAATTAGGGTACTACAGCTGCCCCTCCTTAATTACACTTTACTCGAAGGTCTTCGTGCATTCGTTGTAAAAGGTGATTAAGGATAAAAGACTCTAATTTTGTCCAGAACGAAATTGTTTGAGGATGCGAGATTGGCTCCCGACTTTGCTTTGGGATTCTAGGTTTGGTTCCTAGTGAATTCCCGGTAAGGCATAGGTTTGGTTCCTAGCTCTTACAAAATTGGTGAGAGATTCTAGGTTCGATTCTTAGTGAATTCCCGGTAAGGCATAGGTCTGGCTCCTAACCCCCACATCTTTGGTATTGACTACTTCCCTACTTAGGGAAAGTCTGGGGTGCGAGCTTCTTCGTCACTCGACACAAGTTTGGGTCAGATTCCCGGCAAAGTATAGGTCAGACTCCTAACTCTTGTTAAATGGTACGGATTGGCTACCCTATTTTAGGGAAGGTTCGTGGTATGAGTTTCTCTGTCATTCAATATAGGTTCGGGTCAGATTCCCAGCAAGATGTAGTTCAGAATCTAACTCTTGCTAAAGTATGGACTGGTTTTCCTATTGCAGGTGAACATCCGGTGTACGAGCTTCTCCGTCACTTGACACAGTTCGGGTCAGATTCCCGACAAGGTGTAGGTCAGATTTCTAACTCTTGCTAAGCATGGACTAGTTTCCCTATTGCGGGTGAATGTCCAAGGTACGAGCTTCTCTGTCACTCGACACAGTTCGGATCAGATTCCCGGCAAGGTATATGTCAGATTCCTAACTTGCTAAAAGGTACAGACCAATTTCCATAATTGAGAAAGATCTGAGATGCGGGTCAGGCTCCCGACTAAAAGCTTGGGGTCAGATTCCCAAAGTGGTGGGTCAGATTCCCAACAAGGTTTAGGACAGGTTTCTAACTCTTGCTAATAAATAGATTGGGTAGGCTGAGTACTAATTCTTACTGAGTAACAACAGACTAACACAACTGTATATAATATTTTGAGAGGGTGGGTCAATGAACCCAAAAATTTTTGATGGTCATGCAGGATGTAGTGAATGATATGCCGTGCATGAATGTTGTTTTGCTTTTTGAGCAAATGATGATTTTTTTAAGGTGGGTCGTGGACCCAAAAGTATTGATGATCATGCAAGATGCAATGAATGGTATGCTGTGCATGAAATGATGTTTTTTTTTCAGAGAAATGGTGATTTTTGAAGGTGGGTTGTAGACCCAAAAGTATTGATGATCATGCAAGATGCAATGAAGGGTATGCTATGCATGAGTATTCTTTTGCTTTGAAAGACTATTTTTCGATTTCCTTGAATTCCTTTGAGGACTCTGCCCCTAGACTCGTGGGACGATAACTTTCTGTTGGTTGCTTGTCCCCATGGTTGACTTTGCAATGCACCATGTTTGCATATTTCCCCTTGGTAAGTCATCTTATGGATCCTCAAATCTTCTTTTTCATGCTTTGAATGCTCTTGGGAGGATTAGATTGACAACTTCTGATCCTCATATTTTTCAGCGTCCCTTTGGCCTTCGTCCAACCATGAGAGGAAGGATCTATGCTGAGAGACAGATCGCCTTGTGTAGTTCTGAAACTAGAATGAAATCTTGAATGCGAAGCTTGTTGACGATGGGCACAGTGTCATGCAAATCGCAAGTGTACGATTCGTCGTCAAGTAATATAAAGATCGAATCCACAGGGATTGTAACTAATTATTTAACTTGACAAACTTTGTAATTATTTGAACTATTGAACCAATGTGATGTTTTTGAAGAATTCCTAACTTGTGTCAAAAACAGATATAGTAAATTGCGAGAAAAATATTTGGATATTAAGGAGAAATAAAAGTGACTAGGGCTCAAATCCTTTTGATTCTACCTTTATGTTCTTGAATTCGAATCCAATTCAAGCAATTATAATATATTTGAAGTTTAAATCCACAAGATTAGGTTAATGAAAATCCATTTCCTATCAACCCCTTTGACCAAATTAACAAGTCCTAATTCCTTAGATACAAATTAATTAAATCAAGCATAAAGATTGAAGATTCATACAAACTCATACCACAAGAATTATATTCCTATAACCCTATTAGGCATGTCCAATGATCCCAAAGCAAGTCTAAAACCCCAATTTTCCAATTGATGCTAAGACCCTAGTTCAACTCAATAGTGATCAATTATCGAATTGCAGTAAGAAAAGAGATACTGGATCAAATAACATAAATAAAACTTGCATTGAAATTCTGAATTCGATTACATAAAAATATCCACAAAATTCATCTTACCCTAGTCTAAGAGGTTTAGTTCCTCATGGAAGAAGAAGAACTAATCCAAGAAGATGAGAGAGTTTGATGAGATTCCATTGATTCCTCAATTTCTTCCGACGTCAAAACGTGTTTTCTTTCAATCTCCAAAAAGTTCAGAACCCTAGGCTAAAGTTTTGAAAGCCTATATGTAGTTTCGGATCAAAAGGATTGAAAAACCCTTCGAAACAAATTAAAAAACGCAAAATTACAAAGTCTGGGACGAGTCGCAAAGACGGCCAGGAGCCTGGCACTACCGTCACGTCGCTACCGAAAACATATAAGTGATGAAGGAAACCCCGACACGGGCGTGCCATGGGGCACGGCTAGCCCGTGTTTTCTTCTGTTTCTCCAATTCATTATTTTTCACCATCAACACAGCCACGGCCGTGCCACCAGGCGTGGGCAGGCCGTGTTTCTTCAATTCTTGCCCTATTTTGGTATCTTGGCCTTCGAGTTGGTACCATAATCCGTCCAAGTGATTTAGCTTCATTTTCCAAGGCCAACAACCTTCCTTTCTGCACAATTGAACCAAAACCAAGTGCATTATTTAATTCAACCAGAATGCATGAAAAACATGAGTTAGAACTACTAAAATGACTAAGATGCAATGCAAAACTAACACTAAACTATATGCTATATTGAACGCATCACACATCTTTTTCCCCCTAGTTTCTTGGTTTATGTTTCGATCTGTGAGGTCCAATGTTTGTGAATTTGACCCTAACATTTGCCTAGGCCGCTCTTTGCGAGTTTTCAACCTAGCGGGTCCCTTTAACTTTTGCCTAGATCGCCCTTTCAGGTTTTCAGCCTAGCGAGCTTTTCTTTTATACTCTTTTTTTCTTTTTTTTTCTTTTTTTCGTAAAGCAACTACACCGAGGAATTTATATGGATTTCCTCTTTCAAAAATCAAGTTTTGAGAAAATATGAGCAATTTGACTTTGATCAGAATGGACTTTATTAGGGTTGTAACGTGGCCAAGGGTTAAGGGCTATGAAAGAAAAGATATTTCAGGCTCAAAAAGTATTTAAGGGTTTATGAAAACAAGGATCTTTAGTGCCAAGATGTACTTTGATGATTGCTACCACAATTGTCTTGTTTTGCTTTTGTATTTTTTATTCATTTTTTCTTTGCAAGCATCCTGATACGTTGCATTTTATACTTGCTTGCTTGCTTTTTTTTAATAGACAAAATTTAATGGACTATTATGCTAGCCTTCAATGTATGGGTGATCCTTGTTTAGGGTACTTGAAAGAATTTTCTTTTTTTAGGCTCAAAAGGGGTAGCAAGGAGTAAATATTTTTTATATTTTTTGGATAGAGAAAAACGACCAAACTTCATTTCAAAACCTTATTGCTCAAATTTTCACAAAAATTAATTTTTGATAATCGTGCATTTGCTTTACCATTTTATTTTATATTTTTCTTAACTACTTTTTTTATCTCGGATTGACCATGTATCAAGAAGAGAAGTTGAAAAATTCAAATTGCATTTTCATTGATGTATTGAAAAGATGGGAACAAAGTGGGCCCTTTACAAGATATGCCCCAGGGCTTAGGGCAAAGCGTAAAAACAAATGAAGGTTGTTTAAACAGGGCTATTCCTTGAAGTTTTACCACTTGGTGTTGATCAGAGCCCAACAATTCTCAATGGAGTGGCCCACTACCCCAGTGCATGCCGTGATGAGCATCATTTGTATCTTCTTCCCTCTCTTGACCTATACTGCACAATGGCTATTGAGCTTCGAAGTTGCCAATCCTTCCGCTTGTTATCCCGGCTTCCACTCTTCCTCCAACAAAAGCTAGGTCTGAGAAGCTTGAAGAGACATTTCTTATCATCAGATCATAGAAGGGTTGTTAAAGTGTGTCAATAAACGTGGTAACCATCTCCTTCTCAGATAGCGGAGGTTCCACTTGGGCTGCAATCCCTCTCCATCTTTGGGCATACTCTTTGAAGCTTTCGTTGCCCCCTTTTATCATGGTTTGCAACTGGTAGCGATCAGGAGCCATGTCCATATTGTATTTATACTATTTGATGAAAGCATTAGCCAAATCATTCCATGAGTTGATTTTACTCCGCTCTAACTGCATATACCAACGTAGGGATGCCCCAGTAAGACTCTCTTGGAAGAAGTGGATTAGGAGTTTATCACTACTGGAGCAGGATGCCATCTTCCGGCAGTACATGATGAGGTGGCTTTTTGGACAAGTTAAACCTTCATACTTAGCGAACTTAGGAACTTTGAATTTTGGAGGAATTACCACGTCCAAGACCAAACATACTTCTGAAGCTTCGAACCCAATATGATTTGCCCCTTCAATTGCTTTAAGCCTATCTTCCACAATTTGGAGTCTCTCCTGATGGGCCATTGGGAGCCTCTCGATACTCATTAGTGTTGATGGAATTGTTCTTATCAATGGTCAATTTTGCATCCAAGTTCTGCAAGAGATCCAATATCTTGTCCATCTTACCCTTGATTTGGTCGAGTTCTTCGCTCATCGCTTGCTAATTCTGTTCCAACAAGTCCATGAGTCTAGATTGGGCTCGAGTCCGGTAGGGATGCAGGGAAAGCTTATTTGTATCTATTTTTCTGTTGAGGAGGAAAAATGAGTTATGTTATGAGTATGCCATGATTATGCATGTTATGAATGTTTTTTTTTATGTACATTTTATGCAAAATAATATGATGGATAATGGAGAAATATTTTTCTATTACATTCTTTTAATCTATTGTTTTTTATGCAAAAAGAATGCGATAAAAAAAATCTTTTTTTTTACCTTTTGAATGAATAGAATGCGGTAAAAAAATGTTCATTTTTTGGAAATTTTTTATTTTGACAAAAAAGAAGATAGTAGGATAGAAAAAGAAAATATATTTTTGTTTTTGGAAAATCTTATTTTTTTGAATATTTGCATGAGAGAAAAACAAAACTCTATTTTTTATGACTTTTGAAAAATAATGGAGATTATATGAATGAAGAAAAATGGGCAAGGTGCCCCTTGTGAGTAGGTCGATATCTCCTAAAACTTTAGGTTCTACGACTTTTGTCACGTGGAAAACAAGATAAGTAAGGTATGCTCCTTTTGTGATATAGGCCGGTAATTCTTAGATGGGATCTACGGTTTACATAAGTATCTTTCCATGGGTGAATCGAAATACTAATCTAAAAGGTCCCTAGAGCCAGGGGTCCTATTTTCGAATGTTACCGCCGATAATAGGTAAACTATTAACGGGAGTTTTTTCTCAAATGAGGCCAAACTCTAGGTGAGGCCTTCGCAAGGACCCAACTGGCCGTACATCCAACAGGTGCTCACTACGTAGCCTCTCCAAACTTGAAGCATTCTCGAATCCGGGTATAGGGTTCCATTCATAGTATGTGACAAAGTGTGTAAGTGAAAAGTGTGTGAAGGAGCAATTACCTAGAATACTACCCGCTACAAAATAAATTAAAACATAATATTTACAAATGTCTTCTACCCTATGGTTCAAATATACAGACATATGAGCAAAATATATATAATGAACAAATAGGAATAAAAAAATAAAAGGAAAATAAATCCTGTAAGGCAAACAAATCAATACAAACAATTTTAGGGCCTAACTCTCTAAAGTCCTCAGCGGAGTTGCCAGCTGTGACAACCACACCAAAATTTAAATGGAGCCGCCACCAATATTTATTTTAGGAAACATTGAAAAACTTATTTTTGAATTATTTTGAAGAAAAAGGTCTTTTGAACCAGATTTGAGCTCGGGAGTTAGTTACGCATAGGAAAGGTATTAGCACCCCTAAAACGCTCATAAAAATGGTACCTTTAATTGTTTAAAAAACATGTTTGCCTTATCAAGAATTATTTCACAAAGAAAAGCAAGAGTCTAAGGTTTCTACAAATAGATCATAAATGAGGAAGATTAACTTTTGTTTTACCTTAAAGCTAAATAATCGATCTAATGCCAAAAATGTTAATTTGAATCAGATTTAAAAATGTCTCCTTTATAAGGAAAAAAATCGGACTTTCTTTATTAGTTATAGTAATTATAGTAACTAATTTAAATACTCATGTTAAATACTATTTCTCCTATAATTCATTAAGAAATAAAAGGAAGCATTTTTGCCACTAAATTTAATAACAATAACAATAATAGGTAAAAAACAAGTTTACAAGAATCAAAAGAAATAACCTTTTTTTTTATTTACTCCTTTTACTGAAGAGAAAATATTGGCGTAGAATTTAGAAAAATATATAGATTTTGAATAAAACTATGTGAAAAAAAAATTGACCTTATCATACAGCAGCAATAAAAAAATTAAAAATAAAATACAAAATTAGAAAGAAGCACAGATAATGAAGAAGATGATATATTAGATCTCAAGATTCAATCTTTTACATATACAATCATACAGAAATAGGAATGGTAGCAACTTGGAGCGAATGAAAAAAAGAAAGAAAGATAAAAACCTGGTTATAGTTATCTCAGCAACCAAATCGAAATTACACAGAAAAGAAACCGAAACTCTAGAAAAGAAAAGAAAAAGTGTTTATATTTTCAGATCTTTCTTTTTCTTTTTTCTCTATTCTTCAGTCTTTTCTTCAAAAATTGCTCTCTCTCCTCCCTGCGTGCCTTTTCGTAGCCTCGAAGGTGGGTATTTATAGCCTTCAAGAGGGAGCCCTTTCACACCCGGTCTTCTCATTTTAATCCCTGAAAAAACGAATCGAAAACACAAGTTAGTAGGAAAGGATAAGGATAAGAGATAGAGATTAGGATACTCCCTCCTGTTTCTGAGGCCGATTTTCTGGGGCATAAATTCATGACCCTTCTTTGCTCTGCTCCATCTTCGTATTTGAAAAGATGAACCGGAAAAATGGAGTCTTTTTGAAGGGTTGATATTCGGATTTGGTGGGATCAAGGTTGGGGTTTGGATGTTGGTTATAAGATAAGGTGCGAAAATGGAGGAGAAAGGGGGAGACTTGCGTCGCGGCTAGGAGAGAAAGGAGAGAGCTTGGAAGAGTTTTTAGGTTTAGGGTTTTGAGAAGATTAGATGAGGAAGAGAGAGGTGGAGAGATAGAAGGGAATTTGAGAGAGAAAAATTAGGGTGAGAGAGAAGTGGAGATAGGGTAGAGAGAGGGGGAGACACGGCTGAGTGTGGGAGAAGTGAGGGTGATCAGGTTTTAATTAGGGTTAGGTTATTTGGGCCGCATGGGTTAAAGGTTTGATGGGCTCAGGGGTGCATAAGAAAAGGACGGGGGGTGTATGAAGCAGGGCACGCAGGCAGGGGAGCTAAGAGGATGCGTGAAGAAATAAAAGTGGTGCGCGTGGAAGCTGGCCTGGGCTGCGGTGTGAGGGAATGCTGGGCCAGGTGCACAGAGCTGGGTTGGACCTTGGGGTGTGGTTTTGTCCACTTAGAAAATTGCTAGTGGCACCCCTTTTTTATAGTCCACACACCTGTTTTCTTCAAAGATAAATTATTCTTTCTCCTTTTTTCCAGTCTATTCTTTTCCCTTTTTCTTTTTATTCCAAGACTAAAATATTATAATTATTTATTTTTATTATTACTAATAATTTAAAAAAGTTAAAATAAATAATAAAATAAAATAAAATAAAATAAAAAGGCCGGATAAAATTAGGGTATTACACCACGCAGGGCCAAAAACATGCTACAACATCTCATACTGTATATAACAATTCAATATGCTACAAGATGCTACAACATCTCAACAGCACATAGTAATACTACAAGTATTACAGCACAATTAATCAACTAATCAAACCAATCAACAATCAAGGCGAAAAGACTAAACTCATTATATAAGAATTTCTCTTACATCGAACACATTCCAAAAGAGGTAATTCAAAGTTTTCGTCATGTCATACCTCGCACGAACCTTAACAATGCAAGTTCAATTTAATTAAAATCAAAACTCAAGTCTAATGCCTCTAAGGCAGCCACGGGTTTAGGGTTCCTTAAACCTATGAATTACTCAACTTAATCCTTAATGTGTTCTATCTAGCCATATGACATGACACATATTCAAATCATGCAAGTTCTTTAAGATTTCACAAAAACTACATACTTAAAAGAATTTCTAAATCAAAGTTTACCACTTTGAATAGTGTTTTCCTAATTTTGAACAACTTTTTAGAGCACCTAAACATGTCACAAAAACTTGGAAACAATTTTATTATTGTTTTAAAACAATTTTTAAGACATATGACAATTCTTTTTCCAAAAATTAAACCTCTATGGAAGAGTTTTCTAAATCAAGTCACTACTTACTTTTCACAACATATTTAAGGCATAAATAAGTTAAGAACAAGTTACATGCATAAATAAGTTAAGAACAAGTTACAAATTTTTCCTTGAAGTGCCACGGTTTCGAAAGCTTCAAATATCTTTTAAATCATACAACTTTGTAAGATCCGAAACATCCTATCATAAACCAATTTCTTTACCATTTTAATACAATTGAAAATAAGTTAAAACTTATTCAAATCCTGTTCACAAGTCACTGTTTTTGCAACCCTAAAACAACCTCAAATTTTGTTTTATTTTAAACTATACAAGTTGTTAAAAATGCTTTTTTAACAAAAAAAAAGTTGTTAAAAATGCTAGATCTAGAGTCCTAATTAAAAATCAATATCATTACCACTTTGTTACCCTTAAATCAAGCTAAGATCTCACTCAAAATTTACTTTATGGTCACGGTTTTATCATACCAAAACAAAGACAAAGTTTTGTTTTATAAACCTTACTTTTAACATTTGAAACCATGCAAACTATTTTAGATCCAACACATATAAGCTAAGATCTAGTAACTTCACTACATTTAAGCCATAAAATCAAGTTCATATGACTCTTTAAAGATCAAATAAGTTGCTGTTTCAAAGGCATAGGAACAAATCAAATTTTAATCTTACAAACTTCATGAATATGCATGTTTATGGCTAGATCTAACCTTTTAAGCATTAATCCTTCCAAGATCTACCTTTAATCAACTAAAATAAGCAAAAATGGAACTCTGACACCTCCCTAAGGCTTCGGCCTTCTTCAAACTTTAGGGGTTCCACATTTTTAATTTTATTCAAGGCGTTGGAAATCAAAGGAAAGGATAGATCTAGAAGGATTACTACCAAAACAAGCTCAAAATCAACTTCTTTGTACCAAAATTTTGAGATCTAAACCATAATACTCTCAAGAACAAATAGTTGAAAGGAGATGAGATCTTACCATCAAAAGATAGGGAAGTGATTGCTCAAGAGAAAGGAAAGAGATTTAAGCTCAAAATCACAAGTCTCTTTCACCAAAATTGTACTTTTTCTCTCTTAAGCTTTCATCAATGGAGGAAATGAACATGGTGAATGCCATATGGAGTGGGCAGCAACGAAATGGAGGAGGGATAAGGGTGGAAGGAATTTGTTCATTTTGTTCCAAACTAACCAATTTAATTAGAAACTAACTTAACAAACTACCTACAAATTACATAACTACCACTCCTAAGCTTACACTTGTTATGGAAGGTTCTAATGCATATGGATCAGCCCTTATTGATCCAGCTGCAGCCGCCATACATTTCCCCTAGCTCAGGCTTCGTTTCGTCGCGTTATCGATCAATCAGGTACCCGACATTTCACGTATATTAGAGTTTTTTTATACCAAAAACTCTAAAAAAATTCTAATTCATCAGCCCACACCTAAAATTATTATTTAGTCAAAATATCCCCCATGACAATAGAAATGCACCCACCTATCTCGTTTTTTCAATTTACGAGCAAAAACATTGCAATTAGACAGTTTCTGGGCATAGAAAATGCACTAAATTTTTTCTGTAGCCCAAAACTTCCAGAAAAATTCCAATAAATCCTAAATATCGTAAAATGCTAAGATTTCAAAATTTGTAAAATTTGGATCACGTTTGGGTATGTTTCAGTTAGAAACTCACCCAATAGCTTCATTACGGCAGAATTCAACAGAATTCTTGCAACGTAGTGAAAACTACAAATTAGTGAAGGTCATTAATTCCAATTTCTCTTATCATCTAGATATTATTCAAATAATTAAATTTTCAATAAAGAATCGTTAAAATAAAAGTCAAATTAAATATGACATAAAACAGACAATTTAAGAATCCTCCAAATGTTGAAAATTCAAACTTTGACTAAAAAATATTTATCAAGTCATACAAATTATTTCTCCTTCAATAAAATAATTTCCTTTAATCAAACAATAATTTTACATATTTTTCAAGATTAATTCATATTAAAAACAGTATACGTCTATACTGTCTTTTAATCTGAATTAATTATCAAAACAACGAATTGTTTACAACAAATCTTTGCAGTTCTTCGTACTTTTCACAAACCATTGAGGTGATCAGTCTCTATGATTGGTTTCCAAGTAGTTGGAAACTGTAAAACAATTTTCATAAAAATTTGGGTGTTACACATTCACACATAGAACTTCCATTCACATATGAATCACAAATCATCCCATGAGTGATCAAATCATGGAAACCATTAAAAAGATATATTAAAGACACAAAACAAGAGGCATTATGTCATTAAGAGTGGCCCAAACAAAATGCAATAGTAATCCATCAATATCCACTCATCCCTAACACAATCGATTTAGCTAGACATAGAGAAATTAGCAAAAAATAAGAGTTAAGAAGGAAGAACAAGTAGAATCCTTGGAGAAGTATTGATGAATGTCTTCACTTCACATCTCCTAATGAGTTCCACGCCTAGGGTTCAGTGCTTCAAAGTGTATAGCTGCTCAATTTTTGAGATAGATCCATAGGTCGGTCAAAATAAGGGTACTTATAGTAATTGGACCTGACACGGGGTGTCTGACGCCTAGAACAAAGTTATAGGAATGTCAGTTGTAGGCACTAGGCACTCTACAGTTTGGTGCCCTTCGCCCTACTTCTGTGTGACACCAATTTGCCTAGTGGGCACCCTGCCCCAGACTTCAGCTCTTTTTTCTACTGTCGAATGCTCCTTTTTGCCCAAGTACATGCATCTAACTAATTCTCTTTCGAGCCTGCATCAAACATGACAAGCATATGCATAAGGGTCTTTTCTCAATCAAATTGACTAGAAAACTGACCCAATTATCAATTGGTTTATACAATTGACAAAGACATAAACTCCTAAGATTACATGCCAACCAAGGCATAAAGTCTAGTTTTGCATGATAATTCCCTTCAAATGAATGCATGAAAATGAGTATTATAGGGGATTATCAATAACACCGGTCATAGTTATGGTTTGCCCATAGCTGATGGCAGAGGCCACTATCAGCCACTTCCAACTTAGTTTCCTGAATAGCAATGAGATCCAATTTCTCCAGGCAAACCAATTCCCTAATCTTTTTCTTCTTCAGACTGTACCAGCTTGTCAATCATAGATTTGTCATTACCCTTAACTGATATCCGCAATTCCTTACCCAGGTTCAATATCCTTTCATCCCCTAGACTAATACATGATTGTTTATTTGAGACAGAATTGAGATAAGCATGAGCAGGAAGTCCTTGTGCCAACAATGCCAACCCCGCTTCCTTACCTTGGAGAAAAGCAACCTTGACACCAAAAATTGGATCCTCTATGATGTTAACATTATCTAATTCATTCTCTTCCACATTCCTAATTTCAAAACTCTGAGTCCCCACCTCAATGGAGTTATTAGGCCAGTAAACCCTATCCCCTTTGAATTTCCATTTGATTTAGTCAACTGTTGAGTTAAAATCACAAGTATACGATCGTGTCAAGTTATAGTATAAAAGATTATCGTCTCCACAGGGAATTAAAATGATTACTGCTCTACTTAGATTAATTTGTTATTTAGACAAATGATTTGAGGTGAAATTGGTTTAAAGAGAAAATAAAGATCAGAATGAAAATAAAAACTATGAGTATGGAGATACTAAGGATCTGGGTTCACTTTATACTAATACTTATTCACTTAACCAATTCATAAATAGAGCCGAGAAAATATTCTTACTGATTACCAATCATCTATTCAAAAGCTATTAACACAGTTTGGTCATGCAATGTTAACAGTCTTCCTCCTAAATTACTACTCAGTTTGGTCATTCAAAGTAAATAAATAGAAAGAGCATAAAGCGTCAATAGATTTGTCAATTCAATGACTGACTGAAAATGAACACGCTCAGTTTGGTCATTCAAAGCATACAGATTCAATTATTCCTGTAGTTCCGTTAACTAATTGAAGGTTCTACGCCACTCAATTAATTATCAGATAAAGAGTAGCTTATTCTTTTATTAAAGTAATATTACCAGAAATAATTTAATCATAAGAATTAAAGGCTCGTATTTATAAATTAGATTAAGATTATAAGCATAGTAAAAGATTCCCCATCTCCTTAATAATAGAATTAGTTGCACATTATAATTGAAAATAACAACACAACACTAATTCCATAATCCATAATAATATTTAAAAGTATAGAAATAAGATTACAAAAACTAAAATAATAAAATACCAAAGCAAAATGAGTCTGGAAATTGGTTCCACTTCAAACGGGACGAGGAAACCTCTAGAGAAAATTGAACTACAGAAAAACCGAACTCCTCAAAATGAAGAGCTTCATCCTCTATTTATAGAAGAAATAAATAAACCGCGTGAAACCAATTTGTGCACCGCCTTTGATTTTTCGTTGCCAGCCTGTGATAGCGTGAGATTTCTTGCCCATAAATTTGTTCACGTTACTTTTCTTCTTTTCAGGATCAGCGTGAATTTTCTTCTGTGTTTCATTGTACCCATCCATTTGCTAACATCACCTTTTGACTTTTTCAACGTGCATCTCCCATGGTAATGTTTGTTCCCATTAAATTGTTGCTCTCCTTTGATTGGCTAGCCTTTTCCTTGTACATGCAATAGCAGGACGTGGGGCGCTGTGATGTTTTACAAAGAATGTTTTGTGCTTTTGACACCCCCATTTTTCTTTCATACGACTCTTTGATGCATCCCCTATATTTATTTAAGTCTAGAAAACATGATGATTCCACTTCAAATAAAATTTGTGAAATATATTCATTTTTTTTTATTTTTCAAAATTCTTCTTTTTTTCATTCTTTTCGTATTTTGCATTTCCTATACAAAATAAAGTAAAATGGGTAAGTATCTAAATAATAATAATCGTAAAATATGCTAAACTATACCCAAAATACTTATGTAAATTGCACATTTTTGTGGTTTATCATCAACTGAGCTCCAAATTTCAACTCCTCTACAGGGAAAAACAATCTCAATCCAGGGGATACTAGATGATTAACCCCTGATGAAGTAGCCTCCTTCCTAACCTTATTTACCAACTGAATGGAGACCCCTATTTCCCTAATTGAGCAAGGCATCTGAAACTCCAAGGGTCCGCTCTCCTTCCGTGAGGACAAAGATTTTGAATGCCTAGCCCCCTCTTCATTTAATGTAAGGGACATCATTCTAAATTTAGGATTATTGAGAGGAAAGTGAAAAGGTTTTATGTAGGGACCATACCTCATTCCGTGAACCCGTGAGTCCAACTCGATGACATTAACTTATTTTTTTTTTATTTTTTTATATAATTTATTATCACACGATCATGATTTATGATAGATGAGACACTACTTGCTCACTTAGAAATTAGGGTTTTTTATATTTTGTGAAAATTTTGAGGAATAGAATGCCATTTTAAAAACTGTGAAATTTAGTTTGAGTGTTGCTGGAAATTTTGTGGAACTTTAAGTGCTAAATGACATTATTTTTAGAATTTTGAAAGTTTTTTTTCATGACCCGCGAACCCAACACGAACCAATTGACTCATCACTGGATTGGTTTGGTTCGAATTTGACATAAAAACTATGAGTTTTCGACCCAACCCAGAAAGAGAAAATTTGGTTGGTTCCGGCATCGGGTTTGGTCAAAATCGACCCAACTCAGCGTGTGTACATCCCAAGATCCCACATGTTTTGTTATTCTTCACATGCCAGCAAAGAAATGGGACAGAGAAAGCACAAAAACTTTGATTACCTTTTTTATCCTTCTATATGTACAACTTTTCACGTGTAAGTTGTTAGGAAGCTAAAGAGGAAATTTGGGATCTAAAGACTAAAGCTACGGAAGGAGAAGGGAAAGAGAAAACTATGCTATTGAAAATTAAAATTCTTCTTCATTCGTTGGTAATTCTGAAAAGGGAACCTCACACCTTAAATGACCTATCTTGCCAGAGAGAAACGATCCAAGTCATCCAGGTGTCACACAATCTTAAAAAACATAAAGAAATTAAAATAAAATTAACAATTTTTTTAGTTGGATTTCTAAGTCTAATTCATGGGTTGGGTTCAATATAAGCCCACTATCATTGCCACGGGGTTCAGATTGAACCTTGCCCTCAAGGTTCTGGGCTAGCTTTAGATGCACCCATATTAGGCCTGTGTTGAAACCTCCAGCTTGGATTGTGAAATTAACACATTGTTTGGTTCCTATGAAAATAGAAGGAAAGAAAGCCCAAAAGATTGAAAGTTTCTTGAAAGTTGGGCTTCTTTCGTTTGGTTCTCTTATAATAGGGAAGGAAAGAACACTTTAGGTAGGGTCCACAACCAATTTGTTTTCGCTAAATTTGGGAGGAAACGGCACGAAAGAGCATCATTTGAGTGAAAGTCAAATACAACCTTGCTTTGAGTGGCTAATTTATTGACAAGTCCTTTTTATTGACGTTGTAGTATATATTTCAACGAAATGAATGAATCATATAATAATATTATAATATCTTTACTGGATTTGGCTATTCCTCTAGTATAGTTTATCGAATTTATTTGCATGTTACCAAATTATATTAGACATAGTTTGATCTTTCTGAATTTTGTTAGTAAATATATTATATATTTATATATTTATTTATATTTATAAATATATATTAATTTATATATATACATATTATTTTATTAATAAATGCAAATCTATATATTTATTGGCATATATAAACACTCACATTCCAATTTTACATAAGGATATTTTTGTCATTTATCGAATATATATCTTTCTTTCCCTTCACTTTCTCTTCACTTTCCCTCAAACCAAACAACCAAAAAATCATCTCACTTTCTAATTACTTTTTACTCAATTTCATTCCTTTAACTTTCTTTCCTTTTACTTTCTCTCCTCGTCCAAACAAAGTGATAATGACCTAACAAACAAAGTTCACTGCATAAAAGGATGGGTTGGGGCAGTCCTGTATTCAAGCCAGGACATGTTTTTGTCTTCATATATAATAGAAAATAGAATGATTAGCATAGTAAGTTAGGACAGAGTTGGTAATGTTGCTGGATATTGACAACCATTTCATCTCACAGGTAACCATTTTTTTCAGAATATATATATATATATATATATATATATATATATATATATATATATATATATATATATAAACAGGAACTGCAGAAGTGTTAATAAGACAAATGCATTAAGCACACAAGCTGCACAAAACAATTATGTTTACAACAAAGTCCAGATGACCAGTAATACAAGTTTCTAAAAGCTTGGAGTTACTCAGATAATTTTTGTTATATCTGAATTCGAAAATATTTGAAAATCGAAAATCACCGACTGAAATTACTGAGATGAGTCGCGGACTAGGTCGCTCTCTTTAAGACGTTTCGCGGCACTGCTCTAAGGTGCAAGCAGGCTATCAACCACGACGTCCCCAGGATAAAACAAATGCATTTAAAATTCGAATTCCGTTGCAATGCGGAAATTCGTTCATAGATAATACACCTTCAGTATGGTATTAAACCACTCGGAAATACGGTTTAGGAAAACCGGTCGTTGTTTGCACACGTTGAATGAAGAAAAAAACGGGAGAGAGAAGAGAGTACTCTGTAAGTGCGTCGAGTTTGAGGCAATTTGAAACTGATGCGGCGTTTCAAATTTGTAGGTGAAACAGGCTTGTTGAACACGAAATTAAATCCGATCGTGATCGTTGATCGTGGTGAGAGATTTAAGGATAATGATTTGACTCAATTCGCTCGTTGAGGGATTTTCGGATCTGATGGAGTAGTGACTAAGTCGCACAGTTTAAATTTAAATTTAAAATAAAAAATTTGAATTTTTAATTTTTTCGTGTACTAAAAAATAAATACACCCAAGGCCCAAGCCCAAGCCCGGCCCGCCCCGCCGGTCGGACGGCGGCGCGCGCGCGCGTGTGTGGTGGTCACTTTGTGTGCGTCCTTTCCCGTTTATAAAACTGGGTACCCCTTGGGGCACATCCCAAGGTGGTGAGCTCCACATATATAAACACTCATAAAGTGTCTATTCTCTCCTATGTGGGACTTCCCAATTTTTTCAATTCATTACTCCAAGTTCCAACAATCCCCCACTTGAATTTAAAAAAAAAATTCAGAAATAGCGTCAAACGCCTCATTAAGATTGTGCATAAGCCGAGGTGTCTTCCAACTTGAACCTTTGCATAGTGATTAGGATTTAGATTTAACAAGAGTGACTCGTAGTCTTGAACTCTATCTCTAATATCAAAATCACACACACTCTTATCAATAGGTGTATTCTTCAAATGCCCGTGCGTTAATGGCCCTGCACGTCTATCCCAGTATAGTGAACGCTCTAGGAATTCTGCCCAAGATTCCATAGGAAGCGGCCCCACTTCCACATTCACATAGGTGAGTCTATCAGAAGTACTCCTGTAGCTAGGTACTTCACTCCACATAGAGCATAGATCTCATTAAGAGTTTCTATTACCTCATCCTTTAATCGCTTCAGGAATCATGCCTCTTGACTTATAATAGCATGTTCATCTCTTATCACATCACAACTTGTTATTACCCTTTGAACCTAATTCTTGGGATCTCCAGTCTTTTAGGTTGGGTTACCATCATGAGTGACTCATGGTTCCAAAGGCAGTAGTCCCATCCTTTTAGATGTATTTTGGACTTTCTCTCTAGCTAATCCTTTCACAAAGGATCGGCCAAATTTTCATCGGTCGTACATGATCCACTCTCACAGCTCCTTTTGAGAGAAATTCTCTCACAGTGCTGTTGCTTACGACGTATCTGTCGCCTTTTACCATTGTAATAACGATTCTCTATTTTTGCAATAGCCGCGGTACTATCGCAGTGGATCAACACAGCTGGCAACGGTTTTTCCCATAACGGAATCTCAGCTAGCAAGCATCTCAACCAGCTTGCTTCCTCACTAGCTGTAGCTAGTGCTATCATTTCGGACTCCATAGTGGATTGTGCTAGTATAGTCTGTTTCTTAGACTTCCAAGAGACGGCACCTCCAGCTATGCTAAATATATAGCCACTAGTTGCTTTGGAGTCATCTGACAGAGTATTCCAGTCAGCATCACTGTACCCTTCAAGTACAGCTGGAAATCTCTGATAGTGTAATCCGAGATTCATGGTCCTTTTTAGGTATCTCATGACTCTCTCAATGGCATGCCAGTGCTCCATACCAGGTCGACTTGTAAACCTGCACAACAATCCCACGACATAGGCTATGTCGGGTCTAGTACAATCAGTGGCATACCTTAGGCTACCAATGATGCTCGCATATTCTGTTTGTCTAATACCTTCCCCAGTGTTCTTAAAAAGTTTTACACTTGGATCATATGGTGTACAAGCAGGTTTACAATCAAAGTAATTGTATTTCTTCAAGATCTTCTCAATATAGTGAGATTGATCCAAAGAAATTCCTTTTTCCGATCTAGTAATTTTAATCCCAAGGCTTAAACTTGCTTCTCCGAGGTCTTTCATGTCAAAGTTGTTGCACAACAATGATTTCACATTATTCACAACATGAATATTTGAACCAAATATGAGTAAGTCGTCTACGTAGAGACATATGATAGTGCAAATGTCATTTTCGGATTTGTAATAAATACATTTGTCACTTTCATTCACTTTAAACCCATTCGAGATAATCAAATTATCAAACTTTTCATGCCAATGTTTAGGAGCTTGTTTGACACCATACAGAGATTTATCTAACTTACGGACCTTGCTCTCTTGTCCAGGACTACAAAACCCTCGAGTTGCTCCATATAGATTTCTTCTTCCAATTCACCATTTAAAAAGCGGTTTGACATCCATCTGGTGTACTATCAAATTATGAATAGAAGCCAGTGAAATAAGTACCCTGATGGATGTAATTCTTGTAACGGGTGAAAATGTGTCGAAGAAATCTATATTTTCTCTTTGTCTAAAACCCTTGGCTACAAGGCGAGCCTTGTATTTATCAACAGTTCCATCAGGTTTTAGCTTCTTTTTCAAAATCCATTTGCAACCTATTGGTTTGCAACCAGGAGGCAAGTCCACTAAATGCCAGGTCTTGTTAGACTCTAGGGAATCCATTTCATCATTTATGGCTTCTTGCCACAAATCTGCATCCAATGAAGACAAAGCTTCTTGAATGCTAGATGGATCCTCTTCTAATGTATAGACCGTATAATCAGGTCCATAGTCTTTAGCAACCCGTGCTCTCTTACCTCTACGAGGTTCCATTTCCCTTTGCTCATTATTCTCAATGTTCCTAGGCACAGAACCTTGACTAGTTCCGGTGCCCCCACTATTTCTTGATTTAAAAGGGAATCTATTTTCATAAAAGTCAACATCATTTGACTCTATGATCACTTTGGCATTCAGGTCATAAAACCTGTATGCCTTACTGTTTACTGCATACCCAATGAATACACATTCATAGGCTCTACTGGCGAGTTTGACTCTTTTTGGATCCGGGATCCTGACATAGGCCAGGCAACCCCAGGTTCTAAAATAAGACACATTCGGTTGTCTTTTCTTTAATATCTCAAATGGAGAAATTTTATTCTTGGATTTAGGTACTCTGTTGAGCACATAACAGACAGTTAATAAAATTTCCCCCCACCAGTAAGGTGCAGCGCTAGAGTTGAGCATAATAGCAACAACTAATTCAGTAAACGTTCTATTTTTCCTTTTCGCTACCATTTATTTCTGTGAATATGGTGCAGTCGTTTCATGTATGATTCCATTTGATTTATAAAAATCATTAAATAATTGGGAGTCATACTCAGTTCCTCTATCACTTCGAAGTCTCTTAATCTTTTTCCTAAATTGATTTTCAATTTCAGTTAGGAAAACTTTGAACATTTCAAACGCTTCACTTTTATTTTTCATAAGATATACAAAAGTATAATCGGAGCAGTCATCTATAAAAGTGATAAAATATCGTTTACCATTTCTGGTCAACGTTCCATCCAACTCGCATATATCAGAATGAATTAAATCTAACGGTTCAGATTCTCCAAATACGGATTTATGCGGCGTTTTCGTAATTTTAGCTTGACTGCAAAATTCGCATTTTTCTAAATCATTAAACGATAATTTTGGAATAAATCCTAAATTGCACATATTAGAAATAATGCGTTTGTTCACATGACAGAGACGAGTATGCCAAATATTAAAATCACAAAGCATATAAGCAGAAGTGGAAATTTTATTCATTTCAATGTTCAATTTAAACATGCCATCAGTTGCATACCCTTTCCCTACAAAAATACCATTTTTAGTAATGGTGTACAAATCCCCCCCAATAGGCGAGTAAACCTCGCCTTGTTCAAAAGGAAGCGAAACTAGATTCTTCCTTATTCTTTGAGTATGCATCACATCTTTCGAATAAGAGTTTTTCCGTAGTGAAGTCCATTTCGACATCTCCAAAGACTGCAACATTAGTGGTGTGGGCATCGCCAACAAAGACTTTCATATCTTCAAAGCGGTGTATGTTTTAAACATAGCACGGTCATTGCGCATACATGGCGAGAGGCGCCAAAGGTCCACCCACCAACCATCGATCCACCAACTACGTTGATTTCGGTAATCATAGCCACAAATGGCTCTTGATCGAGTGCTGCAGCGAAGCTTGGCTTTGTTCCTACACTTTCGTGCCATATGACCTGGTTTGCCACAATTAAAATAGATGAATTGTGGGCGTGCATCATTTCTAGGAGATGGTTGAGGTTTCGATTTGGGACCTTTGGAGGGTTCCCATTCTTGTTCTTGATTCTTTTGAGGTGAGTGCGGTTCGATTCTTAAAGATTTGCCGGTTGGCTTCGTGAACCGCTCGATGGTTTTCTTGTTTGAAACAAACAAGACTTCTTCTTTCTGATCTTGTTTTCTGGATTCTTCCTCAATTCGAAGGCGGGTAATCAGGCCTTCCAATGACAGTTCCTTGGTTTTGTGCATTAAAGTGTTTTTGAAATCCTTCCACGCAGGGGGTAATGTGTCAATTAGAACAGCCACCTGAAACTGTTCATCCAGGGTCATACCTTCAGAAGTGATTTCTTGAGCAATTTTCTGAAGCTCATGGGATTGAACCTCAACAGATTTGTCGTTAGACATTCTAAAATTTATATAGCGGCTCACTGCATATTTTTTAGCGCCCGCTTCTTCAGTATCATATTTCTTTTTCAGAGCATCCCAGACATCTCTTGCGGTCTTACGAGTGCCATAGTAATCATACAGTTCATCACTCAGACCGTTCAGAATGAAATTCTTGCAGAGATAGTCATGCTCATTCCATAGGAGTATCTCTTTATTTGTTTTATCCTGTTCTTCCTTTTCAGCTTTTTCGTTCAACACTGGAATGTCATCTGTCAAGACGTTGGCAACCTTTTTAACGGTTAAGAAAAATTGCATCTTTGTTGCCAAGACTTGAAGTGAGATCCTCAAACCAAGCGGTTTGTTGAAGTCATTAGCAGAACCAGATCCGATAATTTCAACGGTGTCCATGGTTGATTTCAAACGTCTTAAAATTGTTATATCTGAATTGAAAATATTTGAAAATCGAAAATCACCGACTGAAATTATCGAGATGAGTCGTGGACTAGGTCGCCTCTCTTTAAGGCGTTTGGCGCTTTGCTCTAAGGTGCAAGCAGGCTATCAACCACGACGTCCCCAGGATAAAACAGCTCAGACGAAAATTCGAATTCCGTTGCACTGCGGAAATTCGTTCATAGATAATACACCTTCAGTATGGTATTAAACCACTCGGAAATACGGTTTAGGAAAACCGGTCGTTGTTTGCACACGTTGAATGAAGAAAAAAAACGGGAGAGAGAAGAGAGTACTCGGTAAGTGCGTCGAGTTTGGGGCAATTTGAAACTGATGCGGCGTTTCAAATTTATAGGCGAAACAGGCTTGTTGAACACGAAATTAAATCCGATCGTGATCGTTGATCGTGGTGAGAGATTTAAGGATCATGATTTGACTCAATTCGCTTGTTGAGGGATTTTCGGATCCGATGGAGTAGTGACTAAGTCGCACAGTTTAAATTTAAATTTAAAGTTAAAAAATTGAATTTTTAATTTTTTCGTGTACTAAAAATTAAATACACCCCAAGGCCCAAGCCCAAGCCCGGTCGGTCGGACGGACGGATTGGCGTGCAAGGCAGGCAGTGTGTGGTGGTCACTTTGTGTGCGTCCTTTCCCGCTTATAAAGCGGGTACCCGCCAGGGCACATCCCAAGGTGGTGAGCTCCACATATATAAACACTCATAAAGTGTCTATTCAATCCTATGTGGGACTTCCCAATTTTTTCAATTCATTACTCCAAGTTCCAACAATCCCCCACTTGAATTTAAAAAAAAATTCAGAAATAGCGTCAAACGCCTCATTAAGATTGTGCATAAGCCGAGGTGTCTTCCGACTTGAACCTTTGCATAGTGATTAGGATTTAGATTTAACAAGAGTGACTCGTAGTCTTGAACTCTATCTCTAACATCAAAATCACACACACTCTTATCAATAGGTGTATTCTTCAAATGCCCGTGCGTTAATGGCCCTGCACGTCTATCCCAGTATAGTGAACGCTCTAGGAATTCTGCCCAAGATTCCATAGGAAGCGGCCCCACTTCCACATTCACGTAGGTGAGTCTATCAGAAGTACTCCTATAGCTAGGTACTTCACTCCACATAGAGCATAGATCTCATTAAGAGTTTCTATTACCTCATCCTTTAATCGCTTCAGGAATCATGCCTCTTGACTTATAATAGCATGTTCATCTCTTATCACATCACAACTTGTTATTACCCTTTGAACCTAATTCTTGGGATCTCCAGTCTTTTAGGTTGGGTTACCATCATGAGTGACTCATGGTTCCAAAGGCAGTAGTCTCATCCTTTTAGATGTATTTTGGACTTTCTCTCTAGCTAATCCTTTCGTCAAAGGATCGGCCAAATTTTCATCAGTGCGTACATGATCCACTCTCACAGCTCCTTTTGAGAGAAATTCTCTCACAGTCTTTGTGCTTACGACGATCTGTCGCCTTTTACCATTGTAATAACGATTCTCTATTTTTGCAATAGCCAGCGGTACTATCGCGGTGGATCAACACACCGGCAACGATTTTTCCCATAACGGAATCTCGACTAGCAAGCATCTCAACCAGACTTGCTTCCTCACTAGTCAGTAGCTAGTGCTATCATTCGGACTCCATAGTGGATTGTGCTAGTATAGTCTGTTTCTTAGACTTCCAAGAGACGGCACCTCCAAATTATGCTAAATATATAGCCACTAGTTGCTTTGGAGTCATCGACAGAGTATTCGATCGGCATCACTGTACCGCTTCAAGTACAATTTGAAATCTCTGATAGTGTAATCCGAGATTCATGGTCCTTTTTAGGTATCTCATGACTCTCTCAATGGCATGCCAGTGCTCCATACCAGGTCGACTTGTAAACCTGCACAACAATCCCACGACATAGGCTATGTCGGGTCTAGTACAATCAGTGGCATACCTTAGGCTACCAATGATGCTCGCATATTCTGTTTGTCTAATACCTTCACCAGTGTTCTTAAAAAGTTTTACACTTGGATCATATGGTGTACAAGCAGGTTTACAATCAAAGTAATTGTATTTCTTCAAGATCTTCTCAATATAGTGAGATTGATCCAAAGAAATTCCTTTTCCGATGGAGTAGTGACTAAGTCGCACAGTTTAAATTTAAAATTAAAAAATTGAATTTTTAATTTTTTCGTGTACTAAAAAATACACCCCACCCCACCGGCCGGATGGCGGCGCGCGCGTGGTGGGCACTTTGTGTGCGTCCTTTCCCGTTTATAAAACTGGGTACCCCTTGGGGCACATCCCAAGGTGGTGAGCTCCACATATATAAACACTCATAAAGTGTCTATTCTCTCCTATGTGGGACTTCCCAATTTTTTCAATTCATTACTCCAAGTTCCAACAATTTTACTGAAGACTGTAGTTCCCAAAACATGAACAATTTTTTTTTCCTTTTTTACCTATTTTATAAAGGGGATCAATGGTGGTTCCCCACTCCCCCTTATATGACTCGAACCCACGTCTCTTTAGGTGTAGATGAAGCGTCTTACCAACTGAGCTGCACTTCAGTGTCCAAAACATGAACAAATTGACCGCTATAAAACACAAAAAAAGTTTTGTAGGAGGATCAAACAAGCACATAGGGAAAACAAATACTAAGCTGGCATATGATGAAGGTAGGAGAGACAGCTCATATCCAACCACCTAACAGTAGCACATGCCATAAAACTGGACCAGAGCCAGATATCTACAATCACACATTATTATACTCCACTCAACAAATTATATCACCATTCACCAACCATCATCCACCTGGGCTGCTACTATCCCTCTACTCAAGCTAAACGAAATTTTTCTCCTAAAGTTGTGCCCACAAATAATAGCATCACAGTTTTAACTACATGCAGCAGAAACTGAAATAAGTGTCATCACATCCAGCTATTTTTCCCCCCAAATTGAGAGAAACTGGATGGTAGTAGACTCTACAATTCTTGAAGTTTTTCGATAGATTTAAATTTTTACATTGATTGATAACTCAAATAAAAAGAAAGCTGCATATGAAAATGGATGTTAGCAGACTCTACAGTTGTACCGAACTGAGGCTTCTCTAATTATTACAGAAAACAGTGTATTAGTATACCATGACGAGCTTTCACAATAGAATAAAATTTGAGAATTAAGACTACCATATATAGATTCACTCTAGGCGATTGCTATAGTGGGAAAGTGTTTCATGTGGTTTATGGTGGACCGATACTTGAAATCGCTCGAAACTCCAACGACAACCGACACCCCACCACCCCACCGTAAGTATAAGCTCACGGTCCTCCACGTCCTCACGACTACGGCGATTAACTGATAGGTATTGATTCGACAAAAACAAGAGAAAACAAATATAAATTGAGTTTTGAAGCACTTATATTAGTTTTTCTTTGTTTATTGCCGAACCGTTACCAATTAGGTCACTATCTCAGTCGCGGGGACGAGGAATACCATGAGCTTCTACTTATTCTACTTACGGGGGTGATGCTGGTCGTTTGTTGAAATTTCAAACTACCATGAGCTTCTACTTATTGTACTTACGGGGGTGATGCCGGTCGTTTGTTGAAATTTCAAACGATTTTCAAGCATCGGTTCACAGTAGACCACATGAGACATTTCCCCAACCCTAGAAATCGCCTTCACCCTAATGATAAATTCTGGTGAAAGACTCTTCTACAGTGGATATATATGCATGAGTTACTGTAGAAACTAGAAAACAAATAAACACAAAAAGGGTGACAATAATGCAATAGTGCAACAAACAAATGAAAACACTGATTTTGAAAGTCAGCAGAGCACAATATCATTGAGAAGTGTTGAAAAGCAAACGCTTGTTGCCCAAGTAAGATACATCTTTCAGTACTTCCACCTCCACTTTTTACTCCAAACAGCAAACCTAACATTTCATGATAAACTCAATGTAATGCACAAACAGTTGATTAAATGACTTGCGTTCTTCATTTTTCCTCTCCTTTTACACAAATTCCCATCAAAATATAGCAAATCCTTTTTTGTTTCTATTTTTGTTTTAACAGTTACATTTCCATTCTCTTTCCTCACCTTCTTGATCATACTCTGTATTGGTAATCATTGTATAATAATAAATAAAAATAAATACATATATTAAACAAGCCCTCTCGACACAAGTAATCAATTTCCCTAATCTAAAAAACCTGAAATCAAAATTTTCTTCCTTCAACGACAACATTTCGAGCATACGATTGAAAAAACAATGAGAAAGACAATGGAAGAAAGCGCAATTGCCACAACAAGAACAAACTTGTTTGCCCCATGCAGAAGAGTCCTTCGAAGGTGGAGACACCGGCATTCCGTACTTATTACAAGGAAAAATCCTAAGCTTCAATTTTGAAGACAAAACCAAGTGATTATAGCACAAATAACTGTTCCCACCAACCTTAAACACTGTCAATCTCTTTATGAAAGTAAGGTTGAAAGGCACAACCCCATGAAGGTTGTTGTTAGCGAGATTCAAGAACTTGAGGCTCTTCATTTGTGAAATGAACTTTGGAATAGTCCCATGGAGCTGGTTTGAGCTCAGATCCAAGTGAACCAAACCGGGGACAGCAGAAATTGAATCTGGAACAGACCCAGAAAATGAGTTTGAAGCCAAATAGAGATTTTTAAGCGAAATCAAGTCTCCTATTCATGGTTGGGCGTATGCTTGGGTTTTTCCTTAATCAGACCCCTTAATTTGCGATTTAGCTCCTAAAAAATCAACAATTCAATTTAGAGAAGGTAACATAAGTGATCTCAATCGTTGATGGATAAATCAATAATTAATGTTATGTGGACATGCATGACAAATCATATATATATATATATATATATATGTTAGAATTCAAAACCGTTAGATTTTCTTTCTCATCAATAATTGAGAATATGTTTTACTTTATCCTCTAAAGTGAGAGTAGGGATGACAATTTCCACCTGTGTGTGGGAATCCTCGCGGGCGGCGAATTTTTTCCCATGGGGACGGGGATGGGGGAGAAAATCCCCCCGTAGCCAATTCGGTGACGGGGACGGGGATCACTCCCCCGCCCCGAACATATTACATAATTAACCCTAACACACACACACATATATATTATAATGATTGGTGTTTTTGGTCTTTTTATGTCTTTTTTAATTTTTAAAAACTATAATGTTTTAGTAAAATAAAACAAAAGAAATGTCATCACTCATCAGATTCACAAATCACGATCCTTCCACCCACATTCAAATCAAAAGATGTAAAACCCCTGCTAAGCAAAGAACCCTAGCCGCAGCACTGCTCTGGTCCTCTGCTCCCTCATTCCTCTCCGCACAGTGTCGCTGTCCGTAGTGTCCCCACCTTTCTTGCGTCACGCCGTCTTCCCCTCGCGGTTCTGCTCTTTGTATCCGCCACTGCTCGCGGTTCTGCACTTTTTTTATAATTTTTTTATGAAGAGATTGTATGTTTATTTTGTAGGCAGCGGAAAGCGGGATATAGATATTTTGATGCCGGATATAGACATTTTGAAGCGGGATATTGATTTTGATATTGTAATTTTGAAACTTTTCATGTTTATTGGATATTATGTTTGACATATTGAACCTATTATTATAACTTTAAATTTAAGACTTTTTTACTTTTATATATTTTTTCAATTTTATTGAGGTTCAGTTTTTTTATTTTTTTAAATTTTTGGGGTCCCTGTGGGGACCAGCGGGGATCCGTGAAGACAAGGATGGGGGAGGAAAACTCCCCATGGCGGGGATCGGGGACGGGGACATGGGAAAATTTGGGGGGCGGGGAGCGGGGGAGCACTCCCCGCTATCGCCCCACCCCATTGCCATCCCTAAGTGAGAGTTCACTTTAGAAGAGCCAAATCCCTTCATTTGAGGCCGGGGTTGTGGAATTGAATTTGTTTATAATTATCATTAGTGAACTGGTTAATGTTGCTCGTTTTTATTGGCTTTGGACTGGTACCTCATTATTTGGAAAACTGCTATAGTCATTACTGCACAAAGCTGTTACTTGCAATCAATAGCTATCAGACAATTTGGAGTTCCTATAACTGCTGGGGTTCTATGATGGGAGAGTTGGAAAATGGATCCAGACACCAGTGAGGTTTCCTTTTATAGGATGTAGGATTGTGGATAAGACAAACAAACATGATTGGAGAATTACTTCAAGTGTTTGTAAGCTGTTAATTGCCATCCATATGATGCCTTCAAGTTCCAGTTTGGCAACTAGCAAATTATTGCATTTAACAATCATGTTCATGTTGTTTGTCCATGTTACTTGAAAAAGTGCTCTTGTAGTTTGTCTTGGTGAAGATTATTTTGGATTTAATGTTTCTATATTCATATGTTATATGGGGCATGGACTCGGAAAACTAAGTTTATACTTTAATCACTGCTACATGATTTTTTGTTTAAAGCAAAGTTTTTATTAGATGCAATAGAGACATGACAATATTCTTCAATCCCTTTTTTCCCGTAACAGAAATGTGAACTAGTTTTCCATTGAACAATTCCGAGGTTCCTTTGTTCCATGTCTGTTCTATTGGCAGGGGGTGGCCGAATATGGAAATTGCTTCCATGTCAAGTAAGAGCCATTGTGCGAACAGTCTACTATAACTAATCATTGTTAATCCTATTTCTTCTATCATATATAAATTAGTTTTTCATTGATTTTCCTTTCTCTCGTGTTTGTTCTGTTGTTAATTTGGAAAATGGTCCCATGTCAAGTGTGTGCCTTTGTGTTACAATCTGTTATCAAATAGAATATTTATTAGCTACTTTTTTTTTTTATCTACAGATTATGTGAGATATGTGGTGAGACTGCAAAAAATGTTTCGGGTGTTGCTAATAATGGATTTATGGAAGAATGGAACGAAAGAAGATTCATGGATAACGATATCAACCCGTCCCGCAGCTTCGGTGGATGCTGGCGAGGACAACCATTTTGTAACTTCTTGATGGCGTGCCTGGTAATAGCTTTTGTTCTGCCATGGTTTTTTCGTGTAAATATGTTCTAGCTTGGGAATCAAACACTATAATTCTTGCCTTTTCAATTCTTCATACCTGCCAATATAGTGAGTGAATGAGCGGTTCTTGGCGCACACATGCACTGTGACACATCAAATTTTAGTAGGAATGTAGGGTGTTACTACAAGCGATTGTTTCCTTGCATTCTTTGGAGTATGTGTATATGTTGGTCTGAGGTAAATATTGATATAGCTGGTTTTTTATTTCTTATTTTAACAAACAAACAGGGAACATAGTTTAAATTTGCTGGTCATAGATCTTATTATTTGTAAGAATTAAGCAGAGATAATTGTTTTTAATGAACTTGCCAGCTACAATTCAAAGAGAGCTCGTTGTCGTGTGTTGGTCATCAGAGGTGTCTATATTTCCTACTTTTTATATTGACATTTTGCAAATTTTCGAACTTACTATGCAAAGTAGGTCACTAAGTGTATGTTTGGATGAGCGTTTGCTTTTATTTGGTTAAAATTGAGTTCAAAGTGAAGTGATTTATGATTAGTTTTTTCACTCTATAAACAATAATCAAGTTTGATGTAAAATCAAGTGGAGTTTTTCAATCTAGCGTAAAAGCTACATTTTATCACTTACAATTAAACTAAGATTCGAATGCAAAATCAATTCTGATACAAAATAACCAAGTGTTCGATTTTACGGAGAGTATCAAAATTGGTATCGCCTTATGTTAAATGTGATTTCAATGAAAATTTATAGGTTTGGTTATTCCAAGCAAAATTGATTTTGCCACAATCTCGGTTTGACTAGAAGTGATAAAAATGTGGTTTTTGCGTTGAGTTGGAAAACTTGCACCGTGTTTTATATCAAATTTACTTTTAGCGTAAGAATAAATTACTTCACTTCAAACTTAATCTTGATCAAACCAATTTTTCAAAAATCAATTTCATTCAAAATCACATTTATCAAACACTTAGGCAAACACATACAAAAATACCAAAATCACGTGAGTACGGAAAATCACTTTTCGAGTTTTCTATTGTATATCCAAAACATACACTAAATTGGTTCAAATTCCTCTCTTGACCAATAAAGTTTGAAGCTTTTTGTGGGACATATCTCAAGCATGTCACAATTCATACCACTTAGTTACCGAAGCATTCTCGAGCTTAATTATAAGATGAACTCAAACCAAAGTATTCTCATATGGTCACATGGCTAAATGCCTTAGCGGACTTCATCGTATAAATGAAATTGCACATACAAACTTGTTTTAAAATATTAGTTAAGTTTGGATTAAAATAGAATCATATACGTCTCTTCTTCTTCCATCTCAACACAAGTATGATGGATCTTATGATACTTTATTAGAGATCAATGATTTCTCGAAGGAAGTTGGAAAAGTTATTTCAACAGTTATGTATGCATTTGATGAATGATACAACTCAAGTGTTTTACTACTTTCTTATGTAATGATAATTGCTAGGCGTTTGTATGGTTTTTTATTTTTATTTTTTATTTTCAGTTTTGATTACAAAAATACCACATTGTTTTTATTTTATTTCTTATTTTGAAAATTTTGTATAGTAAACGGTGAAAACAATAAAAGTTGTTGTCGGTGTTTTCTATACAAAACATTAAAAATAGGAAATAAAGAGAAGACAAGAATACTCTCTTCAGTTCTTTTTATATGGAATAAAATGGTTCATTTTTCTTAGTCTTAATTATAAGGAATAATATTAATTTTCAAAAAATATTAAATGCCCAATTTCCATGTATACCCTTATTTACTGTGAAATATATTAATAAGATACATCTATTTTCTATGCAAATGAGTTGGTTTATAAAAGGGATACTTTTTGAAAAAAACACAATTTTTAGGAGTATTAATTAGAAAACACAGATTTCAATACAATTCCTTGATCTGTGTGAATTAGAGTTTTGTTCCTTATATTTAGGACCGGAGGGAGTATAACATATCGCAAATCTTTTGATAAAAAACTAAAAGTAGAAATGAAAATAGAAAATAGTTTTTGAAAGCAGGAAGACATAAGTTTTGTAAGATATTTGTTGAGGTGCAAATAAAGTCGCGCATTGGCTAAACAAGGAGAAGAACATGAGTTTATAAGTAAGAAAATATCCTCATTGGTATGATGCCTTTTGAGGAATGTCTAAAAGCAAATCCACAGGGCTTAAATCTCAAAGCAGACAAAATCTTATCAATATGGAGACATGTAAGACTTCTCGTTACCCTACAACATTCTATTGCAAATCATTTTATAATTGTGCAAAGAATAAAATAAAAAGCAAAACAAATAAAAATAAAAGTAGAGAATAGCCATTACATACTATAATTTATGATTTAATTATTTATTTATTTATTATTATTACAATCAGATTCAAAGACCATTGGATAGTAACGGGGACAAAGGGAGGTCTTTTATTTCTTGATTTCTTGATTTTCCCATTCACTGGATGAATAAGGTCTTGATTTTGTTTAATGACGCAGTGACCTCTGTCATATTAATCCGTGCTTCAGGTGAATCTGCACAGCAACTCAAGCCTAAACCCAAAATAGATGATATATGAGCCCAAATGTCATGAATTTGTGTCCCATGGTGTTGGACTAAATTGGAATCCACAACTTCCATAACTGAATTGGCTATTGATTCATTGATCCAAGTTTTCAGGGTTAATCCGGCCACAAACATTTCATCTGTTGGCCTTTTTCTTGTGAAGACTTCCATTAGCATAATCCCATAGCTGTAGACATCTCCTTTAACAGAAACGATTCCCTTAGATCCATACTCTGCATGTCGTGAGTATGAGTTATTATGTTATCAAATACCCTTATCTTGAGTTATGAATGGTATTATTGGGGAAAGTAATCAATGTTATATTAATATTCTAAAATGACAAATAATTTGAAATAGGTCAATAGTATAAATAGGATAGATAAAATGATACAGAAGGAGTAACATCTTGATTATTTAAGACAAAAAGTACATATTAAATGAGAAAACTATACACTTTGATATTTAAAATTTTTAAATATAATATTTTTATTTAAGTAATTGAGAAAATTATTGAGCTAATTATTAAGAGAATTAAAATAGAATTATATGTTTTTTTTACAGGAAGAATTATCTGTTATTTAATTCTTGAAGGTCAACATGAATGGTATAAGATGGGTTCCATTTCAAAAACCAGTTACTGATATAGAATCAGTATATTTTGTATGTTGGTTAGTCTTGAATGTGTGTGCACAATCTTGTATAATAATATTACATATGGATATATGGTAGACTGAAAATACAGAAAATGAAAATGAAAAGAGGTAAATTAAAGAGAAGAAATGACCTGGTGCAACATAGCCAAGAGTAGCTAAAGTCTGGGTATGAGTTTTAGACTGTCCTTCATCCAAGAGCTTGGCAATGCCAAAATCACTAACATGAGCAACCATATTTTCATCCAATAAAACATTACTAGGCTTCAGATCACAATGAACCACTGGTATTGAAGAACCATGATGGAGATACTCCAATGCAGATGCCACATCTATCATTATATTCAACTTTTGCAAGAAATCTAAAAAAAAAATTATCTGAGTACAACCATTTATCCAAACTTCCATTTGACATGAACTCCATCACGAGAGATTTGAAATCAACATTTGAACAACTGCTGATAATCTTAACGAGATTTCGATGTCGTAGATTGCGCATTGCATTACATTCTACATCAAAGCAACTTGATGTTGCTTCCAAGTTCAAATCAATTACTTTAATTGCAACCATCTTCCCACTTGAAAGCATTCCTTGATACACAGAGCCAAAACTCCCCTTTCCAAGTAAATGACTCTCATCAAATCCATTAGTTGCTTGCACAAGTTCATAATAGGATATCCTTCTTGGAGCTCCTAAAGTTGATAAATCCCTTTCAAGTGTCTTTGATACAGCCACAACATCACCTCAACCAACTCCATAATTGCACCACCATTTTCCTTGTCTATATTTGCAAGTTGTTTGATTTTTTCCAATCTTAGTTGTTTTTCTTGACTTCTTGTTAATTGTTTTCACATTGTATCCAAATTTGTATCCATTTAAGAATTGAGCTCTCAAAATACTATAAATAGGGCTAAGAAGCTCAATGTAAGACACACTTGAGTTTTAAGAAATATTAAGAGTTTTTGAGTTATAGAGCATTTCTCTCTTGTTCCTGAGCCATTTTGGCATCAGAGCAAGTTCTTAGATCCCGGAGTTGAGTTTGAGTGACAAAATCAACGGAAAGTTGAGTGTTTTTGGTGAGCAAGAGAGTTGTCCGCCCAGAAACTCCACTTTGCGGCCATTTTTTCGCAAAACTAACGCCGCCATCGCGTCCGGAAGGGCCAAAAACCATGGTAACCAAAGTTTCGCGGCCAACGGAGCCTCCACGCGCCGTCACTAGCGTCGCCGGAAAGTTTGCCGGAAACTGTTCCGCCGCTGCCGGTGTTGCAGAACCACCGTGACGGAATTTCAGAACCACCGTGCCGGAGTTGCAGACCGTCGCCGGAAAATCTGAGGTTGAAGACGACCACGTCAGCGTGCCACGTCACAGACACGTGTCACCTTCAGCCACTCTCTTCGCGCCACGTGTCAAGGGAGCCACATCACCAGTCAAAGTCTACCTTTGACTCAACAGCCACCTCACCAGCCACGTCATTCTACCAACCAACCAGAAATCGCCACGCATCACGTTGACCAGTCAACTGCCTCGCTGTCCAAAGCTACTGAAATTACAGATAAGCCCATATACTTTTCTGTATTTACAGTTTTACCCCTGAACTTTTGTATAATTGCTATTGGACCCCTGAACTTTTAAAAATTGTATTTTGACCCCTAAACTTTTGTATAATTGCAATTTGACCCCTAAACTTTTAAAAAATTGTATTTTGACCCCTAACCTTTTGTAAATTGCAATTTGACCCCTACAAAATTGTAAAATTACCCTCTTTATATTTTTCCCCACACAAAGTACCAAATTGTTCTTTGTTATTGGAAAAGAAATTGTGGCATTATAAAAGGTGCATTTCAAGAAAGGTCTGGCTAAGGAAAGACAAGGTTATTAAGTACGCTTAGCGACACCTCTCTTTCCTGGGAACTTCCTTGGTGTTCTAATTATAAAACTACAATATCTAATCCGGTAACCCGGTACTTCAAATTTTCTCCTACATCCAAAATGCCTCCTAGAAGACAACCAGTGCATGACCTGACTATGGAAGACATGCGGAGACAAATAGAGGAATTACAAAACACCGTACAGGCCCAACAAGCTCAGTTGAATGAACGTAACCGGCATTCAGGCGATGAATCCGAGTACTTCAGTGATTCCTCATCACCCAGAACCAGACGATCCCAGAGACAACCAGTCAGACGTGATGACATCAAAGTAGACATTCCAGATTTTGAAGGAAGACTTCAACCAGAAGAATTTATTGATTGGCTTCAGACTGTTGAAAGGGTGTTCGAATACAAGGAGATTCCTGAAGAAAAGAAGGTAAAAATTATTGCTGTGAAGCTAAAGAAACATGCTTCCACTTGGTAGGAAAATCTTAAAAAAAGGCGAGAACGAGAAGGGAAGCTCAGAACATGGGAGAAAATGCGGCGAGAACTATCCAGAAAGTTCTTACCTCCTCAATATTATCAACAAACTTTCATTCAACTACAAAATCTTCGTCAAAAGAATTTGTCGGTTGAAGAGTACGCCAGAGAATTTGAGAAGTTGATGATGCAATATGATCGTCATGCATTATATGATGGTTATTCCAACACCTACTCCTTTGTCAAAGATGGAGTAAAGGTCAAGCTAACTCCCTTACCACCGAGTGAGCTTGATAAAGGCAAAAAAAAAGTCAAGCCATTGGTGTCCTTAATCACAAAGGAACAACTTAAAGAAGCTGCAGAGGAAATTCAGACCATGAGTTTTATTCTACTGTTCGAGTCAAATGAGGAGACAATTATTCCAGTAGAAATTAAGAAGCTACTTGCAGAATTTCCAGATGTTGTTCCAGAAGAAATTCCACCTGGACTACCACCAATGCGAGATATCCAAAGACGCTATTGACTTTATTCCTGGAGCGGTCATTCAATGCATCACCTACGTAATGAGTCCTCGGGAGCATCTTTGAGATCCAAAGCCAAGTTGAAGGATTATTGAAGAAAGGATTGATACAGAAAGCATTAGTCCGGTGTGCGGTTCCTGCCATCCTAGTGCCCACGAAAGATGGAAGTGGAGAATGTGTGTTGATAGTCGGTCATCAACAAGATTACCATCAAGTATCGGTTTCCCATACCCGGACTTGATGATTTATTAGATCGATTACATGGTGCCACTATCTTTTCAAAGATTGATCTTCGTAGTGGATACCATCGATCGTGCTAAGGCAGGAGATGAATGGAAGACCGCCTTCAAAACCAGAGATGGCCTTTATGAATGGACCGTTATGCCTTTTGGGTTGTCCAATGCCCCAAGTACATTTATGCGTCTGATGAACCAAGTCCTTCGACCTTTTATTGGTAAATTTGTTGTCGTCTATTTTGATGATATTCTAATCTTCAGCAAGGACAAAGAAGAACATTTAGAGCACCTTCAACAAGTGCTGCAGACTCTCCGTGAGCAGAAACTCTATGCCAACTTAAAGAAATGTTCTTTCTTAACCAATGAAGTTACTTTTCTTGGTTATATTATCACATCCGAAGGCATACGAGTCGACCCAGAAAAGATAGAAGCAATCAACAGTTGTCCCATTCGAAAATCAATCCATGATGTGAGAAGTTTCCATGGATTAGCCTCCTTTTACAGAAGATTCATCAAGAACTTTAGCTCAGTTGCTGCCCCACTCACAGACTGCATTAAAGGAGACAAGTTTCAATGGATTGAGGCCGCACAGAAAAGTTTTGATGAACTAAAAAGGTGTTTGACTGAAGCACCAGTATTAGGCCTTCCCAATTTTGATCAAGTATTTGAAGTTAGTTGTGATGCTTCCAACACTGGAATTGGTGCTGTTCTAAGTCAAGAAGGTCATCCCATAGCCTTCTTCAGTAAAAAGCTCAACGATGCTAAACTCCGATATTCTACATATGACAAGGAGTTCTATGCAATTGTTCGTGCTTTGCAACATTGGATCCATTATTTGCTGAATAAGGAATTCATTCTTTATTCTGATCATGAAGCATTAAAGCATTTGAACTCTCAACAGAAGATTAATCGCAGGCATGCTGCTTGGAGTGGGTTTTTACAACCTTACCCTTTTCTGATCAAGCATAAGGCTGGAGTTCAAAATGTCATTGCAGATGCCCTCAGTAGACGTTATACTTTGCTTTCCTCATTACGCATAAAGTCATCGGCTTTGAGACTATCAAGGAGTTATATCCAGATGACCCAGATTTTCAGAAGTTCTGGAATGCCACTGAATTACAATCCTCACAAGACTACTACCGGCATGAAGGATTTTTGTTCAAAGGAAAGACTTTGTGCATTCCTCAATGCTCATTACGACAAGCTATCATTTGGGAAGCACATGATGGAGGGTTAGCAGGCCATTTTGGCCGAGATAAAACTGTGGCCTTAGTAAAGGAGAATTTTTATTGGCCAAGACGGAAAGAGATATAAATCGGCATATTCAAAGATGCAGAATCATCACTTGGCTAAGTCTAAAAGCCAAAACACCGGATTGTATATGCCACTTCCAGTTCCAGAATCACCCTAGGAAGATGTTAGCATGGATTTTGTCTTAGGACTACCACGAACTCAGCGTCAGAAGGATTCCATAATGGTAGTGGTAGACAGATTTTCAAAGATGGCCCATTTCATTCCTTGCCAGAAGACCAACGATGCTGTTCAAGTTGCTGATCTGTATTTCAAAGAAATTGTTCGTCTACATGGAATTCCAAAAACCATCACTTCCGACAGAGATGTGAAATTCTTAAGCCACTTTTGGAGAACCTTGTGGAAGAAAATGGGTACTAAGCTACAATTCAGTAGTGCCAGTCATCCCCAGACAGATGGACAAACAGAAGCAGTCAACCGACTATTGGGGAATCTACTTCGAAGTTTTGTGGGTAAAAATCTAAAGCAGTGGGATCTTATCCTTGCACAAGTTGAGTTTGCTTACAACAATTAAACTAACCAAGCCACTGGAAAATGTCCTTTTGAAGTAGTATATGGCACTCGTCCACTGAGTCCGCTTGACTTGACCCCCTCAGCTGATAAGCAATAATACAGTTCAGATGCAGAAAGCAGGGCAAAAGAGATCAAGAAGCTACATGAGCAAGTTCGAGAGCGGATTCGAAAGCAAAATTCAAGGTATAAGGCTCAACGAGACAAGCATCGGAAGCGACAAATTTTTAAAGTTGGAGATTTGGTTTGGATACATCTACGGAAGGAGCGATTTCCAAATCAACCAAATGCTAAGTTGTCCCCTAAAGCTGATGGACCATTCAAAATTGTGCAGAAAATTAATGACAATGCTTACAAGGTAGAGTTACCAGGAACATATGGTGTCTCTGCAACATTCAACGTTGCTGACCTTTCGCCATATTTAGATGATGAAGCAGATTTAAACTCGAGGGCGAGTTCTTTCGAACCCAGGGAGTATGATACAGCCACAGCATCACCTCAACCAACTCCATAATTGCACCACCATTTTCCTTGTCTATATTTGCAAGTTGTTTGATTTTTTCCAATCTTAGTTGTTTTTCTTGACTTCTTGTTAATTGTTTTCACATTGTATCCAGCTAAGAATTGAGCTCTCAAAATACTATAAATAGGGCTAAGAAGCTCAATGTAAGACACACTTGAGTTTTAAGAAATATTAAGAGTTTTTGAGTTATAGAGCATTTCTCTCTTGTTCCTGAGCCAGTCTTTCTAACTTTTTTCCTTTTGTGTTGTAGAAGCATTATGCAAGCAACAATTAAAATGGCTGACAGAATTATGGGCAAAATGCATTTGATTAATAGCATCTTTGTCTTCGACCTTCGCCTAACTTGTTTGCGACATGGAGGAACTTGTAGGCGACGACTGCCACAAAGTGCTCTATTATGAATGAAAGATTGAGCTGTGAAATTTTTGAAAGGTCCACCATCAGGAATCTCACCTTGCAATCTATTGTATGAAAAGTTAATGTATTTAAGATATGTGAGTGACTCTAAGGATTTTGGAATCACGCCAGTTAGGAGATTTTGGGACAAGTCCAAGAAGCTCAAGCTTAAGATTTCACCAAGTGATGGTGGGATTGACCCTTGCAATTTGTTATAAGCTAAGGAGAGAGTCTGTAAAGTTTTCAAGAAACTGACGGTTGTAGGAATGTTGCTTGAAAATTGATTTCTTGAAAGATCTAATAGTACAAGAGCTCTCAGCTGTGCAATCTCAGGGGGAAGATTTCCAATTAAATCATTAGAGGATAAGTTTACCTCTAAAATATCTTTGAGACTCCAAAAGGAGGAAGGTATCTTAGAGATCAACCTGTTACATCCTATGTGAACCTTTCTAAGAGAAGTCATCTTTCCCAAGCATGTTGGTAACACTCCATAAAGCTCATTGCTTGTTAGATACAGCTCACTCAAACTTCTAATTTCACAAATCTCATCAATGATGGATCCCTGCAGTCCATTATAGTCAAGATCCAAAGATTGAAGATTCTGTAATCCTTTGATTGTACTCGGCAGTGGTCCATTTACATCATTCATACTCAGAGTTAGTTGTATCAAATTGCTCATGTTTCCAATTTCTAGTGGAATTTTTCCATTAATTCCACAAGAATCTGCCCAAAAGTATACTAAAGTTAAGTTTCCAATGGATTTGGGAAGTTTGGATGGTAAATTGTTCTCTGATACATCTAGAAATGTCAGATATCTGCAACTTGTTAGTGAAGTAAGGAAACTAAATGCAGGAGAATCATCCATTGTCAAATTATTGTAAGCGAAATTGAGAAATACAAGGACTCTCAAATCTCCAAAAGCATTGGGTATAACTCCACTGAATTCATTACCACTAAAGTCAATGTCAGCGAGCTTAGAAGCATTGGATATACTATTTGGAATTTTACCAACAAGTTTATTTCCATACATGTGTAGTTGTTCCAGGCTAGCAAGGCCATATCCCATATTTGATGGAAGAATGCCCGAGAGATAATTTAGTTCAAGATGCAAGTTTGCCAATGTTGAAATATTGAAGAGTTTTGAAGGAATTGGTCCGCTCAAACTATTATTTCCCAGTTATAGAAGCTCAAGTTGATTAAGATTGCCAATCTCCATAGGTATCGAACCTAAAAGAACATTCATGAATAAGCATGATAGCAATGATGCATAAAATGCTTAAGCATATTTGGCTTAAAGGAAAAATTATATCCCAAACATACAAAAGAAGCTCAAGAGAGAAGTTTGAGTAATTGGAAAAAAATAGATTAAACCATCGTGAACTTGTACAATCTCTTCTATTTAGTCTCTAATACATATAAAAATAATAAGTAGTTCTTAAAGTTTATGAACTAAATTTAGAATGTTCAACTGATCATTTAGCAAATTAATATAATACAATAATTATATAATTAATAATTTTATTTTAATATCGAAGTTTTCCCATTCAAAAATTTTATTTGGTCTACATTCTAATATCATATAGTTTTTAAGTTTTAAAGTTCATTTTTTTAATTCATTGCTTAGTTAATTAAATACAACAATATTTTATCCAACATAAAAAAATATTATTATAATTTTAAATTAAAATTTTGTACTTTAAAAATATAAATATTTATACTATTACATAAATATGTATAACCTTTATGTACGAGTTAAATAACAAGATACACACACACACATGTATGTATATTGCAAAAATACCCTTTGTTTATAAAAATATACTATTTTTACACTAATTATTATGTTGTACCAATTTTTAGAGAAATAAACAACTCTATGTCCTAGAAAACTTATCTCATTATCCTAATGTATATATTCAATGAAAATAGTAAGATCTACAACAAAAATTAACAAGATTTAATAACTAGCGACTAGGGGTTAAAATTGATTAAGTCAAGGCCTTATCTTAAAAAGGTTTGACATACTTTAAAAATTTAAAACATGAGCTTGATCTACTTACTTGATATATGCTTATTTATAAGACATACTCTTGTTTTTAAAAAGTCCAACCTACTCGTTTTTTCAGTCAAAAAAAAAAAAAGTTGTGCCAAAAGATTGACCATATGATTGATCAAACCTAAAAAAAAAGTTGACTATATATTCTTTCCAACCTAATTTTAGATGTTCACTATGTTGACCATATGAATGCATAGTTACGAATGCCCAATTTATCTAAAATTTAGTATACATGATTGTTAATATAATATGACGATATTCAATGGTTGGATTGATAAAATTCATTGTTTATAAAGAATTATTAAGCGAAATACGTAACTTTGTTTTATTTATATTTACTCCAACACGTCAAATTTAAAAAACCTTATGAATGGTATAAAGCATGGGCTATAGGCCATCCTTGACTTGTCTAACTTTATGCTCATCTCATAGTAGCAATGAATTTAAGAGGGTCTTACAAGGGATAAGTATAAAAATTGAGAAAAAAGTAATTTATTGTTTTTTACTTTTAAAAAATGATAGATAATTTAAAATGAACTAGAATATCAAGTTATTTTCAAATTGAGGAAGTATCTAGATGAATATATCATTATTTCCAGCTAAATATGAAGATAAAAAATTGAGGGTACCTGTAAAAAAGTTGTCCCCCAAACTTAACTTTTGTAGCGATGTGCAGTTGCCAATTGATCGCGGAATGCTTCCTTCAAATTGATTAGTTTGTAAAGTAAAAATTTCAAGTTCAGGAAGTTGATGACACATCTCATGTGGGAGGCTTCCATTTAAATTATTTCTATCAAGGTCGATATCCCTCAAAGAAGAGATGTTGAAAAGGGATAATGGAATTTCACCTGTATGTAACATTAATATAAAAGTATATCTTATATTAAACTAAAATATTTTACAAAGTTAAGAAGAAATTATCATCAAGGGAATAATTATTGTATGAATACAGTATTTATCAATACAATCAATCACGTTCAATTAATCAAGTTTATCATGTTATAACTTTAGAGAAATAATAAATAAATGTGTTGGTGATATCTTAATTACCTTGCAAGTTATTGCTAGAGAGATACAAATATTGAATCTTGGTCAAGTTTCCGATGTCACGTGACATATGTCCTTTGTTGAAATTGTTGAAGGATAGTTCTAAATCTTCCAACTCTTTGCATTGGTGCCAAACATTGGGCATCTCACCAGAAAGATCATTGGAAACAAGATGGAGAGATCTAAGGTTTGGAAGCCCTTGACAAACATTTGACGGAAGATTGCCAGACAGATTATTAAAACCAAGAGCAATATATTGCAACGATGAGTTGTTGAACATTAATGTCGATGATATGTTGCCGAAAAGCAGATTATCATGAAGGTTCACCAGTCCCAGTTGAGTGAGATCACCAATTCCTTTTGGAATTTCTCCTTTAGAAAGAGGAAAGATATTTAGGATGCATGACTCGCATATTAGTTCGTAAGTAATGCATATACATGTCAGATTTAATTAATAAATATCCTCCTATACTAATATAGAGTGCGTGAAAGTGTATATAAGCCGGACATGTCTCTAAGGAGGATCCGAATTCCCATGTCCTTAGGGAGGTAAGCCAATTAGCTAAGTATTGTCTTAATATGAATATGACTAACAAAGCCTTTATGTAGTTCCTGATTTTTTGTTGATCACTCTTTTGAGAAACGCATGTAACACTATTTTAAATTCCCTAGTGGTTATTGAGTTCTAGTTCTGTGGTGCGGCATTTCCCCTTACCATTCACTTAAAAAAAAGTGTATTTAAGCATAAAGGAGTTGAGTCGAATTGGTTTGAACTTTTTGGGACATAACACCTCCTATGCTTGAACACTAACCAGCCCAATCCACACAGTTCCCTCCATATTGGGGCTGCACTAAAATCCAACATGGTGCAAGAACTCAATGGGCTAATAGTTCGTAGTGATCCAACTGAAAAAAAAAAAACTAAAAAAGGGGCATATGAGACTCAAGAAGCATAAGCGTCGGCAAAAAAGAATATCAGACCTGTGGCATCTGACGTTTATTTGAATACAAGCCCAACACGAAGAAGCAGCCCAAGCAATAAAAAACTAACAAAAATGCCTAAGACTAAAATAGTACGCAAGTCACAACTGGGCCAACAAATTAACAAACCAACCTAGATGGCTTTGAGGGGAGTGTCGGAGACTCGAAAAAGTCTCATAGTAAGCGTATAAGCATAAAGTGGTCGGGTTCAATTATTCGAAGGCCTTTTATTTCACCACCTCCCCCACTTAATTTTTCCACCTCCCATATTTTTAAAAATCCAACTTTGCCCTTGCTCTAAAATATTCATTTGTTAAAAATCCAACTTTTTCCACCTCCGGATTCTTAAATCCGGATAATTCCGGATTTTAGAATCCGGGCACTTTAAATCTAGCAAAAAAATTAACACGTCCGGATTTTAGAATCCGGACACTCTAAATCTAGCAAAAAAATTAACACGTCCGGATTCTTGTCTCCGGAGTGATCCGGTAATAAGAATCGGGACGTGTTAATTTTAATTTTACAGATCTAGCAAAAAGGGAGGTGAATTGTTCAAAAACACGTCCGGATTCTTAATACCGGAGCACTCCGGAGACAAGAATCCGGACGTGTTAATTTTTAATTTCACAAATCTAGCAAAAAGGGAGGTAAATTGTTCAAAAAAAGTCCGGATTCTTATCTCCGAAGTGCTCCGGTATTAAGAATCTGGAGGTTGAAATTTTTCCAAAAAAAATAACGTCAATATTTTGAATCCGGAAGATAGGAAAAGTAAAGGGTAAAATAGTATTTTTCTTGGGTGGGGGAGGTGGAAAAATTAAGTGGGAGAGGTGGGGAAATAAAAGCCCTTATTCGAACTTTTTGGACAATACACCCCCTATGTCTGAACACTAATTAGCCCAATCCACACTCACTCCATGTTGGGCTTGTGCTAAAATCCAACAGATATATGTGTGTATTTTCCAATGTTTTGAAAACCCGACTCATTATTAAATCGGTGAAGGCACTGGTTCAAAATTCAATTGTCCAATCGTGGTTGAACCATGATCAAACCAGTAATGACAAAATATATATATTATATTAAGTGATAAACTTAATATATAATCAAATTTTAAATTAAAATAATCATTATATATATTTCATTAGATAAAAAATTAAATAAAAATGATAAATAAAATAAAAACCTATGTATATGTATTTTTATAACTTGCCATTGGATTTTTACTTGATTAAAAAAAAATATATTTTTTTTCAATTCAAAACTAAAAATTTAAAGGAAAAAAAAAACCGGTTCAAACGGATTTCACAACACCTGTTTTTGGCCGATTTTCACCGGTCAAACGAACCAAACACCTGGCTGGTTCCCAGTTTAACTGGTCGAACCGGTCGGTCCTTTTTTAAAAAATCTTGGTAATTTCATATTAATTAGAATAGATCTTTCCATACGATATAAATGAATGGTTAATATTAGATTCTGTCATCTTTGACTTCACCATGTGTGTGTGTGAAAAACCTAAACTAACAAGTTAATATCAAACTCAATCACATGTTGTCGTGTAATAGTGTGAGTTCATCGATCATACCCGATAAGGAGTTATTGGACAAATCGATTTCTTCAAGTGAAGACATGTTGGAAATTGTTGGTAGTATGATTCCGGAAAGCTTGTTATTTCTAATAACCAAAATCCTCAACTGACCAAGTTGACCAATGACAGGTGGAATGGTTGCTTTGATGAAATTTGATGAGCAGTCTAGGTGCTCTAACTTTGACAAGTTGGATATAGATTGAGGGAGAAATCCGGCAAAATTGTTATTGCCAAGATTCAAATGTTGAAGTTTTGACAAGTCCCCTATCCTTGCTGGGATTTCTCCAACAAACCCATTGTAGCCCAAGTCTAGCAACTTCAATCGATGCAAATTAAATAACTCTTGTGGCAACTCACCATAGAAACTATTGCCTTGTAGATCAAGCACAACAAGGAAGGAGAGATTCCCAAGTTGCGGGGAAATGGTACCTCTAAGGCCCATGCTACTAAGATTCAATGCCTTGACTCTTCCATGGAGCTCATCACAAGTGACACCAACCCAATTGCATGAGGATGAAGAAGAGGAGATTGACCAATTACTAACCATAAGATAAGGGTCTAAGGTAATGGAGGACTTGAATGCAAGAAGGGCAAATTCATCTGTGGTCATGTTTTTACTACTCATAGCTAAGCAAGTCAAGAAGAAGTAATACAATGAGAGAGGGAGAACATAGAGACAAGAGTATAGTACTGTGGCCATTTTCAATATGATGCCTGAGTGCATGCACTGAAGCGGATATAATATAGGCTTACGTTTTTCCCTTCAAAATTCAAAATGTTTTTCTTTTTCTATTTTCTAGAATCAATAGAATAATTCACTCTCTAATTCTATGCGTGTGTTTTCCGTCCAAAAAAAATTCTATGCGTGACTTTCCGCGTTGTAGGTCATAGTGGTCAAGTGTCAACCTTAAGAGATTGAAGAAAGTTACCTTTAAAAAATTATATCATACAATTGATTTCAAAATTAGATTTTAACAATTTAAAATTTGAAGTAAGTTACCTTTAATTGAAATTCTAATTTCTTATTTCTAGATTTGAAATTTGAAATAAATAATATAGAATAAAAAATAGAAATTTATTTTTAATTTTCAATTAATTGATCTTTATATTTTGAATAATGATCTATAGTTTAAATTAATTATAATTGGAAATATACCTGAAAATCAAATTGTGTTCATTTAAAATTATTGTTTTTTTTTGTCAGCTAGTAGAAATAGTAAACAACAAATACACACATGTTCAAACGGCAACACCCAGGTTTGAACCCTGGTCCCCGCGATTTAAGTGGTAACGCGTGACATGAAAAACATTATATATAGTAGATAAAATAAATAATACCTAAGATTTTAAAATTTAAAACATAGGAATGATTTAGCCGGGAAAACAAAATATTTTTATATATAGATAATCGATAAATAGAATAGAAATAGATAGATATTTTGAAAATTAATATTTTAAATTTTTATATAATATACTCCCGACGGCCTCATTTATAAGTAAAAAAAGCTTTTCAACATTCATTAAAAAATATATGTATCTGGTCCAAAATTGGACCAGATACATATATTTTTTAACGAATATTGCAAAGCATTTTTTGCTTATAAATGAGGCCGAAGTAATAATAGATAATAGATTTCAAAATTAAATTTTTTTAAAATTAAAATTTAAAAATAAATTTACATTAATTAAAATTAGAAATTCGACTCTCTAGATTTAAAATTTTAAAACCTTCTTTTATAATATAGGCTTAAGTTTTGTTTTTTTCTTCAAAATTGAAAATGTTTTTCTTTTTCTTTTTCCTAGAGTCAATGGAATAATTCACTCTTTAATTCTATGCGTGTGTTTTCCGTCAAAAAAAAAAAAATATTTGTGCGTGACTTTCCGCGTTGTTGGTCACAGATGTCAAGTGTCAACCCTAAGCGTATGATTGTTTGGGGTTAAAAAGGCGAGAGAGAAAATTGTGGGTGAGAAAACGTTGAGAAAACTGATTTTTCTCTTGCATGGTTTGTGATGAAAACAACAAGAAAGAAAAAAAAATGGGTGGGTCTCAGCACCTTTTTTTTTCTTCTCATCTCTGTGAAGAAAACGGTTGGGACAAAATTTTTTTACTGTTTCCAATTTATATCCCTATTCTTTCCCTATATCTCAAATTATTTAAATTTTTAGTCAAGGACATTAATGTCTTTTAAAAAATAACCAACACTTTTCTCTTCTCTTTTTCTCTTCTCTTTCACTTATTCCAATCAATACTCAAAATCTACCCAATTTTTCACCTTTTTCTCTCTTTTTATTCTCTCTTTACATTTTCTCTCTTCACATTTTCTCTCGTGAACCAATCACACCCTAAGAGATTCGCCTAGCTGGAAAGCATGACAGGACTTAACATGTCGCGTGTTTGAGTTTTCACTAGTTTTCTTAGTGTGAGGTAAATATAATTATCTTTATAAGTGTTCAAAGTACCCAAAGGTCTTCGCTATCTTGTACTGGAGAGTCATCCCCCACCCTAAATTTTCAACATAAAAAAGGATTAATACCCTTTTTGCTCCTCGTAATTTGAGCGAAATTCAGTTTTAGTCCCTATAAATTTTTTTGTTTCGATTTAGTCCCTGTAAATTAAGATTCTTCCACTTTTAGTCCCTACCGTCAAATTATAGGGACTAAAAATGAAAGAATCTTAAAATTATAGGGACAAAAAGTGGAAAAAAAACTCAACGTTTTTAATGGATTTGACGACAGTGACTAAAAGTGGAAGAATTTTAAATTATAGGGACTAAATCGAAACAAATTTTTTTACAAGAACTAAAACCGAATCTTGCTCAAATTACAGAGATCAAAAGGGGTATTAACCCTAAAAAAAAGTAGATAACCTAGTCCAATGAGGAGGCTAATGCTATGTCAGTGGGATATTGTATTTCTATGTAGGCTTTGTTTGGTGCCGAATAAAAATTGTGAATAGTAAAAGATGTGTAAGAAAATGTAAAAAGAAAAAAATAGATAAGAAATAGAGAATATTTAATATATTGTTTGGAATAAGAGAATAAGAAAAGAAATAGAGGAAAAATTGGTGTTATTTTGAAAGTAAAAAATGCATCAGTAAAAAAGCCATTAAAATTAATGTAATTTTTTATTTAAAGTCAATTAATTCATTTATTAAATTACTTAATTTATTTTTGTGGTAATTTAATTAATTACACTATTTTAAATTATTTAAGATAAGCCATCAAAATAAAACCATAAATTGTATCATTAAACAATATAGCATCGTAATATTAAACATAAGTGTAATAAATATATATACATAATAATATATATTTTTTAATTTCTACGATTCTCATGTTTTTTTTAACATTTTAATTTTGATACAAAGGAGCAAATATGTTGATACTATGTGCAACGCGAACCTGCAAAACACTTTTCGTTTCGTATATAAAAAAAGAAATCACAATGGCATATCCATGAAAAGTTGTACATGTAGAAGGGTAAAAAAGGTAACCAAAGTATTGTGTGCTTTCTCTGTCCTATTTCTTTGCTGGCATGCGAAGAAGAACAAAACATGTGGGATCCACTTATCTGGGGGATGTACACGGATTGGGTTGGATCGGTTTTGACCAAATCCAATACCCGAACAACCAAATCAATCAAATTTTTTTGGTTTGGGTTGGGTCGAAAACCCGTAGTTTTTCTGTTATATTCGAACTAAACCAATCCAATAATGAGCGGGTTAGTTTGACTTGGATTCGCAGGTCATAAAACAAAAAAAAAACAGTTTTTAAAAATCCAAAAATTGTGTCATTTAGCACTTAAAATTCCACTAAATTCCAGTAACACTGTAACTAAATTTTACAGTTTTTTAAATGACATTCTCTTCCTCAAAATTTTCACAAAATATAAAGAAACCATAATTTCTAAGTGAGCATATTGTGTCTCATCTCTCATAAATCATGATCGTGTGATGATAAGATATAGAAAAAAATAAAAATAAAAATTATTGTCATCGGGTTGGGCTTACGGGTTCACAAATTTGAAATGATAAATCTGTTACTTAAACTAAACCACTACGAGTTTGAACAAGTTGGTTCAGTTTTGACCCAAACTATGAAAAAAACCAAACTAAATGCTTTGGGTTGGGTTGGATCGTCGAGTTGATCGGATAACCCAGACCCCTGCACACTCCTATGCAGATTTGATTGGTTTGTGAGAATAAGTGAAAGAGAGCCATAGAAGAGAGAGAGAGAGAGAGAATATAGATAAGATACTCTGACCGATTGGTTTGCAAAGAAGTAGAGACGAGAAAAATAAAAATAGTGGGGCCTAAAAATGAAATGGCGATGAACTGGAAAAGAGATAACGTGTCGACGAAATTAGGTCTACTAATGGAACCAAGAGCATGACGTGTTGGCTTTTAAAATTGAACCGTGTTTTACTAACGAGTGTCCTAAAGACACTAGTTAAGAAAGTAAAAAATAGAAATTTTGTATTAAAAAAAACAATTTTTAAACTTCCAAAAAATTAAATACACCAATTCTCAATACAATATTTTTATATTTATTTCCTTAAGTATTGCAACGTGGAGATTCGATAGCATTTTCCTTAAGGAAAATAGAATCTAACACATCGCTTAATGATAACTGATGTATCGCTTTTGTTTAAAAACATAAACCAATTAAAATATAAAAATTAAATTAAAATAAACTAAATTATTAATCAATTGCGTTAACTTTTTGTCAAAAAAAAAATCAACTAAATTAACACAAATATTAAATTGAATTAAATTAATTAAAATAATTGTATATTTGTTTTTTATTTAATGGCATTTTTGTGTTTCCAATAATAATTAACATTTCTCTCTTCTTTATTTCTCTTCTCTTTCTCATATTACATACAATACCCTAAATCTACTTTATTTCTCACAACTTTCTCTTTTATCACATTCTCTCTCAGTTATTTCTCTCTTCACAATTTCTGTTGAGAACCAAACACACTCTAATACTTCATTTCATCTCTCAACCAAATGAGAGAAATGGTCTCTAGCTCTCTTTCAACAATAAGCGTTGTCTATTCTCGATCCGGATATTTAGCAGCACTTACTCAACGAAACGTTGTTTAAAGTGGTTCAACTTTCCTTTAAATTGTGCTTTAGTGGCAAGCACTGTTTAATGTGGTGTCATTTTTCAAACTTTATGTTGTAGTGTTTAATATTTCTCTAGTCCCTCTTTCTCTATGGGTTATTTCTCGCTTTCCAATCAAGCCATAAGTTAAGTGACATTAATTATTTAATTCTAATTACTTGGAATTGTTTGGATTATTAAAAAATATTAATTGTGAAATGCTGGGAAGCTTGGCTGGAGTATTTTTGTGACACCCCGATTATACTATGCAGGTCTAGTTATTCCCACAGCAATGCCAAACATGTAATCACAGGACTCCTTTCCCCCTCAAGAGGAGTTTTTGCCTTATGGGAGGATGCTTCTCGAGGTCTTTAAATCCTCTGGACACGGGTTCGAATTCGCCATAAGGCAAAAACTCCTCTTGAGGGAGGAAAAAGTCATGTGAATGCATGCTCGACATTGCTTGGGGCTAATTAGACCTACACAGTATACCCGGGGTGTCACAATTTTGCAGGAATTGTTACCGAAGATTGAAGAACTTGAGAAGCAGAATAACGAGTTCGAAAACAAGCTGAAAATGGTTTGGCTTTTTCTATCCACACCCCCCACATTTGCTAGCCACACCCCCTGTCAGCTTTTTGTGGATGAAAAGACGGAAAAACCCCCTACCCCCACCTAATACCCCTTCATCATCCCCTTTTCACTCCTCGGTAGAGCTCGACTTCAACGCACTCTCTCCCTTCCATTTTAATTTTTTTCCGACGATCTGAGCAGGCGCCGTCGTCCTCACGCCGCCCTCACGCCGCTCAACACACCCAAGCCGAGAAGCTCCATCGCTACCACCACCCCCATCGCATGTGTCGCCACACTGCTTTTTTTTTGCTCCTTTATATGATTTCTGTTCGTTTAGGGAAGCTTCTGTTCGTTTAGTCCATTGATTGTTTCCACATTTGGGCATTGATACTTGATTATAGCATTGATACTTGATTCTGTGCCATCGCTGTGTTGCTGCGTTTTTTCCCCAAAAATTTGAACTTTCCGTGAACTGAGTTCACGTGAACTGAAAAATACGGGAAGAAAAAGTTGCCCATTACGTAAACTGAAACTACGTAGCACTCGTGAATTGAGTTCACGTGTACTACGTAAATTCAGTTTACGTAATGGGCAACTTTTTTTCCTTCCCGTATTTTCAGTTCACGTAGTACACGTGAACTGAGTTCACGTGCATTACGTGAACTGAAAATACGAGAATGAAAAAATTTTTGCTCATTACGTAAACTGAGTTGACGTAGCACATGTGAATTGAGTTCACGTGGCCTACGTAAATTCAGTTTACGTAATGGGCAATTTTTTTCCTTCCCGTATTTTCAGTTCACGTAATACACGTGAACTCAGTTTCCGTATTTTCAGTTCACGTAATAGACGTGACTCAGTTTACGTAAACATGACTTTTATGTTTTTTCCTTCTCTCAAAATTCTTTGGTTTTATGTTTTTATCATTTTTGAAGAAAAGTTCAGTTATGCTTGTTGAACTATGTGCAGGCATGGTTAAGACTATGATGATTGATGGCGAGGGTCGTCGTGTTATGCTTCATGCTTCTGCACGTAGGGTCCGTACTGAGCAGCAGCAGCAGCAAACCGTGCCCCGACGCCAGCGGGGGAGGCCCCGTCCTCAGCCTCAGCAGGATGAGCCAATGGTTCAGGATGAGGCACCTGCACAAGATGAGCCACCTGCACAGGAGGAGCAGTATCAGGCACAACCCCATGAGGAGTCCGCTGAAGAGTCACAGCCTCAGGAGCACCAATTACATGATGATGTCGATCTCCCGACTGAGGGATTTCCTGGTGGTCCTGTTGACACATCATCCTCGGGACATATGCAGACCATGTGGCCACTCGACTGTGGAATGGAGAGGTAATGTGTCCCAAAAGACATTTGTTTGTTGTCAGATTGAATTGCTGATTAACTAACAAAATAAAATTAGTTTTGATAAAATCTGTTGTGATTTCAGGATCGTGGAGAGTCGAGGCGTTCAAAGAATGGGAAGAAGGCGAAGGGCGTGGTTGTACATACCGAGGTTATGCGATATGTGCAGGGTCACAGCTCCTACCCCTGTTGGTGCGATTATGGCCTTGTTGACAAGGGGTGGTGTCCGCTTTGTCGAGAGATGGCACCGACACCAGCTTTCATCTCCCGGTTGGGGAGATGACCATTACTCTCGGGCGGCGTGTGGTCACCGCCGCACATACCGATCACGGGGCATTCTTCATCGTGGACCGTGTTTGACAGGATCAGCCGCAGAGGTCATGAGGAGCTGTTGGGAGTCACCGGATCGAAGCAATCTTCGAGTTCCGCACTACCAAGCAAGCATTATTCGCTATCGAGCTCCTTGACATATACGCACGACGCGTTGTGACCAGGAGCGATGGGAGGAGGCTGCCAGGGCTTTGTTGTTGTGCATAGTTGGGTGCACACCGTTTAGCGACAAGAGTGCATTTGCGATCAACGTTGCTTTTCTCGGGAGTGTTTTAGGGACTTGGGCAATTTGTGGAGGATATGCTTGGGCGCCGCAGCCTTGCACACTTGTATGACAACTTATGCGAGTCCGATCTTCACCACACAAAGACTATTGCGGTTATCCGACTCTCCTGCAGTATTTATTTTGTTATGTTTTTGTGAACCTTTTTCGATTATATGCTCATTAGAGCAACATGTTGTTTGTGTTTCTACAGCTTGGATATATGCTCATTTTCACGATCTATGTGACGATCGCAAGAAGGAGCACCCAGGTTATAATGAGGCCCACAAAGCTCTTCGATGGCAACCGAAGAGGCTTAGGGGCTTGTACTTCCTTTTAGGAGGCGATTGGATCTGGCCGACAGACGAGTCCGTGTCTTTGGACCCCATACGACGACCATAGAGCCTTATGGCCTTTTCAGAGGCATCGCTATCTGCAGGATGGATCGGATGGGGTCCGCGATATGTCTCCGCACATCTCCTCGATAGGGTCCTCGCGCCAAGACGGGTTTATTCGCACCATTCCGCCTCACCGAAGCGACATCACAGGTCATACGACCACGCCGGAGGAGATGGACATCATGTTCACGCAGCGGTGGTATTCACGTGATTCACGGTCATCCCAGTAGTGCACCCGGCAAGCGTCGCCGATTATATGGACTGGTTTTGCGGGATCTCCCACCCCTTCATCATCCCACGACATACTCCACTGCAGCGGATCCAAAGGCTCGCTCGGTCCAAATTTGCATCCGTCACCAGATACAGGGTACGTTTATAACTTACATTGTTAGCTTATAAAGCGACATTATACTTTATATATTTATGGTCATTGTTATTTATTGCAGTTGAGACATATGAGGATGGTTGAGCTCATGCAGACTCTTATGGACTTGCACATCTCACCCGATGGGATGCCAATCGCCAGGGAGTTGATGCATTTGATCCACAGGGACCATGATCAGGGGGATGCCTCCTGCACGCAATGGCAGACCGGGTGGTGGGACGTTGGAGTAGGACATATGTGAGAGCAGGAAGAGGTCGAGATTCCCAGTGATTGCCTGTATTGTATATTTGTCTGTAGTGGCTTTATATTTTGGTACCTTTGGCGTATTCCCAGTGATCTGTGGACCTATGTCGTATTGTATATTTGCCTGTAGTGGCTTTATATTTTGGAGTATATTTAGAGTAAATTGATAACAGGTACTTAAGAAAAATTACAGATTTGTGGACTAGTCACAAATACTTAAACGAAACGATACAATACGCAAAAAACACAGAAGTGTCGGTAGAAGTAATTACAATAATGTAAAAAAGGCTACACAATCCAGCAACGAAATTCCAATGTCGAATCTCGCAGACATTGGTCAACGTGACATTGGGGACGTCGAGCTCGCAGACATTGGGCACGTCGAACTCGACGTCGAGGTCAACGTGACATTGGGGACAAAAGAAGCGCGCAGGTTTAGCACGTCGAGCTCGCAGACATTGTTGGGGACGTCGAGCTCGCAGACATTGTTGGGGACGTCGAGCTCACAGACATTGGTCAACGTGACATTGGGGACAAAAGAAGCACGCAGGTTTAGCACGTCGAGCTCGCAGACATTGGGGACGTCGAGCTCGCAGACATTGGGCACGTCGAGCTCGACGTCGAGGTCAACGTCACATTGGGGACAAAAGAAGCGCGCAGGTTTAGCACGTCAAGCTCGCAGACATTGGGGACGTCGAGCTCGCAGACATTGGGGACGTCGAGCTCGCAGACATTGGGGACGTCGAGCTCGCAGACATTGGTCAACGTGACATTGGGGACGTCGAGCTCGCAGACATTGGGCACGTCGAGCTCGACGTCGAGGTCAACGTCACATTGGGGACAAAAGAAGCGCGCAGGTTTAGCACGTCATTTTGCTGTTTTGTGAGAGCTGCTATCAGCGTCACTAATGTCCACGTATATGCCAGGTCATTCGGGAATGTTTTCACGAAAATCCTCTCGTGTGAATTAGCATTTTCCATTAAGTAATATCAGTCATCTGCAAGGTTTATATGAGGCATCTCGGTAAGTGGAAATATTCGCAACCAGTGTTGTATGTGTGGAACGCAAAGAGCCTCCCATGTGCGGGCATCTTCATAGGCACACTGTCTCCATAGGCTTGTTGGAGGAGGTATTGGCGCATCACGCTGCAAATGAACCTGCCATGATGGGACAATTGTATAAATTAATTTATTTGAAAAAAAAAACAAATAATTATAGCAACTTGTGTGATACATAAAGGTTTTAGTACCTGCACAAAGTGACACTGCTTAACAAAAGCAATCGCGATGACGGGAATACACGATGTAGACGGTCCACGTCTAAGTGGAAGAAAAGTCAACGGTTGGCCTAGCGATAAACTGACCAGGACAACGTTATATGTTGAAGCAATTACATGTCCCATTTCTGGAAGGGTCATCCAGTTATCATATCTTACAATATCACGAACATATAAAGAGTCAATAAGGTGGTACACCCAGGACTCACCACCAAAAAGCCTCGAATAATCACCGGCCCACTGCTGAAGTTCCATGATCAACTCGTGACGGATTTCAGGCCAAGATTCCTCACCCCTACCTAGCAAGGCACCAACACAACGATACCCACAATTTCCGTCGTCACCGACATCCACGACATTAGAAATAAAAGGATGGATCTCCACAGGTAACCACTCCATATAGGGGAACACCCTAGGTTGCTCAACACTAGGGACCGATTCAACACTAGGTGGTTTATGACTGGAAGCAACAGTAGGTCGGATAACTTTATGGATCGATGACTGAGTACCGCATGCCTTTACTCCACTACATCCAAAATAATCATCCACACGTTCCCAATATGATAGGTCACGCCTTGTTGATTTTTCTTTTTTCTCCGCCTTTCGTAAGGCGGACAACTTACCTTTCCCCTTTTTCGGTGCACCCTTTGTTTTTACCTTTGCAGGAGGTGGATACATTGAGGTGGTTGCTGGGAATACTAACTCGAGCACCCTACCCTTGAGTGCAATTTTACTAGATACATCAAGCCTATCAAATGTTTGTTCTAAGACTTCTAACTCTGATTTTAAAGATAAAACTGAGGACTTACTTCCTTCATCAACAAAATTTAAGCTCCTCCAAAAAATATGAACCGTGTCCAAAGGAATGGCGGCAGGCATCATACTGTAAATGGCAAGCTCACAAGCACATGGCAATCCATGTGTCTTCCTAATGATGCAACCACATAAGGACTTATCAATACCAACATACTTAACATGGTCAAATTCATTGGCAATGTGCATCAATGCACTCCTTGACACAACGCCACGCAAATGGGCATACAATCTGCTACTATGTCGATGTTCTTGTACAACCATGCTTTTCTGGAACGATGCCTTTATTTCAGTGTGCTGTAGTATGATCTTGCTTGAAACAGCATCCCAAACACTGCAAAGGTCACCCATACTATCTTGCAACAACCTCTTCAAACTCCAGTGTGCAGACTCGACCCTATTAAGAAACAACAAAGACAATAACACAAAATAAGTGATGCTTGCATAATTATTTGTTTGAATGCACAACATATATCATTATACCTATTTGTCGTCGTGTTCCCTAAGTGCATCACCTGGTTTGTCCATGCCTCAACAAATTTTTCCTTGTGAGATTTCAACCACTGCTGTATCACATAATCATAGAAATAAGGAGAATCATGACAAATACGTTCAAACACACCTAACTGCTTTATATACTCAGCTGCGTCAGAACACCTCACAAGAGCATCCCATGCGTCCATGACCTCTTCCTGTTTCTTCTTCGGGGAAACAAGAGTCTTGCACTTGGCCCTCACATTCTTGCACACATGAAACAAGCATAATAAGTTGTACGCGTCGGGAAAAACAAGACGCAATGCGCTCATCAAGCCAAGGTCTCTATCAGTAACGATGACCTCGACATCACCGCTTGTAATCTGTTCTTTCAACATCAAGAGTGCCCATGCAAAGTTATCATATGCGAAGGCCACTGAAAATGTCAATCCAGTCGATGTAACTCCGACAATCTCAAGTAGTGGCAAGCAGTATCGACAAGTCTTGTATGTGCTGTCAATAATCAACACAAGGTGGAAGGTATTGACAAGGGTGATGGCATCTGGATGTGTCCAGAAAATGTCTCTGAGTTCATTAGAACCTTCCACCAACCTATATCGATAGACATAACGATCGCGGTCCATCAACTTCAGTAATTGCTGCATTTCAGTTCTATTACCTCTAATGGATGACCGATATGCTTGTCGTGCATTGTAAATCTGCTTCATAGTAGTCATATTCTCAGCATTATTATTCTTCATTGTTAGCAAAATGTTTCTCGGTTTAACCATATTATTTGTCATGCCTTCTAGTAAAGTCTTTTCTTCACATGACAAACGACCAACAAAAGAATGGCCAACAAGTGTTTCAGCCAACTCGTGGTTGTGCAACCCACATGATACAATCAGGATCCATCCTTCACTGCCACTCGTGGGTCTCCCTTTCAATCTAAAGGGACAATCACATTTTTTGGTACCCGTACTCCTCGCCAGTTCAAGGTTCTTCCCAGGTCTGTATTTGCCGCTTCTTTCACAACCAAGGACTAATTTTGTCTTTGTTCCTGAACGTCCTGTTGCTGTTTCAGACCTAATAGTCACCACAACTATTCCATTTTCCTTCCCAACATTTCTAGCCCATTGTAACAAATCACTTCGCGTGGCAAACACCTATAAAGAAAAAAATGACAAAGTTGAAACAAATACTTGCAACAATGTAAATTTGCTAAAGGCTAGAGGCAAAAATTAATTACATTGTCCGTGGTAAATTTTTCAGTACAATCCACTTCGAATTCAGTATTTTCGTATTCCACACCGTCATCCACTTCATCAAAATTATCTTGATCCACCTCCATTTACTGCATGGAAAGCATTCACAATATTTTAGAATTGTTTTAAAGCGGTACAAAATTGAAATCAAATATTTTAGCATCCGTAAATTCAATTTACGTATGAAAAGCAAATTTAATTTACCTAATATCCGTAAATTGAATTTGCAGAACATACGTTATTTGAATTTACGAGAGTAGTTTAAAAATTATAACCGTCCGTGAATTGAATTTACGTAACAGTTTACAAATTATATTCTTCCGTGAACTGAAAATACGGGAAGGAAAAAAAATTGCCCATTACGTAAACTCAGTTTACGTAGGCCACGTGAATTGAGTTCACGTGTATTACGTAAACTCAGTTTACGTAGTGGGCAATTTTTTTTTCCTTCTCGTATTTTCAGTTCACGTAATGCACGTGAACTCAGTTCACGTGCATTACGTGAACTGAAAATACGAGAAGGAAAAAAAAATTGCCCACTACGTAAACTGAATTTACGTAGGCCACGTGAACTCAATTCACGAGTGCTACGTAATTTCAGTTTACGTAATGGGCAACTTTTTCTTCCCGTACTTTCAGTTCACGAATCATATAAAGGAGAAAAAAAAAACAGAAGCTGTGACGACCTGTGCGATGGGGGTGGTGAGGCGCGATGGAGCTTCTCCGGCTTGGGTGTGTTGAGGCGCGACGTGAGGACGACGTGAGGGACGACGTGAGGGACGACGGCGTCTCCTGTTCAGATCGTCGGAAAAAAAATTAAAATGGAAGGGAGAGAGTGCATTGAAGTCGGGCTCATTTAGGAGTGAAAACGGGATGATGAAGGGGTATTAGGTGGGGGTAGGGGCTTTTTCGTCTTTTCATCCACAAAAAGCTGACAGGGGGTGTGGCTAGCAAATGTGGGGGTGTGGATAGAAAAAGCCAAATGGTTTTACCTTTTTAATTAACCTCCTGTCTTATCAGTTATCACTGTACATTAGTGTTGTACTAAATCTAAATAGTAATATTTTTTATGATTTAACAACGCATTTTACTAAATTATACATACTAATGTATGGTGATAAATGATACGACAGGGGGTTTATTAAAAAGATAAACCATTTTTAGCTTGTCTTTGAACTCATTTTTTCTTCTCAAGTTCTCCAAACAGGATCTGGATCCTCCCCTAAACCCTATCTCTCATTCCCTTTACAAAAAATATATCACACTCATTAAATTAATCGTACGAATAAAAAACTAAAACTGAATTTGAATTTTGAAATTTGAATTTTGAATTTTAAAATAAACAAAAGGTTATTATCACTCCTAATTTCTCGTGTGCGTTTCAGTCTAATATAGGACTTGTTTGTTACTCCCTTCATCCCTTAATATAAGCCCCTTTTATAAATTTTTGGTGTCCCTTAATATAAGACCATTATCAAAGACTAAGGTTGATAAGTTAGAATTTATCTAGTTTTTTACCTTGCTTTAATAGGTTTTATTAGTGGTTTATCTTTATTTATGTTTTATTTTTATTACCTTTTGGTTTATATTTTGATTTGTAGGAAAAAGAGTTGAAGAGTTGATGAATTTGATGCAAAAAGAGAGGATTACAGCCCCCAGTGTTGAAGAACATGGTCATAATTCGTGGGAAGCAGTTGGAAGGTCAAGTAAAGAAACAGAGAGAATTACGGCCCCCAGTGTTTTCCAACATGGCCGTAATTCGTGGTTACGTGAGCCGAAAAGTCACAGTTTGAAGATTATGGCCCCCCAGTGTTGCACATTACGGCCATGTTTATGGCAGAATTTTGTAACAGCTCAATTTAAGTGCTGAAACTGTTGAGCTATTTTAGAGGGGTCTTAAAGGGGATATAATGACACTTGATTGGGGTAGAATTGGGCTATAAATTAAGGCTTTCAGAGCACGAAATTGGATCATCTTCCTCTCCATTTTTCTTAGCTAAACTTGTGTTCTTTTGTGTTTTTCTTCATGTATATTCAAGCAACTTTTCTATGGCTTTAAGTTTTGAATGAATTTCAGTTTCTATTACCTTCTAATCTTCATCTTTTACTTATTCAAGTTCTGAATGTTTAATTTACATGGTCTTATTTACATTCTAATCATGTGTGAGTAGTTTCTTTTATCTTGGGATTGATTATATTTCAATGATGAATTATTGTTAAGTCTTGTTACGGGCCGGTCCCCGAGCTGGAACCCACCGAGCCGACCCCTATGCCTATCAGATGACATCGAGCTCGACCCAGTACTGATCGTGTTCCTACGAGCTCGGGTCACTACCGACCGGGCAGGGCCAAGTATGCACGAGCACAGGCCTGTGCCCGCCGAGCCACTATGGACCCTCGGACCATTTCCCGTGGTGGGCCGCTCCGAGCCCATTATAACACTCGGGAACCGAGTCGCTTGCCCCGGCATGGAACCCCCGTAGAAGGGGCCCGCAGGGCAGTACCGTTGCAAAGAAGGCGGGGCACGTTATCAGATCATAATGGGCCATTACCCTTATTGGGTGCGAGTCGTTACCCCGCATGAAGAAGGTGGGGCGCGCAGTTCAGAAGGGGAGTGACCAACCGCCTGCCAGGTTTCACTATATAAAGGGGGCTTAGCCCCCCAGGTAAAGGGACGAATTCTAAACACTAATTTACTCCGCTCTCCTTCTCCTCCAAAGCCTTATCTAACTTAGGCATCGGAGTGTCTTTGCAGGTACCACCCCCCTTTCGACCCCAAGAAGAAGGAATACTCAATCCCAAGGAGGAGGAGTGCTCTACCATTCTCAGCATCAACAAGTCTAATTTTCTTTCCTTAGATGTTATGAGCATTGCTCCATTCTTAATTTAATCTTGAATTTTACTTTCTCTGCAATCATAACTAATATGATTGTATGAATCCTAAATATCTTATTAAGCACTAAAAGGTGAAAATTTGATATTGGAATTACAAGATTAAACAAGGGGATCAAATTCATGAAAATAGAATTAGTTTTCTTGATGCTTAGAAATAATTGTTCTTAATGAGTTTTATCATTCCTTCTACCATGAAAATAGGTAGATTCTATGTTTGAAACATTTTATTGTACTTTGAAAGAAGACAATAATCACATTTGATTATTTGACATTTAAGAATCCATTGTTCATACTCAAAGGAAAGTGACGAAGAATTGACTTAAGAGTAATTTTCATTGGAAGAACATCAATCCCAAAAGCCTTTTATTTTCTAAATTAAACTCATTTTATTTTCCAGCAACAACAATACCATTCTAATTTATTCCTTTAGCTAATCATCTTAGTGAGAGAAATTGGTACTCAATTCTAAGTCCTCATGGGAACGATATTTTACTACGCGAAAAAACCGTGCACTTGCGGGCCTATCAAGTTTTTGGCGCCGTTGCGGGGACTTATGCTATTGATATTGATTTCCTTTCATTATTCCGGTTAGACTAATTTTTTTCCTGTTATTATTTTCCTTGTTATTTGCACCATATGATGAATAAGCATGTATTTATATTCTCTAAGGAAGAATGAGAATCATTTTTGTCATCTTTGCCACCACCACCACCGTGCTTACAAGTGATATCCAAAGAGCCTCACGAAACACAATTTGAGAAAAATATTATTGCAGGGATAGATCAAAATGATGATGAAATGGTAGTGGAAGGTGGGTCACAAGAAAAAGAACAAAAAATGGAGAGAAAAGAAGCACTGTTTTCTACAAATCCTTGGGAAAGAACAAGTGACAGGGCAACTCATGTGGAAAACACTTACCTCACCATGCTAACTAAGAATTATGAAAACTTTGAAATTGATAAGTATATTGGTTTACATGCATCTGTGGATGCTGCAAAGTTAGCCTATTCATCTCATTTCTCACTTTTCTTTGTAGAAATACCGTTTGATCTAGGAGGATTTGAGGGTAGACTTATATTGTTTCCGCGATTGTCATTCTTTAAGCAATGGGATCCGGGAATAAGTTTTCATTCTTCATGTGTCACTTGGCCTTTATTCTTCAAGAAATGGGACCCTGTTAAAATTTATCAATTTTTATGCTTCTCCATATCCCAGAGCAAGATGAAAAAAAGAATGAGGACGCTACTGATGGTGGCCTCAAAAATTAGGGGAGTATTGTTTTACTTTGTTTTGTTTCTTTTCGTCCAGTGTTTTTTTCTTTTTGCTTTTGTTAGTGTTAGTTTTCTAGCTTTTATCATTCTTCCCATGTGAAATCTTTGTTGTGAAAATTGTCTTGAATTGGCCTCTTTGGAAATCCTTGTTTTTGTGGCACTACTTGGTTAATTAATTGGTATTCAATGAGCACAATTGTGAATGTTGAAAGCTTTACTGCTTGTTGGGGCCACACACACACAACTTAGATGGGTTTTGACATTAGGATAATTGGGAAGAATTTGCTTTGATATCTAATTATTGGTTCCCTTGGTGACACTCACTGCATATTGGTTACTGGAGAAATGTTTGTGTTGAGCTAGAAAAAAGGAAAAAAAAAGAGTGGGGTTAGTTAAAAAGAAAAGAATAAATGCTGAAAAAAAATAGAAAAATTAGCTCAACACCCCTTTGAGGTCATAGGTTACTAGGGAAATCCTCTTTGTACCCTTTTGAGACTGATTGGCTACTGGGAAACAAAGACACTCCTTTGAGACCAAGTGTGGCAATTGCTTTGTTTGCATATGAGTGGAGGACCCAAGCAAAAGTGCTGAGAATCTAAGCTTAAAAAATGAAAAGATCAGAATAATAATTTAGGTCTCACTCAATGTTCTGATGCCTTGAACCATCTGATAATGCTATGCACTAGGTTCCAATAAGTGGTGTGTTGAAATTGTGCAAATTGTGTCATTGGATATCATCAAAGAACTTTGATATGGTGTGGTTGAAACAAGGCATTTCCAAGTCTGGCCATTTGTTGGGATTTGCTTGAGGACAAGCAAAGATCTAAGCATGGGGGAGTTTGATAAGTTAGAATTTATCTAGTTTTTTACCTTACTTTAATAGGTTTTATTAGTGGTTTATCTTTATTTATGTTTTATTTTTATTACCTTTTGGTTTATATTTTGATTTGTAGGAAAAAGAGTTGAAGAGTTGATGAATTTGATGCAAAAAGAGAGAATTACGGCCCCCCAGTGTTGAAGAACATGGCCATAATTCGTGGGAAGTAGTTGGAAGGTCAAGTAAAGAAACAGAGAGCATTACGGCCCCCCAGTGTTTTCCAACATGGTCAGACTGTGGTTACGTGAGCTGAAAAGTCACGCTTGAAGATTATGGCCCCAATGTTATGACACGGCCATGTTTATGGCAGATTTTGTAACACTCAATTTAAGTGTCAAACCGCTGAGTCGCTTTTAGAGGAGTCTTAAAGGGGATATAATGACACTTGATTGGGGTAGAATTGGGCTATAAATTAAGGCTTTCAGAGCACGAAATTGGATCATCTTCCTCTCCATTTTTCTTAGCTAAACTTGTGTTCTTTTGTGTTTTTCTTCATGTATATTCAAGCAACTTTTCTATGGCTTTAAGTTTTGAATGAATTTCAGTTTCTATTACCTTCTAATCTTCATCTTTTACTTATTCAAGTTCTGAATGTTTAATTTACATGGTCTTATTTACATTCTAATCATGTGTGAGTAGTTTCTTTTATCTTGGGATTGATTATATTCCAATGATGAATTATTGTTAAGTCTAATTTTCTTTCCTTAGATGTTATGAGCATTGCTCCATTTTTAATTTAATCTTGAATTTTACTTTCTCTGCAATCATAACTAATATGATTGTATGAATCCTAAATATCTTATTAAGCATTGAAAGGTGAAAATTTGATATTGGAATTACAAGATTAAACAAGGGGATCAAATTCATGAAAATAGAATTGGTTTTCTTGAGTCTTAGAAATAATTGTTCTTAATGAGTTTTATCATTCCTTCTACCATGAAAATAGGTAGATTCTATGTTTGAAACATTTTATTGTACTTTGAAAGAAGACAATAATCACATTTGATTATTTGGCCTTTAAGAATCCACTGTTCATACTCAACAGAAAGTGACGAAGAATTTGCTTAAGAGTAATTTTCATTGGAAGAACATCAATCCCAAGAGCCTTTAATTTTCTAAATTAAACTCATTTTATTTTCCAGCAACAACAATACCATTCTAATTTATTCCTTTAGCTAATCATCTTAGTGAGAGAAATTAGTACTCAATTCTAAGTCCCCGTGGGAACGATATTTTACTACGCGATAAAACCGTGCACTTGCGAGCCTATCAAGTTTTTGGCGCCGTTGCCGGGGACTTATGCTATTGATATTGATTTCCTTTCATTATTCCGGTTAGACTAATTTTTTTCCTGTTATTATTTTCCTTGTTATTTGCACCATATGATGAATAAGCATGTACTAAGTTGATCCTTAGTATTCAAAATGTAACATATATAACCAAAGGGATGAAAATAAGAAATGTTGGGTTTTCTACCCTTCCACAGTTCATTTGGAATCTTCTTCAAAATAGGTCTAATAAGAATTCTATTTTGAATATAACAAGCTGTGTTTACTGCTTCTGCCCAAAAATGTTTAGCAATATCAGCTTCATTGATCATGGTCCTGGCCATTTCTTGGAGGGACCTATTTTTCCTTTCTACAACACCATTTTGTTGTGGTGTTCTAGGGGAGGAGAAATTGTGGGAGATGTCATTTTCTTCACAAAATTTTTGAAAGTTTTCATTTTCAAATTCTCCCCTGTGATCACTTCTAATTGAAGAAATACAAATTCCTTTTTCATTTTGAACTAATTTGCAGAAAACAGTAAATACCTTGAATGACTCATCCTTGTGGGCAATGAATCTAACCTATGTCCGTCTAGTAAAATCATCAACAATGACTAACCCATATTTCTTTCCAGTTAAAAAGGTTGTCCTTGTTGGACCAAAAAGATCAAGATGCAAAAGTTCAAGTAGTCTAGAAGTTGAAACAATATTTTTTGAATGAAAAGAAGTTTTAACTTGTTTTCCTCTTTGACATGCCTCACAGAGAGCATCAGATTGAAATTTAAGATTTGGTAAGCCTCTAACAAGATTATACTTGTTTAATTTTGAGATTAATCTCAAACTGGCATGGCCCAATCTTTTATGTCAAATCCATTGCTCATCGTCAACATTGGAATTTAAGATTTGGTAAGTCTCTAACAAGATTATGCTTGTTTAATTTTGAGATTAATCTCAAACTGGCATGGCCCAATCTTTTATGCCAAATCCATTGCTCATCGTCAACAGACATGAGACACTTGACATCTTGTTTTGCAAGTTCAGAAAGATCAATTTTATAAATATTTTGTTTCCTCTTTGCAGTAAACAAAATAGAGCAATCTTTCTTGCTTTTTACTGGACATCCAGTTTCTATAAAGATGACATCATAACCATTGTCACATAATTGACTTATGCTCAATAAGTTATGCTTTAGTCCTTCAACATAAAATACATTATCAATAGAGGGAAGATAACCTTTACCAATGCGACCAATTCCAACTATTTTACCTCTTTGGTTTCTTCCGAAACCAACAAATCCTTCTTCTCCAGGTCTTAACTCTTGGAACATATGATTTTCTCTCATCATGTGACACGAGCATCCACTGTCTAAGTACCAAGATAGATGTGTTGACCTTGTTGCTAAGCATGTTTGCAACATAGACTATTTTATCTTTAGGTACCCATATCTTTTTAGATCCTTTTTTGTTAGTTCTTGAATGATATTTGTCCTTCTTAATCTTAAAAGCAGTACATGCACTTTTCAAATGACCAGGTTTGTTGCAATAAGTACAATGCAAGCATTCGCTGTGATCATTGGATTTATCAGATGCTGAATTTTCATTTTCTAAAGAAGGTACATCTGATATGTAACCAAGACCTTGAGTTGTCATTTTACTGACACCACAAATCATTGAAGCTTGCTTGCTTCGAGTTACACTCTCTGCAAGAAACTTTTGAAAGGCATATTCATAATCATTTGATTTACACTTAGGATTGCCTATAACTCCAGAGCTTTCAGCTTGAGAGCTCTCAGCTTCTGGTTGCTTGTCAGTTGCCAGATGCTGGTTATCCATCAGATGCTGATTTTCAGTTTTCAGCTTCTGGTTCTTTTCCATGAGTTTTGAGTTTTCATTGTTCAAAGGTTGAAAATCTTGTGATAATTTTGAAAATTTCTTTTTCAGAGCCTTATACTCAATGGAGAGAGTGGCAGAGTCCTTAAGAAGATCATCAAATGCAAGTTGAAGTTCAGAATAAGAATCATATATTATTACCTCTTCAACTTCTTCTTCAGAATCTAAGTCAGTATTTGCCATGAGGGCAAGATTGGCTTCTTCTTCATTATCTTCCTCAGAGGAGGATAAATCTAGATCTTTCCATGTAACCATGAGATTCTTATTCTTTCCCTTGAAAGAGCTTCTTGTGGGCTTCTCCTTAAGATTAGACAATCAGACTTGAAATGTCTAGGTTTCTTACATTCATAGAAAACGACTTGACTATTGTCTTTGCTTTCCTTCTTGTCATTGACATCTTTCTTCTGGAATTTCTTGTTGAAGTTTCTTTTCTTCCACATTCTTTGTATCTTCCTGGATGAATGCAAGCTCATCATCTGACCCATTAACGTCTCCATCTGAAGCTTCATCTTCTGATTCTTCTTCAGCCTGAAGGGCTTTAGAAGAACTGGCTTTGTGCTTGTTGACTTTCAAAGTAATAGACTTGTTTTCTTCACAGGTTCTTCCTCGTTCAGCTCAAGTTCATGACTTTTAGAGAACTCAAGAGATCTTCAAGCCGTAAGATATTTAAATCTTTTGCTTATTGAATAGCAGTGACTTTGGGTCTCCACTGCTTGGTCGAACTTCTCAGGATCTTTCTCACATGGTCAGGAGTGGTGTAGCTTTTTCCAAGGGCTTGTAACCCATAAACAAGAGTTTGGAATCTTCCAAACATAGATTCAATGTTTTCACCATCTTCCATTTTGAACAACTCATATTGGCGAACCAATATGCTAGCTTTAGTTTCTCTTACTTCGGTAGAGCCCTCATAAGACAAAACGAGAGAATCCCAATTTCTTTGGCAGTATCAAATTTGCCACATTTATCATATTCCTTTTCTGACATAGCACATATAAGAATGAATCTAGCTTTTTGATTGATTTGATATCTATTTTTCTGCTCATCATTCCAATTAACTCTAGCTATAGCAACACTAGCAGCATTAGTGGGAACAATGTATCCACTTTCAACTATATCCCACAACTCAAGTTGTTGTGTCTCAAAGAAAGCTTTTATCTTATCTTTTCAGTAGTCAAATTTTTCTCCAGTAAATAGAGGAGGACGGTTCATATGACTACCTTCTGCAGACATGTTCACAGTATAAGATCTTTTCTCTTAACACTGTTAAGTACTCAACCAAGAGGCCGAGCTCTGGTACTAACTGAACGTGAACACAAGAAGGGGGTTGAATTGTGTTGAAAACTTTTTGCAAACTTTAAGTTGAAAACACTTTTAAACAATTGATTTTAAATATATTTGTTATCAGAAGCCTGAGTAAGACCAGATGCTGGAAAGAAAGTTTGTGAAAACTTGTTTTCTTTGCAAGATAAGAATAAATGTAAAGCAGTAAAGCAAGAGACATAGAGATTCATACTAGTTCACCACCAAACTGGTAGCTACGTCTAGTCCCTTTGTTCCTGAAGGATTTTCCACTATAATCAACTGATTACAAATTTCCTTAAGAGTATTCTATTGTCACAAACTTGACAATACTCTTAACTTCTTATAATGACTCAGTGCGTTTTAGCCTTTGAGGAACTAAGCCTTAACTAAGCAATACAACTTTCACAAAGTAATTTTTCTTTTGAATACAATCAAATAACTCTCAGAGAGGATGAAAAGATTAAGCTAAAAAAATAAATAGCTTTCTAAAAGAAAGAATATAAGATGCTGAGGTTCAGTTCTTGGTTTCCAGAAACTTGGCACGAAACTTGATTGCTCACTTGAGAATAGCTATTTCAGAATGTAGTTTCTGGTAGGTTTCTTCAATGAATACCTTGGGGTATTTATAGGAGTCCTTGAGGGTGTTACTGTTGCAGTAAATTTAGCTCCAAATCATTGAGTGAGGTAATTTGAAATGCTGTCCTTTTCTTCTTTTCCAGAGAATATCAGAATAGTACACATTACCGTTTTCGTACTATATGTTTTTACAATTGCCTTGTACGAATTTTGTCTTATACTAAAGGTGTCACCTTTGATACCTCGTACATCAATATGAGCGCACAAAATCAAATTCGAATTCTGTTTCAAAATAGTTGAGGTGAAGGAACAGAAACATGACCATCACGTGCTTCATTAATAAAACCAGATGCTCGCTCAGACAACAGGATGGACGCTCACAGAAATTAATTTACTACGTGTCATCAGATCACACTACCGGATGCTCGCTACAAGCAAGACACTGGAGTGAACCGGATGCAGATACACATGGAATATATTCAATTTCTTTGTGAAATTCTTCTTCTTACTTGAGTGAGTTATAAAACATAAGAGATTTTAATACTTACGCACTTTAAGACTTATCAGAAGATAAATTGTTCACTTGCAAAAACCTTGTTATCATCAAAATTAATGAGGGTCTAAACTTCTCAATCGTTTAGGTTCCAACATTTTGGGGGATAACTTTAAATGATTTTTTTCATTCAAATAAAGTGACCTATTTATAAAGGGATATATTTGAAAAATAGGATTGGTAAGTGTATGAAACTTTATCAGAATGTTGTGATATAACTCTTTGAATAAATTTGAAAAAACTGTTTATGAAGCCTTATCATAATGTTGTGATATAGCAATATGTCTGTCCGCATTTTTTCAATTCTGAAATTGTTTTGTAAGTATACATGTTTAATAAGTCATTTTCCAATAAATATGTTGGATTTGCAACCAACTTGGATAGTGTGAAAGACCTGTAGTATGAGCTGAGATTTAAATACCTAACAAAAGTTTCATTCAAAAATCAAAATTTAATAATAAACCTAATGTGGAACTGCATATAAGCATATGGTTTCTTGCATTGAATATTAAAAGTAATACCTAGAACAGAGTTGCTCAACTTTGGGAATATCAATATTTAGGGTTAATAGCGCTTTTCGTCCCCGTAATATCATGGTCCCTGTAATATTTTTATTTATTTTTGGTCCCTGCAATATATAAATTTTTGTTTTTGGTCCTTGTTGTTTCAATTTTAATCCCAGTAATAGTTTTTCATGATGGTTCTAGTCCCTATAACATGTAGTTCATGTAATATGGATCATATAAGGACTAAATCCAAAGTAAACAAATATTATAAGGATTAAAATAGAAATTACAAGAACTAAAAGCAAAAATTTCTACATTGTAGGGACCAAAAACAAATAATTTTTTTTTCAGGGACTAAAACTAGATTTTGCTTATATTACAGGGACGAAAAGCACTATTAACCCTGTTATACCCTAATTTTGTCCACCTACTTCCTGCAATTTATTTTTATTTATTGTTTTTACTTTATTCTTAGCAACACATTTTGAGTTCATTTTTGTGTTAATCCTTTGGGCTAATTTCAGTCCAATTACAATAAAAAAGGAGTTGCAAATAGTCAAGCAAGCCCAAGATATTACCAATGTCCAATGTCCATTACATATCAAAAAATATATACAGACCAATGTTTGAATGAATTAAAACAAAAAAAAAACAAACAAAAATTATAAAGAGACAAAGCATGCAAAAAAAAAAAAAAGCCAATCGACATCTCTAACTGCGATGAGATCTTTGTGACAAGGGGAAGGGGACAAATTGCCTTCCTTTGAGGCAGCTTTTTTCTCTGTCTTGCTGCTAGTCAAACCTACAAAAAGAAAGGCAACAATCTATTATGAAGAAATTGCATTGTCTAATTAGGCACAAATAGAAAAAAGCAAAGTCAAAACGTGCATACAACAGGGTTTGGGGGATGCAACCATCCTAGAACAGAGCCACAGAGCATCAAAATAGGAAAAATGGGATGAAGCAAAATTGTAGATTTTGACTCATCTGATCAAGAAAAAGAAACGAAGAATAAAAAACCAGTTTAACACAAAAGTCCTCATCCTCTATAAATACAACCTCAATTCACAGAAGAAAGGGAGAGATTTCTGGGCATTTTTTTTTACTACTAACAAAAGAATTAAAACCTCCACACTGAAGCCCTAATCCACCAAATCAGAAACAGAAAAAAAAAGAAGCAAGCAGAAACGAAAAAAGAAAAAAAAGAAGAAGCAGAAAAAGAGAAACAGAAGCAGAAAAAGAAAGAAGAAGAACAGAAGGAGAGGAAGAGAAGAAGGTACTCTCTTTCACAACCTCCTTCCTCACGCCTCCTCTTCTCCCCCATCAACACCCTTCTCCTTCACCCTCCCCTTTTCCTCCTTTCTCGTCCCTCTCCCTCTCCCCCTCCGCCGTCTCTGCCTTCTTCTTCTCTCACGGCCGCTCCCCCTTTTTTTTTAAGCCACGCCATCCCCCTTCCAGCGCGGCCGCGCGCGGCCAAGGACTGGCCCGCAGCGGCCGCACCCCCCCTTTCCCCTTCTTCTTCTCACCACCTCACTCCCTATCTCTCTCTCTCTCTCTCTCTTTCTCCTCCTTCACTCTCGCCCTTTTTCTTCTTTCTGCAGCAGCGGTGCTGCTTTTTTCTCTTCTTTGTGATGTGTGTGTGTGTTTTAGGTTTAGTGTACCCCCACCCCCAATTCTTTTTTTAATCCTCCAATTCCTTCCCTTTCTTTTTCACTGTGCTGTATCTTTTATTTTCTATTTTTATTTTTTATTTTTTCTTTTGTTATTTTAAGTGGGTCATGACCCACTCTTTCATCATTTTTTTTATTTGTTTCTTTTGTTTTTTTAGTGGGCTCAGTCCATTCCCCTTTTTACTTTTTTGGGCTTTAGCCCACTTAACTCCTCTTTTTTTTTGTTATTTGCCAAACCCTTATTTTTCTTCTATCATTTATTTATTAAACGTGAACACTTTTTTTTTTACTAGTCAAACTAGTACAATTTTATTCAACTAAATTTCACATACAAGTTTTGAAACCTTATTTTTTCTTGAAAATCACTTGATAAAAATCATGGAAATTAATTTATTAGTAATGATCACTCGAGATTGCTTCCCGTTTAGTCATTACAAATATCTTAATTTTCTAAATAAAAATGGGTTATTAGTGAGGACCACTCTTGATTGCTTCTTGTTTGGTCCCCATGAAAACTTATCTTCTTCATAAAAATAAAATTAAGTTTTTCTACTAGTAATGATCACTCGAGATTGCTTCCCGTTTGATCATTACGAACACCGTTAATTTTATAAATAAAAAAGATTATTAATGAGGGCCACTCTTGATTGCTTCTTCTTTGGTCCCTACAAAATCTACCTTTTTTTCATAAAAAAATATACAATTAAAATCAACCAACACACAACCATTTTTTTACCCAAGAACTACGTAGCCTTTGATTTCTCCACTGCACCCGGAGATACGTAGGAGCAGGAGCATACTCCTGTCAAGCACAAAAATAAACAACTTTTATTAAACTTTTTTTTATTTTATTTATCTCATCATTGTAAATCCTTGTCTTTTTTTTAATAAAAGGAAAATAAATATTTTTTTAGAAGTTAATAAATTTTGCACAATCAATTAGAGGTAACCTTTTTCGAAAGGATGTCGTGGGGTGCTAATACCTTCCCTACGCATAATCGACTCCCGAACCCAAATCCGGTCTTAAGGACCACTTTTCTTCAAAAAAAGGTTTTTTTTCAATATTTTTCCTTCGAAAATAAATTACTGGTGGCGGCTCCATTAATTACCGGTCGCTACAGCTGGCGACTCCACTGGGGACATTTTTTTAGAGAGTCAAGCCTAAATAACTGATTGTGCTAAATAGTTAACTTTTATGTTTAATTTCCCTTGTTTTTATTTATTTATTTATTCATTTATTTATTTATTTATTTATTTACTTATTAATTTGTTTATTTACTTATTTATTTAATTATTTATTTATTTATTGTTCTTTTGTGAATATTTGTTGTGAATATTATGCATATATTGAACCTTAGGATAGAAGACCATATGTTGTATATTTCATTTGTTTTGCAGCTTGGGTAGTGTTAGGGTGTTGCCCCTCTCACACACCGCACCTACACGTTCGCACACACATGTGAGTAAGGCCCTATACCCGGGTCAGAGCAAAGCTTAAGTTGAGTGGAGGTTCGGTGATGGTCAATTGGAATTTGCTTTCCTTCTTGCTATTGCGAGAACTTCATCTAGAGTGTGCTCCCTCTGAGTATTCCGCACCGGATAGTTATCTATCGTTGTGGTTAATATTCAGGAGGAGACTTTAGCTCTAGAGGCCTTTGGTGAGAATGTGAGTAGAGCCACCATGAGATCTATCACTCAATACAAGACTATAGACCCCTTAGGCTAGAAAATATCTAATTTTAGGTTTAACCCATTTAAGACACAAGGGGCATCATATCATTTTTGTTCTTCCACCAAAAATATGTTATATCACGTCCATGCATAAAAAAAGGTCTACTAAATCACATTTTTTTTGTGCATGCTACATGAATAGTCATCATCATCACTCAACATTATATCTTCATGCATTCATACTTCCCAAAAAAAACATGTTGAATTTTTAAAAAAAAAATGTCATTCATTCTCATTTCATTTTAGGTGCCAGGGAAGCATAGGAACTCAAAGATTGGCTGCAAGTATTTTTGTGAGATAATATGGGATCAAGCGGCGAAACTGTCCCTTTGAAGAAGCACATACATCCGAGAATAAAAAAGCCTGAAATAGAAAGCCTGAAGAAGTGTGCCAATTTAATGACGACGAGCATTCAGCGTATAACCTTCATTGGAAAGTATGGGAATATTCTCAAGTTGCTAGAGGTGGATGTGCAAGTAAATGCCATTTCTGCACTTATCCAATTCTATGATTCTCCCATGAGGTGCTTCACTTTCAAGAATTTCCAAATGGCTCCCACACTGGAAGAATTTGCTCGGATTTTAGGATACTCGACCGAAAACATGAAGCCTTACCAACGCACCCGAGATTTTAATCTCCTGCAAGAGGTTGCTATAATTCTAAAAGACAAGGAGGATGAATTAAAGAAAAGAAAGTTAAACCGAAATGGTATCGAGGGGTTTCCGCTAGAGTATTTTGAAGAAAAGATGAGACATTTGGCTAGTGTTCAAGATTGGGCGTCTTTCATGGAAGTATTGGCTCTTACAATTTTTGGCATCATGTTATTTCCACGCATTGATGGCTATATAGACTTGGCCTCGATTGATGTATTCCTAGCCTTTAAAAAAGGGAAAGAGAGCCCAGTGTCAGCCATTCTTGCGGATACTTATTGTGCCCTCACTCACTGTCATGAGAAAAAAGGGAAGAAGCTATCATGCTGCTTATCCACTCTCTATGTGTGGCTTGTCACCCACGTATTCGAAAATAGGAAAATGTCATGTCCTTTTGCAGACTTCAACACATGTGATGTAGGGGTCAGAGATGGAGATCGGTGGGCTGTGACTCTGGCAGATCTTGATGAAAAGACGGTCCGATGGTACCCAGGGTGGTTGGATATGCATGAAGTGATCTATCAGTGCGGGAATTTCCCTAATGTTCCACTTATAGGAACAAGAGGATGTATTAACTACAATCCTTCTCTGTTGCTAAGACAACTTGGTTATTCTATGATGAATCCACCGTCAGATCAGATGACGACCCCCTTCGTGGTATATGAGTTCGATCAAGGAAATAGCGGAATGCTTAGAAAGGTTCGACATGCTTGGGACCAAGTCACTTGGAAAGGGAAAGTTCTCGGAAAAAGAAGCATTGGTGCTACGGATAGTTACAACCAATGGATCGAAAGCAGGGTTCGAGAAATCAAATTGCCGTTCCATGGTACACCCCCACCGTGAATCCGTGGTTACTGAATCTATCCCTATTACGAGTAAAGAGATGGAAGAGCTTAAAGTGGCTTTATCAAAATCTAATGAGGAAAAGGAAGAATTACAAGCAAGGTTAGAAAAGGCACTTCAAGAGAACAAGTACTTACAGTCAGAAAATATCCTAAGAGGGAAGTTCATTGAGAGAAGCAACAAAAGGGCAAAAGTAGAGGAAAATAGTAAGCATGATGTGCAACTTTGTCTGAGAGGGGCAAATGAAGAGCTAGAGCTGCGTAATCAAGAAAGGGATAAGGCTATAGAAAACGCCTATATATGGAAAGGATTGTGGAAAAAGTCCTCGGTTACCGAAAAGAACTTGCAAGAGGAGCTTGAAGGTTTAAAGCGACATCTTGAGAAGGTAGTAGCTGGGTATGAGAACCGAGCCCAAAAGGAGCAAAGAATACAAGGAAGAAATAGAAGAGATGCTTGTGAAATATCAAGATGCGAAAAAAGAACAAGAGGATTCAAATGAGTTATGAACTATATTGAATATCAAGAGAAGATCTATGACGACCTAAAAAATGAAAGCACGTATTGGGAGAATCGTTTTACAAAACTCGTCAGGATAGAAAATCAAGCTCTTTAATGAACTGAGGAACGAAGGCATGCATTGGAGGGACTGTTTTTCAAAGTTGGCAAGTTTGGCCAATCAAGTAATCATAGATATCCCAAGGCGTCTAGAGGAGGCTGATGCGGCGATGCACCCACTAAATACTCCAGTCAATGTTTACAAGTTTATTGAATTTTGTAAAAGTTTGATAGATGAATTGAGAGAAAAGGCTGGTTGTCCTATTAAGAAGAAAAAAAAAGGGACAGCTAATTGATGAGGCTTTAGTTTGAGTGAAATGTGCTATTTGTGTTTCTCATCAACAAAGGATTTGTCATTTTGCTTATTGATCCCATTTTATTCTCCAAATTACTTAACGTTTTTTAAAAAAATAAAAAAAAATAAATAAATGGATAATTACAACAAAGCAATGAGGCCTACGGTTCCCTGGTACAAAATGAATAGACTCATACATCCACATCCATTCATTCATTTTTTTTTCTTTCTTACATACTTATATCATTTTTTTTAATCACTCAGAAAATAATCAAACAAACTGGTTCCTCGACACCCTTATCGAACTCGCTCTCAATCAAAGATCATGGATGACCAAGAGGTGAAAGAGGACGTCAACCAGCTGAAGGAACAGATGAGCAAAGTTTTGGAGCTTCGCAATCCCTAAACAAAGACAAGGTCAGATGGGGCTTCTCGGCGATGAATGATGAAAGTCAAGCTACACCTTCCCACCCACCGCTTTGGTCCTATGCGCTGCAATATGGTCTCAATACTCGAGGATGATGGTACCTTTTGCAATTTACCCGCAGGTCCTACACCTCACCGCTAGCAACCCTCGTAATCAAGTACCACAGTTCCCACTTTACTGACTCGCCTGGTTACACGCCACCTATGGCCAATGATGATCACGCAAACCATAACCCCAAGGCCCACAGCACAACAGCTTCCCACTATTTGGTCTCCCGCCTTGCTACACACCGCCAAAGCTAACAATAACTCTGCAGAATCGATTCCCAAGCACTTGTCGTGCAAGATGTGGCTCGAGGATCCGGCCCAGATCGAAACCACACCGGTTCAAAGCTCAACTCCTGGCTTCATGACATACACCTTTCCACCTGGTTGTGCACCATCTCATGTCGGGAATACTCAAGGAGTCAAGATGCCCAGAAGTGGCCCCGTGGTGAATCCCGACCATTTGGTTACCCCTATTATATTCAAAGAAATCCATGAATCCCCGGACTAACCGCATTGCCTGGTCTCCGGCTATGGGAGGACCTAACTGAGCATCCCAATGGGAATCGCTGGTCCGATACGGTTGCAAATCCTCGAAGATAGGCTAAGAGTCGTAGAAGGAGTAAGCTATCTCGGTTCAAGTATCGCTTGAGATCTTTATCTCAGATCGGATGTGGTTGTACCACCAGTTCAAGGTGCCAGACTTCGACAAGTATAAAGGGACAACTTGCCCGAAAAGCCACTTGACCATGTACTGTAGGAAGATGGCGTCCTATGCACATGATGACAAACTTCTGATTCACTTCTTCCAGGATAGTTTAACAGGGGCAGCGTGGAGTTGGTATACACACCTTGAGCGATCTCATATTCGCTGCTGGAAAGATTTGGCGGATGCCTTTTTGAAGCAGTATAAGTATAACATTGATATGGCTCCTGACAGAATGCAGTTGCAAAACATGGCAAAAAGAGACAATGAGAATTTCAAGGAATATGCCCAACGATGGAGAGGATTGGCAGCCCAAGTGGAACCGCCTCTGATTGAAAAAGTAATGGTGGCAATGGTCATGGATACTCTTCAATCACCCTTCTATGACAAAATGATTGGAAGTGTATCATCAAACTTTTCAGATATGGTCATCGTAGGGGAAAGAGTTGAAGGAGGAATGAGGAATGGAAAGATTGCCCAAAGTTTTGCTGGAACTAGTAACATCAAGAGACCCCCAACAAACTTCGTAAAGAAGAAAGAAGGGGAAACCAATGCTGTGATGACGAGCCCGGGAGGACAAACACAAGGAAAACCACCCCAATTCTTTACCAATTTCCCACATCCTTTTCCATACCCCTACTTCCCACCTCCATACATTGCCGCCGCCTCTCATAATCCTACCCCCCGGCCAAACCAACCAATGATGCCCTTTCGACCACCTTCTCCCATCCAAACACAAGCACAACCGATGCTCCCACCCAACCGAACCAAAACCGAAGCAACCAAATGACCAAGAAAAGAAAGCGATCAATTTGATCCTATTCCCATGACCTATACGGTTGTTCCAAAGACCTAATCAGTAACTCCTTGATCTCTCCACGCTCAATGAAACCACTCCAACCTCCCTTCCCAAGAGGGTATGACCCAAATGCCAAGTGTGAGTTTCATGCAGGGGCAGTAGGTCACACAACTGAAAATTGCAAAGCTTTGAAGTACGTGGTTCAAGATCTGATCAATGCCAAATGGTTGAGTTTTAAGGAGGATGGACCTAATGTGGGTAATAATCCCCTTCCAGGTCATGGAGGTTCAGCAGTCAACGCCATTATTGAAGAGTTTAGGGATCAGCCCCTGATAATGAAAGTGGAGGATGTTCGTACTCCCTTGAAGATCATTTATGCCAAACTCTGCGAGTTCGGTATAATTGAGATGAAATACGATGAGAGGGACTTATGTAGCTTGCATCCTGATGACAGTCATTGCATAGAGGAATGCGAGGAATTCAGGCAAATTCTCCAAGAATTGTTAGACAGACACTTGATGCAGGTAGGTTGTGTGAATAAAGATGAAAACATATTGACCCTTCAGTCAGGTGAAGATAAAAACACGACCTTCCCAAAACCATTGGAGATTTGTTACAACAAGCCAGTCCGAGGCGTGCCTAAACCGATAACTATTCATGTACCAACTCCTTTTCCTTTCAAGAACATTAACGCAGTGCCATGGGATTACAATATGAAGGTCTTTGTGGACAATTTAGGGGATGACCAGTTAAAAGCGACATCTGGATCTGGCAATCCTGCTATCACTAACATCTCGGGAATCGGTGAGATGACCCGAAGTGGATGAATTTATACCCCTATCGGACCCATGGACAAAGCTCGCAAGGGAAAAGGTAAAGAAGAAGAATCCATTGATAAAGATATGGGTAATAAGGCAAGAACTGGATCTGGCAATCCTGCTATCACTAACATCTCGGGAATCGGTGAGATGACCCGAAGTGGATGAATTTATACCCCTATCGGACCCATGGACAAAGCTCGCAAGGGAAAAGGTAAAGAAGAAGAATCCATTGATAAAGATATGGGTAATAAGGCAAGAATGAAGAAGGAAACAAGAAAGTAGTGTCTGAAGAAGAGGTTTGTGAATTCCTGAAATTTATGAAGCAGAGTAAATACAAGGTGGTGGATCAGTTGAATCATACTCCTGTAAAAATATCTGTGTTATCACTTCTTTCTGGTCCCGAGCGCCATAGGGAATCATTGATGAAAGTGCTAAATGAAGCTCATGTCACCCATGACATCACGGTGAACCAATTCGACGGGATCAGGTAATATTGTTGCTAGTAATTACCTTACCTTCACCGATGAAGAAATTCCAGTTGAAGGAATAGGGCATAACAAAGCATTGCACATCTCTCAGAAGTGTGGAGACTATATCCTTGCTAGGGTACTCGTCGATAATGGGTCATCTCTAAATGTTATGCCAAAATCTACCTTGGCAAAGTTGTCATTGATGGATCATATATGAAGCCCAAAGACCATGGTGGTAAGAGCCTTCATGGGTCTAGAAGAGAGGTTATTGGAGAAATCGAGCTACCTATACAAGTTGGCCCTCGCACATTCGAGGTAGTCTTTCAGTGATGGAAATCGTATCAAAGATACAACGCTCATTGGAAGACCATGGATCCATTCAGCCGGAGTTGTGCCTTCAACCTTACACCAAAAGCTGAAATTTTCAATGGATAATAAGTTGGTGACTGTCTCTGGTGAAGAAGAGATGCTAGTAAGTAAGCCATCCTCCACGCGCTATATTGAGGCTACAGAAGAAGCCCTTGAGACGTCTTTTCAAACGTTAGAGATTGCGAATGCCACCTCCGCGGGAGAAGGAGTCCTAATGAAGAAACCAAAGTTATCTGAAACCTCCATGATGATCGCTAAAGTTATGATGAAAGGAGGGTATCAGGCTGGATGTGGATTGGGAAGATATGAATAAGGGATCGTGATGCTGGTAGAACTTCCAGATAACAAAAACAGATATGGGTTGGGATACGAACCTAACAGGTTTGACAAAAAGAGAATTGCCAAAGAAAGAAAAGAAAAGAGGATAGCTAGACTGGAAGGCAGAGAGCCAAAAGATGAGAGTATCCCCATCTGTGACATCAGCCAAAGCTTTCGGAGTGCAGGAATATTGAATCCGAATCAGATAGCAGCTATCAAGGACGATCGCAGTGCAGAAAACGACAACGTCAACCTTGTCCACCCATGCTCGCCGAATGAAGAACTTGGAAATTGGGAGATCGTTGAGTTTCCCGTGATCTTTGATTCAAAGTAATTATGTAATGCAAATTCTATTGCTCTGCCCAAGGCTTTAGAATAATTTATTGTCAAAAGGGCGCACATGTTTCATTTCAGTACCATTATCAATAAAATGCACTTTGAATTTTCCAATCATTTCTCTTTTCTTTCCTTTTCCATCTTTTCCATCTCTCTTCATCTTTTTCCGCTTTTCATTTCGTCATTTTTTAACTAATGCAGATCCAAAAACATTGTGTTTGAAAATAACGATGCCAGTAACTCATACTATAATTTTGAATACCCCATTAATCATACTGAGGAAGATAATGAGGACAATTGGGATACCCCCCCTGAATTAATGAAGTTGGTGGAACAAGAAGCTAAAGTGATTCAACCCCACGAGGAAGAAACTGAAACAATCAATCTGGGCACTGAAAACGACAAGAAAGAAGTTAAGATTGGAACCACAATGAAAAGCAATGAGAGAAAAATTGGTTAAACTCCTATTTGAATATGCAGATGTTTTACGTGGACATACCGAGATATGCCTGGATTAGATAATAGCATAGTCGAGCACAAATTGCCATTAAAACCCGAGTGCTCACCGGCCAAGGTTGAGAAGGATGAAGCCGGAGATGTCACTCAAGATTAGAGATGAGGTAAAAAAACAGTTCGACGCCGGTTTTCTGGCTGTAGCAAAATACCCTCAATGGGTGGCTAATATTGTCCCAGTCCCAAAGAAAGACGGAAAGGTCCGAATGTGTGTTGACTATAGAGATCTAAACAGGGCCAGCCCTAAGGATGACTTCCCTTTACCACATATTGACGTCTTGGTAGATAGTACAGCTCAACACTCTGTCTTCTCTTTCATGGATGGATATTCTGGCTATAATCAAATCAAGATGGCTCCCGAGGATATGGAGAAAACCACATTTATCACTTTATGGGGAACTTTCATTACAAAGTAATGCCGCTTGGATTAAGAAATCTTTGGGACAACATACAAAAGAGCAATGGTGGCTTTGTTCCATGACATGATGCACAAAGAGATAGAGGTCTATGTGGATGACATGATTGTAAAGTCCAAAGCGGAGGAAGGTCATGCTATTAACCTACAAAAGCTTTTTGAGCGATCGAGGAAGTATAAACTCGGTTAAACCCAATAAGTGTAGCTTTGGTGTAAGGTCAGGCAAGCTCTTGGGGTTTATAGTCAGCCAGAAAGGAATAGAAGTTGATCCGGCCAAAGTAAAAGCAATCCTGGAAATGCCGACTCCTCGCACCGAAAAAGAAGTTCGTGGATTCTTGGGAAGATTGAACTACATCGCCAGGTTTATATCCCAGCTAACTGCTACTTGTGAGCCCATTTTCAAGCTGCTGTGTAAGAATCAGGAAACCAAATGGAACGACAATTGCCAGAAAGCTTTTGAGAAAATCAAATAGTACTTACAATATCCACCGGTTTTGGTACCCCCTGTGCCAGGGAGACCCCTCATCATGTACTTAATGATTGGGCGAATCAATGGGTTGTGTGCTAGGACAACATGATGAATCTGTAAGAAAGAGCATGCCATTTACTACTTGAGCAAGAAATTCACTAGTCAGCGAGACGAGGTATTCATTGTTAGAACGAACGTGTTCTTGGCGTTAACCTGGGCTGCACATCGTTTGAGACAATATATGCTATCCCATACAACCTGTTTGGTGTCCAAAATGGATCCGATCAAGTACATTTTTGAAAAGCCTGCTCTCACAGGAAGAATTGCTCGTTGGCAAATGCGGTTATCTGAGTATGATATTGTGTATGTCACCCAAAAGGCAATTAAAGGCAGTACCTTAGCTGAATACTTGGCTCATCAACCTGTGGAAGACTATCACCAATGCAAGGCGATTCCCAGACGAAGACATAATGGCCCTATTTGAAGGAAAAGAAACCCCTGACGATGAAAAATGGATCTTGTTGTTTGATGGTGCCTCTAATGCATTGGGACATGGGATTGGAGCTGTGCTGATTTCCCCAGAAAATCATTTCATCCCATTTACTGCAAGATTGTGTTTCGACTGTACAAACAATATGGCAGAATATGAGGCATGTGCCATGGGCATTCAGGCGGCCATTGAATCGAAGGTCAAAATTCTCGAAGTATATGGAGACTCGGCTTTGGTTATCCATCAGTTAAAAGGCGAATGGGAAACGAGGGATTCTAAATTAGTTCCTTACCACGATCACATCAAAGAATTGATGGAACAGTTTGATGAAGTCACCTTCCATCACATTCCACGTGAAGATAATCAGCTAGCTGATGCCTTAGCTACTCTATCATCAATGTTCAAAATCAGTAACAGGGAGAGCCTACCGCTCATAAAGATACAGAATCATGACCGGCCGGCACACTGCCTAGCAATAGAAGGAGAGCCTGATGGCAAACCCTGGTATTACGACATCAAACGGTACATCACAAGTAGAGAATATCCTCCTAATGTCTCAGAGAATGATAAAAGGGCACTAAGGCGGTTGGCAATGGGATTCTTTCTAAATGGCGAAGTGCTTTATAAGAGAAACCATGACATGGTACTTCTCATGTGTGTTGATAAGACTGAGGCAGAAAAGATTATGCGAGAGGTTCATGAAGGTTCCTTTGGGACTCACGCAAATGGGCATGCAATGGCAAGAAAAATCTTGAGGGCTGGCTACTATTGGTTGTTTATGGAGACTGATTGTTTCAGTTATGTGAAGAAATGCCACAAATGTCAGATTTACGCCGATAACATCCATGTGCCACCAGTCTCTTTGAACATCTTAACGGCACCATGGCCTTTCTCAATGTGGGGATTGGATGTCATTGGACCCATTGAACCAAAGGCGTCAAATGGACATCGCTTCATTCTCGTCGCAATCGACTATTTCACTAAATGGGTTGAAGCGGCTTCATATGCGAGTGTGACAAAAAACGTGGTTGTCAAATTCATCAAGAGAGATTTGATCTGCCGGTATGGTTTGCCAAATAAGATCATCACTGATAATGAGACTAATTTGAATAACAAGATGATGAAGGAGCTGTGTAATGACTTCAAGATCCAACATCATAATTCCTCACCGTATCGCCCAAAGATGAATGGGGCAGTTGAAGCTGCAAATAAGAACATCAAGAAGATTGTCCAGAAGATGGTTGTAACGTTTAGAGACTGGCACGAAATGCTCCCTTTCGCCTTGCACGGTTATCGAACTTTAGTTCGCACCTCAACAGGGGCAACCCCTTTCTCACTGGTGTATGGAATGGAAGCAGTGCTTCCCATTGAAGTCGAGATTCCCTCGTTAAGGGTATTGATGAAGACAAAACTAGAAGAGGCAGAATGGGTTCAGGTTCGGCTGGATCAATTGAATCTCATTGAAGAAAAGAGAGTGAGGGCCTTATGTCATGGACAATTATATCAACACAGGATGAAGAGGGCTTACGAAAAGAAAGTTCGTCATCGGGAATTCCAAGAAGGAGACCTAGTACTCAAGAAGATTTTGCCCATCCAAAAGGATTCTCGTGGAAAATGGACTCCGAATTATGAAGGCCCGTATATTGTGAAAAAAGCTTTTTCTGGAGGAGCCTTAATCCTCACAAGGATGGATTGAAGATCTCCCACTCCCAAGAACTCGATGCAGCCAAAAATATTATGCCTAAAAAAGAAAAAAACATATGAAAAGCCAAGCAAAAATGAGCTCGCTAGGTTGAAAACCTGAAAGGGCGACCTAGGCAAAAATTAGAGCGACCTGTGGGATTGAAAACTTGAAAAGGCAATCCAAGAAGAAATTAGGGTCTAAAATCAGATATTGAAGAAGGCTGGTGCATCAAGGGGCTCTTACCCAACTGGGGCAGTTCTGCAGTAGAGTAATGAGTAATCAAAGTTATGGATATGGGAAGCTGGCATTTGTTCCTACGAAGACATAAACTATAAAATATCTACTTAGTTATTGTCTCTCTTTGTTTTTTCTTCTTCCTGCATTTTTCTTGATGTATCTTCAAGTCTGTGTAACTTCAGTCATTGTACACATAACTCTTTTTTGAATATCAAACACCTCCGTTCTCGTGTTTCAAAATGTTGTTTTATGATAATAGGCACTGAATTGTGAAGCATGTGATGATATGAAAAACATTACGGTTATTATATACATCTTAAGAATCATGGGAAACGCCAAACCTCGACAAATAAGTTTCAAAAGGCAAAGGGATTACCTTTAAAAAGCAACTAGCGCTGCATCGATAACTCGCGCTCCCTCCCAGTCGAAGGCATAGCATGACTAAACCCGATGAATCTCGATCATCCCATATCTTTAAGCACTAGAGATCATACGGACGAGGAATCAAGAAAATAATAATCACATTGCATACATGCATCACATACCATATATTCGTGCATCATCTTCATATCACCACCTTTTAGCCGTTTTGTTACACCTGGTTCGTGCACCAAATTTTTGATCCTTCATTCTCGTTTACAAACAATGCGCCTAGCGTTGGTCCTTTATTTTGCTTTCTAAGCGACACACCAAGTATCGCTCACTCTTTATTGCTTTACGATCACCGCGTCAGTACCCGACCTGGCAGAGATCCTTCTTTATAGTTTTATGATAAATGCGCCGAGCATCACCCCTTTTTATTACTTTAGGATTACCGCATCAGTACCCGACCTGGCGGTAGTTCCTCATTATTGCTTTTTGACCAACATATCAGTTCCGGACTTGATGTTGATCCTTCTTTATTGCTTTCCATCGACGCGTCAATACCCGACTTGGCGTCGAACCTTCCGATCACCGCGTCAGTACCCGACCTGGCGGTGATCCTTCTTTATTGCTTCCCATCGACGCGTCAATACCTTATTTGGCGTCGAACCCTCACTATTAACTTTCGGTCACCGGCGTCGATTACCCGACCTGGCGGTGACCGCTTCTTTATAGTTTTACGATAAACGCAGCGTTAATCACTCATTATCGCTGATCACCGTCGATGCGACCGCGGTGACCTTTCTTTATGGTTTTCCAATAAACGCGCCAAGCGTTAATCCCTCATTTTTGCTTTCCTACCACCGCGTCAGTACCCGACCTGGCGGTGACCTTTCTTTATTGCTTTCCGATAAACGCACCAGGTGTTAATCCTTCTCAGTCATTCCTCACCCCATCCTTTGTTATCCTGGTTCGGGACAAAATTAGTGTCTCTATCTTTACTTCTATTTTATGACGAAAATATGAAAACCTTTGTTATTCACGTTTTCTAATAAAATATAACTAAAGAGGGGCAGCTGTTATACCCTAATTTTGTCCACCTACTTCCTGCAATTTATTTTTATTTATTGTTTTTACTTTATTCTTAGCAACACATTTTGGGTTCATTTTTGTGTTAATCCTTTGGGCTAATTTCAGTCCAATTACAATAAAAAAGGAGTTGCAAATAGTCAAGCAAGCCCAAGATATAACCAATGTCCAATGTCCATTACATATCAAAAAATATATACAGACCAATGTTTGAATGAATTAAAACAAAAAAAAACAAACAAAAATTATAAAGAGACAAAGCATGCAAAAAAAAAAAAGAAACAGAATGCAGCATCTGCTGCGATGAGATGTTGTTACAAGGGGAAGGGGACAAATTGTCTTCCTTTGAGGCAGCTTGTTTCTCTGTCTTGCTGCTAGTCAAACCTACAAAAAGAAAGGCAACAGTCTATTATGAAGAAATTGCATTGTCTAATTAGGCACAAATAGAAAAAAGCAAAGTCAAAACGTGCATACAACAGGGTTTGGGGGATGCAACCATCCTAGAACAGAGCCACAGAGCATCAAAATAGGAAAAATGGGATGAAGCAAAATTGTAGATTTTGACTCATCTGATCAAGAAAAAGAAACGAAGAATAAAAAACCAGTTTAACACAAAAGTCCTCATCCTCTATAAATACAACCTCAATTCACAGAAGAAAGGGAGAGATTTCTGGGAATTTTTTTTTACTACTAACAAAAGAATTAGAGCCTCCACAATGAAGCCCTAATCCACCAAATCAGAAACAGAAAAAAAAAAAGAAGCAAGCGAACGAAAAAGAAATAAAAAGAAGCAAAAAGGGAAATGTATGCGAAAAAGAAAGAAGAAGAACAGAAGGAGAGGAAGAGAAGAAGGTACTCTCTTTCACAACCTCCTTCCTCACGCCTCCTCTTCTCCCCCATCAACACCCTTCTCCTTCACCCTCCCTTTTCCTCCTTTCTCGTCCCTCTCCCTCTCCCCTCCTGCCTCTGTCTTCTTCTTCTCTCACCGCTCCCCTTTTTTTAAGCCACGCCATCCCCTTCCAGTACACATGCTGCCAAGGATCGGCCACGCGCCCCCTTTCCCCTTCTTCTTCTCGCCACTTCAGTCCCTATCTCTCTCTCTCTTTCTCCTCCTTCACTCTCGCCCTTTTTTTTTTTTCTTTCTACAAAGAAATGGCTACGCTTTTTCCTTTCTCTTCTTTGTGATGTGTGTGTGTGTTGTGTGTGTGTGTTTTAGGTTTAGTGTACCCCCACCCCAATTCTTTTTTAATCCTCCAATCCCTTCCCTTTCTTTTTCACGCTGCTCAGATCTTTTATTTTCTATTTTTATTTTTTTATTTTTTTCTTTTGTTATTTTATGTGGGCTGCAGCCCACTCTTTCATCATTTTTTTTATTTGTTTCTTTTGTTTTTTTAGTGGGCTCAGTCCATTCCCCTTTTTACTTTTTTGGGCTTTAGCCCACTTAACTCCTCTTTTTTTTTGTTATTTGCCAAACCCTTATTTTTCTTCTATCATTTATTTATTAAACGTGAACACTTTTTTTTACTAGTCAAACTAGTACAATTTTATTCAACTAAATTTCACATACAAGTTTTGAAACCTTATTTTTTCTTGAAAATCACTTGATAAAAATCATGGAAATTAATTTATTAGTAATGATCACTCGAGATTGCTTCCCGTTTAGTCATTACAAATATCTTAATTTTCTAAATAAAAATGGGTTATTAGTGAGGACCACTCTTGATTGCTTCTTGTTTGGTCCCCATGAAAACTTATCTTCTTCATAAAAATAAAATTAAGTTTTTCTACTAGTAGTGATCACTCGAGATTGCTTCCCGTTTGATCATTACGAACACTGTTAATTTTATAAACAAAAAAGATTATTAATGAGGGCCACTCTTGATTGCTTCTTGTTTGGTCCCTACAAAATCTACCTTTTTTTTCATCAAAAAATATACAATTAAAATCAACCAACACACAACCATTTTTTTACCCAAGAACTACGTAGCCTTTGATTTCTCCACTGCACCCAGAGATACGTAGGAGCAGGAGCGTACTCCTGTCAAGCACAAAAATAAACAACTTTTATTAAACTTTTTTTATTTTATTTATCTCATCATTGTAAATCCTTGTCTTTTTTTAATAAAAGGGAAATAAATATTTTTTAGAAGTTAAGAAATTTTGCACAATTAGTTAGAGGTAACCTTTTTCGAAAGGATGTCGTGGGGTACTAATACCTTCCCTACGCATAATCGACTCCCGAACCCAAATCTGGTTCTAAGGACCACTTTTCTTCAAAAAAGGTTTTTTCCAATACTTTTCCTTCGAAAATAAATTATTGGTGGCGGCTCCATTAAACTCGAATAAATCCCTCCGGATTTTTCGGTCGCTACAAACCCCAATACTTATCAATAGTTTTGAATTATAAGGTGTGTTTGATGCTCCCAAATTTTCTAAGAGTCCAAAAAGTTACAATATTTAATACACAACATAAAGATAAGCATTATGAATATGATAATAAAAAAGGCAAGACACACTTTTTAGAAATTATCATTATGTAATTTCGTCTTAGCCAATTGTAATATCAAAATAAGTGGAATATCTGGATTTTTAGAGATATATTCCAGAAGCTGATTTGCAAATTCCCCCCATAACGTGCATCTCAGCCTCTTTCCTCCCCCACAAAAGAAAATTGAATCACAAAATAGGAAACTATGATCAATTAAAATAAATAAATAAATAAATAAATAAATGAAAATAATGAATTCAACATCTACATAGCAAGTTAGCTTGTCATTTCGATTGTATTCTATGAGCTCACCTTTTGCAGTCTGTAGTCCAATGATATCTCTACAAAACATATCACATTTGATATGAAAATCTATTGAAATCAATAGACTTTTGTTAAAAGATCACAAATAAATAGACTTTTGATGTACCAACCGTAAAGAGTTGTATATTTACTTGTTGATTCAACATGAGTACAATGTGTATATATACACTTGGATATGAACCTGATTCCTAGAGAAATAAAGGCCTATGATAATTCCTAGAGGAATGGATACAATGAATGTTCTAAATCCTATCATGAATTTAAAAAAGACCTGAATTAAAATGCCTATGCTATAATAAAGGCCTATGCTAATAAAGGCCTAAATTTAAACTTTTTTAAATATTTTGATTTATTTTTGAAAATCGAAAATATAACTAAAAAGTTTTTTTATATAATTATGCCTATCATGAATTTATTTTTAAATCCTTTTAATTTATTTTAAAAATACTAAATTAATTTGGATATAATTTTTTTAAAATAATAATTGATTTAGATAGCATAACCACTTGTAAAAAAGTTTTAAATTTCAATTTGAATTTTAATTAAATCGACCACATATTTATTTTTATATTATTTAAATTTATTTAAAAAATATTAAACTCATCTACCTGTTTAAATTTAAAATAAAATATTTTGATTTATTTTATAAAATATATAAATAACTAAAAAAAATATATTAATTTAGAAATATTAAATTCATCTACTTGTCTAAATTTAAAATAAAGTATTTTGAATTATTTTAAAAAATCAAAAAATAATTTAAAAAAGTATCAATTTATTTAAAAAATATTCTTTCATGAATTTATTTTTAAATCATCTTAATTTATTTGAAAAGTATTAAATTAGTTTAAATAGAATTAATTTTAATATAGTGATTCAAATAGATTTTTTTAATAAAATAATTGTGGTGGTGACACGTTGCAAAACCGAATGTAACAAAACCATATTTTACATATATATATATATATAATTGATAAGAATATGTTTTGGTTTAAAATAATAACTGATTTAAACAGCATAACCACTTGTAATAAAGTTTTATATTTCAACTTCAATTTTAATTATATCTATCATATATTTTTTATATATTTTACTTAATTTTAAAATCATTAAAGTAATTAATTTTATTTAATTTAAATTAAAAATATTTGATTAATTTGAATAGAATTTGTTTGATAATAATAATTGATTTAGATAGCATAACGGCTTGTAAAAAAGCATTAAATTTCAATTTTAATTTTAATTATATCTACCATAGATTTATTTTTTAATTGCTTTAAGTTATTTTAAAAATAAAGAATTAAGCTATTTGTTTCAATTTAAATTAAAGTATTTTGATTTACTTAAAAAATTCTAAAATAATTAAAAAATAATTTTATTTTATTTTAAAAATATTAAATTCATCTATTTGTTTAAATTTAAAATAAAATATTTTGATTTATTTCAAAATATAGAAAAATAATTAAAAAATCATATTAATTTAGAAATATCAAATTCATCTACTGGTCTAAATTTAAAGTAAAATATTTTGATTTATTCTAAAAATTCGAAAAATAATTAAAAAAAGTTTCATTTTATTTTAAAAATATATCTATCAAGAATTTATTTTTAAATCATTTTAATTTATTTGAAAAGTATTAAATTAATTTAAATAGAATTTGTTTTAATATAATGTTTCAAATAGATTTTGTTTAATAAAATAATTGAAATAATTGTGGTGGTGACACGTGGTAAAATTAAATGTAACAAAACCATCTTTTGTGTGTGTATATATATATATATCTATATATTGTTGATAATAACAGTTAATTGCTTTTGAAATAACTTTAAAAAAATATCTATTAAATTTCAAATAGAAGAGTTGTTAACAATTTTATATTTTAAAATTTAATTTTGAAATAAATTTCAAAATAAAAATATCAAATTTTGAATAGAAGGGCGTTTAATTAATAATTTTTTGATTTAATTTTTTTTATTGATTTAACATTTATTTGAATATAAAAGGTCGTTTAAATTCAAATAATGTGGCATGAAAAACCTTGACATAATTAATAGATTAAATAAATAATATCTAAGATTTAAAATTTAAAAGTAGGAATCGGTTACTTAAAAATTTAATGCCTTCTTTTATAATATATAATTGAGAGGTAAAATATTTGTCAATAGTAATTTAGATATGAATTAAAATATTCATGTAAAATACATATTCATTCTAAATATTCTAATTAAAATAATTGTTCTTTCATGGTAAATATTAGTAGTTTTTTATAGATATTAATGTGTTTTTATTTAAAATATCCATTTCTGCGTGAAAATATACGATATAGATAATTATTAGCATGTGATGTATGTAAATACATCTAACTCTTAATACGCCTAACACTTTCATGAAAATATTTTAATTTTTTCATATGTTACATAAAAATATCTTGATTGACTAAAAGTATTAAAAAGTCACTTTCAAATATTTTGATTTAATTCTGACAAAAAAAATTATTTACATATAGCTAAATATATTAAGCAAATAGTTGACAATTTAAAATTATATACATCTTAATAATTAATCATTAGGATTTTCATACAAAATCATTGTGTAGTAAATGATTTTGAACACTTTTTAGGTACACATAATTATTATCTATTTACATTTTCTTATTAAAAATGAATTTAAAATTAGTTCGTTAATTTGATTACAAAACAATATGAATCGATCACATAAAATTTTCAAAAATATTTAGTATGGTTGGAACACATGTAAATAATAGAATACGCCATTTGTCACAAATGGAGAAGATTAAAGAGAACTAAGCTTGCATAATATCTCCTACATAATTTAAAAAATATACTCAAAAAAGGAATAAATGAATAGAGTTTAAATTTAAATTAATCGATAAAGAGAACTAAGCTTGCATAATAATCGATAATTTAAATTAATTATATATTAAAAATTGAAGTTAAATAATAAAGGATTAAATGAATAGAGTTTTAATGCATGACATAACAAAATATTATTTTATATAGATAATAGATAGATAATAATGTCTTAAAATTCAAAATTAAATATTTTAAAACAAAAAATGGAAACAATTCTCTAAAATGAAATTACAAAATTAAATTTTAAATATTAAAATATAAACTTTTAATACAATAATAATATTGAAATAGACTTCAAAAGTAGTTCTTTTAAATTTTTTGAGGGACTAACCCATAGTGAACTAAAATTAAAATTTTGCTAAACAAAAATAATGAAAAATTGAAATTTTTCTAAAATTATTTTAAATAATAATTTATGAACAAAAATAATTATATTTTGAAAATTAAAATTTTAAAATCAAAATTAAATAAAATATGATCAAATGAATAGAGTGTTGAATTTCATATAACAATTTGAGACACAATATTTGTTTTAAATTTATCCAATTAATTAAAATATATTTTATTTTAATATTATACAAGAAATTAATGTGGTGTTGACACATTGCATAGCAACATGTAACAAATTTTTTTATTGAGGGAACAAAATATTCTTTTTTGTAATATAATAACAGATAGATACAAAATGGATTTATCCGTGGTGCTTAGCACTATTAGCAAAATATTTGCCGCTTGGACGTTTGAACACGGGTTCGAACCTCTACGCCTCCTTTGAATGCTTTTTAGAGTGCGTAGTAGGCCGCTGGGCCATCAGACCTATATATATATATATATATGTGTGTGTGTGTGTGTGTGTATCATTAAAAAAAGATACAAAATGGATTTAAAAAAAGTTCCTAGAATAGGAAAATGAATAATATAGAATTCAAATTAATTATATTTTGAAATATGTAAAAATCACAACAATATTGATTCAAGCAAGCTATTCTTATATTGTATCTTTAATAATAGTATGATCCCCATTTAGCTTGAAAAAGAAGAAAGAGCTTCGCTCAACTCCCACTTTAGAGACTCGAGTCTTGATCAGATGTACAGTTATTGATGGCAATGTTGGCGGTATTCATGTGGCCATGTAAAGAAAAAAAAATTATATGCATTTCATGAAAGATCAAAGAGAAAAGCAAAAAAAAAAAAGTGTTGATGAAAACAATTAGGGAAATACCAAAGAAAAGTATTTATTTTGAAAAAAAGAAAAAGAAACAAAATATGAGAAGCAGTATAAAAAAAAATTAGAGCAATAGAAATAGAAGATGTACTTTGCCAACCAACATAAAAAGAAATACTTAAAACAATTAGAGAAAGATGTGAACAAAAAATGCAAAAAAGACCGTAAAATAAAAGAAGACAAAGATAAAAAAAAAAGAATACAATAAAAATAAGACAGGGGGAGAGGAGAAGAAGTACATCATCAAAATAGAAAGAAAGAGAGGAGGAGGAGCAGTGAATAAAATAAAGCCTTCAAACCTGATTAGCAAATGAAGAGGAAGAAAAGATACTATCATCTAACCTTGCACACAAAAATGAGTTTGTTTTACATTTAAATTTTTTATTGTTATTTTACAATCAACAAAATTTTTAAAAATACAATAGAATTTTAATTTTTAAAAATAAAAATTAATAATAATTTATATTATTAACTTTGAATTTTTTAAATTCAGCCGATAAATTTCTATATTTAAATTTAGATCTGAAATGAATATTGTTCAAATTTAAATTGAATGGCAAATCAAATTATATTTTTATCCTTTATATATTTAAATTTAAATTACGATAGGAACATTTAGATTATTTATGGGTACATGCTAGGTTGGAACATTCAGATTGGATTTTCAATCAATCCCCATTTCTTTTTTGAATTGGAATGAAATGACAATTAAAGTTGATAGGACCACAGAGATTTTCAATGTTTATTGTTTTCCAACGAAATTCTTACATTAAACGAAGACAATAGAATACAAAAAACATGAAATGTTCATAAGGAATAAGAAAATATGCATCACCAAAATAAATACAGAAAACCAAATAATTTACACAACAAAAAACCCATTAAAAAGGGAAAGTTTAGTTCATCACTCAATAATGGAAAAACTAAATCAACACAAAATATTAAACAAAATAAACACCTAAAAGTCAATCTCAACCATAATATTGTAGAAAAAATCAATTTCACACTATAAGATTTATATGTCAAAAACAAAACCAAACATTGATTTAAAACAACTATCTTTTACTGAAGCAAATCTCCAAGAAAAAAATCAAGGCTTACCTTGTCATCTATACCTCAAACAAAAAAAGAACATCTAAAACAAAAATAAATAAATGAGAGAAATAGAAAAATAAAAAAGAATAAAAGAAGAATAAGAGAAGAAGAGTTTGAGAGAGAAAACGATAATAAGAAATATCGTATAAGAGAAAGAAAAGTTAAAGAGTTGAGAGATATGGAAAAAAGTGTAAAAGAAGTTATATAGGAGGAAATAAAACATATGAATTATTGAGATAATAAAATAAATAGATGTAGAGTATACATACATATATATATATATATATATATATATATATATATATATATATATATAAGAATATGCTCTAAAAATAAACTTACCTAATTTGAAATTTAAAATATTTTATCTAAGAATTAATTTTTTTAATTAATTAAAATATATTGTGAAAAAAGTTAGTGATGACGCGTGGCATAACAAATATAGAATAGATAGATAGATTAGACAGAAGATAGTAGATAAATTGATAATAAATTTGTTTTAAATATATTAATTAAATGTGGGGATACTTCGGGGGATCCACTGGGCCCAAAGGGCGAATTACGGTAGGGTCTATAAAAAAATATTAATATAATTTAAATAGAATTTGTTTTAATTTTTAAACTAAAATGAATGTGGTATTACCATATAGCATAACCGAGATGGTATTTTTCAGGAGCGGATCACATTCAACTTTATGAGGGAATGAACTATTAAAATATAAACTTTTATTTAATAGTCTTAAAGTAATCAAAAATATTATTGTAATCCCTAAATTTGCCTTAACAATATTTATTGGAAAAAATTAATCTAAACTTAATTCAATTGTGTTTTTGGAATAACATCATTTAATAGGGTAAAGTAGTTAAAAATTACATATATTTTCTAGGCAAAATTGCTCTTTAGGTCTTTTAACTTATTTTCGGTTTTCGAATAAGTCTTTTATCTTTTTTTTCCGAATAGGTCCTTTATGTTTTAAAATGGTTTCGAATTAGTCCATTCCCGAAGGACGCTTTTGAAAATATACTAAAAACTTGAAGGACCTTTTTGAAACATATTAAAAACTTGAAGGACCTGTTCGGGAAAAAAAGATAAAGGACCTATTCGAAAAATAAAAGATAAAAGGCTGATTCGAAAATCGAAAATAAGTTAAAGGACCTAAAGAGCAATTTTGCCTATTTTCTACCATTAATTATAGAATTTTTGTTGTTTATCGAGATATATTCTTAGAGGATAACCCAAATTTCAATTGAATAGTACATTATATAAATATATAATAACAAATTACTAAAAAGATTAATAAAAAAAGAAAATATACGAAGAAATTCGTCCACCCCCTACATATTTGATATTAACTCCTATTTATTTATTATCTATCTTACGGCAGATGTTCTATGGATACAAGTTCTTTAATACACCAAACTCTTATTTTTTTGATTCTGGGCCGAGAGAATTATTTGTTTCGATTTCTATCCTTATACCCGTAATAGGTATTGGTATTTATCCAGATTTCATTTTCTCATTCTCGGTTGAGAAGGTTGAAGCTATTCTATCTAATTTTTGATAGATAGTTTTTGTGAATAAAACAAAGAAATCAAAAAGAGAAAAACCCTTTGTACAATGAAAAAGAGATTTTTACGTTAGATTCACTTTTAAAAAATTGAATTGTAATCGAATATGTTTGTTGTTTGTAACACCCCAAATTTCCTCAAGCTTGATTTAACGTGTGTACATATGCTTAGTATGGCTTAATGATGAATTTTAAGTGATTTTCTCATTGATTGTCAAATTGAATGTGTGAATTTTGTGTTTGGATGATTTTACTTGATGTGAATCGATTCCCAGGCCCCGTGAATCGATTGAGGATGTGAGTTTCTTTGGGACTCGATTAGGTTTGCGATGAATCGCAGAGTGAATCGATTCACAAAGGTTGATCCTCTGTGAATCGCGGCGTGAATCGATTCACAAAAAGGCAGTTCTCTGTGAATCGAATGGGAACTGCAGAATCGATTCTGCACTTAAAAGCTGCGATTCTGTCATTTTTACTGAGTGAATCGATTCACCTATCTTTGTGAATCGATTCACAATTAAATATATCGAGAAAAACTTCGTGAGAAAAGAAACGAACGCGATTGTTAGAGAGAGGTTAGAGAGAGAGTGCGGCGAGAGAGAAGAAGGAGAAGGGGTTAAAACACCTAGGGTTCACAAATTAGAGGGGAAAAACAAGGATTCATGCTAGATTCATCCTCAATCTTAGCTTGAATCCAAGTTGGGGAGTGTTTATGCTTGGATTGGAGAGTTGAAAGAAATCCCTAGAAGGCCAGCTTGAAGGAGAAGAGGAAGAACGGGAAGAAGGAAGAAGAAGAAGCTAAGCATCAACTTTGAACTTGAATCTTGGAAGTTGTTGTGAGTTCTTCCTTCTCTTAGGTGTTGGGCACCCATAAGTCCCACATTAGGGTCCCCTTGAAGAAAACCCATGAACCCTATGTTAAGAAGTTCCCCAAATCCCTATTTGATGTACAGTTTTTAGTGTTAATTGCTATGCATGTATTATTGGGACTGTTTATAGGGGTTAATGTTGTACCCAAAACCCCCATAAACTGTGAGATGGATGTTTGACCATTGGGAGCTCCATGGAGCCCTAATGGAAATGTGTTTTGCCTTGATGTATTTTTCCTTGACTGAGCATGTTACATGTTTTCATTTAAATATGAAATGTATCTTTTTACATGAATATGTTTAGTTCCACATGAAGCTAGAGTAGCACCTAATTGTATTCTTAATCTTGATTAAAGCATGCATCTAAGGATATAGTTGGTAACTAAATTCTCTAAAAGATACTAAGATGGCTCAATAAAGGAGGTGATCGATATGGTAAGCCGTGTGGGACGCCCTCGGATGGTTAAGACGTCTAACCACCATATCGAAAGCGTGTTTATGGGGTTGTATGGATGTAAGCATACAATTAATATGCATTACATAAACGTGTCATATAAATTCTTGACTGATGATAAATTGTATGAGTTGATGGTGAGGAGTCGCAGGGAGGATTCACTGAGATTATTATCTCACCCCACTCCTTTATTTAATTGTTTTTACAGATGCACAGGTACCAAAGGAAGGCTGACAGCTGTTCACTCTAGGAACCTTGTATCTTGTAGTAGTTTTAGTAACACCTTTAAGATGTAATCTCTAGGATTATGTATTGATGTTGCACCGACATGAATTTATGTATTTAAGTTTAGTTTTATGACATTTGAACGTAATGTTGGACTTTAAGTTTAAATTTGGGATTACTGTACCTAATGTTAATTATCCTATTTTCAAGCTAATGAAAGTAAGGTGTTACATTGTTTGTGAGAACCCCTTGAATCATTCCATTACTTGATTTAAAGGGTTCTCGACGATTTTTGGCAAGTTTAATTTATGGAAAGTATAAATATGCTTTCCATATTTTTATATCTCGGGTTCTTTACTCATTTTAATTCAATTAGATGTAAATGAACCATAACTATGTAGTCCTATTCCTAATAGATTGATCCCCAAATAACATATCCAAATTTTAAGAAATCCTATAGAGGCCACTATTGAAGAATTTACACCTTCCAATTTTTTATTTTTTCTAGTATGTAAAAAAATCGCGAATATGGTCCAAGTAATAAAGGCCCGAATTTCCTTTGGATCCCAATTCCAATATGATCCCCATGCCTCGTTAGCCCATACTGCTCCTGAAAGAATACCTATCGTTAAAAAGAGAAAACCTAGACTAATAATACGATAACCCCAACGATCCAATTGTTGAATAAATTGAGACATGTAAAAATTTCTAGAAGAAGAAAAAGAAGTTTTTCGTAAAACATTGTTTCTTTCATTCATATTCATGTATTTGATTTCAGCAAAATCAAATTCTTTATTTAAAGAATCCAAATTCTTGGTAAAAGCAAGAATTTGGATGACTTCTTGAAACGTAATGACTAAGATAGCCACTGATAATAATGATCCACATAAAAGAGCCGCATAGCCCAATATCATCATACTTACGTGCATCATTAGCCAATGGGATTGTAGAGCGGGTAAGCAAAAGGTGGAATACCACAAAGAGAAAGTGTACCTATTAAAAAAGCGGTTTTTGTAATTGGCGCATGTTTTGTTAAACCGCCCATAAGAACCATATTTTGACTTTTATCTGGAGAATATCCAACAATTGCTTCCATTGAATGAATAATGGATCCAGATCCTAAAAACAACAATGCTTTTGAATAAGCATGAGTAATCAAATGAAATAAAGCGGCTCGATAAGAGTCCATACCTAAAGCTAACATCATATAACCCAATTGAGACATTGTCGAATAGGCCAAATTTTTCTTAATATCTTTTTGAGCAATAGCTAAAGTTGCCCCTAATACTACTGTTATTATACCTATCAAAGCTATTCCAGTCATTATGGAGGGTATAACTATGAAAAGAGGAAAAAGTCGAGCTACAAGAAAGATTCCTGCTGCTACCATGGAAGAAGGATGGAGAAGGGCGAAAATAGGAATAGGCCCGACCATACCAACCGGTAACCACACATGAAGAGGGAATTGGGCAAATTTACTTATTCGAGCATAAAATAAGAAGATGGCGCACAAAGTAACAAAAAAAATATTAACCTTATTCTTATAAATCAAGTTATTGAATATTTGAAATAAATCCCGAAATTGCAAACTACCCGTTATCCAATAAAGACCTAAAATTCCTAATAATAAACCAAAATCCCCTACACGATTAGTTACAAACGCTTTTTGACAAGCATTTGCCGCAATAGGACGTGTGAACCAAAAACCTATTAATAAATAAGAACACATTCCAACCAATTCCCAAAAAATATAAACTTGTATCAAATTTGAACTAGTAACTAATCCCAACATTGAAGTATTAAAAAAACTCGTATAAGTAAAAAATCTCAAATATCCTTGATCATGAGACATATAATTATCACTATAAATAAGAACCAGAATACCAACAGTAGTGATTAATATCGACATAATAGAAGTAAGTGAATAGATCAAGTAGTCAAACTCTAAAGAAAGATCATTATTTATAGTCCAAGACTATACATATTGATAGATAGAACTATTCTTGATTTGATGAATAGATAGATCGATCGAAAAAATCATAACTATCGTTAACAATAAAATACTAGGAAAAGCCCACATACGGCGAAGATTCTTTGTTGCCGTGGGAAAAAGAAGAAGTCCTACCCCTATTAAAATAGGAATTGGAAGTGGGATGAAAGGTATGATCCATGAAAATGGGTGTGTATATTCCATACAAAAAAAAATAAAGAATAAAAAATATTTTGATTCTTAATGAATTTTCTTTCTTATTCGTTTGTTTTATCTCTTTTGTAAAGGGTTCGGTTAATAAAAAAGTGGATATATAAATAGTATTTAATATTTTTAATTATTCTAAATCTTTGCACAAACAATATTTCCAATATTGCAAAGTACAAAGTCAAAATAGACCAATAACCAAATTCCTAGTGAAAAATGAAAATTGATATTCTTTTTAGTAATATTAATTACTATTTAGAATTACTATTATTAAATAATATAATAATAAATAAAAACGAGATTTGGAAAATGAAAATCTTTATCTATAGAGTGAGGGTAAATAATTACACCAAAACTAAGAACATTCGTTTATTTTGATATCAATCAGAAAAAACAATTCATATGACATGACCCAATAAAATAATCCCTTTTTTGATTATTCAGAAACATTAGTTCATTTTTGAACTAATTGACTAATTGATTGATTATTTTACATTCCAATAAAAAGAAAAAGAGATCTATATATATCTATGTTTGGAAAAATTTGGAAAAGGTTTCTAATATTCAATGTTTTTACTTTAGATAGAAAAAAAAGAGGGAATTCAGATAGATAAGACATATGGCTAATTAAAGAATAATTCGTTTTCATTTACAGAAGAAATGTCTTTCACATCGAACTATAGAAATGAAAAAACTATCCTAGTTGGATGGCAGTTCCAAAAAAGCGCACTTCAATATCAAAAAAAAAATCGGAAGACTTATTGGAAAAAAAAGGGATATTGGACAGCATTGAAAGCCTTTTCATTAGCTAAATCCATTTTGACAGGGAACTCAAAAAGTTTTTTTGTAACAAATAAAGATGTTGAAATAATCTGAATTAGCTCGATTCAAAGAGTATTCTTTAATACTCATTTTATACTAATAAAAAGAAAGAATATTTACTAATATAGAATATTGACCATATATTTAGAATATATTATATAGAAGATATATAATATATTCTAAATATATAATCTAACTAAGATTTTTGGAATGTATTGTTAAATTATAGATATATTAATTAACTATTTCATTGAAAAAATGGAAATGCATTTCTTTTGAGTAAGAAAATGAAATAACTAAAAAATGAGTCATAAACAACTACAAAAAAATCTTCTTTTTCATTCCTGGATTAAAGTCATAACTATCTAGTTCCAGTTTCAACAGTGCTGTTTTTGAATTTGAAAAAGTGTAAACTACGAAAAACCCCTCCCCCGTTGTTCAATTTGAAAACTAACACTGGAAATGAAAAAAACAAGAATACAACTTCGTATTGAAATTGAAACATTCTATTTCTTTATTTTACGATTCTTTATATTAATAATAAATTATAAATTACTATACTTATAGTTAATATTAACTTATAGCTTATAGTTAATATTCATTTATTCAATATATATTTCTATATTTGAATAAATCCAAATTTCAAATTTATTTAATAATATTTAATAAAATAAATCTTTAATTAGAATAGAATTCTTGAAATTGTTTCATGTTTAGTAAACAAATGTAATAAATAAATATTGCACTTTAATTAATTCTTTCAATCTCGACGATTGACTAATGAATCGGTTATTATGATTTCGAGTAAGCCGCTATGGTGAAATTGGTAGACACGCTGCTCTTAGGAAGCAGTGCTAGAGCATCTCGGTTCGAGTCCGAGTGGCGGCATGGCATCCTATCCTATATTCTAAAAGAATAAGTCCTATAATGAATTCAATTCCCGATTTCTATTCCTAGTATTCATACCTTTTTTATTTTCATTATATATATGATATTTTCAACTTTAGAGCATATATTAACTCATATATCGTTTTCGGTCATATCCATTGTTATTTCAATTCATTTGATAACCTTATTAGTCAATGAGATCGTAGGATTATATGATTTGTCCAAAAAAGCCAGGAAGCAATAACCGTAAATGGACCGGAACAATTGGGAAATATTCAAGTCCCTAAAAGAGCCAGCTATATCCGAGTAATTATGTTGGAGTTAAGTCGTATAGCTTCTCATCTACTATGGCTGGGACCTTTTATGGCAGATATTGGTGCACAAACCCCTTTTTTCTATATTTTTAGAGAAAGAGAATTAATATATGATCTATTTGAAGCTGCGACAGGTATGAGAATGATGCATAATTTTTCATGTCGGAGGAGTAGTGGTGATCTACCTTATGGTTGGATAGATAAATGTTTTGATTTCTGCAATTATTTTTAACAAGGGTTGTTGAATATCAAAACCTTATTACGCTAAATCCTATTTTTAGAACGGGTTGAGGGAGTAGGTGTTGTTGGTAGAGAGGAAGTAATAAATTGGGGTTTATCGGGACCAATGCTTGAACTTCCTAATACAATAGGATCTACGTAAAGTTGATAATTATGAGTGTTACGAGGAATTTGATTGGGAAGTTCAATGGCAAAAAGAAGGAGATTCATTAGCTCGTTATTTAGTTCGAATTGGTGAAATGACGGAATCCATAAAAATGATTCAACAAGCTTTGGAAGGAATTCCTGGCGGGCCATATGAAAATTTAGAAATCCGCTGCTTTGATAGAGAAAAGGAGCCCAAATGGAATGATTTTGAATATTGATTCATTGGTAAAAAATCGTCTCCGACTTTTGAGTTGCCGAAACAAGAACTTTATGTAAGAGTTGAGGCCCCCAAGGGAGAATTAGGAATTTTTCTTATAGGAGATCAGAATGGTTTTCCTTGGAGATGGAAAATCCGTTCTCCCGGTTTTATCAATTTGCAAATTCTTCCTCAATTAGTTAAAAGAATGAAATTGGCTGATATTATGACAATACTAGGTAGCATAGATATCATTATGGGGGAAATTGATCGTTGAAATGATAATTGATACAACAGAAGTCCAAGATATCAATTCTTTTTCCGGATTGGAATCTTTAAAAGAGGTCTATGGAATTCTATGGGTACTTGTACCTATTTTGATTCTTGTATTGGGAATCACAATAAGTGTACTAGCAATTGTATGGTTAGAAAGAGAGATATCAAATTGAATTGTACAGCGATTCATTAGATATTTTTATTTTATTTAATAAATATATAGAATATATATTCTTATTAATATTCTATTCTAATAATATTAGAATTATAATAACTTATTAATATTCTAATAATATTATAATAACTATATTATTCTATTATTTTTATGAATTTGATTATATTAATAGAATTCTTCTATTTTTCATATTTTTATAAATATTTTTGATATGTAGATTCTATTTAATTTAATATATATTCTTTTTTTTTTATTTTATTATTATACTCTATATATTCTCTTTATTTAATTAAATATTCTTAAGAAATAGAATTTTTTTCTTTTTTCATATTCGATATTATAGGATATGAGAAAGTAAAAAAAAAAAATGGCAGGATATATGATATATATAACAGAAAATTGTGGAAAAAAAGACAAAGATTGTTTACAATGACACAGGAAACCAATGGAAAGGGATGTAGCACAACTTGGTAGCGCGTTTGTTTTGGGTACAAAATGTCACAGGTTCAAATCCTGTCATCCCTATCCCGAACTATTAGTTATCATATGAGCAGTAAAAAGAGATCAATTGAGACCGATTTAAATTGAACATACATACTCAACATCCATAGTTAACTATGGATATTGAGTATGTATATGCATCACATAAAATGTGATTATTTATGAAAATAAAGCGCTCTTAGTTCAGTTCGGTAGAACGCCGGTCTCCAAAACCGGATGTCGTAGGTTCAAATCCTACAGAGCGTGATTCCATTCTTGTTAGATTGAGAATGAGACTGAAATAATGGCATAACAGTCTAATCTAAAGTCTGAATTTGATCTCCAGTTTTTTAGGATTAAAACAAAGAAAAGACATAGGAGGTCAAAAAACAAAAGAGATGTTACTTAATCAAAGATCCAACTGATCACCACGTCGGTATTGTAAATATGCAGTTACAAATAATCCAGCCAAAGTTATAGGAATTAGACCTAACACGATTCCAAATAGAAAAACTTCAATCATTTGAATTTGTTTGAAAGGAAAAAAAGGGAGGGTAATATCTATCCTTAAATATGAATCTGTATTTACCGTGAGTCTCAATCACCAAGAATTGAAAATTGACATAATAAGGAACTATAGAATCTCTAGCATATTCCAAAATTCCAAATTCATCTTCAAATTTCAAATCAAATAAGTCGTATCTTATCAGGTCGATAAAAAGACCCATGATTATAGTTAAAGCGCTAGTAGAAAAGCTGAAATAGCGGTTATAGTGGGCATAAGGAAACTAAATGAAATATGTTCTTTTTATACATATGTTTATAAACCACTTTCCTAAGTTTCCATTTTTGAGATAAAAAGAACAAAATAAGCAAAAAATACCACTTGAAAGATACAATTGAAAATAATTGATTCATCAATCAATTATTATGGACGAACAAAAAGAAAAATATAGTTTCATAGGCACGAAATCAATTCATCATCTGTGACATCTACCCATCCTGTGATTCCAAATCAACAGATTTATTGATCAACTCGTGAGTTGAGTAAACTAATCTAATGAAAATATTTTCATTTCTTTCTATTCGAATTAGAATATTTTTTATATTCTATTCTATAGAATTCGATTTATATTAGAAATAGAATATTAGAAATAGAAAATAAATATATTATGAATATATAAACAAAAATAAAGAATAAAAACTTTGTTGTTTAACTTCATGCAACCTTGAATTCATATGGAATAAAATAGGAAAAATATCTATGTTGACCCTTTTTTTTATTGTATCTAATTTGTTCTATTTTCATTTTTGATTTCTTTTAGAACAGAAGAAGAGAGTGACCTTAGAATGCCCTTTACTTCTTTACTTTGACTTTAACTTAGTAGATTTAGTAATGTGTTCCATTCTTCTAATATCTAGAACGAAAAGAAAAAGGTATTAGATCACTCGAAACTAGGATTCCTCAGTTTTTTTTTCTTTTCATCATATTTTATTTATATACAAAGATTGATCCTTACCTACTTGTTCGACACTATACTTCGATTCTGCCCTTCAAAAAGGAACATCAGCTCTAACAATTCCGTCTCCGTCTGCCAAAACAACCGAAAATTTTTCAAAAAAAGTAGGCATACGACGGACAAAAAGTTCACGTCCCTCTTTGTCTCTAAAGATAGGATGTCCTAACCAACCGACGGCTATTCCATCTCCATTGTCCATCGAGCCTGCTCGAAACAATCCCCCTTTTGCCGGATTATTGCCGATGTAATCATAAAAAGCTAATTTTTCAGGAATTGTAGACCAAGCTTCTGAAAATTTTTTATATAGACACATAATACAAATAATAATTTTTAAATATTTAATATTATATATTATGTATTGTATTAAATAATATTTGTATGTTAAATTTCTTTGCATATATATATATATATATATATATATATATATATATATATATATAATGAAAATAAAGACAGCTTGGAAATACCTTAAGACAAATGAAACATAGTCTTTATCGCATTTCCAACAACTATATCGACCATCACGTTCTGTTACTCAAGCCAAACAATTCTTTGATGGACAGTCATGATATGACCATCGTGATTTAGAGTCAATGTCTTCCACTACTTTTAATGTGACAAAACAACTATCCTGCTATAAAAATAATCATAATTTAAATATCAAATCCATTTAAAAATTTAATCCTTTTATGCTCAATCATCTAATACTAAATTAAATAAAAGATATGACAATTTTAAAAAAAGTAACAATAAAGTATTAAATTGTTGAAGAGATAATGCTTATAACTATATAATATAAATGGTCAATAGTATAGATTTTTACAAAATTATTCATGATATAATAATACTCATAAATGTAAGAATTAAAACAAAAAATTTAAATAAATAATAATTTCAAATCTAAATAAAATCATACATACATTTACTCAAAGTCTTACTGGGTCATAAGTAAAGTTTTAAGAAAAGAAATCTACTTTTTGTGCTAACAAAAAGTACCTTATCTACTGTCAAAAAAATTACCTGATTTGTTTGGGGATAATTTTAAATGATTTTTTCATTCAAATAAAGTGACCTATTTATAAAGGGATATATATATTTAAAAAATATGATTGGTAAGTGTATGAAACCTTATCAGAATGTTGTGATATAGCAATATACCTGTTCGCATTTTTTTAATTCTGAAATTGTTTTGTAAGTACACATTTTTAATAAGTCATTTTCTAATGAATATACTAGATTTACAGCCAACTTGGGTAGTGTGCAAGACCTGTATTCTGAGTTGAGATTTAAATGCCTAACAAAAGTTTCATTCAAAAATCAGAATTCAAATAATAAACCTAATGTGAAACAGTATATAAGAATATGGTTCTTGCATTGAATGTTAAAAGTAATACCTAGAACAGAGTTGTTCAACTTCGGGAATATTAATATTTATCAACAGCTTTGAATCATAGGGTGTATGATAACACCAATATTGCATCATTTTTATAAGGATATTAGAATGTGATTTGAATAATTATTGAATATTATCAATTGAAATTCACTATCTTTTAATCTAAATTGTGCAGAAATGGAAAATTAGGCAATATGGTAGTCAAATACAAATTTGGGCTTGAAATAGGCCCAGAATGCTAAGCACGGCATTCGCATAATATAATGAAGCATGCCCATGCTTATCTGAAGCAGTAATTAGCCACGAGCGCGCCTCACGAGCGTCCACGCGCTCTCTGGATAATTGGTTGGTATTTTAATCATATCTGGAGATGTAGTTATCGGATTAAGGCGTTATTGGTGGCGTTGAAAAGCTAAGGGAATTTTCTACAACTTTATCACAAATTAGATGGACTCTAACATGGAGCACAGTCTCTTCATCATGAAGCACGGCCGTGCTCAACCAAAAATATCAGAAAATCATGTTGGCAAGGTCGGTGACGCGTAAACAGGATGTAAAGGGAGCACGGCCTCGGAGCACGACCATGCTTAGGCTGTGCTGAACCCAAATTTTTGCCTATAAAAGGAACACTCAGCAGAACATTTGAAGGTTCCCCGAGATTGATTCTCTCCCAATTCTCTTCTTCTCTTGTAATCTTCTAGTCTTATTTTGTTGTTTTCTTATATTATGTTGTGTAACTAATCCCGTCACTGAGGTGATGTTGATCTTTTACTTTATCTGTGATATCTTTATGATTTATAATATGAGTGTTTAAATCCCTTTGATTAAATTATTCCTGGTAATCTTACTTTAATAAGGATTGGCCATTCTTTACATAGTTGATTAATTATTCGGCGATCGTATCTTGAATTAATTAACAAAACTCTAGGATTAATTGAACCTGTGTATTCTGCCGGATCAAGGATTATATGTTCATTTCCAGTCAGTCATTGAATTGATAAATCTATTGATGCTTTATGCTCTTTCTATTTACTTGCTTTGAATGATCAAACAAAGTAATAAATTAGGAGGAAGACTGTTAACATTGCATGATCATTGGGTGTTAATAGCTTTTGAATAGATGATTGGTAATCACTAAGAATTGTTACTCATGTTATAAATTAATCAAATACTCAGATATAAGTATTAGTGAACCCATTACCTTAGTGCTTTTATTATCTAATTCCTTTCTTAAATATTTTATAATTTCTTTTCTACTTATTTTTGTGCACTCTTTGTTTAAGTTCACTCGAACCATTTGTCTAAATAACAAATTGATCTAAGTAGAGCAGTAATCATTTCAATTCGCTATAGAGACGATAATCTTTTATACTATAACTTGACAAGATCGTATACTTGTGGTTTTTTTGACCGAACAAGTTTTTGGCGCCGTTGCCAGGGAATTGTTAATGATATTGATCGAAATGATTAAATGTTAATTTAGATGCTTTTTATAATTATTTTCCTTTTTCTTATTTTATTTTTATCTTTTATTTTTTTTATTTCTTGTCATTTTAATTTTATTATCACCTCCTACATGGACGGTTAGCTTTTATTTTTATATTTTGTCTCCTGGTTAGAAGACTAGATTTTATTTTGTGTAGCGTCTCCGGGTTAGAAGACTAGATTTTATTTTGTGTAGCATCTCCTGGTTGGAAGACTAGATTTTCTTACTATTTTATTACTTAAACTTATTATTTAGCGTCTCCTGGTTGGAAGTTTAGATTAATTTTTCTTTCTTTTAATTTTTCTTTTCTTTTCTTTAAAAAAAGATATGAATTCTCTTTTCGTTTGTGAGTGTTGTGGTATTTTAACAAACACTACAGATGCAAGTCACAAATCCTTAGAGAATAAAATATCAGTTTTGGCTCAATTGATAAACCAAAAAGAAAGAGAGACCACCTTGCTTAATCAACTAGAGCCTAAAGATGAAATCATCATTTCTGAAAATGATGAGAAGTTAATTAAAGATACTGAGTCTGACACTTGGTCTCAGACAGAGTCTGACATTCAGGCCACGCTTGACATTTGGCCTGAGAATGAATCTGACACTTGGCCTAAGATTGAATTTGACACTTGGTCTGAGACTGAGTCTGGCATTTGGCCTGACACCGAGTCAGATACTTGGTCTAAGCCAGAGGTTGAACCTAAGCATGACCCACAACCATCCTTAGAAAAGATCAAAGTTCTTGCAGAAGAGAATGATTCTAAGGAAAGCGAGAGAAACCTCTCAGTACTTAATGAAGAGCAAGAGATGGAAGCCCCAATTAATTTGGGACAGACTCTTGTAGTCAATATTGGCGAGGTAGCCATTGAGGTTCACAAAGGAAAGATAACTATTAAATCTGGTAAGGAAGAGGATATTTCACAATCTTTGAATTTTAACCCCTCACCTTCAATTTCTAGTTACTATATTGATGATGTGGTTGATGCTAACAATCCTCCTTTAATTTATTTTGATTTTATTAATAATGTGGATGTTTTTGTTAACAAGTTTGCTAGTTTAAGAATGCAGGATCCTTTGAAATACATTACTAACTTGCAGGATCTTAATATGTTGGTGGGGGATGTTAAAGTAAAAATTGCATCACTTCATGATAACCCTCCACCACCGCAAAGAAAGAGGTCAAGCAACTTCAACCACATGGTCAAGAAATGGCGAAGAGGGAATGCGCTAAATGCAAAATTCACTCTTGGGGAACCCGCTGGTTGACCACTTCTAAGCAATCCGTCAAGCTCAGGACGTTAAATAAAGCACTTCGCAGGAGGCAACCTGTGTTTATATTATTTCAGTTTATTTTATGTTTACCCTTTTATTTTGTCGACAGTTCTCTTTTCACTTACTTCATCTTGACAAAACTGTCATTTTGGGAAGAAATTTGCCTACTGCACCCCCTTTAGAATATGCTCGTGAAATTTTCTACAGGGGAGTCCCTTTCCACTCTTTACTTTTTAGCACTTGATTTTGTTGTTATATCTTTATGTGTTTAAGTTGTGATTACTAGCATTGAGGACAATGTTAGAAATAAGTGTGGGGGGAGAGTTAACCACTTGATTTTTGGTTATTACTGTTTTGAAACAAATTGAAGCTACTAATTTTGGGGCAAAAAATTTGAACTTTTTTTTAAGACAGCTTTCGATGTTTATTGAGATGATATAAATTTCTGAAAGCTAAAAATCAGAGATGAGCCCTTGATTGAAATTTTTTCCATGAAATAGCTTCTAAAAGTGAGAATTTGAACCTGATTTGGGTTTGCGCATTGTTGCAAGATTATCATAACCCTATTCAAAGCGAAACTAATTTATAGAATTTTTGGAAAATGATTGGGACATTTAGGATTTGTTTCTAGCCTGCTACACTTTGCGATTAAATTTCACCACTTAGTTGACCACTTTGAGCTTTAAAAAGAAGTTTTATTCTATACCCTCTGATTTGATTGGAAAAAAATGATAGATTCGGGTACCGTTTTTTATTAAAATGGAGCAGCTTGGTTTTGGTGACAGATATATATTCAATTGAAATGTGATAAGGCAGAGACTTATTCCTCAACAAAAAAAAGAGATAGATATTTGTAATGAGGAACTCTGATAAACAAGGAAAATGTGAAAAAAAAAGTTTGGTGCTCTGTTTAAAAGTGATTATACATCTGAAGCTCTAATTTTTTTTCCAAAAGGGTAGTTGCTCGAATTTAATTAATTATTATAGCCCCTTGAAATAGAAGGTCTTTGAATTTCCATACCTTAATTTTTCACCCCTAGCCTCATTACAACCTTATAAAAGTCCCCTTGATTTCAAAAATTGTCTATAAATCATTAGTCGAGTCTTGGTCTATTGTAAGCTTATGGTAATGCTTTGTCTATGAAAAATTTGTCTGAATTCTCCTTACCTATTGATACACTTGAGAGATTAAAAGGGAGTGACACATTCTTGGTTGGTTTGATTTCAAAGGTGCTTATTTTTCTAATTATCCAATCAAGTGAAAAATATTTCTCTCAAAGAGATAAAAAGTCGTCTAATGATTATCTTACTTTAATAAGGATTGACCATTCTTTACATAGTTGATTAATTGTTCGGCAATCGTACCTTGAATTAATTAACAGAACTCTAGGATTAATTGAACCTGTGTATTCGGTCGGATCAAGGATTATATGTTCGTTTCCAGTCAGTCATTGAATTGATAAATCTATTGATGCTTTATGCTCTTTCTATTTACTTGTTTTGAATGATCAAACAAAGTAATAAACTAGGAGGAAGAGTGTTAACGTTGCATGATCATTGGGTGTTAATAGCTTTTGAATAGATGATTAGTAATCAGTAAGAATTGTTACTCATGTTATAAATTAATCAAATACACAGATATAAGTATTAGTGAACCCATTACCTTAGTGCTTTTATTATCTAATTCCTTTTTTAAATATTTTATAATTTATTTTCTACTTATTTTTATGCACTCTTTGTTTAAGTTCACTCGAACCATTTCTCTAAATTACAAATTGATCTAAGTAGATCAGTAATCATTTCAATTCCCTGTGGAGACGATAATCTTTTATACTATAACTTGACAAGATCGTGAACTTGCGATTTTGACCGAACAGTGTGTTTGATAGTAAAAAAGGAAAGACACACTTTTTAGTAATTTTTTTTTGACAGACAAATATTAGTTGTTACTAATTGTTAGAATTATTATTTTCCTAGGTTTGAACCCGGGACCTCCAACTTGCACTCCTTCAGCATCCCTTATCTCACCAACCAGGTTACCATTATGTAATTTCATCTTAGCCAATTGTAATATCAAAATAAGGGAAATATCTGGATTTTTAGAGAGATATTCCATAAGTTGATTTGCAAATTCCCCCCATAATGTGTATCTTAGGTTCTTTCTTCCCCTACAAAGGAAAATGGAATCACAAAATAGGAAACTATGATCAATTAAAATAAATAAATAAATGAAAATACATGAAAATGTTACTTACTCGAGATCATCCAATTCAACAACTACATAGCAAGTTAGCCTGCCATTTCGATTGTATTCTATGAGCTCACCTTTCGCAGCCAGTAGTCTAATGATATCTATACAAAACATATCACATTTGACATGAAAATCTATTGAAAGCAAGAGACTTTTGTTAAAAGATAAAAAATAAATAGGCTTTACATGTGCCAACTAAGTATGAGTCCTCCTTATCTGCTTGCAAAATATCGACACAAGGTGTAAACTTGAATCCATAAAAAGGAACATATGAATCATCAACCGGTTCATTGTCTTCATCGTCTTAAAATAGAGTATGTATTGACGACACATTAGTTTGTACTTATAATTGTTAATAGCAACTGAAACATTTTCTGTCTCGTAACATCTGCCCTCAATCAACATAGGTTCAAATCTCCCTGCATGGCTGCTCCACACGGTGCATTGCATTTTTTCAGCTATATAAACATGAAAAGAAGTTAACAAATAGATTTATAATCATGTTACGATCATAAATAAAAATAGAATAATTTGAGACATACACTCTCATCCATGAATATCATGTCGATAAAATCTGGTTAGTCTGGTTGTTTAAAGTTTGGGACTCTCCATAGCCGAATAATCCTAACCCTAAATTTTCATAACTTTCAACCATTCTTAGTTTTTATGCTAACAATTTGATCATATTTAGAAGACATAATTTATGAAAAAAATGGTTGCTATGCAGGGATGAAAATGGTGATTCGAAAGGTGAGGATATAACATGTCTCGTTTCGTATTTATACAGCTATAAGAATAGAATTTGGTTTAAAATAATAATTGATTTAAATAGCATAACCGCTTGTAATAAAGTTTTAAATTTTAATTGTATCTATCATAGATTTATTTTTAAATCATTTTAATTTATCTTAAAATATTAAATTAATTAATTTAATTTAATTTAAATTAAATATTTCGATTTATTTTTAAAAATTAAAAATATAGTTAAAAAATTGTTTTAATTAATTATGTCTATCATGAATATATTTTTAAATTGTTTTAATTTATTTTAAAAATATTAAATTAATTTAAGTAGAATTTGTTTTAAAATAATAATTGATTTAGATAGTATAACTGATTGTAATAAAGCTTTAAATTTCAATATTAGTTATATCTATCGTTGATTTATTTTAAATTAAATATTTCGATTTATCTTTTAAAAATAAAAAATACAATTAAAAACTTGTTTTAAATAATTATGTCTATCATGAATTTATTTTTAAATCATTTTAATTTATTTAAAACATATTAAATTAATTTGAATTGAATTTGTTTTAAAATAATAATTGATTTAGATAGCATAACCGCTTGTAACAAAGTTTTAAATTTTAATTTAAATTTTAATTATATCTATCATAGATTTATTTTTAATTCATTTTAATTTATTTTAAAAATAACTAATTAAACTATTTGTTTCAATTTAAATTAAAGTATTTCGATTTATTTTAAAAATATAAAATTCATGTACTTGTTTAAATTTAAAATAAATATTTTGATAAATTTAAAAAATAAAAAATAATAAAAAATATATTAGTTTAAAATATTAAATTCTTCTACTAGTTTAAATTTCAAATAAAATATTTTGCTTTATTTTAAAAGATCAAAAAATAAATAAAAAACGTATCAATTTATTTTTAAATCATTTAATTTATTGAGAAGTATTAAATTAATTTCAATAGAATTCATTTTAAATTAATAATTGATTCAAATAGATTTTTTTTAATAAAATAATTGAAACAATTGTGGTGGTGACACGTGACATAACCGAATGTAACAAAACTATCTTTTATATATATATATATAATTGATTTGTTTAAAGTTTTTTTAAATTTAAAATAATATATTTTGATTTATATTCAAAAATCAAAAAAAATTTAACAATCTTATAATATTTTTCAAATAATATTTTTAAAATAATTAAGAAAATCGATTCATTTTAAAAATAAATCGTTTGAACTTATTTGAAAAATATTTAATTAATTTAAATAGAATTTGTTTTAAAATAATATTTGATTTAAATAGATTTTGTTTTAATAAACTAAATAAAATACTTTTTCTGGTGACACGTGGCATAACCAAATATAACAAAACCATCTTTTGTATATATAGAATTGATAATTGATTGATTGATTGATAATTGATGATTGATAGATAATTCATAATTGATTGATTTCAAAATAACTTTAAAAACATATCTATCAAATTTCGAATAGAAGAGTGGTTAAGGATTTTATATTTTAAAATCATATTTTGAAATAACTTTAAAAAATACAAATATGAAATTTTGAATAGAAGGACTGTTAACGATTTTTTGAATTTAAATTTTTTATTGATTTCGGATTTATTTGAATTTAAAAATTCGTTTAAATTAAAATATTTTGAATGATTTAAGTGGTGACACGTGACATAAAAACTGCTAATATAATTAATAGATTAAATAATTAATATCTAAGATTTAAAATTTAAATGTAGAAATAGATTAGTTGAAAATTGAAAACCTTCTTTTATAATATATAATAGATAGTAGATAATAGATTCGGTATTAATTTAAAATTCAAATTTAGTTTTAATTTTTATTTTCCCATCCATACGGTTAATTTAATGGTTGTGATGCATTTTTGTAGAGAGAAAAAGAGATAAGATTTAGGCGACGGTCCACATCCGTTAAGAAATATTTTAGAATATCATGCATTAATAACATTTAAAAAATGTTATTAACTTTTTTTGTAACATACAATAAATGTCACTAATTTCCTTAAACTACAAGAAATATGTGAATTAGCTATAACAAATTTGTATCCAACTGCAATTTATCCCTAGCTTATAATATTAATTAGGAATTAGCAACGAAATTGATACGATATTTGTCGAGCATAATGTAAGTTGTCAAATGGCTAGAGTCAAGTCTCTCATTCCGGAGACCAGGAGTTAGGAACCTTCCAGCTAATACAATAACATTTTATTTTTGCCTCTAAAACATTCACATTAAAATATACGTTAAGTCAAGCAAATAAGGCTAAAACTATTGTAAATACAAAAGAAAGTAGAGAGATAAGACAATAAAAATATAGACTCAAAGACCGGTTCTTCAGGAACCAGGATTTAAAGGCTAGTTCTTCATGAACTAGCTATAATCTTTGTATTGATAATCTGATAAAGTGTGTACAAGGACAAACCTAATAGCCCTATTTATAGAGAATGAACTACTAGTTATGGACCAAATTAAGGGATATGGTAAAGATATAATGAGATAACAAATTGATATAGTCATCCATCAAATCAACATATTTATAACACTTCCCCTTGGATGACTATACACTATGAACATGCCTCGTTAAAACCTTGCTAAGAAAAACCCAGTGGGATAAAAACTTAGCGAAAGAAAAAGAGTACAATATTCATAGTGACATACTTTTCCTCGAAAATACATTATTTATGAATGTCCTTTAAATAGCTTATCGACAAGCTTATTGAAAATTGAAGTTCACAATGCTTTTGTGAATAAATCTGCTCAGTTGTCATTTGATCGAATCTTTTCATGATGCATTATCTTCTTAAAATGTTGTTGGCTTGTCATCTTCTTTCATCAATTTGCATGCTCCTCTAATATACTGAGTCGTGGTTCTCAGTCATATGCATTCACAACTTGCTTAATGAAGAGTCAATATTTTTGAATGATTTGAGGAGATGGTTGTGATAGTTTGCTTCACAAAACGTTAAGATATACATGTTTCTCCACATGTGTAAACATCACCTGATTGCGATTGAGCTTTATGAGGATCAGAAAGAACGAAGACCTTGTTTGACTTCTTCAGGTTGGTGCTGAACAAAATCTGGCTAACAAGTTCACTACAAAAAATATATACAATCTTGTGCTATTTGCAACATAAAAAAGTATTTCAATAACAACATGATATGGTACTTTAGGACCAAAGTTCTTTGTTGCAAATGCTCGAGCTGTAGGCTGAGACAAACCTTATCTTTCAAAACATTTTATTTGAAGATATTTATTTATACCATCTATAGTTTGGAACAAACTCAAGTAATTTCTAGAATATTAATAATCAAAATCATATCAATCATATTGAACAATGTGAGAAAAAAGAAATAAACAAATTTACCCATAATTGCATCATGTATGTAACTCAAACATTTCTTACCAATATGAAATGTTTAATATGATAAATAAGAGAATATAAACTATCAGTATATGTAAATCCAAATAGATGATTTCAATAGTTTTAATCCTTCCGAGATTTTCAATATAGAGACCACTCTATAGTTAACCATAAGCTGTAATAACACATATTCGTGTCATGAGAGTTCAAACTTCAGGTACATTAAAAACATCTTTTGAATCTCGAACTATAGGTTCAAAGTCCTCATATTTCCAAATTAAACTGATTACATCAGTCAAAACATTTCAGATGTTTTAGATCCTTCATGGTTATGCTTCATGCATATTTATAATTCTTTAGGATTATGCTTTAGCTATCTTCAATCCTTCAGGGATATGCTTCATGCATTTTGAATTTTCAGAAGTATGCTTCATGCATCTTAAATCCTTCAAGTATATGCTTCATGCATTTTGAATTTTTCAGGGGTACGCTTCAGGCATCTTAAATCCTTTAGGGATTTTCATATATCTGTCATTATCCAATGACCCATATAAGCAAGCTGTCGCTACACCCATTTGATGTATGTCAAGTCCTTCAAAGACTGCCAAACTAATACAAAATCTATAAGTAATTGCATGCATAACAAAGGTTGACAACTTCAGGTGTCTGGACTACTGGTCCAAATGCTTTATGTTTAGCAAATAAGTCTTGCTCGGCTTGCATTATTTTAATTCACTTTGGCCAATCAATTTAATGTCGACATTTCTATATGATTTGAGCTTCATGCTCATCGTGATTAATAATTTTATAATCAATTGCTATTGCATAAGCAAAAACATATCAACAACTTCACATCTTCCCCCCATATTTCCAGGGTTTAATGAGATCTCGTAATTTGCTTGCATCGAACCACTTCAGGGTTACTTAACTGGAAATATGAAGTTGTTGATTCATATTGCTTTTGACCTTTTCTAGAGTGTCAATGATCTTCTGAATCATCACTTTGAATTCCCCCTTTTAGGAATAATATCATTTGCACCAATAAGTCTACAACGCTTCTAGCGTACTTTAGATTCATGGGTTGCCATACTCGCTAGTTGTCCTGCAGGGACAATTAATTATGCGATAATATTTGCAACTAACACAAGTGATTTAGAGACTTTTTGGATGTTTGTAAAGATATCTAGTAATTGGTATGCAACATTTTGCAAATGACTTATTCTTTGAACTTCAAGTTCACATTGATTTGTGCGTATATCAAACATGGATAATGTTTGTGTCTTACAACAAACTTCTTGTGCTTTTATTCCTTTATCTTTTTCTTTCCCTGATGAGGAAAACCGATTCATCAAATATATAATAATAAAATATATGTCAAGATATCACAATATCTAAATATACATGAAACAATGCACAATTCAAAATTGACGAGCCATATAACTATTCAATAAATTATGAATTGTATAATATATAATTATAAATTATGAATTGTATAATATATAATTATATAACATATAATTGACATTTAAAAATATCAGAATAAATAAACTAATATTTTGCACTCACACCATGCTTTCAAACACAATATATTCAAATGTTTCAGCTCTTATATATATTTAAATAATATATATTATTATAACTACTAGTTAAAAAATAATCAAATAATTTAATTAACAACAGTAAGTGACACTAAATTTTCAAGTGATAATTAAAATTAGCTTCAAAAGATTTGTTTTGCAATACCTTAAAATTTTTACTTGTATATATCTCATATGATAGTGTAGCAAAATAGTGACGCCTTTTGTTTCTCAATTAATTATTTTTACATAATAATTAAAATATTTCCTTTCAAAGGATTAGTACATAAGATAATATATATCACCCAAAAAATAATAATAACTTGCAAACCAATCATATCTGAGCATTAAAAGAAAAAAATAACTATCTTTAGCACGAGAATGACAAAAATAATCATCAGGTAAAAGGATTCTATGATCCTTTAATAAGTATCCATGTGTATTTTCAATAATACATCACATCATAGTTGAACTGGGATGACTAAGACGATCATGTCAAAGCATAAAAGTAGTAAGATCTGACCACTTCTGGTGCATATAATTTAACTCTGTCATCCTTACTTTTATAAAATATAATCCAACGGGAAATCTTAAAATTTCTCTAATATGAATTTTTAAAACAATAGAGATATTTCAAATCTCTCTCATTTTTTGGTTTCAACATGATACTTATTGCGATGTATATCTTTGAAACTTAGTAGATTTCTTCGGGATCTACTAAAATATAACGCATCATCAATGGATAATTTTGTTCTATTTGAGGATATATCACATACTCTTCTGGAGCCTTCGATCATATTTGCAATACCAGATACAATATCAACATTAATTTCAGCTAATGTTAATTGCATAAAATATTTCTTAATACAAATAATTGTGTAGGTTTTGCCACTGTCTACTAAATATTGGTACTTCAAGACCAAAAAGAGACTCTAGTTTGTGCATTGATCGTTTTTAACAGTTATGCATGGATCCAATATTGGTCCTTCGAGACCAATTTCACAATTACTTGAAATTTTGTATCGGTACTTCAAGACCAATTTCACATTTACTTGGAATCTTATATTGGTACTTCGAGACCAATTTCACAATCACTTAAAATTTTGTATTGGTACTTCAGGACCAATTTACGATCAATCTATATTTTAAATTACTTGAAATCATGTATTGGTACTTCGGGACCAATAAAAGACAAGAGTGTTTGGCTATTCATTTATTTTGGTACTTCAAGACCAATTGTGAGGCAAATCTTGCAAACATTGAAGAATAGCGTTTTTTTAATCTTAGCGTAAAAAGATATGTATACATAAATTCTTACCTTAAAAAGAAGCATACATAAAAATTGCTACAACATTGAAGACTTGATCGTGCTTGGTAGCAATTGATGTGAACACTACTTGGTAGATACTACACCTGAATGTATTCTTCAGCTTTCATTTGGTGTTGAGAAAAGTTATTTCACCGTTTCTTCTAAGGACATAAGATTTCTTGCACTTATACATGTGTCTTTATGAATTTCAAGCAAACAATTCAACATTTCATTTTATGAATTAACTAATAAAAAAATTTCTCCATTTTTTTAAATAAAAAATAGACATAACCAAATACATATTATTTGTAAGAACACGATCAAATGCATAATTTTCATAATCAAAATTTGAAAACTAACACAAATTTAAAAATATGAATTTGAAATTTAAAATACATAATTACCATATTAAATGTCATATTTTTATAGCAACAAATTTTGAACAATTAATTAAAGTATTATATCAAAAAATTAATATATTTATATAGCAACAAAATTTCTAAAATATAATTAAAGATCACATCTTTATATAAAACAAGGATAAGGATTCTAAAAATATATGAATCACAATAACAAGAATTACAATATATCACATACACAAAGATCCAAATTTATATGAAAACAAGTAAACAAATCAATGATAATATCTTTTGTAAAGAACACATGTTTTTGCAAATGGTTAGACTAGTTTTTCAAAAACTAGAATTTAACGACTATTTTTTTAGGAACTATGATTCAAAGGTTAATTTTTCGGGAATTAACATGTAAAAATCTCATCTTTAATATGAAAATAGGCAACGAAATTCAAATGTTAATTCTTCAGGAACTATCTTAGAAAGATACAATCAATAATTTTTTTTTCACTTTTCTTTTGTTTCAAACTGTATTAGGATCAAATCTGGTTCTTCTGGAACTTATGTAGCGCTAAAATAATCGTGTTGTTCTTCGGGAACTATACGCAATACTAAAAAATTATGAGGTTCTTCAGGAATTATATGTAGTGATAAAAAAATTGTAAAGTTCTTCAGGAACTTCTCGTAGCACTAAAAAAATTTAAAGTTCTTCATGAACCAATCTCGTGCTATAAAGTTCCTCGGGAACTTTTGTATCCAATACAAAATTTCATTCATGATCTAAAAGTCTAGTTTTTCAAAAACTATTCCACAAATTTTCATATAATGATGACCTAGAAAACTTATAGTTTTGTGCAATCCTATAGGGATGCTTGAATATGAAATTCTTCCAGAATTCTATCAAGATTCTTATACACAATATGATAATCATATACTCAGAAAATATGAGAATAAAATCCATGAAAAAAGCTAAATAACATGAAAAACAAAAATATTAGAAAAACATGATCTTCCAAAGAGTGTGAGAAAGAAAACAAGTTTTTTCAATAAAACCTCTTTAAGCAATCGCTCGTATGGTAGAATCTCGTGCTGATAACGTGTTGTAAATACAAAAGAAAGTAGAGAGATAAGACAATAGAAATATAGACTCAAAGACCGGTTCTTCAGGAACCAGGATTTAAAGGCTAGTTCTTCAGGAACTAGCTATAATCTTTGTATTGATAATCTGATCAAGTGTGTACAAGGACAAACCTAATAGCCCTATTTATAGAGAATGGGCTACTAGTTATGGACCAAATTAAGGGATATGGTAAAGATATAATGAGATAACAAATTGATATAGTCATCCATCAAATCAACATATTTATAACAAAAACCATTTTTTTTTGGTAGCGTGAGATATTTCCATTTAGAAATAACTTTAAGAAGTATTGAGGACACCTTGACTTGAATGACATAAGACATGTATATAGATGCTTACGGATGAGCGCTGGGGGTAAGAACCAAGCAAAGCAATGTCTGACAGCCACCTAGAGGGCGTTGGGCGCTGGCATCAGACTGAGTCGAAGCGCAAGGCTTCCATTGTGGGTGTCTGGCGCCCGCTGTGCGGGTTTTTCCATTTTTGACTCATGTTCTTTGGTTTTAGTTCCAATGGTCGTGTCTCTTCATGGATTTGATATTCAAATTGTTATGGTGTATTCTTTCATGATTACATGTGTTTAATTATGATTGTTTACATCTTTTCATTTGAATTAAAATTTGCAATACTTGGTGAAGAGACATGATCTCATTGATTGGGTACCATACCATTCGCCCAACCCTGATGGGTGGGGAATTTGTGCTCATAGCTAGCGTGGTTAACGGGGAGACCTTGGAAGCTATTTTTTCCAACAAGGTGTGGTGGTTTGTATGGTTACAAGCCATCAACCACTAGTCTTTATCAAACCTACCAAATTAAAGGTTCTTGTGATTGAGGTGTTTTGGAGTTCCAATCCATATATGGGATGAGTGGTTTTTCCAGGATTTGGCGAGCAAATTCAGGCAACATATGGGGTTGATGTGGCTACAAAGTCAAAATCAAGTTTTAATGTGGCTAAAATACATATATCAGTGGCATCTATGGTTTCGATTGATTCATCCATTAACATATTGGTGAAGGGGGACAGGTTGATATTAAAATACTGTAAGAGAAGTTTGGAAAGGTAGATTTGAGCTTGCTAGTAAGAACACTGTGTTCTAAAACTCCCATAGCTCATTCATCCTCTGGTTTTGATGATTTTGAGCCAAAGGTGGATGAGTTCGACAACAACTTCATTGATGAAAGTGACGATGGTTAGAGGTGGGTTAGGGGTGGGTCAATCAGTTTGAGGGCGGGAGATAAGGCAACATACAAATGTCAGAAGCCATTGGTCTGCTTTAGGTGAAAAAGTGAACGATACAAATGGGTTAGAGGAGAGAGGTTTTCAAAATCTATCAATTAAGAGAGAGTCGTCTATGAGATTTCTAGACTTTAATGCTGATGGAGGCTTGGGTGCATGTTGCGTGGTTTCAGGATTGTCCTCAGATAACAGGACAATCCTGTTAGATCAGAGACTATTGGTTTTGCAAAACTGAATTATCTTTCATTGATCAAACTATTTAACAGCAATTACAACTCAAACAGAATAGATTAACTAACTAACTAACTTGACAGAAATAGGCCCAAACCAATTGCACATAACAGGCCCAATTACAAGTACAACCACCCCATTTATTACTAATTAAACAACAAACTCTCCCTTAAACTGAACTGCACTTTGCAGTCAATTTATCACTAATTGATGGACACATCCCCAAATGAGTTCTCAGCCTTGAGAAGGTTTCCATCTTCACTGGTTTCGTCATAATGTCTACCATCTGCTCATGTGTAGGACAATACTTCAGTTCAACAATGCCATCTCTACAAAGGTCTCTCAAGAAATGAAACCTTACATCTATATGTTTAGTTCTACCATGCAATACAAGATTCTTTGACAATTTAATTGTGGAGCTATTGTCACAATGCAGTGTCATGCATTCCAGCATATTTACTCCTAAAAACTTTAAGATTCTCTTTAGCCAAATGCCTTGACAGGCACACACAGTAACTGCTACGTATTCTGCTTCTGTGGTGGACAACGTCACCACAGGTTGCTTCTTAGCATACCAACAAATGACTGCTGATCTAAACAGAAAAACATATCCCGAGGTGCTCTTCCGGTCATCAATATCTCCCACATAATCACTATCAGAAAATGCAACCAGTTTTTCTTCTTAACCTCTTTTGTACATAATACCCCAATTCAATGTTCCTTTAACATATCTAAGAATTCTTTTTGCTGCCATGAGATGCTATTTTGTAGGTTTCTCCATGAACCTACTGATTAAACTTACAGCAAAAGTCAGATCCGGTCTTGTGGCAATCAAATACATCAAGCTGCCCACAATAGTCTTATATCCTGTAGCATCAACCAGCAGGCAGGCCTTCTCCTTGTTTAGAGAGTTTTCTACCAGAAACAATAGGATTGTTTACTGGTTTGCTATTCTACATTCCAAATCTCTCAAGGATTTCCATTGCATCCTCTGCTGACATGCAAAGATACCTTCCTTATTGTGATTCACCTCTATTCCCAAGAAGTATTTCATTCTTCCCAAATCAGACATGTCAAACACTTCTTTCATAGAGGACTTGAACTCATCAAACATAGTCTTGTCATCTCCAGTGAATATGAGATCATCAACATACAAACTTACAATCAATCTACTTCCTTTGTTACCATTCTTGACAAACAAAGTATATTCATGTGGGCATTTCACAAAACCAGCCTTATGAAAATAAGACTCAATTTTACTGTACCAAGGCCGAGGGGCTTGCTTAAGGCCATACAAGGCCTTATGAAGCTTGTAGACCTTCATTTCTTCACCTTTTTTAACATAACCGAGTGTTGATCTATGTAGACTTCTTCACACAAATCTCCATGAAGTGATGCACTCTTTACATCAAGTTGATAGATATCCCAACCCCTAATAGCTACCAAGGCCATAATGCTTCTGATTGTGTCCCATTTTGCAATAGGTGCAAACACCTCATCATAGTCAATCCCATGCTTTTGTGAGTAGCCCTTTGCCATAAGCCTTGCTTTGAATTTTTCTATTTTACCATCTTCATTATACTTGGTCTTATAGATCCACTTTACACTAATACTCCTTGCCGCCTCTGGAAGTGTAGTTAGTACCCAAGTTTCATTTCTCTCTGTAGCATCAATTTCAGCATCCATGGCTTTCCTCCAAGCTTCATGCTTCACTGCCTCTTCATAGACAAAAGGATCTTCACAAGGTCTAAACATAGCCAAAGTATGCAATTCATCACTATCATACAATGCTTCACTAGTAACATATTCACTCATCTAACTTGGAGGCCTTGCATCTCTTCTGTTTCTGTCTTGAACCACAGGACTGGTTTCTGCAGTTATCCCTGTTGTTGTTGGTGTGGCAGGTATGATTCTGGTTGCTGAGTTCTCTGCACATGATTGATTATTTGCTGCTTCAGGTTGGTTGTTCTGGTCTGATGCAGCAACAATTTCTCTCATGTCTCCTACTTGCCCTCTTGTTGTCTCGTCTTCATCATGATCACACTCTAATGTTTGCTTACTTGCTGCCACTTTCTCTGAATCCCACTTCCAGCCTTCATTCTCAGAAAAAATAACATCTTTACCGACTATGACCTTCTTTCCAATAGGATCATAAAGTTTATATGCCTTAAACTCTTCACTAACTCCCAAAAACACACATTTGATGCTCTTGTTGTCAAGATTCTTCCTCAAAGCATCTGGAATGTGAACATGACTCACACACCTAAACACTCTGAAGTGATGCACCGCTCGTTTCACATTACTCCATGCTTCTTCTGGTGTCATATCCTTCACAGCAAATGTAGGACTTCTGTTCAACACATAGTTTCCCCAGTTCACTGCCTCTGGCCAAAACAGCTTAGGAACATTTTTTTCCTGACAACATGCTCCTAACCATGTTCATGAGGGTCTTGTTTTTCCTCTCAGCAATCTCATTCTGCTGGGGAGTATATGCAGCAGTCAGCTGCCTTTTAATGCCATTGATTTCACAAAAACTAGTGAACTCAGTAGAATTAAACTCACCTCCTCTATCAGTCCTTAAACATCCAATTAAATTTCTAGACTCATTTTCCACTATAGCTTTGAATTTCTTAAAGCAATTAAGGGCATCAGATTTTTCAACAAGGAAATAAATCCAAGTTTTCCTACTTAGATCATCAATAAAAGTAAGAAAATACCTCTTTTCACTGTTGGATTCTGGTTTAATTGGACCACAAATGTCAGCATGGATGAGTTCGAACTTTTGATATGCCCTCTAATTACTTGTTTTTGGAATTGACTCCCTGTGTTGTTTGCCTATCATGCAGTCAATACACACTTCCTCCGTCCTTCACTTCAGGCAGCCCTTTAACTATCCCCTTTTGAACCAACAATTTCAAACCCTTGACACTAAGATGAGCATATCTCTGATGCCACATCCGAGTTGTCCCTTCAGTTGAAGTTTGGAAGCAAGAAGGTTTAAGAGCTGGGGCAATAATTGCAAACAATCTATTTGTTGCCATTTTAGAGGACATAACCAACCCTCTTCCATTATGATACAACTTGCACATATCTCCTTTGAAAACAATGGCCAAACCCTTCTGCTGAAGCTACCCAACGTTGAGTAAATTGTTCTTCAACTCAGGAATGAAGTACACTCCAGTAATCACCTGAATTCCTCCATTAACTTGAAGCTTCACATTCCCTTTCCCTTTCACGGTCATTCTTGAATTGTCCCCAAGTTTCACAGACACCCTAAAACCTTCATCAAGATCAAAGAACCACTCCCTAACACCGCTCATATGGTTGCTGCAACCAGAATCCAAGACTCACACTCTTTCACGATTGGAATTCTGAGTTTCAGCACTGGACATTAAGAGCATCTCTTCTTCTTCATCAAACTCGGCATAGTTTGCATTCTCCTCCCAATTTGGACATTCATATTGAAAGTGTCCCAGTTTGTGACACTTACAACACTCAATGGTGTCCTTGTTGAGTTGCTGCCTTCCACGACCTATTCCTCCTCTGTTACTGTTTCGACCCCTTCCTCTTCCTCCATTTCTCCCACCATTAGATACCTTCAATGCCTGTTCTTCCTCTTTGTAACCTTTCGTTTTTTGCTCATGTACTAATAGACTACTTTGTAGTTCATCTATTGACAGTATAGAAACATTATTTGATTCTTCTATAGAGCATACCACATAGTTGAATTTGGCAATCATGGATCTGAGGATCTTTTCAACGATTTGGGATTCTTTCAATTTTTCTCCATGCATCTTCATTTTGTTTGCAATGGCTAGGGTTCGAGCAAAGTATTCATTCAGAGCTTCTCCTTCTTTCATGCCAAGAACCTCGAATTCTCTTTGCAACGCTTGCAATTGTGCTCTCTTAACTTTCGTTGAACCTTGGTATTTCTGTTTCATGGAATCCCAAATTTCCTTCGAGGTTTATGTTTTCAAGATTGTCTCCAAGATGCTTCGGTCAATCGCCTGGGACAAATAGTTTTTCGCCTTCAAATCCTTCAGTTTGTGGTCGTCTACATTCTTAATTTGATCAGGAGTTGGAACCACCGGTGCCACGGGTAAGGTAGGAATGCCATTTTCCACCACACCCCATAACTCCTTGGATTGGAGTAGATTCTCTTTTAGCATGGCCCAGTGATCATAATGGCCGTCAAATCGTGGAATCGCGGGTTGCACGAAGTTGTTGGCCTCCTTGTCCGTCATGAGTCCTCCTTGAATCGGATATCGCCGCCGTGGCATGTCACGAGCGCAATAGTTCTTTTCTCTCTCGCTCTCTGTATCACACACTTTCTTTCCAGGCCCCGTGAAGAGCTCTGGTACCACTTGTTAAATTAGAGACTAATGGTTTTCCAAAACTGAATTATCTTTCATTGATCAAACTATTTAACAGCAATTATAACTCAAACAGAATAGATAAACTAACTAACTAACTTGACAGAAATGGGCCCAAACCAATCGCACAGAACAGGCCCAATTACAAGTACAACCAGCCCAATTACAAGTACACCCCATTTATTACTAATTACACAACAAATCCTCTCACCAATTTGGCAGAGAAGAAAAGCAATGTCTCTTCTAGAGCTATGTTAAAGGGGTCACTTGGGCTTGGAGCAGGGAATGGCTTCTATGTGTGGTGACAGGGAGGTATTGTTGCATTGGCCTAATTTGCGTTGCCCATTTTGTATAGAAAACAGTGAAAACAATAAAAAAATTGTTATCACTGTTTTCTATACAAAACATTAAAATAGAAAATAAAGTGAAAACAACAATATAAGATATCACAAATCTTTTGATAAAAAACTAAAAGTAGAAAATGAAATAGAAAATAGTTTTTCAAAGCAGGAAGACATAAGTTTTATAAGATATATTCTATTACAAATCATTTTATAATTGTGCGAAAAAGAACATAAAAAGAAAAAACAAATAAAAATAAAAGTAGAGATAACAATTACATATTATAGTTTATGATTTATTTATTTTTTATTATTACAATCAGATTCAAATACCATTGGATAGAGACGGGGACATAGGGAGGTCTTTTATAATTTTATTTCTTGATTCCTTGATTTCCCCTTCACTGAATGAATAAGGTCTTAATTTTGTTTAACGACACAGTGACCTCTGCCATATTAATTCGTGCTTCAGGTGAATCTGCACAGCAACTCAAGCCTAAACCCAAAACAGATGATATATGAGCCAAAATGTCATGATTTTGTGTCCCATATTGTTGGACTAAATTGGAATCCACAACTTCCATAACTGAATTGGATATTGATTCATTGATCCAAGTTTTCAAGGTTAATCCGGCCACAAACATTTCGTTTATTGGTTTTTTTCTTGTGAAGACTTCCATTAGCATAATCCCATAGCTGTAGACATCTCCTTTAACAGAAACGATTTCCTTAGATCCATATTCTGCATGTCATGAGTATGATACATAAGGAGTAACATCTTAATTATTGAAGACGAAAAGTAATATTAAATGAGAAAACTAAACACTTTGATTTCTAAAATTTTTAAATATAATATTTTTATTTAAGTAATTAAGAAAATTCTTAAGCTAATTAATAAGAGAATTAAAATAAAATTGTATGTTTTTTTATAGAAAGAATTATCTGTTATTTAATTCTTGAAGGTCAACATGAATGGTATAAGATGGGTTCCATTTAAAAAAACCAGTTAGTAATATAGAATTAGTATATTTTGTATGTTGGTTAATCTTGAATGTGTGTGCACAATCTTGTATAATAATATTACATATGGTAGACTGAAAATACAGAAAATGAAAATGAAAAGAGGTAAATTAAAGAGAAGAAATGACCTGGTGTAACATAGCCAAGAGTAGCTAAAGTCTGGGTATGAGTTTTAGACTGTCCTTCATCCAAGAGCTTGGCAATGCCAAAATCACTAACATAAGCAACCATATTTTTCATCCAATAAAACATTACTAGGCTTCAGATCACAATGAACCACTGGCATTGAAGAACCATGATGGAGACAATGCAGATGCCACATCTATCATTATATTCAACCTCTGCAAGAAATCTAAAAAACAATTATCTGAGTATAACCATTTATCCAAACTTCCATTTGACGAACTCCATCACGAGAGATTTGAAATCAACATTTGAACAACTGTTGATAATCTTAACGAGATTCCGATGTCTTAGATTGCGCATTGCATTACATTCTACATCAAAGCTCCTTGATGTTGCTTCCAAGTTCAAATCAATTACTTTAATTGCAACCATCTTCCCACTTGAAAGCATTCCTTGATACACAGAGCCAAAACTCCCCTTTCCAAGTAAATGGCTCTCATCGAATCCATTAGTTGCTTGCACAAGTTCATAATAGGATATCCTTCTTGGAGCTCCTAAAGTTGATATATCGCTTACGAGTGTCTTTCCAACCTTTTTCCTTTTGTGTTGTAGAAGCATTATGCAAGCAACAATTAAAATGGCTGACAGAATTATGGGCAAAATGCATTTGATTAATAGCATCTTTGTCTTCGACCTTCGCCTTCGCCTAACTTGTTTGCAACATGGAGGAACTTGTAGGCGAGGACTGCCACAAAGTGCTTTATTATGAATGAAAGATTGTGCTGTGAAATTTTTGAAAGGTCCACCATCAGGAATCTCACCTTGCAATCTATTGTATGAAAAGTTAATGTATTTAAGATATGTGAGTGACTCTAAAGATTTTGGAATCACGCCAGTTAGGAGATTTTGGGACAAGTCCAAGAAGCTCAAGCTTAAGATTTCACCAAGCAATGGTGGGATTGACCCTTGCAATTTGTTATAAGCTAAGGAGAGAGTCTGTAAAGTTTTCAAGAAACTGACGGTTGTAGGAATGTTGCTTGAAAATTGATTTCTTGAAAGATCTAATAGTACAAGAGCTCTCAGCTGTGCAATCTCAGGGGGAAGATTTCCAATTAAATCATTAGAGGATAAGTTTACCTCTAAAATATCTTTGAGACTCCAAAAGGAGGAAGGTATCTTAGAGATCAACCTGTTACATCCTATGTGAACCTTTCTAAGAGAAGTCATATTTCCCAAGCATGTTGGTAACATTCCATAAAGCTCATTGCTTGTTAGATACAACTCACTCAAACTTGTAATTTCACAAATCTCATCAACGATGGATCCCTGCAGTCCATTATAGTCAAGGCTCAAAGATTGAAGATTCTGTAATCCTTTGATTGTACTCGGCAGTGGTCCATTTACATCATTCATACTCATAGACATTCGTATCAAGTTGCTCATGTTTCCTATTTCTAGTGGAATTTTGCCATTAATTCCACAAGAATTTGCCCAAAAGTATTTTAAAGTTAAGTTTCCAATGGATTTGGGAAGTTTGGACGGTAAATTGTTGCCTAATACTTCTAGAGATGTCAGATATCTGCAACTTGTTAGTGAAGTAAGGAAATTAAATTCAGGAGAATCACCCATTGTCAAATTATTGCCACCTATGATGAGCGATTCAAGGACTCTCAAATCTCCAAAAGCATTGGGTATAACTCCACTGAATTCATTACTACTCAAGTCAATTTTAGCAAGCTTTGAAGCATTGAATATACTATTTGGAACTTTTCCAACAAGTTTGTTTCCATACATGTGTAGTTCTTGCAGGCTAGCTAGGCCATATCCCATATTTGATGGAAGAAAGCCTGAGAGAGAATTTAGTTCAAGATGCAAGTATGCCAATGTTGAAATATTGAGGAGTTTTGAAAGAATTGGTCCGCTCAAACTATTATTTCCCAATTGAAGAAGCTCAAGTTGATTAAGATTGCCAATCTCCATAGGTATCGAACCTAAAAGCACATATCATGAATAAGCATAATAGCAAAATGATGCATAAAATGCTTAAGCATATTTGGCTTAAAGGAAAAATTATGGGCTGTTTGTTACGCATTAAAAAAAAGTGATTTTACCACTTAATAATTTAGATATAATTTTTTAGAAATTTTTAAGAAAAACAAAAACTCTTTCATGTTTGTTTACGATCATAAAAATCAATTTTCCCAAAATCTGATTATCATAAAAAGCTTAAACAAACACATCAAAACTCTTAAAAATGATTTTTGACTCAAAAAAGGTGATTTTTTCACAAAAGAAACTGTAACAAACGGGCTCTATATCCCAAACACACACAAACACAGTGATTGAAGAAAGCACAAGAGAGAAGTTTGAGTAATTGGTAAAAAATAGAGTAAATCTTCAATTTAATCCATAAACTTATACCATCTCTCTTATTTAGTTCATAGTGTATATGAAAATAATAAGTAGCATTTAAAGTTTGTAAAATTTGTTATTAGTCCCTAAAGTTTTATAAGTAGTCCCTTAAAGGAGCTAATGAGACAAATTTCACAAAATTTTAGGGACTAATTTGATGGATTTCACAAACTTTATTAACTATTTATTATTTTTATATACTTTAGGGATTAAATAAGAAAGAGGGTATAAGTTCAGAGACTAACGGATACAAATAATGATATCCCCCCTATCAATCATAAGGCAAGCAAATTCGATTTTCTCTCAATGAAAAATTTGTGATAAGTATTTAGATGCAATTGATTTAATGAGATAAATTTAGAATGTTCAACTTATCATTCAGTGAATTAATATAATTATATAATTATATAATTAGGAATTTTATTTTCATATGAAGTTTTCCCATTCAAAAATTTTATTTGGTCTACATTCTAATATCATATAGTGTTTACATTTTAAAGTTCATTTTTAATTCATTGCTTAGTAAATTAAATACGACAATATTTTTAAAAAAAAAATTATTATTATTTCAAATTAAAATTTTATACTTTAAAAATATAAATATTTATATTATTACATAAATTATTATGATAAATAATAATACGTTTTTACAAAAATACCCTTTGTGTATAAAAATATACTATATTTACACTAATTATTATGTTGTACCAATTTATAAAAATAAACAACCTTATGTCCTAGAAAACTTAAATCTCATTATCCTAATGTATATATTCAATTAAAATAGTAAGATTTACAACAAAAATTAACAAGATTATAATAAAAAACTAGATTTAATAACTAGCGACTAGGGGTTAAAACTGATTAAGTCAAGTCAGGCCTTACCTTAAAAAGGACTGATGTAACATCCTGATTTTTAGGTAATTTTTAAGTGTAAATTATATTGGTGATTAAGTGATTAATGGTGGTTAAAAACCTTAATTAGAAAGGAAATTGGCTTAAGAATGACTTAAAAAGGCTTAGAATACTCTAGAAACGACTAGAGGGACAAAAACGAAATTTCACTACTTAGGGACCGTCGCGACGCGACAGAGATTTCAAAGGAGTCCATCGCGACGCAATTTGAGTCGGTGGAGAAGGGTCTGGACAGTTCTACTGATCGCGACGCGAGGCGATTAAGCCTATGCTCATCGCGACGCGACGTAAGTCGGTGGAATGATGGTGATCGCAGCTGTTAGATCACTGACACGTGTCATGGTTGCAACGCAACAGGAGTTTTGCCTATAGCACATCGCGACGCGATGGGACCAAATTATGCCTATAAATAGAGCTTGCCATTCTCCATTCAGCCAAGCTCTCCAATTGTGCGTTGAGAGTACAAAGAAGGAGGCTTGGAGGAAGAGGAGTGGCGGGATGCAGGCGAGGTGAGCGACAACGGTCTTTTAGGCCAGGTACGCTCTATATTCTCTTCTCTCTGTAGTTTTCTCTCTTTAGGAAACTTCTAAGGATAAGTATGCTCTGTGCTTGCCTCTGAGGAGGACCTGGCACATCAGAAAATCCTTAGTAAGTATCCCTAAAGATTGAGAATAGGAGTGAGACTCAGAGTATCACTAGGGAGCAAGTATGCTCTGCACTTGCCTCAAGTGAGGATCTTGTGCATCAGAAAGCCCTTAGTAGACAATCCTCTAAGAGGAGAAGATGAGAATAAGAATGAGTAGCCAGTGGTAGGAGTACGAGTAACGGGAATAGTATGAGAAGCAAAAGCGGTGAGGACGCAAGGAGTGACAGTTGATAGGCTAAATCGCAAGTGTACGATTTCGTCGTCAAGTAATAAAAAGATCGAATCCACAGGGATTGTGATTAATTAATTAACTCAACAAACTTTGTAACAGTTTTGAACGAGAACTAATCCTTTGTATTTGAAGTTGATGATATTTGCAACAACTGAAAAATAACAATAACAACGATTTAAAAATCAAAGGATTAAAAACGACTAGGGGTCGAATCCCCTTTGTTTCCACTCTTATGCATTTATTCTACATCTAATACAAGTCACACCCTGTACAATTGAAGTTCGAATCAACGATATTAGATTAAGTATAATTCCTTATCTCATAACCCCTTTAACTAAACCAAAAATCCCTAATTCCTTAGGTGACCCATGATAAAGTTAAGCATAAAGATCAGTGATTCATAAGAACACATGCTCATAAGGTTATATTCATATAATCCTCCTAAACATGACCAACAAACTCAGTTCAAGTTCAAGCCCTAATTTTCCAATCGTGAGAAGAACCCTAAATCAATTTGATAGCAATCAATTACCAAAAAGCATTAAGAATAGAGGTGAAGGCTCAATCATAATTGAAATAGACTTGTATTGAAATAATATAATCAAACTACATAAGAGTTTCCACAAGGTTCATCTACCCTAGTCTAAAAAACTTAGTTACTCATAAAGAAACAAGAACCAAACCAGAAAAATAGAGAAAAGAGAGAAAACCACTCCATTGAAGACTCCAATCCTTGTTCCCAAGCTTGAATCCTCTTTGGAGATGGAAGAAATTGAAACCCTAGCACCCTAGACCAGCCTCCCAGTGTTTTTAGGTCTTTGGAATGGTAAAGAATGATTAAAACATCAAAAGTTCGTGTTTTTAACGCTAATAGTGCGACCAGAGCGCTCCGGGTGCGCTCCGTGCGCAACCTGCGCGCTAAGAAATAGAATGGCGTTAGATTTGACGCTCAAGGAGCGCTCAAACGTGCTCCGCGCGCACAACATACCCTTCTGCACTCATTCTTCCACGTTGTGTTATATTTTTCACCTCTGTAAAGTCCGAATTAGCTCAAGGTGTCTTCATTAAAGTTGAAGCTATGGATCTTAGCTTTCCAATGGCACCAGTTTCATCTCATTTAGACACCTATAACTCCAGATATGATTAAAATATCGCTGGGATAACATCACCTTATCAACTTATAGCACAAATTACCCCAACTTAGAGATTGATTTAGGTCTCGGTTCCTTCATCAAAGTTGTAGATAGCTATTCTATCTTTCCAACAAGACAAATATCATCTCATTTGGATTAATATGTCTCAAGATATATATCTTCTTTGTCAGGAAACAACACTTTCAGGTGCGCTACAAGGCCAATCCTTTGCTTATGCTCCCATTCCTGTGCACTTAGAGACAAAAAAATCATAAAAAACACTAATGTACAAACGTTATAACGGGATCCAGTGATTACATTAAATCATACAATTTAAGCAAATAATCACTTTTAACTCTCTTCAATCATAACACAAATATCCAATTAAGCACTATAAATCTACATGTGATGAAGACTTATCAACAGTGACTACAACGATCTTCTATCCAGGTGGGAGCAAGAAACCTTGCACTCTAGGGATTATAAAATAGAGTAGTATATATAAATGTGCATAGGGTGACCCAAGCCCTACTAGCGGTTGATAACAGTAGTACCTCAGGAGAGGGGCTGTGACCTGTGATAGTTGAGGACAGTTGTTAGAGGTTTATCAACCATAGGAATAATCGTTGGTGTGGATGGAAAACCCTAGGATAGACAACTTATGATTTGCTGTGTATATTGTTCATATTAGCGGTTAGTCGCCTAAGCGACATTAGGGTTAATCCATAAATCAATAGTCAATTATTGGATGATGTGGTGTTGACATGGCTATTGATAATTGTTGCTGATAAAGGAAGTGTTGACTGATGATGGTTGACATACCATGTTGCTGATAATCGTTGATATCTATGTGGTTGTGTAGTTGAACAATATGTTGAGTAATGTGCTTCCTATGTTATCTGATACTTGACTGTGATTGCTGACTCTGTCTGTGCTTGAGATAAGCTATTAATATAATGAAAGTATCAAACAATTATTATTAGATCTTAGCTGATCAAACAGGTTTAATATATATTAAAAAGAGGGAAACTAAGCTAGTGGACTATGAGTGGTGAAAGGACAGTGACGCTGTTAGGCGGACAGTTAGGTGCAGAGTAGTTTGGAGTAGAATACGAGTAGAGTGATAGGGTGAGAAGAGGGAATCAATGGAGCTAGATATAGAGGTAGTGATATAAAATCAAGAAATAAAAAGTATAACTACAGGTAAGTACTGATATTTGTTGTGCTTGTGTATGGTGCCATTTGTATATACATTCTATTTTTACCTTCCCACTTTTATAGTGTGTATAGTGTTTCTTAGCTCATTTGTTCTGTTTTCTTATTTGTATTTTCTTTCTATTTAAAACAGATATACATGAACCTGATGAAGACATTGCCTACATCGTGGAAGTGTACTAAGGGTACTCAGTAGGAGTAACTCTCTTCGGTTACATGTCACAGCCAGTGAAGTCAAAGTCAATGAGTCAGAGTCTGTACACATATTATACAACTGGTGGGCTCAAGTCACGGGTTCCGTAGAGCCGTTTACTCTCTTGTAATGGACAACATATTTAATTTTAATAAAAATGATATTTTCAGTATATTTACATTGCCTAATTATTTATTAGAGTTTAATAATTATTTTACTGTAGCGCTCCGGAAACGGGGTGTTACATTTATGGTATCAGAGTAGTTCGGTCCTAACTGAACTGTTGGGTTATGGGGAGGTTGTCACTGGCTGTGTTTGGTTGGGTCTTCACCGGACATAGACTATGTCTGGATAACGATAAAGTATCCACTAAGTAAGTCATCTTTAGGAAATAAAGGTGACTACTTTTGATAACTCATGAGGTATTGGGATATGTTCTCTTATACCTTGAAGACTACGTCAATTCCTTGACAAAAACCAAGGGTTCTCCTTGGAAAAGCAAGTTGAGGACTCGTGATCAAGTCAGGGAATTAAGGAATTCCGATAAGACTGGAAGCGACAAGGAGGAGTTATATCGAGAAGAGAGAAACGTTATGCCAGCGTTGTCGTTTAATCTTTATATACGTATGACTTATAAAGATATTTTGGTATATAAAACTATTTTAGATTTCACTATATAATATAATTTCAGATCGTTAATCGAACATATTCAATTAGAATGGATCGAGTTGAGGAGGATGACGCCAGAGCCGTTTCTAGTAATTTGATTGGTGACAACACTTCTCATGCAGAAAATCAGTGAGAGGAACCTAGTAATGAAAGGCCTTTAAGGGATTTGGCTATGTGCTACAACAGGCTCAACAGAACGCAGAGCTGATAGCGATGCTTAGGGAGGAACATGAAGTCATAAGACAGCAACGAGAAGCAAAAATGGAAGATACTGGGTTGACGGTTTTTCTGAAGGGAAAACCACCTCAGTTTAAGGGGGAATATGATCCTGAAGGAGCAAAAAGTTGGATTCAAGAGATTGAAAAGATATTGACAGCAATGCACTGTAGCGAGAATCAAATGGAACCATATGCTGCATTCATGATGGTTAGTGAAGCTGAAGGATGGTGGAAGAATAAAAAGAGAGTTTTGGAGGCTGAAGGACGAGTTATTACCTGGGAATTATTCCGAGAATGATTTCTAGAGAAATATTTTACCAAGACAGTAAGACAACAGAAAGCTAGAGAGTTTAACACATTGACTCAAGGAAAGATGACTGTGGGGGAATATGCCACTAGATTCGAGTCTCTAGTGAAATATTATGAGTATTACCAGCTTAGCCCCAACGAGGAGTGGATGTGCCGACGATTTCAAGATGGACTTCAAATTGAACTTCGTTGATTGGTGACACCGTTACGTCTAACTGATTTTTTGATTTAGTAGAACGTTGTATGGAATTAGAGGACATTGATCATCAGAAGGATGAAAAAGTTATAAGGGATCAGGAACAAGAAATTAACAATGGGGAAGAAGACCGAAGAAATCAGTTAGAGGTAGTTGATGGAAGAGATAAGAGCCAACAATCGCAACAAATGGAAATTATTCAAGGAGGGCATCAGAACTCAAAAAGATGTCTTAAATGCAAAGGATCACACCTAGCGAAGGATTTTTCGTTTAAGAAACACATATGTTTGAGTATGGTAAACCCGGACATATATCTCGAGAGTGTAGGCAATGAGCAACACCTGCAAGACATAGATTAGACATGGAGATAGGCAAAGGATCAAGAAAGACTATCCTAATAGAGACCTAAGAGATCACATGTGTAAACTCTGTAGATGAATCATTATAAATTATGTTTGTTTTCTAATGTTATATGAAATATTGTTCATAAAGATTTATGTTTGCTTTTCAATTTTTATTTATATTCCTACTTGCTCTCTTATCTGCCTCTATACTCGTTTATGTTTCTGTTTAATTTCTAATTTCTCTCTTTGATGAACAATTAATATTTGCTCATATATGTGTAAACTACTTGTATAAACATGTGTTTTCTGAATTTTGTTGATATGTAACTATGTTTAAAAAGGTATATGACAAATATGTATCTTCTGCTATGAATCTATGATTGCTTATACTCCTAATTCTTCCTACTAATAACAGTTGCATATAAGTATAAACATTGAATTAAGGGCAGTAGTTGTACATCATTGTGAGCAGCAGAGGAATATATTGTGAGTCGTAGTCTTATTATCTGAAGTCGTATGGACTCCCATGCTGTGATAGGCAATTGCACACATGGGGAGTGTCTGTTGTGGTTGCTGTGTTGGCTCCCATGATGCGAGTGGCAGTTGCGCACATGGCGAGAGATTGTCAGTTGTGCTGTCTCCCATGCCGTGAGCGGTAGTTGCATGCACGGTGAGTGTTAGTTGTTGTGTTGTCTCCCGTGTTGTGAGCGGCAGTTGCACACATTATGAGCGTAGGTCGTTGTGTTGTCTTCTGTGTCATGATCGGCTGTTGCACACACGAAGAGTGTTGGTTGTCGAGTTGGCTCCCATGTTGCTAGCAGCAGTTGCGCACATGGTGAGTAGTTGTCAGTTGTGCTGTTTCTCATGTTGTGAATGGTAGTTACACACATGACGAGGTAAACAGTAGTTGTATATACTATGAGTAGCAGTCGTGGTCGAGGTAAGTATTGGTTACATACACTATATGTTGTAGTTGCATTCCAAAAAGTAGTGAGTCATGAAATTCCTAGTAGTAGGTGGTGAAGGATGAACCCGGGCATTCTTAACCATGACTCTACTAGAATTTCATGAAGAGATTCCTTGAAGTAAGTAAGATTATTGAGACGGTTTACGCCAGCATTGTGATTTCACATTGTTGATAAATTATGAGACTGATCACCTCGATAATTTAGTTGACAATGGTGGAAGTCTTAATGTTAGGATAAACCGTTAATAAAGAAAAGATATGGAGATAAGTTAAGTAAAGCCAGGGGATAATGAGGATAAGTTCCATAAAAGAAAGAGATAAGAGTGAAGCAAGTCTTAAAGCAATAACAACTGTTGAACTTTCGAGGACGAAAATTATTTTAAGGGGGTAGTAATGTAACATCCTGATCTTTAGATAATTTTTAAGTGTAAATTATATTGGTGATTAAGTGATTAATGGTGGTTAAAAACCATAATTAGAAAGTAAATTGGCTTAAGAATGACTTAAAAAGGCTTAGAATACTCTAGAACGACTAAAGGGACAAAAATGGAATTTCACTACTTAGGGACCGTCGCGACGCGACGGAGATTTCAAAGGAGTCTATTGCGACGCGATTTGAGTCGGTGGAGAAGGGTCTGGACAGTTCTACTGATCGCAATGTGAGGCAATTAAGCCTATGCTCATCGCGACGAGACATAAGTCGGTGGAATGGCGGTGATCGCAGCCGTTAGTTCACTGACATGTGTCATGGTCGCGACGCGACGGGAGTTTTGCCTACAGCACATCACGACGCGATGAGACCAAATTATGCCTATAAATAGAGCTTGCCATTCTCCATTCAACCAAGCTCTCCAATTGTGCGTTAAGAGTACAAAGAATGAGGCTTGGAGGAAGAGGAGTGGCGGGACGCGGGCGAGGTGAGTGACAACGGTCTTCTAGGCCAGTTACGCTCTATATTGTCTTCTCTCTCTGGTTTTCTCTCTTTAGGAAACTTCTAAGGATAAGTATGTTCTGTGCTTGCCTCTGAGGAGGACCTGACACATCAGAAAATCCTTAGTAAGTAGTCCTAAAGATTGAGAATAGGAGTGAGACTTAGAAGTCACTAGGGAGTATGATTTGCACTTGCCTCAAGTGAGGATCTTGTGCATCAGAAAGCCCTTAGTAGACAATCCTCTAAGAGGAGAAGATGAGAATAGCTTGGTAGACTAAGAATGAGTAGCCAGTGGTAGGAGTGCGAGTAACTGGAATAGTACGAGAAGCGGAAGCGGTGAGGACGGAGGGAGTGACAGTGACTGCAACTATCTTCTATCCAAGTGGGAGCAAAAAACCTTGCACTCTAGGGATTGTAGAATAGAGTAGTATATATAAATGTGTGTAGGGTGATCCAAGCCCTACTAGCGGTTGATAACGGCAGTACCTCAAGAGAGGGCTTGTGATCTATGATAGCTGAGGACAGTAGTAAGAGGTCTGTCAACCATAGGAATAATTGTTGGTGTGAATGGAAAACCCTAGGATAGACAACTTATGATTTGCTGTGTATACTGTTCAAATTAGCGGTTGGTCGCCTAAGCGACGCTAGGGTTAATCCATAAATCAATAGCAATGATTGGATGATGTGGTGTTCACATGGCTATTGATAATTGATGCTGATAATGGAAGTGTTGACTGATGATGGATGACATACCATGTTGCTGATAATCATTGATATCTATGTGGTTGTGTAGTTAAACAATATGTTGAGTAATGTGCTTCCTATGTTATCTGATACTTGACTGTGACTGTTGGCTCTGTCTGTGCTTGAGATAAGCTATTAATATAATGAAAGTATCGAACAATTATTATTAGATCTTAGTTGACCGAACAGGCTTAATATATATTAAAAAGAGGGAAACCAAGCTAGTGGACTATGAGTGGTGAAAGGACAGTGACGCTGTTAGGCTGACAGTTAGGTGCAGAGTAGTTTGGAGTAGAATACGAGTAGAGTGATAGAGTGAGAAGAGGGAATCAGTGGAGCTAGATATAGAGGTAATGATACAAAATCAAGAAATAAAAAGTATAACTCCAGGTAAGTTCTGATATTTGTTGTGCTTGTGTATGGTGCCATTTATATATACATTCTATTTCTACCTTCCCACTTTTATAGTGTGTATAGTGTTTTTTAGCTTCTTTCTTCTGTTTTCTTGTTTGTATTTTCTTTCTATTTAAAACAGATATACATGAACCTGATGAAGACATTGCCTACATCGTGGAAGTGTACTGAGGGAACTCAGTAGGAGTAACTCTCTTCGGTTACGTGTCACAGCCAGTGAAGTCAAAGTCAATGAGTCAGAGTCTGTACACATATTATACAACTAGTGGGCTCAAGTCACGGGTTCCGTAGAGCCGTTTACTCTATTGTAATGGACAACATATTTAATTTTAATAAAGATGATATTTTCAGTATATTTACATTGCCTAATTATTTATTAGAGTTTAATAATTATTTTACTGTAACGCTCTGGAAATTGGGTGTTACATCTGACATACTTTAAAAATTTAAAATATGAGCTTGATCTACTTACTTGATATAAGCTTATTTGTAAGACATACTCTTATTTTTTAAAAGTCCAACCTACTCTTTTTTTCAATTAAAAAAAATTATGCCATAAGATTGATCATATGATTGATCAAACCTAAAAAAAAAAAAGTTGAATATCTACTTTCCAACCTGAAAAAATTTGAATATATACTTTCCAACCTACTTTTAAATGTTGACCATATGATTGCATAGTTACGAATGTCCAATTTATCCAAAATTTGGTGTGCATGATCGTTAATATAATATGACGATATTTAACAATTGGATTGATAAAATTTATTGTTTACAAAGAGTCATTAAGTGAAGTATGTAACTCTGTTTTATTTATATTTACTTAAATATGACTGTTTTATTTATATTTACTTAAATATGACAACATGTCGAATTTAAAAAACCTTTTGATTGGTATAAAACATGGGCTATAGGTCATCCTCGAGTTGTCTAACTTATGCTCATCCCATAGTAGCAATGAATTTAAGAGGGCCTTACAAGGGATAAGGATAAAATTTGAGAAAAAAGTAATTTAATGTTTTTCAAAAATGATAAATAATTTAAAATGAACTAGATTATAAAGTTATTTTCAAATTGAGGAAGTATCTAGATGAATATATCATTTTATTCAGCTAATTATGAAGATAGAAAATTGAGGGTACCTGTAAAAAAGTTGTCCTGTATTTGTAGCGATGTGCAATTGCCAATTGATCGTGGAATGCTTCCTTCAAATTGATTAATGCGTGAAGTAAACATTTCAAGTTTAGGAAGTTGATGACACATCTCATGTGGGAGGCTTCCATTTAAGCTATTGAAATTAAGGTTGATCTCCCTCAAAGAAGAGATGATGAAAAGGGATAATGGAATTTCACCTGTATGTGTCATTAATATAAAAGTATATCTTATATTAAACTAGAATATTTTACAGAGTTAAGAAGAAATCATCAAGAGAATAATTCTTGTATGAATACAGCATATATATTTAATACAATCAATCACGTCCAATTAATCAAGTTTATCATGTTATAGCTTTAGAGAAATAATAACAAATAAATATGTGTTGGTGATATCGATCTTACCTTCCAAGTTGTTGGTAGAAAGATACAAATATTGAAGCTTGGTCAAGTTTCCGATGTCACGTGGCATATGTCCTTTGTTGAAACTATTGAAGGATAGTCCCAAATCTTCCAACTCTTTGCATTGGTGCCAAACATTCGGCATCCCACCAGAAAGATTATTGGCATAAAGATAGAGTAATCTAAGGTTTGGAAGCCAATTAGCTAAGTATTGTCTTAATATGAATATGACTAACAAAGCCTTTATGTAGCTCCTGATTTTTTGTTGATCACTCTTTTGAGAAAAGCATGTAACACTATTTTAAATTCCCTAGTGGTTATTGAGTTCTAGTTCTGTGGTAAGGCATTTCCCCTTACCATTCACTAAAAAAAAGTGTATATAAGCATGAAGGAGTTGAGTCAAATTGGTTTGAACTTTTTGGGACATAACACCTCCTATGCTTGAACACTAACCAGCCCAATCCACACAGTTCACTCCATATTGGGGCTGCACTATGTATATAAGCATAAAGTGGTCGGGTTCAATTAATCGAACTTTTTGGACAATACACCTCCTATGTTTGAACACTAATTAGCCTAATCCACACTCACTCCATGTTGGGCTTGTGCTAAAATCCAACAGATATATGTGTGTATTTTCCAATGTTTTGAAAACCCGAGTCATCATTAAATCTGTTGAGTTTGAGTCACCAATGAAGTGATCAAACCCTCTCCCAGAATGTACAAGAAATTGCATATAGCAATACCAAAGAAGTCGATGAAACAGTAAAACAATCAAACATCAAAACTGAATGCAGAAAACTCAAGAACACAAGCAATTTGGTCACGCAGTTCAGTATCTGAATGATACCTACATCTGCGGGATTGAGCAATGCCTCAATCCAGATATATTCCAAAGCCAAGAAAAACAAGTGATACAATCACACAAGTGATCTCTCTCAATTCCTTTGCAGCCTCACACTACCCTGATCCCTTGTTACACCCGAGCCTAAGTCTCTCCTCTCCTCAAAGTGTAACTCTCAGATTGAATGTGTGTATTTTCTACAACTCATATGCCTTGCCTTATATACATGACTTATCGAGGAGAAGCATTAGAGTTGTTACAAAGAAAAACTGAAACGAACTGATGGAAGTAAATAGCAGAAAACAGAATCAGTTGGCAACAAACTCCCAACTAACTCCAAGTCAGCAAACTACCTCCAACCTTCCAATGTGCCACATGTGTCAACAAAATCGGTGAAGCAACTGGTTCAAAGTTCAATTGTCCAATCGTGGTTGAACCATGATTAAACCGGTAATTACTATATATATATATATATGAGTGTATCGGGTGAGAACTCATGTTTAATGTGAGAAATGAGAACTCTCAATTGCAACCCTTTGATTGAATTTAAGCGTCTAGATTAAAAAAATTCATTAAAGGGTCACGTGGCCGCTTTAGTCAGACTCCCAACTAGGGCTGGAAATGAGTTGAGCTGCTCGAACCAAGTTCGAGACTCGACTCGATAATTAGCTCGTTGCACTTGGTTTATGAACCAAATGAGTCGAACTTGAGCTGAAAATTGAGCTCGTTAAATAAATGAGCTGAACTTGAGCTATGCATAGATCGACTCGTTTGGTTCATGAGTCGGCTCGATATATATATAGTAATAAACAAATAAATAGTAATAGATAAAAAATAAAATAAAAAACAATAATAATATTTTGGTTTCAAAAGGGGATGTAAATAGTGAAATTGGGGGTGGCATTAGTAATATGCTAGAGGATGCCCAGGCCCAGCCCAGCGCCTCTTCCAGCGCTCCATATCTCTTAATCCATCAAACCCTAAACCTAACTTCCCCATTCTCTTCACTTGCCCCAAAACCTGCGCCTCCCACTGTCTACCCTCTATTCTCTCGCATTCCCGCCTCTCCCAGCGCCTCTCCCAGCACCGATCTCCTTCTCTCGCCCTCCTTCTCTTTTCTCTCATTCCCTCATCTTCTTCTATTACATCCAACCCTAACCCTAAAATTGTCTCTCCTTCTCTCTCGGCCTCAAACCCTTCAAAATCAAACCCTAGCCGTGGCAATCACCCGATCTCTCTCCCTTATCTCATCTTCTCACCCAAAAAATAATCCTAAAACCGCGCCATATCTCATCTTCATGGCCAATGGTTGAGCTCCATGGAGGCCAAGGGATCACCTATGGTGGCGGTGATGAGTCGAATCAACTACAGAAGGCCAAAAGGGGTAGGAGGCACCACACGGTTGTGGTCCTGAGTGCTCAAGATGGCAGAGGAACGTTGGATGAGACATCTATGGAACATACAGAGCAGTTGATTGTGGTGGATGAATAGGTCGATTAACGAACCGAGGCAGTAGTGATTTCGAACTCGCACGAGGAGGATGATGATGGCAGTGAGGGGGATTTCCTCATCTCATTTGCTTCTTTGTTAATGTCTTTGTTATTGCTGTATTGATGTATCTGCATTTTTTTTTGTTGGAGATGTATCTGCATTTATATTTGGTTTTGATGGAGAGAGGAGCAAGAATTGTTTCCATTAAATTTTGTTATTGCTACATTTTTTTCCATTATATTTTGTATTCATTTGACTGGTAAACAAAAAATATGAACAGAGTGATTCGAGGTAACGAAATAATCGAAATGTTCGCGAGTTTAAGTCGAGTCGAGTTCGAGCTGAAAAAAATGGTTCATATCGAGTCGAGTCAAGTTTCGAGCCGAACAAATTCTTATCGAGTCGAGTCGAGCTGAGCCAAGTTCGACTCAGCTCAACTCATTTCCAGCCCTAGTTTTGAGAATGCTCATGCACTTAGGCACGAGGCTTGTTTGAATATGCTCGTGCACTCGGGCTCGAGGCTTTTTTGACGACGTATGTGCTATCTGCACAAGGTCGTTTAAGTATGTGGTTCATACTCGTGTTACTTTGAATGTGTTTTATTGCTTTGACACTTGCATGTTTCAAATACATCAGTTTTTTAGCTATAGTACTTCTTCAATTTCGATGCATTCCAAGTTCTTGGAATTGTCTGGCCCCCTGTAGCGACTCAAGATTGTAGGTGCTAGTACCAGTCTTTATGGTGACTCAGTAAGGGCCTTCTCAGTTGGGCGCGAGCTTTCCTTGCGAGGCATTCTTTAAACCGACGTCAGCTCGTCGAAGGACGGGGCCACCAAGCACGAACTCCCTGGGGACAATGTTACAGTTGTATATTGCTGCGATTTTCTGCTTGACAGCGACTTCGTTGAGTGCTGCGAGCTCTCTGCACTCAACGAGGAGGTCGAGTTCTTCTCTCAGGTTTTGAAAGTTGTTGATGCTTTGTTGGGGATATGAAGTTCTCCAACTTAGTTCTCCAATCTCGACGGGAATGACGGCTTCAGTCCCCTATGTGAGACGAAAAGGGGACTCTCCTGTTGTCGAATGTGGAGTTGTGCGATATGCCCAGAGTACTCAGGGAAGTTCTTCCACCAGTTTCCTTTTGCTTCATCTAACCTTCGTTTCAGACCTCAGAAAATGACCTGATTTGCGGCCTCAGCTTGACCGTTTGTTTGGGAGTGTTCTATCAAGGTGAAATGCTGCTTGATTCGGAGATTCTCCAAGGTCTTACGAAAACCTCGATCAGCAAACTGAGTTCCATTGTCGGTAACGATGACCTCGGGGATCCCGAACCTCGTCAAGATATATCTCTTGAAGAACTTAGTCAAATTCTTCGCGAATATTTTTGCCAGCACTTCTGCTTCCACCCATGTAGTGAAGTAGTCTACCGCCACAGCTAGATACTTCACCTGTCCAGGAGCCATTGGAAATGGTCCAAGGATGTCTATGCCTCACCAAGCGAAGGGCCACGGAGATGAAACGGATGTCAACTCTGCTGGAGGAGCTAAGTGGAGGTCATCGTGTCTCTGGCATTTGTCGCACTTCTTAACGAACAATCTCGCGTCTGCGTTTATTGATAGCCAATAATAACCTGCTTGAAGGACTTTCTTTGCGAGGGAATGTCCTCCAAGAGGTTGCCCACATATCCTTTCATGAACTTCGGCCAGCGCATACTGGGCTTCAGTGTTGTCGAGACACTTTAATAGGAGAGTGGAGAATCCTCTTCAGTACAAAATGCCCTCGACGATGGAGTATGAGCATGCTTTCTTTCGAATTTTGGAGGCCTCTTTCTCGTCAACAGGGAGCTCGCCAAATTGAATGAACTTCCGAATGGATGTCATCCAATTATCTGGTACGTTGGTCACATCATCAACACTTGCATGGGAAATTGCAAAGAAAAGTTTTGGAAGAGTCTCCGGCAATTCGACGGGCATAGTGGTGACTACCGAAGTTATACTGGGCTTGGCCAGAGTTTCCTGTATCACAGATCTGTTGTTCCCCAAGGTTCTCGTGTTGGCGAGTTTAGACACAATATTCGCTCGGGTATTTTGTTCTCTCGGAATGTGCGTGATCTCGATTGTAGAAAAGTCGCTCATCTTCTTTTTTACCAATGCGAGGTATTTTTGGAGGAGTGGATCTTTAGCCTGGTACTCTCCATTAATCTGGGACACTACTAACTGAGAATCAGTTCTGAGTTTAACTTCTTCAGCACTGAAGTCTCGAGCTAGTATGAGCCCCGCTAAACATGCTTCATACTCTGCTTAGTTGTTTGAGGTGGGGATTGAAAATCCCAAGGAGAATTTGACGATCAGCCCATCGTCGTTCTCAAGTAACAACCCAGCACCATTGCCCTTTGCATTGGATGATCCGTCGACGTGAACCGTCCATTTGGAGCAAGGTTTCGTGGCTCCCGGAGTCATCTCAACAATGAAATCTACCAAGCATCGGGCTTTAATGGATTGTCGTGCTTCGTATGAGATCCGAATTCAGACAACTCAACTAACCACTTGATCATACATCCTGCAAGGTTGGGCCTTTGTAAGATCTGTTTAATCGGTTGGTCGGTCCGAACTACTATAGGATGTGCTAAGAAGTATTATCTCAATCATCGAGCTGTGACTATTAACGCTAGCGCGACCTTCTCAATTTTTTGGTATCTCAGCTCAGGACCTTGAAGTGCTTTGCTCACGAAATAAACGGGTTTTTGACCTTTGTCTGTTTCCCGCACGAGGACGGCGCTGAGAACCGGTGGTTAAGACATAATACGCTTCAGTTGTGACAAAGCTTCTTCGCACTCAGAAGACCATTCAAACTGGATCCACTTTTTGAGTAAACAGAAGAAGGGCAACGCGTGTTGGGCTGATCTTGAAATGAGCCTGGTCAAAGAGGCGAGCATTCCAGCGAGTTGCTGAATGTTTTTCTTTGATGATGGTTGTTGCATTTCGGTAACAGAGCGGCATTTGTCAGGATTTGCCTCGATTCCTCTCTCGGTTAAGTAAAAACCGAGAAATTTCCCAGCTTGCGCACTCCAAAAACACATTTTTCGAGGTTAAGCCGCATATTGTAGCGTCGGACTTCGTTAAAAACTTCGTTTAGGTCGACAACGTGATTGACCTCTTTCACTGTTTTCACGATCATATCGTCCATGTATACTTCCAGTATTCTTTCGATCTGGTTCACAAATACTTTATTCATCATGCGTTGATAAGTGTCTCCAGCATTTTTTAGGCCAAAAGGCATTACTTTGTAGCAGTAACTGTCTTTGTCAGTCATAAATGCTGTTTCTTCTTGATCGGCTGGGTGCATTGGGATCTGGTTATAACTAGAGTACGCATCCATGAAAGACAATAGTTGAAAACTGAAGGAATTGTCAACAAGTCTGTCGATGTTAGGGAGGGGGTAGGCGTCTTTAGGGCACGCCTTATTAAGATCGGTATAATCAACACACATGCGCCATTTTCCATTAGACTTTTTAACTAATACAACATTGAAAAGCCATGTAGTGTATTTAACCTCCCTAATAAACTCAGCCTTAATGAGGTCATCAACAGCTTTGGCTGCAGCTTCAGCTTTCTCAAGAGCTTGCATGCAGCGTCTCTGAGCCACCCAACGAGCTTTGGGGTCGAGAGCGAGTTGATGGCAAGCGATGTCAGGAGAGATGCCAGGCATGTCAGCAGCAGTCCAAGCAAAGAGATCTGCATTGGACTTCAGGCACTCTGTCAGTTGTAGTTGAACCTGCTCGGGGAGGTCAGCACCGAGCTTCACGGTCTTCTCGGGGTCGTCAGCTAGCTGAACTCGGATGAGCTCACTATCAGGCATTGGCCTTTCGATTTTTTGCTAGAGTTCTCAGGCTAGGGGATCGTCCTCCTGGACTTCATCTTCAAGCTCAATTCTGGCATCGAAATCAGTAAGGTTGACATCCAAAACAGCTTTTACATGAGCATGCTTCGTAGCAGGAGGTTGTTTCTCCTCTCCTGATTCGTCAACTTTCAGAGATAGGAGGTAGCACCTCCTTCCGGCTTCGTGATCGATCTTGATGGTGACGATTTTGTTGTCGTCACTATGGAAACACATTTTCAAATGAACAGTCGAAGTCACTACACCGAGCTCCCCCAAGGTTGGTCGGCCAATGATGCAATTGTAAACGGACTTGCAAGGGAGTACTATGAATTGAACTTTGACCGTCTTGGAGGTTGGGGCTTCCCCAAAAGTCACCATCAATTCCACGTAGCCCAACGGCTTTGTTTTGGAACCATTGAAGCCGGTCAGATTGGACCCCGGATATGGTACGAGGTCTTTCCCTGGTAGTTTCAAGGTTTTGAACAGTTCGTGGAAAATAATATCTGTCGAGCTCCCTTGGTCTATCAGTATTCTCCTGACGTCAAAGTTGGCCATGTAAGCCTTGACTAACAGGGAAATTAGGTAATTTGGTTTTCCGTTCACCAGGTCCTCGTCATAGAAGGCGAAGGGTGGTCTTCCCTTATGCCTGCTAAAGGAGGGAAAAACAGTGGAAACGGTCATTGTCTCTCGGAGTTTTCGCTTTTCCGAGTTGATACTAGCAGCTCCCTTGTCAGAAAATCCTCCAGAAATGACTAGGGTGACTGAGGCAGGTCGAGGTCTTTCTTTGCTCTCTTCGGACGCATGACCTGTCTCGTCGAGTTATGCCACTAAAGCTGATTCTTTCCTCTTAGGTCGAGGTGATCGAGACCTCGACCTCCTGTCGCTAGATCTTGGCTTTGCTTTCACATACTTCGACAATTTTCCCTTCTGGATCAACTGTTCTATCACATCTTTCAGGTGAAAGCAGTCATCAGTGTCGTGTCCTGCAGTCTTATGAAAATGGCAATATTTTGATTTGTCGGCGTTTGGCCTCTCTTTCCCTTTTTATGGGAACTTTATTCCAGCATATCTAAACTCGGTGTTCGCGCACTCGTTCAATATGTGCGTTCGTGTGCGGTTTAAGGGGGTATACTCGTCATACCTCTTCAACGGAGGTCGGTTTTCTTTATCCCTGCACGACTTGTCCTCATGCTGTCCGCCAGCCTTCTCTTGGGTTTTATTTTTGACTTTTGATGCCATCAGCTTTTCTTCATAGTTCATAAATTGATGAGCTCGTTTGAGGAAGTCGTTCAGGGTTTTTGGTTTATCGATACCAATGTTAACACTGAACAGACTGCCCTCAACTAAGCCCTGCTCCAGCAAGTACAACTTCATTTCATCGAAGCATTTCTTCACAGAGATCGCTTCTTTATTGAAACGCTCGATGTAGTCCCTGATAGATTCGTCCTTTCTCTGCTGAATTGCAGTGAGCACTGCTGTCGATTTTGGCTGCACCTTGGATGCGATAAAATGGGCAGAGAATTGGTTAGTGAGCTCGGACCATGAGTTTATGGAGTTCCTCTTGAGGGCCCGGAACCAAGATAAGGTTGCTTTCTTCAAAGTAAGAGGAAAGATCTTGCACTTGACGGGTCCCTGGGCACCTCGGTATCCCATGACAGTGTCGAAACAACCGACGTGCTCATCTGGATTGGTTGTGCCATCATACGAATCCAAAGGTAGTGGTTTCTAAAGGTGCTTTAGAATCGGAAACTTCGCGATCTTGGAAGTAAAAGGACCAAAAACACTACAAGAAATCACGGGTATACCGACGGCCTTATCTGGCGGCAGGCCGTCGGCGAGAAAGCAGTTTTTCGGCGGCTCTGCGTCGATAAATCAATGCGGTATCTGTGGACTTATCGGCAGGCCAAGCCGTCGGAAAATCTGTGTTCTCGTTGGACGGCCTCAAGCCGTCGGTGAATGGACTTGCAAGCGGGCCGCGTCGGAAAATCCGTGTTCGCCGACTGGCCTCAGCCGTCGGTAGAAGCGTCGGTATACATCCTGAAGTTTTCGTTTTCCGCTTTTATGACATCTACCGACTTTAACCGTCGGTATTTGAAAAAGACCGTCGGTAATCGAGAAATTTTCCGACGGGTGAAGCCGTCGGTAAGGTTAATATGGTAGTCGGTAACGTCCGGGATACAACCAGGCGAAAGCCCCTTCTTCCCTTCCACTGTTTCACTTCTCCTCTCGACTTCCCAAGATCGCTCGCCACACGCTTCCGCTTTGCTGCTGTCTTTCCTAACCCAAACTAAAGCGCAACAAAGCAACGCACGCTTCCCTTCAGTTTCCCTTTGCATTGTTCGCTCCCTTCACTGCGGCTTCTTTCGTTTTTTTCCCTCTCCGCCACCGCGCCTCCTCTATTCCGTCGGCCCACACAGCCCGTGTCACCTGCGACTTTGCGCGACGTGGTGTCTAGCCTCTCCATTCCAGGCGTCCAGATACACCACGTCTCTCTCTCTCACTCTCACTGATTCAGCCACCGTGACTGCCACCACCACTACGTGGCCGCGCCACCTCTCCTCTCCTCTGTTCCACCGCCCCACTTCAAGAGGTACAACAAAATTCAATGGTATTCTTTTGGACAATTGTGTAACGCCCAATATTTAATTATTTATTAAGTTAAACATTTTCGAATATTTTTCCGATTAAGTTTCGAAGTTGTGAAATATTGATTTATGTGGTGTTGGTTTTAGTCAGATTAATTTAGTTGAATTAAGTTGTAGAATGATATTAGATTAATACTATTATTTGTTATGGGCTTATTTGAATGTTAGATGTGGAGTTTAGAATGCCTTAAAATCAGTTTGGAGGATCATGGAATTGCTTGGGAATGTTTCTTGAACTCTGGGAATCGATTCTTTAGCTAGGTGAATCGATTCAAGCATGTTTGAGCCTCTGGGAATCGATTCCTTAGCTAGGTGAATCGATTCAAGCATGTTTGAGCCTCTGGGAATCGATTCCTTAGCTAGGTGAATCGATTCAAGCATGTTTGGTTCTCTGGGAGTCGAAGCACGCCTCTGTGAATCGCATGGGAAGCTTGCAGGAATCGATTCACTTCATTAACTCGTGCAGGGGAGAATTTTTAACTAGGTGAATCGATTCACCCTAGCCTGTGAATCGATTCACAGTCGGGTTATTTAAACCTGACGCTGCAGAATCGCCAGGTACGACGTGCAGTTCTTTTCTAGGGTTGTGTGCAGCCATTCTTGAGCGTTTTTGTGAGGTTTTAGGGGCTGGGAAACACGGTTAAAACACCTTGGGATCTTAGGAGAGAAGAGAGTGAAGATTCAAGGCTCTCTCTATTATTACTCTCGAGAGTTTATCATAAGGATTGGGAGGAGATACCAAAAGTTGCCGGCAAGGAAGAATCTAGGAGTCAATCGGAGAGTTAGAGCAACCTTCAATCCAAGGTAAGGGTGGGGTTCTGACTTCTAATGGGTTGTATGATAAGTAGTAAGGGTAAGATTATTGTAGTTGGGAATATTTGAGGAAATAAGTGGAGAGATTATCCTTGAACCCTATTGTTTGATTTTGCTATTTGTGTGATAAATATAAATTTGGTTTGTTTAGAGCTGTGTGAAATATACTTTCGATCACTTGGTAAAATTCGTTTCAGTTCTTCATTGGTTCATCTGCTCTATTAGTTGGTTAGCGCACAAATTGAGAAAAATCGCTCAAGAAAATCACGCTCTGTTAAGTTGTTGTGTCGCCTTGTTGCTGTTGTGTGTCGCCTGTCGTTGTTGTTGTGTTGTAGAACTTCATAATTATTGATGCATACATAGCATGTCATGTTGGGAGCTTATGCTCTGTTAAGTTGGCCTGGATTGGCAATTTTTAAGTTGGGAGTTTTGCTCCATATATTTTAAGTTAGGAGTTTTGCTCCAATGGTACCACATGCATGTGCATTGTAACGAGTCGCATTCCGTGTTGCATATTTAAGTTGTTGTGTTGATCAATTCTGATGAAAGTTGTTGTTTGAAAGTTGTGAAGTAGTGAGTTTATATAATCTGATTCTACTATATTATTTATCATACACTCGATTATATAGTTTGATATCTCACCCCTTCTGTTTGAATGTTACCCTCTGTTGGTAACGTGCAGGTAATCAAAAATGAAGGCTGCTTACCTTCGTTAGTTCGAGTCGGTGTCGTCGCTCTGATACGTAGCACTCGGGGGGGATGAATGCATGATTTTCTTTATTGTTGAATTTTAATTATGTTGTTGAATTTACAAGTTGTTTACCTTAAAAGACATGATGTCCTTAAGTTGTTTGAATTGGACAAGATGTTATGGTATCTTTCAGTTGAATCTATGAATCCGCTGCGTAGTAATAAAAAAAAAAACTGTTGAATTTTTTAAAGACTAATAGGTTGTTATCGGTTCATCCGAATTTTATGTGTTATGTATCCGAACTATTAATGATTGCATGTCGTTGTTCTAAGTTGAAAGTGTAACATTCCATATGTTTGATGAAAATTTTGCAACTCTGATTTTATTTTATTCGTTGGGTAGAAATGGGGTGTTACATTAGTGGTATCAGAGCAGTTGGTCCGTCCGGCCAAGTTGTCGAGTCGTAGTTTTGTTTAACAATCGAGTATTGTTAATTAGTTCTAACCTTGTTTATGTTATAGTGACAAGTTGAGATGGCTGGAAGGAACGATCTTTGCAATTCTTCTTTGCTTTACAAGCAATGACTCGGGCTTTGCAAAATCGGTAGAATCTTGGCGAGAATGCTTTGGATCTCGTAGTTTGGCGACTTTTCGGAGGAGAATCCGCCTACCTTCAAGGGTAAGTATGATCCTGATGGAGCGTTGGATTGGTTGAAAGAGATGGAGAGAATCTTAGTGTGATGGATCGCACTCCGACACGTAAGGTTCGATATGGGACTCATATGCTAGCGATCGGTGATGGTGGTGGCTAGAGACTCGTCGAGAGGTTGGAAGGCTGCAGTGAAGGTATCACTTGGGATGTGTTCGAAAGGAGTTCCTGAGGAAGTATTATCCGGAGGATGTTCGTGGTAAGAAGGAAATTGAGTTTCTTGAGTGAAGCAAGGAAATATGTCGATTCTGAATATCTTTGCAAAGTTTGTTGAGTGGCTAAGTTTTATCCTCACTATAGCGGGGCAAGCTCTGAGTTTTCAAAGTGCATCAAGTTTGAGAAGCGGGTTGCGCCTTGAGAAATCAAGAAGGCAATTGGATACCAAAAGATTCGTGTCTTCTACGATTTGATTGACATTGCAGGATTTATGAAGAGGATAACAATGCTCATTATAAGATCATTAATGAGAGGAAGAGCAAGCGCCAGCGTAATCGTGGCAAGCCTTATGATGCTCCGGTTGGTAAAGGTAAGCAGTAAAGTGGTGATGGCAAGAGGACTAGTGGGGGAGATGCTCCTGCTGGTGTGGTTTGTTTCAAATGTGGGAAACCTGGCCATAAGAGTAATGTGTGTACTGCTGAGGAAAAGAGGTGTTTCCGTTGTGGCAAGACCAGGCATGTAATATCTGAATGCAAGCATAAAGAGATGATTTGTTTCAACTGTGGTGAAGAAGGACACATTGGTAGTCAGTGTCAGAAACCAAAGAAGGCGCAAACTAGTGGGAAAGTGTTCGCTTTGGCTGGGACTCAGACAACTAATGAGGACAGACTCATCAGAGGTACATGTTTCATTAATAGTACTCCTTTAATTACTATTATTGATACTGGTGCTACTCATTGCTTTATTGCTGCTGATTGCGTTAAAAGATTGAGTCTTACGTTGTCTTACATGAATGGAGAGATGGTCGTCGAGACTCGGCTAAGGGATCGGTGACCTCTTCTCTTGTGTGTTTAAAGTGTCCTTTGTCGATTTTCGACCGAGACTTTGCTGTTGATTTGGTTTGTTTGCCGTTAAGCGGGATGGATGTGATCTTAGGCATGAATTGGTTAGAATATAACCATGTTCATATCAATTGTTATAGCAAGTCCGTGAGGTTTTCTACTCAGGAGGAGGAAGGCTGGGTGTTGTCTCTTAGCGATTAGAGGCGGTTGATGCAAGAGGAAGCTTCGTGTGTTCTCGTTGATGGCGTCGTTATCTATTGAGAACCAAGCTATAATTGAGGAGTTACAGGTAGTGCTTGAATTTCTGAAGTTTTCCTGGTGAAATTCTGATGTACCACCGAGAAGAGAAGTTGAATTCGCTATTGATCTTGTACCTGGTACGGGCCAGGTTTCTATGGCACCATACAGGATGTCTGCATCTGAATTGTCAGAATTAAAGAAGCAATTGGAGGATTTACTTGAAAAGAAGTTTGTAAGACCAAGTGTGTCGCCGTGGGGAGCTCCAGTGCTACTAGTAAAGAAGAAAGACGGGAGTATGAGGCTTTGTGTTGATTATAGACAATTGAATAAAGTAACGATTAAGAACAAGTATCTGCTTCCAAGAATAGATGACTTGATGGATCAATTGGTGGGTGCTCGTGTATTTAGCAAGATTTACTTGAGGTCGGGTTATCATCAGATTAAGGTGAGGGATGAAGATGTTCAGAAGACGGCCTTCAGAACGCGATATGGACATTATGAGTATAGGTGATGCCTTTCGGTGTTACTAATGCGCCGGGAGTATTCATGGAGTACATGAACCGTATCTTTCACTCTTATTTGGATCGGTTTGTGGTGGTATTCATTGATGACATTTTGATTTACTCTAAATCGGAAGAAGAACATGCAGAACACTTAAGACTAGTATTGCAAGTTTTGAAGGAGAAGAAGCTATATGCAAAGCTGTCTAAATGTGATTTTTGGTTAAAAGAGGTTAGTTTTCTTGGTCATGTCATTTCGGGTAGTGGCATTGCTGTGGATCCATCTAAAGTAGATGCCGTGTTGCAATGGGAAACTCCAAAATCGGCTACAGAGATTAGAAGCTTTTTGGGACTAGCTGGCTACTATAGAAGGTTTATCGAAGGTTTTTCTAAGTTGGCACTTCCATTGACTAAGTTGACTTGTAAGGGTAAAGCTTTTGTGTGGGACGTTCAATGTGAAGAAAGTTTTACAGAATTGAAGAAGAGATTGACGTCGGCTCCAGTTTTGACACTACCTAATCCAGGAGAATCTTTTGTGGTATATTGTGATGCTTCTAAAATGGGTTTAGGAGGTGTACTTATGCAGAATGATAAGGTAGTTGCTTATGCGTCGAGACAGTTGAGGACTCATGAAAAGAACTATCCTACGCATGATTTAGAGCTTGCTGCAGTTGTTTTTGTGCTGAAGATTTGGAGACATTATCTCTATGGTTCTAGATTTGAAGTATTTAGTGACCATAAGAGTTTAAAATATCTATTTGATCAGAAGGAATTGAACATGAGACAACGAAGATGGTTGGAGTTGTTAAAAGATTATGACTTCGGTTTGAATTATCACCCAGGTAAAGCTAATGTTGTGGTCGATGCCTTAAGCGAAAGACTTTACATATGTCGGCAATGATGGTTAAGGAGTTGGAATTGATTGAGCAGTTCGAGAGATATGAGGATAGTTTGCGCAGTGACACCGCAGAGTGTTATGTTGGGAATGTTGAAGATTAACAATGATTTTCTGGACAGTATTAAAGAAGCTCAGAAATTAGATGTGAAATTAGTAGATTCGATGGTCGGAATAGATCAATCTGAGAATAATGATTTCAAGTTAGGCAGCGCTTGAGGTGTGTTGAGATTCCGTGTCGAATTTGTATTCCTGATGATGCGGAAATGAAGAAAGTAATTCTTGAAGAGAATCATAGAAGCAATTTGAGTATTCATCCGGGAGCCACAAAGATGTATCAAGATTTGAAGAATTTGTTTTGGTGGCCGGGGATGAAGCGTGATGTGGCACAGTTTGTGTATGCATGTTTAACTTGTCAGAAGTCGAAGGTTGAACATCAGAAGCCTGCAGGATTGATGCAACCGTTGGAAGTTCCAGAGTGGAAATGGGATAGCATTTCAATGGACTTTGTGACGGGATTACCTAATACTTCAAGGGGACATGATTCGATTTGGGTGATTGTTGATAGGCTTACGAAGTCGGCTCATTTTATTCCTATTAACATCAGTTTTCCGGTATCGAAGCTGGCAGAGATTTATACCAGTGTAATTGTAAAGATGCATGGTGTTCCTTTGTGTATTGTGTCGGATAGAGATGCGAGGTTTACTTCTGATTTTTGGAAGAGTCTGGCGGCGTTGGGTTCCAAGTTGAGGTTGAGTTCGGCGTATCACCCCCAGACGGATGGGCCAGACAGAGGACTATTCAGTCATTAGAGGATTTGTTGAGGGCATGTGTTCTTGGCGAGGAGGTTCGTGGGACACTTATCTTCCGTTAATAGAGTTCACGTATAATATGATTACCATTCGAGTATTGGAATGGCACCTTTTGAAGCATTGTATGGTGGAGATGTAGAACTCCTTTATGTTGGCATGAATGCAGGAAAGTGTAGTGCTTGGACCTGAAATTGTTCGAGAGACTACGGAGAAGGTGAAGCTAATTCGAGAAAAGATGAAAACTTCTCAAAGTAGATGTAAGAGTTATCATGACAAGCGAAGGAAAGATTTGGAATTTCAATTTGGTGATCATGTGTTTTGAGAGTCACGCCGGTGGCCGGTGTTGGCGTGCATTGAAGTCTAAAGCTCACTCCTCGTTTTATTGGTCCGTGATCGATTTTGGACGAGTTGGAAATATTGCTTATAGAGTGGCTTTACCGCCTAACCTTCGAATCTGCATGGCGTGTTTCATGTGTCACAACTCAGGAAGTACATTTCAGATCCATCTCATGTGATTCATATGGATGATGTGCAAGTGCGGGATAATCTTACTATGGAAAGCGATGCGTACGGATCGCAGATCGTGAAATGAAGACTTTAAGAGGCAAGGAGATTGCTTTGGTGAAGGTAGTTTGGTTAGGGGCAGCCGGAGAAAGCATGACGTGGGAGTTGGAGAGCAAGATGCGGGAATCCTATCCCGAATTGTTCGAACCAGGTAAATTTTCGAGGACGAAAATATTTTAAGTGGGGGAGAGTTGTAACGCCCAATATTTAATTATTTATTAAGTTAAACATTTTCGAATATTTTTCCGATTAAGTTTCGAAGTTGTGAAATATTGATTTATGTGGTGTTGGTTTTAGTCAGATTAATTTAGTTGAATTAAGTTGTAGAATGATATTAGATTAATACTATTATTTGTTATGGGCTTATTTGAATGTTAGATGTGGAATTTAGAATGCCTTAAAATCAGTTTGGAGGATCATGGAATTGCTTGGGAATGTTTCTTGAACTCTGGGAATCGATTCCTTAGCTAGGTGAATCGATTCAAGCATGTTTGAGCCTCTGGGAATCGATTCCTTAGCTAGGTGAATCGATTCAAGCATGTTTGGTTCTCTGGGAGTCGAAGCACGCCTCTGTGAATCGCATGGGAAGCTTGCAGGAATCGATTCACTTCATTAACTCGTCTTGAGGAGAATTTTTAACTAGGTGAATCGATTCACCCTAGCACGTGAATCGATTCACGGTCGGGTTATTTAAACTGTGACTTGAGAATCGCCAGTCTGACGTCTGATTCTTTTCTAGGGTTGTGTGCAGACCATTCTTGAAGCGTTTTTGTGAGGTTTTAGGGAAATTTGGGAAACACGGTTAAAACACCTTGGGATCTTAGGAGAGAAGAGAGTGAAGATTCAAGGCTCTCTCTATTGTTACTCTCGAGAGTTTATCATAAGGATTGGGAGGAGATACGAAAAGTTGCCGGCAAGGAAGAATCTAGGAGTCAATCGGAGAGTTAGAGCAACCTTCAATCCAAGGTAAGGGTGGGGTTCCGACTTCTAATGGGTTGTATGATAAGTAGTAAGGGGAAGATTATTGTAGTTGGGAATATTTGAGGAAATAAGTGGAGAGGTTATCCTTGAACCCTATTGTTTGATTTTGCTATTTGTGTGATAAATATAAATTTGGTTTGTTTAGAGCTGTGTGAAATATATTTTCGATCACTTGGTAAAATTCGTTTCAGTTCTTCATTGGTTCATCTGCTCTATTAGTTGGTTAGCGCCTGAATTGAGAAAAATCGCTCAAGAAAATCACGCTCTGTTAAGTTGTTGTGTCGCCTTGTTGCTGTTGTGTGTCGCCTGTCGTTGTTGTTGTGTTGTAGAACTTCATAATTATTGATGCATACATAGCATGTCATGTTGGGAGCTTATGCTCTGTTAAGTTGGCCTGGATTGGCAATTTTTAAGTTGGGAGTTTTGCTCCATATATTTTAAGTTGGGAGTTTTGCTCCAATGGTACCACATGCATGTGCATTGTAACGAGTCGCATTCCGTGTTGCATATTTAAGTTGTTGTGTTGATCAATTCTGATGAAAGTTGTTGTTTGAAAGTTGTGAAGTAGTGAGTTTATATAATCTGATTCTACTATATTATTTATCATACACTCGATTATATAGTTTGATATCTCACCCCTTCTGTTTGAATGTTACCCTCTGTTGGTAACGTGCAGGTAATCAAAAATGAAGGCTGCTTACCTTCGTTAGTTCGAGTCGGTGTCGTCGCTCTGATACGTAGCACTCGGGGGGGATGAATGCATGATTTTCTTTATTGTTGAATTTTAATTATGTTGTTGAATTTACAAGTTGTTTACCTTAAAAGACATGATGTCCTTAAGTTGTTTGAATTGGACAAGATGTTATGGTATCTTTCAGTTGAATCTATGAATCCGCTGCGTAGTAATAAAAAAAAAACTGTTGAATTTTTTAAAGACTAATAGGTTGTTATCGGTTCATCCGAATTTTATGTGTTATGTATCCGAACTATTAATGATTGCATGTCGTTGTTCTAAGTTGAAAGTGTAACATTCCATATGTTTGATGAAAATTTTTCAACTCTGATTTTATTTTATTCGTTGGGTAGAAATGGGGTGTTACAAATTGCACTTAATATTTATGCTTCTATCCCCTTCTTTTGTTAAGTTTCATATATGTACGCACATGACAACAATTAAGCACATTATGAACAGAACAATGCAAATGAAAAAAGTTAATATTAAGGTTGTTGACTGACTTTTACCTCTTCAGGACATTGCTTGTCCTGACTTTTCTGTATAATAGTAGCCGTCTTTGTATTTTGAATTTTTGTTTCATTGTCTAAATTGATTGATTTTCTGTTTATATATCTTAAGCTTTAAGGATGATTCATTGCTTGACAATTTGCATCTTTCATGATCTTTATCATTTCAACCAAAAACCTAGCTTTGCCTATGCTCTGTGGCCTCGCCTGCGTTGGCGTTATCATTTGCCGTCGTGATTGCGTGTGCCATTTCTTTGCAGAAAGAGTGATAGAAGAGGCGAACATCCATTTGATTCGGAAGAGGAAGAAGATTAGAGGTAATTTTATCGATAGCTCTTCCATTGGGTGAATGAAGGATTATATCTTGACTTTCATCTCTTGAGGCCAAATTAGAGGTAATTTTAGTTATTGATTCTATACATACATGCTCAGTTTGTAGTTCTTGATTCCATTGGGTGAGAAGGTTTTTGTTTGTGTACTTTGTAGTTGGTTTCTATTTTAATGATGAAAGCTGCTTTTGTTTTACATTACTGTTTGTGTTGGATATTGGTACTGATGTGGTTACATATAGAAACTGTTTCCTTAAGCGAGTTGGCATATAGGGGTGATATTGTTTGGTCATGTGAGAAATTAGACTATGCTTGTAGGCCAATCTGGTTTTAATCCCTCATATTTCCCTAAAGAGTAAGGCAAGGCCAAGCGTGATCATCAAATATCAATCTTGTTGGGAGTTGGGACTAGTTGCGACACTTATTTTCATATATTGCTTAGTATTAATTCCAATTCATTGAAAACTTGAAGATGCTTTCATATTCAACTTCAAAGCACCAGTGCTTAGTGTCAAGATTGGTGCTTCATATAGAGTATCATGAAAATATGCACGACTTATGAAGGAACTAATACAAAATTTTGTTTATGCTGTATGATCATTGATTAATATTCGGTTTGCCCCAAAAGCAAACAAAGAATAGAATTTTATTTTATTTAGTCACCATAGTTTCATCTCTTCATTTGGTTTTCTCCAAGAAAATAGCAGTCTTCCTAGCATCTCTTAATTGTATTTGTGTGATACTCAAACTATAATCATGGTTATCCCTCCAATAAGAGATGTAGTCCAGGAACATATTACTTACTGATTTTTTCTCTAGTTTTGAATTTTTGAATCCGAATAGCATTAGAAGCATGTTACTCTTATCAGTACTTGACTCTAAGCAATGATATTTGGAAGAATACGATTTAAGCATGTACGAGGGTAAAAATTTGGGTGCATGATTATGAATATATGCAATACTGGATAAGGATGACAAATACATTGGAATATATGATTCTATTTTTCTAGTACGATGGTTTTGATATAGTGAATGATACTTTGCTTTGAGATATTTTTGAGATTTTATTTCACCTCAGCATTGAAATTTTTTTTATTGGACCAAATGAGCTTTAGAACCATCAACTTTTATATATAAGGAAAAAATCATCTTTTTAAGCTGTCTAATTGTTACGGTGATTGATTTCTTGTCAAAAATTGATTATGAATGTCTACTTCAAAGTGTGCACATTGTTAGGCAAAAGCTTGCTAAGTTGAAAAAGACCGCAACTTAGGCATTTCTTCTTGATCTGATTTTAAATTTTTGTTACCAATTTCCTTCCATTTAGTACATATTGAACAAGTTTTAAGATTAACTTTGATACAATGGGAATTTATGCTCTGTTTATATATTTTGTAAATCAACACACTTACCTTGTAAGCAATGATAGAAGAGGCGAAGGAGAACTGATTGATTGTTTGGGTTGTTCACTTTCCGATCTTCATTTCAGCGTTCACCATCCAAAGCAGAGCCCTCGACTTCAACAACCTTGTGGGCCCGCTCTTTCCATCATCAACCTCCCTCGTACTCATGGCCAAGAAGTTGTTGTGCACTAAATTAAGAATCTTTTAGGGCTTTTTGTCTGGAAAATATTTAGAAACTAAGTTTAATAGAAACTACACATGCATAATATACTATATCGGAGCAATTTGTGTTCCATCCTATATCTTTATGCCTCCAGCCTTTTAGCTAAGGAAGTAAGTTTTAAATTGACCTCTTTAATTATATGAATTTACTTCATTTATATCGGATTCTAATATGGTATGAACAAGTAGAAAGCATCTTGAATCTTCTCAACTTATGGAGCGTATATATGTGATGGGAATTGATGTTCTTGCACTTAGTTTTGTGGTATCTCCAAACTATATTCATTCTCCTTTATTATTTATACCTTTGAAGCCTCAACAATGGTGTACAAATCTGATTCAGGAAGAATTTCATATTTATTCAAGTTATTGCCTTCTCCCATTTTTGTGTTTATGTAATCTTTGACATGTGGTAAATCTTTGTAGCTATACATAAATTATTGTGTGCTTAAACTTACAAAAAATCTGAAGTCCATGTTGATAATTGGTGAAAGTTTCTTGAGGCTACAAATGTGAAAATTTCTAATTGGATTAACAAGTGTACATAGGCTTTGTTATGCATTTGATTGATAAATTATTGTTGTTTTGACATAAGATATGGGGTTTGTATGATAAGAAAGAGAACATGAAGCTGCATGTACATGGATCTTGTGATTGGAATTAATTTCTTTGCTTATGAACAAGGGTTTCGGATTCCTTTGGTGGTGACAAGGGTTTTACATTGCATTTTCTTTCTTTTTAGGTTTTTGGATTCTGGGTTTACGGATCTCTTGGTTTTTAGGTATGTTGCATTGAACTTGTTTGAATTCTATCCTTATTTAGATTTTGGTGTGGTTTTGATATTCTTGTTTATATCTTATTAGTTTACGCTAACACAAAAGCTCTGTTTCATAGGCCTCTGAGTTCGCCACCTCCACCCGTTAGCCACTTGTACCACTAGGTATGCACTCTAACGAAATGTCGGTTAACTCATTGGGTGGAAAAAGGGTTGTCTGTTGACCCCCACACCGACATATTTATTTGTTTTCGTTCATAGTTCTCTCCACAGAGGGGATTTTGAAGTGTATTGTGTAATTGTCTAAATGATATGTACTGTGTAATTGTCTGCCAGTTCTGCTATCACTCATCAGTGACAATGCTTGTGATTTAAGAGTGCAATTTTAATTTATGCTTGCCATTTCATTCATGGATATGGATATTGGTGATGTTGCTTGGCTGCAATTTGCTTTGCACATCTCTCTGTACTTCTTTCCCTTGCCACTTCTGCTTGTCTAATTCTATCCTCTTTAAATGACCAAGTCGATTTTCTAATTCCAGTGTTGTTAATCGAGGATCGCGAAAAATAGCGTAAAATTGGTAGGATAGCGTAAAATAGCGGGCATATAGCGTAAGTTAAATAGCGGGTGAAATAAATAAAATTATAAAATTATATATTAAAAAGTGACATATAATATTTAACGTTCAGCAAAATCTGAAATGACATAATAAAATATTTATTTAATGAGCTATTTTTAGAAACCAGGCGTGATTATTTATTCATAAATTACTTTAGAGGCTTATTAAAATAAAATGAAGAGAGCATATGGATATTTTTTATGTTGATATATTTGAATATTAATATCAACATTTATTTTAAGTGATGTAAAATAAGTTTAAATAAACCCTGAATGAAATGTAAAATAAGTTTAAATAAACCCTGAATGAATAAGTAGCTCTTCCGTTTTAAGAAAATAAAATATATAAATTAAAATTGCAATATTGATTGAATTGTTAATAATTATTATTTATTGAAAAATAAAATTTTTTTATTATATATGACGGATGGCGTAGTGGCAACTAAATGATTAATCAAACTCCTCACACAGTAAATGGACCATTGCTCAAAGAAACAAGGCAGATTTGAATTGGAAAGGACAAATAATAATAGAATTAAAAAATAGATTTAAAATAAAAAATAATTAAAAAGCAGAATTTTTAAGAACAATAGAATAAAAAAGCAGATTTTAAAAAAGAAAGAAGAGAATAACAAAATGAAATGAGATAGAATTGAAAAATAACATAATTAAAAAGTAGAAGGATTCAAAAAGCAAATTGAAAAAATAATTAACAGATGAGCGAGAATTAAAAAAGAGAAACAAGGGAAACAATCGTTAAAAAAATATGATATAACAAAAATGAAAAAGATCTGAAGAAGAGAAGAATTAAAAAAAATTCAATAAAAAAGAAATAAAAAATAACAACATTAAAAATTATCCTATAAAAAATTAAATGAAAAAGGAAAATAAAATATTTTTTATTATTTATATATATATATATATAAATAATAAAACTAATTCTACCCTTGTCACTTTTGCTTGTCTAATTGTTATGTTAATCATTGATCGAATGGATGTTTGATATTTGTTATTAGTATCGGAGAGAAGCCTTAGCTTCCCGTTTGAGGTTTAATACATTATTGAGTGCATATACTCTTTTAGGGTACCATGTGCTCATTGTATATTGAACCTTGAATTGTCCAAGTCGGACAGTTTGGGAAAAAACTTTTTCTTTACTCGTATAATAGTTGTTGCTTAATTCTCGTATCTTTATATTTGATAAAATTTCGGTTTGATTCATTTCCTTTTGTTCTCTGGGTGCATACTTGATTGCGGTGTTCATAACTGCCTTCATTTTGTGTACTCAGAGACCAATGGGAAATGCTGCCGAAATTTTGTCAAGTATAAGATACGAGAAATAAGGAATGATTATTATACGAGTTCTGAAAAAGGTTTTTCTCGAATGGGATAGGGTCATACCATTTAGAGAAAGAGAGCGGTTGTAAGAACGTCGTCTTCTTTGAAATTGTCATTTTTTTGACATGCGGAAGATGGAATATTTTCTTTCAGTCGTAGTTGGATGTCACGATAGGTTGTATCAGGGAGAGGGGTTTGAAACCAGATTTTTCTTGCTGGGGTTGCGTCCTTTGTCGAAGTCATAGCGACACATAAAGATTTCAAAACTAATGGAGGGATTAGATGTCCGTGCTTTAATTGCGATTGCGAGAAGGATTAAGAGCCCAAGTGAGGTCATGCACCACCGTATTGATTGGATTTAGGCTTAATTACTGGATTTGGACTAGACATGGTGAAAAAGTTGCCTCACGTTGATTTAGGGGTTGGTGATAATTGCGAAGGTGCTTGGCGATTCACGTGGGTCGGGATGTGGTGAGCAGATTGAATTGATGCAAGATATGGTTTGTGATGCCTTGGGGGTGAACGTGTCATTCGAGGAGCAACAATATGATGACACAGATGTTTGAAGGGTCTACAGACTCTAAGTTATCAATGTGTGTGAGGCTCTTAGCTCTTAAGTCCAACTGTGGTGCTACCGAAGTGTGCTTGGATCTCGTAACGAAAATGATGTTGGACTCGTCACCTATCAGAGATGGTTTGCCAAAAAGTTATTACGAGGCTAAAAGCTTAGTGTCCAAGTTGGGGCTGGAATCTAAAAGGATTGATTGTTGTGTGAGAAGGTGTATGTTGTATTACGACAATGAATTTGGTAAAAACGATGGTGCGCTAGTTGAATGCAAATTTTGTGGTGAGCCTAGGTATATGTCACATACTAATAATCGGACGGGTAGACAAAAACTAGTTCCAGTGAAGGCAATGTTTTATTTGCCAATTATTCCAAGGTCAGCAGAGAATGTTTGCATCACCACGCAATTTGAGACAAAATGACATGGCACTATGAGAATAGGAGCACTTCAGGTATGTTGCACCACCCTTCTGATGGTGAAGCTTGGAAGCACTTTGATCGTGTGTATGCTGATTTTGCAGCAGGTCCACGTAATGTACGACTTGGCTTATGCTCTGATGGTTTTACCGTATGTTCAATCCACGGCGAAACCTTATTCTTCTTTGGCGATTATCGTTACCCCATACAATCTTCCTCCCGAAATGTGCATGTCTAAGCCTTATATGTTCTTGACTTGTGTTATCTTTGGGTCGGATAATCAAGCAGATGGTATTGACATCTATTTAGAGCCTCTTATTGACGATCTCAAAAGGTTGTGGAATGGTGTTGTGACGTGCGATGTTGCCGCGAAGAGGAATTTAACAATGAGGGCGCGTGATGTGGACCATTAATGACTTCCCTGCATATGACATGTTGTCTGGTTGGGGTACTCATGGTAAAATGGCATGTCCGCATTGCATGGAGCATACAAAGGCCTTTACCTTGAAATTCGGGGAAGAGTTCTTGGTTTGACTCACATCGCAGGTTTTTACCCGATGATCATGCATTTAGACGGAATAAGAACTCTTTCAAGAAGGGGGAAGTTGAATTAGATGGCCCGCCCCCAAGGTTGACACCAGAACAGATCTGGGAAAGGGTTATGGAGCGCCAAAATCCGCAGATTTTGGGAAATTGGATCGATTTGAAGGATATGGACAATGGCATAATTGGACAAAAAGAAGTATTTTTTGGGATCTTCCATATTGGAGAGATAATTTATTAAGACACAACCTTGATGTTATGCACATTGAGAAGAACTTTTTTGACAATGTTTTTCTCACAGTGATGAACGTCAGAGGAAAAACAAAAGACAATGAGAAGGCCAGACTAGACTTACCACTTTCAGTAGCGAAAGGACTTGCATTTGTGAATCGGTCGGATAGGAAGACCACGAAACCCAAAGACTGTTACTCTTTAACTGCTGAGGAAGCCAAGTCAGTCTGTCGGTGGATAAAAGAACTTCGGATGCCAGATGGTTATTCTTCTAATTTGGCAAGATGTGCCGATGTGAACAAAGGAACCATGATTGGGATGAAAAGCCATGATTGTCATGTATTCATGGAGTGTTTACTTCCTATTGCATTTAGTTCCTTGCCGTCAAATGTTTTAAATCCACTGACTGAACTCAGCCAATTCTTTAAAGATTTGTGTTCTGCGACATTGAGAGAGGATGATCTCATAAGGATGGAACAGAACATACCAGTCATTCTTTGTAAGTTGGAGAGAATATTTCCCCCTGCTTTCTTTGATTCTATGGAGCATCTAGCAGTGCATCTTGCACATGAAGCTAGGCCTGGTGGACCGGTTCAATACAGATGGATGTACCCATTCGAAAGGTACTATAATAAAGTATTCTCTAAAATAAATATTTATTTGAAGGGTTAAATGTATCAATTTTTATCATCAACATTGTTATTTTGTAGATTTATGGGTGACTCAAAACGATCGGTGAAAAATAAGGCCAGGGTTGAAGGATCTATTTGTGCAACTTACTTACACCGTGAGACAATCCATTTATGTTCCCATTATTTTACGAACTTCATGTTGACACCAACAAATAGTAGGAATGAAGTAGAAATTGAAAGTGAAAGACACCCGCTTGCCTTATCAGTATTTTGCCTTTCCGGTTGTCATGGTGGAAAGGAGGTGGATAACTGGATAACGGGCTAAGTGTGTAAGTCAGCCCACGTTCACGTGTTGATCAACTGTGCAGAAGTATCACCGTATCTAACGTATGTATCATTTTGACCACTTTCAATTTCTTTAATCCACAATTGCTCTTGATCATTTGTTTGATAATGACTTGATCAGGGCATTCTTGTTAACTAAGCCCACAAGCGTACAAGACTCTTACGCCTATATTCATGAATATTTCCCAGCGTGGTTTAGGAACCAGGTATGTTTTTGAGTCGTCATATATATATTATTATTATTTATTGTTTGAAAATACAAAAATATTGTTTGAAAATAGGAACCATAATTTGTTTGCACATGGTGTGTACACAGTGTATAAGCGGCGAGAATCCTAAAATCCAACACTTGAAATTTATCTCATGGTCCTAAATCACGTGTAAAAGAATGGCACACATTCTTTGTAAATGGATACAAATTCCAAACCCGGTCAAGCGAGAGGGGAAAAAGCAGTTAATGGGTTTATGTAAAAGGTGCCACGGATGGAGGTGAAGATGACTTTTCTGGCGTGATTCAACATATATATGAACCTGGCGTACAATACTTTAGACTATACTAAAAAAATAGTGCTATTTTATTGTAATTGGTTTGATCCAGTCAAATAGAGGCACAAGAGTGGATCGAAAATATAATCTGTTGACATACACATGAGCGAGAAGATACCAAATGTTTGATCCGTTTATCATGGCACAACATGTAAGACAAGTGTATTATGTCCCTTATCCATCAACTCGAAGGGACAAACAAGGTTGGTGTGTCGCAATAAAGATAAAACCACGGAAGTCGCATTGAAGCGGATGATACTGAGAGGAAGAAGTGGCTTATCAAGTGGATGAGATGTCTCATGTCAATGTAGTAAATGAAGTGGAACCCATTACTCGACTACGTGACAATCCAATCACATATGAAGATGTAGATGGAGATGAGGAATTAAATGAAGAAGTGGGAGAACCATCAACATCTGAAGACGATGCCGAAAATGAGTGGGGAGAATGGGCAGAATGAAAATGTTTAAAATTTTACAATTTGAGAAATTAATGTGTAACAATATATTTTAATTTGTCGATTATTTTCATAACTTGTTTATTTTTACGAATTCATTTGTAAAAAATATGTTTAAATATAATATTTCATGGTATTATTATTCAATTGCTCTATAGACTTTTATGGCATCGGGGAGGTTCAGAGCCGACCCCCAGACCACCAGTGGTGGTAAATGGAAGGAAGGGCATCGCCCTCGACCCCCTAAATCGTCGAGGCCAACCATTATTAGGCGTGACCCTCATTGGGTTTCGGCGTTGTCATCTACACGTCGTCCTAGTACATCTCTGCCGAGACGGCTGATACACCTCCTGCACCTAGGCGACCTTACGCACCACCTACGGACTTCGGGCACATTCGACACCAGCTACGGACTGGCACGTTCGGCACCTTTGCCTCACATTGACATGATCCCCACCGGGGTTCTAGCGACCACATGGCGCTTGAGTTCCCATGTTGTGCACGATCCGGTGGCCGATGCTCATCGGTCAGACCATGATTATAGTCACGGGCCATACAGTGATCACTGCGATGTTGGGCGGGGCGGGGAGGAGCGAGGAGGTTCAGCAGAGGAGGTTCTTGGCGAGGGGAGGCGAGCCTGACACTCTTGAGATGTTGTATGATGGTCGAGTTCTTATTAGGCCATCTGGTAGAGGGTAAGTATTTGCAATTTTTTCGAGTTATTAATAATTTACATGTATATATATATATATATATATATATATATTTTTTTTTTTTTATTTAACATGTTTTTATTGTTCGAGTTTCTTCCCTCAAAGCCTGCTGCGTTAGCTATCACAGCAACAATTGAGGAGAATTACCAGGAGTTTTGGCCCACCTGGGGGACACTGAAGGATTTTGAGCGGGACCATATGTTTAATTCTTTCAGAGTAAGCTACAATTTTTATTTTATTGCATATTATTTTATTTTCGTAAATTTCAATTATGTTTAATAATGTCTTATATTGATACAGACGAGGGTTGCTTGGGAGGAAAAAGATGAGGAGCTGATGGAGAAGAATTTTCATATGAAGGCCTCCCACCTTCTTCTGACATGCTTGAGATGCCGCATCGAGGATCGCTTGACCAGTTGGATAGGGGATGAGCTCTGGCAGCAGCTGGTAGCGCACTGGAACACCCCTGAGTTCCAGGCGACCAGCGCGAAGGCCAAGAAGAATAGGGCCTCTGAGAAGGGTGGCAGCTTGCACACTGGAGGTTCTGTCAGTCAGGCGCAGCACGCAGTTAGACTTGTACGTGTTATAAAATTGTTATTATTATTATTATTATTTTATTATTATTATTATTATTATTATTATTATTATTATTATTATTATTATTCTTTATTTAAGTTTTTTTATTAATACAATCACAGTCGAAGAGGTTGGCGAGAAGTTCGGTTACGAGCTCCATCTTGCAACTCATATGAAGAGGAGTACTAGTGATTTCTTTGATGACCGTTCGAGGCGGACTCAGGTAATTATAAAATATAATAAATATTTTTTTAATAATGTTTATATTGTTTTGTTAAAAAAAAAGACTTGACTTATTTGTTTGTTTAACAGGAGGAGTTTGAGGCAAGGATGTCTCAGCTTAGATCTCAGAGCTCATCATGTTCTCCATCTCAGAGCCCTGACGATCTATCTACACCGCTGAGGGTTGGGCGGAAGTGGTTGGCGGAAAGAAGAAGGGTCGCCTATATGGTGCTGGCGACCTTGCCAGCAACTACAAAAAAGGGGCCCGCCGCCTACACATTGGAGCGTCGTCGAGTAGTAGTGCTGCCACTGGTCGCTCTGCCGCGGATGACCAGGAGATAGCCGAGTTGAAGCGCACCGTGGCCCAGCAGCAGGAGGTTTTGGACTCGAGTCTTTGCGGCGCAGAGCGGATGTACCAGGATGCTAGCTCGCCCGGCTGACCTACTCCATCGACTCGCCTCGCCTCCGCCTCGCCGCCTCGGCGTCTTGATGGTCATGTCGATGATGCGAGATGATGTAGAGCATCTCGATCATGATCGAGTACCAGGACTATTAGTTCTGTTTGTACTTATATTTTTCATATTTTTGGATATCATTTTTTTTTCGTTTCGGATATTATTTTAGTTACTGATTTTTATTCGTCAAATTTTTTATTTATTATGTTTTCTTTTTTAATTTACTTTTTAGTTTACGTTACCACATTTTTATATATGGAAATCAATTAATAATTAAATTAAATTAAATTACAAGTAATATTTAATTAAATTAATAAATAAATATTTTTTAATATGAGAATAAATTATTTTTCATAAATAAACAAATAAATTAATTAATTAATTAATTAAAGAATAAAATTAATTTGGTTATTAATTAATAATTTTATTAATTTTATTAATAAAATTAATTAAAGTAAAAATTTTATTAATCAATTTATTTTTCCAAAAAACATTACGATTCTGAAGCGGCCTAAGCCGTCGAAACTTCAGATCAATGACGGTCAACACTGTCGGAAATTTAACGACGGCTTTGCCGTCGGAATCCACCATCATTTTCCGACGGGTGTAGCCATCGGTGTGCAAACGGTAAGAAACGATCCGTCGGTAATCGCTGCGGCGACCATATTTCTGACGGGTTTTTGGCCGTCGGTTATCCGTCGGTAAAACTGGATTACCGACGGCTTTTATGTATTACCGACAGCTTTAGGCCGTCGGTAATCCCGTGTTTTCTTGTAGTAAAATCTCGCACGTGTCGTTCTCTTCATCACTCTGCAGAGAAGTGGATGAAAGAGATTAGGCACGACGGCGATGAGAAGTGCGTGCAGGTGACTTTGCTCGACGGCGCGAGATGTTGGTGGCTCTGCGAGGCGGTGTGTCACTACTCGTGGTTTAGCCTTTGCGACGGGGAGAGTGATCTAGAGAGCGACGGCGATGCGGCGGAGAGCGCCTAGCCTTTGGCCCTGAGGAAAGGTTGTGAGGCGAAATTCTTTCCTACAGCGTTTTTTCGTTCCTTCTTCTGCTTCGAAGAGAGCGGATCTGAGATTTGTGGCGGCGAGGCGGAGAGCGGTCTAGAGACCTACTACGACAGAGTGCGGCATGTGGAGATCTATGTGGAGTCGCGCCACGGCGACGACGATGAACAAAGCGGCGAGTCTCGGATTCTCTGGATCGCTGAGGCGACAGAGAGGCGACAGAGAGATCTGATCCGGTCTGTTCTCGATCTACGTTGCAACACGAACGAAAATCTCTTTCTGCTGATTCTCCATGCGATCGAGGCGCTGGTTCTGAACCTGCATCGCTTCAGTATGACTTCGCATAAACTTGCGAAATTCATGGAGGAGGAAAGCGGCGGTAGGAGCGGTTTCACCTGTATCTGTGTTAGCCGGAGCGGTGATGAGTGGAATAGCATCGACCTGAGGTGGAGGAAGGTTACTCGGCCTTTCATACTCGACGGTGAATCGTTCAGGTTGAGGTGGATCCACCGGAACGATCGGAGGATTCGGCGGATTCAGATCCACGCAGAGTTGCGAACTGCGAGTTGCGACGGTGCGCTTCGATCCAATCATTATAAAAGACGAAGAGAAACTTCGGAAAAGATGAAACAGAAGATGTTTCCCATAGACGGCGCCAATGTTCTGAACTAGAACTCAAAAGATGGCAGGAGTGAAGCGGTGCGGTGGTGCTCGCAGTGGTTAACGACGACGCGGGGGGTGATGTACCTGCAGAGACTCCGATGCCTAAGTCAGTTTAGGTAGGAGGTGAGGTAAGCAGGAAATGTGAATGAAATCGTACCTAGATCGTGACGGAGATCCCTTATATAGTGCTCGGAGACGGTTATCAAGAGATAACCGCTCCCGCGAGACCCAGGGTGCCGTCAGATCTATGCCAGGCTGTGATGAGCTGGTGTGGAGATCTGAGGACCGTTGGAGACCACGTCGACTTGGCTCCAAAGTGGAGTAGCGAACCGCACGCGGTACTGGGCCTTCGGTGCGCACTCTGCTAGATTGGGCCTTGGCCCAGTCCGGAACAAGAAACAAATAGATTAATTAGGTGGGAGATTTAAGAATTGAGAGGAAAGATTTGATGAAGGAAAATGTTTACCCCATTCCCAATTAGCACATATATAATTAACATAATTCAAAATTTCTTTGGACCATGGTGTCAACAAGGATTCCAAAACATTATACATTGTCTATTGGCGAAAGTCGAAATACGCATCTTCCCACAGTGTCCGGGAAAAGGGTTTGAACTAAATGCAGTAGCCAACTATAGCATATTTACAAAATTCAATGATTTACATAATAAAAATAACTTTAAAAAAATATAAATAAAAAATAGTTATACACTCAAATGAACTATTCACGAGCCGTTAATGTTGAGCCTGTAAGACTTGGGCTTGGCTCATTTAAATAATCGAGCTCAATCTCAAGCTTGAGTTTGTTTATTTAATTAAACAAACGAGTTTGACCAAGCATATAACAAGTCGAACTCGAATAGTTCGCGAATAGCTCAGCTCATTTACACCCCTAAATGCAACTATCAATCCAACACACCATTATGCCGTGACCTAGTTGAGAGAGTGGAGACGGTGATAGTATGATGAGAAGGGACCACGCTTTTATCTCCAATGAAACTACTCTATTTAAACTTGCATCTAGTTGACTTTTATGAAGACGTAACCAACAAAGTTCGCTGCATAGAAGGATGGGGTAGCCCTGTACTGAAAGCCAGGACATGTTTTTCTCTTCGTATATAATGATTAGCATAGTAAGTTAGGACACAGTTGATAATGTTGTTCGATATTGACAACCATTTCATCTCACAGGTAACCCTTCTTTTCAGGAAAAGAAAAATATAAAGGAACTGCAGAAGTGTGAATAAAACAAACAATTATGTATACAACTTAAGTCCAGATGATCAGTAATACAAGTTTCTCACCTTACTTTTAAACTGTGGAGCTACTTAGATATGACACAATTTTGCTGAAGATTGTAATTCCCAAAACATGAACAAATTGACCGGTATAAAACACACATTTTTTGGAGGAGGATCAAACAAGCACATGGTGAAAACAAATACTAAGCTGGCATATGATGAAGGTAGGAGAGACAGCTCATATCCAACCACCTAACAGTAGCACATGCCATAAAACTGGACCAGAGCCAGATATCTACAATCATACATTATTATACTCCACTCAACAAATTATATCACCAACCATCATCCACCTGGGCTGCTACAATCCCTCTCCTACTCAAGCTAAACAAAATTTTTCTCCTAAAGTTGTGCCCACAAATAAAAGCATCACAGTTTTAACCACATGCAGCAGAACCTGAAATAAGTGTCATCACATCCAGCTATTTTAGAAAGAAACTGGATGGGGGTAGACTCTACAGTTCTTGAAGTTTTTAGATAGATTTAAATTTTTACATTGATTGATAACTCAAATAAAAAGAAAGCTGCATATGAAAATGGATGGTAGTAGACTCTACAGTTGTACCGAACTGAAGCTTCTCCAGTTATTACATGAACAGTGTATTAGGATACCATGACAAGCTTTCACAATAGAATAAAATTTGAGAATTAAGACTACCATATATAGATTCACCCTAGGTGATTGCCATGGTGGACCATTGGACTATAAGTATAAGCACATGGCCCTCCACGTTCTCACGACTGAGACGGTGACCTGATCGGTGTTTTTTTTTTTTTGATAGGCTGACCTGATCGGTGTTGATTCGACAAAAAACAAGAGAAAACAAATATAAATTGAGTTTTAAAGCACTCATATTCGTTTTTCTTTGTTTATTGTCGAACCGTTACCAATTAGGTCACCGTCTCAGTCGTGAGGACGAGAAATACCATTAGCTTCTACTTACGGTGGCGATGTCAGTCGTTTGTTGAAATTTCGAACGATTTTCAAGCATCGGTCCATAGTAGAACACATGGGACACTTGGGGCTTTCTTCACCCTAATGATAAATTCTGGTGAAAGACTCTTCTACAGTGGATATATATGCATGAGCTACTGTAGAAACTAGAAAGCAAATAAACACAAAAAGAGTGACAATAATGCAATAGTGCAACAAACAAATGAAAACATTAATTTTGAAAGTCAGCAAAACAACAATATCATTGAGAAGTGTTGAAAAGCAAACGCTTGTTGCCCAAGTAAGATACATCTTTCAGTAATTCCACCTCCGCTTTTTACTCCAAACAGCAAACCTAACATTTCATGATAAACGCATTGTACTGCACAAAAAGTTGATTAAATGACTTGTGTTCTTCATTTTTCCTCTCCTTTTACACAAATTCCCATCAAAATATAGCATTTCCTTTTTTGTTTCCATTTTTGTTTTAACAGTTACATTTCCATTTTCTTTCCTCACCTTCTTGATCCTACTCTGTATTGGAAATCATTGTATAATAATTAATAAATATAAATAAATATATTAAACAAGCCCTCTCGACACAAATAATCAATTTTCCTAATCTAAAAAAACCAGAAATCAAAATTTTCTTCCTTCAACGACAACATTTCGAGCATACGATTAAAAAAACAATGAGAAAGACAATGGAAGAAAGCGCAATTGCCACACCAAGAACAAACTTGTTTGCCCCATGATGATGCTCCGTTTTGTGCCTGCTCCCATCACCATCATTGTCATCGTAATCCGAGTCACTGCTATCATCTGCAGAAGAATCCTTCGAAGGCGGAGACACCGGCATTCCGTACTTATCACAAGGAGAAATTCCAAGCTTCAATTTTGAAGACAGAACCGAATGATTATAGCACAGATTACTGTTCCCACCAACCTTAAACACAGCCAATCTCTTTATGAAAGTAATGTTGAAAGGCACAACCCCATGAAGGCTATTGTTAGCTAGATCCAAGTACTTGAGGCTCTTCATTTGTGAAATGAACTTTGGAATAGTCCCATTAAGCTGGTTTGAGCTCAGATCCAAGTGAACCAAACCAGGGACAGCAGAAATTGAATCTGGAACAGACCCAGAAAACGAGTTTGAAGCCAAAGAGAGATTTTTAAGCGAAATCAAGTCTCCAATGGAAGCGGGTATTTCACCAGTAAGGGCATTGGAAGAAAGATTCAAAATTTCGAGACTATCAAGCATGGTAATGGAAGAGGGTATGGTTCCTTTGAGGTGATTACCAGAAAAATCGATATGGGTAAGATTGGAATGAATGTGACCAGGGAGAGAACCAGTGAGATTAGCATGGGAAATGGTCAAAGAGGTGAGCTTGTTCATGTGGGAAAGAATGACATAAGGACCAGAAGCTTTGAGCTGAACATTGGAGACAGTGAGATCGGTGAGGTTTTGAAGCTGAGAGAGCCAAACGCCGGTGATTTTGTGGAGGCTGTTGATGCAGGTGAAGGAACGGAGAGAGGAAATGAGTTCTGCAGGGAAGCGAATGGGGGCAACAGGGCAGTTGAGGAGGTTAAGGGAGTGAAGGGTGGAGAGAGATTTGAGGGCGGTGAAGGAGAGAGCAACGTAGGAGGAGCAGTTGGAGAGGGTTAGAGAGATGAGGTGGCGAAAGGGTTTTGAGGAGTCACAGAGGGTGGCATTGTGGAAGGAAGGTTGAGAACATGGGTCTTTTGAGGTTGGGATGTTGAGGGATTGAAGGGCGGTGACCTGCTTTGGGTCAAGAGTTGAAGTCGAAGAAGAATGAGGAGATGGTTTTGATGATGGAGATGATGTTGGGGAAGGGGTTGGGGGAAGAGGTAGAGATAGAGAAAGAGATGGGGGAATGGTGGAGAAGAGGAGAATGAAAAGAAGTGGAAGTGGTGATGGTGGTGGCGGTGGTTTCATAGCTTAGTGGTCAGAAAGAAACACGTGATGCTTGCTCTTATGCACAACAGAACAACACAATTCACAACAGATTAGGAAAGTGTGAGAAGAGAGAGAGAAAGAAAGAAGGGAATCAGATTAGATGCCAAGGAATACAAAATGATGTGTGTACTCTGCTAATTTGCATAATAGTCCCTAATAATAGGTGAGATAGGATCTTAGCAATTCATCATAGGAGTGGCCCTCTCTGCTTTGACAGTTCACGGTTGGAAGTGCGTTTGTTTGTTTGTTCCCTTTGATTTGGGGATATTTACAGAACTGCACCTGTCATTTCAGTATTTTTAAAGAACAACGGTCAAAATTGAGAAGGAAATAAAATATTTTAAAAAATTAGTAAGTAGTACATGGTGGAGCGCATGCAAGGAAAGTTTTTTCTCTCTCTTTTTTTTTTTTATAATTCTGGTACCCGTAGTTTTATTGGGTATAAATATTTAGTGACTAATTATTTGATGCTACTTCATTTTTTAACTGTGTTTTAAGTGAAATTAAATTCTTAGTTTTCATATCTGTTAGTGTGCGGTCTAGAAGAATTTCTTTAAAGAATTTTTATATTTATTAATATATTTTCACTTTTTCTAAAGGGTCTTTTTATTCTTTCTCTATTTCTGTTATTTAGATCTCTACTTAAATATTTAGATCGCTACTTAAATAATATTTTAATATTTGTGTAAATTGTTTAATTTTATTTCTAACTTATTCTTCTTTTCTTATATTATTTCTAGTAATAAAATTATATTTTTATCAATTTCTTCTATTGTTTTACTAATTAAGTTATACATGATTTCGATTTCTTTTGATATTTCAATTTAATTTTTTATTTGGAGTTCGTTTTATATGTTTTATTTAGTTTGTTATTTATAATTTATATTTGAATTATGATTTTTTGTTTTTTATTGAGATTATTTTTGTCCTTTTTACTTATGGATATCGATACCACCTTTTTTTATGGGTACCGAAGAATTTACTTTTTTTTTTTACCTTTCAGGATGTGAGTATTTCAATCGGTTAATTTTTAGACATGATATTTGTGGGAAGAAAGATGAAATTAGTGTGAAATTAGACATGATATATGCCCTCGTGGAAATGAGTGTGTGACACTATTATAAGATAATTAATCTTTTGTTTACTCAATGAGAAGACATTAATTTTTTTAAAAAAATAAACGAATAAAACGTTGTTTTATTTTGTGAGGAAAAAAAACTGGGGAGGACAATTGGACCCAAACCTGTTGGGTAGCCGCAACTCGTTTTATGGGTATGAGTTTAGGTTTGGGCAATTACCCGCAAATTTGAGTGGGTATGGGTGCGGGCACAGGCACTCTAGTGCCCATCCCGCCCCGCACCCACACACACATGTAATTACATATAAATTTTTAATCAGGTTCAGGTGTTTTTTTAGGAAAAAAAGTGTCTATTTTATTAATTTGTTATTTATGAATTTATGAATTTTACGAAAACGTGTTCATTTTTATTCGCAATTAAATATATAAGTTTATGAATTTGTTGTTTTGGATGTTTATTGCGATATTTACTTATTTTTTATGTTTTGAATTTTTTATTTTGTTAAATACTTTGATTTGTAATGTATTATGAACAGATTTAAAAGATTTTTGGATCATTTTTTTAATTGTTATAATATTCTTTTTGTTATTTAATTATTTTTTCATAGTCAAAATGTGGGTAATGGGCGCGGGTACCGGTAATTAGATACCCAGTGGGTATGTGTATGGGTACTAAAGTTACTATGCACGGAATACGGGTCTGAGTACGGGCATTTTTTTTCAAACAGATATGGGAACGAGCAATATAGTACCCTGTCTACAGGGTGCCATTGCCATCCTAAAAAAACAACACATTGTTTATACAATGATGGATGATACAAATTAAAATCATGCTTCTACACAGTGGCAGACCTAGGACCCTGGGCAAGGGGTGCAAATTTTTTTAAAATTATACGTCATTATTGCTAAAATATTTTTAGTAACAAATTATTGCTAAAAAATTAAGGGACTACTGACAGCGGTAACGAAAAGTAAAATCAGAAGAACATTTCCAAACGATTATGCTATGCAAAATTGTATTAGATTACAACTTTGTGTTGCGTGTCTTGAAAAACAAATTCATCATTTATAATACTTATATATCCTTATAATTATTTATATTATATAAGGTTATTTAAGTCATTTTATTTAAAATGATTTAAGTTCGCCTCCCCTCCTTCCAAAAAACCCCAACATTGGATAAGAGCAAAAATTGAGTTAGAAGAGATTTTTCTCCCCTCCTTTCTTACAAATTGAACCAAACATAAAAAATTCAAAATAATTCTGCCCCTCCCCTCCATTCACCTCCAACCAAATATTATCTGAATGAGATGGTTGAGAGATAAAAGTTTATGAGTTAGAGTGTGCAAATATTTAAATTGAATAGGGTCATACAAAATTATATAAAGATGTAAGTAAAAATTTTAAAATTTGAGAGCACACCCTCAACTATGAATAGATATGCGCTCGCACAATATCTCATTGTTGATTCACTTTTATTAACAATATATATATATATATATATATATATATATATATATATATATATACATCAACCGGAGGAGTCGTGGGATCCAGCTCTTCCTCCTTGGGATTCACTCATATATATCACTCATATATATCCTTTTCAGTTCTTTACGTTAAACTGATAGCTTCGCCCCTTTCATCATTTTGTGGAGATCTTCGTTATTATGTCAACAACGAAGGGCGGATCGCTTTCATTTCACTATAAAAGGAAAAAACCAAACAATTGGGGGATCTAAAAAAGAAGACGAAGAAGAAACAATTGGTTGTTAACTTTACTTAACTACATGATACTATTACAGTATGACATTCTTGTACTAATATTTTTTGCTGTCTCTGGTGCAAAATTGTCTATTGGGTGCCCGCCCGCACGTGAAAAAAAAAATTGTCATAAATACATGGCAAAATTACTCCAGAGGTTAAGAATTAAGATAGTTTTTTATCTTTTTTTTTATTTTAATTTAGTCTCACATGTTTTAACACGTTGATTTCAAGCAAGGCTGTTAAAATCGGATCGACCATTGAACCGGATAAGACACTGGTTCAAGGTTCAAAGATTCGACCGGGGTCAGACCGGAAATGAATTAAGTAATATGTTTAATATAATATATCAAGTAATAATAAACAAAAAATAACATAATATTCATAACTTCGCGGTATTAAAAGTTAAACTTCACTTAAAATGTTATTACTCAAAATATAACATGTAAAATTATATATTAAACAAATGCAGATATATCATAATAACATTTTAATATTAAATAATCACAAATACTACAACATAAGTACTCTGATAATAATATTAATGTACAAATTGATTTTAAATTTGTTTATAGTATTTGATTTAATCCATCAATGTACAAAAAAGATGGATAAAAAATATCTCACGTGCCAAAAACAATATCATTTACCATTTTTTTTAAAAAAAAAATTGGATTCTGATCAAACCTCCGGTTCCCGGTTTTTACCCTGTTTTCCAGTCCGGTTCCCGATTTTTACCAGGTTTTCCGGTTTGATCCCCAGTTTTCATGCAAAACGTTTCTCAGGTTTATTTGGACCGGACAGGGGTTCGGTTCCCTGTTCAACCGGTCGGACCGCCCGGTCTGGTCCGGTTTTGATAACACTGATTTCAAGGCATGTTAATTTAGTATCGCATGTTTTAGATCCCCAATGTTGGCTTATCTATAATGAGAAATGCATGTGTACCATAAGTGCAATCTACCGTATCAATTGTGACACAAATTAGAACCTAAAAAGTTGTTACAAAAAATAAAAAAACAGATCAATTTGACCAATATTGTCAATATTTTATAACATGTGGGATTAAATTAAAATTAAAATTAACTTTAAATAACTAAATTGACAAAAAAAAAATTAATGAATTGAAGTGAAAATTTAAATTAAGATAAATGAGTAACTTGCCTAAATACACCCGTAGGGTTAGAGCATCTACTTTATATGGTATTTTTATTTTGAAAAATGTTTTTTGAACACATTTTTTGACACAAACACGTATAATATACGGTCCTTACTGTACGGACAATTTTTTTTTTCAAAAAAAAATTATTTTTTATTTTTTTAGATTTTTTTTAACTGGTTAAATTTTTTTTGTCATTAACCAGATAATGTGAACTATTAACCAGATAAGTGAACTTCGTTAACCAGATAAATAAATGGAACGTGAGTTTGACATTCACCAGATAATGTGAACCATTAACCAGATAAGTGAACTTCGTTAACCAGATAAATAAATGGAATGTGTTAAGTTTCAGGGTTGGCATTCACCAGATAATGTGAACCATTAACCAGATAAGTGAACTCCGTTAACCAGATAAAAAAGAAAAATTTGAAAAAAAAAATTTGAAAAAAAAATGGGATCCGTACTGTACGAACACGTGTTCATACAATACAAACGCGTATGTGTGTCGCTGGTGTGTTACACGCTGTGTTCAATTAACAGCGTTGTTTTATTTTATCCCAGTTAATGAATGTAGGAGGGATAACAGATGGAATGGAGTAATGTTTATTAGATAATGGCTTAGAAGCTACTCTAATTATTATTATATTTATTGGAGATGAAATTGAATTTATGATGGGGGAATTATATTTATTTCTTATCTGTCATATGACCTAAAATTCACGAAGACAAACAAAAGAGTACTGGTCTATTTAAAGATTAGCGGTATCACCAAATGATTAATTTATGATTATATGCTTAATTTTCTTGAGAAGCATTTCAATTCTAATTCCAAATTACTGTATTTTGTTTCTTATTACTTACTCGCTATCGGTTATATTTTCCTCAATATCTTACGGCATATCAATTTTCTTGGTAAGTAGGTATTATCGAAGTAATTCGTTGTTGGATATCCAAGTGTGAGATAGTCTCACATCGCTTAATAATAAACAAAATAAAGAATATATATGATGCTAGTAGTGACAAATAAGAACCGAAAAGGGTAAAGACCGATAACATAACAACCTATGGCAATGCAAATATTTATTTTCTCTCTATTATTTCAATTTCTAGATGGAAAGAAAAATCACTATTTTACATTTTGATTCTTGATCTCTTTACAAATGAAATTTCTCCAAAGCATGGAAAACAAGTAGTACCCAACATTACTTCAAAATGCTTACACATTTCAACAAAGAACTAATGCTTATGAATCCATATTTTTAACATATGGTCAAAACTTTTTGGTAAGCATGACTGTTGTGACTTAACAATCAATAGAAACGCAAGTCTGGGAGATGGTTGAACTGTCAACTCTGTTAACAAATGGGTTGATCTTGACCCAAACAAGGGAGAAGACAGAGGCCAACAGCACTGACCACAGAATAACAATGGTTGGAGTACGGTTTTGGCGACCCATTAGACCCTTGAGGAATGGATAGAGATGAAAAATCACCCAGAAGGCAAAGAAAACCTTTCCAATGAGTGGTCCCCAAGATTCATATCCTCCATTAAGTGCATCAGAAAATCCAGCAACAACACCAACCATGTTAACAATGATAAGGGTAGTTGGAGGAATCAAGAGTGTAGTCCACTTTATGATGTATAGGTCACCAAACTCTGCATCATCAGCAGCTTTGGCAGTGACAGTGAAGTTTGTATCAACACCTGCCAACATCTTCAGGAATCCTTGGAAGACAGCAAAAAGATGAGCTGATACACCTCCAATCACCCAGAACTGCTCGTTACGCCACAACTCTTCAATGGTAACACCGCTCCACCGAAGCTCCAGCACACTTGTGATTATAATAGAGAGGAAAAGTCCAAGAAAGAGCATACTTGCAAGATTGGAAAGCTGCATCATATTAACAAGAACAGTATCATGCAAGGACTTAGTGTAATGACCTTAACTTATATACTGATATGTTGCTGCAAATTTACATATTTCATATAATGTTTGGATTGACTGAATTAATAAGTAGAGTTAAATAACTATATGCACTGATAGTGTAAATAAGTTTTATGCAGACATTCAAGTATATGTCACTGTGATACGATACGAGGTTGTAATATTATTTCCTAAAATGCTTGCTGTGTAAAAAAATTGTATCGCCAATGCGCATAGTGATTAAATTCGAGTAAGTATAACAAGTAGATATTTGAAGTTTTTTATGTCAGACCAAAATAAAGATGTGGGAATTACCGTTGGTATGATGAATTTTCCTGTGAGTAGGCAAATTGCAGGTAAAGAACAATATGCAACAAGAGGAAGGGATGTGAATGGGTAGACAATGGTGTTTATATAAGCCAGTCTCTGTAGCCATTTGAGGCGACCTCCTGCAAAACCATACCATAGGGGACAGTGTCTACTGAGGAAAATTTCAACTGATCCAAGGGCCCATCGAAGAACTTGGTGCAAACGATCAGAAAGGTTGATTGGCGCGGATCCTTTGAATGCAGGCCTTAAGGGCATGCAGTAAATTGACCTCCATCCTCGGCATTGCATCTTGAACCCCGTTAAGATATCCTCAGTCACTGAACCATAGATCCAACCAATCTGAATATACAAGAAGGCATTTGATTACTTAAACTACAAGTAAAATTGAAAGATAATGAATTTAGCTAGAATGAAATTTTAATTGGTATAGTAATAAAAATATCATCATTGAAGAAAAGAAAAGGAAACCAAGATTCTCAAGATGGACTGAACAAGAGCATGAATGTTTATGCCTAACCTCTTTGCCCCATTCTGTCTTCTCTTCGTAGCCACAGCTAATTACATGAATCGCCTCCTTGATCAGCATTGAGGGATCTGCAGAATCAGGCACCCCTCCATTCTCCATTAATGTAGATTCAATGAAAACAGTTGACAAACCAAATGTTTTTTCAAAGCTCATTTGTGAAATCAGCATTGACCTCTCATACTCATCATAATCTGCAAGAAAGGAAAGAAACCATAAAGAATATATCTTACTGAAGATTCTTTCTGCTACATGTTTAAGTAAAACAGTTTGAACAAATTAACTGTGCTTACTCTCAATCTCCCTGAGATTAAAAATGGCAGCATCAAGCTCTTCCCTCTTTGCATCTTTATAAAGCTCTGAGACATCTTTGGCAGGCTTCTTTGAGGGGCAGCAACAGCAGGATGAAGATTTTGGTAACTGTGGCATAGAAGGTGGGCTGTAGCCATAAAGTGCTTGTCGGTTGAAAACACATCCAGTCCCCACATATACTGGTCCTTGAATGCCATCAAGTCCTTTCATGTTAACCTGAAAGGGATCAAGGTTAGAAACTACATAGGGTTTTTTCCATGATTTTTACCTCAGAATTGTTAAATGGCACTGCATGCACTATGTTCATCACCATATTAATATTGTTAACAATGAGACAATTTCTGGACATAGAAGCAGAAAAATTACTAAGCAGTTGGACTCAATCTTTCACCCCAAGAAAGAAAGAAAAAAAGTGAAGAAAAGATAATCCTTTTCAATCTCATGACTAGGCTAACTTTTGCTGTTAATACTTGAATTTCTACCACACAGAAAGTACGAAAACTATTAAGTATAGGTGGTAATACTCTTCATTTTCTTTTAAACTTACATCAAAGAAAACTGTGTTGCGATTGGCATATCGATCACTACGATCAATACCATCAAATCTCTGGGGGAACTGCACATAACAGACTTCTCTACCAACTACCGGATCCATCAGAAAACACATTGCTTCCCGAACAGCCTTGCTATTGTTAACATAATGATCACAGTCAAGATTGAGAATGTAGGGAGCATTTGTGAGAATTGCAGACACCCTCACCTATATAAATCAAACAAGCATTAAATATTACAAAATCTTGATGACCTAATATAAAATGTTAATAAGAAGCATGTATCCTTACCAGTGCATTTTCAGCACCAGCCTTTTTGTGGTGTTGGTAACCTGGCCTTTTCTCTCTGGAAACATAGACCAACCTGGGAAGCTCATTTCCTTCTATGTCGAGAGCGCCAGTGTGTCCCAGGAAAACCTGACAATGATAAACAGAAATTTCAACTGAAAACTCAGTTTTTGCAATGGTGCAGCCTATGAGAAGCATATAATAGTATAGCATGCACTTGTCCCAATAAATGATCAAGAGAACTAGAAATCATACAAAAACACATAAGGTTCCCACACAGAACCACTTTAAAAAAAAAAAAAATTATACTTCATGCTCAGAATGTAAAACATTTTCTTGACGACTAAAATGATTGCTAGAACAACAAACTGCTTGTATATATGAAGGCTCAAATGGAGCAATCATTTGTAATGGAGGAAAAAGTAAGAACAAATATTGTGGAAATTGAAGAAAGGAACACAAAGCCTCAACTTGGTGACATGATATATTATTTATTAAAAACTTGTTACAGCATACTATATGTTGAATCGGTGTTAAATTGCTTCTACAGTTCTACACAAAGTATATACTTAGCTCTTATACAACAATTCATTACAAGACTGGGTCCTTACTGCCAATATATTTGATCCTTTCAATAATTCTGTAGATTTAAATATGCCTCTCAGCATTGAAATTTGATTACACACAACAAAAGAAGAATGAATATACCTGAATCATGCCAGGATGATCACGTGTATTATTTCCTGGCCAAGAGGTTCCATCTTGCATAGTCCACCCTTCATCAGGTGTTTTCTGAGCCTTTGCTACCAAAGCATTAATCCGTACTTTATACTCTTCATAGTCTCTCTGACAGAAATGAAAGATAATCATGAGGAAATTTCTTTTACTCAATGTGAAAAAAGCAAGGTGGTAAGTGGTAACTGGTGCAAATTAGATATGTATAAATATAGAGGGTGTCATTTATTTGAAGTCATAAATTGGAAGCTTCAGATGCTTACCTTCATTGCTCTACGTTCCTTCACAAAAGAAGGTTGTACTTTGTCCTTCAAGTAGTCAATCTTCTGAGAGAAGTAGAACTCAGGTGCCCTTGGCTCAATTGAAAACTTTTTGCAAAATGGAACCCACTTTCTAGCAAAGTCAGCTGTCTCCACAAGGGATTCAAATGTCAGCATTGCAGCACCATCATCTGACACATAACAGGATACTTTATCCACAGGATAGTCCACAGCAAGGATAGAAAGCACTGTGTTAGCTGTGATCAGTGGCGGTTCTTTCAACGGATCAACTGTACTCACAAAGAAATCCACAGCAGCAAGCTGAGAGGGTTCACCCTCTCTTTCAAACCTGGCATGGCAATACAGAAGTAAGCATTCACCACCCAAAGTACAGACAACATATAATTCAATTTAAATATTACTTTACGAGTGAATATCCAAAATCGTCTCTGAGATTGTAAAGCACCGTCAACTTAATCCTTGAAATTATTAATATTTCAAAATGGTCCCTGAAATTGAATATCTTCAATTATATTATTCCTTTTAGATCGGTCAATTTAGTCCGTGAAATTGTCCGACAATGACTAATTTGATCAAGAACTTTCAATTTCAGGGATTATTTTGAAATTTTGTTAATTTCAAGGACCTAATTGTCCAACTCCTACAATTTCAAGGATTAAATTAGTCATTCACTCGTTACTTTACTATATATTATCCATTGATTTCATTTTATATGTTACCTTTGACAAATTCTAGAATTTGAACAGAGAAACATACAAATACTGAAACATAAATAATATACTACAACATGATTTTTCAGCTCAAAACTTGAAGTACAAGGAACAACTTTTCCAAATAACTTCCAATTACCTTGCAGAGAGCCTGTCAATAAAAGTGTCCCTATTGATGGGAGACCATTTAGGGAACTGATCTAACACCCAGGAAAATGCAAACCAGATCTCACAGATGATAGATGTCAACCACAGACCAAAAGCACTATCAACTGGGTGTGTAACTCGATAATGGAAAAAGAGACCCAAGATTATCAGTCGCAAGATTATCACGGATCTGTATGGTGCAAGTTTATCTTTTGAGACTGGAATAATGACTGAAAGTGGCTCAGCAGCAGCAGCCTCTGAGGGCCTGCAAAACATATCATGTAGCCATGTACATCAGAATACATATGTGACTAAATTTTGTGACATAGTTTAGACCAAAGGAGCAAGGCCAACAAAAATAATAAACACATCAAAAACATTTCATTATCAAATATATTCTTGCAGGTAAAACCACATGATCCATAATAATTTGAGGAAACATCAACAATTAGTATTATACCCAGCTAAGAAATACAATTTTATTAATATTTACTGTTTGTTATTAATTTTCCAAAAAGATGTCATTTCCGTATATATTTTGTATTATTTTCTTCAGGAAAAATGTTTCCTTTCTCATTAAACTTACTGCATTTCTTCCATCTGCTGTTCTGGTGGAACAGGAGTCTCATTTTCAGCCTTAGGTGCTGCCTTTTTCTTCTTGTTCTTCTTTTTGTCCTTTTCCTTCCAGCTTTCCACTCTATTTTTCCAGATAGGATTCCCAGATTCATCATTATATTCTAAACAAGAAAAACCAAGTTAAGATATCAGTGATCAATTCTAAGGCAATTGTTCTAAGAAATGTGGGCTAAAGTCTCTCTTCTTTACCACTGTCCACTGTGGATACAGTACTGATATGCCTAGCATGGAGTCCAACATCCTACATGCAAGGAGAGTTTGTATTGTAAGTGCAAATGTGAACAACTTCACAATATTATCAAAAAATATATATACATTATATACAAACAATAACTTGAGATTTCCCATTTTTTGCTGTCCTCAAAGCTCCTGCTTTTCCCAAAAACTAAGGCTAATTATTATTTTGTACCTCTTATAATGTTAATGTTAATTGATTACCTGAGAAATACTGATCTGTGCAGCCATTGTGGATTGATTTCCGGAAACTTTGGTGTCATCATTACCTCTTGTTCTATCTGTGAAATATGCAAAAGGAAACAAACCTTATGATATTTCACACAAAAAGTCATGTGATGAAAAACTGATTAAATGAAAAAATAATTCAGAAGAAGAAAGAATGGTTCAAAGCGATGAATAGATAAATAAATAAAAATGACAAAAGATTTATTTTTGCCTCCTTTTTAACAAATTAAAACTAGTATTCTATTTCTTTTTCTTTTGAGAAAAAAAAAACTAGTAGTTTATTACTTTGTGGAATGATTCTTGAAAGATTGTAAGTCTAATAATATAACCATGGCATGAAAATTGAAAGGAGGAGTATAAAAGGAGATACAAATGCACATATTAAATTGGAAATATAAATGTAAAGAATTAGAGATTGGAGTGTTACCAGCAGCATAGGGAGTGCCACATCTCAAGCAGACCCTACGGCCCTCACTGATTTCATAATCAACACAAGCCTTGCAAAGTTGGAAATAGCACTCATGACAAGCCACAAACACCTCCCCATTTGCATCAAGTCCAACTTGTTCACCACAAGAGTTGCAAAAGTTAACCCCTGATTCCATCATTTTTTGTTTTGGTTTTGGTCCACCTTATGTTGAAGGACCAAAATGTCTCTGACCCTTTGCTTCTCAATCTATGCTCCGGTGGATTTATATGAAAGAGCATGGACTCATTGAAGCAGGCCTTAAGGGAGGAAGTTGGAAAGCAGATATGTATTGTTGTAAAGGATGTGGAGGGTGGTGAAGATGATGGTTTGGTTGGTTCATTTTCAGAGGTTAAGGGGTTGGTGTCATTCATTGTTTAGCTCAGACACAAAGTCACTATTACAAAGGAGGCACATTCAGATACAGTGAGAGATCAGAAGCAACGTGTGTTTGCTTTCTTTTACATGTCAACACAAAGGGGTATAGATTTGAATTTATTGCGGGAAGTATAAGGAAGGATTCGGTTGGATTGTGTACGTCTTTAACTAACGACCCTTGAACTACAAGTTCATGACCACTGGCCAACACCCTGCAACCAAAGAAATATATTTCAAAATATAAGTATCAGTAGGAACCTTTTCCAATAAGTATTACTCCTTCCGTCTCAAATTATAAGAGTTTTTGGCTTTTTTATTTATCTCATTTTATAAGGCCATTTTTAAGGGTAGTTTAAGTAAAATAATAAAATTTGTAAACAAATTTATTATTTTTAACTACATTAATTATATTTTTTGGTAGGAAAGATTTTGACAAAAGACTTTTATAGTTTGTTACGGAGGGAGAAGTAGGTTTCCGATTTTGGTTTCTCAAAGCGATCAAATTCAAAAAGTAATAATAGATACGATGCTGCTCGTAATTAATAGGTTTTTGCTAACATGTTTCAAGGTATTGAAATTTCACATACTTTATTAAGTAAAAATTGTATATATTTTTCTCTTTATAGACCTATTAAAATATGTAAATATTGATTGAAAAAAAAAAAAGAAGCAAACGGAACATTTTTCACATGCCAATGTTATATGAAATTTTAATATAAGATCTATTTTCATATTTTAAGATACTATTGAGAAATAATAAAGCATTAAATAAATAATAAATACTTTTTTTGAGCAGAAAATAATAAATAATTTGATACGTAAAAAATTAAAAAGTTTCATTTTATTTAATATATTTCTTTCTTATCTTTTAATCAGTGGCCTTAAACCACTTATCAAAAATCCTAAACATTATATGTGATCTTTTTAAGATGTAATTGTACATAAGATATGATTAGATGCAAGAGCACAGTTCAAACCACACTGTAGCATTTTTCTTTTCTTTTCTTTTTTATTTGACAGATTGTAAAATTTCTAGTGAGTCTATCAATGGAGTTTGAACCAATTGTATTCAACCAGATGGTAGAGATAAAGCCAATGGTGGATAGTTCAATTAGTTGCACGGCAAAAGTATTGGGTTCAAATTTCTTCCGGTAATCCCGTTTTTAAGATTCAGGGATTAAGGCAAGGTAATACAAAAGAAGTTAAATATCACTTTACCATAATTTTTTAGAAAATTTACATAATATACAAACGTATTTGACTTTAAATGGAGGAGTAGGCCTCAACCGTTGATGATACTCGACCGTTTACCAACGAGGTTTCGTGCATCTGATTCTCCTTAACAAATTAAGGTAACTATTAGCATTTATAACAGTTGGTTTGTATGTTCCTAACTAGCAAACGACACGTTTCCATTCCAAGCTGTTCTAACGTCAGATCATATTCTCAATCATTGCTAAGCTCAAACCACAACTGTTTATGTGTCTATATATGCCATTTACCGAGTGGCTCTGACTTCTGCAGTCCATAATTCAATTTTCTTTCAGAAGTTTTTCATTTATAGAAAATATATTGCATCTAGGTATAGTATAATAACTTCAGTTTTTGCAGTGTTCACAAACCATAAGTTGACACCAACATGAATAAAAAGGGTGAGAGGGGAAAAACACAAAAGGTAGTATCAATTTCATGATATCTTCACAAAAGTGGTACACAGAGTAACTTCAAAGTTCAAAATAGGGCAAGTAAGGATGACATAAATCACATAATGTGATTGAGCTAGCATAGGCAATCATTAGACAGCTCATACATAGGTCACTGAATCATCAAGACGAGAGAAACCCTAAAGCGCGAAGCTAGGTGTCCATTTGCATTGGAATGAATCCTCTCATCACCTTTGTGAGAGAAAAGCTATGGCTTCAGAGAGATTAAATTGGTGAAATCTTATTAAAACTTGTAAATGTTCGTGAAGAAATAAACACAATTTTCATACAACAAAATCAAGTAAAACTTTAACATGAAAAAATATAATATATATTTCCCAGTTCACTATAGACATGATTCATGACAGACCACTATGACATCGAGAGATCCATTTAGTCGACCCCACCTAATGGGATAAGGCTTGATTGTTGTTGTTGTATTTCCCTGTTCTCATACTTTAGGAGATCAGACAAGAAATATGCAATTTCCAACACGAGAATGTTGGTACAAACAAAAGAACTTAATAAACCTAATTACCCAGATACAAATAAAAGATCAACATATACACAAGTTATCAATATTTGAATGTAGTTGGACTTCCTTATGCAAATTTCTGCCAAATTTAAAACAAACCACAAAAAAAATGTGTGATGATAGAAACAGTACAGATCCATTGCATTAACATGAATAAGTTACATCTGTACAAGTAGAAAATTCATCCCAGAATTAGATGATAATTAATATGTATGATATCTCCGATGTCTAATTACAGCCTCTAGTTGTGTCTCTTAGCAAATTAACAAACTACAAAGCACTGTCACCTCCACATTTCCTGAAAATACAAATACATAATCAATGCATCAACCATGTTAGTATGCATGTTACAGCAGCAGTTGTTTAGAGGTGCTAAGAGCATCAATGCCAGTTTCATTCAAGGAAAGTGACATATATTATATATTAGCCCATGTTAAGGAAGCATTATGATCAGCTAGCAAAGCAAATAGAAAGTTGCTATAAGATTTATAAGCAGGGGGAAATACCGCAACATTTGTGCAATTTACATCCACCCCAGCTTCCATAAGCCAATGATAAGTTTTATACTTTCTAAAGCAACGTTCTGCTTCAGAATCAAGCCATAAATTCCAAAACAATGATGCCTCTGGAGGCACTTGTTTGCCAAAATCCAGACTTTTCCCAAGACTTCTCCGAATGACCTGAAGCTACAAGAATTCAAACATTTATTTCAGATTTCAGAAAACACAAAGCTAGATTTGATTCTAGTACCTGAGCAATTTCGTTGCCTTTGTTGATGCCTTCATCACTGCTAGATGCAAAAGAACTGTGTCCACTCTGACCTGTCACTTTAGAAACTCTGTTTTTCCCCATATAGTCATTTTGCAGATAAAGCTGGCGTGGAGCAAGGGTCTCAACACTTGCCATTTCAAGTCCCTTGAATGTAGAACATGCACATCTCAGTTTCAAGAACAATAAACACTGAGCAGAAAAGGAAAACAAAAGGGCACAGCTAGGCTGCTACTGTGCATGAAATGCTTAGGAAAATATAATAATATACCATAGATTCATACATACCTTAGTAAGCTTTAATGGCCTATCAAGACAAAAAGGACTATTTGCAGGAGTTGAATCAAGGGTTGAAATCCTTTCTCCACATATTTTTTTGCTAAAATCATTCAGATTATTGATTATTTGCGGGATCATAATCATATTAGAACCATGATCACCATATGAATCGACACTGTCCTCACAGGCTTGTGCAAGCAATTCTGAAAGAACATGCATTGCGTTGACCATTATCTTAACATCTGGTTTTGGAGATTCAATTAAAGACTTTGAAAAACCTTCAAATGTTTTAAGAAGATCAGTAACAACATTAACTTGCGATGATGATGTGGGTGAAGTTGGAGAATTACCCTTTACAGGAAAAACCTCACACGATGACCTACTAGCCCCGGGATTTTTAGTTCCCTTTTCAAAGTCATCAACATCCCCTATAGCTACAAGTTTTCCTTTAGAATTCGTGTGTTCTTCTCTAGAAGAAGACTGAGTCACCGTATAATGTGAATTTAGCACACGATCCACAGAGCTACTGTTCGGATAACTAACCATATTAAATGCCTTTTCTCTTCCACAGACAATGTGACTAGAATGCTGAAGCTCAACTCCCTTATTCAACTCTGCTGGGGATTCTGTCATCATGACAGTTGTCATGAGTATGTCCTCTCCTGACAACAAACTAGTATCTACAGGAAAACTAGGGTTAGAAGACACAAAATCATCCTTAATGTATCCACTACCAGGAAAGAACTGTGGAGCCAGAGGATTTAAACTGTTATGTTTTTCTGTTGATTTCTCAACATGATGAAATTGTAAAGATCCTGAAATTTCTGGTGGAGTTAAACTAAAATCCATGGTTCCCTTCCAACAAGGAGAATCTACATCAGTGTCACTGTCACCCAAATTATTGGAGAACTGATTTTGAGGAGTGCTTTTAGCAGAGGACATGTCAGTTGATATCTTGAGTGGGGCAACCTTAGAACTGGAGATAAGAAAGGAGCTAGATTCATCAGCAGCTTGTATTGTGCCTTCAGAATTCGACACAATGTCTTTTGCCACAATTGTACCAGTGCTTTTTTCAAAAACGCCATCAGACACTGCTAGACAGGGATTCAACCCATCAACAGCATGCTTAACTGTACATATTATTCCATCATTATCTCAATTATTTGTCCTATTTTTTATTTTAAATAAAACTTTTATATAAAGCATGATTGCATGAAATCAAAACTAGTCATTAAACATTAAAATCAAAACTCAAAAACAGAACACTAGAGGTCAATCCTAAATGGGAGCAAGCTTTTGGTGCCCTCACAGCAGTATAACTGAAAAAATTCAATCAGTTCACTTAAAACAATAATACTAGATATGAGGAGCATAATTTGAACAACAAAGACAAAGATTTAGCCATAACTAAAACATTTCCATCACTTCAGACATCAAATTCTATATATCTTTACAAGATAGATGTAATCATGTAAAGGTTTACTAATTCACCGCTGTATAGACACCGACACTAACACACAAGAATATAGTTAACCTTGAAAATAGTTTCAAGAAGAAAACCATTAAATGAGTCATTTTATTTTCAGTCCTAGATGTCCATGACAACATAGAGTGAAACAGATAATTAGCTTTCTTATCATTCTAGTAACAATTTTAAGACGCAGTGGTGCACAAGGGATTAAGGAGAAAACTTCATTAGCTTATCTAGACTTAGACTTCCAAAATTCATATTACAGGTAATTGGTATTTCTGAAGGAAACTAAGCCTAATTTGCATGTAGCATTTTAGTGCAATGCCTGTGTAGTTCCTCACACTTAGAGAGGACAGAATTGTACTCTTAACTCTTTAAGCATGAATTTTATTGCTGAAAGGTGTCTAAATTTCATGGCTAAATGATCGCATTAGTGAGAGTCCTATGTAATTGTAAAAATAAGAAAATAAAATAAACCCCTTATAATGATATATTAACTTCATTTCATTAAGGAGGGATCCAATATAGGCAGTTTTGTTACATGTTTAAAGAGACATGTTCATCTTGAAAATCAATAAGACAAGTGGCATCAAAATCAAACAAAAGCACCCCAGTAATTCAGTCAAATTAAAATAGAGCAAGCCATTAAAATAACAACCTTTCTGAAACATGCTCGCATTACCAACTGAATTGCCAACATGATTTCCTTTACCAAACAAACTCTGACGAAATTCCCCTTCTTGCCACCCATAACCCACCTCATTCCCGTTACCTGTCTCATAACCTAAACTTGCAACGCATGGTGAGTTAGTGGGCAACGAAACATCAAAATGTGACCCATTAAGCCCATCAAAGTCACAATTTTGTGGCAATTCCATAAAAGGGTGCTGTTCAAAAAGGGAAATTTCCTGGGTCTGAGAAGCAGCTTCAACTGGCAAAGTTGCTGTTGTTGTTGTGAGAGTGTCATTCAAAGTCACAGAGTGACCCTTTGAACTGAGGTTACTTTTTCGAAAAGAATCAAGCAAAGAACTAAAAGGGTCGTCGTCATCACAATGGTCCAAGGAATTGGCACAGGGTTTGGGCGATAAATAGGAAGTGGGTTGGTAGGAAGAGCGATTGAGCGTGAAGGGTTTGGCCAGTGGTGACAAGCGAGACGTGGTCAACGAAGCTACTTGCTTACTCTGATTTTGATTCATCCTGGTTTTGTTTTCTCTACAATTTGGAAGCTGGTGGTGATGATAAACGAAACACCTTCGCACAATATCCTCGAAAACTTGGTTTGATAATCGTAGAACTCAACGAAACAGCTTCCAGGGTCAAATGTAGACTTTGAAACTTCCTCGCTAAGTACTCACTCAGTCACTTTACAAGGGTCACGTCCGAAGTTTAGTTATAAATAAATAAATAAATAAAATAGTATAACAATTTAATAAAATTATCGTTATTAATTATTGCGTATTTACGATTATGATAAATAAATATATAGTAGAGTATAATGACTTGGGAGTGATGTACTCATTATTAATTTAAGGGTAAAACTGAAAAAAAATAATTAATATTATATTAAAAATCTAAGATGACACTTATTTTGAGACTAAGTTATTTTAGAAATTTGATACTTATAATGAGACGGAGGGAGTACTAATTAATTTCTTGGTTTATATTGCATAGTTGCATAGACAAATTATAGTATAACTCACAATAATTTCAAAGGTAATTTTTGAAAAATAGTTTAAATTGTGTATAAATTTAATGTTAATAATTAAATTAGTTAAATGTTCCTAATATTAAGTGAGGGAGGGAGTATTCAGTGTTGGAATTATTTTATCAACTTTATTTGTTTATTTTAAATTAATTTAAAAGTATATTTGCAAGAAAATGAACCTAGGTACAAAAACAATATATGAAACTAGGCTATGCTTGGTTTAAGAATTTAAATTGTAAAATTGTCTCTTGTTTGCATGCTGTTTTCTATTTTTAAAGATTTATACAGGAAATTTTGAAAACGACTTTTTATATTTTTACTGTTTTCAATACAAATATTTGAAAAGGGGAAATAGATAGAAAACAAGGGACATATTTGCAATTAAGGGTATGTTTGGTTCAAGTGAGTGTAGATGAGGGATTTTAATGAAGAGAAAAGGAGAGGAGAGATTTAATAACATAATGTATTTAGTTGAGAGAAGGTAACTGGAGGAGAAAAAGGAAAAATAACCCTTTTTGTTTGGTTCCCAATGGGAAGAGAGATATTTAATAAAGGAGAAGTGTTATTTTCCTTTTTACACATTTATAACGTCTCCTCTAATATTTAATGTAAGGATATTTTAGTATATCTACTAATATTTATAAACTCACCTCACCTCCTCTCCAAATCCTCCCAATATTATAGGGAAACAAAAATTGATCTAGGAGAGATTTTGTCCCCACACCTCCTCTCTCCTCTCTTTTCATCTAAAAAGTTGAACCAAACAACTAAAATTTAAAATAATCTCTTCTCTCTCATCCATTCCTCTCTAAACATACACTATATAAAAGTGAAAATAGGAAATGAAAACATAAAATGTTTCTTCAAACCAAACATACCCTAATATTTTTTTTTCTATAAAATTGGGAGAATGTAATATAACACCTATATAAACAAAACTCTCACTGAATTATAATATAACGATTGTTTCAGTAGAAAGGGACGAAGAGTTTTGTAATATCAAATTTTTCATTTGTGGGGAATAAATTGTAAATCAGGAGAATTATAGTAATTCAACCTAATTTTTTTTAAACAAATAAATTAAATTTACTGATAAAATTTAACAAACCTAATTAAACCAACCCAATTAAATATTCTTTATTTGATTTTATCTTAAATTTAAACCAAATTAGTTTATTCTACATTGTGGAAATACAACCAAAAACCATACAAAATTAATGCAAAACAGGAGGGGCACCGGTGAAGGGGATCAATTGTTAGGGATCATTGGGGTACTCTGGTGAAAGCTTTCCGCTATAATATTGGTACATGTAATTTTGTTTCGGCAGAGCTATTGGACCTCTATTTGGGGAGTGAAAATGGCGTTGGATCTATCACTCAAAACAAGTTATTTTTGAGATGGATTCTAAAGTGATGGTTAATATGATCCACATAATTAGCATGTTCTTTCGGCCTCTTCTCACAAAGATTCTGCGGTTGCTCCTTCAACCACATTGGAAGACCATTGTGGTGCATGTCTCTAGAGAGGCTAATAGGATTGCTAATTATCTTGCTAACATGGGTCATTATGAGGGGTTCAATGTAAACAAAGTTAGTCGTCGATTAGGCCCGATTCTGCAGGAAGATGCTGCATGGTGTTCTTTGCCCCAGATGGCTGGTAAGTTTTCGTGTTTAATTTTGTTTCCCTCATCATAAAAAAAGGATTTAAAAGAAAGCTTTAATCATGAACTTGAATCATTTTCAAAAAAAAATATATATATATATGAACTTGAATCATGGCACCATCATAATAAATTTATTTATATTATCATTCGATATATATTATCATAATATTTAATTTAATAATACTCCAACAACGTATGATTAAAGTACAATACATAATACATCAACAAAAAAGTACAATAATGATAAATTTTTTAGTGTGAAATGACGAGGGTCGAGGGAGATAATTTTTTTATAATCCTAGTAACTAAAGATATTTCCCTTGGCTACAAATTATTATTATTAATACACATCCCTGTCAAAGAAAAAGTTATAATACACATCCATAATTTTGGTCCCATATATACTACCTCCATTTCTATTTATAACTTTTAGACAAAAACACGCTTATTAAAACATATTAGTCTAATTAAATTTGTCAATAATGTGTACGTTTTTTCTTATTTACCCTTTTTTTACATTGATTATACTGTGGCTTGTCATCTCCTAAGACAAGATTATTAACATTGATTATGAGTATTTTTTGAAAAATAATAATAATAATAATAATTAATACATCTTGTAAATTGTAAAAGAAATTATAAAAAGAAACATTTTTTTCCTCTAAAAGGGGCTTATAAATAGAAATTTGAGGAAGTAATATATAAGAGAAAAGAAAACAAAAATCATCAAAACCAAATAAATTCATTTAATGTTATAATTTTATAATTTTGAAAAGTTATTTCAAATATAACTCTCACATTAAATGTTTTACACCCACTCATATAGAAAATACTGAATTTATAATAAAATCAAATAAGGGTATAGAAGTCACTTTAGCAATTAATACATCTTAAAGCTTATGACATTTTCTTATAATTAGGACCAAATTTTTTTTTAACTTTTTCTTATGCCTAATTATAAGTATTTTTTATAAAAAAAAAAAGTGACCCTAAATATAAGCCATTTTTCAATTTACAAGATATATCAATTAATTCTTTACAAAAATACTCCTAGATAGTCTTGGGAGATGACAAGCTAAAATAGAGTATTAAAAAGCCCTGAGAGATGAATTTCGCCAAATAATTGAAGGGTAGTATGGAAAAATCAGTACATTTTTTAGACAAATTAAATTGGTTAACTGATTTTCTTAATCTCTGTGTTTTAGTCAAAAGTGTTTATAATTAGGGATGGAAGTAGTATTAAATTAAGAAATGCAGCATTGGACCACGTTTATAGGTTACTCAGCGCGATCATCATTGTTTAACGATGAAATTATTAACAATTAAAAATAATTATAATTATAATTGTATTAAAAAGTCCAATCCATTAAATAATTGTAATCGTAAAGGAACAGATAGGCCCAAAAGAAGTTTCCACACCCTTCGCGCACCTAGTAAATCCATCATCAAGACCCGACTCGTCGTTCGTTACCCCCCATTGAAGTTGAAACTGGGAATTCACGAACGAGCACGACTCATCCGCATACAATATATTGATATACTATTTTTTTTTTTTGATTAAATATTGATAGTACTATTTAGAATGTAGAAAGCTCAAATTCACAATTAAAATAAAAAAATAAAAGAATTAAAAGCAGAAAATAAATAAAAATGTAAAATTTCAGAAAGGTTAAGTCAAAGATAGTACTATCTGTTGTTATGGAAAAACCCAAAATTTACACAAGGTAGACAATGTTACACAAACCATCACTCAGAAAAATGTACAAAATTAAACCGAAAATTTAAACAAAGAAAAAAGAAAAAAGGAAAAGGATGAACTAATGGGCAAAGGAAGGGGCTTGAATCCTCCTAGGTTGAGAAGAAACGAAGGGAAGGCTACGGAGGATGAGAAAACGAACCCGTCGAGGGACAGGAGCAGAACGGAACACCTGCTCCACCACCCTTGCCAGCAACGCCGTGTACTCCTCCAGCACCTCCGCCACGATCGCCACCAGTATCATCTTTCTCTAATCGTCAAACAATGAAACCGGGTCGGGTTGAATTTGAATCCGAGTGGAAAAAAGACGGTCACAACAATGCCAATATGGGTAATGGGTATGTTTGGGTTTTAATTCCATTCAATATATTTATAGAGTCAGTAAGTAGGGTAGTGGGTGACCTGGGTAGCTGGTAATATTGAGCAGTTTGATTTGGATATCATAACAGCGGCGCCACCGTTATTTGAGAGTGACTTCTGTTATGGGAGCCGGTTTCCAGTTTTTGGCTTTCAGTGTGCTCTATAGTTGTGGTTCCCGATCTTATCCTCTCCCACAATTTTATTTTTCGCCATTGTTTTTTTTTTTTGTCATTTTCATCATTACTTAATCTAAAAAAGAAAGAAAGAAAGAGACAGTGATATGATGATGGCATGTTGCCTTTGGCAGTTGTTTCCACGCTACTGGCTAATCATGAATAATCCAACAAAGATAAAACCATTTCATTTCATTGATGTAAGTAAAACCGTTTCATATATGATGAATTTTAATTCTATACTAGCCAGATACTCGTAAGACAGTGAAATGATGATGGCATGATGCCTTTGGCAGTTGTTTCCACGCTACTGGCTAATTATGAATAATCCAACAAAGATAAAACCTTTTCATTTCATTGATGTAAGTAAAACCGTTTCATATATGATGAATTTTAGTTCAATACTAGCCGGATACTCCTGATATCGCACGGGTCACGTTAGTTTTTTCACATAGCCTTAATATCTTTGTTTTAGTTGTATTGTAAAAGAGAAAATGAAAACATGTGGTATTATGTCACGAGGAATGAGCTAGGTAGATAATAATAATTTAGTCGTATATTTATAATATGACTACATTAGTTGCAATGCCCTCAATTTCTTTAAAATACATTTTTTAAAAAATTAAAGTTTTACGTTGTGACAAACATAAATAGTTATTTTTAGTTCTTTATAAAATTTATTATCTGCTGAGACAATTAAATTATACTCATAACATATATTGTTTTCCTATTGAGACTCAAAACCAAAATAATCAAATATAAAAAACAAAAACATTTATAAAATCTGATACGTGTTTAAAGACAATAAAATTATACTGATAACATGTAATGTTTTCCTGGGACTCAAGCAAAATAATCATTTATAAATAATAATGACATTTATAAAATTTGATATGTGTTTAAAGACAATAAAATTATACTGATAATATGTAATGTTTTCCTGGGACTCAAGCAAAATAATCATTTATAAATAATAATAATATTTTTAATTAAAAAACTAATATTTTATATTTTGGAAAGAAAAAGGGTTCCCCAAAGAGTGACACGTGTCTCAAAATGATCAAATTAGAAAAATATAATATATAATAATATTTTATTTGATGAAGGGGCAAAAGAAAGAATGCATGACATACAGAAGGAAGATGCAATGACTTCCTGATGTAGAAAGGAGAAGAAACATAAATGGAAAAAAATGAGAGAGTAAAATATTATTACTGATGTAGAAAGGAGAAGAAGCATAATTCCCCGCCCACGGGGCCTCATCCCTAAAATATTTTTTCCCCTGATTCGACTGACCATAAAAAAATCCCTCACTAGTCACTAACCTCACAAACCCTAAAAAAGAAACCCATCGCGATTCTGGGAGTGCTGGGGGTGTTGTGTCTTCTCCTCCCTGGATCTGCCGCCGCTGCTGCGTCTTCCCCTCCCTGTTTCCGTCGCCACTGCTGCTAATGCTACGTCTTCTCCTCACTGTATCCACCACCGCTGCTGCTGTCTTCTCCTCCTCCCTGTCGCCGTTCTCGCTGCTAGGCTCCTCTATTCTCGCAATTTTGCTTCTTTTTGTGCCTCCACATCCGTTAGGTTCGATTTTTGCTTCTTCCTCAGTTAGATTGTTTTGTTCTTGCTTCAAGTTGCCTCTTTTTGCTTTCTTTGTTGCTGTTTGTGCACCTTTAAAATTGTTGTTAGTTTTCAGTTCGCCTCTGTTGTTGTTACTTTCTTTGTACTTTTAAAATTATTGTTGTTGTTCTTTTTTTTTCTATCAAAGTTCATGTCAGTTCGCCCCCTTTTTTTATCAAAGTTTATGCAGGGAAAAGAAACGAAAGTTCACTTTTATATTTTTTTTTCAATTTTATTGAGTTTCAGTTTTTTTTTTTTAATTTTTGGGGTCCCCGTGGGGACCCACGGGATCTGTGGGGACGGGGATGGGGGAGGAAAACTCCCCAGGGCGGGGATCGGGGATGAGGATGGGGGGAAATCTGGGGGGCGGGGCGGGGAGCGGGGGAGCACTCCCCGGTACCGCCCCGCCCCGTTGCCATCCCTAACTTTTTCTAAAGTAGGTAGATTAAGACAAATCAATACTCCCTCCGGACTTATTTATAAACAAAATTACCTAACCTCACACATATTAAGAAAGTTAGTTATGTTCATTTAATACTCTTGATTTCATATAAAAAAATAAATTGAATTTACTAATATACCCTTAATTTACTAACTTATTTTCTTGGGAGTGTGCAATGCTCTTGTTAAATAAAAGTAGAATTAGATAACGGTATTTTTGAAAAAATAATATTAAATAAGGGTATTTTTGAAAAAATAACATTAAGTAAGGTTGAGTTAGTTGAAATTTGTTTATATTTGTGGCCAATAAATTTAGGTACTTTTTTGCTTATAAATGAGTCCAAAAGAAGTAGTACATACCCTGGTTTCTTAATTTTAAGATTCGGACTGATTGTGGCATTTTATCACGTAACCATTCTCAATTCAAGATGAGACGATGACCATTTCATCTTTGTTAATATTTATTTGTTTATAAGAAAACAGAGTTTAGATGAGAGTATATAATTGGTTTTTGGTGATGTATATTTTGGAAATATAAAAGTCAGTACTATGATTTTAACTTTCTCACCTATTTCGAGCTTATTAAAATGACCTAAAGTTCTTAGTGAAATGGACTCAATCGGTTTTAGATATGAAAACTCAAAACCTTATTCAATTCAATCTTATCATTTTATTTTATTTTATTTTATTATCCAATGGGTTAGATTCTAAATTCTAACACCATCTAATTCAATTCATCCTAAAATAATTTTGGTAGGACTAGATTTGGTTTTACTACTAGAAAAAGTTGAGATACCAACAAAAATTAAAGATGGTTAAAAAAATAATTTGTCTCAAATTGCGTTGCTAAATATTAGAGACACCATGTTTTAAAAAAAAGTGTTTGAAACACCAAAATTAGAGACTAATTTTATTATGTTTGTATCTAATTTTTGTCACTAATTCAACATTTTCTTGTAGTGTTTTGTCGTTTAGAAGACACTAATTAAGTTACGAATAAAATAATAAATACAATAAAAGCAAAAGTATTAAAAATTTCATTAAAAAAATTTAGTAATCTAAATTGTTTATAAATAAATTAACAATTAATATTAGGTGCACATTTAGGGTTTGTTTGGTTTAAGAAAATATTTTATATTTTTATTTTCAGGTTTTAATTCTGATTGCAAAATTACCTTTTGTTTTCATGTTTCATGTTTTCAAATATTTGTATAGGAAATATTGAATAAAAAAATTGTTTTTATAATTTTTTGTACAAATATTTGAAAACAGGAAACCAAGTGAAAATAGGGGCAATTTTATAAGTAAAAATGAAAACATAAATTAAGAGCAGAAAACATTTTCACAGACCAAATAGGCTTTTTATTTTTATTTTTATCATTATTTTTATCTTTTTTTTGGTTTGTAATTTTTGTGATGGTGTTAGAATTGTTTCACCTTGCTTAAAAAAAAAGATTGTGTTAGAATTGTTAGTCTATCAATCACCCTAACAATGATTAAAGAAATCACTCAAAAACAACCAAATATTTTTTTTCACTAGATAAACAATTGGTTGTTTGGATCAAACCGTTTAATAATATTATGCCATGAATTAATTAATGTCCATTTTGAATTTTTAACTTATAAAATAAGTTTTCGTCAAAAAAACTTTTTAAATAAGTTTTTTATTCTTTCATTTATGAAAAAGTATTTATAAATTTATATGTTCTCATTGGAAGTTAAATAAAAGAACTTATGAAAAATGTAGATGTAGCAACTAATTTCAATTTATACGAGAAACTATTGTTTTGAAAAAATCATAGCTATTATAATATTCTTTCAATATTTTTTCCATAGTGCTTGTGAAGATCTCTAACATCAATACATAATTTAATTATAAATCTTTCTTAATAGTTTGTCCAATAGTTTTTCTTGATAACTCCATAAGAGTCAATCTAGTCAATTCTCCTTTCTATGCTTCTCTGAAACTTCTCCTCCGTCTGTTGTGCCTAAACCACTTTAAATGAGACCTGCCATCTTTTTTATAAGGAAGCTATTTTCATTTTCGGTATTCGATTTTAATTACAAAAATATCACCTTATTTTCAATTCGTTTCATATTTTTAAAGTTGTACATGAAACAATGAGTCGTTTTTACTGTTTTCTATATAAAACTTTAAAAATTGAAAATAAAAATAATGTGATAATTTTTCAATTTAAACTAAAAACAAAAGATAGAAATAGAAATTGTTTTCTGAAACTATATAAGAACCATAGTCGAGTTGCTTAAGTGGGTTTTACCTTGGGATATCATTCTAAAGCAATCAACCTCTTTTTTTTACTCCAATAGTGAGCTCTCAAGAACTCAAATGGGTCCCATAACTTATCCCTCTTTTATATTTTCTTTTTTTTATAGACAAATGTTAGTATGTTAGTTGTTAGATTAGTTTTTTTTTTCTCCCTCACTAGGGTTTGAACCCTATACCTTTAACTTTTTCACATCTTCACACCCTTAACTCAAACCAGTTGAGCTACCATCCCCCTCTTTTATACTTTTTTATCCCCCTCATCCAGGTTTTTCTCTTAGTCCCACTTTTTCCATCCACAAAGTCAATTTTTTTTTATTTTAAATAATTCTAGGAACCAGGAGCTTCCCCCACGATCTGGTTCAACAGCATGTCATCCAACTGTCACACTCCAATGGTGAACAATGCAAAAATTTGTTCTTACGAAGTCCACGCTGGGGATCTCTACTTGAGTATATTTGTTTAAGATTCCCAACATTCAAAATCTCGCTAAAAAGTTGCGTTCAGGAAAATCTTCAAAGACAAAGCTTCAACAAACCTCCAAAATTCTGTCTCAGGAATCATTTTTTCAGATTTTGCAATGAAATAAATCTTAATCAAACAGACTCTTAAAAACCTCCGTTAGAGGAGCTCTAAGCCCTTAACTTTCTCTCTAATATTCCTAATCTTTGATGTTTCTTATGCTAGGCAAGGAATACTGTAATGCGAAATCCAATAATGTGAACCACCCTTCAGCTTGATGGATAAATTATACGGATACACCTTGAACCTTAACATGTGATTCTTGTTGCTAGTGTTTTTCTAACTTTTGGTATTTCTTGCACACTCCTTCCTTGTGAGGTTTCTCCTCCCCTCTCTGATATATATCACTATCGAGTATATAATTGCAATTGCCGTAAAAGAGAAGCAGTCTTTTTGTCTACTAGCTAGTCTACTTCATTAGGCAATGTCTGTCCATAAATGTTTGATGCTTATACACGTGGATCACTAATTGTATTTGATCATCTTGGAAGCTCGCCTTCAAGTACTTCTATTATAAATCCGGTGTCCAACTCATAACGGAGATGGAGGTACCATCTATTTTGCATCGGGACTCCTAATGAAGCCACAAAAAAAAATGCCCAAGATCAATGAGCACATTCTGCTACAGAAAACATTGGTTGCAGATGTAACGTGTACAATGTGCAAGAGTAATTGCCCTTTCATCCTGTTTTTCTGGACTGTGGTCCTGGCTGTTGATGCACTTAACTTTCCTGTCATTTAATTGGCATCACGTGATACTAGTTTTCAAATGCATTGGGACTTTGATTTTGATTTTGATTAGAAATGTGAGAATAATAAATTTCACGTCTTCATGTACTTCATTAATTTGTGTGATTTGTTGTTCAACGTGAAATATACGTGTTGACGTATATATGAGGCTGATCACCCCTGGTTAGGGGTGTAAACGAGTCGAGTCGAGCCGAGCAATTGAAGCTTCAGTTTGACTTGTGAAGAAAATGTAGAGCTCGGGCTTGACTCATCTATTTAGTCGAGCCAAACTAAAAGCTTGAGTCTGGTTTATTTGAAAAAAGTAGAGTTTGGTTTGGCTTGTTAAGCTTATTTAATACTTAACTATTTTTTAATACCAAAAAAACTTTTTTTTTTAAAAACAAAAGAAAGGAAGAGGGCCTCGTTAAAACCTTCTGATATAAAACCCTCCTTAGGGAAAAAACACCAAGAAGAAAAAAGAGTATCCTCCCCTAAATTTTATTAATAAAAAATAAAAATGAAAACAAGTAAACATGGGGGGACAATACCAAAACCCATGAGGAGAGACAGTTCGACAAAGAATGACTAAAATCCAGCTTGCGTGCAAAAGCATCACAATAATATCTCTCATCCCAACTATGTTGGCACCAAAGATATCTCTCATCACAATAATACCAAAAAAACTTAATTATTTTTGTATTTACGAAAAAAATTCTTAAATTATTTTTAAAGTTTATTTAGCTAATAAAGATTTTAATATTATGTGACAATTTATAAATAAAAATATGTATTTAACATGTGGTATGTGAAATTCAAAAATATTAATCACCTCTCAACCAAAAGGAATAAAATATAAAAATTATTTAATTTTGATTTCCTAAAATAATATTCTCATTACTAGAGAATATTGAAATTATGTTTACTAAAACACTCAAACACTGCATTTTAATTGAGCATATTTAAAATTATTCTAAAAATTACATTTCCTTACCAATGTCGTGTTGATCGAGTGGATGTGACTTACGAATTGGGTAAGGAGAGAAAAACATTGAGAAAAAAAATATGCAAATGCCGTTGGAGATTTACGAATGGAGAAGAGATTTGACGATGGAAGAGACATATCCATTCTCAATTAGCATATATATGGTAAACAAAATTTCTTTGAACCATGGTGACGATAAGAATTCTAATACGATGTACAATGAAAACAGGCGAAAGTTGAAACATGCTTTTTCACACGGGAACTAGGAAAATGATTTGAACTAAATACAACAGCCTACTATAGCATCTTTTCAAAATTTATTGAATTACATAACAAAAATAACACGAAAAATAAAATATAAATTGTAAAAGACAGTTATACCCTCAAACGAGCTATTCACAAGCCGTTAATGTCAAGCCTGTAAGGCTTGGACTTGACTTATTTAAATAATCGAGCTCAATCTCAAGTTTGGGTTTGTTTATTTAACTAAACAAACGAGCTTGACCGAGCATTTAACGAGCCAAATTCGAATAGTTTACAAATAGCTCGGCTTATTTACACCCCTACCCCTGGTATCTCTGACAATGCCTAATCGACTGGGTTGGTGATGTAACAGCCGAGGTTCTATCCACCCTCCAGCTGTACTCACGATCTTCTCCACCCCCATGTGGAGTTTATTGAATTACATAACAAAAATAACACGAAAAATAAAATATAAATTACAAAAGACAGTTATACCCTCAAACGAGTTATTCACAAGCCGTTAACGTCAAGCCTGTAAGGCCCAAGGCTTGGGCTTAGCTCATTTAAATAATCGAGCTCAATCTCAAGTTTGGGTTTGTTTATTTAACTAAACAAACGAGCTTGATCGAGCATTTAACGCGTCAAACTTGAATAGTTCACGAATAGCTCGGCTTATTTATACCCCTACCCCTGGTATCTCTGACAATTCTTAATCGACTGGGTTGGTAATGTAACAGCCGAGGTTCTATCCACCCTCTAGCTGTACTCACGATCTTCTCCACCCCCATGTGGAGTTTTTGCCTCCGGCAAGGTTGATGGCAAGGTGCTTTCAGGTTACTTATGCCCCAGGCCCCGGGTTTGAATCTTGCAGAAGGCAAAAATTCCACATGTGGGGTGAAAGACCGTGAGTACAGCTAGAGGGTGGATAGAACATCGGCTGTGACAGGTGATGGTGGTGAAAGCTCTTCCAAGGTATGTGCATTGGGGATACCTGCAAGAGACACTCTAGTCGGGAAGTATTTTAGCAGGATAACAACATATACAAGGATTTTTACACATGCCTCTTACTCTTGTGGCATACCGTTCTTTATAAATTTTTCTCTTGCTTGTGCCACATTCATGTCAACACGAGATTCTCCCTAATGATTTGTTAGGATTGGTTGGAATCCCATTAGGGAAGGATATGGAATCCGTTAGGGGAAGGATCCATATCCTTTTGGCATGTGAGGTGTGACTCAGATGTCTCTTGTTTGTTATGCCCTCACTTATGGGATATGGGATGCACGTATGGGCCTTTCCATTGGCCCACTTAGTCTAAAAAGAGGGAATTGAGCCTTGTGTCCAATCCCCAGAACATTAGCTCCCAGGTCTGGCCCAATGTAAATGGGTCCGATTTTATTGGTCAACATGCCTCGTCAATTGTGCTCAGAGAATCCCCTTTAATGATTTTGTCACACGTGCCATTATTGTCTAGGCTGTTACCGTACTGGGGATCCCTTGGTACTAGATGACCGGGAATATTTCCAAGAATGTTATTGATTCCTCTAGGTGATTTGATACTTGCTTTGAGAATTCTTCCTTCTATAAATAATGGCTCTCTATTCGCATTTCTCATTCTTCAACTAGCTTTGTACAAACTTTTTGTCATGGTTGGGCGCTCAGGTGAACTTGGGAGCATTTTGTTTTGAGGCACTAAGGAGGTCTCCAGCCAGTTTTTTGAGAGGGTGAAAAAGTATTTTTTGAAAACACGATATATTTGAGATTGATAAGTTTAAAGAGATTTCATGGGAGTAATGGAACAAGCTTGGGGCATTGCCAGAAGATGCTCATGACTCTTGGGTCAAACTGGAGACACTTGGCTTAGCTTATAAGGTGAGGAAATGTCTTCGATACCATAGACATGTCGTTGAGTCTTGGCCCTAGCTGATTGGAGCCATAGATCTCATCGAGTCACAGACCAACCTTTTTGGATCTACTGTCGGATAGAGTCATCAAAGTGGGTTTCAATCCGTGAGCCAACTCGACCCAATCGGTCAAAGTGGCTTAAACTAACTCCTATTTTGAATTTTTCTGGCTTTCTACTATGTCTCCAAGTGTAGTTGGGCCAATTAGAAACAAGTGGGGCCCAAGTTCCGTACAAGTTTGACATAAAATGAGAGTTGTGCCTATCATAATATGGTAATATGAACCTTACTACGCAACAGCAAATTAACAATTTCTCCCTTTGAACAACCAGATGAGTGATGACTGAGTTCTGATAACATAGTGAAGGCAGTGATTCTTTTCCTTCGAAATGATTATCAATAAAGAAACATAAGAAACACACAAGCATAAGAAGTTACCCCATTATGAAGCAATCCTCAGTCCTCCTTTAGCTTTTTCTACTAATAAAGAAATAAATTGAAGATCCTCTAATTGCCATTCAAGTCATTCCATCCACTTTATTCCCACACAAATTTAACTATTAAGAGTACTCCAGCTCTTGTAATATAAATACACCCACAATCATATTCATATTTAAATAAAGTCACACCCAAATACCATACACATATATATTTCTATTATTAAGTGTAAAATCTCATTCAATCACCTCACAAACATGCCTTCAGAATCAGTGAAGTCAAGTCAATCTTCCTCTGCTGAAGGAGAGAAGCATAAGCACCTGGACAGAGAAATCAGGGAGATGGTCTCTGCCATCACTCATCGTGTCACTGATTTTCACAAACCAGGCTCCGCCCACCATTTGGAGAACGAGGATGAACATGGCACGAGGATCATCACCCTTGCAGGAACCAACGATGGAGCGACTCTTCGAAGCGAATTGGATGAAAAATCAGGTAAATCTTCTCATGGTGAGCCTGAAGCATTGAGCACTTATGTTAACAGCAACTTCCAGGCCATCAACAACTCAATCATGTTTGGTGGTAGTTACCATGCAAATGATCCTGGTGTGCACATGGATATCTCAGATTTCACTGAGCCTCCTCAAAGTCACCATAAGGCTGAGACTGAGAAGCATGGGAAGAAAGAAAAGAAGGAAAAGAAGAAAGATAAAGAAGCTTCTAAAAGTGAACATCATTCTGATTAATAGAGCTCTATTGAGTATAGATCAGTTCTGAGCAAAACTAATATACATGATGGGGTGTCAAACAATAAATGCAATCTACACCGTTGTTTGTGGGACTATAACTTCTTGTTCCATCGTTAAACCACTAGTTAATGTATGCTTGAAATGACCATGTTTTCCTAATATTTATTATTATTTTTATTTTTATTTTTATTTTTATTATTATTATTATTTTTTTGTTTTTGGCTTGTGTGCTTGGCTCTTCACTTCTTTGTGGATTGTTAATCAATAGAGGGAAATTGTCATTTCCATGCTAAGAATACATAAACACTGCATGTTGAGTTTTGAGTCAAGCATCCAAATTATGTTACAAAGAAACCTAATTGCAATTGCACAAAAATAGTTTTTAAACTTGCTCAGACGGGAAGAATCCACATTCCTCAGGAAGATAAACTGTGTCATTGAAAATGTTTGAAATGTGAATAACATAATGACAGAAAATTTTTCAGCTACACATTTTCGTATCATTGTGATTGCCGTGATGAGTAAAATTGCGTAAATGTTATGACTGAATTTAACACATTATATGTAGGTTATAATGTTCATTTTCACTCCATTTCAGAAAAACATATTTTTAATTTTGTGATTTGAACCCTGGAAGTATTTTTTTTTTTTTTGACCAATTACCCTTTGCGAATCAGTTTTTCAAGGGAAAAGAAGTACAAAACCTAAGGCTTGTTTAATTACAGTTTTTAAAAATTGTTTTTTGTTTTCAACAATCAAAAAAAATTATTCGTTTCTATTTTTTTTTAAACAAATAAGAACAACCTAGGTTTATTTTTATTTTTACTTGTTCATTTTTGTTCTTGTCTATCATCGTTCAAAACTTTCCACGGCCACCATTGTCATAAGCAGATACTCTCTATCGCCGCCAACCCTTCACCCTTCATTGTTGTGTTGTTTGACAATGACACCCTCCACTACTATCAGGAATATTGCAGTAAATTTCATATTATTTTACTTGTATTGTGAATTAACCATCAAACAAACAAATAATTGAGTTGTAACTCGTGTTTATGTTGTATACAGTAAAAAAGACACTAGGAGACTCCTTTAGAATTCAAGAGAAACGATAATCATAAATGAATAATGATATTCTCCATATTCTTCTCTTGCACCCTTTTTCTCTTTCTCACTTTTTTCTTTTCCATCATATACTCATCACATCTCACGTACACTTTTGTCTCTACGAAGGTTTCCTATCAATCCTATACATGGCTTAAAGAGTGTCAATAATTTTATTTTTTTTTGACAAAAGTGTCAATAAATAATTATTCATTTAAAATCTCAGAAATGACGGACTCGAATTGTCTGCAATAAAAAATCCCAACAGTCACTGATCTTAGCTGTAGGATGGAGATCGAGATCGTATTGCCTGCATGCTGAATCATTTGTAAAACATATTCGCAGAATAAGTTCGTGCATCCAGATGACTCCAATGTAATGACCCCGCCGAATTTCAAAAATGGGTATAGACTTTGAAAAATGATGCATCGAGACCTCGTGAAATATTTGTGTTTCGATCCACTACTTGATAAGATTACTCTAGTTGAGAAATTATCGACAAATAATATTAGAGATATTCTGAAGTTCCCCTATGAGGATTTACAGTATCAGTAGAGTTGTTGACTAAATGTGCACACCGTCAACCAACTATAGTAATCTTCAGTTCACAGACCAGCGAGGAAGATCAATATTTACAAGCAAGATGTATCTGACGTAGAAAAATAACTTTACGATCAGTATGTCAAGAAGTTGCGGGTTCAGCCCCATCGTGTAGGGCACAACAAATTGTAGCTTTATGATGCCCTTGGTAAACCTTAATATCTTCACCAGTTGACATAGACCAAAGCCTAGCAGTTGTATCAGAGGAAGCTGCAATGACAAGATGTACTGGCTTAAAAAAAAATTAGATGAAGCAATAATTGACTACCAAAAACCATAATTGTAGTCCACCCAAATTCGCATTTGAAAATACTGGTTTACAGGAGATGGGGAAAAATGGGAAAAACTATGAGATCGGGAAAAAAAAAGTAATTTATTTTTAACCAGTTACAGTTTGTCCAGGTCACTCAAATGTACAGCCATCACTCACCTCACCACCACTGTTTCAACTTTTACAATTTCCACTGCACCCTTTTTTTTTCCGTATTTTATTCCCTTTTGAATAAAAAATTTTCCGATAGAATATAATTAATACACAACTTTTAGTAGAGGTTCTTCAAAAAATTCAAAAAGCAAAACAATTTTATATTATACATTTTATTTGTATAATTCACATACACACAGTAAATTGTTGCACTTATATAATGAAAATTTGATTTTTATTTAATCTCTACTAAAGTCTCGTAACAGTTTTCCAGACAATTTAAGTTTGCACTACACTGTCGCACATTTTTTAAATCAGAGGACTAAAATTGTTGTTTTATTTTGTTTTTTTAAAACCATAAGATACATAGATTTTCTATAAATATAGATAAATAATTAGGCTTAGCAATTGGTAATAAAAAAATATATATATATATATATATAATGTAGGACCACTGACAATAGGGGCGGAGCCAGGATGTGAAGGCTGTGGGGGGGCAACTACAGTGACAATTTATTTTTTATTTTTATTCTTTTTACTTGGAGAATTTGTTTACGATTGAGAAAGTATTTGTTTCTGTAATTTATGCCAAACCGTTAAAACATTCACTACCAGGGTGTCATGAAATGCAGTTGTGGGAAATTGAAGATCTTGTATAAACTCAAGATTAAAAAATGGATCAACCGTCTGTCTAGAATAAAAGGTGGGAAAATACAATAATGCATACATAAGCTTGACTTGAACATTGATAGGTCACATCCAAAAGCCCACTTGAAACTCAACAATAATAAATAAACAAAATTAGTGCCCGTGACTCACTCACTCAACAAACAAAAGTTAATTATAGTGCCGTTTACTCACTTAGACATTAGCATAGGTAGGTATATATGGGCTGGGGAAGATAAGTCTTAAAATTTCTTTTTGGGGTGGGGGGAGAGCCATGGCAGAGCCCAACATAGCTCCGTCCCTGGGACCAGTCAGCATTCTAACACTAGAAAAATTTCTGATTTGTTTAATCAACCTTATCTGCACTCAATTTTTCCTGTGAATTGAAGGCTCCTATTCGGGGCTATGCATAAGAGCCCGTAACAAATACAAGATAAAAGCCCGTCCCTCCGTTTATTAAAGCTTTAAATTTTTCTACACTTGTCTGATCAACTCATTGAAGAAGTTAGAACGACCATAACAATTACCTAGAAAATCTAAATATAATAATATCATCGAAGGAAAGTGTAAAGAAAACATTTCATAACAGTGTTTAATATGAAACACTTATTTATATGTCCGATTTCTGAATGCATATAAGTAAACAGATAAAAAAAAAATATTCAAGTTAGTACCTGTAATAAGGTAGGCACCGTCCACTGAGAAGACACAGTCCCACACCCAGCGTTGATGACCTGGGAAGCACAGCCTCGTTTAGGGGGAAAGAAGTTTTGAGGAAAGTGTTGGAGATAGAGAGAGAGAGAAAGCAGAAAATTATCAAATGACTTCGTGAATTACCTATCAGAGTCTTCTCCAGTGTAAAACCATCAACATTCCATATTTTGACAGTATGATCAGAAGATGCAGTTGCCAAGTACCTAGAAAGAATAACACCAAAAAGAAATATTAACATTTTACAGAAGCTGGAGGTACATTAATAGTTAGAGACACTGATATTATTAGGCCTGGAACAACTAAAAGGGCCCCTTAACCAGTCAGTGTACCATTGATAAAATACGATGAAATGCTTATACCTAGAGACAGCTATCCAGTCAAACAGACTTAGCTAAATTTTAAAGAAACAGGCAGGTGGTCTATTAGATGTTTGATGCTTCCAGTTCACACCGTGCTTTAAAACTTGCATATTGCCAACTCAAACAAGTAAAGGAATTTAAATATTATAAAACAACATTAAATAAGCAAACGAAGGGCAGCCCCAGCTTTGTGGCAATAGACCGTGATTATGACTGTAGAAGCACACAGGAAAATAATTTTGATTAAAGGGGCCTCAGTCTCCCAAAGCTTATATTCATCAATACAGCATGTGTGTGTTTGTGCACACTTGTTGAAAGAGCTCATTCCCAAATAATTCAAGTAAAAACAATTAATGAGACATTTTATTCTGAAGTTTTTGTGTCACTTTCATGGCAATGAACCCAGGTACCTTGGGCATTGCTACTAGCTATACTCAATTTTGAAATCAAAACCTGCTTCGATGAAAGAAAAATAAGCCATCTAAATTTTATATTTTTTAATAAAGGAAAAGTTTTAGTACATTACACATACATATTCATTATATACTAACACTGGTAAAACTACATATACTTACTTAGGGCTTGTTTGGAAACACAATAAAGTGCTAAAATTATAAGATTTGACACGAAATTTGTTTAGTGTAGTTTGCTTGATGTATGGTGAAAACTGAACCAAGTGAAAATGTTTTAGAAACATTCAGCACATGAGAATTCACTTCATGTATTCAGCCCAAATCAAATGTAAATAGCACTCGTTCACTTATTTTATTCAAATTTCAACTCTTAGGAGATATATTTTCAAACAATATAAATTCAATACTTAATTTCTAGTCACAAAATTTTCAGTGCTGAGATTTCAGTTATGCCAAACAGACCCTTAGCCTTTGACCCTTATTTGTAAGGAATTTCATTTTTGTTTTAAGTTTTAACACAACTGATCAGCTGATTACCCATAAGCTGAACCACTGTCCTGTTCACTTGACTGCAACCTTTTCCATTTCTGAGTTTAATTAGAGTGGGAATAAAACAGAAAGATAAAAGATGAGCACAATCTTTATGACCTGTGGGGTTCACAAAACTCTGGTGATAAAAGACATTTGAGGATGTAGCCATCATGTGCTTGCAGCTTGTGAAGTGGCTCAAAGTTTGTCATTGTCTGCACAAAAATACATTCCACATGGACAAATAAGTAAAGTTTGACATGAGGGTGACGTCATTGTGACACTTTATGAAGGCACAACCTGAGTCCCTCGCAACAGGCGCCACACATAACATGTCCCGTGATTATTTGCCGCTACTACCAAGCTGCCATCCCACATTACTGTTAGAGAGCGTACAGCTGTATCCACCTCTGGCACCTACATTTCCTCCACAGATTGAAAATAATGTTTAATCCATATTTTTTGTCAAAGGGTGAAAGAGAAAGAGAGAGGACATAATGTGATGCACTAATCAACCTAAGCATAAGAGAATTGGGGACATCTCTCCAAACAGCATATATAACAAAAAGCATCTACATGTGGGAGAAGAATGACAATTGAGTGTATATTAGAATTAGAATTAGAGTACATGTGAGAGGTCAAAGAGAAAGAAGTATGTGTTTGAAAGATGTATGACTAGAGAGATACAACTACAACTCTACAAGGCTTATAAGTCAAACATTTCATTCTTTCTAAACATTATTTTGGAATTATTTATTTATTCTTTGCATGGCAAACATTTTGAAACCTGTTTCTATACTGATATATACAAAACTTGATTCTACACTGATATCCATATACATCAAAAGAATTCATAACGCATACCAATTCACAACTGCATGAATTTGCTGTCAAATCCCACACACGAATATTGCCATTTTGATCACCAGATATTAGTTCAGTCTGTTGGATCACATACAAAATCAGTGAGAACCACAAAGCAAGGACCTATAAGAACAAAAATCTGATATCCTTGGACATTGCAAAAACTAAGAAATCATAGTGAATGAAAAAAGAGTATCAATGACACATGCTTCAACTGAAATGCAAAGGAAAAAAAAACATGTTCTTAATATTAGGTATGTCAGAATCCAGATCCAAACACAAACCAATAAACCAATACTTAAATAAATCGCATAAAAGTGACAAGTAGTTCAATGAAATAAATGAAAAATGGAAAGATAAAAGTCAGCATGCTGTAAGGCCAATTCAGCCCTATTCACTATGAAGATTCATGCATCACTTATTGTTATTGCTTGTTATCTCTTCTGACTTTTTGATACCATTTTAATTAAAGTAATCATAAGCCAGGATAAATTGTAGAGAAACCGGCAAACAGAGAAACATAACCTGATTTGGGTGTAGCACAACCGTATTTACTGCTGCGCGACTTTCATATTCCCTTTGACAACCTGGTGCCCTGCATTTTTGTCATCAAATAAGCAAAATCTATTAGACCAAAATTTAAGGGCATATGTAATACTATATTACTATAAAATAATTATGCAATGTGATATATATTTCACCTCAAATCCCAGATCTTAACCGTGCCATCCTCTGAACCAGAATACATCCAATTCCCATCACACTGGAACCCAACTGCCATTACATTATTGGTATGTGAATCATAGCTCATTACCTGCCACACAATCAGGAACATAAATTATTTGGAACAAAAAAAGAAACAATTTTTTAAAGTAAGTGTATCAATTTAAAAGACATACTGGCTGAGGGCTATTTGAGTTAACATCAAACAACCGTATGTGAGGATTACCAGCTGCAGCCAGGTAGCGTTTATCCGGGGTTATCTCCAGCCGGTTTACTTGCTATACAAATTAGACATTACAAAATTAGTACCACATTACAGAACAAAAAAAAAAAACACCAGAATCCATTCTCCACGATAAATTAGTAGCAGTCACCATCTAACAAAAGACATATGTAGAAACACTAAAACAGCTAACTTTTGAGCATATCATCATAAGTCATAACACTTTAAGACAAACATACAGGAATAGAACATTCAACAGCAGAGCAAATCGGCTACAATTCCTTTCGAAACTTAAAAATGGAACAGCAGAAAGTTTATGCAAGTTAACTTTTGTCCTCAAATTACACATAAAGCATGTGTCTGATTATCTTGTGTTTCAAATATTATATAATACCAGTTACGGGTTTGGTTTCAGGAGCCAAAAAATGGTATAAAGTATCCCTAACAAATGCAAAGCTAGATCGATTCTTGTTTTTGAACAGTTACAAAAACCAGAACAAAAAAAAAACAGGAATCGAAAAAGAGAACAAACCGAATCAGGATACTGGATGGTGCGGTAGCAGCGGCCACTCTTGGCCTCCCAAAATCGAATGGTGTGATCATAGCTGGCAGTGGCAAGTATCACTGTTGGCTGGCTCATCCTATAATACAAATATTCTTCTTCTTTTTCTTCTTCTATCAATCAACATTTATCTATCAATGGAAGACCTAATATGATTGGATTGATCAGAATCTATTGAATCTGAATGTTAATGAACTAACAATATCGAAAATAAAGTGTGATGGACGTTTCTAGAAACAAGGGAATGAAAATAACCTAAGTGAGGATGGAACCGTGAGAGCAACCGCTGCAGGAAGATCGCGGTCACCCAGTGTTGCTACCGCCGCTGACGACGGTGCCAGGAGCAAGCCGTGCTAGTCAAATCACCAATTTTCTTCATGACTCGCGTTCTTTCCATTCCCAACATCAAAACGCGCCGTTTTCACCTTTTTTTAGTAACTAACTAATTCGAGAATAGTTTTACAGTTTTACCCTTTTCTATACGGGTTGGGCCTGTTTTACTTTTAAAAATGGTTTGGTTTTATTATGGATTTCTCCAAGGGGTTTGCTAAGGGCACTCTGCATTTTGCTTGGGACATCCTGCATTTCCAAAATACCCTTGTTCACCCTACATAAAAGTTTTTTCTAACTACTCACAGTTTTTTCCCACAATTTTCGTGACACTCGCAAATAACAAAATAAGGTTCGCAAATAAGGGAAATACTCGCAAATTAGGTATTTGCGAGTGTTACAATTTAAATCCCACTCACAAATTAGGTACTTGCGAGTGGCGCAAGTACCTAATTTGTGAGTGGTTTTTTTTAACACTCGCAAATTAAACACTTGCAAATTAGGTATTTGCGAGTGTACAACATTGTACTCTCGCAAATACCTATTTTGTGAGTGGTATTTATTATTTTTTTTTGCACGTTTTACCTCTATTATTAGGTATTTATTTTATTTTGTTTGTTTGATTCTAGTGTTATTGGTCGATTGCAAAAATGGGGTTCAATATTTCCACCACGTAATCTTTCACATCATAATGAACACAATCCAATAAATTTAGATGACGATTGACTAATAAAACATGTTGTTGTTGTTTGTTGTACTTTTATATTTACCTTTACTTTTATATTGTTTGTTTGACATGGGTTTTGGCTTAGTCTTCCGTGTTTGTTCTTTTTCCCTTTTTTCTAATAAATTATGGCAGAAGTACTATTTTTCTTTTTAGATGTTTTTTTCCTAAGGAAGGTTTTGCATCAGAAGGTTTTAACGAGGCTCATTTCCTTCTTTGCCTTTTGAAAAAACTCAACTGTTAAATTTTGCGCGTTTCCTTCACTCGCAAATATGTTATTTGCAAGTAGTCCAAAGGAAGGAAAAAAATATTTTAATTTTTGCAGGGGTATTTTTGTCAACTCATGGAATATGTAGGGTGCCCCAAGCAAAATGCAGGGTGCCCTTAGCAAACCCCTTCTCCAAAAACAACAAAAAAAGGGTTTTACATTGGACAAAAAAGAGGTTTAGTTAGTTTTACTTATTGATCAAGGAAAAAAAATTGGTTTTACATTAATTTAGGACTTCAATTAGGGATCTAAACTAGAGAGGGCGGGGAAGAGTAGTAACCCTGATCTTACCTGTCCCACTGGATGAATAGGCCAACCCGTAAACGCCCTCATATATGCACGAGTATTTCAATGTGAGCTTCGAACATATTTATGAATATTTACGGTAAACCCTAATTTAGTACTTTTTTTTTCTTTCTTTTTTTCTTCTTTTAAAGGGATCAATAGTGGTTCTTCCTTAATTTATGTACTTCAACCAACACATTAATAAAAAAAATTCAACTCACAAGCTGACTTTAGTATATTTAGTCTCATAAGTCTAAACAAGAGTAGTTAAAATCATATTTAACACAATTCAAAAGCATGCTTAAAGCATGATATGAATAATATTTTCCACGTAGCAAATACCCACATGTATAGATATCTCAATATGTAAACAAAAGTAGTTAAAATCATATTTAACACAATTCAAAAGCATGCTTAAAACATAATATGAATAATATTTTCCACGTAGCAAATACCCACATGTATAGATATTATTAGAAAAGATTATTTACATGTTCTAATAGATATCTCAATATTCTCCACGACGCGTTAATAAATAAGTAGAGAAAATACTTGTTTATTTTACCTGTATATACCCATACTTATCCATATCCAACCTATTGCAGATTTTATCCACAAATATATATCTGTGGGTTCAAGTTATTTTAGCATCCTTAATTTTAATTTTTCGAGTAACCATTTGCCGATGGGCTCATAGAAGGTCCCACGTGGGAGGGAGGATGAGTAAACTTATGCATCTAGTTTTATATCTTGCAAAAGTTATTTTACTACAATTATCATTTTTCTAAATTGTCATTTTATATCCTTTCATAATTTTTTCCTTTCATTTACATATTTTATGATTTTTATTATTTCAAAACTTTCAACTTTATCCTTTTATAGTTATCATACTAAAACATATAGACAAATAACAACAAAAATACCAAGTGAAAAGGGCTCAGATTTCTTAATTACATGGTACTAGGCTTTTGAGTTTATGTGTATTGTTCCGGACTGGGCCGAGGCCCAATCCGAAGATCCACCTTCCAAGCCCAATCTGAAGTTCTGTCCATGTCGCTCCACCTTCCCTCGAGACCACATCGACGCGGCCGACCCAACGGTTCTCAGCATTAAAGAATTAACTGCCGACTCCCGGGTTTCACGGAACGGTTACTCATCGGTAACCGTCCTCAACTCATATTTAAAGAGACCGCGTCAAACGGTCGAGGTAATGATTATTTTTCCACCTCTTCTCTCACCTCTTACACACACTGACTTGAGCGTCGGAGTGTTTGCAGGTACACCACCCCAACACGCCGTCGTCATCCGTCGCGAGCGCAACCGTATTGCTTCCCTCCGGTCATCCTCTGAAGTTCTGTTCAGAACATTGGCGCCGTCTGTGGGAAATCGTTTCTGATTTCATCTTCTTTGTCGAAGTCTCCCTTCTTCACTCGACGATGACTGGATCGAAGCGTCAGGTCGCGACTAGCAGTTCCACTCATGCGAACGCAGATCTTGAACCACCTCACCATGAACCTGTTAATTTCATCGGTGAATATGAGAGACAGAGGAATAACCTTCCGCCTCAGATCGCGATGACGCCGTTCGATCGTTGTCGCCAAACCGATGCTGAACAGACCGCCGCCATCCTCATTCGCGAGTTCCGCGAATTCATTCGAAGCCATGCCGAAGAGATGCATGCTCAGAATCAACGCCATGCCGAAGCGATGCATGCTCAGAATTAACGCCTCGATCGAATGGAGAATCAGCAGAAGGAACTCTCCGCTCGCGTTGCCACACAGATCGAAAACAGAAAAGATCGAGTCTCTCGTTCTCCTCGGAGATCGAAGGAGTCTGAAAATCCCAGATCTGTTCATCGCCACCACCGTGGCACGACTCCACACCGCTCTGTGCATAGAGCACTCCGCCGTGCTCATTCTGTTTCATCAACTCCTTCTCGGAGCAATGACACGAGTGACTCAAGCGGGGCCTTTGGTCCTTTTACATCCGAGATCATGAAATTCCCGATTCCGAAGCATCTTCAGAAACCACCCGCTTTGGACTCATACGACGGCACCACCGACCCCGACGAGCATGTTGGTTGCTTTGATATTGTCATGGGCTATCGAGACGCCCAAGGGCCGGTGAAGTGCAGAATCTTTCCCCTCACTCTAAAGAAGGCAGCGTTGTCTTGGTTCCAGACTCTTAAGAAAAATTCCATTGGTTCGTGGACTGAGCTCGTCGACCAGTTCTCCGCGCATTTCATCGCTGCAAAGTCCAACCCAAGTCGACGGTGACCGGCCATAATTCAAACAGAAGAAAGATGAGTCTATCGAGACTACGTCGAGCGCTTCAACAAAGAAGCCATTTTGGTGAAGAAATGTTACGACGAGATGAAGTCAGATTTGCTAGAGCGAGGCCTGATCGAAGGAAATCTATTCAAATCGACGTTGGTGTCGATAAACCGAAGACCTGAACGAGTTCCTGGCGAGCTCGTAAATTTATGAATTACGGAAGAGAAGTTGATGGCATCAAAAGCCAAAGACAAATCCCAGAGTAACATTGACAATCACAAGATTATCTGAGAAGAACTTCGACCTCCTTGACGAATGCAGGAGCTTGCGGCCTCAGAGGTCGCAGTGAAATGTAAAAACGCGGCAAAGATGAAGAAATATTATAGTTGAAACAAATGTATCCTAAACACATAAATGTGAAGCGGTGAAGTATGATTGAAGAAATACGTAATCAGCATTTATTTACTATCAAAACCTTGCACCTCGATGGAACCTCGTCGAGACCGCGTGCATGAGCTCGTGATAAAGCCTTGTGCGCTGGGCACAAGCACTGCGGATCGACCTGCGTCGAGACCGCGTGCACGAGCTCGTGATAAAGCCTTGTGCGTTAGCACAAGCACCGATGAAGAGATCAACCTCGCGTCGAGACCGCGCACGAGCTCATGATAAAGCCTTGTGCGTTGGCACAAGCACTGCGGATCGACCTCGTCGAGACCGCGCGTGCACCACCGCGTGATAAAGCCTTGTGTGCTGGCACAAGCACCGATGAAGAGATCGACCTCGTCGAGACCGGCGTGCACGAAGCTTGTGATAAAGCCTTGTGCGTTAGCACAAGCACTGCGGATCGACCTCGCGTCGAGACCGCGCACGAGCTCGTGATAAAGCCTTGTCGCGCTGGGCACAAGCACCGATGAAGAGATCGACCGCGTCGAGACCGCGCCCACGAGCTCGTGATAAAGCCTTGTCGCGCTGGGCACAAGCACTGATGAAGAGATCGACCTCGTCTTTGAGACCGCGTGCACGAGCTCGTGATAAAGCCTTGTGTGTTGGCACAAGCACTGCGGATCGACCTGCGTCGAGACCGCGTGCACCACTCGTGATAAAGCCTTGTGCGCTTGCACAAGCATCTCTACAAATGTGGATACGCAGCCAAAGACTCGAGCGACCTACCAGGCCCACCTCCGCAATTTCAAAATTCGCACGGCTTTAAACTTCGGCTACATCGTTGACCTTGATTATTTGATGACCTCAACCTTGCCGCTTGGACACCGGATCAACTACTCTCACAGGGAAGTATAAAACTTCGACTACGAGCACTTTACTCGAGATAAAAATTAATGCTAACTTTATTACATCAAGTTGTTGCAAATTGTCTATACTTTGATAGAATGTAACTCGTGCCGAGACCGTGACAAAGCCTTGTGCCTTGCACAAGCACCTGATGAGGAGATCGACCTCGCGCCGAGACCGCGTGCACGACTTCGTGACAAAGCCTTGTGCCTTGCACAAGCACTGCGGATCGACCTCGTCTGCGAGACCACGTGCACGAGCTCGTGACAAAGCCTTGTGCCTTGCACAAGCACATCAAGCCTCGTGTCGAGAACTGCCTCAGCAGACGTGGAACACGAAGGTCCCGAACGAACTAATGAACAAGCACGACATGACGACACTTGCAGTTCCTTACGAACAAGGACGTCGAACGTCGACATCAACGAACTTCGACAACAAGTCACCACCTCGACATTCGAGCTAGCGACTTGGGGGGCAACTGTTCCGGACTGGGCCGAGGCCCAATCCGAAGATCCACCTTCCAAGCCCAATCTGAAGTTCTGTCCATGTCGCTCCACCTTCCTTCGAGACCACATCGACGCGGCGGACCCAACGGTTCTCAGCATTAAAGAATTAACTGCCGACTCCCGGGTTTCACTTTACTCATCTACTCGCAGAACCGTCCTCAACTCATATTTAAAGAGACCGCGTCAAACGGTCGAGGTAATGATTATTTTTCCACCTCTTCTCTCACCTCTTACACACACTGACTTGAGCGTCGGAGTGTTTGCAGGTACACCACCCCAACACGCCGTCGTCATCCGTCGCGAGCGCAACCATATTGCTTCCCTCCGGTCATCCTCTGAAGTTCTGTTCAGAACATGTACTCCCTCCGGAACCATTTATAAGAAAAAAAGTAATTTTCAGATTCGTTAAAAAATGTATGTATCTGGTCTAAAAAATGGACCAGATACATACATTTTTTAACGAATCTAGAAATGATTTTTTTCTTATAAATGGTTCCAGAGGGAGTATGAAAAAAATAATGTAAAGAGTCATTGGCATACAATTGTACTCCAACATATTAGTCTCTCATGCATCTACTGGGCAGAGCCGGTCCAACATATTTGTAGGATAAAACAAATTTTAAGTGAGACATATTTAAAGCTAATAATAGAAAATCAGGGTTTTTTTAGGTATATATAATTTATATAATATTAAATAAATAAATAAAATATTAAATGCATTCACTGGATTGATTAATTTTGTTGTTGAATTAATTAGTGGAAAAAAGTAGTGACTGAAATTAATACTATTACTAATCATAATTACAATAATTATTGTGAGAGAAACACAAATTAAACTGTTGGTTATATAGTGACAACATAAGTAAGCAATAATTAATGCATACTACAAGCAATAAAAAAATTTTGGGGCCTAAGCCCTTGCTTTGGGGATGGGCGACCTTGCTAGGGTGAGATAATAGAAAAAATACATTGATTTAAAATAAATTTATAAAATTACGTATTTTATTACATATATTTATTTTAAATAGAAAAAAGATACATCAATATACTAAGTGTTAAGTATTGTTTTATTACTTATTTATAATTTGTATTATTTTTAGTCTTACTGCTGCAATTTTTTTTTTAAAAAAAAATATGGTTGTGGAATAATATTTATTTAATTTATTTTGTATATGTTTCATTGAGAATATATTTCAATTTTTTATACTAATGATATCAGCATAAAATTAAAAGTTTTATAAATATAAATGAGATAATAATTTAAATAAAAAGTTCACATAGTACACTATGAACTAATTTTTTTATTTAATTTTTCGATAGTTAAATTGTTTTATTGGAATGAATAATATTTTTCTAATGAAAAATTAAATAATAATGAAGTTCGAACATTAAAAGTTAATTAAATTAATAGTGATAAATATTTAAATTAACTTGACCTTATTGAAGCTTAAATCCGACATTTTACATGATATTGTTTAGAAATATAGACAAGTGAAGTGGATTGTGGAACAAAATTACATTGGTTTTATTTAAATTAAAAATAGAACTGTTCAGCTTCAAGCCCTTTCTTGCATTGAGGAGCTTGAGTTAGATATATAATGACGTAATTGAATCTAATTTTAAAGGTGCAGTACCCTAAGGCATAACTCTCTGAGTTAGGTGTTGTTATAGATGATTGCCTCTATATTCTTAAAAAACATCAAAACCTTGTGTTAATTAAGGTGTATTAGGAGACAAGCTAATAGAATAGTTCATTCATTAGTTAGAATAAGAGTTGCACTATCCTTAATTTTGATAATGCACCAAATTATAATCATTCCATTTTTTTCTAGTGAAATGATGTAAGTTGTTTTTGGTAAAAAAAGAATGATGACTCAAATTTAATTTACAGAAATAAATATATGTAATGACCCTCAAAGACTATAAAAAAAAGAGAATGATGGCTTAAATTTAATTTACATAAAAAAATATATGATGACCCTCAAAGACTAGTCTAATGATTTGGATATAAAGTTAGTGTATAGATAGATAAGCCTTATCCTTCCTTTATGTCAAAATAAATAAGCCTTGTCTTTATATAAACTTGTTTTTCTCACATAATATCCTTCTCTTATAACGTCATTTTTTCACCTGTCACACCATTTTATTTCTCCCATTTTCTCTTTCTTCCTTTGCTCTTTCATATTTTGTAATTTTTCTCTTTTGTATACCACTCACATACGAATGGGATTTGAGAGGATAATTGTTCATCCTTAGCTTTATTTATATAGTATATAAAAAACTAGTATGGTGTCATAATGAATTAATGGTTATTACAAAAAACTTTTGATGAATCAGTGACTGGTTCACCCTTAACTAGCAAGTCTTGCTTGCTTGAAAATTCTCCCCTTTTCTTTTTCTTCCCATTTCACGTATACTGGCTTTTTCCGAGAAGCCAGATTGGTCAAAACATAACATCTTATTTTACATTTTTTTTATATAAAAAATTTAGGGCGAGGGATGGCGCCCCAGTCCAAGGCATGGAAGACCTCCGGGCTCTTTGAACACTTACGAAGGTAATTACATTTACCTCACCCCAAGGGAACTAGTGGGACTTGAGCCCACGGTATGTCGGATGCAAGTCCTATCATGCTCCACTAGGCCAACCTCTCGGGGTTGTTATTTTACATTTTTCTGGCATATACTCCCCCGTCCCTTAATATAAGACTTTTTTAGTAAAAAAAAAATGTATCCCTTAATATAAGACCATTTTCAAAGACCAAGTTGTATTAAATTTTTCTTTTACAAAATTACCCCTATACCAAGGTGTATTAATTCTCTCTCTCTTAATAGTCTTGAAAAATGAGAATAGTAACTTAGGAAAAATAGCACACATGTTGTACAAATTTAATGTTAATAACTAACAAAACCCACTTTTTTAAGGGACGTGAAATGGTCAAAGAGGGTCTTATATTAAAGGAGGAAGAAGGGTGTACAAACTTAAGATTTTCACGAGAATTAATAAACTTGTTTGGCCTCCTGGGCATAAATTCAAATGTGAATTGGTGTCACTGTCAGCGACACCGTGAATCACAAGACACTGTTAATTGTTGTATTTGCTGTTGCGGCTCTTGTTCCTTGGTTTCTTCAGCTTCCTGGACTAACTTAACCAAACGATTCTGCATCTCCTTGCTCTTACCCCATAGAAGAATGTATAATCCAATCATCACCAAGATGGATCCCACCACACTAAACAAAAGCAGGGTAAATTAAAAAAAAATCAAATCAAGGGTCGTGGTCTTTCATTATCTTCAATTATTCTTAACATTTTCTGTTTATTTTCAGTCTTATACAGGTGAATGATTGTTATCTCGAATAATAAATAATTTCAGTAGGTGTTATTGTTTTGACGTATGATCAGTTACTGTTATAGAAGAATTGAGGAGCCTCTTCAGGCATAAATGCATTGTTAGGGTTTTTTAAATATGCAGTCGAATATAGGTTTAATCATTTGTTGCTCCATGAATTATTTAAGAATTTTTAATTAGTTTCTTGAACTTAAAAATTGTAATTGAATAACAGAATTTATCAATAATTTGTAATCGAGTCTCTAAATTTTAATCGAGTTTCTGAACTTTTAAATAATTTTTAAACAGGTCCCTGAACTCTCTACTTTAACATGGATTCGATTACAAATTATTTAAAAGTTTAGGGACCTGATTAAAATTCAGAAATCCAATTACAAATTACTGATAAGTTCAAGGACCCATAATTTTTTTAGTTCAGTGACCTATTTAAAAAAAAATTTAGTTCAGACACTTAAGAACTAATTAAACCGAGATTATAAATGGTAAACCATTATAAATATTGATTGAAAAAATAACAATTCAGATTGTAATTAATTCTACGCACATAGACATGTATAACAACTCATCACATTGTTTAAATTTCACTTTCTATTTTTCCTTTGAAATGACTCAAGAAATTGTTAGCAACACTTTTTTAAACACACTCTTTATAGTAGATACATATTTTTTTTATAAAGTTAGCGCACTTGGTAAATTGATCACCTTTTTTTGAAAATATATTTACTTTTAAAAGCCAATTATAGAAAGTTCGTCAAAGAGTGCTTAAAAGTATGTATTACTGTCATTGCACAATGAGTACTTCCAAAGTTTTCCTAAATAAGATTAATCTCATATCTATAAGGCATAAAAAAAAAAAATTTGGTAGTACTCACCTTCCAAGATAGAGTTGCTCATGCAGGAAAGGGATATCAATCATGGCTGCCATTATCTGAACAAGAGGGCTAAATGCTGCAGTAAAGACAGGACCCCTCTTCTTGACACACCATGACATGCCAACAAAACACAAGCCTGATCCAATCATTCCCTGTAAACACAATGTTTCACTTTATTAACCAAGTCATAATTAATTCAAAAATTAGATTCCACTCAAAATTATTTTTCTCCTTTCTACTATTGTCAATTGTCATTATTAGATGCCTTTATTATCCTCTCTCTTTTTAACAGAATAGTAACTCAAATCAGGAAACAGGCAGTTAGGCACAGCTGTCTACAGCCTAAGAAATTGCCACCCTTTTCCCAAAGTTCTTTCTCATGACTTGGAAGAGTGGACTTACAGCATACAAAATAGCAATTATTTGTATCTTTCCTCTGAGAACCCAAATGGACAAGTTGTGATCAATGAACAAACAAATGACAGCTGATTGAATGGCTCCAAAGAAGTTCATGATGGCTGTGCTAGAATACTGGCAAGGGTATCTCTTGCTTATTTTTGACTGTAAAATGAACCAAGAAGACCAAAAGAGGGTTCCCAAAATCAAAGCTATCACACCAATAGTCCATCTCTCAGGTGTCCTTGTAGATGCTAGCTTCACTGCAGAACTCACAGCCACGGGAGCTGAAGACTGATAGTGAGAAAAATTAAACAGCGCCTTTCCTTTGTAAAGTGTTAAAAAAAGTGCGCCCCCTACACACACCAATGTACCAAGAATCTTCGCTCTCCCACTGTTGCATTTGATGTTCACAGTCTCTATCCTGTAATGGAAAGAATAAAAAAGAAACAAAGAACACAGTTACACCACATCGAGTGACACTTAAGGTTTTAATAAAAAAAAAAAGAAAAAAAAAACCCACCACCGCGATTTAGGCCGCGATATTAAGGTTTTTTTTATGTTTCTGCGGCCGCGATTGAGGCCGCATTAGTCAAGATTCTCTACATTTGATCATGATTCTCTGTCATATCAAGGATCGAGACGGAACCATGACCATGATTTAAAACGTTGTGTGTATGTATATGTTGGAATAAATGAATAACATAGCTTAGATTCTTACCCAAATGGCAATGCCAGTATGAACGTGATCACTGGCACCATGTTGATAAAAGCACAAGCAAATGTAGCAGAAGTATATTGGATCCCCAGAAGGAAAAAGTATTGAGTGACTGATGCCCTATAAAGAAAAGTATTCAATAAGCGTCTCACTACAACCATGTTAACCACTGAACAAATAATTGGGAAGTAAATAAGAAAAAAAAAAGTACTAGTGAGAAAGAGGTAACATGAAATGGTGTTTTTATAACTAACCCAACAATGGCACTGAAGAAGAGGTAGCATAAAATTCGAAATGTGAGCCTTGGTCTGCCATTTCTGCAATAAAAATATGGTCATAATTATAAGATCTCTAATTTCCCCTTCAGGTGTACATAGATTTATTCCAGCACACATCTTCAAGATCAAGATTATTGACTAATTATTAGCTTAACATTCTTGACTCTTGAGGCTAAAGTAAGTTCAAAATCATTCATTAACAATATGAAAGACTCACAAAAAAATAGGAAGAAGAAGAAGAATACTAAATCAGGGAACTGGGGATGCCTACCTTTCCAAAAAGTAGCCCATTGGGGCAATGAAAATGGTAGCAATTGAGAGACGGTATGTGATAAAAACCAAATGGTTCATTCCTTCCTCAAGGACTTTCTTGAGAAGAATATTCACTACCGCCAAAGAAAAATCAATTGCTATCATTACTATAAAAGGTTTCCATTCATCACAACTCTTCATTTCAGCAATGCAATGAAATTCTATATGACAGCTCTTAAGGGGGTAGAGTGAGGCCTTCCCTTCCTTATGTTTTTATTTGGTGGAAAGAAGTTATATATGGTTGCAGTGTCATAATAGAGCTTCCTGTTGATTTATATTAAAAAATATTCCAGAATAAGTGGTAAGAAAGCAAGATTAAATTCTGCAGTCACATCAAACACTTTAAGTAACCAACTCTGACAATAGTTTAATATCTATGCTCTTCCTTTTGCTTTCTTTTGACTGATCCTCTACAATAGAAGGAAATTATTCCAGAATCATTTTAAGGGCTGGTACAAAAAATTTGTAGGTTGATTCATAATCTATGGTCCTGATATTGTTGGCCTAATATAGGCCACGAGTTTTTCATTTACATAATTTCATTTAGGCTGTTATGTTCTTTATGTTTGTCCCTCTTTTTTTTTCCCTTGGTGGACAATTGAACCATCTATTCTATGATATCATTGACAGGCATCTTTTGGGTGGGAATGTAGTTGAAGAAAATGGTGCCTCCCCCTCTCTCATGTTCATGGCATCTAATACTTTTTATCTTTTGTAATAGAATGAGCAACAGCCCCAACTTAAAAAAATGGAAAGCTGGAACAAGTTGTCAAATCTTAAAGCAATTTAATCACTTCAATAACCAAGAGAATAATATAGTGGTGCACAAAGCAAGGGAAACCTTTTAAGACATGAAAATTAAGGATCAATGAAATTGAAGTTGAAAATCTTCAAGTGGCTTGCCCTAGGAATTATATTCTTTAATTTAATAATACATAAAAACTCAAATATGGTACTCTGAGATTTTGAAAGTAGTTTTTGCTTTCAAAATTTGTTGTGATGTCTTTGGTGTATCAAAAACAGAATGAATTTTCTATGTTTTAATAGCCAAATGTTGGTCTCAAACAAACGCAGTTAACCTAGAAATCAAGTAAATGATGGTGAAATTCTTGTACAGTGCCATAGTGATGCACCAAACCAATCAATCATGCTGTGATATGATATATGCCACAAAAATTAAATCCTTTCTCCCAGATTAATGATATTTCTGCCATTCACTGTGACACACAAAATACAAGTAGATGTATGTGAGAATCTCTTAAAATCCTAGATGGCTTTCACACTTTGACCAAAAGTGTTCAGGGTTGTCTAGAACCCTGTTATAAAGCCCTTAGAGCTCATCAATCTCAAAAAGAGTACAGAAATCTCAAGGTGTAAAAGCAGTGATGGCCACACCATGAAAAATTGATGACCAATCATCTCTGTTAATTCCCTCTTGATATTTCATCTATCAATTCTTGAACATATGCTAATTTTTTACTCTAATTGATTGGTTGTTTGCATATTATCTCTGGTTTAAGTTGTTTGGCTTGGCTTTGGAGTTTGTTTGTTCATCTAGCAACACTTTTTATTGTCCATACTGCCCTCATGATTATGGTGAGTTTCATAGTCATGGAATTTAGAGAAAATATTGATTCAAAGGTTAATTTAGCAACCAGAAACTTCCAAGGACCAATATGAAAATGCGCTCTTTAGTTGAATTATTTCATGTAATGTTTTAGTTGAGTTAACTGTAACAAGAAATATCAATTAGATTTTCTTCCGGACAATATCTTTAAAGTTTTCATTAACAAATATAAAGCCATCACTTTTTAAAACATCACATTCCACCAATAAATTCTTTGCCTATAAGTCTTCAAAGGGAATTTGCAGGAGAAAAGATGTTGGACATTTAATTTATTTTCCATACATACTAGTATGATACCCCTGTATTCGCACGGGGCGCGCGTTGTTTGCTACGCTTAATATTTTAAGACAATAATTGTTTATAGCAAATGATATTTTTTATTCAACATATTAAAAATTAACTAATTTTATAGTGAAAATGAATGAAATATTAAATTGTATTAAATATTACTATTTATGTAATTGTGTGACTTGTGTACCATATATGGCTAAGATGAAACAAACATGGTTAGGGTTTTCTTGATTAGATAAATAGTGATCCGGAGTGGCCAAAGGCTCATCTCAAGCAATGGGCCTATCCGACCCAGCCAGGAGGATCCATGTCAAAACAATACTAAACCGAAATGGCTCAAGGCCCACTTCGGGTAACCGACCCGACCCAGGAGATCCACCCACTGGGTGATAAACCCTAGAGATCACTTCGCCACGGCCCGAAACCCTAGAATACAAGCATTGCGGCGCTATCCCTAAAAGCAACCTCCTGACCACGCAACCCTAGAAGCTACGTCGGCCGTTGGATACATCCGACGGTTGACAATCAATCTAGGGTTACTTGGGAGCGTCTACACATCAGCAGCATGGCCTCACCTATAAAAGGTCCATGACCTAAGCAATAAAGGTATGCACTGTTCGTTTCTTACCTCACCTTATTCCGATACTGACTTAAGCATCGGAGTATGTGCAGGTACACCCCCCACCGTCGTCTCCGCCGTGCTCTGCCGTTCGTGATCCTACTTCGGCCACCTCTGAGATCCACTTTGGATCATGTGAATACATGCCTTGACAGGATGGTTTTGATGATTGACAAAAGGGAGCTTTGCAAATAGTCAACCGTGCAAAAAGTGGAAAAAGAATACCAAGACGCCGTCTCAAGAATGATAGTTTCTCAAGTCTTTGGGTTTTGGGTATTTATTTATTTTTATTAAGACTATTTGTAAGTAGTAATAAAAAGCTCTCAATTAAAATAAAATCACACACTCACAAAATGATTTTTATTCTAAAAGTGATTTTATGATATTCATAAATGACGAGCTGAGGTTCCGTGGTCGGCCGAGGAGGTCGCGTGTCGAGCTCTTGTCGCGTGCCGAGCTGAGGTCGCGTGTCGAGCTGAGGTCGTGTGCTGAGGTCGTATGCCGAGCTGAGGAAGTCTCGTGCCGAGCTGTGTGGAGAGGTGCTGTGAGGAGAGGTCGCGTGCCGAGCTGTGAGGAGGTCGCGTGCCGAGCTGAGGAGGTCGCCTGCCGAGCTGTGAGGAGGTCGCGTGCCGAGCTGTGATGCCGAGCTGTGAAGAGGTCGTATGCCGAGCTGAGGAGGTCGTATGCCGAGCTGGAGAGAGGTCGTATGGAAATACGATGTCGAACACCAAGTGGTGTCCGAGAATCTTTTCCGTCCCCGTGTTTTCAATTCTTTCATATTCAACGCAACGGACAAATCCACGCAACGGACAAATCCTGCAACGGGCAAATCTTCAACGGACAAATCTTTTTAAATATGACGCTCCTCCATTGCCTACAAAAACACAGCTCGTGAGCTTTGTAAAAAAAAACAACAACGCACACTTATTTGAGCACAATTTTCTGAGAGCCTTTTATTCTACATAATTTGAGTTGTATTATTTGAGCTTCAATTTGTTATATCTGCACTATTGAGTGTATCTTTCTCGTCTCATTTTATTTGTGAAAATCATTTATTTTTGGGTAGGAATCCCAAGGTGTTCATAGAGAGGTGATATCTCTTGAACGTATTGCTCTGGTTTAGAGTTGTAAAGGTTTCTAGCTGAACCTGATTTAAAAGCTAGTGTCTTAGTGAAAATCCCATAGTGGTTTGCTTTGGGGACAGGACGTAGGCTGTAACGACCCGTTTCCGAACCGCTACCGAGCTCCAGACATACCGAGCTCGAGACACCGAGCTCTAGTTACCCTGTATGCGATGTGTTTTAAAACGATACTGTTGTGCCCTTTAGAAAAGTACGGTCTATATATATTTTTTTTATTATTCTAAGACCAGCTCGTGCACATCAGAGTAATTACAACTTTTCGAAAACATGGTGCAACTAAGACACAAGACATAAATTCTAATAAAACATACATGCATAATATACATATATACCACTCGAAATGATGATGTATACAAAATACAGAGTAATAATGTATAAAGAAATACACCTAAGGTATGACGACTTCAAGAGAGCAATCATACCCTGGCGTACTGGCCAGACTCCCACGCAGGGTCAGCTCCAAAGTAAACCGCCCCACCAGAATAAAGAAACATAACCGCCCAACCGGGTCACAACCACTATACACAAAAACATAGACAAAGCAAATCACGACAAGTATAGGTCGTCGCTCGATCCTCGCCGAGCTCCTCCTCGCCATCATCTGCCGAGTTCCCTCGCACTCGACATCGCCTGGGTAACCATCATAGATTGAAGGTACCACGGAAAGCGGTCAACTTCTCCACAAATCAAGATAAACAAGGCACAAAGAAATAAGCAGACATCATCAGATATCATTCACCAAACGTGACTCGACCATCTCACTCTAGACTCGACTTTTATTCCTAATATCGCCACCGTCCATCCCCAAACCGACGCACAGGTAAGCTACCGTCCAACCCCAAACCGATACCATACATTAATCGCCAGGTCCAACCCCAAACCGATAATGCGACGCTAGTCAATCTCAGTAAACAAAAAGGGGACCTAGCACCCTTAGTTATCCGGGTCACGGCTCAAAAACGTCATACGACTCGCCTAGCTCTCTCACTCGATGATTAGCTCGCCGCAGTCAAGGAGTGGCACATAAAATTACTTGATCACATATCAAATAAAGAGAACATGCTTAATATGAAGAAAACGCAATTCGACAGCAACACGCAATTCATGGCATATATTCAATTTCATATCAAATAATGCATAACTCAATCATATCACAACATTACATGCTCGACAAGCAAATCAAGGAATCCATACATAGGAATATAACAAAAAAATAATCCTAGAATGTCTAGAAGTGCCCTTACCGAACTCCAAGCTAATGCTGCTCGACAACGACCTCGACACGGCTGTCTTCAAACGAGCTCGACAACGACTCCTCTTACTCGATCTCGACACGTACGGCTCTCAGTCGACCTCGGTTTCGTGTTCTCGTACACCCGGATCTCCTTGCAGCACTATCTCGGAAATCACACTGCCTAATACGAGTACAACTTAGTTCGATCTATGGGTTCTAATAACACTTAGCTCTCATTATCCCAATCTTAACCACAACCCAAGTAAACATTAAAACTCAAAACTTAAACAAATATAACCAGAATTCAAACATTACAATTTAACTCCTTTTCTCTAAAATTTTATTAAAACTTCTTTCATACATCACCAGACAAAACCATTTTTCCTCTAACACAAAGTTAGGGTTTTCGATCAAAAGTTCATGAAAAAGGTTATATGATTCTATAACAAATAAATCAACAACAACATCGACAAGAAGCAACGTACAACATACTAAAACAAGAAATCAAAACAAACCAAATAGGGAGGGTTTTGGGCACTGCCTATTGCAGAAAACAGAGAAAACAATTTGTTTTACAAGCTCAAATAATTGGTTAGAAAGGTCGGTCATGTCATGAAGAAGAAAACCCATTAATATGACATGATTTGGAAGCATAAAAACTAGCTAAAATGGAAGGAAGAAGTGGCGCTAAACAGTAGCATGAAGGAAGAGGAAATTCTGTTTTTCATACTTCAACTGATGGTCGAGATGGTGATATATGTCGAGGAGATGATGAGGAACAAGATTGATGAAGAAGGTTTGTGCAGAGGCTCAATGGAACTCAAGGTTCTTCGATGGAGGTTTGGAGAGGAAGAGGAACTCAGAGAAGAAGGAAGAAGAAAGAAGAAAAGAGAAAGTGAGTGTTTGTGAGAGCTGATCGTGATATACAGCTGGGAGATAAACCATTTAAATGAATTTTTCTTTCTTAAAAAAAACAGAAATAAGTGACGTGTAACTACTGTTATGAGATGCTAATCCCATCAATCATTCTACCCATCTAATCTCTTCTCTCTCATGATTACCCTCTAATCTATAGGTTTCAGATCTAAAACACAGCAACGAGAACTGCAACCGATAAAATAAATATTACAAACAATAGAATCATTAGCGCTAAATAACGTTCGTAAAGATACGAGTGTTATCATCTCGACACGATGTCGACCAGGGTGCTCGTGCAAGCGCACAAGGCTCTAACACGAATTCGTGCATGCGGCCTCCTCAGTTCGGTACGCGACCTCATCAGCTCGACATATGACCTTGGCACGCGATCTTGGCACGCGATCTTGGCACGGATCTCGACCACGAGGTCTTGCACGAGGTCTCGACACGAGATCTCGACGCGAGGTCTCGATACGACGCCCCAATACGAGGTCGATCTCGCCCTCGGTGTTACATAGGCCACAGGGTGTTAGGTGGCGAACCTGGATAATTTGTTGTGTGCTTTTTACTCCTTATCTCTCTACTTTTCACCAATTAAATTTCAGACTTTATTTTATTGTTATTTATATCTTACTATTTACTTTATTTTTAACTCGTTTGCAATTTATTCTTCAAGTGATTTATCTATTTCACATTAATATTTCCGCAACTCATAATTAACACTTATTTCTCCAAAAGTTTTTGAAAGCACCGTTCACACACAATTCACCCCCCTCTTGTGTTTGGAGTCACTTGTCAACAAGTGGCATCAGAGCTAGACTCTTGTATAAAGGACTTAACCGTCTCAAGAGAATGACTTCAAACAATTACGAGGGAACTTCCATGAACAGACCCCCATTTTTCAATGGTGAGGGTATGGTTATTGGAAGGATAGAATGCAAATCTTTCTTGAGGGTGTTGATCTTGATATTTGGGATCTTTGTAGAAAATGGTGCATTTGTCCCCACTCAATCAATTAATGATGAAGTGGTAGACAAACCAAGATCACTTTGGACCGAAGATGATAAGAAAAAGGTCCAATACAATTTGAAAGCTAAGAACATCATCACTTCTGCTTTAAGCTACGATGAGTTCTATAGGGTCTCAAATTGCAAGACTCTAAAGAAATGTGGGACACCCTTCTATTGACCCATGAAGGTACTACCGAGGTCAAGAGGGCTCGAATGAACACATTAACCCATGAGTATGAGTTATTTAGGATGAAACCAAGTGAAAACATACAAGATATGCAAAAAAGGTTCATCCATATAATAAACCATCTCAGAGCTCTTGGGAAAGTCTTCAGTAATGAAGATTTAATTAATAAAGTTCTTAGATGTTTAAATAGAAACTGGCAACCCAAGGTCACTGCTATAGCTGAATCTAGAGACTTATCTTCTATGACCTTGGCTACTTTATTTGGAAAATTGCAGGAACATGAACTTGAACTAAATCGTCTCATGGAAAGCGAAGAAGCTGATAAGAAAAAGAAAGGGCTCGCCCTCAAAGCAAGCATTGAGGAACCTGACGATGACGAATGTGATTTCCTCGAAGATGAAAATAATGAGGAAAACATGAGTCTAATGGTTCGCAAATTCAAGAGGTTCATGAGACTCAGAAACAAAGGTAAGTTCCCAAGCTCTCAAAAGAAAAGTGATGAAACAACTTCTTTTAATCCTACCTGCTACAAGTGTGGAAAGAAAGGTCACATAAAACCCGATTGTCCTCAAAACCAAACGAGGAATGAGAAATTTGAAAAGAAACCACCAAAGGATTCGAAGGGAAGAAGAGCTTACATTGCCTGGGATGATAATGATATGGATTCTTCTGATGAATCTAAAAATGAAGAGGCTCACCTTAGTCTAATGGCAAATCATGATGAAGATGAGGTAATTTTTTATGATCCTGACTCTCCTTTAACTTATGATGAATTACTTGCTGCTTGTGAAGAATTCAATAATGAAACGATTAAACTTGGAAAAATTATTCGTTCTTCTAAGAAAACCATCTCTTCTCTTGAATCAAAAATTGAAATTTTAAACAAAGAGATAGTGATTCTTAAAGAAAAACAAGTTGCTGTGATTGAAACTTCTCCTCCCATATCTTGTGAAAATAAAAATGATGAAGTTTTAAAATGCAATGAGTGTAGTGTTTTAAAAAATAAGGTTGAGGATTTAAATAACACTCTTGCAAAATTTACGATGGGAAGAGATAATCTAAACATTATTTTAGGAAACCAAAAAGGTACTTTTGGAAAAGCTGGTTTAGGTTATCATCCAAAAATTCATGAAAAATCTTTTAAACTCTTCAATCACAACAAACCCTCAAGTAGTCCTTTCATTAAATGTTTTCATTGTGGTAGAAAAGGTCACACTGCTTCCATTTGCAATATTAGGAAAAACAAGAATGTGGTTGGCAAAAAGATATGGATTCCAAAGGGTACTTTGCCAAAAACTAACTCATCTGGACCCAACTTAGTTTGGGTACCAAAGGTTAAAAATTAATCTGTTGTTGTAGGTGTGCTTGAAAGCCAAGGACTTAAATTGGTATCTTGATAGCGGCTGTTCAAAGCACATGACAGGAGACAAAAGCAAGTTCTCCTCATTGGTACCTAAGAATAGTGGTTATGTCCGGTATGGTGACAACAACAAAGGTAAAATTCTTGGGATTGGTTCTATTGGTAAGAGTCCTAATCCCACTATTGAAAATGTTTTGTATGTGGAAGGTTTGAAACATAACTTGCTAAGTATTAGTCAACTTTCTGACAAAGGCAATAATGTTATATTTGATTCTTCAAAATGCATGGTCGTAAATTCTTTTAATAAATAAAAGTACAGTTTTTGTTGGATCTAGAATTGGAAATATCTATATGGTTAATTTAGATGAACTACCTTCAAATGATGCATGCTGTCTTTTTAGTAAAGAGAATGAATCTTGGCTATGGCATAGAAGAATGACTCATATTCACATGGATCATCTTAATAAATTGGTTCGTAAAGACTTAGTAATTGGTTTGCCAAAGATTCGTTTTGAAAAAGATAAACTTTGTGATGCGTGTCAAAAAGGAAAACAAGTAAAGGCATCTTTCAAATCTAAAAATATTGTTTCTACAAACCGGCCTTTACAACTTTTACATATGGATTTATTTGGCCCTTCTAGAACTAAAAGCTTTGGTGGCAATTACTATGCTCTTGTTATTGTGGATGACTATTCTCGCTATACATGGACTTTATTTATTTCTCACAAAAATGATGCTTTTAATGCTTTTCGAAAACTTGCAAAGGTTATACAAAATGAGAAGGGACTTAACATTGCTTCCATTCAAGTGATCATGGTGGGAATTTGAGAATGAAGCATTTGAAGCATTTTGCACGTAAAATGGCATCGATCACAACTTTTCGCTCCAAGGACACCGCAACAAAATGGAGTGGTTGAAAGGAAAATCGGTCTCTTGAAGAGCTAGCGAGGACGATGCTCAATGAGACTAACCTTCCTAAGTACTTTTGGGCACGCCGTGAGCACCGCTTGCTATGTGATGAATCGAGTTCTTATAAGGCCGATCCTTAAACAAACACCGTATGAACTCTACAAAGGAAGGAAGCCCAACATTTCCCACCTTCCCCATTTCGGAAGCAAGTGTTTTGTCCTAAACAATGGTAAGAATAACCTTGGAAAATTTGATGCCAAAGCGGATGAAGGTATATTTCTTGGATATTCTATTTCTAGTAAAGCTTTTCGAATTTATAATAAGAGAACTTTGACTATTGAAGAATCTGTGCATGTTACCTTTGATGAGTCTAACCCAAAATCTTTGGTAGAAGATAATGTTGATGATCTTGCGTAAATATTGGGAAATAGTCACTTAGAAGATTCACACGAGTCCAAAGATGAAGATGAAACTCCTTTGTCATAATCTTCTAAGGAATCCCCTCATTCAAATTTACCAAAAGAATGGAGAGTCTCAAAACATCATCCACTTGACAATATAATTGGCGATATCTCTAAAGGGGTAACAACTCGAAACTCTCTTAATCATGCATGTCTTTTCATGGCTTTTGTTTCTCAAGTTGAACCAAAGGACATCAATGAAGCCATTATTGATGAACATTGGACCCTTGCTATGCAAGAGGAATTAAATCAATTTGAAAGAAACAATGTTTGGGAACTAGTTCCTAAACCTAAAGATCATATAGTCATTGGGACCAAATGGGTCTTTCGCAACAAGCTTGATGAAAACGGTATTATTGTTAGAAACAAAGCTAGACTTGTTGCAAAAGGCTACAACCAACAAGAGGGCATAGATTTCGATGAAACCTATGCACCGGTGGCTAGATTAGAAGCCATTCGTATGCTTCTAGCATTTGCATGTGTCATGGATTTTAAACTTTTTCAAATGGATGTAAAGAGTGCTTTTCTAAATGGTTATATTCAAGAAGAAGTATTTGTTGATCAACCTCCTGGTTTTGAAAATTTTGAATTTCCAAATCATGTTTTTAAATTGAAAAAGGCTCTGTATGGTTTAAAACAAGCTCCTAGAGCTTGGTATGATAGGTTGAGCAAATACTTACTTGAAAAAGGTTTTGAAAGAGGAAAAGTTGATACTACTCTTTTCATCAAACATAAGAAGCATGACATTTTACTTGTTCAAATTTATGTCGATGATATAATATTTGGTGCTACTAATGAATCCTTGTGTAAGGAATTTTCTGATATCATGCAAAGTGAATTTGAAATGTCAATGATGGGAGAGCTCAACTACTTCCTTGGTCTTCAAATCAAACAAACAACAGAAGGAATTTTTATAAATCAATCCAAATATTGCAAGGAGTTGCTTAAAAGATTTGGAATGAGCAACGCCAAAGAAATCTCAACTCCAATGAGCACATCATGCTATCTTGACAAAGATGAAGGTGGTAAGTCGGCCGAAGTAAGTAAGTATCGAGGTATGATAGGATCTCTTCTCTATCTCACTGCAAGTCGTCCGGATATTATGTCTAGTGTTTGTATGTGTGCACGTTTTCAAGCAAATCCTAAGGAATCACATCTCTTAGCGGTAAAACGCATCATGAGATATCTCACCGCACACAAACTATGGGTTTATGGTACCCCAAAGGTGCTTGTTGCACACTTATTGGGTACTCGGATTCGGATTTTTGCGGGTTGCAAAATGGACCGAAAAAGCACTAGTGGGACATGTCACTTACTTGGGAATGCCTTGGTTTCATGGCATAGTAAGAAACAAGCCGGTGTGGCTTTGTCCACTTCTTGAAGCGAATACGTTGCAGTGGTAGTTGTTGTGCAGATCATTTGGATGAAACAACAGTTGAATGATTATGGAATCAATCTGAAAACTGTTCCAATTAAGTGCGACAATACTAGTGCCATAAACCTCACGAAAAATCCGGTTTATCACTCCCGGACCAAACACATAGAAATTAGGCACCATTTTATTAGAGATCATGTTCAAAAAGGAGATTGTGTGATTGAGTTTGTGGAAACATCTAAACAACTCGCAGATATTTTTACTAAACCTTTGCCTAAAGGAAACTTCTTTTTTATAAGAACCGAGTTAGGAATTTTAGATCAGTCATGCATTGAATGACTGCGTGTGAGTGCATTTTATTATGAATAAGTTCTAACTTGGGCGTTGGTGCTAACATTTTTATACAGGTTCCGTTACCAAGACTAAAAGTGGAGAAATGCAACCGTCCTTCCTGTAATCGTTAAAATAAAAGTTTGTGCAGGTTATGTTAACTGCAAACAATTATGCTTCATTGAACCCTTGATACTCTATTTTAATTATTTTTCGCCATCTAGTTACACGTATATGCATACGTTTTACATGCCTTTCCCTCTAATCTTTTTCGCTTTTTGATGTTGACAAAAGGGGGAGAGTTTTATGATTCAGGCGGAGTAAATTATATTATGCATATTGTGAGGGGGAGTTTTTCTAAATATTGTGCTTAAACTCTGATATCTTTTATTGAAAAACCATGCTTATATCTCATTGCTATATCATGATTATATTTTACTAAATTCCTCCATGAGATGTTTGTCATCATCAAAAAGGGAGTCTGTGAATACATGCCTTGACAGATGGTTTTGATGATTGACAAAGGGAGCTTTGCAAATAGTCAACCGTGCAAAAAGTGGAAAAGAATACCAAGACGCGTATCAAGAATGATAGTTTCTCAAGTCTTTGGGTTTTGGGTATTTATTTATTTTTATTAAGACTATTTGTAAGTAGTAATAAAAAGCTCTCAATTAAAATAAAATCACACACTCACAAAATGATTTTTATTCTAAAAGTGATTTTATGATATTCATAAATGACGAGCTGAGGTTCCGTGTCGAGCTGAGGAGGTCGAGTGTCGAGCTGAGGTCGTGTGCTGAGGTCGTATGCCGAGCTGAGGAAGTCTCGTGCCGAGCTGTGTGGAGAGGTCGTATGTCGAGCTGTGAGGAGGTCGCGTGCCGAGCTGAGGAGGTCGCGTGCCGAGCTGTGAGGAGGTCGCGTGCCGAGCTGTGAGGAGGTCGCGTGCCGGCACAAACATGATATTTTTAAGACAATAATTGTTTATAGCAAATGATATTTTTTATTCAACATATTAAAAATTAACTAATTTTATAGTGAAAATGAATGAAATATTAAATTGTATTAAATATTACTATTTATGTAATTGTGTGACTTGTGTACCATATATGGCTAAGATGAAACAAACATGGTTAGGGTTTTCTTGATTAGATAAATAGTGATCTGGAGTGGCCAAAGGCCTACTCCGCAATGGGCCTATCCGACCCAGCCAGGAGGATCCATGTCAAAACAATACTAAACCGAAATGGCTCAAGGCCCACTTCGGGTAACCGACCCGACCCAGGAGATCCACCCACTGGGTGATAAACCCTAGAGATCACTTCGCCACGGCCCGAAACCCTAGAATACAAGCATTGCGGCGCTATCCCTAAAAGCAACCTCCTGACCACGCAACCCTAGAAGCTACGTCGGCCGTTGGATACATCCGACGGTTGACAATCAATCTAGGGTTACTTGGGAGCGTCTACACATCAGCAGCATGGCCTCACCTATAAAAGGTCCATGACCTAAGCAATAAAGGTATGCACTGTTCGTTTCTTACCTCACCTTATTCCGATACTGACTTAAGCATCGGAGTATGTGCAGGTACACCCCCCACCGTCGTCTCCGCCGTGCTCTGCCGTTCGTGATCCTACTTCGGCCACCTCTGAGATCCACTTTGGATCATGTGAATACATGCCTTGACAGGATGGTTTTGATGATTGACAAAAGGGAGCTTTGCAAATAGTCAACCGTGCAAAAAGTGGAAAAGAATACCAAGACGCGTATCAAGAATGATAGTTTCTCAAGTCTTTGGGTTTTGGGTATTTATTTATTTTTATTAAGACTATTTGTAAGTAGTAATAAAAAGCTCTCAATTAAAATAAAATCACACACTCACAAAATGATTTTTATTCTAAAAGTGATTTTATGATATTCATAAATGACGAGCTGAGGTTCCGTGTCGAGCTGAGGAGGTCGCGTGTCGAGCTCTTGTCGCGTGCCGAGCTGAGGTCGCGTGTCGAGCTACGCTTAATATTTTAAGACAATAATTGTTTATAGCAAATGATATTTTTTATTCAACATATTAAAAATTAACTAATTTTATAGTGAAAATGAATGAAATATTAAATTGTATTAAATATTACTATTTATGTAATTGTGTGACTTGTGTACCATATATGGCTAAGATGAAACAAACATGGTTAGGGTTTTCTTGATTAGATAAATAGTGATCTGGAGTGGCCAAAGGCCTACTCCGCAATGGGCCTATCCGACCCAGCCAGGAGGATCCATGTCAAAACAATACTAAACCGAAATGGCTCAAGGCCCACTTCGGGTAACCGACCCGACCCAGGAGATCCACCCACTGGGTGATAAACCCTAGAGATCACTTCGCCACGGCCCGAAACCCTAGAATACAAGCATTGCGGCGCTATCCCTAAAAGCAACCTCCTGACCACGCAACCCTAGAAGCTACGTCGGCCGTTGGATACATCCGACGGTTGACAATCAATCTAGGGTTACTTGGGAGCGTCTACACATCAGCAGCATGGCCTCACCTATAAAAGGTCCATGACCTAAGCAATAAAGGTATGCACTGTTCGTTTCTTACCTCACCTTATTCCGATACTGACTTAAGCATCGGAGTATGTGCAGGTACACCCCCCACCGTCGTCTCCGCCGTGCTCTGCCGTTCGTGATCCTACTTCGGCCACCTCTGAGATCCACTTTGGATCATGTGAATACATGCCTTGACAGGATGGTTTTGATGATTGACAAAAGGGAGCTTTGCAAATAGTCAACCGTGCAAAAAGTGGAAAAGAATACCAAGACGCGTATCAAGAATGATAGTTTCTCAAGTCTTTGGGTTTTGGGTATTTATTTATTTTTATTAAGACTATTTGTAAGTAGTAATAAAAAGCTCTCAATTAAAATAAAATCACACACTCACAAAATGATTTTTATTCTAAAAGTGATTTTATGATATTCATAAATGACGAGCTGAGGTTCCGTGTCGAGCTGAGGAGGTCGCGCGGTCGAGCTCTTGTCGCGTCTTCGAGCCGAGGTCGCGCGGTCGAGCCGAGGTCGCGTCCGAGGTCGTATGCCGAAGCCGAGGAAGTCTCGTGCCGAGCTGTGTGGAGAGGTCCGTGAGGAGAGGTCGCGTGCCGAGCTGTGAGGAGGTCGCGTGCCGGGCTGAGGAGGTCGCCTGCCGAGCTGTGAGGAGGTCGCGTGCCGAGCTGTGATGCCGAGCTGTGAAGAGGTCGTATGCCGAGCTGGGGAGGTCGTATCTTAGCCGAGAGAGGTCGTATGGAAATACGATGTCGAACACCAAGTGGTGTCCGAGAATCTTTTCCGTCCCCGTGTTTTCAATTCTTTCATATTCAACGCAACGGACAAATCCACGCAACAGACAAATCCTGCAACGGGCAAATCTTCAACGGACAAATCTTTATAAATATGACGCTCCTCCATTGCCTACAAAAACACAGCTCGTGAGCTTTGTAAAAAAAAACAACAACGCAGTGCTTAATTTTTGTGCCAAAAACTCTGTCAAATATTTTTCATCACTCACACTTATTTGAGCACAATTTTCTGAGAGCCTTTTATTCTACATAATTTGAGTTGTATTATTTGAGCTTCAATTTGTTATATCTGCACTATTGAGTGTATCTTTCTCGTCTCATTTTATTTGTGAAAATCATTTATTTTTGGGTAGGAATCCCAAGGTGTTCATAGAGAGGTGATATCTCTTGAACGTATTGCTCTGGTTTAGAGTTGTAAAGGTTTCTAGCTGAACCTGATTTAAAAGCTAGTGTCTTAGTGAAAATCCCATAGTGGTTTGCTTTGAGGACAGGACGTAGGCCACAGGGGTGTTAGGTGGCCGAACCTGGATAATTTGTTGTGTGCTTTTTTACTCCTTATCTCTCTACTTTTCAGTCAATTAAATTTTTGTACTTTATTTTATTGTTATTTATATCTTACTATTTACTTTATTTTTAACTCGTTTGCAATTTATTCTTCAAGTGATGTATCTATTTCACATTAATATTTCCGCAACTCATAATTAGCACTTATTTCTCCAAAAGTTTTTGAAAGCACCGTTCACACACAATTCACCCCCTCTTGTGTTTGGAGTCACTTGTCAACAGATCATTGGCGCCGTCCGTGGGAAACTTTTCTAGTTCTTCTATTCACTTTGAATCTTCCGATTCACAATGGCTGGCATCAGACGAACCATTCACACACGGAACACGACATGCATTCCTATGTCTACTAACGTTCCCGACCAGGACGACGACATTCTTGTCGCCATCGAAGACGAGTCTCAGTCAGAACCACACATGGAAACTGTTCCCATCCCTGCATCGGGGTCCGTCCCGGCCCCCAAGCCGTCGTTGCCTCCTACGACTGCTGCTGCCGTCAACAAGCTCCTCAACCTCGTTCGACACCAGACGGAGACCATGGCGGCCCAAAACCTCCGCCTCCTCCACATTGAGGATCAACATAACTACTTAGCAGGCAAGGTGGACGCTTACCGTCGAGCCCTGCAGCGGACCCCATCGGACTGATCGGAGGCTTCCGAAGAGCAAGATCCAACAAAGAGTAGATCCAGGGACCGCCAAGTCTCTTACCCTAGATCCGCTGACCGCTCTTCTTCGAGCGTCAGGTTGGCCAAGCTGTCCCCTCCGAGGCACTGCTCGTCCACTAAGTCTCGGACGCGCCATTGCTCCGCTGACCGATCCCCTCCTCGACGTCGTTCTCCGGGAGGCACGCACCACCATCGGTGCCGCACCCCGAAACACTCGTCGCCTCGACGTTCCTCCTTATCGCGGTCTCAGCACTGCCGTAGATCCCACGAGCGATCTCCTCCCCCGGGCTCAAGCAAGCACCCGTTTTTCCGCCGCACCACCTCCCCTCGGAGATCGCAAGAGCGTGCCCTTCACTACAGATCTCGGCATTCCAGGGATGTGTTCCCGCGACACAATTGCCACCACAGCAGGCGTTCCCGTGAGAGGGTTACCCCTATTCGCCGTCATCGCCCAGCAGCTTCTCCATCCAGACGGGGCTCCAGTTCCCCTCCCTCGTACTCCGGATCTCACGATTCCGAAGACAACGATGACCATTTCCCTTTGGGACCCTTCACTACCAGGGTAGCTCGGTTTCCGATACCTCGAGCCCTTCAGAAGCCTCCCTCGCTCGAAACCTATGGCGAGACAGGAGATCCCGATGAACATATTAGATGCTTCGACACCATCATAGGATTTCGCGGGGCGAAAGACCCGATCAAGTGCAAGATCTTCCCACTCACCTTCAATAAAGCGGCCCTTACGTGGTTCCAGGGGTTGAAGAAAAACTCAATAGATTCATGGTCCGAACTGACCGCTCAGTTCTGTTCTCATTTCACCACCTCTCGGGTCCAACCCAAGTTGGTGGCCACTTTAACATCAATACACCAAAGGAAGGATGAACCGCACCAAGAATATATTGAGCGCTTCAACAAAGAAGCGGTGTTTGTCAAACAAGCCTCTGTAGAGATGGAACTATACTTGCTGGAACAGGGCTTGATCAAAGATAGCCTCTTCAGCATCAATTTCGGGGTTGACAAACCCACCGACCTCAACGACTTCCTCCGACGCACGGAGAAGTACATTAACTTCGAAGAGAAGCAGATGGCCTCAAGGTCGAAAAACCGGACCTCCCAGGAGAAAAGTTCAGGGTACAAAGAAGATCGGCCCCGCTGAGATAAAGACCCCTAAGGTCCCCCTGGAAGGTACAAAGACTATACCCCATTGAACACATCTCGATCACGGATCTTGCATGAGTGTGCCAATATGGAGTTTGGAGACTCTGGAATCCGATTTCCAAAGCCTCTGAAGGAGAATCCCGGCACAGACAAATCGAAGTACTGTCGGTTTCATAAAAGTGCAGGCCACAACACCGATGATATGTTCAGCTTAAGGACGTCATCGAAACCCTAATTCAGAAAGGGAAGCTACAAAAGTACACGAAGCCGATGACGGGCGAAGGACGAACCCGATCTCAATCCCCCCGATCTAAATGCGACAACCATTCTGCACTAACTCAAACAGAAAGTCGCCCTCATCAGGCCGATGAAGAAGAAGCTAGGCCCACACCTGTGGCTTTAGTAATTTTTGGTGGCTTGACAAGTCGAGATGAAGCTTCCATCAATTCCGCCAAAAGGAAGATGCGAGGAGCAATGTCCATCAATACTGTCTACCCACCTACCAACCAACCAAGTTCAAGCCGACCACCCTTAGCTTTATATAATGAAGACCTGTTGAACGGTCACCCGAATGACCAAATTCCCTTGTTGATTTACGCATATATGGCTAACTTCGACGTAAGGAGAATCTTGGTCGATCAAGGGAGCTCCGCTGACATAATGTTTTTCGATCTCTTCAAGACTCTGAAGCTGGCTGAAAAGGACATGAATCCCTATCATGGTTCCAATCTCTAGGGCTTCAATGGTTCCACAACCAAACCCCTGGGATACATCGAACTAATGGTGACATTCGGCAACAACCCCGAAACAAAAACTATCAAGGTTCAATTCATCATCCTCCCTTGCCCATCTGTCTATAACTGCATCCTTGGTCGACCTACCCTGGGAGAGCTGGGAGCAGTGACTTCCACTGTTCACCTCAAGATGAGGTTCCACTCGCGCGAAGGAAAGATAATCATGATCCATGGCGATCTCGAGGCAGCCAGAAGATGTTATCTATTGTCAATCAAGGGACAGGAAAACAAACAGCCCCACCGAAAAAGAATGCCGGATATTCCGACGTCAATCTCGCTGATTTCGATGCGAAAATCGAACCCGAAGATGAGATAGAAGAAGAGACAGACCATGTTGCAAAAGAGCTTCAGAAGAAAATAAGTCGACCCATTCCAGATGGGGAAATTTTGAAAGTCCAACTAGGGGAAGACTCGAAGAAGACTGTCTAGATCGGCATCGACCTTCTCCCCGAGGTAAAGGATTAGCTGATCAAGTGCCTTCGAGCCAGCACCGACCTCTTCGCATGGACAGCAGCCGACATGCCAGGGATCTCCCCCGACATCACATGCCATCGTCTCGCCTTGGATCCATCCGTGAAGTGGGTCGCACACAGAAGGAGAAAGCAATCTCTGGAGAAAGCCTAAGCGACTATGAAGGCTGTTAGTGATTTAATTAAAGTTGATTTTGTAAAAGAAGTCAAGTACACAACTTGGCTCTCAAATGTTGTTCTTGTTAAGAAAGCTAATGGAAAATGGAGAATGTGCATTGATTATACCGATCTCGAAGTGTACATGGACGATATGATCGTCAAATCAGCCGAAGAGTTACACCATGTCGGCGACCTTTCGAACGTCTTCGAACAGGCACACCGACACAACATGAGGCTTAACCAAGAGAAATGCACATTTGGCGTCAAGACGGGCAAGTTCCTGGGATTTTACTTAACAGAGCGTGGTATCGAGGCCAACCCGGATAAATGCCGTGCCATTACCGAAATGCGACAACCGAAGTCGAAAAAGGATATCCAACAACTAACAGGGATAATAGCCGCCCTAACCAGATTTATTTCCAAGTCTGCCCAGAGAGCGCTTCCTTTCTTCAAGTTACTGAAGAAGGGGGTACAGTTCGAATGGACTTCGGAATGCGAAGAAGCTTTCACAAAGCTAAAGAAACAATATCAACTCCGCCAGTTTTGACTAGGCAGTGTGCCGGTAAGACCTTATACTTATACTTGGCGGTCACCGAAGAGGCCTTAAGCATCGTCCTGATAAGAGAAACAAATGAAAGGCAAAGACCGGTTTACTTCATCAGTAAAACACTGCAAGGCCCCGAACTCCGATATCAAAAAATCGAAAAGGTCGCTCTAGCGCTAGTCATCACAGTGAGACGACTACGACGATACTTCTTGTCTCACCACATAGCAGTTTGGACCGACCAACCAATCAAACAAGTCCTACACTGACCTAATCTGGCAAGACGGATGATAAAGTGGCCCATAGAACTATCTGAATTCAGCATTTCCTTTAAATATCGGCAAGCAATTAAAGCTCAAAGCCTCGTCGACTTCATAGCAGAGATGAACTCGACGTCGAAAAACTCGAGCACAAGATGGACCATCCACGTCGATGGATCCTCGAATTCGAAGGGAAGTGGAGCAGGCCTAATCCTGGAAAATGCTGAAGGTTTGACGATTGAATTCTCTCTGAGCTTCTCCTTCCCCAATTTGAACAATCAGGCCGAATACGAGGCATGTATCGCTGGGCTGACGTTCGCTCGCTATCTGGAAGCCTCCGAGGTCAGTCTTCGCACTGATTCCTAACTTGTAGCTTCTCAAGTCAATGGGGAATATCAAGCAAAAGACTCCCTGCTACAGAAATACCTGGCCGTAGTCAAAGAACTGATGAAAAGCTTCCAGAAAATAGAGATCATACACGTTTCTTGAGAGCAGAACTTGAGAGCTGTTATACTCTCGAAACTGGCAAGCACAAAAATAATTGGGAGTAATAGATCGGTCATTCAAGAGACCCTTTCCCATCCAAGTATCATGGCCACAATGGGGACACCAGATGTTTCGAAGAAGGACAGCTAAAACTTCGAACATATCCCCATTACCCCTTTAGTGTACACCATCACTGACTTCAGTGACTCATGGATGACGCCAATTCTCAAATACATTTGCCAGGGCGAACTCCTCCTCAATGACAAGTAAACATAAAAAATACGGCACAAAGCGTGTTCATATTTCGTTATCGAAGATTGCCTTTACCGAAGAGGCTTCTCAACACCTCTTCTGAAATGCCTTGACACCTCCGAGGCCCAGTACGTTCTTACCGAAGTCCACGAGGGTGTCTACGGTCACCACCTCAGAGGACGATCTTTGGCCAAGAAAATACTGTGAGCCGATTACTACTGGCCCACAATGGATGCAGATGCCATCGCCTATGTGAAAAAATGCGAGAAATGTCAAAGGCACACCGATGTCTATAGCGCCCCTCCCAGTGAGATGACTGCTCTATCTTCCCCATGGCCTTTCTCCTGGTGGGGAATCGATCTCCTCGGGCCGTTCCCTATGGCCCCAGGCCAAGTCAAATATTTGGTCATGGTAGTGGATTACTTCATGAAATGGATCAAAGTCGAACCACTGGCAAAGATCACTGCCAAAAACATGATCAAGTTCTTCAAAAAGCAAATCCTTACAAGGTTCGGCATTCCCAAAGTTGTTGTGACCGACAACGGAACACAATTCACGGATAAAGGGTTCCAGAAAACCTTAGCCGACTTCGGGATAAAACAGAGATTCACTTCGGTCGAGCATCCCCAAACAAATGGGCAAGCCGAAGCAGCGAACAAAGTAATCTTAAGAGGTCTGAAAAAGAGACTCGATGAAGCCAAAGGGAATTGGGCAGAAGAGCTCCCACAAGTACTGTGGGCGTATCGAACCACGCCTCACTCCTCCACTGGAGAAACGCCATTTCAGCTCACCTACTGATCCGAGGCAGTGATCCCAGTCGAAGTTAAAGAGATGAGCTGGAGAACACTCCATCCACTTCGAACTTCTTCCAATCACCAGCACTTAAGAGAGGAGCTGGACCTCCTCGAAGATAATCGGGAGCTAGCTTCCCTGAATGAAGCCGCTGTGAAACAAAGAATTGCGGCAAGACACAATCAACGAGTCATTCCACGTGAATTCGAAAGGGGCGACCTCGTCCTAAGAATAGCCGATGTCGGCCTCAAGAATGCCAGCCAAGGGAAGTTAGCACGGAATTGGGAAGGCCCATACTAGGTCTCGTCAAAGATCAGTACTGTCGCCTACACCTTAGAAACACTGCAAAGCCAAGCAATTCCACGAACATGGAATGCTGCAAAACTTAGAAAATATTATAGCTAAATGATCGTGTAATCCCCTCATGAAAGGGAGTCCACCTTTTGTAAAAATTCGGGCATGATAAAATGAGTCTTCGGCACATGAATGTTTTATTATCGCGATTTTATTAAGGTTATAATACCGTTATCATATATGGTAGACGAACGAACCCCACCGATAACGAGGTTCCGCATTGTCACGTCGTCACTTTGGGAGTCCAAACCGATGTGACTAGCCATCACATCGGTCTATGGACATTTCCATTACATCGTCCACCCGAAGCTTGACAACAAGTCTTAGCTTCCGGTCCACCAAAGCAGGTCGGAAAATTCAAAATTCAAAATCCCATTCAAATCCCACTTAATAGAACTCATGTTTGTTCAATCTATACCTAATATATAGTTTATCATTATTTATTGATTTCATACAGGTATGAAATTTCTCTCAATTGAATCATGTTTGTTATATACAAATTTCAAGAGATTTTCTTTCAGGTATGAACTTTCTTTCGATTAGTACAATTTAGTAAATTAGGAATAAAGGCTTATACTTCAGATTCATAATTGAATTTAGCAAATTAGGAATAGATACTTAAGCTTATATTTTTTAGTAAATTAGGAATAGAGGCTTAAACTTCAGGGAACACCTGCAGATTCACGTGATCACTCTTAAACATTTTGTTCTGTTTTTGTTGTGTGCCTTTTGTGCTGTGTGTTTTAGAGTGGACTAAGTTGACCCCAGATCTTCTGTTTGTTTGATTGCTGCAAAGAGTCATCCTTTTCTTATTAATAGCTTTGGTTGGTTGATAGTGTAATTTGGTCATCTTTTTTGTCATTTAGAGGTGGGAGTGGAAAATCAAGGTGAGTGGAATCTGAAATGTTGACTTGCATAGCCTGTTCAAAGCAGCTCAATAATGGATCTCTTCACCAACAAGAAGAGGAAGAAGTTGTGCAAACACCTAGCACCAAACAAGCCATCAAGGCTCTCACTGCTCAGCTAAATTGACAAAACAATAATATACACCTGTTTTGGCTTCTGACATAGTCTCTTCAATTATGCAATCTTCATATTTGGATGCTAATTAACAAGGTTAAGAGAACCCCTTCTCAATTATTTTGCTAACATGAAATTTGCCAGTTTTACAAAAGTCTATGTTCCTGTTCGGGGCATGTAGGATTGCATTTTAGTGTAATGAAAAGAACCATTTTTTTTTTGTCTTTGTTAATTTTCTTCCTTTGTTTTTCTCAAGAGGAAACTATTGTGAATAAAGAGATGGATTTTGTTTTTTCAGATCAAGGACATGGCAGTGAAGGCTTCTGGGGCATATAAGAATTGCAAGCCATGTTCAGGATCTTCTAATGGTAACAAGAATAGAAAGTATGTTGACTTTGATAATGGCTCAGATTCAGCAAGGTTCAACTGGGCCTACCGAAGAACCGGGAGCGCCAATTCAACACCAAGGATGTGCTTATTACTTTTGTTTCGTTGGCTCAGGGTGGGAATGATCTAAAGAGGATTCGGTTCAGGTACTACCGCCCCCTTCTCTATTGTGTGTTTTGGAAATTGCACAAGTTTTTTAATTTGTTGGAGTTGTAAATCATATGCTTTATCATGTGGTAGAGGTAGCTAGCTTTTTAACTAGTGTGGCTTTATTGTCCTTTGTGTTTTGAACTTTCAGCTCAGATTTAATATGACTAGCAGATGGAGGACATTCTTTCTCTGGAAGTCACCAACCCCAAGATCAAGGAATGTCATTTTCTATTTAGTTTATTTAGTTCTTTATTTAGAATTTTTTAACTTCCAATGTGACAGGAACTTGTCATATTTTGTATATTTGTACTTAATTATAAATTTACATTTGTAACAATTATTCTTGTACTATTATATTTTGTAAGTAATAAGAGTTTTATTTTTATTGCTTTTTATATTTTTTAGATGTCCTAAAAAATTAATAATTTGGCATTCCATAACAAGTTTAAATAGCATCATGAATAAATGTTTCATTTTAATTTTTTTTTTAAAATTTGGCAAATTGCGCGGTTCAAACCGCCACTAAAGGCATGTGTAAATGAATAAATGTTTCATTTTTTTTTAATTGGCAAATTGCGGCTGTTCAAACCGTCACTAAAGGCAATATGTAAATGTAACGAGTATTTTGTGGCGGTTTCAAACCGCCGCTAAATGAAGTGTTGTAAAAGTCTTTCGTATTTTGCGGCAGTTCTAACTGCTGCTAATTGCATTGGAAACTTGCAGCGGTTATTCCAGCGGTTCCCAAAACCGCCGCAGAATATCATCCCGATGGTGGAATCTGCAGCGGTTTATGAACCGTCACGAGAAGCATTTAGTGGCGGTTGAAACTGCCGCAGTTTGCTATTATAAGCTCCTGATCTTTCTCCTCCAGCGCCTTCTTCAGCTTGGCAACTTCGGAGCGAGAGGCATCCATTTCCTTTCGGAAGGCGTCTTTCTTCGTCTCAAACTTCAGGTCCTCTTTCTCCTTCCTGAATTCTTCCACCGTATAGGTCAACTCGCAGAAGTTCCTCTCAGCCTTATCGGCCCTGTTAGACTCCTCTGAAAGCTGGGTTTGAAGACCCGCTGCATTCTACACCTTGATGCGGAGGTCTTGATTATCATTGTCCAACTTGTGAAGCCGATCTCGCAAATCTCGATCTTTCTTGAGAGCCTTCTCGGCCTGACCTTTCAACTTGGGCAAACGCAACACTTCCTCCTTCAAAACTTTCACCTGTTCGCCAACTTGTTGCCGAAGGGGGCGACCGACCTCCCCCGAAGCTTGGGCGGAGTCTTTGCTCACAAAGGGCAACAATTGCTGTGTCGATCCCTTGGATTTCTTTGGCAAAGGTGTAGGGACATCTGAAGAAGCAGACCTTTTGTGCGTCTCTATGTCGACAATATCGACAGTAGCGCTGACCACTTTGGGCACCGCAGAAGGCCGCAAAGTCACCTCAGGAGCCAAGGGAGCCGATCCAGAGCCCCCATTTTTCGAAGTGCCAGAATTGGAAGCCCCAATGGCGGCAGCAGGAGAGGGCCAAACTTGGTTACCCTTATCCGAGCCTTCTTCTAACTTCTTGTTCAGGGCGGCTTGAGCAGCAGCAAATTTGCCGATGTTCGACATCGATTCTGCACAAGAAGAAACATACGAATCAGGCAAAGAAGAAACATATGTATAGGCTCAAAGCCACCGACCCAATCCCTGATGCTCTTCACCCAGCTCTGTTCAAGTTCGCTGAAGGTGGAAAACTTGAAGGAATAAGACCCGACAGGACGGTCAAAAAACGACCTCGACCAATAGAAGGGGAACTTCGCCACTTCTGAACCATCTTTGGCGAGATCGACATGCACTCCCTAGCGACGTCGTTCATCGGAAGCAGGAAAAATACTTCGTCTTGAACCCCTTGAGGGATTCACTATATAGCTCAAATATTTTGCCATTAGGCTTAAAAGAAATCCAACCTTGCCTCTGATCGGTTTTCTCCGAAGTCTTCATGGGTGAGCACAAATGAAAAAAGACGCGGTGCGAGGACGGTATCCAAAGATACAAACAAACTAGGTCGAACACCCGTAAAAAGCCCAACTGTTGGGATGTAGCTGAGAATGTGCCACGCCTAAATGCCTAAAAATCGAGAGTTCAAAGGACTTAAAAGGAAAGGCAACCTGGAGTTCGGTGAATAACACCTCGTACATCGGAAGATGATCCATATCGCTCCTTTCTGCAGAGCAAATCCTATAATCTCCAACCGGAGGGAGGAAGGCCCATTCCCCTCCGGACTCAGCGTCATAGGACATATGTACCCGACTCTCCAAGTCGACCATGTCTTCATCGGTGGAATACTCAGATCGGAGGCTAAGAACTTCCGGCAAAACCCACCTGTAATCCTCCGCGTCGGCAGGAAGGGCATAAGGGTCGTTCAAATCGATACTCCGCTTCTTTCCCATGACAAACCTGTCCATGGGGACTTCAGGGTAAGAGACGGTATAATAAACCTCCTTATACCACTGAGCTACTACACGGGGGTTGCAAGGACGCTGAAACTTGTTTTCTAAAACCACCCGAAAACACTCTAAGCGTTCGGGAGTAATCTCAACTCCACGTTTCAAACGCTCGTCTGCCCCTTCCTCACAGGAAGGAGGCAGCACTACCATAGGCACCGCTGCAGAGGCATAAACGGAAGGGGAAGTTTCCGGTTGAAACCCCCCATTACCGGAAGTACTCACTCCGGGTAAAAAACCCAGAACTAGAAGGGGGGGAAGAGCCCCATCTTCGGGAAGAGACCTTTGAGAAGCCATGAAGTTTCAAAAATTTTGAATATTCTCCCCTTATTCAAAAGTTTCAAAGGAATAAATAAGCAAAGAAAAGAGAAAATACCTCTGATATATGACAAAAAGGCACGAGTAGGAAGACAAATTCCAATAGCTTGATGCTCACACGATCGATTCTCTGTTTGCCCAAATAGCAGATTCGCAGGAAATAAGCAGGAAAGCAAAGAAACAGAGAGACGAGGAAGATGATGAAAACCAAAAAAGCAAATAAAGGGACCCTGTAACGCCCGATATTTTTTTTTTTTAATTTTTTTTTTTTTATAAATGAAGGAAGGGAGCCTCGTTAAAACCTTCTGATGTAAAACCCTCCTTAGGGAAAAAACACCTAGAAGGAAAAAGAGTACTCCCCCCTGTTATTATTAAAAAAGGGAAAAAAGAAGTGACAAAGAGTTCCTGGGGGGACTAGGCCAAAACCCAAGAGCGGAGCGAAAAAGCAAACAAAACAATCCAGAAGGACATCAAGTAATCTAGGGAACGACAACCTAGCCCAAAAGAGACTAGGAAAATCTATAGTAAGGCATGCTATTTCTATTTCTAAAAAAGTCATCAGAGATGAAGGTCGGAATGGTATTCCACCAAACAGTACTGTTGACATGAGTACCATGAGAGGCGAGCTTGTCAGGTTTTAGGGGCTGGGAAACATATGGCTTTCAGCCAAAAGTAAAACACCAAAAGTAGAGTGAAGATTGAAGGCTCTCTATTGTTGTTCTTGAGAGGTTTGCGTAGAAGGAAAGAAGAAAATAAGGGCTTGGGAGGAGATACGAAAGTTGTCGGCAAGGAGAAATCTAGGAGTCAATCGGAGAGTTAGAGCAACCTTCAATCCAAGGTAAGGGTGGGGTTCTGACTTATAATGGGTTGTATGATAAGTAGTAAGGGGAAGATTAGAAAGAGAATCAAAATTTTTAAATGCTGAATTGATAAATTTAACAGGAAAATACCAATAACAGGGATGTTAATAATTAGAGATTTACGGGACTGTTTTGGAACGACTAATTTGTTTATATTTTCTTTTGTGACGTGTATTTGATATTTATGATGATGCGACTATTTTGTTGATAAATGCGAAGTTGCAGAAATTATTGTGATGATGAAATTACCTCTATTAATTGTTAATGACAGTGATGTACGCGCTTGCCTTGTAAAAAAAGACGATTGTCGAATTGCGTAATGTAATGTCATGTTCAGAGTCACATTTCATTTGCATACTTCGTGACGGCCTGGATTGGCAAACTGCGACGAAGGCTTATGCCTTGTTTTGATGCCTCTATTAATTGGCAATTGGCGACGAGGGCTGAAGCCCTGTTGGTACCACATGCATGTGCATTGTCTGTGTCTCATCATATTTTTGCATGAGTTATTTAATGATGTGAAGTACTGTGACTTGAATTGTGATGTGAATTTTGGTGAAGTACTGTGACTTGAATTGTGATGTGAATTAGTGAAAGTTTACATGATGTTGTGATGTGAAGTGGGTTGTGATGTTGATACGTGCGAAGTGATAATTTTTATATGACTAAATTCTGATATACTGTTTATCTTAAACTCAATTATATTGTTCGATATCTCACCCTTTCTGCTGATGTTTCCCCTACCATGGGAAATGGGCAGGTACTCAAGATTAGCTGTGGAGGTTCGAAGTAACTGTGTGAAGTCTTTTGTTGCTTTATCCAAGTCGAGTCGGTGTTGTCGCTCTGATACGTAACACTCGGGGGGGATGAACGCTTATTTGCTATTTTTATCGTTTTGTTCTGTTGCTGGATTTTGTATTGGTTTTGTTAAACCTTCGTTATTTTGAAGTTGATTTTGAGTTAGACTCTGATGTTATCATTTTAATACGAAGTTGTGATTCCGCTGCTTGATTAAAAAAAAAACATTTGAATCTAAAGGCTAATAGTTGATGTTAATGATTCCTCCGATTATTTTAAAGTGTTATGTATCTGATTTAATATGTGATGAAGTTGTTGATTTAAAGTTGAAAAATGTGACATCCTGTTTATGTTGGGATTTTATAACTCTGATTTTACTAATATTCGATGGGTAGAAATGGGGTGTTACAGACCCTCCCTCCAGAATTTATAGATTCTGAAAAGTACAACATTTTATTGCAAAAAGATGAAATGATGAGGCGCACAAGAAACGAGGCGATTTTTCATCAAATCGTCACCAAATCTCAGACGCCACTGCTTTGGGAAACGAGTGCATCTTTTCAAAACCTCGAATTTGAAAATGAACCGCCTCGGCTAAAAACCCCTTCGGAAAAGAACAACAAGCATAACCGAAGTAAGAAGTCCCATGTCGGACTTAAGACTCATAAGCAGGTCGAGCTTCGAAGATCAAACCCATGACTAGAATAATATCCGAAGTCATCAACAAATGGTGACATCGGCTAGGGGGCAACTGATCCGGAGTGGCCAAAGGCCTACTTCGCAATGGGCTGATCCGACCCAGCCAGGAGGATCCATGCCGAAACAATACTAAACCGAAATAGCCCAAGGCCCACTTCAGGTAACCGACCCGACCCGGGAGATCCACCCTCGGGGTGATAAACACTAGAAATCACTTTGCCACGGTGCGAAACCCTAGAATACAAGCATTACTGCGCTAGCCCTAAAAGCAACCTCCTGACCACGCAACCCTAGAAGCTACGTCGGCCATTGGATACATCCGATGGTTGACAATCAATCTAGGGTTACTTGGGAGCGTCTACACGTCAGCAGCATGACCTCACCTATAAAAGGTCCATGACCTAAGCAATAAATATACGCACTGTTCATTTCTTACCTCACCTTATTCTGATACCGACTTAAGCATTGGAGTGTGTGCAGGTACACCCCCACCGTGTCTCCGCCGTGCGTGATCCTATTCCGGCCACTTCAGAGATCCACTTCGGATCAGATAGATAATCATTTATAAATAACTTGAACATTTATAAAATTGATCTGTGTCAAAGACGATAAAATTATACCGACAGCATGTAATGTTTCTCATATCGAGACTTAAAAGTAAAAAATAATCATTTAAAAATAATAAAAATATTTATAAAAATTGATTTGTGCTTAAAGATAACAAAATTATAGCGACAACATGTTATTTTCTCCCGTCGAGCCTTAAAAGCAAAATAATCATTTATAAAAAATAATAGCATTCATAAAAACAGAACATAAAAAGTAATTATACTGACAACATACAATGTTTTTCCGTCTAGAATGAAAAGCAAAATAATAGATGATGGTACGTAAGGTTTCCTCCCGTTAAGAATCGAAAGTAAAATAATCATCTATAAATAATATATAATAAAGATATTCATAATCAAATATATAAATAGTAAAATATATAGCAAAATTCTGTTTGGACTCAAAAGTTAGATAATTATTTATAAATAACTTAAATATTTATAAAATTGATCTGTGTCAAAGACGATAAAATTATACCGACGACATGTAATGTTTTTCCTGTCGAGAATTAAAAGTAAAATAATCATTTAAAAATAATAAAGACATTTATAAAAACTGATATGTGCTTAAAGATGACGAAATTATAGCGATAATATGTTATTTTCTCCTGTCAGGACTCAAAAGCAAAATAATTATTTATAAAAAAAAATAACATTCATTAAAACAGAATATAAAAATTAATTATGCTGATAACATACAACGTTTTTTCGTCTAGATTCAAAAGCAAAATAATTGATGATAGTATGTAATGTTTCCTCCCATTAAGAATAAAAAGTAAAATAATCATCTATAATATTTTCTCCTGTCGGGACTGAAAAGTAAAATAATCATTTACAAAAAAATAATAGATCCATAAAAACAGAATATAAAAATTAATTATACTTACAACATACAATGTTTTTTTCGTCTAGAATCAAAAACAAAATAATATATGATAGTATGTAGTGTTTCCTCCCGTTAAGAATAAAAAGTCAAATAATCATCTATAAATAATATATAATAAAGATACATAAATAGTAACCGTCGAGATATAAAAGTAAAATAATCATTTATAAATAATACAAACATTTATAAAAATTGATTTGTACTCAAAGATAACGAAATTATTGTGACAACATGTTATTTTCTCCCATCGAGACTCAAAAGCAAAACAATCATTTACAAAAAAATAATAGCATTTATACAAATAGACTATAAAAAGTAATTATATTAAAAAGATACCATGTTTTTCCGTCTAGAATCAAAAGCAAAATAATAGATGATAGAATGTAATGTTTCCTCCTGTTAAGAATTAAAAGTAAAATACTCATCTATAAATAATATATAATAAAGATAGTTATAATCAAATATATAAATAGTAAAATATATAACAAAACTCTGTTGGGACTGAAAAGTTAGATAATCATTTATAAATAACTTAAACATTTATAAAATTGATCTGTGTCAAAGACGATAAAATTATACCGACAACATATAATGTTTCCCCCGTCGAGACATAAAAGTAAAATAATCATTTAAAAATAATAAAAACATTTATAAAAATTGATATGTGCTCAAAGATAACGAAATTATAGCGACAACATATTATTTTCTCTCGTGGGACTCAAAAGCAAAATAATCATTTATAAAAATAATTGCATTCATAAAAACAAAATATAAAAAGTAATTATACTAACAACATACTATGTTTTTCCGTCTAGAATCAAAAGCAAAATGATAGATGATAGTATGTAACGTTTCCTCCCGTAAAGAATCAAAAGTAAAATAATTATCTATAAATAATATATAATAAAGATACTTATAATCAAATATGTAAATAGAATGCAATAAAAAAAGAAAGAGAGAAAGTGAAAGAGAAAGAGAGAGAAGAAAAAGAAAGAAGAGAGAGAGAAGAAAGAGAGAAAGAGAAGAGAGTGACGTGAGAGAGTGAAGAAAGAGAAGAGAGAGAAGAAGGAAAAAAGTAAAAGTTGAGAGAGTAAAAGTTAAAAGTAGGAAAAAATAAATTTTTATGTGAATTTAATTTTTATTTTGATTTATTTTTGTTTAGATTGACATATTTGTCCCTGAGAAGTACATGTGTCATTAGTATAAGATGTCTAAAATTGTATTTGTGTTGGTAGCTTGTATTATTAGATAGAAGAAGATAGAATAGATATAGTAGAAGTAGATATAGTAGATTAGATAACAGAGATACATGAATAAAATTAATATATGATCAAAGATAAAAAAAATTTACCGACAATATGTAATATTTTTCGGTCACGAATCAACAACAAAATAATTATATATAAATAATTAACATTTTTATAAAATTGATTTATCCTCAAAGGCGATGAAATTATATCGACAACATGTAATATTTTTCTGCCAATATTTGAAAGTAAGATAATATTTATAAATAATAATAATAATATTTATGAAAATTGATATGTACTTAAGTAGCGTTTTCCCGTCAGAACTAAAAAACAAAATAATCATTTATAAAAATTAAATATATTTATAAAAAAAATAAAAGTAATTATACCGACATGTAATATCTCCCGTTACGACTGAAAAGCAAAATAATCATTTATAAATAATTTAAAAAAATATCAAAAAATGTTAATAAAAAAATTAAAAAATGTTAATAGAAAAAAGAGATCCACCAAAAAATAAGAGAGAAAGAGAAGAAAAAAGAATGAGAGAGAGAGAGAAGAAAAATTAAAGAATCAGACAGAGAAAAGAAAAGTAAGAATGAGAGAGCGAGAGACAAAAAAAAAAGAAAAAAAATAAAGAATGACGCAGAGGCGTTAGAGAGAGAGAATAAAAGTAAGGTGATGTGAGAGAAAAGAAAGAGAAAAGAGAGGAAAAAAAGTAAAAAGTGAGAGAGAAAAAGTGAAAAGTGAGAAAAAATAATTTCTTATGTGAATTAAATTTTTGTTTTGATTTATTTTTATTTAGATTGACATTTTTGTCCCTAAAAAGTACATGCGTCATTAATATAAGATGTCTAAAATAGTATTTGTGTTGTTGATAATAGATTTACAATAAGTGACTATATATTCTTGGCTTAAATTTTTTTTAGTCCACCAACATATGATAATTTTTGCTTTTGGCCCCCTAATTTTTTTTGACTCATTCTGGTCCCTCATTTATGAAAATGCGTCAAATTTGGTCTTTGTAGCAACCTCCGTCACTCAGAGAGTCTATGTAAAAGCTATCGAATCTTGGTTGTAAGTTACATGTTTTTGGATGATTGTAAGCAATACCTTTTTACACTGAGATTCGGTAGCTTTTACGGTGACCGATAGAGTTAGCTATAGGGATCAAAGTTGACACAATTTCGGAAATGAGAGACCAAAACGAGACAAAAAAAAATTTGGAGAACCGAAAGCAAAAATAAACCATATTTTTTGGGATTAAAATCATATTTAAGCATATATATTGGGAAAAACCCAAGTCCCACATAGACTAGAAGTAAAGCCTCAAAAGACTTCTTAAGTATATGGCATCCCTCACCTTACAAGTCGGTTTTGTAAGGATGAGTTAGGCTCAAAAATCCTAATATGGTATCAGAGTCTATCCTAGATCCACCGGACCACCCACCGCATTATATACACGCTCCAAGCCCAATAGTGCTAGGTGTGAGGGGGTGTATTGGAAAAACCCAAGTCTTACATAGATTAGAGGTAAGGCCTAAAAAGAGTTTATAAGTAAATGACACCCCTCACCTTACAAGTCGGTTTTGTAAGGATGACCAAAAATCCTAATAATATATTCTTTGACTCTGCAAATTTTTAAAATGTAATGTACAGTTGCCATTGCAATGACCTAAGTGCCTTGGTGGCTAGGATGCCGATTGTCCCATATGATGGATTGACTGGAAATGGCACAAATTCAATAGCATATTATATTTTAGAACTCAAGCAGAGGATAACATGAATAAGATGTCAACTCTCTAGGTCCTTGGCTTTTTTTGGTAAGCTCCCTTCCTCAAGCTTTTCTGTAACTATATGCATCACTTTCCATTTAATACATTTGATAACGAGGACCATTCATTTTTAAGATCTAAGCATTAGCTCTTGCTTTCCTTCCAGTGCAGGATGCCACTTGGATTCTCATGATAGAAAAGATTAATAAAAATGGGGAAAAAAGAATGTTCACACGTGCAAACCATTGTTCAATGGCCATAGATTGTGCCTGTAATATAATTTATCGAGGCCTTTCTCATAGTGTGAAACCAATACACTGTAATATTTAACGACTATCTATCTGCCAAGTAAGAATATGACGAAGTGAGGACATCATTAGTAAGTAATGTGCAAGTACTCTTTGTAAGTGTGCTTTTTGAGCCGTGATACTTGCTTGGTTTCGGTGAGTAATTTTTAATTATAAAAAAACTTAAGTAGCATCTATTCCCTGTTAATTGAATCCTTGTCATATCTCATTGAACCATACATTCGGAAATGAAAAGAATGAAGCTTGACCTCTTAAATCATTTTGTTATGTTAAATAATAGAATTTACAAAGTAGGTGCTGGCGGAATCAAAGAATTGCTGGACGAGAATTTTTTTACTGTAACTAGGCCACGTACTGCATTGGAATAAATAGTCAATCATGGCATCACGGCATATGCAGGACTGAGAATCTGTCATTCCTTTAGTTAGATAATATCAAATCTGAAACCTGTCATTCTAATAATAATAAAATCATGAGAAGTTTACGATAGTTTCAGGGTTAACTTTTCCCCTCTGGAGTCAAAATTAAGAGAATTGAGGCCTCTGAGTTGTATTGTTTAGAAAAAATACCTGATAATCACTTGAGCGGTTAATCCTGTTATGAACCTTGTGACAAGTTTTGTTCTTGACAAATGTTTGGATAAGTATGACAAAAACAAAGTCATATACAAGGTTTTAAAAAAAGTTCCACAACCGTGATCTAGACTACGACATGATGGTTTTTGAGACCACATCAGTTACAATTGACCGTGATTCTCTACAATATCAAGTATCGCGACGCGGCTACGATTTAAAACCTTGGTCATATAAAGAATGATTCAACGTTTGGTTAATTTATTCCCCGGTGTAAATGAATCATTCAATAAAAAGGAAAACAAAATAAAGTTGCCATTGGAGACTCAAAGATGAGCATTATTCTTTAGCATATTTAGGGATTTATTATAGATAAATAAAATAATGCTTTACAGATTAAAATGCAGAAAATTAGGGCTACATCACATATTCTAAAGTCAAGAACAAACACAACATTCTACTAGACTACTACCCTCACAGAAGAACTATGGTGAATCTTTGTGCATACAAAGAGGGTCTTCTGTAATATCAAGTTAAAAGAATTGACAAATTAATATTTATTTCATTGACATATTAATTCTAATCAAGCTAGCTCAGAGGGCAGATAGATAAGAGGATCCCAAGAGCCACCAGAACTAAACCAACTATTGTTCTCACACTGCACAAACTGTTGCTGTTCCAATGTCCAAAAGCCTTCAGTTGCTCCACCAACTAGAGGTAATTGCATGCTCACCATATTTGTTTGGCCAATCCTATTGCCATTTGATAGCCCCTGATCTGTACATGTCATGTCCACAGTGGACTCAATTACCCCAGAAAGTGGCCATGGAAAGTTGGTTGCACTGGAAGATGCAAGCAAGCTACTATTTTCAGGAACATGATTCATCTGTGTTGGCCAAGGCAATTCATATGCCATTTCATTAGACCATAACATGCTTGCCATAGATGGAGTTTGACAAAGTTGATGAGAGTTAGAGTTGACATCAGCACTGCTTGCTACAGCTACAGCACCTTCATGATCATGATTTGGTATAAGCACGCTCTTATAAGAAGTGTTTGATGAAGTACTAAACAAACCAGGCATAGTGTTTGCAATTCCATTCATCTTAGAGAGGCAAGTAGTAGTGGCTAATGATGACTCTTTCTTGCCAGAACAATTCTGATTTGATCTCGAAACCATGCCAGATTGAACAACTGGGACTGCACAATTAGCAGCATGAAATGGAAGTGAAAACTTCCCTTCTTTTCCGTCAAACAGTTTGGCCTTGAGTGCACCAAGAAGTCCATCAGAACCTGTCCCTGACTCACCAACATCCTCAAAAGAAAAGGGCTCAGTGTTTTCCAGCATGAAGCTGGAACCAGCACCGCGCTTAGCAGCACCACCTGAAGCGGCACCATTGGTTGCAGACTCTGGCAATTCGAAGTTGGTTCGAGCATTGGCACCTCGCAAAGCTCGAGCAGCAGTGTCATATGCACGAGCTGCATCCTCGGCAGTGTCAAATGTACCAAGCCAAAGCCTAACCTTCTGTAGAGAGTCTTTGATCTCTGCCACCCATCTTCCTGATGGCCTTTGTCGAACTCCTACAAACCTGTGGTGTCCTCTTGATGACTTCTTTCTGCTACGCATTCCATCAGTCACTGGTGCTACCATTTTTAGCTTCTTTGAAATCTCAAACTGTGCCACTACATAAAAGATCGTTTATAAGCTTAAATTAGAAAGCAGCATCTTCAACTCTCAGAACTAGACAAATAAGAACATGTTAAAAGTGCATGGATATAAATTATGTGTGTGATTATATATATATTAGAATGTCACTATTGCAGGCCTTGTTGTTGATATCGACACAAAGTTTATAAAATTAATTTTAACTTTATTGGACTACTAATTATGTTATACTAATGTATTATCATCCCATAGCAGTTATGAAATGGTGACAAACTGACAATCATATGCAAAGTTGTTGTCCTGTTTTGATTGTATGGATACATTAAAAAATGGTTGTCATCAATTCAGAACTTAAATTGTATCTAGAAGGCAAATAAAAAAAAGAATGAAAGCAAATAATGACACACGAATAAGTCCACGATAATCCTTGGCTCTCACGTTAGCACCTTTAAGAACGAGGATGCAGACTAGGATTAATGTTTCAGGTAACCAAAAAAACAAATTAGTTACAGTTGTACTTTTTGTCTTTATTTGATCCATGTCCTTTTCTTCCCTTTTGCCTTCCTGTATAGGTGTGTCTCTTTTCATTTTGAGGGATCAGATAAGACAAAAGAATGTTTACAGACGTATATAAATCAAATTGAAATTTAAAATAAGAATCATGTATAACATATATTATACTCTTAATAATTGGAGCAAGTAATGTATGTAACACCCTTGCAGTTGCTCCCCTCCAGCCGGGGGAAAAATATCTGGATAAAGTAGAGCACTACACTCTAAGAAATATGTGTGTATCGCAAAATATATGAAGAGGGGGATTTAGTTTTGAAGAGTTAGCCATTAAAGCTTAGCTTAACCTTAGCTAATTACAATATAAGGCAATGCTTTCTCTGTATTATGTATCATTTTTCATTCTTCAGAAATAAAATATGAGAACTCTTCTCAAATCTCTCTCACTTGAATTCAGAGTTAATATGGTATCAGTTAATCTTCATGTTCATGATTTTTTTTAAAATCTTTTTTATACTATTTTAGCAGATATCCATGGATACCCACGCAAGTATGGCATAGATTTTCATTCAGCGAACCGGAGGAGGCTACTATCCGCACCCACCTTACCCCATTGTTATCCCTACATAGGATATATATGGAAAATTTGATTTATAGTGTCAGAGGCGGACCTACACCTAATTCAGGGTGTGCACTTGCACCCTCTCTAATTTTAAAACTTCCACTTACATTCCTATAAAATTTTTATTTTGACCTCTCTCACTTTACCATTTTGCACCCACCGTCCATATTCTCTCTCAACTGACTCAATCTCACTTACAGCTTTGCCCCCACACCAAACCCTCGTGACTAGAGGCGGACCTACTTGTTGTCTAGGGTGTGCATTTGCACTTTTTCAAAAATAAAAAATACTACTTACCCTTATAAAATTTATATTTTGACCTCTCTCAGTATAATAATTTGCACCCAGTACCCTCACCTAGTCACCTTTTTTATCTCATTCAGTTAGAACCAGTCATCTCTCTCTCTGTAAACTCAAAACACCACTCCTCTCAGTGTCTCATATCTCGACACACTCTCCCTCTTGTTAGTGAGTGTCATTTTCGGTCTGTATTTCCCCTTTTACTTGGTTCGGATTTTCCTTAATTTAGACTAAAACCTTAATTTTCGTTGTTGTAATTGGGCCTCTGTTAATTCGGTCTATATTGTTTTGTTATTTTCTCTTGTAATTTTTTTTTAATTCCGAAACCTTTCTATTTTTTAAGTCCAAAAACTTCTTTTATGTCATCAGAAATCATATTTTTGTTATTTTGCAAGAAGAACAAATATTTGCATTTTTTTTTTGCAAAAGAAAACATGTACTGGTACTCTTGTTACAATTTCGGTGATTTTAAAATTTTATGCATCTGCTGACCTAGGATCCTAAGTTCCCCGCTGCATAGTGTTGTCCTTGTACACATGTAACATGTCAGCTATGTTAATCCTATTAAGAAAAGACATATTAGTCCAAACACCACCACCATCACTCCTTGTCACATCTTGGCCCAACACAATTGGCAATCCAACACCACCACCGCTCCTTGTCAAAGGTTTTGGAATAACTAGTAGCATGGCTTGTACCATCGTCATATCTACTTGCAAAATTACTCAACCAGTCTTTTATCTTAATTTAAAATTGTACTTTGGTCATTTATATTTTATTTTTATCAAATTAGTCGCTTAAGTATTAAAACGTTAACTCAATTAGACTTTTTGGTCATTTTCCATGTAAACTTGGTGTCAACTTTTTAATACTTAAGAGACTAACTTGACAAAAATAAAAGATAAAGGATCAAAATATAACTTTAAATTAAGATAGAGGAATTATGGAGTAATTTCACCCAGTTTAGTTTGAGCAAAGCAAAAAGGTAAAGTTGATGGTGTCTTGGGTGGTTGTAGAAGGCTGCACGAGAAATGTACACCATGTTCCAATATATAAGGCAAGTTAACTGTAATCATATCATAATAATATAAACAGCCATGCTATATATCGCGAGAGATTCCTCTCACGAAATTCACGAATACCAACGTGTCATCTTTTAATAAAATACCGAAAAGTGTTAAGTTTTCTTTGCTGAAAATCAAGGGGACCTAGGCCAATGATGTTACATCGTGATGGTTCACGACGTTCATCTTTCATGAGAATGAGCATTTTCCTAATATAAAACTTCTACTATTGATAAAAAAACATTGTTAGCAACTAGAAGAACACATCGTGTATGTTAACGGATCGACAAGTACACCAATCGTACAAGTAATAAAGTGAAGAATAAGAGTAACGTTCCCACGAATACTGGTATCAAACACCAACTACTCCCGATGAATTACTATTTTTGAATGAGAATTGATTTAGATGTGAGCAAGCAATTGTTAAAAATAGATTAAAAACAATTATTAAATCAATAAACTTAAGAAACTCAATTATGAAGACAGTTAGGGTGAGAATCTCCTTTGTTCTCCTTTGTTCTCTTTCTATATAGTTGTACTCTAAATCAATTCAAGTTATATTCATGCAATTTTTGATGTTCGAATCCACTAGATAAGACTACATTAAATCCCTTTAATTCGAATCAAGAACCCTATTTCCTTATCTTTTAAATTCAAATCAAGCTATTTTACATACAATTTTGTATTTTTAATGTGTGATGCATTTAATTTATTAGTTCACATAAGTTATATATAATTTTCAAACAATGCTAAAAAATTGACCTTTCCCTTTCTAAATAAATAAATCATTTGCAACAAGGCAAAATGTGCAATAAGAATATTTTGACCAATTTTACACCAAAAATTTGACTACCGACTATTTTCTTAACTATGTCGTAAAATGTTAAAATTAATTATAAACGTTATAAAATAAGGGGTTTACGGGGAAAAAAATGATATTTTGTGTAAAAAAAACATAAAATAATAGAACGATTTGCATAATATATTTTGTTCCGGACCTGTATGAGGCCCAGACACAATTTGATGGGCTCCAACTTAAGTTGGGCCCAATTTGCATAGCTTTTCATAGAAGCCAACACTCATGACTTAGCTATATAAGCCTGGTACAACCACCTATTCAGGTATGCCTCATTCTAACCTCTCTCACCCATATCATTCATAGACTGACTTGAGCGTCGGAGTGTTTGCAGGTGGCCACCACCAACGTCTTCCACCGGAGCTCGGAGCACCATCACGTTTTCTCTTCATCCACCACCGTGAGGCACTATTTCCACCGATAATCTAGGTTCTGATCGGAACATATTTATAAGTTAGCTAATGTTTGTATAAAATAATTTGGTGAGGTTATGAATTATAAATTCATTATTGATCTCATTTGTAACACAAGAAGGTCTTTTTGGTAGAGATAGATAGTAAAAGTCTCTATATGTTATCCTATTTAAGTTCTCTAATGATTTCTGTTTAAACTATTCAACTTCTCTATTTTTCCCCAAAATATTTAATAAATGTTTTTTTACCTAATTACTATAAAAGGCATTTCTCACCATCCATGACAACTGGGAAATCTTTGGCACAAAAAATGGTGTCACCTCTACAGAATAGTTTAGGCCACTAAAATGTCAATCTGTTCAACTCGGTTATTTGAATGAGATGAAAAGCCAACAGGTCTTTGGTGGAAACTTGCAAGCTCTTTTAAGCTACGATATTTTTCCTAAAGAAACTAGAAGAGCTCATTGAAGATTACATTATAGTTTAAGCAGCGAGAGGAGCAATTGTTGATGATTAATGCCTGTGAATTAGAGCTGAGGTGAGACACATGCTATAGAACATCATCATATTTATGATCTCTTATATTTTAAAGTTGTGCTTTCATTGGCGTATACAACCTTTATTTTCTATATTTGTTGTCCTTTTTTTTCTGAGTCACAACAATTTCCTTTACTGTTCTTTAAAATGAAATAAAGGGTTGCCAAGTGTCATTACCTAAAGCTTATATTATTTTCATATTCATGATGTAAAATATATATTAATAAAATAATAATGCACATCTGCCTCTTCACGTGATTCCACGATTGTCTTGCTGGTAAAACAAACAAAATAGTTTAGGTCTTCTTCAACAGAAAATAATAACAACTACAATTATGTTTCTATAGAATAATTATCTAATAGTTGTCTACTATTTTTTTATTACTTTTTATGATTGGCCAGTAGTCTGTTGAAGTGTTAGGTTTTGTTGGATTTGATCTAACTTGACCAGTAAACAAAAAACAAATTAGAGAAAATTATTTGAGTTTTTTTCAAGCTTCTTGGGACAAATTAACTCTAGACACAAATCTCATGTTAATATTTTTCCATGTATGTTATATGTCATATAATTTAAACTTTTTCTCATGTTTCTTAATGGGACAACCTTTTCTTTTGATGGATATGTCCCAAAAATATCAATAGAGTGTTGCCAAGGTAAATATGATCAGTCATCTAAAATATTAATAAATAATAATTGAGGAAGTGTTATCTTATAAAATATTTATTAGTATTAATTAATAATAATTAATTCCAAATTTTATAATTAAAAATTGAGGAAGTGTGTAACCAAAAAACTTTTTGAGGAAATGTTATCTTCTAAAATATTTATTAGTATTAAAGCCACATATGTACTACTTATTGACTTCTTATAGTCTTTCCATAACTTTAAGGAGCATTTGTTAACAACTCTCTCTTAATCTTCTCTAACATTTGTGGTAAAACTCAAAGAAAGATTCCAGTTGATCAACATGAAAATATTGATCCAATCTACTTCTATGTCGTATGCATTATAATAAACTTTATTCCAATCAACTACTTTCAAATTTCTCTTTTATAAAGGTATTCACTTCTGGGCAATGCTCTTACAAACCACATATATTGTTTATCATCAAATAGAATGATTTTTATGTATAAGTTTTGCCAAATTAATTATAACACACGTCTAAAATCCAACCTCCTATATAGAAAGTTTTGCCAAATTATATAGAAAACATCACTTTTGTAAAAACTAAATTAATCAATAATTGTCAAAGTATAATATTAAAACTCTTTAAATTAGGTCAGTAATATCAACTACAACTATAACAAGAGTATTTTAAAAAACAAAAAAAAAAACAAAGATACATAACACTCGTGCATCGCAAGGGTCATATTCTAGTATAAAATAAATAAATTTTTCCCTCGCTTGTCCATGAAAAGTATTCATGAGTTAACCTTTGTGAAAAGCATTCTCCATGGATGAAATTATGTTTAGTTGCCTTTTTATTTATTATGAGCCTTTTTTTGGGTCCAGATCCATGAACTATTCTAGTGGGCCAAACAATTGGAAGATGGAAAAGAAAGTCTAGGGCCCATCAATGGTTACCCAGGGCCATTATTAAAGACACCCCCCACCTGGTAAGTACACCCCCCATTTTGCATATTTCCCAAAATATCCCTCGTATAAAATCATCAAAAATCCCTTCTTTTTTTTTTTAATTCCGAACATGTTACCGAAAATTGCAATTTCCGGTATACAAATTGTATACCGGAAATTACAATTTCCGGTAACATTGTGTGTAAAATTGGTTACCGGAAACTGGAATTTCCGGTATACAATTTGTATCTGAAATTGCAATTTCATTAACAAATTTGTGAATTTCCCATAATGCCCCTTAATAACTTAACAAAAACTCAACCTTTCTGATCTACTCACACTCACGCTTTGGAAATTCTAAATCTCTGCAGCTCTGTTCTTCTGGAAATTCCAAATCTTGGTACATTTTTTGTTATGCAATCATAGTTAGGAAATTGCAATTTCATGATGTAAATAAACACTTAAATTGCAATTTCCGATACATTGTATACCGGAAATTGCAATTTCCTATGATTTACAAAAACATAGTTCAAATTGCAATTTCAGATACATTGTATACCGAAATTGCAATTTCAATCTAATATAAAGCACCGAAATTGCAATTTCCGTGATTTACAAACATAGTTCAAATTGCAATTTCTATACAGATATATCTTAGAAATTGCAATTTCGATCTTAATATAAAGCAGGAAATTACAATTTCCTGTTATACATAAACTGAAATTGCAATTTACAATTTACACTTGTATACCTGAAATTGCAATTCGGTCTTATAAAGTTTCTGTATCTGCGAAATTGCAATTCCTGGTGCAATTTATTTTATTACATTTGAATATAATTGATTTATTTGTCTTTCAGATATGCCTAAGTCGAGAGGGAGAGGAGTAGCTTCGGCTCGCGGTAGTGCGCCACGCGTAGACCACGGCGACTGTGGACTGTCTTTGAGCGTCGAGGCGTATTGCTAGCAGTAAAATGCGAGGATGTAGTTGGCGACGGGATCCCCATTTTGTATCTGAGGCTCTGAGGATATGCCATTTGGAGGAGACCATGGTATAGTTGGAGACCAGGCTCGCTTTCTGGAGGACCTTCTGATGGGTCGTTGCTTACGATTATCGGCGATCACGTTGCTACTTTCAGGATATGGCGAGGCGAGTATATATCTGGTTGTTATTTGATCAAATGTTTATTATTTTTATATGATCGATGATGTTTATTTGTGTGCGTGGATCGTGATCGCAAGGTGGCCTCTCACGCGGCCTGAAGTTGCAAAAATGGTTAAGTGGAAGAGTACTTGTCTCTCATGTAAATGAGCATCTCTCGGAGGCCGCCTAACCTCCTTGTTATACCGGGCAGACCGGGATGGTTATGAGCCTTCTTGTCGGCCTTCTTGCGAGAGATGGCATCGAGAGGCGGCGCTTCCATCTGCCGCTTTGAGAGAGATACCGATCCGCGCTTGATGATGTGTATGCGTCCTCCTAGGGCTTAAAGTGGCGGCTCTTTTATGTACCCCAGCTGATAGATCCGGACATTTCCATATCTTATTTACGGACATTCTTGGGGTGTATATATGAAGAGCCAAACAAGGAAGGCAGACAAGTATGAGAGCACCCATATGAGTATTGACTTCTTGATGAAGACATATGACCAGCGCATTCACGATTGTCGGTGGGACATGCAGAGCCCGAGGGCCATGATAATGCTTGTTGTTGCTGCACCATTTTGGCGACAAGAGCCATATATACATCGGACATTAAGTACCTGGACCTGATACGTGACTTGGCGGTTGGTAGTGTGTCGCGGGCTAGTCTTTTCAACTAGCCTTGTCTGCGGATATATCCGGGAGGCATAGCCTGGTGCATGACACAAGCGATTAGCGGATACATGACATCTTCAGTGTCACGCAGCTATTTTGTAAACAATTATTTATTTAAAGTACATTGTATGGCGTGTTGATTCAAGTATTGTTGTCACGAGCATGGATATATGAGTATTTCCTCGTCTGCAAGAAGGAAGGATAACGGCATCACCCCAGGGCATGATCGACCCATGAGGTGGTCGTCGATTAAGAGGTGACGGCGAGGTGGAGCCTCTTCACCGGGAAGCGTTGATGCGTTGGACGATCGATGGCGTTGTTTGGAGACCGTGGGAGGCACTAGGCGAAGTTGTCATCGGCGATGTCTGTTTGAACATCCGATTGTGCCTCATTTATTGTCGCCGTACACACTGCGAGAGGGTAGTCGGGCGGTTCATTACATCCAGGACATTCCGGCCACCACCACCGCTGGCGTCCATTTGCGAGAGATGATGGATGCTTGATATCTGATTTCCTATGCACTCTATCATGTCGTATCCCGATTTATACCTGGCCTCGTATCCAGCGAGTGCAACTGCGGTACATGGAGTGGTATTGCAGATGTCGCATCCACTCCCTGATTAATCCGTGCTCCTCAGTGCGGCTAACTCTGATTGTGTAAGTGTTTAGATATACATTATGTATTTTTGTGTTTGTTTATTTTCTCTTATGGCTCTCGATGTCTTGTTATAATTTGCAGCCGCGTGATGATATGGGTCGGTGGCCTCAGTCACCTGACATTCTCAGACGATGCGAGGCCCGACTATGAGATGATGGACCCTTGCACTGCTAGTATATTTCCCGAGGCACTCTGAATAGCGCAGGGGTGGCAGGCGACCACATCTGAGGCGGCGTCGGCAATGAAAGAAGTTAGGGTTTTTTTTTGTTTATTATCTTTTTTTGTTATATTTGGACATCTTCTGTTGGTATATTTACATTTTGTTATATTTGGGGCTTTTTTTTTCTCTGTACCTTAGGTTTTTTTATTTGATCTACCATACTTTTTCTTTTAAGTAAGATCTACCATACTTCCTGGCCCAAAGATGGCGTGCGAAGACTGTCCTTACGATGTCCTTATATTTGGCGGCATATGTAGATTTGTCACGAGTTCAATCTTGCATGAAGGGTGATTTGATTCACGGTTCACATCGTCGACAATACGTTCGACATCTCTAGTTCAAACACTGCGAGCCGATAAAGCCAGCAAGCTCACCACTGCAGAAGTCGCGATTACCTCGGATCCGGATCTCGACATCTCGGCTCGAGCTCGACAAGCTCACCACCGCAGATCGGATCTCTCGACATCTCGAAACATCGAGCTCGACAAGCTCACCACCGCGGATCCGGATCTCGACATCTCGAAACACCGAGCTCGGCAAGCTCACCACCAGTCATGATTACCTCGGATCCGGATCTCACATCTCGAAACAGAGCTCAGCTCGGTTCGAAGACGGATCCCGGATCTCGACATCTCCACCAAGCTTTTCACTGGGATGAGGGAGGACAACCTTGGATCTCGACATCTCGGACCCAGGACGTTGACATCACAGCTCAACCTCTGAAGTTCTGTTCGGAACAATTACTTAACCTCGGTTGGACTGCAAATTCAACACTAAAAAAAACTAACGTCACATTACATTACATTGCATAACCAACAACATAATTGATCTGCGCCAAACCCACATTTAAAAACAATAAAGTGTACTACATATCACTACAATGTAGTCAATCGTCGTCCAATCGTACATGGTCATCTGGGTACTGTCGTGTAGTATGGCGCAACGGCGGAAATAATGTAAACCATTCTTGCAATGCAATCATATTGTTCATAGTTTCCCAACAATGACATAGGTCACCCCTACTGTTTTGTAGATTCCTCTTCAATGTCCAATGTGCAGACTCAGCCCTAATAACAAACAAAAATTAAACCACATCAAATACCAATGACACCATTTAAAAAACAAAATTATCAACATAATTTTATCTACTGGTTTAAGTATACCTATTTGTTGTTGTATTTCCGAAGTGCATGACTTGGTTGGTCCATGCCGCAACAAACTTTTCCTTAAAGGGGTTCAACCATGTATTCTTGACATATTCAACAAAAATAGGAAAATTACGAACATACACACTCAAAGTCATCAACCGTTCTTTGATTCTCAAACTCGTCGATCGCATCAACAACACCATCCCATGCATTCTTCACTGCCTCATGTTTGTCTTCATGAAACACCAACTTCTTGCATTTCGCATAGACATTCTTACCTATGTGCCATTGACACAGCAAATTGGCCGAAGTTGGAAAAACAGACGCAATTGCATTCATCAGAGCAAGATCTCTATCAGTAAGAATAACTTGAGGAAATGATTCCTGTCGCACAAGACCTTTTAACTTTAAGAGTGCCCATTCAAAGTTATCCTGCTGCTCAGAATCCAAATAGGCAAATGCCACAGTGTATGTAAGGGATGTGCTGGGAACACCAACAATTTCAAATAGTGGCGGTAGATATCTGTTGGTTTTGTAGGTGCTGCCCATGAACAAGACAACGTGAAATGTATTCAATAAATTGACGGCATCTGGATGTGTCCAAAAAATATCTCTAACAACGTCAGAACCTTCATGTCTTCTATACCAGGACACATATCGATCACGTTGGATTAAGTTCAACAAGTGTTGCATTTCAGTTCTTGGACCTTTCTGTGTTGATCGAAACTTATGCCGCTCATTATATACTTGACTGATAGTAGTGAGATTGGCCACATTGTGACTTTTCGATGTCAATAGAATGCTTCCGACCTTACGTTGTTCTTTGTCATATCATGAACAATTTCTTTCTCATTTTGATTTAAGCGACCAACAAATGGATGACCCATCATGCTTTCAGTATCCGATGGTTGTGAATTCCGAGAGGACCTTAAGTATCCAGCCTTCACCCATTGACAATGGTCTTCCTTTAAGCGTGACGGACACTCACACTTATGAGATCCAGTTGACTTTGAAGAACTTGATGACTTTGATTTATACTTTCCACCCCTTTCACAACCCATAATGACTTTTGTTTTTCTTCCTCTTTGTCCATGTTACGTATGCAGTCGTACAATGACAACAACTATATTGTTTTCCTTCCCAACCTCTCGAGCCCAATACAAAAGGTCATCTCGTGTAGGAAATATCTACAAAAAGTATTAATCTTAATGTTTTGCAAAAAAAAATCGACATATTCACAATATCAAACAATAATTAAATTACTGCGTAGTAGTGAATACATCACTACAATCGAAATGTTGGGAAGCGTCGGTCGGCTTGTCGGCAAATCGAGTGAAGCCACTAAAATCATCCATTTCCAACGAAACTAAAATGAAACAAACAATAGATTATTACGTGGGGAAAAAAGTTTGAAAAAAAGCGTCTGGAAATTTGCAATTTCGGAAAATGATAAAAATATAACGCACTGAAATTCAACATTTCCTGCACAATATTATCTTTCCGAAATTGCAAATTTCCGACGCTTTGTATACCGAAATTGCAATTTCCGGTAATTTTGATGCGTTATTTTTATATAAATTGCAATTTCCGGTATACAATTTGTATCTGAAATTGCAATTTCCTAATTTCCGATGCGTTATTTTGTATACCGAAATTGCAATTTCGATATACAATTTGTATCTAAAATTGCAATTTCCGAACAAAATTCAAAAGCGAAACAAAGTGCGTGCGAAAATTCGTATTTCGATGAGGAGGCGTTCTACACCAAGTCTGCGTGCAAAAGCATAAAAATGAGTGTTTGACTACAAAATCCTTTAATGTATACGGTAACATTGTGTGTAAAATTTGTTACGAAAGCGCAATTTCGGTATACAATTTGTATACCGGAAATTACAATTTTCGGTAACAAATTTTACACACAATGTTACCGGAAAATGCAATTTTCGGTATACAAAATGTATACCGGAAATTCCAGCTCAGTAACTAATTTTACACACAATGTTACGGAAATTGTAATTTCTGGTATACAATTTGTATACCGGAAATTGCAATTTCCGGTAACATGTTCGGAATTAAAAAAAAAGGGATTTTTGATGATTTTATACGAGGGGTATTTTGGGAAATATGCAAAATGGGGGGGTGTACTTACCAGGTGGGGGGTGTCTTTAATAATGGCCTTACCCAATAGACCTCGACATACCAGCTGTCCAACTTTCCTTTCCTTCATTGCCACTCCAACAACACCCCACACCCACTTCGCCCAATTGCTCTTCCTTTGTTGCTTTCTGCAGAATCTCAATCTGCATAGTAAATGGCACTTCAATGACTTTCTCTCTGGGACATAGAACAAGAACCTCTTCCAAGATTCCATTTTTAACGTTGTTCCGCGATTCCACACAGCCACATGGCCCCTGCTGTGCCCTCTCCACCACCCAGCTTCGCTCTCTCCATCAGGGACGACCCAATGGATGGCAAAGAAGAAGAGGAGAGCAAGTGCGCTTACCTTGTGGTAGCTCTCTGCCCTTGTCTCGTTTGCTTCATTCTCCTCTTAATTGCGCTTTCTATCATTCTTGTTGTCAAATTTCATTTCTTTTGCCGCACTCCCCTCCATTCCTTGTTCTACAAAAAAAATTGTTGATTTCCCATTTGGGCAGTTTTCCCCGCTTTCCCTTTTCTAGTTTCCGTGGAAAGTTTCCGTTTTCGGATAGTCCTAGGACATTTTCCAGTGTTAGTGAGGGTGATGCTGATTCTGGGGTTGAATCTGACACTGAGGGTGGTGATGGTAGTGGTGTTAGTGCTGAGTCATGTGCAGATCCAGATGAGGTTAATAAGGTATGCAAGGTGATTGATGAATTGTTTGCGTTGGATAGGAACATGGATGCTGTTCTTGATGAATGTGGGGTTCAGTTATCACATGATTTGGTTGTGGATGTGCTGCAAAGGTTCAAGCATGCTAGGAAGCCTGCATTTAGGTTCTTTTGTTGGGCAGGTAAGAGGCCTGGTTTTGCCCATGATTCAAGGACTTATAACTCCATGATGCATATTTTGGGGAAGACTAGGCAATTTGAGACCATGGTAGCAATGCTTGAGGAAATGGGTGAGAAGGGTCTTTTGACAATGGAAACTTTCTCCATTTCTATCAAGGCCTTTGCTTTTGCAGAGGAAAGGAAAAAAGTTGTTGGGGTCTTTGATCTGATGAAGAAGTACAAATAAGTTGGTGTTGATGTTGTTAATTTCTTGCTTGATAGTCTTGCATGGCAAAGCTTGTTAAAGAAGCACAAGTCATTTTCGATAAACTGAATGATAGATTTGCACCCAATTTACAAACTTACTCCATACTTCTTAATGGTTAGTGCAGGGTTAGAAACTTGCTGGAGGCAGGGAGGGTGTGGAATGAGATGATTGATAAGGGGTTTAAGCCAGATATCGTTGCACATAATATTATGCTTGATGGGTTGTTAAGGTGTCAGAGGAAGTCTGATGGCATCAAGTTATTTGAAGTCATGAAAGCCAAAGGTCCAGTGCCCAATGTTCGGAGTTACACAATTATGATACAGTACTTGTGCAAACAAAAGATGATGAGAGAGGCTGTAGAATATTGTAACGAAATACTGGATCGCGGGTGTCAACCTGATGCTGCACTTTACACATGTTTGATCACTGGGTTTGGGAGGCAGAAAAAATGGATGTGGTATCTGATCTACTGAAGGAAATGAGGGAAAGAGGTTGTCCACCTGATGGGAGGACCTACAATGCTTTGATAAAACTGATGGTAAGCCAACATATGCCAGATGATGCAGTGAGAATATACAAGAAGATGATTCATAGTGGCATTGAACCGACAATTCACACATACAACATGATGATGAAATCCTATTTTGTGACAAAAAATTATGAAATAGGCCGTGCGGTTTGGGACGAGATGCAACATAAGGGGTGCTGTCCTAATGATAATTCCTACACTGTATTCATTGGTGGGCTTATAAGACAGGGAAGGCCAGATGAGGCATGTAAATATTTAGAGGAAATGATGGAGAAGGGGATGAAAGCTCCTCAGCTTGATTATAACAAGTTTGCTGCTGATTTTTCCAAGTATGGGAATCCTGTCATACTTGAAGAGTTAGCTCGAAAGATGAATTTCGCTGGTAAGTTTGAAGTGTCCAATGTCTTGGCCAGTTAGGCTGATATGATGAAGAACAATGTCAAGAGAAGAGAGGCGACAGAATATGGTAGGCAGTTTTCATGAATACCTGATTGCCTTGCAGGTGGCAAAGCAAAACCCCTTTGTTCCAAGAGAAACACCCTGTGAACTACCAGTCATCTTTGGATTCTAGTTTTTGTGTAAGTTTTTTATGTAACCCACCACTCCTCCCAGCCCTGATAAAAATTATTAAGCTCTTAAATTTTGTATATAGATATTGGTTGAAACTTATAAACCAGTGTTGTATAATGGCTTGTACCAGTTTGACTGAAGAACTTGACTGATTGAAGTTTTTTCTGGATATTTGTTGTTGTTGCTGCTGTTTTATATGGCAGGTAACTAACTACATGACAAACTGATTTCATTGAGTAGTTTTCGTTGTGGTTTTATGCTACGAACTCATTAATGTGATTAATTCCCATGCCTCAAACCATTGCTTTATTATTTTCATTGATATGCTTAATCTGCATCATAGGAGGAATCAGGATAGATGCCTCCAACAAGATTTAAGGTCAGGTATCGGAAACAGTTGCCACTGGGCCCTGGCCACGGGTGATACTAACAATTACACTCCATATTATGGACACTTTTTTAAGTACTTGTGATAATTGATAAGCAGAATATTATTATTATTCACATTTTATGGGATTGCTTATACAAATTAGCAATTAAAACATGGATGAGCCTGAAAATTTTACTAGCTCTACAGTTGCATGAGCATGCTGAAACAATAAAACAGGTGAAAGGTAAAATACTTGGCAACGAACTGGGCTTTCTTGTCATTCTATTTGGTGAAAGACAAACGGAGTGGTGTAACTGTGTAAGTTTTCAGAAATTACAATGACCAACGGTTGTGCAACTAACCAGGTAGTATTGGTATTTTTTGTACTAAGGTCCAATGAATTGGATCTCCTACTACCAATTTCTGGCACAACATTTCTAGTTGGATTAGGGATGTAAATTTTATCCGTACTCGCGGATATCATAGATAAAACTACGGGATCAATATAAATACCTAAATGGATACCCTCGAGTAAAAAGAAAACAAATACTTTCTTTACTCGTTTATTAACGGAGACAACTATTGTGATATCTATATGTAACTGCATGTACCTTGCTAAGTGAAATTACTAAAATATTATCATCATATCACATGTATCATTTCTCACATTGTCAATTTGAAACCCTTTAGAAATAATTTTAGGTTTATACTTATTAAAAAGTAAAATGTATGTTTTATACGTTACTATCAAAATTTTAAAATTAATTTTATTCCGGACTTGCATGAGATTTAACATTTGTTCATATGCTATTCCATTCGTAATCAAATTCAAATAAAGTATGAAAAAACGGAAAGGTGTGAAAAAGGATATAGAGGAGTATATAATAATCATTATTAAGGATTTGCTTTTCTTATTGGTGCTTTCTGTCTGTAATATGAAATAAAAAGCATTTCAGATAATATAACACTTGAATTATCGCTGTTAAAAAAAAACACTTGAATTACTAAAACGAACATATATATAAGCACACCAGACAGGTCCAATACAGAAATGGAGAGAACAAGTGAATAACTGAATTTTTCTTATTTACCTATAAAATACTGATTGAATTTTTTTTTTGCCACACATAAAGATCAGTGCTTTTTGTTGGAGAAAAAACCTTAATTATAGTAGATAATTGGTTTTCCAAAAGAAGTGCAACAACTTGTACAGTGTCTCTGAGTGGCTCCCTCAATCAAATGGTTGCATTAACAATTGTGCTTGCTTACTCAGAAATTACTGGTCAAGAAACATTTAGATGCTTCTGGGGTCTTACATTTAATTATTGACAATTGTCTTTCCCTGCATGGTTCTGCCAATCAGCTTGTAATTATGCATATACTATTATACACTTCATAAATTTCTGCTTCTTTACACCTGAATCCTCTAAAACTGAAGTTACATATGACTTACTGAATAAAATGAATGTAGACAATTGTGTTTGTTTGTGTGTGTCTATACACTGGAGTTAAAAATGTCACTTCCTCCGTCCCAATATACATGTCACATTTACAATACAAAAAAAAAATTGTCTCAAAATATATGTTATTTTCTATTTTCATTGTAATATTAAATGGTTTCTGCGGATTGTACCCTTAAATACTCTACTTTGTATTTATGACAATAAATAACACACCAATGGTTAATAAGGTTAATTTGGTAAAATTATCACTCTTTTTTTTTTATTCGTTTTTTTTCTTCAATTGTGTGATTTAGCCAAATATGACATATATATTAGGACAGAGGGAGTAATATTTAACAATCCATAACTCTCACAATATTTTTGTCCTATATAAAAAAAATACTATTTATGTTCTTATTAGTTATTCATTTCTGAAGAAGGGGGTAAGAGTGATTAAAAAAAAAAAAAAGAAGCTGAATGTCTAGCTCATTTAATTCTGTACCGGGGAGTTTGGTGTTTTATCAAATATTACTCTTTAGTTCTTCAGCAGCTTACCATGCAAAAGGAAACTGTCCTGACACTTGGGATCTAGTGCAACAGAAGCTACAGATTGAGCTGATAGATTTGATCAAAAGCTGAGTGACATTCCCTTCCTTTATGGTGCGTTTGTTTTCAAAAAAATAAAAAGGGAAAACAGAAAAGTAATAAATGAAAAGAGTGAGCCAAAATTTTAAATAAAAAATCTCAAAATACAAATAAAATATGTTATACAGAGAATCTTAAATCACGAACTTCATCATCTGACAGTGGAAGCAACAGTATGAGCCCAACACATGAGACTACATGTCATGTCATTTTCACTGGTAGGGGCAGGAAATTTCCAACTCATAACTTGGTTCTCTTTCTTTCTCCTTTCCTGAACCTCCCATGCTTCAGATAGGTAAGGTCTTTGGATTGAAAGTTCATCAGAATTCTCTTCTTCTTCACCATTCTTCCCTAACCTTTGCAACCCAGGAATAATTGAAGCCAAGCTTGAATCTTTATCTTCCTCTGAAAAAACAAAACCAAGATCCATGAACCCTTTTACCTCCTCAAATTCAAGGTCTGACAAACTCTTGCTTTCCCTTTTCCTCCTTCCATTTCTTGTGATGTTCTTCTTAGCCAACAACACTAGAAGCTGCGCCTGCGCCTGCACCTGTTCTTGCTTTTCATCTTCTGTAAAATCTATGACATCTTTTCCTGAGAGGATTGTTTGGAGCTTTGGTGAGGAAAGAACAGAATCCGGGGAAAGAAAATCATGCTTGAAACTTGCCGTGGAGTTCAATTGATCGCTCATGGACCTTGTGTGACTGGTTTTGATGCTTGAAAGCATTGGTTTTGATGATTCTTCTTTAATTTGATGATTAGGGTTTTCATGAATTGGGTGTTCCTTCAAGTTTTGATGCCCAAACCAGCAAGAATCAAAGAGGTTCAAGACTTCCTCTGCTTCCATGAATGGTTTTGCATTGGAAAAATCAGCTGAGCCTTTTGAATTCTATAAGCAGACGTAAATTGACGCGGCATATGGTAGATAAGATACTACTATATTATAAACTTCATGACTATATTGCCCTTCATGAACCATGAAATTACAAGAGGAATTCAACCAATCATTTACACGTTTTGGATTTTGAGTCGGTTCCAACTTCAAGTCTGGGACACTGTTTTTCGAGGTAATGTCTGTTTTGTCTCTGGTACGAGCTTTTATAGATTTGTCTTTAAAATGCGTCTCAGTAGATTAAGGAGGGTATTTATAAACTACTCTACCCCGATTACCAAATAATGCAAGACTTTTTTTGGTCTATTGAAGATAGTCCTTTCTTTGTTAGGATTTCATTTTGTTGCGTCGTGGTTGTATTTTCCAAGCAAAAAACGTTGCCTTTCCACGAAAATAATGGGAGTGTTTGGAATGAGGTGGCTTTAAGAATAGGCAAAAGTAAAGGTTGTGTGTGGTAAAACATAGAATTATGAATGCTACTAGATAAAGCCGGGTATGAGGTTGGAGACTAGTTGATGTCAACCACACTATCGCCAATCTTTTTCTGTTCTCTTAGAAGATGTTGACATTTCTATGTCACATCCCTTTCTAGTTGGTTTGGTGATTGCACCAAAGCTTTAATGTGGAAACTGATTTTGCTATTAGTAGCAATAGCTAGCAATAATTGATAGTTGCTTGCAAACTACACAAAATTGAAAGCCTGTAGCTATATTACTGTGGTCGGCATTACCTGCAATTTTCATGCCAAGTTTCTTGCAGTGCTAGAGATTTTAGAGTTATAGATATAAAACTTAGGGTTAATAGCGCTTTTCATCCCTGTAATATGAGCGAAATTCGGTTTTTGTTCCTGTAATTTTTTTTTTTAAGATTTTGTCCCTAAAATATCAGATTCCTCAATTTTTAATCTTTGATGTCAAGTCTCTGTTCAAAAAAACTGACGTGGCCAACAAAGTGCCACGTGACCTTGTTGACACGGTATGTCACGTGGGATGATAGTGCCACGTGCATGAGTTGCTATGTCATCAGTGCCACGCAGCATCCAATGGGTGACTACCACGTGGTAGGGACGAAAAACAAAAAACAGTTATTTACAGGGACTAAGCAAAAAATATATATATATTTATAGGGACCAAAAGCGAAAAGAATGAAAAACTTTATTTTCATTTTCCAACTTTAGCTGTCGCATATGCAAGTGTATCATCACTCTAAAATAATGGATTTTGTGTCTATCTTCTCTTTTTTACTAGTAAAATTTGTCCTTAAGTTGTTTTCTTTATCTTTATTGTCAACCATTCTCACAAAAAATCTCTTCACCATAAACCTCATGGGTAAACCTTTTGCTCATGGTTCACCGATAACATAATTCTCACAACTCACTAAACACATTCAATTTACAGATTCAAAAGCATTCACTACTAGGGATGACAATGGATAGGATCTCCGTAGGATACTATAGTACTTGCCCCCATACCCGCATTTAAAAAAAAAAATACCTATATCTAGATTATACCTGCATGGGTAACAACTTTAATGCCCGTAACCATTACTCACACTTTAATTAACATTAAAAGTCTGTAAATGAAAAAATTCATTGAATGTGATTGCATAAACGTGATCACATAAATGGAGAAGGAGTGGGGTAGTGTGTTTAGTTTAGGGTTTGTGATGGTTTCATTTGACGGAGGATCGAGATTTGAACGAGAAAATAACAGATAAAAGCGAAGTTAGATATCGCTTCTAACGTGTATGAGTCTGGGTGTGAGTATTTTTTTTTTCAAAATGTGGGTATGGGGACGAATACTATAGTCAGAGACAGACATAAGTGTTGTTCAGCAAGGTCCCTGTCCCCCTGATTTTTCTACACATTTGGAATTCTCTTCTTTTCCCCACCATGGTTTGAGTAGAGGCATCATCTTTGGTCAAACCTCTCTGGCGATGACAGTGCCTTCTGATCGCCTCACCTTAGCCGGCTCGAGTTGGCCCCCAAAGAATTTATGTCTGGCTCCATCCCTCATGATAGTACCCTGTCCAGACCCTATCCATGAGAAAAGGTTTACCCAAGAGGATTGTAGTGAAGGAGTTTTTTTAGAAGGGTTGACAACAAAGATAAAACAAAGCAATTTAAAGACAAACTTTACTACAAAAATAAAGCGAAGCAGATAGACACAAAATCTATTATTTTATAGTGATGATACACTTGCGCATGCAACAGTTGAAGTTAGAAATTGAAAATAAAGTTTTTTCTTTTTTTCGCTTATCGTCCCTGTAAATATATTTTTTTTGTTGCTTTTGATCCCTGTAAATAATTGTATTTTGCTTTTCGTCCCTGTCACATGGCAGTCACCATTGGGTGCTGATGTGGCACTGATGACATGGCAACTCAGTGCCATGTGGCATATCGTGTCAGCAAGGTCACGTGGCACTCCGTTGGCCACGTTAGCTAGCTTTTTGAACGGAGACTTGGAAGTCAAGGACTAAAAATGGCGGAATCTAATATTTCATGAACATAATCTAACCAAAATTTTTTTTTGCAGGAACTAAAACTGAATTTTGCTCATATTGCAGGGACGAAAAGCGCTATTAACCCTAAAACTTATTAACCAAAAGTGTCATCTAACACTTTTCATATATATGAGTTTAAGTATTCGGTATGAAAATGTTTTACACATACATTCAATTACGTGTTATCGCATTATTTAATGAATATGACAAATCATGTGTTTTTAAACTCATTAAATGATATGAGAGTATATTATATGACACTGTAAAATATATTTAGATTGATGGTGCATACAAATTGAACTCTTTCATATATTGTACATGTTTTGAAATTTTATTTACTCCATAAAAATCTTGACGTGTTTTGTCAGGGACGGATCCATAAAATTATTAAAGGGGGCGAAAATTTTTAACAAAAATAATGAATAATAAATCAAGGAAATATATCACATATTTAATTAAATATACATGCATGTGTTAGTTAAATTTAATTAAATCAATGGCATATATCACATTTTTTTTAATTTTTTTTGAAAAGGGGTGTGCCAGGGGCCGTTTGCACTCATATGCTAATTGAATTTCCTTTTTTGTCTTACACTCTTAAGTCTTACCCCATCGGTCCATCCATCTACAAGATATTGAGCTGATCACAAAACTCGTGAAAAATAAATTGTAGTTAATTACGCGTTCAGCACCCATATGTCTCTTCGTTTTGTTAATCGATTTGAAAAATAATATATGTTTTATGGATGCTATGTGTGGAGACCCAACCGTGCATATGTATCTTACAAAAAGAATTTTGAACGAGGGAGGGGCAATAGCCCCTGGGCGCCACCGTTTTTGTAATTTTCTTTCTTTCTTCATTCCTTCCTTTCATTCTTCTTTTGAAAGGCTGAGATATTTAAAGATATAAACTCTCATGTTTCATATGCGTCTCATGTTCCTTTTTTTTCTTTTGGGCTTAAATATGTTTTTAGCCCTTGTAAATATAGAGTATTTTAATTTTAGTTCCTATAAAAAATTTTATTTGTTTTTTGTCCCTATAAAAATTTTATTTTGATTTTGGTCTTTCTAACAAAAATTAATAGTAAAATCTGCAGAAACACTTCATTTTTCAGCCAAATCTCTTGTGAATTTTGATCCGAATAACTAAAAATCATTATTTCTATCAAAATTTATAGAAAACACTTCATTTTCCTACAAAGTTTTCTATGAATTTTGGTCAAAAGGAACAAAATCAAAATAAAATATCTTATAGAGACAAAAAATAAATAAAAAATTTTATAGGGACTAAAAACATATTTAAGTTTTTTTTTTCTTTTTGTTTAACTACTACGTAGGTTATTCAGGTTGGGATTCACTTCATGGTGGTTATGAATCGGTATTAACCGTTAAATTAAGCTCCACGTGATTAATGAAAGCATTAGCGTTATAATAATCTCATGTGCAGCCACCAAATTATTTGATTTTATACTTTTATAATAATCTCATGTGCAGCTACCAAATTATGTCATCACTTTTAGTCACATCAAGTATGCTGCTACCTAATTATACTATAGCTTTTATTTTGAAAAATATATTTGTACACATATTTTGACACAAAATACGACACATCATATATCCATACGTATACGGACCGTATATCCGTACATGTACGGACAACATTTTTTTTCAATTTTTTTTATTTTTTTAGCTGTTTAAAAAAATATTTGTCATTAACCAGATAATGAACTGCATTAACCAGATAAATGAACTTCGTTAACCAGATAAATAATGAACTTCAGGGTTGATATTCACCAGATAATATGAACCATTAACCAGATAAATAAACTTCGTTAACCAGATAAATAATTCACCAGATAATGTGAACCATTTATTTATCTGGTTAACGAAGTTCACTTATCTGGTTAATGGTTCATATTATCTGGTGAATGTCAACCCTGAAGTTCATTATTTATCTGGTTAACGAAGTTCATTTATCCGGTTAATGCAGTTCATTATCTGGTTAATGACAAATATTTTTTTAAACAGCTAAAAAAATAAAAAAAATACTGAAAAAAATACTGTGTCCGTATTGTACGGACCGTATGTCCGTACAGTACGGACTTTGTGTCCCATTTTGTGTCCCCTTTTGTGTCCAATTAACAGGACTCTTTATTTACATCAAGTGTAGATAAAAATGATGATTTCTATAGCTCTGGATATTTTAAATGGTATGGCGTCTATATGGGAAGTGAGTCGACAAAATATTACTACCTTTAGTCTCATATATAAGAGACAAATGCATTTTCTAGGTTCATTGAATAATTGATGTATCTGGTTATAGACCGGATACATCAATTATTCAATGAACCTAGAAAATGCATTTGTCTCTTATATATGGGACCGGAGGGAGTATTATTTTATTATTAAACACATTTAAATTAAATAAAAACTTAAAACGTGTTATCACATTATTTAATGGCTAAATTACAAAATTGGTCCTCTATGTTTATTTTAGGTTTCAATTTGGTCCTCTATGTTTTATTTGTTTCGTCTTTGTCCCTTACGTTTTAAAAGTTACAACAGGTTGGTCATTTTCATCACTAAAAGCCAATTGTTCGTAGCTAAAAGCCAAATTCTAGCTACGGACAATTGACTTTTAGTGACGGAAATGACCAAATTGAAAACTAAAATAAAACGTAGAGGACCAAAACGAAACAAATAAAACGTAGAGGACCAAATTGAAACCTAAAATAAACTTAGAGGACTAATTTTGTAATTTAGCCTTATTTAATGAATATGACAAATCATGTGTTTTTAAACTCATTAAACACGTTTATTATTAAACACGTTTTAATGAGGTGGATTTCTATAGCAACATTGGTCCCTGCTGTTAAGTTTTTGCTTATGTGGCTAACGGTTGTCCTAGTCATAGCTATTGCACCATATGTATTTAATAAACTAAAGTTAGTTTTAGTTTGTTAAAACAGCTAATTAATAGCTGTCACAGTTAGTTATTTAACTGTCCTTGTTAGTTGACAGTTAGCATAGTTAGTTAGTAGTATATAAACTAACTTTCAGTTCTGTACTAATTTACCTTTCATAATTCAATGAAGATGTTCAATCCTTCGTCTACTTTCTCTCTGTTATTCGATGCTAAGATGGTATCAGAGCTCAATCTTTGAGCTCTAGTTCATCAACACATTTTCATTTCTTCGTTCGAATCGTTCGTTTTCTAAGAACAGAGAGAAAGTAGAAGAAGGATTGAACATCTTCATTGAATTATGAAAGGTAAATTGGTAAATAACTGAAAGTTAGTTTATATACTACTAACTAACTACGCTAACTGTCAACTAACCAGGACAGTTAAATAACTAACTGTGACAGCTATTAATTAGTTGTTTTAACAAACTAAAACTAACTCTAGTTTATTAAATACATATGGTGTAATACTCCCCCTCAAGTTGGACTATGTAAATTACAAAGTCCTAACTTGGAAATAAATGAAGTGAAAGAAGTAGCATGAAGTGGCTTGGTGAAAACATCGGCCAGCAGAGAGGAAGAAGGGACTGGTAGTAACCGAATGATGCCTTGTTGAATCTTTTCTCTAGTAACATGACAATCAATCTCAATGTGTTTTGTCCTTTCGTGGAATGTTGGATTATGAGCTAAGTATATGGCTGACTTATTATCACAGTAAACAGCAGAAGGAGCAGGGAATTGAACATGTAATTCAACCAACAAGTAGTGAAGCCATTGAATCTCGCAAGAGAGACTAGCCAAGGCCCTATATTCTGCCTCAGAAGAACTTCTAGAAACTGTGGACTGCTTTTTAGACTTCCATGAGATCAAAGAGGGCCCAAGAAACACATAATAACCAGTAATCAATTTTCTGGTTTCAGGGCAGCATGCCCAATCAGAATCTGCAAACCCAGAAAGTTGCAGAGAAGATGAGGAAGGAAAAAATAAACCCTGTGCAGGTGCTGATTTGAGATACCTTAGGACCTGAACTGCAGCCTGAAAATACGACTCAAGAGGTCTTGAAATATATTGGCTAAGTTAATGTACTGAAAAGCCTATGTCAGGCCTAGTAGTGGTGAGATAAAGAAGCCTCCCTATGAGTCTTCTATATGCTGATTCATCTGGATAAAGTTTACTGCCTTCACTGCTTAATTTGATGGATGGATTGCAAGGAGTAGAAGCGGGTTTGGCAGCTAAAACACCAATGTTCTCAAGTAATTCTAGAGTGTATTTCCTTTGATTAAGAGCAATCCCAGATGTGGACCTTGCTACTTCAAGTCCAAGAAAAAAAATCTTAAAGCACCAAGATCCTTAATTTTGAATTTGTTGTCCAGAGCTGCCTTCACCAAATTTATCTCTTCCATGTGATTTCTCGCAAGAACAATGTCATCTACATATACTAATAAAGTTGTAATATAAGGACTAGAAGCTTTAACAAACAAAGAATGGTCAGCTTGTGATTGTAGATAACCGAGAGCAAGAAGAGTATGTTGACAAGTGACTCCAAACACAAGAGGGGGTGAATTGTGTGTGAACGGTGCTTTCAAAAACTTTTGGAGAAATAAGTGCTAATTATGAGTTGCGGAAATATTAATGTGAAATAGATAAATCACTTGAAGAATAAATTACAAACGAGTTAAAAATAAAGTAAATAGTAAGATATAAATAACAATAAAATAAAGTACATAAATTTAATTGACTGAAAAGTAGAGAGACAAGGAGTAAAAAAGCACACAACAAATTATCCAGGTTTGGCCACTTAACACCCCTGTGGCCTACGTCCTGTCCCCAAAGCAAACCACTATGGGATTTTCACTAAATCACTAGCTTTTAAATCAGGTTCAGCTAGAAACCTTTACAACTCTAAACCAGAGCAATACGTTCAAGAGATATCACCTCTCTATGAACACCTTGGGATTCCTACCCAAAAATAAATGATTTTCACAAATAAAATGAGACGAAAAAGATACACTCAATAGTGCAGATATAACAAATTGAAGCTCAAACAATACAACTCAAATTATGTAGAATAAAAGACTCTCAGAAAATTGTGCTCAAATAAGTGTGAGTGATGAAAAATATTTGACAGAGTTTTTGGCACAAAAATTAAGCACTGCGTTGTTGTATTTTTACAAGGCTCACGAGCTGTGTTTATATAGGCAATGGAGGAGCGTCACTTTAAGAAGATTTGTCCGTTGAGGATTTGCCCGTTGCGGCAGGGATCTGTCCGTTGGAATTTGTCCGTTGCGTTGAACATGAAAGAATTGAAAAACACGGAGACGGCTCGGCATACGACCTCTGAAGACAGCTCGGCAGACGACCTCGCCACACAGCTCGACAGACGACCTCGACACAGCTCGGCATATGACCTCTGAACAGCTCGGCAAAAGACCTCGGAACACGACCTCGGAACACAGCTCGGCATACGACCTCCTCATCAGCTCGGTTCTCATAGCTCGGTACACGACCTCATCAGCTCGACACGCGACTTCCTCCTCAGTTCGACATACGACTTCCTCAGAGCTCAACATCCGACTTCCTCCTCAGCTCGACATCCGATTTCCTCAGCTCGACACGCGACTTCCTCCTCAGTTCGACATACGACTTCCTCAGAGCTCGACACGCGACTTCCTCCTCATTTCGACATCAGACTTCCTCACTCGACATCCGACACGAGATATGCATGTCAAAATATTTTGTGCGTGTGTGATTTAATTTTAATTGAGAGCTTTTTATTACTACTTACAAATTGTCTTAATAAAGATAAATAAATACCCAGAACCCAAAGACTTGAGAAACAATCATTCTTGATACGCGTCTTGGTATTCTTTTCCACTTTTTGCACTGTTGACTATTTGCAAAGCTCCCTTTTGTCAATCATCAAAACCATCCTGTCAAGGCATGTATTCACAGACTCCCCCTTTTTGATGATGACAAACATCTCATGGAGGGAATTTAGTAAAATATAATCATGATATAGCAATGAGATATAAGCATGGTTTTTCAATAAAAGATATCAAAGTTTAAGCACAATATTTAGAAAAACTCCCCCTCACAATATTAAAAAAAAATATCAGAGTTTAGGCGCATTTTGGCATTTTGGTGAAGAACTCCCCCTCACAATATGCATGGAATAAACCACTCCCCCTGAATCATATAACTCTCCCCCTTTTGGCAACATCAAAAAGCGGAAAAGATAAAGGGAAAGGCATGTAAAACGTATGCATATACGTGTAACTAGATGGCGAAAAATAATAGAGTATCAAGGGTTCAATGAAGCATAATTGTTTCCAGTTAACATAACCTGCACAAACTTTTATTTTAGCGATTACAGGAAGGACGGTTGCATTTCTCCACTTTTAGTCTTGGTAACGGAACCTGCATAAAAATGTTAGCACACTCCAACACCCAAGTTAGAACTTATTCATAATAAAATGCACTTACACGCAGTCATTCAATGCATGATTGATCTAAAATTCCTAACTCGGTTCTTATAAAAAAGAAGCTTTCTTTAGGCAAAGGTTTAGTAAAAATATCTGCAAGTTGTTTAGATGTTTCCACAAACTCAATCACACAATCTCCTTTTTGAACATGATCTCTAATAAAATGGTGCCTAATTTCTATGTGTTTGGTCCGGGAGTGATAAACAGGGTTTTTCGTGAGGTTTATGGCACTAGTATTGTCGCACTTAATTGGAACAGTTTTCAGATTAATCCCATAATCATTCAACTGTTGTTTCATCCAAATAATTTGTGCACAATAAGCCACGTAACGTATTCCGCTTCAAAGAAGGGACAAAGCCACACCGGCTTGTTTCTTACTATGCCATGAGACCAAGGCATTCCCAAGTAAGTGACATGTCCCACTAGTGCTTTTTGGTCCATTTTGCAACCCGCAAAATCAGAATCCGAGTACCCAATAAGTGTGCGATCGGCACCTTTGGGGTACCATAAACCCATGGTTTGTGTGCGGTGAGATATCTCATGATGCGTTTTACCGCTAAGAGATGTGATTCCTTAGGATTTGCTTGAAAACGTGCACACATACAAACACTAGACATAATATCCGGACGACTAGCGGTGAGATAGAGAAGAGATCCTATCATACCTCTATACTTACTTACTTGACCGACTTACCACCTTCATCTTTGTCAAGATAGCATGATGTGCTCATGGGAGTTGAGATTTCTTTGGCGTTGCTCATTCCAAATCTTTTAAGCAACTCCTTGCAATATTTGGATTGATTTATAAAAATTCCTTCTTTTGTTTGTTTGATTTGAAGACCAAGGAAGTAGTTGAGCTCTCCCATCATGGACATTTCAAACTCACTTTGCATGATTTTGGAAAAATCTTCACACAAAGACTCATTAGTAGCACCAAAGATGATATCGTCAACATAAATTTGAACAAGTAAAATGTCATGATTTTTGTGTTTAATGAAAAGAGTGGTATCAACTTTTCCTCTTTCAAAACCTTTTTCAAGTAAATATTTGCTCAACCTCTCGTACCAAGCTCTAGGAGCTTGTTTTAAACCATACAGAGCCTTTTTCAATTTAAAAACATGATTTGGAAATTCAAAATTTTCAAAACCAGGAGGTTGATCAACAAATACTTCTTCTTGAATATAACCATTTAGAAAAGCACTCTTTACATCCATTTGAAAAAGTTTAAAATCCATGATGCATGCAAATGCGAGAAGCATGCGAATAGCTTCTAATCTAGCCACGGGTGCATAGGTTTCATCGAAATCTATGCCCTCTTGTTGATTATAGCCTTTTGCAACAAGTCTAGCTTTATTTCTAACAATGATACCGTTTTCATCAAGCTTGTTGCGAAAGACCCATTTGGTCCCAATGACTATATGATCTTTAGGTTTAGGAACTAGTTCCCAAACATTGTTTCTTTCAAATTGATTTAATTCCTCTTGCATAGTAAGGGTCCAATGTTCATCAATAATGGCTTCATTGATGTCCTTTGGTTCAACTTGAGAAACAAAAGCCATGAAAAGACATGCATGATTAAGAGAGTTTCGAGTTGTTACCCCTTTAGAGATATCGCCAATTATATTGTCAAGTGGATGATGTTTTGAGACTCTCCATTCTTTTGGTAAATTTGAATGAGGGGATTCCTTAGAAGATTGTGGCAAAGGATTTTCATCGTCATCTTTGGACTCGTTTGAATCTTCTAAGTGACTATTTCCCAATATTTCTGCAAGATCATCAACACTTGTGAATACATGCCTTGACAGGATGATTTTGATGATTAACAAAAGGGAGTCTTACAAATAGTCAACCGTGCAAAAAGTGGAAAAGAATACCAAGACGCGTATCAAGAATGATAGTTTTTCAAGTCTTTGGGTTCTGGGTATTTATTTATCTTTATTAAGACAATTTGTAAGTAGTAATAAAAAGCTCTCAATTAAAATTAAATCACACACGCACAAAATATTTTGACATGCATATCTCGTGTCGGATGTCGAGCTGAGGAGGAAGTCGCGTGTCGAGCTCTGAGGAAGTCGTATGTCGAACTGAGGAGGAAGTCGCGTGTCGAGATGATGAGGTCGCGTACCGAGGTCGCGTGTCGAGCTTATGAGGTCGCGTACCGAGGTCGCGTGATGAGCTCTTGTCGCGTGCCGAGCTGATGATCCGTGTCGATCTGATGAGGTCGCGTCACCAGGTCGCGGCGTGTCGTCTTTGATGAGGTCGCATGCCGAGCTATGAGAACCAAGGCGATGAGGAGGTCGTATCTTGCCGCGTGTTCCGAGGTCGTCTGTCGAGGCCTTTGCCGAGCCGTTCAGAGGTCGTATGGTGAGTCGTGTCGAGGTCGTCTGGTCGAGCCGTGTGTGGCGAGGTCGTCTGAGCCGCCTTCTTGAGGTCGTATGCCGAGCCGTCTCAGTGTTTTCAATACATAGCGGACAAATTCCAACGGACAAATCAAAAGCATAGCGGGCAAATCTTTGCAACGGACAAATCCTGCAACGGTCATTTCGACGCTCCTCTATTGCCTATATAAACACAGCTCGTGAGCTTTGTTTTAATACAACAACGCAGTGCTTAATTTTTGTGCCAAAAACTCTGTCAAATATTTTTCATCACTCACACTTATTTGAGCACAATTTTTGAGAGTCTTTTTATTCTACATAATTTGAGTTGTATTATTTGAGCTTCAATTTGTTATATCTGCACTATTGAGTGTATCTTTCTCGTCTCATTTTATTTGTGAAAATCATTTATTTTTGGGTAGGAATCCCAAGGTGTTCATAGAGAGGTGATATCTCTTGAACGTATTGCTCTGGTTTAGAGTTGTAAAGGTTTCTAGCTGAACCTGATTTAAAAGCTAGTGTCTTAGTGAAAATCCCATAGTGGTTTGCTTTGGGGGACAGGGCGTAGGCCACAGGGGTGTTAGGTGGCCGACCCTGGATAATTTGTTGTGTGCTTTTTTACTCCTTTTCTCTCTACTTTTCAGTCAATTAAATTTCTATACTTTATTTTATTGTTATTTATATCTTACTATTTACTTTATTTTTAACTCGTTTGCAATTTATTCTTCAAGTGATTTATCTATTTCACATTAATATTTCCATGACTCATAATTAGCACTTATTTCTCCAAAAGTTTTTGAAAGCAGTTCACACACAATTCACCCCCTCTTGTGTTTGGAGTCACTTGTCAACAAGTGGCATCGAGCTAGACTCTTGTATAAAGGACTTAACCGTCTCAAGAGAATGACTTCAAACAATAACGAGGGAACCTCCATGAAACAGACCCCATTTTTCAATGGTGAGGGTATGGTTATTGGAAGGATAGAATGCAAATCTTTCTTGAGGGTGTTGATCTTGATATTTGGGATCTTTGTGGAAAATGGTCCATTTGTCCCCACTCAATCAATTAATGATGCAGTGGTAGACAAACCAAGATCACTTTGGACCGAAGATGATAACAAAAAGGTCCAATACAATTTGAAAGCTAAGAACATCATCACTTCTTTAAGCTACGATGAGTTCTATAGGGTCTCAAATTGCAAGGCTGCTAAAGAAATGTGGGATACCCTTCTATTGACCCATGAAGGTACTACAGAGGCCAACTTATGTCCCATGCCACAACACGAGGAGGATGAGGTAAATGCTCTTGACCTCGAATCTCCTTTAACTTATGATGAGCTGCTTATTGCTTGTGAAGAATTAAATAATGAAACGATTAAACTTGGAAAAATTGTTCTTTCTTCTAAGAAAACCATCTCTTCTCTTGAATCAAAATTGAAATTTTAAACAAAGAGATAGTGATTCTTAAAGAAAAACAAGTTCTTTGTGATTGAAACTTCTCCTCCCATATCTTGTGAAAATAAAAAGATGAAGTTTTAAAATGCAATGAGTGTAGTGTTTTGAAAAATAAGGTTGAGGATTTAAATAACACTCTTGCAAAATTTACAATGGGAAGAGATAATCTAAACATTATTTTAGGAAACCAAAAAGGTACTTTTAGAAAAGTGGTTTAGGTTATCATCCAAAATTCATGAAAAATCTTTTAAACTCTTCAATCACAACAAACCCTCAAGTAGTCCTTTCATTAAATGCTTTCACTGTGGTAGAAATGGTCACACTGCCTCTATTTGCAATATTAGAAAGAATAAAAATGTAGTTGGCAAAAAGATGTGGATTCCAAAGGGCACCTTACACAAGACTAACTCATATGGACCCAAGATGGTTTGGGTACCAAAGGTTAAAATATGATTTGTTGTTGTAGGTGTGCTTGAAAGCCAAGGACTTAAATTGGTATCTTGATAGCGGCTGTTCAAAGCACATGACAGGAGACAAAAGCAAGTTCTCCTCATTGGTACCTAAGAATAGTGGTTATGTCCGGTATGGTGACAACAACAAAGGTAAAATTCTTGGGATTGGTTTTATTGGTAAGAGTCCTAATCCCACTATTGAAAATGTTTTGTATGTGGATGGTTTGAAGCATAATTTGCTAAGCATTAGTCAACTTTGTGATAAAGGAAACAAAGTGGTTTTCGATTCTTCAAAATGCATGGTCATGGATTCTATAAATGAAAATGTTATTGTAATTGGACCTAGAATTGGAAATATCTATATGCTTGATTTAGATAAAATACCTTTAAATGATGCATGTTGTCTTATTAGTAAAGAGGATGAATCTTGGCTATGGCATAGGAGAATGGCTCATATTCACATGGATCATCTTAATAAGTTAGTTCGAAAGGACTTAGTAATTGGCTTACCAAAGCTTCGTTTTGAAAAAGATAAACTTTGTGATGCATGTCAAAAAGGAAAACAAGTAAAGGCATCTTTCAAATCTAAAAATATTGTTTCTACAAACCGGCCTTTACAACTTTTACATATGGATTTATTTGGCCTTCTAGAACTAAAAGCTTTGGTGGCAATTACTATGCTCTTGTTATTGTGGACTGACTATTCTCGCTATACATGGACTTTATTTATTTCTCACAAAAATGATGCTTTTAATGCTTTTGAAAACTTGCAAAGGTTATACAAAATGAGAAGGGACTTAACATTGCTTCCATTCAAGTGATCATGGTGGGGAATTTGAGAATGAAGCATTTGAAGCATTTTGCACGAAAATGGCATTGATCACAACTTTTACGCTCCAAGGACACCGCAACAAAATGGAGTGGTTGAAAGGAAAAATCGGTCTCTTGAAGAGCTAGCGAGGGCGATGCTCAATGAGACTAACCTTCCTAAGTACTTTTGGCGAGCATGTGAGCACCGCTTGCTATGTGATGAATCGAGTTCTTATAAGGCCGATCCTTAAGCAAACACCGTATGAACTCTACAAAGGAAGGAAGCCCAACATTTCCCACCTTCACGTTTTCGGATGCAAGTGTTTTGTCCTAAACAATGGTAAGAATAACCTTGGTAAATTTGATGCTAAAGCTGATGAAGGTTTATTTCTTGGATATTCCACTTCTAGTAAAGCCTTTCGAATTTTTAATAAACGTACTTTAACTGTTGAAGAATCTGTGCATGTTTCTTTTGATGAATCTAACCCCAAATCTTCAGTAGAAGAAAGTGTTGATGATCTTGCAGAAGTGTTAGGAGATACCTATTTAGAGGAACAAGAGAGATCAAAAGGAGGATCAAGAGTCCTTGCCTCAACCCTCTCAAGAACTCTCTCACTCAAATCTTCCAAAGGAATGGATAGTCTCAAAGAACCATCCTCTTGACAACATAATAGGTGATATCTCAAAAGGGGTAACGACTCGAAACTCTCTTAATCATGCATGTCATCATATGGCCTTTGTCTCTCAAATTGAACCAAATGACGTCAATGAAGCCATCTTTGATGAGCATTGGACCTTTGCTATGCAAGAGGAATTAAATCAATTTGAGAGAAATGATGTTTGGGAACTTGTCCCTAGGCCTAAAGATCACCTAGTCATTGGGACCAAATGGGTCTTTCGCAACAAGCTTGATGAAAACGGTATCATTGTTAGAAATAAAGCTAGACTTGTTGCAAAGGCTATAATCAACAAGAGGGCATAGATTTCGATGAAACCTATGCACCCGTAGCTAGATTAGAAGCTATTCGCATGCTTCTCGCATTTGCATGCATCATGGATTTTAAACTTTTTCAAATGGATGTTAAGAGTGCATTTCTAAATGGTTTTATTCAAGAAGAAGTATATGTTGATCAACCCCCCGGTTTTGAAAATTTTGAATTTCCAAATCATGTTTTTAAATTGGAAAAGGCTCAGATGGTTTAAAACAAGCTCCTAGAGCTTGGTACGAGAGGTTGAGCAAATATTTACTTGAAAAAGGTTTTGAAAGAGGAAAAGTTGATACCACTCTTTTCATTAAACACAAAAATCATGACATTTTACTTGTTCAAATTTATGTTGACGATATCATCTTTGGTGCTACTAATGAGTCTTTGTGTGAAGATTTTTCCAAAATCATGCAAAGTGAGTTTGAAATGTCCATGATGGGAGAGCTCAACTACTTCCTTGGTCTTCAAATCAAACAAACAAAAGAAGGAATTTTTATAAATCAATCCAAATATTGCAAGGAGTTGCTTAAAAGATTTGGAATGAGCAACGCCAAAGAAATCTCAACTCCCATGAGCACATCATGCTATCTTGACAAAGATGAAGGTGGTAAGTCGGTCAGTAAGTAAGTATAGAGGTATGATAGGATCTCTTCTCTATCTCACCGCTAGTCGTCAGGATATTATGTCTAGTGTTTGTATGTGTGCACGTTTTCAAGCAAATCCTAAGGAATCACATCTCTTAGCGGTAAAGCATCATGAGATATCTCACCGCACACAAACCATGGGTTTATGGTACCCCCAAAGGTCTTGTTGCACACTTATTGGGTACTCGGATTACGATTTTGCGGGTTGCAAAATGGACCGAAAAAGCACTAGTGGGACATGTCACTTACTTGGGAATGCCTTGGTCTCATGGCATAGTAAGAAACAAGCCGGTGTGGCTTTGTCCCTTCTTTGAAGCGGAATACGTTACGTGGCGATTATTGTGCACAAATTATTTGGATGAAACAACAATGAATGATTATGGGATTAATCAGCTGCTCCAATTAAATGCGACAATACTAGTGCCATAAACCTCACGAAAAACCACATTTATCACTCTCGGACCAAACACATAGAAATTAGGCACCATTTTATTAGAGATCATGTTCAAAAAGGAGATTGTGTGATTGAGTTTGTGGAAACATCTAAACAACTTGCGGATATTTTTACTAAACCTTTGCCTAAAGAAAGCTTCTTTTTTATAAGAACCGAGTTAGGAATTTTAGATCAATCATGCATTGAATGACTGCGTGTGAGTGCATTTTATTATGAATAAGTTCTAACTTGGGCGTTGGAGTGTGCTAACATTTTTATGCAGGTTCCGTTACCAAGACTAAAAGTGGAGAAATGCAACCGTCCTTCCTGTAATCGCTAAAATAAAAGTTTGTGCAGGTTATGTTAACTGCAAACAATTATGCTTCATTGAACCCTTGATACTCTATTATTTTTCGCCATCTAGTTACACGTATATGCATACGTTTTACATGCCTTTCCCTTTATCTTTTCCGCTTTTTGATGTTGCCAAAAGGGGGAGAGTTATATGATTCAGGGGGAGTGGTTTATTCCATGCATATTGTGAGGGGGAGTTCTTCACCAAAATGCCAAAATGCGCCTAAACTCTGATATCTTTTTTTTAATATTGTGAGGGGGAGTTTTTCTAAAATACGTGCTTAAACTCTGATATCTTTTATTGAAAAACCTTGCTTATATCTCATTGCTATATCATGATTATATTTTTACAAAAAAACCCTCCATGAGATGTTTGTCATCATCAAAAAGGGGGAGTCTGTGAATACATGCCTTGACAGGATGATTTTGATGATTGACAAAAGGGAGTCTTACAAATAGTCAACCGTGCAAAAAGTGGAAAAGAATACCAAGACGCGTATCAAGAATGATAGTTTTTCAAGTCTTTGGGTTCTGGGTATTTATTTATCTTTATTAAGACAATTTGTAAGTAGTAATAAAAAGCTCTCAATTAAAATTAAATCACACACGCACAAAATATTTTGACATGCATTTCTCGTGTCGGATGTCGAGTGAGGAAGTCGGATGTCGGTGAGGAGGAAGTCGCGTGTCGAGCTGAAGGAAGTCGTATGTCGAATCGAGGAGGAAGTCGGCGTGTCGAGATAATGAGGTCGCGTCTGGGGATTAGTGTGTCGAGCTTATGAGGTCGCGTCTGGGAGTCGCGTGATGAGCTCTTGTCGCGTCTTGGTGATGATCCGTGTCGGTGATGAGGTCGCGTGCCAAGCTATGAGAACCGAGCTGATGAGGAGGTCGTATCTTGCCGAGTGCGGTCGAGGTCGTCTGTCGAGCGGTGGCGAGGTCGCCTGCCGAGCCGGTCTTCAGAGGTCGTGATCTTGAGAGCCGCCTCGTGTTTTCAATACGCAACGGACAAATTCCAGCGGACAAATCAAAGCATAGCGGGCAAATCTTTTAGCGGACAAATCACCTGCGGTCATTTCGACGCTCCTCCATTGCCTATATAAACACAGCTCGTGAGCTTTGTTTTAATACAAGAACGCAGTGCTTAATTTTTGTGCCAAAAACTCTGTCAAATATTTTTCATCACTCACACTTATTTGAGCACAAATTTTTAGAGTCTTTTTATTCTACATAATTTGAGTTGTATTATTTGAGCTTCAATTTGTTATATCTGCACTATTGAGTGTATCTTTCTCGTCTCATTTTATTTGTGAAAATCATTTATTTTTGGGTAGGAATCCCAAGGTGTTCATAGAGAGGTGATATCTCTTGAACGTATTGCTCTGGTTTAGAGTTGTAAAGGTTTCAAGCTGAACCTGATTTAAAAGCTAGTGTCTTAGTGAAAATCCCATAGTGGTTTGCTTTGGGGACAGGACGTAGGCCACATGGGTGTTAGGTGGCCGAACCTGGATAATTTGTTGTGTGCTTTTTTACTCCTTATCTCTCTACTTTTCAGTCAATTAAATTTCTGTACTTTATTTTATTGTTATTTATATCTTACTATTTACTTTATTTTTAACTCGTTTGCAATTTATTCTTTAAGTGATTTATCTATTTCACATTAATATTTCCGCAACTCATAATTAGCACTTATTTCTCCAAAAGTTTTTGAAAGCACCGTTCACACACAATTCACCCCCCTCTTGTGTTTGGAGTCACTTGTCAACAACACTATCTTCTACCAAAGATTTTGGGTTAGACTCATCAAAGGTAACATGCACAGATTCTTCAATAGTCAAAGTTCTCTTATTATAAATTCGAAAAGCTTTACTAGAAATAGAATATCCAAGAAATATACCTTCATCCGCTTTGGCATCAAATTTTCCAAGGTTATTCTTACCATTGTTTAGGACAAAACACTTGCATCCGAAAACGTGAAGGTGGGAAATGTTGGGCTTCCTTCCTTTGTAGAGTTCATACGGTATTTGTTTAAGGATCGGCCTTATAAGAACTCGATTCATCACATAGCAAGCGGTGCTCACGGCGTCTTCCCAAAAGTACTTAGGAAGGTTAGTCTCATTGAGCATCGTCCTCGCTAGCTCTTCAAGAGACCGATTTTTCCTTTCAACCACTCCATTTTGTTGCGGTGTCCTTGGAGCAGAAAAGTTGTGATCAATGCCATTTTCTGTACAAAATGCTTCAAATGCTTCATTCTCAAATTCCCCACCATGATCACTTCGAATGGAAGCAATGTTAAGTCCCTTCTCATTTTGTATAACCTTAGCAAGTTTTCGAAAGGCAGCAAAAGTGTCATTTTTATGAGAAATAAATAAGGTCCATGTATAGCGAGAATAGTCGTCCACAATAACAAGAGCATAGTAATTGCCACCAAAGCTTTTAGTTCTAGAAGGGCCAAATAAATCCATATGTAAAAGTTGTAAAGGCCGATTTGTTGAAACAATATTTTTAGATTTGAAAGAAGCCTTTACTTGTTTTCCCTTTTGACATGCATCATAAAGTTTATCTTTTTCAAAGCGAATCTTTGGCAAACCAATTACTAAGTCTTCTGAACCAATTTGTTAAGATGATCCATGTGAATATGAGCCATTCTTCTATGCCATAGCCAAGATTCATTCTCTTTACTAAAAAGACAAAGATGCATCATTTGAAGGTAGTTCATCTAAATTAACCATATAGATATTTCCAATTCTAGATCCAACAAAAGCGTACTTTTATTAAAAGAATTTACGACCATGCATTTTGAAGAATCAAATATAACATTATTGCCTTTGTCGGAAAGTTGACTAATACTTAGCAAGTTATGTTTCAAACCTTCCACATACGGGACATTCTCTATAATGGGATTAGGACTCTTACCAATAGTACCAATCCCAAGAATTTTACCTTTATTATTATCACCATAATAAACATAACCTTTATTTTTGGGTTCCAAAGAGGAGAACTTGCTTTTGTCTCTGTCATGTGCTTTGAGCAGTAGCTATCAAGATACCAATTTGAATCTTTGGCTTTCAAGCACACACAAAATAAAATCAGGTTTTAACTTTTGGTACCCAAACTAAGTTGGGTCCAGATGAGTTAGTTTTTGGCAAAGTACCCTTTGGAATCCATATCTTTTGCCAACCACATTCTTGTTCTTTCTAATATTGCAAATGGAGGCGGTGTGACCATTTCTACCACAGGTGAAAGCATTTAATGAAAGGACTACTTGAGGGTTTGTTGTGATTGAAGAGTTTAAAAGATTTTCATGAATTTTTGGATGATAACCTAAACCGACTTTTCTAAAAGTACCTTTTTGGTTTCCTAAAATAATGTTTAGATTATCTCTTCCCATTGTAAATTTTGCAAGAGTGTTATTTAAATCCTCAACCTTATTTTTCAAAACACTACACTCATTGCATTTTAAAACTTCATCTTTTTATTTTCACAAGATATGGGAGGAGAAGTTCCAATCCCAATAACTTGTTTTTCTTTAAGAATTACTATTTGTTTGTTTAAAATTTTAATTTTTGATTCAAGAGAAGAGATGGTTTTCTTAGAAGAAAGAACAATTTTTCCAAGTTTAATCGTTTCATTATTTAATTCTTCACAAGCAATAAGCGGCTCATCATAAGTTAAAGGAGATTCGAGTTCAAGAGCATTTACCTCATCCTCCTCGTGTTTTGCCATGAGACATAAGTTGGCCTCATTAGTACCTTCAAGGGTCAATAGAAGGGTGTCCCACATTTCTTTAGCTTGATCTTGCAATTTGAGACCCTATAGAACTCATCGTAGCTTAAAGCAGAAGTGATGATGTTCTTAGCTTTCAAATTGTATTGGACCTTTTTCTTATCATCTTCGGTCCAAAGTGATCTTGGTTTGTCTACCACTGCATCATTAATTGATTGAGTGGGGACAAATGGACCATTTTCCACAGCATCCCAAATATCAAGATCAACACCCTCAAGAAAGATTTGCATTCTATCCTTCCAATAACCATACCCCTCACCATTGAAAAATGGGGGTCTGTTCATGGAAGTTCCCTCGTTATTGTTTGAAGTCATTCTCTTGAGACAGTTAAGTCCTTTATACAAGAGTCTAGCTCTGATACCACTTGTTGACAAGTGACTCCAAACACAAGAGGGGGTGAATTGTGTGTGAACGGTGCTTTCAAAAACTTTTGGAGAAATAAGTGCTAATTATGAGTTGCGGAAATATTAATGTGAAATAGATAAATCACTTGAAGAATAAATTACAAACGAGTTAAAAATAAAGTAAATAGTAAGATATAAATAACAATAAAATAAAGTACATAAATTTAATTGACTGAAAAGTAGAGAGACAAAGAGTAAAAAAGCACACAACAAATTATCCAAGTTTGACCACTTAACACCCCTGTGGCCTACGTCCTGTCCCCAAAGCAAACCACTATGGGATTTTCACTAAATCACTAGCTTTTAAATCAGGTTCAGCTAGAAACCTTTACAACTCTAAACCAGAGCAATACGTTCAAGAGATATCACCTCTCTATGAACACCTTGGGATTCCTACCCAAAAATAAATGATTTTCACAAATAAAATGAGACGAAAAAGATACACTCAATAGTGCAGATATAACAAATTGAAGCTCAAATAATACAACTCAAATTATGTAGAATAAAAGGCTCTCAGAAAATTGTGCTCAAATAAGTGTGAGTGATGAAAAATATTTGACAGAGTTTTTGGCACAAAAATTAAGCACTGCGTTGTTGTATTTTTACAAGGCTCACGAGCTGTGTTTATATAGGCAATGGAGGAGCGTCACTTTAAGAAGATTTGTCCGTTGAGGATTTGCGTTCTTGGCGAGGATCTGTCCGTTGGAATTTGTCCGTTGCGTTGAACATGAAAGAATTGAAAAACACTGAGGCGGCTCGGCATACGACCTCACGAAGACGGCTCGGCGACGACCTCGCCACCGCGGCTCGACCAGGCGACCTCGACCACGGCTCGGCATATGACCTCACGAACAGCTCGGCAAAGACCTCGGAACCACGGCGTGGAACCGCGGCTCGGCATCGACCTCCTCATCATTTCGGTTCTCATAGCTCTGTACCACGACCTCATCCCGGCTCGACCACGCGACTTCCTCCTCGATTCGACATACGACTTCCTCGAGCTCAACATCCGACTTCCTCCTCACTCGACATCCGATTTCCTCGGCTCGACCGCAGCGACTTCCTCCTCGATTCGACATACGACTTCCTCGAGCTCGACACGCGACTTCCTCCTCATTTCGACATCCGACTTCCTCATTTCGACATCAGGCCACGAGATATGCATGTCAAAATATTTTGTGCGTGTGTGATTTAATTTTAATTGAGAGCTTTTTATTACTACTTACAAATTGTCTTAATAAAGATAAATAAATACCCAGAACCCAAAGACTTGAGAAACAATCATTCTTGATACGCGTCTTGGTATTCTTTTCCACTTTTTGCACGGTTGACTATTTGCAAAGCTCCCTTTTGTCAATCATCAAAACCATCCTGTCAAGGCATGTATTCACAGAGTAGAGGTGGGCTTATGATTCCATTGCCTACTAGCCTGTTTAAGACGATATAGTGATTTGTGCAGTGTTGAAAATTCGGCAAGTGTACCGAATCGTACAAGTAATAAAGTGATAAGTGAGTTATCGTTCCCACGAGGATTGAGAGTTTTGATAATTAACGTAACAAACTTGTAACTAATTGAACTATTGAACCAATATGAATGTGTTTGAAGTATTCGTAATTTGTGTCAGAAACAGAAACAGTAAATAACGAGACAAGTATTTGGATTATAAGGAGAAATAAAAGTGACTAGGGCTCGAATCCTTTTGTTTCTAACTTTATGTTCTTGAGTCCAGTTCCAATGCAAGCAATTACGATATATTTGAAGTTTAAATTCACAAGTTTAGATTAATGAAAATCCCTTTCCTATTAACCCCTTTGATTAAATTAACCAGCCCTAATTCCTTAGGTACAAATTTATTAAATCAAGCATAAAGATTAAAGATTCATACAAACTCATACCACAAGAATCATATTCCTATAACCCTATTAAGCATGTCCAATGATCCCAAAGCTAGTCTAAAACCTCAATTTTCCAATTGATGCTAAGACCCTAGTTCAACTCAATAGTGATCAATTATCGAATTGCATTAAGAAAAGGGATAAAGGATCAAATAACATAGATTAGACTTGCATTGAAATTCTGAATTTGATTACATAAAAATATCCACAAAATTCATCTTACCCTAGTCTGAGAGGTTTAGTTCCTCATGGAAGAAGAGAAACTAATCCAAGGAGATGAGAGAGTTGGAAGAGACTCCATTGATTCCTCAATTTCTTTGAACGTCAAACGTGTTTTGTTTCAATCTCCAAAAGTTCAGAACCCTAGGCCAATGTTTTGAAAGCCTATTTATAGTTTAGAATCAAAAAAGACTGAAAAACCCCTCAAAACAAGTCAAAAAGCGCAGAAATACAAAGTCTGAGCGAGGCCTTGACCAGTAGTGGAGCTGGCACGGCTTTGGCCGTCTTCTGCTAAAACACACAAGCGCATGAGGGAAGCCCCGACACGACCGTGGGAGAGGGCACGGCTTGGCCGTGGAGTACATTGTTTCTCCAATTTGATCTTTCTCATCATCAACCAAGGCACGGCCGTGCCACCAGGCGTGGGCAGGCCGTGTTTCTTCAATTCTTGCCCTATTTTGGTATTTTGGCCTCCGAGTTGGTACCATCATCCGTCTAAGCGATTTAACTCCATTTTCCTAGGCCAATAACCTTCCTTTCTGCACAATTGAACCAAAACCAAGTGCATCATCTAAATCAAGCAGAATGCATGAAAAACATGGGTTAAAAACTACTAAAATGACTAAGATGCAATACAAAACTAACACTAAACTATATGCTATATTGAACGCATCATGCAGCCTGCAAACTGGATGAGAAACAGTACCATGAGTAGGTGAACAACCAGGTGGAAGAGTCATATAAACCTCCTCATACAAATCACCATGTAAAAAGGCATTGTTGACACCCAATTTCTCTAAAAACCACCCCTTTGCAGCAGCTAGGGCCAGAATAATCCTCACAGAAGTAAGCTTGGCAACTGGACTGAAGGTCTCAAAATAATCAACACCTTCTAATTGAGTGTATCCTTTGGCAACAAATCTAGCCTTGTGCCTTTCTATAGTACCATCAGCATGATACTTAATTTTGTACACCCATTTGCAGATAGGAGTTTTCCCTAGAGGAAGGTCTACAATGGACCATGTTTTATACAATTCCAAAGCATTAAGCTCAGCTTGCATAACTTTCTGCCAACACTCATGCTGGGAAGCTTGGGAAAAAGTTTTTGGTTCAACATTAGTAGTAACTGATAAGCAAAAATCTTTGTATGAAGGGGAACATTTTTGGTAAGATAAAACAGAAGATAAAGGATGAGAAATAGCAGAAACATTACCTGAAGATTGATTTGTACAGCTAGACAAATTACAATGATAATCATCCAGATAACTAGGCCTTTGTTTGACTCGGGTAGACTGTCTAAGAGACTGTGAAACAGGTGCAGCAGGAACACATTGTGGGATAGGAGCAGAAGAGACAAGATTGGAAGAAGTAGATACAGGAGAAACAAGAGGTTGAGAGACAAGATATATGGGAGAAGACAGCAGAAGCAAGAACAGATTCAACATGCTCAGAATTAACATTGTCAGAATCAAATAAGAAAGCAGAATTGTCAGCAGAGGGTGATTGGACAGTGGTATGTTTAATGTTTATATCAGCAAAAGGGAAATGATTTTCATAGAAAATAACATTCCTTGACACTAAAAGCTGATGTGACATCAAGTCATAAAGAACATAACCTTTGACACCCTCCTGAAAACCAATGAAAACAATTTTTCTTGCTCTATGATCAAATTTTGTTCTATGAGCATGTAAAGTGGATGCATAAGATAGACAACCAAAGGTTTTGAGATGCATCAATGAAGGAGGTTGTTTGAAAAGAATTTCAAATGGAGACTTATTTTTCAATAAAGGAGTAGGAATCCTATTGATGAGATAGTCTGCATGCTGAATGGAAAAATTCCAAAGATTGTTAGGAAGATTAGCTTGAAAAGAAATGGCTCTTGCCACATTTAAAATGTGTTTATGCTTCCTTTCAATAGTGCTATTCTGTTGAGGAATTTCAATACATGTTATTTGGTGTAAAATACCTTTTGAATAAAAGAAATCATGCATAAGAAATTCAGCACCATTGTCACTCCTTAAGCATTTTAATTTTGTTTCAAATTGAGTTTCAATGAATGAAATGAATTGAGTAAGATGTCTCCTTGTCTCAGATTTGGATTTCATTAGGATTACCCAAATAAACCTACTAAAATCATCCACAAGAGTCAAGAAGCATCTATGTCCTAAAATGGAAGTATGGGAGTAGGGACCCCATATATCAGCATGAAGTATGTCAAAAATGGTTGTAGTTTTAGTAGAACTACTGAGATGTGGCAGTTTTCTTTGCTTGGCAAAGTGACAAGAATCACATGGAAATTTTGTATTATGGAAACTAATAAAAGGGAATTGTGTAGCCATACATTCATGTCTATCATAAGAGAGATGACCTAATCTCATATGCCAAAGTTTTAAACTCATCAACAGATTTAGAAGAGGAATTACAAACTGCAATTGTAGATTGGGAATTACAAACAGAATTGATACTGTAACTAGATGCAGTATGGTTTGCGGCATGTGAAGAATTAGCTATTAGAAGATTTATCATGTAGAGTCCATGAAGGAGACTAGCTGTATCAATCATTTTCTTGGTAGTGTCCTGCATAAAAGAGCAATTATTGGCATTAAAAACAGCAAAACAGTTACTACTTTTAGTGAGTTGTGGAACTGATATCAAGTTGGCATGAAAATTTGGAACAAATAGCACATTGTGCAAATGCAAATCATCTGAAATGTGTACTGTTCCAGCAAGAGTAGCAATAGCAAAAGTGTTATTTGGTAGGTCAATTCTAACAGCTTTAATGGAATGACAATTAGAAAGAAGTTCTAAATTGTGAGTAATATGATTGGTGGCTCCTGTATCTATGACCCAAGAGTGAAAGGCCTTACCAAAATCAACGTTGGAATTGGTATTTAGAAACAAGGGATTGCTAGAGACAGAGTTGGCCGAGTGCACAGCAGTGTTAGCAGAATGAGATGCAGGCATAGAATCTTGCTGCTTGGAGGATTGAAGTAATTCCAAAAGTCCTTTGTATTGTTCCTATGTAAGGGAGACATTGCTGCTTGATGCTTCAGTCATGGATTGTTGGTTATTAGAGTCTCCTTCAGATGTAGTATTGTAAGCCATGTTAGCAGAATTGCCACCTTTATAATTTCTGCTTTGGTATCCTGGTGGAAATCCGTGAAGAGCATAGCAGGTATTAATGGTGTGGTTTGTTCTTCCACAATGAGTACAAACCCTGTTTGTGCCTTGTCCTCTACCTCCACCATTGTATCTACCACGGCCTCTATTACTAAATCCACCTCTTTTCACATTCTGATATGCATTGACAGCACAAGCTTGAGCATTGGTGTTGCTGCTCACAGCAAGAGATTTCACATCATTATTCAGTTCAGTAATCACAGGTATATTAAGCTGCCTTTCTTGTTGAATCACAATTGAGAAAGCTTTGGAAATTGGAGGAAAAGGATCCATCATCATGATTTGAGATCTTACATTGCTCAGTAAGACCTTTCAAAAACCATATGGTATAGTCCTGATCCCTAACCAATCTCTTTGATTGTAATGCACCACAAGAACATTGAATTGCACATTTACAAACAGGTAGTGGCCTAAAATTCTCAATTTCATCCCAAAGTGCCTTCAATTCTAAGTAATAGTCAAATATAGTGAGACTTCCCTGTGACAGCTTGCATACCTCCTCTTGAATGTCAGCAATCCGAAACATATCTCCTTGATCAAAGCGATCAATCAGATCCTTCCAGGCATCAGCAGCCTTATCAAAGAACACAATTGATTTCAGCACATTTGCACTGCAAAAGCGTTGAATCTAGGACAATATCATATTGTTGCATCGAATCCACTGGTTGTAAAGAGCATCGGTTTTAGCAGGAGTGACAATGCTTCCATCAACAAAGCACATTTTGTTCTTCGCTATCAATGCGATTCGCATCGAGCGAATCCAAGGCTGGAAATTCTTGCTACCTTCCAGTAAAGGAGTGACCAAAACAATCGCTGGAGTTTCACTCGGATGAAGGTAGTAAGGATTTGAATTGTTTGTTGCGTAATCGACATACATTTCGAAGCTCTGGTTCTGCATTTTCAACGAAAACCTAATTCAGATACCACAACCCTCACCCCATGAGCTAGCTTTTGGGGTTGAGTTTGGCCCAAACCTTAATTCTAATATGGTATCAAAGCCAATCGAGATCCGTTAGGCCACCCGCAGATGTTTAGTCCTGTAAACTTCACGCTCCAGATGTCTATTCTTGGGCGTGAGGGGGGTGTGTTAGAGTCCCATATTGGATAGTAATATGACCTCGATAATAGTTATAAGTAGGGGGCAACCCTTACCCCATGAGCTAGCTTTTGGGGTTGAGTTAGGCCCAAACCGAAATTCTAGTAATAGTTGCCATGTGGATATTTTAAATGGCGTGGTGTCCACGTGGCAAGTGAGTCAACAAAATTATTATTATTTTATTATTAAACACATTTAAATTAAATAATTCCAAATTAATCCCTAAACTAATTAATCACAAATCAATTAACCCTAAATGAATTCTAATCCCAAATCAATTAACTCCAATCTATTAATTAATCTTAGTAAAACCCAATGAGTAAACGTCTGTGAGGGTTCCATTTTCCCTATCCTTCTCCACTCTCGCTGCCTCCCATGTGTTTTCATCAAGGCCATTTCCATGGAGTTCAACGACAACCACCGTGCAAGCATTTTGTTGGGCCAAATCACAGACCCAACCTCTTTATTATGTCCAATTTCTCGCCACCATTTGCATCAAGAAAAATGCAATGTCGATGACAACACAAAAGGGGCAAGGGGAAAGAACTTGTGCACCGTGTCTTTGAACTTCTCCTCCAGAAATTGAAGCATGAGAAACACCAATTCTCTGCTCAAAGAAGTCATGGGTCCTCACTTTTAAAATGCACAAAAAATAATATTGATCTTTGAACACTGCTGTTCAAACACAGAAAAGTAACAAAACGAAAACAACACAGGACTTCAACTCCACCATGTAGAGACAAATTGGGACTGAAACATCCAACCTAAACCCCAAATCTAAACTTTATATAGTGTCTGCAACCTCAAAATTTCATAACCTCAAATTTTAAAAAGAAGTAAAATAGAAGGAAGAAAGGAAAAGTGGAAAAAATAACAGAGCAGTCGTGGCGGTGCGACGGAAAGCGGCCTCCACCAGAGCGGCACGCGGTTTCCCCCAATGCCGCCGTCGGTGACACTCCGGAGTGGGTGAAGCTACGTCTGTGTTCCTATTCTCTTTTTTTAGTAACGGAAAGGGTCACGATCTGAGTTTCTTTGGAGGTGACGTGGAATAAATAAACGATGTTGAATAAATATTTTTGTTGACTCACTTACCACGTGGATGTCATGCCATTTAAAATGTCCACATGACAGCTATGACTAGGACAATCGTTAGCCACATAAGCAAAAACTTAACAGCAGGGACCAATGTTGCTGACGGAAATTTTTGAGGGACTAAAGTTCGAAGGAATTTTTTGTAAGGACTAAAAACAAAATTCGCTAACTTTATAGGGACTAAAAACATATTTAACCTCTGTGTTTTAGATTTTAGGCAGGTCAGAATCAAGTCTGAGAGTAAAAACAATGTCAATATAATTGAAAATCAATATTTTTATGTTTGAGTGATAAAATTTCGGTGAATAAAATTGATTCTAAGGTGGGTAGAATTGATTCTAATAGAAGCAAGAAATTCCTAGTTTTTGTGTTGAATAAATTTAAAATTATTTTTTTTTACAAGAAGAAATTTAAAATTATAAGAAATTTAAAATTCTAGGAAAATATTTTTATCAAAAAAATTTAGGAAATTAAATTATTTTCATTGAATTTTCTTCATTTTTAAAATTTTTTATTTGGACAAAGTAATTAAATTTCTTCATTCTTAAAATTTTGTTTAGAAAGAACAATTAAATAATTTTTTGGTAAACAAATAAAGGTAATATATTAACATTAAAAATTTCATATTTTTTATACAAAAAAAAAATCATAGTAGTTCCGAAACAAATAGGAATTAGGGCGAGTGGTGATGTTTTCGGAACGCAAATCTGAATTGGGAACACAGTCGATGTAATTGGTGATGGGAACCAAATGTCCCAGATCGAAGATGGATAGGGCGCGGAGAAGAGCAACCATGGAAATGGCAGAGGTGAGTAAGATTGAACGAAGGAACAGGCGCCTCGTTATGGACCCGTTAAAGATCTGGAATTTTAGGGTTTTTGTGTCCATGAAATTCGATCAAGTTCAGATCTTTTAGATGAAAGCCTTTTTTTTTTTTTGAGGAACCAAAAAAATTGGTGTGTCGAGAGAGAAACTTTTTGGGACATCATGTATCTAGTGTAAATTAAGGAACTTTTTGGTTCCCTAGCTACTTCATCCTCCAAGTTCCAGCTTCAATTTGGTGTAAATTAAAGAACTTTTTAGTCCGTTAAGCCTAGGTAGATCTGAACCAGAATTTGGGGATGAAGGTTGAAGGAGAAGTATGGGAAGAAAGTTTAGCGAGTGTGGTGTGAAGTGTAGATCTTGCGCAGCATAACATTAGGAATAAAGGGACATTTTGGGAAGCTTCTCCAAGTGCTCTAATGGAGGGAAGTTTGGACGTTGAAGAATACTGATACATAGATAAGGATGAAGACTAAAATGGATCCAATGGAGGAGAGACTAGAGGGACTAAAATTGATCTATTTTGTTTTATGATTTAACGTTTTTGCTCATCGACTAAATTGACCCTAAATAAATACCACATTTTGGTAATTTTAAAGAGTGACAGCATTTAACAGTATAACTCAGCATTTAACTGACGTTTTTGGATGAAAATAAATGAAGGGACTAACGTGTCCCATATTTATAAATGTCAATAATTATTGAAAAATTTTATTTTCCTTAAGGACTAAAATGGGTCGTGTAAAAAGTTCCGAAGGACCCCAACGTCCCTTTATTCTTGAAATTAAAAGCTGTAAAATAAAAATTAGTTTAAGTTTATAGTTAAAAATTTCACTTTTGTACGTAACAAAATAATACTCGCTTAATAAACTAAATTTATTTTATTTAATTTGTTTAATGATTTCAAAACATAGTTAAAAATGTAACTATAATTAAATTTAACAATTATTTCTAATGCTTATGATTCACTTAACTGATAAAAAACTTGCTAAAAAAAACTGATAAAAGTCAAACAGCAAGGATTAAAAGATTTTGTGGTCAATAATATTATAAAGTTATTTGTAAGTAATTTATAATATTAAAGTTATTCCATTGACGGGATTGGATTAAAATCATCCTAGATCAAGGACGGGTTGTAGATTTAAGACAAGGAGACAAAGAACAGAAGTTTAAACAAAATATACCTACGAATTGTACTTTTTGCCACCGATGCTGGTTTCGTTCTTCTTACGAATCCATTGCATCTAAAAGAAGTGTGCAGACAATTAAAACGGGAGAATGTCGTAGGAAAGAAATGCATCCTCTTATAAGAGCTTTTGATATATAATCATATAATCATATCACTTGAAAGAAAAGCTAGACGTAAAGATTATAAATAAACTTCCACAAATTTTAACAATTGAGCACTATTTATAATTTTTACGGTTATCCCCCTCTTCACATATCTTAAATTCACATTAGAAGATTTTACGGTTCTGAGGAGAGTAGTTCCTAATACCTAGCATAGCTTCAGCTCAATCTCAATGCAGTCAAGTGTTGAAACATGAATGCATTCTCTGTGATATGGATTATGAAAATATAGATGGAAAGGGAATTGTGGGAAAAAACAGAGGGGATAAGAAATTCTAATGTATAAAATTCTAAAATATTTCCAAGTTGCAGGAGCAATATAAAATGTTTTCCAACCAACAAACATTCAGACATTCACCCATGTTCATGTCTACAGCAAAAATAAAAAATGTGAATGCTTAAAACAAATGGCCAAACAAAATCGAACCAAATTGCTCTAGTGCACTAAGAGATAATAATATCATGCCTCAAATTTACATCTTTCACTAAAATGTAGTGAGTAGCTCTTCCTATAGATGAACCAAAATGCATTGAGTAGCTATTCCTATAGAAATACATGAACTCCAAACTGACATCAGACTTTGTGATATATTTGCAGCTAAATGTGACAGAATAAATCACAATCACATTATATTTTGTCACATATCCGATCCAACAGCCATATCGTTCCCCTCTTTCTCTTCCTCCCCTTCGAGAATCTCACCTGGCTTTTCAAGCCAACTAAAACCAGGCCATTTATGGACATTTCTCTCTTTCATCACCTTCCTTACATTCCCAACCTCTTCCCAATCACCCTCAGTAGCATAAATATTTGACAGTGTAACAAAGCCACCAGATCCTTTTAACTGCATTCTCATTATTTCCTCGACCATCATTTTAGCCAGATCTCTTCTTCCATGGATTTTGCACCCATTTAGAAAAGCTCCAGCAATTGACTCTGTGATTTGCATTGGCATGGCCTTCAGAAATTCATATGCTTCTACTATCTTCCCCGACCGACAGAAGAGATCAACAACACAAGCATAATGCTGCATGCTTACCTCAATCCCATAACATTCTTTCATTGATGTGAAGATCTCTAGACCTTTTTGCACTGAACCACTATGGCTGCATGCTGAAAGAATACATGTAAAAGTAACCTCATTTGGTTGCAGTCCTTCTTCCTGCATTTTTTCATACAGCTCCATGGAGGCATCAACCATGCCACACTTCCCATAGCAATCAATCATTGCATTCCATGATGCAACATTCTTACATGGTATCTTGTCGAATACATTTCGAGCATCTTTTAAATCCCCACACTTGGAATACATGTCAATAAGAGCACTTGCAATGAAAACATTGGCATCAAACCCCTTTCGGCATATAAATCCATGAATTTCTCTTCCCAATTTAATGGAACCTGCTGATCCACATGCAGGAAGCAGTGCTGCAATAGTTACTTGATTGGGATAAATCCTTGAAACTAGCATCTCCTGAAACAGCTTAAATGCTTCCCTGACTTGATGGTTTTGTACAAAGCCAGAAATCATTGCATTCCATGCAACCAGATCAGGAATAAAACCCTCTTTTTTCATTCTCTCCATGAAAGCAAAAGCTTTTCTGCTATCTCGTGAACGAGCATACGCAGCAATGATAGCATTCCATGTGAAATCATTCGGCTCTAATCCTTCCAACTTCATCCTCTCAAATAACACCAGTGCTTGCTCAATTTTCCCCATGTTACAAAATCCACAAATTATTGATGTCCATGAAGCAACATCTCTCTCAGGCATTCCATCAAACACGCGACAAGCAGAAGAAATGCCTCCACATTTACCATACATATCAATCAGAGCATTACCCATGGAGAGATCATTGCGAAAACCCATTTCATAAATCATTGCATGAACTTGTCTCCCCTTGTTTACATCCATTAAGCCAACACAGGCTTTAAGAACAATAGCAAAGGTGAACTTATTGCCCATGTGTCCTATCTCACGCATCCAACGAAAGTACAACAAGGCATCATTAAAGTACCCATTATAAGCCAAACCCAAAACCATCCAATTGAATGCAAAAACATTTGGATATTCAATTTTTTGAAACAAAAGCTTTGCTGATTTTAGGTCGGCACAACTAGCATACATCCCAACAAGTTTGGAACTCAAAGACAAGATGTTCATGTTCGTTCCACTTGTGAGCAACATGGCATGGACCTGCTTGCCAGGTCTTAAGGCTTTTGCTTTTAAGCATTTTTGCAGGCACAAAGCAAAGTCATATGGGGACCATCTCAATTGAGAAGAAAATGTCAAAATTTTCATACTCTGATGATGTTATTCTGATCCATATATGCTCTCGCTACTCCATTACCATTTAACATCGAAACGCTAAAGGTTTGACTTTCAATTTTCGCTACATTGAACTTCTCAAGTATTATTTTTCTAATTGGGTTTAGGTTGATATTGAACCACAGAAATTTTCAAGTAGAGGTACCTGCATAGGGCAGGCCTACAAGCTTGCCTCAACAACAGAAGTTAGTTTTAAAATTTTAATAACACTTTTTCACATAACAAACATAGCAATTACCCGTGTAGACATTTTGTGCTTGATATCATATATCCTAACAATACACCCCACCCCAAAACTATTGTAGTTAATTCAAACTAAGTCAAAGTTAGTTAGTAAAGTCAATGACAGTTAGTTGATTGTTAAGATGATTGGTTAGTAGTTAAATAACCGATTTTGTAACAGCTGTTGCTGTGAGTCAAGTACTATAAGTGCTGAGTTTGTAATCAATGAAATATAGTTGTGTGAATAAAGCATTTTTCATACACCTTTCTCTCTTGATACTCATTCTTCTTCCTCTAATTTCTGAGTTTGTGTGCTCCCTGTATTCTCAAAATTCTAACAAATTGGTATCGAGAGCAAATTCGATCCTGGAAAATTGTGAGATTGTGAGTGTTTGTGAGAATCATCACTGAATCATGGCGTCGGGCAATGGACACTTCCCTGCAAACCTACCAATTCTTGATGGGAAGAATTGGGAGCGATGGTGCAATCAGATGCGTGTGCTCTTTGGGGCGCAGGAATTTCTTGAAATCGTGGAGAATGGCTACGATGCATTGGGGGAAAATCCTACAGATGCTCAAAGAACAGCTTTTAAAGAATCCAAGAAGAAGGATTGCAAAGCCCTGTTCTATATCCACCAATGTGTGGATTCAAGCAATTATGAGAAGATTGCTACTGCTTCTACATCAAAGGCCGCGTGGGATGCTTTAGTGAAAAGCTACACTGGTGGAGACAAAGTAAAGAAGGTACGTTTACAGTCTCTGAGAAGGCAATATGAGTTGATGCATATGGAGAGTGATGAAAAGGTTGCAGCTTATTTCACAAGACTGGTAACACTTACCAATCTCATGAAGGGCTGTGGTGAAGCTATCACAGATCAAATGTTGATTGAAAAGGTGATGCGAACTCTGACTTCACAGTTTGATTTCATTGTTGTTGCAATTGAGGAATCAAAAGATGTCAGCACCATGACAATTGAAGAACTACAGAGTTCTTTAGAGGCTCATGAGATGAGGGTCATTGATCGGGGTACTGAGAGAAAAGTAGATCAGGCACTCCAGGCACAGGTTTTCAAGAAAGGAGACAGCGACAAGAAAAAGGGAAAGAAACAGAAAGGAAAATTCAACAAAGGTGGTGGTTGGTCTAGCAATAAAGCAAAGACCAAGATTGAAGACAAACCCGAATCCTCTAGTAAAAAGGGAGGAGGGACAGTCAACAATCAAGGGAAGAAGAAGACCTTTGATAAAAAGAAAGTTCAATGCTTTAACTGTGAAAAGTTTGGGCATTTTGCCAGTGAATGCTGGCATGGTGATGGAAAGAAAGCACAAGATGGTGAAGAGGAGGCAAATGTGGCACATGATGGTTCAGATGACTCAGATTCTGTCATGCTGATGGTTACAACACTTGAAGGAAATTCTGTTTCAGATGAGTGGTATCTGGATACAGGCTGTTCCAATCATATGACAGGCCAAAAAGATTGGCTGATTGATCTTGATTCAAGCAAGAGAACCAAGGTGAGGCTGGCTGACAGCAGTAACTTGGTGGCAGAGGGCATGGGAAAGATTGCAGTGCTGAAGAAAAATGGCAAGACAACATTAATAGAGAATGTGTTGTTTGTGCCTGGCATGAAGTGCAACCTTATAAGTGTGGGGCAACTTATTGAAAAGGGCTTTTCTGTAGTCATGACAAAGCACTCACTGAAGCTTTTTGACTCAAAAGAAAGACTGGTGTTGAAGTCAAAACTGTCAAAGAATCGTACATTCAAGGTAAGCATAAAGACTGCAGCAACACAATGCCTCTCAGCCACAGTTTCAGATCAACAAAGCTGGCTTTGGCATATGAGGTATGGTCACCTTAACTTTGGTAGTCTAAGTAAACTAAATGCTAAGGAATTGGTGCTAGGAATTCCAAGTATTGATGTGCCTGAGAAGTCATGTGAAGTATGTCATGTTGGCAAACAATCTAGATTAGCTTTTGCTTCTGATTTGCCTATGAGAGCCTCTACTATACTGCATGTTGTATATTCTGATATTTGTGGTCCACTTGAAGTGCCCTCTCTTGGTGGAAACAAATATTTCATTACTTTTGTTGATGAGTTTTCTAGAATGCTATGGTTATTTCTGATAAAACTCAAGAGTGATGCCTTGGAAGTTTTTAAGAAATTCAAGACTTTGGTTGAGAAACAAAGTGGCAAGGTAATCAAGATATTGAGGACAGATGGGGGAGGGGAATACACCTCAAAGGAGTTTGAATCTTATTGTGAAAGGCAAGGGATAGTGCATGAAGTCACGGCTCCTTACACTCCACAACACAATGGCATTGCAGAAAGAAGAAACAGGACCTTGCTTGACATGGCAAGGAGTATGTTGAAGCAGAAAAATCTACCACACAAATTTTGGGGAGAAGCAGTCACTACTGTTGCTTATGTCCTAAATAGATGCCCTACTAAGAAGTTGAATTTGAAAGTTCCAGAGGAAGTGTGGTCAGGAAGAAAGCCTAGTGTTAGTCACTTCAAAGTATTCGGCTCCTTATGCTTTAAACATGTTCCAAATGCTAGAAGATTGAAGCTTCAAGACAAGAGTGAACAAATGATCTTTGTAGGCTATCATGCTACAGGGGCATATAGACTCTACAATCCAATTGCTCACAAAATTGTCATTAGTAGAGATATGGTAGTGAAAGAGAGTGAAGCCTGGGACTGGAATAAAGGTGCAGGAAGTCTTGATCCAGTGATTCCTGCAGTGATTGACGCTGAATTGGAATTAGATGAAGAAGATTCCAATTAAACAGTGGCTGTGAATGCTCCTGTGAATGCTGCAGAAAATGAGACCAGACCACAGAGGCCGAGGCAGTTGCCAAGAAGACTTGCAGAATGTGAAATTCTGCAGGATAATGCAGTAAATGATGAGGGTGAATTGATACATTTTGCCTTGCTAGCAGATGTAGAGCCTATTGATTTCCATGAAGCCTTGAAGGAGAAGGTGTGGAAGACAGCAATGTTGGAAGAGTTGAAGGCAATTGAGAAGAATAAGTCCTGGGAGTTGACTGATTTGCCACCAAACAAGAAACCAGTTGATGTTAAATGGGTGTTTAAACTGAAACTGAATCCAGAGGGAAAAGTGGTAAAACATAAGGCAAGACTAGTAGCTAGAGGTTTTCTCCAAAAACCTGGTCTAGACTATGCTGAAGTCTTTGCCCCAGTTGCAAGGCATGAGACTATAAGGCTTGTGGTTGCCTTGGCATGCAGCAGAGGATGGTCATTATACCATTTAGATGTGAAATCGGCATTTCTAAATGGTCCCCTAGAGGAGGTTGTCTATGTCACTCAACCACCAGGTTTTGTGATTAAAGATAAAGAGAAGATGGTGTATAGATTGCACAAGGCTTTGTATGGCCTCAAGCAAGCACCAAGGGCATGGAACAAAAGGATAGATCAGTTTTTGCTGCAGATTGGTTTCAGGAAATGCTCAGTTGAATATGGGGTTTATGTGCAGAAAAATAAGAAGGAGTCAAGCATGGTGTTGGTGTGTCTCTATGTAGATGACTTGCTTGTTACTGGAAGTCATTCTACTGAGATTGAAAGATTCAAGGGTTTAATGATGAGTGAATTTGAAATAACTGATCTTGGTAGGCTCTCTTATTTCCTTGGCATGGAATTTGTTAATACTCCAAAGGGAATGGTATTGCATCAAATGAAGTATGCCTCCGAGATACTCAAAAGATTTGATATGACAAGTCGCAGTGCATCAACTCAACTCCGGTGACAATGATAAAACCGAAGGAATAACTGAAGAAGAAAAGGTAGATCCCACAGTGTTCAAGCAGCTTGTAGGCTCTCTCAGATATTTGTGCAACAGCAGGCCAGATATTGGTTATGCAGTTGGCTTGATCAGCAGGTTTATGAATGAACCGAGGTGGTCTCACTACTTGGCTGCAAAAAGAATTTTGCGATATGTAAAAGGCACAATCAAGTATGGTTTGCTGTTCCCTGTGACGACAGAGAAGAATGTGGAAGAACTGATTGGCTATTCTGACTCTGACTGGTGTGGTGATAAAATTGATAGGAGAAGCACCTCGGGTTATTTGTTCTTGATGCAAAGGGCTCCAATTTCCTGGTGTTCGAAGAAGCGACGATGGCGACTTTGTCTTCTGCGGTCGAGTATATAGCAGGTTGTTATGCAGCTTGCCAAGCTGTCTGGTTAAACTCATTGCTTGATGAGTTGCAGATTGTGATTAAGAAGCCTGTTCAATTGTTGATTGACAACAAATCTGCTATCAATCTTGCCAGAAATCCAGTGTCACATGGCCGCAGCAAACATATAGAGACTCGTTTCCATTACTTGAGAGAGCAAGTAAATAAAGGAGCACTAGAATTGGTGCATTGTTCTACTGAGGTTCAGGTTGCTGATATCCTGACCAAGGCTTTAAGTTCCAACAGATTTGAGGAGCTGAGAAAGTGCTTAGGCATGATAAATTTTGAGAGTTTGAATTAAGGGGAAGTATTGTAGTTAATTCAAACTAAGTCAAAGTTAGTTAGTAAAGTCAATGACAGTTAGTTGATTGTTAAGATGATTGGTTAGTAGTTAAATAACCGATTTTGTAACAGCTGTTGCTGTGAGTCAAGTACTATAAGTGCTGAGTTTGTAATCAATGAAATATAGTTGTGTGAATAAAGCATTTTTCATACACCTTCTTTCTCTCTTGATACTCATTCTTCTTCCTCTAATTTCTGAGTTTGTGTGCTCCCTGTATTCTCAAAATTCTAACAAAAACAACCTTGTCCTCAAGGTTGGAAATAGAAAACAAAACAAAAATACTGCTGAAACCACATGAAGACTGCTGATGAAACAAAAAAAAAATCTCCTCCTCCAAGATCCCACTGTTTGGAGCTTGATGAGCCAACTCCAGCTTCAGCCAACTATAGATTCCATTGTGTTGCACTTCCCTGCAACCCTTGCCAACCCTGAGTTGTTTTCGTGGAAGAACAATCCTTCCCAAATAGCATAGGTACAGGTTCAGCCGGGTAGGAAAATTGGTGCACAATCTGATCAGGAAATAAAGGAGTTATGAAAACCTGTGCAAAGCCCAGTGAATCCGCAATTGGGCTAGTTGTGCCTTGGGTGAGGCCCAGTAGGCATATTGTGACCCACAACTCAAAAAATGCTTCTACCAAAATTTGTTCGGCCATGCCCATGTTCATTTGTGAAGGGTAGTGTGCATACGGGACTCCAATAGTGTTTGGGGTCATGCGCATTAAGAATTGATGACGAATTAGGCCTCGGGCGTCACTCTTGAATTGGGTGAAAAATTCAGTTGTTTTCACCTGAACCCAAATGTTATAGTCAATTTGGGCCACATCCAAGCCCATTAGGTTGAGAGTTGGGTCGATACCCCAATTACTGGTCACGGTTCTCCTTTCCTTCAGAACTGGAATCGGACCCAGGGATTCCCTTTCAACCCTAAATCCTCTTTTTTCCAACAGCCCCGTGTTCACATCTTCAAAGGCGCGCGCCTCTGGTAATTTCTTCGACGGTGTGAGCTTCGCAATGGAAACGGCGGTTGGAGGTTCTGGTCGCGGAGGAATCACCGCAAGGGGGCCGGTGTCTGGTGGCCTTGGTGGGGGTGCAGGAGAAAACAGACTTCGAGATTCTTGGTTTTCCCTGGCCGCTGTGACCGGATTGGAGTCGGGTGGCTCCGGCGGTGGCGGTTGTTTGGCCCCAGTCTCTTCCGTCATCTCCAGATTCGGATCTTGAGGTTTTGGTGATACAATCTTGGACGATGGAGTGACCACCATGCGCAGGATGATGTCAGGCGGATCTGATATACGTGGCGGCGACGATTTCGACGGTGGCGACGGCGGAATCAGATGGGTTAGTGTGCTACGAGAGGGTTGCGATTCTACCTTTTCTGACTCTACTACCCAACATGACGCTGAGAATGATCCCTTGTTACCAGACTTCTCGAAAGTCTTCGTCATCTCACTCTCACCACGAATTTGGTCCTGCCCTCCTCCATGGTCAGTCTAGGCGCCATTCTTTGTTTCTTCTTCGGTGTCTCCATCGATTTCTCCGTGAATCTTGTGATTAGAGCTTGACGAAAAGTCTCCCAGTCTAATTTTGGGTATTCTTTGTACCAAGAAATGAACCACCGTAAAGCCACACCTTCCTCTATTCTCGTGAAAGCCCACTGGAGCTTATTGAATGATGGAATTTCATGAACCTTGAACAATTCTTCAGCTTTAGTGACCCACCTAAGGGGATCGGTCCCTGTGAATTTCGGCAGTGCCTCCCACCTATCCTCCAACTCCGGAACGCTGGCCATCTCTCGAAGATCCGGCAGGTCGGACCAATTTGTTAGGAACCCAGAAAATCTAATAGAGAAGAAAGAACAATTTTATTGAAAAGAAAAAGAATTTGAGAGATTAGGAGAGAGAATTCTCCTCCAAAGGGTTTCCCCTTTCACACCAAAGAGCCACTGCTCTAGGTTTACAATTGATTAACAATCTGAATAATCCTCCCTCTAAGCTTACATCCCCTATTTATACAAAATAAAACTCTACTAATCAATTAACTAGCAAACTTCTCAACCCTTATCCTAACAAACTCTTAACCCTTATCCTAACAAACCCTTATCTAATATCATATATCCTAACATGTTGTGTCCCTTCTTAAGACCGTAAAGGGGCCTGAGCTTGCAGCTGCTTTCGGGGTGAGTGGGGACATTATGTGTCACGTGGTTAATGCTCAGTAAGAGATTGTGATACTGCCCTCAACATGGCCTGCACCGGGAGGTGAAGGGAAGGAAGAGGGCCTTGTGAATGTTGTTGTTATGGATGTTTTTTAATAGGTTGTTCAATTGTGAACAAACGTGATTGGTAGTTTGTGTATGGACCTAGTGGATTTCTGTTTACTTTTCTTTGTTCTTCTTCTTTGGTTCAGATGTGGTTTATGTTATTTAGTTGTGAACAAAATCTATTTTCTCAGTCCGTTGACTTCATTCACGTCTGGTGTTAGTGAGATGAAGATGGTTCACTAATAGATTCAATGACAAGGGCTTGCTGTACAAACCATATCTTGTAGAGGAATTGTCATGATGTTAAAATAGATCATCAGGTTTGGGGTGGGATAATGCTTTAGGTTTAGTGGGAGAGCGGCAAAACAAAATTGGAGAGTGGTAAAATAGAGTATAGCACCCAAAATTGTAGAGCACAAAATAGAGTTGGTTATGACAAATTTTATTTTCTTTTTTTAATAATTTTTTTATTAAACAAAGAAAAGACACATCATTCGTGTAATTCGTGTGCAACTTTTCTCGTACTAAATAACAGAACTCTCATTCATATCTAAAACGCTAAATTGTAATGGCAAGGCACGTGACTTACGGTAAGAAACGTAAGACATATGCTCCAACGAAAAGAACCTCTTCATGATGGGGTTTTATATGTTATTTATGGCAGAAATTCTAGTACTCTTCTAGATGTGCCGTTTCATTATAACAAGTACCCAATAAAATAAAATCATTTACCCAAAAAAAAAAAAGTACCCAAGAAAATCAAAAGCAAGAAAGATAAAATAAAGAGACAATCAAACGCAGGCAAAACTAGACTAAGCCGTGATTGGAAGGGTGCCCAAGACATGACCAAAAAAAAAGGGTAGACTTTAGGCACTCAATTTAATCAGCGGGCTTATCCTTCCGGATATTTTCATATAAAATAACGACTCAAGAAACCTCAGGGTTGCTTTCAAATGACATGTACTTGAAATAAATAAGGTATTAGTTTCCATAAGATGCGGTGCTCACCCGCATTGTCCCCTAATAAACAAATGCCGCAGAGATAGCTCCACGAATGTGTCACCACCAAACCCCAGTTTTAGAGCGCATTCCCCAATCTCTCATCTTCCTCGATTCTCTTTCTTATTTTGCCTTTCTTTTGTGGAATTGAGCATACCCCTTTGGCTCTTTCTATGCTCAGCTAGCCATATCGCCACCTTCTACTTCTTTCTAGTGTGATCAAGGGTCAAAGTCAATATTATTCCAAGTTTCCAACCACAGTTACTAACTGCAAATGGACAGTGGATTTACAAGTGTAGCTCATATGTGAGAGTGAACAATAAGACAATACTGACACACATACACACACAGGTGAAGAAACTAGAAAGCATTGCTGAATTCCCTCAATCCGCCACCTTTAACATGGATAGCTCAGTCACTTCCTCCACTAAAAGGTCAGTCTCGTTTTCTACGATGTTAATATAATTTCTATTAACTAATTTTGTTACTTGATACAAAATCATAGCAAGTTTTTGAGCTATTGAAAATGAAAATAATTTTGCGTGTTAATTATTTAATTAAAATGTTAATGGGAATTGTGTGATCAGGCGAGGCATAAAGAAAAGAGTAGTGGAAATCCCAATCAGGGACGTTGAAATGACTCGGGTAAAAGGAGAGAGCAGTAACACTCCACCGTCCGATTCATGGGCATGGAGAAAGTACGGACAGAAACCCATCAAAGGCTCACCTTATCCAAGGTATTATATTCTCATTCATTCCACCATTCCATCCTCTACATAATAATTAATTTTGCAAAAACGAGACTTAAAAAACAAACCATTGTAATTTTAGACGCAACACTACAGCAAATAATTATGATTTGTGTTTGTGATGATTGGAACAGAGGATATTATAGGTGTAGCAGTTCAAAAAGTTGCCCAGCGAGAAAACAAGTGGAAAGGAGCAGCGTGGACCCCACCACGCTCCTTGTCACATACTCCTCAGACCACAACCACCCCTCGCCGCGTCCTCGAAACAACAGAAACAACAACACTGCTGTCAAATCCAATAAGGAATCCGAACCCGAGGAGAGGTTTGCAGATCTTGGGGATGACTTGCTGATCGCCACCACGGATGAGTTAGGAGGAGGATGGTTAGGCGAAGTGGAGGCAATCGCGTCATCGCCAACAGTTCTGGATGGCCCGATTTTCACGAAGTTGGAGGCGTCGATGTTGGGGGAAGAGGAGGAGTCGCTGTTCGCGGATCTCGGAGAGTTACCAGAGTGCTCGGCTGTGTTCCGGCGAGGGGTGCTGCTTGAGAAGGGGGAGGAGGAGTGCCGGCAGTGTGAGTGTGGGACCACTAGTTGAGGCAAATGACTGCTCCCTGTGACACGTGTTGCAACCAGGAAAGTTGGGCTTTCCCCGCTACTCTACATACCCAAAACCTTACAACTACTCTTTTTTTTTTCCTTTCATTTTTTCCTGTTTTACTGGGGAGGTTCTGTGCGCACATGCTTGTAATTATAATCAGTCAAGTAATAAATTCATAATGTGGTCGTTGATTCAATAGCTTTTGTTTGTTAATGTCCATGTTGATTCAATAACTGGCATACACAGTTATCAGTTTTAGATATTTCTCATTTGGGTATTGCTAACGAGTGCCTTAAGAGTATTGGTTAAAGAATCTATAAAAGAAAAGTTTATCTTAAGAATACAAGCTAATCATTTTTCGATGTAATAAATACATCATTTTCTCATATAAACTTAACTCTTTTGATTTTTTAACCAATGCCCTAAGGGCACTTGTTAGCATTTTCCTTCTCATTTAAGCATGCTTAAGCTAGAGTAGTTTTTTTTTTTGAAGGTAAGAAAATTTCATTCAACCAGAAACTAAACGATTACAGAAAGATCCAAATAACTGAGTAAACTCGCCATATTGTGCGCCATAGAGTTTAACTCTCTCCTAACATGAATGACTGAGGCAGATACAAAATGGTTCAATAACAACTTACAATCCTGAATAATAGGATCAATACAAGCTACATAAGACTGGGAATTAATAGACTGAACAATAACAGCAGCATCAGAAGCAAAAGTTACACGATCAAGCCTCAAATCACGAGCAAGTTGTAAACTCCATCTCAATCCAAGAGCCTCAATAGTAGTAGGATCAATTGCTATGTTTTCCTTCGTACAAGTAGACATGGTAACAACATTTGTATTGTCATATAACACAGCTCCCCAACTCGTGGTACCATTAGAAAAATTTCTAGCATCAATAAAGACCCGGTTTGCCTTCCACATGACCCCAGCTTGGGTAGTTTGGTTCTCCAGTCTGCTAGTTCTGCTATCAGCTAGGTCAACAAGTTCCTGGTCTTGCCACATCAGTGCAATTTCGCCTGCTCTGTCTCTGCCAGAATCAGAACAAGCCACTGTGAGGCAAGAGTTGAAACCACACCTTCGTTTAACTATCTCCATTTCATTCTCCTTCAACTATATTTCCATGATAAAAACCAAGTGGGGGTTTTCCACACGAATGAGCTTCAGCAAGGTTCTAACTGCACGAGGACTCCCCAAACCCCGGCAGTTCCAGCTGATGGTTTTCATTGGGCTAGGCGGTGTTAGTCCTCCAACACCACCTCTAGTCTCTATGAGTCTGAATCTTCCATAACCACATCTTGACGCCTCTTCTTGTTCCCCACCTGAATGTCTTCTAGGTTCCCTTCCGAGACAACAACATCAACCAGTTGCCTTTTCCCTAGGTCCTTTGTCAGTTTTGCAGCTTGGGTGTCTTTTGTTTTCCGGGCTCCTTTCTGGCACACCCACTTCTTCCCCTTGCCCATTTCATCCTTAATAGTAACTATGCCAACATCAAATCTTATTGAAAGTGCAACAGTTCCCACAGACTCTGCTACGCTCTCAATCTCTTTGAAGGTGATCGCGTTGTCCTTTGCTGCTGCTTCTGGTTCAAGGGCGGAGATCTTCAACAACAAAAAAATTCTCTTCTGTTGGTCCACCTCAACATCAGTATTTTCCCCCCTCCTGAAGTTTCACATTTACTATTGCTAGTGCAAGCAAATAGCACTTTGCTACAGGCACCCGAGTTATTGTCCTTAGTCGGTTCCTCTGTGTTTTTAGGCAGTGGATAAGCTCTCAGCCATGGGCCAAACCCAAGTTCTTTCTCTTCTAACTCCTCAAAGCCTTCCCCATCTTGATCTCCCACCTCTTCACAGTCCTTTAGTTGGTGACCAAGACGACCGCAAACAAAACAAAATGTGGGCACACTAGTGCAAAAGGATGATTTTACACCGGTTAAAATTGACATTTTACACCGGTTTTGGCGCCAGTGTAGATGCTCCCAATGTTGTATGTTAGGGTTTTTACACTGGTTATTTAACCGGAATAAAATGTCAATGTTTTACACCAGTTATATATCCGGTGTAAAATTTCAATTTCCGTTTATTTGTTATTTTTTGAAGGACCTTTTACACCGATTATTTAGATAATCGGCGTAAAAGGTTACCATTTTTCTGTTTATTATTATCCATTCCTGCCCAGAGGCTTTCTAAAATGACAAATGCAGCAAATTTGACAAGAATTGGCAGCAAAATATATTGGCACCAAATTTGCCCAAAATTCAAACAATAATCTAAATTAGCAGTCAATTTTATACATAAATAAAAAAGCAATGACATATCTACATTATTACTAAACTTTTCAAAACAAGGAAAGATCTACATTACTACATTATTTACACATAAATAAAAAAGCAATGTCGTTTGGAATCTACTCCTTCGAATGAATCTACTACCTGATTTTGTCCTAGTTGCTTCTTTAGGACTGGCCAAAACTAGACTCAAGATGGACACCCGTCATCGCTATTGTCGTTTGCGTCACTTTCCTCTACTGATTCTTCAACTTCCATATGTTGCCGTTTAGGAGACGGAACCTTTCAAAGGCTTCATGATTCTTCTGCACATAAGGCAAGAATTCTAGGGTTGATGCATTAGTTGAAAAGATACAATGAAGAGCAACCTGATGCATTTTGTCCACCAGATGATGGCAGAAACAATGAGTTCTTCTGTGGATTCTATAATGGTGTCAAGAAAATAACTCCCTGGTTTTCCCATCGTCTTGGGACAAATTTCTTTAGCGAGGAGGAAAACCAGGGAGTTATTTTTTTGACACCATTATAGAAACTAGAGAAGAACTCATTGTTTTTGCCACCATCTGGTGGACAACATGCATCAGCTTGCTCTTCATTGTATCTTTTTAACTAATGCATCAACCCTAGAAAATATGCATTATGTGAAGAAGAATCATGAAGCCTTCGGAAGGTCTGTCTCCTAAACTGCAACATGTTGAAGTTGAAGAATCAGTAGAGGGAATTGGCACAAATGATCGATCGATGACGAGTGTCCATCTTGAGGCTAGTTTTGGCAAGTACTAGAGGAGTAACTAGGACAAAATCAAGCAGTAGATTCCTCCGAAAGAGTCGATGGAGTGTACTCGGGTGCGATGGGAGAATACTCTAGTGTGGATGGACTATACTCTCCGATCTCATCCTCATTGCTGGGGATCTGAACAACGTCCGGCCCTTGATGAACCTCTCTGGCAGCTACGGGCCTCTTGGTAGAGAGTGGTCTCCTTTGAAGCATGCACATACGAAGGCCTGGGCCCCAACGATCAGCGTCGGCATGGGGATCAGCATACTGGTGCATCAAATCGCGATCCTCATCGCGATAAGGATCGCCAATACGAGCATCACGACCCTCATTCCTCACAAAGATAGCTCGATACTCCCTTGCAGTCATCATCGGCCTGCTAATAGAGGGACGTGACCTCCTGGAAGCCATGCGAGTACGACGCCCCCCATGACCACAGTTTTCATCTAAAGACATCGTCTGTTCTCAATAGTAGTCAATCATGAGCAACCAAACTGAAGTTTAATAGAATGACAATAAAAAGCATAATAGGGAAGCAACAGTTTAATTACTATTCATGGAATTACCTTTTTGTAAAAGATATAAACTTCCTAATTACTAACATGTAAAAACGTTGATCGTCTAACCATCCATCATAACACAATACAGGAGCTGCATCATAATAGATCCACAGCCACACCAACCATTTTCAAAAAAAAATTCCTTTTAAAAAAATTAATAAAAACCAAAGCCTGCTAAGGAATCCGAACGAATAATTGAGAAATTAAAAAATGAAAGATAAAAAGACAAAAACAAAAAAGCACAACACATTTCTATCCGAAAAACATAAACACATTCAGAACCCAGTGAAAGCAAAACAGCTAAACCAAAAAAAAGAAAGAAAATGAAAAAAAATGAAGCAGTGACGCACCTATGGAAATGGATGGTTGGTTAAGCAGAAGAGAGAGTGAAGACGAGAGATTCTTCTTTTTCTTCATCTTCATCTTCTTCTTCTTCTTCTTCTTCTTCTTCTTCTTCTATTTTTCAAGCTTTAGTCAGAGGGAACAGAAGAGCGTGAGTGAAACCTAAAGAGATTATCAAATAGATTAAAACTAAAAAGGGCCAAAGTTATAAGGTAAAGGAACAAACCTATAAGCAAGGAGAAGGAAACTCAACCAGATCTGCGATAAGGCTTCAAAGGAGAACGGCGGCGAGAACTACGAGAAGGAGAAAGACGGCAAAAACTGTTGGTGTAAGCCCTAGTGGCCAATCTAGTTTTAGTTTTAGTAGATTATCATTTGTGACATGACGTTGATTATATATATACATATATATATATATATGTATATATATGAGGCATTTCATTTATTGTGTTATATATTTTATAGCATAATAAAGTTCTTAGAATAGACAGTTCGTTTAATGGAACATCAAGTGTGACTTGATTGTGAGACCCCATTGAACATATAGAACGTTATTCTTAAAGTATCCATAGTCGAGTATTATTGTTAATTAGGACGACAATAATGCATAGAGACTATTGTGTGAGTAGATTGATGGCCACATCTCACGAGTCATAGATATGCGATATCAAGTCGGCACACATGTATAAATATTAGGAGTAGTATTTATACTGGACTGACCCACTATGGGGACGCTTCATAATTGTTATGTAAGTGTCACAGGCGCTCCTCATGGCGACCATAGTGAAGTAGTCCTTTGACTTGAAGTCACTGCGATTCCTACATGTGGAGTTGTAGGCTTTAACGCTATCAAACATCATCCGTAACAGGATGATCATAAAGGTAGTAATTGGGCCTTTAATGAATCATGTTGAGGGGTGCGAGTGATGTAGACAGGATTCGTCCCACCTACATAACAGGAGTAATGTCGTGGGCCTCTAGATAGAGTGAGACGTAAAATATGCGTGGCCACGCGGAAATGGGCCAATATGTGATATTGGGCCCGTCTGTGATTACACGTCCATTCTGGTATCGAGGAACATATGATTGGACTTAACGAGGATGACACATTTATGCCTCGTGTTTAATTAAGACACATAGACGAAGAGACATCGACTTCGCAGTAATCTTGGTCGCCGTAAGGTTAAAATCGAATCGCCGGTTTTTTCCCATTAATTGGGTAGCAATGATGCATTGCTAGATGCCGCTCATTGTTTATAATATTTAATATTATTGCCAACCTAATGGGAACCTATGGAGTCGTACAGTAGAATGGTTTAATCGGAATCAGATTATTTAATTAAATAATGATTTAATTAAATACGAAGGAAATGGGCTCATAATGTATGAGGCCCATTAGGGCAACAGAATGAAAGGAGGGGAGCATATAAGCTTAACACCCCAACCCTAGTTGCACAGTCTTGTTCTTCTGTGCCTCCTTCCTGTAGCTGTCAACTAGCGAGACACATTCCGAGGCAACCATTCGTGTGGACTAAGTAGAGACACTACGAGATCGTGGTGTTGGTGATCAATCTCCTTTACGCTTCAAGAGGTAAATGCTCCAAACTATCATATTATTTGTGATTCATGAGCAATGCGTGATCCGTGGTTACGAGGATCTTTTCGCTTAAGAGAGTTTTGAAAGAAATTTTTTAAATGTCGGTCTCTCAAATCCCCAACAAAAACCACGTGAAGTAGAGGTATTTGAACGGCTATGAGAGGATGAGAATGACGACAATGCAGTAGCGAGAGAGAGAGGGCTCGAACGGCTGAGAGTGCAGCGCAAGAGAGAAAGAGAGAACAAGGAGAGTGGAGTAGGGTTATCTCAGAGAAATACTTCACACGTATCTGAGAATGAGAGGGAGAGAGTTATTTTAATCAAAAGAAAGACTTTTAACACCGGTTCTGGAAATAACCGGTGTAATATGTTATGTTTTTAACACCGGTTATATACAAACACGGTGTAAAATGTCTTCAGTTTTTAAATCGCAATCCTTTTACACCGGTTGGTTATATAACCGGTGTAAAAAGTGACAAGATAATTTCAAAATTGCCACCGCGTCACTTTTTACACCTGTTAAACCTAAAACCAGTGTAAAAGACCTAATTCTTTTCCGTTTCGCGCATTAGTGGCATCAGTTCATATGTAAAGAAAACCTTCAAATTTCTCCTCTGGTACCTGACTACAGTGCCCCGTTTCAGGGGTTTAGTAAGGTTAATAGTAGTCTTGATCCTCAGGAATCGCCCTAATCGGTTGCAGTCACGGGGGTCAGTCTCTTCATGTTTACCAATGATGTCTCCCAGCTTCTTTGCCATAGAATCATATCGTAACTTCAGAGGAAGCTTGTATATTCTGACCCAGAATGGACCTTTGTTCATAGCCAAATCTGTCGGTTGTTCATCCCCAGAGATCCGATCCAAAATAAGGAGGTTTCAGTCAAAACTCCATGGGTTGTTTGTCAGCACTGTATCGGCATCCTTCTTTGAGGTGAAGCGAAAAAGGAACAAGTTTTTGTTCAGATCCTGTACCTCAATGTGATTCTTCAGCCTCCAAGCTTGAATCATGGTTTGTTTGAATGCGCGAACATTAAATGGGTTGTCCGTCCACAGCTTTCTGGCGAGGGTTCGCCAAAAGAGTTCGTTGCCATAGTTTTCGTCGTCCTCCACCGTGAGGCCTTCTTCCCCTTTCTTTGACAAATGTACATCTTTCCATCGATTCATCTCCAAATCGCTAAGACAGATAAAAGGTAGGGGTGGAGACCGACATAAACCAGGGGAAAATGGCTAGCAGGGGCTAAGGGAACCGTCACGAAGAAGGAGAAGGCCAGAACGAGTCTGGGTGGAAGCCACCACTAAAACCCCAGTAGAGCCGGGTTTGGGGGATTCGAAATTCTTTTGCTTGCAAATTATCAGCTAGAGTAGTTGATGATCTCTCAAATCTCAGTAAGTCATTTTCACTTTACAATATTGGTTGCTTCAGATGTAAATTGTTTTAAGTCATTTCACTATTTGATATATATATTTTTTTGTAAATTGGGTATCCCACGCATAACTACATGGACTAATCCATTGAATCGGATTGAACCACATCGACGACAAAGATATCTCTCAAAAGTTTTAACACTTCTACACTCCCTTAAGTTATTTCACTATTTGATATGTAAAATTAATATAAAATTATAATTCTTATATATGACTTACACACATAAAAAAAAATATTAATTTTTTTATTAGGTTTACAAAACAATTTTCGGTATTCACCAAAAAAGTGGAGATATTCACCAAAACATTTTTTGGGTGAACAGTAAACCAAAAATTCAAAATAATATTCAAATAATTCCTATATACACTGCATTTATACTAAAAATGACCAATGTCCGGTTGTTCAAATTTAGCTTTTTTAACAGCTTGTTTTATTAAAATAGAATAAACATTTGCAACCTTTGGATAAAACACCATATTTTTTGCATATTTTCTTTGCAATCTTTTGGATAAAAGTGTGATTAAAATTTGAGTGAATACCCATTTTCGTCCCTGATAAAAAATTCGATGTCATCCTAATTTTATGGAATGAGTTATGAAACCATTTATTGCTTTTATCTACTGCTATGCCTACATCCGTTTCATATCAAGTGTTGTGTTTGAAAGATTGACTTGTCTTAAATTATTTGTCATTTTAGAATCTCAAAACAATATTAATTATTTTTTTTCCAACACCACCCTTAGTTATTGGTATCTCAACTACTTTATATTAATTCCATAAAAATTTACTTTATATTAATTAGCTTTTCCACCTAACTCTCATCACAATTAGAGTATTTTAGTCAAAAAAAACTATTTTGCCTTGAAAATGAACATAGTAAATGATTTTTTTAAGACCCTCACATAACCATAAACAACAGTTAATATGAGACCGAAGGAGTAATCGAAAGTGAAATTATTAAATAGACATTTAAATCGACAATTGACATGTAGCATAAAAGAATTTGAGATAAACTCATTTTTATCATACCAAGGGTGGCACTTGCAATTAATACTCAATTGGGGCTATTATAGACTCGAACCTCACAGAGGCAAATATTAATGCCAGGCTTAGGATGTGGGCTTCTTTGCAATAAGACAGGCCGCTCTAGGATGAGGATTACAATTTACCATTCCATATAAACTAGCTACCGCATCGGAATATAAAATCACTAGGTCCATATATATGTGTATATATGTATGGCTTGGGGAATCCCAACTGGGTAGTGATTTATCCAACCAATATAAGGGAATGATTATTCCTAGTTTTATAAATGAGACATAAAACCATTCAACGCTTTTTATAACAGAAATTTTTAACTAGAACCGACACTCAAATCAATAATTGACGTGTGTAAAAACATATTTGGAAATAAATGCATCTCAGACATGGCCAAGGGAGGACCCACGTGATAGATGAGTAGAGCTCTTACACACCCAAAACCTCATGGAGATGTTAGGTTAGAGTGTGTGGTGATAACATATGATATGACATTTCACCCCCCATGTCAAAAAAAAGTGTTCTAGTTCAGCCCCTTAACATATGACAGTGCCTATGATAGTCAGTATCCACAGAATTTCTCCCAACAAACATGACAATATTTACTGCACGAAATAAAACAGAATATAATTATCCTTTACCATACCAACAAAGGTAGCATTGGTGTAATGGCATAGCATTTAAACCTTATTTCATTTTTTAGAACAAGGAAAACACACAAGGATATTTTTTTAAACAGTTGCATGAGAATGTTTAGAGCATTGAGGCACTCAAACTCCTTTGCAGAACCCCTTTTCTTCCTAAAAAAATTGAGTAATAAACAAAAGCTGAAATAATTCCAAATCCGCACCATGGAAGAATGAGTGGCAGAAGTCAAAATCTGAATATAGTCAGTGAGTACAAATAGAATCAGAAGTTTTCATGCCACAACTATCTAATGGAAACCGACTCCTGTTGTTCCCAAGCCTCACCTTGGAAAAACTTCTTATTTAGGTTAGGCCTCTTTTTTTCTCCCCTACCCTCGTCATAAGGAAGAGAGTATCCTATCATAATCTTATATATGGTTGCTTGTATAAAGAATGGTCAAATAGCAAGTGGTGGCAGTAACCATGCACATTACTGCTACCTTTGGACACTCGTACGAAAAATGGATCTATCATTCACCATCCGGTGTCCAAACCATTAAACATTAGGCACTTATTTATTTACTCTCTGCACAGAATTGTTTTGTTTAGGCAAGATGTTTCGAATAATTACTACATAAAAATATTGATTGTACTTCATGTTTTCAAATTGCAAATCTCCTTCTAGATATTATTGAAAGGCCTTTACCCTAGTTTACTCTAGTCTCTAGGTGATTATCTTGTAGAAATTGCACTGTTTGACAGATTGTACCCGGCCATCTGGAGCAGATCAAGAACTCTAGTTCCCATCTGGAGCAGATTATATGGGAAATAGAGTTGGTTATTCAAAATGAAGTCTAAAAGTTTAAATTCTTTCTAGCTTGATAAAATTAACACCATCCTCTGCCTCATTTCATAATCTAGTAGCCTCAGATATGTCCAGTTATCATCAAACATCAATGTCCTGTTTTACTAACACATTCAACGGCAACACGTTTAGTGCACTTCACAACACTGAGTTAAACGACCGCAAAATAATCGAGCCTTGGTTTACCGACAAATGGGGAAACGTGGAAAATGGAATTGCACTCGAGAAACTGGAATATTTGAAACTCACTCATCTAACAGAAACACACACTAGCTTCTCAGTGAATCTGAGTCTAGCAAATAAGCAACCTTAAATATGAGAAGTTATTGGATGTTATAAATTGGTTCCAAGCAAAACAAATTCAAAATCCAGTATCAAAGTTGTCAAACTCTAGAGTCTACGTAAACTCGTGGAATCTCCATAGACTTAACTTGTACACTCGTAAGAGTTTACTTAATACAAAAATAAAGTTTAAACATCTATCATAGTATCTAAACACAATTTAATACTATGTGCACAGTAAACATTCAATATTCAAACTTAGTAATAAAGCAAACCACAATAACAAAATCAAATGTTATGTGAGCAATTAAATTAAACTAAGATGGGTTCCTAGACCAGAATACACAAACATAGCATCATAATTCAAAATTGATAGACAAATTCACAAATCATATAATAGGTTTTCAACTCAACACACAAAAGGAGTATAACAAATTCAAAACTTCTGGAAAAATAGACAAATCACAAGGTTCAAAATGATTAAAGAGTAAAGGATGATGGGACTGGGTTCCCCTCATTGGAGCTGGAATCAGCTCAGTACAGCAAGGTTTCAGCTCTTCGGGGTAGGGTTTATTCACCTCCTTGGTCTATTGGTTTGACTGCAAACTTGCAACGATGGTTTGGCTCATGTTTTCCGATCTGTGACTTCGTTTATGTCGGGAGCTATGGGTTTAAGACTCAATACTGCATCGTTCACCACCTCTGCAGATGGGTCCATGTTGTGATGTTAGATGCATCTATGTAATAAAGTCCTACAACTGTGAGGTTAATGCTTTGTGCACTACGAAACCTTATCATTTAGCTATTGCACTTTGGGTTTTTAAAAAACAGCGAACCACTGCCATTTAGGCATGTCTGGGGGAAATAACCATATGTTCTGGACTTGTTCAATCATCCTCAAACTCGTGATTCTATGTAAGTCAATACGAGTCTACCCGACTTTACATAGAAATGATTTTGTAAGTGAGCTAGCTCAATTTTGATACCTAGAGTCGTAAAATCACACGATTCTACGAGTTAACTCGAGAGTTTAATGATCATTCGATCCATTAAGTATTAAGCAATCGGATATCACATCAGTAACATCAACACAAACGATTAAAAAAATTTAATATTAAGAAAGTCTGTTAACTATTACTAATCAACAAAGAGAAGAAACTCGTCAAGAAGAAAAATAAGATCATACGATCATATGGGATGAAACAAAACTAAAACCAGTACTCTTGCAAAGAAATGATAAGCCGATAAGCATGGCAAGGGTAATTGAAAATGTAAAGCTCAAAATGTCTGGATTTGTCTTAAAGTAATTAAGTGTCAAACAAAACTTATTTGATTAGCTCAAGTCAGAGCAGTAACACAATTCATCCGTTACTTGAGCAGCACTTATCTCGAACCACCAAAAGTACGCATCCTCCTCCTGGTGCGGGCATTTGTATGAGTTCGCTGTCCCCGACAGGGTAACCCATCGACGTGTCTGATCCCTCTGTAGCACTGAATGCTCGCCAACCTTCCCACATCTCTCTCAACTAATTTTTTCTGAAAGAAAACAACCAAAACAATCACACACACTACACGTTATATTATGGAACAAGCAAAGGGATGGAGCAAAATAAACAAGTAAAGAAGATGAGAGTACCAAATCATTTCCAATCAAGTACTTGGATAGCAATTCGCGAATTGAATAGAGTTCTCTTTTGCTTAGGTCCTTCACGTACTTGTTCTCAACACCAAGCTCGCACACAATATGATGAGCTTTGGAACGGCCAATCCCATGAAGATGCTGAAGAGCATACTCGAGGCGCTTGTTATCTGGAATCTCACCTCCAACACCACCTCCAATGTTTATATTCCGTACGCACACGCCGCGAAGCTGCACAAAACCAAAACGGTGCAACTGATTCGATTTTTTTTTTATTGTAGAGAGTGTGCAGAAGGGAAACAAAAAAATAGCCCTAAATTGAAGCTAAGAATGAAGCAAAGCCCTATCCTAAGCAAAATAATAAAAGCGCAGTTGAGGCATAATGAAAAAGAAGACAGCAATCAGAAACCCTGGAAGATGGAAGAAGAAAACTCACCGATAGGTTTTGGCGAAGGTGGAGAGCGACATCCGAAACAATTCCGGCAGAGCCAAACATCTTGGAGTTGAAGGATTCGTGCCTCTGGATGCGCTTTGTTTAAAACCGGGACTGGGGTCTGGGAGCACCAAAACTTGAGAATTGATTTATTTTTAAATAATCTTTTGTTTGAAATTAAAAGCTGTAAAATAAAAAAAAATTGGGTACGAAAATAAAAATTATTTTAAGTTTAAAGTTATTTTACTTTTACTTTTGTACATAAAAAAATAATAGGCTTAAATCCACTTTTGGTCTCTTAACTTATTTTTTAGGCTCAATTTGGTCCCCTAACATTATTTTTTGCCAAATAACTCCTTTAAATTTTTAAGTTAGGCCCAATAGGTCTTTTTTGGCCAAATAAGTCCTTTAAATTTTTAAGTTGGGCTAAATAGGTCCTTTAAAATTTTAAGTTTGGCCAAATGAGTCATTGCCACGTAGGACCTATTTGACCCAACTTAAAAACTTAAAGGATCAATTTGGGCCAACTTAAAAGCTTAAAAGACCTATTTAGCCCAACTTAAAAACTTAAAGGACTTATTTGGCCGAAAAGGACCTATTTGGCCCACTTTAAAAACTTAAAAGACTTATTTGGCCGAAAATAAAGTTAGGGGACCAAATTAAACCTAAAAAATAAGTTAAGGGACCAAAAGTCGAGCCAAAATAATACTCGTTTACTAAACTAAATTCATTTTATTTAATTTTTTTTATGATTTCAAAACATTGTTAAAAATGTAACTATAATTAAATTAAACGATTATTTCTAATGCTTATGATTTACTTAACTGATAAAAATCTTGCTAAAAAAAGACTGATAAAAATCAAACAGCAAGGATTAGAAGGTTTTGTTGTCAATAATATTACGGGGTTATTTGTAAGTACTTTTATAAAATTAAAGTTATTCCAGTGACAAAAGAAAAGGGGCATGAAATTAGCAACAAGTATAGGAAGTGCACAAAAATCAGCCCAAGCAAACAACAGACGATGCATATATAACAAGTTGCAAGCTACATAATACACATTTAAGGTAAACAATAGTATAACTCCCAAGAAAAACATAAGACCAGACAGTAAAAAAAAAAAATTGCACCAGTAGGAATGTGTGCATATTCAAAAGAAAAAGTATAACCTGTGACTTGTGGCTTTGTGAAATTCACAATACATCAAATTCAATCCTATTTACATAGCTTCTCTAATGTTTGGATTTTTCAGGTTGACAAATAAACTTTAGAAATTTAAAGGTCCTCAATCAAATTGGTTTGAAGTTAATAACTGGTTTCCTAGATAAGAAATGGACCTCACACTCTCAATCAAGTAAGGTAACGCAAAAATCAAAAGCCCTGAAAAATTTGTTGGCTTCTAATTTGAATTATCATAAGTTCACAACACACAGATTCAGTATGTTATAAACATAGCATCAACTCAACCTAACATCAACTTGATCTCAATCCAGTCAAGTGTTGAAACATGAATGTAATCTCTGTGCTATGGATTATGAAAATATAGATGGAAAGGGAATTGTGAGAAAAAACATAGGGAATAAGAAATTCTAAGGTATGTAAGTTGTAAAATTCTACAATATTTCCAAGTTGCATGAACAACATAAAATGTTTTTCCAACAAACATTCACCCATGTTCATGTCTACATCAAAAATATAAAATGTGAACTAAGCAATGGCCAAACAAAATCAATGCCAATGGCCAAACAAATTTACATGCCTTAAAACCAATGGCCAAACAAAATCGAATCGAATTGCTTTTGTGCACTAAGCCATAATAATACCATGCCTCAAATTTACATCTTCACTAAAATGAGTTGAGTAGTTCTTCCTATAGAAATACATAGATTTCAAACTGACATCAGACTTTGTGATATATTTGCAGCTAAATGTGACAGAACAAAAGATTTTAGGAACACATTTGATTTGGGTAAAATACCAACTCATATACTAGAACTCGTGTTAAAAAGGGGCAGGCATAAACATCAATGAGATAGCCTCTCAGCAATAACCTAGGATTAAGATTAAGTGAGCAAAGCTATAAATGTTGTACTTTTAGGATTTGACACGCAGAAGACTACAAAATGGATCACTTTCAACTTCCTGTTTCTAGAAAGGAATGATAAATCCTAGCTCAAAAACTTTATGAACTCTAATATTTTTTTTTGTGTGGTGAAAACGGGGGCTAAACGCCCAGACGAAACAAACTACAACACAATCCTACGGGGAAAAGAAGTCCCACTCAAATCACCTATCAAGAGGCTACTAATAACCTTAGGAGGAGTATTGACACAATGAACTCCTAGATGTTGGGTAATGCCCCATTTGGCTAACCAATCCACTATGCTGTTACCTTCCCTATACAGATGAAACAGCTGAATGTTCCAATATCTATTCATTAGGTCTGTTATGCAAGTGATTAGGGCACTCCCTTTGCCTCTCCCAGAGTCCCTTTGGATAGATTGGACCATGGAGGCATTATCACACTCCACAACAAGATGTCTGCAGCCTTGTCTCCAAGCCATTTCAAGGCCATAAATAAGGCCCCAAGCTTCTGCCACGTATGCAGTACACACACCGATGTTTGCCCCAAAACCCGTCAACCCAGCGACTCTCCGCGTCACGCAAGATGCCCCCACAACCAGCAGCTCCCGGATTCCCCTGGGAAGAGCCGTCAGAATTAAGCTTATACCAACCCAGAGGAGGTCTGGTCCACCCAATGAGAAACTCTTGGCGGCGCTTGCTATCCAGAAGAGCGGCCGAACTTTTAGTAGCTTTGATCACGTCAAGAGCCTCCGTGACGACCTTGCGTTCTAACATATCAGGCATGGTAAAATCCTCATCATGCTTGCGTCGATTTCTCCAATACCAAAGTCTGTAGCAACCAGTGAAGAAAATGCATTTCCACTCATGCTGGTTGTGGATGCTAAAAGAAGAGGTCAAATTAGCTTGGATCCAGTCCAGAAGATTCATTGAGAAGAAATCAATTACTTGGTCACTCTTAATCAACTTAAGCTAGATGCTAGCGGCAAGGGTGCATGTAACGACCCGTTTTCGGACCGCTACTAAACTAGAACTAAACATGTATGTGATGCTTGAGGTCCAGGCTAAAGAAGCAACAAACAAAGCAACCTTTCATCGTTTTTGCTAATATACATTGATTTATTGGAGAACTTACAATGACAACAATGAAAAGAAAAACCCATAAAATTTTTAACAAGAGAATGTAAAGAAACTTCTTTCAAATTCTATTCATGTTATTTTTCCAACCTTGGAATTTCCCTATCACATGCTACATTGCAAATTGACTGCAAATGAGTAAAACTGAGATTTGATTACGCCTCAAATTCTTCTGAACTATTCACTTATTGCCTGAGATAAGTCTGATTCACATATCCTACTTAACTCAGTTAATGGCATTAGATAACATCTGTAACCACATTTGGATTTATCGTTCCTGTTTTTCTAAGAGTGGATGTTACACCAATCAACATGTAATTCTAATTAAACAAGCAACTCAAAGAAAGCTATAGAATATGCATCATTCCAATTTCTATTCAAAACCCAGTTGACTAAAAATAAAGATTCAAATGGATAAATCGTGGGTTTTCTCAAACCATGTCCTAATCGCAAAAAAAAAAAAAATCAAACTTTATATCCTACTCAATCGAACTCGAGGTAAACTCAGATACCCAATTCATGACCTTAATTTACGAGTGAGTAGAACAAAGAGTGGTGAACAAAAATTGACAAACAGCAAAAGGGCATCTCCAATTTCCAACAACGAGCACAAAAAAAAACTCATCAAAATCGTGGAATCTTAGCACACGGTACAAATCGTATAAAATGTGTACAATCATCATTATCAAACACACATTCAAGCGAACTCAAAACCTAGAGAAGAATCGCAACAGAGAAGTGTGAACCGCAACAGAGAAGAACCGCAACAGAGAAGAACGAGAACTTACTTGATGTGCAGAGAAGAAAGACTCGGCGCGACAGAGAAGAAACAGAGAAACAGCGCTGTGGAGAACACCCTCGGCGCTGTGGAGAAGAAAGACTCGGCGCTGTGGAGAACCAGAGAGAAGAGAGAAACGGCGCACCAGAGAGAAGAAGCGTGTGAACCCTAACAGGGGCAATGTTTGTAATTTTCAAAAAAAAGTAAGGACAATTTCGTAAACAAAAACAAACGTCACTTAAGTTCCGTGTTTTTTCAGAAATGATATTTAGACATCATTTTTTACGACACCTACGCGAACACCGTATCTGTCCGAATCAGCCAAAAAAGGCCGCCCAAACTCGTCTCCCTCGTTTTCTTTCTCATTTCAAAAAAACACTTTGAGCTTGCCGCCCAAACTCATCTCCCTCGTTTTCTTTCTCATTTCAAAAAACTTTCTCATTTCAAAAAAACACTTTGAGCTTGCCGCCCAAACTCCTCTCCTCTCCTCGACTCCCCTCAGCGTGTCTTCTCGGCGTGGTCTGTTCTGTGTCTCCCTCGTCTCCCTCTTTTCCCGTTGTCGTCTGTAACACCTGAGGACGAGATCGACATCATCTTAGGACGACGTATCGAGACCTCGCGTCGAGATCTTGTGTCGAGACCTCGTACCAAGACCTTGTGTCGAGATCCCGTGCCAAGATCGTTTGCCGAGGTCATTTGCCGAGCTGAGGAGACTGCGTGCACTAGCTGCTGAGCTGAGGAGGTCGCGTGTCGAGCTGATGAAGTCGCGTACCGAGCTGAGGAGGTCGCATGTCGAACTGAGGAGGCCGCGTGCACGAACTCGTGTTAGAGCCTTGTGAGCTTGCACGAGCACCCTAGTCGACATCGTGTCGAGATGATAACACTCGTATTCTTACGAACGTTATTCAGCGTTATTATTATATTGTTTGTAATAATTATATTGTCGGCTTGCAGTCTCGTCGCGTGTCTAGATCTCTGACCTATAGAGTAGAGGGTAATCATGAGAGAGTAGCGATTAGATGGGTAGATTGACTGATGGGATTGGCATCTCATAGCTGGAGTTACGATAATGCCCCTTCTCTCACCAGCTGTATACCACGATCGGTTCCCTCAAACACTCATTTTCTCTTTTCTTCTTTCTTCTTCCTTCCTTCTGCTCTGAGTTCCTTGTTTTTCTCCAAAATCTCCATCGAAGAACCTTGAGTTCCATCGAGATTCTGCACAAATTTTCTTCATCAATCTTGTTCCTCATCATCTCCTTGACATATACATCACCATCTCGACCACCATCTGAGGTATGAAGAACAAATTTTTCTCTTCCTTCGTGCTACTGTTTAGCGCTACTTTTTATGCTTCCAAAACATGTCAAACTGATGGGTTTTCTTCTTCGTGATATTACCTACCTTTCTAACCAATTATTTGGGCTTGTAAAACAAATTTCTTTCTCTGATTTCTGCAAAAAGGCAGTGCCCAGAAACCCTTTCTTTTTGGTTTGTTCGATTTCTTGTTTTAGTTTGTCGATCGTTGCTTCTGGTTGTTGTTGTTGTCGATCTATCTGTTGTAGCATCAGATAGCCTTTTTCATGAACTTTTGATCGAAAACCCCAACTTTGTGGTTAAGATTGGGATGAGAGCTAAGTGTTATTAGAACCCAGAGATCGAACTGAGTTGTGCTTGTTTTAGGAAGTCCGATTCGAGATCGTGTGATTTCCGAATCGAGGTGTACGGAAAGCGAATCCAAGGGCGTGGAAGCAATGAATCCAGTTGAGAATCAGACGTGTCGAGGTCGACTGAGAAGCGTACGTGTCGAGGTCGATTGAGGACGGTACGTGTCGAAGTCGTTGTCGAGCTCGTTGAAGACAGCCGTGTCGAGATCGAGTAAGAGAAGTCGTTGTCGAGCTCATTTGAAGACAGCCGTGTCGAGGTCGTTGTCGAGCAGCATTAGCTTGGAGTTCGGTAAGGGCACTTCATATTCTACGTGTTTATGTTTTGTGCGTAAGGGCAGCTTTTAGACATTATTAAGACTTTATTTTATGTTATTGTGAATGGATTCCTTGATTTGCGTGTCAAGCATGTGATGATTGAGTTTTTGCATGTATTTAATATGAGATTGAATATATGTCGTGAATGGTGTATTGCCTGTTGAATTGCGTGTCTTCATGCAGAATGTTTTATTGCTTAAATGATTAAATTGGGTTTTCTTCATGTTAAGCATGCTCTCCTTATTTGATATGTGATCAAGTAATTTTATGTGTCACTCTTTGACTGCGGCGAGCTAATCATCGAGTGAGAGAGCTAGGGAGTCGTATGACGTTTTTGAGCCGGACCCAGATAACTGAGGGTGCTAGGTCCCCTTTTTGTTTATGGTGGATTGGCTAGGCGTCGCATTGCTCCGATTTGGGGTTGGACCTGTTGATTAATGCATGGTATCGATTTGGGGTTGGACTGCCGCTACCTATTACGTCGGTTGGGGATGGACCGCCGACGATATTAGGAATAAGAGTCGAGTCGAGTCTAGAGTGAGATGGTCGAGTCACGTGTGGTGATTGAGATACATTATTGTGTTGCTTATTTCTTTATGCCGTGCTTATCTTGTATTGTTGAGAAGTTGACCCTTTCCCGTGGTGCCTTCAATCCATGACGGTTACCCAGGCGATGTCGAGGGTGCAGGGAACTCGACAACAGATGATGCCGAGGAGGAGCTCCACGAGGACCCGAGTGACGACCTCTACTTGTCGTGATTGTTTATGTTTGTTGGATGTTTGTTTTTCTGATGACTGTACTTCGTTTTTCTTTGTGTTCAGAGGTCGTGACCAGTTTGGGCCGGTTATGTTTTGTCGTTACAGGGTAGACTGGTGGTCTTACTTTTGGAGCAGCCCCCTGCGTGGGAGTCTGCCGGAAGTACCCCCAGGGTATGATTGCTCTTTTGAAGTCGTCATACCTTAGGTGTATTTTCTTTGTACATTTACTACTCTGTATTTTGTATACATTATTATTTCGAGTGATATATATATATATATGTATGTTATGCATGTATGTTTTATTAGAATTTAAGTCTTGTGTCTTAGTTGCACCATGTTTCGAAAAGCTGTAATTACTCTGATGTGCACGAGCTGGTTTTATAAAAAAAAATAGACCGTACTTTTTAAAAGGCACAAGAGTTTCGTTTTAAAACACATCTCATACAGGTTTAGTTGAGCTCGGTAACTCGAGCTCGGTATATTGAGCTCGGTAGCGGTCCGGAAACGGGTCGTTACATCGTCTCCCTCTTCTTTCTCAAGTATCGCGTGCAGCGAGTCTTCTTGGCGGGAACGGCAATTTCTTTCGGACTCGTCGAGGAAACAAAGCGACGACGTAGAGAACAGTATCAGGGGAGTATCAGGGTAGGGGACGAGACGAGACCAGGAAGAGAGGTGCGGCGGGTGGCAGAGGACACGCCGTCGCCGTCGCTGTGTGCAGTGCTAGAGAGAGAGAGAGCAAGACAAGGGAGACGAGTGTGACTTGTCGAGATCGACTTGTCGAGATTGGTCGAGGTCGACCACAAGATCGGTATCGGCCGAGGTCGACTGTCGAGATCGGTCGACCACTAGTAAGATCGCAAGACGAGGGAGACGAGTGTGACTTGTCGAGGTCGACCACAAGATCGGTATCGGTCGAGGTCGACTTGTCGAGGTCGACCACTAGTAAGATCGGTATCGGTCGAGGTCGCCCACTCGTAAGATCGCAAGACGAGGGAGACGAGTGTGACTTGTCGAGATCGGTCGAGGTCGACCACTAGTAAGATCGGTATCGGTCGAGGTCGCCCACTAGTAAGATCGGTCGAGATCGACCACTAGTATTCTCACACAGATCAAGCACCATAAGAGATTATGGGTGAGAACAGTGGTAATGGCGAGAAGAAAGTTGATGACAACAGTGGTAATGGCGAGAAGAAGGTGGACTTGAGATCGTAGCGTCGCGGTGTAGGTCTTTACCAGAACGGCAATTCTTGGCGGACTCGTCGAGGCTCAGCGACGGCGTAGAAAACGATGCTCGAGAGTATCGTGGGGTAGGGGCGAGGCGAGAGGCGAGGAAGAGAGGTCTGGCGGGTGGCGGAAGGACACGCCGTCGCCGTCGGCCAATGTCGCGATCTTGAGAGAGAGAGAGAGAGCAAGACGAGGGAGACGAGTGTGGTGAAAATGGGTGGCGGGAACGAAATAACAAAACAAGACGGGGAATGACTAAACTGCCCTTGGCAGTATACGGTGGTCATACGGTGTGATAAAAAATGATGTCTAAATATCATTTCTGGTGTTTTTTATCGTTTTTTCCCACTTTCTTTCTCATCTACCGCTTTCTCATGTTTTGAGAAGCTACTTTTTTCAGCTTTTTATTTTTATCCTAAAAATCATTTTAAAAAAAAAATATTTTTAAAATTTTTTTAAACAAACATAATTAAAATTAAAAAAATAATTTTTAACATAAAAAAAGTGATTTTATTCTAGAAAAAGTTGTAACAAACGCCCCCCTAAATCACATTATACGATCCAACGGCGATATCGTTCCCCTCATTCTCTTCCTCCCCTTTAAGAATCTCACCAGGCTTTTCAAGCCAACTAAAACCGGGCCATTTACGGACATTTCTCTCTTTCATCACCTTCCTTACACTCCCAACCGCTTCCCAATCACCATCAGTAAACAAAGCCACCAGATCCTTTTAACTGCATTCTCATTATTTCCTCGACCATCATTTTAGCTAGGTCTCTTCTTCTATGGATTTTGCACCCATTTAGAAAATTGACTCTGACTTGCATTGGCATGGCCTTCAGAAATTCATATGCTTCTACTATCTTCCCTGAACGACAGAAGAGATCAATAACACAAGGATAATGTTGCATGCTTACCTCAATCCCATAACATTCTTTCATTGATGTGAAGATCTCTAGACCTTTTTCCACTGAACCACTAAGGCGACATACTGAAAGAATACATGTGAAAGTAACTTCATTTGGTTGCAGTCCTTCTTCCTGCATTTTTTTCAAACAGCTCCATGGAGGAATCAACCATGCCACACTTCCCATAGCAATCAATCATTGCCTTCCATGATGCAACATTTGTACACGGTATCTTGTCGAATATATTTCTAGCATCCTTTAAACTCCCACACTTGGAATACATGTCAATAAGAGCATTTGCAATGAAAACATTAACACCAAGCCCGTTCCGGCATATAAATCCATGAATTTCTCTTCCCCGTTTAATGGAACCTGCTGATCCACATGCAGGAAGCAGTGCTGCAATAGTTACTTGATTGGGATAAATCCTTGAAACTAGCATCTCCTAAAACAGCTTAAATGCTTCCCTGACTTGATGTTTTTGTACAAAGCCAGCAATTAATGCATTCCATGCAACCAAATCAGGAACAAAACCTCTTTTTTTTTTTTCATTCTTTCTATGAAAGCAAAAGCTTTCCTACTATCTCTTGAACGAGCATACGCAGCAATGATAGCATTCCATGTGAAATCATTCGGCTCTAATCCTTCCAACTTCATCTTCTCAAATAACACAAGTGCTTGCTCAATTTTCCCCGTGTTACAAAACCCACAAATCATTGATATCCATGAAGCGACATCTCTCTCATGCATTCCATCAAACACGCGACAAGCACAAGAAATGCCTCCACATTTACCATACATATCTATCAGAGCATTGCCAATGGAGACATCATTGTGAAAACCCATTTCATAGATCATTGCATGAACTTGTCTCCCCTTGTTTACATCCGTTAAGCCAACTCAAGTTGCTTGTTCTTAACAGGTTGCTTCTTCTTTTTAAATTCGTCAATCCTTTACGATTACAATGTCAAATGTTGAACATCAAATGTATCAGGGAAAAAAAATCAATGCAGATAGTGAGTGATGGAGCATTCAAAACGACATCGTGGTCATTGGCTTCTTTTTCTTTCGTTTTAAAAGCAAAATGACCAAAACAAATTGCGTTTGCCGGGAGTCGAACCCGGGTCTATTGCTTGGAAGGCAATTATCCTAACCGTTGGACTACAAACGCCTATTGATGTGAAATTCGTAACACCTGATTAATAAATATCACAAGAATTAAAATATATTGATATCAATCTTTTTCCTCCCCAAGATTTGTGTCCGCTAAATAGAATAATTAGTTGATCATAGCCATAAGGGTAGGTACGGGTACGAGTCGACCCGCGAACTCAACCTACCCAATCCAACCCAACCCACAAAATTCGGATTGGTTTGGCTCATTGGATTGGGTCGGTTTTAAAAAAATCAAACCCACAGCCTTTGGGTTAGGTGTCGGGTCAGAAGATTGTGAACCTAAGCAATCCAAACCCAACTCACTACATGTAATTGAACGCATATACTAACTAATACCATATGAATGAAGACGTAGTTTGTAAACACATAAATTTTGTTTTGTTTTTATTTCACTTGGTGCTATAATTTTAGTGGAAATTTTACTCTAAATTGAGGTCAACTATGCTTTTTATGCAGGTTACGCAAGAAAAATCGATTAAACCAACCCATATTTAATTGATTAGGTTGGGTCTTCAAACACCCAAAAACCCACCCATCCTAACCCATGTCCACCCCTACGTATCCATGTCAGTATTGTATTTAGTACCCAACCCTTGTCTTGAGAACATAGAGCTCGTAATGATAAATATATATGTTCGATTATTAACTAAATTACATTTTCACTTATTTGAAGAATTTACACTAACCTAAAAAAATTGTTTTGACATAAAATTATAATATATCTAGTGGTATTTTTTTAAAATAAATATGTTTTTGATATGCCATGTAATTGTTTTTGATATGCCATTAATCTGTTTGGAACAGATTCTGCCACCCAATATCCCGGTACATTTTTGCATTGGAAAGAAGGAAGCATGGAACAACTTCTCAATAACGTGAAAAATTGTGTTTCGGGACGACAAATTTTTGATTCTGCGGCGAAATTAATCTGAAACAAATAGGTACTAAATTTGGGGTGAACAATCAATACTAAGAATTTTCAACACATATGTGGCTTGATTGAAGGAAAAAAGACGGAATCGAAGATATTGTGTGCTTAAAAATGAATCCCTAAAATGAATAAGGGAGAACTCTAGGGTCGACCCAATCAATCCGACGATCTAACCCAGTACAAAGCGTTTGGTTCAGTTTTTTCGTAGTTTGGGTCGAATCCAAATCAACTCGTTCAAATCTAAAGTGGTTTGGTTTATGTAATGGATTTATGATTTCAAATATGTAAACCCGCGAGCCTAACCCGATGACATGAAATTTATTTTATTATATACCTTATTATCACACGGTCATGATTTATGAGAGATGAGACACTACTTGCTCACTTAGAAATTATGATTTCCATAATTTTGTGGAATAGAACGTCATTTTAAAAACTGTGGAATTTAGTTTAAGTGTTGCCCATTGGATTTTTTGTGGAAATTTAAGTCCTTAATGACACTTTTTTTGAATTTTAAAAGCTATTTTTTTATCTTATGACCCGCGAACCCAATCCAAATCAGCCCACTCATCACCGAATTGGGTTGGTTCAGGTTTGATAGGAAAACTACAAGTTTTATATACAACCTAAACCGATAAAAATTGATTGTTTCAAACATCAGATTTGGTCAAAACCAACCCGACCCGACCCGTGTACATCCCTAGAGAACTCTTTACAAAGTTATTGAAAATCATAAAATGTACATGTTTCGAATACACTAAAAAGTCCCACATTGCTTGGGAATCAAGGCCAATGAGAGTTTATAATCACCCACATTCCTTAACTCACCGAGGCGCCTTTTAAGAACAAAACTATGAGGACCCACATCACACGTGGCCCAAAGTGGACAATACCTCGGAAAACGATGTCGAGACTTGAGATCGGAACAATGGCGCGCCAGGTAGGGAGCCCACGACCCTTTAGCCCCTTAGCCTTGACTGAGGGGCTAATGTTTCGAATATACCAAAAAGTCTCACATTGTTTGAGAATCAAGGCCAAGGGGAGTTTATAATTACCCACAAGCCTTAACCCACTGAGACGCCTTTTAAAGATAAAATCATGAACACCCATATTATATATGGCCCAAAATAGACAATACGTCGAAAAACGATATCGGGACTTGAGTTCAGAAAATTACCCAAAGTAAAGGATTCTTATATTTGTAATTTCTAGTCATATGTGAGCATGTGGTGCAGGCAAGTGTCTCTGTTGTCAGAAATTCCGGCCAAGAGTACGAGGGAATTAGGTAAATATTCCGAGGCATACACTTGAGGTGTTGACATGGATGAATTATTCAAGGCCTTTCCTTTCTGTATGCATTCTTCCCCGCAGCTTTTTGTCTTTTTATTCATTTTTTATACTTTTTTATTTATTTTAAATTTTAATCTGGTCCCCGCTGTAATCTAATTCAAGAACACAGTGCGTGACCTTTCTTTTTCTGTCTATCTTTCAACGTCTTGTTTGCATTTTGAAAGTCAATAAAATCCAACTTGCTCCTTTCATTGAAGATGTGTCGAAAATATATGGATATATCATATATGCATGAGCCTTGATCATGGTTCAATATTTAAATTACACCAACTGTAGCGTAGTGTACAAAAATCAAGCATGTTTTAATAGAAATTAAAATCATGCATATATAGTATAAGTAATTTGTAATGATCATTAGGCCTACTCACGCATGTTGGGCCTTTATTGTGGACTCTTTGTTGGGCTGGTCCAGCCCATTAGTTGCTAAGCACTTCATTTAGTGCTCTGTTAATAGTTGGTTGTATTTTTTGTTTAGTTGTATTTTCGTTTTGTATATGGGTTTAAATAGCTCAATCATGATTCAATACAAGTTAGTTTTCCAGTAAACACTTCTTGCTTATCATTTGGTACCAGAGCTCCATTTGGGGCTTGTTACACGAAACAACAGTTTTTCCGAGTGAAAAGAAAGAAGTGAGCAGAGAGCCATGGCGGAAGGGAACAATTTTGCTCAACCTGCAGTTCCTAAATTTGATGGCCATTATGAGCATTGGGCCATGTTGATGGAGAACCTCCTACGCTCAAAGGAGTACTGGGGTTTGGTGGAAAATGGGATTCCGCCGCTTCCTACGACGGCGACGGAAGAACAAGTCAAGAAACTCGAAGAAAACAAATTGAAAGATTTGAAAGCCAATAATTACCTATTTCAAGCGATCGAGAGAGGAATCTTGGAGAAGATTCTTAAGAAAGACACTGCGAAGGACATCTAGGATTCTATGAAGCAGAAGTATCAGGGATCTACCAAAGTGAAGAGGGCACAGTTGCAAGCGCTCCGAAGGGAATTCGAGATCTTGGGTATGAAAGAAGGGGGGAGTGTGAACGATTATTTCGGTAGAACCCTAGCCATCGCGAGCAAGATGAAGGCGCAAGGAAAAAGGATGGAGGACATGGTGATTGTCGAGAAAGTCCTCAGACCGATGACGGGGAAATTCGATTATGTAGTGTGCTCTATAGAAGAGTCAAAGGATGTAAGCACCCTCACTGTTGATGAATTGCAGAGCAGTCTTTTGGTACATGAACAAAGAATGAAGGGCCATCGAGAAGAAGAACAAGCTTTGAAGGTCACGAATGCGGGAAGATCAGGAAGAGGTAGAGGACACAGTGGAAATAGAGGAGGACGAGGAAGGGGAAGACAATCCCTAAATAAAGATCTGATCGAGTGCTACAAATGTCACAAATTAGGTCACTTTCAATATGAGTGCCCAAACTCGGAGGAAAATGCCAATTTTGCTGAGTTCAATGATGAAGAAGAGATGCTTCTAATGGCTCAGTCCGAATCAAGGGAGGAGTTAAAGAAAGGTGTGTGGTTCTTAGAGTTTGGATGCAGCAACCATATGTGTGGTATTAAGGGATGGTTTTCCAATCTTGATGAAGAATTCAGTGTCTCTATAAAATTGGGTGACAACTCCAAGATGCAAGTCATGGGTAAAGGGAGTATCAAGCTGAAGATTGGAGGCATAACTCAGGTAATCACTGATGTTTACTTCATACCTAAGTTGAAAAATAGTCTATTGAGCATTGGTTAATTGCAAGAAAATGGATTGACTATTGTATTCAAACAAGATCTCTATAAAGTGTATCATGTTGAAAGGGGTGTTATTATACAATCAAAGATGTCCACAAACAGAATGTTTGCTGTATCAGCCTCTGTTGTTATTCCAACCTGCCTCAAGGCCTCAAGTGAGGATCCCACGCATTTGTGGCATTGCAGGTATGGGCACTTGAGCATTAAGGGGCTAAAGTTGTTAGCACAAAAGGAAATGGTGAAGGGTTTGCCCTTATTGAAGGAGTCATAGAAGGTATGTGGTGACTGCATGGTAGGCAAGCAACATAGGGACTCATTGCCAAAGAAATGCTCATGGAGGGCATCTCAAAAACTTCAGTTGATCTATGCTGAAATCTGCAGACCAATCAAGCCCGAGTCAAACAGCAGCAAGAGTATTTTATTACCTTTATTGATGATTATAGTAGAAAAACTTGGGTCTAATTTATATCTGAAAAGTCTGCTGCCTTTGACACTTTTAAAATTTTTAAAGCTGTTGTTGAGAAAGAATGTGAGAACCCTATTTGTTGTCTTAGAACTGACAGAGGTGGTGAGTTCACCTCCTTTGAATTTGATAGATATTGCAGCATTAATGGGATTAAAAGGCAATTAACAGCGGGATACACTCCACAACATAATGGAGTGGCAGAGAGAAAAAACAGGACAATTCTCAATATGGTTCGCAGCATGCTCTTAGAGAAGGAAGTTCCAAAAAGATTCTGGTCCGAAGCTGTCAAATGGCCAGTATATATCCAGAAGAGAAGTCCCACGATAGCAGTCAAAAACATCACACCAGAAGAAGCCTGGAGTGGAACCAAGCCTGCTGTCCATTTCTTCAGGATTTTTGGGTGCACTGCGTACATGCATGTACCTGAAAATCAGAGAAAAAAGCTTGACAGTAGAAGCACTAAGTGTGTGTTGTTGGGAATAAGTGAAGAATCGAAAGCCTATAAACTCTATGACCTTATTTCTCAAAGGGTATTAACCAGCAGAGATGTTATCTTTGAAGAAGGAGAAAAATGGAATTGGAAGACTGAGGAAAAAGAACAGGGGGTGAACTAGTAGAATTGGAAGATGAAGAAAAAAAAACAACAAGTGATCAGAGATTACATACTGAGGAAGTGGAAAATGAAGACAAAACAGTTTCAGCATCCACTGCAGTTGAAAATACAAAACACTCCCAGCAAGAAGACGCTGTAACAGGTGAAAATGGGTCAGAAGGTGAAGAAGATCAACCTGAAAAAAAAAGAAAGAAGAAGATTAGTGTGGTTAGATGCTTTTGTTACAGAAGAAGACATGCCAAACAGTGATGATGAGTTGTTTAATTTAGCCATATTCTCCTCTCCTGCAGATCCAAAAACTTATGAAGAGGCTGTCAAGTATAGTAAGTGGAAAAGGGCAATGGAATTTGAGTTAGAGGCAATTGAAAGAAATAAGACAATTAACTTCTCTTCCACCTGGAGTAAAAAGGATTGGAGTTAAATGGGTGTTTAAGACTAAATATAATGAGAAGGGAGAAGTGGAAAAGCACAAAGCCAGACTTGTGGCTAAAGGGTACAATCAGAAGTTTGGAGTTGACTTCACTTAAGTATTTGCCCCTGTTGCTAGGTGGGATACCATTAGAACAATACTAGCCCTTGCAGCCATTAAGGGTTGGGAAGTGTTTCAATTAGATGTCAAGAGTGCATTCCTCCATGGTGAATTAAGTGAGACTGTGTATGTGGAACAACCCTAGGGGTTTGAAAAACAAGGAAAAGAAGACAAGGTCTATAGATTGAAGAAGGCTCTATATGGATTAAAACAAGCACCTAGAGCTTGGTATAGTAGAATTGAGTCTTATTTTCAGAAGGAAGGGTTTAAAAGGTGTCCCTCGGAATATACTTTGTTTGTTAAATCTACAATGGTAGAATTTTGATTGTTAGCTTATATGTGGATAGTCTGATCTTTACTGGGAATAATACAACAATGTTTGCAGATTTTAAGAGGTCAATGAAGAGAGAGTTTAATATGTCTGACCTTGGAAAAATAAGTTATTTCCTTGGTGTGGAAGTGGTACAAATTGTTGAAGGAATATTCATTAGTCAAAATAAGTATGCAAAAGAGGTTCTACAACGATTTGGCATGGAGGCAAGTAAACCTGTTACTAACCTTGTGGTGCCAGGATGTAAATTGACAAAGGAGGGAAGTGGGCCTATGGTTGATCCTACAAATTACAAACTGATAGTTGGGAGTCTAATGTATCTGACAGCAACAAGACCCGACATTATGTATGTTGTCTCATTAATAAGCAGGTTTATGGAGAAACGCACTGAAGTACACTTGCAGGCAGCCAAAAGAATTATGAGGTATCTTAAGGGAACAACTGAGTTAGGGATATTTTACAGTAGTAGAGGGATAAAGAAACTGATTGCTTACACTGACAGCAACTATATGAGTGATTTGGATGACGGGAAGAGCACTTCAGGATATGCATTTCTACTTGGAGATGGGACAGTCTCTTGGTCCTCAAAGAAACAGCCTGTGGTGAGTCTCTCCATCACAGAGGCCGAATTTATTGTTGTTGCACTTTGTGCTTACCAGGGAATTTGGTTGAATAGAATTCTGAATAGTTTGGGACATGATCAAGATAAGTGCATTAGCATTTTGTGTGATAACAGTTCAACAATTATACTGTCTAAAAATCTGGTTCTTCACGGTAGAAGTAAGCATATAGACGTGAGATTCCACTTTCTCAGAGACCTTGCCAAGGATGGAGCTATTGAATTGATCCACTACTGTGCAGAGAAACAAGTGGCTGACATAATGACTAAGGCCTTGAAGAATGATACATTTGTAAAGCTTAGAAAAGAATTAGGAGTGTGTAGACCTGTGATTTAAACTGATTACATACTGTAATTAGTTTAAGGGAGGATTTGTTGGGCCTTTATTGTGGACTCTTTGTTGGGCCTGGTCCAGCCCATTAGTTACTAAGCACTTCATTTAGCGCTCTGTTAATAGTTGGTTGTATTTTCTGTTTAGTTGTATTTTCGTTTTCAATCATGATTCAATACAAGTTAGCTTTCCAACAAACACTTCTTGCTTATCAATGTATACCCCCGCTATATCTGAGTTAGTTAAGTTAGTTTTTCTAACCATAAGTTAGTTAAGTTAGTTTGAGAGTGACAACTAATATATATTACAGTTATTTCCATTGTAAAGGATGAAGCTCATTTTTTTTTATTTAACAAAAGTTGATCGAGCTAGCACATTACTCTTCTTTCTCTGAGATTCTCGGATAATAATCTCACTTTGTTAATTTGAAGCATATTGCCGATTTTTATTTGACATGCCCTCCCAAGCATATATTTTGGGGTTTAGTAACTCGATATGTTAAATTCTTTTTCGATTTCTCCCATTTGAATAGCATTAGAGCATCTCCAACACCTGTTGCTGAGTGGATTCTCAAAGTTAGAACTGGTTTTTGTGCAAGTTCACATTTATGTGGTACCTACATACTCCCTCCGACTCGAATATAAGCAAAAATATTTAATTTCACATTGATTAAAAAAGTTATTTATATTCATTTAATTTTTTTGGTATAATAAAAAAACTAATTATATTATCCAAACTGTCATTCATTTTCATTTAATTTGCTATGGGAACTTGTGTCGTGATAACATTAATAGAAGAATATTTTTAGAATAATAACATTAAATATGGTGAAATTAATTAGAATTTGTTTATATTTTGATTTACCAAATATGACTATTTTTTTCTTCTTATAATTGAGTCTAAAGAGGGTGTGCAGAGTCCTTGTATAAAAAATGATTGCTTAACAATAAAAAAAGAAAAAAAAAGTAATCATTTCATCACCCATCGATGAATTGCATGTAGCCAAACGATCATCCCATCACCTAGCAACAACAGTCTAGTGATCTTGCCACAGCCCGACAATCATTCCAATATTGCCTAGCGATCGATTGTGATTTTTGCCATAGCCGAGGGATGCATATCCCATCCCTACCATCGCCCAGCTATGCATTCTTTACCATTGATAACTTGTGAAATCTATTCTAAGTTCGTAAAGGTTGCCCCATTTGAATCAAAAGTTGCTAAAATCCTCAAAATTGATGTGGCGTAGTAGGATCCGTCTAAAAGGAGATAAACAACAGATCTTAAAGATTCACTGTTGAAGATGCTCTAACAATAAATCAGTAGATAGTTATGCACATACTAAAAAAATGTAAATTTTGAGACATGCTAAAATGTTTTGAATTTGTGGAAAATTATTTCTTATATAAATAAATATATTTTATTTGAAGTATCACATGTCATGACTAGAGGCTGACTCTGCATCTAATTTTTATGTTCTATGGTTAATTACTTACTAAATTTTCTCTAAAATGAGCTTCTTTTTAACGAAAATGCTGGACCTCGCGACAAGCAAAATCGCGAGCGCATCACGAACTCAATATAAGCCTAATCTTTTTTATTTTATGGAGTAAAATACTCAATTTGATCCTAAAAAAATTATGGAAACCAATTTAGTCCCTAAAAAATTAAAAATATTAATTTAGTCTTTAAGAATTTTAAATATGGGTCAAATTAATCCTTAATAGAGACTAAAATGTCCCTAAAAATTATCCTTAAAATGACTAATTAGACCCACATTTGAGATTTTTAAGAACAAAATTGATATTTTTTTATTTTTTAGAGACTAAATTGGTCTCCATAATTTTTTCGGGGACCAATTTGAGTATTTACTCTATTTTATAATCACCATGTATGGTTAGTCATGGTTTCACTTGGTCATTGTTCTGTTTCGTGATCCACTCGTGAGCAATTTCATCGCGTGATTTAGCATTGCTCTCTTTTTAATTATGAGAAACTAATAGTATAATAAATAAATGCTAGCTATGATTGCTATTACGATTCACATTATTATTTAGGGTATAGGGTTTGAATTTACATAAACCGTAATTAGCACAGGTCCCCTTCCCTTTCCTAGTTAATTAATCATATAGACATATAGTAACACGTATCGACAATGTTGAATATATTCACCCAAATAGAAAGCCATACAAGCTTAGATCTATAGGGTGAATGAGTGGAAAGAACCAAGCCAGCCAGGTTAGGACACATTAATTAGAGTAGCAAACACACATACATTGACGGTGTAGAAAATGAAAGTGAAAACGAAATTACCAAAAAGGGGTGGGCGGCGGCTTAGCTCAGCACCACCTAACTTGGGCAGCCACGCGGCAAATGGTGGCTATTTTGGAAATATCACATTACTCCTTCTCTGACTAATGCGAATACAAACACACCTTTCCCGTACTCCTCTATTTTTTTCTTCCTTCAAACTTCCTCTTGACTTGGCTACTGCCCACACAATTCAAAACTTGATGTCCAAGTCCAAGTTCTTTTTTTTTTTTTTCCCTCTTTCTTCACCCACTTAATCCCCATATTTTCTAAGGTAGTACTATTATAAATAACATGTCTTCCCCCTCAAGAAATTAACTCACTTCCGATCTCATAATCCTATTCTCAGCACAAACATCTAACAGTTCCAAACTCCATTTCTCGTCCTCAATAATGGGTCGCTTTGCCACTTTGATGGTTCTATTCTTAATTCTATTTGCTTCAGTTTGTTCGTGTTTAGAAGGAAGAAAGCTTCATCTTGGTTCAGGCAGGCACAACAAGAAGGTTAACCCATCTTCAGGGAACAGTATGTTTTTCAGTTCACTCCCCAAAGGCACAGTACCGTATTCTGCACCAAGTAAGAAAGGCCACTCTATCGAGGTTGATGAGAAGCTCATTGCGCGGCGTCACCTCATAAGCAGTACTGAACGTGTTCTTCTGCGATCTATTCCCAGTCCTGGTGTTGGCCATTAATGAGTACAGAGCTTCTGCACTATTTGTTCCTTCATGAGATGAGAAGTAGAACACATTTTTTAATTTGTTCAGTTTTGTGATATTCTTATGATTCTTTTTTATTGGAAAAGGAATTAATTAGCGGCAATATAGGGATAGTTTGAATTGTATAAAGATAGTAATGCTAGTATATATGTCTCCGTTTTTCTCTGCATTATTGGTTTTGGGATTATTTGCAATCCTTGTTAGATTTATCATTGTTCTGAGGGATAAATTAATGTAGTGACAATTTTGTATTCCACGTGGCCAACTTCTGTTTTGATCTGTATAACTATAATGTTACTTCTACATCAACATGTCTTACTTTAAACAAAACCTTTTGTGCCTTTGGGAGCACGTATTCATGGTTCGCTCGTTTGGAGAAATCGTTGGTTTGACACTAGCGAGGCCATGAGATAATGCGATTTCCATTCCAATTAGACTGAGGTTTTTAATATGTAACATAAGAGATGAAAATAAGAAGGAAAAGAAAATTGTTCAAAATTATTTGTAAGCATATCTTTTACTTGCTTGTGATTTACTCCCCCGTTTTCGTTTATAAGCAAAAATGACTTTTTACATTCATTAAAAAATGTATGTATCTGGTCCAAATTTTGGACCAGATACATATATTTTTCAATGAATGTAAAAAGTGACTTTTGCTTATAAACGAAAACAGATGGATTAATGATAATTATCGTTAGACCACAAACCATAAGATTAATTATTACAATTGAATGTGGAATCATTTTCTATAAATTATAATTAAGCTCTTTTTTGGATGTCAAGGAAACATCTTGGAAGTTACTCCCTCCGTTTTTTATAAGCAAAAAAGTATATGTATTTGGTCCAAATTTAGACTAAATTCATATTCTTTTTTGCTTATAAAAAAAACGGATGAAGTACATGCTAGCTATGTTAATTGAGAAAATTAAATTTCAATCCACAATTCCATTTTTCATAATGTTTAATACTATTGCTGGTATTTGATAATGTGGAACTTAATGAAATTTTTTTTTCCCAGGACCCACCCCATTTGGAAATTTTTTCCATGGTATAACAAAGTCCTTCAATTTGATATCCATTACCCATTGTTAGAGGGCAAGGTAGGTAAGAACTTCAATTTTAAAGCACGAAGGAGGAAAAAATGGCGTTGGATATGGTTCTAATAAGGTGTATAAAAGTAGTGGTCTGCCACTTGGGTTGCATTTTGGCGAAACAGAAAACGCCAGAAAGAAGGAAAACGCGTCTAAGACATAACTTATGCCTAAAAAATAATAAGTACCCAACTGCGGTTTTGTGAGTTTTCATAAGGATGATTTGTTTAGGAGGGGGTCACCGTCTCATGCCATTGGCCTCTAAATTGCAGCTTGTGACTTTACACCTTATTATATTTCTTATTTTAGCATCATTAGAATAAAAAACATATAAGAATTGGGTTGTGATTCTCGCGTTACAATGATAAACGTGAGCTGATATGCTATCTATTCATTGACTTTATTGAGCTTTCTATTTTTCTTTTTTCTTTTTCTCCAAAAGAAAAGTGTCTTTTTCGATTTCCGGTTACGTGCTTGAATAAAAAATTTGAGCTCGCTAGAAAGTCATCAACGAGGCGTGTATTTCTCCAAGCACACGATGTGCACGTCCTGGAGTCAAGAAGGTTCATGCTTTCTTCCCAAACTTCGATCCCTTTCAAGTCATGTTTCACAGATTTTATGAAGATTTGCAAAGTCTAATAAGCTTAGTTGAGTTATGTCTTTGTATAATCACCTATTCCACTAGATATACAATCCAGGGTTTTTTTTTTTTGACAAATATACAATCCAGGTTTTTGACGGGTTAATTGGACGACTAATACCGCGCGGGTTTTTTCTTTTTTAATTTTGTTTCGTTTGCTTTTCCTATTTCCTTGTATACCAACCCAAATCAAAACACTTAGCACCAAGCAATATCTAACTGTGCTTACTCATCTCTCAATGTATTAGGAGACAAAGCACAATCAATAGAGTATGAAACACCAAAAACAGAGGCAATAAACTTGGCTTGAAAATATTCTAGTGTTGGTCCAAAACAAGATTAGGAAGGCGAGAATATCTGCACAAAAACCAAACACCAAGCCAGCAACACAACCACAACAAAGGAACAAAAATAGGAGCAGAAAATCGCCGCCAATTGTGCAGAAAATTAAACCTAGAAAATCACAATTAAAGAGATATGGGAGAAGAGAAGTTGCACACAAGATTTGTTGACGAGGTTCTGTCAATGTGACCCACGTCTCCGGGAGAAAGCATTCCCTCCACTTCACTATGAATCAATGAGTTTAGATGAAGTTACAAGAGTTCCTCTTCTTCCAATCTTGCCTCTCAATTGTTCAAGATGAACAATTACAAGATCCCAAAGCTTTCACTCTTCCATGAACCCTCAGTCTCACACACACAATGCACTACAAGAATATGGTCAGTTACCGTGAGACTATTAGTGAGGGTCTTAAGGTAGTAGGCATTATTTTTATTACCGAGGGCTTAGTCTGTAGGAAAAATTATGCTGATAATTAGCGAGGGCTTTTAGCCCATGGTAACACTTGCCCAAGTTAGTGAGGGCCAATGGCCCATGGTAATGACTTGCTTGCATTTAGCGAGGGCCAGTGGCCCACGGTAACACTTCGTTATAAACTCCGCCAGCATTTAGCGAGGGGCAGTGACCCACGGTAACATCTGCGATCTGCCCAAGTTAGCGAGGGCCAATGGCTCACGGTAACGTCTCCCTTGTTTTCTCCACCTAGATTAGCGAGGGCCCAAGGCCCTCGGTATCCGACCCACTCATGATATATACTAACACTAATAATACTAAAACCCTGTGAGTTCAACCCTCTCCCTCAGTTCCTGCGCAGCAGCTGTGGCGCTCCTTGTCTCCCCCACCATTGCTCTCTTCTCTGTTATTTCAGTCACTCTTCATCCTCTCATTCTCTCTTCTTCCTTCTTCCATTTTTTCCTGTTAATTCCATCTCTCATATTTATTTTAAAAACGAATATTTTTTTTTTGTTTTATTGATATGATGTTTCTTTATTTTTTTGCAGAGAACTGAGGAACAAAGAAGTGACTATGAAAAGCCTCGCAGATGCACGAAAATGTTCTTATTTTTTCATCTCTATTCTTTTATTATTTTTTCTGTTTGTTTTTGTTTGATATGGTGTTATTCGTTTTTTTAGTTTTCCCCTTCTATTTTCATCTCTAGTTCTATTCATCTCTGGTTATATTTTTTTAGCACTCCGTTTTATTTGAATCTGTTTAGGATAGTATTTAGTGTGGTAGTATTTTATTTTTGTCTTTGTTATATATATATTTCTGGAATTATATGTTTGAAGTTCTGGGTAGGGCTTTTTCAATCTGTGGTCTAATTTTTGAAGTTATGGGTAGTCTATTTCGTTATTATTTGTTCTAGGTAGTGCTCGTTCGTTGTTACTAGTTCTTGGTAACATTTTTTTGATAAATTGATTTAATTAGCGAGGGCCTTTCGAATTAGGAGCCCTCGGTAACATTTTTTTTTTTAACATTCGATAATTACCTTCGACCATAGGCCCTCGCTAAATGTGCTAAGTTACCTACGGACAAAGGCCCCCAGTAATTACCTACGGCCTTTTTAAAATAACCCTCGATATTAGTTACCGATGGGCGATTAACCTACGGACAGTGGGCCCTCGGTAAAACCCTCTTTAGCGATGGCTTTTCAGTGTTAGCCAGGGCTTTTGGCCCCCGGTAATGGCTAAAATTTTTGTAGTGATTATTCTTTTTCAATTTACAAGGAGATAAAGAAATGATCCTCTCACATGAAAACCCTAAGACTCCAAGATGATAAAAGTGTTACAATCAAAGCCCCCAAATCAAAAACTGACTTAAAAACACACCAAACCCGCGTGTGAATTGATTCACGGGCCACATAAATCGATTCACATCACTTAAAACCACATAAATCGATTCACATGAATCAAAGTACTGATGACTCAATTTCACAGTAATTGCACTTCGATTCACAGATCCACCCAAAATTCTCCCTGATGCTCAAGCATCCATGAATCAATTCACACTCGAGGATGAATCCAATTCTCAACTGGAAAAACTCTTCTAACATATTGTAATGCATTCCAAAGATTCTCAAACTGATATTAAGGCATTCCTCACAGTTAGCAAAGAAAAGAGAGCTGATACCAAAATCTTAGAAATTCAATATGCAGTTCGAACTTTAATTTATATTCTAGTGGGTACATATTATTGCAAACATCATTAATAGTTGAGATTTACTTCATTAATTAGAATTTAAACCCATGCTATGTGTTTGGAATATAATAATTTAAATTTTATTAATATGTATATATATATATATTGAGGCATTAATATGTTATTTTAAGATTTTTCTTTATGTAAAATAAAAATAAAGGATTAATTTCTTATAGTTTTAATTATATATAAGTAAATACAATAACCAAATTATCATTCTTATCATAATATATGGATTGTAATTTTTTTGTATTTCATAATTTTAATTTTTTGACTTTATTTTATAAGCTATATGAGTTTTACTATTATGACGATAATTGTCATATTTCCACTTTGTCATTAATGTAATAATAGCTCATTCTTTCATAACGTATTTTTTCATATGCAGCTCATATGAGTTATTAAATGAACTAAAAAAGTAGATTGTCTCTTATATATAGGATCGGATAGAGTAATAAGAAGACATTTATTTTAAATAAATCTTATGAACAATATAATGACAATCATGGTCATACATTTTTTAACTATATTCATCAAATATTTTTAAACCAAATATACAATAATCTAGTAGTTTAAGTTAATGTCATATTAGATAGTAAATTAATAAAAAATTCATTGCGTACTATATTTGTTTTAAAATCCATCCAAATTATTATTATTTTAAAATTTTAAAATTGTTATTGTATTATTTGTGAAAAATTAATTCGTTAATAATTTGTTTAGTTTTAATATAGTCCAGCTTGATTTGAAATATTAAAAATGTTGGCCCAATTGACATGTTTGTTTTTGTTTTCTACGACAGTTTTTAAGTTTTGATTGGTTGCACAATTGATGCTATAATCGTGCTTCTTACACACATGCATTTTTTATCATAGATGGTCTAGCAATTTGGCTCGAAATTACTCCATCCGTCCCAAATTATAAGAGTTTTTGGCCTTTTTATTTGTCCTATTTTATAAGGCCTTTTTGAAGTTTATCTGTAGTATTAATTATTTTTTTCCTATTACCGTTTTGTAATTTACCTTTGTTTTAATCAATAAATTAAATGAAGTGTAATGTAATTTAACTTCACAATAAATTTAAGGGTAGTTTAGGTAAAACAAAAAAATTGTAGACAAATTTATTGTTTTTAACTATACTAATTACATTCCTTGTTGGAAAAGATTTTACTAAAAGACTTTTATAATTTGAAACAGAGGAAGTAACGTTTTTGAACATGAAAAACTAAATTGAAAAATATATATAAAGAACTAACTTTTTTATAAGATATAAAGAACTAACTTAAAACCGAAAAATAAGATAAATGTCCAATGGAATAATTTTTTTTGGGTACAATGTCCAATAGAATAATTTAACCTATTATTTGTTATTTTAAAAATTAGAATAATTAATTGTTTTAAAAACTTCATATAAATTGGAGTAATAACGTAACAAAAAAAGTCGAGATATGCACATGACATGGCCGCCGACATTGCTGTGTGAGTTGAAGTTTTGAATTCCTAAATTTAGCACATTGATTTTTCCAAATTATTATTCTCATTTTTAAAAAAATATTAAAGGGTATTTTTACTTTTACTTTTCCAAATTCCTAACCGGCTATGATCTTTGAGTGGAATGAGCAAAATATTTTGCCTCAAACTCTGACTCTTTGACAGTTGTGAGTAATTTTTCAAAAAGTTCGAAACTTTATACGTCAGCTGTGAGAAAAATATTTTGCCTCAAATCTCTGATTCTTTGACAGAAAATGCACAATCACATACGAGTGTACTGGTACTTTAGAAAGTGTGTGAGGGGAAAGAAAAGGGATGAGATAACACACGGTGAAAGATATATGGATAGATAGATTAGAAAAGTCAAATCCTCCTATAGTATAAATAAGAATTGAAATTTGTACCAAAAAAAAAAAAGAATTGAAATTAAAATATAACTTACATAATAGTCCTAACCAATAACTTATATTAAATTAAAATTTAGTGGCAAAATATCTATAGTATGTTGATTTGTGTTATGCATGGAATATATTAAAAAAAATTAGTATGTTAATATATATATATATATATATGGCCGTCCATTTTACAACTGAGTTTTTTCTTGCTTAAAAAATTTATTGGATAAAATTTCAATTAACAGACCAACAAACTTATCAATAACAAAGGACTTATAAACTCAGTATATATAATTATGCAAAATATAAGAAGTGACATAGCTTATTCACTAAATTTATTATTTTAAATCTTTCAATTAATAATTAACATATGACATTTTTTTGGTAAATTAATATATTAAAACGGAGTACAAAGACTATTTCAACTCATTTACAAGAGTTCATGCTAAGTTTTTTTACGAAAGTTCACACTAAGTTAAGATACACACATCTTAATACAATTTAGTAGGGAAAACTGAATGTCGGACCCATCAAAATTTGTTACTAATCAAGACCTTATCCTAATAACATCAATATTAGCCAAAAATTAATTAACATATGATAGATATAAATTTATTTACGTACCCAATAGCATTAGGGAAATATACTAATATAATAAAGACCTTGAATATTGTATTATTCTTATATAAATTAACAAAATTCTCTTGTTTATACAAATACATTCAATCTTTCAAAAAAAAAATTTCAAATGCATTCAAATTTTTAATTTTTTTAGTGACGTGAAATAAAAATTATATACATAAATTAAGCTATAGATAAAGTTTTCAGATTTGGGCAGACATTTTTAATGTTAGTTTATATCAAGAAGTATTTATATAACATGAAATATTAAAAAATCTTGTATTAACTATAACATTTTTAAATTGCTAAAAAACTATAATACTTTTAAACAATAACTTATCCCATAAATTAAAATTAGTTTTTTCATCTAACCATTTTTGTTGTTGAAAAAGCTCTTTCATTTGACCTCACATTTTTTTTTGAAAAGGACTTCTCATCTTAAACATCTATAAATTAATAAATAAAGAATCATAACCTTATGTTAAGACATTAATTCTCGTACAGCGAAAGCTAATCCAAATGAACCTTAGTTCCTCTTCGTCCGTCAAAGTCGTATATATATATATGGGAAAAGGGATGATATCAACGTGAAGAAAATGTGAGTGTCCACGAGGTGATTCCATGAATTTGCCCCTTTTAAAACAACACAAGGGCTCCACAAAACCGCCACGAATTGGATCATGATGAGCAAAAATAAATTTGTCTTGCTTTTGTGTGTGATTGTGTCGATCCCAAACGATAGAAATCCACGATATATAATTAATTGGAGTAGACCAAACAAATCAATTTGACGTAAACAAAAACTATATATTCGACCGAAGAACAAGATATGGAAAAAGGATTAAATAAAATAATTAGAAACGTAGACCAACTGTGCAGCAAGAAAACAATATTGGGGTGAAAACGGTCTGTGCCATACATGATGCATGTATAGATCCAACTCAACCCCTATGAGTCAGGTTTTATCCTATTCCGTAAGAAACATAATATTAAAATTGTTCTGGATCAATCTTAGTTTCAGTGGCTCAATATAGAGTGTCCAAATAGCTCGACCCGCCAACAAGACTAAGGAGTTCCACTAAGCCTCAAAGACAAATCCCCCTTTGAATGTTCATCCAATGGCGTCCCATGCCATCCAGAAGCGGTTTCCTGGGCGGTTACCCTCTGAATGGACCTTTTCGAAATAAAATCTTTGTGTCTTTAAACGTGTTTCTAAACTCTTTTCCTTCCTGAAAACAAAAATTATCATGTTCATATCATAAACGCCTCTATAAAGATGCTAGTATGCTCTATACTTGCCTCAGAAATGAAGATCCTGTTTATCAGAATGCCTCTAACTATTGATCTTCGCATGACATTGCAATTATGACTAATTTTGTAATATGCGAGGCTTCCGGCCAGTATGATATTAGTTAGATCCTAGAAAATCATCTCTAAAGGTTTTAACCATAATATTGTTGTTCTATGTGGAAAACGATAGACATTTAATCTCATTCTATTATTCCTTCATTTCTCTATGATTAGAAGCAATGGCGGAAACTCAAAATGCTATGAAAGTGCGAGAATCCATCGTTCCGAATGATCATGGATCGGTCATAGACAAATAGAGAACCTCCTCCATTCAGGAGGATTTTCCTCGTCCGATCACAGTTTCGATTTCGCAACATGAGGATTCGATTGCGTAGTAGACATGCCAACTTCAACTGCAATTCTTCCACCAGATTTGCATGAGTTGATCCCGCTCCTCCACCATGAAGCAAAGATATTGTAAGAGTAGAATCAGATACCAACATTCTTGCACCAACAACACATTGAACTCTTAGCAAAAATTGATCAAGGGAAAGCGATTTCGCAACCAGTGCAATCAGGGTCCTCAATATTATGGGGGCGTTTGTTACAGCTTTTTTTAGAATAAAATCACTTTTTTTATGTTAAAAATCATTTTTTTAATTTTAATTGTGTTTGTTTCAGATTTTTTAGAAAATGGTTTTTTAAAAAAAATGATTTTTAGGTTAAAAATGAAAAGCTGAAAAAAGTAGCTTCTCATTTATAAGAGTAGAAAAAATGATTTTTATAATCCTAAACAAACACAAATTAGCTTCAGATTTTTTTAAAATCTATAAAAAATAATCTCTAGATTATTTTAAAACATAATCACTTTTTTTTAAGCCGTAACAAACGGGCCCTATATCTTACGCAACATAACCAATTTCTATATGCTGATGACAAATCGCAACTACACAACATCGATGTTCCGCGCCACCTCTTTGTTGGCGTTCCAGCCAATTAGTTGCTTTGACTTTTCAAAGCATTGTAGCAATATGGTTTGAGCAGCATATGAATTGAAGTTGTGTGGTTGAGTAGCAAAACATTAAAAGAAATGTTGTTGGCTGCTACGAAAAATTCAAAGGCGATGCACAACTTGATTTTCTCAGAGATGTGCTTCATCTCATTTCTCTATAAATAGAGGATCCTAGACAGAAGAAAAATTACACAGTCCATAACTAAGTGCAACAAGCATTAGTTAGAGAGAGCCTTAAAGAAAGTTTCTAAGAGAGAAAAAATAGAGAGAACTAATTTGTGAGAGTTTTAGCCACAAATTGAGAGTACAATTTTATTGTATTATTTTGAGAGAGATCACCTAAGGGTGAAGTTTGTAATCCCATTATTGTTATAGTGGAAGTTTAAGCGGCTTATGGGTCCGGTGGTTTTTACCTTCACTTTGGAGGGTTTTCCACGCTAAAATCTCTAGCGTTATTATTGTCTATTTATTTAGATAATTATTCTGGGCTAGGAATTATTATTGGGCTGTGGTAATTTATTTTACACTAACAATATGCAGACTTTTCCCAACAAAGTGGTATCAAGAGCCAGGTCTATGTACTATTTATAAGAAAATTCTTAGTATGCTCTGTGGTTGCAGAATTGTCTGATCTTCCACATCAGAAAATAATTGTTTTTGTTGCTGGAAATTAATTGTAGTTGTGAAAGTTGTGCATGCCTAGGAAAGTTCTGGCTAAGGGAAGATTTGGTATTTAACTGTGTCCATTGGAGACCCGCCTCTCTTTCCTGGGAACTTACCTGGTGCACTATTTACAGACTACGGTTACTGTTCCAGTATAAGTGGTACTATTCATAGGGCACTATTCATTACCGAAGAAGTTTCAAAGCACAGCGAAACTTATTGACCTGTCATCCCAATGGAGAGGAGCACCGGTAATATGATAAAGTTAACTGCATTTAATTATGCAATGTGGAAGCCAAAGATGGAAGATCTTTTATACATTAAAGATCTATGGAAGCCGATCGTTACGCCGAAGGAGAAAGCGAGAATCGCAGAAGAAAACTTCGTCGGATGAGAAGACTGAAAAGGCGGAAAAAACCACGACACTTCGACTAGCACATCGCATGCTGATCGACAAAGCTAAATCGGAAGTGTGCTGCTTAAATCCGTCAATGGATTGGCAAGAGCATTTTTCAGAATTTTGCTAATGAACATGATGCTTACGTTCTTTGGCAAAATTTGGAGAAAATGTATGCAAGGACAACCGCACAGAACAAAGCCAATCTGATGCGACATTTAGTCAATTTGAAGTACAGAGACGGGAATAGTGTATCGGAACACATGAGTGAGTTCCAAGGCATTGTTGATCAACTCAACTCAATGAAGATGACTATTGATGATGAGTGATCAATGCATTTTAATGCATCTTTTATAGCTTTCCACTTGGTGTTCTTAATTGTGTGTTTTGCCCAACAACTACTTTTTAACATGGTTTTATATCTTTGGGTCTTGATTGAGCTTTAGTGGAATTATTTACTAATTTTCGGATTTTGTTACATCCTGACCCATGTCGCTTCTATAGGCCATAACTTGGGCTATACTTGTCCGATTTTAGTGCTCTTTGTGGCGTTGGAAAACTAAGAAGCAGAGCTACAATTCTTATGTTGGCACCGAAGCCCAATTCTGCCGTTTTGAAGGTCGAAAATCCACTTTACTGCTGCAGGCGAGGTTCACTGCGAGTTTTTGATCAATTACTCATGTGATTAGTTGTTATTGGGCTAATTAATCTCTTTTGTGCCCTTCTCTTTGGTCATAAACTTCAGGTTACCTAGGTTAACATAAGGAGACATTATAAATAGGATTTTTAGAGTCTTATGATTTACTTTTTTGATTACTTTTGAATATTTTGCCGTTTTTGAGTTTTAGCAATCTTTTCTCCTTCTCCCCTTCTTAATTTTCGTTTTGTGATGAAACCTTCAATGGAAGGCTAATTCTTTTCGATCAATTCACTGGTTAAGGATTTCATAGAGGATCTTGAGGTTGGTTATTAATATTAATTTCGTTTTTGTGTTCTACTTCTTTCTCTTTTGATCCTTAATCTCTTCTAATTTCTATTTGCAAAATCATTTTACATATTGATGCTTAATCATATAATTTCGGTTTTGCTCTCTGATTTGAGACTATTGGAATTAAACTTAACGTTTGTTTTGGTTTAGTTCGAATAGAGATCAATAGGGTCTATGACGCTTAGTTATAGGTTTGATGAATTCGGTTGTTAAATTGATTATATGTTTGTGACGCGTGTTCCTTATTTATAATCAATTGAATTCTGTGATGTTTAATCCAGTAGGAATTCGTATAGGATTAATCACCCGCTTGATTGGTTAATTCTATGATCAAACAAGATTAGAACACAATTAGAATAATCTTTTGAACCTGTGATAGATCCGAAGTGAAAGTTCTTGTGACCAGTGGATTGGTTGTTGTTATCAAGTGATTTTTGTTATTAATTAAAATTGTTTTCACGAAACAACCCTCCATTCCGTTCTTTGCGTGTTCTTGCTATTGGCCATTGTTAATTAGAGATCATTGTGAGACGACCAAGGTTAACTGCCTTGTTACTACATTCTTATTTTATTTATTTTGACCCGTGCGCGACAGGGGATCAAATTGGCGCCATTGCCGGGGATCTCTGATCAATAATTGCCAATTCAAGGACCCTACTAACGTCTCTAATAATTGGTTTTGTGTTTTTGGTTGTGTTTCAGGTCTTAACATCGGATTTAACATTGATTAGTAAAAAAAATCGGTTTTCGATCAACTTACTCGGATTGCTCCGAAATTTGGCTAGAAAATCCGGAAAAAATCAAGGATCCAAAGTCTCATATCAAAAACTGATATAGGGAGTAGAGGCTAAAAATCCGAAATTCCATCGTTTAGACCGCTTTTTTATTTTTTCGTTTTTTCAAAAAAATCCAAAAAAAATAGCGTAATCTTTATTTTATTTTTAGAGATTTTTTGTGCTGTTTTTAGATTTTTTAGATTTTATTTGATTGAATTTCTCGATTTCTTTAGTGTTTTAGCAATTAGGACATTGTTGGTATTTTCTGATTTGTTAGTTTATGATGCATGAGTATTAATAACATAGGTAGTGATCATATAGGGGATAGTGATAGTGATAGTTATAGCTTATTTAGTCATACTCTCTTTGATTCTAATTTTGATTCTGATTTTGATTCTGATACAATAGCTGCTAGAACATTAAGGGAACTTGCTGCACCTGATGTCACTTATAATGATTTATGCATTGAATACCCTGATGTTGAGGTGCCTTTTGAGCTTAAATCTGGCTTAATACATTTGCTTCCTAAGTTTCATGGTCTTGCAGGTGAAGATCCTTACAAACATCTTAAGGAGTTCCATATTGTATGCTCCACCATGAAACCTCAAGGTGTCCAAGAAGACCACATCAAGCTGAGGGCTTTCCCATTCTCATTGCAAGACACTGCCAAGGACTGGTTGTACTACCTTCAACCAGGTTCTGTGACAAGTTGGAATGAATTGAAGAAGTTGTTTCTGGAGAATTTCTTCCCTGCCTCTAGAGCTGCTTCGATCAGAAAGGAAATATGTGGCATCAGGCAGATTGCAAATGAATCTTTGCATGAATACTGGGAGAGATTCAAAAAGTTGTGTGCAAGTCGCCTCACCATCGATTTCGAACAACCGCTCATCCAAAGATTTTTATGAAGGCTTCTTGCCTATGGACCGAAACATCATGGATCTTTGCTAGCGGAGGAGCACTTGTGGATAAAACCCCAGCAGATGCAAGAAGCCTGATTGAGAACATGTCCATTAATTCTCAGCAGTTCACTACCAGAAACAATTCAGTGGTGCTGACAAAAGGAGTCAATGAGATACATGCTGCTGAACACAAGAACTTAGAGACCAGGCTTGATAAAATTGTTTCATTGGTGGAAAAGTTAGCTGTAACTAAAACTCAGGCAGTGAGAGTTTGTGGTATTTACACCTCTGCAGAGCACCCTACAGATGCATGTCCTACATTGCAGGAGAGTGACAATGCTAATACTCCTCAGGCCTATGCAGCAAATATGTACAATGACAGGCCCCAGCCTAACTATGATCTGTCTTCCAACAGGTACAACCCCAATTGGAGAAACCATCCAAACCTGAGATGGGGAGATGCCTCTGCCAGACAAGAAATTTCAAAGCCGCAACTCGCCCCATCACACCAAAGAAAATCTGAACCTTCATTGGAAGACCTTGTTAAGCAAATGGCAATTCAAAATCTCCAATTTCAGCAGAGAACAGATTTAACCATTCAAAATTTAGAGACCAAAATTGGACAGCTAGCAACTTCTATTAATCAGATGCAGTCTCAGGGGTCGGGCAATTTACCTGCTCAACCAGTAGTGGATCCAAATGTCAGTGCAATCACTCTCAGATCTGGAAAAGCTGTTGACACTCTAAAACCTCCTTCAGCAGAAAATGCAAGTGACAGCAGCAGAAAAAAAGATAAGCCACCTTCTGCACCTACCTCTGCTGATGATGATGATGCACAGCCTATACCACTTCCCTTTCCCCAAAGAGCTGTGATAACTAAGAAGATGGATGAGGCAGACAAAGATAAGGAAATCTTGGACACATTTAGGAAGGTTGAAGTTAATATACCTCTCTTTGAGGCGATTAAGTAGATTCCAAGATATGTTAAGTTCCTCAAAGAGTTGTGCACACACAAAAGGAGGAGGAGGCTGAAGGGAAATGAAAAGGTCAACATGAGTCGCAATGTTTCTGCACTCATACAACCCATGATGCCCCAAAAGTGCAAGGATCCAGGAATTTTTACTATTCCATGTACCATAGGCGAAAGTAAATTTGAAAATGCCATGTTGGATTTAGGTGCTTCCATTAATGTGATGCCTACATCTATTTTTAACTCTCTGGCTCTTGGACCTTTGCAGAATACAGGTGTTGTTATTCAGTAGGCAAACAGGAGCAATGTTCACCCTACTGGACTTGTGGAGGATGTACTTGTTAAGGTTAATGACTTGATTTTTCCTGCAGATTTTTACATTCTGGACATGGAGGGAGAGACACAATCCAGCAGGGCACCTATCATCCTAGGCAGACCATTCCTAAGAACAGCAAGAACCAAGATTGATGTCAATGCTGGAACACTCTCCATGGAATTTGGGGATAGCATAGTTAAATTTAACATCTTTAATGCTACTATGAAGCATCCCATGGAAGAGCCTTCTCTTTTTCAAATAGAAGTACTTGCTGACTTAGTTGAAGATACTCATTCTGATGTTACAAATTGCATGGTTGTGCCTGTTAATGTTACAAATGATGTTGCTACACTGCAAGCTTCTGATGTAACTCCATCCACCAAGATACTTCCCACCATTGAGCAGAAGAAGGATGTTGTGAAGAAGAAGAAAATCAAACATTTCCATGTGTTCCATTCTCGCCTTAAAATCATGGCGAGTAAGCTTCGATCCAAGTGGATTGGCCCTTTTGTTGCAACTAGCACTTTTCCTTATGATGCAAAGGGAATAAAAAGTGAAGCCATCAGTAAAGTCTTCAAAGACAATGGACACCGCCTCAAGCTTTTCCATGAGAGCCCCGCACTTGAAGAGGAGATTGTAGAAGAGCTCCACTTGAAAAAGCCACCTTGAAGAGGGAGTTTTCTTTCCTTACTCCTTACTCTTATTTTATACTTGTTGCTTACATTGAGGACAATGTGTGATTTAAGTGTGGGGGGATCTTTTAGCGTAGTTTTGTTTTTGTTTTTTGTTTTGAGTTTTTTGTTATTATAAAAAAAAAATTGCATGCATTTTCATTAGATTTCTTGGTTTATAAGAGTGGGGAGTGATTTTACTATTCTAGGACTATAGATCTTGTGGCATGATATGGATGACTTCCTTGCATTCTTAGTATGATAAGTTGGATTTGAAGACTAAATTGTGCATCATTTGTGATAGATCATTGTCCTTGGTGAGATTTGGACCTTATAATGGATGGAATACATTTTGCCATTCTCTTTCTTTCTTGTGTGATTTCACTCATGATTGTTGGTTACTCTAGAACTTGACTTGACTCTTGTTAAAACTCTTGTTCACATGCATGCATTGAAATGATCTAGGCAATTTTTGTTCTTTTTAACCACTAGCCAAATAAGCCTACCTTGCATTTATCCCTTTATTTAGCCCTTTTGAGCCTATTTATCCCATTCTTTGTTGTATAGCTCATTACAAGCCTAAAAGTGAAAAACCATGATATGACCCAATCTTAGAGGATAAAGGAGCTTTGCTTTGAAAAAAAATATGATAATAAATATTGCATAAGTGTGGGGGTGCTCAAAAATGTGGTTGTGTTAGAATATCTAATGTTGTGCTCTATTGAAAATTTGGCAAGTGCAAAAAAAAAAAGGAAAAAAAAAGAAAAATAATAAAAATTAAATAGTGGGGCACAACATTTGGTAAAAAAAAAAGGAAAAAAAGAAAATTGTGAAAGTGGAAAAATAGATTGAAATTTGGTTGAATTGCCCCCATGATTATTTGGCAATTGTTTTTCATTGCTCCTCTATCCTCTTTGATTTTATAGCCTAGTTACCCCTTTCAATTATCTCACCTTGACCTTGGCCCCATTATAACCTTAATAAAGACCTTTTGATCTTTGTGTGCATGTGTTTCAAGTGTGTATGTTAGAGTCTTGTCAAGCCTATGGTAGTGCTAGCTTTCATGATGTGCTTTGAGTATAAACACTAGCCCAGACACTTGAGAGTTTGAGAGAACTTTATTTCTTGTGAGAATTCTATTACTTTTGATGCACTCTTTGGTTATTCTATCCTCTTGTTTGCTTTGAAAGTAATAAGATGTTGTTCATGATTGCCATGAGTCCTTGAAACCTTGAATGAGCATTTTGTTTGCCACTGTTCATCCTTGGGATTCATTGGAAATGCATCTTTGCTTTGTTTTCGACCATGAGTTTTGCTCGGAATGCAAAAGCTCAAGTGTGGGGAAATTTGATCAATGCATTTTAATGCATCTTTTATAGCTTTGCACTTGGTGTTCTTAATTGTGTGTTTTGCCCAACAACTACTTTTTAACATGGTTTTATATCTTTGGGTCTTGATTGAGGAATTATTTGCTAATTTTCGGATTTTGTTACATCCTGACCCATGTCGCTTCTATAGGCCATAACTTGGGCTATACTTGTCCGATTTCAGTGCTCTTTGTGGCGTTGGAAAGCTAAGAAGCAGAGCTACAATTCTTATGTTGGCACCGAAGCCCAGTTCTGCCGTTTTGAAGGTTGAAAATCCACTTTACTGCTGCAGGCGAGGTTCACTGCGAGTTTTTGATCAATTACTCATGTGATTAGTTGTTATTGGGCTAATTAATCTCGTTTGGGCCCTTCTCTTTGGTCATAAACTTCAGGTTACCTAGGTTAACATAAGGAGACATTATAAATAGGATTTTTAGAGTCTTATGATTTACTTTTTTGATTACTTTTGAATATTTTGCCGTTTTTGAGTTTTAGCAATCTTTTTTCCTTCTCCCCTTCTTAATTTTCGTTTTGTGATGAAACCTTCAATGGAAGGCTAATTCTTTTCGATCAATTTACTGGTTAAGGATTTCATAGAGGATCTTGAGGTTGGTTATTAATATTAATTTCGTTTTTGTGTTCTGCTTCTTTCTCTTTTGATCCTTCATCTCTTCTAATTTCTATTTGCAAAATCGTTTTACATATTGATGCTTAATCATATAATTTCGGTTTTGCTCTCTGATTTGAGACTATTGGAATTAAACTTAACGCTTGTTTTGGTTTAGTTCGAATAGAGATCAATAGGGTCTATGACGCTTAGTTATAGGTTTGATGAATTCGGTTGTTAAATTGATTATATGTTTGTGACGCGTGTTCCTTATTTATAATCAATTGAATTACGTGATGTTTAATCCAAAGAGGACTTCGTATAGGATTAATCACCCGCTTGATTGGTTAATTCTGTGATCAAACAAGATTAGAACACAATTAGAATAATCTTTTGAACCTGTGATAGATCCGAAGTGAAAGTTCCTGTGACCAGTGGATTGGTTGTTGTTATCAAGTGATTTTTGTTATTAATTAAAATTGTTTTCACGAAACAACCCCCCATTCCGTTCTTTGCGTGTTCTTGCTATTGGCCATTGTTAATTAGAGATCCTTGTGAGACGACCAAGGTTAACTGCCTTGTTACTACATTCTTATTTTATTTATTTTGACCCTTGCGCGACAGCGGATCAATGAGCTACAAGCATTGTTGATGTTAAGTTCTCTACCAAAGAGCTGAGACACCCTAGTTATTTCAGTCAGTAACTCCGCTCATGAAGGCACGCTTACCATGGATATGGTAAAGGACAGAATGTTGAACGAGGAGTCTCGACAAAAAGATGAAGGATACAATCCTGAATCTGAAGCGCTTGTCACTGAGAAGCAAGGCAAGCAAGAAGGGCGAGGGAGAAGTAAAGGTAGAGGTTCTCAAAACCAAAACTGGCAAAGAGGACGATCAAAGTCCAAATCGAGGCATGACAAGAAGTGTCATCACTGTGGCCTTCCCGGACATTTCATTCGAGAATGCCGGAAGTTGAAACAGTTGCAGAAGCAGGAAGCAGAAAACCGAACAAATGACACGACAACAGTCTCTGAAGATGTTACCATTGTTCGAGATGCATATTACATCAATCTTGCATGTCAAGACTCTACCTGGGTAGTTGACTCAGGTGCTTCCTACCACGTTACCTCAAAGCATGAGTTCTTCTCAACCTATACTCAAGCCGATTTCGGGCGAGTAAGGATGGGAAATGATGATGCATCCCAAATTGTCGGCATCGGCAATATTTATCTGGAGACCAACCTTGGATGCAGGTTACTTTTGAAAGATGTGAGGCATGTTCCTAATATACGCCTCAATCTGATCTCCACTGGAGTGCTTGATGATGGTGGCTACAACAGTTATTTTGGTGAAGGGAGTTGGAAGCTCACCAAAGGCAACCTGGTAGTAGCTAAAGGCAAGAAAGATACTTCTCTCTATTTAACACAAGCCAAGTTATGTAGAGGAGAAGTAAATTCCACTAACAAAGAAGTTTCGATCGAGCTATGGCATAAACGGCTCGGCCACATGGGTGAGAAGGGTCTCAGAATTCTTTCCAAGAAGGAGCTCTTGCCAGAGATGAAAGGTATTTCATTACGCACTTGTGTTGATTGTGTAATGGGAAAACAACACAGAGTTGCATTTCGAAGTACTCCACCATCTAGAAAGATGCATATTCTAGATTTGATACACACTGATATCTGTATGATGAGTGATAAGTCACAAGGAGGTGCACTCTATTTCGTGACTTTCATTGACGATCATTCCAGAAAAGTTTGGGCCTTTGCTTTGAAAACAAAAGATCAGGTGCTAGAAGTTTTCAAGCAATGTGAAAGTTGAAAGACACACCGCGCATTTATTGAAGTGTGTGCGTCAGGCATAATGGCGACGAGTCTCGCGGGCCATTTGAGGAGTAATCTTTAGAAGTTTCGCATCGACCGAAAATCAAAGACTAAAGACACCTCAAAGACAATCGGTGTTCTTTGAGAGAATGAATAGAACCATCTGTGAGAGAGTCATATGTATGCTCTCAAATGCAAAACTGTCAAACTCCTTTTGGCGAGGCACTCGTAATGTTAGCTGATCTAATCAACTTGTCTCCATCAGTTCCATTGAACTATGAAGTACCAGAAAGTGTATGGACAGAAAAACACATTTCCTACAAACACTTGAGGGTATTCGGCTGCAGAGCATTTGTTCACATACCAAAAGATGAGAGGTCTAAACTGGATGTAAAAACCAAGCAGTGTATTTTTATGGGTTATGCCCATGAAGAATTCGGCTACAGACTTTGGGATCCTACTAGCAGGAAGATCATTAGAAGCAGAGACGTGGTGTTTTTCGAAGATCAAACAATCAAGGTTTTCGAGAAATCAGAAAAGCCATAGTCAGATGAAAATCCAGTTGATTTGGAACCAGTCTCTCCACCAACAGATTCTGATGACGGGGGAGCTACTCCAGATACTGATGATAATGATCCACCATCCAGTTGTTCATAACCTGAGCAGTTCCAACCAGAAGCACCAATGAGGAAGTCTTCTAGAGAGACAAAACCAAATCAAAGGTATTCTCCTAACGAGTATGTATTGCTCACTGACGGGGGAGAACCAGAGAGCTATGATGAAGCTCTTACCCACCAACACAAGAATGAGTGGTCAAAAGCCATGTTAGAAGAAATGTCTTCCTTACATGAGAACCACACATTTGATCTGGTGAAACTACCACAGGGAATGAGAGCACTCCAGAACAAGTGGGTATACAAGATAAAAAGCGAAGAAGGCAACTCACAACCACGTTACAAAGCAAGACTGGTTGTGAAAGGATTCAGTCAGAAAAAGGGCATTGATTTTGATGAAATATTTTCACCAGTTGTGAAAATGTCTTCAATCAGGAGTGTTCTAGGCTTGGCAGCTAGCCAAAACCTGGAGGTTCAACAACTTGATGTTAAAACTGCCTTCTTACATGGTGATCTTGATGAAGAAATCTACATGCAGCAGGCAGAAGGTTTCCAAGTCAAAGGTAAAGAGAAGTTGGTGTGCAGACTAAAGAAGAGTCTATATGGTCTGAAGTAAGCACCGAGACAGTGGTATAAAAAGTTTGACTCATTCATGGAGAAAAATGAATACAATCGAACAACGTCAGACCACTGCGTCTTCATCAAGAAATTCTCTGATGGAGACTTCATCATTCTTTTGTTTTATGTTGATGACATGTTGATTGTTGGCCGAGACAACGACAAGATTAGCAGGTTGAAGAAAGAGTTGAGCAAGTCCTTTGCAATGAAGGACTTAGGACCCGCTAAGCAGATTCTTGGCATGACGATTACCCGTGACAGGAAGAATCACAAAATCTGGCTATCTCAAGAACGGTACGTAGAAAAGGTTCTTGAAAGATTCAACATGGACAAAGCAAAATCTATTAGTTCTATACTGGCTAGTCACTTCAAACTCAAAGTGAGCCAGTGTCCTTCAAGCAAGGAGGAGAGAATAGAAATGACCAAAGTGCCATATGCATCGACGGTTGGCAGTCTAATGTATGCTATGGTCTGCACTAGACCAGACATTGCGCATGCAGTTGGTGTTGTGAGTCGATTCCTATCAAATCCTGGTAAGGAATATTGGGCAGTTGTCAAATGGATACTTAGGTATCTCAGAGGTACTTCTAGTCATAGTTTATGCTTTGGTAATGGAAAACCTGTATTAGAAGGATATACAGATTCAGATATGGCTGGTGATGTGGATACCAGAAAATCCATATCGGGGTACCTGATAACATTTGCAAGGGGAGCTGTCTCATGGCAATCACGCTTACAAAAGTGTATTGCTTTAAGCACCACAGAAGCAGAGTACATTGCAATCACTGAGGGTTGCAAAGAGATCTTGTGGATGAAGAAGTTCCTACAAGAGTTGAGTCATAACCAAGAAAGCTATATTCTCTATTGCGACAGTCAGAGCGCAATACATCTCAGCAAGAATTCAACATTTCATTCAAGGTCGAAACACATCGACGTGAGGTATCACTGGATCTGTGAAGTGTTGGAAGGTAAGCTGCTGAAAGTTGAGAAGATCCACACCGACGACAACGGGGCTGACATGGTGACTAAAGCTCTGCCAAAGGACAAGCTAGAAGTCTGCAAAGAAGTTGTAGGCTTAGCATCAACCCCATATTGATCCGAGGATATTTCCCCATTGGCTGGAGGGGGAGATTTGTTGGCATTCCAACCAATTAGTTGCTTTGACTTTTCAAAGCATTGTAGCAATATGGTTGAACAGCATATGAATTGAAGTTGTGTGGTTGAGTAGCAAAGCATTAAAAGAAATGTTGTTGGCTGCTACGGAAAATTCAAAGGCGATGCACAACTTGATTTTCTCAGAGATGTGCTTCATCTCATTTCTCTATAAATAGAGGATCCTGGACAGAAGAAAAATTACACCGTCCACAACTAAGTGCAACAAGCATTAGTTAGAGAGAGCCTTAGAGAAAGTTTCTATGAGAGAAAAAATAGAGAGAACTAATTTGTGAGAGTTTTAGCCACAAATTGAGAGTACAATTTTATTGTATTATTTTGAGAGAGATCACCTAAGGGTGAAATTTGTAATCCCATTATTGTTATAGTGGAAGTTTAAGCGGCTTATGGGTCCCGTGGTTTTTACCTTCACTTTGGAGGGTTTTCCACGCTAAAATCTCTGGCGTTATTATTGTCTATTTATTTAGATAATTATTTTGGGCTGGGAATTATTATTGGGCTGTGGTAATTTATTTTACACTAATAATATGCAGACTTTTCCCGACACTCTTTATACCTTAAAGCTTGTAAAGAATCTCAATCTCAATGAAGGATCACATCCAAAAAGAGAAATTCCATATATGAACTTTTACCTAAATCAATACCATTTACAAGAAACAATTCATCCCGAATCTTTAGGGGTCTTGAACAGCCACAAATCCTTAGATCCAGAGGAAGTCTACGATGAAGTAACTTCCTCTTACCTCCAATTCTCTCAGCGAGTCATGCTTTGCTAGATCCCAAAGAGGTTGGAGCAATGACCGGTGATGAACCTCTACAATGGAAGCAGAGATCCCTTAGAGCACCTCGATATGTTTCAATCTAAACTCTCCTATCTTAGAGCCACAAGCCGATTCTTTTCCAAGTGTATCCTCTCTCTCAAGAAGACTGTCTTACGATGGTTCTAAAATCTTCCCCTCAACTCCATTGATTCTTAGACCAAAATGAGGCGCAACTTTGCCATCCATTTATCCACTAGTCATCATCAATTGAAGACTAAGGCTGGCCTCTGGGTGATCAAGCACAGGAAGGGAGAACCCTTGCAGGAATACATCGCGCGGTTCACAAAGGATGCGGTAAAAGTCGACGACCTCTTACTCGGGAAGGATATGTGGTACATCCTCCTTGACCTGCTAAAGGATAGCCTTTATATCGTTCTTCGGGAAAAACAAAGCCAAGGACAATATGCGAATTCCTCGTGAATGTTGGAAATTACATCAGTTACAAGGATGAGCTAATGGCGGATAAGTGAGGCTAACTCTCATCGGGTTTGAGAAGTAGGGGGAGGACAAACGATTAAAGGTAGAAATATAATGAAAAGTTGGCCTCTGTTAAGCAAGTTTGGGAGTTATACACGTCTCAACACTTCAAAGTCCCAAATCCTGAATAAGGTGCTCGCAATTGAATTCAAGAAATTAGGGGTTAAAATGTTGAGTCCTATCGGGGAAAAGGCAAATACTGACAAAAGTAGATAATGTCAATCAGAGAAAATGTTTTTACAGTTTCTATAATAAGGTTCGGGATTTAATGTATACTGCTTTTCTGAAAAAAGAATATCTTGTATTTTTTAGTTATTTACCGTACAAAGTGATTACTTTTATTATTCGAACTTCTATGAAAGCAGTTGACCTAACAAAAAGATTAGATATGCAAGATATCCATATATTTTGTTTAGTTTTAGAAAGAAAGTGAGAGGAAAGAAGCTACGAGATATTCACTAATTGACACTAACTTTTAAGATGTTTACTCTTTAGAAATTGCAGGCTCTTTACAAAGAGTGGCTAAGAGAATATTTTTATTTTGGACTGATCTTAAAGGTTTGTTGTAATGTGAAAAAAAAAATCTAGACATTGTTATCTTTAGGAGTGAGCAAGGGATGGGTTGAGTTTGTCCTTAACCTGACCCTAAATTTAATTTGATCGGACCAATTATTTATACACTAACATGTCTCTAGACCCGAACAAACCCAATGATATGCGGGTCAAATTAAAACCGGGTCTATTTAAGACGGGACCAAGTTGGCCTGAAAGATGATTAAAATATAAGGCGATCATTCAATTATGACTAAAAGTTAAAAATGAAAAATTAAATATTTTTGGTATTTTATCATGTATCCAAACCTAAACATGGCTTTTACAATAATACATTGCTACAAGATTAATGATTAAACTAACAAAGATTCTGGTTAGAATATTTTGTTTATAAAAGTCTCATCACAAACAAAATAGAACTAACAATTAAGGGTGAGGGATGGGTTATACTTGACCTAACCCATCCCAAAATATTGATCGGGTCCATTGTTTAGACCCTAACCCGACCCTAGACCCGAACAAACCCAATATTTTGCCGGTCAAATGGGACGAGGATAGGACGGGTTATCGGGTTGGGTTGGGTCCTGCTCACTCCTAGTTATCTTATGTTCTTAAACATGACAACTGTTGCACATGCTATAGCTAAAAATGTACTTCAATGTTCACCTACTACTTGGGTCGAGATTTGGGTTAGGTGCAGTCATAACTCCATACAGTCAACGCATCTGGATTGTCCGATCAAGATCGGACGGTTTGTATTTCAACTACACAGATCAGACGGTTTGGAAGAAGAGAGAAATAGGAAGACAAAGAAATTTTATAGGTGTGACACACACACAAAAATCTCTCTCCCCTACAGGTAAGAGATACAAGGAGAAAGAGTGGACATTTGCGATTTATCCTTTGTTTGGTTGCATTTTATCATTTGCACTGCTTGCAATTCTAATGCCACGCTCTGATAATTGAAAAAAAAAAATCCCTAGCCTCTTCTAGTCTGTTCCATAAAACCCACTTAAACCACCTCCAATAGTTAGTTAATTTCAGTTTAGACTCGGAAAATCATCAATTACCTTTGTGACCGATCATAAGAGCATCTTTAACGGCAGAACTAAAAATTTTAGTTGTCGTATCTTGTCGTGGTAGAGCGCCAGGTGTACTGTGCGTTATCTTATTTTCTCTCTCCATAGCTGAATAAAGGAACGGTTGCGAAAAACTACAACATAATGTGTAAAAGAAAACGCCACTTTAAGCAGCGCTTATGAAGAAAAACGCTACTTTAGCTAATAAACAGCGCTTCAGAACATGAAACGCTGCTTTAGGCGTAGAGGAATAAACAGCATTTAAGCAGAAAAGCGTTGTTTAAAGTCTACTAATAGAATAAACAACGCTTAAAGCTGGAAGCGCTGATTTTGGCACTACAGGAATAAACAGCGCTTAAGTAAAAAAGCGTTGTTTAAAGTTATACTAAAACAATAAACAGCACTTAAAGCTCGTAAGCGCTGATTTTGGTCCTTTTATTCCTAAAACAATAAACAGCGTTAAAGTTGTTAAGCACCGATTTTGGTCTTTTTTCCTATTAAATCGCACTCACGCGCGCTCGATCTACTCCACTTCACGCTCGATGCTCGCGATCTGCTCCCACACCTTCATCAGGCGCCGCACCACATACACAAACCCTAACCCTTTTTTTCTCATTTTTTTCTCTTCTTCCCATCTTTTTCTCCAGATTCTTTGCCTCCACCTCATTCCCTCTCTTCTCCAAGTAAACCCTAACCCTTTTTTCGGACTCAATCAGTCCCTTCCTTCCTCATACCTTTCTGTTTTCTTTCCTTTTTTGGGATCTGTTCTGAACAGAACTTCAGAGGATGACCGGAGGGAAACAATACGGTTGCGCTCGCGACGGATGACGACGGCGTGTTGGGGTGGTGTACCTGCAAACACTCCGACGCTCAAGTCAGTGTGTGTGAGAGGTGAGTGAAGAGGTGGAAAAATTATCATTACCTCGACCGTTCGACGCGGTCTTCTTTAAATATGAGTTGAGGACGGTTACTGTCGATGTGTAACCGTTCCGTGAAACCCGGGAGTCGGAAGTAAATTCCTTTAATGCTGAGAACCGTTGGGTCGGCCGCGTTGAGGGAAGGCGGAGAGGCATGCGGACGACGAGGCGTCGAGGGAAGGCGGAGAGGCATGCGAAAATGGGCCTGTGAATGCTGGATCTTCGGATTGGGCCTCGGCCCAGTCCGGAACAGTTGCCCCCTAAGTCGCTAGCTCGAATGTCGAGGTGGAGACTTGTTGAAGTTCATTGATGTCGACGTTCGACGTCTTTGTTCGTAAGGAACTGCAAACGTCGTCGGGTCGTGCTTTGTTTATCAGTTCGTTCGGGACCTTCGTGTTCCACCTCTGCTGAGGCAGTTCTCGACACGAGGCTTGACGTGCTTGTGCAAGGTATAAGGCTTTATCACGAGTTCGTGCACGCGGTCTCGGCACGAGGTTGATCACAGGTGCTTGTGCAAGGCACAAGGCTTGGTCAAGAGTTCGTGCACGCGGTCTCGGCACGAGGTTGATCACAGGTGCTTGTGCAAGGCACAAGGCTTTGTCACGAGCTCGTGCACGCGGTCTCGGCACGAGGTCGATCACAGGTGCTTGTGCCAACGCACAAGGCTTTATCACGAGCTCGAGCACGCGGTCTCGGCACGAGGTCGATTTCTTCATCAGGTGCTTGTGCCAACGCACAAGGCTTTGTCACGAGCTCGCGCGCGCGGTCTCGGCACGAGGTCGATCACAGGTGCTTGTGCCAACGCACAAGGCTTTATCACGAGCTCGTGCACGCGGTCTCGGCACGAGGGCGATCACAGTGCTTGTGCCAGCGCGACAAGGCTTTATCACGAGCCTGCGTGCGCGGTCTCGACGAGGTCGATCTCTTCATCAGTGCTTGTGCTAACGCGACAAGGCTTTATCACGAGCTCGTGCACGCGGTCTCGACGAGGTCGATCTCTTCATCAGGTGCTTGTGCTAACGCGACAAGGCTTTATCACGAGCTCGTGCACGCGGTCTCGGACGAGGTCGATTTCTTCATCGGTGCTTGTGCTAACGCGACAAGGCTTTGTCCGCGAGCCTCGTGCGCTACGGTCTCGACGCGAGGTCGATCCGCAGTGCTTGTGCCCTAACGCACAAGGCTTTATCACGAGCTCGTGCACGCGGCCCTCGTGACGAGGTCGATCTCTTCATCAGTGTGCTTGCGCTAACGCGACAAGGCTTTATCACGAGCTCGTGCACGCTGGTCTCAGACGAGGTCGATTTCTTCATCAGTGCTTTGCCAGGCTAACGCGACAAGGCTTTGTCCGCGAGCTCATGCGCGCGGTCTCCGACGAGGTCGATCCGCAGTGCTTGTGCCAACGCACAAGGCTTTATCACGAGCTCGTGCACGCGGTCTCGGCACGAGGTCGATCTCTTCATCAGGTGCTTGTGCTAACGCACAAGGCTTTATCACGAGCTCGTGCACGCGGTCTCGGCACGAGGTCGATCTCTTCATCAGGTGCTTGTGCCAACGCACAAGGCTTTATCACGAGCTCGTGCACGCGGTATCGGTACGAGGTCGATCACAGGTGCTTGTGCCAATCGCACAAGGCTTTATCACGAGCTCGTGCACGCGGTCTCGACACGAGGTCGATCTCTTCATCAGGTGCTTGTGCCAACGCACAAGGCTTTATCACGAGCCCGTGCACGCGGTCTCGGTACGAGGTCGATCTCTTCATCAGGTGCTTGTGCCAACGCACAAGGCTTTATCACGAGCTCGTGCACGCAGTCTCGGCACGAGGTCGATCTCTTCATCAGGTGCTTGTGCCAACGCACAAGGCTTTATCACGTGCTCGTGCACGCGGTCTCGGCACGAGGTCGATCTCTTCATCAGGTGCTTGTGCCAACGCACAAGGCTTTATCACGAGCTCGTGCACGTGGTCTCGGCACGAGGTCGATTTCTTCATCAGGTGCTTGTGCCAACGCACAAGGCTTTATCACGAGCTCGTGCACGCAGTCTCGGCACGAGGTCGATTTCTTCATCAGGTGCTTGTGCTAACGCACAAGGCTTTATCACGAGCTCGTGCACACGGTCTCGGCACGAGGTCGATCACAGGTGCTTGTGCCAACGCACAAGGCTTTATCACGAGCTCGTGCACGTGGTCTCGGCACGAGGTCGATCTCTTCATCAGGTGCTTGTGCCAACGCACAAGGCTTTATCCCGAGCTCGTGCACGCGGTCTCGGCACGAGGTCGATTTCTTCATCAGGTGCTTGTGCCAACGCACAAGGCTTTATCACGAGCTCGTGCACGCGGTCTCGGCACGAGGTCGATCTCTTCATCAGGTGCTTGGGCAAGCAAACAAGGCTTTATCACGAGCTCGTGCACGCGGTCTCGGCACGAGGTTCCATCAGAGGTGCAAGGTTTTGATAGTAAATAAATGCTGGTTGTGTATTTCTTCAATCATACTTCACTGCTTCACATTTATGTGTTTAGGATACATTTGTTTCAACTATAATATTTCTTCATCTTTGCTGCGTTCCAAGTTCTTGGAATTTGCTGTTTCACTGCGACCTCGCTGAGTGCTGCAAGCTCCCTGCATTCGTCAAGGAGGTCGAGTTCTTCTCGTATACTCTGACAGTTGTCAATGTTACTCTGGGGATTTGTCTTTGGCTTTTGATGTCATCAACTTCTCTTCGTAATTCATAAATTTCTGAGCTCGCTTCAGGAACTCGTTCAGGGTCTTCGGTTTGTCGACACCAACGTCGACGCTGAATAGATTTCCTTCGATCAGGCCTCGCTCTAGCAAGTACAGCTTCATCTCGTCAGAGCATTTCTTCACCAAAATGGCTTCTTTGTTGAAGCGCTCGACGTAGTCTCTGATATACTCATCTTTCTTCTGCTGAATTGCGGCCAGTGCCGCTGTCGACTTGGGTTGGACTTTAGACGCAGTGAAATGCGCGGAGAACTGGTCGACGAGCTCAGTCCATGAACCAATGGAATTTTTCTTAAGAGTCTGGAACCAAGACAACGCTGCCCTCTTCAGAGTGAGGGGAAAGATTCTGCACTTCACCGGCCCTTGGGCGCCTCGATAGCCCATGACAGTATCAAAGCAACCAACATGTTCGTCGGGGTCGGTGGTGCCGTCGTAGGAGTCCAACGAGGGCGGTTTCTGAAGATGCTTCGGAATCGGGAATTTCATGATCTCGGATGTAAAAGGACCAAAGGCCCCGCTTGAGTCCCTCGTGTCATTGCTCCGAGAAGGAGTTGATGAAACAGAATGAGCACGGCGGAGTGATCTATGCACAGAGCGGTGTGGAGTCGTGCCACGGTGGTGGCGATGAACAGATCTGAGATTTTCAGACTCCTTCGATCTCCGAGGAGAATGAGAGACTCGATTTTTTCTGTTTTCGATCTGTGTGGCAACGCGAGCGGAGAGTTCCTTCTGCTGATTCTCCATTCGATCGAGGCGTTGATTCTGAGCATGCACCGCTTCGGCATGGCTTTGAATGAATTCGCGGAACTCACGGATGAGGACGGCGGCGGTCTCTGTTCCTGCATCGGTTTGAGCAGCAACGATCGGAACGGCGTCACTCTGACGCGGAGGCGGAAGGTAATTCCTCTGTGTCTCATATTCACCGATGAAATTAACAGGTTCATGGTGAGGTGGTTCAAGATCTGCGTTCGCATGAGTGGAACGGCTAGTCGCGATCTGACGCTTCGATCCAGTCATCGTCGAGTGAAGAAGAGAGACTTCGACAAAGAAGATGAAATCAGAAACGATTTCCCACAGACGGCGCCAATGTTCTGAACAGAACTTTAGAGGATGACCGGAGGGAAGCAATACGGTTGCGCTCGCGACGGATGACGACGGCGTGTTGGGGTGGTGTACCTGCAAACACTCCGACGCTCAAGTCAGTGTGTGTAAGAGGTGAGTGAAGAGGTGGAAAAATAATCATTACCTCGACCGTTCGACGCGGTCTTCTTTAAATATGAGTTGAGGACGGTTACTGTCGATGTGTAACCGTTCCGTGAAACCCCGGAGTCGGAAGTAAATTCCTTTAATGCTGAGAACCGTTGGGTCGGCCGCGTTGAGGGAAGGCGGAGAGGCATGCGGACGACGAGGCATCGAGGGAAGGCGGAGAGGCATGCGGAAATGGGCCTGTGAATGCTGGATCTCCGGATTGGGCCTCGGCCCAGTCCGGAACAGGATCCAATCTTGAGAATCGGTTTGCAAGCCTAATCAATGTGAAGATCTGGTTCGTTGTGAAGTACGAGAAACACGAGAAACTGGCTCAAAGACGAAGAGAAAAAGGGTTCGAAGGGTTCCAAGGATGATATTGGCGCTGAGCTGAGATGGAGGCGCTGAGCTCGAAGGGTTCGAAGGAGAGCAAGAAGTGGAAGCGAGAGTTGAGGAAGATGAAGAGGAGAAGGGTGATACTGGCTCGGAGACGAAGAGAGTAAGATCTGGTTCGCTATGAAGATCTGTTTGTTTTTTTTTTAAAAGTAGATCTGTTTGTTTTTTAGGATCTGTTTGTTTGAATCTTGGATCTGTTTTTCTGAGATGAAATCTGGACTCCATCTCGTCTACTTCGTCTGTATTCTTCTGTATTTTTTCTGAGTTGATTTTTATGAAGAAAGCTTGAGTTTATTCTTCTGTTTGATGCTGGAAAAAAACACTTGAGTTTATTCTTCAGTTTTATGTTGATTTTATTCTTCGATCTGTTTGTTTGATTGATGCTGGAAAAAAATGCTTGAGTTGTTTGATTGTTGGTTTCTTCATCTCTGTTGGTTTCTTCGTCTCAGTTGGTTTCTTCGTCTCTGATTGATGCGCTGAAAAACGCTTGAGTTTCGTTTGTTTGTTGCTAAATGTTGGGGAAAAAAATAAGGTGAAAAAACAGTGCTTACTTTTAGGAAGCGCTACTTATTACTACCATTAAACAGCGCTTAACTGTAAAAAAACGCTGTTGAAAGGTGGGAATAAACAGCGCTTCCTTAAACGTTGTTTTTCAACAACGCTATTTATTTCCTATTTTCACTTATTTCCTATTTTCAACAGCGCTATTTAAACGCTGTTTTTCTGTGACACATTCAGCAACGGGTGAATATGCAGCGTTTTTTAAGTGCTGTTTTAGGCCAAAATTAAGCGCTGTTTATTGCCCTTTTTGTTGTAGTAATCCTTCGTTTATTTTCTCTCTCTGTAGCTAATATCTTTCTCTCTCAGTTGGCAAAGCAACGCATCTTTATTTTCTCTTTCCTGAAAAGCAACTTTCGTCCCATGTAGTTGATGAGGACCCACATAAAAAAATCTGCAACCCAAGTAAATCAACCATTGATAAAGTTGCTCTAAGGTGGCATTTGATATCCGAATAGTACATAACAGTAAATTCTCTTCTTTTTAATTAATTTTGCTTTTCTAATGGAGCAAAATATACCCCTTTTCTTACTTTATATATATATATATATATATAGAGAGCGTATCAAGTGAGAACTCTGTGTTATTATGAGAAATGAGAACTTTTGATTACAATCATTAGATTAAAATTAACGGTTGAGATCTTTTTTCTACTACAAAATAAACGCGAGTCTTCCCCTACTCAATCGTTCTTTCCTTTTCGCCTAACATTAACAACTCTCAACCCTTAATCCCAATCCCACAATCACAAACGAGTACGTATGCCCCTCTCCTTTTAGTGGTCATCGCCGCATTGTTCTATAGATGCACACGTTAATTGAAAATTTAAAAGGACACTGCAAATCACCATTTTACCTCTAATCTTTCCACTGCAAATTGCCAAAAAACAAAAATGGACAAAACTTTCTTGAAAAATGCTTATCGGTGACCACTATTTTGCAAATCAAATCACCAGCACATCAATATAACTTTTGAAATTTTTTCACTAATTAGATCTCGTTATCTTATCTGGGTGTAATCTATCTATATATATATATATATTTTGCGTAGAAACAAAACCAATCTCAGTGATGCCTCTGCATATCAATTTTTGCTCAAAAAAAAAAAAACAATCTATTGTTTTATGGTGTGAAAGCCGAAAAAAATTCTGCACATTAGAAAATAAAAAAAAAACTAAAAAGGAAGTAAAAGAAGTATAGGTAAGAATGACGACTGCACGCATAGTTCTCTTCTTGAATTAAAATAATCGACCTACATGGAAGAAGGTTTTAGTTTTGATCTGATCAATAAGAAATGTAAGACGAAGCAAAACTGATAAGGAGCAGAAAATTCCAGCGCAATATCTGCAGGTGAAACCGAAACAACAATTGCGTGAGACATGACTCGTGAAAGTGCTTAATTAAAAAATTAATCTCAACCATTAATTTTAATCTGATGGTGGTAATCGAAAGTTCTCATTTCTCACAATAATAAAGAGTTTTCACCTGATACGCTCCCTATATATATATATATATATATATATATTAGTATTCACCTAACATATAGAAAAGAACTCCATGTTTTGTTATGTTCTTTTCTAACCTATCAATTAAATGCCATATAAGTGAGTAGAGCATGATTGATTGTTTTCAATTTTTCATCTGATTTCAGCTTCGTGGAAATGCATCTCCACAAAATTTCTTTAATTCGTGGCTACCTGTTCAAATTCCAGTAAGAGCTAGAGTCCTTCCTTTATGTCATGGGTCTGTTTTAAGAAAGTAAAACATGATCATTACCAGGATCCTTCTCCAATCCAAGGTTCCTATTAAGATTAACCTCCAACCCGACCCACGAATTTCTCTAGAATTTATAAGCTCAACTTGGGTACGCAATATATACCTATGTAATTTATATTCTTATTTACATGTACATGAGGTCAAAATATACTGATAGGTATAACAGGTCAGCAACATAAAGTAAATGCACTTTTGAACTAACATAAAATTAACCTTTTCTTGTCAAAAAAAGAAAGAACAGATATTATAGCAACATTTCGAATTAATTTGGGTCATGGGTACCTCTTTAGTAACTTTATGGACGAGTACATATGACCAATTACAAATTTACAATATACATAATAATTCAAATAGATCATAGTTTGTATACGTTATAGTGTGTACACTTTTCGGATCAACGTCCCCCGAAGATAGCTCAGTGGTTTGAGTTGGGACATCGAAGAAGTATTAAGTAGGAGGTGTAGGGTTCAAATTCTGCCGCTAACAAAAATTGGATTTGGATCCTCTCTTAAATCTTATCTCTCATTCTCTCTACAAAAATGCATCACAACCATTATATTAATTGTACGGATGAAAAATTAAAAATTAAAACTGAATTTAAATTTTAAATTAAAACCGAATTTTAAAATAAACAAAAGGCCCTTCTCACTCCCAATTTCTCATATACGTTTTCTCCCTGACTTAGTCGTTTGTTATAGATTAAAAAAAGTAATTTTGATTAAAAAGAACTTAGAGTTTTTTTTAAAAAAAGTAAAACTAATTTATGTTTGTTAACAATACAAAAAAATCATTTTAAACTTGTTTGGATACAAAATCACTAAATTATTTTTTTTTAAAAAAATCATTTTTAGTTTTTTAATAGAATCTCTAAATTAGTTTGTGTTCCGGACTAGGCCGAGGCCCAATCCGAAGATCCAACGCTTTCAGGCCCATTTCCGCATGCCTCTCCGCCTTCCCTCGATGCCACATCGACGCGGCCGACCCAACGGTTCTCAGCATTAAAGGAATTTACTTCCGACTCCCGGGTTTCACGGAACGGTTACTCATCGGTAACCGTCCTCAACTCGTATTAAAAGAGACCACGTCAAACGATCGAGTTAATCATTATTTTTCCACCTCTTCACTCACCTCTTACACATCGACTTGGCGTCGGAGTGTTTGCAGGTCCCCCACCCCAACACGCCGTCATCATCCGTCGTGGACGCTGCCGTGTCGCTTCCCTCCGGTCATCCTCTGAAGTTCTGTTCAGAACATTGGCGCCGTCTGTGGGAATCGTTTCTGATTTCATCTTCTTTGTCGAAGTCTCCTTTCTTCACTCGACGATGACTGGATCGCCGCCGATCGCGACAGCGCTCCACTCATGCGAACGCAGATCTTGAACCACGAAACCCGCCGATAGCTCCGGCGGAACCACCTCACCATGAACCTGTTAATTTCATCGGTGAATATGAGAGACAGAGGAATAACCTTCCGCCTCCGCATCAGAGTGACGCCGTTCCGATCGTTGCTGCTCAAACCGATGCAGGAACAGAGACCGCCGCCGTCCTCATCGGTGAGTTCCGTGAATTCATTCGAAGCCATGTCGAAGCGATGCATGCTCAGAATCAACGCCTCGATCGAATGGAGAATCAGCAGAAGGAAATCTCCGCTCGCGTTGCCATCAGGTGCTTGCACCTCTGATGGAACCTCGTGCCGAGACCGCGTGCACGAGCTCGTGATAAAGCCTTGTGCGCTTGCACAAGCACCTGATGAAGAGATCGACCTCGTGCCGAGACCGCGTGCACGAGCTCGTGATAAAGCCTTGTGCGTTGGCACAAGCACCTGTGATCGACCTCGTGATAAAGCCTTGTGCGTTGGCGCAAGCACCTGATGAAGAGATCGACCTCGTGCCGAGACCGCGTGCACGAGCTCGTGATAAAGCCTTGTGCGTTGGCGCAAGCACCTGATGAAGAGATCGACCTCGTCTGAGACCGCGCACGAGCTCGTGATAAAGCCTTGTGCGTTGGCACAAGCACCTGCGGATCGACCTCGCGTCGAGACCGCGCACGAGCTCGTGATAAAGCCTTGTCGCGTTAGCACAAGCACCGATGAAGAGATCGATCTCGTCGAGACCGCGTGCACGAGCTCGTGATAAAGCCTTGCGCGCTTTCACAAGCACTGCGGATCGACCTCGTCGAGACCGCGCGTGCACGAGCTCGTGATAAAGCCTTGTCGCGCTTGCACAAGCACCGATGAAGAGATCGACCTCGTCGAGACCGCGTGCACGAGCTCGTGATAAAGCCTTGTGCGTTGGCACAAGCACCTGATGAAGAGATCGACCTCGTGCCGAGACCGCGTGCACGAGCTCGTGATAAAGCCTTGTGCGCTTGCACAAGCACCTCTGCAACAGGTGGATACGCACCCAAAGACTGAGCCGACCTACCAGGCCCACCTCCGCAATTTCAAAATTCCACGGCTTTTAAACTCGGCCACGTCGTTGACCTTGATTATTTGATGACCTCAACCTTGCCGCTGGACACGGATCAACTACTCACATGGAAGTATAAAACTTCGACTACGAGCACTTTACTCAAAGATAAAAATTAATGCTAACTTTATTACATCAAGTTGTTGCAAATTGTCTATACTTTGACAGGAACAGAACCTCGTGCCAAGACCGCGTGCACGAGCTCGTGACAAAGCCTTGTGCCTTGCACAAGCACCTGTGATCGACCTCGTGCCGAGACCGCGTGCACGAGCTCGTGACAAAGCCTTGTGCCTTGCACAAGCACATCAAGCCTCGTGTCGAGAATTGCCTCAGCAGACGTGGAACACGAAGGTCCCGAACGAACTAATGAACAAGCACGACATGACGACGCTTGCAGTTCCTTACGAACAAGGACGTCGAACGTCGACATCAACGAACTTCGACAACAAGTCACCACCTCGACATTCGAGCTAGCGACTTGGGGGGCAACTGTTCCGGACTGGGCCGAGGCCCAATCCGAAGATCCAACGCTTTCAGGCCCATTTTCGCATGCCTCGATGCCTTCCCTCGATGCCACATCGACGCGGCCGACCCAACGGTTCTCAGCATTAAAGGAATTTACTTCCGACTCCCGGGTTTCACGGAACGGTTACTCATCGGTAACCGTCCTCAACTCGTATTAAAAGAGACCACGTCAAACGATCGAGGTAATCATTATTTTTCCACCTCTTCACTCACCTCTTACACACACTGACTTGAGCGTCGGAGTGTTTGCAGGTACACCACCCCAACACGCCGTCATCATCCGTCGTGGACGCTGCCGTGTCGCTTCCCTCCGGTCATCCTCTGAAGTTCTGTTCAGAACAGTTTGTATCAAAATCATGTTTTTTAATCTATAACAAACAGGTCTTAGAGCTCGTTTGTTTCAGTTTATTTTATGAATGAATCGCTTTATTTAAAGAAATAATCACGTTTTAGGATTTTTTATTTATTTGTTACAGCTTTTAGAAATAATCAGAATTTAAATATAATCCAATATCTGATTATAATGAAAAGCTATTTGAAGTAGCTTCTTAGAAATAATCTGATTTTAGTGAATCTCAGGATGAGAGAGAAGATTTAAAAAATGATTTTTGTGATCTTTAACAAACACAAATTAACTTATACTTTACTTAAAAATCTCTTATAAATAATCTCTAAATTATTTTGTTTAAAAATCATTTTTTTTAATCTTAAACAAATGAACTCTTAAAACATGGGAGAAATGCATACGAGAAATTGAGAGTGAGATGGGCTTTTGTTTATTTTAAAATCCGGTTTTAATTTAAAATTCAAACTCAGTTTTAATTTTTAATTTTCCATCCGTACGAATAATTTAATAGTTGTGATGCATATTTGTAGAAAGAATGAGAGATATGATTTAGGAAAGGATCCGGATCCACAAAAACCCCCCTCCTCCTGACAAAAAAACTAACCACTAACATTTGCCTATAATAAAAATAAAAAAAACTTTCGGATCAACTACTGTAATGTGGTAGCACCACCAAAGTCAAGGTATGCTTATCCTTTACTTGACATAATCGCAAAGCTAGAACCAAGAAAAAAGGTGCTGCCAAGTGAACCCATTTCCTCCCCCCGATTAAGGTCTTTAATTACAAAATCATACTCAAAGTTTGTCAACTTGTAACTTCTTCACCTAAATATTATACTAGTATTTTCTTCTATTTTGGGAGGTGCCAAAGTTATTTCTCAAATCTCAATGTTAATGTAACCGAAAGTACAAACCTAGTCTTCCTATATATATAGAATATATTCTCATGATATGAATTATTCTTAAACCAAAGATCTAGTTCTTTTTGTATCTAACTACACCTACAGCACCTCATGGCTGCCTTAGGTACAAAAATTCCCTCTCTTTGTTGTCTCATAATCTTACTGATGTTACTGGCACACGGAATTTCAGCTTCTGCTGCTCGATCAAAATTTCAGGCTATGGAGAAAGGAAAATACAAAAGAGGAGCTTCTACAGTGCTAATGGTGGATAATAAGTTTTCTAAACTGGATTCGGGTAAAGCTGCCCTTTTACTCCTTGCAAAGGGTCACGTACCACCTTCAGGACCAAGCCATAGAGGCCACAACGAACCACATTTCGCACATGGAAGCCCTTGAAATATCACCTGCTACGTATGCTGATCCCTTAACTTGGCTTGATTGATATAGTCATGTTTTCATCATGCTGTGTTACTTAATTAATTGCTTGTGTTAGTATATACTCGTACAAAACTCAAACCAAGGAGATGAATAATAATCCTGATCTGGAAGCATATCTAGCATTAGATTTATGTTTCTTAGTAAATGTACTTATTTAAGAATAAAAAGGGTGGAAAAAAAGGAGAGATCCCATATAACTTTACAGTATGTGGTTTTGGCATGAATTGGAAGTTAGAAATCATCCTCTATGTATACTGTTCACCCATATATATTATTGGAATTACATGTACTTTCTTTTAATGAAATGGCACTGTTTTATTTGTTGGGTTCAATGGTGCAAACATTCCCCAAGCAAATGTTGAATAAAAAATTACAATAAATTGTCGCGGCATGTAATGCATCTGGCCTATTAGCTCAGTTGGTTAGAGCGTCGTGCTAATAACGCAAAGGTCGCAGGTTCGAGACCTGCATGGGCCACGGTATACAGTTTTTGCTGTGCTTATTTATTTATTGGTCAAATGAAAATTCATTCCAAACAAGTAAAAAGACCAAGGGCTCGGCCCTGTTGTCCTGTTAATGAATCGTGGGTCAAATGGCTGTTATTCTAACCTATTTTTTTTCGACTCAGTTAATATTGCATGATCGATAAATCAAAGTCATTTAATAAAAAAAATTATGCACGCGCGCGTGCGCACACATGTATATCTATATCTATATATATAAGTAAAACAAGCTTGAGATTTAAAATTAAATGCATATTTATTTTAATCCATGAGTTACAACCTTTCAATTGCTCTTATTATTTAAATTAAACATATAGGGGTATTTATTAAAATTAGTCCATGACAATACTAAGTGCTATTTTGTTAATTATTGATTACAATTTGGAAAAAAAAACTAAAAATACAATTAAGTTACACTATAAATTATTAAATATTATTATCAAATATAAAATATAGTTTTATTTATTAAAATTAATCCATGACAATACTAAGCGCTATTTTCTACTTAGAAAGTATCTTAAAAATAATTGTATGATATTTATAATGAATCATATATTAAAATGACTGAACATCAATTTCAAAGGATAAGAAAAATGTTTTCAATTTCAATTTTTAATGTGATTAGTATGTTCAAAAAAAATTTATTATCACCGGATATTATATCAATTGGAGGTTAATTATAATATTATACTGACTATAAAAATTAAATATATTTTCTATTAACAATATCTCATTAATGATTAAAATTAAAATTCTTTAAAAAACAACTAACATGTGAAATTAAGTCATGCAAATAAACAATAAAGAATAATTATTTTTATGTTAGCATTGACCCACTTTATTATTTCTTCGAATTTGTTTATTAGTTATGACATATACTCCTATTCATATATTATTATTTAGTTATTTGTGCCCATAATGTCTAAAGTATTGCAACAAGAGAATTATGTGAAATCATAATTTAGAGAATATTTAAAAAAAATTGGTGCAATTTTACTATAACAATTTTTTTAATTAAGAGACTGCTTACTATTAGCTTATATATATATATATATATATATATATATATATATATATATATATTATCTTAAATTAGTGAATTTACTAAAAATATGTTTCATGTTAAGTTATGATCAAATTTGTTATCATATCGTTGTTTATTGCATTTTTAATTTTATTTAAACTTTTTATTATTAATGCATGATTAATTAATTTTAAAAATCATTATTTATTATTTAATACTCATAGTGACTAAAAACTATATTATTCTATGACAAATGTTACAAGAAAGTTTAACATATAAAATATAGTTTAAAAAGTAAATACATAATTTAATGGCATAATTGAAGAACCAAAATATAGTACTAAAATTTAGATGAAAATATATACTAACAAATTTAAATGAGAATGACAATAATCTGTATGATTGATGAAAACTTAAATTTTACTATATTTACAATAAAAAACATCAATTATGATAATTATAAATATTAATATTACATCAAGAATGTGTAATGAAATAAAACTCCTTATTGTAAGAAATTAAATAATTCAAATAAAAATTATTACAAAAGGTGACACCGATATTAGAGTACTTATTTTATTAATATTTTCTATGATAAATGACTTCAAATGACATTTTATTTGTAGAATAAAATAACATCAAATAATTATATTCTATGTAGCGAAGATAATCAAAAGTCAATAATAATTGTTAAATTATGTTATATTACATTTGATAAAATCTATATTTTTTCATGGACAATTACATACATCATTGTCAACAATAACATAACCATAAGGATTGAAATTATTTGTTAATAATCAAGAAAAAAATATGCATACGAAAAAAATATAACACCATAACACAATTAATAAACTTTTTTGGTAGAGTTATCTTTTGATATATTAAAGTTTCAATTATAATCCTACCTTTTTTTAAAAAAATTAATTATAATTTTACAAAACAATTGATAGTCCTAATTATTAAACATGATAATAAATATTATTACATAAAATAATTTATAAATAAATGAGTTACTTAATATAATGTTTTAATATGACTATACTTAACTATTACATTTTTTTATGGAATACTTAATTATTACGTGTTATTCTATAATTAATAAAATTTTATTTATTTACATTTTTTAGTAAGGATGGCCTAAGGCCCAAAAAAACTAAAACCTAACTTTTCAAGATGTGGATAACCCTACCAAGTCCTTCAATAAAAACTAAAAATATATTAAAAGATGACTATGTATCAAGTGAATACCAATCTGTTGAGAGATTTGTATACGATATTTTACATATTTAAATTATAAAACTTTCACGCATTTAAAAAAAATTAATGTATATATGTAAAGGAAGCTTGAGTTATAGCTTTAAATACAAAATTATTTTTATTCATGAGTTTACAACCTTTCATTTACCATTCATAAATTTATTACTTTATTATTCTATTTAGTTACTATTATTAAATATTATTATATTGATAAATTTATTTTATTATTGGTTGTGTTTACTATAAGATATAAAAAATTCTTAGACATTCTATTAAATATTAAAATTGCTTAATGATAATGTTAACTATTATTTACAACTTGAGAAAAATATTTAAAAAATAATTAAATTATACTATAACTTATTAAATGCTATTAACAAATATAAATATAGTACGATTTGCTAAAATTAGATAATGACAACACTCTATATCAATATCTTCTATATCATTATCTTCTATGTCTATATCTATCTATCTATCTAAAGGAAACTTGAGCTATAACATTGAATCCATGTTTTTTTTTTCTAATTTATGAGTTACAATATTTCAATTACCCATATTAATCAATTTTATCATTTTATTATTCTATTTAAATATTATAATTATTATTATTATAAAATATTAGTTACATTATTAAATAAATTTAAGGAGACTTGAGCTTTAGTATTAAATAAAAATTTATTTTAATTTGTGAGTTACAACCTTCAATTATTTATTATAATTTGAGAAAAATACCTAAAATATAACTAAACTATAATATAATTTATTAAATACTGTAATGAAATATAAAATATAATTTTATAGAATAAAATTAGTTAATGACAAAAATAAGGGCATGCTATTTACTATTGAAAAAATTATTTTAAAAATTTATATATATATAAGTAAAAAAATTTGAGCATTATAATTAAATACAAATTTATTTTACTCCATGGGTTGCAATCTTTCAATTACTCTTATTAATTAATTTCATCATTTCATTACTCTATTAAATATTAATTGTATCAACTATTAGATATGAAATTTCTTAGACATTAATTTTTTTTTTGATGGATCCCATCATAATTAGCCCTTTGGGCCCAGTGAGTCTCCCGAAGTATCCCCACAGGTTCGGTCCTATGAGACTAATCTCCGGTCGAGGTACTGTCGGGCAATTAAGGAGACCTCTCCCAAACACGTTTTTTCCATCCACAAGGCTCGAACCCGAGACCTTGCTTAAGAGAATCCGAGCCCCTTCCGCTCGGACCAACGTGTGTTGGTTAAAATTTCTTAGACAATCTATTAAATATCAAAATTGCTTAATGGTAATGTTTATTATTAATAATAATTTTAAAAAACTAAAAATACAATTAAGTTACACTATAAAATATTAAATATAATCATCAAATATTAAATATAGTGTTATTTATTAAAATTAGTAAATGGAAATACTAAGTGTTATTTTCTATTTAACAAATATCTTAAAAACAATTGAAAGATATTTATAATGTATCACATATTAAAATGACTCAACATGAAATTTAAAAGATAAGTAAAATCTTTTCAATTTAAATTTTTAATGTGATTAGTAGATTCAAAAAAATCTTTATTATCGCCCGAGGTTATATCAATTGAAGGTCAACTATATTATTATATTGACTGTAAAAATTAGAAATATTAATATTACACTAGAAATACCAATTATGCTATAAGACTTAAATATTACTATATTTACAACAAAAATATCAATTACGCTACTTAGAAACGTTAGTATTACATTAGAAATGTGTAATGGAATAAAACTCTTTATTATAAGAGATTAAATAATTTAAATCAAGATTATTAGAAAAGGTGATACCGATACAAAAATATTTATTTTATAAATAATTTCGTTGATAAATGACTCCAAATGACATTTTATTTGTAGAATAAAATAATATCTATTTGTAGAATAAAATAACATCCAATAATTAGATTCTATTTAGCGATTATAACAAAAAATAAATAATAATTACTAAATTATATGAGATCACATTTGATAAAATCTATATTTTATCGTATACAATTCATATCTCATCGTCAACAATAATATAACCATAAGGATTGAAATTATTTATTGATAACCAGGATAAGAAATATGCGTAAGAAAAAAAACTATGGTAAAATATATTTTTAGTCCCTATAATTATCACGAATTTTGTTTTTAGTCCTTATACCCACTTTTTAGTCCTACAAATTACGAAACTACATGTTTTTAGTCACTGAATTGGGACTAAAAATATATTTAACGCAAAAAAATATAATACCATAACATGATTAATAAACTTATTTGAAATAGCTATCTTTTGACATATTAAAGTTTCAACTATAATCTTACTAAAAATTGCTAATTCCAATTATTAAACAAGATAACAAATATTATATACAAAAAATAATTATAAATAAATGAGTTAGTTAATACAATATTTCAGTGTGACTATACTTAATTATTATATTTTTTGGTTGGATATTTAATTATTACATGTTATTCTATAATTAATAAAATTTTACTTATTTGCATGTTTATTGTTGTAAGAAGGGCTAAGGCCCAAAGGGAAAAAAAAAACTAAAACTTAATCCTTCAATATGAGAATATCCTTACCATATCTGTCAAAAAAAAATAAAAACATGCTAAAATATAACTATAAAGCGAGTGAACACTAATTTGTTAAGAGATTTGTATAAAATTAATATTTTTTCTATATTTAAATTATATATCTTTCACATATTTTTTTAAAATATATTTTGTATAAAATATAAATAAACACATATAACGCACGTGAGTTTCATCTAGTATCCATGTAAAAGAAGCTTGAGCTTTAGCATTAAATTCAAAATTATTTTTATTCATGAGTTACAACTTTTCATTTACCTTATATCATTTTTATCACTTTATTAGACTATTTAGATATTATCATTAAATATTATTATATTGATAAATTTATTTCATTGTTGGTTGTATTAACTATTAAATATAAAAATTCTTAGACATTCTATTAAATATTAAAGTTTCTTAATGATAATGTTAACTATTATTTTCAACTTCAGAAAAATACTTAAAAAACAATTAAATTAAACTATAAATTATTAAATTATTTCCTAAAATTAGATAATGACAAAACTAAGTGTTATTTACGATCTTAAAAAATTATCTTAAAAATAATTAAATGATAATGTATTTTATCAAATATTATATACACACACATATAACTTGAGAAAAACGTTTATATATAGATAATAGTGCTGCATATTATTAAATATTAACTATTAAAAATATTTATCATATTATAAAATCTATCTATGTAAAGTAAGTTTGAGTTTTACTTTAGATATGTAGAATTAAATTCTAAATATCAGTTCCAATTTAGAATTAAATTTTGTATGTCACCACTATTTATCATGCACGCTTTAGTTTTAGTTTGGATGTAGAATTAAATTTTCCAATATCAGTTTTACGTTAAAATTAAATTTTATCTGCCTCCACTATTTGTCATGCACGTTGTTCATTGAATTAACTTTGCATTGGGTTCCAATTTATAACAAATTTCCACTTTCTATTGCACGTCCATTGGAATTTCATTGGCACTGGATTCCAATTTTTAATAATGTGTCAATTATGAATAAAAGTTTAGGAAAATTAAAAATAACAATGTCTCATTCAATAGATTTTTCATAAATACTAAGTGGATACCCATTGATTAATGTATTTGTTCGTTACTTGGGGAAATTAAAAACATTTGCATCAATGTAATAATTTACAATCATTATGTAAAATTGTAAAGTAACAGCCCAAAAAAAAAAAAAATCCTTTCTCATAGTAAATTCTATAAAAGGATGAAATTTTGATTACAGGATGCCCTTAATGAAATTGACTTTGCAAGAGGTGATCCCACTTCAAAATGGAGTTCCATTAGAGCTGCTATAGGACACCCAGTGCTACTTGACCAAAGATATGTTGCTGTTGGAAGTGAGGATTGTGGGGAAAAAAAATTAAACTATCAAGGTAAGCCTATTTTTTCTAATGATTAAATTTAGAAGAAAAATTTATTATTTTTTGATAACCAAAACTAACAGTTTCAACAATTTATGCAACACATCGCACATAAAATTAATTTTGGATTTATTGTTAATATGTGATGCATGCAGATATCTAATAAACATTTCTGGATTTTGTGTTTTTATTTTCTTCTAACTGAATCATTTAATTTGATGCCACTTCTTTTTGTTTTAGATTATTGATTAACCAAGAAACTACTTAAAATTCTACATTGCAATAAGACGTGTTTAGGTTGTCGAAATTCTATCTCAAATGTGTTGGTTCTTCATGCCCAAATTGTGCCGCAATAACACGTGATGTGTATCCAAAGACCCATGATTCAAGTGAAACAATTAAATCAAGCAAAATTATTGGCAAGCGCAAAAAACTTGTGGTGGACTGACGGAGGATCCATTGCGAAATCTGTCAGTATCATATTGAGTTTTTTTTGCAGTATTGGTGAAAAAGCATTTCAGGCAAATTAATTATAGTATTTTTTTTATCCTTTTCCCTAAAGAGAATTTGGTTATATCATAATTGATCCATAATGAAGAGACGGTTCGTTTTATTGTATACCAGTCGTTGTATTTTTTTCTTTGACTGAAGTCATTCGTTATATTATGTACCATTGACCAGTTATATTACCAATGGCTATATTAATCTTTATTGTGCAAACTTTGATGTTTTTTATTTAGATAAAATAGAAACCTCCCAACTTATGGTGAGCATATTACTTTTTAGCTATTTTTCATATGTACTAGAAATACCAATTAAGAGTTTTTAATAGATTAATTTAATTTTCTCATATTAAGGTTTTTCACTTTATAACTCTATTTATATATTATTATATTGATAAATTTATTTTATTATTGGTTGTGTTGGCTATTAGATATAAAAATTGTTACAAATTCATTAGATACTAAAATTGCTTAATGATAATGTTAACTATTATTTACAACTTGAGAAAATTATTTAAAAAATAATTAAATTACTCTATAAATTATTAAATGTTATTATCAAATATAAATATAGTGCTATTTCCTATAATTAGATAATGACAACACTCTATATCTATATCTACCTATAATTATATCAATCTATCTATCTATCTATCTATCTAAAGGAAACTTGAGCTATAACATTGAAATAAAAGTTCATTCTAATCTATGAGTTACAACCATTTAATTACCCTTATGAATAATAAATTTTATCATTTTATTACTGTATTTAAATATTATTATTAAATATTAAATAATTTATTAGTTTAATTTAAGGAGACTAGAGCTATAGTATTGAATATAAATTTATTTTAATTTGTGAGTTACAACCGTCGACTGTTAATCATAATTTGAGAAAAATACTTAAAATATAACTAAACTATAATATAATTTATTAAATGTGATTATGAAACATAAAATATAATTCTATTTAATAAAACTAGTTAATGACAAGAATAAGTACATGCTATTTACTATTAAAAAAATTATCTTAAAATATTTAGCAAATCCCATATATATATATATCTTCTATCTATCTATAACTATATATCTATGTAAAAAAAATTTGAGCTTTATAATTAAATAAAAATTTATTTTACTCAACAAATCACAACCTTTCAAATGCTCTTATTAATTAATTTCATCATTTCATTAGTCTCTTAAATATTATTTATATCAATTACTAAATATACAATTTCTTAGAAATTCTATTAAATATTTAATTTGCTTAATGGTAATGTCAATTATCAATTATAATTTTAAAAAAAAACTAAAAATACAATTAAGTTACACTATAAACTATTAAATATAATTATCAAATATAAAATATAGTGTTATTTATTAAAATTAGTTAATGACAATACTAAGTGCTATTTTGTATTTAAAAAATGTCTTAAAAATAATTGAATGATATTTATAATGTATCATATATTAATACAACAAAAAATGCCAATTATGCTTCTTAAAAACATTAATATTACATTAGGAATGTGTAATGGAATTAAACTCCTTATTGTAAGAGATTAAATAATTAAAATAAAGATTATTACAAAAGGTGACACAGATATAAAAAGACTTATTTTATAAATAATATCGATGATAAATGACTACAAATGACATTTTATTTGTAGAATAAAATAGCATCCAATTGTAGAATAAAATAACATCCAATAATTAGATTCTATGTGGTAATGATAACCAAAAGCCAAAAATAATTGCTAAATTATGTGAGATTATATTTTCCAAAATCTATATTTTATCATGGACAATTACATATCTCATTGTCAACAATAATATAATTATAATGACCAAAATTATTTGTTGATGACCAAGATAAGAAATATGCATACGAAAAAAAATATATTAATGTAACATGATTAATGAACTTATTTATAAAGTTATCTTTTGACGTATTAAATTTTCAATTATAATCTTACAAAAAATTGATAATTCTAATTATTAAACATGATTAAAAATATTATATACAAAAAATAATTTATAAATAAGTGAGTTAGTTTATTTTTTGTATCCAAATCAGTTAGTTAATACAATGTTTCAATATGACTATACTTAATTATTACATATTTTGATGAGATACTTTATTATTACACCTTATTCTATAATTAACAAAATTTATTTATTTGCATGTCTTTTTTGTAGTTAGAAGGGCCTAAGGCCCAAAGAAAAAATTTAAACCTAATCCTTCAAGATGAGAATATCTCTACCAAATCTGCCAACAAAAACAAAAAACGAGCATAAAGTGAAGATGCTAAAATGACAAAAAAAAATGCTAAAATATGACTATGTATCAAGTGATCACGAATCTGTTGAGAGATTTGTATAAAATATTTTTATATATTTAAGTTGTAAGGTTAAATATGATTTAAGTCCCTATAAAATTATGACTTTTCAAGTTTAGCCTCTAAATAAATTTTATTCATTTTTAGTTCCAATTTTGCTTTTATAGGGACTATTTTTTAAAGCACCAATTTTTGTAAAAAAAATTCAATATAGGAACTAAAAATTAGTAAAATGTTTTTAGGGACTAAACTTGAAAAGTCGTAATTATATATGGACTAAAAATAAATTTAAGCCTAAATTATATATCTTTCACATATTTTTTAAAGTATATTTTATATAAAATAGAAACAAACTCGTGTAATACATAGGGGTTTCATCTGGTATATATGTATAGAAATAAGCCACTTATGCGTAGCACGAATACCATTGGGTGAGCCCTGTACTAACGGTACTCCGGCAGTCCAGCGTTGGCCCCATATATTCTCATCCTAATTTTATTGAGGAAATTAATCAATTTGTTTTATTTTTTTCCTGTTCTATGAATTAAATTCAATACTATTTATAAGTAGGCCAAGTAGGCCACGATAAGAGAGACATTCCACTATACCAAGAGGCTTTAATTAGGAGTTGGGAATAAGAGATAGAGATGGGATGTTTGGGATGTTGGACACAGGTTGTATGGGGATAATGCATATATTGAAATTGCCCCATCGATCGGGTGTGGTCTCTCTTAGACGCTGGCTTCAGGAGAGCCAAGCACCAAATATTCAACTCTTTTGTTCACAATCCAATGAACAAAGAGATGTTAAGTTTGTCTCTTTTAAAAAATCTGAACTACGTCATTTATGTATCTGCATGACTTCGTTTTAGCAGCTCACCGTTGGTAGAGGATTGGAATTATTCGTAGCCTTTATTATATGTATTCATTAATTAATGTGTTAACGAAAAAATTAGAGTAGACCAAACAAACTGGTCTCTGACTTTGGAAGGCGGTGACAAGTTAGTTCTTAATATTATGTTTTTTTAACAACAAAATTAATGTATTACAATGAGAGCATAAGAAATACTCCAACTCATTATGCTAAAATTGAACAAAAGAGACAACAAACGTAGAAATAAATCAAAAACCATATCACTACCAAACCGTCAAAGCACACATGTTCTATTTCCTACTAATACACTCCAAGGGGAGCACAAGTCATTCGTAACAAAGGCATGGGTTAGAATTGGATCCAGCCACATACCGTTTCCACAACTTAACCTTAATAAAATCCAAAATTGAAGTCTAATTAGAGAAAATACAACTATTTCTCGCTTCTCAAAGGACCAACAGAACAGAGTGTCAAATCATAGTCAACCCATTTTTACATCTTCTCCCAACATCCCAGCAGTGAAAACAGAGAACAAACGAAATAAGTCATGGGCATAACAATCACTACGTCTAGCCACCTAAACACCATATACCAAACAGAAAGAGAGAAAACACATGTATAAAACATATGGGAGGTCGTTTATGGCTCCACCCCAAAGAAAGCACAGGAGGTAGCAACTGCATCATAGATAACTTTCCAAATGAACATATTGTCACATGTAGGGATACGATCAAGCAGCAGTTATCAAGCGAAGACAATCCCTAAGCCTGGGGTTGGTTGATGAGAATTAGCTGAGAGAGATACAGACGAGAGAGAGATAGAGGAGAAAGGAGGAATCTCCCCTGATTGGTTGCAGAAGAAATACATAAGAGAGAGTTAAAATATGGTGGGACCCACCAATTTTGCAATCTTCGCACATCAGCGAAGAAACTCCAAAGAATTGACATTTTTTTTTGTTTTTCTGTAATTTGTCCTTCATTTTTACCCTTATTCTCTCCTTATATCTCAAATTATTTAAATTTTTAGTCAAGGATATTGATGTCTTTTAAAAAATAATCAATATTTCTATTTTCTCTTTTTCTCTTCTGTTTCTCTTATTCCAATCAATACCCAAAATCTACCATTTTTCTCACATTTTTCTCTCTTTTCATACTCTCTCTTCACAATTTCTCTCGTGAACCAATCACACCATAAGACTATTAATATTCCAAAAAAGTTCCTGGTCTGCAAACCGCCTGGCAATTAGTTCCTCAATTGGTGACTGTTACCTAACATTGTTTGACTGGGTGATGCGGCACGCTATGTGCCCTGCTGTCTTTTATATGTGGGCCCACACGTGGAAGCCCAGTCAACCAGGACCATTTTGACACAGTCCCTTTTCTTTCCCTCCACTTCTCTTTCTCCTTTCTTCTCCCACCTCTCTGTCTTACCCCTACTCGTTTTCGGCACCCCCTCCCAAAACCCTAACCTCACCATCTTCTTCTTCTTCCATCTCCACTCACAGCCAAACAGAGATCTTCCATCACATCACTTTAAACACAAACGAAGATCTTCAAAAATTGTTCACCCATACCTTGCCACCACCAATCGAGAAGGCCAGAACCACCATGAGCCACAAAAGTACACCAACTCTTATTCTTTTTTTTTTCTTCACATAGTTCAATTGGAAATAACTTCTTTTTCATGATTGATTTTGCTCTCATTTGCTTGGACGTTTCTTTGATTTTTAAAGGGTCTTTTTTGTGTGGCAAAAGGGTATTGAGGTGTTCCGAGCGAGGAACGAAGTGGTGGTCGGAGTCGCTGAGTCCGCCGCGAACTGTGGTTGATGACAACGGAGGACGGTGGTGGGGTACCTGCAAAAGGCACTCCAACGCTCAAGTCAGTATAGTTCTGATGAGGTCAATGTGATGCAATGTCAACGTAAATTGTACCTTTTTGGGCCCTCCTTTTATATGATTCCATTTAAGGTTTGATCCGAATAGACGGTTGTTATACCCCAATTTTGTCCACACATTTTAATTTGTCTTTATCTATTATTTTTACTGTTAGATTGAAATAATAAAATAAATTGTTACTTTGGCCATTTTTTTTTACTAAGTTTTGGTCTTAGTCCTTTGGGACTAATTTAGGCCCAATGGCTGAGATATAAACCAACAGTCCATATAAAAGAAAAGAAATTCTAGCATAAGTCCAAAATATAAACACAGGCCTAAAATACAACACAGTCCAAATCAAGCCCAAAACAATTACAAAATCAGAATGAAACAAAAAGGCAAAAAAAATAAAAAATAAAAAAAGCAAAGGAAAAAAAAAGCAGAACAGAACAAGAAAAAACAAAAAGCAAAACACACAAAACAGCAACGCAGGATATGCATCCCTGCCAACAACAACCAACAACAACAGCAGGAAGTCTAGCAATAAGTCCAATGTGCTTTCTTCCTGTTCCTTTGTTTTTTTCCCATTTTGGCTCCAACCAAGCAGCTTTGCAGGCACCACACAGCTCTGCATCACCAACCATACCTGCAGCAAACAGCCAATACAAGGGTCAGCAACCATGGTCCTATTGGAGCCCATTTGCTCTATAAAAATGCAAGAATAACAGAGAAGAGAGGAGGAGAATTTTTTGGAAAAATTCTGAGCGTTTTTACCACCAATCAAAGAATTAGAGGCTCCACACTAAAGCCCTAATTCCCCAAGTCAGAAAAAAGAGAAGAACCAGAAGCAAAAAAAAAAACAAGCAGAAGCAAAAAACGCAAAAAAAAAGAGAAGAAGAAGGAAGAAGAAGGGAAGAAGGTAGAACTCTAACTCTCCTTCTCTTCCTCGCAGCACACACTATCTCTCTCACTCTCCCTCTCCCACGATGCCCTCCTTTCTTCTTTCTTTTTTTTCTTTTCTTCCATGGCTGCTGCGCAGCTTCCTTTTTCTTTTTCAGGGTTTCAATGAAACCCAATTAATCCCCCTCTCCCCTTTTGTTTCTAGCTACTTCCTTCAGCTTTTACTTTTAATATTTTACTATTTTTTTTTAAAAAACGTTGGGCTTCAGCCCAACTTTCTACGCTCCCCTCCCCCTTTTTTTTTTTCTCTCCTTGTTCTTTTTGTTTTTTTACGTCCCCCCTCCCCTTTTTTTTCAACCCCTCTTATTATTATCATTATTAATATTATTTTCCTTTTTTGGCTTTAGTCCACTGGTTTTGACCCAATCTAGGGTTCCTAAAAAAAACATGTGAATGTTCCCCTCATCCCTTATATTTATTAACCATACTTTTTTTACAAAATTCTTCAATCTTCTTGAATAAATATTAGTAGTGACAACGCCAAATCCACTTTTGGTTTGGTCACTATGCAAACCCCTTTAAAAAAAAATTAAAATCAATGACTATTCCAAATTCTCTTTTGGTTGGGTCGTCACAAATTCTTAATAAAACATCTTAAAATATTAGTAGTGATTACGTTAAATCCACTTTTGGTTTAGTCACTATGCAAATCATAAAAAATAAGTCACAAATTGATTAATTAAAATCAACAAACACACAATCATTTTTTACCCAAGAACTACGTAGCCTTTGATTTCTCCACCGCACCCGGAGATACGTAGGAGCAGGAGCATACTCCTGTCAAGCGCAAAAATAAACAACTTTTATTAAACTTCTTTTTATTTATTTCATCATTGTAAATCCTTGTCTTTTTTTTAGGGAAACGAATATTTTTAGAAGTTAATAAATTTTGCACAATTAATTAGAGGTAACCTTTTTTTGAAAGGATGTCGTGGGGTGCTAATACCTTCCCTACGCATAATCGACTCCCGAACCCAAATCCGGTCTTAAGGACCATTTTTCTTCAAAAAGGTTTTTCCAATATTTTTCCTTCGAAAATAAATTATTGGTGGCGGCTCCATTAAACTCGAATAAATCCCTCCGGATTTTTCGGTCGCTACAACGGTGATTATGAAGGGAATTCTTTTCTGAATGCTCCAATCCGTTGATCAGATCGACGGTCCTAGATCGGTGGTGTAAAACCAACGCGAATAGGGGGACTGTTGATGTAACGGACGTGCCAAATCGGTAGCTATAGGTCGGCCACGATTAGTGAGCAAAGTTGGGCCACGTGAGTGGTCTTAGGCTGGATAGGCTTCGGCCCAGTCCGAAACAGTTGCCCCCAAGTCGATGTATGATGTTTGAGGAGTTCGACTTACGTGGTGCGTTGACTGAAGTGTTGACGAAAGTTGTCGAAGTACGTTATGTAGCATATAGCCAAAATATGACTTCGTTTAAATGTACGTTGATAGATGATGTGTCGAGGTTTGACGTCAATGCCTTTAGACTAAATCAGCGATTGAATTTGTCGAAGTGTGACTTCAAGTGCTGTCAAAGTATGACTTTGATTCGAGTCAAGAAAGTACGTCTCCAGGTGTTTGTCGAAGTGATATTTCGACTCAAACCGTCGAGGAGTGACTTAAGGTTGAACCATTCAGTGCTACTTCGGCGCTCATTTTGAAGTTCGACTTCGAATAGGTCGTTACCGTACGCGACACACGTCGTTTCCTGATGACGGTTTCCAGGGTGTTCTATGTCAGAAACCCTAATCGACGCGTCACTTCAATCGTTTCAAACCGAAAAAGGTGGCCTCGTTTCGCACGTGTGTGCGACATATCGGTTATTAGATCGAGGCGACGTCTGGTTTAGTGCGTCCATTAATGCAGTTTAATAATTGCTTTTCCTCTATAAATATAGGAGGAGTTTCATTTGGCATTTTTGTTGCCACTCCTTCCCTCTGCGTGCTTCTGCTTTTGTGAGAGCTTCCAAGGCCTTTCCTCTTCTTTTCTGCAGTTTTACATCCTGCTCTGTGAGTTCTCTTCTTCCAGTGTCCACTATCGTCAACGAAACTCAAGGTATGCATTTCCTCTCACCTTGCTCTGCTTTCCCTCCGTTTTGGGTGTGCCGCCTCAAAGGCTGGCTGAATCCCTTTTCCCTCGCTGTTGCTCTTGGCTTTTGCCTGGGTTTCATGTTTAGTCGCCCAGTTTTCACTCTTTTCTGCGAGTTTTTGGCGAGGTTATGAGTTTTCCGGTGAAGGTTATGAGTTTTCCGGTGAGGATGTCTGGTGGAGATTTCGGGGTTTTGTTGGTTGGAGAGTTCGATGATTAAACGATCCTTTTCTTGAGCAGGTCGGCGATGGGAAAACCAAAGGACCCGAAGCGTAAGAGAGGATACTCCCCACCTTCCAACACTGACCGATACAGGTGGGTCGTCGACGACGCCTTGTGCGCTAAATCGGTGTTCAGCAACGAGAATAAATTGGCCAAATTTCTACCCTACCTGGACATCGGCCAGGGTAAAGAAAATCTTAAAAACTGGGAAGTTATTTCCCCTCGAGTCAATGATCGGGTCTGCGTTGAGCTTGCCAAAGACGAGGATTTTTCCTGCCATGCACAAGTGTATTTTACCGAACTGGGTGTTCAGTTATCGTTCACCGACTTCCAACTCGAAGTCCTAAACCATCTGCGGGTTGCACCCTCTCAACTTCATCCAAACGCGTGGGCTTTTATCCGGAGTTATGAGTTAGTTTGCTCTTATCTCGGTATCCCAACGCTTAGAAGCGTGTTCTTCTATTGATGAGGTCAGCCGAAAGGAGTGATGCTCTACAGGGGTGGTTTTCTTTGAAGCCAAAGGTCATATTGATTGAAGCATATAGCAACTCCGTTCGGGGATTCAAGCGCGATTACTTCTATTTGAAACCCCCGAACTGGTCGGAAAAGAAATGCTTAATCAGGAAAAAGGAAGGGGGAGGAATAGAGGAGTTAGCCTGACCCTTTTGGAGCCAAGATCACTTCCTCGTAGAACGTAAGGAGTTCAGTACTCTCGAAGACTCGTTAGAGGAACAAGACGTCAACTGTGTAAATAAGCTAACGGACTTCGTAAATGGGTTTGCTCCCGAAGTAAAGGACACTCTGATGGGTCAAAAGACTTCGGCCCGCTACGTGAGTAGTCGACACTTGATGAGTTGTACCTCGGAAGAAGAGGTTAAGGAGTGTTTAGGTAATATGTGCGTGTGGATAGGTTTTGCTTACCTTGTATGCGTTATTTCTAACTCTTGTTTTTATAATTTCAGGTGCAATGGCGGACATCGCAGCTCTGAGCGAGTTTCTCGAAAGGAAGAAAAGGAAAGCTGCTTCAATAGGTACTTCAACTTCTGCTGGCTTGGCTAGCTCTTCGGCGGGTTCACCTGCTCCACACCGGGTTTCTACCCCAACTTCGGGCCAAGCGGAAGTTCTGGAGGTCGACGAGGTTCAAGTCCTTTCTTCTTAAGGCAAGAGAAAGGATGTCGAAGTTGATCAAGGTGTTCGAGTTTCGAAAAAGCACAAGAAAGACGTCGGGAAGAAACCAAGCCACCTGGAACGGGTCACTGGGAGCAGTGACTTCTCCAGCAGCGATGGCCCGACAGTATGGATGCGCAACAATGTCTTGACTTCAGACGAACTGCGTCACTACACCTCAGCTGCAGATAAGGTCTATCTATCGACCTTGTCAAGTTCGGCACGGGAAGACTCGGTATTGGAATGTTCGAGCTGGATGGTACGGAGCTTGAGCCTCTTTGTTCATACAGCCGAACGCAATGCTGCATTGGAGAAGGAGAACACTAAGTTCCATAAGGCAGCCGAGGAGGTAAAGAGTCCTACTGAGGAGATCAGGAAGAGGGAGGCCAAGATGACTGACCTCGAGAACAACATGTTGGACAAATCTGACAAGCTAGAAAATGCCAAGAATGAGATCGCGGAGCTGCAACAGAGGGTCATCGACCTTCAGAAGGAACGCGATGATCTTGTCTCCGAGAAGAGAAACCTTAAAGCCGAGAAGGATGAAGAAAAGGAGAGGTTTGAGAAGAGTTTGGTAGAGGCTAAGATAGCTCTTACTTCAGCCCAAACGAAGGTTGTAAACTGGAAGGACATCGCCGGGAAATTTGGGGACCAGCAGTTCAGAAATGCTGTTGACCAAATCCGGTTGATGTACCCGAGCATTGACATCGACGTATCGAAGCTTTTTGAAATGGGTGTTGTTGATGAGGACGTAATCCTCAACCCCAAGACTATGGAAGTCCTCAATGAGGCGGTGTCTGCGAAAGGGAAGAAAGTGGAGCCTACCTCGAAGGCTGTTAAGGAGACTGCCGAAGAGACTCCTTGAAGACCTGGGATGCCAAGGTTATTTTGTAACTTGCATAAATTTTGCAATTTACATTTGTACCTCTTCGAAGGTCTGTTTGTATTTGACATTCACTTCCCCTTAATCCAAGTTAAGTTTCTTGCAATGTCTGTCGCAATTTCTTCTTCCTTAAGCTTGTCGTTCGGAGTTGATTCCGATTTGTTTGTTTCGGAGTAAAATCCGACTAGGTTCTTTGGAATTGGTTCCTATTTTTATTTGTTTCGGAGTGAAATCCGACTTGGTTCTTCGGAGGGTCCACTCCGGCCAAGGAGTGGTCCTCCTCTGCCCCGATCTTATGGAGCTCGGTCCTTAAGATGGGTGAACACATTTTTGGCGTGACCTGCCCTGGAAAGACTGGCTAGGTCGATCAAGTGGTCTACCGTGTGTTCCTCAGATGCTGCTTCGAGGATCTTCGGGCGCGTCAGTTACGTCCCGAATTTCTTTGAAGTATGTGCTGGGAGTCAAAACTTCAGCGTTGTTTGCCTGAAGCATTTCATCGACGACACATAGGGATACTGTGGACTTCCCCAGGATCTTTCGACGTGCATGTCGAGGTGTAGAGTTCGGCTTTCGTCGGTGTGCTAACCGGCCATCATCTCTTTTTGCCTAACACAACAAATAGTCATTAGAGTTGCAAGGTTGTACGTAACTTGCATTAAAATTTGATGTCATATTACAATTTGAATGAAAATTGCAAGGAATTTAATCGAGCTTCATCAGTGGGTAGTTCAAGGCTGTTCGAAACACGTGTAGTTTATTAGGTACTGTCTTCGATTGATCCTGATCGTAGAGACCAGATTCAACTATAGTACCTCCGAGGCTTGGTCGCGTTCCAGGTTCGGGCTATGGCCCTTCCTTGGAGATCTTTGAGGTAATAGCCCCCTGTGCCGGTCTTTACAGCAACCCGATAAGGTCCTTCCCAGTTCGGAGCTAGCTTTCCTTGCGCAGAATTTTTCAGTCCGACATTGGCTCTTCGGAGAACAAGGTCTCCAATGGTGAAGTCTCGTGGGACTACGCGGTGATTATACCTGGCGGCTATTCCCTGCTCGATGGCGGCCTCATTCAGTGCCTCGATTTCCCAGTTTTCTTCCAAGAGATCCAACTCTTCTCTGAGGTATTAGTAATTCAGCCTCGGTTTCGGTGGGTGAAGGGTCCTCCAGCTTAATTCCCCAACCTCGACGGGAATCACCGCTTTCGACCCATAAGTTAATCGGAAGGGTGTCTCCCCGGTCGACGAGTGCGGTGTTGTCCTATAGGCCCAGAGAACCTGAGGCAGTTCGTCAACCCATCGACCTTTCGCTTCATCGAGGAGTCGTCGGAGACTGCGCAAGATTACACGATTGGCTGCTTTGGCCTATCCGTTGGTCTGAGGGTGTATGACGGAAATGAAGTGGTGTTTCACGCTGAGGTTCGCAAGGGTCTTTCTAAATTGATGGTCGATGAATTGTGAACCGTTGTCAGTCACCACAACCTTTGGGATCCCGAACCTGATGAGTATCTGGGAGTTGAAGAATTTGATGAGGTTCTTTACAATTATCTTCGCAAGAGGCTGGGCTTCGACCCATTTCGTGAAGTAATCTACCGCCACTGCTAGGAATTTAATTTGCCCTGCTGCCAAAGGGAAAGACCCCAAGATGTCGATCCCCCACTAGGCGAACGACCATGGGGAAGACAGGGTAGTTAGTTCGGCAGGAGGTGCGATGTGTACATCAGCGTGCTTCTGGAACTTGTCACATTTTTTCACATATTCCTTAGCGTCGACCTCCATGGTAGGCCAATAATAGCCTGCTCTTAGTGCTTTCTTTGCCAGCGTCCTCCCGCCTAAGTGTTGTCCGCATATACCTTCGTGGATTTCAGCCAAGACATATTAAGTTTCTGAGGTGTCGAGACACTTCAGCAGGGGCATGGAGAAGCCTCTCCGGTATAACTTCCCTTCAATGATGGAAAACGAACATGCTCTTCGACGAAGCTTAGATGCTTCTCTCGAATCTGTTGGTGTCTCCCCCAGATAAAGATGTTTTGGGATCGGTGTCATCCATGAGTCGCCGAAGTCGTCGTTGGAAATCGACAAGCTGTGGACATATGTCGCGGTGGCACTTTTTGGTGACTCTTGGGTCTTAGGAGCATTTTCGAGCAGCTGGTCTCGGACACTCGGAGCGGTTAATGTCTCTTGAATAACCAACCGGTGTGAGGTCAGAATTTTTGTACTGGCAAGCTTAGAAAGGACGTCAACACGGACGTTCTGTTCCCTCGAAATGTGAACGATCTCTGCGTGGACGAACCGGCTCATTAGAGTTTTAACTTGGGTGAGGTATCTCTGCAGCAAGGGATCTTTGGCTTGGTAACTCCCATCTACTTGTGAGACTACGAGTTGTGAATCGGAATGAATGATGACGCATGCCATACCGAGCTTATGGGCGAATGTGAGTCCAGCGATGCATGCCTCGTATTCTGCCTGGTTGTTCGATGTCAAGAAGTCGAAAGCCAGCGAGTATTCGACAACCAGCCCGTCCTTGTTTTCTAGGATCAAACCGACTCTGCTTCCCTTAGGATTAGAAGACCCCTCAACGAAGACTTTCCACTCGCCAGTCGGCGATGAACATGAGCGTGGGGTGAGCTCTGCTACGAAATCCGCTAGCACTTAAGCCTTAATCGCCTTCCTCGGTTCATAGGTAATGTTGAATTCGGAGAGTTCGATCGACCACTTTATCATCCAACCAGCTAAATCAGGTTGTACAGCATCTGCTTTATTGGTTGATCAGTTCTGACTATGATGCAGTGAGAAAGGAAATACTGGCGAAATCTTCGTGAGGAAATGACGAGAGCTAAAGCCATTTTCTCGACTCGCTGATATCGTAGTTCTGGTCCTTGGAGGGCCTTGCTGGCAAAGTATACCGGTTTCTGTCCGGCGATGTCTTCTCTCACCAGTACGACGTTGATGGCCTCTTCAGTCACGGCCAAATAAAGGTACAAGGTTTCCCCTTGCTGAGGTCGACTCAGTAGTGTAGAGAGAATTTCTTTTAACTGGGTAAAAGCATCTTGGCATTCAGGGGTCCACGGAAAGGAACCTCCTTCTTGAGCAACTTAAAGAATGGGAGCGCACGTTGAGCTGAGGTAGATATAAACCTTGTCAATGCTGCCATCATCCTGGTTAAACGTTGTATCTCCTTCTTTGAGGTCGGTTGTTTCATATCGGCGATTGCTCTACACTTGTCCGGATTGGCCTCAATTCCTCTTTCGGTTAGGTAAAACCCAAGGAACTTTCCTGCTCTCACGCCAAAGGTACACTTATCTGGATTCAAACGCATGTTGTGCTTTCGAAGTTCCGAGAAAACTTCGGCGAGGTGGGCGACGTGGTCTTCGTCCTGGACAGTTTTGACTATCATGTCATCCATATATACTTCGAGCAGCCGTCTGATCTGTTTCTCAAAAACTTTGTTCATCATCCTCTGGTATGTGGCGTCGGCATTTTTCAAACCGAAGGGCATAACTTTATAACAGTAGTTAGCACCTTTGGTCATAAATGCAGTCTTCCCTTGGTCGGGTTCATACATCGGTATCTGGTTGTAGCCTGAGTAAGCATCCATGAAGGATATGAACCGAAATCCAGATGAATTGTCGTCGAGCTTGTCGATGTTTGGCAGTGGGTATGCGTCTTTAGGGCAAGCTTTGTTGAGGTTGGTGTAGTCGACACACATCCTCCACTTCCCATTCGACTTCTTTACGAGCACCACGTTTAATAACCAAGTAGTTGAATGTGAACACAAGAAGGGGGGTTGAATTGTGTTGAAAAGTTTTTGCAAACTTTATGTTAAAAACACTTAGAATAAAAGTTTCTCAAAACTGTTTGTTAATCGGACGGTGAAAATGAACCGGACGCTGAAAATGAGTTTGTGAAAACTTGTTTTTAACACAGCAAGATATAAATGAATCGAAAGCAGTAAAGCAGGAGACACAGAAATTTATACTAGTTCACTACCAAACTGGTAGCTACGTCTAGTCCCTTCGTTCCTGAAGGATTTTCACTATAATCAAACTGATTACAATTTCCTCAAGAGTATTCTACTGTCATAACTTGACAATACTCTCAACTTCTCAAAACGACTCGATCTGATCGAGCCTTTGAGGATACTGACCTAAACTAGGCCAAAACAAACTTATACAAGTGAGTTGAAATACGGCTTGAAAAATAACTCTCACCAGAGGATAAAAGATTAAGCTCAACTAAAGAAAAGCTTTCTTAAAGAAAGGGTCGGACCGAGTTGATTCGATAGTCCAGGGACTTATACGAGACTTGGTTGCTCACGAAGCGATTGCTTGTTCTCGATCAATATTTCATTGAAATTTCAGCAAGCTTTTTCACAGTAAGTTCGTTTCTTCTTCAATGGATACCATGAGGTATAAATAGGAGTTCCAAGGATATAACCGTTGAGGTAAAAAAATGGCTCCTTACCATTGAGTAAGGTAAATTCAAAATGTTGTCTCTTTCTTGCTTTGCAGAGAATATCCCAGTAGTACATGTTACCGTTTCTGTACTTCCTTGCTTGTACGATATTTGTCTTGTAGTTAAAGGTTTCACCTTTGATGCCTCGTACAACTATTTTAGCGCTCAAGATCAATTTTGAAATCCGTTCCGAGACTTACGAAGGTAGAGCGACAACGTGACTAACACGTGATTTGAAGTGAGGTTGAGGCCTTCGCTCGAGAATCGGAAGTTCGGACGCTCGTTAATCGGAAGTTCGGACGCTTGTAGCAATAGGATAGGCATAGTGTATAAAGAAAATTCCAGGCAGCTCACTAGGATGAGCGGGATCTTTGACAAATAGAATAAATCCTTCTCTTGAGAATTACTTTCTTCTTGCTTGAGTGGCTTAGAATATACGTATTATTAGTATCTGCACACTTCAAGAAATGTTAGAACATAAATTGTTCTCTTAGAATACTTTGTTATCATCAAAATTAATGAAGGTCTAAACATCTCAATCGTTTAGGTTCCAACAATCTCCCCCTTTTTGATGATGACAAACATCTAAGGTTGATGAACAATTTATTTTCAAAAAGACATTAAGGGTCTCCCCCTGAATTTAACAGTTTATATATATATGAATAATTCAGGTTTTAAGGCAATTTTTGGTAAACAAATTCATTTAAGTGATTACGAAAAATCGATAAATATATCGAGCATGTATTTAATAAAGTGAGATCGGATCTTGATAATATACCAAATAAATTTAATTAACCAAAATATATTCCATTGTACCAATAATTTATTAAACATTATCATAGCACTAGATCAATGAATATTAGCGCACAAAAATGCTATGTATGAAATGATATGCATGATCAGTATCCATCGGACGATGGACATCGGATGGTGGATAATCGGATTCTCACGTGTTCAATATACCTTTCTTTCGTGTTCATCATACCTTTTCTTTTACTCCCTTTTGTCATCGTGACAAAAAGAGTGTAAAACACATCATAGTCAAAATACTACTTAGAAAAATTTGAACAAAGCGGAGATAATTAGATCAAAAGCAGTTATATATATAATTGTATCAAACAAATAAAACATATTTTATATCACACACAAGAAAAAAATCAAGGGTTTTGAAGTGGTGGAGGTGGGATATTGAGGCGTTAAATGAGTAGCTTCAATGCAGTCTCTGGTGAGTAACCTTCAAGTTTGTAGCCTTCATTTCTTCAAATTACGCTTTTGGAATGGTGACCATCTCAACTGCAGAAGTAGAAGTAGAAGGTCCAGCTTCTGGTACAGATGCAGACTTCATCTTCTGATGCTCTGCTAGCACCCAGTTAGATAACTCCAGTCTCAAATCCTTCTTCCTTTGAGCTCTTAAAAAGAATCCATCATTTGGTATTACCCATTTGATGAAGTTTCCAAGTCTTCTTAGCTCTGATTCTGTCTGAATCTCCCACTGATGCTTGACATCTTCTGGATACAGCAAATTCATGAAGATGGTTTCTCTATGACGAAAAACATCAGCTGTGTAAGAGTCAAATCTATCTCCAGCGTCTTCTCCCCATAAATTTCTGATAAAGACACTCAAAGCTTCACAAGTGAAGGAGAGTGCTTCATTTTCTGCCAGGTAAATCCTTCTCAGATTTTCCCTGTCATATTCTTCTAGCACAAGGGGGTCGAGGCGTGGTAATAAGGCTTTGGCTTTCCACGATTCAGACCATTGACTCCACGTAAACCCAATATCGAAGAGTTTGGTCACAGCAGCCCATTGGTTATTGATCTTCATGTAGTCCAAGTGCGTCTGACATCGAGCATCTGAACACATCATCGAAGTATCTTGTTAGAAGTTGATGTCGATAACTTTTGATTTTCCCAACGGTAGGAATAGTGGCCTTTTCAAAGATCGCGGCGGCTTGAGGCAGTTCTCCATGCATCTATCTTCGCAGAAGTCGTAGAACCTTACGGCGTGATCCTCGTAAATCTTGGCAATAGGAAGGCTGTGAGAAATCCTTAATATTGTACTTGGTAGGTGCCTTCTCATATTCCTTTAGCCCGATCTTCTTTGAAAGGTCGCTTCCGAGCGGGTTCCTTCCTTTTCGAGGAATAGACCAAGGTAGCCACCTTTGTCTATCTGGTACTATCTTGACAGAGCAGATGATGGGTCTCGATATTGCCTTATAACTTCAAGCCTTTTACGCTCAAGGCAATGTGCCATGAAGGCGACTTCATCATCTGTGATCCACCTTCCACATTCTTCCAATGTGAGTGGTTCGGTGAGGAAGGGATAGAGGAAGATCGACAGAGAATGGAATTGCTCTGCTTCCGGAGGCTGGTCTCAACCTTCCTTTGAAAGACATTTGGACGAGGTCATCTCCATCCTTGAGGGTTGCACTTATAGGATCGGCAATCTCCAGTCTGGCAGCTCCAGAAGTGAAGGTTTTTAAATGCCAGGTTGAGGGCGGTTATAGATCTTTGTTATATGTCTCATTCTTTACGAGCGGAGGTTTGTATGAGATATTTTTCTTTTCACGAGCGTCTGTTGGTTTTATGGTAAGGGTAAGTAAGGTGGGAGTGGCTTTGGTGATTTTATAGGCTTTTGGTGAGTGGGGTTTGAATGGATTAATGGGAGGTGTTTTGAAAAGGAGGTTAAAAGGATGAGAATGAAGTTTGGAAATGTATGTAGTGAGTGAAGTGTTTGGGAAAATTTGTGGTAGGTTAAGATTGAGTGAAGTGGATGATGGTTGGATAATGGAGGTTTTACGTGTAAGGGTTTGATGTTGTGGAGGTTGTGCAAAGGATAGTGGTGGAGCGGGAATAGTATCGAAGCAACAGCAGATACTGATTCATCGGGAGAATTGATACCTTTGGTTGAGGTTCGATTACTGGCCGATCTTTTGAGCTTCGTGCAGAGGCGAGATCTTTGGAGGCGGATCTTGAATGTCCTTCTTCATTGTCCGGATCTTTGAGGCTGGCTTCTCGACTGGCTTGCTCCTCTTCCTCAGAACCTGACTGATGGGAACTCGGTCCTCATCTTCTGGTTCCTCAACAGTAGGTGCAGGAGCCACCTTCTGTTTTGTCCTTCTGGTCTCTCTCGAAGGAGACTCAGCAGGTCTTTTCTCACTAGGCTTTGAGCTTCTGGTGGTTTTCTTTTCCGCTTCCTCTTCCTGTTGCTCAACTTTCACTTTCTTCAGCATGGACGCAGTTAGCAATTTCATTCTTACGGTCATTGACTCCAAAAGTGTCAGGAATCACAATATTGTCAGCACCAAAATATTTTGCCTTCACTTGATCTGGTAAAGCAGTCAGCTTGTTTATGACCAGATTCTTGTCCATCATTTTGGTGAGCAAGACACCATACGGAATGAACTTGTAGGTGTTCTTCTTGTCAGCAACACCTTTTCTCGAGTTGACAAGTGCATTGACCAGGTTATTGTAGATTAACCTTGGCAGGTTCACCTTGTTGCCCGCCATGAAGTGTCTCATGATGAACTTCTGCTCGTAGTTGACAATGTCACTAGAGCCCGCCTTCAACAAGACGCTCTTGGTGATAATCTTATGAAGAACTACGAAATGACTTTTCATATTCTTGGCGATGGGTGTTTCACCAGATTCTTTCATTCTTTGGTAGTTCTCAAACAAATCATTGTTGACGCTTCTCAATCCCATGGAGCAGCGTCGGCCCATTACGAATAGAAGCGATGCCTTCACACGGACACCCGGTAACCCGAAATATTTTTGATGGTAAAGACAAACTTGAATCCTTTCACTGTTCCTTCAAGGATACCACCTTTGTGTAGCCGAACATTTCCCGAAATTCTTTAATCGCCGTCACGGAACCTCAACCGGGTTCGGAAAATCTTGTTCCCGGCCCATTGCCTTGAACCCAGTGAAGAAGTCGAAGCCGTAAAGTTTGAAGCTTTCCAAATCGACTCGATTTTCCATCAAGACTTTTCCTTCAGACATGGTATCAAAGATAGCCGTGTATTCAGAAGTTGATACTCCAGCCATGAGTGCAGTTGAGAAATGGAGGCGATGGAGGTTTTAGGGTTTAAGCACACACACACACAGAGAGAGAGAGAGAGAGAGAACGAGTACAGTTTTAGCAGAAAACAGAGAGTGGAGCGAAAGAAGTGGAGTAGTGGGAAGGATATGAAACGATGATCTGATACTTTTTCAAAAACCGCTACGTATTTCCACATGAAATTTAAATCAAAAAGAAAAGAAAATAAAGATTCGCTTTTCATTAAATGCGGACGCCAAAATAAAAGTAAAAGATTTTATCGAAGAGCGTAAATAATCATGACTCAGTAGGTATGATGAGACGCTTGAGTCCTTAACACGTGTGACACGTGTGGGTGTGCTCGGACGCACGCAACCGACTTACCGGATGATGAGTTATGATGCGTATGACAAATAAGATGCTGATGCACATTCATGCTTACGTCATATCAGATGCTGAAATTTAGCTTATTATCAGACGCTGAGATTAATCATTCTTTTAACAGCACTTAAATGTGATTCTCTAGGATCAGATTGAAACCTAGCACACAGGCAGACGCTGAACATAATATCAGGTCTTGAAGCCGTAAGATAAAGTAGAGATCCAATCGTACCTCTGTATAGCTTCTGATCTACCTTCTTACCAATTTCATCTTTACTGAGAGAGCAGGTAGGATGCATAGGCATGCTCATCGGCTTGCAATCCAGCATCTTGAATTTCTTCAATAATTCTTTGATGTATTTGCTTTGATGAATATAAATACCATCATTGCATTGCTTGATTTGTATTCCAAGGAAGAACTTCAATTCTCTCATCATGCTCATCTCAAACTCAGCCTGCATAAGCTTAGAAAATTCTTTGCAAAGGCTTTCATTAGTAGCTCCAAAAATAATATCATCAACATATATTTGGACAAGTATGAAATGCTTGTTTGAGGTTTTTCTTAAAAGAGTTGTGTCAACTAAACCTCTAGTAAATCCATTTTCCATTAAAAATGAACTTAGTCTTTCATACCATGCTCTGGGAGCTTGTTTAAGACCATATAGTGCCTTTTTAAGTTTAAAAACATGTTCTGGAAATTCAACGTCTTCAAAACCAGGAGGTTGTTTGACATAAACTTCTTCAGTTATAAAACCATTTAAAAAAGCACTTTTCACATCCATTTGATATAAAGTTATCTCATGATGTGCTGCAAATGAAAGTAAAATGCGAATTGCTTCTAATCTAGCAACAGGTGCAAAAGTTTCAGTGAAATCAATACCTTCTTCTTGTGAGTAGCCTTGAGCAACTAACCTTACTTTGTTTCTTACAACCTTACCGTCTTCATCAAGTTTATTTCTAAATACCCATTTAGTGTCAATAGCTTGCTTATCTTCAGGTAGAGTGACTAGCTTCCAGACATCATTCCTTTGGAACTGATTTAACTCATCTTGCATGGCTAGAATCCACCCTTCATCTTCCAAGGCTTGATCAATCGTCTTAGGTTCCATCTCAGAGAGAAGTGCAAAGTCAGCATGCTCCTTGAAAGAGGATCTGGTTCGTACTTTATCACCAGGTTCTCCTAAGATTTGATCTTTTGGATGATTGGTCTTGTACTTCCAGCTTTTTCTTGCTTGACTTAAAGCTTGGGTAGAATTCTTCGTCTTGTCACCACCGGATGATGAAGATGTATTTTCATCGTCTGGCTTTTCACGGAGGTTTAAATCTGAAAATAACTCATCTAGCTCTGACATTGCAGTGTCAGGCTTCTTATCATCAAACTTGACATGAATGGACTCTTCAACTGTCAAAGTTTCTTTGTTGTATATTCTAAAAGCTTTAGATCTTTCAGAATATCCCAAAAAGATTCCTTTGTCAGCCTTGGAATCAAACTTACCAAGCTGATCTTTAGTATTCAAGATATAACAAATACAACCAAAAGAATGAAAGTAAGAAATGTTTGGTTTTCTTCCTTTCCACAGTTCATAAGGAGTCTTATTCAAAATAGGTCTTATATAAATTCTATTTTGAATATAACAAGCTGTGTTTACTGCTTCTGCCCAAAAATGTTTCGCAATTTCAGCTTCATTGATCATGGTCCTGGCCATTTCCTGGAGGGACCTATTTTTCCTTTCTACAACACCATTTTGTTGCGGTGTTCTAGGAGAGGAGAAATTGTGGGAGATGCCATTTTCTTCACAAAATTTTTGAAAGTTTTCATTTTCAAATTCTCCCCCATGATCACTTCTAATAGAAGAAATACAAATGCCTTTTTCATTTTGAACTGATTTGCAGAACAAGAAATACTTTAAAAGACTCATTCTTGTGGGCAAGGAATTTAACCCATGTCCATCTAGTAAAATCATCAACAATGACTAAACCGTATTTCTTTCCGGCTAAAGAAATTTGTCCTTGTGGGACCAAAAAGATCAAGATGTAAAAGTTCAAGTGGTCTAGAAGTTGAAACAACATTTTTTAAATGAAAAGAGGTTTTAACTTGTTTTTCCTTTTGACAAGCTTCGCAAAGGGTATCAGATTGATACTTAAGATTTGGTAAGCCTCTAACAAGATTGTGCTTGTTTAACTTTGAGATTAACCTCAAGTTGGCATGACCTAATCTTTTGTGCCAAATCCATTGCTCATCTTCAACAGACATAAGACACTTGACATCTTATTTTTCAAGTTTAGAAAGATCAACTTTATAAACATTTTGTTTCCTCTTTGCTGTAAAGAATATAGATCCATCATTTTTGCTCTTTACTAAACATCCAGTTTCTGTAAATATGACTTCATAACCATTGTCACATAATTGACTTATGCTCAATAGATTATGTTTCAGTCCTTCAACATATAAAACATTATCAATAGAAGGAAGAGAGCCTTTACCTATCCGACCAATTCCAACTATTTTACCTTTCTGGTTTCCTCCGAAACCAACGAATCCAACTTCTCTAGGTCTTAGTTCTTGGAACATATGCTTTTCTCCCGTCATGTGACGCGAGCATCCACTGTCTAAGTACCAGGACTGGTGTGTTGACTTTGTTGCTAAGCATGTCTGCAAAATAGACTATTTTATCTTTAGGTACCCATATCTTTTTGGGTCCTTTCTTGTTAGTTCTTGAAGGAGGCTTATCCTTCTTAGTTTTAAAAACATTACATGCACTTTTCAAATGACCAGATTTATTGCAGTAAGTACAATGTAAGCATTTACTATGGCTATGGGATTTATCAGATGCTGAATTATTTTCTAAAATGGTTTCATCTGGTATATAGCCAAGACCATGAGTTGTCGTTTTACTGACACCCCAGATCATTGAAGCTTGCTTGCTTCGAGTTACACTCTCTGCAAGAAACTTTTGAAATGCTTGTTCATAGTCATTTGATTTGCAAATAGGATTGCCTGTAACTACAGAACTCTTAGCTTGAGAGCTCTCAGCTTCTGGTTGCTTGCTAGCTTCCAGACGCTGGTTATCCACCAGACGCTGATTTTCAGTTTTCAGCTTCTGGTTCTCTTTAATGAGTACAGAGTTTTCATTGCGTAAAGAATGAAAATCTTGTGATAGTTTTAAAAATTTCTTTTTTAAATTCTTGTACTCAGTAGAGAGAGTGGCAGAGTCCTTAAGAAGATCATCAAAAGCAAGTTGAAGTTCAGAGTAGGAGTCATATACTATTACCTCTTCAACATCTTCTTCTGACTCAATGTCAGTGTCTGCCATGAGAGTAATGTGAGCTTCTTCTTTATCTTCCTCAGATGAGGATGAGTCAAGATCTTCCCATGTTGCCATGAGACCTTTCTTCTTTTTCTTGAAGGAATTTCTTGTGGACTTCTCTTTAAGATTAGGACACTCGGATTTGAAATGTCCAGGCTTCTTACATTCATAGCAAATGACTTGGGCTTTGTCCTTGTCTTTGCTCTCCTTCTTGTCCTTTGAATCTTTCTTACCAAACTTCCTTCAAGTTTCTTTTCTTCCACATTTTCTGGATCTTCTTAGATATGAGCGCTAGCTCATTATCCGATCCATCGAGTCTCCTTCCGACGCTTCATCGTGCGATTCTTCTTCTTGACTGCAAGGCTTTTGAAATACTAGGTTTATGATGATTGACTTTTAGAGCAATAGACTTACTCTTCCTGGTAGGTTCTTCTTCATTTAGCTCAAGTTCATGAGCTTTCAACGAACTCATAAGATCTTCAAGTCGAAGAACATTTAGATCTTTTGCTTCTTGAATAGCAGTGACTTTGGGTCTCCCTTTGCTTAGTCAAGCTTCTTAAGATCTTTCTAACATGATCGGTGTAGTATAGCTTTTTCCAAGGGCTGCAACCCATGAACTAGTGTTTGGAACCTTCCAAACATAGTTTCAATGTTCTCTCCATCTTCCATTTTAAATAGTTCATCTTGCAAACCATCATGCTAGCTTTTGTTTCTCTTACTTGGGCAGAGCCCTCATAAGACAAAACAAGAGAATCCCAGATTTCTTTGGCAGTATCAAACTTGCCACATTTGTCATATTCTCTTTCTGTCATAGCACAGATGAGAATAAATCTAGCCTTCTGGTTTGTTTGGTATCTCTTCTCCATCATCGGACCCAGTTTTCCCTAGGTATTGCAACACCAAGGGCATTAGCGGGAGAAATGTATCCGCTTTCAACTATATCCCACAAATCAAGATTTTGTGCCTCAATGAATGCTTTCATCTTATCTTTTCAATAATCAAATTTTTCTCCATTGAATAGAGGAGGACGGTTCATATGACCACCTTCAGTAGACATGTTCACAATATAGAATCTTTTCTCTTGACACTGTTAAGTGCTCAACCAAGAGGCCGAGCTCTGGTACCAACTGAATGTGAACACAAGAAGGGGGGGTTGAATTGTGTTGAAAAGTTTTTGCAAACTTTATGTTAAAAACACTTAGAATAAAAGTTTCTCAAAACTGTTTGTTAATCGGACGGTGAAAATGAACCGGACGCTGAAAATGAGTTTGTGAAAACTTGTTTTTAACACAGCAAGATATAAATGAATCGAAGCAAAGAAAGCAGAGACACAGAAATTTATACTAGTTCACTACCAAACTGGTAGCTACGTCTAGTCCCTTCGTTCTGAAGGATTTTCACTATAATCAAAGCGATTACAATTTCCTCAAGAGTATTCTCTTTGTCACAACTTGACAATACTCTCAACTTCTCAAAACGACTCGATGCAATCGAGCCTTTGAGGATACTGACCTAAACTAGGCCAAAACAAACTTATACAAGTGAGTTGAAATCTGATTGAAAAATAACTCTCACAGATAGGATAAAAGATTAAGCTCAAGTAATGAAAAGCATTCTTAGAGAATGGGTCGGACCGAGTTGATTCGATGAGTCCCGGGGACTTAGCACGAGACTTGGTTGCTCACGAAGCGATGCTTGTTCTCGATCAATATTTGTGAAATTTCAGCAAGCTTTTTCACAGTAAGTTCGTTACTTCTTCAATGGATACCATGAGGTATAAATAGGAGTTCCAAGGATATAACCGTTGAGGTAAAAAAATGGCTCCTTACCATTGAGTAAGGTAAATTCAAAATGCTGTCTCTTTCTTGCTTTGCAGAGAATATCCCAGTAGTACATGTTACCGTTTCTGTACTTCCTTGCTTGTACGATATTTGTCTTGTAGTTAAAGGTTTCACCTTTGATGCCTCGTACAACTATTTTAGCGCTCAAGATCAATTTTGAAATCCGTTCCAGAGACTTCTGAAAGGTAGAGCAGCAACGTGACTAACACGTGATTTGAAGTGAGGTTGAGGCCTTCGCTCGTAATCGGAAGTTCGGACGCTTTCGTTGAATCGGAAGTTCGGACGCTTGTAGCAATAGGATAGGCATAGTGTATAAAGAGAAAATTCCAGACGCTCACTAGGATGAGCCGGATGCTGACAAATAGAATAAATCCTTCTCTTGAGAATTACTTTCTTCTTGCTTGAGTGGCTTAGAATATACGTATTATTAGTATCTGCACACTTCAAGAAATGTTAGAACATAAATTGTTCTCTTAGAATACTTTGTTATCATCAAAATTAATGAGGGTCTAAACATCTCAATCGTTTAGGTTCCAACAGTAGTATACTTGGCTTCTGTCACGAATTTAGCCTTGATGAGATCCGCCACGGCTTTCTCCGCCACTTGGGCTTTTTCGGTGGACTGACGATGTCGTCTCTGTGCGACCCAGCGTGCCGAAGGGTTGAGTGCCAATTTGTGACATGCTACCTCGGGTGATATCTCGGGCATCTCATCCGCAGTCCAAGCAAACAGGTCGACATTGTCCTCGAGGAATTTGATTAAGTTGGACCTCAGATCTTCGGGGAGATCGTCAACTACCTTTGTTGTTCGGAATGTGTCCTTCCCAATCTGGACGTGGGAGGATTCTCCATCCGGGATCGATCTCTCGATTTTCTTCACGAGCTTTTTATCCAACGGATCACCGATATCCTTGGCCTTAACCTTGACATCTTCGAACCCAAATCGGGGATCAACATCAGTTAGCATTACATCGTGTGAGGATGAGGATTTTTTGGACACCGATCTATTTCCTATCCGATCAGTCTGCGTTCTCTTCAGACTAATCTCGAAGCACCTTCTGGCCGCATCTAGGTCGCCATATAGGGTTACGACCTCGCCACTGGAGATATGGAACCTCATCTTCAAATGAATTATCGATGTTACTGCTCCGAGGTCAGCCAGCGTAGGTCTACCAATGATGCAATTGCAATCATAGTCGCAAAGGAGGACCAAGAACTGCACCCTGACTGTTTTCGACTTCGGTTATGTGCCGAAGGTAACCATCAGTTCGACATATCCCAAGGGAGTCTTCTTCGCCCCATGAAACCCTGCAGGTCCATTCCCTCGTAGGGGATGAGGAAGTCCTTTGACAGATTCAAAGTATCAAATAACCCTATGTACATGATGTCTACCGAACTCCCCTGATCGACGAGAATCCTCCTCACGTAGATGTTTGCCATCTTCGCCCGACTTAGGGCGATTGACAGGGGGATAACTAGAGTTCAATACAGCCACAGTGATGTCGTTGTATTTCCTTTTTTCAGTCTTGATAGAGGGACCTCCCGGTTTGTTCGGCCCCCCATTGATGACCATGGCGATTACCGCGGTTCAGATCATCCTCATCGTCGGTCCTCCTTCTCCAGTCTCGACTTGTGGATGTGTCGTGGGGGCGCACCGAAGGGGACCTCAACCTTTTCCTGCCCAATCCATCGCGGGTGTACTTCTGCAACTTGCCGCGCCTTATCAGTTGCTCGACGACATCCTTTAACTGGAAACAATCTTTAGTGGTGTGTCCGTTGCTGTGATGCCACCGACAGTACTTTGTTTTATCAATATCCGACCTTTGTTTCAACCTTGTTCGAAAGTTTAATTTCGGCATCCTTGAATTCGGTTTGTAGACACTCTTCCAAGATGCGAGCCCATGAGGCGTTTAATGGCGTGTATTCGGTGAATTTGATCACCAAACTCTTTGAATCTTTTTCCTTTTTCGATTTTGGCTCCTTGTGGGTTGACCCCTTCGTCTACAGAACTTCTCCAAGGTTCGTTAACATGCACTCGTCCTCATAGCCGATGAACCTTTTGGCACGGCAGCGCAGGAGGTCGTTACAATCGTGTGGGCGATTGACCCCGATGTGGACATGGAATAAGCTCTTCTTGACCAAACCCTGTTGTAGGAGGTACATCTTCATATCTTCTCGGACCCCTCTAGCTAGCATAGCCTCTTGGGTGAACTGCTCAATGTATTTCCGCAGGGACTTGTTTTCCCCCTGTTGAATAGCAGCCAGGGTTGCTTCCGACTTGGGCTGGGGGCGAGAAGTGGTGAAATGGTAGGTGAACTTCCTACTGAGTTCGCCCCATGATCCGATGGATGTTGGCTTTAGTCCTTGAAACCAAGCCAACGCGATCTTCGACAGATTCAGGGGGAACAACTTGCATTTTACTGGTCCCTTAGCATTTCGGTACCTCATGATGGTGTCAAATCATCCGATGTGCTCATCGGGGTCACCAGTCCCGTCATAGAGCTCGAAGGTCGGAGGCTTCTCGAGTTAACTTGGGATTAGAAATAGTGTGATCTCTTCGATGAATGGACCCGCTTGGAGTAAATCGTCATATTCGTCGTACCTCCTCGAGCGACGAGGTGACGCGCTTTCGTTGGAGGCTGACGATGCATAAGGAGATCGATGAGATGGTGATCTCCTCGGAGAATTATGCGAAATGTTGCGTCTTCTAGTCGGCGACCGGTTCGTGGTTCTGCCAACACGGGATGATCGGTGGTGCGTCGCCCTCCTTAGGGGAGATCGTTCGCCTGACCGGCTGTGGTTCGATGACCTAATGGTGCGGTGCCCTTCAGTGGCGGATCAGTGGGAACCTCCAGATCTGGGATTGTCACGGTGTCCTTCCGTTCTGGATTCCCCGGATCTGGATGGTGACCTAGATCTGCGACGTGATCTGATCGGTGACCTAGACTTGCGTCGAGACCTGGACGGCGCAGGGGCACACGCAACAGCTTATTGAGTTTCCATCATGGTGATCCTGCGATTTTGGTCTTCGATCATCTGAGTCTGTCTCTGGATGATCGAAATAACGTTTTCCAAGAGCGATGGTGGAACACCGGAAGCTGGCGAAGCTACCAGAGCAGTTGGCGGAGCTTTACCTTGAGGAAGTGGTGACGGCGAAACTTCCTCCACGGTCACTGGGAACGTGACCGGTTCTGGTGTGACAGACACCAGTTGTCCGTCGATCTGAGGCAACGGAGGGTGAGACCCATGGTTGATTCTCTGAGATCGGCGTGGCAGTTGATCGTGCTGCGACAGTCCGGCCATAGGGTAATCGTAAATATCTATTCAGTGTAGAATAATCCTCCCATTATGGTCGCCAATGTTCCGAGCGAGGAACGAAGTGGTGGTCGAAGTCGTTGAGTCCACCGCGAACTGTGGTTGATGACGACGGAGGACAGTGGTGTGGTACCTGCAAAAGGCACTCCGACGCTCAAGTCAGTATAGTTCTGATGAGGTCAGTGTGATGTAATGTCAACGTAAATTGTACCTTTTTGGGCCCTCCTTTTATATGATTCCATTTAGGGTTTGATCCGAATGGACGGTAATTAGGAAGGGAATTCTTTTCCAAGTGCTTCAGTCTATTGATCAGATCGACGGTCCTATATCAGTGGCGTAAAACCAACGCGAATCGGGGGACCGTTGATGTAACGGACGTGCCAGATCGGTAGCTATAGGTCGGCCACGATCAGTGCGCGGAGTTGGGCCACGGGAGTGGTCTTAGGCTAGATGGGCTTCGGCCCAGTCCGAAACATGAGGTGATCAACCTTTTATGTAATATATCATGTATATGGTTTAATGAGGCTTGTTATGTTGGCTGGTGAGCATGAAAATTGATATATGTTTTGGTCAGTTTGGTTGGTTGAAGCTGGATTGGAGGAAAGGGAAATTAACCCGTTTGTGAGTTGTGTAAGGGCAAGATTAAAGCCTAGACCAATTTTGTTGAATATATTTCAAGACATAGATGGATTACCCCAGATAATATTGGCTGAACCATGCTGATTCATCAGTAGTGGTTTGTTTGACCATCTTTGTTTCTCTTGTACCAATTGCTTGGCCCATGTTATGCTTTGCATTTGATGATTTTTATTAATGTTGTGTAGCATGTGATTAGCTTTAGAAATTGGACTTCACTTAAGATTAAGAAATAGCTTATCATCTTATATTATGTGGGTTATGATCACTATGATTGCATGCTCATCACATGTATTCATATTTATTATATAGGGCAGTGCCAGATATATTCAATCCTTTTCATTTTACTAGCTTAAAAATTATCTGTATTATATTTGGACAAATATGATTATATTTTTAAAAGTAAAACCAACCATATTGATATGTTATGGTAGTAGTTAATTTCACTTTATCCAGTTCTCAATATCTTGAAATTTATGGTTTCAGGTGCTTCTATGTGGAAGAAAGGTTGCTTCTTATGAGCAGGAAGGTATATAAATAATGTTTCTGATGTATTTTCTACTAAAAAAACATGTGATGTGTTGGTTTGGAATATAACCACTATTCTGTTGTTTCACTGTTGCATTGGTTCATCACCTCCTCGGTTTACCTCTGCATTCTGTTTGTGAAGCACACTTTTGTTTAGGCCTCGACCTGCTAGTCTTCATTAGGCTTAGGCTTGTTATGGGCCTTAGTTAGCTTACCATTCTGTCATTTTTCGGTTATGGTTGTTGAATAACAGATTGCTTCCTCTAGCTATGTATATATAGAGGATGATAAGCAATTGTGGAACTAACTTGAAATCTGAATTCTCATAGTGAAATCTCGTTTCTTCTCCTGTCCGTGGATGTAACTCTCACACTGAGAGTGAACCACGTAATTCGTTTGTGTTGATTTCTCTCCCTCTCAACTCTTTTCTTTTGTGTTCTTGTGAGATTCTGAGAGATTAATTCCTAACAAACTGGTATCTAGAGCTCAGGCTCGATCAACCCTCCCAGTCTTCCGCTTTGCTCACGGTGGATTTTTCAAGATCCACACTGTCTCCAGTTCAATCTTGTATCGCGGTGTTTGCTCAGTTCGTGGTACTGCTCCTTCCTGCGCATCACTCTCAGTTCTTTCTTTTTTGTTTCTGCAGTGGATGTTTTCCACGATTTGTTCAAGAAAGATGTCAAACACGATCAAGATTGAAAAATTCAATGGGAGGAACAGCTTTAATCTCTGGCGTATTAAGATGCGTGCACTTCTCAAAGAACAATGGGAGGTTCTCTATGAAGTTTCTGAAGAAGCTACTGTTGTAGGTTTATGGCTCAAATTGGAGAAGCTTTATATGACCAAATCTTTGAGCAACAAGTTGTTGCTAAAGAGGAGGTTATTCAGTCTCAAAATGAAAGAAGGGTCAAAACTGAAAGAGCATCTTGATGAGTTGAATTCAATCTTGCTTGAATTGCGGGACATTGATATCAAGATGGAGGATGAAGACATTGCCATGGTTCTCCAAGCCTCTTTGGCACCATCATATGAAAACTTTGTAAGTTCCATTAGTGTTGGTAAAGAAAGCATCACTCTAGAAGAAGTCAAGACAAGCTTGTATTCTAGAGAGCTCCGAATGATGGCTTTAGGGACTGGTGATGATTCTGCTTCTGGTTTATTTGTCAAGAACTCCGCAAACATCCACAACAAGAAGAAGGGAAAGGGGAAGAATTCCAAAGGAAAGGTTAATCTGAAAGACATATGCAACTATTGCAAAGAACCAGGACATTGGAAGAAGGATTGCCCCAAGAAGAAGAATAAAGAATCAGTTGCAGCTACTGCTCAAGATGACTGTTCTTCATATTCTGATTTTGCTCTCACTGTTATTGATGATCAATCTAAGTCAGAATAGTGGGTTCTAGATTCAGGATGTTCACATCATATGTGTCCTCACAGGGACTGGTTTGCTACCTATGATGAGAAGCTTGGAGGAAATGAATCATGCAAGACTATTGGTAAAGGTTCTATCCAAATCAAAATGCATGATGATGTGGTTAGAACCTTAACCAATGTCAAGCATGTTCCTGGATTAAAAAGAAATCTCATTTCTGTTGGAGCATTGGATTCTAAGGGTTTCATATGTAGTTTTGAAGGAGGGGTAATGCAGATCAAAAACCGAAAGGGGTTAGTGGTTTTGCAAGGCTCAAAACACAGGAATTTATACATTCTTCAAGGGTCAACTCTGTTAATTCAGAAGCAGCTGTATCTATGGCAGATAACAGAAATTCTGAGAAGATGCTATTGTGGCACATGAGATTAGGGCATATGAGTGAAAAGGGGATGAAGGTTCTCATAGATCAAGGGCTGTTAGAAGGTCAACAGAGAGGGACATTGGAATTCTGTGAGCACTGTGTCTTTGGCAAGCATCACAGGTCTAAATTTCAGAAGGCAACACACAATACAAAGGCTACTTTGGACTGCATACATTCAGATTGTTGGGGTCCATCAAAGGTTCCATCTATAGGTGGAGCTAGTTACTTTCTTTACATAATTGATGACTATTCTCGAATGACTTGGGTCTTCATGATGAAGCACAAGTATGATGCTTTCAAATGTTTCAAGGATTGGAAAATTTTGATAGAAAATCAAGTTGGAAGGAAGATTAAAAGACTAAGGACAGACAATTGTTTAGAATTCTACTCTAAAGAATTTAACAAATTCTGCACTGCTGAAGGTATTACTAGGCAATATACAGTGAGGAACACACCTCAACAGAATGGCATAGCAGACAGAATGAACCGGACCTTATTGGAAAAAGCTAGGTGTATGCTGTCTAATTTAGGGCTGAAGAAGCATTTCTGGGCTGAAGCGATTGCTACAGCATGCTACATTGCAAACAGGTCACCCTCCTCATCCATTGACAATAAGACTCCAATTGAGGTATGGTCTTCCAAACCAGCTGAATATTCCAGGCTTAAAGTTTTTAGTTGTCTTGCTTATTACCATGTTAGTAAGGGCAAACTAGAACCTAGAGCTAGAAAAAGGAATCTTTGTAGGATAAGGAGAGGGTGTCAAGGGATATAGAATTTGGTCACAATCTAAAAAAGGGTGATATTGAGTAGAGATGTAAATTTTGATGAGAAATCTTTACTGCATAACAAAGCTGAAGCTATAGAATCACCAAGCAATGACCAAGCCTCCAAGCAGGTGGAGTTTGAAGGACCTGAAACACAGAATGATCAAGCTAAGCCAGGCAGTGATCAAGCAGAATCAAGTAACCAAGCAGAACCAACAGAATCTGCATCAGATTTGCAAATTCCTGCAGAAACAGAAACAGGTATTAGAAAATCTCAAAGGAGTAGAAAGGCTCCTGAGAGGTATGGTTATGAAGACATGCTTTCATATGCACTCCAAGTGGCTGAAGATATTGATTCACAAGAACCAGTAAATTTCCAGGAGGCTGTCACTTGTTCAAAAGCAGATCAATGGCCCACAGCAATGCATGATGAAATGCAATCCCTATAGAAGAACAATACTTGGAAGCTTGTGAAATTACCTGAAGGTAGAAAAGTGGTGGGAAGCAAGTGGATTTTTACGAAGAAACCAAGTATCTCCAAAGTAGATGGGATTAAATTCAAGGCCAGATTAGTTGCAAAGGGTTTCAGTCAAAGGGAAGGGGTGGACTACAATGAAATTTTCTCTCCTGTTGTAAGACACACTTCCATTCGGGTTCTCCTTGCCTTAATGACCAATTTGGACATGGAACTACAACAACTTGATGTAAAAATAACCTTTCTACATGGGGATTTGGAAGAAGACATTTATATGAGGCAACCAGAAGGTTTTAAAGAACAAGGAAAAGAGAAATTAGTATGCAAGTTGAAAAAATCATTGTATGGCTTGAAGCAATCTCCAAGGCAATGGTATAGGAGATTTGATCATTTTATGATTCACCATGGATTCAAAATAAGTCCTTACGATTCATGTGTGTATCTCAGTAAAGTGAAAAATGATTCCTATATTTACCTATTGCTCTATGTTGATGACATGCTTATAGCATCTCAAGACATGTCTGAAATTGATAGGCTCAAGTCACTTCTCAATTCTGAGTTCGATATGAAGGACCTGAGAGCTGCAGAAAGGATTTTGGGAATGGAAATCTACAGGGACAGAGATAAGAAGAAGTTGTTCTTGTGTTAGAAATCTTACATTCAGAAAGTGTTGAACAAGTTTGGCATGTCCACAGCCAAACCAGTAAGCACTCCACTTACTTCAAACATCAGAATCAGTGAAGTTCTTGTGCCTCAATATGAAACTGAAAGGGATTACATGGAGAGAGTTCCCTATGCTAGTGCAGTTGGTAGCCTCATGTATGCCATGGTTTGCACTAGACCTGATCTTGCACAAGCAGTAAGTGTGATCAGCAGGTACATGGGAAGGCCTGGGAAGGAACACTGGCTTGCTGTCAAGAAAGTGTTTAGATATCTTAAAGGAACAAGTGATGTTGGTCTTGTCTATGGGAGTGACACCACTTGTTCCCTTGCTGGCTTCTCAGATTCAGATTTTGCTGCGGATCTTGATGCTAGAAGATCCATCACTGGCTATGCATTTACAGTTGGGAAACATTTAGTTAGCTGGAAAGCTACCTTGCAGCCTACAGTAGCTTTATCCACGACAGAGGCAGAATATATGGCCTTAACAGAGGCAGCAAAAGAAGGCATATGGCTTAAAGGTCTTATTAGTGACTTAGGCTTTCCACAAGATAAAACAATTATATTTTGTGACAGCCTAAGTGCTATTTGTTTGGCTAAAGATCAAGTGCATCATGAAAGAGCCAAGCATATAGATGTTAGGTATCACTTCATTCGAATTGAAACCAAAATCAAGGTGCTTAAGGTTGATACAAAGGACAATCCAGCTGACATCATGACCAAACCGGATCCCAAGAGCAACATTGTTTGGATTTGCTCAATGTTGATAGCTGGAAATAACAGTGATTGTATGGCAGTACAAGAGAACAATTGAGTTTTGCTAATTTTCTGATAGTGGTTTGATTCCAAGGTGGAGATTTGTTGGTTTGGAATATAACCATTGTTCTGTTGTTTCACTGTTGCATTGGTTCATCACCTCCTCGGTTTACCTCTGCATTCTGGGCCTCGACTTGCTAGTCTTCATTGGGCTTAGGCTTGTTATGGGCCTTAGTTAGTTAGTTTACCATTCTGTTATTTTTCGGTTATGGTTGTTGAATAACAGATTGCTTCCTCTAGCTATGTATATATAGAGGATGATAAGCAATTATGGAACTAACATATAATCTGAATTCTCATAGTGAAATCTTGTTTCTTCTCCTGCCCGTGGATGTAACTCTCACACTGAGAGTGAACCACGTAATTCGTTTGTGTTGATTTCTCTCCCTCTCAACTCTTTTCTTTTGTGTTCTTGCGAGATTCTGAGAGATTAATTCCTAACATGATGTTTCTGTGTAAGATGCTTTCCAGTTTTCATATCAAAGCCAACACATAGCAGTAATGTCATTATTTTAATATGATATGTATGTTTAGGATGTGATTCATCAAGTCGAAGTGTTCTTGTTAAATAGAAGTATATACAACATTCAGTCCATTAAAAGAACTAAGAGGCTTTATACCATAGTCAATAAGTATTTGGATGTTAAAAAAACATTCAAAAGTATCGTAACAGTAAAAAGCAAAAACTAGTGGTTGAAGTTGAATTCATGTTCTTTAATATTGCATTGTAGCTGGTTTATGTTAGTGGTTTTGGCTGGTTTATGTTAGTGTAGTTTTGGCTGGTTTATGTTTAGTTCAAGTATACTGCATTTCAATTCTGGTTTTCATAGATCAATTCTCGCATTTGGTGTTATATTTGAAACCAATTTGGTGTGGACAAATCTGTTGCATTTGAATGTTAAACCCTTAACTTGGCTTGAAATTTATAGTCCTGCTCCCGTCATGCTCTATTACTTAATTAATTGCTTGTGTTAGTATATACTGGTACAAAACTCAAACCAAGGAGGAATGAGTAATAATTCAGATTTGGAAATATATTGAGCAATATGTTATGTTTATGGAAAATGCTAACAAGTGTCCTAATGTCACTCTTTAAGCGTGTGTTTGGTTTCAGAGAAATAAGGGCGAGAGAACCAGGCGAGAGAGAGATAGGCAAGGGAGAGGGAATCTCTTCTGTTTGGAACAGCAGAGAAATAGCACAGAGAGAAGAAAAACCTATGGAGCCCACGCATTTTCCATTTCTCCTCTCATATGCGAAGAAAGGAGGGGAGAATGGTTGCTTTCCACTTTTACCCCTGATTGAGGTTCGTAGTTGTGTCATGTACATGTCGTTCCTCAATGCGGCCAAGCTCTGCCATCAGTGGATCGCCACCATCGTCCTCACACCAGATCCGGAGTACTTGCATCGCAGATCTGTGAGAGAAAGGGACAAAGGGGGATTTTGTTCCATTTTGTTTGACTAAATATTGAAGTAGAAGTAGATAACCAAAGTGACCAAATATTGAAGTAGAAGAAGACTTGAAGTAGAAGAAGACACGAATTGGGGGAGATGGTCTCTTGTTTTGATATAAAGCTGGATGGGGGAGTGGTTGAGGAGGTCGGAAGAAGAATCTGGAAGGGGAAGTAACAACTAACAGGGGTTTGGGAATTATTTAATTAAAATAAATTCACGTTTATGCTTTTTTTCCTATGTCTAACGTAAAACAAAATAATAAAAATATTAATTAATTAAAATAAAATAAGATGTACAGTAAACTAATCAAGTAATTTAACTACAGAAATTAAAAATTAAATTAATTAACCAACATTTTCTTGGTAAATGTTTTTTATAAGAAAACTAAATTAAGAAATTTAATTAATTAATTCAAATGAAAAAATAAATTAATTTTTAGCACAAGGATATTTTTATCTTTTTATAAATTAAACACACTTCTCTCTCTTCTTTTTCACTTCCCAATCAATACCTCAAATCTACTCTATTTCTCATCTTTTTCTCTCTTCTCACACTCTCTCTTACATATTTCTCTCTTCACGATTTCCCATCTTAACCAAACATAGGCTAAGGAATCAAATATAGAAATATTATTTTGGAAGTGGTGTATTTAATTCTTTTTTTTTTGTGACTCATGGTGTATTCAATTCTTTGAAAATTTAAAAGTTGTTCTTTCTAATATAAAATTTTTATTTTTTTATTCTTTAACAAGTGCCCTAAGGGCATTCATTAACAAGAACCTATGTTTATTAGTAAATGTACTTTTTGGACCAATATTTATTTAAGAATAAAAAGGGCAAAAAAAAGGAGAGGTCCCATATAACTTTCATCTTTCTCTGGTTTGGCATGAATTGACGGTTGGAAATCATCCCCTTTGTATACTGTTTAAAAATATATTTTATTGTAACAATATGTACTTTCTTTTAATGAAATGACACTGTTTAATTTTTTGGGTCCATAGTTTATTTTTTGGAGGCAAACATTCCCGCAGCAAACTATTGAATTAAAATTAGAAAAGGGTGTCGAGACATGTTGAGCACCTGGCCTATTAGCTCAGTTGGTTAGAGCGTCGTGCTAATAACGCGAAGGTCGCAGGTTCGAGACCTGCATGGGCCACAAAATTATTTTTGCTGTGTTTATTTATTTAACGATGTAAGTTTTAAATTACTTTTTGAAGATAGAAGCATTTTGTTTAATACCTCGGTTGGTTAAAGAATTGTATTAAAAAGAGTATTCCATTTTGTGGGATACACGTGAGAGTAATCTAAACTTTCCAATTATACGATTGCCTATTACCTTGGTAGTTTTGGAGCTTTCTCCGTGATGAAACTGGAAGCATGTTTAACGTCAGAGTAATTGGCGACTTGGGGTCCAGGTTCCATTGACATGGGGTTTCTCTCACTCTAGGATAGGGTGGAGCTTCTCAATGACAAAGAGGAGCCTTGGCTTTTCGGCCTTTCCCAAGTTTTTTTACTTTTAACATATATATTTGTAATGCTTGCCACTTATAGTCCAAAACCAACTACGGCGCAGTAGAGAGTGGTTTTGCATTTGGAGTGACGTAATTCGATTCGCGTTCTATTCAATTTTCTTGCGCAAAAATAACACCCAAAACTGCTATAGGAAGGATTCAGACGTGTTCCATCTGCAAAATACAGGCAAACTAAACCACCACTCCAGCAAGTAAATATGTTACAAGATGAGCATATAAACATATATATAACTTAAATTCTTGGCTCCCTAAAAAATATTAGCCAAGCTCCGCCACTGCTCTAGGACTTTCCCATATGAGAACGTCCATATATTAGGAACACAACATGAATTTCTCTCGCAAAATATACATTTGGGAAGGAGACTTGAGATGGAAACTAATATGTATGAGTTTTGTGCCGTCAATATTACACCTTCTGACTCATGCATAAGTTATGAGAGCATTGACATTCAAAACAGAAAGAGGTTTACTGTCCAATTATTACCAGATTTTGTGGCCTGGGAACTGATGGCTGGCTAGCTAGCTTGAATTGAATACTATATTGCAAAAAAGAAAATTAAGGGAAACACAATCGTTTCCTTAGCTTTGTGTTTAGTACTCCCTCAGTTTCTTTTTACATGGCGATTTTTTAGAGAAATTTTGTTTCTAATTACTTGTCATTCTCAAAGTTTAAGGTTACATTAATTACTTGTTTGTCAATTATACACTTAACTATTTATTACAGAGAGAGAAATATGTTCTATGGAGTAATGAATAATCAAGGGTATCATAGGAAAAGACTAATAATTTCATCAAAAGCAACAAAATTCATTGGCTTCCTTGGTTTGTGTAAAACAACCTTAAAAGACATCTAAAAATGAACAGAGGTAGTAAGGGGGCATTTGTTACAGCTTTTTTTAGAATAAAATCACCTTTTTTATGTTAAAAATCATTTTTTTAATTTTAATTGTGTTTGTTTCAGATTTTTTAGAAAATGATTTTTTTTAAAAAATGATTTTTAGATTAAAAATGAAAAGCTGAAAAAAGTAGCTTCTCATTCATAAGAGTTGGAAAAATGATTTTTATAATCCTAAACAAACACAAATTAGCTTCAGATTTTTTTTAAAATCTATAAAAAATAATCTCTAGATTATTTTAAAACATAATCACTTTTTTTTAAACCGTAACAAACGGGCCCTAAATCCTACTACTATATTATCATGAATGTGATGCATAGAAACATGAAAACTGATGTTAAATTGAGGAAAACACAATTGCCCAAAAAAATTGAGTGAAACATGGGTCACCCCGAGTTTGAGGTTGGCTCTGCCCCTGTTTACAAGTGGCAAGCGAAATCTATAAACAATACATATACAAGTCATTGTTTGAGTAACATTTTGACAGGTGTCAATCAACTAACCATTCCCTTCCACAACACACTTCACAACCACAAAAAAATTTGCCACAAATGTCACCACCAAACACACAACGTACAAATGCGTCACGACAAAACACTCCTGCCATCCGACTTCAAAATTCAAATTCAAAAACACGTTTTCCTGGCCACAACCCTCTCTCTCTCACTCCTTTAGCATGTCTCTCTCACTCCCCTCTGTATTTGCTCCCTCCATCTCCCTCCATCTCACTGATCCCTCTCCTCCTCCTTCCTATAGAACACTGGCGACGGATCAGCATCTCGCGACAGGGACGCGATTCGTGGTCGTTGCTGGTGGAGCTGACTGGCGGCAGTGCTTCTGGTCGTTTCTGTTGGAGTTTGAAGGAGGAAGAGGAAGAAGCTGTTGACGGTGAACCACCACCGAAGAAACAAATTCGGTTAACGAGGTCTCTTACGAGTCCGCAACAAAACCCAGTACTGCGAACCACAATCTGAGCCATCGCTGGAGACCTCCGCCGCGCCGGAATGCTCACCCGTGAATAATCCTTCTTCTTCTTCTCACCCGGAGCACATTCGCCGAAGCCACCGTGCGCTGCCGTCCACCGCCGCGCCGGAATGGTGAGATTTTTCACCTTAGCTGGTTCGACAGACCAACTTCGACAGTTCGACAGACCAACTTTGACGACATCGTTTCAAGGCCTCCACTCCCCAGTAACCGCCTCGACAATGGGATCCTCCACTCCGGTTTCACGGTCACCCCCGACCGCATGCGCTTTCTCTCGAATCCTGGGAGAGCATTGGAGGTTGGGTTATGCCTGAAAGGACCAACTTCGATTCGGCCGGCTGCACCAACTTCGGACAGCTCGAAAGTTGATGACTTGAGGTGTAGTCGAGTTGATAATCGATGAATTTAGGAATGTTAGCATACTTAATCATCAGTATAGTCGAGTTGATCTTCCTAACAGCTTCCTTGGAGTGTATTTTAACTTTAAAAACTATCAAGGGTTGATATAATAATTCTTGCATTGTATTTTTCTTCATTGTTCAACAATCAAAGCTTGAAGGTGCAAAGCTAGCTCATTTTGTATTTCGTAAGTTTTTATTTCTATTTGTGAAGTTCATTTGGGTTCACTAATTGAATTCTACCATCCAATTCATTTGATAGTTTTTTTATTTGTTTTTTAAAAATAATTAAGAACATATCCAAACGGACCAAATGAGAAGATCGAAGCATCGAAGCATACGAATGTGCTGAACCAAATGAGAAGATCGAAGCATCGAAGCATACGAATGTGCTGAACCAAATGAGAAGATCGAAGCATCGAAGCATACGAATGTATTGTTTTCAAAATTCAAATTCAAAAACAAGCTGTTGGTCCTCAAGCTGTCGAAATCAAGATTGATCTCGACAGGTTGAGCTTGATCTCAAGCTGTCGAGATCAAGCTCAAGCTGTTGGTCCTCAAGCTGTCTAAATCAAGCTTGATCTCGACAGCTTGAGCTTGATCTCGACAGGTGTGAATAGCTGTCGAGATCAACAGCTTCATGTCAAGCTCAACCTGTCGACATCAATACCATCCATTCAATTTGAGGAGAGTCAGTTCAGCACATTCTTTATCTGACATACAGGAGAAGACGAGGGGAACACAGAGATCAAAATCATTATGATCATGACTGATGTAGCTAGAAAAATGAGGTAGGGAAAAGGGTCGAACAATTGACTTTGCTTGGGAATTACACCATAAAGCATAAACTGTAAAAGGGGAGAAACATACGGCTGCAAGCTGCTAAGTCTAATAGAAAATCAGTTTTATAGTAGCCTTAGGGTGTCTCTGACCTTGACATGAGGTATAATAGGATAATTGTCTAATGGATAAACAATAAAATAGTGTTCTTCACTGGTCAAAAACCAGCAGAATATATCAAATACTCACAAAGGGCCATATGTTCTTTGGCTTTAAATCCTGCAACACAATTTGTTACATGAAAAGGGCAATTATCTCAGCATACCTAAGGAGAGATGTAAACTGCCACACTGGAATCCGTGCAACTAATACCAGGCTATCACACAAATCAACAAAGGTGTCAATCAACTAACCATTCCCTTCCACAACACACTTCACAAACACCAAAAAATTTGCCACAAATGTCACGGTTGCAGGTCAACAATAGCTGGAACCACCTCACCTCTTTTATTTAATTTTTATTTTTTTAATGAAATGAATAGCCTCTCTTACCGTGTTCACAAAGCAAAAAAGTCAGACAAATAAACAGTGTGCACGGAACACTGTCGAGCACGTTTGCACAGAACACTGTGTGCACAGAACGTGACACTGCCATCTTTTTTCTCCACAAAACCAGATCACTCCCGTAACTATAGTCAACCACCGTTTGCCGGATTCGTCTTACATACTGTCACGGTAACCAGATCAGTCACCATCTTTCGTCCATCCCTTTCCAAATTCATAACCTAAAAGTGATGTCGACAATTGGGAAGAGCACTTACGTCGAATATAAAAAAAGTGATGTCGCCTTCGACTTTATGCTGAGCTCAAGTTCAGTTCGACTTGGAACCAAACGAGCTAGCTCATGAACCAAACGAGTCGAGCTCAAGTTCAGTTCGGTTCATTTATTTAACGAGCTCAATGAGGAGAACAAGGTGACGTCGAATATAAAAAAAGTGATGTCGACAATTGGGAAGAACACTTACGTCGAATATAAAAAAAGTGATGTCGAGTTCGACTTCATGCTGAAACTTTGACTTTATGCTGAGCTCAAGTTCAGTTCGACTTGGAACCAAACGAGCTAGCTCATGAACCAAACGAGTCGAGCTCAGTTCATTTATTTAACGAAAAAAAGTGATGTCGACTTCGACTTTATGCTGAGCTCAAGTTCATTTCGACTTGGAACCAAACGAGCTAGCTCATGAAAAACGAGTCGAGCTCAGTTCATTTATTTAACGTGCTCAATGAGGAATACAAGGTGACATCGAATATAAAAAAAGTAAAAAAAGTGATGTCGACTTCGACTTTATGCTGAGCTCAAGTTCAGTTATAAAAAAAGTGATGTCGCCTTCGACTTTATGCTGAGCTCAAGTTCATTTCAACTTGGAACCAAACGAGCTAGCTCATGAACCAAACGAAAAAAGTGATGTCGAGGTGACGTCGGGTTCGACTTCATGCTGAGCTCAAGTTCAGTTCTGCTTAGCTCAAGTTCAGTTCATTAATTTAACGAGCTCAATGAGGAATACAAGGAGACGTGCTTAGCTCAAGTTCAGTTCATTTATTTAACGAGCTCAATGAGGAGAACAAGGTGACGTCGAATATAAAAAACGTGATGTTGACAATTGGGAAGAACACTTACGTCGAATATAAAAAAAGTGATGTCGCCTTCGACTTTATGCTGAGCTCAAGTTCAGTTCGACTTGGAACCAAACGAGCTAGCTCATGAACAAAACGAGTCGAGCTCAAGTTCAGTTCGGTTCATTTATTTAACGAGCTCAATGAGGAGAACAAGGTGACGTCGAATATAAAAAAAGTGATGTCGACAATTGGGAAGAACACTTACGTCGAATATAAAAAAAGTGATGTCGAGTTCGACTTCATGCTGAACTCAAGTTCAGTTCGACTTGGAACCAAACGAGCTAGCTCACGAACCAAACGAGTCGAGCTCAGTTCATTTATTTAACGAAAAAAAGTGATGTCGACTTCGACTTTATGCTGAGCTCAAGTTCAGTTATAAAAAAGTGATGTCGCCTTCGACTTTATGCTGAGCTCAAGTTCAGTTCGACTTGGAACCAAACGAGCTAGCTCATGAACCAAACGAGTCGAGCTCAGTTCATTTATTTAACGAGCTCAATGAGGAATACAAGGTGACGTCGAATATAAAAAAAATAAAAAAAGTGATGTCGACTTCGACTTTATGCTGAGCTCAAGTTCAGTTATAAAAAAAGTGATGTCGCCTTCGACTTTATGCTGAGCTCAAGTTCAGTTCATTTATTTAACGAGCTCAATGAGGAATACAAGGTGACGTCGAATATAAAAAAAGTAAAAAAAGTGATGTCGACTTCGACTTTATGTCGACAATTGGGAAGAACACTTCGACTTGGAACCAAACGAGCTAGCTCATGAACCAAACGAGTCGAGCTATGCTTAAATGTCGAATATAAAAAAAGTTCAGTTGGGAAGAACACTTCGACAATTAGGAAGAACACTTCGACTTTATGCTTAGCTCAAGTTCAGTTCATTTATTTAACGAGCTCAATGAGGAATACAAGGTGACGTCGAATATAAAAAAAGTGATATCGACAATTGTGAAGAACACTTACGTCGAATATAAAAAAAGTGATGTCGACTTCGACTTTATGCTGAGCTCAAGTTCAATTCGACTTAGAACCAAACGAGCTAGCTCATGAACCAAACGAGTCGAGCTCAGTTCATTTATTTAACGAGCTCAATGAGGAATACAAGGAGACGTGCTTAGCTCAAGTTCAGTTCATTTATTTAACGAGCTCAATGAGGAGAACAAGGTGACGTCGAATATAATAAAAATGATGTCGAGGTGACGTCGTGTTCGACTTTATCTTTGAGCTCAAGTTCGCTCATTTATTTAACGAGAAACGAGCTAGCTCATGAACCAAACGAGTCGAACTATGCTTAGCTCAAGTTCAGTTCATTTATTTAACGAGCTTAATAGTATTAACCGGCGTTGACTTGCCTCTGTAGGAATACAAGGTGACGTCGAATATAAAAAAAAAAATATGATTCGACAATTGGGAAGAAAACTTCGACTTGGAACCAAACGAATACAATGTGTTACTCACCCGTGCGTATGCACACGGGTTTGTTACTAGTAAGTTATAAGTTATAGGCTTTAGGCATATTGATAGCAGAAAAGTCACCATCAAGTGCATTGCTAGATACTCCTTCCGTTTTCATATATAAGCAACAAAACACTTTTTTGGTTCATTAAATAACTCATGTATTTGGTCTATAATATAGACCAAATACATGAGTTATTCAATGATTATAGACCAAATACATGAGTTATTCAATAAACCAAAGAAATACTTTATTGCTTATATATGAAAACGGAGGGAGTACAAATCTATCAACGAGCAAGAAAAGTATATTCAAAATAGAACCAACAAAACTTATAAATATAACACTATCCGGTCCATTGGTAGGGTTGCAGATCCAAGATATATAGCAAATAGCAAGACACTTTGGGATAATGAACAAAGGGTAATGCTGTACTAGAGGTTGCATTGGGGGCATGTTATTTTCTGTTTTCATTTTTACTAATTAAATAAATGTCAACTTATTTTTGACAGAAAACAATGAAAAAATTCATTTTTATTATTTTATATATAAATCTTTGAAAACAAATGAAAATAAGGTCGGATTTTCATAATTAAAAATAAAATAAAAAATAAATTAAATAACCCTAACCAATGGTGATTCATTTGAGTTTTTTTTCATAAATTTAATATATACTCAAGTAGGGTATATAAAATTATTAAAATTCTATTAACTATAATTATTAATTAATTATAATATTTTTATTATTAATTAATGACATATTAAAAATTTACGATCATAATTAGTGCACCCAATTTGAATGCACAAGTATTATGTAAATAGTTTTCTTCAATTGAATTTTTTTCTTCGTTTTGCTCTTCCCATTTGCCTAGACATCAGCCTGTGTGATTTGGGCCTGTGGAGCCACATTTGTGATGGCTTAGTACAAAACTAATTGGGTGTTATTATTATCACACCCACACTCATTCCCACAGTCAGAAAAATAAAGATTGACAAAAATACTCCTATAAATCATAACATAAACTACTAGTTTACAGAAAACACATTTTTTTTTTATAAAACGTCTACTGTAAACTTGGAGTTTACAAAATAAACTCCAAGTTTATGGTTTTTTTTTTTTAAAAATGAGCGATTAGCCACAGCTAAAGTCTTGTTTGTTATGGTTGTGACCGTGGCTAATTGCACTTTCTAAAAAAAACTATATTTCGTAAACTTGAAGTTTGCATAATGTATTTTTTTAAATACATATCGTAAACTTCTTAGTTTTTATATGAGCTTCAAGTCAAAAGACAATTACACTATTATCGCTATGGGGAGCGCCTATGACACTTAAATAATTATTATGAAGTGTCCTCATAATGAGTCATCTAGTATAAATATTTCCTAATATTGCTAATTTGATATCTCCATACACATGACCAGTGAAATGTGTTCATTAATCGTCCACACAATAGTCTTTGTACATTATTGTCGTCCTAGTTGACAAAAATACTTTGACTAATGATACTTTAAGAATAACGTTCTATAGTTTAGTGAGATCTCATGATCAAGTCATACTTGATATTCCAATGAAGTATACGAAATGTATTTTTTTTTCAAATGTGCAAGTAGCCACAGTCGAAACTGTGGCAAACAAGTCCTTAACCGTGGCTAATCATGTTTGCCACGGTTTTTACCGTGGCTAATCACTCATTTTTATAAAATAATATCCGTAAACTTGAAATATTCCTTAAATGTGGCTACTTAAAAAATATGTGTTTTAGTTTATGATATGATTTATAGGGGTATTTTTGTCAAATATAAAATATGTGGGGTGGGGTAATGAGTGTGGGGGTGGTAATAATAACACCCAACTAGTTGACGTAAAAATGGCAACTTAAGTTGATTTGACCCAATATTGAGGACAAAACAAAGTGTACGACGTTTTTCCAACGGTATAACTATTGACATTGTATTTTTGTTAAAACACCCTCAAAAGATAACTTTTATCAGAAATTTATTTCTGGATGGCATAAAATTGTCGAAAAATAAACTTCCAAAATACAAAAGTTCCCGTCCGGAAGTTTACTTTCGGATCCGAAAGGGGATTGTAGTCTAGCAAAAACGGAGGTGTTAACAGTGATTGTCTTCTCCCAAAACTCTTCTACAGCTTCCGAAGTTTGACCAAGCCCAATGAGAATTAGATATTGGAAGTAAAAATGATTTTTTATTTGACAATTTTTTTTGGTAAAAAAAAATGTAAAAATGATTTTTTATTGTCCTTTCAAGTCCAGACCAACAACGGTACCGGACTGTAGCCTGTAGGAAAGCTTGCAAATAGAAAATGACCGTAGATTTGACCCCAAAAAAAAACCGTAGAAAAAGTACTAGACTGTAGGAAAGCTTGCATATAGAGTATTGAAAACTTTAGCCACTTGTCACTTTGCCTAGGAGATAAAAAAAAAATATTGAAAACTTTAGCTTTTTTTTTTGGTCAAAAAAAAAAGTAAAAATGATTTTTTATTGTCCTTTCGAGTCCTCCAGACCACAATCGGTACCGGACTGTATCCCGTAGGAAAGCTTGCAAATAGAAAATGATTGTAGATTTGAACCAAACAAAAGAAAAGACTGTAGAAAAAGTACTAGACTGTAGGAAAGCTTGCATATAGAGTATTGAAAACTTTAGCTTTAAGATATTAAATAATGTACCCATAAGAATCGTTTTATCTACCTATCACTTTTTCTTTTGGTTTGCTTAGAAAGTGATATCAGGGCAGTTAAGATCTTCGCGTACGTTTACTTTTTTGTTTCCTGTTGAATTTATGCCGAGTGGGCATATTATAATTTGTTTACCACTTTGGACTCCTTAACTTCAACCTGTTTTCTTCAGTCAAAAAGAAAACTTCAACCTATTTTCTCTTAAACATGCTGAGTAGGAGTATATGCCAATTCCAAATGATTATTTACATGTAATAAGTTGAGATATTAAAAAAAGGAGAAGATTAACTCTATTTTTTCCCCTTAAAAATAGGAAAATACTATATTAAACTTCTTATTAATTGTTGGGAAAAAATAAGCACACGACACTTTGATTTGCCCACATATGCCGAAGGATCACTAATACCAGTGTTGGAGAATCTTCACACACACAAAAGAAATAACAGAAGACACATGGATTTGCGTGGTTCGACACCTCTTGTCTACGTTCACGGAACACCTCAACAAAAATATTTCACTGTCATAAGAAAGAGATTACAAGATAGTATTGTAACCCACCCCACAATATAATAAGTTTTCTAGCACAAACTTGAAAAACCTACCCCAAATTGTGTATCACCTTACAAACCCGAATTCTCACTCAAGAGTTACAAAGAATGATAACACTCACCCGCACAATATAAGTTTTCTGGTTTGAAACTTAGAAACAAACTCTACATTTTTTTTCTCACGTGCTTGTGTTGCACGACTACCCTCTATCGGGTGCTCTCTACATTTTGCACCCCCTTTTTCTCTCCTATGTCATACCCTTTATAGAAGAAAGCAACAAATACAAGCAATATATTTTGATCTGATTCTGTTGAGATATGTCACTTATTTATTTTAAATTTATTGAGATATGTTTTCCCTTATTTCCTCTTTGTAAATGTTCCTTATTTCCTTGTTTCATCTTTTTATTGGAAAAACATATATGCGCCATATCTTTTATATATCTTCCACATATCTCACAAATAAACAAAACAACACTATATCTCATAGGTCCCACTTAGGAGAGAACCCACCCAACAAATCTCCCCCTTCTCGACTCAAGTGGGACCTCAACCATGCTTGATTTCTTCCTTCAGAGCCCCCTGCAATAGACATAAGCTCCCCCTCGACCAAGCTTCCATCTTTGTGCGTTTTCCGCTAGCATATATTGTCTATGAATATTGAAATCTTCATTGATGACACTACTTGTACTTGTACCGCTGTGATCTACCATCAACGGGACACGTCACCTGACCTCCATTGTCAGAAAGACTTTCAACACAAGGATCCACACATGGATCCACCACTTCTTCAATACTCATCTCAGCTGGTCACCTAGTCGCACCAATGGCTTTGAGCTGGTCTCCACTAGTTGCATCGTCATATTTGAATCATTAGCTTTGATACCACTATTGGGGAAAAATACGCACGTGACACTTTGATTTATCTACATACGCCCAAGGATCTTTAATACCATTGTTGGGAAATCTTCACACACACAAAGGAAATAACAGAAGACACATGGATTTACGTAGTTCGGCACCTCTTGCTTACGTCTGCGGAACACCTCAAAAAAAATCCACTATCATAAGAAAGAGATTACAAGATAGTATTGTAACTCACCCCACAATATAACAAGTTTTCTGGCACAAACTTGAAAAACCTATCTCAAATTGTGTATCACCTTACAAACTCGAATCCTCACTCAAGAGTTACATAACACTCACCCCCCACAGTACAAGTTTTCTGGTCTGAAACTTGGAAACCCACTCTACATTTTTTTCTCACGTGCTTGTGTTGCATGGCTACCCCTCTCTCGGGTGCTCTGTACATTTTGCACCCCTTTTTTCTCTCCTATGTCATACCCTTTATAGAAGAAAGCAACAAATACAAACAATATATTTTGATCTGATTCTGTTGAGATATGCCATTTATTTATTTTAGGGAAAATATCTGTTTTAGTCCCTGTAAATTTTTTTTCCCAGATTATGTCCCTGTAATTTGAGATTCGTCCAATTTTGGTCCCTCCCTTGACCAATCAGTGCTAGCATGACACATTTAGCTGACGTGGCACATGAAGTAATAGGGCAGAGTCACTAATTAGCTGAGTCACCAATTAAATAATTAAATAATTATTTTATTAAATAACTAATCAATATTTTAATAAATAAACAAATAAATAAACATAAACAGATCAAAAATCAAAAAGAGGGATTTAGGGTTCCCCCTCTCGTCGTCTCCGTTCTCTCTGAGATGCTAGTTCCTTTCCAGATCTGTTCATCAGATGTATCGATGAAGGGAGATTCAGTGAACAGAAAAGGAGAAAGCAACTCCAGTGTATATAACAACGATGCCACCCATGGCCGGTTTTCAGCTCGGGGAAGAAGGAGAAGAGAGACGATGAGAGGCGACGAGCGAACAGAGACACGGAGCGAACAGAGACAACGAACAGAGAGAACAGGGACGATGAGAGGATCGAAGCAGCAAAGCAGAAGAAGTAGCGAAGCAAAACGAAGCAAAAGATGAACTATGCAGAAGAAGATTTGGGGATTTAGGGAGACCCATGCGACGTTGAGCGAAGCAGAATGAAGAAACGAAGCAGAAGAAGAACAAAGCATAAGAAGGTTTGGGGATTTAGGGCGATTCCGAGGAGGTTCCTGGAGTTGGAGGGTATAGCTGCTTCAAAGGGTGGTTTGGTGGGTATGGCGTTGAAGTGAGAAGGAGTCCATTGTTGTTGTTGTTGAAACTGTAGCAACTGCTGTTGCTTGAGTTGTGACTGTGGAAAGGAGAAGGAAGCGATGGGTGGTGCTATTGTGGATTATTGTTTTTTGGGGATTTTGTGTTGAAGTTTTTAAACAGCAACTGTTTCCTTCTCTTCTTCGTCTTCTTCATCTTTGATTGCTGCCTAGATTTGTCATTTGAGTTTTTGGTGGTTTTTTAATTGTTGATTTTGCTTCAACAAACTCTCTGTCTATTTGTATCTCTTCAAGTTTCAATTTTTAATGATAAAGATTGAAGCTTTTGTCGAAACTTTGATTTTGGGGAATTTGATAGAGAAGATGATTATGGGTTTGTATTTGAAGATGATGATTCTTGGTTTGTATTTTAAGCAGAGAAGGGTTGTTTCTATTTTAGCATTTGGTCCCGACAATTATCCTGAAATTGTAAATTTATTTTGCCGTGTGATGTGTAAGAAATTTAGAAATAAAATTATTAAATGTTTTTAGAAATAAAATATTTTTTAAATTAATTATTTAAGTATTTAATTAGTGACTCGGCTGCCAACTGGCCATGTTGGCATGCCATGTCAGCTAAATGTGTCATGTTAGCACTAACTGGTCAAGGGGGAGCCAAAATTGGACGAATCTCAAATTATAGGGACAGAATCCGGAAAAAATAATTTACAGGGACTAAAAGTGGAATTTGCCCAAATTATAGGGACTAAAACAGGTATTTTTCCTTTATTTTATATTTATTGAGATATGTTTTCTCTTATTTCCTCTTTGTAAATATTCCTTATTTCCTCTTTTTATTGGGAAAATATATCTGCGTCATATATTTCACATATCTTCCGCATATCTCACAAATAAAAAAAACAACACCATATCTCATGGGTCCCATTTAAGAGAGAACCCACCCAACATTAATTTCATTATTTTCTTGCATTTACAACATGGGTGGTGGCCGATTCTTAATTATCTATATATATAGTTGAGTTTTTACAAATTGCAGTATTTTTTTTTGTTATACGATGACGAAAATTGATTTTGAATAAATTGGTTTTGTAAAATTGGTTTTAGTTAAAAATGAGTTAAATACAAAGTTTGGATACATTCACGTGAAAGAGAGTTCAACAAAAAAATTGTGAGTAAAAATCACTTTTGGACAAGAATTGATTTTGACAGAATTGATTTTGTAGAATTGATTTTGATTAAACGTGAGTTGAACTTAACGTGATTTATGTTTGGATACATTCACAAAAAAAGCGATTTTAAATTATTCAAGTTGTTTGGATAGTGTGGCTCAAAATTACTTTTGGGTGTGTAATTACCAAAATGGGTTTGAATATTTATATTTGTATTCTTCTTTTTGTGGATTTTTTTATTATTTTTGATTTGATTGCTTTCTGTTAATTTATTAAATACGAGGTAAAACTTAAATACCAAAATGGATTTTTTTTTGCTTTATTAAAATAAGAGGTCAAAATTTATTTAAAAACTTGTTAATTGTTAATTTACAAACGCTTTTTTTGTTGCTTCACGTTGTCTCAGGCCCAACTTTATGCCTTTATGTGAAAAAAAAAAGAACAAGGCGAGCCCATTATCCCAAACCCTGTCATCTTCAACCTAACGCCGCAATACCAGATCGAACGTCGTGGGTAGGAAGGTGATGAAGGGATGAAGGGCAAAATTGATAAAATACCTTTGGGGAAGAGGAGAATCGATTCTCCTGAACTCAGAAGCTAGGGATCCCAGCTTCAGCACAATCGCGAGTTTCATCTCAAACGCACGACGGAAGGCAGAACAAAACGCGCAGCCAAACATGTAATTTTACCTCTGAACTCACGTTCTCCTCTGTAAACTCACGTTTGATTCTTTCCAACGCAAAACCAAACAAGCACTAAATCCTTACTTCAAGTCAAAAATCAATTATAGAGACAAAATTAATTTTACTCAAGAATATCCAAACACGTCAAAATCAATTTTATGTCTCTAGAATCACTTTTGACTATGTAACAATTTTATGCGAAAAGTGATTCCAAACATTCACTTATCTTATTTTATGTAACAATAAGAACTTTTAAGTAATATAGATAGTAGTAGTATTAAGAAAAGTTATACTAGTGTACTTTGTGGTAGCGTTCTTCTAGTGGCCTGGCCTCCCTATCTAATCCCACGAGAATAGGTTTAGATTCCAATTCAATTAACCCAGCAACTTTCCCAACTCCCCGCCGCAAAGGTGGAGGTGCATGAGTGCGAGCGAGCAAACTCCCTGCTGCTGATCAAAATCCTATGCAAACCAAGTTCAGTGAGTTGTTTTACTCAAGATTACAATTTAGATTGCATCACTCAAAAAGCTTTTTCAATAGAGGAGATTATGGATATCGGAGCAATAATTATATAGTAATAATGTTGTTTCTCCGGAACTAGACACAAAGGGGTCTTTCCCAATGACTCAAAATGATTCTCTCCACCATCCATTTAAATTATTGGGGTTCCTTCATCGTATTCCTTATAAAAGAAAGAAAAAGGTTAATGAATCATTAACTAAGACTAGTCAACTGCATTGGGCTATGTTATTTTTGCCTCTTCATATTATCTGTAGCTAACGGCAGTGTTAACCGAACTGCGAAGCTAGCTCGAAGACCTTCATGTTTGTTAATTTCTATAGGTCATAATATAAATCAGTACTCCTATTATAATTAATCAGGGAATCATCAAAAAAAGTACTAGTAAATTATAATTAGGCTTAATTGCACTTTTAGTCCCTCAAGTATCACGATTGTGCGATTTTGGTCCTTCAAGTTTCAATTGCGCGAATTTGGTCCCTCAGGTTTTACGATTGTGCTATTTTGGTCCTTCATGTTCCAATTGTGCAAATTGGGTCCTCCAATTATTGCAATTAAGCGATTTTGGTCCCTTTTGTCGTTCAATTTCTAAAAAAAATATTGATGTATCACGTGTGGATATGGCCTAGCACATAATTTGATCTAGGTGACATGTTAGTTGGTTTAAAAATTTAAAAAAAATTTACAATATTTTCAGTTATAAAATGAATGACAATTGAACGGGGGGACCAAAATTACACAATTGTGATACTTAGATGACCCAATTCGCTTAATTAGAACCTAGGGGACCAAAATCGCACAATTGTGATACCTGGAGGACTCAATTCGCTCAATTAGAACTTGAGGGACCAAAATCGCACAAACGCGATACCTAGAGGACCAAAAACGCAATTAAGCCTTATAATTAATCACACATGGCGCACCAATGCTATCTAGACCTTCATTTTGTTTCTAAGATCGAATCTAGATGACAATTCATTATAGTCACACATCGATGGTGCCTACATGTTATCGACTACTTGTCTAGGGCTTATTAGCCTCTTTCTATTAGCCCACCTTCTTATAAGAAGAGCTTTAATTTTTAGGCTTAATTATAGTTTTGGTCCTCCTATGTTGATCAATTTACGATTTTGGTCCCCCATTTCTAAATTCGGACATTTAGTCTCCCAATTTTCAAAAATTCAGATATTTTGCCCAAATGCTACATTGACCACCCAGAGTCTGTGATGTGGCATCACTTGGGCTTATGTGGCACATGCCACATCATTTAATTACGCCATGTCACTTATGACCATAATCCATGTCACAATATTAATCAAATTCTGAAATATTAATTTATCATTAATATAAAAATTATAAAAACAAAAAAAAAATTCTGAAATTCTTCGCAAATCAAATTCTTGAATGCAGGGCACCACCTTAAAACAGCAACAAGAGCAAGAACAACAACAAGAGCATGAACAACAACAACAACATCATCATCAACAGCACCAACATCATCATGTTCAACACCACCAACACCAAAACCTCTCTCTCTCTCTATCCATGGAACAACAACAATATGAATATGTGAACCCCAATTTGCAATAGAACAGAAATCTCTTCTTCTTCCTCGATGCCTTCAACATCATCTCCCTACACATTGAGCTAGGTGGTTGGCTCCAACAACATCGTTGCATTGTGTCGTGGCATTCTACTACTCTTCAAATAGCAACAACAGTGGTACTCCAACATTATTGCTCAGAGAAATAAAAAATGTCTCCACCGCCGCAGTGAACATTCTCCTCTAAAATCGGCACAGAGAAATAAAAAAATGCTGAATCATCCCAAATCTCAAATCATCCCAAATTCCAGAATCATCCCAAACCATGAAGAAAACAGAAAAACAACCATGAAGAAACCGAAGATGAAGGTGAACAAGCGCAAGGAGAAGAGGAAAACGAAGATCCGAGAAAACCCTAAATCTAAATCATCATTCCTCGATTCTTGCTTCGTGTCTCAAATCTCATCAATGGCTCAAATTTCAAAACCCACTGTAAACACGCCTGAATCAACAACCATCCCCCTCCTCCTTGCTTGCGGCGGTGGACGGCAACCTGAAAAGTGACCATGGAAAAAGGACTTATTTCCAAGATGGCTCCTTTCGGAAATCTACTTGGATAGATAGAAAGAGGAGTTTGAGAGGAGGAAGAATATGTAATTATCTTGGCCAAAGGTGGCCGGAGCACGACGATGGACGTCGGAGAAGGTGGCGGCGTCTTGGAGCTTCCATGGGAAAGCTGCTTCTGGTGCACGCAGACATAGGAGCTTCTTCTGCCATTTAACATTTTAATTAATTTATTAAATAAATTTTTGTAGTTAAAATAATGAAAAAGAATTAAAAAATAAAAAATGGTGACATGGAAAATAAGTGGGTGAAATAGTCCACATCACATCAGCACCACGTCAGTTACGTCAGCTCCACGTCATCAAAATTGAGAGCCAAGTTTTCAGTTGGGCAAAATATCTGAATTTTTGAAAATTGAGGGACCAAATATCCGAATTTAGAAATAGGGGATCAAAATAGTAAATTAGTCAAAATAAGAGGACTAAAATTATAATTAAGCCTAATTTTTATTACTACTAGTTACTACTATAAAAGGCGTGCTAATTATCTTTTGTCGTATCTACCAGAGGAAAAGTGTAGTTTATTATGACGGGATTTCATTGTTTAATCAAGCACTCATTTCATCAAGTTTCCTAAAGTAGTTTTCAATGAGTTTAATAAAATACTCCCTCTTGTCTTTTTTAACTGAGACAAGAAGACTTTTTTTTTTGTCTTAAATATAAGAAATAAATATGAATTTTTAAATATATTAAATAAAAAATTTCAATTATACCCTTATTTAAGTTTTATGTTAGTGGAGATAAGTAAAGAGATACTATCATTAATTAGGAATATGAGCCACTATTTTTAATAATGATAGTTTTGGAAAGAAAATTATGTCTTTAGGTGTATTAATTAAAAAGTGATAGTTTCAATGATATTCCATGGTCGGTGTGAATTAGAGAATTTGTCTCTTATAAAAAGGATCAGATGGAGTAAAACGATTTGGTGTCATGGCCGTTATTATAAAGTTAAAGTAGCTGTAGTCAAATTAAGATTTGTTGCGATAATGGGTAATGATTTCATTTTCTTACATGACAATTTAACCTATATGGATTAAAAAGCAAATATTAAGATAATTTGGATTAGCTAGGGTATATAATTGTAAAAGATTTAAGTAGTTTACAATAAATTATAGGTTAAAACCGTTATGTCGTTTATGTATGCAAGATGTGCATTTCATTTATAACTGTTGGGATTGCTTTTACATGAATATATGCCAGTTCTAAGTTAATTAGTCAGTGTTGTCTATTTAAATAACATTCATTTGTCAGGAAAAGCTAACTAAAGTGAAACCAATTAACATTTTCATGTATTGATATACTACGTGGCTGAAGTTCTGGGCATTAGATGGTGCTTGATGTGGGCAAGTGAACAAAATATTGGTAGTATCTCTATAGAATCAGATGCTGCATCAGTTATAAGTGCATTCTAGGTGTATTAGGCTTGGCTGAGCTTGAACCTATTGTTTCTTATTGTATAGAGATCTCGTCAAAGGCTCCTCTTATTTCAATTTTTAGTGTTAGGAGAAGCAAGACACTACAAGAATGTTTGGCATTTCTTAGGGCCAAAAGCCCTAGGTAATACCAAAAAACCATAGGAAATGACTAAATTTTTGAGGGTCCATCGAGAGCCACGTGACTGTAGGTTTTTCGTTGGTAGGAAACGGTTTTCGATAGCTAAATTTGAAAAACCCTAGGAAATTTCCGAGGGCTCAAAGCCCTGAGTAATTTCCTAGGGCTCATAGCCCTCAAAAATTTCCTAGGGCCTTGCCCCTAGGTAACAACAACAAAATAAAAAAAATTAATTTATTCAGAAACAAGGTTTTAATAAAATAAAATAAAATTTAATTTAATTTAATTTAATTAATAAAAAATTTAATTTAATTATTTTATAAAATAAGGTTTTTACTGAAATACATATTCAGAATAAAAAAATTAAAAACGAAATTGAATAAATTTAAACGATGAAGTGGAAGAGGAAGAGGGTGGTGCTGGCTGAAGGTGGTGGTGCTCTGGGGTGGTGGTTGTGGTGGTCGTAGGTGGCGGTGGAGGTAGAGGGTGGTGGTTGGAAGGTGGAGTGTGTTGTGGAGGAAGGGGAGAGAGAGAGGCTGAACGAGTTAAGGTTGGGATTAGGGGCTGTGTTTGAGTAATCAAGGGTTGGTGGCGGCGGGGGAGGAGTACGGCCGAGGAGGCCGAGTTTAAGGTGGATCATGCCGGAGGGGCGACCGGAGGGGCGAATTAGGGGGAATTTGCGGATGCGGGAGAAATCGTGGATGTCTTTGAGGGGGAGGCATATGGTGGCGACGAGAGGCTTAGGAGTATCGAGGGTGAGGAAAGAGTCTTGGAGAGGGAGTGAGAGAAGGAGGGTGAAGCGCTCGTTCCAGAAGGGGGAGGTCGGAATCGTCTCCTTCCTGCGCGACAGAGTTCCAGACGCGATGATGCCATTCTCTCTTCTTCGGGGGTCGTCTCCTTCCTGCGTGATGGAGGTCCAGATCTACCGCCCCTCTCCTTCCTACGTCGTCGCTGTCGCCGGTGGCCAAACGCCGTTCTTTCTCTCTCCTTTGCTGCTAGCTGCGCAACAGTATAGCCCTTTACGTTTCCCTTTTTTTATGTTGGACTGGGTTGCAAGTTCGAGGGCCTATCCCCTCGGTTAATAACAATTTCAACAAAAAAAAATTGGCTGAGGGCTAGCCCCTAGGTATCGCCCAATTATTTAAAAAAAAAAGTCAGTTCCGACGGTTTTTTTAAGATACCAATAGGTAACTCTCATATGGGTATTTTCTTAGGGCTTTGGCCCTAGATAATTTCCTAGGGTCACAAGTCTTAGGTAATTTTTGTAGGAAATAAGCAGAATTCTTGTAGGGAGAATATAGCAACCCATGATCTAGTTGGTGTAGCAAAAGATATGTGATCTAGAACTTGGTTGGGAAATGTCCCAAACCAGATTTTACGATCTATTTGTAATGACTCTTTGTCTTTTAGTTAATTGAAATGTTTTTCTGTCAAAAAATAATAATACTAGTACTACCTCTGGTCTATCTACTATAAATATAAGCTTATAAAGGATAGAAAAAAATTAATAAACTAGACTACCAGATTTTTGCCACCTATTATTTTATAGGGGCAAATATGTCAATTTAAATAAAAATAAATCAAAATCAAAATTAAATTCACATAAAAATATTATTTTTTATTCCTACTTTTTACTTTTTTTCTCTCATCTTTCACTTTTTTTCCTCTCTCTTCCCTTCCTTCTCTCTCTCACGTTTTCTTTTCTTCTCTCTCTCTCTCTCAGGTCTTTCGCTCTCTTTTTTTTCTTCTCTTCCTTCTCTCTCTTTTCATTTTTTTATATTTTTATATAAAATCATTATAGATTTTATTATTATTTATGAATAATTATTTTTGTTTAAATAAATATCTACTATAAATAAATATAAGCCTCTAAAGAACAGGAAAAATTACTAAATTAGACTACCAAATGTTTGCTACCTATCATTTTAAATGGGCAAATATGACAATCTAAATAAAAATAAATCAAAATAAAAATTAAATTCACATAAAAAATTTATTTTTTCTTTCTACTTTTAACTTTTTCTCTCACATCTTTCACTTTTTCCTCTCTCTTCTCTTTCTTCTCTCTCTCAAGTGACTCTCTCTTTCTTTTAAACTCTCCATATCTGATCTGCACACAATAACGCCATGAATCATAAATATCAAAATCAGACGTGCCAATTTCCATGTGGTCTAGCACATTCTTTTAAATTAATCATCATTTCTCTAGACAAAAATAATAATCTAGGAACAGAAGCTGCTAAATCATAAAAAAGTTAACCATTCCGTAATAGAACTATTTTTTTTAGTGCCAAAAAAAAGAACTATTTTTTTTCATATCTACTATGAATATAAGACCCTAAAGGGCAGACAAAATTACTAAATTAGACTACCAGATTTTTGTCACCTATCATTTTAAAAGGGTAAATATGTCAATCTAAATAAAAAATAAATAAAAATTAAAATTAAATTCACATAAAAAATTTATCTACTATAAATATAAGCCCCTAAAGGACAAGCAAAATTACTAAACTAGACTACCAGATTTTTGCCACCTATCATTTTTAAGGGGTAAATATGTCAATCTAAATAATAAACAATCAAAATAATAGTCAAATTCACATAAAAAATTTATTTTTCTTCATACTTTTAATTTTTTCCTCTATCACCTTTCACTTTTTTCCTCCCTCTTCTCTTTCTTCTCTATCACGTGACTTTCTCTTTCTCTTATGGGGAAAATTACATGTTGAAGGTGTAATTTTATCGTGTTTGAGCACATATCAAATTTGTGAATGTCTTTATCATTTATAAATACTTATTTTGCTTTTTAGTCCTTACGGAGAAACATTACATGTTATCGGTGTAATTTTGTTATAAATGATAATTTTGCTTCTTAGTCTCTACGGGGAAACATTACATGTAGTGGGTGTAATTTGATCGTATTTTAACACATTTCGAATTAATAAATGTTTTTATCATTTGTAAATGATTATTTTGTTTTTTAGTCCTTATGGAAAACATTACATGTCGTAGGGATAATTTTATTGTGTTTGAAAAGATATCAAATTTGCAAATATTTTTATCATTTATAAATAATTATTTTATTTTTTAGTTCTTACGGAGAAACATTACAAGTTGTCGGTGTAATTTTATCATGTTTGAACACATATTAAATTTGCAAATGTCTTTATCATTTATAATTAGTTATTTTACTTTTTAGTCCTTACGGAAAAACATTACATGTTGTCAAGTGTAATTTTATTATAAATGATTATTTTGTTTTTTGTCCCTATGAGGAAATATTATATGTTCTGGTGTAATTTTTGCATCATTAAACACATGTTCTGGTGTAATCTTATTATCCTATATGTTATATATAGAATATTTATGATTTTGTGACATAATGCACATGTATGAGTATATATTTGTGTTTTTGACATATTTTGCAATCCTCAAATGTTTTATTTTAAATGAGTTTTGGTATCAAATGTGAAGAAAAATTACAATCATGCATTATACATTATTAGTATAACTGTTTCATCTATCATATTAGAAGAAAATTTATATTTACAGTATAAGTATAAAATAAATTTGAAGCTAATCACAGTGAAGCTTTGATTTTTATATACCTACATTTATGATGTAGTCTTAAAAAAACAAATACAAGATTTCTTAGTAATGAATACTGCGTAACCCGTGCGTAAGCACGTGTATGTTACTAGTTTATAAGAAACAAAATGACTTATTTTCTTGGTCCTAAATATAAGAAATAAAGTCTTATTTTTAACCACATTAATTGCTCAATTTCATTTTTTACTCTTATTTATTATGAGATTACTTAACAATAAAATCGCATGTTTCTCTCTCTTTCTGAGTCATTTAATGTACGGATATTTGAGGGGGGGAAATAAACTTATAGCATTATTAATAGAAATTTAACCATTTCAATGTACATTTTTGGTCTTGATGATTTTGACAAATATTTCTTATATATAGGATCTATATAGGATGGGAGGTAGTATTTCATTAATTTTCATGAAAGCATTGGCGACATTTTACATGTCTTTCTTCCACAAGTTTCTTGTGGGGTACAAAGGGAGGTGCTAATCAACCCATCCACACAGACATTCCGTGCTACCTTGATGTACTTATTACACGACAAGAGTGATCACGCTCTCTTTAAAGAGAAGCAAAGGACTCCCCCCGAATCAATAGGCCGGTGGTACAACTTTATTATTGTCACTGTTTTTTTCTTTTCTTTATTAAATTTGTAGTTGTAATTAACTTAAATTAAAATAATAATAATGCCATCATCCTACATCCATTTAGTTTTCATGATTTAATGGTCGAGCCAGCTATGAAAATTTGCGGATCGTTAGATCTGTGCTTTGACTAAACCAATTATATGTGTCTTTTTTGTAATCAGACCTTTGGTGATCCAATCTCTGGCACTTCTTGTATTAGGCCTCTTTTGATTAATGTATTCCTTTTGCTTATAGAAAACCGCAAATAAGTATGTGATAATATTGATCTGTCATTTTAATGTACACTAAAAAAATGTCATTACCGATGGTAATACCCAAAATCCATAGGTAATACGTATTTTCGACAGAATGCCATCGGTCGAAAGATAAGTCATTACAAATACGTCTCTGTCGGTAATTCCAAAATGCCGTTGATAAGTCCGTCGGTAATGACCGTATTTTTAAAAAAAATTCATTATATATATATATATATATATATATATATATATAGAGAGAGAGAGAGAGAGAGAGAGAGAGAGAGAGAGAGAGAGAGAGAGAGAGAGAGAGAAATGAGAGTAAGAAATGGGAGAGTGAAAAAATAAGGGAGAGTAAGAAAGGCTGGCCTAACATGTGTGTAGACCTAAAACAAAGTTTGAAGTGAGGCCTTTTTAAAACTAATAACTGAAAATTAGAAGTCTTTTTAGGCCTAATTAATTTTTACAATATTAAACAATACAAGAATAAATATTAAATGTATTCACATGATTGATTTTTTTTTGTTGAATTAATTAGTGGCAAAAATAGTGAGTGAAATTAATACCATGGGGCCTAAAAAATAAATATTTATATAATTAATACTATTAGTTAAATCAAAAAATAAATTTAGGACCTAAAATAATTTGAGAACTAAAGCGGCTGCTTCACTTGCAACCCCCTTGGGCCGGCCCTGATAGTAAGAAATGGGAGAGTGAAGAAATAAGGGGATGTGTTTATATAGAGGAGAGGGAGGAGAGAGGGTGTAGAATAAAAGGTTCATCTAAGGTGGAGAGTGGTTGATTGTGTTTTTTGAAGAGTGATTGGTTGAGTTGCACACGGGTCGTCATTACAGATGGGTTGTCAGTAACAGTCTGTCGGTAATTCAACAGCTGAGATTCAACGATCCAATGGTTGAAAATCAAATAAGAGGAGCACACCAATAATTATGTCTCAATTTGGTTGTCTCATTTTTATGATAGATATTTGAGGCGCAATGTGACACTTTGTAAAGGATATGTAATTCATCGGGCAAGGCTCATCTTGTGCCTATGCCCACCAATAATTATAAAATTGATCTTTTGCTTTTGCAAATAAATAAATAAATAAGAGGAGCACACAGATCGCCAACATTACCGATGACCTGGGTCATCGGTATTCAAAATTATGGCCATCAGTAACGTGTTTGTCTTTGAATTTTCATAACTTAAGGCATCATCACCGACAGACATTGTAGGTCGTCGGTAATTAAAAGATGGGTGTGGCCATCGGTAATGTTCACGCCTTAATTTGTGACGTTAGACGGGTTATATATCAAAATAAAGTAGTATGATAAAATTTTAATCAATTTTTGAATTGTATAAGATTTTATAGAATTAATCTGCTTAATGAAAATTTTCAATTAAACGATAGATTGATTAATTTCCTATTTTTTTTAAAAAAATACTAAAGATGCAAGTATGCTGACTTTGACGGAAACAGATTCCCTGCAGTAATTGCGTCACACAATTATCGATCTCGGCAGTTGGATCTCAAATCAATGGGCATAGATTGTTTAAAGCTAATTTGGTGAAGGTGTAATGTGAGCCGTCTGATCTCAAATCAATGGTCGAAATTGTTTAGTACATATAATTACGTACTTCCATTAAGTGGTGAATCCAGACCCAACTTTTTTTTTTGTTGACAGATCCAGACCCAACTTTGTCACCAGGTATTAATAGATGACTATTTAAAAGTTATTTAATTTTTTATTTTAGTTTTAAGAAATAGTAACACATTTTTTATTTTTATTTTTTAATTTTTCAAAAGTTGTGTAGTTTGAGCTCTTGAGACTCTCTCAATATAACAGTTTAGAATACCTCTGTACTCCAAGTAATAAATTTATTTACTTACAAAAAAAAGATAAAACTTAGGTCAATTTTCCTGTGTCTAGTCTGTCCTATTTCTTACTAAAAAATATCAAAAATTGTCATAAACTGCTTCAAGTGGTGTAATGTAAAATTGTCTCACTGTACCTATTTACTAAAAAAATAACTGTTTTTTTTTCGTGAGTGCAACTCGGTGAACTGTACCTATAGCACTTTTGACAAATTGACACAAGTTTTGTCAAAAAAAAAAAAAAAGTAACACATGCAATTCTTAATTTTTTTTTATTTTAGAATTGAATTTCAGATTCTCTTTTAACCTAATTACGTAGACCATTCTTAAACATCTTCTCTATATATTATTGAAACTTTATCTTTAAATTTTTATCTAAATTTAAAAAAAAAATCTGTGCATTAAAAATTAATTAATTTATAGCAATGACGTACAGGTGTGTTATATAGTCAGACCAACTCTTGTTGGACGAGTGTGATTATTTATAATTGTTTGAACAAATCGACATATCAAATCACATAGGACTTTCTCATTTATGGACGACTTATATCATATGTCGGATATGTGCGCCCAAATGGAAGATGGTACGATATGACAAATTATAAATGCTGCAACTTTCTATGCATGAAGGAATGGACTTGTCTGAATTTTGATCTAACATGGTTTTTCTTTGGATGCTCCAACTGTTGCTACTGAAATATATATGTTCTGTTCTATGGACCACATTCCTGAAGATCTCTCTGACCAACTCTCACATGACTTTTAGCCTATGTTTGGTTATCGAAAGAAATTGTGAAGAGAAAAATAAGCGAAAGAGAGTGTGAAAAGAGAAAAAAGGTAAGAAATATGATAGATTTAAGGTATTGTTTGGAATAAGAGAAGGAAAAGAGAAATATAGAAGAGAGAAATTATGATTATTACTGAAAGTACGTTATTGCCCCTACAAAACCTCCCATCAAATTTAATTTATTTTTTTCTAAATTTAGTTAATTAATTTGTTAACTTACTTAATTTGAATATTTTAGTAAATTACTAAATGATAGTCTAAATTTTTGGTTTTATTTTAAAGAATTTATTAAATCAACTAAAAAATCATTTCTCTGTACCACTACCCCACCATGCGCAATCTCATTTTTTATATAAAAATAATCGATCCCCTTTAACCTGTTCCATGTCCGTCATCTATTAACCCCTTTATTCTATTTCACAATCCACATCCTCCTGAGACATTTCTTTCCAGAGTTACTTTCATCTTCCTCCATGGTTTGTTTGAAGCTAAAGTTGCCACAGTTCAAAGAGCAAGGGAAGATATTAAAGTCATGCCCAACTGAGATTCAGAAAAGGGTAGAAAAGGAAAAAACAGCAAAAAAGTGGTCTCTCTCCCATTTCTTCGCACTTGCGCGAACAAAGCAAAAATGCAGGGGACCCACGAAATTTAATCACTCTTCGTTGTTTCTCTCGTGTACCAAATGCAAGAAGTCTGGACTCTCTTCGCTTTCTCACTCTTGCGTCTGTCTCTCATCTGCATTTCTCATGAACCAATCAAGCCGTTAATGTCTACTGCACTCTTACTTTCCAATCTAACAGAAATTAGCAATATAAATACAATTTTTAGAGAGAATAATGCTTCAAGAAGAGTTTAGAAGATTGTCTTCAAGTGTTCTGTTTTTTAATCCTTTGCTTGAAAAGGGGAATGCTGTTAGACCGATCATTACCAGTGGTCCACTGGAAAGTGGCACTGCAATTGGCAAAATCTCTTTACAGCGAAATATAATGACATGAGATAGTGGAAATTCAAGAACTGAAGGAAGTTACTGTACCAATGAAAAAAATAGTTTTTTTCTTCATTGGCACATATCATTATCAGTAACCAGAACACAGTGATATATGTATATATCGGACCACTGAAATTTAGCCTAATATTCTTGATTAATGTGAAATTATGTATTTTTGCTTATATTTGAGTCTAGAAGGAGTATATATTTTTGTTTTTTAAATTTTAATAATTTTATTTTTTAAGAAAATATAATGATTTTCACGATTGAGATTCATCCCTCCCCACTAACTACTAACTCACTAACCAGTAACCACTTTGCCAATCAAAAAAAAAGATTCATCCCTATTTGCGTAGAAGACGTGAATTCTTTCGAGTTTAATAGACATACACCGTCAGCGTAAATTAGTTTTACATGACATCTAATAAAAACTCATTATTTATCATATATTAGTGTGATGACCCGTGCGATGCACGGGGTAAGACCTGAGTGTTGTGAAACCACGTTTGACATACAAAATAGACAATAATATTTCTAAGAAAAGTGAAGAAAGATTATATGATAATTCTTCTTATAAATGCCAAAAAAATAAAGGCAGTACTTTTTTAATTGAATACAAAGTAAGATATTGAAGAAATATTTGACTATGTGAGTCAAGGTATAATTTAAGAGAGAGAAAAATATATTTAAAACTATGATGAATAATGATTTATTGTACACCAAAAAATGGTGATATTTTTTGCATTGATTTAATTTTAATAAACATACAATGCCCAATAAAAAATTTTGTAATTTAAAATTTCAAGATAGTGTAGAATTAGGCAGTAGGCATCCCCGTAATCGAATCATCCTTGCATGGAAGACATGAACAATACTATCAAAATTAGTAATCATGATTATTTTAAATAGAGAGATTATCTTTAAGGCTATGTTATGGAAAATGCTATTCTATAACTATTTGAGAAATTAACCAACTTGTTTGAAAACTTATATAATAATGAAAACATTTTAACTTATTAATTAATTGTTTTATATCGAAAACTTTTGTCACAATAAAAAAGTGCTTTTAAATTTATTAATTGATTGTTTTATTTATAGATATAGAGTAATTTTTGAAAAAATAACAAACTTTTCAAATTTTAAGACAAATGACATTATCACATAACATTGATGATGAAGGCAAGACATTGCTTTAGTATAACAGATTACTTTATTATTTTCTTTATAGTAGACTTTATTTCTTCTTTTTAAAAATTTCTCTTTTAAGTCTTTTGCTGCATCTAAAAACATAAAGTCCGCAAAAAAGGCTAGCACAAAAACTTCAAGTGTCATATATATTAAAATTTTAAAAAATACTTTTAAAAGATAAATATAAGCTTGTCTTGAGAAAAAAGATGAAAAAATGAAACTTAAAAATTGGAGAGAAAATTTAAATAATAATAAAAGAAAAATCTCTAATAAACAAAAAAATACCAAAAAAAAATTCAACCTTATTTTTATACCAAAGTAGAATTCATTTTTTCCCTAAAAGCCCTCCTTCGAGCCTTTTGTGTCACTATAATAGCTGAAAATGTAGAAACTGTAAAATAATATCAACAAACAAATTTTCTAATGCCAATTGTTAGAGAAAAAATTGTAAATAACATATTCAAAGAAAATAAAAAATGGTAGAAGTTTACCTCAAAGAGAAAAGATATAGAGGGTTGATGAAATAGCCTTTTGAATACATGAAGATATGAATATTTATAAATTACGTAATATTTTAGGTATGATTTTTAGTTCATTTGAATTCAAATTTGATTTAATTTCAATTTTAATAGATTACTTAAGTAAGACATTTATTATTTATCAAACAAAATTAAGACATTTATTATGAAATATTGTTAGAATATTGAGTGATATTTTAGGTATGGTTTAATTTGAATTGATTTAAGTAAACTAATCAGCATTATATGATAAACAATAATATTATGATTTGATTCAAATCAATACTTGATTTATATAATAAATAAAATACTTGAATTAAATTTGCTTAAAAATAATTAAAATGAAAATTGGTTTTGGATGGAAATGAATGATTCTAGAGTTGACATGTGGCATAATCCTACGTGACAAAACTCTGTTTTATAGAATATAGTAGATAGTAGATAGTAGGCAAATAGATATATTTGAATATAGGGTTAATACTGCTTTTAGTCCTTGTAATATCAGGAAAATCTAATTTTAGTCCCTGCTAAAATTTTTGTTTAAATTATACCCCTGTAATATCATATTCTCCCAGTTTTAGTCCCTCACGTTATCTTTCTATCTACGTGGCACGGTGATGTGTAAATTTTTTTACACCTAGCCATTTCAATGCTGACATAGCATAACACATTTTAAAAAATTAAATAAAAAAAATTAAAACACTGAAGCGGTTCTTTTCTCAATTCCCATGGAACAAACCCTCACTGCCACCCTACTTCTCCTCACCCTCCTCCACTTCCCATGGAACAAATCCCTCCACTATCTTTGTCTTCTTTTTCTTCTCTAGAAGCAGGACAACGAAGATCGCACACAGAAGCTGAACCAAATTCGCGCATAGATCGTGCACATGGGAGAGCTCGCGTTGCCGGAAATCGCGTCGTGCAGAGTGCCGCCACGAAGGATCTAAAGGCGCCGTAAACCCTAACCCATGGGCAAGTGTGTATCACACGAAGAGAAGCAGCGGCGCACAGAGATCAACTCTTCAGGATGCAGATCTGGATCTGGTAAATGGTTGACAGCCGCGAGCCAGAGAGAGAGAAGTGGCAAAGGCGGAGTAGGACGCCGCGAGAGAGAGAGAGAGAGGAGTGGCAGAGCAGGGAGCCAATGCGTGCAGATCAGAGCAAGCCACAACTTTTTACTTGAACCTAACCAAACTCAGATCCACAAAAATGAGGAAAAAAATCAAATCTGTTGGCGACAGTGACGACTTTGTTGAGGAGCTAATTAGTTGATGTTGGCGTAGATAACCTCTCTTTTATTTTTACACCCCCTTTCATTTAATCTCTTTACTGTTGCTACTGCTTTCTTCTCCCCCACTAGTTGTGATTTGTTAGGAGTTTTCTTTCTGTTCTTTAAAGGAGGGGGATGTGTAGGGGTGGGTGGTGGTGGCTGGAGGAAGGATGGGGAGGGCAGGGGATAAGGTGGTGGCTGTTGGGTTGAGGGAGGGAGGGGATAGGGTGAGGGGTGGGGTACATCGAAATGGTGGTAGTGGTGGCTGAAATGGTGGTGGCTGGTGGTGGGAGGAGGAAGGGAGAAGAAGAGCTGTGTCAGCATTTTTTATTTAATGTGTCAGCATTGAAATGGCCAGGTGTAAAAAATATTTACACGTCACCGTGCCACGTAGATGGAGAGATAACATGAAGGACTAAAACTGGGAGAATCTTATATTACAGGGGCAGAATCTAAACAAAAATTTTAGCAGGGGCTAAAACTGGATTTCCCTGAAATTACAGGGACTAAAAGTGGTATTAACCCTTGAATATATTACGTGAGTAAGACATTTATTATGAAATATTGCTAGAATTATTGAGTAATATTTTTCGTATGATTTAATTTAACTTGATTTAAATAAACTAATCATTGATATGATAAATAATAATCTTATGATTTGATTCAAATCAGTATTTGATTTATATAAGTAATGAAATACTTTAATTAAATTTGTGAAAAAATAATTAAAATGAAAATTAGTTTTGAGTGAAAATAAGTAATTCTGGACTTGACATGCGCATAATTCTATGTGGCACAACCTTATTTTATATAATATAGTAGATTATAGGTGAATTATTGAACTAAACGAAGAAACAAAAATCAACACGAAGAAAAAAAAACTAAACAATAAATATTATGCAATCAATCGGTTAGCTATGTAAAAATCAATATGACTTACTTATCATTTTTTTTTGTTACCATGTTATTGGTGCACAGTATCCACCAGCTTCGTCGGTAACTACTCTACGCCGGGGAACCTGGCTGGCCAGGTGCTTTTTTTTACTCAGCTTTGCCGGTCCGTGTGGTTCTCCCCTCTCAACAAAATTTTTGCCATACCCAAGACTCGAACTTGAGACCTTGAGATAGGATCCGAGTCCAGTTACCACTCGGACCAACCTTTGTTGGTTACTTACTTATCATTTTTATTACAATTTAGAGAAAAATAGAGTAAAGCTTTCTTTACATCATTATTGAAGAAGGAAGTAACATTCCCGAGAAGTTAAAAAATCATCGACTGCAAAAATCTAAAAAAGGAAAAAAGAATCAAATCAAATTACAATAAAAATCGTAACCGAACCATTAGAAGCTATAGGGATGAAAAACAAAAATATTACTTATTACTTTAGTACCAAAGCTCGAAATAGGAAATGAATCTCAACAGAAGATTCAAAATGAAGCTTTAGGGCCCGTTTGTTACGAATTAAAAAAAAATTGATTTTGATACAAAATAATTTAGAGATTATTTTTTAGAGATTATTAGAAAAATGAGAAGCTGATTTGTGTTTGTTTATAATCTTTAAAAATGATTTTTTTCTTAAAAATGATTTTTAACTTGTTTGAGTATAAGAGCTTTTATTCCTACAAAATTACAATAAAGGACATAAAAAATTATTTTAAAAAAAACATATCTGTTTAATTTTTACCTATATTTGAATACAGGAGGTTTTATTGGTAATTCTTAATTAAATATATATACTTCATATGTTAATATGAATTTTATTAACTTCAATCATAATTTTAATGCAGTTTAATTTATCATGATTATAATATATATATTTTTATCATACGAAAAGTATATTGCACTCTAAATTGTTTATTTTATGTCCTCTACTGTTGATTGTTTTGACAATTTCAGTGACATGGGGACGCTGGGACCGGGGTTCGAACCCGGGTGTTACCGTTTAGATGTGTGTGTGTGTTTATTGTTTACCATTTTTACTAGCTGACAAAAAAAATTGTTTATTTTATTTTATTGAAAAGAAATGGTAACAGAGCATGATTGATATGTCTTCTTGGACCAATTTTGAAGTACTATTCATTGTATTTTTATATTGGTATTTTTCTGGATTTATGCATAGAATAGAAGCTTCAGAGCTTCCATGTTTTGTCCACAAATATTGTGCAACGAAACATGAACATAAATGTGTAAGGCTATTTTTGTTGTAAAGGTACTTTCCGTGTTTTTGTTTTATCTTCTCTCTCTTCTATCGCAACTGATTCTCTACTGAAGCTGATCATATCAACTTTTTATTTTAACCCCAAAAATGATTTTATTTAGAAAATGATTTTTTCAAAAATCTGAAACAAACACCGTTTTGCCTTTAAAATGATTTCTTACTTAAAAAAGTGATTTTTGCACCAAAAAATCCGTAACAAATGCACTCTTAGTAGATGAATGAAAAACTAATCACTCTATACAGTAGATGATGAAAAAAAACCATTTTAAGCATTATGAACGAAAGAAATCTTAGCCAAATAAATGGGAGTATCAAAATAAAGATAGATATCTAAAAAGTATGAAACACAATTGAATATTAATCCAAAACCTCAAAAAAATAGATTGAATAGAATATGAATGAGTCTAATAATTAAGAGAGAATTATGATTGTGGGTAGAATGCCTATAATATATAGTAAAATGACTGAATATAAAAAATTGAATGAATCATACCTCTATAAAAGATGGAGTACTACCAATGCTCCACAAAAATAAAAATAAAAACTCGAAAAACCTCCAAGATTGTATATGAACCATATTGCTCTATCTTCGACGTTTTCTTTCACTTCTGTTAAGAAAAATTGTCATTGCTAGACATGCAAACAAATTAATTAAGAAAAACAAAAAAATGTACCTTCAAATTATGACATGAAACAAAATAACACGAAGAAATGAAATTTTTGTATTTTAATGATTCAGTAAATAGAGCAGAAAAAGAATAATAAGAAAAGAAGAAATGATGTAGGAAAGTCGATCAGAGAAGGAGCACGAGAATGAAAGAACCAAGGGACAACAAAGTGGAGGAAGGAGGATGAAATAAAGAAAGAATATTCCACACGCGAGAGAAAGAAACTGCAAAAGTTGAAAGAAATATCAGAAAATAAATTGGTAGAATATGATGTAAATAGCTGAATAAAATAATTAAAACAAATTTGAATTTTGTTTGAGTGGGTCATTTAATATATTTTTGGAATGATTTAATTTATTTGGAATATTTTTTATTTAAGTCAACTAATTATTAATAATATTATGATTTGATTCAATTAAGTAAGTAATTTAAGAAAATATGTTTTTATTTTGTTAGTGACAATTGATTGAGATAATGTAATAATGACATAACATTTCAGTTAGACATGACAATTTAACTGAATAATGTGTTAATTCAAAAAATAGAAAATATTAGGAAATTATTTAAATATTTATTCAATTAATATATGAATATGAATCTCATTTATAGGAGAATACAAATTATTAGTTAATGAATATAAAAAATATAAATAAATAAATAAAATAAAATAGAAGTTGCATCTTGACGGGAATTGAAATGACCAGGTTTTGACATGTGGCATGGTCCCACATATCAAAACTCTAGTTTATATAATATAGTTGATATCACATACTTTAGTAACAGTATTTCAAGTGTAACCGTCAAATACTAAACTCTCATTAAATATTAGTATAAAACTAATTTACACCAAAAATGCATATTTCTCAATTCTTTAACCCATAAAGATATATTTGACTTGTGCGTATATATATGTGGTTACAAATATTATTGGAGAAAAGAAATATTTTTCGTGTACAAAATTTTCATTAAACTCATACTTTTTCCATCGTGCGGTTCAAATGTTGGTTTTGTTTAATTGTGTTTGTACTTGTGGGTATCTACCTATCTATTCTATCTATTATCTATTATATTATATTATTATCAATATAAAAATAGAAAGGGCCGTTAAAAAGATAAAACTAAACTATCATATTTTTGACACCTATCATTTTAAAGGGATAAATATGTCAATCTAAATAAAAATAAATCAAATCTATTATCAATATATCAATAGAAAGGGCTTGTAAAAAGATAAAGCTAGACTACCATATTTTTTATACCTATTATTTTAAAGGGGCAAATATAGTAATCTAAATAAAAATAAATAAAAATAAAAATTAAATTCACATAAAAAATTAATTTTTCTACTCACTTTTAACTTTTTCTCTCTCTTATCTTTCTTCTCTTTCTCTCATGTCACTCTCTCTTTCTTCTCACATCATCTGTCACTCACTCTTTCTCTTTTTTGTGATATATTTCTCTCTTTCTCTCTTTCTTCTTTCTATTTTTTTATATTTTTATATTTTATCGTTATATATTTTTAATTTATAAATAATTATTTTCGTTTAGAGTCTCAAATATAATTGTATAGTTTTTTATCACGTATCAAAATTTATAAATATTTTTAATTATATATTATTTATAGAAGATTATTTTACTTTTGATTCTTAATGGGAGGAAACATTACATACTATCAGTATAAATGATTATTTTTTTTGTCCAGATGGAGAAACATAAAATGTTATCGGTATAATTTCATCGTCTTTTAGAATATATCAAATTTTATAAATATCTTTATTATATATTATTTATAGATGATTATTTTATTTTTGACTCTTAACGGGAAAAACATTACATACTAATTTTAGACCTCTTATTCTAATGACACATTATCTGTTGTCAGTATAATTACTTTTTATATTCTATTTTTATGAATGCTATTATTTTTTATAAATAATTATTTTGCTTTTGAGTCCTAACGTGAGAAAATAACATGTTGTCGCTATAATTTCTTTAACTTTGAGCACATATCAATTTTTATAGATGTTTTTATTATTTATAAATGATTATTTAACGTTTAAGTCTCGGTCTCGACGGGAAAACATTACATGTTCGTTATTATTTTATCGTCTTTGACACAGATCAATTTTATAAATGTTTAAGTTATTTATAAATGATTATCTATCTATCTATCTAATCAAGAAAACCCTAACCATGTTTGTTTCATCTTAGCTATATATGGTACACAAGTCACACAATTACATAAATAGTAATATTTGATACACATTTAATCTTTCTTTCACGTTCACTATAAAATTATTTAATTTTTAATACATTGAATCAAAAATATCATTTACTATAAACAATCACCATCTTAAAACATTAATCGTAACAAACAATGCGCGCCCCGTACGAATGCATAGGCATCGTACTAGTTAAAATATGAAATAGAGAAATGCTGACCTATAAATTAAGAACTTTTTAATATGGGCTATGACAATAAATACTATCGCTTTTTATTAAATTTTAATAAGTAAAATATTTAAAATTTAGTTAATGTTAAATAAAAATACATTTTTATATTCATTGAGTAAAATTTATGTGATCAACCTTAAATAAATAGTAAACAATAAATAATAATAATAAGTTCTGAGAATTAATTAGGTTTAAATAGCTCATTTTTCATTAACAATTAATGATTTAATTTTTTTATAAAAAAAAGTAGCATAACAAAATGAAATTTTAAGAATTTGAAAAAAAATGTATTTTTGTTTGTAGGAAGAGAAAACCACTACTCAGTTAGTGTTACAATAAGGCATAATTAATTTAATTATCAAATGCAAAGGGAAATGAAATCAGAAACGCATTTTTTTAAAATCACAATGTGTTTTGATATTTTTTATTTAATTCAAAACTAATTTTCGCTTAGACATCAACTAAACCCGGATTTTAAAGTCTTATACCAAGAAAAGTTATACAAGAACAAAGAAAGGTATATTGAAAAATGCAGGAAAAAAAACAATTATGGTTAGAAAAATATAATTAATCCTTAAAAAAAGATATAAGTAATCATCTCGTGTAAATAATAGGGTGAAAGTATGTTTTACGAGTATATAAATGTTTTTTTATTAAAATTTGTAGTTTCATTTACGGGTATCAGTAAATATGTAGTCCTAATTCTTAAAACTATAGAATATCAGCATCAAGCCATCACTTACCCTTTTTCTGTTTGTGATAAAAGCAAACTGTTCCGGACTGGGCCGAGGCCCAATCCAGAGATCCGCTGCCTTCTCGGCCTATTTTCGCTCGTCGATCCACCTTCCCTCGATGCCACGTTTCCACTCGTCTCTCCGCCTTCCCTCAACGCGGCCGACCCAACGGTTCTCAGCATTAAAGGAATTTAATGCCGACTTCCGGGTTTCACGGGACGGTTACACATCGACAGTAACCGTCCTCAACTCATATTTAAAGAAGACTGCGTCGAACGGTCGAGGTAATGATTTTTCTACCACCTCTTTACTCACCTCGACACACACTAACTTGAGCGTCGGAGTGTTTGCAGGTACACCACCCAACACACCGTCGTCATCCGTCGCGAGCACAACCGCACTGCTTCCCTCCGGTCATCCTCTGAAGTTCTGTTCAGAACATTGACGCCGTCTGTGGGAAATCGTTTCTGATTTCATCTTCTTTGTCGAAGTCTCCCTTCTTCACTCGATGATGACTGGGTTGAAGCATCAGGTCGCGACTAGCAGTTCCACTCCTGCGAACGCAGATCTCGAACCACCTCACCATGAACCTGTTAATTTTATCGGTGAGTACGAGGGACAGAGGAATAACCTTCCGCCTCCGCATCAGCATGACGCCGTTCCGATCGTTGCTACTCAAACCGATGCGAGCGAAGGCCAGCGCCCGTTCTCATTCGCGAGTTCCGCGAATTCATTCGAAGCCATGCCGAAGCGATGCAGGCTCAGAATCAACGTCTCGATCGAATGGAGAATCAGCAGAAGGAAATTCCCGTTCGCGTTGCCACACAGATCGACAACAGAGAAGATCGTGTTTCTCGTTCTCCTCAGAGATCGAAGGAATCCGAAAATCTCAGGTCTGTTCATCACCACCACCGAGGCACGACTCAACACCGCTCTGGGCATAGAGCAAACCGCCGTAACAATCAGTAGATCGTACTCCACCTCGCCACACAGATTCGAGGTCCGCTTGCCTCAAAACGGAAGACATGAGCAAACACACCGCAGAAGAGTTTCTTCCAGAAGTCTTTCTCCTGAATCCGATATGCCACACTCTCCACCGCGCCATCGCCGCTTCTCGACGCGCGCGTCTCATCGCGAAGGTACCACCACGAGCAGCGACTCTCCCCCAAGAAGAACCGCCTCAGCCTCTAGGCGGCGAGTAAAATCTCCTGGCCGCACCTCTCACCGCCGCCCGGCTGATTCTGTCTCATCAACCCTTCTCGGGCGATGACACAGATGACGCGTGCAAGGCCTTTGGTCCTTTTACGTCCAAGATTATGAGATTCCCGATTCCGAAGCATCTTCAAAAACCGCCCTCGTTGGACTCCTACGACAGGACCACCGACCCCGACGAACATGTTGGCTGCTTTGACACTGTCATGGACTATCGGGGCGCCTGGCGATAAAGTGCGTAATCTTTCCCTCACTCGAGAAGTCGGCCTTGTCTTGGTTCCGGACTCTTAAGAGAAATTCCATTGGATCGTGGATCGAGTTCGTCGACCGCCTCGCACATTTCACCGCATCTAAAGTCCAACCCAAGTCGACAGTAGCCCTAGCCGCGATTCAAAGAAGAAAGGTGAGTCTATCGAGACTATGTCGAAGCGTTTCAACAAAGAAGCCATTTTGGTGAAAAATGCTCGACGAGATGAAACTATACTTGCTAGAGCAAGGCCTGGTCGAAGGAAGTTTATTCAAGGTCGACATTGGTGTCGACAAACCGAGGTCCTCGACCGAAGTTCTGGCGAGCTCGTAAATTTATGAATTACGAAGAGAAGTTGATGGCATCAAAAGCCAAAGGTAAAACCCAGGAGGAAGGTGGTGGACAACGCGAGGACAAGTCGCGTAGGAAAGGAAAGTCGGGGTCCAAAGGGATATGACGAATATACCCCTTTGAACACTACCCCTAGCGCATCTTGAATGAGTGCGCGAACACCGACTCTGTGATCTTTGGAATTAAATTTCCCGAGAAGGGAAAAGAGAAGCCGAATCTTTGATAAGTCGAGGTATCGCCACTTTCACAAGTGTGTCGCACGAGACCGATGAATGTTTTCACCTGAAGGGCGTCATAGAACAACCGATCCAAAAGGACAAAGTTGACCAAATATGTGAAAGGAAAACCGAGGTTTAGAGATAGAAGGTCTAGATCTAGATCACCTCGACCTCAAAGGAGAGACTCAGCTTCTGGGACACAGCACGAAGGAACAGTTCGTGCATCCGAGGAGAGATCTCGTCCTCCTCCTGTCGCCATGGTCATTTCCGGAGGATTCTCCGATAAGGGAGGGGCGAGCATCAATTCAGCAAAACGAAAGATGAGAGAAGCGATGACCGTTTCTCGCTTTTTCCTTCATCAAGTCGGCATAAGGAAGACCACCCCTAGCCTTTTCTCGACGAAGACTTGGTGAATGGAAGGCCGAACTATTTGATTCCCTGTTGATGAAAGCCTATATGGCTAACTTTGACGTCGAAGAATCTTGATAGACCAAGGGAGCTCGGCGGATATCATGTTCTACGAGCTGGTTAAAACCTTGAAACTACCAGAAAAAGATCTCGTGCGTGCCGAGTCCGACTGGCCGTTTCAACGGTTCAAAACAAAGCCGTTGGGCTATGTGGAGTTGATGGTGACTTTTGGAGAGCAACCAATCTCCAAAAGCGTGAAGGTCCAATTCATCGTGTTACCATGCAAGTCTGCTTATAATCGCATCGCTTGACGCCCGACACTAGGTGAGTTAGGAGCTGTAACCTCGATAGTTCACCTGAAAATGCGTTTTCATGATGACGAAGACAAAGTCGTCACCATCGAAGCCGACCAAGAAGCTGCGAGGAGATGTTATATTTTATCTTTGAAGGCCGAAGAGCCAAAGGAAGAGAAACAACTCCCATCGACCAAGAAGCTTGATCCTGGCAAAGGCTGCCGCAGACGTCAATCTCACCGATTTCGGCGCCAGGATTGAGCTCGAGGATGAGATACAGGAAGGCGACCTCCTGACGCGAGCTCCACCAAAAGATTAAAAGACCGATGCACTGATGGAGAATTCATCCGAGTTCAACTAGGAAGACCAGGGAAGACAGTGAAGCTTGGTGTCGATCTCCCTGAACAGGTCAAATTGCAAATAACAGAGTGCCTGAAGTCCAATGCCGACCTCTTCGCTTGGACAGCTGCTGACATGCCAGGTATTTCTCCTGATATTGCCTGCCACCAACTCGCTCTCGATCCCAAGGCTCGCTGGGTAGCTCAAAGGCGCCGTAAGCAAGCTCCTGAAAAAGCCGAAGCCGCTGCCAAAGCTGTCGAAGACTTAATTAAGGCTGAATTCATTAGGGAGGTCAAATATACTACTTGGCTGTCAAATGTTGTATTGGTTAAGAAATCTAATGGAAAGTGGCGAATGTGTGTTGATTACACTGATCTTAACAAGGCGTGCCCCAAAGACGCCTACCCCCTCCCTAATATCGACAAACTCGTCGACAATTCCTCTGGTTTTCAATTGTTGTCTTTCATGGACGCATACTCTGGGTACAACCAGATTCCGATGCATCATGCTGATCAAGAAAAAACCGCGTTCATGACGGATAAAGGTAATTACTGCTATAACGTAATGCCTTTTGGCCTTAAGAACGCTGGAGCGACATATCAGCGCATGATGAATAAAGTCTTTGCCAACCAGATCGGTAGAATGCTGGAGGTATATATGGATGATATGATAGTAAAAACAACGAAAGAAATCGACCACGTCGTCGATCTTAGAGAAGTCTTCTTTGAAATGCGAAGACATAATATGAGGCTCAATCAGGAAAAGTGCACTTTCGGAGTTCGAATCGAAAATTTCTAGGTTTCTACCTAGCAGAGGGAATCGAGGCCAACCCGATAAATGTCGGGGTAATAGAGATGCAAAGAACCATCGTCAAAGAAAAACATCCGGCTGACTCACGGGAATACTAGCCTCCTTGACGAGGTTTATCTCAAAATCTGCAGAACATGCATTGCCTTTCTTCCGCTTGCTCGAAGGGAATTCGATTCGAATGGTCACCCGAGTGCGAAGAAGCCTTAACACGTAAAACGCATACTAACCCAACCGCCCGGTGTTGACGAGGCCGTCTCCGGAGGTCCTTTATCTCTACTTGGCGGTTGTCGAGCGAAGCTCGAGTGCCGCCCTCATTCGCGAAGCGGTGAGGACCGAACCGATCTATTTTATAAGCAAAGCACTTCAGGGCCCAGAGTGAGATACCAGAAAATCGAGAAAGTCGCTCGCCGCGATAATCGCGGCTCGGCGGCTGAGACAATACTTCTTAGCACATCCCATAGTGGTGGTGACCCGGCCAATCAAGCAGATTCTACACAGGCTGACGCTGGCGGGCGTATGATCAAGTGGTCGGTTGAGTTGTCAGTCGGAGTTACTTCGAGCCGAGACAAACTATCAAAGCCCGGTGCTTGGCGGATTTCATTGCGAGATGACTCCTGGAGCTACGTAACGTTGTTCCAAATGGGCCGGTCCATGTCGTGGATCGTCGAATTCCAAGCGATGGCGCTGGTTTGTTGCTCGAGAACGACAACGGGCCGATCGTCGAATTTTCATTGGGATTCTCCTTTCCCACCTCCAACAACCAGGCAGAGTCTGGCGTGTTTAGCGGCCTCACACCGCTCGAGACTTCTGAAGAGGTAAAGCTCGAATCGATTCTCGGCTAGTTGTGTCCCGGATAAGTGGAGAATACCAGGCTAAAGATCCACTTCTTCAAAAATACCTCGCCCTGGTAAAGAAGAAAATGGCGACTTCACCTCCGTGGAGATCGTGACACGCCCGAGAGAACAAAACGTCGGCCGACATTCTGTCCAAACTTCGCCAAAGACGAAGCTCAGAAACAACGGATCGGTAATACAAGAAACACTGGCCAAGCCTAGCATTACTGCCGTGGTTGATACCACTTATGACGAGGTACTGAGGAAACTTCCGAAATTCTGCTTTGCAATTTCCAGGCAAGTGTCGATGATCCGCCCGATGAGCCCGACAGTTGGATGACCCGTTTCAAGAATTTATTCAATTGATCGGCTACGATGATGAGAAGGAAGCGCCAAAAATCGAAAAAGGCATCTTCGTACTCTATGATCGACGGTATCTTATATCGAAGAGGGTTCTCCACCCCCCTTTTGAAATGCGTCGGCGATACCGAGCGCAATATGCACTTGCGAAGTGCATGAAGGCATATGGGCAACACCTTGGAGGGCGTTCCTTGGCAAAGAAAATCCTCCGCGCAGGTACTCTTGGCCGACCACGAGCGACGCCGATATCGTTCGTGAAGAAATGCGACAAATGCCAGAGACATGGCGATCTACACTTAGCTCCTCCTACTGAGTTAACATCTCGACATCACCATGGCCCTTTGCCTGGTGGGGTATTGATATACTTGGACCTTTTCCAATGGCTCCGGACGGGTGAAATACCTGGTCGTTCGCGGTAGATTACTTCACCAAATGGGTTGGCGAGCCCTGGCGAAGATAAGCGCAAAGAACTTGATTAAGTTCTTCAAAAGATATATTCGACAAGGTTCGGATTCCCGTGGTGGTCGCCAAACAATGGAACGCAATTCACGGTCGCGGATTAGAAAGACCTTGGAAGACCTCGACATCAAACAAAGACTTCACCTCGGTAGAACACCCCAGACGAATGGCCAAGCCGAGGCGCGACGAGTTATCTTCACGAGGTGCGAAACGAAGATTGGATGAGGCCAAGGGCAATCAAGCGTAAGAGCTTCCCCGAGTGCTCTGGGCGTATCGGACTACTCCACATTCGACGATAGGAGAATCTCCTTTTCGTCTCACATATGGGACAGAGGCCATCATTCCTGTCGAGATTGGGGAACTTAGTTGGAGAACCTCGCATCCCCAGAGTAGCGTTGACAACTGTCAGAGTATACGAGAAGAACTCGACCTCCTTGACGAATGCAGGGAGCTTGCAGCACTCAGCGAGGTCGCAGTGAAACAGAAAATCGCAGCAAGATACAACCGAAGTGTTGTACCCAGGGAATTCATGCCTGGGGACTTAGTTCTTCGACGAGCTGATGTTGGCCTGACATACAACATACTCTTTCACAGAATGAGTTCACTAGTTTTGCCAAGGTGGTCCACATGAGCTATGTGGCCGAAGAAAGCTTGAAGAAAGTGTATGATGACAGGCAAACAAGGTGGCAAGACAAGAATAAGAAGAAGATTGAGAACAAGAATGCTCAACGCATGAAGTCAAAAGGAAATTTGCACAAAGGGAAGCAAGCCCAGACTTCCAAGCCTATGGCTTACCACTCTTGCTCCAACTGTGGAAAGATGCACCGGGGAGAGTGCATGAAGGGAAGAAATGTTTGTTTCGTTTGTCATCAGCCGGGACACATAGCTAAGGAATGTCCCCAGTACACTAAAGGGAAGGGATCTAAACCCAATGATCGTACCCAAGGGAGAGTCTTTACCCTGGATGCCAAGAAAGCTAAGGGTGCTGAGAATCTGATGAAAGGTACGTGTCTTCTTCAAGATGAACCATTAGTTGTTTTGTTTGATTCGGGGGCAACCCATTCCTTCATTTCTTGTAAATGTGTTCAAAGGTTAGGGTTGTACCTCACTTCCTTACAATTTCCATTGCATGTACATACGCCTGCAGAAGGTAGTATCTGTACTTCCTTGATGTGCGAGAATTGTCCTCTTGTAATTCAAGGGATGATGTTTTTAGTGAACCTTGTGTGTCTACCCCTTGAGAGGATAGATATCATTCTAGGTACGGATTGGTCTCCACCAATCAAGTTGTTTTAAATTGTTTTTGTAAGACAATTGAGTTTCCAAAAGTGCAGCCCATTATTGAAGAGTCAAGTTATGATGTACTGGCTAGTGTTTCTCAGTTAAATCACTGTCTAGTAGAAGGTCATGCAGGATATATGATGTTACTTTCCTCAACCTCAGAGGTTAGCCTAGATCTGGACGTTATCCTTGTAGTTAATGAATTCTTAGATGTGTTTCCTAACAAGGTAATGACCTTACCTCCAGAGAGAGAAGTGGAGTTTTCAATAGAATTGGTTCCTGGCATGGGACAATCTCTGTAGCTCCCTATAGAATGTCACCCCTAGAGTTGAGAGAGCTAAAGACACAGTTGGAAGATTTAATTGCTAAACAATTCATTAAACCTAGCGTGTCACCTTGGGGTACATGTGTGCTTTTAGTGAAGAAGAAAGATGGTAACATGAGGTTATGTATTGATCACCAAAAAATCAATAAGGTCACAGTGAAGAATAAGTACCCATTGCCTAGGATAGATGATTTGTTGGATCAACTTAGAGGAGCCTCGATTTTCTCTAAGATCGATCTAAGATCTAGTTATCATCAGATTAGGGTTAGAGCAAGAGATGTTCCAAAGACTGCATTTAGGACTAGGTATGGACATTATGAGTATTTGGTTATGCCTTTCGGTTTGACAAATGCCCCGGTCGTATTTATGGACTACATGAATAGGGTTTTTAAGCCTTTTCTTGACAAGTCCTAGTCTATTATAAGGATCCTCAAGAACATGAGGAACATCTTAGGATTGCTCTAGGTACTATTAGGGATTATATCCTATTTGCAAAGCCTGAGAAGTTTGATTTTTGGCTTAGTGAAGTTAAGTTTCTAGGACATGTGATTTCTCAAGCGGGAGTATCGGTTGATCCTAGTAAAGTCGAAACAGTTCTCAATTGGGAATGACCATCCACGGTCACAGAAGTTAGGAGCTTTCTAGGGTTAGCCGCTTACTACCGATGGTTTATTAAGGGGTTTTCTCAGTTGGTGCTTCCCCTAACGAGACTAACCTAAAAGGGGGAGCCGTTTGTGTGGAATAAGAGTTGTGAGAGTAGTTTCCTAGAGCTTAAGATTCGGTTGACCTCTACACTAGTCCTGATTATCCCTGACCCAGCCTTGGGATTTGAAGTCTATAGTGATGTCTCGAAGAGAGGGTTAGGTTGTGTTCTCATGCAAAAACATCAAGTTGTGGCCTATGCTTATAGGCAGTTAAATCCTCATGAAAAGAGCTATCCTATCCATGACTTAGAGCTTGCAGCAATTATTTTTTCTCTAAAGATTTGGCGACACTACTTGTATGGTGCCCAGTTTGAAGTGTTTAGTGATCATAAGAGTTTGAGATACCTCTTTGATCAGCGGGAACTTAACATGAGGCAGAGGAGATGGGTTGAATTCCTGAAGGACTATGATTTTGAGTTGAAATACCATCCTGGCAAAGTGAAAGTAGTCGCTGATGCCTTGAGTAGGAAGTCCTTGCACGTGTCTTCAATGATGATTAAGGAAATGGAGCTATTGGAATCTTTTAGGGACCTAAACTTGGGAATATTTCCCACAAGAAACAGTCTCTTATTGTGTCACCTAAAATTTCTTGTGACTTTAGGGGCCAGATTAGACTAGCCCAAAGTTTAGATGAAGAGTTATAATCCAGCAAACATCGCCCCGGTTTCTCTGAAGCTGAGGATGGAACTTTATTGTTCCATCAAAGAATCTGTGTTCCCAAAGATGATTCTATTAAGGAGCAGATTCTAGGAGAAGCCCACAAGAGTGGATTCTCAGTGCATCCTGGTTCTACCAAGATGTATCAAGATCTTAGGCGGAGGTACTGGTAGCCAGGTATGAGAAATGATGTGGCGGAGTTTGTAGCCCAATGTTTAGTTTGCTAGAAAACCAAGATAGAGCACCAAAAGCCATCAGATCCTCTCCAGCCTTTAGAAATTCCAGAATGGAAGTGAGAAGGTATAGCAATGGACTTTGTGGGAGGTTTACCTCGCACTCAGTCAGGATATGACTTTATTTGGGTCATAGTGGATAGATTGACCAAATTCGCCCACTTTATCCCCATTAAGTCCACTTACAAGACCGCTAGGTTAGCTGAGATCTATATCAGCGAGATTGTTAGGCTCCACGGAGTTCCAACTAGCATTGTCTCCGATAGAGATCCTAAGTTTACCTCCCGATTTTGGAAGACCATCCAGCAAGTCTTAGGGACTAGGTTAAGCCTTAGCACGACTTATCATCCTCAGACGGATGGTCAGTTAGAGAGAACTATACAAACCCTAGAGGATATGCTTAAAGCCAGTGTTTTAGAGGATGACGGTAGCTGGGATAAGCATTTGTCACTGGTTGAATTTTCATATAACAATAATTATCACTCTAGCATAGGTATGGCACCGTACGAGGCTCTCTACGGTTGCAAATGCAGAACTCCTCTATGTTGGTTTGAAGTAGGAGAGAGGAAGTTGTTAGGCCTAAACCTTGTTCAAGAAACTACTGAAAAGATTCACATGATCAGGGAAAAGATAAAGACTGCCCAGAGTAGGCAGAAAAGTTATGCAGATCGTAGACTCAAACCCCTGGAATTTGATGAAGGAGAACACGTATTCCTGAAAGTCACTCCCACTATAGGTGTTGGTAGAGCTCTTAGGGCTAAAAAGTTAACCCCTCGGTACATAGGTCCTTTTCAAACTCTCAGTCGAATCGATCCTGTAGCTTACCAAATTGCTCTACCTCCGTCCTTGTCCAATCTCCACAACGTTTTCCACGTATCTCAACTTAAGAAGTACATTCTGGATCCATTTCACTCTTTGGATCATGAGTCTGTTGATCCGTTGTCGCGGACGGGTCAAATAATTAAAAATAGTAAATGTAGTAACAAGGCAATTCAACCTTGGTCGTCTCACAAGGATCTCTAATATAACAATAATAAAAAACATGTACGTACGAAGAAATAAAAATGGGGGGTTTCGATTATGAGAAACAGAATTTAAAATATGAAAATATCAATTATAAAAATGACTAATCCACTGGTTTAGGATAATTAATACTTGGATCTATCAGGGGTTTCAAAGGATTATTCTATTTCGTGATTCTATTCTTGTTTGATCATAAAATTAACTAATCAAGCGTCAATTAATTTTATAAGAATTGCTACTAGATTAAGCATCACAGAATTCAATTAATCATGAACGAGGAACAAGCGTCACAAGAACACAATTAATCTAATAACCGAATTCTAAGCGTTATAGATCCTATTGATATCTATTCGAAATAAATTAAAACAAGCGTTCAAAATATTTCAAATAATCTCAAAGAGCAAAAACGAATTTGATATAATTAAGCATCAACACTAAAAACGAATTTGCAAACAAAGATCAAAGAGATGAAAGATCAAAGAGAAAAGAAATAGAATCCGAAAATCAAAATTAACAATAATAATCAAACCTCAAGATCCTTATAAAAACTCCCTAACCAGTAAATTAATCTAAGGTCTTAGCCTTCCCTGGAAGGATTTGACAAAAACGAGATTAAGAAGGAGAAAAGATTGCTAAAACTCAAAAACGGCAAAAGATTCAAAAGTAATTAAAAGGTGCTAACCTAAGACTCTAAAAACGTATTTATAATGTCTCCTAGGTTAACCTAAGTGATCAGAAGTTATGACCAAAGAGAAGGGCCCATGACAGGTTAATTAGCCCAATAACAACTAATTACATTAGCAAATGATCCACAACTCGCAGTAAATCACGCCAGCCTCAGTAAAATGCAATGTCGGCCTTCAAAACATCATAATTGGGATTCGTTGCCAACATAAGAGTTGTAGCTCTGTTTCTTAGCTTTCCAACTCCACAAAGATCACTGCAATCGGACAAGTATAGCCCAAGTTATTGCCTACAGAAGGAACATGTGTTAGGATGTAACAAAATCCAAAAATTAGCAAATAATTTCACTAAAGCCCAATTAAGACCCAAAGATATAAAACCATGTTAAGAAGTAGTTATTAGACATGACACACAACTAAAAACACAAAGTGCAAAGCTATAAAAGGTGCATTAAAATGCATTGATCAAATTTTCCCACACTTAAGCTTTTGCACTCTGAGCAAAACTCATGGTCAGAACAAAGCAAAGATGCATTTTCAATGAACCCCAAGGATGCAAAGTGGCAAGCAAAATGCTCATTCAAGGTTTCAAGGAACCATAGCAATTATGAATAACATCTTATTACCTTCCAAGCAAACAAGAGGATAGAATAACCAAAGAATGAATCAAGAGTGATAGAATCCTCACAAGAAATAAAGTTCTCTCAAACTCTCAAGTGTCTAGGCTAATGTTTACACTCAAAGCACATCATGAAAGCTAACACTATCATAGGCTTGACAAGCCTCTAACATCCACACTTGAAGCACATGCACACAAAGATCAAAAGGTCTTTATTAAGGCTAAAATGGGGCCAAGGTCAAGGTAGGATAATTGAAAGGGTAACCAAGCTATAAAATCAAAGAGGATAGAGGCGCAATGGAAAACAATTGCCAAATAATCATGGGGGCAACTCAACCAAATTTCAATCCATTTTTCCACTTTCACACTTTCCTTCTTTATTATTACCTTTCTTCCCTTTTTATTTGCGCTTGCCAAATTTCCAATGAAGCACAACATTTGGATATTCTAAGATAACCACAACTTTGAGCACCCTCACACTTACGCAATATTTATTATCAAATTTTTTTTTTCAAAGAAAAACTCCTTTATCCCCTAAGATTGCGTCATATCATTGTTTTTCACTTTTAGGCTTGTAATGAGCTATATAACAAAGAATGAGATAAATAGGCTCAAAGGGGCTAAACAAAGGGATAATTGCAAGGTAGGCTTATTTGGCTAGTGGTTAAAAAGAACAAAAATTGCCTAGATCATTTCATTGCATGCATGTGAACAAGAGTTTCAACAAGAGTCAAGTCAAGTTCTAGAGTAACTAACAAACATGAGTGTAATCACACAAGAAAGAAAGAGAATGACAAAGTGTATTCCATCAATTATAAAGCCCAAATTTCACCAAGGACTAAAATCTATCACAAATGATGCACAATTTAGTATTCAAATCCAACTTATCATACTGAGAATGCAAGGAAGTCATCCATATCATGACACAAGATCTATTGTCCTAGAATAGTGAAATCACTCCCAACTCATATAAACCAAGAAATTCAATGAAAATGCATGCAAACATAACATTTTTTTAATAACAAAAACTCAAAACAAAAACAAAACAAAACTACTATGCTAAAAGATCTCCTCCCACACTTAAATCACACATTGTCCTCAATGTAAGCAACAAGTATAAAATAAGAGTAAGGAGTAAGGAAAGAAAACTCCCTCTTCAAGGTGGTTTTTTCAAGTGAAGCTCTTCTACAGTCTCCTCTTCTAGTGCTGGTCTCTCATGGCAAAGCTTGAGGGAGTGTCCATTGACTTTGAAGACTTTAATGGTGGCTTCACTTCTTATTCTCGCTGCACCATAAGGAACAGTGTTAGTAGTAACAAAAGGGCCGGTCCACTTGGATCGAAGCTTACCCGCCATGATTTTAAGGCGAGAATGGAACACGTGGAAGTGTTTGGTTTTCTTCTTCTTCTTCACAACATCGAAAATCAATGGATTAAGTCTTCTTTGTGGCTGCTCAATGGAGGGAAGCATTCTGGTGGATGGAGTTACATCAGAATGAGTATCTTCAACTAAGTTAGCAAGTACTTCTATTTGAAAAAGAGAATGCTCTTCCACGGGATGCTTCATAGGAGCATTAAATATGTTAAATTTAACTATGCTATCCCAAAATTCCATGGAGAGTGTTCCAGCATGGATATCAATCTTAGTTCTTGCTGTTCCTAGGAATGGTCTGCCTAGGATGATAGGTGCCCTGCTAGATTTTGTCTCTCCCTCCATGTCCAGAATGTAAAAATCTGCAGGAAAAATCAAGTCATTAACTTTAACAAGCACGTCCTCTACAAGTCCGGAAGGGTGAACATTGCTTCTGTTTGCCAACTGAATAACAACACCTGTATTCTGCAAAGGTCCAAGAGCCAGAGAGTTAAAGATAGATGTAGGCATCACATTAATGGAAGCACCTAAATCCAGCATGGCATTTTCAAATTTACTCTCGCCTACGGTACATGGAATAGTAAAAATTCCTGGATCCTTGCACTTTTGGGGCATCATGGGTTGTATGAGTGCAGAAACATTGTGACTCATGTTGACCTTTTCATTTCCCTTCAGCCTCCGCCTCCTTTTGTGTGTGCACAGCTCTTTAAGGAACTTAGCATATCTTGGAATCTGCTTAATCGCTTCAAGGAGAGGTATATTAACTTCAACCTTCTTAAATGTGTCCAAGATTTCCCTGTCCTTATCTGCCTCATCCATCTTCTTAGTTATCACAACCCTTTGAGGGAAGGGAAGTGGTATAGGCTGTGCATCATCATCTTTATCAAGAGGAGAGGTAGGTGCAGAAATCGGCTTAACATTTTTTCTGCTGCCACTTGCATTTTCTGCTGGAGGAGGTTCTGGAGTGTCAATAGCTTTGCCAGACCTGAGAATGATTGCACTGACATTTGGATTCACTACTGGGTTAGGCGGTGCAAATTGCAGAGCCCACGAGGCTGCATCGATTGATGGGAGTTGCTAGTCCCAATTTTGCCTCCAAATTCTGAATGGTTGAATCTGCTTATTCTTTGGAATTGGAGATTCTGGACTGTCATCTGTTTAACAAGGTCCTCCAATGAAGGTTCAGATTTTGCAATTTGTTGTGTTGTTTCTTTGAAATTGCCTATGGGGCGAGGTTGTGTCTGAGGCTCTTTGTGAGGTATTTCCCCATCTCAGGTTTGGATGGTTTCTCCAATTGGGGTTGTACATGTTGGAAGACAGATCATAGTTGGGCTGGGGCCTGTCATTGAATATGTTTGCTACATAGACCTGAGGAGTATTAGCATTGTCAGCTTCCTGTAATGTAGGACATGCATCTGTAGGGTGCTTTGCAGAAGTGAAAATACCACAAACTCTCGCTGCCTGAGTTTTAGTAACTGCTAACTTTTTGACCAATGAAACAAGTTCATCGAGCTTGCTCTCTAAGTTCTTATGGTCAGTAGCTTGTATCTCGTTGACTCCCCTTGTTTGCACCACTGAATTGCTTCTGGTAGTAAACTGATGAGAATAATGGACATGTTCTCAATCAGGCTTCTTGCATCTGATGGGGTCTTATCCACAAGTGCTCCTCCACTAGCAGCATCCATGAAATTTTGATCCAAAGGCAGTAAGCCTTCATAAAAATATTGGATGAACAACTGTTTAGAAATTTGATGGTGAGGGCAGCTTGCACATAATTTCTTAAATCTCTCCAAGTATTCATGCAAAGATTCTCTGTCAATCTGCTTGATGGCACATATTTCTTTTCTGATTGAAGTAGCTCTAGAGGCAGGGAAGAACTTTTCCAGAAATAACTTCTTCAATTCATTCCAGCTTGTCACAGAACCTGGTTGAAGGTAGTACAACCAGTCATTGGCAGTGTCTTGTAATGAGAATGGAAAGGCTCTCAGCTTGATGTGATCCTCCGGGACTCCTTGAGGTTTCATAGTAGAGCACACAATATGGAACTCCTTAAGATGTTTGTGAGGATCTTCACCTGCAAGACCATGAAACTTAGGAAGCAAATGTATCAAACCAGATTTAAGTTCAAAAGGTACTTCAACGTCAGGGTATTCAATGCAAAAAGCATTATAAGTAACATCAGGTGCAACAAATTCCCTTAATGTTTTAGCAGTCATGGTATCAACAATAAATTCAGAATCAGAATCAATGTCAAAGAGAGTATGACTAAATATGCTAATGCTATCAGTATCACTATCACCTATATGATCACTGCCGATGTTATTATTAGTACTAGACTTATTAAGTCTATAGAGTGAATGAAAAGTCATGTCTATTTTAAGATCAAAAGAATGCAGAATTTTAGAATTGGACCTAGTCATGCATCATGAGCACATATGAATGCAGCACAACAAATCAGAAAATACCAACAATGTCCTAATCGCTAAAACAAAAAATAAATTGACCAAACGTATCAAATAAAATATAAAAAATATAAAAACAACACCAAAAATTCCTAAAAATCAAGTAAAGATTACGCTAATTGTTTTTGGATTTTTTTAAAAACACAAAAAAATAAAAAAATAAAAAAGTGGTCTAAACGATGGAATTTTGGAATTTGAGCCTGTAGTCCCATATCAGGGATTTTCTGGCCAAATTTCAGAGCAATCTGAACAAGTTGACCGAAAACCGATTTTTCTACTAACTCAATGCCAAATCCAATGTCAAAACCTGAAACACAATCAAAACACAAAATCAAATGTTAGAGACATTAGTAGGGCTCTTGAATTGGCAACTATTGATCAGAGATTCCCGGCAACGACGCTAATTTGATCTGTTGTCGCGCACGGGTCAAATAATTAAAAATAGTAAGTGTAGTAACAAGACAATTTAACATTGGTCGTCTCACAAGGATCTCTAATCTAGCAATAACAAAAAACAAGAACGTACGAAGAAATAAAAAGAGGGGTTTCGATTATGAGAAACTGAATTTAAAAGATGAAAATATCAATATATAAAAACGACTAATCCACTGGTTCAGGATAATTAATACTTGGATCTATCACGGGTTTCAAAGGATTATTCTATTTCGTGATTCTATTCTTGTTTGATCATAAAATTAACTAATCAAGCGTCAATTAATTTTATAAGAATTGCTACTAGATTAAGCATCACATAATTCAATTAATCATGAACGAGGAACAAGCGTCACAAGAACACAATTAATCTAATAACCGAATTCAATCAAACCTACAACTAAGCGTTATAGATCCTATTGATATCTATTCGAAATAAATTAAAACAAGCGTTTAAAATATTTCAAATAATCTCAAAGAGCAAAAACGAATTTGATATGATTAAGCATCAACACCGAAAACGAATTTGCAAACAAAGATCAAAGAGATGAAAGATCAAAGGGGAAAAAATAGAATCCGAAAATTGAAATTAACAATAATAATCAAACCTCAAGATCCTTATAAAAACTCCCTAACCAGTGAATTAATCTAAGGTCTTAGCCTTCCATGGAAGGATTTGACAAAAACGAGATTAAGAAGGAGAAAAGGGGAAAAGATTGCTAAAACTCAAAAACGGCAAAAGATTCAAAAGTAATTAAAAGGTGCTAACCTAAGACTCTAAAAATGTATTTATAATGTCTCCAAGGTTAACCTAAGTGATCAGAAGTTCTGACCAAAGAGAAGGGCCCATGACAGGTTAATTAGCCCAATAATAACTAATTACATGAGCAAGTGATCCACAACTCGCAGTAAATCACGCCAGCCTCAGTAAAATGCAATTTTGGCCTTTAAAACATCAGAATTGGAATTCGGTGCCAACATAAGAGTTGTAGCTCTGCTTCTTAGCTTTCAACGCCACAAAGATCACTGCAATCAGACAAGTATAGCCCAAGTTATGGCCTGTAGAAGGAACATGGGTCAGGATGTAATAAAATCCAAAAATTAGCAAATAATTTCACTAAAGCCCAATTAAGACCCAAAGATATAAAACCATGTTAAGAAGTAGTTATTAGACATGACACACAACTAAAAACACAAAGTGCAAAGCTATAAAAGGTGCATTAAAATGCATTGATCATATGTACAACTTAGATCAAATTCGACGTATCACCCCGAACCGGCCCAGATAGTAGACCGTGCTTTCAAGACGCTCAAGAATAAGTCTATTCCCTTGGTCAAGATTATTTGGGAAGGATCTACTTCAGAAGAAGCCACTTGGGAACTGGAAGAGGAAATGCGAGACCAATATCCTTATCTTTTTCAATAGGTATGTGATTTTATCTAATTTTTTAGGACAAATTTTTTTAAAAAAGGTGGGTATTAATGTAACGCCCCGAATCCCTCAACTTTAGTTTAAAATTATGTGCATAAGCTTAGTATAGTTAATTGTGAATTTCAATTGAATTCAAGTTGATGATTATAATTGAGAAATGAGGATATTGTATCTTTGATGATCTTAAGAGATTAGATGAGTTGATAGTACCTGTAAAGTGATGTTAAGAATCGGTTAAGGATTGGATTAAGAAGGAATAGGTAGAAGGTCTCAAGATTGGGTGTTAGAACCGAGTTTTTCTGATTTTCTGTAGTGGGAATCGATTCCCATAAGCCAAGAATCGATTCACAAAGTTTTGTTTTTTTAGGAGCTGAAGTGTGAATCGATTCACACAGTCTGTGAATCGATTCACGCAAAACAATTCCCTGGGGCTTGAATCGTGAATTCAATTCCCTCACTTAAAATTCGAATTTGTCACTCCCTGACTGTGTGAATCGATTCACCTATTTTATGTGAATCAATTCACAGGCCCTTTAAAAGCAGAAAATGCAGATTTGAGGAACAGAAACGCGAATTGAGAGAGAGGGAAAGAGAAGAAGCGATTGGAGAAGGGAAAAGGGGAGAAACACCTAGGGTTTCACTATCCTAAAGGGGATTCATGGATTCATGCTAGATTTTCCTCAAATCTTAGCTTGAATCAAAGTTGGAGAGTTAAGCGTTGGATATTTTGAAGATTTGGGTTTGAACCCTAGAGGAAGAAGAAGAAGAAGAAGAAGAAGAAGAAGAAGAAGAAGAACACGAGGGAGGAAGAGAAGAGGAGCTGAGCTTCAACTCTTTTGTCTCAAATCTTTGGAGTTGGTGGTGAGTTCTTCCTCCTCTTAGGTGATGGGCACCCATAAGTCTCACATTAGGATTTTCTCATCAAATAAGTCTGAGAACGTTTAGGTTCAAAGTTAGGGTTTTGTTAACCCCTTTGATTTAAAGCTTGTATTTATGATTAATGTTAAGATTATGTAGTGGGTTTGTCTGCAAGAGGTTGGATGCTGCCCCTAACCCCCCCCCCCACAAGTGTATCTTTATGTTATGTTTGCCCTTTGATAGTTCCGTGGAGCTTCAAAGGGAAGAGTTTGGTCTATTAATGGTTAGGCCTAAGCATTGTTAATGTTTTCTCTATAATCTCGAAGTGTCTTGGTTGTAGAAATTATTAAAGAAGCATGATAAGCATAGGTTGAGATTTTAAAACGCATGTAACGTATGATTCATTTTATTTGTTGTGGAAATTTCCTTGAATAGTCAAATGTAATGAGGGTTGTAAATCCTAGTTAATTAAGTTGCATTTTTAGACATGCATTAAAGAATGAAAGATGTGATAAAAGTCACTAAGAAGTCCATGGCAAAACTCCTCAATTTATAGGAGTAGATCAGTTTGGTTAGCCTCGTGGGACGCCACTTGGACGGTTAAGACATCTAACCATCTTACCGAAAGCGTGTGATTGGGGTCTATGGATCAAAGCATATGACAACAACCCAATGATACAAAGCAAAGTAGGACTAAATGTCCTTGAATAAGAAGATGCATTGCATAGACACACATTATTCATTTTCTTGTGAATTGTATAATAGGTGGAGTGATGGTGAGGAGTCGAGGGGAGAGCTCACTGGGATTTTTATCTCACCCCGTCCTTTTATTTATTTATTTATTTCAGATCCGCAGGTTGAGAAGGAAGATTAAAGGGGCTTGAATGCCAAGGCTACTTGTATTTTGTGGTTTTGATTATGTAACACTTTAAGTGTTTGATGCAAAAGACAATGTATTTGTATTAAATCCTTGGAAGGTTATGTAATTAGGATTAAGGACCTTGTATTATTTAAACTTGATGTATGGTTGAAGTTTAAATTCTCTTAGGATGACTGTATCTAATGATAACGATCTTACTTTCAAGTATTTTGAATGTATGGTGTTACATGTGTCATTCATACCGAGCAAAAGCAACGGATAGATGTGTAAAATTGTTGCAAAAATAGGTTGCCTATGGCGAACCGATATTTCTATTAGACCACACACTTTGTGGCTCAACTCAGTCTAAAATATATCTACCCAGACCAAGCCTGAATTTCTACAAAGTAAAGTATCTTAAATTTCTAAAAATTTGCATAAAATACAAGTCCGACGGGTCAACTATTCCTGTCCAAAATGACTTAGCTTTTTTTGGGGATGTAATCAAGGAGTCCAACCCAGCCTAAAACACGGGCCCATCGAACCGAATCAACAGTGACAACTCTAGCTACAAAAACATTGGACCAAATGCAAATTAACAACCCACTGTTGTGTGGTTGAGTTAGACCTGAAATCTAACATACTTGACACATTATACAAGCATTCCATTGACAGGGGATCTCCCAACGGGTGAAACCCTTTCCCTAAGTATGCTAGGGTTTTATTGCAGGAGTGCCCCTCGCCGTCGTTGGTACCTAGATTCGCTAGGTTGATTGTCGATGGTCCAACGTCGCTATTTCTTTGGTCGCTGCGTCACTCTTCCGCCAGATCCTCTCACCTACCTCCCTTTATCCAGAATCGCCCCACTCTCGCATATGCCTCGACCACCACCCTGTCTCGGAGATGAGGCCTCAAGGTCCTCTTTCTCCTCCATGACTTTTCATCTCTCACATGGTGGGGGTGAACCACCACCTTCATCACTAACGGAGGGCACCCGACCCACTCCTGAGATACCACCCCTTCACTAACCCAAAACCCCCACCCCACCAGAGCCACCACCCCTTTACTACCTCCATCCCTCTCCCATCTTCGCCACTTCCCCCCGTCTGGCTTCACTTCAGAATCTTCAGATCTCCTAAGCACAGACCGCCCACTCTTCTTCGTCAAGGCTAAGTCTTTCCCGCAACAACAATATGGTTGTTGAAGATGATTTGATCCAACAGTCACTTTGTGTGGTACACCTAAGGTAGAGCCTCATTAGATTCCATCATATCTTATTCCTTCATCCTCATCTGCCAACCCTCTTTTCTTAGTCTTAGTGGCAAGTGATTGAAAGTGTGGAGCCGAGGTATTAGATGCCATGAAGCTTGTTGGTTAGAGAAGACATCTTTGAGGGATAGTGTTGGATTTTTGCAAGATGGACAAGTGGTAACATTGTTTTGATCTGTTGGATTTCTTGATTTATTGTTGCTAGTGTGTTTTGAGCTTGGTTCCTGGCTTTTAGGGTTTGGAGTCTTGTTGCTTGGTCTTGTCCTCTTTGATTCTAGGTTTCTCTTTGCTTTGTCCTTTCAAATAACTCACTCTGTTGGGCGGATTCCTTTTGGTGTGCTCTTGTTTTGAAATCTGATCTTTAGAGTTTGGGTTCTACTGGTTTTGCCCCAGATACCTTTGATATCACGACAGATATAGAAGCAAAACCAGTGTGGAAGACTACGGTTTGACACTTCCTTTCTCTGCTCGAATTCATGCCCAGCTGTGGAGGCTGCAAGCAAGACATAGCCTGGCGATTCAGAGAAGACGCAAAACAGGCCGGGTGGAGAAGTTAATAATTCTAGTCTTTCTAAGTTTGGTGTCTGAGATCTCATGGGCCATACCCTTTAATTTGTGTTGTTATAGTATTAGAAATGGGGGCATTACCAGGAAGAGTCATAGAATTAGATTTCGTGTAGCTTAGGTCTTACGAGTTCTTATTAGTCTAGTAGAGTCGAATCTTAGGTTAGTAATAGATGTGTTTTCGGTACTCTTGATTGAGCTCAGACAGAGGTCCTATTTTATATTGCTAGACTTTGGTTAAGACTTTGCATATGTTGTATGTTTAGATTGACATGTTTTTTTGTAGATGTCGTATGGCTAGGGCTTTGCCCTTGCAATGAATGATACCATTGACCAAAAAAAAAGAAAAAAAGAAATACTTGACACATTATGAACTAAATTGCATAAAAGTTGAGTGTACGAATCCCACTAAGTTTGCACTTTTTGGATAATACTGCAACTCCCAAGCTTAACAACTGTGACAACCACACTAAAATTTCAATGGAGCCGCCACCAATATTTATTTTTTAGGAAAACATTGGAAAACCTATTTTTTGGATATTTTTGAATTTAACGATGAAAAAAGTCTTTGAACCAGATTTTGAGTTCGGGAGTTGGTTACGCATAGGAAAAGTACTAGCACCCTTAAAGCGCCCATAAAAACGGTACCTTTAATTATTCAAAAATTTTTTTGCCTAAAATTGATTCCCTTTTTGGTTTTATTAGCAATAATGCCTAAAAACTAATTTATTTAAAAAAGGAAAGTACTTCGTTTCAAAAAGAAAACTTTATTATTATTTTTGTTAGAATCCAGAAAAATTCCTTTTTTAATATTATTACTTCATCCTTTTTTTAAAAATAACACAAAATGAAAAAAAAGGAAACTTTGGAAAAGAAAATAAACATGATTTCGATTATGTTAACTTATTAAAGAAAAAAACATATAAATGAAAAAGGTAGAAACTTTCCTTTTTCGCTTTGATGCCCCTCTTAATGAGAAATTTGCAAGTCGGACCCTACAAGGTTTGGCCCCATTGGGAGCCCAAACCCTAACACTAGCTTCGAGCCCCACATGATGTAAAATGAGAAGATAAATAAAAAAACTCAGCAGCAACAAATAAACACGATCCAAATAGAAAGATAAATAAAAAGTTAATAAAAAATAAAGCAAGCTAAAGAAATATAATAGAATAGATTAAGGCTAACAATCTGAATTGCTATTACAGATCAAAAAAGAAAAAGAAATAAGAGAAGGAGATGAAACCTGGGCGAACAACTCGGGACCCAGAAATTTACAGGGTAGCAAAAAATTAAATCCACCTAAAACTAAAAGTGTTTGTTTTTCTTTTGCGGCCTCACAAAGATCTCAGCAGCAGCCTTGCTCTCGCTTTTGTCTCTCCTCAGATTCAAAAATCAACTTCCCTTTTTTTTGAGATCCAGAACGCTCTCTTGGTGACTCTTTTCAGATCCCGAAAACTCTTCTCGGTTCGCTTCCCCATTTTTCTCCTCTTTGAGAGGCTTGTATAGCATTCTTCGAATCTGTTACAGAAACAAAGAAAGATCAGGATCATAATAAACTGGAAATAAAAGGAAATAAATGAAGAAAAAGATAATAGAATCACTCCCTGATTTGGTTCTGGATGTCCATGTTTTCCTCTCAACCGAATCTCCATAAATCTGAGACATATTATCGAAAAAAGGGGGATTTTGGTGTGATTTGGTTTGAGATTAAGAAAGGGAAATTTGATTGATTCTCCAAAATATGCTTTCTAAAAAGGAAAGGGATAGAAGATGATCTTTTGCCTTATTTTTTTATTTTCTTTATTCATTCTATGAGACCAAAAATATTATTTTATTTATTTTTTTATTTATTTAATATTACTACTACTAATTTTAATAAGCGAAAATAAATTAAAAGAAAGAGGCCGGACAAAATTAGGGTACGACAGCTGCCCCTCCTTAATTACATTTTACTCGAAGGTCTTTGTGCATTCGTTGTAAAAGGTAATTAAGGATAAATGACTCTAATTTTGTCCAAAACGAAATTGTTTGAGGATGCGAGATTGGCTCCCGACTTTGCTTTGGGATTTTAGGTCTAATTCCTAGTGAATTCCCGGTAAGGCATAGGTTTAGTTCCTAACTCTTACAAAATTGGTGAGAGATTCTAGGTTCGATTCCTAGTGAATTCTCGGTAAGGCATAGGTCTGGTTCCTAACTCTTACAAAATTGATGAGAGATTCTAGGTTTGATTCCTAGTGAATTCTTGGTAAGGCATAGTTTTAGTTCCTAACTCTTACAAAATTGGTGAGAGATTCTAGGTTCGATTCCTAGTGAATTCCCGGTAAGGCATAGGTTTGGCTCCTAACTCTTACAAAATTGATGAGAGATTCTAGGTTTGATTCCTAGTGAATTCTCGGTAAGGCATAGGTCTGATTCCTAACCCTCACATCTTTGGTATTGATTACTTCCCTGCTTAGGGAAAGTTTAGGGTGCGAGCTTCTTCGTCACTCGACACAGGTTTGGGTCAGATTTCCAACAAGGGTAAGTCAGGTTCTTAACTTTTGCTAAAAGGTACGGATTGGCTACCCTATTTAAGTAAGGTCCGAGATATGAGCTTCTCTGTCACTCAATATGGGTTCGGGTCAGATTCCCGGCAAGATGTAGGTCAGAATCCTAACTCTTGCTAAAGTATGGACTGGTTTTCCTATTGCAGGTGAACGTCCAGGGTACGAGCTTCTCCGTCACTCGAAGCTTGATTGTCAGATTCCCGACAAGGTATAGGTCAGATTCCTAACTCTTGTTAAAAGGTGTGGATCGATTTCCATAATTGAGGAAGATCTGAGACGCGGGTCAGGTTCCCGACTAAAGGCTTGGGTCAGATTCCCAGCAAATTGTAGGACAGGTTCCTAACTCTTGCTAATAGATTGGGTAGGTTGAGTACTAGTTCTTACTGAGTAACAATAGACCAACTGTATGCAGTATTAGAGAGGGTGGGTCGATGGACCCGAAAACCTTGATGGTCATGCAGGATGCAATGAATGGTATGCCATGCATGTAATGAAATGTTTTTTTTAGGTGGGTCGTGGACCCAAAAGTATTGATAATTATGCAAGATGCAATGAATGGTATGCCATGCATGAGTATTATTTGCTTTGAAAGATTTTTGATTTCCCTGAATTCCTTTTGAGGACGCTGCCCCTAGACTCGTGGGATGATAACTTTCTGTCGGATTGCTTGTCCGAATGGTTGACTTTGTACTGCACAAAGTTTGCATATTTGCCCCTTGATAAATCATTTTATGGATCCTCAAATTTTCAGCTTCATGCCTTGAATATCCTTGGGAGGATTAGATTGACAACTTTGATCCATAGAGATTTTTCAGTGTCCCTTGGGCCTTCGTCCAGCCATGTGAGGAAAGATCTATGTAGAGACGCGGATCACCTTGTGTAGTTCTGAAACTGGAACGAAATCTTGAATGCGAAGCTTGTAGACGATGGGCTCAGCTTTTGCCCCCAGCTTCTTGGTTTCTGTTTAGATTTGTGAGATACAATCTGGGCTGACATGTTTGTGAATTTGACCCTAACTTTTGCCTAGGCCGCTCTTTGCGAGTTTTCAACCTAGCGGGTCGCTCTAACTTTTGCCTAGACCGCCCTTTCAGGTTTTCAGCCTAGCGAGCATTTTATTTATACTCTTTTTTTTTTTTTTTTTTTGGTAAAGCAACTACATCGAGGAGTTTATATGGATTTCCTCTTTCAAAAGTCAAGTTTTGAGAAAATATGAGCAATTGGACTTTAATCAGAATGGACTTTATTAGGGTTGTAACGTGGCCAAGGTTTAAGGGCTATGAAAGAAAGTATATTTCAGGATCAAAATTATTTAAGGGTTTATAAAAACAAGGATCTTTAGTGCCAAGATGTACTTTGATGGTTGCTAGCATAATTGTCTTGTTTCGCTTTTGCATTCATTTTTTTCTTTGCAAGCGTCTTGATAGTTGTATTTGATATTTGCTTGCTTGCTTTGCTCTTTTTTTTTAATAGACAAAATTTAATGGACTGTTGTGCTAGCCTTCAATGTATGGGTGATCCTTGTTTAGGGTACTTGAAAAAAAAATTAGGCTCAAAAGGGGTAGCAAGGGATAAATATTTTTTATATTTTTTGGATAGAGAAAAACGGTCAAACTTCATCTCAAAACCTTATTGCTCAAATTTTCACAAAAATTAATTTTTGATAATTGTGCATTTGTTTTACCATTTTATTTTATATTTTTCTTAACTACTTTTTTTTTATCCGGATTTACCATGTATCAAGAAGGGAAGTTAAAAAATTCAAATTGCATTTCTATTGATGTATTGAAAAGATAGGAACAAAGTGGGCCCTTTACAAGATATGCCCCAGGGCCTCGGGCAAAGCGTAAAAACAAATGAAGGTTGTTTAAACAGGGCTATTCCTTGAAGTTTTACAACTTGGTGTTGATCAGAGCCCAATAATTCTCAATGGAGTGGCCCACTGCCCCAGTGCATGTCGTGATGAGCATCATTTGTATCATCGTTTGTATCTTCTTCCTGCTCTAGACCTATACTGCGCAATGGCTGTTGAGCTTCGAGATTGCCAATCCTCCCGCTTGTTATCCCGGCTTCCACTCTTTCTCCGACAACAACTAGGTCTGAGAAGCTTGAAGAGACATTTCCCATCATCAGATCATAGAAAGGTTGTTGAAGTGTGTCAGTGAACGTGGTAACCATCTCTTTCTCAGATAGCGGAGGTTCCACTTGGGCTGCAATCCCCCTCCATCTTAGGGCATACTCTTTGAAGCTTTCATTGCCCCCTTTTGCCATGGTTTGCAACTGGGAGCGACCAGGAGCCATGTCCATATTGTATTTATATTGTTTGATGAAAGCTTTAGCCAAATCATTCCATGAGTTGATTTTGCTCCGCTCTAATTGCATATACCAGCGTAGGGATGCCCCGGTAAGACTCTCTTGGAAGAAGTGGATTAGGAGCTTATCATTACTGGAGCAGGAGGCCATCTTCCGGCAGTACATGATGAGGTGGCTTTTTGGACAAGTTAAACCTTCATACTTGACGAACTCAAGAACTTTGAATTTTGGAGGAATTACCATGTTCAGGACCAAACATGCTTCTGAAGCTTTGAACCCAATATGATTTGCCCCTTCAATTGCTTTCAGCCTATCTTCCACAATTTGGAGTCTCTCCTGATCTAGGGGGTCTCCTGATGGGCCATTGGAAGCCTATCGATACTCATTAGTGCTGATGGAATGGTTCTCATTAATGGTCAATTTTGCACCCAAGTTCTGCAAGAGGTCCAATATCTTGTCCATTTTACCCTTGATTTGGTCGAGTTCTTCTCTCATCGCTTGCTGATTCTGTTCCAACAAGTCCATGAGTCTAGATTGGGCTCGGGTCCGGTAGGGATGCAGGGAAAGCTTATTTGTATCTATTTTTCTGTTGAGGGGGAAAAATAAGTTGTGTTATGAAGATGCCATGATTATGCATGTCATGTACATTTTATGCAAAATAATATGATGGATAATGGAGAAACAATTTTTTTATTTTTTTCTATAAAAATAAAATGAATGCAAGGATAATGAAAAATGTCGCTAAAAAAAAGAGAAAATGCTTTTTTTTTTCGAAAATTTATTTTTTAGAGGGAAAAAGAATGAGAAGGAAAAATATTTTTTGAAACTGTGTTTTTTTTTTTTGCAAAGAAGAATAACAAATAATATTTTTTAGAGAAAAATATCATTTATTATCTTTCACAATTTTTGAAATGTGAATGGAAAATAAATTGATGAAGGAAAAACGGGCAAAGTGTGCCCCTTGTGATGTAGGCCGGTATTTCCTAAGATCTTAGGTCATACGACTTTTGTCACGTGAAAAATGGGATAAGGTATGCTCCTTTTGTGATATGGGCCGGTAGCTCCTTAAAAAGGGTTTATGGTTCACATAAGTGTCTTTCCATTGGGTGGATTTAAGTTACTAATCTAAAAGGTCCCTAGAGCCAAGGGTCCCACTTGAGAATGTCACCACCAATAATAGGTATACTATTAAAGGATGATTTTTTTCTCAAATAGAGCCAAACTCTAGGTGAGGCATTCATAGGAACCCACTGGCCGTACGTCCAGCAGAGCACCCATTACACAGCCTCTACTAACTTAAGGTTCACTCGGGCCCGGCTATAGGGCACCCACTCATAGTGTGTGTAAATAAAGTGTATAAAGTGAAGTGTGTGAAGGAGCAAACTTAAAACTACCCACTGCAAAATAAATAAAACAATATATACATGGTGACTATCCTAAAGTTCATATATACATGTGAAACAAATAGAATGAAGCAAAATTAGAACAAATAAATCAAAGATAAGAATAAAAGAAAGAAAAGGGAAATAAATCATATAATAGGCAAACAAATTAATTCAAACAATTTTAAGGCCTAACTCTCTAAGGTCCCCAGTGGAGTCGTCAGCTGTGACAACCATACTAAAATTTTAATGGAGCCGCCACCAATATTTATTTTTTAGGAAAACATTGGAAAACCTATTTTTTGGATATTTTTGAATTTAATGATGAAAAAGGTCTTTGGACCAGATTTTGAGTTCGGGAGTTGGTTACGCATAGGAAAAGTACTAGCACCCCTAAAGCGCCCATAAAAACGGTACCTTTAATTATTCAAAAAAAATATTTGCCTAAAATTGATTCCCTTTTTGGTTTTATTAGCAACAGTGCCTAAAAACTAATTTATTTAAAAAAGGAAAGTACTTCGTTTCAAAAAGAAAGTTTTATTAGTATTTTTGTTAGAATTCAGAAAAATTCCTTTTTTAATATTATTACTTCATCCCTTTTTTAAAAATAACACAAAAATAAAAAAAGAAACTTTGGAAAAGAAAATAAACATGATTTCGATTATGTTAACTTATTAAAGAAAAAAACATATAAATGAAAAAAGGTAGAAACTTTCCTTTTTCGCTTTGATGCCCCTCTTAATGAGAAATTTGCAAGTCGGTCCCTACAAGGTTTGGCCCCATTGGGAGGCCAAACCCTAACACTAGCTTCGAGTCTCACATGATGTAAAATGAGAAGATAAATAAAAACTCAAGCAAAGAACAAATAAACACGATCCAAATAGAAAGATAAATAAAAAAGTTAATAAAAAATAAAGCAAGCTGAAGAAATATAATAGAATAGATTGAGGCTAACAATCTGAATCGCTATTACAGATCAAAAAAGAAAAAGAAATAAGAGAAGGAGATGAAACCTGTGCAAACAACTCGGGACCCAGAAATTTACAGGGTAGCAAAAAATTAAATCCACCTAAAACTAAGAGTGTTTGTTTTTCTTTTGTGGCCTCACAAAGATCTCAGCAGCAGCCTTGCTCTCGCTTTTGTCTCTCCTCAGATTCAAAAATCAACTTCCCTTTTTTTTGAGATCCAAAACGCTCTCTTGGTGACTCTTTTCAGATCCCGAAAACTCTTCTCGGTTCGCTTCTCCCTTTTTTTCCTCTTTGAGAGGCTTTTATAGCATTCTTCGAATCTGTTACAGAAACAAAGAAAGATCAGGATCAAAATAAACTGGAAATAAATGAAGAAAAAGATAATAGAATCACTCCCTGATTTGGTTCTGGATGTCTATGTTTTCCTCTCGACCGAATCTCCATAAATCTGAGACATATTATCGAAAAAACTGGGATTTTGGTGTGATTTGGTTTGAGATTAAGAAAGAGAGATTTGATTGATTCTCTAAAATATGCTTTCTGAAAAGGAAAGGGATGGAAGAGGATCTTTTGCCTTATTTTTTTATTTTCTTTATTCATTCTATGAGACCAAAAATATTATTTTTATTTATTTATTTATTTATTTAATATTACCACTACTAATTTTAATAAGCGAAAATAAATTAAAAGAAAGAGGCCGGACAAAATTAGGGTACGACAACTACCAAACTAGACCACATGCTCTATCAATTGGTTTTGCTCCGGAAATACCAACACTTAAACATAGAAAGCAACATGAGGTATCTCATTAACCTTAAACCCAAAAGCAATATCAAGTTTTATAATTAAATTTTTATAAAATTTTGAACATAAATATTAATGTAATGTATTGAAATCTACGTTTTAATTAAAATAAATATTTACTGGTATTTCACCTTTTTGTCTTTTTTTTACAAAAAATTATATTTGTTCTCGAGTGTGAGTATAAAGGTATCGCTGCCACTAATATGGGTATGTCTTAATGGAGGCTATTGGTGCACTATCCACAAGAGCAGGTTCTGAGAATATTGATGCACTATCCACGAGAGCAGGTTCTGAGAATGTTACTGGTGCACTATCCACGTGAGCATGTTCTGCTGCATGAAGATTGCTCAGCTGCTCCTTGACTGCGCAATATCAACAGCTTCCATAATTGAAAGTAGAGCACATGTTTTGTGTGTTTTGTATCAGCTAAAGATCAGCTGTTATTTATGTGTAATTAGCTGTCAATTAAGATTAATTAGTGATAACTCCTCCTAACCTTTAGCAATCTGTCTGATTTTTGTTCCTCAATTTGTAACTATAAATAGATCCTTTGATTAGTAATCAATATATGAAAACCTATTTTCTATATGGTATCAGACTAGCATTTGCTTCACAACACTCTATATTCGACCTTCTCATTGCACCCTCGACCAAATCTGATTCCACTGAGCTGAAAGAACTCATGGAATTCAACACAAACACTCAACTTCCAATCATGCTTAATGGCACCAATTACCCGGCCTGGTATAAACAGGTCAATTCTCTCCTTATAGCCTGTGATCTTGAAGGCTATGTCACCGGCACAACCGCGTGCCCTCTTGCCACTATTGGCACCGGCGACTCTGCAACGCCCAACCCTGCTCGTTCCTTATGGATCAGACAAGATAAGCTCATCTATCTTGCTCTTCTTGGCTCGTGCGACTTAGAAGCACGCTCAGTCATGGCTGTCACTGATACTTCTCATGATGCTTGGGTAGCCCTTGCACGTGCCTTCTCAAATAGATCTCAATCTAGGATCATGTCACTCAAGGAACGTCTCAGTTCCATAACCAAAGGCAATGCCTCTGTCTCCTCTTGTTTGCATTCAATTCGCAACATTGCTGATGAACTGGCTCTCATTGGTCATCCTATTGATGATCTTGAAATGGTTATTCATGCCTTGAATGGACTCGGATCAACCTTCCGGGAATTCACTGCTGCCATTTGCACTCGTGATTCACCAATTGCCTTCAATGAACTTTATGACAAATTGGTGGATTTTGAGATGTACTTGCAGCGGGAAGACCACCTTTCAACACCTGCTCCTGCTACTGCCAACCTTGCTCAGCGTCATTACACTAGTAATGGCCGAGGACGCCATCACAGTGGCCACAACAACAACCATCATACTCATGATCCTACTCCCGCCAACACTACGAAGCCAACATTCAACAACACTATCATCTGTCAGTATTGTGAGAAGCCTGACCACTCAGCAAAACAATGCTACAAGATTCATGGCTACCCCAATAAGCCACGCAATCCAACTGCCCATGTAGCGCATCCTCCACACTCATCTCCACCTTCATGGCTTTTTGATTCTGGCGCATCCCATCACATTACAAATGACAACAGCAATCTATCCATAAAGGAAGACTACCATGGCATTGATAATCTGCAAGTTGCAAACGCTAACCAACTTCCCATTAAACATATTGGTTCCACCACTATTTCCACTAATGGCCCTCCCTTAAAGCTTTTGGATATTCTTTATGTTTCAAATGTTACTCAAAATTTGATATCTGCTTCACAATTGTGCCAAACTAATAAGGTTTCTATTGAATCTTTCCCTTGGCATTTCGAGGTGAAGGACTTACGTACGTGTTGTGTGAAATAATAACACAGTTATGCAAGTATACACAATCGTAACAAGTAGTAAAGAGTAAATCAAGATCGTTCCCACGAGAATTGATTAATTGCTTTCACAAGTTTATCCAATAGTAAGTGAGTTAGTGAGTAAATAATAAAAACAGAAAATAAACATCAAATTTTTATGGTTTTAATAACGGAACAAAAAATAATTAAGCAAGTGATTTGAGAAAAATATGGATAAAGACAGTTAGGAATTAGTTCATTCATATTTCCACCAGGTTGGTTTCAGTGCCATAAGTCAGTGCCATTTGGCACCTGGGCGCAGGGCACTAATGTGTGTGTCTTTCAGCACTTTCACCAGGGTTAAGTAAAGGGTTCCTTATGTCTAAGCCCCCATTATGTTCCCCCTTGTCTAGTTAATGTGGCCAAGAACACCTTACAAGATAGATTTCCTATGTCTAGTTTAATCAAAATCAATTAAAGTGTCCTTTAAATTGATACCCCTTATATTGCCTCATGAAATCAGCATGTTATCACCTTTCCGCATCTAACATACAAGTACCTAACTAAAGTTGATCAGGCTCAAGTTAAATATGTAAGTAATAAAATCGTATGAGACAAAGATACAAAGGCAAAGACAAATAGACATTCACCAACCAGGTTTCAATACAAAATCACTTCATCCTAACCTAAGAAAGTTAGCTCATAATGAGCCTAAAAATAAAACAACAGAAACTGGTGCCAAAAACAGAATCCATGGCACTAGAGTAAGAGTTTAGAAACTATTACAGCTATGGAATAAAAGCGATGTAATTGCTCCCAGCTTTGTGAGCTCGAGAACCACTCCTTAAACAGCAATGTCTTGCTGAATCTGCTTCACTCTGTACTGAACAAGTTCCTTCTCTCCATGGACAAAGCTAAAAGCTTGAATTAATGGTGTTTGAAAGGGAAGAGAAGAGATGCGGCTGCTTCTTTTAGAGGAGACATATGCTGCCCTAGCAGAGAAAATTAGAACCAACCTCCTTTCTTAATTAGGTCATTGTCTTTATATAGACTCTTCCTTAAATGGGCTAACATTGTGGATCCCCATAAAGATGCTGTCTTTGGGCCCAAAAATGAGAGCTTTTGTCCTGTAGTGAGCTGAGAGAAATTGTAGTATGATAGGAGGGGACCACCAAAAAGGCATGCTGCAGCAACATATATGAGGACAGAGTCCTTTGTTTAGCTCCAATGAAAGATCACACGTTCTTTGCTTTAATTCCTGTGGGTCATTATCAACACAGTACCGTGGCATGGCACCAAACTTGGCACTGAGCAATTTTCATAAAAATCCTGCACAATGTCAAAACACATCAAAATGCTCACAAAAGCACCAAAATGCCTTAAACAGCTCCAAACAAGGGAAATCACGTTATTTACATAAATCTAATAAATAAAGGATCTAAATTACTCTTAAACTCACATGATTCATAGTCATAAAAGCATAAATAACTCTTATTTCTAAGAGTTATCAGTACGAAGGAGATCCTTCTGCGAGGACTGAATGAAGACAATGTGTACAGGTTCAAACCAAATGCATCTGCCTCACACACTTCTGTTGTCCTATCCAACCCTTCACCTAAACTATGGCACCACAGACTTGGCCACTCAGCATCCCCAACTTTCCTTCACGCACTTAAGTCAAGCAATATTTCCTTTTCTGGTTCACCAAACAAATGTCTAGATTGTCTTTCCAATAAGAGCCATAGGCTCCCATTCTCAAATTCCACTATTTCTGGTTCCTATCCATTAAAAATTTGTACTCCGATGTATGGGGGCCTGCTCCAATAAACTCAATTGATGGTTTTTGTTACTATGTATTTTTGTGGATCATTTTTCCAAGTATGTTTGGCTTTATCTGCTAAAACTCAAATCTGATGTTTCAATAATTTTTTCAGTTTTTAAAAACTTGGTGGAAAGACAATTCAACTCTAAAATCAAAACCCTTTACTCTGACAATGGCGGCGAGTTTATCAAGCTTCGACCATTCTTACAAACCTATGGCATCTCTCACCTAACAACCCCACCACATACCCCTGAACATAACAGTCTCTTTGAACGTAAGCATCGTCACTTAACTGAAACTGCTCGATGTTTACTAAACCATGCCTCGCTTCCCCCCATTTTTTGGACCTTTGCTTTCCAAACAGTAGCCTACCTAATCAATCGCTTACCCACCCTAGGCCTCAACATGACCACACCACACCATGTGCTTCTTAAAACACCTCTAAACTACCACAAACTCAAAACATTTGGGTGCCTCTACTTTCCCTGGCTCAAGCCTTACACAAACAACAAGCTTGAACCAAGGTCTGAACCATGCCTATTCCTTGGCTGTAGCCTCACACAAAGTGCATACATTTGTTTCAACTTCAAAACCAACAAACTCTATCATTCCAAGCATGTCCAGTTTTTAGAAGATATTTACCCATACTCACCAAACTCAAACATTTCATCTCCCTCCAATCCATCCCCTTCAAACTCTCAATAACATTCCTCTAACTCACCCATTGATTCTCTTCCCTTAACCTCGGTCCTCCCTATTTCCAATTCAAACTCTACTGGCCCTCCTGACTTGAATCAAATTCCTCACTCACCTAACACTGTCCCCACCGATTCTCCAACCCACTCCCAACCTCCAAATCGCACCTCACCATCCGCTGAATCACCCCAAGCCGCCATCCATCCTCCAACCCAACCACCTGTACATATTGCCTCTTCACCTCAATTACTTGTAGCGGAATCTCCCCATTCCTCAACTTCGGCACTGCCACGTCACTCGTGGGAAAGCGGGTATAGTCAAACCACAGAAGCTCTTCTCTGTCAGCAAACATCCACTACCACCAACTGAAGAACCAACATGTGTATCTAAGGCACTTTAATGCCATGAGTGGAAATAAGCTATGTCTGAGGAGTTTACATCTCTTATGAATAATGGCATGTGGTCTCTCGTTCCTCATCAACCTCACTTCAATGGCATTGGGAATAAATGGGTGTTTCAATTGAAAAGAAATCCGGATGGACCCATTGCTCGCTACAAAGCAAGATCTGTTGCCAAAGGCTTTCATCAACGACCAAGCATTGATTATAAAGACACCTTCAGTCCAGTCATCAAACCTCAAACAATCAAAATAGTATTGTGCATTGCTATCTCAAAAGGTAGGAAGTTATCACAAATGGATGTCAATAATGCCTTTTTGCATGGGACTATATCTGAAGATGTTTATATGCATCAACCTCCTGGATTTGTTCATCAAAACTTTCCTGAGCATGTCTGCAAGCTCCACAAAGCATTATATGGTCTAAAGCATGCACCCTGAGCATGGTATCATGAATTAAAATCATTTGTGGTTACTTTTGGATTTCTGAATGCTAAATTTGACTCCTCTTTGTTCATTTACAAGCAAGGTAATGTAATTGCTTATTTTTTGGTATATGTTGATGATCTTCTTCTTACGGGAAATGATGTCCACTTCTTGAGCACTTTCAAGGCAGCTCTGGCTACCAACTTTTCCCTAAAAGACTTAGGGAGACCAAGCCACTTTCTTGGTGTAGAACTCATTCCTACCACCAATGGAGTTTTCTTGTCTCAACAACATTACATAAGAGACATACTGCACAAAGGCACTATGATTGATGCTAAGCCAGTGGGAACTCCAATGTCCACTACGTGTTCACTTGATACTAATGATGATACACCTAGTTGTGACTCCTCCTTATTTCGCAACCTCATTGGCTCCTTACATTACTTATCTATCACCAGACCAGATGTTGCCTTTGTTGTGAATAAACTATCACAACACATGCAAGCGCCCACAGCCACTCATATACAAGCTTTAAAGCATATCCTACGCTATCTTAAACATACAATCTCATATGGCCTCCATTTGCTTGCAACTAAACGTCTTGAGCTCACTGCTTTATGTGATGCGGATTGGGGTGGTGACACTGCTGATCGGAAGTCTACTGGTGCTTACATAGTATATCTTGGTCCAAATGCTATATCTTGATCCTGCAAGAAACAACCCACAGTCACTAGATCCTCAACAGAGGCTGAATATCTCACTATAGGATCAACAATATCTGAACTTTTGTGGCTACAACAACTTCTATTGGAACTTGGCATCCAAATGTCTCAACCACCTACCATATTCTTAGACAATATTGGTGCTACATATCTCTGCGCAAATCCAGTGTTCCACTCTAGGATGAAGCGCTTAGCTATCGACTATCACTGTGTTTGTGATATCATTGCCAAAGGTGAGCTCAAAGTGTCTCATGTTCCTTCGAGCCACTAACTTGCAGACTTGTTAACAAAACCTCTTTCTCGGCCACGCCATGAGTTCCTTCTGTCCAAGATTGGTGTCGTTGAACCCTCCTCCATCTTGCGGGGGCGTATTGGTGCACTATCCACGAGAGCAGGTTCTAAGAATGTTACTGGTGCACTATGCACGTGAGCATGTTCTGCTGCATGAAGATTGCTCAGCTGCTCCTTGATTGCGCAATATCAACAGCTTCCATAATTGAAATTAGAGCACATGTTTTGTGTGTTTTGTATCAGCTAAAGATCAGCTGTCATTTATGTGTAATTAGCCGTCAATTAAGTGTAATTAGTGATAGATCATTCTCCTCCTAACCTTTAGCAATCTGTCTGATTGTTGTTCCTCAATTTGTAATTATAAATAGATCCTTTGATCAGTAGTCAATATACGAAAACCTATTTTCTATAGAGGCAATACGTCTAGGGTAAAAGTGAAAAGCCCCTTTTAATGACCTAATCGCTTCCTTATATAGTAGTGGCCTCTTCCACAGGTGTCGTGCACTGTACTGCGTCATTCCCCCTGCCAGGCAGTTGGGAGGAATCAGAGAATATCTTTGCTAATCATTGTACTGTCTGTCATGTCCAATATCCTAGTGCACATTACCCTAGAGCATGGCTTTACTGTGAGGACTACAGGGGACACGTTTTGGAGAAGTACAACTTTTACAATCTCTAGAACTCGGTCGGTCATAGCGCGTCCTTTACACTTCTTACGTACGGTATCCGACCGTCCGACACTCTGCCACCAGGTGGCTGCCCCGAGCCCTTCAATATGCGCTCGGTCGGTCCTATACGGCACAACCCTTTGAGCATTGAGCTTGAAAGGTGAGAGCATTCTACCAATCAAGTCTATCGGTTCGATACGGTACAATATTTGACTTTTTTTTTTGTCAAATTTGTGTGACATTGGAAAGAGTTATATATTAGATATTTCACATTAATTAATTAATCTACCTAATGGTGAAAACTTGTGTGGTACGGTTAACCCAAAATAAAAGAAAGAAATATACAAAGAAACTCTATCCATGATTCCATGTATATTTTATATTATAATAAGGGTTGAAATGGGACAAAATGACATGTGCAGAAAAAGTATCCGATGCATATAACGGTACTGGTACAAGGAGATACTATAATTTCTCATCGAAAAGTGAAAAAACGAACGGAAATGGAATTCAAAACCCTGATATTGCGATATGCGACTGCATACCTATGTTTTCGCCACAGGTAGAGATCAAAGTGCCATTAATGCAAACCTGCAGAGTTGAGTGGCTACCAGTACCAAATAATTTCTGCATGGAATTATGGAAATTGGCCAAGTAGGAAAAAAAAAAAAAAACTGTCTAAAGGCTGGTCATATTGTTTTGTGTGTGCGTGTGTGTGTGTTTTCTGCACATTATTTTGGTAGGCGGTTCTAGGAAATAAAGACATCCAACTAGCTAGGTGCATTCTTGTCCAAAAAAAAAAAAAAAACTAGCTAGGTGCATTGAAATGAATAATTAACCTTTTATTATATGACTTACTTTTGGTACAGATGTATAATCACTACTAGTATTTATGGTTACATTTAGACATTTCAGAAAAAACAAATTGAGCTAGATGAGACCAGTTTTAACTTGAATAATTAGTTGATCAAAAGTTAAATTTCTCTAATATGAAGTATTTTAGTTTTTTTCTCACTTTTTTATTATTACAAACTTGTATATTAGAATCTAATATGTTTTTTTTTTCGAATAGGAAGGACTTTTATCCACCGAGTATGTGATTCTGTGTTCATTTTTTTTTAAAAAAAATCTGGAAAGATTAATCTTCCATTTACAAGAGGATACTCTTTTTTGGTTACAATTTACAAGAGGATGCTCTAAAAATAGAAAACATATCATCAAAATAAGACAATTTAAAGCAATGATCCTTACCCCATAATTCCATTGCAATTAATTACTCCCTCCGGTCCCATATATAAGAGACAAATATACTTTCTAGGTTTATTGAATAACTGATGTATCTGGTCTATATTATAGATCAGATACATCAGTTATTCAATATAGACCAGATATATTAGTTATTCAATGAACTTAAAAAGTGTATTTGTCTCTTATATATGGGACTGGAGAGAGTATTAGATATTTCGAAAAGGAAATAAAAGATGTGGCATTGCCACTTGTTAAGCTTGGACGTTTAATTGATCAAAAGATAAATTTCTTTTGTTAACACGTTACTGGATCATATTAGGGGTTGACTTAGTGGAGCATAATATGATTTATAATTTACATATTGTGGGTTTAAGTTCCCATTAGTTCTATTAGGGTCAGGTAAATGTAATTTCTTTCGTAAGTGTTGAATGAGTCCAGATGTTTTTTCCCTTGAAAGCGCTATCCTATCACCCTAAATATTTTATTATATAAAAAATAGTTTTTTAACGTGTACAATTTTACACATGTTAAGGCTCATTAATTAGTCTTTTAATTATATAACTAGTGTATTTACCCGTGCTCGCATGGGTTATTTGCAAAGTAAAATAAATCATTTATTTATTTTTTGATGGAAAAATAAATCATTTAGGAAAAGATATAAAAAATAAAAAATAACTATATTTGTATAGTAAAATAATGATGAATAGTAATTGATAATTGATATAATTAATAAATAAAAATATACAAGTCATTTAAAGGTTTTACACTGTGAAATTATTGTTTGACATGAGATAATAATGGTTGCTATAATTAAAACAATAACTTAAAAAATTAAATTGACTTAGGTAAAAAATTTAATGATTCTTATGTTGTCACATTACTTAGATTGAATGACAAATGTCCATATATGAGAATTAATTGATTGATATGCTTTAATTTATTTACATTTTGAATTTGAATTTGAATTTGAATTTGAATTTGAATTTGAATTTGAATTTGATTTAATTCAAATTTGATTGAATGGTAAAAGTTTAGATATAAACATTAATTGGTTGATATGTCTTAATTAATGAAATATCATGAATTAAAAAATAAAAAATAAATTATTTTTTATTTTGGCGGGAAAAGAATAAACGTGTAGCTGACACGTGACATGAGGCTACGTGGCAAAACTTCATTTTATATAATATAGTAAATTTTTTATGGGTTTTTCTAACATGTGCAACCTCACATGTTAAGACTCATTAATTATTCACTTTATTTTTTTATTAATTACTCCCTAAGGAATGAATTATATATAAGCAAAAAAGTACATGTATTTGGTCCAAAACAGGATCAAATACATATACTTTTTTGCTTATAATTCATTCTGAATGTAGTACATAGTTTCCTATTTATTTTATGGATTTAATCTCTCTTTTTTCAACAAATAGAAAAGTGGATAATTAATAAGGAAAAAAGCTAAGTAATTAATGAGCTTTAATATCTGCAAGGTTGCACATGTTAGAAAAACTCATTTTCTATTTATTTTATGTATGTAATCTCTCTTTTCTTACCAAACAAAAAAGTCATTAATTAATAAAAAAAGAGTGAATAATTAATCAGTCTTAACGTGTGTATAGTTGCACACATTAGAAAAACTGGAAAAAAAATTCAGACTATCCTAGTTTTCTTTCTTTTTGTTCAAACTTTTATTTTAGAAAATCTCGTCAAAATAAGAAAATTTTGTTCTTCTTCAAATATTGATCCCCACAACTTTATCCTAATCAAAAAGAATTTCTATCAAACTTGGTACAAAATAATTAACGTGACAAGATCGTGACATAAGATTTCTTTTTCCTGTTCTAATTTATATTCGCCATTGGCAACAGGAAAGGTATATATCATTGGAAAATTTTGGGTGATGTCATGATTTTAATTGATTAAATTTAAAAAAAAAGATTTTAATTGATTAATTTTTTCGATTGATTTTTAATTGATTAAATTTTGACCTCTTTTAATTAAGACAAAGCATAGTATTTTTCACTATCCTTAATCAAAGCTGCGTCTAACTTCATATGGGTGCGTCAAGGCATAGTATAATCAAGTATAAAATCAAATGCAAAATATTCATTATTCACAAGCAAATCCAAAGTGTTAATAAAGTCTACTCTTACATGAAAAAGCATGAGAAAAAATGTCCAACTCAAAAACAAACAACAACATGGAATTTCAACGGGACGGGTTTCATTGGCCCCCATCCCAATTCAAAATCCACAAACATCTAATTACTATTTTCTTTTTGAGATGAATAATAAGCAGTCAAAAATATTCAACGAATTATTTTTATTAAAAATAATCGATTAAAAATTCAAAATATATATAATATGTAATTTTCCATCTTTGCATGCTTGGCAAACGGACGCACCGCTTTATTGGCAGTGTCTCCTCTGTACCCAGAATTGTGTCCGAGTCTGTCTACAACAACGGATCTTACAACCCCCATACATCCCTTTCTCTCTCTCACTCACTCACACACACACTCTCTCTCCTCTGTTTCTCTCTCTAACTAGCCATGGGTTTTGACTACCACTACTATCGTTTTCTTTGCAAAGAAGTGAACACCCTCCTCGTGAAGTGCATGTGAAGCTTGTTGAGAGATCTGGTGCTTAATAATCCAAACGGGTCACACCTTTCTTTTCCTGATTCAGGTGATTGAAGTGTTTGTTTCTACCTTTTATTTACACCCCCACCTCTTCTTTCTCACTCTTTTTGTCCCCTTTTAGTTTATAAATATTACATCATGTTCTTTATGCCTCTGCTTCATTAACTCCCTCTCATTTTTGTCAAACAGTGTGGTACTTCCACTGCACTTGAGCTTTGAGATAATGGGGTCTTCGCTTCTTCTCTTCTCTTTGCTTGCCTAACCTCAAAATTGTGTCTTGCTTGGGGGTAGCAGCACTTTGGACTGGTCCACAAAGTTCATTTCTTTTGCTGTTCTGGTTGGTTCAATGGGTTTGATGAAGTATGGGGTTTTGTTTAGTGAGTATCTGGTTGGAAATTTTGCTGATTATTAATGATTCCTCTTGAAGGGTGTTTTATTACTGGGTGGAATCTTGGTGGTTCTCAGTGTTACTTCGTTAATGGGATAATTGAACATGAGAGTCGCTGTTTCCCTTTTGGTGAGTTTGAATTCTAGGCTTTTTTTTTGGCGTTTATGAGTAATTAATTGGGGTTCTGGATTGAGCATTTTATTTTTGGCCTTTTGTTTTTGTTGCCATATTTGCGAAAAAATTGGCACAATTACAGGCAAAAATGAGATATTTTCTGATTTGTTTCCTTAATTTAGAAGAGATTCTGCTGTCAGAGGGGCTGGTTTTCTGATCATGACTAGGGCTATCCGCAATAGGGTACTCAAGGATGCCAATGGTGATATTAGTGATCATCTACGAAACCACATCCATTTAACTAATTGTATTCACTTGAAGAACCATATGCACAAGAACAGCCCCATACTGGCTGAAAGGTCTATCATGAGGGATCTTGTTGTGCTTCAAAGATCACGCTCTCTCAGGGACCCTTCTGCAAGTCCTCCTTCATGGCACTCTCCTTCTGTAGTTGACTTGCTTTTCAAAAGAGCTGAAAGTGATGCCATGGCTCAAGGGGGGAGAAGGTCTGTAGGTGCTGATCGTAGGAAGGAAGGTAGGAGATTGTCTGGAACCTCACCACCCTTGGTGAGTAGAGGTACATCTAGAGTTGCTCCAGGTGAGGCTAGTAGGGGTAATGATGGGGTACTGGTGGCAACTAGCGAACGAAGTAGCAGGAGTGGAATGGGGAATGGGAGGAGAGTTGGGAGAGAAGAATCTGGTAGGAAGAGTAATAGGCCTGATTATTTGGAAGTTAGTCAAGAGCGACCTCTCAGTGAGGCTGGCAAAAGTTTGGCTGAAGATGTTATTTCAAGGCACTCGGAATCTAAGGAAAGAAAGAGCAGACAGAGGGGGAAGAATGTTCGAGATGTTCAAGTTAAGACTCTTTCTGAGCAGCTGAATGATGCTCCATTGGATAGTGATGATTTAGCATCATCAAACATTCATTTTCGTGGAAGGTTTCCAAGACAAGAGAAAATTATTGAGGAAGCAGAAGCCAGCATGCGCGGTCATGGCAATGGAAGCAATAGGGGGAAAAGGCGTAAATTTCGAAGTGCAAGAAGAACTCGCGTTGCTACAGCATCAAGAGATATTGGAGCTGAGAATGAAATGTCTGTGGCTTCCAACTCATTAGCTCAGGGTTCAGCTCACCAGAAATATCACTCGGAGGAGGTTGATGAGTATGCAGATGACAATGTTACTGGGGCTCCGAAAAATGGGTGTGGCATTCCTTTTAATTGGTCCAGAATTCATCATAGGGGTAAAACAATCCTTGACATGGCTGGAAGAAGTTTGTCTTGTGGTTTGTCTGACTCAAGGTTAAGGAAAGGGTCATTAACTGCCAATGGAAGACATATTTCCGAGATGCCTGTGGCATCTGACCACTCAAGCTCATGTACTAAATCTGATGCAGAGGCATTGCCTTTACTAGTTGACGCGTCTGGATCTCGTGGAAGCACTGAAAATGCTTGTTGGGGTCATGACTATTCCGGTGAACTAGGTATTTATGGTGATAATTTATTCAAGCAAGATATCGATTCTGATCTTGCTTCTGAAGCTAGATCTGGTGACCAACATAGGTTGAGAGGGAATCATCATAGTAGACACCAAAGCTTAACCCAAAAATATATGCCACGAACCTTCAGAGATATTGTTGGACAGAATTTAGTGGCACAGGTTCTTTCAAGTGCAGTAATGAGACGGAAAGTTGGATTGTTGTATGTGTTTTATGGTCCCCATGGCACTGGAAAAACTTCCTGTGCTCGTATATTTGCCAGAGCTTTAAATTGTAATTCTTCGGAACACCCAAAACCTTGTGGCTTCTGCAATAATTGCATAGCACATGATATGGGAAAGAGTAGAAATATAAGGGAAGTTGGTCCAGTCAGTAATTTTGACTTTGAGAGCATCATGGATCTACTCATTGTTTCCCAGCTTCCATCACAGTACAGAGTGTTTATTTTTGATGATTGTGATACTCTGACAGCTGATTGTTGGAATGCTATATCAAAGGTCATTGATCGAGCTCCTAAACGTGTGGTTTTTATCCTTGTCAGTACTAGTCTTGATGTCCTGCCTCATATAATAGTATCCAGGTGTCAAAAATTCTTTTTCCCAAAGCTGAAGGATTCAGATATTGTAAATACACTACAGTGGATTGCAACCAAAGAAGGTCTAGAAATTGATAAGGATGCCCTGAAACTCATTGCATCAAGATCAGATGGATCATTGAGAGATGGTGAGATGACCCTTGAACAACTTAGTTTGCTTGGGCAGAGAATATCTGTTCCTCTCGTTCAGGAGCTGGTAAGTTGTTTATTTATTAGTCTGTTCCTTTTGTCAGTGCTTCTTGCACTAGATTCTATTGTAAACTGCTGTTAATATTGCTAAATCCTTTCTTCAGGTTGGGCTTATCTCTGATGAGAAATTGGTGGATCTGCTTGATTTGGCATTATCTGCAGACACAGTTAACACAGTGAAGAATTTGAGAGCGATCATGGAAGCAGGTGTTGAACCATTGGCTTTAATGTCACAACTTGCTACAGTAATTACTGATATACTTGCTGGGACCTATGATTTCACAAAAGAAAGGCAAAGAAGGAAGTTCTTCCGGAGACAACCATGTGAGTAAAAACTCTCTTTATTATAGATAGTTTACTAAGTTATCAACTATTTGTAAAAACTTAGGTAACACTGATCATGTTAGTTCTCAGATCAAAAGTAACAACAAATATTTACTACTGCCCCATTTCAAATTCTCATCTTCGTTTAAACGTATGCATACATACATACGTATATATACATACATAAATATATACAGATACATATATCTATATGTATGCATGTATGTGTGTGTATATACACATACACATATATGTATATGTGTGTATGTATGTATACACACGCATATGTATATGTATAGGTATACGTATATGTATGTATGTATATATGCATCTCTCTCTCTCTCTCTCTCTCTCTCTCTCTCTCTATATATATATATATATATATATATATATATATATATATATATATGCTTTTCTGATAAATATACTGTCTAACCTTAAGGTTTTACCGTTGTGTCAGTGTGGAGACTGGAGAGCCTTAATTTGGTTTCTTATTGATGAATACATTTTTCATTATTTCCTTTCACAAATTGATGATACTGATTTCTGTCTCAGTGTCCAAAGAAGACATGGAAAAGCTTCGTCAAGCTCTGAGAACTTTATCCGAGGCTGACAAGCAGTTGAGGATGTCCAATGACAAGCTTACGTGGTTGACAGCTGCATTGCTTCAACTTGCTCCTGACCAGCAATATGTGTTGCCTACTTCATCTGATAATAGTTTCAACCATAGTCCCTTGGCACTAAAAAATGGAGGAATGAAAGAAGCTGCTAGAATCACTGGTAATCCTGTTGAAATTCCTAATAAAACGGGACGAATGTCAATGGATGCCAGAAGAGAAAATTTTCATGCTGGAAGTTCAGCAGATGGTATCACAAAGGGTCTTAGTTCAGAGAAAAGAAGACCTAGTGTGTCTGGTTTTACTCCTCAACATACATGTTCACATGCCACTGATAAGATTAGGATAAATGAAAGGCAGACTTTGGGTAAAAACCATAAAGAAATTGAAGAAATATGGTTAGAGATGCTAAAGAGGATTCAAGTTCCTGGTCTCAAGGAGTTTTTGTATAAAGAAGGCAAGCTCATCTTTGTTAGCTTTGGGGCAGGTGAACATCAAATCTTAACTATTTTTATTTAGCAATGAATTAATAATATTTTGTAGTGATTTAATTAAATGTTCCCGCTTGGGATTGTTGTTCTCGGTCTTGACTCTTCTAAAGTGATCTAAAGGGAAAAGTGAAGAGTTATTGTCATTGATTGATAAATCAATAAATCACTGGTTGAGATTGTGATCATTTGTAAAGGTGTCAGAGTAAGCCAACCCAACCCCTCACAACCCATCATGGGAGGGTGGGTTAAGTGGATCGACTCACTTAAATTTTTAAAAAATAAGGGGGGAAAAAAGAAAAATTCTGGAAAAAGAAAAAATATATTTTATTTTATAAAAACATGATAATTTTTTTTAAAAGGATTAAGTGAGTAAACCCGTCTTCTGAAATCCACTTTGGCTGATGGGTTAAGTGGACCGATGTGAGCCATTTTTTTCCCAACCCAAACCACTGGTAAGCCAGGTTGGGTCGAGTTAGCTCACGGACCACAACCCATATTGACACCTCTAATCATATGCTTGCCCATGTATAACAAAATATGAAGTTTAAATTTTGATCACTGAATTTCAAGCCGGTGGTTATAACTGCTTGCTTTTTTCTCTGCCATTCTCAATGCTAATATAATATGCATAAGTTTTCTATGCATTTCAAGTGAGGATGAATTAGAGGATAAACTATTCTATGTATGTGCTATTATGGTGCTTTGAAAAGGCTGTTCTTCTAGCACTGTTTAGTGTTTTTAGCGTTCATCATTAAGAGTGGTTAATGGTTATCAATCCTGTGATCCTCAGGTTTTATTAATGTCATTATAAGTGTTAGTTTAATATGCATAAATTATGAATTCCCAATCAGGAAGAATTAAGGGATAAATGGTCTATAGATGTGATTGCACTAATTCTATTATCAACTAAAGGGCCTCACATTACTACTACAGTGGGTTGAAAATTCAGTACTGGTGGCATTGCTTATGGATTTTAGTGTCATCATAAAGTTTGGAGAGGTTAGTCCATGGCATCCACTGCTGTACTCAAAATAATAATTACGGGCTTTCTATTTTGAGTTCTTTGAGTTCACTCTTTTCCCATGTATTTTTATGATGTATCATGTTCCATTTAACTAGCTGATCTTTTTCTGAAACTTATTTGTTTCTTGTTTAAGAATTGATGATATTGTTGCTATGATATTGTTGCTTCTGTTTCTCTCCAACATATTCTTTGCTCATTGACAATTCACCGTTTATCTAATGGTAGTGTGATCCTCTATATTGTGTAGCCCCTACTGTGCAGCTAATGTTTAGCTCTCAACAATCGAAATCTACTGCTGAGAAGTTCACTGGTCAGATCTTACAAGCATTTGAATCTGTCCTTGGATCTTCTGTAACCATAGAAATTAGATATGAGTCAAATAAAGATGCAGCCTCAGCTGTTCAGTTGCCTCTTGTATTGCCTGCTATCAATGATGGTTCATCTCAGATTAGCGACTTAAATAATGTCGGCACTGAAGCTCGTCCTTCACTAACTGGTTCTGTTGAAAAGAGAATGGGTGAAATTGTAGAAGAAGCAGCTTCTCATGTGGAGCACAAGAATAATGAGCAGCGGGTTGATGCTCATACAACACATAGAAGTCTAAAAGGTACAAGTATGGGACAAGCGTCAGCTTCCCATAAAAAGCCAACTGTTATGTCGCATTTAGACCGAAGAAAGCTTAGGGAGCAAGGTCAAAGTCGAAGTCTTGTAAGAAGTAAGGTATCTCTTGCTCATGTAATCCAGCAGGCAGAAGGTCAGCGAAGTGGGTGGTCAAAACGAAAAGCAATCTCTATTGCTGAAAAGCTTGAACAAGAGAATCTGTATGTTGCTGTTCCATTTTTCTCTGACGTGTACTATAGATTATTTTATAGAGGAAATGTGAGATAAGGCAGTAATACAGTGATGTCTATGATATAACTGCTTGTTGATTCTAAAATTATTCACCCTGTAGGAGACTGGAGCCAAGATCTAGGAGCTTACTATGTTGGAAAGCATCAAGATCAACTCGTCGGAAGGTAATTTGTGTTCTTGTGATTCTAAAATTTATTGTATAAAAGCATAAATAATTAGAAAAATACGTTTCCAATTAGCTAAAAAATTGGTTTCTGTTTTCAACATTTTAAGTTTTGAACAACAAGCCATAGATTTTTAATTCATATTCTAATATTCATGAGCCATACACTTGAATGAACTATATTAATATTATGATGCACTGAGCCAGTAATACATTAGGTTTGATTCAACTTGAAATATCTTGTGGCAGTCAGAACTGTGCTTGTGCTAGATCATCATATCAACTAGGAAGGGACATCCTTATTAATCTAATTTCGTTTGGAGATAGTTGCTGATCTATTTCTAAGGCTCGGGCTTTTAGAGCTCTAGTTAAATTCTTATTACTTTGTAAGCCATTCATTAAAGCATACATTTTGTAGCTTGATGTCGTAATGCCCTAAAAAATTGCAAGGTAGTATAACTGTACAAGGTCTATTATAGGGATGATGTGCATGCATATAATTTTGGAACTTCTTGTGATTCTGCTCAGCTTTTGACCTATAATGTAATGTCACCATCTTCTAGAATGTATACTTTTTAGTTATTGGCTTCCAAGTTTAGTGAAATTAGTAAATACAACAAAGCTGATGTTTGTATTTTTCTTAATATTTGCCATAAATAAAAGATTTGTGGGGTGTTTAACTGTGTACAAGTGCATGTTTATTGATTTTTATAACTTTTATGATTTTTGTTAGCTTGGTGGTGTAGCCCTTGTAAAATATCTTATGCTTTCATGGTTTACCAATGAAAATTCTCCTAAATTCTTAATGTTAAATATGATGTTAGGAGTTTTTTTTTTTGTTGCAATTTACTTGCTTTGCATTTTTATATATGAGGACACTATTGATGTATTTAATTGCATTGGCAGCTGTCGCGCTTGAAAATCCGAACCCGAAAACCACGAGCATTGCTGGACCTTGTCTCATGTGGGAAATGTTTCTCCACAAAATCTCCGAGGTAGTTTTGGGGAGTCTTTCAAGAGTTGGATTCATTCAGTAGCCATTTGTATTGCCTGTATTTAGGCTTTTTCCTGATGTGTTTCAGAGCCAATTTTACAGGGTCAAGCCTTTTTTTTTTTTTTCATTTAGTTAAATAAAAGTATGTAGTTATATATCAGATGAAGAAAATGTAGGAAAGTAGAATAGTGAATTCCATTTTAGCTATAAGATATTGTATATTTTTCCTTCCTAGCAAAAATTTGATGCAAATTTCAAAGTAAGATTCAGTTGAAAATTTTAATTACTATTAGTTTATTGCCAGTTTCTTTCATTTGGATCTCTACAATCACTTGCCTCGATGCGTCCACTGCAATAATATGTTTATTACGTTCGCATGTTATAAAAATCTAAGTTACCGTTGACTTTCTCATCTACCTTGACCCAATTGGAGGAACAATACCCTACCCTGCATATGGAGCATCTATTGCTTGGTCATTGGTGGATATTGGTTCGATGCAGCATCATCATGTATGCGTTATTTGCTCCTACATGTAAATTTTGACTGTCAAATTCTGTCGTCGTTTGAGACCGTAACATAAGAGGGAGTTATTGACCGCCATCTAATGGGAGTTTAGAGGATAAGCCATACACTGGCATACTTTGTTAACCGCAAAGCTACTCTCAAGATGAGTGACGGTTACGTACTGTAAGGCTCCAACCATATACCTATATAGAGTGTGGAGTCAGCGTCAGCCATGAAGTCGGAGCCACTTTTGGAAAGCTTAGTGCTGCAAATTGTGATCGGCCAAGTGTATTACGAATTACACAATATCGAGTATTTTGGCTGACATTTGTAGGAATGATGCAATCATTTCTTCAACACAAATAAATCGTGTATCCTCCAAAGGTGTTTTTCTCTAAGAATTGTGCATAACTTTCAGAATATGTCTGGATACATTCTATCTACTTGTCAGAAGATTGTAGGATCATCGCTTAATGCTTGATGTATACAGTCATATCCCATGCTAGTAATTCGTCGTTGAGTTAATGGATGTCAATATGTTCACGACGAATCATAATCAGAAACTAATTTAGCACGTGTTAATGCATAAATTGTCATCACACATATTTACATGGTTTCGTAAAATTAAGCAAATCAATCGTCATGTAACGAGTTTTGTCATCCAAATTTTGGATCTCTTTTATAGCATCCCAAATATTACTCTTCCTCTTCCTCTTCCTCTCTCTGTCTCTATCTCTTTCTCTTTCTCTTTTCTCCATTAAGTTAGATATTTTTTTCAAAATTGACAGCAATAGTCTCGATGGCAACAACAAGCTTTTCTAGAACTTTAGCTTGATTGATGATCCCAACCGAGCTAGAACTCCCTCCATACTCGGATCTACTTCGCTTATGACAGCTTCGTTTTTCAGTGGGAACCTCCGAACTTAAAGGGGAATGGGATGACAAACTATATTGGCGAGGTTAGGGAGGATGGTTGGGTGGTATGTAGTGATTTGGTGCTATGAATGTATCATTGTTAGGATCATATGAAAAGCCTTCCATCCCAAAATCTCTATTTTCTTCCTCAAAAGTTATTGCATCGGTACCATCAGCGTCTAATGCAAGGGAACCAGTCCTACTAGCAATTCCACCCCCAACAACAATCTTCAAATCCTCATAATCAACTATACTCTTTTTTCGAAGTTTGTCGTGACTTGGGTGGGACTAGCAAAGAACAAATTATTCATTGTTAATATATTGCAAATAACATAATGTACTAAAATTGTAAACCATTAATATATTTAAAACATAATGAAGTAAGCTCACCTTCAAGTAATCTTTCCATACTTCATCACTTGCAGTAAACGTCTTTGCAATTGAGTCCCACCCAAAGCCAGAGTTGTTATGCAGAAGCGTTGATATCTTGTTATATTGATTCTTAAACCACTTTATTCGGCTCACGTAATGATTATAAGTTTTAGGGAACCTAGTTTTGACATTGCGATGAGGAAGTATAACTCTTTCTACAGTTTGTTTGCTAAACGACCCATTAGCATCACATAATCCACTATTTATAGCATCCACCAAGAGGTGCAACAACTCATTGCTATCCTCCACGGTCCAAGATTCATAGTTCTCTTTCTCTTTGCCCTTTCCTTTGTTATTTCCTTGTTGTGAATCCCCCATTTAAATTACTAATACAACATATGTAAGAAACTAGTTATTTCACAATAGTTATCATACCAATCATAAAAATCAATTTCACAAGAATACCTATCATACTAGTCAATTTCACAAGAGTAGTTAGAATACTAATTATGACTGCAAAAATCATGCTCTATAAAAAAATAGATTGTTGTGAAAACATCTATACGAAATACATTTAATCCAAAGGTTAAATAAATAAAATTATAAGGTACTGTAATAAAATATTAAGTCAAATAAATTAAACATTTGTTACAGCAAATCAAATACTCCATTGGTGCACATCCTTTTAATCAAATCAAATATAGTCCTTTTATATTAGGCACAACTGTTAGAGGGACTGACGGAAAAATATTTTCAAATTTGGGGACTAAAAACTTGCAGATTTTTTTTGGGGGACTAAAAACGAACTTTGCGAATTTTTGAGGACCAATTTCATATTTAAGCCTATTTTAAAATAATAAAACCTCTATTTTTAAGGAAAGTAGAAAACTAAGGGCGGTGCGCATTGGCCAGCACCAGTACTCCATCATTATCACACACAAAAAAAAAATGCAACAGTACTCAATCGGTCCAATAGATATGCAACTTTGTGGCCCAAAGTGAAAGAATGGGAGTTTAGAACCCATCGAGAAAAGAACAAATCGAGAGTAAAAAAAAAAAACCTAGTTGTAACACATGTATAGAACAATAAAATAGAGAGAAGAGATGGAATTTGCGCACCTCTGTAGAAGGAAGTGTCCGATAGGGAGAAGAGAAACGGTGATACTGTAGCTCTAGCTGCTTTGCGAAAAGGTCAGGCAACGGCAGAAAATAAAGGAATGAGAGAGTACGAAATTCTCAAGGGTTTAGGTGGAATTGTTGGATGAGTGTGGTATTACTATTTATACATCCTACATAAAATCCATCTACAAAACAATCCATTGAAAAGTTTTGATCGAATACAAGAAGACTTAAAAAATCTCAATTAATAACACCAGATTTTTTTAAATCTCAATTATTTAAAAGTATTGATACTTTTATATCACAAGTTTTTTAACATCTCAATTCAATACACCCCTTAGTATTTTTGACAAAAAAAAAATCTTACTATTATTTATTCATTACTTTATTTCATACCAGTACTTTTTTTTTTCCTGACAAATTCATACTAGTATATGAATAGCAGCATATTCTTTTCTGGTTCTAATCAGAGAAAAAACACGTGTACTTGATATAGTGCAGCTGCAGCAATCAATCAAAGTAATTAGAGCAACTCCAACGGCAGTTCGCAACATCGTTCGCAACATTCAGAACTCACTTTTTTGACATTTCACTGTTGGAGGAGATTGTGCATCCACAAATTTTTCGAACGCTGTGAGGCAACCTTTGGAACTTTTTATATTGGCTATTTTATTATCATTTGGATCATTTTGAGATAAAAGTGAGATAAATTATGAGATCCATTTTGAGTTCTTAGAGTTCACTGTTGGAGTAAAAAAAAAAAGAGTTGTTTAAAAATAATGTGGCATAGTGAGGATCATTTAAGCAACCCATTTTGAGTTTACCATAGGAGATGCTAAAGATGCTCTTAATATTGATGAATTGGAACGATGGGAGAAAGTCCAAAATCCAGTGGAAAATGAAAATTATAAAAAGGATCCTGGTCTCGATATAAGTGGTTATATTGAAATTAATTAATACACGTAGATTTCTAGGATAACATAACAGGATTCAATCATAAGCAGTTACAATTACAACTGGCTTAATTTTTATTTTATTTTATTTTCATTGATTTGATTTCACATCTTTCAACTTACCTGAATGAAAAAGGAGTGCTTCCTTATCTGTATCAAATCACAACCAACTTCTCATTAATCCCTGCATTTTAAAGCAAAGATTAATGGCCACACTACAGCAGCCAAATCCAATTTTCAGTCACATATATCTTCCTTGATGTACCACCTGAATCTCCAACAACGTAGATTAGATATACCCTCATTCTATCGGTTATTATGTTCATATATCAAACCTGGTACCTAACTATCACTCACTTAACATCTATAAAATCACTCTGCTCCATTACACACACTCACAGCAATAACAACTAACTTCTCATTTGCATCTTTCCAAAAGCAGCAAAACAATCTAGTCCAAAACTTTCAATTACCAACAAGATGAAGCAAACTATCTTCTTCTCACTCATCCTTTTACTATTTGCACCTATCTTTTTTACCACCACTTTAGCTCAATCACCTGCTGCAGCACCTAAACCCCCAGCAAAACCCACCCCTACCTCATCAGCTGCAGCACCAACAAAACCATTAGTCCCCTCATTACCCCAATCACCCTCATCCGATTCTTCTTCAGGTCAAGACATCATCAAAATTCTAAGAAAAGCGAAATCATTCAACACGCTAATCCGCTTGCTGAAAACCACACAAATCATCAACCAAATCAATGCACAGCTGGTGACCACAAAATCTGGAGGGTTAACAATTCTTGCACCAGATGATGGTGCCTTTTCAAAACTCAAACCCGGGTACTTCAACTCTCTGGATAGTCGCCAACAGAAAGAACTGATACAATTCCATGTTCTTCCTGTTTATGTTTCAAGCTCAAACTTTGATTCCCTTAGCAACCCTGTGCTGACACTGGCAAGTGATAGCCCTATGGGGTATCAAATAAATGTGACTGCTTATGGGAACAGTGTGAATATTTCAACTGGGGTGGTTAATGCTACACTCACTGGGATTGTGTATTCGGATAAGACGCTTGCTATATATCATGTGGATAAGGTGCTTATTCCTTTGGATTTCTCTAAGCCTAGGCCTCCAGCTTCTGCACCCACTATGGCAAAGGCACCTAAAACTGATAAGGAAAATTCATCTGCAGAAGATGATGATGGCACAACCAAGGCCACTTCTGGTGCCATTAATTTAATTGGCCTTCATGGAACAATGTTGGTGTCCATTTTTGTTGCTTTAGTTGCAGCAGTAATGATTTCCAGTTGAGGAAGATCGACCCATTTGAAGGATGTTATATTTTTTTTTTTTTTTGAGTTTCTCTTTGTGCTCTTTTTTTTTTTTGTTGGTTTTGTCTGGATTGTCATGGTAAGAGTGTTGTTTGAGAGCTATGCGAACCTGTTGGAACTTGGAGTAATGAATTGAAAAAATTGGGAAGTCCCACATAGGAGAGAATAGACACTTTATGAGTGCTTATATATGTGGACCTCACCACTTTGGGGTGTGCCCCAAGGGGTACCTAGTTTTATGAACGGGAAAGGACGCACACAAAGTGACTACCACACACGCGCGCCACCGCCGTCCGGCCGGCCTTGGGGTGTATTTATTTTTAGTACACGAAAAATTTTAAATTTAAACTGTGCTGTGCGACTTAGTCAGAGTCACTACTCCATCTGATCCGAAAATCCCTCAACGTGCGTATTGAGTCAGATCACGATCTTTAAATCTATCTCCACGATCCCGATCGGATTTTATTTTCGTGTTCAACAAGCCAGTTTCGCCTATAAATTTGAAACTCCGCATCAGTTTCAAATTGCACCTAACTCGACGCACTTACCGAGTACTCTCTTCTCCCTCCCGTTTTTATCTTCTTCCATCGTGTGCAAACAACGACCGGTTTTCCTAAACCGTATCTGCGAGTGGTTTAATACCATACTGAAGGTGTATCCTCTGTGAGCAATTTCGCGATTACAACGTAATTCGATTTTTAAATGCCTTGTTTTATCCTGGGGACGTCGTGGTTGATAATCTGCTTGCACCTTTGAGCAGTGCCGCGAAACGTCTTAAAGAGAGCGACCTAGTCCGCGACTCATCTCAGTAATTTCAATCGGTGACTTTCGATTTTCAAAAATTTTGATTTTCAAATATTTTCGAATTTCAGATCTAACAGAACCCTTGCCTGATTTTCTTCAAACGAAAAAAGAGATTGTTTTGTTGAAAGAAAGCTGAATTAATTGAATACTTAATTTTCTTGCATTTATGCGTAGGGTGGATTAATTGATGTCTTGTTTATTGAAACTTCCGGACAGAGGAAGCATTCTTAGTTCTTCCATACAGGGAATAATTCTAAAGCTGATCCTATAAGTGATGATTTAATAAGCACGGTTGTATATTGTACAATATGATAAAGTGATACACAACATTTCGAGTTCGTTACTCCAAGCTTATCTGATTCATTTCTATATAATTTTTTTTCTTTTTTTGGGTCAACTTTCTATATAATTATTAACTTGAGCAACTTGCACATGATAGAAAACAGGTACTTTTTTTGCTAATTTTTAATATTTTAAACACTGATTTTTTAGATGTATAATTTTTGGATAAATCTAAAAGGTTGGCTATAAATTTTTCTGATGTTTTCAAAATGGGCTTGAGGAGGCATAAGAAAAGGCTTGGTCTTGAACTGATAGGGAGGGTCTATACTGGCCGGGCTGGGTCAGTTTTGGCCAAATTTGATGTCCGAACCAATTAATTTTTTTCGGTTTAGGTCGGGTCAAAAACCCATAGTTTTTTGTAAAATCCGAACCAAACTAACCTGATGATGAGCGGGTTGGTTTGGGTTGGGCTAGCGGGTCACGAGACATAAAATCAATTTTTTAAATTCGAAAACAAAAAAAAGTTAAATATATTTTTAGTCCATATTAAATTACGACTTTTTCAAATTTAGTCCCTATAAAAATTTTATTTATTTTTAGTCCTCAACTTTTACAAAAATGCATGCTTTTTAGTCTTTCTCAAGGGACTAAAAATACGTAGTTTTGTAAAAAGTGGGGACTAAAAAAGTATACATAGATTAAGCTTAAAAAATCATAATTTAATAGGGATTAAAAACATATTTAACCGAAAAATATAAGTATAAAATAATTGAACTCCAAATGAATTTTACTTTTGGTGCAGGCCGTTGAGTGTAAGTGATATTGTGATAAATTGTATTAAAAATATTAAAATATTAAATGACTCGTTATTGGGTTGGGCTCATGGGTTCACGAGTTCAAATTGAAAAATATGTTACCCGAACCAAACAACTTCGAGTTTGATTGAATTTGAGTTGGTTCGGGTTAGACTCAAACTAAAACGGGTTCGAGAGGGAAAAAAAAAGGCTTTGAATCGGGTTGGGTCACCAAGTTGATCAGGTCGGCCCAAACTCGTATACACCCCCACTTATATCACCGGAAAGAAACCTATTTGGCTATTTGCAACAAAATAAAGACATAAAAAAAAAACAAAGATGCAAATAAAGACATCAAAACCTAAATGGAGATTACTGGTATTTCAATTGCATACTTTGACATTAAGGAACAAAACGACCTTTATTGAGCAAAGATGCAAATCATGTGAAAACACCCTACAAAGAGCATAATTTTGACACAGAAAAAAACATTGTTTCGAGCATAATCAACCGTTTAGTTTGTCATTTCCAGCTTTCATTTCTAAAATAAATTATGAACAAAAAAATATGCTTGTAGGATAGTTGTCCTTTTTTTTCAATTTCAAAAAACAAAATCAATATTTTGAAAATTTTGAAAACATTAAAAAATTGTTTTCATCATTTTCGAAAAATACCATTACTACATGTAACACAAAGACACAAACCCCAACTTTGGATATCATCTCATTGAATATATGTGTATACCAATCTTTCTATCATATAATAAAAAACTAAAAAACAGAAAGAAAAAAAATTGAAAACGAATCAGACAAACACTAACGCTGCGTTTGAAACCAGCGATAGTGGGAGGAAAGATTGCCTGAGGACAGATTGTACGACAACCAAGATACTTTCAGCGATTTGGATCAACGGAAAGTGGGAAAGGAAATAAACTGTTTTGGTGGGGCCCAACAAAATACTTTCCTCTCGGAATTGGGCAGAAAGTGGAGAAAGCTCCATGATTTTTGTGCCATTCCATTTTTACCCTCACACACATATATTAAAATATTTAATTATAATTGAATCGGGTTGGGCCACTGAGTTGATCCGGTCGGCTCGAACTCGTGTACACCTCTACTTATAGCACCGGAAAGAGACCTATTTGGCTATTTGCAACAAAATAAAGACATCAAAAAAAAAGATGCAAATAAAGACATTAAAACCTGTTGGTTTTGGGCTTAAACCACTGCTCCATTACAGCTTCTGGTCTACCAAATACCGTCTCTTCTCGTCTACCAAATACCTGGTCTCTTCTCTCGCATATCGAGATCTGGTCTCTCCTCTGCATACCAGCGTCTGGTCTCTCCTTTCACATACCAGCGTCTGGTTGATGGGTGTCGATCTCACTTCCGCTGCTGGGCTTTGATTTTGGGCCTTAGTTTAGTTCAGTTACTTTCTGTTATTGTTGTTCTGGTGAAGTAACATAATTGCTTCCTCTATTTGTTATATATAGAGGATGATAAGCAATTGAGTAACATACTCTTGTAATCTGAATTCATAGTGAATTTCTCTCTTCTCCTGCCCGTGGATGCAATCCTCACACTGAGGGTGAACCACGTATATGCTTGTGTTGTTTTCTCTATCTCTTTCTCGGTGTGTTCTTGTGAGTTTGAGTGCGATTTTCCCAACAAACTGGTATCAAGAGCGAGACTCGATCCAAGCCTCCCTGTCCGTCTTCCGCTGCGCTCTCGGTGGATGTTCAAGATCCACATTGCATTCTGTTAATCTTGTGACTCAGTGTTTGTTCAGTTTGTGGTGCTTCTCGGTGCAGGGCATCACTCCCAGTTCTTTCTTTCTTCTCCCTTCTGTTTCTACAGTGGAGTTTCTCCACCGTCTGTCCAAGAAAGATGTCAAACACAATCAAGATCGAGAAGTTTAATGGGAGGAACAGTTTCAATCTCTGGCGCATTAAGATGCGTGCACTTCTCAAAGAACAAGGGGTTTGGGCCCCTCTATCGGGCCAAACTGGAAAGGCTGCCAAAGATTCGTCAACACAACATGAGGAGAAAGCTCACTCGTTGATTCTCCTATCCCTATCCGATGAAGTCCTCTATGAAGTTCTTTGAAGAGGATATCACGCCAAGTTATGGCTCAAATTGGAGAACCTATACATGACCAAATCTTTGAGCAACAAGTTGTTGCTTAAGAGGAGGTTATTCAGTCTTCAAATGAAAGAAGGGTCAAAACTGAAAGAGCATCTTGATGAATTGAATTCAATCCTGCTTGAATTGCAGGACATTGATGTCAAGATGGAGGATGAAGACATTGCCATGGTTCTTTTAGCTTCTTTGCCACCATCTTATGAAAACTTTGTAAGTTCTATTAGTGTTGGTAAAGAGAGCATCACTCTAGAAGAAGTCAAGACAAGCTTGTATTCTAGAGAGCTTCGATTGAAGGCATCTGGAGCAGTGATGATTACGCCTCAGTCCGCTTTGTCAAGAACTCAGCAAATTCAGCAAACAATCAAAACAAGAAGAAGGGAAAGGGGAAGAATTCCAAAGGAAAGGTTAATCCAAAAGATATATGCAACTATTGCAAAGAACCTGGACATTGGAAGAAAGACTGTCCTAAGAAGAAGAAGAAGGAATCTGTTGCTACTACTGCTCAAGAAGACTGCTCATCGGATTCTGAGTATGCTCTCACTGTTAATGATGATCAAACTCGATCACGAGCAGTGGGTGCTAGACTTCAGGATGTTCTCATCATATGTGTCCTCACAAAGATTGGTTTGTGACCTATGATGAAGCTTGGAGGAAATGTGCTCATGGGAAACAATGAACTGCAAGACAATTGGTATAGGTTCTATTCAAATCAAAATGCATGATGATGTGATTAGAACCTTAACCAATGTCAAGCATGTTCCTGGATTAAAAAGAAACCTCATCTCTGTCGGTGCTTTGGATTCAAAGGGCTTCATATGCAGTGTTCAAGGAGGGATTATGCGGTCGAGAAGCAGAAAGGGACTGTGGTGTTACAGGCTCAAAACACGTAAATCTATACATTCTTCAAGGGACAACTCGATTAATGCGTATAATCGCTTCGTGGCGTAAAAACAGAAACTCGACATACCTGCAATTGTGGCACATGAGATTGGGGCACATGAGTGAAAAGGGCTGAAAGTTCTCGTTGATCAAGGGTCATTACAAGGTCGAGAAAGGAGGAGCATTGGAATTTTGTGAACATTGTGTTTTTGGTAAGCATCACAGATCCAAATTTCGTAAGGCTTCACACACAACCAAGGCTACTCTGGGCAAGATACACTCAGATTGTTGGGGTCCATCAAAGGTTCCATCTATAGGTGGAGCTAGGTACTTTCTTTCCATTATTGATGACTACTCTCGCATGACTTGGGTTTATATGATGAAACACAAGTCTGAGGCTTTCCAATGTTTCAAGAATTGGAAAACTTTGATAGAAAATCAAGTGGGAAGAAAGATTAAAAGACTAAGAACCGATAATGGTTTAGAGTTTTGTTATGAAGAGTTCAATAAATTCTGCACAGCTGAAGATATTGCCAGGCAATATACAGTGAGGAACACACCTCAACAGAATGGCATAGCAGAGAGAATGAACCGGACCTTATTGGATAAGGCTAGATGTATGCTATCCAATTCAGGGTTGAAGAAACATTTCGAAATTTGAAAAGTTGCTCTGACATGCTACATTGTCAACAGTCTCCCTCTCACCCATTGACAATAAAACTCCAATTGAGGTATGGTCTTCCAAACCTTTGATTATTCTAGGCTTAAAGTTTTTGGTTGTCCTGCTTATTACCATGTTAGTGAGAGCAAACTTGAACCTAGAGCTAGAAAGGGAATTTTTGTTGGATATGGTGAGGGTGGCAAGGGAGATAGGAGTTGGTCACAAGCTGGGAAAAGGGTGAGTGTGGGTAGAGATGTAAACTTTGATGAGAGGTCTCATCGCATAACAAAGTCGAAATTGCACAATCACCAAGTCGTGACAAAACCTATAAGCGGTGGAGTTTGAAGAAATTGAAGGGCAGAATGATCAAGCTGAGAAAGGCACTGATCAAGCAGAATCGGGTAGTCAAGCAGACCAATCAGAATCTGTCACAGAATTGCAAATTCCTGCAGAAACTGAAGCAGAAACAGAAACAGATGCAGGCATCAGAAAGTCTCAAAGGAATAGAAAGGCTCCAGAGAGGTATGGTTATGAAGATATGCTCTCATATGCATTTCAAGTTGCTGAAGATGTTGATGCACAAGAGCCAGCAAATTTCCAGGAGGCCATTACTTGTTCAGAAGCAGAAAAATGGCTCACAGCCATGCATGATGAAATGCAGTCTCTGCACAAAAACAATACATGGCAGCTTGTGAAGTTGCCTGAAGGCAGAAAAGTGGTGGGAAGCAAGTGGATTTTTAAGAAGAAACCTGGAATCTCCAAAGTAGATGGAATCAAATTCAAGGCCAGATTAGTTGCAAAAGGTTTTAGCCAAAAGGAAGGTGTGGACTACAATGAAATTTTCTCTCCAGTTGTAAGACACACTTCCATTCGGGTTCTCCTTGCCTTAGTAACTAATATGGACTTGGAATTACAACAACTTGATGTAGAAACAGCTTTTCTACATGGGGATTTAGAGGAAGACATTTATATGAAGCAACCAGAGGGCTTTGTAGAACAAGGAAAGGAGAAATTAGTTTGCAAGTTGAAGAAATCTTTGTATGGCTTGAAGCAATCTCCAAGGCAATGGTATAGGAGATTTGATCAGTTTATGATTCACCATGGATTCAAAAGAAGTCCTTATGATTCATGTGTGTACCTCGATGGCGAAAAATGATTCCTATGTCTACCTATTGCTCTATGTTGATGACATGCTCATTGCATCTCAAAACATGACTGATATTAATAGGCTCAAGTCTCTTCTCGATTCAATTCGACATGAAAGACCTTGGTGCCGCAGAGGATTTTGGGAATGGAAATCTACAGGACAGAGATAAGAAGAAGCTTTTCTTGTGTCAGAAGTCTTACATTCAGAAAGTGTTAAACAGATTTGGCATGACTACAGCAAAACCTGTTACCACTCCACTTACTGCAACCATCAGAATCAGTGAAGTGTTTGAGACTCAGTCAGAAGCTGAAAGGGACTACATGGAGAGAGTCCCATATGCTAGTGCAGTTGGCAGCATCATGTATGCCATGGTTTGCACTAGACCCGATCTTGCACAAGCTGTAAGTGTCATAAGCAGATACATGAGCAGGCCAGGGAAGCAACACTGGATTGCTGTCAAGAGAGTTTTCAGATATCTCAAAGGAACAAGTGATGTTGGTCTTGTGTATGGGAATGATTCTACTTGTTCTCTTACTGGTTTCTCAGATTCTGACTATGCTGGGGATCTTGATGGTAGAAGGTCCATTACTGGTTATGCTTTTACAGTTGGCAAGTGTTTAGTAAGTTGGAAAGCTACATTGCAGCCCACAGTAGCGTTATCAACCACAGAAGCAGAGTACATGGCCCTGACAGAGGCAGCAAAAGAAGGCATTTGGCTTAAAGGCCTTATCAGTGACTTAGGCTTTCCACAAGATAAAGCCATCATATTTTGTGACAGCTTAAGTGCCATTTGTTTGGCGAAAGATCAAGTGCACCATGAGAGAACCAAACACATAGATGTTAGGTATCACTTCATTCGGACTGAAAACAGAATCAAGGTGCTCAAGGTTGATACTAAGGACAATCCAGCTGATATCATGACCAAACCGGTTCCCAAGAGCAAGTTCATGCATTGTTTGGACATGCTCAATGTTGATAGCTGGAAATAACAGTTTTGAATGGCAGTTCAAGGGAAGATGAGAATTTGCTAAATGTTTTTGATAGTGGTTTGACCCCAAGGTGGAGATTTGTTGGTTTTGGGCTTAAACCACTGCTCCATTACAGCTTCTGGTCTACCAGTGTCTGGTCTCTTCTGCATACCAGCGTCTGGTCTCTCCTCTGCATACCAGCGTCTGGTCTCTCCTTTCACATACCAGCGTCTGGTTGATGGGCGTCGATCTCACTTCCGCTGCTGGGCTTTGATTTTGGGCCTTAGTTTAGTTCAGTTACTTTCTGTTATTTGTTGTTCTGGTGAAGTAACAGAATTGCTTCCTCTATTTGTTATATATAGAGGATGATAAGCAATTGAGTAACATACTCTTGTAATCTGAATTCATAGTGAATTTCTCTCTTCTCCTGCCCGTGGATGTAATCCTCACACTGAGGGTGAACCACGTATATGCTTGTGTTGTTTTCTCTATCTCTTTCTCGGTGTGTTCTTGTGAGTTTGAGTGCGATTTTCCCAACAAAACCTAAATGGAGATTACTCAGTGGCGGACCTAGGACCCTGGACTAGGGGGTACAAATTTTTTAAAATTATACGTCATTATTGCTAAAAAATTTCTAATAGCAAATTATTGCTAAAAAATTTTGAAACTAATAACAGTGGTAACGAAAAGTAAAACCATAATTACTAATATTTCAGTTGCATACTAACATTACGGAACAACACGACCTTTATTGAGCAATGATCCAAATCATGTGAAAATACCCTACAAAGAGCAGAATTTTGACACCAAAAAAAAATTGTTTCAAGCATAATCAATTGTTTACCTTGTAATTTCCCATTTTCATTTCTATTTATGAACATAAAATTATGCTTGTAGGACGGTTCTCCCTTCTTTTCAATTTCAGAAAATAAAATCAATATTTTGAAAATTTTAAAATATTGTTTTTATCGTTTCGAAAAATGCCACTACTACATGTACTACAAATACGCAAACCTCCACTTTGGATATCATCTCATTGACTATGTGTATACCAATCTTTGTATCATATAATAAAAAAAACTAAAAAATAAAAAATAAAAATTTGAAAACAAACAAACCTAAGTTTTGTGGAAAAAGGGTGGCGTATGTTAATTACTAGTTTTTTTTTTTACTCCCATTAGTGCGTTTCATCATCAAAATTGTTCCGGACTAGGCTGAGGCCCAATCCTAGCAACTATTCACAATAGCCCATGGTCGAATGGCCATCCGAGGACCTCTTACCCATCACCACTAGATAGATCCAATGGTGATCCGCATCACGCGCCGCACGTAGTTACATCCGGGTAACTGTTTTCCAGCCAATTCACCTCGCCACTTCACCTATATAAAGAGAACAGTTCATAAATCTCAGGTACGCTTTCATTACATCACATACCTCTCACTTGATCCTATACTGACATAGGCATCAAAATGTTTGCAGGTATACACCACCCCGACGCCATCGTACTCCACGGCTAGCTTTGCCACTGTGCTTTGTTCCGGTCATCTCAGAGTTCCATCTCGAAACAAAAACTATATGAAACTTTTTCCTCTTTTTGTTGGTAGTAACCTAGGTAATGGTTATCTTGGATGACAACCCATTTCCACTACTACGATTCGTATTAAGTTTGTTAGGACATTTTTTTTTTGTTTCTTGTTTGGGTATCAGATACAGATTTAGGATCCATTTGTTTAAAATTTTAAAAAATTATTTTTTGAAAAAATAATTTAAAAATTTCTTTTTAAAGACTTTTATGTAAAGTAGAAGTTGATTTGTGTTTGCTTACAATAATAAAAATAATTTTTTTAATCTTTTTTCTCATCTACAGACTACAACACTCATTAAAATCATATTGTTTTTCAAAAGCTACTAAAAACGACTTCTCATCTTAACAAAAAAAATATTTTTTATATTCTGATTATTTTAAAATGCTTAACAACACATTCAAAATTCTTAAAAATGATTTTTTAGTTAAAAAGTAATTTTTTTAATCAAATAATATGTAACAAATGTGTTCTTAATATTTTTTTTTCTCTTGAATACCATTTTCTTAAATATAGCTCCAATTACTTAAAATAGAAACCATATAATAAAATTCAAATAGAAATTTTCTCATCACAGGTCTTGATGGATTTGACTACTCTAAAATGGGTAGAGGATAAAGTAAAAAAAAATCAAGAGTTGTTATTGTAACACTTGATGAAGAGATCGACCGCGTGCACGAGCTGCTGAGGTCGCGTACCGAGCTGAGGAGGTCGTATGCCGAGCTGAGGTCGCGTGCTGAGCTGAGGAGACCGCGTGCACTAGCTGCTGAGCTGAGGAGACCGCGTGCATTAGCTGCTGAGGTCGCGTACCGAGCTGAGGAGACCGAGTGCACGAGCTCGTGATAGAGCCTTGTGCGCTTGCACAAGCACCCTGGTCGACCTCGTGCTGAGACTGCAACACGTATTTTTTTTTACGAACGTTATTCAGTGTTAATTAGTATTTATATGTCACTTATTTATGGTTTTCTTTTAATTAATTATTGTTGAGTGTTAATTAAGGGAGAAAGGACCATAATGCCCCTTCCCTCACCAGCTAAATATCACGATCAGTCCCCTCAAACCCTCACTTTCTCTTTTCTTCTTTCTTCTTCCTTCTCCTCTAAGTTTCCTCTTCCTCTCCAAACTTCCATTGAAAAACCTTGGGTTCCATTGAGTTTTTGCACAAACCTTCTTCATCAATCTTGCTTCTCATCATCTCCTCTACCTATATCATCATCTCGATCATCATTTGAGGTATGAAAAACAGAATTTTCTCTCCCTTCATGCTACTGTTTAGCGCCACTTCCTCCTTCCATTTTAGCTAGTTTCTATGCTTCCAAATCATGTCATATCGATATGTTTTCTTCTTCATGGCATTACCTACCTTTCTAACCATTTATTTGAGCTTGAAAAACAAATTGTTTCCTCTGTTTTCTCTGATGAGGTAGCGCCCAAATCCCTAACCACTTGGCTTGCTTTGATTTCTTGTTCTATGTTGTTGTATGTTGCTTCTTCTTGTTGTTTGTTGTTGATTTATTTGTTGTAGCATCATATAACCTCTTTCATGAGCATTTGATCAAAAACCTAACCTTGAGTAAGAGGGAAAATATGTTTAATCTTGCTTGAATCATGCATGAGATATGTTATTGTGTTATAGTAATTATTTAGGTGCTAATAGCATGGCTAGTTTAATTTAATCAAGTGCAACAGGTTAGTTTTGGATCTTTCCTATTCTTGAGTCTTAAGAAACTTGCTATTTAATTGTCTAATTAGGTGTGAAGTATGTGATTATGTGTTTAATATGATTTTAGGACTAACTAGGATTAAGTTGCATGATTAGTTTAGTGTTAGATAAGTTTTTGTGCAAAAATGGATTTTTGAGGGACCAAAATGGCATGTAGGGAAATTGATCTCTTTTTATGATTTAAATTTTAACACAATTGGTTATGGTCTTATTTTAATTGTTGGACCTTGAGGAAAATATTTTTTTTAGAAAACATAAACTTAGATTTTGATTAATTTGTGCTTAATATGCTATTTGATTTTAAGCTTGAATTAGTACTTAGGAAAAATGGTTTTGTATGGTGATATGTATGAAAGAAGTTTTTAATAAAATTTTTAGAGAAAAGGAATTAATTTGTAATGCTGGAATTCTTGTTGTATTTGTTTAAGTTCTTGAGTTTTAATGCTTGCTTGGATTGTAGTTAAGATTGGGATAATGAGAGCTAAGTGCTATTAGAAACCCATAGATAGTACTAAGTTGTGCTGGTATTAGGAATTGTGATTTCCGAGATCGTGCGGCACGGAATCGAGGTGTACGAGAGAGCGAACCCGAGGACGTGGGAGCAGTGGGATCCAGATTGAGGACGGTACGTGTCGAGGTCGATTGAGAACCGTACGTGTCGAGGTCGTTGTCGAGCTCGATTGAGGACAACACGTAGACGCCGAGCTTGGAGTTTGGTAAGGGCAACTTCTAGATATGTTTAGATTGATTTTTAGTATTTAAATGCTTCATTTAAATACGAAGAAGTCTGAGAACTCTACTAGTTCGAAGTTAGGGTCTTCGAACCCCTTCGTTTTGTTGTCGTGAGGTCGAACATTTATCCGAGTCTTCGTGGGCGAGCGTAAGTCGCTATGTTGGTCTCTGAACCCAACCCCCACACTTGTATGTTCCTCTCGTTAATTCCATTGAGGTGCAGAGGGATGGATTCCTTGATTTGCTTGTCGAGCATGTAATGTTGTGATATGATTGAGTTATGCATTATTTGATATGAGATTGAATATATGCCATGAATTGCGTGTTGCTGTCGAATTGCGTTTCTTCATGCAGGGTGTTTTTATTGCTTAAAATGTCGAATTGCGTTTTCTTCATATTAAGCATGCTCTCTTATTTGATATGCGGGCAAGTAATCTTATGCGTCACTCTTTGAATATTGTAAGCGGAGAGCTGTTCATCGAGTGAGAGAGCTAGGCGAGTCGTTATGACGTTTTTGAGCCGTGACCCGGATAACTAAGGGTGCGAGGTCCCCTTTTGTTTACGGGAGATTGACTAGACGTCGCAGTCAGAGGAACCGGCATCGCATATCTAGGGAGAAGCGAAAGATCCCAAGGCTACGGCTGGTATGTCAGTTGATGGATCTGCGTCTGCTTTCCGGAATAATGGTCGAGTCGAGATAAAATGGATCGCGAGTTGAGTCGAGTCTAGAGTGAGAGGGTCGAGTCACGTTTGGTGAATGATATACATTGTTGTTTGCTTATTTCTTTACGCCTTGATTATCTTGATTTGTCGAGAAGTTGACCCTTTTCCCGTGGTGCCTTCAATCCATGATGGTTACCCAGGCGATAGCGAGGACGCAGGGAACCCGACAGCAGGTGATGGCGAGGAAGACCTCGTCGAGGATCCGGACGACGATCTCTATTTGTCGTGATTGATTATGTCTGTTAGATGTTTTTTTGGGATGACTGTAGTATGTCTTTTGTGTACAAAGGGTCGTGACCACTGGGCGGGTGATGTTTTGTTATTACAGGGTAGACTGGTGGTTCCACTTTTGGAGCAGCCCCCTGCGTGGGTGTCTGCCGGAAGTATCCCCAGGGTATGATTGCTCTCTTGAGGTCGTCATACCATAGGTGTATTTCTTTGTGCATTCACTACTCTGTATTTTGCATACACTATTATTCCGACTTGTATATATATATTATCTATGTATGTTTTATTTAGGATTTAAGTCTTGTGTATTAGTTGCACTATGTTTCGAAAAGCTGTAATTACTCTGATGTGCACTAGCTGGATTTTTTAAAAAAAAAAGAAAGTAAGTACCGTATTTTTCTGAAGGGCACAAGAGTACCGTTTTAAAACGCATCGCATACAGTTTTAGTGTAGCTCGGTAGCGGTCCGGAAACGGGTCGTTACAGTTATCTTAATAAACATAAATTTGTTATGATGTATATGTAATATGAGTCATTTTTTTTTGGTCTTATGGCCCAGCGGCCTACTACGCACTCCAAAAAGCGCTGAAAGGGGAGCGTAACGGGTTCGAACCCGCGCCCAAGCGTCCAAGCGGCAAATACTTTGCCAGTTGTACTAAGCACCACGGACATATGTAATATGAGTCATTGATGAATACTCAATAGTTAATATTGCTTACTTTAGAGTCGAGAGTAAATTACTAACTTTAATAGGATACATAAGAGAGTATGGTAGTTTTCACGTTAGATTATTAGTTCCTCAGTCCTTATTACCAAAATCTATCTGTTAGACAGCACCACTAAGGGAAATAATGATTTGATTATATCCTTTTCTTCCTGGTCGATTGATTAACTCAACCTCTATACAAAGCAATAGCCCCTTTCCAACCACATTTTCATATTGCACACACCAAATTGATTGTAACTATGACATGAAAGCAAAATAGTTCCATGCATGCACATTTTTAAGAAACCTGCACTCCTTAAATTATCATTGCCGAATCTCCTGTCTCACACAACTAATTAATCAAACACATTGCCCTACCTTTCTATCTCCCTGACAGGTAAAGGAGATTTGCTACCTATTTACTATAAGAAAGTTGAAACTTTCCTTTTCTTCATAACTAAACCCCTCACCTATGCCATAAATCACACTCCCAGCAGCCCCAATAAAAGGCAATCCCTTCTCCCTCATTCCTCAATACAGCAGCACACAAAACACTATCAAGTAGTAGTACTCTCAACTCATCATTCAACACATCTTGATCAATCTATATATATTCTATACTAAAATGAAGACACGACAATCTCTCTTCTCTCTCTCAGTTCTGCTACTACTCCTCACCTTCTTCTACTCCACCACCTCAGCACAACTCTCACCTGTTCAGCCCCCAGTAGTGGCATCACCACCACTCTCATCACCTCCTTCCCCACCAGCCTCATCACCAGGATTCAACACAGTTCCTCTTGTTCCCGTATCCCCTAGTGGTGCCCCCACCCCAATTATCCCCAAAGCACCATCCATCGACATACTCCAAATCCTCAAAAAAGCCAAAAGATTCTCCATTCTCATTCGCCTCCTTAAAACCACTCAATTAATCAACCAACTCAACTCACAGCTCGTGACACCATCAACTTCTGGCGGATTAACCCTTTTCGCACCAGAAGACAGTGCCTTCTCAAAACTCAAAGCAGGGTTCCTTAACTCACTCAGCGACAGACAGAAAGTGGAACTGTTACAATTCCACACCCTTTCTTCCTTCATCTCAATCTCAAACTTCGACACCTTAACCAACCCCGTTCAGACACAGGCCGGTGACGACCCTAAAAGGCTTCAACTTAACGTCACCACTTACGGCGGCAGCCAAGTCAGCATGACAACCGGCGCCGTTAACGCCACCGTTACCGGAACCGTTTTCGCGGACAACAAGCTCGCTATATATCAGGTGGATAAAGTGCTACTCCCTCTTGATCTCGTGCTTCCTAGTAAGGCTCCTGCACCTGCACCGGTTTCTAAAGGAGGATTAACTAAGCCTAAGCCCGGTGATGATAAAACCAAGTCGTCAACCTCTGATGATAGTGATGCTGGTAACAAGGACTTGCCAGCTGCGGAAGCTTCTGCTGCTGGTTATTCTACCGTTTTCAACGTAAAGGGAATGTGGCTGCCTCTTCTTGTTGGGGTGGCTTTGCTGGGTGAATCCATGATATTGAGTTGTTGATTTGATGATGATTTTGCAGTGCACTGTTTCAGGTTTTGTGAGTGAGCAGCGTGAAAACATGTATACGGTTGATTTCTTTTTTGTTTTGTTGAGTCTTTTCTTCTTCTTCTTTTTTTTTTTTCCCTTTTCAATCCTTGTAACTAAATTTATAAAAAGTGAAAAAATGTTCTGTATATATTTGTGTTTTAAAATTTATAATTGATTTGATTATAGGAAATATATGATAAATTTTGAAGGTCACATGTCCACAAATATCAAGTAGGGAAAAAATTATACACACATACACACTCATATTCTCAAGTTTCATCCTCTTGGTTTTTTTTTCTTGGTCCTGCATCCTTGTTTCCAGGGATACATAACAATCATGATAAAGAAATGTGGATTTGAGAAACCCCACAACAAGACCTCCTGCCCTAAGTAGTTCCTTTTGTTTCTAACAGGGGCTGACCTATTCATAATTTATTCACAATTGAGGGTCAAATTTTGAAATTTTCACTTACACCCTTATATAATTTTTTTTGACCCCACTCAATTTAAATTTTTACACACTCCGACTCATACACTTTCATCTCTCAACTCTCTCACTCAGATAGTGTTTGGTTGAAGGTGAATGGAAGTGAGAGGAGGGGTTATTTTAATTTTTTATGTTTGGTTCAATTTTTAGGAGAGGAGGGGAGCAAAATCTCTCCAACTCAATTTTTGTTCTCATCCAATGTTGGGTTTTTTTTTTTGAAGGGAGGGGAGCTTAAATGATTTAAAATAAAAGGACTTTTTTTTGAAAAATAATAAAATGACTTAAATAACCGTATATAATATATAATATCAATGATTATAAAGATACATAAGTAATACAAATGATGGATTAGTTTTTCAAGACACGCAACACAAAGTTATAATCTAATGAAATTTTGTATACCTTAATTGTTTGATAATATTCTTATGGTTTTACTTTTCGCTATCGCTACTAGTAGTCCATTATTTTTTTAGCAATAATTCGTTATTAGAATTTTTTTAACAATGATGACGTATAATTTTAAAATCTTTTGCACCCCTCACGGACGGTCCTAAGTCTGCCATTGGTTTCTAACTAAAGAACTCTTCGCTAGCAACAGATGAAGAACAAAGCTTAAATTTAGAATGCGGAGGAATATTGAATTCAAGCAAGTGAATGTTGCTGACCAAAGCATTTAATTTTAACAATTGAAAAATTAGAAGATTTAATTTCAGCTTGAGAAACAAAAATTGGCGTAACAACTAATAAAAAGGCCGATTAAACTTTATAATTAGAAGATTTAATTTCAGCTTTGAGAAACAAAAATTGGCGTAACAACTAATAAAAAGGTCGATTAAACTTTATAGTTTTTTAACGTTGGTTTTTAGGCCCAATAGTCCACTTCTCTGGTTCAATTATTCGTGGGCCATTATTCGTTTTACGTCCAGCCCAATTTCGATGTATCGTTCATCATTGCTCAAGACTTATATCCAATTTTGACCCAAAAAAAAGAGACTTATATCCAATTATTGACAACAACAAAAAAAAGACGACTTCTATCCAATTTAACGACAAAAAAGAAGTCTTCTATACAAATATCAAAGGTTGAAAAGTTGGACAAAAAAGGTTTCAAAATAATTTAGTTTGTATTGAATCACTAATCTAAGATTTATATATTCAATTTTTTATTTTTATTACTTTTTCGTATTTTTATTTAATTGATTCAATTCTGAAAACTCTAAATTACGACTCCCTTGCTCCGCAGGGCTTACTATTACTCTTGATTGTCATAAAAAATGTTATTTGAAGGAAAAAAATTTGCTAAAAAGACAACAAAAGTCTCTCCTGAGAATTAGAGTATTGTGAGCCTTAGGATATTGTATGCAAGCAATTTGTTAAACATTCAGAGTAGAGTAGATTGCCGCTCTTGTGGTCTAATTAGTGTAATTTCTGTAGGACCAACTGTATTGACTTTCACATATTGTTATACTCACTCCTTTTGAAATTAAGTAGATGTATTAATTAATATTAATACAATTGTTACCAAAAAAAAATTATTAATACAATTTTTCTACAACTTTCAATGATCGCTTGCAACGTAGTTACTTCATTGTTCCTACCTTTGATGTGATGAACATATTTGATTTCGAAAATCTCCATCAATTGGTTATAGTTGAATAATAAACCACTATTTAGAGAACAAAAAGGCTGGTGTACTTTTTAGCCATAGAAAAGGCAACGTTTAAGGCTTTAAGCCATTAGCAACTTTGAACTATCTCTGTCCCAGTCTCCTTCACATCCTCACATGTGGTAGAAGGAGTGACCATTCCTTTCTTTATTTAATTGTGTAGTACATAAAATGCAGCCAGACCATTAAATTGTTGACTTTGAGTTGCCTTCGTTCATAGGTAAAGAAATTGTGTGTTCTTAACAATTTGAAGTCCCCGATGTCGGTTTGTTAGTCAGGAAAACGGTAACCCATCTAGAGGTGAAAGAGTGAATCATTTGTGCCTTTGCTGAAAGGGCATACATTTCATTAAAGTTTGAAGCATTACATATCTTTTTTTTTTTTTTTTGTCCTTTGGCCCCAAACCCACAAATTAAGCAGAGGCCGTCGCACCTTCCAACATTTGCCACTTGGCAAAAATGCACTCTTCCTATGGTTGAAGTGTGTGGTAGGTAGGGTAAAAATTAAAATATGAACATTAATCACTACGCTATACACGCGTTCAGATAATAAGGTCAAGATGATATATCTATAAATATATTATTTCAAGGCTACACCTAAGGAAACTTTTGACAAGTGGCAAAATTTCAGGATACCTTCTCCAAGACTCTTCTCCTCAAATTTCTATATTAGGAAATCTTTTTTGAAATTTTTTGAAAAAATATTAATATAAATTATTCAGAAATATCTAATTTATAGGTAGTGTTGTACAGCTGTTTCCACGTTTCTCTCCAACTAATGCCGAGAACTCAAATCCACGTTGCTATTCAGAAACTTTATCACAAACACACCAATTAATACTTTCATTTTCTATGCAAACCCCTCTTCTCCCCATCAATACTCCTCAACGGCACAAACCCCTTCTTCTTCCAAAAATGTCTCTTCGATTCTTCCAATCCATTAATCCACCGTATTTGCTCATGAATGATCATCCATCTTTCTTCTCCATCTATAAATACCTATATGCTAAAGAATTTACATCTACCATCAGGCTTTGTGCATTCCCTCAGTCCCATTCTTCACTGCGTTTTTTGTCTTCGATTTTTTGTCGCTGCTATGGCTGGAAGACATGATCTCATTTCATCAATTAACCCAACCAAGGAGGCCTGGAATATCAAGGCCCGAATTGTACGCCTATGGACGGTTTCCGATTTCAACAGGAACTCTGTACCATTCTCCATGGAAATGGTTTTGATGGATGAAAATGTGAGTATACCTTTATCGTTGCTAACACTGTGCAATTCCTTATTTGCAATGTATTGATCTAAGCGCAAATTTCTTTTATTATTATAGGGGGATAAGATCCATGCCTCAGTAAGGAAATCCCTGATATATAGGTTTCAGAATGATTTGGTGGAGGGATCTGTTTATTCGATGAGCTTTTTTGGGGTTGCTTGCAACACCGCGACCAGGACCACCAGGCACGAGTACAAGCCGAATTTTCGCTTGGCACCGAGTTGTCAGCATCGATAGGAATTTTGTTCAATCATCTCCATTTTCATTGATACCGTTTTCTGATGTTAATGATTCATATAACACAGATTATTTGCTGGGTGCGTTCATTATATAATATCCATACATGCAAGTGTTTTTTCGAAACCTATAACCACATTTTCTAATTAAAATTAGAAACTTTTGACAAGTGGGTATTTGTTTGCAGATGTTATGGGTATTTGTACCGGTGTGGGAACCGAAAGGCAGTATGAGAGAAATGGAGTTGTTACAAAAATGAATGTCATTGAGCTTGAATCAGATGGGTATATTAACTGTTCTGAAACTTATATCGCAATAGTTTAGTCTCAATGATGTTCTGAAATTCACACATTGATTCGGCTATTCTTTGTATTACTGCAGGTTTAAGTTGGAGTGTGCTTTGTTTGGCCCTTATGTTGATGATCTCAATTCATTCTTGGCGCCTGGTGAGGTAGTTCTGCCTGTTGTTATCATTCAGCTTGCAAAGGTGAAGTCTTACCAAGGTAGAATCCAGTTACAGAATGCAATGTGTTGTACTAAGATTTTCTTCAATCCTAAATGCAGTGAGGCCATCGAGTTTAATAACAGGTGTTTTTAATGTTTTATGTCATGTGTATTTGTTTTTAACAACTAAAATCTATAATTTAATAATAACTGGTCCATAATATTATTGTTAATTTTTTTTTTTGCAGAATGAAGGATATCACTCGCTCTCCTACTATGGCATTAAGTCAGTTGGCTGATACTCCTAAGATCTCTGTCGAAGATGATTTTCTTTTCATGACCCAGATGAAGACTATAGAAGCTCTGAAAGATTGCAAATAGGTCTCTTAATATACATTCATTTTGTCTGCTATTTCTTATATACATTAACATCAAGGTTTATGTAATCATTTCTTTTTGTAGGATGGATGTTGTGTTGTGCTAGGAACAATAAAACATGCATTGGAAGGGGATTATTGGTGGTACACTGCTTGGACTTGCAACAAGGCCGTTTATCCTGACTCCAAAATGTGGTTTTGTGAGAAATGTAACCGACATGTTCTCAATGTTGTCCCAAGGTGATTCTTTAATAAAAATAAAATTTATTCGTTCTACGGTATAGTTTATAGTTTATTCTGTTACATGTCTCGGACTAAGCATATTTATTTTCTTTATTTATCATAGGTATCGGATTAAGCTCAGAGTCATTGATAACTCTGATTCAGCTACGATTGTAATTTTCGATCGGGATGCATCTTCTTTACTTAATAAGAGCTGTGCTGAAATGATTGAATCTGTGGACAAGGTATAACATGATCTTTTTTGAACTGTCAGTGTTTTTCATGCCTTTATTGAGTGCTCTAATGTGCTTCATTTAATAACTAAAATAATATTGCTAATCTTTTTTTTCTGTAATTCAAATGTAATTTCTGTAGAATGGTGGATCTGGAATTCCAAAAGAGATTCAGGCATTGGTTGATAGAACATTTCTTTTCAAGGTTGAGATTAAGACTGGTATTAATCTAAGGTTTGAACAATCATATCGTGTGAAGAAATTGTGTCTCGATGAAGCTATTATCCACAAGTTTATGGCTAAGTTTTGCACCAATGAGGTTTGAGTCTTTTTTTATCTTATCTGCATTTTCCTTTTTCATCCATTTTATTACCTAGCTAAATAACACTCCCTGCATTTCTATATAGGTTGCTATTGGTGAGGGTCCGGCATGTGGAATTGTTTCACAGGTTGTCGATACCATCTGAAACCTATCTTTTTGGATTTTTATTATGTATTGATCATTGTACTGTGTTTGATCTTATTTTTTGCAGGACTTGATGCCCAAATTTGCTGATGTTGTGGTTGATAGTCAGAAGGAGACTGCAACTACAGAGGTTTTTGATGTTCTTGATGATTCATGTGACTTGATTCTGCTCCGATCGGGCCGAAGCCCAACCAAGACCCAAAGACTCACAGCCCTTCTGCTCGCCGATCCACCTTCCCTCGATGCCACGTCGTCCGCATGCCTCTCCGCCTTCCCTCAACGTGGCCGACCCAACGGCTTTGTGCATTAAAGGAATTTAATGCCGACTTCCGGGTTTCACGGGACGGTTACACATCGACAGTAACCGTCCTCAACTCATATTTAAAGAAGACCGCATCGAACGATCGAGGTAATCTTCTTTCTACCACCTCTTACTCACCTCGACACACACTGACTTGAGCGTCGGAGTGTTTACAGGTACACTACCCACACGCCGTCGTCATCCGTCGCGAACACAACCGCATTGCTTCCCTTCGGTCATCCTCTGAAGTTCTGTTCAGAACATTGGCGCCGTCTGTGGGAAACCGTTTCTGATTTCATTTTCTTTGTCGAAGTCTCCCTTCTTCACTCGACGATGACTGGGTTGAAGCATCAAGTCGCGACTAGCAGTTCCACTCCTGCAAACGCAGATCTCGAACCACCTCACCATGAACCTGTTGATTTTATCGGTGAGTACGAGGGACAGAGGAATAACCCTCCGCATTAGCATGACGCCGTTCCGATCGTTGCTACTCAAACCGATGCCGGAACAGAGACCGCCGCCCTTCTCATTCGCGAGTTCCGCGAATTCATTCGAAGCCATGCCGAAGCGATGCAGGCTCAGAATCAACGTCTCGATCGAATGGAGAATCAGCAGAAGGAAATTCCCGTTCGCGTTGCCACACAGATCGACAACAGAGAAGATCGTGTTTCTCGTTCTCCTCAGAGATCGAAGGAATCCGAAAATCTCAGGTCTGTTCATCACCACCACCGAGGCACGACTCAACACCGCTCTGGGCATAGAGCAAGCCGCCGTAACACTTCAGTAGATCGTACTCCACCTCGCCGTCACAGATCTGAGGTCCGTTTGCCTCAAAACGGAAGACATGAGCAAACACACCGCAGAAGAGTTTCTTCCAGAAGTCTTTCTCCTGAATCCGATATGCCACACTCTCCACCGCGCCATCGCCGCTTCAGCCTCTAGGCGGCGAGTAAAATCTCCTGGCCGCACCTCTCACCGCCGCCGTGCTCATTCTGTCTCATCAACCCCTTCTCAGAGCGATGACACAGATGACACGTGCAAGGCCTTTGGTCCTTTTACGTCTAAGATTATGAGATTCCCGATTCCGAAGCATCTTCAGAAACCGCCCTCGTTGGACTCCTACGACGGGACCACCGACCCCGACGAACATGTTGGCTGCTTTGACACTGTCATGGACTATAGGGGCGCCCAAGGGCCGGTAAAGTGCAGGATCTTTCCCCTCACTCTGAAGAAGTCGGCCTTGTCTTGGTTCCAGACTCTTAAGAGAAATTCCATTGGATCGTGGATCGAGTTCGCCGACCGCCTCTCGCACATTTCCCCGCATCTAAAGTCCAACCCAAGTCGACAGCTGACTAGCCGCGATTCAAACAGAGGAAAGGTGAGTCTATCGGAGACTATGTCGGCGTTTCAACAAAGAAGCCATTTTGGTGAAAAAATGCTCGACGAGATGAAACTATACTTGCTAGAGCAAGGCCTGGTCGAAGGAAGTTTATTCAAGTGTCGACATTGGTGTCGACAAACCGAGGTCCTCGACCGAGTTCCTGGCGAGCTCGTAAATTCATGAATTACGAAGAGAAGTTGATGGCATCAAAAGCCAAAGGTAAAACCCAGGAGGAAGGCGGTGGACAACGCGAAGACAGTCGCGTAGGGAGAAGGAAAGTCGGGGTCCAAAGAAAGAGATACGACGAATATACCCTTTGAACACTACCCCTAAGCGCATACTGAATGAGTGCGCGAACACCGAATTCCGTGATGCTGGAATTAAATTTCCCCAGAAGGGAAAAGAGAAGCCGAATGCTGATAAGTCGAGGTACTGCCACTTTCACAAGTGTGTCGGGCACGAGGCCGATGAATGTTTTCACTTGAAGGACGTCATAGAACAACTGATCCAAAAGGGCAGGTTGACCAAATATGTGAAAGGAAAACCGAGATTTGGAGATAGAAGGTCTAGATCTAGATCACCTCGACCTCAAAGGAGAGACTCGACCACGGGACGCAAAGACAAAGGAACAGATTCGTGAATCAGGGGAGACCTCGCCCTCCTCCCGCCGCCATGGTCATTTCCGGGATTCTCCGATAAGGGAGGGTGAGCATCAATTCAAAGAAACGAAAGTTGAGAGAAGCGATGACCGCTTTCTCTCGCTTTTTCCTTCATCAAGTCGGCATAAGGAAGACCACCCCTAGCCTTTTTCTCGACGAAGACTTGGTGAATGGAAGGCGAACTATTTGATTCCCCTGTTGGTGAAAGCCTATATGGCTAACTTTGACGTCAGAAGAATCTTGATAGACCAAGGGAGCTCGGCGGATATCATGTTCTACGAGCTGTTTAAAACCTTGAAACTACCAGAAAAAGATCTCGTACCGTACCCGGGGTCCGACCTGACTGGTTTCAACGGTTCAAAAACAAAGCCGTTGGGCTATGTGGAGTTGATGGTGACTTTTGGAGAGCAACCAATCTCCAAAACTGTGAAGGTCCAATTCATCGTGTTACCATTTAAGTCTGTTTACAACTGCATCGTCGGACGCCCGACACTGGGTGAGTTAGGAGCTGTAACCTCGACAGTTCACCTGAAAATGCGTTTTCATGATGACGAAGACAAAGTCGTCACCATCGAAGCCGACCAAGAAGCTGCGAGGAGATGTTATATTTTGTCTTTGAAGGCCGAAGAGCAAAAGGAAGAGAAACAACTCCCCTTGACCAAGAAACTTGATCCTGCAAAGGCTGCTGCAGATGTCAATCTCACCGATTTCGACGCCAGGATTGAGCTCGAGGATGAGATACAGGAAGACGACCTCCTGGCTCGCGAGCTCCACCAAAAGATTAAAAGACCAGTACCTGATTGAGAATTCATCCGAGTTCAACTAGGAGAAGACCCAGGGAAGACAGTGAAGCTTGGTGTCGATCTCCCTGAACAGGTCAAATTGCAAATAACAGAGTGCCTGAAGTCCAATGCCGACCTCTTCGCTTGGACAGCTGCTGACATGCCAGGTATTTCTCCTGATATTGCCTGCCACCAACTCGCTCTCGACCCCAAAGCTCGCTGGGTAGCTCAAAGGCGCCGTAAGCAAGCTCCTGAAAAAGCCGGCGGCCGCCAAAGTCAGCCGAAGACTTAATTAAGGCTGAATTCATTAGGGAGGTCAAATATACTACTTGGCTGTCAAATGTTGTATTGGTTAAGAAATCTAATGGAAAGTGGCGAATGTGTGTTGATTACACTGATCTTAACAAGGCGTGCCCCAAAGACGCCTACCCCCTCCCTAATATCGACAAACTCGTCGACAATTCCTCTGGTTTTCAATTGTTGTCTTTCATGGACGCATACTCTGGGTACAACCAGATTCCGATGCATCATGCTGATCAAGAAAAAACCGCGTTCATGACGGATAAAGGTAATTACTGCTATAACGTAATGCCTTTTGGCCTTAAGAACGCTGGAGCGACATATCAGCGCATGATGAACAAAGTCTTCGCCAACCAGATCGGTAGAATGCTGGAGGTATATATGGATGATATGATAGTAAAAACAACGAAAGAAGTCGACCACGCCGTCGATCTTAGAGAAGTCTTTCTTTGAAATGCGAAGACATAATATGAGGCTCAATCCGAAAAGTGCACTTTCGGAGTTCGAATCGAAAATTTCTCGGTTTCTACCTAACCAGGAGGGGAATCGAGGCCAACCCCGATAAATGTCGGGTCAGAATAGAGATGCAAAGAACCATCGTCAAAGAAAAACATCCAGCAGCTCACGGGAATGCTAGCCTCCTTGACGAGGTTTATCTCAAAATCTGCAGAACATGCATTGCCTTTCTTCCGCTTACTCAAGAAGGGAATTCAGTTCGAATGGTCACCCGAGTGCGAAGAAGCCTTAACACAGGTAAAACGCATACTATCCCAACCGCCAGTGTTGACGAGGCCGTCTCCAGGGGAGGTCCTTTATCTCTACTTGGCAGTGTCGAACGAAGCTCTGAGTGCCGTCCTCATTCGCGAAGCAGACGAGGACCAGAAACCGGTCTATTTTATAAGCAAAGCACTTCAGGGCCCAGAGCTGAGATACCAGAAAATCGAGAAAGTCGCGCTCGCACTGATAATCGCGGCTCGACGCTTGAGACAATACTTCTTAGCACATCCCATAGTGGTCCGAACTGACCAGCCAATCAAACAGATTCTACACAGGCCTGACCTGGCAGGGCGTATGATCAAGTGGTCGGTTGAGTTGTCCGAATTCGGAGTTACTTTCGAGCCGAGACAAACTATCAAAGCCCAGTGCTTGGCGGATTTCATTGCCGAGATGACTCCTGGAGCTACAGAACATTGTTCCAAATGGACGGTCCATGTCGACGGATCGTCGAATTCCAAGGGCAGTGGCGCTGGTTTGTTGCTCGAGAATGACGACGGGCTGGTCGTCGAATTTTCATTGGGATTCTCCTTTCCCACCTCCAACAACCAGGCAGAGTACGAAGCGTGTTTAGCTGGCCTCACACTGGCTCGAGACTTCTGCCAAGAGGTAAAGCTCAGAACTGATTCTCAGCTAGTTGTGTCCCAGATAAGTGGAGAATACCAGGCTAAAGATCCACTTCTTCAAAAATACCTCGCCCTGGTAAAGAAGAAAATGAGCGACTTCACCTCCGTGGAGATCGTACACGTTTCGAGAGAACAAAACGTCGGTGACGACATTCTGTCCAAACTCGCCAAAGACGAGAAGCTCAGGAAACAACGGATCGGTAATACAAGAAACACCGCCAAGCCTAGCATTACCGCCGTGGTTGATACCACTTATGACGAGGTCTCGAGGAAACTTCCGAATTCGCTGCGATTTCCCAGGCAAGCGTCGATGATCCGCCCGATGAGCCCGACAGCTTGGATGACACCGATTCAAGAATTTATTCAATTGATCGGCTACACGATGATGAGAAGGAAGCGCCAAAAATCTGAAAAAGGCATCTTCGTATTCTATGATCGACGGTATCTTATATCGAAGAGGGTTCTCCACCCCCCTGTTGAAATGCGTCGACGATACCCGAGCGCAATATGCACTTGCTGAAGTGCAAGAAGGCATATGTGGGCAACACCTTGGAGGACGGTCCTTGGCAGAGAAAATCCTCGCGCAGGTACTCTTGGCCGACCACGACGCGGACGCGATATCGTTCGTGAAGAAATGCGACAAATACCAGAGACATGGCGATCTACACTTAGCTCCTCCTACAGAGTTAACATCCCTGACATCACCATGGCCATTTGCTTGGTGGGGCATTGATATACTTGGACCTTTTCCAATGGCTCCCGGACAGGTGAAATACAGTCGTTCGCGGTAGATTACTTCACCAAATGGGTTGAGCAGAGCCCTGGCGAAGATAACTGCAAAGAACTTGATTAAGTTCTTCAAAAGATATATTCTGACAAGGTTCGGGATTCCCAGGGTGTTCGTCACCGACAACGGAACGCAATTCACAGATCGCGGATTCCGAAAGGCCTTGGAAGATCTCGACATCAAACAGCACTTCACCTCGGTAGAACACCCCAGACGAGCGGCCAAGCCGAGGCGCGAATGCAGTTATCTTACGAGGTGCGAAACGAAGATTGGATGAGGCCAAGGGAAATCGGGCGTAAGAGCTTCCCGAGTGCTCTGGGCGTGTCGAACTACTCCACATTCGACGACGGGAGAATCTCCTTTCGTCTCACATATGGGACAGAGGCCATCATTCCCGCCGAGATTGGGGAACTTAGTTGGAGAACCTCGCATCCCCAGTAGCATTGACAACCGCCGAGTATACGAGAAGAACTCGACCTCCTTGACGAATGCAGGGAGCTTGCAGCACTCAGCGAGGTCGCAGTAAAACAGAAAATCGCAGCAAGATACAACTGAAGTGTTGTACCTAGGGAATTCATGCCTGGGGACTTAGTTCTTCGACGAGCTGATGTTGGCCTGAAGAATGCCACACAAGGGAAACTTGCACCCAATTGGGAAGGCCCGTACAGAATTGTCGCAAAGACAGGTACCGGCGCCTACACCCTCGAGACACTGCAAGGACATCAAATTCCAAGAACTTGGAACGCAGCAAAGATGAAGAAATATTATAGTTGAAACAAATGTATCCTAAACACATAAATGTGAAGCAATGAAGTATGATTGGAGAAATACGCAACCAGCATTTATTTATTATCAAAGCCTTGTGCATTGGCACAAGCATCAGATGTAGAGATCGACCTCGTGCCGAGACCGCGTGCACGAGCTCGTGATAAAGCCTTGTGCGTTGGCGCAAGCACCTGATGAAGAGATCGACCTCGTGCCGAGACCGCGTGCACGAGCTCGTGATAAAGCCTTGTCGACCTCGTGCCGAGACGGCGTGCACGAGCCCGTGATAAAGCCTTGTGCGTTGGCACAAGCACCTGATGAAGAGATCGACCTCGTGCCGAGACCGCGTGCACGAGCTCGTGATAAAGCCTTGTGCGTTGGCACAAGCACCTATGATCGACCTCGTGCCGAGACCGCGTGTACGAGCTCGTGATAAAGCCTTGTGCGTTGGCACAAGCACCTGATAAAGAGATCGACCTCATGCAGAAGACCGCGTGCACGAGCTCGAAGAGATCGACCTCGCGCCGAGACCGCGTGCACGTCAAGCCTCGTGTCGATAACTGCCTCAGCAGAGGTGGAACACGAAGGTCCCAAATGAACTGATAAACAAAGCACGACCCGACGACGTTTGCAGTTCCTTACGAACAAAGACGTCGAACGTCGACATCAATGAACTTCAACAAGTCTCCACCTCGACATTCGAGCTAGCGACTTGGGGGGCAACTGTTCCGGACTGGGCCGAAGCCCAATCCGAAGACCCAGCACTCACAGGCCCTTTCTGCTCGTCGATCCACCTTCCCTCGATGCCACGTCGTCCGCATGCCTCTCCGCCTTCCCTCAACGTGGCCGACCCAACGGCTTTGTGCATTAAAGGAATTTAATGCCGACTTCCGGGTTTCACGGGACGGTTACACATCGACAGTAACCGTCCTCAACTCATATTTAAAGAAGACCGCGTCGAACGGTCGAGGTAATCTTCTTTCTACCACCTCTTACTCACCTCGACACACACTGACTTGAGCGTCGGAGTGTTTGCAGGTACACCACCCACACGCCGTCGTCATCCGTCGCGAACACAATAGCATTGCTTCCCTTCGGTCATCCTCTGAAGTTCTGTTCAGAACAATTCCTACTGAAGTCGTGGTCCAGGAAAAAATATTTGATAGTCAAAGAGGTACCTTTTTCTCTGGGTCCTTATAGACATTTTCTCTATTTCAAAATCTGCTCAATTTGTTAATTTGATAGATGCAAGTTGTTCTCAATTCTGTCTTTCATGAACCTGTCGAGATCGTTGTCGAGCTCGATTGAGAACATCACCTCTCGAGATCGTTGTCGAGCTCGATTGAGAATGGCACCTGTCGAGATCGTTGTCGAACTCGATTGAGACCATCACCTGTCGAGATCGATTGAGAACAGTACCTGTCGAGATTGTTGTCGAGCTATATCGAGATCGATTGAGAACAGCACCTGTCGAGATCGTTGTCGAACTCGATTGAGAATGGTACCTGTCGAGATCGTTGTCGAGATCGATTGAGAACAGCACCTGTCGAGATCGTTGTCGAGATCGATTGAGAACATCACCTGTCGAGTACTGCATCAGTAACTTTGCAAATTATTATTGCATCGGCTGTCATGTTGATGCTGCACTACATTTTTACCTGGGCGCCTTCACGGTTAGTGTAACGACCCGTTTCCGGACCGCTACCGAACTCAGGAGACCGAGCTCGAGTTACCGAGCTCAACACACCGAGCTCAATATACCCTGTATGCGATGTGTTTTAAAATGATACTCTTGTGCCCTTTTAGAAAAGTACGGTCTATATATTTTTTTTTTTTATAAAACCAGCTCGTGCACATCAGAGTATCTACAGCTTTTCGAAACATGGTGCAACTAAGACACAAGAATTAAATTCTAATAGAACATACATGCATATATACCACTCGAAATAATAATGTATATAAAATACAGAGTAGTAAATGTACAAGAAATACACCTAAGGTATGACAACTTCAAGAGAGCAATCATACCCTGGGGGTACTTCCGGCAGACACCCACGCAGGGGGCTGCTCCAAAAGTAAACCGCCAGTCTACCCTGTGCTCAAAATGACATCTAGCCCAAACTGGTCACAACCTCTGAACACAAAAAAAAACAAAGTACAGTCATCCCAAAAACATCCAACAAACACAACTAATCACGACAAATATAGGTCGTCGCCCTGATCCTCGTCGAGATCCTCCTCGCCCTCCTCTGCTGTCGAGTTCCCTGTGCCCTCGACCTCGCCTGGGTAGCCATCATGGATTGAAGGTACCACGAAAAGGGTCAACTTCTCAACAATTCAAGATAAACACGTCATAAAGAAATAAGCCCAACGACAATGTATAACATTCACCAAACGTGACTCGACCATCTCACTCTAACTCGACTCAACTCGCAATCCATTTTCTCTCGACTCGACAATTATTCCGGAATGCACACGCTGCATCAGTATCTTTGTAAAGTCCAGCCGTAGCCTTGGGATCTTCGCTCTCCCTAGGGACGTAACTCAGGTCCCATAGCGTGGCGACGCTTAGAAGTCCCCATAAACGGAAAAGAGGACCTAGCACCCTCTCCGCTATCCGGGTCGCAACTCCAAACGCCAACGACTCGCTAAGCTCTCTCACTCAATGAACAATTCGCCGCATACGATATTCAGAGAGTTATACGCAAGATATTCAACCGCATGTCAAATAAAAAGAGCAAGCTCGACATGAAGAAACGCAATTCAACAGTCAATACATAATTCACAACATATATTCAATCACATATTAAATACATGCAAAAACCCAATCATACCACAACATTTCAAGCTCGACACAAATCAAGGAATCCATACATAGAAATATAACAGTAAAAATCTAGAATGTCTAGAAGTGCCCTTACCGAACTCCAAGATAACGCTGCTCGACAACGACCTCGACACGGCTGTCTTCAAACGAGCTCGACAACGACTTCTCTTACTCGATCTCGACACGTACGGCTCTCAGTCAACCTCGACACGTACTCGATCCGCTCCCATCGCCTCCCACGTCCCCTGGTTCGCTCTCCGTACACCTCGATTCGGGAATCACACGATCTCGGAATCGACTTCCTAATACAAACACAACTTAGTTCGATCTATGGGTTCTAATAACACTTAGCTCTCATAACCCCAATCTTAACTACAACCCAGTAAATATTAAAACTCAAGAACTTAAATATATTTTTCCTCTAACACAAAGTTAGGGTTTTCGATCAAAAGTTCATGAAAAAGGTTATCTGATGCTACAACAGATAAATCGACAACAACAACAGCCAGGAGCAACGTACAACAAACTAAAACAAGAAATCAAAACAACCAAAAAGGAAGGGTTTTTGGGCACTGCCCATTGCAGAAAACAGAGGAATAAATTTGTTTTACAAGCTCAAATAATTGGTTAGAAAGGTAGGTAATATCATGAAGAAGAAAACCTATCAATATGACATGATTTGGAAGCGTAGAAACTAGCTAAAATGGAAGGAAGAAGTGGCGCTAAACAGTAGCATGAAGGAAGAGAAAATCTGTTTTTCATACCTCAAATGATGGTCGAGATGGTGATATATGTCGAGAAGATGATGAAGAACAAGATTGATGAAGAAGGTTTGCGCAAAGACTCAGTAACATGCAAGGTTCTTCGATGGAGATTTGGAGAGGAAGAGGAACTCAGAGAAGAAGGAAGAAGAAAGAAGAAAAGAGAAAGTGAGGGTTTGAGGGGCTGATCGAATATACAGCTGGTGAGGGAAGGGCATTATCGTAACTACTGTTATGAGATGCTAATCCCATCAATCAATCTACCCATCTAATCTCTCCTCTCTCATGATTACCCTCTACTCTATAGGTTACAGATCTAAAAAGAAGCACAGCGTCGAGAACTGCAAACCGAATATATAAATATTACAAACAAAATAATCATAACGCTGAATAACGTTCGTAAAAATACGTGTTATCATCTCGACACGATGTCGACTAGGGTGTTTGTGCAAGCGCACAAGGCTCTAACACGAGTTCGTGCACGCGACCTCCTCAGTTCGACATGCGACCTCCTCAGCTCGGTACGCGTCCTCATCAGCTAATGCACGCGGTCTCCTCAGCTCGGCATATGACCTCGGCACACGATCTTGGCACGGGATCCCGACACGAGGTCTTGGTACGAGGTCTCGACATGAGATCTCGACGTGAGGTCTCGATATGATGTCCTAATTCGAGGTCGATCTCGTCCTCAGGTGTTACAATCTCTCCCTCTAAAAAAATTTCGTCCTCGAAATTGCAAATAAGATTCTTACCTCGAAAAAGTTCAGGGTACTGAGTCTTCATCTTCTCCTCTAGCTCCCAAGTCGCATCTCCAGTCTTCTGATCCCATACAACTTTGACAAGTTGAATCTCTTTGTTTCGCAACTGTTTGGCTTTCCGATCAACGATCCTTGCTGGTGATGCTTCGAAGGATAAGTCGTCCCTTAGTTGAATCACATCCGGTTCGATGACATGGGAGGGGTCGGAAATATACTTTCGCAATTGTGAGACGTGGAAGACGTCATGAATGTTTGACAAGAAGGGTGGCAAGGCAATCTGATATGCCACTGGACCGATACGACGAAGAATCTGGTAAGGTCCAATAAATTTAGGGGTAAGTTTCTTGGACTTGATCGCTCGAACAACTCCATTAGTGGGGGTGACTCTAAGAAATACATGTTCTCCTTCTTCGAACTCGAGTGGTCGACGTCGTTGGTCTGCATAACTCTTCTGTCGACTTTGAGATGTTCGCATCCTGTCTCTGATCAAACGGATCTTCTCCGTAGTCTGCTGGATCATATCTGGTCCCACAACAGAACGCTCACCATCCTGGTACCAACAAAGAGGCGTTTGACATTTACGTCCATACAGTGCTTCAAAAGGTGCCATTCCAATACTCGCATGGAAACTGTTATTGTAGGTGAACTCCACCAATGGTAAGACGTCGTCCCAACTTCCTCGGTGATCTAAGGTACACGCTCGCAACAAATCTTCAAGTGATTGGATCGTTCTCTCAGTCTGACCGTCAGTTTGAGGATGATATGCCGAGCTAAGCCTGAGCTCGGTTCCCATCGCTTCTTGCAATTCCCTCCAAAAATGAGACGTGAACTTCGGATCTCGGTCCGACATGATTGAAGAGGGTATACCATGAAGTCGCACTATCTCCGCGATGTAGATCTCGGTCAGCTTTTCCACGTTGTATGTCGACCTCCTTTGGTAAGAAATGAGTGATTTGGTCAATCGGTCGACGATCACCCAAATCGAATCATTCTTCTTCTCGTCTTCGGCAAACCTACAACGAAATCCATGGAGATATTGTCCCATTTCCATACCGGGTACGCCGTTTATCAGAGCATTCCCGCTGGTCGTTGGTGTTCCACCTTCGCTTTCTGACACGTTAAACACAAAGCTACGTACTCAGCCACTTGCTTCTTCATTCCGGACCACCAAAAATGCTTCTTCAAGTCTTAATACATCTTCGTAACTCCTGGATGAATACTAAAGTTGCTCTTATGCGCTTCGTCAAGTATTAACTTTCTCAGCTCTGCTACGTTAGGTACACACACTCGGCCATTGCATCTTAAGATGTCGTCCGTTCCGACTTGGAATTCTGTCGCCTTCCCTTGCGCTATTAACTGAACCTTCTCTTGCAGGAGCTCGTCATGAACTTACTGGTCTCGGATCTCGTCCAACAATCTGTTAGAAATGGTAAGCATACCAAATCTCAGCTTCCCCGGTGAAACTTCGACACTCAACTTTAAGTCTCGGAACTTCTCGAGCATCTCCAACTCCTTGATCATCATTGAGGAAACTAGAACGCTCTTCCTGCTCAATGCATCTGCTACTACGTTAGCCTTACCGGGATGGTATTCCAACGTAAAGTCGTAGTCCTTGAGAAATTCTGTCCATCTTCGCTGACGCATGTTGAGCTCTTTCTGGTCGAACAGTACTTCAAGCTCTTGTGATCACGAAACGATGAAGAGTGCCCCCATAAAGGTAGTGTCTCCATATCTTCAGCGCAAAAACCACCGCTGCCAACTCCAAATCGTGAGTAGGGTAGTTCCTCTCGTGAATCTTAAGTTGTCTTGAAGCATACGCGACCACCTTCCGATGTTGCATCAGCACGCATCCCAATCCCTGGTGTGACGCATCACAATACACCTCGTAAGGCTCTTCGCCGAGGCAAAATCAACACAGTAATCGCCGCCAAAAGCTCCTTCATCTTTGAAAGCTGGATTCGCACTCCTGGCCCAGGCAAAAGGTTGATCCTTTCTCGTAAGTCGTAAGAGGCGCGACAATCTTCGAGAAACCTTCAATGAATCTTCGATAATAGCACGCTAAGCCAACAAAACTTCGATCTCAAGAATCGCCTTCTACTGTTCCCACGCTAGTACAAATCAATCTTAGTTGGATCCACAGCTATCCCTTCTTTGGAAATCACATGACCAAGAAAATTCACCTCTTCGAGCCAAAATTCACACTTCGACAGGTTGGCATAGAGTTGCTTCTCTCGTAATATCTGCGATTACTTTCGACGTAAGTGTTCTTCGTGCTCTTCTCGGTTCCTCGAGTAGATCGAGATGTCGTCGATGAACACTACTACAAACCGATCCAAGAACGAATGGAAAATCCTGTTCATGTAATCCATAAACACACCGTGGCGCATTTGTCACCCAAACGGCATCACCAAGTACTCGTAGTGACCATACCTAGTCCCAAAGTCGCTTTGGGGACATCTTCCTCCTTCACGCGAACTGATGGTAGCCCGACTTCAAGTCTATCTTGGAAAGATCGCCGCCCACGAAGTTGATCCATCAAGTCGTCAATACGTGGTAACGGACACCGGTTCTTCACAAGAACCTTGTTGAGCTCGCGATAGTCCACGCACGACCTTGATCGCCCATCCTTCTTCTTAACCAACAACACCGAGCTCCCCACGGTGACACGCTCGGTCGTATGAATTGCTTTGACTCCAAGTGTTCGATCCGGGACTTCGCTTCTTTCATCTCGGCAGAGACATCCCGTATGGCGCTTTTGGAAATCGGTCCTGTCCCTGGAATCAGTCGATGGAGAACTCGACCTCTCAGATCTTGGTGGTAACCCTGGCACGCCTTCGAAAACGCCCACAAAGTCATACACCACCACTACATTCTTCACTTCGATCTGGGAAACTTCCGAGCTAGCCAGATACATGTATTCCCGGTTCCTTCTTTCAAAGAAACTCCAATACGCTCAAAGAAGATAATTGGAGACTCCAAGGTCCGGGAAAATTACGCTTTACGGCACAGTCCAAGAGGACATGGTGGTGTGACAACCAATCCATCCCGAGGATGACATCTAAGCCCCAAGAGGCAAACAAACCAAATTGACCACAAACTTTCTACTCAATAACCACTACACAATTAAGACATGCGGTGTTTGTGACTAAGATTTTAGCAAATAGGTTGTAACTACCAATTTGAGCAGTAGCGATCCATAGTCAAGTTCAGATGGTTCACACAATCAGAAGAAATAAAGGAATGGGTTGCACCCGAATCAAAGAGAACGGATAAGGATTTACCCTCGATTTCACATTCACCTTGAATAAGATCATCAGCTCGCTCTGCTTCCTCACCGCTCATGCAGAAGACTCTGTCTTTAGCTACCTGACGCTTCCCTTTGGCCTTTGCCGCAAGCATTGCTGGTTCAGCTTTAGGTGTGGGACAATCCTTGGCAAAATGCCCTGGCTTCTTGCAGTTGAAACATACCTCCTCCTTCTGAGTGAAGTCACTCGCATAGTGTCCTGGCCTTCCACAACGATAGCAAGTCACCTCGGCACCGGTCTGACCTCCGCTTCTCGCTCCCTGGGTCATCGAACGATATTGTCCCCTGTTGTTGTTCCCCTGAGGTCGGTCGTAAGGCTTCTTCTGCAGTTGTTTCCCTTTCTGTGTAAACCTCTGCCCCGCACTCTGGGGTCTCACCGGTCCGCCTACAGCAGTCTTCTTCTTGTGGCTTCTTACTCCTTCTACCTCGACACAGCGATCTATCAGCTCTTGGAGGTTTCGAATCCTCAATGATACCACTGACTTCTGAATATCAAATCTCAGACCTCGTTGGAACCTCTCACTTAACCATCCTTGGTCAGCTCGATCACGAAATGGACTGAAATACCTCGCCAGTGACTCGAACTTGGCTGCATACTCGGACACTGTCATACCGCCTTGCTGCAATTGAAGAAACTCTTGCTCCTTCTCGGCTCGTGCAGTATCTGGGAAGTACTTGTCCAAGAACCTTCCACGAAAAAGCTCCCAAGTTATCTCGCGACGTTCCGCTATCAGTGCTTGCTTCACTCCCTTCCACCAATACTCTGCATCTCCTAGCATCAAGTAGGTGGCGTAGTCTACCTTCACGTTATTCGGGCAATGGAGTGCCTCGAATATCTTCTCGATCTCTTGCATCCAAAGATCAGCTTTATCTGGGTTTGGCTCACCGTAGAACTTCGGTGGATCATGCTTCCTAAAGTCTGCCAATCCTCTAGCTTCAGCATTTCGCTCTGCTCGCTGTTGTTGCTGTAAGTTTTGCTGAGTTAACGCTGCCGTCTGTTGAGCCATCGCGTTAGCCTGTTGAGTTGCCTGAGCCATGGCTGCCGCCATCTCAGTCATAGCTTGAATTGCTCGTTCCATGTCAACGTTTCCTGGTAAATTGTCGTATCCCTACGAGGTGGCATTAGATTCCACAAAGTTCAAAACCCTGTCAGAATCTCACAACAAGGATGTGTTAAAACACACTGCTTTAATCAAGAAACAGTTCAAACAATTTTTCAAGCAATAAGTGCTTCACTTCATCAAACAGCAATCAGTATAGTACAACCATGTACCCGACACACATATATATATATCCCGACACAGTGACCAGTCCAAATTTCCTATGCACAGCTCGGTCAGAACCGAACTGCTCTGATACCAACATTGTAACGACCCGTTTCCGGACCGCTACCGAACTCAGGAGACCGAGCTCGAGTTACCGAGCTCAACACACCGAGCTCAATATACCCTGTATGCGATGTGTTTTAAAATGATACTCTTGTGCCCTTTTAGAAAAGTACGGTCTATATATTTTTTTTTTATAAAACCAGCTCGTGCACATCAGAGTATCTACAGCTTTTCAAAACATGGTGCAACTAAGACACAAGAATTAAATTCTAATAGAACATACATGCATATATACCACTCGAAATAATAATGTATACAAAATACAGAGTAGTAAATGTACAAGAAATACACCTAAGGTATGACGACTTCAAGAGAGCAATCATACCCTGGGGGTACTTCCGGCAGACACCCACGCAGGGGGCTGCTCCAAAAGTAAACCACCAGTCTACCCTGTGCTCAAAATGACATCTAGCCCAAACTGGTCACAACCTCTGAACAAAAAAAAAAAAACAAAGTACAGTCATCCCAAAAACATCCAACAAACACAACTAATCACGACAAATATAGGTCGTCGCCCTGATCCTCGTCGAGATCCTCCTCGCCCTCCTCTGCTGTCGAGTTCCCTGTGCCCTCGACCTCGCCTGGGTAGCCATCATGGATTGAAGGTACCACGGGAAAGGGTCAACTTCTCAACAATTCAAGATAAACACGTCATAAAGAAATAAGCCCAACGACAATGTATAACATTCACCAAACGTGACTCGACCATCTCACTCTAACTCGACTCAACTCGCAATCCATTTTCTCTCGACTCGACAATTATTCCGGAATGCACACGCCGCATCAGATGTCAGAAAGTCCAGCCGTAGCCTTGGGATCTTCGCTCTCCCTAGGACAGTCAACTCAGGTCCCATAGCGTGGCGACGCTTAGAAGTCCCCATAAACGGAAAAGAGGACCTAGCACCCTCTCCGCTATCCGGGTCGCAACTCCAAACGCCAACGACTCGCTAAGCTCTCTCACTCAATGAACAATTCGCTGCATACGATATTCAGAGAGTTATACGCAAGATATTCAACCGCATGTCAAATAAAAAGAGCAAGCTCGACATGAAGAAACGCAATTCAACAGTCAATACATAATTCACAACATATATTCAATCACATATTAAATACATGCAAAAACCCAATCATACCACAACATTTCAAGCTCGACATAAATCAAGGAATCCATACATAGAAATATAACAATAAAAATCTAGAATGTCTAGAAGTGCCCTTACCGAACTCCAAGATAACGCTGCTCGACAACGACCTCGACACGGCTGTCTTCAAACGAGCTCGACAACGACTTCTCTTACTCGATCTCGACACGTACGGCTCTCAGTCAACCTCGACACGTACTCGATCTGGCTCCCACTGCTCCCACGTCCTCGGGTTCGCTCTCCCGTACACCTCGATTCGGGAATCACACGATCTCGGGAATCAGACTTCCTAATACAAACACAACTTAGTTCGATCTATGGGTTCTAATAACACTTAGCTCTCATAACCCCAATCTTAACTACAACCCAGTAAATATTAAAACTCAAGAACTTAAATATATTTTTCCTCTAACACAAAGTTAGGGTTTTCGATCAAAAGTTCATGAAAAAGGTTATCTGATGCTACAACAGATAAATCGACAACAACAACAGCCAGGAGCAACGTACAACAAACTAAAACAAGAAATCAAAACAACCAAAAAGGAAGGGTTTTTGGGCACTGCCCATTGCAGAAAACAGAGGAATAAATTTGTTTTACAAGCTCAAATAATTGGTTAGAAAGGTAGGTAATATCATGAAGAAGAAAACCTATCAATATGACATGATTTGGAAGCGTAGAAACTAGCTAAAATGGAAGGAAGAAGTGGCGGTAAACAAGAGTAAAGGAAGAGAAAATCTGTTTTTCATACCTCAAATGATGGTCGAGATGGTGATATATGTCGAGAAGATGATGAAGAACAAGATTGATGAAGAAGGTTTGCGCAAAGACTCAGTAACATGCAAGGTTCTTCAATGGAGATTTGGAGAGGAAGAGGAACTCAGAGAAGAAGGAAGAAGAAAGAAGAAAAGAGAAAGTGAGGGTTTGAGGGGCTGATCGAATATACAGCTGGTGAGGGAAGGGCATTATCGTAACTACTATTATGAGATGCTAATCCCATCAATCAATCTACCCATCTAATCTCTCCTCTCTCATGATTACCCTCTACTCTATATGTTACAGATCTAAAAAGAAGCACAGCGTCGAGAACTGCAAACCGAATATATAAATATTACAAACAAAATAATCATAACGCTGAATAACGTTCGTAAAAATACGTGTTATCATCTCGACACGATGTCGACTAGGGTGTTTGTGCAAGCGCACAAGGCTCTAACACGAGTTCGTGCACGCGGCCTCCTCAGTTCGACATGCGACCTCCTCAGCTCGGTACGCGTCCTCATCAGCTAATGCACGTGGTCTCCTCAGCTCGGCATATGACCTCGGCACGCGATCTTGGCACGGGATCCCGACACGAGGTCTTGGTACGAGGTCTCGACACGAGATCTCGACGCGAGGTCTCAATATGATGTCCTAATTCGAGGTCGATCTCGTCCTCAGGTGTTACAGTTAGAAACTGGAAAGAATCATAATTATATTTTAAAGAAAGTAGATAAACCGTAATTTCCTTAAAGAGAGAACAATGATCTTCGATAGCCGACAGAGGAATGTAGCCCCTAAAGATTGATCCGCCAGGATAAATTGATATTGAACAAGCTTTTTCAGTCTTCTATTATCTAAATGGTTCACTTTATTTCCCTTATACTTCTCTCTCAGGTTTTTGTTTTCCTTGGTGATAGGGTTGCTGATGCATATCATCTACCATAAAGCTAACCATCCCATTTTCCTCGGAAACGTGTAAACAAGTTATTATATATCCTTTAAGTTTTGCTTATTTTTGTGACACGTAGCCCTTCATGTTAAACCAAAGATTCAAGAAATTGTCATTATATGAATAAGCTTTGGGATACAATCAACAAATAATGCTTAGAATTCTTAAAAATGTGTCTTCTTAATAATTGTGTCTTCCACCTTCTTTCGGTGCCTAAAAAAAAGAGTTGGCATTTTAATGCCCGAATTGTCCATATCAATCGGTAGTTCTTTTTTCTGTCCAAAAAATTCCTCACATGGGTCATACCAAAAGATTAAGTTTTGGATCTGTAGTTATTTTGCAACATTTCTAATATTTTATAGTAATTACTTTGTTATTTTCTTCATCTAGCATTTCGAAATTTTGGACCAAGTACACAAAACTCTTCCAACTCACACAGCTGTTTTACATATTCAGTTGGAGTATTGAATCGGGCAACAAAACCTCATAATTTATACATAGATGGAATCGAATACATGTACTGAAAAACTCATTTTAGTTTATTTATTTATTTATCTATATGTTTCATTTATTTCCTTTGAAATTCATATATTGTCCTTGGTTTCTATATACTCGCAAGAAACTAACTTTGCTTAATTGATCAAATTAAAACACCATATAATGATAAAGCTCTCATTCAAATTCATTTGACCATTAACAACAAAATACAAGAAAACTCAAAATCGACATGAAATTTAAGTTACTTTCAAAGCATATTCAAATAAGAATCCCATGCCTTTCTTCAATTGGACCCATCCTCAACTTCCACCCTGGGTTCAAATCACCACCATCATCGTCATCATCAGGATATTGTAAAAGGAGCAATTTTACCACCAAGTGGATACTTTTTGGAGACCTTGGATACTCAACTTCTTTCATGGTTCTATCTCTGACTTGAATGAAGAACTCATTTGGATTGACATACAACATTTGCAACCATCCACCTAAAGGAAGATTGTATACGATTCCAATTTGTCGCCATCCATGTTCTAAATACACACTGAGCCCTTTCTTCCTAACACTCACCTCAAATTCATTTCGATAAGGGTCAACAAGCTTTGCTGTATTAGAGATTTTATTATAAAAATCCCTTGAAAATAGATATGGCAACCTTCCTTTTTCTCATTATTATCAAAATATATCGGTTAACAATATGAATGAAACATAAATATATCAAAAACTGAATATATCATATAATGAAGTAATGAATATATTATATGAATATACTTACGCATCCAGGATCAAATTCACGGTGAAAAGTCCTATAATTGACATCTGCAAACATTTTTTCTGACTTTCAAATTCTTGGTTCACCCCATGTCATATACTTTAGAAAAGATGATAACAATAACAAATGCTCATCCACACCACATATTTATAGATACAAAGATATATAATAGTTATAATAGTTATAGTTATAATTATAATTATAGATTATATATATACACATATATGGATCGCATACACATATATGGATCGCACAAAAAAATTAAAGTGACTATTCAAGATCCAATGCAAGATTACTATTCTCCAAGAAGTAGATTAAAAGAGCTCATTAATTGAACAAAGAGAACTAAACGAATTCATTGCATCAAATGCAGATTTCCATAGCTTATGTGAACTTTATTACATGGATATCTCAATATTTCGATTAACTACTGATTAATTAACTCAAACAGAGGCCATGCACACACTAATAAATATAATCTAATCAAATATTGAAGCATGCGCAGCCTTATTCCATAAACCATGAATTCTTATCAATATCAAGATACCTGTGTTTTCCAATGATACTTGGTCGTTCATATTCCAAGGTACTGCTATTAAACACTATCTAGAAGTTTCCTCCATGCAGCCTTATATCATGTGCTCAGTCTTATATATCTATAAATATATTGCAAGCAACTTACACTCACCCTCCATTGTCAGCAACTGAGTATGCCCTGATTTTTAGTTCCACTCTTGATTTTTTCCCTTCATTTTTCTGGTTTATGAATTGATTTATCGTTTAACAGTTTACTAGCTTCTTTTTAAACTCTTACGTAGATTATCACCAAATCTAATTCAGGTTGCCATCAATGGTGCATTCAAGAGATGCTGAATTTTCAAAAGATGAGAAAGGCCAAATCATCGATTTGGTTTATTTTTCGGATGACTCTATGAATTCTGATGAAGAATATGATTCAAACGATTTTATCTGCTGTAACACTTGGACACCAAGTTATCCCAATCTACATTAGCTGGAAATGACGCTTCGGTGGGTATATGAATTATCTACTTTATTTTAATTATTCATCTATTTATTATATTTTGACAAGTGCAATTTATAAGTTTATTTTTCAAAACTTTTGTATTCATTTAGTACTAACAATCCTTTTAACACATTATATAGATGATTCCTAACAAATTAAGCGTCAATTTGTGCATCAAGACCAGGATATTGTGTATCCGATTGATGAAGAAGACTCATTTGAGTGCAATTTGTTCATTAATAGTGAAACAAAAATGAAGTGCTTCATTGGATATGGTTGGCGGCTATTCTCAGAGGGAAACACAAGTTAGTTGAAGGGGACATTCTCAACTTCATGTTTGGACCGGATTTACTTCTGCTTTATGTCAAGATTTTGAGAAAGTAGTATTTTTATTGTTATTGAAATGTTTGACCGAATCCTATAAATTATGCAGTTTTAGTAAGTTATGTTAGATTGAATTACGTAAGTAGTAAGGCAGTTTGAGGGAGTTTATTTTTAATGTCTCTTGGTTTGTATCACCCCGGTTTTGTCCGTTGTTTTAATGTATTCTGGAAAAAAATTATGGTTATCACCAAAGCACCATTATATAATTGCACTACTTATATTATGTTATATTTATACTGTAACATATTATAATTATGTTTTACCTATATAACAACTCATATGATTTATTTAATTGCCGATATATTTATAAATAAAATATTTCCCGTGCATCGCACGGGTTAACAACCTAGTTATAAAATAAAAAGGTTCAGATGACGTGGTATCTCTATTTATGGTTGGGTTTAAGCTTGTTCGGATCGCAAGCCCTTTTTTCTTTTACACGTGTCAATTTGCGAATGGTGATTGTGCCAGGTACGATCGCATCACAATGATTCCTGTGTTAGGGTCATTCGCATTACAAGCTGACCTAGAATAAAAATCTCGGTTTCGCGTTCTGGTTTGTTCTAAGGCTGTTTCAAACCCAAATTTTTGCTTCGAGGCGTTGTCGCGCACCTTGCAAGGGCGACTTCCCCTTGAAGACCGGTGATAATCTGTTTTCCTAGGTCCAATTCAGGATTCTAAATATACTAATCTAACAATTAAACTCTTAAACATCCCTAAACACAAGAATCAGTCAACAGAGAAATGAACCAAGAAAATAGGGATGTTACAAGCATCGTCAAAAGACTGAGACACTGCAGTAAGTGTTGGCACGGCAGGAGCATATGATGGCGATATTGCAAATGCAGACTCAACTGCCTTAGCCTCAGCAGGACAGAACAGCGATGATGACGTAATAGATTATCTGGGGGTTATTAGATTAGATGATTGTTTTAGGTTTTTTTTTTTTGAATTTTATTAGACTTTATCTGTATTTTACATCATTAGATTATGTTATGTAGACTTGAATTCATTTTTTTAGTTATAATTTTAATTTCTTTTATCGTTCTTTTGATTATTATGTTTATTAATATTTAATTAAAATATAAAATAATAATTAAAATAATCAACTAAGAATTATGTTTATATAATAAAAAAATGTAATTAATAATTAAAATATTATAAACTAATAAATTATTTCAAAAATAAAAAATAAAACAAATTAAAATATTATCAACAAGCAAGTTGTCGGTTAAGCAATAGGTATTTCTGGGAGCACCTTTCGTCAGTAGTTAGCGATAGCCTACATCCGTCGGCGATTACTAGCAACCTGCAACTATCAGTACTTACGACGACCAACAATATCGTTAATTATCGACCGCCATTAAAAAACTCGTCGGTAACAATTTTCGTCGCCCATTTTTCCATTGGATATCTGCCCGTCGATGGTCCATCGAAAACGTGGTGGTACCAAAAACTTTTGTGATTTTCGACGACTTTTGGCCATTGGTAACACCATCTTTTCTTGTAGTGAAAATAAGAATGGCATTGTTGGTAGAAAAGAAAGAATAGGTGCTCTAGATTTCCTTGAAGAGAAAGATGAAAAGGGAGAAAGTCAAATTTTATTCCAATCACATAAACAAATTTTAGTCTAAATATGTTTTACCATCTTGTCAAAATATAAACAAGATTAAGGAAGTAATATTTTTATATGATAAAATAGTAAAATTCGATTACATTAAAACTTAGGCTTAAATATGTTTTTGTTTCGTGCGAGGAACATAGATCTGGCCGGAGTCGCTGAGATCACTGTGCGTAGTGGAGGTGACGACGGAGAACGGTGGTAGGTACCTACAAAAGGTACTCTGACGCTCAAGTCAGTATATTATCTGATGAGGTAAGAATGATGTAATAATGTGTACCTTGTTTGTTGTGGGTCCCCCTTTTATATGCTCGTTTAGAGTCTGGGCACGTGGAGGGCGATGAGGCCACAATGTTACGTATGTTGCATTCTGGTCCGTCGATCTGATCGATGGCCCTAGTTTGGTGGCGTAAAGATTACGTTGGTTAGGAGCCGTTGATCGAACAAATGGTCCAGATCGGTTGCGATTAAGCAGTGCGATTGGGCCGTTGAAGGCCGATCTCGACGGAGTGGGCTTGGCCCAGTCCGAAACAGTTGCCCCCAAGTCGATGTCTGATTAGTTGAGGACTTCGACTTAAGAAGTGATTTCCCTGGATTGTGACTGGTTCCGAATTCTGACGTCGAAGATTATTCCTTGATAGTCTAACAAGAGTTCAGAATATGGATGTGTGTTGTCGAGGTATGACTTCGGAATGATCACTGCCATATACGGACACACGTCATTGCCTGGTGACGGTTTCTAGGGTGATCTATGTCAGAAACCCTAATCGACGCGTCACTTTAATCGTTTCAAAATTGAAAGAGTGGCCTCGTTTTGCGTGTGGGCGGCCTATCAGTTCTTCACTCGAGGTGATGCTTAGGTTAGCGTGCCATTTAATGCGGGTAATCATTATCTCACTCTATAAATACGAAGGGGAGGCCTTCATTTGGCACTTTGGTTGCTCTCCCTCTCCTCTGCGTGTTTTTGGTTCTGGTTCTATGGTTATTCTCCTCTGCTCTCCGTTTTACACCCCAGTGTTCATGGTTCTACATTTTGATACACGAGGTACGTTCCTTCCCTTTCCTTGTTCCTTTTTTCCTTTGCTCACGGTGGCCCACCATTTGTTGGAGCATTTGCATTGCACAGTCTCTATTTTGTGTTTTTGCTTTGGATTTTTCGGTGATAACTATGAGTTTTCCGGTGAGGTTTATGAGTTTTCCAGTGAGGATTGAGTTTTCCGGTGAACCCGTTGATTGTAGGAGGTACGGTCTCTAAAGGTCCTTTCTTTGGACAGGTCGGAGATGGGAAAACCAAAGGATCCCCTAAGCAAGAGAGGATACTCGCTTTCGACAAACGCTAATTGATATTCATGGGTGGCGAATGATGCCCTGTGTGCCCAGTCACTGATTAGCAACGAGGACACATTGGTCGAATTCCTGCCGTATCTAGACATTGGTCAAGGTAAAGGAGATCTTAGCAATTGGGAAGTGGTAGCTCCTGGCGCCAATGATCAGATATGTGTGGAACCCGCTGACGACGAAGATTTCTTCTTACCCGTGCATAAGATATATTTCAGCGAATTGGGAGTTCAATTACCCTTTTCGGAGTTTCAAATCGAAGTTTTAAATCACTTACAAGTTTCCCCTCCCAACTTTACCCTAATGCCTAGGTGTTCATTAGGATCTTCGAATTGGTTTGTTTATATCTCGGCATTCCTGCTCTTGTAAGTGTATTTTTCTATTTCTTCTCCCCCTTCCGAACATCGGACAGTAGTAGTGCAAAACATGGTTGGCTGTCCTTGAAACCAAAGATAAGGCTCATCAAAGCTTATATTCGTGGGTTTAAACGCGAGTACTTTTTTCTGAAACCTTTGAACTGGTCCTCTAAGAAGTGTCTTATCAGAAGAAAGGAAACCGGGGGTATAGAGGAGTTGATCTGACCCTATTGGAGTCAGGACCACTTTCTTGTTGAATGCAAGTAGTTCATCACCTCAGAAAATGCATTGAACGTTCAAGACGTCGAATGTGCGAACCGGCTAAAAGAGTTCGTAAAGGGGTTTGCCCTCGAGCTCAGGGAAACCCCTCATGGCCAAAAACTAGTTCCCTACTATGTAAATAGTAGAGTGTTGATGAGTTGTTCTTCAGAATCCGAAGTGAGGGAGTGCTTAGGTAATATATATATATATATACACAAATACATACATATACATATACATATACATATACATATACATACATGCATAAGATTCTTGCTTGCCTTACACATGACTTCTAACTTTTTGTTTTTGATTTCAGGTGTGATGGCAGATATCGCAACATTGAACGAGTTTCTTAAGAGGAAGAAGAAGACTAGTTCAAGAACCACTTCTTCGGCTGGTCCCTTGGGTAGCTCTTCGGCGGGTTCCCCTACACAGGTCGTTGCGGCCTCTTCTTCTCCAGTTCCTCACCGTGCCCCTACTCCTACTTCGGCCCACACAGAAACTCCGGGGATTGAAGAGCTTTCGGCCCCAGCTTCTCAGGGTGGGAAAGGGAATGAAGTCACCATGAACAGGTCGTCCCCTTGAAACGGCAAAGGAGAGAGACTGGAAGAAGACAACTTAGCCTTTTGGAAAAGGCCACTGGAATCGGTGATTTTTCGAGCAGCGATGGTCCTTCTGTGTGGACGCATCCCCATGTCCTGTCTTCCGAAGAACTGCGTCATTACACTTCGACGGAGGATAAGGTCTACTTATCGAACTTAACCAGTTCGGATCGTCAAGACTCGGTCTTGGAGTGTGCTAGCTGGATCGTTCGAAGTCTGAATCTCTTAGTCCACACCGCTGAGAGCAATATCGCACTTGAGAGAGAGAATTCCGACATGAAGACTTTAGCTGACAAAGTCAAGGCTCGTACCGAGGAATTGCAAAAGAGGGAGGCCAAAATGACCGATCTGGAAAACAATCTTTTAGATCGTACAGACAAGTTGGACAATGCGAGGAAGGAAGTCTCCCAGCTGGCACAAAGGTTCCTTGATCTCACCCAAGAGAGCGATCAAATTCTTTCCGACAAGAAAACTCTTCAAACTTAGAAAGACGAGCTTCTCAAAAGAGAGATTTCAGAAAGAATTGAAAGAGGCCAAGACGTCTCTCACTGTGGCAAACTAGGATAAGGAGAGGTGGGCGACCATAGCGTCCGAGTTCGGGGAACAACAATTTGAGAATGCTCTCGATTAGGTTCGCCTGCTCTACCCAACCCTCGAAGTGGACTCTTCTCGGCTGTTCGGCAATGGCATTGTCAACGATAGTCAAATAATTGACCCCAAGACCATGGAAGTCTTGTATGATGCAGTGCCTACATCGGAGAGGGATGCAGCACTTACATCAGATGCCATGGGGAAGGATGCTGAAGACCTGGAATGCCAGTGTTCATTTGTAACTTATTAAAAGTTTTGAACAATTTGTCTTTTTGGACCTCTCCGGAGGCTTGCTTGTAAACAACTTCACCTTTGCATTTTTTAACACTTGGTTTTGCAATTTTATCGCAATTCCTCATTGCTTGCATGCGATCTTCGGATATTATTCCGATTTGGTTTCTCAGAGGGTCCAACCCGGCCAAGGATGGTCCTCCTCTTCCCCGAATTTAGGGAAGATATTCCCTTTGTCGGGTGAACTCTATTTCGGCGTGACCTGTCCCTGAAAGACTGGCTAGGTCGATCACGTGGTCTACCGCGTGGTTCTCGAACGCCACTTTCGAGGTTCTCCGAAGTACTACTCGACTTCCTGGATTCCTTCGAAGTGGGTACTGGGAGTGATGCATTTCGGCACCGTTTGCTGGATTCTTACTTTCGAGGTTTTTCGGGAGTACGACTCGACTTCCCGAATCCCTTCGAAGTATGTCTCGCGATGTGGACTTCGACATCGTTCTGTTGTTCACCAAATATTCGGGGTTTACCTTAGGTGACTCCCATTTGGGATTCCGGTAATGGTCGATGTGTTAACTTTAATACAACATAAGAAATATTATAAGTGCAACTTGCATTGGATGTTGATATCAAATTACAACTTAGATGAAAATGTAGAAATTTCGGCTAACTGTAATATAGGATAGTTTGAACATAACGATAACATAAGCAAGTAAAACAAAGTAAGAGCTGGCGGAGTACTAGTAGTGGTTGATCCTGGTTGTAATAACCGGACTCAACTATAGTACTTCCGGAGTTTGCAGTGACTCGGTATGGTCCTTCCCAATTCAGGGCTAGCTTTCCTTGTGTCGCGTTCTTCAGCCCTACATCTGCTCTTCGGAGAAAGAGGTCCCCTATAGCGAAGTCTCGTGGAACTACGCGTCGGTTGTACCTTACAACTATCTGCTATTTTCGGCTTCATTGAGGGCAGCAATCTCCTGATTTTCCTCTAAGAAGTCGAGCTCTTCTCTGAGGTATTGGTAGTTCAGCCTTGGTTCTGGTGGGTGCAATGTTCTCCAGCTCAATTCACCGACCTCGACTGGGATTACAGCTTCCAACCCGTAAGTTAGGCTGAAAGGTGTTTCTCCCGTCGATGAGTGCGGAGTGGTCCTATAGGCCCACAGTACCTGAGGGAGTTCGTCAACCCATTTACCCTTTGTCTCGTTCAGGCGTCGTTAGAGACCTTGAAGGATTACCCGATTTGCGGCTTCTACTTGTCCATTTGTCTAGGGGTGCTTAATTGAAGTAAAGTGGTTTTTCACATTGAGGTCGGTAAGGTTGTTGCAGAATTATTGGTCGATGAATTGTGTGCCGTTATCGGTCATGACAACCTCAAGAATTTTGTACTTGGTTAAAATTTGGGAGTTGAAGAACTTTATTAGGTTCTTTGCCGTTATCTTTGCAAGAGGTTGAGTTTCTACCCACTTCGTGAAGTAATCAACAGCTACCGCAGGACTTGATTTGCCCCGGAGCCAAGGGGAATGGGCCCAGAATGTCAATTCCCCACCAGGCGAAAGGTCAGGGCGATGACAGGGTAGTCAGCTCGATAAGAGGAGCGACATGGTCGTTGGCGTGCCTCTGGCACTTGTTCCCATGTTCCATTGCGTCAACTCCCATCGTCGGCCAGTAGTATCCGGCTCTCAATGCATTCCTTGCTAGGGTTCCTCCCCCCAGGTGTTGCCCACAAATACCTTCATGAAATTCGGCTAACACATATTGGGCCTCTGAAGTGTCGAGGCACTTCAGCAGGGGCATGGAGAACCCTCTTCGGTATAACTTCCCTTCAATGATGGAGAACGAGCATGCTCTCCTGCCGAGCCTAGATAATTCTTTTGAATCAGCTGGCAACTCCCCAAATAAAGGAACTTCAAGATTGGCATCATCTAGGAGTCTCCGAAGTCAATGGTTTTTGAAATTGACAGGCTATGCACGTACGTCGCGGTGGCGACCTCCGGCGTTTTGACTAGCTCTTATGGTGAGTGTTTAACTAGAGGTTCCTGGACACTGGGAGTAGTCAGCGTCTCCTGCATAACTGATCGGTGCGAAGTTGGCATCTTTGTGCTTGCGAGTTTGGAAAGGATGTCAGCTCGCACGTTCTGCTCCCTCGGTACGTGTATGAGTTTGGCTTGGACAAATCAGCCCATGAGTGTTCTGACTATGGCGAGGTAATTCAGGAGCAATAAATCCTTAGCCTGGTAATTGCCATTAACTTGCGAGACAACGAGTTGTGAATCAGAATGGACGACAACTCATGCAACACCAAATTCGTAAGTGAAGATGAGTCCGACAATGCATGCCTCATACCCGGCCTGGTTGTTCGAGGTTGAAGACGTGAATGCCAACGAGTACTCAACGACTAAACTGTCCTCATTTTCAAGGATTAAACCGGCTCCGCTCCATTTCGGATTAGACGATCCATCGACAAAGACTGACCATTTGCCCGCTGGTGATGCTGACTTCGGAGTGAGATCTGCCACAAAGTCTGCAAGCGACTACACTTTAACCGACTTTCTTGGTTCGTAACTGACGTTGAACTCAGAAAGTTCGATTGACCACTTAATCACTCGACCTGCGAGATTCGGTCGATACGGTATTTGTTTGATCGGCTGGTTGGTTCTGACTACAATACGTTGTGGCAGGAAGTATTGGCGAAGCCTTCATGCCAATATGACGAGAGCCAGAGCCACATTCTCGACTCGCTGATATCGTAATTCGGGTCCTTGGAGGGCTTTGTTGATGAAATATACTGGTTTTTGTCCTTCGACGTCCTCCCTTACCAGAGTGGCGCTCAAGGCCTCTTCAGTCACCGACAAGTAGAGATATAGCGTCTCCCCTTCCTGGGCTCTGCTCAAGACCGGTAGGGTTGAGAGGATCTCTTTCAATCGGGCAAAGGCCTCTTGGCATTCTGGGGTCCACTGGAATGGGACCTCTTTTTTAAGCAGCTTGAAGAAATGAAGTGCCCGTTGTACCGAGGTTGATATGAACCTGGTTAGCGCTACCATCATCCTAGTTAGTCGTCGTATTTCTTTCTTCGAGGTCGGTTCCTACATTTCAGTGATTGCCCTGCACTTGTCCAGATTAGCCTCAATTCCTCTTTCGGTCAGGTAGAATCCGAGGAACTTTCCTGCCCTCACACTGAAGGTACACTTTTCTGGGTTCAAGGGCATATTGTGTCTGCGGAGCTCAGAGAAAACTTCGGTGAGAACGGTGATGTGGTTCGCCTCCTGGACAGTTTTGACGATCATGTCATCCATATAGACTTCGGGCAGTTTCTAGATCTGCTTCTGAAAGACCTTGTTCATCATTCTTTGGTATGTGGCACCTGCGTTCTTTAGGCCAAAGGGCATGACTTTGTAACAGTAGTTTGCGCCTTCGGTCATGAAAGCTGTTTTCCCTTAGTCGAATTCATACTTCGGTATTTGGTTGTAACCCGAATAGGCGTCCATGAAGGACAGAAACCGAAAACTAGATGAGTTGTCGACAAGCTTGTTGATGTTGGGTAGTGGATATGCGTCTTTTGGGCACGCCTTGTTGAGTTCGGTATAGTCAACGCACATCCTCCACTTCCGGTTCTACTTTTTGACGAGTACCACATTCGACAGCCAGGTTGTGTACTTCACTTCTCTAACAAAGTTTGCTTTGATCAGGTCTGATACAATTTTTTTGGCTGCTTGGGCCTTCTCGGGGGAATGTCGACGTCGCCTCTGCGCGCCCCATCGCGCTGACGAGTTCAGTGCCAGCTTGTGGTATGCCACGTCTGGAGATATTCCTGGCATTTCATCAGCAGTCCAGGCGAAGAGGTCCACATTGTCCTGGAGGAATTTAATCAAGTTTGTTCTCATCTCTTTGGGGAGATCGTACCCCACTTTTGTTGTTTGTGATGGGTCCTTCCCGATCAGAACATGGGAGGATTCACCATCTGGAACTGGCCTTTCAATTTTCTTTGCGAGTTCCTTAACCAATGGGTCGCATATGTCCTTGGTCTTGATCTTGACGTCTTCGGCCCCGAAGCGGGGGTCGATGTATGTTAACATCACACCGGATCTGGACGACAAATGTTTCATGGTTGTCGAGATTTTTTCTACCCAACCACCTTGTGACCTTTTAAGACTTATCTCAAAGCACCTCCTGACTTTCTCTATGTCCCCGTTCAGGTGACAACTTCGCCGCTGGAAATTTGGAATCTCATCTTCAAGTGGATTGTCGATGTTACTGCCCCGAGAGCTGCCAGAGTTGGTCGATCGACAATATAGTTATAGCTGTAGTCACATGGGAGGACTAAGAACTGTACATTCACTATTTTTGACTTCAGGTAGGCACTGAAGGTCACCATTAACTCGACATAGCCCATCAGTGTTGTCTTAGCCCCGTGTTAAGGGGTTTCGGCAAGTGTACCGAATCGTACAAGTAATAAAGTGATAAGAAGAGTATCATCTCTACGAAGACTGTGATCGATTAATTAACTTAACAAACTTGGTATCTATTTTGAACGAGAACCAATTCTTTGTATTTGAAACTGAGGATAATTGTAACGATAACAAAAACAATAACAAACTGTTTGAATTCGAATAATTAAAAGCGACTAGGGGTTGAATCCTCTTGTATCCATTCTTATGTAATTAGTTCAACATCAACTCAAGCAATTTCATACAATTTGAAGTTCGAATCAACTAAATTAGTTTAAGGACAATCCCTTGCCTCATAAACCCTTTACTCTAACTAAAACCCCCTACCAATCTCAGTTCAAGCTAAAATTATACTCATTATGATTACGACTACCAATCTCAGAGTTATATTCATATACTCATTATGATTACGACTACCAATCTCAGTTTAAGAATAGTTAATCACAAAGTTATATTCATATACTCATTATGATTATGACTACCAATCTCAGTTCAAGCTCCTCACCCAATTTCTCAATCATCATGAAAAACCCCAAATAAATTCAATAGCGGCCAAGTATCGAAAAGCATTAAACATGGAAATTGGAAGCTCAATTGAAATGAAATAAACTTGCTTTAATGTAAAAGAACAAACTACATAAGAAGTTCAAACAAGATTCATCTAACCTTAGCCTAAAAGAGTTTAGTTACTCATAAAGAACAAGGAACCAAACCAGAAAATTTAAAATAAAGATAGAAGACCACTCCATTGATGACTCAAATCCTTGTTCCTAAGCTTGAATCCTCCTTGGAGATGGTGGAAAGTGAAACCCTAGCACCCCTTGACGAGCTCCACGGCATTCTAGGTCTTTGGAATGGTCCAGGATCCCAGTTTACCCCTAGACAAGTGTTTAAAGTGTCTATTTATAGTATAGGGTGAAAAAAGGGTCAAAAACCAAGCTGAAATGAATAAAAGCTCGCATTTGTGAATTCTGGCCGCTCCCACAAAGACGATCAGCTTCTGGCACGGCCGTGCTGCTTCTCTGTTCTCGCTATTGCTCAAATAATTTTGCAAAGACGGGCCATGCTTCCTGGCTATGCTGCCATTCATGTGTACTTAGAAATAAAAAATCATAGAAAACACTAATGCATAAACGTCAGAACGGGATCAAGTGAATATACTGAATCACGCAATTTAAGCTCAAATTCACTTCAAAAGTTCTTTATGCATCATGCAAAACTCAACTTTGGCTTTATAAATATTCATGTGATGAAGATTCACCCCGTTGAAACCTTGCAAGTCCATTCCTTCATAAGGTATGAGGAAGTCTTTCGAAAGCTTCAGCGTATCCAACAATCCTTTGTATATAATGTCAATGGAGTTTCCCTGGTCGACGAGAATCCTCCTGACATCTACATTTGCCATCATTGCTCGGACTAAGAGGGGAATATCCTTGTTGGGCTCTCCTCCTATTAAGTCTTCGTCATAATAGGCCAGCGGGGGCCTACTTGACTTCGAATGATTGATAGGAGGGTAATTGGAGCTAATCGCAGCTATGGCGATGTCCTTGAATTTCTTTTTTCAGTCTTGATGGATGGGTCGTTTGGTTTGTTAAGCCCTCTTGTGATGACCATGGCTACCGGGGTGGTTTGTGCTTGGTCTTCCTCGTCGTCAACCCTACGCCTGGCATCTCGACTCGTGGACGCGTCATGAACTCGGGGCTCGGGGGACCTCTTCCTTCCTGACTTCTCGCGTGCATACTTTTGCTGTTTTCCTCTTCTTATCAGCTGCTCGGCGACGTCTTTCAACTGGAAACAATCTTCGGTATTGTGACCATTGTTGCGATGTCATTGGCAATACTTCATTTTATCCGTGTCCGACCTTTGTTTTAGCCGGTTCGGGAGTTTGATTCCGGCTTCCTTGAATTCTGTGTGCAGACACTCTTCGAGGATGCGGGCCCGCGAAGTGTTCAGTGGTGTGTATTCGGTGTATTTGATTACCGAATTCTTGGACTCTTTCTCTTTTTTGGTTTTAGACTCCTTGTGGGCTGATCCCTTTCCTTGTGCCATTTCCCCCTGGTCGGTCAACATGCACTGTTCTTCACAACCAATGAATCTTTCAGCGCGACGCAAGAGGTCGTTGTAGTCGCGTGGGTGATTGATTCTGATGTGGATATGGAAGGCTTTTCTTGATCAATTCCTGCTGGAGTAGGTACATCTTCATGTCTTCCCGAACTTCCCTACCCAACATGGCCTATTTAATGAACCTCTCGATGTGTTTTCTAAGGGATTCATTCTTTCCTTGCTGAATAGTAGTGAGGGTTGCTTCCGACCTAGGCTGAGGGCGAGAAGTGGTGAAATGGTAAGTGAATCTCCTGCTGAGTTCGCCCCATGATCTGATGGAGTTCGGCTTCAACCCCTGGAACCAAGCCAAAGCTACTTTTGACAAAGTCAAGGGAAACATTTTGCACTTTACCGATCCCTTTGTGTTTCGATACCGCATGATTGTATCGAAACAGCCTATGTGTTCATCGGGATCCCCGGTTCCATCATATAGCTCGAATGTTGGTGGTTTTTTGAACAAGTGAGGAATTGGGAAAAATGTGATTTCTTTGGTGAATGGTCCGGCCTGGAGAAGATCGTTGTCGTCATCGTATCTTCTTGTGCGACAAGGTGAAGTGCTTCCGTTGGAAGCCAATGACGCGTACGGTGATCGACGCGACGAAGATCTCCTCTGAGAGCGTGGTGAGGCGTTACGCCTTCTGGTCGATGACCGAACCGTGGTTCTGCTGGAGTGTGACGGTCGGTGGTGCGTCTCCCGCCAAGTAGGAGATCGTTCACCTGACCGTCTACGACGCAGTGACCCAGCGGTACGACGTTCTCGATTGGTGGATCGATGGAATTCTCCAGATCTAGGAATTTCGTGGTGCCTTTCGGTTCTGGACTCTCCAAATCTGGATAGTGATCGAGATCTTCAATGAGATCCGGGTTGCGTAGCGGCGTGAGCAGAGATTTCTACGTGTTGATTCTCCATCGTCGCGATTCTGCGGTTTTGACGATCATCTGAGTCTGTCTATGGATGATCGAGAGCACGTTCTCCAATAAAGATGGCTGAGACCTGAAGGGTGGTTGAGTCACCACGGCCGCTGAAGGTGCTTCGCTGTGCAGAAGCAGTGACATCGGAACTTTTTCCACAGTCACGGGAAGCAGGATTGAAGCGCCTAGTTCAGGCAAAGGTTCCGATGTGACGAAAATGAGTTGTCTGTCTACCTGAGGCGACGGAGGGTTAGACTCCGGGTTGTGCCTCATAGACCGGCGGATTGGTTGCGACGGGCCAGTCATTGTGTGAACATAGAGATCTATCTAGTATGAACAAATCTCCCACAGCGGTCGCCAATGTTCCGTGCGAGGAACGTAGATCTGGCCAGAGTCGCTAAGATCGCCGTGCGTGGCAGAGGTGACGACGGAGAATGGTGGTGGGTACCTGCAAAAGGTACTCTGACGCTCAAGTCAGTATATTCTCTGATGAGGTAAGAATGATGTAATAATGTGTATAGGAATGGCAATGGGTACCCTCTGGGCAGGGTACTATAGTGCCCGTCCCCATACCCGCATTTGAAAAAAGTGCCCATACCCGAGCCCATACCCGCGCGGGTAGCAACTTTAGTGCCCATCCCCTTGCGGGCTGGGTACCTAAGTGTCCGTACCCGCACCAGCTACCCGCACTTTAACCATAAAAAACCAATAAATAATGAAAAAAATATCATTACTTAATTAAAATACGATCCAAAAATCTACCAAATCAAGTCTAAATTATTACAAATCATAGTATTTTTAGCCAAATAAACAACATCTAAAATATCAAAAACGAGTATGTATTACAATAAACATTCAAATGAATAAAATTACAAAGTTGTAACTCCTGAGCCGATGTTCTCCATATCCTGAAAAAATAAGATACTTTACATCAGTTATGCATTATAAAGTTGTAAAGTCATAATAATAAATTGTTAATAAATTTGTTATATTATATTACCTCATCCTCAGAATCAAGGTCTTGAAAAGATTGCAAACGCTTGTCTTTCGCATGTAAATATTGCTTTGGTCCAATTATACCAATAGAAACTAGAACAAAAAACAAAATTAATAGTTAGACTAAACACAAATTTCATTGAACAAATAGATAAATGCAACATTTATTACCTTCTTTTTGATGCTTCATCCAGCTTTGTACACACATAAGCGCCTCCAAAGTATCCTCATGAAGCCTAGAACGATGAGGACTCAACATCCTTCTTTCCTTGATTTCTCTGGATCAAAGTGATAATTGCTTAAATAAGTAGATGATCCATCTGCTTTCTTCTGTTCTTTCAACAAGATTGATTGTCTTATATCCCTATACGGCCTTCTTTTACAAGTCTGAAAATGTCTCTTCAAATGACTAGTTCCATCAGATCTTTTACCTGCCAAATCTTTGTTGCAATATTGCATACAGCTTTTGCTTCTCCTTTAATTGTTTTTTTCTCGAAGTGGTTCCAAACAAATGAAAGGGTTATTCTCTTGCCATCACTAGTCAATTCATAAGCATCAGCATCAATAGTAACAGGAGGAACAATATCTGCTGGGGATTGAGATTGATCTTTGTCAGAAGTGCCCACATTATCACTAGGAGTACTTTCAGGTTGTGTGGGAGAAGAGCTACTTTTAGATTCCTTTGATTGAAATATTCCACACCAATTTTCCATCTAGAAATAAAGAAAAAACAAACAAATGAACAATCTATACAAAAAAAAGGTAATACGAATACTCTATATAATACGAACAGCATTATATAGGAATTGAAGAACAAAGAGCAAACAAATCCATATAAAAAATAAATATGAATACTCTACAAATCCATATTATGAATACTCTACAATAAAAATGAATACTCTGCAATAAACTAACTGTTCACTGAACTACAGATACCCTAAATTCTCTGGGATATCAATTAACTGTTCACTGAACTGCAGATAAAAGACACAAGAACATAAGACAAAAAAGACAAGCACATTGACTTTCCAGGATATTTTTATCTCCAGTCTTAATTTTGTTTAGCTAGTATCCCATTAGATTTTTAGATAACCTTAAATCACCATATTTTCTTTAGGAGTTCGTCATTCTGCATAATTCCCAATTTTAATCTGAAATTAACCTCACATTTTGACCAACCAACACAACACATCCACAAGACACACCAAAGCAACATTTTCATATATATAAAGGAAGGAAAACCAATAAACTGATAGCAAACCCTTATCAAAATCAACACAAGAGGCAAAATTATATCACTCTGTTTACACCCAAAATATTCATCAGAATTAGCCGAAACTAGTCCCAGTCGAATAGATCGAATAACCGATTGGACGTCAGCCGAGGTGCTTACCAGTTGATATGGCATGGCAGCTGATAGGGTCGAAAGCAGGAAACCAGAAGCTATACATGGGCCTTGGACTTATTGGGCTTCAAGGAAGATATTTAGGCCCATGGGGATAGCATGGAATCACGTATGGGATCAGATTCTTGCTCCACGAGCCGAATGACGTGGAAGTAATTTTGAATTAATTAAATATCCAAGGGAAAACCGGTCAAGATTGTTCTCCATGGTTTTAGGAGCTGAGCGAGGGAATCTGAGGAGATATTTGCACAAAGAGGACCGTTGGTTGAAGTGACGTGGCCACAATGCACTAATGCGCCTAGTTTTTAGGATCGTGGTTAGTGGAGCATGGCACGACTTCAAATAATAACTGCCAACTAGGAATGTATCAGTGTTAGCTAACTGAACGTGGCAGATAGGGGTAGTTCTTAGTTGCTACTATAAATACCCAAGTTGTACATACATTTGAGATGATCAATCAATCAAACAACTTATATTTTTTCGCTCAAGCTTTTATTTGCATTTTATGTTTACCTTTATGTCCCAGTTTTTATCTTAGTTCATCGACTTAAACCTTTCTGGAGTGAGTTAAGGAACCCATAGCTGAGGAACAGAGTTCCTTCCTTGGTGTAATCGCTTGAAGAAAAGGGAATCACCGTTGTGAAAGTTAGCCGATCTACGGCTAATTGATATTCGAGACAACAAAATTGGCACGCCCGGTGGGACCAAAGGTGAACGGATCAACACGTTCGAATCCCCAGGTCAGGATTACCAGTGGCATATGCACTTGCGTTCGGGCAAGAGTTTGAGCAATATGACGGCGAAGAGCAATCCCAGAAAACCGGTTGAAGGAAGCCCATCCCGTGGAAGCAATGTTCCACCAGCAGAGCAAGTACAAGCGGAGATAGAGGCTGAAACTCAACCCAACGAGCTCAATGAGACCCCGGTGGTGATGACCACTTCGTTTATACGCCAACAACTCGATTTGGGAATCAATGATATCATGTACCAAGTGTCACAACAATTGGCCGATATTGTGAAACACATGCTACATAACGGCGCAAGAAGCCAGTGAGATAGAGGCCAGGAGGGCTCACGCAAGCGAAGGCTCTATCAATTACGCTATCCCAACGCCAAGTGGGTACCCTACCCAGGCAGACTCGTCATCCGGTAGAGTGCGGCTCGGCGGGACCAATTCGGTTCAGGAACATGACTCAGCAGTGCACGGCAAGTTCAAATTTACCTACATTCAGTCGGACCTACTCGGGTTCAAATTAATATAGGGCAGTACCTTCTAATCCAATTAATTCCCAGCATGGTGCTTTTGCCACGTTGAACACTGGAGGGCAACAGGTGGCGAATGACGAGAACAGCCAGGCTAATCTTCATTTTGGACAGGTGCAGATGGCTAGGAGGCCACCGGGTGCAGTGGGACCAATTGGTATGCCGCAAGCTATGCCATGTGCTCAGCCTTATGGTTCTGCTGTGCAGGCGACTAACCCACAGCACACTGGGGGGAAAACTCTTGGTACAAGATTGGGCGGTATAAGACCACCTGGGGGATATGCGGGTCAGCAGCCATGGAACTATGTTCCACCTATATCGGCTAATCTTCCATTCTACCCATCCTATCCTGAAGTATCTGCAGGCGCTCAAATGGGGTCAACTCCTCCAAGGGCACCTGGTTTGATGGCAGAGCAGTCATGGGGACAGATCCGACCTCTACCATTTAACATAAGTGTGCCTGGAACTCAATACAGGGCACCTGGTGAGGCGAACATGGAGCAGCCATGGGGAGTTTACCCACCTCCATCGTTTAATCAACCAGGCTACCCCAATCCTCCAGAACAAGTTTCCCAGGCACATCCCCCAACTTGGAGACAGCAACCACAAACTACGCTCCTAACCGGGAGAAGTAAGGCCAGGGGGTTCACAGCTGCTAGACCCAGCCATCATTGCAGACACCATCAAGAAATACTTTGGTGTGCAGCTGAAGCCTTTGAATCGTCCAATCTACAGGAAACCATACCCTGAGTGGGTGGATAGATTGGTACCTCTGCCTAGGGGATATAAGACTCCAGATTTCGCTACTTTCTCCGGGGAAGATGGCAAATCGACTATGGAGCATGTAGGCAGGTTTACTACCCAATGTGGTGAAGGGAACCAGAATGAGTACCACAAATTGCAGCTGTTCCCCTTGTCACTTACCAGAACAGCTTTTACACGGTATTCCTCTTTACCACCTAATTCTATACAAACATGGTCAGATATGGAGATGTGCTTTCATGACAGATTCTACTGGCCCCAACCTGAAGTCACTACGGCTGATCTCATGAACCTGAGACAACAGGTAGATGAATCGGTTGCTGATTTTGTGGAGAGGTTTAGGAAAATGGCTGGGAAATGTTCAGTGCAGTTCCCTGAGGCAGAATATGCAGCCATGGCCATTAGCAGCATGCATCCCCAACTCAAGGAAAAGCTAGTTGGCCAAGCTTGCACTGACATGAACCAGTTAGTCTCAAGGGCTACTCGCATTGAGCAGTTTATCCAGGAGAAAGAGAAGAGGCGAGCCAGTAGAGGGAGAGGCCCTCAGTTGGTATCCATTGTAGAAGCTGAAGACTCTGATGATGATTCAGCCGACTCCACGGCAGACATCATGGCAGCTGAAATAGTGAAGGGTAAAGGCTATACTTGCCCTGCTCTAAGAGCTGCCAAAGGAAAAGAGCCAAGTTCAGGAGATGGCAAGCCAGAATACTCCTTTGATATCTCCAAGGCAGATCAGATCTTTGACTACCTGCTTAAGGATAAGCAAATTAATTCTTTGGATGGGCACAAAATCCCTGGCTGAGGAGTTAAAGGACAAGAAATACTGCAAGTGGCACAACTCCTATAATCACGCAACTCTAAATTGCATGGTTTTCAGGAAGGCCATTCAGAAGGGGATAAAAGAGGGGAGGTTCAAACTTGTAGACAAAGGAATCGCGGAAATGATAGTGGATACTGATCCTTTCCCTGCCCTTGGGATAGGTATGGTCTCATTCTCAGGACTTGATGACGAAGGGCCCAGCCACAAGCGCAGGATATCTGTGCAACAAGTCTGGAGGCCAAAAAAGGGACCAGCCGATTCAACCCATATTGATCGACTGAGACCTCAGGCTGCCAGGGCTTCTGTCTTTGACAGGTTGGGAAACCCCCAACCAGAAGCAAGACGTGGGCAGGGGGCAAGCCACCCAAACCAGGTAGGTTCACCCAGGAATTGGTGAAACAATACATTACACATGGCCAGGCCCTAACAGGGAAGCCTGACGAAGAGAAAGGCAAGGCACCTGTCGAAAAAACTGGGGGGCAAGATCGGCTAACCATTAGAGAAAGTGGTAGGCTATCTTTACCCAGGATTGATGAAGAGCCTATTCCCAGGGATAAGAGAAGGGTAGCCGAGTTCACTGTAGAAGGAGGAATGTCCTCCCTAAAGATAACAGTGAGGAATGATGAGAAGTTAAAGACACAGAGAATGCTGAAACCCCCGGCTAATGTCGCAGAAGGACACTGGTTCTTGAATAAGTATGCCAAGGACAAAAAGGCGGTGCCAGCCGTGCTGTCAAGAACCCAAAAGAGAAGGATGCAGAGAATGAGGTCCGTCCAGAGGATGAAACAAACTCTGCAGATGATAGCCGATGTAAAGAATAGCGAGAAGAGGGAGATCCCCTTAGAAACTGTTAATGAAGCATTGGATAAGGCTTTCCCGAAGTTAGAGGTTGAAGAGGCTGGGAAAGAAGAAGTGCCCAAAAATGTAGAGCCAATTACTGAACAGGAACCTGTTCCTGAAGCAGAGGGTCTGATCGCCGCAGTCGATGTAGATGAAGAGGCGATCACCATAGAAGGTTCAGTAATCCCAGAGATGCATTGGGAACAAGATGATATCATGGAAGACTCCTTGTTGGATCTCCTGTTCAATGAAGAGGCTGATGGCCTGCTGGCTGAGATAGAGGCTATCAGCTTATTCCCAGAAGAATTCTGGGCAAACAACCCACAACCAGGAGGTTTGGAGGGAGACGTGTTTGCTGAGGAGACAGAATGGGCCGCGTTAGCCGATACACCGGCTGATGAGATTACCAAGGTAGTGTTTGAGAAACCCACAGAGGAAATGGTGAAACATCTGAAGCCTCTTTATATCAAGGCCTATATCAACGGGAAGATCTTTGGAAGGGTCTTCGTGGATGGAGAAATTTGTGCAAAATGTTATGCCCGTGACAACCATGAGAAAACTGGGAAAGAGTCTTGAGGACCTAGTTCCTACCAACATGAAAATTTCCAACTTCCTGGGGGAACCTTCCAGGGCACTTGGAGTCTTGATAGCCGAAGTCACAGTAGGCCCCAAGACCATCAAAGCAGCTTTCTTTGTGGTTGATGGCAAACCTTCCTATAGCGTGATCCTGGGAAGGGATTGGATTCATACAAGTCAGTGTGTCCCCTCCACTCTTCATCAGAAGCTTATGTTTTGGGTTGGAGACAACGTGGAGACAGTCGAGGCAGATAAGAACCCCTTTTCGGCTGAGGTAAAAATGTTGGAAGCCCTGTTCTACTCCCCACACCTAGGTCCTATTGCCATCCCAGAGGATTATGAAGAAGGGGTGTGGAAATCATGTAACCTTACTAATAAGGGATTCAAGCTAAGATCTCAGGCCGAACCACGGCCCAATGCGCAGGTAACTAATGAGTAGGGCATCTTAGGTACTCGAAGATCTTTTGGGTCGGCTAGAAATCTTTAAGGCCGAGTCCAAAGCGATGGATGCCATGATGGAAGATTATGACTCTGCAGAGGAAGAGGAGGTACTACTCTCCAGGGAGGAAGGTCTGGCGGTAGGCACGATGAGGTGTGTGCAGCCGAGCCTGTGGAATTGGACTCCCCTCTTCACAAGACGGCTCCTGCGTTTGAGGCAGAAGATCCTTTAATTGAAATCAATTTGGGTACGCCAGAACAACCCAGAATCGTGAAGGTGAGTGGGTTGCTCGAGGAAGACAAACGAGGTAAGATAGTCGAATTAATCCAGCGGTACAAAGATTGCTTTGCCTGGAATTACTTCAAAATGCCTGGTTTGGCAAGAAGGTTGGTGGAACATAGGCTGCCTATCAAAGCAGGATACAAACCGTTCAAGCAGGCGCCTCGCAGGTTCAATCCCCAACTGATGCCTCAAATTAAAGCTGAAATTGAAAGACTACTGAAGGCAGGCTTTATAAGAACGGCCAGGTATGTTGAATGGCTATCTAACATAGTTCCTGTCGTCAAGAAGAATGGCCAGATAAGAGTATGTATAGACTACAGGAACTTGAACTTGGCCACTCCAAAGGATGAGTATGCTATGCCTGTGGCTGACATGTTAGTCGATGCGGCAGCCACACATGGTATTCTCACCTTTATGGATGGATACTCAGGGTATAACCAGATCTTTCTAGCGAAAGAAGATACTCACAAGACAGCCTTCAGGTGCCCAGGAGCATTGGGAATCTATGAATGGGTGGTCATGCCTTTCGGGCTCAAGAATGCAGGAGCCACTTATCAAAGGGCCATGAACTCCATTTTTCATGACTTGATCGGCAAAACCATGGAAGTATACATAGATGACGTGGTGGTCAAGTCTGAGGGTTTTGAAAGCCACCTAGCCGATTTAGAGCAGGCCCTAAAAAGGATGCGAGCCCATGGGCTAAAAATGAATCCGGCCAAATGTGCTTTTGGAGTGGCAGCTAGCAATTTCCTAGGATTTTTGGTCCACCATCAAGGAATAGAAGTAGACAAGAACAAGGTGAAAGCTATCTTGGAAGCCAGACCTCCTAGGAACAAGAAGGAGCTGCAAAGTTTGATTGGCAAGATCAATTTCCTAAGGAGGTTCATAGCTAATTCGGCTGGGAAAATGAAGGTTTTCTCTCCCTTGCTGAAATTAAAAGATACGGAGGATATGGTATGGGGGAAAGAGCAACAACAGGCCTTTGATCAAATTAAGCAAGTGTTGGCCAAACCTCCTGTGCTAACACCTCCAGTGTCAGGAAGGCCACTCAAATTGTATATAGCTGCTGAAGAAGAGTCAATCGGCTGCTTGCTCGCGCAGGATGCTGATGATGGGGTGGAAAGAGCTGTATACTATCTCAGCCACACCTTGAATGATGCAGAAACCAGATACACCCCTATTGAGAAATTATGTTTATCATTGTTCAATGCTTGTACAAAACTCGAATAATATTTGTTGCCTAAGGAAATATTGGTTTTGTACAAAATTGATATTATTAGGTATTTACTTAATAGGTCTGTCTTACAGGGTCGACTGATGAAGTGGGCCATTAAGTTAAATGCTTTCGCGTTAAAATACGTTCCATTGAGAGCAATGAAAGGCCAGGCAGTAGCCGACTTCTTGGCTCAACACCCTTGTGTTGAAGTCAATGACCCATTAGCCGAACACGCTGCATGTATTAACTTGAAGCCTTGGGTGCTGATGTTTGATGGGTCACGAACGCAAAAAGGGGTAGGTGCTGGCATCACCATCACTGATCCAACTGGGAAAAGTTGGAAATTCATGTGTCAGCTGGATCTTGGGTATTCTAATAATCAGGCAGAATACGAAGCTTTGATTTTGGGGCTTAGGATCCTGACAGCCATGAAAGCCAATTATGTCCAAGTCATGGGAGATTCACAGTTAGTGATAAAACAGCTAACTGGGGAGTATAGATGTAATAACCCTAACTTGAAAGAGTGCTATGAAACGGCTAGCAAGCTACTGCGCTTGTTTGCTGATACAGTAGTACAACACATCCCTAGGGAAGAGAATGAAGAGGCTAATGATTTGGCTCAACAGGCCTCAGGGTACAAAGACGTGATAGTCGAAGTAAAACATGAAGAGTACCCAATCTGGGAGTGTGCACCAATAGGAGCGATCGACTCTTGGAAACAAGAGTTAATCGACTATCTTAAAGATCCTTCAAGTAGTACTGACTTCAAGCTCAAGCAGAGAGCACTCAAGTACGTATTAGTAGACAATGAAGTCTACAGGAGAGCCATCAATGGAGTGCTACTTAAGTGTATTGATAAAGAGGAATCCATAAAGGTCATGGGGGAAGTACATGAAGGAATCTGTGGATCTCACAGGGCTGGACCCACAATGAAATGGCTAATATACAGACATGGATATTATTGGCCTACCATTACGGCTGATTGTTATCAATATGCCAAAGGATGTGAGGCGTGTCAGCTGCATGGTCCAATTCAAAGGGTTCCAGCCGAAAACCTCCACCCAGTGATAAAACCTTGGCCATTCAGGGGATGGGCAATGGATTTAATAGGCAAAATCTATCCACCTTCGTCCAAGAGACATACGTTTATCATAGTTGCGACTGACTACTTCACCAAGTGGGTAGAAGCCCAGCCGATGGTGAATGTGACTCAGGAGGAGGTGATTAGGTTTATACAATGCCAAATCATCTATAGATTTGGAATACCTGAAACCATCACCACAGATCAAGGCACTATGTTCACTGGGGAAAAAGTGGTGGCCTTCGCACAACAATTTGGGATTAAGTTAATTCACTCATGCCCTTATTATGCTCAAGCCAATGGGCAAGCTGAGGCAACCAACAAAGTTCTTATTGATATAATCAAGAAGAACATTGAGGATAAACCAAGGAAATGGCATGAAACACTGAATGAGGCATTGTGGGCCGTGAGGAATTCCAAGTGTAGTGCGACTGGATTTACTCCGTATCGGCTAACATATGGCCAAGATGCAGTGTTACCCTTAGAAATAAATGTTACTTCACTAAGAGTAGCAAAGCAAAACCTGCTAAACCTGGATGAATATCAACAGGCCATGTTAATGGAATTAGATTCGGTTAACGAAGATCGACTCATGGCCTTAAATCAAATTGAGCACAGCAAGCAAAAAATGGTTAGGGCTTACAACAAACATGTGAAGCCAAAAAGGTTTGTTGAAGGAGACCTTGTTTGGAAAACCATACTACCTATTGGGATCAAGGATCCTAAGTTTGGGAAATGGTCACCAAATTGGGAAGGGCCATTCATTGTTAGCAAAGCTTATCATGGTGGTGCTTATCGGCTAGTCAACATGCAAGGCGAAGAACTAAATAGAAGCATCAATGGAAAACACCTTAAGAGATATTACCCCACTATGTGGGAAGGCATATTGGAGAATTAAAAGCAAGTGCATTAGCATAAAAGTAAAATTGTTTGTGGTGACCACAGGCTGGCCACCTAGCCAAAATTGCAAAAAACTTAAATATGAAACTAGGGAGCTGCAGCCTCAGGTGCATCACTTGATTTTTCTTCAACCTGGGCAGGACCTGGATCGATTGACGATGCAGGAGCATCGATCGTGGCGGCTACACTATATCCGGGTAGGTTCTGCTGTTGGCACTTCAGCTAATGCCTCCACTGGGGAAACAACAGCACCTTCAAGATCGCCTTGCTGACTGGTTGAAGGATCAGCTGCTACGACAGTTTCCTGTTTCCTAATCTCCTCTAGCTGATGCTTGAAGGAGTGTCAGGCTTGATTGGCCTCAGCTAACCCAGCGTTGCTAGTTTCAAGATCTTTTTCTAGGCCTGTCTTCTGAGAGCTTAGTACCGCCAAATCACGATCCAAAGAGGAAGATTGCTTGAACAAATCATAACGTTGTTGAGAGTTGGAGCGGAGCTTCTTAGTTAAAGCAAACCATCAGGTCAACTCGCCATCTCCTTCTTGATCCTCTCCAGCCACCGACGTAACGCCTAGCCGTTCATCTTTGTTCTGGCGCTGGCTTAGGGCTGCCTGACGCTCCTTCTCCAACAATAGGAAAGAGGTTTGGAACTGAGCCTTTTGTTCCTGGAGGTCCTTCAGTCTTTTGAGATCATGAGATGTCACGTCATGAACCTCCTTGGAGTGCCCGTATTGGTGAGACAGGTTGTTCAGTTGAAGAGCCAAGGTATTGTACACCTCTTGGCTAGCTGCAGGGATGTCAGCCGAATTAGACAGCTTGAACAAAGAAGTTCTCAGATGGGCAACCTGCTCCCTACTGGTTGGTATTTCTCCCATTAGTGTTGCATCAACTCTCTCCAAGTGATTGGAAATAGGAGAGGAGACCACTGAGAAGGGGTCAGCAGAGGTGAAATACTTCGTCAGCTCTTCTTCTGAAATAGGCACTTTAGGAGCTGTAGGAGGCGAAGGCATCTGGGGAGCTTCATAGCCAGTTTCTTCGGCTTGTGATTGGGGATCCTATGGAAAACAATGGTTAGCTGATTGAGTAAGCAAGCAATATATGTTGAAAGAATAAGAAATCGGCTGTACCGTTGGGGGAAATTGAGAGCTAGTGCCTTCGGCAAACTCTTGGACAAAGGAGGTGGGAATTTCCACACGCGGCTTCTGAAAGTAAGGTGTTTAGGTTCAGGCTAACAAAGGATATTAAGAAAAAGGGAGATAAGGACAAGATATGTACCTTTACCTTCGGCTGTTTTCCTTTACTAGCCGAATGTGTTTTCTCTTTGGGCTTGGCCTGAACTTCGGCAGGTTCTTCTATTACAATGCCAGGGGCCCTTGTCCTTTTCTTGGTGGGAGGAGTAACGGGGTCGTCTTCAACGACAATGAATTGTGGAGTAGTGGTTGTGGCTGCCATAAGACGAGAAAAGTAAGAAATTACTTTGAGGTTAAAAGCAAGAACTGCAAAGAGCCGAATATAGAGGCACTTACTTGGCGGGAGTACTGAGGTCTTCATCCTGGTAGAAGCCCGTTTCTGGACTTGAGTTTGGACCCGGGGCTTGGTCTTAACAGGAGTGCTTTTGGGTTGGCTCGATGGCCTCATTGCTTCGGCTACATCAGTGAGGATTAATCGGGTTGCATATCTGTCCAGCCGATCGGGGAACAGCCTGTCTTTCACTGATGGCCACCAATTGGCAAAAGCAGAAGTTTCACCCGATACTGGGGTGAACGAGATGAAACGGAAAGCCTGAAGTTTTTTAAAGTTGGTAGAAACCACCTCCATTACATCATTAGCGCTAAAGGGCAGTCGACCCAGGCTCCCTACCATAGAGTCGTATGGCAGAGGAATATGCTGTAACAACCCAAACTGCCTCGCTACGCAGTTTGGAAAGTAGAACTCAGCCGACGACTTGTTGTTTCGTGAGGTGGGTTTGAGGCCACAAAGCAAGTCACGAGAAGTGAAGACTGAGCTCCAGTTGAGCTCCAATCGGTTTTGCTGATCGACTGGGAGAGGATCATTGGTAGAAAATCCGTAAAGGCCCAATACCCTTCTCCAAGACAGGGCACCAGTCAGCAGCTATCCGGGTCAGACCAAAGAGCTTGGTGGCCACGGTGAAAGCATAAGAGGGCTCGCAGGGAGTGAGCACCAGATGGGTACCCAAAACACCTGCATCCCGGGGAAGAACGCTAGGGTTGAAGCGTGAGTCGATGAACTCTGGGAAATAGAGCATTATCCAGAGTTGCAAAAACCAGAGTGGGCCTTGAACGTTCCTAATATCTTCACCTCTTTGCAGCCGATCCATAATGGTGAACAGGCAGCGATAGAGGTATGAGAGGAAAAGGGTTCCCCAAGAAAAATTGCCATCAGAGTTAACAAGGGCCACGTAAAGCTGTAACTCTTGGACCACGGCAATGGAGCTCGAACAGAGAAAGTACTTTGCGAACCAAGATGTAGGAATGTGTTGTGTTACGCATCGCACCACGCACCCTCCGACTTGGCATTATTGGCAATGAAATTGGAGTATCCGGAGGTGTGTTTAGAGAAGTGGAACCCTAGTTCAGGAACCTGGAAGGAATAATGGGAGAGGACGTCATCGCCTGTGATCGGGAGCCCCAAAATAGCTGCCACATCCAGAAGAGTGGGGGAAACCATGCCCCATGGGAAAGTGAAGGTGGTTGTGGCAATGCTCCAAAGAGTCAAGAAGCCATAGAGCAGCTCTAGGTTAAGGGGGATGTCCTTGGTTGACAGCATGATCATGTCATAGAGGCCCCATTGTTTCCATTTATCGGATTTGGCAGCCTTTAGCCGATCCACCCAATCAAGGTAGGGCTGAGACAAACGAGGCCATGAACGAAGATCAGTAGGTTTGGACTTAGTGGTGAACCAATCACAGGAAATGGGTAATGCTTAGAGAGAGGGGGCCATGTACTCCGTCAAGAAGACCGCTCCTTCACCCATATCTGAAGTAGAAGGAGCCAAAGAAAGAAAGTCCTGAATCTCGAACAAAGGAGATTGGAGGCCAGAGTCAGGAGCCTCAGGGGGGCTAAGGGAGCGGTCAAGGTTCATGGAGGAGGAAGAAGATTGTTCGCCATCGTACGCATAGGATTGGTTTTGAGAATCAGAAGCAGAAGACATGGTGGGCCTGGTTTGTAGGTGAAAGACGAAAAGGTTGGAGATGGTTGATCAGCGGTCGTACGCGGGTCAAAATAATTAAACAGTAAATATAGTAACAAGGCAAGAGACCTTGGTCGTCTCACGAAGACCTCTAACACCAAAATTACCAAATTCAGGAAATAAGAAAATTGACAATAACGAAAAAGGGGTTTTGTGGAAACAGTTTACATTGAGAGAATTATCGATTATAGAGACAATTGATTCACCGGTTTCCTGCACGCCTTGGATTTATCACAGGTTCTAAATAACAACAATTCAATTAATTCGAATTCACGATTGACATAAACTAACTAAACAAGCGTTAATCGCTTTATACGACCACATCGTTCGAGCAAGCGCCAAACAATGGGTTCAATCGGTCACGGAGCGGACAAGTGCCGTTAAAACGCAACCAATATCATAACAGAATTCTAATCAACCCTCTATCAATTTCTACTCGAATCAATTAATCTTAAGCGATCAAGCAATTGAAATATTAATGATTCACGAAACAGATGCATACAATCAAGCATTCATACACAATCAATCGCGTTTTGCAATGAAGACAGAACAATTAACTAAGCGAAAACGAATCGATAGATTGCAAACATTTAAACCAAATTCGAAATTGATAGAGATGGAATTTAAGAAATTAAAACGAAATTGTATTAAACATTAAGCACCGAACCTCAAAATCTGTAACGACAACCTTTCACCGATGAATCAACTTAGGAACTTAGGCTTCCATGGAGGCTAGGGTACGCAAGTGAATAATAAAACGTAAGATAATAAAAGAAAACGGCTGATCCTCTATCTAATAGTCTCAGCTTAACGAAAACCTAATTCCCTAAACGGGTTATAAGATAAAAGCCCGATAACAAACTAAAAATATGCCCAAAACTCGTAGTGCAGCTCGTCAGCTTCAGTAAAGTGGAATTTCGGCCTTCAAAACGGCAGAACTAGGCTTCGGTCCCAACATAAGAATTGTAGCTCTGCTTCTTAGCTTTCCAACGCCACAAAGAACACTAAAATCGGACAAGTATAGCCCAAGTTATGGCCTGCAGAAGCAACATGGGTCAGGATATAACAAAATCCGAAAATTAGCAAATAATTCCACTAAAGCCCAATCATGACCCAAAGATATAAAACCATGCTAAAAAGTAGTTGTTGGGTAAAATAAATATTTAAGAACACTAAGTGCACTGCTATAAAAGATGCATTAAAATGCATTGATCAAATTCCCCCACACTTAAGCTTTTGCACTCCGGGCAAAACACACAAAACAAAGCAAAGATGCATTTCCAATGAATTCCAAGGATACAAAGTGGCAAGCTAAATGCTCATTCAAGGTTTCAAGGACTCATGACAATCATGAACAACATCTAATTACCTTCAAAGCAACCAAAGAGTGCATCAAAAGTGATAGAATCCTCACAAGAAAGCATTTCTCTCAAACTCTCAAGTGTCTAGGCTAGTGTTTACACTCAAAGCACATCATGAAAGCTAGCACTACCATAGGCTTGACAAGACTCTAACATCCACACTTGAAACACATGCACACAAAGATCAAAAGGTCTTTATTAAGGTTATAATGGGGCCAAGGTCAAGGTGGGATAATTGAAAGGGGAACTAGGCTATAAAATCAAAGAGGATAGAGGAGCAATGGAAACAATTACCAAATAATCATGGGGGGACAATTCAACCACAATTCAATCCATTATTTTTTTCGAGAAATGATATGCTCCACTACTTTTTTTTTTTTTTTGTTTATTTCTTTTTCTTCTCTTTTTTTTTATTTTCTTTTGTCAAAATCCCAATGAAGCAATGAAGCACAACAATACATATGTTTTTACAACCACAATTCTGAGCCCCCCACACTTTGCAAATTTATTCTCATTTTTTTAAAAAAAAGCTCCTTAATCCCCTAAGATTGGGTCATAACATTGTTTTTCACTTTTAGACTTGTAATGAGCTATATAACAAAGAATGGGATAAATAGGCTCAAAGGGGCTAAACAAAGGGATAATTGCAAGGTAGGCTTATTTGGCTAGTGGCTAAAAGAACAAAAATTGCCTAGATCATTTCAATGCATGCATGTGAACAAGAGTTTCAACAAGAGTCAAGTCAAGTTCTAGAGTAACCAACAATCATGAGTGAAATCACTTAAGAAAGAAAGAGAATGGCAAAATGTATTCCATCCATTATAAGGCCCAAAACTCACAAAGGAAAATATCTATCACAAAAGATGCACAATTTAATACTCCAAACCAACTTATCACACTAAGAATGCAAGGAAGTCATCCATATCATGCCACAAGACCTATAGTCCTAGAATAGTGAAATCACTCCCCACTCATACAAACCAAGAAATCCAATGAAAATGCATTTTTTTTTTTAAACAAAAAAACTCAAAACAAAAACAAAACAACAGAAACAAAACTACTAAGCTACTAAAAGACACCCCCCGACACTTAAATCATACATTGTCCTCAATGAAAACAACAAGCATAAAATAAGAGTAAGGAGGAGTGAAAGAAAACTCCCTCTTCAAGGCGGCTTTTTCAAGTGGAGCTCTTCTACAGTCTCCTCTTCAAGCGCAGGGTTCTCATGGAAAAGCTTGGGACCATTGACTTTGAAGGTTTCACTGGTGACTTCACTTTTTATTCCCTTTGCATCATAAAGAAAAGTGCTAGCTGCAACAAAAGGGTCAATCCACTTGGGTCGAAGCTTACCTGCTATGATTTTGAGGCGAGAATGGAACACATGGAAGTGTTTGATTTTTTTCTTCTTCACAGCTTCCTTCTTCAGTGGGTTGGGTTTTCTTTGTGATTGCTCAGTGGAGGGAAGTATCTTGGTGCATGGAGTTACATCAGAAGCTTGCAGTGTAGCAACATCATTTGTAACATTAACACGCATGACCATGCAATGAGTATCTTCAACTAAGTCCGCAAGTACTTCTATTTGAAAAAGAGAATGCTCTTCCACGGGTTGTTTCATAGCAGCATTAAAGATGTCAAATTGAACTATGTTATCCCCAAATTCCATGGAAAGAGTTCCAGAATACACATCAATCTTGGTTCTTGTTGTTCTCAAGAATGGTCTGCCTAGGATGATTGGTGTTCTGCTGGACTGTGTCTCTCCCTCCATGTCCAGAATGTAAAAATCTGCAGGAAAAACCAAGTTATTAACTTTAACGAGCACGTCCTCCACAAGTCCAGCAGGGTGAGCATTGCTCCTGTTTGCCAACTGAATAATAACACATGTATTCTGCAAAGGTCCAAGAGCCAGAGAGTTAAAGATGGATGTAGGCATCACATTAATGGAAGCACCCAAATCCAGCATGGCATTTTCAAATTTACTCTCGCCTATGGTACATGGAATAGTAAAAATTCCTGGATCCTTGCACTTTTGGGGTATCATGGGCTGCATGAGTGCAGACACATTGCGACTCACATTGACCTTTTCATTTCCCTTCAGCCTTCGCCTCCTTTTGTGTGTGCACAGCTCCTTAAGGAACTTAGCATATCTTGGAATCTGCTTAATTGCTTCGAGGAGAGGTATATTAACTTCAACCTTCCTAAATGTATCCAAGACTTCGCTATCTTTATCTGCCTCATCCATCTTCTTGGTTATCACAAATTTTGGGGAAGGGAGTGGTATAGACCGTGCATCATCATCTTCTTCAATTGGGGAGGTAGGTGCGTAAATTGGCTTATTACTTTTTCTATCGCCACTTGAATTTTCTGGCCGAGGAGGTTCTCGAGTGTCAACACCTTGCCAGATCTTAGAGTGATTGCAATCGACATTTGCACCGGCATTTGGATTTACTACCGTTGGGCAGAAGTTGGCCCGCCTCGCTTGCATCCGATTAATTGTGGTAGCCATCTGTCCCATTTGTGTGTGCAAATTCTGAATTGAGGCATCTTCTCTGTTGGGCCCCGGAGATTTTGGGCAGCCAATCGCTTAACTAGATCCTCTAATGAAGGTTCGTGCTCAGCCTGACAAAGACTGTGGTGGATTATTTTCTTTGCTGGGCTGTTGTTGTTGTGCAGCTTGATTTCCCCATCTAAGGTTACGATGGTTCCTCCAGTTTGGGTGGTACCTGTTGGAAGACAAATCAACATTGGCTTGAGGGTTAAAGATGTTAGCTGCATATGCCTGAGGGGTATCAGCATTAGGGTCCTCTTGCAGTGTAGGACATGCATCTGTGGGGTGCTCTGCAGAGGTACAAATACCACAAACCCTTGCTGTCTGACCTGTTGCCAATTTTTTTACCCAAGCTACGAGTTCTTCCAACCTGTTTTCCAAGTTCTTCTCACTAGTAGCCTTAGCCTGTATCTCATTCACTCCCCTTGTTAGAACTGCAGAATTGCTTCTGGTTGTGAATTGTTGGGAGTTGATGGTCATATTTTCTATTAAGGCTCTTGCATCTGTTGGGGTTTTGTCTACAAGTGCCCCTCCACTAGCAGCATCCATAATATTTCTGTCCATGGGCAATAAACCCTCGTAGAAGTACTGGATGAGTAGCTGCTCAGAGATTTGATGATGAGGGCAGCTTGCACACAACTTCTTAAATCTCTCCCAGTATTCATGTAAAGACTCAGTGGGGTTACGCTGATGCCACATATCTCTTTTCTCGATTGAGGCACTGACGCAGGAAAGAACTTCTAGGAACAATTTTTTAAAGCATTCCAATTTTCAACAGAGCCTGGTCAAGGTAATACAACCAATCCTTGGCTGCATCTTGGAGTGAGAAGGGAAGGCCCTCGAGTTTAATGTGCTCCTCCTGGAATTCCTTGGGGCTTCATGGTCGAGCACACAATGTGGAACTCCTTAAGATGTTTGTGTGGATCATCACCTGCAAGACCACTAAACTTTGGCAACAAGTGTATTAAACCAGATTTTAATTCAAAAGGGACAGCCACTTCGGGATAATTAATACACAGAGCATTGTAAGTAACATCAGGTGCAGCAAGTTCCCTAAGTGTTCTATCAGCCATATTAACAGAATCAGAATCAAAATCAGAATCAAGATTAGAATCAGGATCAGAATCAAATAGATTATGGCTAAAGATGCTGTCACTATCACTACCACTAACTTCTATATGATCCCTAAGTCTATGATGCAATGTTCTCTCAATTTCAGGGTCAAAAGGATGCAAGTTAATAGTATTGGACCTAGTCATGCACTGTATATAGCAAGGAATAGGAAAATGCAACAATTCTAGAAATACCAACTATGTCCCTACGCTAAAATGAATGCAAAAATTGGAAAACGACTAAAATCTAACATAAAAATTATAAAAATACCACGAAAAATCTAATTAAATCAAAAGAAAGATATGCAAATTTTTTTTGGAGTTTTTTGGAGATATGAAAAATTAAAAAAATTAATTAAAAATAGAAAACAAAGGAATTTGAGATTTTAAGCCTGTTGTCCCATAAGCAGTCCCTGCTAAGGGACTATTGATCGTGGATTTTTTTCGGATTTTTCAGCTGTGGTTTCGGAGCAATCTGACGAGATTGCCTGAAAACCGATTTTTTTTTATTATTTTCGCCTACAGAATTTGACGGAGCAATCCTAGAATCACCAGTCTCAGCGCCTGGAAACCTGGAAACACAACAAGAACTAAGCAAGAAACATTAGTATTGTTAGTGGGTCCTGAGGTTGGTAATCTCTAATTAGAGGTCCCCGGCAACGGCACCAATTTGATCAGCGGTCGTACGCGGGTCAAAATAATTAAACAGTAAATATAGTAACAAGGCAAGAGACCTTGGTCGTCTCACGAAGACCTCTAACACCAAAATTACCAAATTCAGGAAATAAGAAAATTGACAATAACGAAAAAGGGGGGTTTTGTGAAACAGTTTACGTTGAGAGAATTATCGATTATAGAGACAATTGATTCACCGGTTTCCGGGCGCACGTCTTGGATTTATCACAGGTTCTAAATAACAACAATTCAATTAATTCCGAATTCACAGTTGACATAAACTAACTAAACAAGCGATAATCAGTTTATACGAATTCACATCGTTCGGCAAGCGCCAAACAATGGGTTCAATCGGTCACGGAGCGGACAAGCGCCGTTAAAACGCAACCAATATCATAACAGAATTCTAATCAATCCTCTATCAATTTCTACTCGAATCAATTAATCTTAAGCGATAAGCAATTGAAATATTAACTTGATTCTGAAACAGATGCATACAATCAAGCATTCATACACAATCAATCGCGTTTTTGCAATGAAGACAGAACAATTAACTAAGCGAGAAAATGAATCGATAGATTGCAAACATTTAAACCAAATTGAAATTGATAGAGATGGAATTTAAGAAATTAAAACGAAATTGTATTAAACATTAAGCACCGAACCTCAAAATCTGTAACGACAACCTTTCACCGATGAATCAACTTAGGAACTTAGGCTTCCATGGAGGCTAGGGTACGCAAGTGAATAATAAAACGTAAGATAATGAAAGAAAACGACTGATCCTCTATCTAATAGTCTCAGCTTAACGAAAACCTAATTCCCTAAACGGGTTATAAGATAAAAGCCCGATAACAAACTAAAAATATGCCCAAAACTCGTAGTGCAGCTCGTCAGCTTCAGTAAAGTGGAATTTCGGCCTTCAAAACGGCAGAACTAGGCTTCTGTCCCAACATAAGAATTGTATCTCTGCTTCTTAGCTTTCCAACGCCACAAAGAACACTAAAATCGGACAAGTATAGCCCAAGTTATGGCCTGCAGAAGCAACATGGGTCAGGATATAACAAAATCCAAAAATTAGCAAATAATTCCACTAAAGCCCAATCATGACCCAAAGATATAAAACCATGCTAAAAAGTAGTTGTTGGGTAAAATAAATATTTAAGAACACTAAGTGCACTGCTATAAAAGATGCATTAAAATGCATTGATCAATGGTGAAAGCTACAGGAGTTAGGGATGGAAGTAAGCGTAAGAGGTAATTCGATTGATGAGTATTTAAAGGAAAAGTAAATCACTAATAGTGGGGTTTAAAGGCGAATAAATCGGATGGATGAGGATTAACCGTTGCACTATTCAAAAGTTGTTGTTAATGGATGACCTCGCATTCATGATTCAAAAGGGTGATTTGACTTAAATCATTACGCCGCCCCAGCCTAAACCTAGGGTGTTATGGCTAAGACAGCGTAGGGGGGCAATTGTTTACACCCAAAATATTCATCAGAATTAGCCGAAGCTAGTCCCAGTCGAATAGATCGAATAGCCGATTGGACGTCAGCCGAGGTGCTTACCAGTCGATATGGCATGGCAGCTGATAGGGTCGAAAGCAGGAAACCGGAAGCTATACATGGGCCTTGGACTTATTGGGCTTCAAGGAAGATATTTAGGCCCATGGGGATAGCATGGAATCACGTATGGGATCAGATTCTTGCTCCACGAGCCGAATGACGTGGAAGTAATTTTGAATTAATTAAATATCCAAGGGAAAACCGGTCAAGATTGTTCTCCATGGTTTTAGGAGCTGAGCGAGGGAATCTGAGGAGATATTTGCACAAAGAGGACCGTTGGTTGAAGTGACGTGGCCACAATGCACTAATGCGCCTAGTTTTTAGGATCGTGGTTAGTGGAGCATGGCACGACTCAGCCGAATAACTGCCAACTAGGAATGTATCAGTGTTAGCCAACTGAACGTGGCAGATAGGGGTAGTTCTTAGTTGCTACTATAAATACCCAAGTTGTACATACATTTGAGATGATCAATCAATCAAACAACTTATATTTTTTCGCTCAAGCTTTTATTTGCATTTTATGTTTACCTTTATGTCCCAGTTTTTATCTTAGTTCATCGACTTAAACCTTTCTGGAGTGAGTTAAGGAACCCATAGCTGAGGAACAGAGTTCCTTCCTTGGCGTAATCGCTTGAAGAAAAGGGAATCACCGTTGTGAAAGTTAGCCGATCTGCGGCTAATTGATATTCGAGACAACACACTCCAATGACCAACATTAAATTTTAAAAACAGCCAGAAGCACATATTCCAATATCATATAACTCCAAAGTCCAAACTTCTACTTAATTCATTCAATCACAATTACTAGTCCAATTTTGTTTCATCCATCTTAAAATTTGAAATTGAAATTGAACAGTTACCAATTCCAACAAGATCAACAGCAGATAACTTCCGAGCCAACTGAGCATGTCCCCTGTAATGAACAGAATCAACTTGCTTCCTCCTAATCAAGCTTCCAAATCCGCTTAACCATTTTCTTTCTCCTTCTCCAACACCAACACCCCCAATCCCACCCTTCACAATCATTATCCAAAACCAATACAATTCAAGTATTACCAAGTGTTGATTCTACTTTTTTATTTTTATTTTTTTATAATAGCCCTTGATTTTATTAACTCCTTTCTGTTTCGGGTACCTACGCAATTATTGTTATTGTTGTCTATTAAAAGTTAAAAACATTAAGCCTCTGATTGGCTTGACAGAGTAAGTTGCTAGAGATTTTGTGGAGAAATATCAAATCAAGCTTGTTTGGTATGCAGACCAAAAACTAAAAACGCATGGGACCTGCACAAAAAAACTTTTCTCCTCTGTCATGCGAAGAAATGGAGTGGACTGCATACCAAACAAATCCAAACGAACAGCATTATATAGGAATTGAAGAACAAAGAGCGAACAAATCCATATAAAAAATAAATATGAATACTCTACAAATCCATATTATGAATACTCTGCAATAAAAATGAATACTCTACACCCAGCAGATTACCAACTGAATTGATATAGCAATAAATAAGAGCAATCATCTTGATCATAATAGTCTAACAAAGGGCAATACCATAATGGGATGCTTTATCTTCATAGGGTCACAACATTCGATGCCACCAAAATTGCTTTCAAAAAATAATTAAACTTGCTACATCATACCAATAATGAACAGAAAAAATAAATTAATGTAAACAAATAAATAATAAAAATATAAAATAGAAGCAAAGACAAAAAAACAAAAACAAGAAGCAGAATCAAGAAGAAAAAAGCAGAGCAGAACAAAAGGTAAACAAATGAGGAGTAGCAAAACAAAATCGAGCGTAAACAGAATCAAGAAGATAACAAAATGTAAGAGCGTAAACTGGAAAGATGAACACACCTAGTAGAAGACGCCGAAAAACGAGCAAAGACTGCGTCTTAAGGTGAGAGACAGGCCGCTAAGAACTGCAAAGGCCGCACCGGAATTGTGAGTGTGGGAGAGGAAGAGAGATTCGAGAGGAACAGAAGAAGCAACGCAGTGAAGCTGAGCCGGGGGGAGCCGCAATCTTCACTCTTCAGATTAGGAAATTTTAGGTTTACAAAAGTTAAGTTACTTTATATATGAATATAAATAAATAAATATAAATATATATATATGTGTGTGTGCGGGCTGCGGGGCGGGCTGGGCACCAGAGTGCCCGTACCCGCACCCATACCCACTCAAATTTGTGGGTAATTACCCAAGCCCAGGCCCAAGCCCATAATGCAGGTAATTTTCCCGCCCATTGCGGGTTTTTTTTTACGGGTACCCAGTGGGCCTGCGTCCAATTGCCATCGCTAAATGTGTACCTTGTTTGTTGTGGGTCCCCTTTTTACATGCTCGTTTAGAATCTGGGCACGTGGAGGGCGATAAGGCCACAATTTTACGTATATTGCATTCTGGTTCGTCGATCTGATCGATGGCCCTAGTTCGGTGGCGTAAAGATTACGTTGGTTAGGAGTCGTTGATCGAACAAACGGTCCAGATCAGATTGACTTGATCGGATGCGATCAAGCAGTGCGATTGGGTCGCTGAAAGTAAGGGTGTTCACAAACCGATCCAATCCAATTCAAACCGCAGCCACCGAACCGAAAAACCGCAAACCGAATTAACCGCAAACCGAAAAAACCGAAAACCGCAAAAAACCGAAATTTTGGATTGGATTGGATCGGTTTTCGGATCCTTCTAATGGAACCAATCCAATCCAAACCGATCCAAAGTATTATTACATAACATAATATTATACTTATAATTACCTTATTTTTAATATATTTTCTCACACATTATAAAATTTAATTTTTTAAATTAATCATGTATATTTTTATATAATATAGAATATTTTACTTTTTTAATATACATTTTTTTGTTACATTTTTAAGCTTGCAAATAAATTATTTATTCTTATTTTTATAATTTTAAACATATTTTTCTTAATTTGTGGATCTACTCTTCTCTTTCCCATTTTATAATTCCCTTTTACATTAATACAATAATGCGTGATATATCAATACAGAAAAATAATGCATGATATGGTCGTACCGCAAGCATTCCTGGGGCCAATGATTCCTTTTGATTATTTCATAGTTTCATTTATAAGAAGCAAAAAAAAGTTGGGTCGTTACTGCCCTACTGTTGGCTACTGTAATACTATTAGTTTAATGTTATGAAATTTAAGTTATCGTTATTGTCGTAATTTCACCATTTGGAAAAATATAAACCAGGATATTAGATTATAAATGAGAAACCGAAATCCAATCCAATCCAAACCGAAGTAAATCGGATCGGATCGGATCGGATTTGATTTTAAAACCAAACCGATTGGATGATTAGAATAAAAGCCGAAAGGATTGGATCGGATGGTTTTTCCCCTTAAAACCGATCCAATCCAATCCGCGAACACCCTTAGCTAAAAGCCGATCTCGACGGAGTGGGTTTGGCCCAGTCCGGAACAGTTTTTAATCCCTACAAATATAGTATGTTTTGATTTTAGTCCCTGTAAAAAAATTATTTGTTTTTATCCCTACGAAGTATTTTATTTTAATATTGGTCATTTTCATCAAAATTCTCAAGAAAATCGGCAGGAAAATTAAGTGTTTTATGCGGATTTTTTATACTCTTTAGTCGAAATAATGGTTTTTAATTATTTAGATTAAAATTCCTAGGAAATTTAGCGTGAAAATGAAGTGTTTTATTCAGATTTTACTTTGAATTTAGGTGAGAAGAATCAAAATCAAAATAAATTATTTTGTAGCGACAAAAAAACAAACAAATTTTTTAAATGAACTAAAATCAAATCAATCTGTATTTATGGGGACTAAAAACATATTTAAACATATACACTACAACTTAAAAAATATGTTTTTCAATATAAAAACATGTGACTATATGACGAAAAATACTATAAAAAAGAAAGAGTGTTCAATTTGTCATATAAGAGCCATTTTTCCTATTCATATAAGAGCTATTTTGACTCTAAGGGTCTGTTTGGTTCAAATAAGGGGAGGGGAGGGGAGGGATTTTAATGGAGGGGAGGGGAGGGAAGGGGAAGGGAGGGGAGGGATTTACTTTGATTTTGTGTTTGGTTGAGAGGAGGGGAGGTGTGACACCTGAGGACGAGATCGACATCGTATTAGGACGACGTATCGAGACCTCGACCAAGACCTTGTGTCGAGATCCCATGCCAAGATCGTTTGCCGAGATCATTTGTCGAGCTGAGGAGACCGCGTTCACGAACTCGTGTTAGAACCTTGTACGCTTGCACGAGCACCCTAGTCGACATCGTGTCGAGATGACACCTCGTATTCTTTCGAACGTTATTCAGCGTTATTATTATATTGTTTGTAATAATTATATTGTCGGCTTGACCGTTCTCGTCGCGTGTCTAGACCGTTGACCGACAGAGTAGAGGGTAATTATGAGAGGAACGATTAAACGGGTAGATGATTGATGGGATTGGCATCTTATAGCTGGAGTTACGATTATGCCCTTCCAGCTGTATTCACGATCGGTTTTCCCTCAAACACTCATTTCTCTTTTCTTCTTTCTTCTTCCTTCCTTCTGCTCTGAGTTTCGTTGTTTTCTTCAAAAATCTCCATCGACGAAACCGTGAGTTCCATCAAGATTCTGCACAAGCTTTCTTCATCAATCTTGTTCATCATCATCTTCTCGACCCATGTCTCGCCTGCTCGACCATCACCATTGAGGTATGAAGAACAGATTTTTCTTTTCATCTGTGCTACTGTTTAGCGCTATTTCTTCTTCCATTTTTAGCCAGTTTTATGCTTCCAAATCATGCCAAATTGATGGGTTTTCTTCTTCACAATATTACCTATCTTTCTAACCGATTAATTGGGCTTGTAAAACAAATTTCTTTCCCTGATTTCTGCAATCGGCAGTGCCCAGAAACCCCCATTTTCGGTTTGTTTCGATTTCTTGTTTTTCGTTTGTTGCTTTTGGTTGATGTTGTTGTCGATCTATCTGTTGAAGCATCAGATAACTTTTTCATGAACTTTTGATCGAAATCCCTAACTTTGTGTTAGAGGAAAAATATATTCAGTTCTTGAGTATTATATTTTCTGGGTTGTGGTTAAGTTTGGGATGAGAGCTAGATGTATTTGAACCCATGGATCGATCTGAGTTATGTTTGTTTTAGGAAGTCTGATTCCCGAGATCGAGTGATTTCCGAATCAAGGTGTACGGGAAAGCGAATCCAAGGACGTGGAAGCAGTGGGATCCAGATCGAGAACTGTACGTGTCGAGGTCGACTGAGAAGCGTACGTGTCGAGGTCGATTGAGGACGGTACGTGTCGAAGTCGTTGTCGAGCTCGTTGAAGACAGCCGTGTCGAGATCGAGTAAGAGAAGTCGTTGTCGAGCTCATTTGAAGACAGCTGTGTCGAAGTCGTTGTCGAGCAGCATTAACTTGGAGTTCGGTAAGGGCAACTTCTAGATATCGCTAAGACTTTATTTTTATTGTTATATTTATGTATGGACTCCTTAATTGATGTCGAGATTGGAATGTTGTGATATGATTGAGTTTTTGCATGTATTTGATATGTGATTGAATATATGTTGTGAATGGTGTATCGCTGTCGAAGTGCGTTTCTTCATGCAGAATGTTTTATTGCTTAAATGTCGAATTGTGTTTTCTTCATGTTAAGCATGCTCTCTTTATTTGATATGTGATCAAGTAAGTTGTGTTACTCTTTGACATGCGGCGAGCTAATCATCGAGTGAGAGAGCTAGGGAGTCGTATGACGCGTTTTTGAGCCGGACCCGGATAATCGAGGTGCTAGGTCCCCTTTTTGTTTATGGTGGATTGGCTAGGCGTCGCATTATCGGTTTGGGGTTGGACCTGGCGATTAATGCATGGTATCGGTTTGGGGTTGGACTGCCGTTTACCTATTACGCCGGTTGGGGATGGACTGCTTGACGATATTCTAATAAGAGTTGTGTCGAGTCTAGAGTGAGATGGTCGAGTCACGTGTGGTGATTGAGATATATTATTGTGTTGCTTATTTCTATATGTCGAGCTTATCTTGTATTGTTGAGAAGTTGACCCTTTCCCGTGGTGCCTTCAATCCATGACGGTTACCCAGGCGATGTCGAGGGCGCAGGTAACTCGACAGTAGACGATGCCGAGGAGGAGCTCGACGAGGACCCGAGTGACGACCTCTATCTATCGTGATTGTTGTTTGTTGGATGTTTGTTTTTCTGAAGACTGTACTTCGTTTTTCTTTTATGTTCGAGGTCGTGACCAGTTTGGGCAGTGTGTTTTATTGTTTCAGGGTAGACTGGTGGTCGTACTTTTGGAGCAGCCCCCTGCGTGGGAGTCTGCCGGAAGTACCCCCAGGATATGATTGCTCTTTTGAAGTCGTCATCCCTTAGGTGTATTTTCTTTAGACTTTGCTACTCTGTATTTTGTATAGATGATTATTTAGAGTGATATATATATGTATGTTATGCATGTATGTTTTATTAGAATTTAAGTCTTGTGTCTTAGTTGCACCATGTTTCGAAAAGCTGTAATTACTCTGATGTGCACGAGTTGGTTTTAAAAAAAAAATATATATCGTATTTTTAAAAGGCACAAGAGTTTTGTTTTTAAAACACATCTCATATAGGTTTATGTTGAGCTCGGTGTGTTGAGCTCGGTAGCTCGAGCTCGGTATACTGAGCTCGGTAGCGGTCCGGAAACGGGTCGTTACATTGTTGGTATCAGAGCAGTTCGGTTCTGACCGAGCTGTGCATAGGAGATTTGGACTGGTCACTATGTCGGGTTATGTGTGTGGGTACCTAGTTGTATTATGTTGATTGCTGTTTGATTAAGTGAAGCACTTATTGCTTGAAAAATTGTTTGAACTGTTTCTTGATTGAAGCAGTGTGTTTTAACACATCCTTGTTGTGAGATTCTGACAGGGTTTTGAACTTTGTGGAATCTAATGCCACCTCGTAGGAATACGACAGCTGCAACCGAGAACGTCGACATGGAACGAGCAATTCAAGCTATGACCGAGATGGCGGCAGCCATGGCTCAACAATCACCGCCAGAACTCAACAGCTAACGCGATGGCTCAACAGACGGCGTTAACTCAAAGAACTTGCAAAGAACAACAACGAGCGAGCGAAATCTTTGGCGAGAGGATTGGCGGACTTCAGAAGCATGATCCACCGGGTTCTACGGTGAGCCAAATCCGGATAAAGCCGATCTTTGGATGCAAGAGATCGAGAAGATCTTGAGGCACTTCATTGCGGGACAACGTGAAGGTCGACTATGCCACCTACTTACCGCTAGGACGCGGAGTATTGGTGGAGAGGAGTGAAGCAAACATTTATAGCGTAACATCGCGAGATGACCTGGGAGCTTTTTCGTGAAAGGTTCTTGGACAAGTACTTCCTGATCGCACGAGCCGAGAAGGAGCAGGAATTTCTTCAATTGCAGCAAGGCAACTCGACAGTGTCCGAGTATGCGGCCAAGTTCGAGTCGTTGGCGAGGTATTTCAGTCCATTTCGTGATCGAGTTGACCAGAGATGGTTAAGTGAGAGATTCCAACGGGGATTGAGATTCGACATTCAGAAGTCAGTAGTGTCGTTGAGGATCCGAAACCTCCAAGAGTTGATTGATCGCTGTGTCGAGGTAGAAGGAGTGAGGAGCCACAAGAAGAAGACTGTTGTGGGCGGACCGGTGAGACCCCAGAGTGCGGGGCAGAGATTTGCACAGAAAGGAAAACAACCGCAGAAGAAGCCTTACGACCGACCTCAGGGGAACGACAACAGGGGACAGTATCGTCCGATGACCCAGGTACCGAGAAGCGGAGGACAGACCAGTGTCGAGGTGACTTGTTTCCGTTGTGGAAAGACGGGACATTACGCCAATAACTGTACTCAGAAGGAGGGGGTGTGCTACAACTGTAAGAAGCCAGGGCATTTTGCCAAGGATTGTCCTACACCTAAAGTTGAACCGGCAATGCTTGCGGCAAAGGCCAAAGGAAAGCGTCAAGTGGCTAAAGGCAGAGTTTTCTGCATGAGTGGCGAGGAAGCAGATCGAGCTGAAGATCTTATCCAAGGTGAATGTGAGATCGAGGGTAAATCCTTATCCGTTCTTTTTGATTCGGGTGCAACCCATTCCTTTATTTCTTCTGATTGTGTGAACCATTTGAACTTGACTGTGACTGCTTTACCGTTTAAATTAGTAGTTACAACCCCAGCTGCTAAAACCTTAGTCACAAACACTGCATGTCTTAATTGTGTAGTGATTATTTAGAGTAGAAAGTTTGTGATCAATTTGGTTTGTTTGCCTCTTAAGGGCTTAGATGTCATCCTCGGGTTGGATTGGTTGTCATACCACCATGTCCTTTTGGACTGTGCCCGTAAAACTGTAATTTTTCCAGACCTTGGAGTCTCCAATTATCTTTCTGCCGAACGTATTGGAGTTTCTTTGAAAGAAGGAACTAGGGAATACATGTATCCGCTAGTTCTAAGTTTTCCAGCAGATCGACGTGAAGAATGTTCCAGTGGTGTGTGACTTTGAGGACGCGTTTTCAAGGCGTGCCAGGTTACCACCAAGACGAGAGGTCGAAGTTCTCCATCGACTGATTCCAGGAGCAGGACCGATTTCCAAAGCGCCATACGTGATGTCTCCTGCCGAGATGAAAGAGTCAAGTCCCAGATCGAACATTTGGAGTCAAAGCAATTCATACGACCGAGCGTGTCACCGTGGGGAGCTCGGTGTTGTTGGTTAAGAAGAAGGATGGACGATCAAGATCGTGCGTGGATTATCGCGAGCTCAACAAGGTTATCTGAAGAACCGCTATCCGTTACCACGTATTGGCGACTTGATGGACCAACCGTGGAGCGGCGATCTTTTCCAAGATAGACTTGAAGCTCGGGCTACCATCGATTCGCGTGAAGGAGGAAGATGTCGCCAAAACAAATTTTCAGGACTAGATACGATCTTCGAGTACTTGGTGATGCCGCTTGGAGTGACGAATGCGCCACCGTGTTTATGGACTACATGAACAGGATTTTCCATTCGCTTTTGGATCGATTCGTTGTAGTGTTCATCGACGACATATTGATCTACTCGAGGAACCGAGAAGAGCACGCAGAACACTTATGTCGAGTATCGCAGATATTACGAGATAAGCAACTCTATGCCAACCTGTCAAGTGTGAATTTTGGCTTGAAGAGGTGAATTTTCTTGGTCACGTGATTTCCAGAGAAGGGATAGTGTGGATCCAACTAAGATTGAAGTCGTGCTAAGCGTGGGAACAGCCGAAGACTAAGCACGAGATCAGAGTTTTGTCGGCTTAGCGAGGATATTACCAAGATTCATTGAAGGTTTCTCGAAGATTGTCGCGCCTCTTACACGATCGACGAGGAAGGATCAACCTTTTGCCTGGGCCAGGAGTGCGAAGCCGATTTTCAAAGGCGAAGGAGCTTTTGGCGGCGGCGCTGTCTTGATTTTGCCTCAACCCGAAGAGCCTTTCGAGGTGTATTGTGATGCGTCACACCAGGGATTGGGATGCGTCTTGATGCAACATCGGAAGGTGGTCGCGTATGCTTCAAGACACTCAAGATTCACGAGAGGAACTACCCTACTCACGACTTGAGCCGGGCAAGCATAGTTTTTGGCGCCAAGATATGGAGGCACTACCTTTATGGGAGCACTTCATCGCTTTCAGCGATCACAAGAGCTTGAAGTACTGTTTGACCGTAAAGAACTCAACATGCGTCGGCGTAGATGGACGTAATTTCAAGGACTATGACTTTACGTTGGAATACCATCCCGGTAAGGCTAACGTAGTAGCGTATGCGTTAGTAGGAAGAGCATTTTAACCTCGGTAATGATGATCAAGGAGTTGGAGATGCTCGAGAAGTTCCGAGACTTGAAGTTGAGTGTCGAAGTTTCACCGGGAAGCCGAGATTTGGTATGCTTACCATTTCTAACAGTTGTTGGACGAGATCCGAGACCAGCAAGTTCATGACGAGCTTCGCAAGAGAAGATTCAGCTGATAAGCGCAAGGGAAGGCGATGTAATTTCAGGTCGGAGCGGACGACATCTTGAGGTGCAATGGCCGAGCGTGTGCATCTAACGTATCCGAGCCGAGAAAGTTGATTCTCGACGAAGCGCATAAGAGCAACTTTAGTATTCATCCAGGAGTTACGAAGATGTATCAAGACTTGAAGAAGCATTTTTGGTGGTCCAGAATGAAGAAGCAAGTGGCCGAGTACGTAGCTTCGTGTTTAACGTGTCGAAGCGAAGGTGGAGCACCAGCGACTGCGGGAATGCTACAATCGGCGTGCCGGTATGGAAATGGGGACGGTATTTCCATGGATTTCGTTGTAGGTTTACCGAAGACGCAGGAAGAATGATTCGATTTGGGTGATCATCGACCGATTGACCAAATCTGCTCATTTCTTACCGGTGGTCGACATACAATGTGGAAAGGCGACCGAGATCTACATCGCGGAGATAGTACGACTTCATGGAATACCCTCTTCGATCGTGTCGGACCGAGATCCGAAGTTCACGCCTCATTTTTGGAGGGAATTGCAAGGAGCGATGGGAACCAAGCTCGAGCTTAGCTCGACATATCATCCACAGATCGACGGCCGATCGAGAGAACGATCCAATCGGCTGAAGATTTGTTGCGAGCTTATGCGTTAGATCACCGAGGAAGTTGGGACGACGCCTTACCATTGGTGGAGTTCACCTACAATAACAGCTTTCCATGCAGTATTGGAATGGCACCTTTTGAAGCGCCAGATGGACGGAAATTTCAGACGCCTCTTCGTTGGTACCAGGATCGCCGAACCGTCAGAGGACTAGATATGATCCAAAGCGACTACCGAGAAGATCCGCTTGATCGTAGATCGGATGCGAACATCTCAAAGTCGATGTAAGAGTTATGCGGACCAACGACGTCGACCACTCGAGTTCGAGGAAGGAGAACATGTATTTCTTAGAGTCACCCCCACTACGGGAGTTGGTCGAGCGATCAAATCCAAGAAACTTACCCCGAAATTGAGTGGACCTTACCAGAGTCTTCGTCGCATTGGTCCAAAGGGCATATCGATTGCCTTACCCCCATTCTTGTCGAACATCCACGACGTCTTCCACGTCTCACAATTGCGGAAGTATGTTTCCGACCCCTCTCATGTCATCGAACCGGATGTGATTCAACTGAAGGACGACTTATCTTTTGAAGCATTACCAGCAAGGATCGTTGATCGGAAAGCCAAACAGTTGCGGAACAAAGAGATTCAACTTGTCAAAATTGTGTGGGATCAAAAGACGGGAGATGCGACTTGGGAGCTGGAGGAGAAGATGAAGACTCAGTACCCTGAACTTTTCTGAGGTAAGAATCTTATTTGCAATTTCGAGGACGAAATTTTTTTAGAGGGAGAGATTGTGACACCTGAGGACGAGATCGACATCGTATTAGGACGACGTATCGAGACCTCGACCAAGACCTTGTGTCGAGATCCCATGCCAAGATCGTTTGCCGAGATCATTTGTCGAGCTGAGGAGACCGCGTTCACGAACTCGTGTTAGAACCTTGTACGCTTGCACGAGCACCCTAGTCGACATCGTGTCGAGATGACACCTCGTATTCTTTCGAACGTTATTCAGCGTTATTATTATATTGTTTGTAATAATTATATTGTCGGCTTGACCGTTCTCGTCGCGTGTCTAGACCGTTGACCGACAGAGTAGAGGGTAATTATGAGAGGAACGATTAAACGGGTAGATGATTGATGGGATTGGCATCTTATAGCTGGAGTTACGATTATGCCCTTCCAGCTGTATTCACGATCGGTTTTCCCTCAAACACTCATTTCTCTTTTCTTCTTTCTTCTTCCTTCCTTCTGCTCTGAGTTTCGTTGTTTTCTTCAAAAATCTCCATCGACGAAACCGTGAGTTCCATCAAGATTCTGCACAAGCTTTCTTCATCAATCTTGTTCATCATCATCTTCTCGACCCATGTCTCGCCTGCTCGACCATCACCATTGAGGTATGAAGAACAGATTTTTCTTTTCATCTGTGCTACTGTTTAGCGCTATTTCTTCTTCCATTTTTAGCCAGTTTTATGCTTCCAAATCATGTCAAATTGATGGGTTTTCTTCTTCACAATATTACCTATCTTTCTAACCGATTAATTGGGCTTGTAAAACAAATTTCTTTCTCTGATTTCTGCAATCGGCAGTGCCCAGAAACCCCCATTTTCGGTTTGTTTCGATTTCTTGTTTTTCGTTTGTTGCTTCTGGTTGATGTTGTTGTCGATCTATCTGTTGAAGCATCAGATAACTTTTTCATGAACTTTTGATCGAAATCCCTAACTTTGTGTTAGAGGAAAAATATATTCAGTTCTTGAGTATTATATTTTCTGGGTTGTGGTTAAGTTTGGGATGAGAGCTAGATGTATTGGAACCCATGGATCGATCTGAGTTATGTTTGTTTTAGGAAGTCTGATTCCCGAGATCGAGTGATTTCCGAATCAAGGTGTACGGGAAAGCGAATCCAAGGACGTGGAAGCAGTGGGATCCAGATCGAGAACTGTACGTGTCGAGGTCGACTGAGAAGCGTACGTGTCGAGGTCGATTGAGGACGATGCGATGTCGCTCGTTGTCGAGCTCGTTGAAGACAGCCGTGTCGAGATCGAGTAAGAGAAGTCGTTGTCGAGCTCATTTGAAGACAGCTGTGTCGAAGTCGTTGTCGAGCAGCATTAACTTGGAGTTCGGTAAGGGCAACTTCTAGATATCGCTAAGACTTTATTTTTATTGTTATATTTATGTATGGACTCCTTAATTGATGTCGAGATTGGAATGTTGTGATATGATTGAGTTTTTGCATGTATTTGATATGTGATTGAATATATGTTGTGAATGGTGTATTGCTGTCGAAGTGCGTTTCTTCATGCAGAATGTTTTATTGCTTAAATGTCGAATTGTGTTTTCTTCATGTTAAGCATGCTCTCTTTATTTGATATGTGATCAAGTAAGTTGTGTTACTCTTTGACATGCGGCGAGCTAATCATCGAGTGAGAGAGCTAGGGAGTCGTATGACGTTTTTGAGCCGGACCCAAATAATCGAGGTGCTAGGTCCCTTTTTGTTTATGGTGGATTGGCTAGGCGTCGTATTATCGATTTGGGGTTGGACCTGCCGATTAATGCATGGCTTGGGTTTGGGGTTGGACCAGCCGTTCACCTTTTACGTCAGTTTGGGGATGGACCTGCTGACGATATTCCGGAATAAGAGTTGTGTCGAGTCTAGAGTGAGATGGTCGAGTCACGTGTGGTGATTGAGATATATTATTGTGTTGCTTATTTCTATATGTCGAGCTTATCTTGTATTGTTGAGAAGTTGACCCTTTCCCGTGGTGCCTTCAATCCATGACGGTTACCCAGGCGATGTCGAGGGCGCAGGTAACTCGACAGTAGACGATGCCGAGGAGGAGCTCGACGAGGACCCGAGTGACGACCTCTATCTATCGTGATTGTTGTTTGTTGGATGTTTGTTTTTCTGAAGACTGTACTTCGTTTTTCTTTTATGTTCGAGGTCGTGACCAGTTTGGGCAGTGTGTTTTATTGTTTCAGGGTAGACTGGTGGTCTTACTTTTGGAGCAAATGCGTGGGAGTTCTGCTTAAGTACCCCAGGGTATGATTGCTCTTTTGAAGTCGTCATACCTTAGGTGTATTTTCTTTAGACTTTGCTACTCTGTATTTTGTATAGATGATTATTTAGAGTGATATATATATGTATGTTATGCATGTATGTTTTATTAGAATTTAAGTCTTGTGTCTTAGTTGCACCATGTTTCGAAAAGCTGTAATTACTCTGATGTGCACGAGTTGGTTTTAAAAAAAAAAATATATCGTATTTTTAAAAGGCACAAGAGTTTTGTTTTTAAAACACATCTCATATAGGTTTATGTTGAGCTCGGTGTGTTGAGCTCGGTAGCTCGAGCTCGGTATATTGAGCTCGGTAGCGGTCCGGAAACGGGTCGTTACAGGAGGGGAGGGAAGCCTTTGCTTGTTTGGTTCAGGAGGGAAGGGGAGGGATTTTAATGGAGGGAAGAGATTAATTTACTGGTATATCCTTATAGTGTTTTATATTATATTATATATAAGGATATTTTAGTAATTTTATTTTAAATAATTTAATCTTCCCTCCCCTTCCCTCCAAAACCCCCCACTTTAGGAGGGGAGCCAAAATTGGCTTAGGAGGGATTTTGCTCCCCTCCCCTCCCATTAAAAAAATTGAACCAAACAAACATAATTTAAAATATCCCCTCCCCTCCCCTCCCCTCCCCTCTAAAACCCCCCAACCAAACACATCCTAAAGCAAGCTCTAATAATGTATTACCCTCTCGGTCCCATGATATATGTCATAATTATCTCAAAATATATGTCACCTTTAATTTTCAATGTAAAATTAGATGTTTATTTATTAATTATACCCTCAAGTACTTGATTTTATATTTATGACAATAATTAATACACCAATAGTTAATGAGGTTAATTTGGTAAAATTATCACTCTATTTCTTTTATTTATTACTTTTTTTTAAACTGTGTGATTTCGTCAGAATTTATAACCAATTATAAGCTCATTTTCGATTTATAAGATACATTAATTATTTTTTCCAAAAGTACCCATAATTAATTGTATAGCGTTTAAAAATTCAATACATGCATTAATTAATTAAAAGTATGATTGAGGGATAAATTTGGAAAAATATACACATTGTAGACAAATATAATTATGCTAACTACTTTAATTAGGATGCATTTTTTTGTATAAAGGGACTTATAAAAAATTACGGAGGGAGTAAGAACTAACTAATCAAGACATAGATTATTAATTAAAAATACATAAATAATTCCATAATTAATCATTTGGCTTGAAACAAATTCACGTGGCTTGAGTAACTGATCTTAATTAGCCGGCGGAGTAGGTAAACTAATAACCCCAATCAGCTCCTTTTTGTCAATAAACTACGAACAGATTTTTTTTTTGACGGAATATACGAACAGATTAAGGTTAGAAACATTGAATTTGTCGCAATTGATTAAATTAACTGGTACATTTTTAGTGTATTCCTGTTCTTGTTATGAGGCGATGTCCCTGGATTAGGTCCTCCAGGAGAATTTTTAAATGCAGACAGCTCAATAAAAATAGTAATTAAAGTTCAAAAAACGTTAGGCGATGGGTATAGGAAAAATATAATGAAAAAGGAAAGAAAAGAAAAGATCATGACCAATGACCATCATTACGTATGTACAAGTTTCGTAATATATAGCAATCGCAATGCGTTCTGTAAACAAATGATGAATCATATTATGAATATTATCATATTATTGTTCTAATACACATTTTTTTATAAGCTCTAATACACATATTTAACTCCATTATAAAAATAAAAAAAATACTCCCTCCATCCCTAAATATAAGCCTTTTTTGAAAAAAAAAATGTCTCTTTTTATAAGTTAATTTCTAAATTACTAAATGTATTAATTATTTTTTTTACAAGAATACCCTAATTAATTTATATTATTTTTTGTAATCAATAATAAATAGGTGACTATTTATCTCTTTTAAGACAATAATTAAAGGGTAATTTTGTAAAAATAGTATATATTATAGACAAATTAAAAAAATTAACTAATTTTTTAAATTTGCGTATTTCGATCAAATGGGACGACGGATGGAGTACGTATTTGTCAATGCAAAGCGTGTGGCAAGCGTGGAAATTGTAATCGGTATCATGATGATTTGCTCGCTTAGTATACAAGAGTTGATAAATACTCCTTACACCACAGCGCGGCAACTGTGATCGTGATTCGCTCACGGCACTACTAATCCATTCCCAGCTCCTTCGGCGCAGGTCCAATGAGTGGATTGAATTCAACGGAGTAAGGGGAATCTCTCTCCTATTCTTTCCGCTTTAAAAAAAAGCTATGGATTGACCATGCACCATGTGGCTTCGTTTTAAATTTTGATTTTAACAAAAAATGTGATAGGCAGTAACAAGTGTTACGTACGACGTTACTTGCTAGGCTGATTGAAAACTTTGGGCAAAATAGTACGGTAGAAAGAAGTGCTCTTTTGAACAAAATTATAAAAGAGAGAGTGTTTCCCCCCTCCCCCCCTAAAAAATTAATCCATTTAAAGAGTTATAGCAAGGCCGGGCTAAAAGAAAAGGGTGAAGCCCAAATCTCATCTCACTTTGTGTTCTTGGCAGAATTCCGACCTTCGATGTCGTTGGGCGAACATCATAGGCGGAACCCGTGAATCAGTCACTTGCCCCTTTTGTGAGAGAGATCTCCTCTATTTAAAGAGGTTGTGGAAGGGAGTTATCAATGTGATTACTGGATAGTAGGGTAGTTACTCGGTAATGGAAAGTTGTTTGGTCATGGGCCGGGTAACTACTCTGATATGATGGTCCACACAAATGTTCCTGACAGAATTCTGACCTCCGATATTGTTGGGCGAGCATCAAAGACGGAACCCGTGAATCTGTCACTTGCCTCTTTTATGAGAGATTTAAAGAGGTTGTGAAAGGGAGTTATCAATGTGGTTACTGGATAGTCGGGTAGTTACTCGGTAACAAGAAGTTGTTTGGAAATGTGTCGGTACACTACTCAGATATGATGGTCCACCTAGCGACATCACGTGATAAATAGAACTTACAAGGTTTGGACAATTCTTAATTTTATAAAATTGAGTTAGATCCAAAATCTAAGGCCTCATTCGGGGTGGTTGCGAGTTTTTAGTTTTTGGCTTTCAAATGCAATTTTCAAAATAAAATGCGTTCGGCTAAAATGGAGTAGAAATGATTTTTTACTCAATTTCAAAACACTTTTACATTCATTTTCAAAACCAAGAAAAAAAGATTTGTAAATTTGGTTTTTGATTTGAAACAAACATATTCTCACTAGATTTGATAATAGCTTTTTCCGTCGTCACCATCGCCACCAGCCTACCACCACCACCACCACCGTTGTCGTCGCTACTATCACCACCATTGTAACACCTGAGGACGAGATCGACATCGTATTAGGACGACATATCGAGACCTCGACCAAGACCTTGTGTCGAGATCCCGTGACTAGATCGTTTGTCGAGATCATTTGTCGAGCTGATGAGACCACGTGCACTAGCTGCTGAGCTGAGGAGGTCGGGTGTCGAGTTGATGAAGTCGCTGCATCGAAATGATGAGGGCGCAAGTCGAATCGAGGAGACGCGTTCACGAACTCGTGTTAGAACCTTATGCGTTTGCACGAGCACTCTTGTCGACATCGTGTCGAGATGATACCTCGTATTATTTCAACGCGTTACTCGGCGTTATTATTATATTATTTGTAATTATTACATTGTCGGATTGTCGTTGACCAAGCGAGTAGAGGGTAATCATGAGAGGAACGAGTTAACGGGTAGATGATTGATGGGATTGGCATCTTATAGCCGGAGTTACGCTTTACCCCTTTCTCGCCAAAGTATACCACGGCCGTTTCACTCATTTCTCTTTTCTTCTTTCTTCTTCCTTCCTTCTCGCTCTGTGTTTCGTTGTTTTCTTCAAAATCTTCATCGATTTAAACCGTGAGTTCCAAATGAGATTCTGCACAAGCTTTCTTCATCAATTTTGTTCATCATCAACTTCTCGACCCATATCTTGTCTGATCGACCATCACCGTTGAGGTATGAAGAACAGATTTTCTTTCATCTGTGCTACTGTTTAGCGCTAATTCTTCTTCCATTTTTAACCAATTTTTTGCTTCCAAATCATGTCAAATTGATGGGTTTTCTTATTCACAATATTACCTATCTTTTTTAACCGATTAATTGGGCTTGTAAAACAAATTTCTTTCTCTGATTTCTGCAATCGGCAGTGCCCAGAAAACTCCATTTTTGGTTCGTTCGATTTCTGGTTTTTCATTCGTTGTTTCTGAATATTGTTGTTGTCGATCTTTCTGTTGAAGCATCAGATAACTTTTTCATGAATTTTGATCGAAATCCCTAACTTAGTGTTAGAGGGAAAATATATTTCAGTTCTTGAGTTTCATATTTTCTGGGTTGTGGTTGAGTTTGGGGAAGAGAGAGCTAGATGTATTAGAACCATAGATCGATCTGAGTTATGTTTGTTTTAGGAAGTCTGATTCCCGAGATCGAGTGATTTCCGAATCGAGGTGTACGGGAAAGCGAATCCAAGGACGCTAAGCAAAGCAGAATCCAGAACGAGGACTGTACGTGTCGAGGTCGACTGAGAAGCGTACGTGTCGAAGTCGTTGTCGAGTTCGTTGAAGACAGCCGTGTCGAGATCGAGTAAGAGAAGTCGTTGTCGAGCTCTTTGAAGACAGCTGTGTCGAGGTCGTTGTCGAGCAGCATTAACTTGGAGTTCGGTAAGGGCGCTTCACATTTATACTTGTTATAGTATGTAAGGGCGCTTCACATTAATGTTTTCGTAGTATGATAGCGTAAGGGCATTTCATATTCTATGTGGTTATGTTATTGTGTATGGATTTACTGATTTGTGTCGAGATGAAATGTTGTGATATGATTGAGTTTTGCATGTATTTAATATGTGATTGAATATATGTCGTGAAGTGTGTATTGCATGTTGAATTGCGTTTCTTCATGTCGAGCTTGCTCTTTTATTTGACATGCGGTTGAATATTTTGTGTTTAACTCCTTGAATATCGTATGCGGCGAATTGTTCATCGAGTGAGCGAGCTAGGTGAGTCGTATGACGTTTTTGAGCCGTGACCCGGATAACTGAGGGTGCTAGGTCCCCTTTTGTTTACGGGAGATTGACTAGACGTCGCCACGCTACGGGACCTGAGGTGAGTGGCCTAGGGAGAGGGAGGGTCCCAAGGCTTTACCGACTTTCCGACATACGGTACGGCGTGTGCATTCCGGAAAATTGTCGAGTCGAGAGAAAATGGATTTGCGAGATGTGTCGAGTTTAGAGTGAGATGGTCGAGTCACGTCGGTGATTGTTATACTTTGCTATTTGCTTATATTTTTATGTCGAGCTTATCTTAACTTGTTGAGAAGTTGACCCTTTCCCGTGGTGCCTTCAATCCATGACGGTTACCCAGCGATGTCGAGGGCGCAGTAACTCGGCGATGAGACGATGCGGAGGAGGAGGCCGACGAGGACACGAGTGACGACCTCTATCTGTCGTGATTGTTTATTTGTTGGATGTTTGTTTTTCTGAGGACTGTTCTTGTATTTCTTTTGTGTTCGAGGTCGTGACCAGTTTGGGCAAAGTGTTATTTTATTGCTGAGGTAGACTGGTGGTCTTACTTTTGGAGCAGCCCTGCGTGGGAGTTCAGGAAGTACCCCCTGTGGTATGATGGCTCTTTTGAAGTTGTCGTACCTTAGGTGTATTTTCTTTGCACATTTGCTACTCAGTATTTGTATACATTATTATTCGAGTGATATATATATGTGTATGTTATGCATGTATGTTTTATTTGAATTTAAGTCTTGTGTCTTAGTTGCACCATGTTTCAAAAGTCAAATTACTCTGATGTGCACGAGTTGGTTTTATAAAAAAAAAAAAAAAAATATCGTATTTTTAAAAGGCACAAGAGTTTTGTTTTTAAAACACATCTCATATAGGTTTCTGTTTGAGCTTGGTGGGGTGAGGTCGGTGACTCCAGCTCGGGATATTGAGCTTCGATAGCGGTCCGAAGCGGTCGTTACATGTTGGTATCGAGCGATTCGGTTCGACCGAAACTGCATAGGAATTTGGACTGGTCACTATGTCGGGTTATGTGTTGAGTGCCTAGTTGTTTTGTGTTGATTGCTGTTTGATTAAGTGAAGCACTTATTGCTTGAAAAATTGTTTGAACTGTTTCTTGATTGAAGCAGTGTGTTTTAACACATCCTTGTGTGAGATTCGACAGGTTTTGAACTTTGTGGAATCTAATGCCACCTCAGAGGAATACGACATCCGCAACCGAGAACGTCGACATGGAACGAGCTATTCAAGCTATGACCGAGATGGCGGCAGCCATGGCTCAACAATCACCGCCGCAACTCAACAGGCTAACGCGATGGCTCAACAGACGGCAGCGTTAACTCAGCCAGAACTTACAAAGAACAAAGAACGAGCGTAACGTAATGTCGGGCGAGAGGATTGGCGCACTTCAGGAAGCATGATCCAATCAAGTTCTACGGTGAGCCAAATCCGGATAAAGCTGATCTTTGGATGCAAGAGATCGAGAAGATCTTTGAGGCACTTCATTGCGGGACAACGTGAAGGTCGACTATGCCACCTACTTATTGCTAGGAGACGCAGAGTATTGGTGGAGAGGAGTGAAGCAACGTTTATAGCGAACATCGCGAGATGACCCGGGAGCTTTTTCGTGAAAGGTTTTTGGACAAGTACTTCCCAGACATCGCACGAGCCGAGAAGGAGCAGGAATTTCTTCAATCGCAGAAGAAGGCAACTCGACAGTGTCCGAGTATGCGCCAAGTTCGAATCGTTGGCAGGTATTTCATCCATTTCGTGGACCGAGTTGACCAGAGATGGTCGAGTGAGAGATTCCAACGGGGATTGAGATTCGACATCTGAAGTCGATGAGTGTCGCTGAGGATCCGAAATCTCCAAGAGCCGATTGATCGATGTGTCGAGGTAGAAGGAGTGAGGAGCCACAAGAAGAAGACTGTTGTGGGCGACCGGTGAGACCCCAGAGTGCGGGCGAGATTTACACGAAGGGAAACTACCGCGAAGAGACCTTACGATCGACCTCGGGGAACGACAACAGGGACAAGATCGTCCGATGACCCAAGTACCGAGGAGTGGAGGTCGGACGGTGTCGAGGTGATTTGCTACCGATGTGGAAAGCGGGACATTACGCGAGTAATCAGACTCGAGAGGGAGGAGGTGTGTTTCAATTGCAAGAAGCCAGGGCATTTTGCTAAGGATTGTCCTACACCTAAAGTCAACCGACGATGCTTGCGGCAAAAGCCAAAAGAAAGCGTCAAGTGGCTAAAGGCGTAGTTTTCTGCATGAGTGGCGAGGAAGCGGTCGAAATGATGATCTTATCCAAGGTGAATGTGAGATCGAGGGTAAATCCTTATCCGTTCTTTTTGATTCGGGTGCAACCCATTCCTTTATTTCTTCCGATTGTGTGAACCATTTGAGCTTGACCGTGATCGCTACCGTTTAAATTAGTAGTTACAACCCCAGCTGCTAAAACCTTAGTCACAAACACTGCATGTCTTAATTGTCTAGTGATTATTCAGAATAGAAAGTTTGTGGTCAATTTGGTTTGTTTGCCTCTTAAGGGCTTAGATGTTATCCTCGGGATGGATTGGTTGTCACACCACCATGTCCTTTTGGACTGTGCCCGTAAAACTGTAATTTTTCCAGACCTCGGAGTCTCCAATTTTCTTTCTGCCGAACGTATTGGAGTTTCTTTGAAAGAAGGAACTAGGGAATACATGTATCTAGCTAGTTCGGAAGTTTTCCAGCAGATCGACGTGAAGAATGTACCAGTGGTGTGTGATTTTGAGGACGTTTTTCCCGAAGACGTGCCAGGGTTACCACCAGTACGAGAGGTCGAGTTCTCCATCGACCTGATTCCAGGAACAGGACCGATTTCAAAGCGCCGCATGTGATGTCTCCCGCCGAGATGAAAGAGTCAAGTCCCGGATCGAACACTTGGAGTCGAAGCAATTCATACGACCGAGCGTGTCACCGTGGGGAGCTCCGGTGTTGTTAGTTAAGAAGAAGGATGGACGATCAAGGTCAGGCATGGACTATCGCGAGCTCAACAAGGTTACCGTGAAGAACCGTTATCCGTTACCACGTATTGACGACTTGATGGACCAACTTCGTGGAGCGGCGATCTTTCCAAGATAGACTTGAAGTCGGGCTACCATCGATTCGCGTGAAGGAGGAAGATGTCGCCAAAACCGCTTTCAGGACTAGATACGGTCACTACGAGTACTTGGTGATGCCGTTTGGAGTGACGAATCGCCACCGTGTTTATGGACTACATGAACAGATTTTCCATTCGCTTTTGGATCGATTCGTTGTAGTGTTCATCGACGACATATTGATTTACTCGAGGAACCGAGAAGAGCACGCAGAACACCTATGTCGAGTATCGCAGATATTACGAGATAAGCAACTCTATGCCAATCTGGTCGAAGTGTGAATTTTGGCTTGAAGAGGTGAATTTTCTTGGTCACGTGATTTCCAGGAGAAGGGATAGTGTGGATCCAACTAAGATTGAGGCGGTGATAAGCGTGGGAACAGCCAAGACGATTCACGAGATCGGGAGTTTTGTCGGCTTAGCGAGGTTATTACCGAAGATTCATTGAAGGATTCTCGAAGATTGTCGCGCTCTTACACGATTGGCGAGGAAGAATCAACCTTTGCTTGACCGAGGAGTGTGAAGCCGCTTTCAACGATCAAGGAGCTTTTGACGACAAATACCAGGCTGATTTTGCCTCAACCCGAAGAGCCTTTCGAGGTGTATTGTGATGCGTCACACCAGGGATTGGGATGCGTCTTGATGCAACATCGGAAGGTGGTCGCAGATGCTTCAAGACACTCAAGATTCACGAGAGGAACTACCCTACTCACGACTTGGAGCTAGCGGCAGAGTTTTTGGCGCCGAAGATATGGAGGCACTACCTTTACGGGAGCACTTCATCGCTTTCAGCCGATCACAAGAGCTTGAAGTACTGTTCGACCGTAGGAGCTCAACATGCATCAACGTAGATGGACAGAATTTCTCAAGGACTACGACTTTACGTTGGAATACCATCCCGTAAGGCTAACGTAGTAGCGCATGCGTTGAGCAGAAGAGCGTTTAACCCTCGGTAATGATGATCAAGGAGTTGGAGATGCTCGAGAAGTTCCGAGATTTGAAGTTAGTGTCGAAGTTTCACCGGAAGTCGAGATTTGGTATGCTTACCATTTCTAACAGATTGTTGGACGAGATCCGAGACCAAAGCAAGTTCATGACGAGCTTCGCAAGAGAAGATTCGATTGATAGCGCAAGGAAGGCGGCGAAATTTCAGGTCTGGGCGGGCGACATCTTGAGATGCAATGGCCGAGTGTGCGTGCCTAACGATCCGAGCCGAGGAAGTTGATTCTCGACGGCGCATAAGAGCAACTTTAGTATTCATCCCGAGTTACGAAGATGTATCAAGACTTGAAGAAGCATTTTTGGTGGTCCTGAATGAAGAAGCAAGTGGCCGAGCACGTAGCTTCATGTTTGGCGTGTCGAGCCGAAGGTGGAGCACCAACGACCGCGGGAATGCTACAATCGCTGACGTACCGAGATGGAAATGGGACAAGATTTCCATGGACTTCGTTGTAGGTTTGCCGAAGACGCAGAAGAAGAATGATTCGATTTGGGTGATCGTCGACCGATTGACCAAATCGCTCATTTCTTGCCAAAGGAGGTCGACATACAACGTGGAAAAGCCTGACCGAGATCTACATCGCGAGATAGTACGACTTCATGGAATACCATCTTCGATCGTGTCGGACCGAGATCCGAAGTTCACGCCTCATTTTTGGAGGGAATTGCAAGGAGCAATGGGAACCGAGCTCGAGCTTAGCTCGGCATATCATCCACGCATCGACGGCCGACCGAGAGAACGATCCAATCGCTTGAAGATTTGTTGCGAGCTTGTACGTTAGATCACCGAGGAAGTTGGGACGACGCCTTACCATTGGTGGAGTTCACATACAACAACAGCTTTCATGCGAGTATTGGGATGGCACCTTTTGAAGCGGCAGATGGACGGAAATGTCGACGCCTCTCTTTGTTGGTACCAGATTCGGCGAGCGGTACCGTCAGAGACCAGATATGATCCAGCAGACTACCGAGAAGATCCGCTTGATCGTAGATCGGATGCTAACATCTCAAAGTCGATGTAAGAGTTATGCGGACCAACGACGTCGACCACTCGAAGTTCGAGGAAGGAGAACATGTATTTCTTAGAGTCACCCCCACTACCGGAGTTGGTCGAGCGATCAAATCCAAGAAACTTACCCTAAATTCATTGGACCTTACCGCATTCTTCGTCGTATTGGTCCGGTGGCATATCGATTGCATTGCCACCATTTTTGTCGAACATCCACGACGCCTTTCACGCCTCACAATTGCGGAAGTATGTTTCCGACCCTTCTCATGTCATCGAACCGGATGTGATTCAACCAAGGACGACCTATCTTTGAAGCGTCACCAAAGAAGAATCGTTGATCGGAAAGCCAAACAGCTATGAACAAAGAGATCCAACTTGTCAAGGTTGTGTGGGATCGAGGACTGAGATGCGACTTAGAGCTGGAGGAGAAGATGAAGATTCAAGACTCAACTTTTCTCGAGGTAAGAATCTTATTTGCAATTTCGAGGACTAAATTTTTTTAGAGGGAGAGATTGTAACACCCGAGGACGAGATCGACATCGTATTAGACGACGACGTATCGAGACCTCGACCAAGACCTTGTGTCGAGATCCCGTGACTAGATCGTTTGTCGAGATCATTTGTCGAAATGATGAGACCACGTGCACTAGTCAGCCGAAATGAGGAGTGCCCGTGTCGAGTTGATGAAGTCGCGCATCGAAATGATGAGGACGCAAGTCGAATCGAGGAGACCGCGTTCACGAACTCGTGTTAGAACCTTGTACGCTTGCACGAGCACTCTTGTCGACATCGTGTCGAGATGATACCTCGTATTATTTCAACGTTACTCAAGTATTATTATATTATTTGTAATTATTACATTGTCGGATTGTCGTTGACCGACAGAGTAGAGGGTAATCATGAGAGGAACGAGTTAACGGGTAGATGATTGATGGGATTGGCATCTTATAGCTGGAGTTACGTTTTTACCCCTTTCTCGCCAGCTGTATACCACGACCGTTTCACTCATTTCTCTTTTCTTCTTTCTTCTTCCTTCCTTCTGCTCTGTGTTTCGTTGTTTTCTTCAAAATCTTCATCGACGAAACCGTGAGTTCCAGCGAGATTCTGCACAAGCTTTCTTCATCAATTTTGTTCATCATCAACTTCTCGACCCATATCTTGTCTGATCGACCATCACCGTTGAGGTATGAAGAACAGATTTTCTTTCATCTGTGCTACTGTTTAGCGCTAATTCTTCTTCCATTTTTAACCAATTTTTTGCTTCCAAATCATGTCAAATTGATGGGTTTTCTTATTCACAATATTACCTATCTTTTTTAACCGATTAATTGGGCTTGTAAAACAAATTTCTTTCTCTGATTTCTGCAATCGGCAGTGCCCAGAAAACTCCATTTTTGGTTCGTTCGATTTCTGGTTTTTCATTCGTTGTTTCTGAATATTGTTGTTGTCGATCTTTCTGTTGAAGCATCAGATAACTTTTTCATGAATTTTGATCGAAATCCCTAACTTAGTGTTAGAGGGAAAATATATTTCAGTTCTTGAGTTTCATATTTTCTGGGTTGTGGTTGAGTTTGGGGAAGAGAGAGCTAGATGTATTAGAACCATAGATCGATCTGAGTTATGTTTGTTTTAGGAAGTCTGATTCCCGAGATCGAGTGATTTCAATCGAGGTGTACGGAAAGCGAATCCAAGGACGCGAAGCAGAATCCAGATCGAGGATCAGACGCGTGTCGAGGTCGACCGAGAAGCGTCACGTGTCGAAGTCGTTGTCGAGTTCGTTGAAGACAGCCGTGTCGAGATCGAGTAAGAGAAGTCGTTGTCGAGCTCTTTGAAGACAAATTTGTGTCGAGGTCGTTGTCGGCGGCATTAACTTGGAGTTCTGAGGCGCTTCACATTTATACTTGTTATAGTATGTAAGGGCGCTTCACATTAATGTTTTCGTAGTATGATAGCGTAAGGGCATTTCATATTCTATGTGGTTATGTTATTGTGTATGGATTTACTGATTTGTGTCGAGATGAAATGTTGTGATATGATTGAGTTTTGCATGTATTTAATATGTGATTGAATATATGTCGTGAAGTGTGTATTGCATGTTGAATTGCGTTTCTTCATGTCGAGCTTGCTCTTTTATTTGACATGCGGTTGAATATTTTGTGTTTAACTCCTTGAATATCGTATGCGGCGAATTGTTCATCGAGTGAGCGAGCTAGGTGAGTCGTATGACGCTTTTGAGCCGTGACCCGGATAATCGAGGGTGCTAGGTCCCCTTTGTTTACGGAGATTGACTAGACGCCGCCACGCCACGACCCGAAGCCGAGTTAGCCCTAGGGAGAGCGAGGATCCCAAGGCTTCGGCTGGACTTTCCGACATACCTGACGGCGCGTGTGCATTCCGGAAAATTGTCGAGTCGAGAGAAAATGGATTTGCGAGATGTGTCGAGTTTAGAGTGAGATGGTCGAGTCACGTCGGTGATTGTTATACTTTGCTATTTGCTTATATTTTTATGTCGAGCTTATCTTAACTTGTTGAGAAGTTGACCCTTTCCCGTGGTGCCTTCAATCCATGACGGTTACCCAGGCGATGTCGAGGGCGCAGGTAACTCGACAGTAGACGATGCCGAGGAGGAGCTCGACGAGGACCCGAGTGACGACCTCTATCTGTCGTGATTGTTTATTTGTTGGATGTTTGTTTTTCTGAGGACTGTTCTTGTATTTCTTTTGTGTTCGAGGTCGTGACCAGTTTGGGCAGTGTTGTTTTATTGCTACAGGGTAGACTGGTGGTCTTACTTTTGGAGCAGCCCCCTGCGTGGGAGTCTGCCGGAAGTACCCCCAGGGTATGATGGCTCTTTTGAAGTTGTCGTACCTTAGGTGTATTTTCTTTGCACATTTGCTACTCTGTATTTGTATACATTATTATTCGAGTGATATATATATGTGTATGTTATGCATGTATGTTTTATTTGAATTTAAGTCTTGTGTCTTAGTTGCACCATGTTTCGAAAAGCTGTAATTACTCTGATGTGCACGAGTTGGTTTTATAAAAAAAAAAAAAAAATATCGTATTTTTAAAAGGCACAAGAGTTTTGTTTTTAAAACACATCTCATATAGGTTTCTGTTTGAGCTTGGTGTGTTGAGCTCGGTAACTCGAGCTCGGTATATTGAGCTCGGTAGCGGTCCGGAAACGGGTCGTTACAACCATCACCGGCACAACAACCACCACCACTGACACCATCGTTGCCACCATCACTTAACACCACCACCACTGACACCGCCATCACCATCGGCATTGCTGCCACCACCAACAACACAGACACCATCGCCACCACCACCACCACCACCATTAATGTAACGACCCGTTTCCGGACCGCTACTGAGCTCAACATACCGAGCTCGAATTACCGAGCTCAACACACCGAGCTCAAGTTCCCTGTATGCGATGTGTTTTAAAACAATACTCTTGTGCCCTTTAGAAAAGTACGGTCTATTATTATTTATTTTTATAAGACCAGCTCGTGCACATCAGAGTAATTACAGCTTTTCGAAACATGGTGCAACTAAGACACAAGACTTAAGTCCTAAATAACAACACGCAGGTAACAAGTACATACTCATGTATACAAGATATAAAAAGTGCATAGAAAAGACAGAGTAATAATGTACAAAGAAAATACACCTAAGGTATGACGACTTCAAGAGAGCAATCATACCCTGGGGGTACTTCCGGCAGACACCGACGCAGGGGGCTGCTCCAAAAGTGAAACCACCAGTCTACCCTGTGCTCAAAATAACAAAACATCACCCGTCCCAAACTGGTCACAATGCATCAGACACAAAAGTCATATAACAATACCCCAAGAAACATAACATAAACAAAGCCAATCACGACAAATAGAGGTCGCCGCTCGATCCTCGCCGAGCTCCTCCTCGCCATCATCTGCTGTCGAGTTCCCCGCACTCGACATCGCCTGGGTAACCGCTATGGATTGAAGGTACCACGGAAAGGGTCAACTTCTCAACAAATCAAGATAATCCAGGCATAAAGAAATAAGTAAACAACAAAGTATAACATTCACCAAACGTAACTCGACCATCTCACTCTAGACTCGACTCTTATTCCGGAATATCGCCAGCAGGTCCATCCCCAAACTGACGCAATAGGTAAGCGGCCGGTCCAACCCCAAACCGATACCATGCATTAATCAGCAGGTCCAACCCCAAACTGATAATGCGACGCCTAGTCAATCTCCCGTAAACAAAAGGGGACCTAGCACCCTTAGTTATCCGGGTCACGGCTCAAAAACGTCATACGACTCGCCTAGCTCTCTCACTCGATGATTAGCTCGCCGCAGTCAAGGAGTGGCACATAAAATTACTTGATCACATATCAAATAAAGAGAGCATGCTTAACATGAAGAAAACGCAATTCAATCATTTAAGCAATAAAACAATCTGCATGAAGAAAACGCAATTCAACAGGCAATACACAATTCACAACATATAAAATAAAAGCCTTAATAATGTCTAAGAGTTGCTCTTACCGAACTCCAAGCTAACACTTCTCGACAACGACCTCAACACGGCTGTCTTCAAACGAGCTCGACAACGACTTCTCTCACTCGATCTCGACACGTACGGCTCTTAGTCGACCTTGGTTTCGTGATCTCGTACACCCTGATTTCCTTGCCGCACGATCTCGGAAATCACACTGCCTAATACGAGCACAACTTAGTTCTATCTATGGGTTCTAATAACACTTAGCTCTCATTATCCCAATCTTAACCACAACCCAAGTAAACATTAAAACTTAAGAATTTTAAACAAATACAACCAGAATTCAAACATTGCAAAATAACTCCTTTTCTCTAAAATTTTATTAAAAGCTTCTTTCATACATCACCAGACAAAGCCATTTTTCCTAAGTACAAATTAAAGCTTAAAATCAAGTAATACCTTAAGCACAACTTAATCAAAATCTAAGTTTATATTTCTTAAAAATATTTTCACATGGTCCAAAGAATTAAAATAAGACCATAACCACTTATGTTAAAATTTAAAACTCAAAAAGAAATCAATACAAGCCAAGTAGGGAGGGTTTTGGGCGCTACCTATTTGCAGAAAACAGAGGAAACAATTTGCTTTTCAAGCTCAAATAAATGGTTAGAAAGGTAGGTAATGTCATGAAGAAGAAAACCTATCAATATGACATGAGTTGAAAGCATAAAAACTAGCTAAATTGAAGAGAAGAAGTGGCGCTAACAGTAACATGAAGAGAACTAAAATTATGTTTTTCATACCTCAACAGATGGTCGAGATGGTGATATAGGTCGAGAAGATGATAAGGAACAAGGTTGATAAAGAAAGTTTATGCAGAAGCTCAATGAACTCAAGGTTCTTCAATGGAGGTTTGGAGAAGAGGAGGAAACTGTGAGAAGAAAAAAGAAGGAAATAGAAAGTGAGGATTTGAGGCGGCTGATCGTGATATTTAAGGCGGTGGAGGAAACTAATCATGATACTTATCTACAGCTGGTGGAAAAAGAAAAAGTTTGGTCTTATCTCCCTTAAACAAAAGTTAATTACAAGAAAACCATTTTAAAAGAATTTATCTTTCATAAAACCACAAATAAGCGACACCTGGATTTTAAAGTAAGATATTAATCCAACAACAAGTCTAACCCATCTAATCTGTCCTCTCTCCTAATCACAACAAAATATACTAATTAACGTTAAATAATATTCGTAAAAAAAAAATACGAGTGTTATCATCTCGACACGATGTCGACCAGGATGCTTGTGCAAGTGCACAAGGCTCTAACACGAGTTCGTGCACGCGGCCTCCTCAGTTCGACATGCGACCTCCTCAACTCGGTACGCGACCTCATCAGCTCGACATATGACCTTGGCACACGATCTCGGCACAGGATCTCGACACGAGGTCTTGGTACGAGGTCTCGATACGATGTCCTAATACGAGGTCGATCTCGTCCTCAGGTGTTACAATTAACACTGCCACCACCACCACCACTAACACTTCCGCCGCAGTCGCCACCACCACCACCAAAGGGGTGTGTTGGTTTTATCAACCCACTAACCCGTCTAGTCCAACTCGTTTAGCCCGCCGACCTGTTGGGTTGCGGGTCACGAGTGGGCCGGGCCAACACATATAATTTTTTTATTTTTTTTATTTTAAACGATTCTTTCTTTTGTTTTTTTACATATTTTTGGCGGGCCAGCCCGCGAACCTGTTGTTGTGGCCCATTTTGGCCTGTTTTGGGCGGGTTGGCCCATTGGCTTGTTTTATTCAATTTTTTTGCTTTTTATTTATTTTTTGTTTTGTTTTTATTATTTTTATTTTTTGACGGGACAACCAGCCCCCCAACCAATGGAGGGCCAGGCCAGGTCGAGTTCAACATTTCAACCCATAACTCTTTGATAGGCCGGGACGGGCCAACCCGTTTTTATGCGGGCTCACGTCGGGCCGAGGTTACCCGTTTTGCCCATGCTTTATATCAGGTCAATCGGGTCAGGCCCATTTTTACAGCTCTATTTATTTTTGTATCTCTTTTTTCTTCATCGTGACTTCTCATCCTAACCCACTCTCTCCCTCTCGAGTGTTCGTCATCAACCAGGAAGATTGAAGGATTCTATCATCCTTCTTCTCGATAGATAGAGGCGCTGGACGCGGCATCACAGTTTATTTATTATTATTATTATTATTATTATTATTATTTACGAATATTATTATTTTCTGGAAGAATTTTTGTTGTTAATAACTTTTAAACGAGAAATTATAATGCCGATAACAATTTTTTAAACTGAAAACCACAAAAGACTAAAACTCAAAACTAAAAACCACATCGAACGAGGCCTAAGATATTAAAGATTATCCAAGATTTATTGTTAGGTCACCCATATTGCCCACGCACAATACCCAATAGCCATAGGTGTGAGGACGTATACACTGGAGAAAAAACACAAATCCCATCTCACCTAGAGATATGACCTAGATAGATATAAACCTTGAAAAATTAGCACCTTACAAGCAATGACAGATTCAAAAAAAATTGTTAGTGGGGGCAAAAAATAATATACAATATTTTTACTGAAGAAAAATATTATAAGCCTTTATAAAATACATAATTTCTCTTTTATATCTTATAACTTTCTACGTTCATTTAAAAATGAGAGCAAAACCCCAAAGTAGTCCTCGAGAAGAAACACAAAAATATATTTGTCGTCAACAATCTCAAATATCAGTCAAATTAGTCATTTTTAAGCTAATTTTGAAGGACATTTTAGTCCACATTAAGGAGTAATTTAACCAAAATTTAATATTTTTGAGAATCAAATGAGTACTTTCCATTTTCTCAGGGACAAATTATGTTTTCATATTTTTTTCTCAGGGATTCATTTGAGTCATTAATCTAAAAAAATATCTTATGAGCGCAACACTAATTTTTTTCATAGGGGCAAAATTTATTTTATTAAGTATATTCAAGGAAAATATATTTATCTTGTTGGGTCAATTGCCCCCATACCCTTCAACCTACATCTGCTGCTACTTACAAGCCATATTTGTGGAGTTAAGTTAGACCCAAATTCCAAATGTCGAGAAAGTGGATTGAGAGACCATATTGGTCTCTCCAAACAATTTTTCTTTTAAACAATTTTGCTTATTCTTGTATTGAGACTAGGTAATAGCCTATGAGACACCAATTGAATCATATCTTCTTTGAAAAGGGGATAGGGAAATTGGGCAATTGTAGTGTGGAACCTGTTCCGACCTCAAGTCCGCATCATCGTTTTACCCACACGCCGTCGTCATCCGTCGTGAACACAACCGCATTGCTTCCCTCCGGTCATCCTCTGAAGTTCTGTTCAGAACATTGGCGCCGTCTGTGGGAAATCGTTTCTGATTTCATTTTCTTTGTCGAAGTCTCCCTTCTTCACTCGACGATGACTGGGTTGAAGCATCAAGTCGCGACTAGCGCTCCACTCGCAAACGCAGATCTCGAACCACCTCACCATGAACTCGTTGATTTTATCGGTGAGTACGAGGGACAGAGGAATAACCTTCCGCCTCGCATCGCGATGACGCCGTTCCGATCGTTGCTACTCAAACCGATGCCGAACAGACCGCCGCTTCTCATTCGCGAAGTTCCGCGAATTCATTCGGCCATGCCGGCGATGCAGGCTCGGAATCAACGCCTCGATCGAATGGAGAATCGGCAGGGAAATTCCCATTCGCGTTGCCACAGATCGACAACAGAGAAGATCGTGTTTCTCGTTCTCCTCAGGGATCGAAGGAATCCGAAAATCTCAGGTCTGTTCATCACCACCACCGAGGCACGACTCAACACCGCTCTGGGCATCGAGCAAGCCGCCGTAACACTTCAGTAGATCGTACTCCACCTTGCCGTCACAGATCTGAGGTTCGTTTGCCTCAAAACAGAAGACATGAGCAAACACACCGCAGAAGAGTTTCTTCCAGAAGTCTTTCTCCTGAATCCGATATGCCACACTCTCCACCGCGCCATCGCCGCTTCTCGACACGCGCGTCTCATCGCGAAGGTACCACCACGAGCAGTGACACTCCCCCAAGAAGAGCCGCCTCAGCCTCTAGGCGGCGAGTAAAATCTCCTGGCCGCACCTCTCACCGCCGCCGTGCTCATTCTGTCTCATCAACCCCTTCTCAGAGCGATGACACAGATGACACGTGCAAGGCCTTTGGTCCTTTACGCCTAAGATTATGAGATTCCGATTCGAAGCATCTTCGAAACCGCCTCGTTGGACTCCTACGACGGGACCACCGACCGACGAACATGTTAGCTGCTTTGACACTGTCCTGGACTATAGGGGCGCCCCACGGCCGGTAAAGTGCAGGATCTTTCCCCTCACTGTGAAGAAGTCGGCCTTGCCTTGGTTCCAGGACTCTTAAGAGAAATTCCATTGGATCGTGGATCGAAGTTCGTCGACCGCTTCCACACATTTCACCGCATCTAAAGTCCAACCCAAGTCGGCAATAATTTCTAGCCGCGATTCAAAGAAAGGAAAGGTGAGTCTATCGGAGACTATGTCGGCGTTTCAACAAAGAAGCCATTTTGGTGAAAAAATGCTCGACGAGATGAAACTATACTTGCTAGAGCAAGGCCTGGTCGAAGGAAGTTTATTCGCGTCGACATTGGTGTCGACAAACCGAGGTCCCCGACCGAAGTTCCTGGCGAGCTCGTAAATTCATGAATTACGAAGAGAAGTTGATGGCATCAAAAGCCAAAGGTAAAACCCAGGAGGAAGTCGGGACAACGCGAAGACAGTCGCGTAGGGAGAAGGAAAGTCGGGGCCCAAAGAAAGAGATACGACGAATATACCCCTTTGAACACTACCCCTAAGCGCATACCGAATGAGTCGCGCGAACACCGAATTCCGTGATCTTTGGAATTAAATTTCCCGTAAGGGAAAAGAGAAGCCGAATGCTGATAAGTCGAGGTACTGGCACTTTCACAAGTGTGTCGGGCACGAGACCGATGAATGTTTTCACCTGAAGGACGTCATAGAACAACTGATCCAAAAGGGCAGGTTGACCAAATATGTGAAAGGAAAACCGAGATTTGGAGATAGAAGGTCTAAATCTAGATCACCTCGACCTCAAAGGAGAGACTCAGCTTCTGGGACGCAGCACGAAGGAACAGTTCGTGCATCCGAGGAGAGACCTCGTCCTCCTCCTGTCGCCATGGTCATTTCCGGGGGATTCTCCGATAAGGGAGGGGCGAGCATCAATTCAGCAAAATGAAAGTTGAGAGAAGCGATGACCGTTTCTACTATTTTTCCTTCATCAAGTCGGCATAAGGGAAGACCACCCCTAGCATTTTCTGACGAAGACTTGGTGAATGGAAGGCCGAACTATTTGATTCCCCTGTTGGTGAAAGCCTATATGGCTAACTTTGACGTCAGAAGAATCTTGATAGACCAAGGGAGCTCGGTGGATATCATGTTCTACGAGCTGTTTAAAACCTTGAAACTACCAGAAAAAGATCTCGCATCGTGCCGGGTCCGACTGACCGTTTCAACGGTTCAAAACAAAGCCGCTGGGCTATGTGGAGTTGATGGTGACTTTTGGAGAGCAACCAATCTCCAAACCGTGAAGGTCCAATTCATCGTGTTACCATGCAAGTCTGCTTACAATCGCATCGTCGGACGCCCGACACCGGGTGAGTTAGGAGTCAAAACCTCGATAGTTCACCTGAAAATGCGTTTTCATGATGACGAAGACAAAGTCGTCACCATCGAAGCCGACCAAGAAGCTGCGAGGAGATGTTATATTTTGTCTTTGAAGGCCGAAGAGCAAAAGGAAGAGAAACAACTCCCCTTGACCAAGAAACTTGATCCTGCAAAGGCTGCTGCAGACGTCAATCTCACCGATTTCGACGCCAGGATTGAGCTCGAGGATGAGATACAGGAAGACGACCTCCTGGCTCGCGAGCTCCACCAAAAGATTAAAAGACCAGTACCTGATGGAGAATTCATCCGAGTTCAACTAGGAGAAGACCCAGGGAAGACAGTGAAGCTTGGTGTCGATCTCCCTGAACAGGTCAAATTGCAAATAACAGAGTGCCTGAAGTCCAATGCCGACCTCTTCGCTGACAATCACGACATGCCAGGTATTTCTCCACGATATTGCTCGCCACCAACTCGCTCTCGACCCCAAAGCTCGGGGGTAGCTCAAAGGCGCCGTAAGCAAGCTCTGAAAAAGCCGGTCACGCCAAAGTGTCGAAGACTTAATTAAGGCTGAATTCATTAGGAGGTCAAATATACTACTTGGTCACAAATGTTGTATTGGTTAAGAAATCTAATGGAAAGTGGCGAATGTGTGTTGATTACACCGATCTTAACAAGGCGTTCCCAAAGACGCCTACCCTCCCTAATATCGACAAACTCGCCGACAATTCCTCTGGTTTTCAATTGTTATCTTTCATGGACGCATACTGGGTACAACCAGATTCGATGCATCATGCCGATCAAGAAAACCGCGTTCATGACGGATAAAGGTAATTATCGCTATAACGTAATGCCTTTTGGCCTTAAGAACGCCTGGAGCGACATATCGCTATGATGAATAAAGTCTTCGCCAACCAGATCGGTAGAATGCTGGAGGTATATATGGATGATATGATAGTAAAAACAACGAAAGAAGTCGACCACGTCGTCGATCTTAGAGAAGTCTTTGCTGAAGTACGAAGACATAATATGAGGCTCAATCCGGAAAAGTGCACTTTCGGAGTTCAAACTGGAAAATTTCTCGGTTTCTACCTAACCGAGAGGGGAATCGAGGCCAACCCCGATAAATGTCGGGCTGTAATAGAGATACAGCAACCATCGTCAAAGAAAAACATCCAGCAGCTCACGGGAATGCTAGCCTCCTTGACGAGGTTTATCTCAAAATCTGCAGAACATGCATTGCCTTTCTTCCGCTTACTCAAGAAGGGAATTCAGTTCGAATGGTCACCCGAAGCGAAGAAGCCTTAACACAGTAAAACGCATACTATCCCAACCGCCAAGTTGTTGACGAGGCCGCCTCCAGGGGAGGTCCTTTATCTCTACTTGGCAGTGTCGAACGAAGCTCTGAGTGCCGTCCTCATTCGCGAAGCGAGCGAGGACCGTAAACCGCCTATTTTATAAGCAAAGCACTTCAGGGCCCAGAGCCGAGATACCGAAAATCGAGAAAGTCGCGCCAGACCGATAATCGTGGCTCGACGCCGAGACAATACTTCTCTAGCACATCCCATAGTGGTCCGAATCGACCGGCCAATCAAACAGATTCTACACAGCCTGACCTGGCAGGCGTATGATCAAGTGGTCGGTTGAGTTGTCCGACCGAGTTACTTTCGAGCCGAGATAAACTATCAAAGCCCGATGCTTGGCGGATTTCATTGCCGAGATGACTCTCGGCTACTGAACATTGTTCCAAATGGACGGTCCATGTCGACGGATCGTCAATTCCGGGCGATGGCGCTGGTTTGTTGCTCGAGAACGACGACGGCTGGTCGTCGAATTTTCATTGGGATTCTCCTTTCCCACCTCCAACAACCAGGCAGAGTACGGCGTGTTTAGCTGGCCTCACACTGCTCGAGACTTCTGGCCAAGAGGTAAAGCTTCGAATCGATTCTCGCCTAGTTGTGTCCCGGATAAGTGGAGAATACCAGGCTAAAGATCCACTTCTTCAAAAATACCTCGCCTGGTAAAGAAGAAAATGAGCGACTTCACCTCCGTGGAGATCGTGACACGCCCGAGAGAACAAAACGCCGAGCCGACATTCGCCCAAACTCGCCAAAGACGGAAGCTCAGAAACAACGGTCGGTAATACAAGAAACATCGCCAAGCCTAGCATTACCGCCGTGGTTGATACCACTTATGACGAGGTCTTGAGGAAACTTCCAAATTCGCTGCGATTTCCAGGCAAGCGTCGATGATCCGCCCGATGAGCCCGGCGGTTGGATGACACCGATTCAAGAATTTATTCAATTGGCGGCTACACGATGATGAGAAGGAAGCCGCAAAAATCCGAAAAAGGCATCTTCGTATTCTATGATCGACCGGTATCTTATATCGAAGGGTTCTCCACCCTGTTGAAATCGTCGACGATACCCGGCGCAATATGCACTTGCTGAAGTGCATGAAGGCATATGTGGGCAACACCTTGGAGGACGTTCCTTGGCAAAGAAAATCCTCGCGCAAGGTACTCTTGGCCGACCACGCGACGCCAGCGATATCGTTCGTGAAGAAATGCGACAAATGCCAGAGACATGGCGATCTACACTTAGCTCCTCCTACAGAGTTAACATCCCCGACATCACCATGGCCGCTTTGCTTGGTGGGGCATTGATATACTGGACCTTTTCCAATGGCTCCGGACAGTGAAATACCTGGTCGTTGCGGTAGATTACTTCACCAAATGGGTTGGCGAGGCCCTGGCGAAGATAACCGCAAAGAACTTGATTAAGTTCTTCAAAAGATATATTCGACAAGGTTCGGATTCCCGTGGTGGTCGCCACCGACAACTAACGCAATTCACAGATCGCGGATTCAAAGACCTTGGAAGATCTCGACATCAAACAAAGACTTCACCTCGGTAGAACACCCCGCATTTAATCCAAGCTGAGGCCGCGAACAGAGTTATCTTACGAGGTCTGAAACGAAGATTGGATGAGGCCAAGGGAAACTGGACAGAAGAGCTTCCCCGAGTGCTCTGGGCGTATCGAACTACTCCACATTCGACGACAGGAGAATCTCCTTTTCGTCTCATATATGGGACAGAGGCCATCATTCCTGTCGAGATTGGGGAACTTAGTTGGAGAACCTCGCATCCCAAGAGTAGCATTGACAACTATCAGAGTATACGAGAAGAACTCGACCTCCTTGACGAATGCAGGGAGCTTGCAGCACTCAGCGAGGTCGCAGTAAAACAGAAAATCGCAGCAAGATACAACCGAAGTGTTGTACTTAGGGAATTCATGCCTGGGGACTTAGTTCTTCGACGAGCTGATGTTGGCCTGAAGAATGCCACACAAGGGAAACTTGCACCCAATTGGGAAGGCCCGTACAGAATTGTCGCAAAGACAGGTACTACGCTACACCCTCGAGACACTGCAAGGACAGCAAATTCCAAGAACTTGGAACGCAGCAAAGATGAAGAAATATTATAGTTGAAACAAATGTATCCTAAACACATAAATGTGAAGCAATGAAGTATGATTGGAGAAATACGCAACCAACATTTATTTATTATCAAAGCCTTGTGCATTGGCACAAGCATCAGATGTAGAGATCGACCTCGTGCCGAGACCGCGTGCACGAGCTCGTGATAAAGCCTTGTGCGTTGGTGCAAGCACCTGATGAAGAGATCGACCTCGTGCCGAGACCGCGTGCACGAGCTCGTGATAAAGCCTTGTCGACCTCATGCCGAGACCGCGTGCACGAGCCCGTGATAAAGCCTTGTGCATTGGCACAAGCACCTGATGAAGAGATCGACCTCGTGCCGAGACCGCGTGCACGAGCTCGTAATAAAGCCTTGTGCGTTGGCACAAGCACCTGTGATCGACCTCGTGCCGAGACCGCGTGCACGAGCTCGTGATAAAGCCTTGTGCGTTGGCACAAGCACCTGTGATCGACCTCGTGCCGAGACCGCGTGCACGAGCTCGTGATAAAGCCTTGTTGACCTCGTCCCGAGACCGCGTGCACGAGCCCGTGATAAAGCCTTGTGCGTTGGCACAAGCACCTGATAAAGAGATCGACCTCGTCCCGAGACCGCATGCACGAGCTCGTGATAAAGCACCTGATGAAGAGATCGACCTCGTGCCGAGACCGCGTGCACGAGCTCGTGATAAAGCCTTGTACGTTGGCACGAGCACCTGTGATCGACCTCGTGCCGAGACCGCGTGCACGAGCTCGTGATAAAGCCTTGTGCGTTGGCACGAGCACCTGTGATCGACCTCATGCCGAGACCGCGTGCACGAGCTCGTGATGAAGAGACCGACCTCGTGCCGAGACCGCGTGCACGAGCTCGTGATAAAGCCTTGTCGACCTCGTCCCGAGACCGCGTGCACGAGCTCGAAGAGATCAACCTCGCGCCGAGACCGCGTGCACGTCAAGCCTCGTGTCGATAACTGCCTCAGCAAAGGTGGAACACGAAGGTCCCAAATGAACTGATAAACAAAGCACGACCCGACGACGTTTGCAGTTCCTTACGAACAAAGACGTCGAACGTCGACATCAATGAACTTCAACAAGTCTCCACCTCGACATTCGAGCAAGCGACTTGGGGGGCAACTGTTCCGGACTGGGCCGAGGCCCAATCCGAAGACCCAAAGACTCACAGCCCTTTCGCTCGCCGATCCACCTTCCTCGGCCACGCCGTCCGCATGCCTCTCCGCTTTCCTCAACGTGGCCGACCAACTGGCTTTGTGCATTAAAGGAATTTAATGCCGACTTCCGGTTTCACGGACGGTTACACATCGACAAGAATCGCCCTCAACTCATATTTAAAGAAGACCGCGTCGAACGGTCGAGGTAATCTTCTTTCTACCACCTCTTACTCACCTCGACACACACTGACTTGAGCGTCGGAGTGTTTGCAGGTACACCACCCACACGCCGTCGTCATCCGTCGCGAACACAACCGCATTGCTTCCCTCCGGTCATCCTCTGAAGTTCTGTTCAGAACAGAACCCTATTCTCGTATTTGAATAGTCGCTAGGTTCCACCACCAAATAGCATTGTGAACCTCCAACAACGACCACAAACGCCCATCAACCATTGCCACAACCATCCATAAGCTACAAGACCTCTCATATCTTCGCACTTCCCCTCTCTTCAAACTGCTTCACCACCTCGCATACTGCAACCATCCATAAGCCAGGAGACCACTATCGTGACCACTTGCAGATTCTTCTTCGAAAATAGTTTGGCAGCAGCTCGCAGATTCTGGAGGGCTTGGATTATTCATGGCATCTACCGTCCTTTGCCATGTTTTACTGTCTAAAGTGCATCTTACTAGGGACCATATTTTGTCGTAATGGTGACATCGTTTGTTTTCAAAAGTCACCTGAAGCGAGATCTTCAAATTACATATTTTTAAATGTTTTAAGCAATTTTTTTAAACTCAACCCGAATCATATGGTGAACACTCCTAGATGAAAATAGGCTAGGTCAAGTGACGTGAGTATATTTACTTCACATAGGTCATTTTTTGAAACCAGACATGACCCTTTTAAAAGTAGTTCCCATAATCTATATAAAATTTTGTTTTATATATGATCTTTACATACGCCATAAGCCTACTTAAACTAGTCCCAAAAACTATATAATTTTAATATATTATAATTAAAAAATAATTTAATAATAATTCAAATAGGTTGGTGTGTTAGACTTAACATATTTTTTTGGAAAGCTTGAAGCTTATTTTTTAACTAAATAAACAAATTACTCTAATTTATTAATAAATAAATCAAACCAGTTGTGTACAAAAAAAAAATCAAACCAGTTGAAGTTTAATATAAGATAGTTGAAAAACTCCAACAAGTCTCATGAAATATTTCGTAAATACATGTAAAATAATTTAATTTTAATAGTATTAAAATTAAAATTTTACCTAAAAATATTAAAATTAAATTTTTTAAATAATTACTAGTAATTAATTAGGTGAAGGATTCTCGAGAGTCAAGAGTCGACTTGCCGTTTGGAGTGGTTTCCTCTAGTCAAAAGACCGAAACTCGGCATTTGCCTCCAAATTACAGCTAAGCTAGCATCTCCACGCACCTAATAATCGCGTGGTCCCATCACCTTTGGCAAGTCAACCTCTTTCTTCTAAACACTTGAGACCAAACCTTATGCGTTCCCCTTTTCTAAACGTATTCATGTTCATTTTGGTTAATATTAAATGTTAATTTTTCAAAATACTACTACTTTTTTAGCAAAATTTTAAATTATAATTTTACAATGCAAAATAAATTAATTCAAATGTAGTACATATTACTAACAATAAACGTGAAGTCAATTTAACCGTTCCACATTTACTTATAGTAATAATTACGTAACTTAATTTTTATAAAAGTTAAATTCTTTCATGTTGTTAAAAGAATAAATTTACAATTCATCCAAAAAAAAAGAATAAATTTACATAATTAAAAAATAGCATAGCACCAAAAAATAAAAAAGCCAAAATTTTAACATACCTAAATTGAAATTTTCACTCTAGACTCTTTAATCAATTGTCAAGTCAAGTAAAGAACGTACTAGTACTTCTTTTATTTACTCACCCAAGAGTCAACAAATCGCGCGAACTCATTTTTTTTTAAATGAACTGACGATATTTTTATTGTTGGAATAATACGATGAAAGCTTATTAAAAATCACCAAATAACATTTAATGTAAGAAAAATTAGATCTATTCCTCTCCAACAAACATCAAAAGTTACAGCAAAGGGCTATCTTGAGTGTCAAGGGATTTATTACCAAATTATGAGACACATGCAACAATTTATATGCCATTCAAAAAAACTTTTCTGATGTTCATGTACCCATTTTTAAATTAAAGCAATCTAAGCAATAAAAAGCTCAAAACGGCAACAAATCCATTCCTATTTCCTTGTGGGGGAAAAGAAACGTGATGCACACAGATTAAGGAACTGCAAACAGTATGGACTTTAGGCAAGTCTGATATCATTCATAACCAAGAAAAGCAAGTGATAAGGGCATCAAAGGTATCTCACACTCGATTTCACCAACAAAGTCAAAACCAAAACAGCCCCACACAATGCCAGCAAAGCCAAAGAGCCCGAATTTTTCTTTCAATTACCGTTTTAGGCTTAACCTGAGAGCACCAACAATGACCTTCCAAGAACACCATAATTGTAATTTCCCACAAAAGCCTTACCACTCTTTATATTTTTGGATGGGTTGACAAGCCGAACCCATCTTTTATCTTCGCTTTTCTTTCGCCCTTCTATCCCTATCTTGCAGCAAAGCAAAGTGAAAACCAAAGAAAAGTAAAAAAAAAAAGAATTGAATGGACCAGAATCTACATAATCAATTCGTCAAACTTAGGAAAGTCATTATCACGATTCACGAAGGCCGCATCGAAATTCCTACGGGACACACAGAAAAACTAGAAATTGAGAGAAAACAAAAAGTCTTTGGAAATTCAGTCCCTTTTTATTTATTTATTTATTTTAATTTTTAATTTTCCCTCTCTCATACGCGTATTCGGCCGAAGTTTTTTAATTCTTCTTTCTCTCAATCTCCATCTGTTCTTCTTCTTAACCCTTTGAACATTCAAACCTCCACCCAACAATAACTGTTTCATAGTCTTTCTTTTCTCTTGCGTGTGCCGTTTGGAAACCCAGAAAGTTTTTACCGGAAAATCCCACAGATCTGATTACGGCGTCGGAAAATTTCGCAAGTCCTTCCCTTTCTCCCTCATAACTGCTCGGTTTCCCAAATTATTATCTGTGTTTGGAAGATAATAGATAATATCTCCCTGGTGGAGTTTCAAGGCGGGTTTCAGAAACCCTAGAATTTTCGTTCCTAATTTCAAATGGCTTCAGGGGCAATTTTCTCGTCGTTGCGGCGGAGAAGGTCGCCGACGTTGGAAGCTTTTCTAGCCCCCGTTGACTTGAGCGACGTCGCTTTGGTTCAGACCCTTGTAACGGTGGTGAACGAGCTTGTCTCTTGCTTCTCGAAGCGCTCCTTCTTCTTTCAGCGCAAGAACTCGCGGTCTCTGATGAGAAAAATCGAGGTTTTTCAGTTACTTTTGGAGTATCTGAACGATTCGTGTTCTTGTCTTCCACCTACCGCAGTGCTTTGTCTCAAGGAGCTTTACCTTCTGCTGTACCGGTCCAAGATTCTTCTTGATTACTGCGCGCAATCGAGTAAGTTGTGGCTTTTGCTTCAGAATCATTCGATTTCGGGTCATTTTCATGATTTGAACCAAGAGATTTCGACCCTTTTGGATGTTTTTCCTGTTAAGGATGTTGGGTTGAGTAAGGATGTTAGGGAACAGGTTGAGCTTTTGCAGAAGCAGTCAAGGAGGGTTAAGCTTTTTATAGACATGAAGGATGATGCTCTCAGGATTCGTTTCTTTTCGTTTCTTGATGAGTTTGAGAGTGGGAGGATTCCTGGTTCAGCTGAATTGAGATCTTTTTATGTTGAAAAGTTGGAGATTGTTGATGCCGCTAGTTGTAGAACCGAAATTGAGGCTTTGGAGGAGCAGATTGTTAACCATGAGGGTGATATTGAGCCTACAATTTCTGTGCTTAAAGGGTTGGTGGCTATGACTCGGTATTGCAGGTTTTTGCTTTTTGGCTTTGAGGAAGATGAACTTGATTTGGAAAATGGAAGTCAGAAGAAGCTTAAGAAGGGTCTGATTACTCAAGAAATTGCTGAAACTTTTTTGACCGTCCCAAAAGACTTTTGCTGTCCAATATCATTGGATTTGATGAGAGACCCTGTGATCATTTCCACAGGTCAAACTTATGATAGGATTTCCATTTCAAGATGGATGGATGAAGGGCACACAACTTGCCCCAAAACAGGCCAAATGCTTGCCCACACTCGCCTTGTCCCGAATCGTGCTCTGAGGAATTTGATTGTTCAGTGGTACAATGCTCATGGAATTCCTCTTGAACCACCAGAGGTGATGGATGCAATGGGTGAAGCCTTTGCATCTGCTTGTCCTACCAAAGCTGCCCTTGAAGCCAACAGAGCCACTGCAACACTTCTCATCCAACAGCTAGCTAATGGGTCACAGTCCGGAAAGACTATAGCTGCTCGGGAGATACGGTTGCTTGCGAAAACCGGCAAAGAAAACCGTGCCTTCCTTGCAGAAGCAGGGGCGATTCCTTATCTTGGGATCTTACTTTCATCGCCTAATGCCGTTGCTCAGGAGAATTCAGTTACTGCATTGCTCAATCTATCCATTTATGAAAAGAACAAATGTCGGATCATTGATGAGAAAGGGTGTCTTGGATCAATTGTTGATGTGTTGAGATTTGGGCACACAACAGAGGCAAGGGAAAATGCTGCTGCAACATTGTTCAGCCTATCAGCGGTCCATGACTATAAGAAGATAATCGCGGATGAGACCGGAGCCGTAGAAGCCCTGGCAGGGCTGTTGCAAGAGGGGACTCCTAGAGGAAAGAAGGATGCTGTAACAGCTTTATTCAATCTTTCCACACACACTGAGAATTGTGTTAGAATGATAGAGGCAGGGGCAGTAGCAGCTCTAGTTGGGGCTTTAGGTAATGAAGGAGTTGCTGAGGAAGCAGCAGGTGCCCTGGCCTTGATTGTTCGGCAGCCTTTTGGAGCCAAAGCAGTAGTGAATCAGGAAGAAGCAGTAGCCGGATTGATAGGAATGATGCGTTGTGGAACACCGAGAGGTAAGGAGAATGCAGTCGCGGCATTGCTCGAATTATGCCGAAGTGGAGGTGCAGCTGCAACTGAAAGGGTTGTTAAGGCACCAGCTTTGGCTGGATTACTTCAAACCCTGCTTTTTACAGGGACAAAGCGAGCTAGACGAAAAGCAGCTTCACTTGCTAGAGTGTTTCAGAGATGTGAAACTGCATCTCTGCATTATGGTGGATTAGGTGTAGGCTATGCATTTGCTAGCAATTCAGCTCAAACTAGGGATACAAGCTTTGCGGGTGATGTTTCAGTACCAATGTCCATTTCTGTACCTGTATTATAGTGGTAATACTTTTGTGTTTGTTACGTTCCCAATTTTTATTGGATGCCTTTACAGATTCTTTCATTGACAATTTAAAGTCATAAGAAGTTACACCAATACCATATGTATTCTAAGAGATCGATGAATGTTGTTGAGCAGTTAGCTCCAGCATGTGTGTAATGTAATGAGTTATATGAAGACACAATAGAGAATGCTCTCTACAAAAGAGTTAGACCTTTTCAGGTGTCATATTTTGTTCCGTGCATTTTTTCCCCCTTTTGGCCACAACTGCACAATAATCTTGGTAGTCCCAATTGAAAAGGGTTTATCCTAGAATGGTAATTTGATACGAAAATGGTTGCCCTAAGTAGTCCCAATTGAAAAGGGTTTATCCTAGAATGGTAATTTGATACGAAAATGGTTGCCCTAAGTATGTGGAAGGAAACTTTCAAGGATACACTAAAAAATGCAGGCAAAGATGTCCTATACATGGAGCAACTAAGGAATGTTCAAGAGCTGATTTTTATTGGTGCACCTCGAGTCATGAGGTCAAGTCTGGAGTCACACAAATAATCCTTGCATGCATTTAATTGCAAAACTACTCCCTCCGTCTCATATTGTTTGTCATGTTTAGAATATTTCATTATTTCAAATTATTTGTCGTTTTAGAATATCAAGAAATATTAATTACTTGTTTTCCAATAATATCCTTATTCATTTGTATTTCAACTAACTAATATTAATTAGTTTTCCTACCTAACTATTATTTCACTATTACTAACCGCTTCAATTAATAAGGGTATTTTAGTCAAAGGAGATTATTTTACTATGAAAATTAATACAATTAATTATTTTTGTAAGAAATGTGTTTAACCTTAAACGATAAACAATACGAGACAGAGGAAGTAATTTCCCTGGACAACCCTTTTTACGTTAATAATTAAATTACATCTTGCCTTGCTATCATTTCATTGGACCAGCTCGAAAAAACATGCGGCTAGATTCAGTTTTATGGAAAGTTTGCGTCATTTGGGTTTTGATGATTAAGCACAAGCAGAAGCACATTCGTTGCGTTAATATTTTGTTCACCAAAAGTTTGAAACGTGTTTTTAGTGATATTTTTTATTTATCATTTGTTAAGTTTTTTATTTCTTTATTTAGGAATTATTTGTGAGGCATAAATGCCAATTTATTTGCTTTCTATTAAATTAGGATTTGCTTAATTAGGAATTATTTTTCAGATTTGATTTAATATTTATTATTTCAAATATGAAAAATAATTTTATGTGTTATTTGAATTTATTAGGGTCTATTGAATAAATTGGGATAAGGATCTATATATCGTAATTCTCTATTCAGAAATTTAAAAAAAGTTGAATTTTGATTGAGGTAAATATAGATGATTTTCTTTGGTTTTTCGAATCGTTCTTAGAGCTTATCGGCGTACTGTGACGCTCAACCCGACTTATAAACCGGAACCTCTATAGCCGGTTGTGGCGTCTCCTGACTTATTAATCGGATATTCTCATCCCGATTGTGGCGTCTTTATCACCTCCACCTTCATGACTCCCCATTTAGTCACCGGAGGCTCTAGAGTCGCATCAAATTACAATATTTGCATAAAGCGTATTTGTATAAATTCAATTTGTTCTTCAAATTGGCGGTGTTCAGATTGAGTTGCGTCTTGCTGGAGATTCTCATGTTAGTATGACTAAAGTGCGTAACATGCAGGATTCTGAAATTCTTAGTTAACACACTCCACTAGTAGTTCTCTACAAAGAAGAATCTAGACATTAGGGTGAATTCTTTTTTATCCACGATGACATCAATAGACCTTTTTATTTGGCATAAAGTTAGAACGAAGGTAAATCGCAGAAGAGATGTTCGGTGCCTTGATTTATGATTCATGTGTGATTGGAGAAAGCATTTGTGCCATTGAAAGGTACAAGGGTATATACATATATATATATATATATTTTTTTTTTTTCCCTAGAAAATTCTTCAGCTTATTTTATGAAGATCCTGAAAAGATAGAAGATATTTCAAAGATGGGATTATTCTCGAAATTAAAGTTATTGGCTCCGTTGAGTGGTGCATGATTGTCATGACGCTCATTCTTCTTCCACATAATGACATATATGACCACAGGATTTGCTCCAATTAGATTCTTGCCATTGGTTCACGTCAGAGCTATATCAGCAAGTGAATGTCTCTGCCTTGTATTGTCGAACAAAATTAAAATAAAAAAAAATTGATTAGCCAAAGAAGAATAAGAAAAAAATTGAATTGAATTGAATTCTAATGTGAAGAATATGGTGTTTATTAGAGAATACCCTCACTATAAGGTTTTGTACTCTAACACCTAGGATATAGTTTCTCTGTAACTGAATTGTATAGGATCGGTTGGCAACAGTTGGCAGTTACAAATTGTCCAAGTGTTTGGTGGAGGAAGGTTTGGTGGCCGGAGTGTCAATAGAGGTGGTCGTGGTCGTGGCCGCAACTCTTTACAATGTCAAGTTTGTCACAAGTATGGGCATGATGCCTCAGTTTGCTTCCATCGATTCAAGAAAGATTTTGTGCCTTCGACTCCTTTGGCTATTTCAGATCAGTGCCCTGCATACACTACTCCATGGTCACAGCAGCCCAATTCCTTTCCTCAGGGCTTATTGCAACCATGTCACCCCTAGTTCTCAAAATATTCAACAAACCTCACCTTTTGAGGGCCCAGATCAGATTGTCATTGGCAATGGCCAAGGTTTGTCCATCAATTCCATTGGTTCAACTAAGTTCTATTCCTCTTTAAAACCAGAAACTACATTGGTCCTTAATAAACTATTGCATGTCCCTACAATCTCCAAAAATCTTTTGAGTGTGAGTCAATTTGCTAAGGACAATTTAGTATATTTTGAGTTTCATCCTAATGAATGTTTTGTCAAATCCCAGGGCTCCAATGAGATACTTCTCAAAGGATTCCTTGGCAAGGATGGCCTTTACAAATTTCAAGGCCTGCTGAATCATACTGTTCCTGTTTCTGCTTCTGCACAATCGGGTTCTGCTCCTGCAAAATCAGATTTGTGTTCTTTCAATTCTGCAAATTTCAATTCTGCTTCTGTTAATACAGCATCCACTACTGCTTCTTACTCTTTTAGTCTTTGACATTCCAGGCTTGGTCACCCAAGCACTGAGGTGCAAAGGCTTGTACTCAAGCATTGTAATATTCCATGTGTTAATAAGAGTACAATTGACTTTTGTTCATCATGCTGTCTTGGTAAATATCATAGGTTACCTTCACATGCATCTACTACTATTTATAATAATCCTTTAGAACTCATTTTTAGTGACTTGTGGGGTCCTGCCCCAGTCACCTCCTCTTCAGGTTATACTTACTATATAACCTTTGTAGATGCTTTCACAAGGTTTACATGGATTTACTTACTCAAACAAAAATCAGAAGCCCTCTCTGTCTTTCAGCAGTTCAAATCTTTAGTGGAAAATCAATTCCCTTTCAAAACTAAATCTGTCCAAACAGAATGGGGAGGGAAATTTAGACCCTTCACCAATGTTCTTAACCAATTTGGAATTGTTCATCGCTTAATTTGTCCTCACACTCATCATCAAAATGGTTTGGTGGAGAGAAAGCATAGACATATTGTAGAAATGGGGCTAACCTTGCTGGCTCAAGCTTCCATTCCCTTTAAATTTTGGGACCATGCCTTTTTAACTAGTGTCTACCTTATAAACAGGTTACCTACTTCATCTTTACAATTTGGTGTTCCTTACACCAAACTCTTTAAAACTGAACCGGATTACTCTTCTCTAAGAATATTTGGTTGTGCTTGTTTTCCTTGCTTGAGACCCTATAACAATCATAAGCTTCAATATAGGTCTCAAGAATGTTTGGTTCATGGTTACTCTACATCTCATAAGGGCTATAAATGTCTAGCACCTAGTGGTAGGTTATATATTTCCAAAGATGTACTCTTTAATGAGTACAAATTTCCATACACTGAATTATTTCAAATTAAGGATTCTTCAAAACCTTTTGAGACAACAATTCCAACTTCTATACCACTAGTCTCATTCCAATATGTTCCTCCCTCACAATCTGTTAATTCATAACTTGTTATAGCCACTGCACCCCTAAATTCAACTCCTCCTGCAACCCACAACACTGCCTCAGCTGCTGGTAGTCAATATTCAGATACTGCTAATGCTAAGTCTGTTTCTGCCAGTGCTGATTCTACTTCTGCTAATTAGAATTCTGCTTCTGCCAATCAGCATTCTGCATCGATCCATTCAGATTCGGGTTCCCATAACACTCCTACTTCTACTGAGTCTTCACCTGTACACATTCCTACAAACACACATCCAATGCAAATTAGATCAAAATCGGGTATTGTTTGTCCAAAACTGAGACCTACTTTACTTCTAGCCCATATGGAACCAAATACCACTAAACAAGCATTGTCTAGTCCTACATGGCTTGCTGCCATGAAATGTGAATATGATGCATTGATTAAAAACAACACATGGACACTTGTTTCCCACCCTCCTTAAAGGATCCCTATTGGATGTAAATGGGTATTTAGAGTGAAAGAGAACCCTGACGGCTCAGTAAACAAGTGCAAAGCACGTTTGGTGGTAAAAGGTTTTCACCAACAGTTTGGGGCTGATTATACAGAGACTTTTTCCCCTGTTATCAAGCCAGTTTCAGTCAGAACCATCCTCTCATTAGCTATTTCTAAAGGCTGGCAGCTTCAACAACTTGATGTCAACAATGCATTTTTGAATGGTTTGCTAGAAGAAGAGGTCTATATGGTCCAACCCCCTGGTTTTGAAGCAAGTGACAAGACTTTAGTTTGTAAACTAAACAAAGCTCTTTATGGCCTCAAATAAGCTCCTAGAGCTTAGTTTGATAGGTTAAAAGGAACTTTATTTCAATTTGGGTTTGTGGCAAGCAAGTGTGACCCTTCCCTCTTTGTTTACTCTAAGAACTCAATACTTGTTTACATGCTAATATATGTGGATGACATCATTGTCACTGGTAACAACAATTCCTTCATCCAACAACTTGTATCCAAGCTGAATTCAGTATTCTCTTTGAAGGAACTAGGCAAACTTGACTACTTTTGGGGCATTGAAGTCAAAATACAAACTGATGGTTCCCTCATTTTAACTCAAGCAAAGTATTTGAGAGACTTGTTAGCTAAAACAAATCTACATGAAGCAAAACCATTACCTTCTCCTATGACAGCTGGCTGCAAATTGCTGAAAACTGGATCTTCCCCTGTTGCTAATCCCACATATTATAGATCCATCGTTGGTGCATTACAATATGCAACCATTACTAGGCCTGACATCAGCTTCTCTGTAAACAAGGTATGTCAATTTATGGCTCAACCACTTGAGGAACATTGGGATGCAGTGAAAAGAATTTTGCGATACTTGAAGGGAACAATTTCTTGGGGTCTTCACCTCAAACCTCTGCTGCCCGGTTCAGTTTTTATTACTGCATTCTGTGATGCAGATTGGGGTTCTGACCCAGTTGATCGAAGATCCACTTCTGGAGCATGTGTGTTTCTTGGAGGGCATGTGTGTTTCTTGGAGGTAATCTAATTTCTTGGTGGGCAAAAAAACAACCTGTTGTCTCAAGATCTAGCACAAAAGCTGACTATCGGAGTATGACACTTGCAACTTCAGAGTTGATCTGGATTCAATCCTTACTGACCGAATTGAATGTCCCCTTTTCCACACCCACTGTCTATTGTGATAACTTAAGCACCATAGCTTTAGCCCATAATCCAGTTTTACATTCTAGAACCAAGCACATGGAACTAGATCTTTTCTTTCTAAGAGAGAAAGTACTTCAAAAGCAGCTCAATGTTTCATTTGTCCTTGGACATTCACAGTGTGCCGATATCATGACAAAGGCATTGCTTCCCACTCGGTTTGATGCTTGCAGGTCCAAGCTAACTGTGTGTGACACTACAAGAAAATTCGTCATTACCGACGGCCATTTTCCGTCGGTAATACAATAAGGTCGTCGGTAAATAATGATTACCGACGGATTACCGACGGCCTCGGGGCCGTTGGACAATGCCTCGTTGGAAATGTATTACCGACGGCCAATTGAATCCGTCGATATAACCGAAGGCTAAGCCGTCGGTAATATTAAAAGCCGCTTCGAATCCGTCGGGAGTTTTAAATAATCGGTGAGATTTTATCGACGGAAAAGCCGTCGATACGCCACCGCACGTGCGCGGCGTATTACCGACGGCTTTTCCGTCGGTAAAATCTCACTGAATTATACTAATAAATTCATAAATTTACCGACGGCTTAGCCGTCTGTAAATTACAGACGGCTTAGCCGTCGGTAATTTACCGACGGCTAAGCCTTCTGTAATTCACGTGAATATTACCGACGACTAAGCCGTCGGTAATGTCAAATTTTATAAGCCGTCTGAAGATTGGTTACAGCGCTTAGCGTCGATAAATTACAGACGGCTTAGCGTCGGTAATTCACGTGTATATTCCCGACGGCCAAGCGGTCGGTAATGTAAAATGTGGCCATCGGTAATGTCAAATTTTATAAGCCGTCTGAAGATTGGTTACCGGCGGCTTAGCCGTTGGTAATGTCAAAAAAAATTTCAATGTAAGTTTTGTTTTTAAACAAATTTCAAAATTGTACAAGACTGCACGATGCAAAGAAGGGCTTCAATGACCATCAACATACATTAACAAAAAAACAATCAACATACATTTTTAATAATCACAACAACAAATCCATAATGAACAAATCAAGTTACAACAAGTTCTAAGCAAATCAATAACAATACATAATGTAAAAGACCACAAATCCATAATGTCAAAACCCGTAAATCCATGTCAAAACAAGTCAATAAAAAGTCAAATCCCTAGCCTAACGACAACACTAATCATCCTCCTCTCGACTCGCCATAGTCCGGATGGCGACGACGGATTTCTGGGCTGAATGGCAAAGAACACCGCGCATAACTCCCTCAATCGCCGGGAAATTGCTGATCCCGCTCAATGCTATTCTCCTTGCCTCCCGTGCTTCCTCTCGTGCCTCCCGAGTCTCTTCCTCTGCTTTTCTTGTGCGCCTCAAAAGCCACACCAGGCAGCCACCTCAAAGAAATCTTGAAGCCTGGGACTGGTATCGTGCCGATGCATGAGACTCCTGGGTCAAAGAGGAGACACCATGCCTAAAACGTTCGCATAAGCCTCCGACACCGCATACCGCCCCCGAAGTCCTACCCCCCAGATTGGGCCCATAATCGCAATCGAGTCGAGGGGTCAACATCGCCAGCTGCCTCCTCCATCGAAGGCCGAGAGGAGGCGCTTGTCGCACCTTCTCTTGATAGGCTTCTGCTCAAAACAAAACAGAGTAAAGATTGGTTACGAGATTGTTTATGAAACAAAATAAAATTAGTTAAATAAAAATGCAATGATCGACTTACATATGTCTCTCTGGATCTGTTGTCCACCCAAGACTTGTCCTTTTTTTTGTGTGAGTCTTCAAGAAGATCTCATCCACCATGGGCTCTCTACCCAACTCATCAGACTGAAACATAATTAAAAACGTTAAGAACATATATATGTAAGTATGGTGAAACTCAGTTGCACCTTAGCAGTATCAACAGACATATATGTCCAATATGCCATATATGGAAATACTAGTGTGCATTACTCAAATTAAACAGATCCACTTAGATCTTTAATCATAAAGTTAGCTTGCACACGAACTCTAGACTAAACTAAGCAGTTGAAGGAGAGCAGGCATTATCTTATAGACACCATGTAAATATCCGGTCATTCTGGTGTCAAGTTTTGTTGAACATAAGATCACATGCCCACTATTTGGCAGCTTTGTCTTTACAATGGTAAGTGTAATTTCAATGAGAACAAAATTTTATTGGGATAAAGTTGCTGAACATGAGTTTTGATTAAAAAAATAGAGTAACCCTATTAAACTCGAATTCTGAACTCTTAAATTAGACATACTCCAGAAATAGTATTCAAAAAATATTGCTAAGATCAAGGAACCATCCATAAAAGAAAAAGATCAAGGAACCACTACATTTATGTATTTGCTAATCAGAAATCATACAAGATAAGAATGTTGCTTTGGTTTTATCAAAGAAACTCCAATGTAGTGAAAAGTCAAGTGCTGGGACATCAAAGGTTGCACCAGTACCAAAATAACTACTAGAAGCAGGTCCTCTGCCCCTCCTTATCAACGAACAAAATGAAGAAAAAAAACAATACCAGAATGTACTTCGGACAAGTCAGCTCAGCAATTAGTATTGAAGAGACAAATTGGTAAAGTAAGGAAAATCATTTCGAGATGGTGAAAATGATATCCCAAGAAACAAGGGCCTACACTAATTGTTTAGAGCCAAACCCCACATCAGGCAACTGGAAAATCAGTTTGCAGTCATTCTTTCACAAATAATTTATGAACATCATATTACAGATCAAGTTGCATAAATTGCATAACAAACCGATACAAACATTAAAGCTAACAATAACGAAATTCATTGGTTTATGCCAGTTTGATTTAAATCATGCAAAATATCAAAATCAAGCTAATAACAAGCATCCCCAAATTAAAAATCCGTTATAATAATATTATTTCAGCCTTTTCAACTGAGTATTCTCAAATTGCTATGTTTTTCTATCCCAGTGAAACTAGGGTTATTTAACTCATAGTTGACCAAATTATGATCATTGTTATTTAACTCATAGTTGACCAAATTATGATCATTTTCGTGCTGAGATGGTCCTGGGATAGCTATATGGACAGGGCTAGCTTGAACTACTGGGCTTCTAAGGTTATTATCTACCTTAGATTCTATGACATTGACTCTAAGTTCTAGAACTCCAAGTCTTTCCTTGAGAATTCTTATGTCATCTAAGCTCCCTGGAATTTATTCACACACTACATTTAGCACACCATTTAACATCATTAGTAAATCATAATAACCACTTCTATACATTTGTTATATATTAATAGCTTTGTATAAAGTGTTTAAAAAACATACCAGGTGCAAGGCATGCTCAGTGATGGATATAGATCCACCAGTATGCATAGAACCACCCTTAGAAGAAGCGCGATTCTGCTTGGCCTTGGTGCATTTCTCCTTATAGTCTGGAGCCTTCCACTTGGCATTAAGTTCTGCATAAGTCGCCTCGCCTATCCAGGTTGGGCATTTACCATTCTTCCTCACCTCCATAAGCATCTCAGAAAGACGCTTTGAGCCTTTGCTTTTGAAGAGTTTCTCAACCAGATAATGGTCTTTAGGATCCCACGTAACATGCTCCTACAATATTATGTTACAAATAATATCAACATCCATTATTAATATCGACACACAATAACGAAAACCCTTAAATAAGAAAAGTAACATAATCTAACTTGAAATTTCTTAAGCCATTTCTCCACCGTCTTTCCCGAATCTCTCCCAAGTATGATATGGTTCCTGAATCGTGATTGAATGACCGCGGTGATGGCCTTAGAGGCTACTTTACCCGGGATGAACCTATAAATAAGTTATAAACACAATATCAAACCACATTGCATATTTTTAAGTATACACAAGTTTCAAATCCAAAAATGAGACTATAAAGTGACGTACGAATTGCCAACAACCCTAATGATGGGTTTCCCATCAGGTGTCACCTCAGTCCCGACCACATGGGAGTGTCGTGACCCCTCCACTGTCGGACCACTACGTGCAGTTTGCGAAGGTCCTGCACCTGCATCATCTTGCCTCAGAGGAGTGTCCTGCTAAGAAATGGATGTTGCCTGTGGTAAAGGGGAAACATGCTCCTACAATACAAATTAATTTGTTACAACAAAGGGAAAGCAATAAAAAAAAAATCCAACAACTATAGCTAGTTAAATACATACCTGTATAGGAGGAGATACAAATCCCGGATTAGGGATCATCACTATAGGGGGCAGGGGAGGTGGTATCACTCCAATCACGAGCAATGGGTGTATGAATAGCCTCACGGAGTGGTGTGCTAGCGTCGTCCTCTAGTGGTGACTGTGCCAATCGATGTGGCAAAATCGTTTTAGCCTTCTTCGTAGGCAGCTTAGACCTACGATGCTCTTTCTCTTTAGGAGGCATCTGTCAAAAAAAAAAATGATTCACATATATGTTCACATATATGTTACCATAATAATTTCTATACTGGAACATTTGAAGGAATAAAAAACCATAAAATTCTGATATTCAAAAACAACCAGAAATTTAGGAGGCCAGCTGCACTATACAACGTGACTGTGAGTTGTGCAGTAACAATAAACAAGCAAAAATTTAAGAAATCCCTTCTTATCCTTATTTCCCTTTCTTTGTAGCTAAATTGCCCAATGGGTGTATGAATTACATTTATTATTAGCAAAGTAAAGCTTCAACTACAAAATGGACACAGTATAAAACAAAGAATAGCTGAAACCAGTAACCTAGACCAAAATATAAAGTCATAGTCATCAAATGGCGCACAATAATGAGCTGAAATTGATAGCCTGCAATGTCAATTACAGAAAACGAGACACAATATAATTGTCTCTGAAATTTTTCCTCCAACCTAACAATCTTATAAGTAGTGCCATTTACATAGCAAATGCAGTAGACCAGTGTGAAATTAAATAGATACAATAGATATAGTAAACTAGTGGCTACAAATAAGTACCACCAAAAGCGAAACACAATGACTTCACTAACTTTTAAAATAAACAAGTACACTAACTTTAGTCAATGTCGGCATCTTGATCATCGACATCCATATCAAGATCTCCTCATTAGAGTCAAGCTCGGACTCACAATTATCATCATCGCCGACATCCATGTCAACTTCATTATCAATATCAATGTTTGGAATTGACGTAACATCAACCTCTTCATCACTATGTGTTTGATCACGCAAGCAATCCATTTCTTCAATTTCAGTTATCTGCTCTATGTGTGTCATCTCTTCATCTTGATAAGGAATGTCATCGTCAATTTCATTCACCTCTATACGGCCTCTGGGCTTTGTTTTTATCACTGCACACCAACCGCGTTTGTCTCTCCTCATATCTGGGTAAGGTACATAATACACTTGTCTAGCCTTTTGTGCAATTATGAATGGATCGTAACGATCATAATGCCTGTTCATCTTGATATCTACAATGCCATATTGCGGATGAACTTTGGTTCCTCTATTCCGTCTTTGATCAAACCATTAACAATAAAACATGGCAACCCTGTGAGACAACATGTGATACGTTAACTCGTAGATATGTTGTATGATACCATAGAAATCATCTTCTCCTCCTTCTGTAACCCCTTTGACATAAACCCCACTGTTTATGATCTTTTTACCCTGAGCCCATGCTTGTGTGTGGTATTTGTACCCATTAATGAAGTATTTGTGCCAACTTATGGCCTTTGACTCTGGACCCCAAGCTAATGATATCAAGTTTGTGTCAGTCACACCATTTGCTTCATTAGTAACCTATACAAACAAGACATCCACAATGAGGATAGGAAGACAATTTATTTGCAATAGGCTTTTGGTCAAATGCTTACATAGGACCGAAACCATTTTGGGAATTCAGCAAAAATACGAGTTTGAGCCGAAGGATCACCTTCATTGATGGAGTTATATTGCAAAAAGTAATTGCCAAGAAAGACAGAATTGTTGTAAGTATATACTAGTAAATACATTGAGTGTGGGTTTAATGGTGTATTACTTACTCAATATATGGCTTAACCTCGATGCAATTGATGAGGATGTGTACATGTGCAGACCTCCATTCAAAGATCACCAACCAGTGAGCTTTGGATTGCCCACTAGGGCGCCCTAGTCCATTGCTAATTGACAAGTGTTGATGTGACATCGCCATTCAATCTTCTTTGCTTCATTACGTTGACTTTTAGCATACAAGTCAATCGTTTTGAAATAATGTGAACAAAAATATGTTGTCTCCCGTTGTAAGTAAGACATACATATTGAGCCTTCTACTCTAGCCTTGTTTTTCATTGACCGCTTAAAATCACCCATCATTCTACAAAGAAATGAGAATAAAATGGCTTATAATAAAGATATGACAATATAGACGGAGATAATTGCAGATATCAACGAATACCTTTCAAATGGATACATCCATCGGTATTGAATCGACCACCAAGCATTGCCTCGTGTGGGAGGTGAATTGGAAGATGCTCCATTGAATCAAAGAACCCTGGTGGGAAGATTCTTTCAAGTTTGCATAAGATTAATGGAATGTTTTCATTCAATTTGATCAAATCATTTTGGCTCAAATTATTACCGGCACAATCCCTTAAAGAATTGACTTAACTCGTAAGTGGTCTCCACACAAGGTCGACAATGAACTAAATGCAAATGGGAGCAAACACTCCATAAATACGTGATACCATGACTCTTCATCCCGCACATTTGCCCTCTATTAACATCTGCACATCTTGCCAAATTTGAAGCATACCCATCTGGCATCTTAACCTCCTTCACCCACTTCATCACATTCTTTGCCTCATTTGAAGAAAGACAATAATTTGCCTTTGGTTTTGTCATTTTTCCATTGGCTTTTGGAATCAACTCCAAGTCACTACGTTGGCATATGAGGGCCAAGTCCATTCTTGCTTTTTCATTGTCCTTTGTTCTGCCCTTAACATTCATGACTGTATTAAACACATTATCAAATACATTTTTCTCTATGTGCATGACATCTAGATTGTGCCTTAGTAAATTGTCTTTCCAGTATGGAAGATCCCAGAATATGCTTCGCTTTGTCCAATTGTGACTACGTCCATACTCAGGTAACTTATCAACTTTTCCATCTTCTACCACACTTGGAATTCCATATGATATCACCTGTCAGTATTACAGGAGGCCCATGTTTCTCAACCCTGTTTTTTGTAAACCTCTTTTTACTTCTTCTGAATTTGTGTTCACGTGGTAAAAATCGACGGTGGCAATCGAACCAAGAGTTTTTTCCCCCATATTTTAGTCTAAACGACTTTGTATCATCCATACATACAGGACAAGCCAATTTACCTTGTGTACCCCACCCAGACAACATACCATATGCGGGAAAATCATTAATTGTCCACATCAAGGATGCTCTCATTTGAAAGTTTTGTTTTTTAGAGATATTATAAGTCAAAACACCCTCACTCCACAACTGTTGCAGCTCGTCTATTAAAGGTTGTAAGAACACATCTATTTTTTCTTTCGGATTTGATGGTCCGGGTACGAGGCAAGTCAAAAACATAAATGGTTTAGTCATACACATTTCAGGGGGGAGATTATATGGGGTCACAACAACCGGCCAACATGAATATGGGGTTGTAGATGCCTGAATGTAAGGTGTGAACCCATCGGAACATAAACCGAGCCTTACATTTCTTGGTTCATTTGCGGTCTGGATACACCGCATCAAAATGCTTCCAAGCTTCACCATCGATGGATGACGTAAAATGTCCTGACCCGGATCTATTGTGAGAATGCCATCTCATTTCAAATTGCAGCCTCCGCTGATGCATACGCCTCTTTTCAACCTAGGAGTGATTGGCAAATAGAACATCCTCTTTGCTTTGGGAACATCGCTTGTACTTACCCATCCCAGCCTTACGGAACATACCGTGGTTCTTGACAAAACTTACATTGTCGCTCGCATCAAGTATCCTTGTAGTACAACATACACCCATTAACACAACAATCAATTTTTTGAGATTCCAAACCTAGCATTGACACCAATCTTTTTGCTTGGTAAATTTTTTTTGGCAATTTCTCCTTTGAAGGACACATGTCTCCCAACATACTTGCAATGAAATCAAGACACTTTTGAGGAATGTTCCAATTTGTCTTGCATGCCAACAATTTCACGCATATTGAAAGCTTTGACTCAGAAGCACCCTCATATATGGGCTCGTTTGCAGCAGTTAGCAAATCATAAAAGTCTTGAGCGTCAGCATTTGGGGGCTCTTCATGAATATCTTCCTCGTCTTCATGAATATCTTCCCCGTCTTCCTCATTACCCACATCACCCATACTTTGGAAGTCATACCTAGGCCTAAACGCATCGTCGACCATATGTTGCATTAGCGTGAACGGATCATCATATCCATTTGTCCACTACTACTAGGCACATTTACTGGGTGAACATGTGGCGCTTCTTCACCGTGCTCAGTCCAATACCAATAATTTGGTTTGAACCCAACACGATACAGATGGACCTTGACTTTTCTTTCAGACAATATGCTCCTAAACTTGCAAATGTCACAAGGACATCTGATTCCACCATTACTTGAAACTTCAGGTTGTACTCTAGCTTTCAGTATAAACTCTTCAACACCTTTTGCAAAGCCTGGTTTCACCCCTCCTCTACCAGGATAAAGCCTATCATATACCCAACTTCGATCTGGAGGGTAACCATCCATTTCTGAAATGTGTCACTTTTAGTAATCATAGTTTGATCAAATCCAATATTTTGAAGCACAAGTCTAGTTAAAAAAAAATACATGCAAAACAAATATCTAGTGAGAATTAAGATAAAAATATGTCATCTTCGAACTCCTCAAAAAAATCTTGCAGCTCTTCATCATTTGCATCTTCTCCATTGAAAAGAATGAAAAATATTAGGATGTTAGAATGCATGTTAAGATGTTAGGATGTTATATACGCCAAGTGAAAACCAAAGAATATATTTTACTTTCCACTTTCACAGCAACAGAAGTCCCTTTCAAGTCAGTAAGCTATCTATTTATAATATATAAAAACAGACCCGCGAATGCTAGCGATGACACTTCATCTCTTCCTATGCCATGTCACCTAAATATTGCCACATCAAAGATATTATAAGGTGGCACCTTCAAAAGCACAACCAACACTCTTCCTCTATTGGGTCTAACAGTCTAACTCACACAAACACCCATTCTATTTTCTTCTTTACTGTCCTTTATTGTGCCCACTCCATCACATAACGTAAAACCAGTCACCTGCCCATTCTTTGTCGATTAATTCTTATTTTTAATTGCCCTTTATTGTGCCTACTCCATTGCACAACGTAAAGACACTCATTTTTCCATAGAACTCAACCAATCAACACATCCATTCCAATATCAACAGAACATATCCATAGAAACTAACCAAAGATAATACCACCCAAGACACACAAAAATATCAAATCAGAAAAAGGGACAATCAAGGAAATCCATCCACCATGTTAAAAAAAAAAAAGGAAATCCATCCCCCGTCCACAGTTTTCAACTTGTGCCTCTTTCCACAGGCAAGGATTTTGTAAAACTGCACAACTGCCCAGGGACTACCGTAAACGCGACCAAGCCGCGTTCAGATCGATGCGTCAATATAGATGTATGCGTAAGTATGATTAATTTAAGACAAATTAAAATGCTACATTCAAGCTTTTAGAACAGTATCTATTTTTCCTCCCATGGAGTTTGTGCATTCTTCACACTTTTTGCTGGTTGGCAGTGAGGAAAGACCCACCGATGTTTTATATCCCAGGCTCTCAAAATATTTGTTTCATTATGAGTACATGTGGAGAGAAGCTTTTAATCAGGACCTCAGATGATTCTCATCACTCGACATTACTTAGATCTTTTATATTCTTGTTCCATCTATGAGGAAAAGGTTATTAATCTTCACTTGTCGCACATGTGTATTTAGGTGTATTTCTAAACACCTTGTCCCCTCAATTGTCATGTTATAAATTTGTACGGATTATAACAAATAACAACAATGAAAGCCTTTTTCCACTAAGTAATTAGGAATAGGATCATTAGCTATACTAATAATAATTTATTAGGTGTTAGGTGTATATATATTTCAAGAGCAACTCAAACTCGTATTAAAAAATTTAAGGGGTCAGGTACAACTAAATTTAAATTGATTTTTTGCATGTATAAGTGCATGCATAACAAATAATATTAAAGGGGAAGAAACTTCAACAAATCAATACGAAAGCTAACTAACAATTACAATAACAGTGCAGGGGAGCATACTTTTCTGGATGTGATATAGTATAAGCAAAGAGAAGGGGATCTCACCGTGTGAGAGGTGTTGCACCGTAACTACGTGAGTGAATGTGAGAGGTTTTGCAAGTTAATGTGAGACAAGGCAACTTTTGTTGTGGCACAGATGCAGGATTCCCACTTAACAATGGCACAATCAGCTCAGCAGGCTTTGCAAATTAAAAAGTATAAAAAAAGAATAAGAAAGAGAAACAAAAAAATAGTCAGAACCACTTCAATTTCTTTTTTTTTTTTGCCAAAGGCAAAAAGGAATTTTATTAATGATAGTGAACCAAGGCTCCAGGAAAGCTTAGTCCACAAACAATATACAGAGTTGAAATTGAGTTGATGAAACGATAATAACATAAGCTATGCCACTGCCTCCTAATTAAATTTGACAGTAACAATTAGGACAATGGCTCACACAATGAACTCTTACACCATAGCCTATGAATTGTAACTAATACCACTTCATCTTGTATTGAATTCACCAGCAGTTGTTGCCTTGCCACCTGCTTCTAAAAAATACCTCCCCTGCCCCTTATCATTAAGTTTGTCAACATCATGCGATATATGATAGAATTTATATAGACATCAGATAATCTCATCATGTACTTCACTAACACAATGACAATATCTTATCACTTCTAGACCACACATCATTTGATAAAATTAGATAATCCAAGTTCTATCTAAAATATAACTTCAAAAAAAATCGTTCAAGAATAACTGATGTGGGAATTGATGCAATTGCCCTTGGTTGTCCTTCACTTGAGGTTATTAATATCGCTTATAACTGAGAAAACAGAAGGCTAATTCGAGAGAAAGTTCATCATAGAGAAAGCATTCAAGAAGCTTGTATCTGTTATGCAATTTAGTTGTAGAAAGAAAACATTCAATTTGGTTGTATCAAGTAGCAAGTGGCTTGTATCAATCTGTTATGTAATGCAAATAACTCCTTTAGTATCAAGTATCCAAGTGCGTCATGACAATGCAAATAACTCCTTCAAGTGTCATAATAATGCTATCTTGAATGAATGCAGTTCTTTTTATTTAAGTGCCCTCTTAAGACTTTGATCAAGTGCATAGAAGATCAATTTCCAATTCAGTACAAAAGACTTTTGAATCTCATGACTTTTTCATTACAATTCAATACAAGATGTACAAGAGCTCTTTTGATTACAATTTAATACAAGACCAAATTCATATATGATACAATTTAATATAAGTAATACAAAAGGAATGGAGGAAGCCTCTAAACCTATGAAGACTGTACATGTAGGGAAAAAAAAAAAAACAATAAGCGACAGCGAAATTACAACTTCTTTGTCAAATTTTTTAACTTACAACTTGCTGTCAAATTCTTAATGCTGTAAACCCAATAGCTTAAAATTGCTTGGTACCAACTTGCTGTCAAATTTTTGGTTGCTGTCAAGTTGCTTCATAAATTTTCAGTTGTTTTAAACTCATGCTTTAAAATGCTTGAAATTACTAAAATGCTTTAAAATACTATCCAGGTCTAAACTTAGCCGCATGACCATAAAACTCCCAGGATTAGACACCATATCAAGAAGCCAAAATCTATCATTCAGGGAAATCTAACCAGAGACATTTAAACCTCTGGTATGAATTTGTTCGTCCTGAAGGATCAATATAATGCAAAGAATCTGGAAGGCGTGGATTTCCGTTTGAAGCTAGTAAACAAGAGGAGGTTAACCCATAAAAATGTACAGCATCCATGTCATCCCATAGATAACCAGCATGACAAATGAAAGTGTAAAACATGTCTTGTAAAGTTTATATTATTTTATAATCCTAAGGGTGGGGGGTTGCGGAAGAAAAAAATTGGAAGGATAAGGAGGGAGGAGGTCAACCTCAGACGTTAGTGAGCAGGGACAACAGGGCCTCAGGATTAGCATTTTAGGGAACCCACAAATGCCCCCTTAAGGCAGACTGGACACATCCTGACTCCACCCTACCATGCACACTAGTGGAAACTGGAATCTAAGCAATAGCAAGGACCGAGAAGGATGAATTTTTACTATTAACTTAAGCACTAGCTAACTGATAAATTGGACGATGGGAGTAGCTAAATAATAGTAAATTTATATTGAACTTCAGACTTCTAAACGCAATTGTAATCCTCTTTCATAATTAAAAATTATTGACACCTCATACTGTCAAAAAAATAACTTTGCAAGCCCAATCTTATGATGCAAGGTTATTGGAAAAACTAAGAAAATGTCATAATATATACATTAACTACATTAAAGGTCAAAAAAGGGTCCAGTCAGTGTAATACTTGCAAAAAATTTAAGGTTAAATAAATGATTTCATCTCATGTAAGCTTTCCAAGAAATAACAACGTCGATAAATTAAGCTATGTTGAGAATCTTAGTGACATAACACGTAAAAAGAAATTCAAGAACAATATTGAAAAACACTTCTTATGGATAAATTCTAGTGGCAAGACCGAATATCCTGCAATAGATAAATAGGGATTCGAATTAACTTAAATTTTACTAAAAGCAACCTAAACTTAAGAGTTAAGAGACTCATATAATCCAAATCCAAGAATGGAATAGGATATACAATTTGCAACTACTAATTACAGATCCTAAGATCACTAAAAACAAATTCCCATATTACAAATACGATAATCATAGATATTATTATACTATCTCATTCCCATCAATTGATCATTATAAACAACACATTGAGGAAAATATCTATCACGATCCAGAAAATAATTAGGTATACTAAGCTTAAGGATATATGAAGTACCAGAAATCAATGGCCACCATGAAGTTCAATTCAAATCCCCCAGCCAAGTAATCCAAGAAAGTATATTGGATATTTTCAGCAAATTTGTCCACAAATAGTCGGCCCTTTAATACCTGTGTTATAGTTGAATATGCTTTTAGGGAAAGATAGAGGAACTAATGATTGAAACAAACATTTAATATAATAAAACCTTGGTAGAGGAACTAATAATTTTCTGTCAAATTTTTGGTTGCTGTCAAGTTGCTTCATAAATTTTCAGTTGTTTTAAACTCATGCTTTAAAATGCTTGAAATTACTAAAATGCTTTAAAATACTATCCAGGTCTAAACTTAGCCGCATGACCATAAAACTCCCAGGATTAGACACCATATCAAGAAGCCAAAATCTATCATTCAGGGAAATCTAACCAGAGACATTTAAATAGATTGCAACCCAACACAATAGATTGCAATAAATTTCAAAGCTGCAGAAAATTCAGGGAAATCCAAGCTGCACAATAGATTGCAATAGATTGTAATAAATTCAGGGAAATCCAAGCTGCAGAAATTTCAAAATTTTCACCCAAATTTTGTCTAAAAAGGATTTTTTTAAAAACCCAAAAAAATGAGAAGCACCAAAAATAAGCAAAGAAGCAGAGAGTGTACCTTGTAACCTCCGTGAGTATCTACGCATCGGGGTTCAAAAATCAGTAATAGGGAAGGTGCTCGGCAAAGGGATTTGGTGACAGGTTGTTCTGCGATCTGCAGGTGGCGGCCTTGATGTCTTGACGGCGAGAGCGAGGAGGTAGCGAGGCGGCTTTGCCGAGCGTGGCGCGGCGGGTCAGATCTGTGGTGGGTTTCTCAGATTTCAACGGTTAATGTCGGCGACGCAAGGATTGCTCCTTAGATTCGTGCCGGAAGTGGGATCTGGAAGGAAAAGTTGGGCGGGATCTTGATTTGGTCCGTAGAGAAGGAAGAAGAAGCATCTAACTAAATCGAAGAGGTATTCAAAAGCTTTTGAATTTGAGAAGAAGACACAGCGATGGGGAAAGAGGGAGAGGTGCAATTTCTGTTACCGCGGCGAGGAAGACTAGGCGAGGAACGGAGGAAGGGTTGTAAGGATGCAGATCTGTGTGAACGGGAGGCAAGGAGTTAGTGAAAATCAAAACGGTGTGAAGATCAGAAATTTTGTGAGATAAAGTGAAAATCTGTGTGAAGATTACCGACGGCTTAGCCGTCGGTAAGGTTAAACATAAATAACAAAAAAATTTGGCGCCCAACCTGACTACTTAGCCGTCGGTAATTACAGACGGCCGATAAACCGTCTGTAATTACCGACGGCTAAGCCGTCGGTAATTTGGCAAAAAACATTTCGCGTGCAGGTTTTTTCCCGACGGCTTACCGACGGTTTAGCCGTCGGTAATTAAAAATTTAGCGACGGAGTCGGGGCCGTCGGTAATGTTCCGTCTGTAATTCACACTTTTCTTGTGGTGTGATGCTGCTGCTTCTACACCCAGTTGAGCTTGCGGGGGAGTATTAGAGAATACCTTCACTATAAGGTTTTGTACTCTAGCACGTAGGATATAGTTTCTCTATAACTGAATTGTATAGGAGCAGTTGGCAACAGTTGCCAGTTACTAACTGTCCAACGGTCAGCTTGGTTTAGCTCTCGGTGCTGAAGCACCTTTGATTGCGTAAAAGCAATCTTGTATTCTCTTGATCAATCAATGAAAAGAAATTCATAATTTATAGTTTATAGTGTTCTGTTTTCTTCTCTTCTCCAAACTCACAGAGATGAGTTTATGGTTTTCTATCAGTGTTCAACGGTTTCTTTGTAACGTTAAGGATTAGGTGGATAATAGTTTATTTTTATGCGCAGAAAATTTGAATTCCTTATATTTTACCTTCAATTTTGACACCAAGAAGAAAATTCTTATACTTGTAATTTCAAATTGTCTCATCCACCTTTCTAGAAATTCAAAGCATTTGAAGGGATTCCATTCCTTGAAATTCCAAGTGGTCCAAACAATGCGTGTGATATAATGAATAGTCATGGTAACTTGATTCCACTATCTATATTCTTGTGAAGTGATTGGAGTCACACTTGACTGCGGTGATCCACGACACACATATATACATGTCTCGTTGCTTAGGATTGTTTCATTACAAACATGATCTTCTTGAGATAAATTTTTTGGCACGTAAGGTGGGGCATGACTTCATCAGCCGAGTATTTGATATTTAAAATTCAAGATTAAATGAATGGTAATTAAAGAAAGTGGAGGCACAAAGGACACATAATTGAAAAACAATTGGAGATTATGCTAGAGGCTTATATTTAGAGACATGATGGTAGTTGAGCTTAAGTGATATGCCACAGTTGGAGCAAGAAGGTTGCTAATGATGACACTAACACTGTATGATTCTCAATTGCTTTTTTGATCCCAAGCCATTAGCATTTGGTTGGTTCTCTATCATTTGGCTTGACCAAGATGCAGCTCAAGTGGAGCGTCCTGGTCCCAGCAATGGGTTAACTTATACTCCCTTCGTCCCATAATATATGTTATATTTACAAAAAATAATTGTCTCAAAATATATGTCACTTTCAATTTTTAATGCAAAATTAAATATTTATTTGTCAATTATACCCTCAAGTACTCCATTTTATATTTATGACAATAATTAATATATCAATAGTTAATGGGGTTAATTCGGTAAAATTATCACTCTTTTTTTTTATTTATTACTTTTTCTTAAACCGTGTGATTTGATCAATTGTGACATATATTATGGAATATAGAGAGTATTGTTTTTTTTTTTTTTTTGGTTACAAGTATTGTTTATCTTTTGCTAAGGAAAACTGCATGACATGATTGGTAAGCGATTTGTAATATTACTGTATTTTGATGAAATTACAATTCACTCTTCACCAGGATGTTTTCTATTGATAAAAAAAGTGTTCTGTGGTCTCATTGTTATTCTCTTTCTCATTTACTGGTTACAATTTGGAAAATAACGATTTTTTATATAAAGCGGCGTCAAAGAGATGTAAAACTGAAAAAACTTGTTCCTGATCCAAGCTTTTCCCCGACCCCCGCCCCTGATACACACGTTAAGGATATTGTTCCCAAAAAAAAATTTCGTTCTCAGAAAAATCTAATCTAATGTTTGGGTACTAAAGTTATGTGTTGTTTTTTTTTTGTTGACATCATGTATTGTTTTCATTTAGTCGCACCTTTTTTTTTTACAGGCATTTAGTCGCATCTAGTAATCTCATTGTATTTTTTTTTGTTGGTACAAAGTAATATCATTGTATTATCACAAATTTATCGGACCATATCAGTTTTCAAAATGACAGTTAATGTATGACTATTTGGCGACAAAGTTACTCGTTTCTTTTAAATTTTGATAGAATTGATTAAAATAATTGGTTTTTAAAAAAATTAAGTTTTAAAAAATTAATTCGTGTTTGATAAAGATATTTTAAAAGTGTGTTCAAAAAAATTGATTTCGTTTGGATGTCAAAAGTAGAATCACTTTTGATGATTAAATATAAATAATTTTGTGGGTTTTATACCTAGAATTGATTTTATTCAACGTAAAAGCTAAGAAATTCTTGCTTCCAAAATAATTGGTTCTAGCTACTCAATCAATTTTATCCACCGTGATTTTGCAATCCAAACAAATGAACAGTGATTTTCAATTATATTCGCCTTATTTTTACTTCCAGAAGTGATTTTAGACTATCCAGAATCTAAACCAAACGGGCTCTTAATGTGCCCGTAATGATTACAAATGGATTTACTCCAATTTATATGTAAGTGTAAACTTTTTTACACTGTCAACTAATCATAAATTGTCATATCATTAAAAAAATTTACTTTAATTATAACTATCTTAAAAGTCACACATAAGATGATTTGTGATTTGTTGACATTGTAAAAAATTTTACACCAACAATTCATTAAAATTAAACTCACTATAAACTGACAAAGTTTCAAATAATTTTAAAATTTTTCAGTAAAAAAAATAAATAAATTTTATAAATAATTATAAATTTGATTTTTCTAACGGGTGCAACCTTGAACACTATAAAGATCATTAATTGTCCATTTTTTCTTATTAAGTACTCAGTTTTCTATTTTGTGAGTAGAGCGAGATTATATAAATGTGAATCTGTAAAATAAATAAGAAAGTTAGTAATTAATAAAAAAATAGACAATTAATAATCCTTATCGTGTGCAAGGTTGCACACGTTAAAAAAATCGTTGTAAATTTAATATACTCAATAAAATTTTAAATTTAAGTTATTCCTGATTTAAGTTGATCTCTAACACCCGTGTGTGTAAATATATGATCTATTATGTATTTACATAAGTTAACTATCGTAATTACCACATGATAGAATCTCATTCATTCACTCTAAAGTATTTTTCCCACCTTTCTTTTTTCTTTATTAAGAAGTTCTTTTATGCCACCTGTGTTTGCTCGAGTGTATCTCTGGCTAATTAGTAAGAAAGTAAGTTGGAATAGAATGGGCGCTTGTAAAGTGAAAAGGAATTGTGAGGACAAAATTAATTTTTATAAATTAACAATATTGTTAATTTATAAAAAATTTCAAGTTTTTTGTTTAACAGTTAACAGTTTTCATGAGTTCAGAAGGCATCACATAATACAGCCCATAGGAGACAGATATGTAAGATGCTTATGATCATCTCATATTTATGTACTAGTATGAGCATAGGCCTCAGACACCCAAAATGCATGACGTCAAATGCCTGTGCAGCCAAATACCTAAGCAAGGCATGAGCTCTAATTAACATGCTTGCAGTTCGCACTAACATTTCTTTCTATAGGACAAAAGTTTATAATTCAAATATGAGATTAAGGAAGTAAGAACTTCTGTTATTTGATAAATTTCAAGAAAAAGACAGAATTTCGATTTTGCAGCATGATAGAAAATAAGTACTCTGACACGGAGATACCCCTACTTTTCCGAAAGTTTATTTCTGAGGATTAATTTTTTTTTTTACTCATTTTGTCGTCTGAAAGTTAATTTCTCGACAATTTGTGTCGTCAGCAAATAAACTTCCGAAAAAGATGTGGTGTATTATCAATACTCAAGGTGTTACTAGTTTCACCCATTAATTAATTCCCAGCCTTATGCACATGTTAGGCCTGCAAAGAGGCCCTTTTTGGGTCCTAATTAAAGAAGCCTTGTAAAGCTATTGGTTTTTTTTACCAAAAACACTATTGGGTTTTCTTTTCGTAAAGCCAACTTCTTTACCAATCTTATTGGGCAAATGTAATTAACCCCTCCCCTTTTTAATTTTGACACCTCCCCTCCCCTAAACTAAAATATTTCTACCCCTAAAAAAATAATCAAACTAATCCTCTTCCCTTTCCTCACCACCACCACCACCACCATCTCTTCCATGACCACTCTTTCCACAACCTCTCACCTTCATTTGCCGCCGAAAAATCCAACCCCACCATCTCCCATGTTCACTGTCACCGTCTCCACCCATCTCTCACATTCACAATGTACTCACAAATGTTAATTTTTTTATGTTTTTATACATCCTAAAATATTATTTTCGGATTTTCCAAAATTTAGATTCCGAATGTGTTAAAATTAAAATTAAGAGGGGTTAATAACATAGCCCCTTTTATTGCCATTTCTGGGCCATATTTCCTTGTTCTTGGACCACCTACGGTTGATACATATACTTTCACTAAAAACTGTAGCACACGTAGACTTTTCAAAAGATATCGAGTTTACGATCTTCAAGAACAAAGAGAATGCCGTGATAATTAGTTGGAAATTTCCATCTCTATCTTTATCTCTATTATATACAAATCAAATTAACCTCTTTGATTATCTTCCAAATGGCAACCTCTAGGAGAATTAGCAATAAATAATACTTATGTGTCATCTTTAAAAAAGGAAAATTGATTAGGTGGTTTAAAAAATGTGACTTGGAGCAATAAAATAGCAATTATGTATCGACCATGTTTTTTGCAAAAAAAAAAATTAAAAATTAAATCTCTATCTCTATTCTCTATTATATACATTTAGGAATAGGTAAAATCTTACACACCCCAGGGTTTCAATGGGTAGCATACCCAAGTGAGGTGAATGTACACTTGTATCCTACATGGCAGACCATTAAAAAGATGCAAACAATTTTTTACTTTTCTATATTAGACACTCAACGTTTTAAAATTATAGATGCATCCCTACATGGTTTACATTGCAATTCATTAATATTTCTCTCTTCCCAAAGTGCTCTTTTCATTCCTTTCGTCTTCCCCCTTCTTTGTAATTCCTCTTCTCAGTTTTTTTGTTTTTCTCTGCAATGAACTCAAAAAATACCTTCTCAATCAGGTTTATCGTTGTTGGTGGTGTCAGGTTCAATAGAAATACATATTACTGGAACGATATTCTAGTTTTCTAGAATATGATAACCAGAATTCATATTACCGGAAACATGTGGTGTTGTCATGCATACTTAAGCAATACATGTTGAAATACATAATACTGAAACAATATTCCAATTTTCCAGAATATGATAACCGAAACTCGTGGGTTTCAAAAGATTCAAATTTTCGATTTGAAAAATCTCTCAAATGGTTGAACGATTTTAAAAAGTTCCAAAGGGGTTCTCTTAATCGATAATTCACGAACAACTTGCCTAAAAATGGCTGCATTTCGTCGACCCGATAACTAGAACGTGATGGGTTTTCTCGCGGGTCAGTCGTGACCCATTTTGTAGTGCTGGGCGAAGAAGATGACTATCCCACCTACTTTTTATGATGACTTTTTATTTTATATTTTTCCACACATCAACAAGTAAATGTGTGGTGTTGTGATGGTTTTCGTCCTCAGTTAATAATGCATGGTACACGGTTCGAATCTTACTGATAGTTTTTATTTAAACATTATTTTGCTTCTAAAAATACAATAAAGAGGCAAAGCATTGGCTACCAAGATTCGAGCTCGGGTTGCAGCATATACAAAATTTGGCATTACAACTACAGCACTAGAGAGATGTGGTGAAGACCGACTAGTACATATTATCAAATAATATTAATGCAGTAAGCATTATATCTATGAATATAAAAAACTTTGTTTTTCCATTCCAAAATTATTATCTAAAAGTATAGTTATATCGGTGTATTTTTTTGAAATTTTTTGAAATATAAAAACTTCAATTGAACTATGGTTTGGACCCAACCCACTTGGTCTTTCAACTGTATGGGTCTCATCCAACTGGACCAGAGTTAATCATGTGAAGCCCAACAGAACCCAAGTCTCATCCTGTTGGGCTCAATCCACCTACCCTTCAACTGCATCGGCCCGACCCGACTAGATAAGAGTTAACCATATGAAGTCCAACATGACCCAAGTCTCGACCCGTTAGGGCCCTACCCACTTGGCTTTTCAACTGTATGGTTCTGGCCTAACTGGATCAGAGTTAACCTTGTGAAGCCCAATAGAATCAAAATCGCGTCCTGTTGGGCCCAACCCATGTGGCCCGTCACTATATGTGCTTGAACCAAATAGATCAGAGTTAACGATCTGATGCCCAACAGAAGCCACGTGAAGCCCAACATCACCAAAGTATCATCTCGTTGGGCCCAACCCATCGGGCCCTTCAACTGAATAGGCTTGACCCAACTAGATTGGAGTTAACAAAGTGAAGCCCAACAGAACCTAAGTCCCATCTCGTTGAGCCCAACACCATTAGGTCTTACAACTATATGAGCATGGCCCAACTGGATCATATCCCACTGGGCCCAACCCACCTGACACTTCAACTGCATGGGTTTGATCCAACTGTATTAGAATCAACCATGTGAAGCCTAATAAGACCCAAGTAAAGCCCAATAGGACCCAAGTTACGTCTCGTTTGGGCCTAACCCACTTGGTCATTCAATTGTATTAGTGTGACCCAAGTCCCATCTCGTTTAAATCAACAGAGGATGAACCATGGTTACTATCTTATGGGTTTCTTTGTGTACATATTTACTTCCCACATAAGTTTTTGTTATATTTGTATAACTAATTAGGACAAAATGTCATATTGCTTTTCTTTTAATTCCCACTTGTTCTTTCAATTGTATGGGTCTGACCTAATCGGTTTGTAGTTAACCGTGTAAAGCCCAACAAGACCTAAATACCGTCTTTTCTGGGACCAACCCACTTGTTCTTTCAACTGTATGGGCCTGACCCAACTAATTTGTAGGTAACAATGTGAAGCCCAATAGGGCCCAAGTACTGTCCTTGGGCCCAACACACTTGTTCTTTCAACTGTATGGTTTGACCCAACTGGTTTATGGTTAACCATGTGAAGCCAAAAAGGACCCGAGTACCATCCTGTTTGGGCCCAACCCACTTGTTCTTTCAACTGTATGGGCCTAACCCAACTAGTTTGTAGTTAATCATGTGAAGCCCAACAAGACCCAAGTATCATCCCAATTGGGCCCAACCCACTTGTTCTTTAAACTGATAGGCCTGACCTGTTTGGGCCCAACACACTTGTTCTTTCAGCTGTATGGGCTTGACCCAACTGGTTTGTAGTTTTTTTTTGGTCTAGTACATATGATAAAGAGGGGATGGGAAGTGGAGCGGTACGGGTTCGAACCCTGTTCGCAGCGTCCACATAGCTCTTACGTATGTTTTACCACAAGCTATGCTCTCGGGACCAATCGGTTTGTAGTTAACTCTGTGTGTGTGATGTTTGAAATATTGTAATGTATATAGTTAGGGTCTGATTGATTTGATTTTTAAAAATTGTTTTCTGTTTTATAAAACTTAACAAAGAACAAATTTTGTTCTTCTTAAATTTTTGAAAACAGAAAACTGTTTTTAAAAAGTATAATCAAACAAACCCTTAGTAAGTTCGTATTTTGTAAATCTCATTTCAACATTTTCAGTAAGCCTTATTAAAATTATTTGGTACAAGGATAAATTATTGCAAATTTATTGCTTATAAGTTAACTACTTTATATATACGTGTATACCGAAACTATATAAATTTAGAAATCAAATTTATAAAATTAGTTCAAAACAAAATTTAAAAGCATGTTGTAACTCAATTTTTACCAATTCATTCCTTTTATTTTTATTTTTGTATATAAAAAGTTTTTACAAAGCACATCTCAGCTACTTCTCTAGAACTCTTTCTTTTTAATTTGTTAAAAATGAAAAAATCAAAAAATAATACAAAAGTTTTTTGTGCACATTTCTAGCCGACATATTATTGTCTTTTTTGGGCCCAATTACAGCAAATACACAAAAATAAAAAATAGAAGATACAAAAATAAAATACAAAATTACAGCAAATAAAGAAAACAAAAATTCAAAAAAAAAAAAGAAAAAGAATAAACGAATCGCACGATCCACTGCGAGCAAGCAACATAGCAACAACATAGTCTTGCATCAGTTGCTTGCTTTCAAGAATTGTTTGCACAAAATGAGGTTTGGCCCCTCTGCTATCTATGTGGCCTCTATGCTCCCCTCCTGCACCCAAAAAGCAAATATTACTTCATAAGTGATAGAGGCAGACATCATGGAAGGAAAAAAAAAAGTGAAAAATGAAGTCGTCTTTCATATAAGGGGAATAGGATAGATACCGCTTTGTTAATGATAAAGGAAGATATAAAGAAGATTTCTATTACTTTGGCACACTAGATACAAGAATATGATCCTCTATTTATACTAGAACTAGAGTGACACTTTGGCTATTTCTCATAATTGTTTCACTCACAACTTAGTGCCCTATTCAATGCTTATTTTTTTTGATGGGGTGCCCTGCCTCTAGAAAATGCCATTGCAGCAAAAAACAGACTTTGAATCAACAAACAAAAAAATACATATTGAATGGAGCTTTGTTGGTCATAAACATTCTTATGCTGTCACCATTTTTGGTATTAATCAATGCTAACTAATGCTATGTTCTTGGGACTGATTTTGGTCAATTTATGTTTAATTAAACAAACACCATTTTGATGTTAAGAATACAACACTAAAAACCTTTATGCTTTAAGAGGTTAACTCCTATCCCTAAGACTCCACGTAACATTGTATTACACTGAATTGTAATCTCTCATTCTTCACTTCATTGGGCTTCTTCTAACATTTGGTCATTTTGGCCAAACTTTCAGTTCATTATTTTAGTCTATAAACTTATAGTGTAAGCTTAAGCAACTGTGGCGATGCAGGAGAACAAAATTTATACATAATTTTGTGATAAATCTGTGAGTGAAGAACACGTGAAGCCCTTTTAGCATTGGTTTAGATTTCACATGGTAAGGACACAATCTAATGTGTGTTATGTCAAAAATCAAGTCAGAAGTTCTTAGAAAAACATACTTGCAATGTTAAAACTTCAATTTCTGGATCTAGAGTCACCACTCTGTGGAGGGCACTACTTAACCAGCACCTCCAGTCCAAGAGTTAGCCTCGCAGCTATACTTGTGGGGATACTCAATTAAAGACTTGTTAGTTTTACTCAAAGTTGATCAAAAATAGGAAATCCCACTAATTAAAGGTATATGAAGATTTACATAGGAATTCTAGTTGCATTAAAACTAATGATGAAATAAAGAAATGCAAACCACTAAAGATTAACTTAGAAACAAAACAAAGGCAAATCATACTTGGTTCCACCTTTGCATGACATTGGAATACAAAACTTACCTGTCAAACAACAGGCTTAGGAGCACAACGCTAAAGGATCACTATATCTCTCCTCAAAGGCCTACCAGTGTCATCCTTGCGCTCAGGTTTTTCACCACACTGCCCGTATTCACTTCCACCTGACATCAATTATAATTTCTCTTAGCATCAAATAAGAAGGGCCTGATACAAATATCAATATCAATAATAACCAGCCCCACACCAACAGTAACTATGATAATAACAGATCTAGAGGGTGTGGGAGTCCTCCTCACCTTAGAGCACCCACAATGGAAGGTGTCTTAACCAAATGTCTTAGCCCAAATGAGTGGGCTCAAATTGATTTTTTATGCCAAATCAGTTATAGATACCCAATGGCCTTTTTTTATCCAACGCGGTATCTTAAGTTGAAACTCATTAAAATATGTTTAATTTTTAATCCAGCAGAACGTTCGAGAGTGAGAGAGACATTTCAATCAGAAACGTTCGAGAAAGAGACACCCTCGTTCCACCGCCTCACCTCGTCTCACCGCTCCACCGCCTCACCACGGTGCCACCGCAGCGGCTCATCTCTCTGGTCTGACCATCGTTTCGCGACTCTGGTTCATCTCTCTCTCATCTCACCCTCGTTTCGCGACGGCGGCAGATCTTTCTCTCGTCTCAATCTTGCGTCGCAGACCCGTCTCACGGCGGCGGCGCGGCGCAACAACGGCGCCTCACACCCTCACTCATTGATCTCGTCCAGCACCACCACCAGAACTCGTCTCTCGTTCCAGATTCGCCGCCAACCGGAGCTCGCCGCCATGATCTCCTCCAACCAGAGCTCGCCTTCATCTCTTCAGATTTCATCCTTATCTTCAACAATCGCACAGATCTCACCCTCAAGGCACCATCTCCGGTCAAGGATCTTCCTCTACTCTTCTGTTTTCTTTTTAATTTTTTTTTTCTTATTTTTTGTGTTTTTGATTTGTGAAACATTATAAATCACAGATTTATTTTTTGTGTTTGTGAAATGTTGAATCTGTCTGTTGTTGTAAATCACAGATTTATTTTTCTGTTGTTGAATCTGTCTGTTGATCAACGATCTGAGGAGAGAGAAACAATGGTTTTTTAATTTTAACATACAGGATCCATTTATAGCTGCTGTATCAAAAATTTTAGACACTTTGCTGCTAGATAGATGCTCTCCAACGCCAAAAAATTTAAGCCACTCTTCCACGTTGGATAGATGCTCCACAAGCTGCTAGCGCTGTGGATGCTCTTAGGAATAATCTCATTGATTATTCCTTCACATGGCATCCTCACATGAAATGCATATTAATTAGTTCTCTAAGCATAATAATCTCGTTGACGTGGTTAATTTCAAGCATTGTCGGCACTCAGCAAGGATGATGTGTCACACACAATTAAAAATCGTCATACATGACAACTAATGCACATACCCGTTTTAAAAAACATAAATTTGTGTAATATTATTTCTTCTATAAATTTTTTTTTTTGGTTACAAAGGAAAAGGGGGAACCAAAAAACAAAAACAAGGCCTACGGCCTGACAAAAGAAACTCCCATGGCATCCGCCATTAATAAACTATGCAGCTCCGTAGGAGGAGATGTCAGAACAACCAGTGAAACATTCTCTCGAGCGCCCATCTTCGCCAAAAAATCAGCACAATGATTGCCCTCCCGCAGCGTGTGGTGAAGCTGAACATCCCAATTCCGACTGAGCATGCCTCGAATAATAGCAATCTCATTCCCCAATATGTGGAAGTCTTGATCACCATTTCTAATAAGCCCAATAGCATGAAGAGAATCAGAATAACAAACCACCTTATTGACACCCATGTCCCAACAAAGAGCAAGGCCGTGCAAAAGAGCCTTGATTTTTGCATGAATGATATTTGAGTGGCCTAAGGATCCATAAAACCCGCACAAGAAATTACCTGAGTGATCTCTCATCAGACTCCCGAAGCCTGCCATCCCTGGATTAGTAATGGCACTCCCATCCACATTTAAGGAGATACAACCCTCGATCGGCTTGACCCAAGACACCAACCTTGGCAACATATGATTGTTGGTGCTATCATTCCCATAGGCTCTCATGGTATCCCGACACAAAGACTGCGCTTGCAAAGCAACCTGCGACCCCTACATTTGCGTGCCCTCAAACATGAGCTTGTTCCTACTACACCAAATCTTCCACATAGCACAAAGAACAATCACACCATGCAACATAACCCTATCACGAAGCCAGTCCAAGAAAGCAAGGTTATTAACCGACAAAACAAACTGAGCAGGAAGACAACGCTGCCAAACCTCAATAGCTGAACTACAAGCAAACAAGCAGTGAATGATAGATTCATTCGGAGTACCACAAACTGGGCAACTAGGATTGATGGGAATGTGCCTCGCCGCCAACACTCCTCTAGTAGGGAGCGCAGAATGGCAGAATTGCCACGCAAAAAACTGGATGTTAGCAGGGATTTTGAGCTTCCACAACCAACCCCACCCTGTATCTAGCTGCATGGCCTGTTGCTCCTCCCGCAACCAGCTGTAGGCACTTCTGGTTGAGTAGATACCAGATGCACCCGGCTTCCACGTCCATCTATCATTCACGCCATCAACCAAGGTCGGATTTAAGCTGGAAATCTGTGCTTAATATTGTCCGGTAAGGAGGTATACAACGAACTCAGCCGCCACTGACCATCTTGACACACATCTCTGATCTGAAGATTAACATCATGAATATCCACTGCCCAAACCAAGTCACACAGCCGCGCTTTGGTCAGCCAAGGCTCGTACCAGAAACTAGTTGCACCATTCCCATGCTTGATTTGAAAACCATCCTCTAGCAAGGCCATCGCTTTAACAATGGCATCCCACATTTTTGACCCTTTCACCTTAGTAGACCCAAATAGATTGTGATTCCTGACATATTTGGAATGAAGCATAGAGACCCATAGTTTGTTGGGAGAGTGAATCATATCCCAAGCAAGTTTACCCAGAAGCACCACATTTTGTAAGCGAGCAATCCGCACACCCAACCCTCCATTCTTCTTAGGCCGAGTAAGAGTGGTCCAATTGACCATGTTCATACCTCTATCATTATTTCCTCTCCATATAAAGTCCCTAGCAAGCCTATCCAGCTGATCACACACACCCTGGGGGTACCACTGAATCTGCATACCATAGGCGGGAATGGAAGAAAGCACAGCATTAGTGAGGGTTATCCTACCAGGCTTATTAAGCAATCTACCTTTCCAGGAAGCCAGCCTAGACGTGACCCTGTCTAAGACATCATTAAACTCAACCTTCTTGACTCGACTGTGAATGAATTTGAACCCCAGATACTTATCAATGGTAGTGGTGAATTGCATTTGCGTTACCTGAGTCAATCTCAGTCTTCTAGTTCTCTGGACCCCAGCAGAGGCGAACAATTTGGATTTCTCCACACTAATCTTGAGACCAGACATAGCACAAAAGTCATCAAGAACCTTTTTGACCACCCGGGCTTGAGCCACAGTAGCCTTAGTGAAAAGTAACACATCATCCGCAAAGAAAAGGTGAGAAACCATGGGGCCATCCCTAGAGATTTGGATAGGCACCCACTCACCCCCTCGAACCGCCTCCTGAATCATTTCCCCCAGCCTCTCCATACAAAGCACAAATAAGTACGGCGATAAAGGATCACCTTGGCGCAAGCCTCTCCTAGGATTGAACCCCTCAGTCTTACTACCATTCCACAACAAGGAAACTGAGGATGAGGATATACCATGCATAATAAGAGATATAATAACTTGAGGAAAACCGAACATCTCCAAGGTCTCCCTCAAGAAGTCCCAATTCACCCTGTCATAAGCTTTCTCTAAGTCCAGCTTGAACACGAGGTCTCCCTTTTTACTCTTCTTTTTGGCCAAATGGTGAATTATCTCCTGCAAGACAATCGCATTATCCTTTGTACTCAGGCACAGGATAAAGCTACTTTGCAAAGGGCTAATAATACTATCAAGATAAGGTCGCAACCTGCCCACCAAAACCTTAGAGATTAGCTTATAAATCACATTACATAAGGTAATAGGTCTAAATTCCCTAAAGGACATAGGATGGTCCCCTTTAGGAATTAAGACTACTAGGGTCTCCGTAGCTTGAGTATCAAAACTACCAGTAGCAAAAGCACTTTTCACAAAATGCCACACGTCATCCCCCACCTCATTCCAAAACATTTTAAAGAAGATAGGTTGGAACCCATCCGGACCTGGGGCTTTATAAGACTTCATGCTTATAAGGGCTTTATAAACTTCCTCTTTCAAAACCGGCTTAACCAAATCACCACAAGCATCTATACCCAAAGAATTACGGATCATCCCATGGGTGTCTGTGTTACGCACTGTTGTGGTACCAAAAAGCTCTCTAAAGAACCTCACTGCTTCTGATTTGAGCACTTCCGGCTCGGTACACCAAACCCCAGATGGTAAATTAAGCCCATGAATTTTGTTGCGCTTCCGCCTAATCACTGTTTGGGCATGGAAGAAGGCGGTGTTACGACCACCCAACTTAATCCACTTCTCACGAGACTTCTGGTACCACATGGTCTCCTCCTGGAAAAGAATCTCCTCATACTCACTAAGCAGCTGTTTTTGCAGCAGAAGCAAACTGGCAGAGTCAACTGTTTCCAAGGAACGTTGAATTCCCCTACGAGATTCCAACTTCCTCTTTCTAACAAAAATATTCCCAAACACATCTTTATTAAAAGTCAGGGAGTCAGTAGATACCTGGTGAAGAGCAGTGATGACATCACTAGAATTCTGCCAAGCCTCCATAACCACTGCAGGATAATCTTTATGAGTGCACCATTCGGCCTGAAACCGGAAAGGGCGCTCATGATGAGTATGATCCACGTGACAACACCTCAACAACAAGGGGTTATGATCTGAATGCCACTTAACCAGGTGCTCAACTGTAGCTTCAGGAAAATTCAACCGCCACCTGTAGTCACACACCCCCTATCCAATCTCTTAGAAACCAACCGGTTACGCCTCTTCCCCTGCCAGGTAAATTGAGACCCAAAGAATTCCAAATCAATCGTATCACACATATCTAGCATTTGAGAGAACTTCTCGGCCTTGGAAATAAGAAAAACACCCCCACGCTGCTCTGACGGGAGCAAAATCTCATTAAAATCACCAATCATTGCCCAAGGCATTAGAACATTACTGCGAAGATTTTTTAAATAGTCCCAAAGCTGGCATCGAGGAGAGTACATAGGGCTGGCATAAACCCCAGAACAGGCCCATGAAACCGCCCCCCAAGACACCGAAAGAGTAATACACTGTGGCATAGTGTCCACCACCGTGTACACTAAAGAGCTACTTTTATTAGCCAGGGCCCAAATACCACCCGCAAAACCACAGCACTCCTCAACGGCAACACAAGCATAACCCATTCTATCCCAAAAACGAGCTGAGCTATTGAAAGGGACATGAGTTTCAAACAAAAACACTAAGTTCGGCTTGAACCTTCGAGCGAGCTCTTGCATATGCTGATTGCTCTTCTTACTCGCGAAACCACACACATTCCAAGCAAGAATTGACATATTTTGGAAACTATCCATTAAAACAAATTTGTAAAGGAAAAGGAACCTGAACAATGGATCAACCTTGAAGCAATTCCGGTGTTTCATCCACCATGATCTCTTCCTCAACATCCTCCTCACTCTCCTCCTCCATGTTAGAGTTCAAACCGTCATCCTTCCCCAGATCACCACCCCTCCCAGGATCAGGTGGTTTCAGGTCCTCATGCTCACCCATTTGCATGGTAATATCAACGCCATATTTACGTAAGTTGGCGTGAATTTGTTCCATGTCCAAAGACTTGGTCAATATAGGAGTTATTTCATGCAAATTCTTCCCCTCTGTCGTGCCTTTTGATGCCTTAGTGATGCCTCTCCTATGATCACGTGGTGCACTATTACTTCCCCCAGCTATCTCACGTGTGTTGCTTAGCACCATGGGCCCCTTCATTCTCTCAATTACAATCGGTTTATCCGTTTCTTTCCTCGGACGTTTTTTCCTCTCCCAAACCTTCTCTCTCCAAGTGTCATTAATGCCTGGATGGAAATTAACCCCTTCCATATTATCATGTAGCGAATCTTGCGCAATACCCTTCCCTTTATCTTGCAACACGACAAAAGGATTTGGCCGATATTTGTTTTGATATTCAAACCGATAGCCACCAGCTTTGGCCTGATTATCCGCAACAGATTTTGTCCTACCCTTTCCTTGCCTATTACTTTTCTTAACTGCAATCCAATCCCCATGTAATTCGCCCCAACCGTTATCTTCGGGATTATCTTGCCCAGGTTTAGGGTTTGCGTGTGAAGGCTCTCCTCACGACCCGATCGCCACACGACCGCCGCCACCAATTCACCAGGTTGTTGGGTGCGACCCACACCCTTAGTTCACCACTACCCGGCTCATTGGTTGCCGCAGTGGTGTCTTCATCTTCATGCAATTTCTACCAAGGTGTCCAAACAATCCACATTTGTTACACAGCAAGTGAAGGCCATCATATTCAATGTGATACCATTTATTGCGAAACCAGACTTTGCCCACCACCGGTTGCTCAAGATTAATCTCAACGCACACTCTCGCAAATTTTCCACGAGAGGCATCGATTGTTCTGATATCAACCCGTACCGGATTCCCAACAGCTGTTGCCAAAGCTGTCAACACATTCTCATCATAGTACTCCATACCCAAACATGGAAAGCGTATCCAGACCATTGTCTTGTTGATGGTTACCTCCGAAGCCACGAAGTCAGCCTCCCATGGTCGAACCGCCACATAATGATCAAAGATCATCCATGGACCGCCTCCTATAACCTTCTCTCGATCAGCTGCCATATCAAACTTAGCCATGAAGAACCCATGGCCTATATCCACCATATCCATCCCTCCCGCAAGTCTCCATGCAGACTTCAGCCTCTCCCTCATAGCAAAATAGCCAATCTGCTTCCCTAGTAGTGTCACAGTGACTGCATCTTTCCATGGCTTCCGCAACTCCTCCAACAGCCCTTGATCAATATAGCAACGTGGCTTCAATCGATCCCCATTATCCCATTCAATCGTAAACAACTTCTCTGCTACTAAATCAATCTTTTCTCTTCTGATAGGTACCCCCTGCTCTCCAAGAAGCTTATCTCGGAACGTTAGTTTACTCTTCCCAGCCCCACCACCGCCGTCCGGCGGTTTGGGGGGTGGCACTTCCTCACCTGCGCCGCTCACCACTCCCTCCATGTCACCCATCAGTTCTTCTATAAATAGTCTAACGGAATAATTGTAAATTGAAGAAAAAATAAAAATTTGTCTTGACAATTTTAAATGGTTTCAAAACTTATTTATTTTTACATTTAATTGACATAATTTCAGAAAATGTTAGGCAAATTTTTAAAAAGGTAAAATAGTTTTAAAATTGCAAATTATAATTTTTTATTTTAATTTACGAACAAAATATTAAAACGTTAACAATTATAATATTTGTATTAAAAATTAAAAAAATATATCAATTATGTATATTGTAGATAAAATTAAAATAAATACAAAAAAGACAATATAAACCCTTTATTTTATAAGTACTGTGACAAATATTGAAATAAGCCAAATTGTCAATGTTTGACAAAACATTAAAGAGCAGTGATAAATAGCACGACATATTTCTGCCACGAATTTCACGACATACGTGCATTTGTTTAAAGAGATGTCAGCACATAGTAACTTGGACTTCCGACTTTCACGGAAGCCATGCACAGACTCGGATTTAAAGAAAGAAAAAAGGTTAAATTATAATTTTTGTTTTTCAGTTTGTTTCCTTCCGTATTTAAAGTTTCGAATTTGTCTCTTACGTGTAAAAATTATACCAATGTGATTCCTTTAATTTTTTTTTCTAAAGAGGTCCTTTATGTTTAAAAAAATTATACCGATATAATCCATTTTTTTGCAAAATAACAGATAAAAAGGGACCACATTGTTATAATTTTTGTAACATAAAAGATAAGTTTGAAACAAAAAAATAAAATAAAAGGGACCACATTGATATATCTTTTACACATAAGAGATCAATTATGAACTTTTAATACATAAGAGACCAAACTGAAACATAAAATAAACTTAAGGGACTAAAGGATAATTTAGCCAAAAAATAAATACCCAAATTAGTTCCAACAAAATCAAGAAACCAATTTAGTGTCTGAAAAATAAAAAATATCAATTTAGTCCTTAAAAATCTAAAATATGGGTCAAATTAGTTCTTAATATGAACTAAAATATTCTTAAAAATTATCTTAAAAATGATTAATTTGATCCACATTTGAGATTTTTAAAGTTCAAATTGGTATTTTTTATTTCTGAGAGGTTAAACTAATCTACATAATTTTTGTAGTTACTAATTTTGGTATTTACTCAGAAAAAAAAGAGAAAAATAACACTGAACGATATTTTTTTTTTGACCGGGACACTGAACGATATTGTTTCCACGTGATTCGGGTGGTGGTCACGAAATCTTTTTCGTGAGATTTAGCATTTTCCAACATTAAAACGTAGTATTTGTTAAGAGTATTGGTCATATTTTGAAATAAGCAAAAAATGGCAACTAAATAAAAATAAATAAATGTAAGCATTTAATAGGAAGAACAAAAATAGGAAATTAAAAATTATTTCATGCTTGCATTTATATACTAAAAAAAAATTAACAAATCAAGTAAAAGGAAAGTTTAATTCGGAATCTCAGAGGAATTGCAATTTAAATCAAATTTTGAAATCAATAAAAGAAATTATTCCAATCTTTTATCAGAAGTAAATGATTCTAATATCAAATGTCCTAGACTCTACGAGATAATTTCAAAATTCAATTTTGTAGTGGCAATAACAACATTAAATATTGATTTATGTGCATTAATATTGAGAGGAATATGTGCTAATTCAATATGTAACTGCTCCTTATGTTGTGACTATCTCAATTGCCCTAGAATGTAAAAGGAATTTCAAAATTTGAATTCGTAAATTGCAATAATAGCATTAAATACTGATTGAAGTACATTAATTTTGTAAGGAATGTATGTGCTGATTCAACGCTTATGCGGCCACTGTATATGTTGTCAATACTTCTTTCCCTCACATTTCATAATTTTATCAGGTCAATTTGCAATTATTTCTGATTTGTCAGCTGCAAAGTTTGTTGTTTAATTCGTAGGATACTGAATTTCGATAGCAGTTTCTGATCAATTTTCTGTTAGGTACCAGAGTATCAGAATGGTGTCACACAACTAAAATAAGAGACGAGAAAATAAAGAAATGAACACACAAAATTTACGTGGAAAACCCTCAACAAATAAGGGAAAAACCACGGGGCAAGACCAGAAGAATTTCACTATGTGGGAAAATATTACAAGAATACCTCTCACAAAATACCTCACAAATACTCTCACAATACTCTTGTTGAGTATAAGAAATAATAAAAGAGAAAGAAGAGAAATGTTTGGGATGATTTATAAAAGCATTACTAAGCCTCCTTATATAGGCTCCAAAGCCTTCACCAAAGCAAGAACCCACCGATGTGGGACTTGCTGTAACATTCTCCCACTTGAAGATTTTGATTGAGCCAATCATATCTTCACACCACTCTTTCTGCCTTGCCATTCCATGTCGCTTACGTTTCTGATAGGCCATAGGAGGATCGACACCAAATAAACTTGTCAGCATTGATCGCCGTCATCACATCTGCTAGGTTATCTTTGGTGTGAATCTTTTGCATATCCACGGTTCCTTTCTCTACCACTTCACGAACAAAGTGATACTGGGTATCTATATGCTTTGTCCTGGAATGAAAAGTTGGATTCCTTGCAATGTGTAAGGCACTCTGACTGTCACAATACTGTGATAATCATTTGTTGCTTGTGCCCAAGTTCCTCCATTAAACCTTTAATCCAGATAGCTTCCTTGCAAGCCTGGTAGCTGCCATGTACTCGATCTCTGTAGTAGACAAAGCTACAACGATGCAGAACTTAGATAACCAACTCACCGCTCCCCAGAGCTGTGAATACATACCCGGTAGTGGATTTCCTTTTATCAAGATCACTGCAAAATCTGAATCAACATAACCCACGACAATGAATTCGATCCTCAGTAACATAATGCAACATCCGAGGTTCCTTTGATGTATCTAAGGATCCTCTTAACAGTATTCCAATGCTCTCTACCTGGATTTGCCATAAACCGACAAACCGCTCCCACTGCTTGTGCAATGTCTGGTCTTGTACATATCATGGCATACATAAGGCTTCCCACCGCTGATGCATACGGTACTCGAGACATTTCCATCCTCTCCGCTTCATTGCTAGGACTCATACCTGAGGATAATTTAAAATTGACAGGAAGCGGGGTAAAATTGGCTTCTGATCTTGCATGTTGAAGCGCCGCAAGACCTTCCTTAGATAATTCTTTTGAGAAAGCCAAATCTTCCTATCATTTCTGTCTCGGTGAATTTGCATCCCTAAAATCTTGTTTTTTTTTTCCTTGTTCTTTAAAGCCTTTTGGTTGGAGCATATAAATTTCTTCTTCAAGCTCTCTATGAAGAAAAGCAGTCTTTACATCCAACTGTTCAAGATGTAAATCAAATGCAGCACACATTGCCAACACTACCCTGATAGTAGTAAGTCTGACAACTGGAGAAAATATCTCGTCAAAATCTATCCTTTCTTTCTGAGCATAACCTTTGACTACAAGTCTGGCACGATACCGTTCCACTTGATCATTGCCGTCTCGTTTGATTTTGAACACCCATTTGTTCCTGATGGCTTTCCGACCCTTTGGAAGTTCAACAAGTTCCCAAGTCTTATTTCTATGTAGGGCTTCCATTTCTTCCCGCATTGCTGTCATCCATTGAGAAGCATCTGAACTGTTCAACGCTTCTTGAAAAGCTGATGGTTCACTTTCTTCGGTCAAAAGATAGTATGCTTCATGGCAGGCCATAACATAGTCTGAGTGCCACGATGGTGCCGTTATCTGACGTGTTGATCGTCGAACTTCTTCATCATTGACCTCATCTGGTTCTTGTTCTATGTGTTCTGGTTCTGCTTCAGAAGAATCATCTTCTTGAGTCTTTCTCTCCAACTACAGTATAGCAGTCTCTTTAAAAGTGTTGTCATTTTTCTGCTCACTTTGTAATTCATTTTCTGCAAAGACTACATCTCTGCTAACAACAAGCTTGCGGGCAGTGGGGTCCCACAAGCGATACCCCTTGACATTGTCAGCATAACCCAAGAATATACATTTTCTGGATTTTGGATCCAACTTTGTTCTTTCTTGGGAGTTGTACATTACGTCACGCAGGACATCCGAACACATGTAAAGAAGAATAATCTCTACCGCTTTCCTTTCCACATCTCCATTGGTGACTTCAAACCAATCGCTGTTGATGGCGATCGATTTATCACGCATGTGCGCTTTGATTGCTTCTGCCCAAAAAGATTTGGCCAATCCTGCTGTTCTCAGCATAGCTCTTGTTCTTTCTAGGAGAGTCCTGTTCATCCGTTCTGCTATACCATTCTGCTGAGGTGTATGTGCAACAGTGAATTGTCTCGTAATACCCTCTTGCTTGCAGAATGATAGAAAGTTACGATCTACATATTCTCCTCCATTGTCTGTCCTCAAGCACTTGATTTTCTTCCCAGTTTCAAGCTCTACTTGTGCTTTGAACTCCTTGAATACTGGAAACACATCTGACTTCTTCTTGATCGGGTATGCCCACAATCTCCTGGAGTAGTCATCAATGAATGATACAAAATACTTTGCTCCCCCCATGGATGTTTCCGGTGACTCCCACACATCAGAATGTATCAAGTCTAGTATGTGTTTGCTTCTGGTAGTTACTTTTGCAAATTTCAATCTATGCTGCTTACTTGTCACACAATACTCACAGAAGGGTAAAGTTACCGTCTTGAGCCCGGGTAAGAGACTGCGTTCTGCAAGGACTTTTAAGCCACGCTCTGACATATGGCCTAGCCTGCGATGCCACATCATCGTTGATTCTTCATGGCTCGCTGATGCAATTGATGCATCGGCCTCTTGTAACGTATCTCCCAAAAGCATGTATAGATTGCTTGTGATCTTTTCTGCTTTCATCACCACAAGATTGCCCTTCACTACTTTCAAGATTCCATCTTCAATATGGATCTTGCACCCGAGGTCATCCAATTGCCCAGTGGACAATAGATTCCTTTTCAAGCCCTTCACATGTCGTACCCCTTGTATCTTGCGAATAGTACCATCTTGCATCTTTATTCTGACAGTACCGATTCCAATGATTTCTAAGGCGTGATCATTTCCCATAAACACGGATCCTACCGAGACAGGCTCATAAGTACAAAACCAATCTCGGTGTGAAGTCATGTGCATGTCGCACCTGAATCCACTATCCAGACATCATTGAGCTTCCTTCCACCTTTAGAACTTGTTGCTCCGCTATACAGGATTTCTCCATCATCTGAGGTACTTGCAACACAACCTTGCGAGGTTGATGCTTCTGAGGTCTTCTCTCCATTCTTCTTGTTCCAACACTCCTTCTTCAAGTGCCCTCTCATGCCACAGTTGTAGCATTTGAGATTCTTTCTTCTTCGAGATTTTGATCTACCACGATCTTGGCTCCCACTGGGGCCACGTTCTGTTGATCTGCCTCTCGTCATCGTTAAAGCTTCTGCTTGCTTCAAACTTTCTGACCTTTCCTCCTTATTCTTGCGCCTGGATTCTTCTTCAAGGATTGCACCGGCAACATCATCAAAGTGAAGAGTGTCAGCAACATTGTTGTTTGTAATGTTGATGATGAGTTGATCATACGAATCTGGTAAACTCTGAAGTAAAAGTTCTGGGAATTTACTTGGTGCACTCTTTACGGGCTACAGTCACTTTTTCGGTATATAGTACTATTGACAGACAAGGTTACTATTCACACGTGTAGTTGTATACTTTTACAGTAATTGTTAACATATCTTTGGATTTGTTACGGTATACGGGATCGTGCAATCTTTGTTCATGTATCTTTGTGCTATTCCACGGTGAAATAGTGTAATCCGGTTCGGTTCGTGTACAACCATGACAACAAAATTTGAGATAGAAGTTCAATGGGAGTAATTTCTCCTGTGGAAATTGAAGGTAGCGGCGATTACGAGGAAGGATAATTGCTTTGAAGCAATCGAAGGTAGACCCACAGATATGGTGATGAAAAGTGGAAGAGAAGGATGACAATCTTTGTTGCCAATTTGCACCTAGCAATGGCGGATTCAGTTTTGTCAAGTGTTGCGAAAAAAGCGCAAGGGAGATTTGGGATGTACTTAACAAATTGTATGCGAGGTTAAGTCACTTCACACAAGAATATTCTTGAAGAGGAAACTCTACACTCTTCGAATGAGTGAATCCACATTAATGACGGATCACATTAACACCCTGAACACGCTATTGGCTCAGCTCACACCCTTGTAGCCTGCTTTAGACCGTACAGAAAACTTGGTTTGTAGGTTGACCAAATCTCTGTACGGTCTAAAGCAGGCTACAAGGGTGTGAGCTGAGCCAATAGCGTGTTCAGGGTGTTAATGTGATCCGTCATTAATGTGGATTCACTCATTCGAAGAGTGTAGAGTTTCCTCTTCAAGAATATTCTTGTGTGAAGTGACTTAACCTCGTACAATTTGTTAAGTACATCCCAAATCTCCCTTGCGATCTTTTTTCAACACTGACAAAACTGAATCCGCCATTGCTAGGTGCAAATTGGCAACAACATTGTCATCCTTCTCTTTCCACTTTTCATCAGTCATATCTGTGGGTCTACCTTCGATTGCTTCAAAGCAATTATCCTTCCTCAAAACTGCCGCTACCTTTAATTTCCACAGGGAGAAATTACTCCCATTGAACATCTCTATCTCAAATTTTGCTGCCATGGTTGTACACGAACCGAACCGGATTACACTATTTCACCGTGAATAGCACAGTATACGTGAACAGTATTGTACGTATCCCGTATACCAGAACAAATCCAGTATATGTTAACAATTACTGTAAAAGTATACAACTACACGTGTGAATAGTAACCCTGTCTGTGAATAGTACTATATACCGAAAAATGATCAGAGTCTGTAAAGAGTGCACTAAGTAAATTCCCAGAAAGAGAGGTGTCGCTAAGCGTGCTTAAAAACCTTGTCTTTCCTTAGCCGTAACTTTACTAGACATACACTTTTATACTACCACACTATTTCTGTAACAATTCTTTTACGATGTGGCGGATCGGACAATCTTTGCAACCACAGAGCATACTAAGAACCAACACCTTCCTAAAGTGGCCTTGTGGAATAGTATCACCAACCTTGGAGCTCGATACCAAAGGTACCGTGCAGTATCGTAATGGTGTCACACAACTAAAATAAGAAACGAGAAAATAAAGAAATGAACATACAAAATTTACGTGGAAAACCCTCAACAAATAAGGGAAAAACCACGGGGCAAGACCAGAAGAATTTCACTATGTGGAAAAATATTACAAGAATACTTCTCACAAAATACCTCACAAATACTCTCACAATACTCTTGTTGAGTATAAGAAATAATAAAAGAGGAAGAAGAGAAATGTTTGGGATGATTTATAAAAGCATTACTAATCCTCCTTATATAGGCTCCAAAGCCTTTACCAAAGCAAGAACCCACCGACGTGGGACTTGCTGTAACATTTTCCTCTATGGTAGAATCAATTTCTTGCAGAAAATCTGCAATTGTATTCCTGTTAACCAATTTTTTGCAGGTACCCCGTAAATTTTCTGGTCTTTAAAGATGGTCTCACAAGTTAATAGTCATCCCAGTCCTTAACATTTTAAACTCGGTTTCTGAAACTCAAGAGAAATGCTGCTCAATAATTGAATCAGCAAGAGGGAAAATCGGTTTCATTTGCACAATTGCAGCAATGCATAAAAAGCATGAGGGTATGCTCTTTTTGAGCTCTTCACTAAGCATCGTGTATTCTTTCTACTTTCAAGAGATCTTTATGCACAAGTTCTCTTCATGGATTTTGGGGTATATACTCTACAAGTTTTTGTGTTCTTTAATTTTTCTCTTTTTACCTTTCTAATCTTTTTTTTTGTTGTTTTAAAAAACAAGGAGAAGTTGAAATTACGAAAGAAAAAGGAAGCGAAAGAAGAAGAGGGTTCTTCTATCTTTTGGTTTGAAATTTTTTTCTGTTTGTCGCCACTTCCAAATTGAAGAAATATTGTCTTTGTTATCGTTGTTCTATTAACTGTTATCTATTGATATTTTGCATTGGTAGAATGCAGTGCACTTTCCATTGATCCAAAGTCTCGCTGCTGCCTCAAATTTGGGAGAGCTTCTTACTTCATAAATATTTTGGAGTGTTTGGGTATATGATTATCAGTTTAATTTTAATTCCTCTGTCCCCATAATATTTTGTTATCCCCTAGCCTCACTATGACTAATTCTTTTTTTTTTTAATTTGCAATCTTAATAATGTGATATGATGTGGAAATAATGGTCGGTGATACACTGATAGCTATGGCCTGATTTTCTTTTTCAATTCAATGTAGATATAAGCATAGGCATGGGATTCTTTGTATTTCAACTTACATTGGCAGCCTTATAGCGTTAATGTATTTCATCTTTTATTAAAATGATGTTTGGTCCATTAACTGAATGCAAGCAACAGTTTGATATTGCTAACAGGGTGGTAATGGATGAATATGTTGAGTGTAGGAAAAAGTATGATGAGGAGGAAGATACTAGGTAGGGTGAAAAAGTGCTTAAAGGAGCTACATGTGCTATGTAGTCTTTTCTTACGATTTTTACTTTCTATCTTGCAAATTGATTTATCAGAAAGGTTCAGCTTCAAGTTCTGTGCCAATTGTGCTCGGTAGTACTTCATACCTTAGTTTTCTAAATTCCGGTTGGTAGGAATGGTGTGTGATATATCTGCACCAAGATATAGCAAGATTATTGAAGCATTATGAACGTAAACACAAGAAGGGGACTTGAATTGTGTTGAAAAATTTTCGTAAATTTCAAGATAAAAACACTTTGTTTTGAAAACTGTGTGTTATCGGATGCAGAAATATAACCAGGCGCTGGAAATGTATTTTTAAAAACTTGTTTTTCTTTGTAAGACAAAAGTAAATATAAAGCAGTATAGCAAGAGACACAAAGATTTATACTAGTTCACCACCAAACTGGTTGCTACGTCTAGTCCCTTCGTTCCTGAAGAATTTTCACTATAATCAACAGATTACAAATTCCTTATGAGTATTCTACTGTCACAAACTTGACAATACTCTTAACTTCTCAAAACGACTCAGTACGATAGAGCCTTTGAGGAATCAAGCTTGTAACTAGGCAATACAACTTTCACAAAGATGTTTAGAATACAATCAAATAACTCTCACAGAGAGGATGAAAAGATTAAGCTCAAAATAATAACTTTCTAAAAGAAAGAATATAAGACACTGAAGTTCAGTTCTTGGTTTCCAGAAACTTGGCACGAAGCTTGATTGCTCACTTGAGAATAGCTTTAGCAGTATGTAGTTTCTAGCCCCCTTCTTCAATGAAGACCTTGAGGTATTTATAGGAGTCTTGAGGATAATACCGTTGCAGATATTTCATCTCCAAATCATTGGGTGAGGTAATTTGAAATTACGTCATTTTCTTCATTTTCATAGAATATCAGAACAGTACATATTTTTGTTATTGTACTATCTGCTTTTCACACAATTACCTTGTACAAATTTGTCTTATTCTAAAGGTGTCACCTTTGATACCTCGTACATAAAAACGAGCGCATAAAATCAAATTCGAATACCGTTCCAGAGAAAACAAACGTGACCATCACGTGATTCATTAAAAGACTAGATGCTCGCTCAGAAATCAAAACGGACGCTCGCAGCAATTGAGTAAGCACATGTCATAAGATTATACTACCGGACGCTCGCTAAAAGTGCATATAACAAGATGCTTGAGTGAACCGGATGCAGACACATACGAATGTATTCATCTTCTTGGGAAATTCTTCTTCTGGCTTGAGTGAGTCATAAAACATGAATGATTTTAATACCTACACACTTCAAGACTTATTAGAAGTTAAATTGTTCTCTTGTAAATACTTTGTTATCATCAAAATTAATGAGGGTCTAAACTTCTCAATCGTTTTGGTTCCAACAGATTATGTTGCATTACATGTGTCTTTAGGCTTGGGTTGGTTGAAACTGATTTTTTTTCTTTCATTTGCTGTTACATTCTACAAGTCCCGTTAGATGAAAAACTTTCATATAAATGGTCTACAAAACCATAGATGTAACATCCCAACTTCTCTAAGCCTAATAATTAGAGATCCTAAGTGAAAAGGGGATTTAATTCCTAAAGATTAAATAGGGTTTATAACCTTTAATTTAGTAAGCTAAAGCTAAGTAGGAACCTAAGGGTAAAATGATAATTTTTCCCAAGGTTTTATTAGGGATCAAAGGGTTAATTATGGAATTGAAAGGAGAACCATAAGTCTAATTTTAGTAACACACATGCTGCTACCCCATCATACACCACACTCTTCCCCTTTCCACCTTGGCATCCTATCACTCTCTCTTTTACTCCCTCCCACGCGACCTGAAGCAGAGAAAAAAGAAAGGAAACAAAAACAAAAGAAAGAAAAGAAAAGAGAAGAAGAGAAAGAAGGGAGAAGGAAGGAAGGACATGAAGGAGAAGAGGGAGGAGGTGGCTGCGACCACCACTGCAGCGGTGTTGCCGGTGGTACGCCGGGAAGGACAGAGAGAGATCGAGCAGAGAGAGAAGCAGGGGCGAGACCGAGAGAGAGAAAGGGAAATCGAGAGAGGGAAAGAGAGTTCCATGGAGAAGAATAAGAAGAAGGGATAAGTTAGGAGTCCATCTTGGAAGGAAGAGTAGAATCAAGATTTTCAACCATCTTCCTCATCTCCATCAACAACCAAAGTTAGGATTTCATCCCCCAAACAACCAAAGTGAGTTTCCTTTTTGGGGTAATTTCATATAGAGGTTGGAAACCTTTAAAAACCCATTATTAGGTTGATTACATGTCTTGATGGTTTATATGAGATGAGCTTGTTGTGTTTTGTGATGATTTGGAGTTGTTGAAAGAACCCCCATGTATGTTGCATTGGGTTTGCTTTGTGTGCCCATAAGGTGTTTGTTATATGTCCTCAAAGAGGGTTCTTGCAATGTTTGTAATAGGAACCATGAGCCAATCCAAAAGGCTCATGGACATGGTTTGATTCCTCAATAATGTCTAAATTTAAGTATGTTATGGTTATTATTAGTGCTCTTGTGGAATGATTGGGAATATCACCTTCAATGCTTGATAAAGTAAGGATTAGTGTGTTCTTGGTGTTTAAATGTGATTTATTGAGAAGCATGAAAATGAGTTTGGAAAGATATATGGTTGTTATGTTCAAAGTCTTGATGATTGTTGATCGAGTTTTATGACGCTTAATCATTGAGTGGTGATGGATTTATTTTAATTAATGTTTTAAAGCTAGAGAGATGATGATTGTTTTAATTAAATGCTAATTAATTGACATGATTAGTTATGTTTTTATAACTATCATTTATTAACGGTACGTAACGGAATGGGGTTAAGGGAACTCGCTGGGATTTTTATATCCCACCCCTTTCCTTTATTTATTTCAGATTGACAGGTGTATTAGCGGAGACTGAAAAGTAAATTCAGATATTGCTAAATAGTTCACCAAATATGAAAAAGTCAGTTCATAGTCTATATCGGATCACAAGTTGTTGTAAATTGTTATTAGGTCTTTTTGAATTAATGTTAGGGAATAGATTTATAAACTTTTGTGGTTTTCATTCCTTCGTTTTTTTTTATAAAGTCTTGTTCTTGATTATATTAATTTATGTTCTTTAAAAACTCTGATTAATGTATGCTAATTTTTAGTGTATTAAGATGTTAACATTAATTAGTTTAGTAAGTAATTCCCTGATTTGAGTCGGGACGTTACAATAGAATTTACAAAAAAAATTAGACTAAATTTTGTTAGTTTCACAATTTGCAAAATCACAACAACATTTATGAACTTTTTGGCTGCATCATACCAGCTCTAATACCACTACTGACTACAGTTTTCTTTGTCGATGCGGGGGAATAGAACATCTCTTACCTTCTTATACTTATTTGTTTGTTCGGTTCTTTTCCATTTTCATTTATTTTGTCATATTTTAATTAGAAGTAGCACTGCTGTTGAATCAAAGCCTTGCTGGATTACTAATTTCAAAGTTGGAGAATGATGATTTAATGGAAATATGAGTGACACCTTCAACTCAACCAAAGTTGGAGAATGATGATTCGATGGAAATATGTTTCGACTTTTACTCATTAAGTGTTCATTTGGGTTTTTGTTCTCATATTTGTTTCATTCTTTTACAAGTATTAAACTTTATTTATATCTTTTCTGAATAAGATTCTCAAACATAGGAGTGATTGTTTTCTGTCCTCCATTGGTCTATTGTTCAATATAAGATTATCATAAGATTTGAAACACCATATTTCCTTGGAAACCTTTAATTGTGTTTTTCACTTTGTGAAATTTCAAGGCAACTTCAGAACTATTTTAGTTTTTAATTTTCTAAAGCGACTTTTCTATATGTAACTCCTATCATATTTGTTCCTGGTGCACATTATATCGTGATTCGTATGTATAAAAAATATAGAATATTGCTGACATATTAGACACAGAGCTAGACAGAATTGTTCCTTCCTGTTAAAAAAAAAATGACATAATTGTTCTTGAAGAAGCTAAGCCATTTGATTTGAAAATCAACATGAAGGACAGAGTTTCTGAGTGAGATGATATGTCCATATATGGAATGCATATTGTATGATATCATGAAATATCCTTAGCTTAGGTTGTAATCTTTGTGTTTCTTAATTAAAATTATACCAGATAATTTGAGGATATTTACTGCTCTCAGTTAGAAGGCCCATGATCAAGTATAGATTGCAAGCTGCAAAAGTCTAACTATTAAGAAGTACAATTCAAAAACAAAACAAAAAATGGAAGAAGCGACATCAATATGATAATGATTACAATACGAGTAAACCCGAAAGGGTGACCTTAGGTATTATAATTTTCAAGTATATACGGTGCGTAGCACGAACCTATAAATATATTGTAAAAAAATTTATGATTCCGTGATCTATATCTATTTTTAAAGATAGACTTAGATATTAAATTTTTGTTTCTTCTAAATCCTACATGTGTGATCATAATTATACTGTGCATAGCACGAGCCTATAAATATATTGTAAAAAAATATTGAATTTTTTTTATCTAAAAAATTTATAATTTTCTTTTAATATAATATATGAAACATAAGAACTAAGGACAGGCATTTTATAAGAAAACACAATATTTTACACAAAAAATATTATATCTATATGTAAATTATTACACTTTGTGATCCATGACGGGAATGAATCAAATACTAAATAGATTTCTATATACAGGTTTTTTTTTTACAAATGTTTAGAAAAAAAAATTATATATCATGTTTCAATTATTTTATAGAAAAGTTCATAAGATACACATATCCGTGCATGACACGGTTGATATTCTAGTAAATTACAAACACAATAATATTATAACTATCTTCATAATAAATGCTTAATGTGTTAAAATGAAATTTTAGGTGGCATATGAGGCACCGGTCTCTTCGTGCGTCAATTCAATGATAAAATGGATAAAGGGAAGAACAAGGTTTTCCTACCAAAAATCTAACGCCTAAAGAATAAAGCCTACGTTTCCTCTTCCATAATTATCTTCTTCATTTTCCCCTACTTCCCGGCACAAACGAAAACATTATGGTCAATTGCTCAAGTGTTAAATGCATTTTCGGATCAAGGCACACTTTTGAACACAAACTTTTGGTATTTGGCTGATTTTTTTTTTTTGACACATGTATCTTCAAACGGAAACAATTCTATTTGAGACACAGTCAAACACGAAACATGAGCACCTCCCACTTCAGGGATTCAAATCGAGGCGGCTTCTACCGTGCACCAATTTATAGGTGGTGCACGGTGCCTCAGTTAATGTTTTTGTTTTTGACCGTTGGATCTAGTAATTCCATTAGATCTTATCATAGACCCTTTCCATCAGATCCAATCACTGATCTCCATCTCACCCCTTTTTCCTTCGCTCTTGGCATTCGCTCTCGCCTTGCCAGTGCAACATTCACCCCGACATCTTCTCAACCCCATTGTTGGTCGCGTCTTCACCGAAGCTGGTTTTTGAAGATGCGATATCAATTTTCTGTTGCTTCAACTGCCACCACCTCTTCTCCTTTCTTCTAGATTCTCCTAGTCCTCCTTGCCGGTTTTTCGATCAACAATGACGAACAGGCGCGTGCAGTTTCGTGTTCCCCTTTGCGCCGATTTGTCGTCGTTGTTGTAAGAGCCTGTGGCATGAGTGCGTTAGGAGCGAGAAAAAAGTTTTGTCGAATCTGGTCAATTTAACAGAATCTGGACAATTTAACAAAATTGTTGAAAATTGTTCTATTATGCGGCGGCAATTTTGGATAAGGTTGAAGGAGTTTAGCCCAAGGACTGAGAATGTCTTCCTGCATTCATTGTAACCCACTTCGAACCAAATCTGGATTTTGGGGGTGGGAAGTGGTGGATGAGAACTGGAGGAAGCAATAGATTATGGAGTTGAAAGTGAACTCAAGGAGGAGGAGACGAAAACAAAAGATGGAGAAATAGAGATCCAGGCCAACAATACCGGTAGAGAAGAGAAGGAACAACGAGAGAATAATATAGTGTGAGGGTCTCATTATAAGATCTGTAGACCTGTTGCATCTTGTGGCTAAGAAAAGTGGGGCACCTACCGCACCTATGAAGGTGCGACATTTTAGACGTAGCCCTCAAACCATGGTATTTGGCTGAATTTGAAAGTTCTGTTGAGTCCAACTATGCTTTTACTAAACGGAAATGTAACTTTTAAAAATATTAATATATTGGATACTATCATTTTCAATGAAAACTTTCTATTTTGTAATTCTTTGATTGTGCCTTTAAAGGTACTGGTTAGTAAGATCCATTAAGGTGTGTTTGTTTCACGGAATAAAATTACATTCTCGGAATGACAATCTTGGGAATATGATTACTAGAAATATTATTCCAGCTAATGTATTTGGCAAGTCTTTATAATTTCTTAGAATGTCTTTATTAATTGTTTTATTAAATAATTAAAAATAATAAATATAATAAAGTGAGGTGAAATCATTTTGCATGAGATGTTGCATTTCTGGGAATCAAACGTGTGTGAAAAATATTTCTGGGAATCAAAAATTCCTAGGAATCATTTTCTAAAACTTGAAACAAACATGAGATGTTGCATTTCCTCCATCACATTCCTAGGAATATTACAAGGTAACCTGAAACAAGCACAATCTTAGTAAAAGCGGTTTTTAATAAGATTATTTGACTTGATGATCAAGGCAATAGAATTTCAAAAGCAGCTACATAAAAAAGTAATCCATTTTCAACATTGTTTGAATTTAAGCAGTTCCAACTCATGGACATTATGAGATCATTGTTGGGTGGGTTCCCTCCTGAGTGAGATCCACAAGATAAAAGAAGAAATTGAAGAATGAAATCGGTGAAACTATGTGAAAACTGAGTGTTATCATTCTTTGTAACTCTTGAGTGAGGTATTCGAGTTTGTAACGTGATACACAATTTGGGATAGGTTTTCCAAGTTTCAAACTAGAAAACTTGTTATATTGTGGGGTGGGTGACAATACTATCGCGTAATCTCTTTTTATGATAGTGAAATAATTTTGTTGAGGTGTTCCATGGACGTAGGCAAGAGGTGCCGAACCACGTAAATCCCTGTGTCTTTTATTATTTTCTTTGTGTGTGTATAGATTCCCTAACACTGGTATCAAAGATCATTGGGCATGTGTGGATAAATCAGAATGGTGCATGCGGATTTTTCCCAACAGTGGTATCAGAGCTAATGGTTCAAATGACGATGCAACTATAGGAGACCGGCTCAGAGCCATTGGTGCGACCAGGTGACCAGTTTAGATTGAAGAACAGGTGGATCTGTGTGCGGATCCTTGTGTCGAAAATCTTTCTGATAATGGAGGTCAGGCGACGTGTCCCGTTGATGATAGATCACGACGGTGCACGTTTCAAGTACTGTCATCAATGAAGACTTCAATATTCGTAGACAGGAGATGTTGGCGGAAAACACACAAAGATGAAAGTTTGATTGAGGGGGAGCTTATGTCTATTGCAGGGGGAGCTGTGAAGGAAGAAAACAGGCATGGTTGAGGTCCCACTTGAGTCGAAAGGGGGAGATTTGTTGGGTGGGCTCCCTCCTAAGTGGGACCCACAAGATAAATGAAGAAATTGAAGAATGAAATCGGTGAAGCTATGTGAAAGATATGATGCAGATATGTTTTTCCAATAAAAAGAGGAAAAGAAAATATGGAATATTTACAAAGACGAAATAAGGATAAACATATCTTAATAAATATAAAATAAATCAATGTCATAACTCCACAGAATTAGAGGCATATCTCAACAGGTGCAGACCAAAATATGTCTTCTTAATTTGTTGCTCCTTTACTATAAATGGGTATGGCATACAAGAGAGAAAGGCGGTGCAAGAGGCACCCAAGGGGTGGTGCAAGAGGTACACGGGTGTTTGAGTGTTATCATTTTTTGTAACTCTTAAGTGAGGTATTCGAGTTTGTAAGATGATACACAATTTGGGGTAGGTTTACCAAGTCTCAGACCATAAACTTGTTATATTGTGGGGTGGGTTACAATACTATCTTGTAATCTCTTTTTATGATAGTGAAATAATTTTGTTGAGGTGTTCCGTGGATGTAGACAAGAGGTGCCAAACCACGTAAATCCCTGTGTCTTTTATTATTTTCTTTGTGTGTCTAGAGATTCTCCAACACTGGTATCAAAGATCCTTGGGCGTGTGTGGATAAATCAGAGTGGCGCGTGCAAATTTTTCCCATCAGTGGTATCAGAGCTAATGGTTCAAATGACGATGCAACTATAGGAGACCGGCTCGGAGCCATTGGTGCGACCAGGTGACCAGTTTATATGAGTATTGGAGAACAGGTGGATCTGTGTGCAGATCCTTGTGTCGAAAGTCTTCTTGACAATGAAGGTCAGGCGGCGTGTCCCGTTGATGGCAGATCACGGCGGTACAAGTACAAGTAGTGTCATCAATGAAGACTTCAATATTCGTAGACGAGAGATGTTGGCAGAAAACACACAAAGATGGAAGTTTGATTAAGGGGGAGCTTATGTCTATTGCAGGGGGAGCTATGAAGGAACAAAGCAGGCATGGTTGAGGTCCCACTTGAGTCGAAAAGGAGGAGATTTGTTGGGTGGGCTCCCTCCTAAGTGGGACCCACAAGATAAATGAAGAAATTGAAGAATGAAATCGGTTAAGCTATGTGAAAGATATGGTGCAGATATGTTTTTTCAACAAAAAGAGGAAATTAACAAGGAAATATGGAATATTTACAAAGACGAAATAAGAATAAACATATCTCAATAAATATAAAATAATCAGTGTCATATCTCCACAGAATTAGCGGCATATCTCAATAGGTGCAGACCCAAAATATGTCTTCTTAATTTGTTGCTCCTCTACTATAAATGAATATAGCATACGAGAGAGAAAGTTGGTGCAAGAGGCACCCAAGGGGTGGTGCAAGATGTATCCGAGTGTGTGAATGTTATCATTCTTTGTAACACTTGATTGAAGTATTCGAGTTTGTAAGGTGATACACAATTTGGGGTAGGTTTACCAAGTTTCAGACCAAAAAACTTGTTATTTTGTGGGGTGAGTTACAATATTATCTTGTAATCTCTTTTTATGATAGTGGAATAATTTTGTTGAGGTGTTCCGTGGACGTAGGCAAGATGTGCCGGACCACATAAATCCCTATGTCTTTTATTATTTTCTTTGTGTGTGTAGAGATTTCCCAACGTTGGTATCAAAAATCCTTGGGCGTGTGTGGGTAAATCAGAGTGGTGCGTTCGGATTTTTTTTTTCCAACAATCATTAAATCTGAAACTTAATTAGTTGATGAGCAAGGACCTTATCTGGTAAAACAGCAGTTTCATGGGCATAATTTAGACTTGTTAAGGGAAGCGACATGGTTACTTGCATCCAAAAACAAAAGTTTTATCTAAAGAAGATTGAAACTACTATAATATAGGCTACCTAGCTAATCTTCATGCAAAGCCACATTAATCGAAACCTTCAGCTCAAATCAAATTCCCCAATATTTTATATCTAAAAAGTCTCATCACCAATAAATAAGACTACCAAGCACCAACTAGTACCAATTACCCAAGGAAATTTTGTAGTAGTTAAAGTGAATTAGTAAATGAGTATTTATTGAAGAAAAATTAACTTAGTTTCTGTTTAATTAAATACTCCCTCCGTTCTTTTTTACATGTCAGTTTTTTAGATAAATTTTGTTTTTAATTACTTGTCATTCTCAAAGTTTAAGGTGACATTAATTACTTGTTTGTCAATTATACCCTTAACTATTTATTGCAGAAAGAGAAATATGCTCTATGGGGTAATAAATGGTCAATGGTATCATAGGAAAAAGACTAATAATTTCATCAAAAATAACAAAATTTGTTAATTTTCTTGGTTACTGTAAATTAACATTAAACGACAAGTAAAAATGAATAGAAGGAGTAGCTTAGTTCTCATTAGTTTAGATGATATAATTAGGATGATGTAATCTTAATGACATCACTTAATAAATACTTGTATATATGGTAAAACATCAATCCACATGTTAGTTTCTAATCTAAATCAACACACTGTAATGGCCTACCTAACTAACAACCTTAACGGCAACCTTCCTCTCAACAGTGGCGGATCTTGAACGAAAATTTTAGGGGTGCCAAAAAAAATTCACTGCATAAATTCAAAAGATAATAATCAATTACGGTGTAACATAAACAATGCTCAAACCAATGCTCAAAAATAATCTAACCAAGATTTTCACCACAAATAAATACAAAAAAAAAATAATGCTCAAACCAAGATTCTCACCACAAATAAATACAAAAACCAAAACGTTTACTATTAAGAAACTTTGTGTGCCATATTGTTTGGTCTATTAAGAAACTTAGAAATAGCATTTTTTTTTTGGAAAAGCAAAGAATGATTTTATTAAAGAAAGGAATGAGTTGGGCTCAAGAAAAGCCCAATACATCCAGCAACAAATACACAGTCCGGTTACATAGCAAACCCTCGATTTTTTTTTATCAGTTCCAAATCTTTTTTTGATAGCCTCGCCCTCGGCCAAGATGCCCCTCCTTTCCCTTCAACCGTTTCCATCAACCTAACAAAGAGAGAAATCCAGAACTTTCCCTTTCCCACTGAGAGATCCAACTCGTTCTCCCTCACCCTCTCAAAAATCCAGATCTAACATATCCTCTGCGTGGTTCTCTCTCCCTCACGGCGTCGTTCCCCTTCTCCCTCACCCTCACCCTCAGCCTCCGCCTCGTTATCCCTCCCTCACTCCCACTTTCACGCTGTGAAATTGAAGACTAGATCCTTCTATCATAAAGTCTATTTAAGGGTTTCATCGTTCAAGATCTGTTGCGGTTTCTCTGGTTCTTACCTTGTGTCGATCTCGTTGTATTGTTCTCGATCTGTTGTTTGAGATTCTTCTTCGTCTCCATCTCCTCGTTACCGAGTTCCTTTGTCCCATTTTCTTCTTCGTCTTCAGCTCTATTTCTGTTTGAGATTTGCGTTTCCATTCTTTAGGTTTTTCTTGAGATTCAGATTTTGGAGTATATAAAAAAAATTTACAAAAAATTGAGGGGTGCAGTGGCGCCTAAGTTCCGCCACTGCCTCTCAAGGTTAATACATTACTGAGTACTGTAGCTGTTAATGAAAATAGACTCGTACTGGCCTGAAGGTCTAGTTATGATTATGATTATTGCGCTATTTATTTACATAGAACGAAACAACCTCTTCAATTGTTTTTTCTTGGGGAACACAACCTCTTCTACGTGTCCTTCAATTCAAGCTCATCATCAAACGTACTCGGGCCACGAGATTTCTTTCATTATTTTCTTTTCTTTTTTATGAAAATGACAAGATTTAATTTTCTCTCTCACACAACTAAATCTCAGTCAATTAAATAACCTCTTCTGTTTTTTTTGGTACATTTAAATAACCTCTTCTATGTCTCCTTCAATTAAAGCTCATCGAACGTATATACTACGTTCATAACTGTTACGACATCAAGTCCGCAATATCGTATCGTTTTCTGAGGTATTGTCTACTTAAGAGCATATATAATATGGGCCCTCATAGTTTTATTCTTAAAAAGCGCCACGGTAAGTTAAGACACGTGAGTATTTATAAACTCCTATTAGCCTTGATTCCCAAGTAATATGAGACTTTTTGGTATATCCAGAACAATAACATTTTATTTTGTCTCTCACAATTAAATAGCAATAAGAGGAATGCTAAGGACATTCTCTCTGACACTCTCTCTTAAACACTCTCTTAATTATTGGGCCACATCACACTTTTTTTTCAAAATCAATCATTGGATTGAAAGTTACTATCATATAGATAATATCTGTAAATTTTAACATTAATCTATGATCATTTCTTTATGTCATCGTCAAGATCGTCAAGATTAACGCCAGCGGTGTAGTTACAAATAACGTTAATCTTGACGCATCTTGATGTAAGAAATGATCATAGATTAATATTAAAATTTACGGATATGATCTATATGATAAGAACTTTCAATCCAAATTGATTGACGAAAAAGGTGACGCGACCAATCATCAAAGAGTATTTAAAAGAGAGTGTCAGTGTCCGTAGCATTCCTCGTAGCAATTAACTATATAATTTGCCTATTTGTTTATATGTAGCCACCACATTGTGGTCCTAAAAAAAGGGATCCCCTCACTGGCATTACGCACGGAACTTTCTACCAAGCAAGAAAAGTGGGTAAATGGTCACAGGATTTGTGGCGGGGGGGTTCTCTAACTAAACAGTAGGAAACCCACGTTCCTACTTAACATCCTAACCGTTTTCATGCCTTTCACAACTCTCACCATATCACTAACATTATCTAACACTTCAATTCTTATCTTAACCATATCTAACAAGAGAAAATGATGAAGTGGGGTGGAAGAAAACCTTCTTCATCTTCTTCTTCTTCTCATGCATCTCCTTTCTCTTGGCTGTTCAAGTTCAAGCAGATGAGAGTCAATTCAGATCCAAATCCTAACAAAGTGATGAAGCAGAAGGCAAAGCAGAATTCTACATCTATTGCTTCACCACCACCACCACCACATTATTCTGGTGGGAATAATGGAGATATATTTCGTGGAGGAAATGATCATGATGGTGCTTTTTGGACACAATCATTTGATGAAGAGAGTCAAGAAGAGAAGAAGAGTAAAGACACATATGAGAATGTCATTCCATCCTCAAGGAATGCTAAGAAACATGGAAGAAGACAAGGCACCCTCAAGTTAAAGGATGGTGGTCTAGAAGAAGATGAAAGAAAATTGCTGAATGATGATAAAAAGGTTTTCAATCAGGTTGATGAGTATGATAGAGAAAAGGAATATGAAAACATAAGGAGAAGATTTGAGAGGAAAGCACAACAAGTTTTGGAAGAACAACTCTTGAAACTAGAAAGAGAAGCAAAGGAAGTTGAGTTTGCATCTAGCAAAGCAGTTGAGGAAGATGCGCTGCAATTTGAGTCACCTAGAACAATTTGTACACCAAGAACACATTCTTTTATCTCTTCTGCAGAGTTGAAGAATTCTAGTCTTAGAAATATCTTAGAAGATCGTGTGTTTAGTACTACCACCAACAAGAGCTTTAAGAAAACTGAAAGGCTGTCTCAGAAGAAATTGAGACAAAGTGAGGAGTTGAAGGGAAAGACTGAGAAACAGAAGCCACCATTTCAAAGGATTAGGAAACCAAAGATCAGAATATATTCTCCAAGGATGGTTTCGATGGTTGAAGTTTGCAGAATAAAGGCTCTAGAAGATATGAGGAAAGCTGCAAAACTAAAGATGAAGAATGAAAGGGAGGAAATTGTGGAGGAAACTAGACCAGGATTAGATAGTTTTGCTGTGATCAAATGTTCATTGGATCCTAAACAGGATTTCAGAGATTCAATGATTGAGATGATCAATGAGAAGCATATTAGTCAGCCTGAAGAAATGGAGGAGCTGTTGGCATGTTATCTGACTTTGAATGCTGATGAGTATCATGACCTCATAATCAAAGTGTTCAGGCAGGTATGGTTTGACATGAGCCAACATGGTTTGGGTGTTAAATCAGACATGCAATGGGGTTTCTATGAGTAACAACCAGTGTCTAGTGAACTGGTTTGACCAGAAATGTAAGTTGTTATTCTACAAGCATTTCTTGTTCTTGTCATGCTTTGATTTTACTTGAAATTCTAGTATTCTATCTATCCACTTAGTTGCTGCTTATAGATTTAGTCTAACTTCATGTTTCTATCCTTTTTGTAACTACTAGTAGTAAGAGTTCTTTTTGCATGCACTTCATAAGATATATACTTTCTTGTTACAATCAAATCATGATTATCTAGTAGATGTTTGGATGTTCTCAGCAATATATTCAATCTGCGGTATTGTTTTGGAAGTAGGTTACTGAAGAAAATCTAAAACAGTGTAAGAAGAGACACGTAAGAACAAAAAAAGGAATCTAAATGATAATATTAGGCATTAGCCAACAAGAGTTAATGCACGGTGCTGCTATGCACATCATGTTCGGATGTTTTTGGAAGATAGTACGAAATTGAAGTAAATTGTGAAGAATATAAATACTAAATTTCCGTACAAACTTTTACATTAGTATATAATGTTCTGTCATACTGTGTAATTTCTGCCATATGTCTGTGCTAGATATCCACAGTTCAATAATAATAATTTTTTGGAATAATCATTTTTTGGAACTTGGAACCATCCCATTCCCTCTTTAGCATTGTTTACTACCGGGGACGGATCCATGAAGGGACACACAGAGCTCTAACCTGCCCCTCCCTCGTGTCTTTTTGTTAAGGGTCCCGTTATTTGAACACAAAAAGGAGACACAATTTTGGACACACAGTATTTTTTTTTCAATTTTTTTTTATTTTTTTTAGATATTTTTTAGTTGTTTAAAAAAATATTTATCATTAACCAGATAATGAACTGCATTAACCAGATAAATGAACTTCGTTAACCAGATAAATAATGAACTTCAGGGTTGCCATTCACCAAATAATATGAACCATTAACCAGATAAGTGAAATTCGTTAACCAGATAAATAAATGGATCACATTATCCGTGAATGCCAACATTTTATTTATCCTGCTAACGGTTCATTTATCCTAATGCTATTCATTATCTGGTTAATGTCAAATCCTGAAACTTTTTTTATCTGGTTAATCAAGTTCAAATATCTGATTAATGCAGTTCATTATCTGGTTAATAACAAAAAAAAATTAACCATTTTAAAAAAATCTAAAAAAAAAATTGAAAAAAAAATATTTTCAAATATTATGCAGACATCATACGGTCAAATGCACGTCTGAAATCTGTAATGTCCACTTTTGTGTCAATTTGTGTGTACAAAAAATATTTCTCTTTTGTTAATAATTAGTTGGTATATACAATATTGACTTTTTATTTTCAAAGTATTTTTCTATGTAATATATCAAATATTTGATACTATAATTTTAAAATTTAAAAAAAAAAGAAAAAAAAACTTCAAAAAATTGGTCTAGTAGAGCATACCAATGCTTGTAATAAATGTAAAAAATAACATAATAAATGATATAAATTATTTAATTAAAAAATTATATCACTCAATATTTATTATTAATCATTTTTACCCTCCTTTGATATATTTCTCGTGAAACCCCAATAGCTTTACCGGCAATCCTACAAAACGGGCATTCCTTTTGGGCATATCGTCAAACACTTAGTTGCATAATGGCTGCATGTTTGTCCCCGCATCACGAGCATAGCTCTCATTCGGAGTCACGTGATGCGTTTATTGAGCTAATGTCATTTAAGCTCAGCAAGCCGATTAATCGGTCACTTAGCTAAGGGTCAGGGACAAGAATGCAAGACTGAAGACTCCGTTTCAAATTTGTTATTGTTATCAATATATAATTATTAAAATCAAACAAAAAAAAGAAAAACATATATAGGAACAAAGATCTTATTTGCTCTAATGAGTGCCATTTAAAGTGGAAAAGTCACCCACAAACCATCACAAAATCCAAAAAGAAACGCCACAAGTTCTTTGTTATTGTCTCTTTATTACAAACCCCTTCCCTCCACATGGTTACTTGTTAAAACAAAAAGTTAATGTCTAAATACTCCCTCCGGCAGTAACGGCAATCTTCATCTCAAGAACAATACTCGCTATAGACTCGAATATAAACAAACACTAATTTCTTATTGATTAAGGACGGTAATTAAATGTATTTAATTTTCTTGATTTCATATAAAATAAAAATTATATTTACTAAACTACTGTTAATCATAATATTCCTCACAACTTTTCTTGGAAAACAAAAATTGAATTAATTTAAGAGTATTTTTGGAACAATGACACTATGAGTAGGTTAGTTGAAATTTGCTTATATCTAAGTCCACCAAATTTGAACACTTTTTTGCTTATAATTGAGTTCCGAGAGAGTACTATGTAGTAGCTTTTAATGAAAATGACTTGTACTAGCCTGAAGGTCTAGTTATTTATGATTATTGAACTAGTTATAGAAAATGAGACAACATCTTCTATGGTTTATTCTTGAAGAAACTAAACCTCTTCTATGTCACTGTTCTTTTATTGAAGCTCATCAACGCACTTGATTCACAGGATTTCATTTTCTCACTCACACAACTAAATTTTTGTTAATTAAATAGTAATAAACTTTCAATCTGTAACCATCACCTTATTACTATAAAATTCAAAATTTTATATTAAAAAAAGAGAAGATAACACGTGAGTATAAAGATTTTAAAAAATTAATAATTTAATTATTTTTAACTCATATGAATCAAACCAACTTGATCTTGATTGGATTTGTTTGGCTTGACTTGGGTTTGTTTTAAAAAAATTAAAAGAACCGAATCAAATCAACCCAGTTAAATATGATGTGTTAAAGATTTTATTTTATCTTAAACCTAAACCAAACCAACACATGAACACCTCTACTTCTTTGTTTTAGAAATTGAAACCTCTTAATTAGTAGGATCTTTTTTTTTGACAGCTAGGCCTTTTTTAATTAGGTGTCAAGTTATGATGGGTTGTGTGTAAATATTGGGCGTTGGGTTTGTACCCACACAAGAATTTCTCTTGACACATAGTAAGTAGGATCTTAGTGAAAGTTGGAAAATGATCTTATGTTAAAAAGTCTTAGGAAGCTCAATTTTTCCGTTTGCTTTTGACAAAAATTTCAAATAAATAGACATATCGTATTTGGGTGAGCATTTCTTAAATAACTTAATTTTGTAAAATTGATTTGATTAAAATTCTACTTTTTTAAGGGGTGGGAGCAGATGATATATTATTATTTCAGTGGCACTAATGGTCATGTTACAACTGTCTCTGAGGGGATTTGATCCATGTCCCTTAGGGTTACAAGACCAAGTTCTTACCATTGAGCTAACACCCCATGGACGATTAAGATTCCACTTAAAATGAAGTGATTTATGTTTCATTATTTTTATTTTAAAAGAAGGTCTGATGTAGAAATTGATGTAAATTTTGTAATATCAGAATAAGAATAAATTTTGTAATTTTATTAAGGGGAGTACTTATAAATTCTCCTACTAATTATTTTTTACATGGTTCAAGTTCTGACCGTGTCTCAAAAAAGAAAAATGCAACTCTTTTCCTATACGGTGCCTAATCCTAATTTATTTTTTTAACTATGTTATAGGTACAAAGTATTCATTGACTTTGTCGATGACTAATCACTGCCTAGGAACATGGCTGATCACTTTTAGTGAGGTCTCTCCTCCCATACACTTTTTTTATCCACAAGACTCTTACCTGAAACCTTACTTAAGATATTCGAGTTCAGTTCTACTAGGACCAACGTGTTGGTAACCTTAATTGAATTTAGGGTCTGTTTGTTTTAGATTGAGATTGATTCTGAAGAATTGATGTTAAAAGAGTTGATTTTAAAAAAAATGATTTATGTTTGATAATGATATTTTAAAAGTGAGTTTAAAAAAATTGATTTCGTTTGGATGATAAATGTAGAATCACTTTTGATGTGTAAATGTAAATAATTTTGTGGGTCTCAAACTTAGAATCGATTTTATCCAACACAAAAACTTTGAACTATTGCTTCCATAAGATCCACTGCGATTTTGTAACTCAAACACATGAATATTAATTTTTAATTATATTCGTCTTGTTTTTGCTTCCTGAATTTATTCTAATCTCTCTAGAATTAATTTTAACGAAACGGAAGTAGATGAGTTTATTTAAGAATTAAAAGTATTTTTGTTATTTCTGTCTATGAAAAAATATTAATTGATATTGACATATAACATAATAAATTATAAAAGAAATATCTTACATGTTTTATTGAAAATGATCTTTTTTATGTCCTTTATGATAATTTTGGAGTTAAAAAAATAGCTTCACCATAATTGTATTCAAACAAGTTAAAAACTAGTTTTTTTCTAAAAGTGATTTTTTATGATAGTAAACAAACACAATTTAACTTCTGCTTTTTTTAAAAATCTCTAAAAAATAATCTATCTTTAGATTATTTTATAAGAAAATTATTTTTTTAATTCGTAACAAACGAGCTCTTACTCATTTAGAATAAAAATAATTTTATATTTTCTTAACTAATACTTCAAATCACCAGACAAATTACGTATTTTTATTTTTGATTTCAATGCGTTGAATAAATTCATTTTTTTTCATTTACTTATCCTAAAAGAAAAAACAATATTTTCTTTTGATTATTCTTTTTCCATTGCTTCTTCTCCCAGCTCCCAAACATGCCGGAAGTTGAAAGCAATCATCCCTATGTATTCCCTGTTCCACACGCCAAATGGCAGCACCATATTTTCAAAGGACACATCATTGGTTTTTTGGTTTCGTTATATAGCCTTTGGGATTTTGCTGCGGGCCCTTGACTGCGAGTTCTTACGTACTTTGAAAATTATGCTCTCTCGAATAAAAACGTAACGCATGACACCACACATATAACTAACTACACACACCGTTGAAGACTTGAATCCCGCTATAACAGTTTCAAAATAAAAAAATAAAAAATAAAAAATAAAAAAAACTGATACTCGTGTAAACCCTCTGACTCCCTCATCCTCCTCCTCCTCCTCCTGTAACCAGGGGCGGCGCCTCTTGAGAGGATGAGGTAGCCATAGCTACCCCAAAAATTTTAAAAAAAATTAAAAAACTAGGTATAATATGAATAGATTTTGATATATATCTAATAAGTTGTAACATTTTAGCATGTAATCCATGGTGGCTTGGCGGTAATGCCCTATTTTGAGGTTGGGAGGTCTGAGGATCGAATCCTGCATATGTTTTTTTGCATTTTCATTGCATTTATTGTGAGAAAATGCGTCCAAAAAAAGGTCCAGCCAGGATTCGAACCGCATACATGCGCCAAAAACACTGGAACTTAACCATCGTGACATGAAAGACTTTGTGAGTAATGATGAACTATGTTATATTATATGTTATTGTTATTTTGTCCCCTCAAAAAAATTTCCCACGCTCCGCCACTGGCTGTAACACAAAGATTCTACGAAATTATTGAATGAAGAAAATAGATCTACAATTATGTACTCACAAATCATGATATCTTTTATTTCCCAATCTAGTTTCCAGTAATCTCTTCTTGTTCAATTGTAATAATCTCAAGTCACAGTGCAGTAAATTCATTAATCAACAGAAGTGCAAAAATTACTGAATGAAGAAAATGAAAAATATAAATCCAGTAATCTGTTTTTAAACGTAATAATCTCATGCCTAGATTTCATTTGAATGTAATACTCTCTTGTCTCATAAATTCATTAATCAACTATTCTTTCCATTGTTATTAGCGAATCAGCATAGCCATGCATAATCTCAACAAAACAAAACAAAAATGGTGTCTGTAGTGAAAACAAGGGACAACAACTACCACTTGTCAACCAAATTGGTGTGGTTCGAGTGGTAAGCGGCCCGGGTCCCTTAAGCATGTTGTCAGAGATTTAATCTCTGGCTCATGCGTATGAAAATTCACCATTTGGAGGAGACAACTCTTCCAAATCTTCAAAGGGATTAGTCTTCGCAGTTGTGCGCAGAGGATACCATGAGAAACCCAAAAAAAAAAAACTACCTCTCCTCAACCTTAATCCAGATAACAGGTACTTGCTACATTTCCTTCTTCACATGTTATAGGATGCAGAGTATATATTCTTTCCTCACCTACTTTATTTACAGCTAATTTCATCCATTACATGACACACAGAAATGTCATCATAGACCATTTTCAACTGAAAATGTTGGGCCATTTTTCTCTATGGGACATTGTGATTCTAGGATATAACAATTGGATAAACCAATTTCCACTTTTAATATTTGGTATCTTCTTACAAGGGATGGCAACAAAGGGCATAGGTAGGGAGCTTCTATTATACTGCAAAGTAGCATAAAGAATGGATCAAGGGGGAAACAAGTGCAGAAAAGCAAACCAGAGTTCAGCAAAGCTGTTGGCATAGTAGAACTAAAAGGGCCTAGTGAGATGTATAATATTGACTAAATTTTATAACAGAAGCGAAAATTTAACCAAAACTATGGATTATGCATATATAGCAAAGCCAAATATGCATACCTACATTTATTACATGTAATTGGGGAGCACCACAAGCTATAACGAATAATCAATCGCCACTAAGTTTTCTCTGTTTGACTAAGAATGCCCCATCTGTTCTGGAAGGTTATTTACATTCCTAATGTTCCACCAAAATCTGCCAAGTTCAGCAGGTTTTGCTTCATTATTTCTGACACTAGAATCCTTTTTTTCTGACTGTGCTTCCGGCGTTTCATAGGAACCAGGATCTTCTGTCAAGAATTGTTCCCAGAATAGGTCATTAACACCAGTAGCCACAGGAGTTATTCCTACAGGTTGTTGTTCTTTTGATGCAACAACAGGATCAGGAACAGCAGCTACAACTGGCTCAGAGTTCATGTCGATTCCCGGTGACTTAGGTTGAACTTCAACATCTAGTTGCACACATGATATAGCTGGACTATCATAACTCGTAGATTCGTCAAAATCTATGTTTGAATGACTTTGAAAAGTAAAGTCACCAACATCATGTACAATATTCTCCCAGAATGTCAAGGAGGACTCGAGCAGATCCAATCGCTCCATGTTTAATGAGAAAATAGAGTTACTCTCAGCATTTTCTCTAGGCAACACATGGGAAGTTTCCGTAGGATCGTCAATGCTAGCATCGTCACTAAAGTGACCACTTCTCGGAAACCTTCGCTTTCTATCCATGTTTTCTGTCAGTGGCCAAAGATTTAAGGCAACACCAGGTTTCTGCAGCACTTGAGAAACAGAAGAGAGCATACTTTGTTGCTTCTGTTCCAACTCTTCCAAACGATTCTTCGAGCAATGAAACTGAATCTCATACATTTTCCACTCCTGTTCATTTATCTGAAATTCCAGAAGCAGCTGTTCTTTATCATATTTTAGTTTTTCTATCTCACCTTTCAAACTCTGCCTTTCTGATTCGGTTAGTGGAGCAATCACTTGGCCATGGAGATTCTGCAAAGAATGGCTATGAACCGGTTTGCGCCTATGGATGTTCTTCAAAAGATGTGGTTGACCTCTTACAAAATCATCATTTGCAAATTCCCATTTTTCTGGATCAACCTTTCTAAAGCCCTGATCAAACAGAAAGCCATTACACAGTTCAATTTCAAACAATCAAAACCTATATGGGGGGTAGATTGAATTTCAAACAATCAAAACAACAACAACAACAACAACAACAAAACAAGTTAACAAATCCATGAAGATGAAGTAGATTGAATTTGCTTACATAAGTGTTGAGCTGTCTGATAAAACTTGAGAAGTTATTATGCTTAAAGAATTTGGGTAACAAATCCCTTGCAAAATCTGGTGGGTTCCAAACAATGAAACTTTTATTGGTGGCACTCCATGAAACAATGGTATCACTGGAAGGATCATCAACCATCTCATAAGTCTTGGTGAGAAAAGGAGGCAAAGAACTTGAACTGCCATGAGCTTCCTCCATCACACAGCCTCCAACCAAAAACACAAATCTCAAAACACAAACCTTAAGTAGAGAGAGCCTTCTCACAAAAAACCCTTCACTTTCTCTCAAATCTAACTAACCAAAACAAAACAATAAAGAACCTTCCTTTTAGTTCCCGTTTTCCTTTCTAGCTAGGTTTTGTCGATCACAGCTAATGTCTATCAGTAATTTCCAAAACAAAGGATTCCCTTTTTTCCCAATTCAATTCACAAACCCTTCAGAATTAAAGTTCACACGCATACCTTCACTGCACCAGCTGGTGATCATCACCACAACCCAAAAGGTGAAACTTTTTGCAGATTCAAATGCTCAAACACAACAACAAAGGTGAAATGAAACTGGAACCAGCATAAAACACCCACAGAAAAGTTGTCAACTTCATCTTCCAAATAATGCATAGTTTAGTACATATTTCTGTCCATTTTTGCCCAAAGTTCAAAGGATTCTGACCAGTTTTTCGAATAGTATCAGTTCAATGATTTTCCCAAATAAAACGGAATATATTTTAATTGACCAACTTGTTGATCAAGTAATAATAATTTTTTATTCAATTACAATTTTTTAATGGGTTAAATACCATTTTAGTCTCTTAGCTTATTTTTTAGGTTTAATTTAGTTCTTTAATTATTTTTTGGGTCAAATAAGTCCTTTAAGTTTTAAGTTGGGCCAAATAGGTCATTTCGGCCAAATAAGTCCTTTAAGTATTTAAGTTGGGTCAAATAGGTCCTTTAAGTTTTTAAGTTGGGCCAAATGAGTCATTGCCACGTAGGACCTATTTAGCCCAACTTAAAAACTTAAAGGATCTATTTGGTCTAACTTAAAAACTTAAGAGATCTATTTTGCACAACTTAAAAACTTAAAGGATTTATTTGGCCAAAAAGGACATATTTAATCCACCTTAAAAAATTATTTTGGCCCAAAAAATAGTTAAAGGACTAAATTAAACCTCAAAAATAAGTTAAGGGATAAAAATGGTATTTAAGTTTTTTTTATTTATAGAAAGATATTAAGATTCAATTTGCATCAACTTTTATTTTATAATACAAAATTTAATTTTATGAATTTCACTTAAAAAATTATTATAAAATTATAAATACTTGTAAAATATTAAATGAGATAAATATTAAATAAATGAGACACAAAATAAATTTAATTTATAGCAAAAATCATTATATCATTAAAAATTATAATAAAGTTATTTTAATTATTTATTTCGAATTATATCGAATGTGACTCAAACATAAATTAAATGTCAGTTTTTTATGACGCATACGATGAGCAGTTGCAATGATAAGGGCCCTTTTAGTTTGCTGGTGCATCTAAATGTTTGGATCCTTGCAGGCATGGGTAGACAACTTTGAATTTTCTTCTTAAGTTATTTGATTATTTCCTTTTTAGTGGGCTTAATTATTTATTCTGGCTGATTTTATTTAGAAACCGGATAAGAATACAAAAAATATAATATTAAAAACAGCGATTACTATTTGGCCCGAAGGATTCCGGACGAAAAAGTACGAACAACAAATTGGACAACTAAGCGCCTATATAACCTTACATGGATAGTTGAATAAATGAAATGATACTTGTTTATGTCTTCACACGTTATTCGTGCTTCAGTTCCGTGTTTTTCGTTTTTGACACAATAGCATTTTCCTATTAAAAAAATGCAAAAATCAAGAGCATTTGACTCTGGTCTCTAGACTCTAGAGTCTAGAGCATAGAAATTTCGTTGCTTTGACCTAATGCATGGATTGGAATTTCTTCTACAACAAGTGCGATATCTAGCATTAATTTGAATTTTTTTATTTCGATAACTTCTTTGAATTTGTCTTGATCCTGCAATACTGTTTTTCTATGTAGTGTCTTAGCTCTTAAGGTATTAGTTAAGAGAATAAAAAATTTGTTGTTTTCCTTTGTAATATCATATCATTGATGTATGATGTATCGGTCAAGAAAATAAAAAGATGATTAAAAATTTTATTATTTTAAACATAAAATATCTTCATTTTACAAGTTATTAAAAACTTTATATATTAAACAAATTAAGATATTCAAAAAATAACAATATTTAAATAAAACAATTTATTATATGTTTTGTATTACATGTTTATATCATTAAAATCATTTAATAGTAGACAATAAAATTTATTTCAAATAAAATATTAAATACTCTCCTTGTCTGAAAAACTTTTTTAATGAAAATAAGTTTAATAATACATATGATGTTACACATAATATAATTAAAATTAAATTAATTATCTATTTTTTAGAAAAAATATAGGTCATTAATAATTCAGTTGTTTAATTATGAACTTCATTTCTTTTCATTTACTTACATATATTATAATTTCTCTCATTAATGTATATTCTTTAAATTATATATGAATCAGTTACAGGTACTTATCAATAAATCTGAATTTTATAACAATATTTTTTCTAAATTTCACTTTAAATTTGTTTAAATTTAAATATATCTGCACAATGTACTAACATGGTTATAACCACAAAAAATTAAGACAAAAAAATCTTTCCAATCTGCACAGTGTACAGACAAAATATTTTATCAAAATATGGTATTTATTTTTTAAAAATAATTTATTTTTTAAGAGAAAAATACTTTTGGTAAACTAAGAGAAAAATACTTTAATTTATTTCTTATTTTTTATAATCTTTAACTTATTTCTTCTTAAAACTTAAACATGTATCCTAAAGATATTCATTAGTATTATTTCTTATTTGGAGCATATGTAATTATGTATTGTTCGAAAAACTTTGGCACACTACTACTAGTCTATCGGAATTAGGAAATAAATCATTAAAATAAGAGGATGGAAAAAGAATAAAAAGAAGTACATGGAAAAAATTATATCTTCATTGATTATACGGAAAAAAAGGAATAAAGAAGTGTGAACATTTTTCTCTCAATATTTGATTAGTCAAAGAAAGTAAAATATAAAAATAATTATTATATAAAAATAATATTTTATTTATAAGTAGTTAAAAGATTTATATATTAGACAAATTATGGCTAATGAACAAAAAATAATATTAAATTAAAAATATTTATGAAGTGAATTTTTAAATGTATTTGTATCATTAAAACCATTTAATATTATGCAATAAAATACATTGAATATAAAATAATAAACATTAATTGTGAGCAAAACATTTTTTATGAAATAAAATACAAAGAAAATAAAACTCTTAATTAAGTACTTTTCTTATATTAAAATAGAATAAAGTATTTTGAGAGCACATTGTTTTTCATCTTTTTTTTTGGTGAAACATTGTTTTTCATCTGTTTTACTTAAAAGAATCATGCATGTTATTTTTTATTTTTTATTTCTATGAATTTTATAAATTTTAATTTTTTCTTTTAATTATGTGTAGCTATTATGATTTTACATGTTTCATTTCTTAATATATTCTTTTTAAATTGTACATGGAAAATATATTTATTTATGGAAAACAACCGAAAAAAAATTCACAAACTGTTTGAAAATATGGAGTTTCAGCCAAAGTTTATTTATTTAGGGACAAAATGGGAGGAAAAAAAAAACTCATTTAGAAAATGGTCTTCAAATCCGATTAAGTGTTCTGGAGTTTTTAATGTATAGGGAAATTGTTAGAATCTTACGACATTCCTTTGAAAATGGTTATTTTTAATTAATTGTACAAATTAATATTAACTTTGAAAATCTATATTTTGTCATCTGTATTAAAATACAATCAAATTTAATTTTTAAATGAATAAATAAATTTAAAAATATTATACTAATTTGTTTTATATTTTTGTGATTTAAAATAAAAAAAATATTTTATGAAGAATTTATTGTTTACGAGTATTTTCAAATGACAAATTTTAAATTTTAAAATAAGAGGAAATGTGTGAAAAACCATTCATTGATCTTGACAGAAGTGGTCTCTACTCCAACGTATCTTTATATGCAGTGGAGAATTCAAAGTTACGTAGTGCTTGAAAAATGATTGTGGTTGATTATTTTTAATCATAAAAAGAAAGGATTCTCACGATAGTAACCAAAAAAACGACAGTCAAATTTTCCTAAGAAAAAAATGATGGGAATCTTATTCCCGGATATTCTAAAAAAAATGTGTTTGGCAAACTTTTATTACATTTCTAGCAATTATTGTAAGGGTGGCTGTATAGGTAGTTACACATAGTGTTTATTCCCACCTCCTTGAGAATCTTTTTCCACACCCCTTCCTCATGAGAAATGTTATTAATTAATGATATTTCATCGCATCATTTTATATTAACGTATTAATACGTTATTTAAAACATGAGAAATGTTAAATGGACAACATTTGGTTGTCCAACACCGTATTTCAATACCACTTTCATACCTTTTTTGTTTTTTTCTCTATCCTGACAAGTCACATGGAAGTGGCTGTGTGAGATGGATAGCTATGGTGTCCCTTTACGGTGTCAATATTTGGTTATCCATTTAACACATCTCTTAAAACATATGTAAATATCTACTATTAAAACATATACCAACGAATTCTTAAATTGTGTGAAATTTTGTATACATAATTATCATGATAATATAAAATGATTCAACGGTTGGATTGATTTAATTCGTTTTCTACAAAAAGTTATTGATGGTATAAAAATTGTAAGGCTTTCACAATAAGCAAACAAGAGAAAAATCTAAGACACTTATTGTTATCCACCTATATTATTCTCTGTCTCATTTTTAAAGCCATTAGTGAAAATTAATTTCAGTATTTAATGATAAAACCTCCCCGATCCCCAAACTCTAGTGGGCCTAATAAAAAAAATTCTAGACAAAAAAAAAATCACATTTTTATGTGACAAATAGAAAATGAAAATGGTTGTAAAATATATTTTACATAAGAACTAACTCTATGCCAGATTTGGTGAATGGTGTGAATAGGTTAGGTAACCCGTTGAGATCTTTGATTTAACCTATATCATATCTAAAAACAGATCTATTTAATAATGTTAACTCCATACTTTTTCAAATGTCTATTTAGATAGATATGTTAAACTTTAGGTTATTTTAAAATTGAATTTTCTACCCCGTGCAGGGTTTGCACAGGTTAAACCTTATTAATTTCTCAATTTTTTATTAATTACTCATATTGCTATTTATTTTATGGATTTACCTCTATGTAATCTCTCTCCTCATCACAAAGGAAAGTAGGTAATTATTAAAAAAAAGGTAATTAATAAGGCTTGACCTAGAAAAATTGTTTTAAAAAAAATTAGACTACACAGACCAACTTATATATAAATAATATATTGTTGTTGTTGTTGTAATAGTTTTTTTTTATGGGAAAAAACTTATTTTGTTTCGCTTATAATAAGTTCAGATACACAGATTGGCACAAAATAAAAAATGTGGCGACAAGCATATAATTTTGACGCTTTAGCTAAAGTATGAGCGACAAATTTAGTTTGTCTCGTAATAAAACTAACCCATAGTTTGTTGGGAATTTGACTCTTCAAATTCTCTTCCCCAGAAACTGCACTTGTGGAAAATTGGAAAAACAAAATAGAGAAATAATAACAACACAAGTATTTAACGTGGAAAACTCCCAAACCAAGAGAAAAACCACCAAAGACTGTGAGAAAAATCCACTATGTAGAAAATTATTACAACTACACAATTTTCTCTCTGCACTTTTAAGACACCCACAAAGCTTCCCACTAGCAAAACTTATTCCTCACACCTCTCCTTTTACAAGAAATATTCCTAATAAATTCTTTTTCTGATGTGGAGGTTCAAATTTGCAACCACAGAGCATACTAAGAATTCTATTAAATTCTAAAACAAAGAGAGGATTTATCTAGAGACAAAAGTTGCTAGACAAGCTTTTGAATGGTGTACATAAAACCAAGGCCCAAGCCTCCTTTTATAACAAAGAGGTTCACTCCTCTTTACTATTTTACCCGATGTGGGACTAAAAGTCCCAACACCAACATAGTTTTGATCAATACTCAGCCTAACCTTACAACTAGATATTATGGAGCCAAACTTTATGGGATGCGCAAACCCCAAACTAGATTTTTATTATAATATTTTAAAATCATTTACTTATTAAGAATTGAAAGATTTAAACATATTAATTCAAATAATACATATATTGGAAGTGATTCTCAAGGTGGTAGTCAGAGAAACCAATGGAAGCCTCCTCCTTCAAGGCCCTATAAAATAAAAAGTGGATGTGCCAGGGTTTGGTTCTATCATTCGAGATGAAGAAGGAAAAGCTATGACAGTTGTTACATGGTTGATGTCTTGCCTCAACGACTCAGACGTGGTAGAAGGATTGGGTGCTATTGACCTACTGTGGTGTTGGTGTGTCAAGTACATCTGGAGCTGACGTATTCGCTATGTGCCGACATCGCTGGTATGTATGGCACTGACATGGCGATGCTTACATGGCAGTGGAATTGTTGGCTTTGAAAATTTCAAAAAACCACTATCTTATTGGGTTTGAACAATGACCTCATGGTTACAAATGAACCACCAAGCCACTTGACCTCTATGTTTTATATGTAGAAACATAAAATATAACGCATTTTCATATGGTATGAAAAAAAAATATTACACATTTTTGCTAATAAATTTTAGCAATAACTTTCATATCATTGTATTGTTATTTTCTTAATAATTATTAGTAATATTTTTCAACATATATTATTAATTATTATTATTTCGTATTTTTGTAGCTATTATGTTTTGAGTTAATATATCTATTGGAATATGGAATTTTAGAATTTTAACAGACTTTTTCCCAACTTTTTCCCAAATTGATATTTTAAATAATTTCTATAATAATTTAGCAGACTTTTCACAAAAACATATTTCATAATAATTTAAACCATAATAATAATAATAATAATATCTTGTAATTTGTTATAATATTACATTTAATCCTAAATTTTTTTATTTTATTATAATGTCTATTTATTAATATATATTTTTAGTATATAAATAATTTTGATTAATAACATATATTAAAAATTAACTTGATATTTATTAATGTCTACTTATTAATAATATTTGTCAAATGCATCAATTTATTGTGCTATTAATAATTTGATAAGTTTATATATTAGAATATATATTAATAAATACACATTACTTTAATAGTAAATATATTATTATTTTACAAATTATGGTTTAAGTTATTATAAAAATTAATTTGGAAAAAATATGCTAAAATATTATAGAAACTTATTATTTTTCCAAAATCGGTGTTTAAAATTTTAATTGCGACAAAAATAAAATCTAATTTGTTTAATTATTTTCATTTTCAAAACCCACAATATTTCGTATTGTATGTAATCATGTTATTATGTGTTTTGTTTCCACATATGAACCATTATATCAAGTTTCTTGGTGGTTCATCTGTCTTTTTATAACCATAACGTCATGGGTTCAAACCCAGGATAGTGTTTTTTTGGAAGGGTTAATTATGTTTTTAGTCTCCAACTTATGCTAATATTTAGTTTTTTCCCTAAAGTTTAAAACGTATCATTTTCGTGCCTAATATCTCGAAATGTGCTATAATTGTCCTCGTTTTATTTTAGTCTCTATAATATAATTTGTTTCTCATTTTAGTCTCTATATTATCTTTGTTTCGTTTTAGTCCCTATCATACATGGACTAATCGAATGTAAATCAAATATTACAGGGACTAAAACATGACAAAATTATATTGTAGGGACTAAAATAAATCAACAAGGACCAATTGTAATATATTTTAGTACATTAGGATGAAAAATATACTTTTTTTCTTTAGGGACTAAAACTGAACTTGAGCATAAGTTGGGGGACGAGATACATAACTAACCATTTTTGGAATTTCTAGAGCCAACAATTTCCCTGCCACATCAGCGCCAACCATGTCAGCATATAGTGAATACATAAACTTCACGTGTACCTGACACATCAGCAATTCACTACCATATTAGCATACCTGCTAAATATTTGATGGTAAGTTAACAAATGAACAAAAATCGTGAAATTTTAAAAATAGAGGACAAAAATTGCGAAATTAAAAATAGAGAGAACAAAACCACGGATTAACAATAACAAGAACCAAAAGTACAAATAAGTCATATATATTTTAAGATAAATTTTACGTCCAATTTTTCTTATAACTATTTGCTTCTAGTTTAATCTAACTTTTTCTAAGTTTTCCTGTATCAGAATATCAGCAACCTAAATAAAACTGAGACCGAAAGTTATAGTCTGATCACAGGATTAATCCAATCACAAACTTGGCCTCTTTTCTTTATTATTTACTTCATCAAATAATCATAACAAAATTCAAATAATAGACAAGCATTGTTCTTCTCCCAATCATTCATTTTACCAAACCAGATAGACGCAAGCCACGGTTCACAATTATGACCAAAGGAGATTTTTCTGTTCCTCTCTTTGCTTTATTGTTGGAAAACTCCAATTCCCTTAGAAAATTAACTAGTGCCCTTGAAATATTTTTCAAGGAATAAAAGAAATTATTTACAAAAAATACAATATTAAATATATTATTAGTAATTAAAAATCCTACGTTTTATCAAATGTTTATTACTTTTAAAATATTAAATATTACTCTCTTCTTTTCATATTAAGTGTCATTTTAGCAAAAGAAAATAAATTTCATATAAGTGTCATTTTACCTTTTTAATGCAACATTAAATTTTTTACCCAATTTTGCTCACAAACAGATATTGTGTGCAGCACTCTCAAGCCATTGTAATGTACTATACCTTTATGACAATGATTAATAATTCAATAGTTACTGAGAACAATTTAGTAAAATTACTCTATTCATTAAGTTATTTATTGTCCTTCTTAATTTTTGTGAAAAAAACCTTAAACGACACTTAAATATGAAACATAGGGAGTATTATTGCTAAAAATGTGTTAGTGTTTGACAAAAATGTAGTATTGCAAACATAAACAATACAAAAAAATACATATTTTGTGGTCCAAAATATAAGCAATTTTGATTAATTTTATCATGTTTAATGATATCATTTCGAAAATACACTTCAATTAATTCAGATATTATTTTCTCAACAGCCTCTTTTATTCCCGTGAAACAAGTCCCCTTAAAATTGTCTTTCTATCGGCAAAGGCAATTTAGAGAATATAATTATTTTTAAATTATTTTAAGAAAATTAAATGAGATTAACTAATTTTCTTAAAAACACTGTTATTTGTCCCGAACATATGCATCACGAAAAACACACAAAATGATTTGAATGAATCAGGGGCTGCATGACCATACATGAGTGGTTAAAAATTAAAAATAAAATTTCGAAAAAAAAATTAAAAAACAATTGAAGTTCGGCCACGCGTGATCCATTTCATGATTTTTTTTTTCATGACGTTAAGCAATTTCCTTTTCTTGAAAGATACAGGGCAGTTTTTTTTTTATATATTCGAAATCAAATGGAGTATTTTTTTTACTAAGAAAAGCTTCATTAAAAACCTCACAAATCAGAGGCTAAAGCAACAACAATACAATGAGGTGTCTATTCTATCCAAATAACATCACCAGCAGACAAAGCAAATTTTACTAGCCTATGAGCTATTTGATTTGCATCTCTCCTAATATGACAAAATTTGAAATTTTGAAAAAGGGAAGAGGTGTTTTTCCAATCAGCTATAACCATTCCAAAATGAAAATTCAATTGAGTAAAAGACATCATGGCTTCTACTACATTCAGAGAATCTGTTTCTGCATACAAGTTGAAGAAACCCAGATCAAGAGCAAAAGAAAGAGCAAGCCTCATTCCCAAGCATTCAACCAAATCTACATCCGGAAAGGCATAAATTTTCCAAGTAGCTGCCGCAAACAGAACACCCAAATCATCACGTTAAACTAAGAAAACATAACCTTAAACTAAGAAAATAGATAAATAGTAACAAAATTCTTCTTAAAAATCGACAATTAAAAAGAGACTGTCGGAGGATCTCATAAATTGATCACTTTATAAAAATTTATAGATGTTAATTTAACTAAAAATAGACTAATCATAAAGAGTGTGTTTAATACTCCCTCTATTTCGTCAAAAAAAAATTACTCCCCCTATTAAATAATTATTAAATTCCATTCTTAATTCTGATAAAAGATTTCATTCTTAATTAATGATTGCGAATTATTCATATCTCAATCATGTAGTTAGATAATAATAGACACAATAACTCCAACGTTGGGTGCGAGTGGTCAACACACTCTATCTAAAGAGACGGATTCGGCTAGTACCCGAGTTTGATCCATGATGATAGAATAACTTAAGGCAAGGCTTTACTTACCTCCCAGCCGAACTCGCGAGTCTTATAAATTTGAAAATCATGAGAATCACTCCTGTACTTGACTCTCTTATCTCCACCTCCTGTTGAGGATGAAATCCAATTTTTTTTTCCCTCTAAAGCTGATTAGCTCCTAATTACTATATTACAAGGCTATCTTACCTATGGCTTAGCTAAGGCAAATATGTAAATAGCTTTGACCGTTATATTTTAAGAGAAGTTCGATTGCTTCTGTTCAGAAGGTTGTAATGATGATAGGGTCGGCACGCAAGAGCCTCGGTGTGCATATTCTATGTCTTTGACAGTCATATTATACAGTTTGAGAAAGATGTTAACTGACAATACAAGTTAAAAGGCAAAAAGTTGACTTTGCTTTCATGCTAATCCTCCTAATGTTGCTTTTAAAAGGAAGGCCAAACAATCATTTTTTATTTATTTCTCTGCCATATAATATTTCGATTTCATCCTCTTGTTCTGACATGAACCAAATAAAGAGCAATATCATTGTGTACTGTGTAGGCCCAGTCCACCGCATAAATTTATTTACATCACAATGATCACATAAACTATTTTCTTAATGCTCTCCACTTACCTTATCCGTAAGAGTGGAAATAGGCTGAGCCGAGTTAGGCTTTACAAGACCTAAGTCTGACCTGATCAAAAAATTCAAGGCCTAAACCTGACCTGTTACCTGTCATAGGCATTTTTGTCAGGTCTAGCTTGGCTTTTTTAAAAGCCTGGTATGACATGTTAGCCTACATAAAAGTCTATTTGATATTAACGTCTTTGAATAAGTCATCTGATTGATCTTTAAATAAACTAACGGGCTAACAGGCCAATGAGATTTAAGTTCTATTTATGATAAACTATATAAAAAAAAATTAAAATCATTGCTACTAAGAGATGTGGGACATAGGAGTGGAAATAAATAAGACGAGCTGAATTTTATAAGGTCTGATTCTGATTTATTCGTATGATATAAATCTTTTTTAAAGTCTAACCTGACCTTTTAGAGAACCTAACCTTATATGATAGTCTATTTAAATTCTATTTTGCAATAAAGCCTTTAAATATTTTAAAAATTTATGTAAGCCAATATGCTTAAATTATCAAAAAAGTCAGCAAGTATATGATTTAATAGAATATACAAAATCTAATATAATAATAATAGTAATATAAAATTATTATTTATATTTACTTAAACAGACCAGTCTGTTAGGCTTAAAAGGCTTTTTGGGTAGCCCAAAGCCTGATCTTTTTAGCTAAATAGGTTTTTAAAAAAGCCTTAGCTTTGTCTATTTAAAAAAAAAGTCTGGTCTGACCTGAATCTGACGTAGGCTAAGCCGTAAATACCTGTCAAACAGCCTAACCTATTTTCACCCTTACTTATCTCCTACCAAAATGGGGTCGCTACACACGTTCATATTTCTGATCTAAGCCTTGGATAGTTTAATGAAAAATTGCATAATTGAAAGTGATTGTTGCAATATGGTATAGACAAAACTGCAAATGGAAATTAGAAAAGGTTATGTGGGTTTAAAACACACTGCCTTAATAATGAAAATTATATATTACTTGAACAGTTCAATGCGGCTACGCTTAATTTTAATTCCATGAGATTGTAATTCGGCCACGCATGAGTAGGATCTTTGTGCATGTGCCTAGTCTTAAAAGTTCTGCAATCTCATCGGCTTCATCATGTATTGAAAGAAAATAAAAGTTTTTAAACTATTTCAGTATTCTATTATGCCAAAACAAAGATATCCATTTTATCTTCAAGCAAAAGCAATGGTTTAAAAACTGAACCGGACGGTCTGATCGATAGTCTAAGCGATTAGTTCAACCTCAATTAGATCGCAGTCTGGTTAAACTACCCAGAACCAGGTTGAACCGCAGTTGAACCGGGTTGAACTGGTCAATTAAACCGGGTTGGACCATTTTAACTAGTTTTTTTTTGTTATTTTTACTTACTTTTTTCTCAAAATTAGTATTTATTTATTTATTAGTCACCTGGTTCAACCGACAGTTCAACCGCTTAAACCAATTAAACCATGACCCGGAGGTATCGCCGGTTCGATCTCTGGTCCGGTTTTTAAAACATTGAGCAAAAGCCAAACCTATCCGTAAGGCTACCTTTCGTTATTCATAAAGCAAATTTATTTTGATGGGGGGAAACTGATAGGCCCAAGAACATTCCGTGATAAAACTGTGTAAAAACCTAAGTAGATTAGAGGTAAAGCCTCACAAGTTTACAAACAAAGGCACCACTCATCTTACAAGCCGGTTTTGTAATGATGAGTTAAACTCAAAATCCTAATAAAAACTGTAGAAATTGCAGAAAGAGTCTCAACCTCGATGTCTATCTTTGGCAAACCTTGTCACAGGCAAACATTAGACAGATGTTGATTCCACCACACTAAAAAGGGCTCTGTTTAAGGAAACATAACAGGCACGAAGGCAATAACATTGGCTAATAAGACAAATTCAAGCTCCATTTTAAGATTATTTTCTAATCTTACAAAACTTCAATGCATAAATTTTCTAAACCTAGTTACTGCATTAACTATTTATAAAACAAATACATTTACCCCATTCTACAATTTTATTTCATCTATGCCATTGAAGCATACAACTAAGTAGCAGCAAATCGGACCATGACTGAGTTTTCAGGTTATAATAATAACTCATCAACTGCTCTAATAATCGGGGATGGCAGAAAAGCGATATCCTTTGGCACCCCTCCATGCATAATATGCGAGTCGAGTCTCATAAAAGCCTGTATCCAGAAATCAATATAAGGTATTTCACATGTTTAGCCAACAAAAAATCCTCATGACAGATAAGCCAATCTCAGCAGAGTTAAATGGCGATAACCAAAGAAAGGATGCATGGTAGATATAAACTAAAATATATTTATCATTGCAGGTGCATCCATTCACAAAAAATAGCAAAACACTTCAAGCTACAGAACAAATAAAACACATAAAAAATCATGCCACCATAATTTGTAATGGACACCATAATCATAGGGATGGAAATCACCCGTCCTCATTCCATGCCCATTTCTTCCTGTCCCACTCCCAACAATAAATATGATACCTAAACATTAGTGTCATTTAACTAAGTTGTGTTACTATAAATGACACTTTAATCCTAGGTGGCATAATTTAAGTGGTGGGACAGGAAATGAGGACATGTGACCAGGACCGATAATTGCATGCCTCACATTATGTATAATTATAGTTCAGAAACAGTATGCAACATACTTCTACATAGCAAACCAGCAACGTTTCCTTGAAACAATCTATTCACAGTTCTTGGTGAGTATTGGTGTGTCCCATTACCTCAGAACAGTTTTGGATTATTCATTGTAAAGATGATGGTGCACACATTTTTCTGATGGTAAATCTAGAAGTGCTTGCAGCAGAATTATCCTTATGGATCTTAATGCATAACTTTCAACAAACTTAAACCAGAGTACCTAGCACACATAAACAATGCATATAACATTCTGAGACTTCAACGTACCTGGGAGAAAGCTCAGAAACCCCAGGGCTAAAAGGCCATAAGCTTGAGACTGTTCTCCCCCCATATGACCAGTGAAGATAAAATATGAAAGGAACAGAAGTCCTGTACCAAGAATTAACAGGAAGAGTGCAAGGGCAATGGATTTCCAGGGAACTTTATCCAAAGCTTTCGGCATGTAATCAAATCGAGGGTCAAATGGTCTATTTCGATCACCAATATAATCATCCTCATCTGTGGCAAGAGGAGTGTAACGAACACGTCTAGTTGCCATATCCTATCTTTCTGACTTCCTTGCTCCTAAGATTTTTCAACCCAAAATGATCAGAGACCCTCAACCCAGATAAAAACAAGTCATGTTGGATTTAGGTCTGATGTGGGTGCTGAGATAGGCTAACAGTTACAACAAAGCAGAAGGGTAGGGATATACTTACAGTTATTGAGGTTATTCCAGTCAAGGGAAAGTTCTGCTGCAATAAAAAAAAAAAAAAAAAAAAATCTATCACTTAACTATAACAAATTTGTATACATAAAAGATACAATACAACAATATGCCCAGGGGTCAATATCAATATTGGAATACTAATATCATCAACATTACATTAGAGAAACAAAAATTCTCTATGCAAATTGTAATTTAGAACCATAATTCAATTATGTGACCATAAGAGACTTTGCACAGGCAACTTTGTGAGACTCTTACAAAAAGGGGGTTTTGATGCATGGTGCTGCTATTTAAATACCTATGCTTTGAGTATAGAGAACTTATTCAACACAGTTTCTAACAGAATTCCATAATGGTATTCTGATTCCCCTTTTCCACTTCATAATCACAAGTCAAAATTATCCATCAAAAGCATAAGTGGAGACAATTGAATTTTCTTAGAGAACTTATTCATATACAAAGCACATAATATATAAATATGATTTGAGCATACATCTTGAAAGCCAATCTAACATTACGTTGATAAAATTTTCCTAACATAATAAGGATCTCTTAAAGAATTTCATGACCAAATAGAACAATTATTCTCAACTAATCACGATATCAAGACAAAGATGCAGTCCAAGATTTACATCCAGCACATAATCTAAACTAGATATTACTCAACACTTCATCAAAACAGGGGATTAAACTACAACTATATTTCTTACATATTTTATTTTATCTTGCTTCCTTGATGATACGCTGAGCATATAAAAGGGAGGGATGTTCTTATGTAGTGATAGAGATATAAAATCTAATGAGCAACCAATAAACAGTAAATTAATTTAAAACAAGAAGCTGATATTGATTTTATATGCTAAATCCAAAATAAATAGATCTCAGTCCATACCATAAATAGTATCACAATTTCATCCTAACAAAGATCTGCACATTTAAAAGCCCTCTAGATACCGACTTACAGACTAGCTTTGTTTATCTCCTTGATGCTTGCTTACTGGTACCTTGATAATCATTGGCACCAGCCAAATCCTCTATTGTGGTTTTGTAGTCTACTTAAGCATATGCATAAAGAAAATTTAAATAGTGTATAGGGTGAGAATTATTTCAAAATTTCAAATTTTGGAGTTTACATCGAGTAAACTTTCTAAAAGTAAACATATTATTATATCACTTAACTCGTTATAGTTAAACAGTAATAGGAAAATCCTACAGTTAATAGAATTTGACTATACTCTTTCTAGCTAAAACAAACAACCACCACCAAGAGTATTATATTAATTGAACCACGCTCTAAAACAGGAACCTTGCTATAAATGCATACAGCAGTCACTGAATAGCATCCTATTTACGTGTAATTATCAAATAAAACAAGATAAATTCAGACTTCAGAGTATCATAAGAACCTCTAAGTCCACTATTAGTCACTTGTTCATTTCACTCCATGGAGGATTCATTAAATCAACGGGAGAATTGATTGGGATCATGTACATTTCAAAATCCAACACAGAATACAATTTAGCACAACAATCATCCATCCAGTGATATTGGTTAGGTCTACTCAGGATACTTGCGTCTTTCAAGTAATTGACCGCAAGACTACCAAGGGTGCCTTTGGCCCAAAATGATTTATAATCATTCTATATACATAGAGTACATGTACTTCAGGTGGTCAAGTAGCACGAAACAGTAACCCCAGGGACTGTAAAGTCCGCCCCTTCCCAATCCCCATGATTCATGTAACTCAACCCCTTTTCTTTTAGTCGACTTTCATCAATACATTTCTTTATTTCAGCCTTTTTATCAACAAAATTCCAATAAGGCAAAAAAATTGAGAACCATTGCAATGATGCAATCCAAGGATATCATTTGTCATCTCATCACACAACAATATTTACATAATCTCATGCAAAACCCTTTCATTTCAGCACAAGAAACTCAGAAACAACCGAGAAATAAATGCAGTCTTGTGAGCACCATAGGGTTCTAGCTTTGCACACGCAAACCATAATAGAAGTAGCATACGTAACCAAAGCATACAAGGCTTCAACAGAGAATTTACACAAGAGATTTCATTTTTATAATAATTAAATTGAAAATCAATTATCTTAAGATACCAAGTCACTCACACACATTGGATTCTACAATTCAATCCATACCATTTACAGCTAAGGTTTAAATACAAGTCTTGTAACTTATATCTTATTTCTCTAGGCATTTTACCCGAGACTATTATCTAAGAACATCAATGTTCTTTCAATAATCTGAATTGGGTCTTTCAATTTGGCAACTGAGGTTATAAATTACAACTTCATCAAAAGCCTAAAACATTTTTTTACTAAACCAGTAGCCTATATTTATCAATTCAAAATGAATTCAAATGTTCCATCATCCCAATACATAAAGAATTACACAACATGGTTAAGAATTAAATTCTTGACAACCGCCATCATCACGGTAATATTTTCAAATGTAATTTATCGTAAACGAATTCTCCCTCAGATTTTCATATGCAATGAGATCACAAAACAAGCTAGCAATTATTATTCATTCCCTTTAAAATTTCTATAAATTAATGTATTACTAAAATTACATTTTTCTGCAAAGGAAAGGGATTACTGCTACAACTAAATCTCAGGTTGAGACACACTAGGGTAGTTCAGCTATTAAATTAAAATGTTTGTAGGAGGAATTGGATAACATAACAGGCAGTCTCATAAGTTTAGTCATAAATTTAGAATTATAAGAGATGATGTTATCAAAAAGCGGTTATAGCAGCGGTATGGCGGTTTGCGGTGGCGGGATTTTGACTGACCGCCATTTTATGGCGGGTAGCGGCATGGGTTTTGGAAAGCGGACCATGGCGGCTGCAAACCCTGTCGCGGTGATGGCGGATGCGAGCGCCATGGTGGAAAGAAGCAGGGAGTTTGAGAAGGAAAAAAAAAGTAAAAAACAGAGAGAGTTTGGGTGACACGAACCCGGCCTAAATAGAGAAACAGGGAGCAGGAACCGCAGACAGAGAAGTAGGTGGATCTGCTGTGTGGGTGCTGGTCGTCGTTCTTGTGCTTCAAGGAGGGCGGGTGCTGGTAGCGTCGGTGTTTGTTCACCGAAGAAAGAGAAGAGAAGCGTGAATGCCAAGAGGGAGATGGAAAAAGTTTAGTGGGCATCCACCTTAGGTCGCTGGAAATTAGTTTCACACTACTACCCCCTCCGTGGCTATCACTCAAATTATAAGATTTTTTTTTTTTTTTGTAAAATCTGTTTCACCAAATAATATAATTAATATAGTTAAAAAAGTAAAATATTTATATATAATTTTTATTGATTTACTTAAACTACTCTTAAATTTATTAAAAAGGTAAATTAGATTATACTTCGTTTAACTTATTGATTAAAACAAGATAAATTAAATAAGGGTAATAGGAAAAAAATAATTAATATTACACACAAACTTCAAATGACCTTATAAAATGAAACAAATAAAAAAGCTAAAAAGTTATTATAATTTGAGATGGAGGGAGTATATATTATAGACACATTAGCCCACTTTGAAACTGTATTTTAAATTAACTGTAAAATAGTATATTCTTATTGGACATTAGTGTAAAACTTGTTTACACTAACGGTGCATGTCCCTTTTTTTAATCAGTTTTAGAAAAAGAAAAATTGTATTCTTTTTATTTTACGCAATTTTTTTGGTACATATTTTATGCAATTTTTTTATTCTACACTAATTTGACCAGCTAAAATATTTTTAAAATATATATATGAACCTATAATTTTAATGTTTTAGAGTAATAAAATTAATTTTTTATTTTTAAATTGAGAGAGTTATACAAATATTTTAAAAAGAATAAAAAAAATTATTTAACAATTTTTAATTAGATAGTGGTTTATAAAAAGTTTACTAAAATATAAATAAAATTTGTCCAAAAAAGACTAATAAACTCAATATTAAAATAAGAATAAACTTTTAAAAAATATATAAAAAAGTCAACAAATACAGTAATACACATCTCATCACATATATGACTATAAGTTTAAGTTTAATTAAGTATTTGAATTTTGAACTGTGATTTAAAAGTATTATTTTTCATAATTATGTTATTTTATATAAGATATGAGTTTATATGTGTATTTATTTTATACACACACACACATAGGAGACGGATCAAATTATTCCTGGAGTAACTCTTGTCTGAGTTACTTCGGTTAATATCTCTTTATAAATATCAAATTTTATCAATTCAACCGTTGTATATTGTCATATTGTGTTAATGATCAAGCATACGAAATTTTAAATAAATCGGACATTCGTAGCTATGTAATCATATAGTCAACATTTTACTTGTAAATTAAAACGTATATTATACGTTGAATTGAAGTGATCTCATGAAATATCAAATATTTTTAAAATTTTATGAAGTTTTGCGGAGTGAAAAAAAAATACTTATTTATTTTACCTGTGGGTACCCATTAAGGTATTCATATCCAACCTGTTATGGGTTTTATCCACAAATATCAATGAGTATGGGTAAAATTTACATCCCTACTGATTCATGTAGTGACTCCTTTGTCCTGTAGTGCCAGCAGGTGCTGGCCCCTCACCTTCCTCCCTTGGCTACTATTGCAGCATCCTGTCTCTCCTCTCTTTTAGCTTTGGTTTACCCCTCCCCCTCTCACATGGTAGCGTTGCTACAATTTTTAGAAATTGTTGGTTTGTGGGTGAAACAGAGGAAATATGTTGTTTCTTCCTTATCCCTTCCCTTCCCGCCACCCCAAAACCCCTCACTCTTTTCCCCACCCCATCCCTTCTCCATTACTATTGTGTATTTATGTGCACTTATACACTCAAAACTATAGTAATGTAGATCTATATTTCTTTTGAGAAATGAAGAAGATCTTAACTCTTTTGGGGGGGGGAGTAAGGCTACAATGAGGCTGAGTTTGGGAGCGAGGCATTGAAATTTTTCAATGTAAAAGTCACTTATTAATTTTTTTTAAGTATTTGATTAATGAGTTAGCAGTATACTATCAGTCAACTCAAAAGACATTATCTAGCTGGCAGTGCTGAAGTGGTGTTCCAGTAGCCACAACAATACTTTACAACCCAAGGTTGACGGGGAGAACTAAAATAAAAAAAACGTGTGAACTAGGGACTAAAAATGCAAGAAAATATTTATAGATACTAAAGTAAACCCCTCAGCTTTTTCTATGGACTAAAAATATATTTTTCTCCAAAAAAACTATATCTTTGAAAAAATAAACTTAAATTTATTATATAAAAGTATCATATTTTGTATTTTTAAAGTTTTTTGGGATTGTTGTGACTTTTAATCAATATATATTGTTAAAAAATGGCATTGACTATCTCCTTTTAGTAGTGTATGTATCTATATAAAAAATGGTTTCAATATGTATATAGTCTCTCAAAATATTGTAATTTTTGTTTTGCAACTATCCAAACACATGTAAAGCTACGGTCAAGATTCGATAGCTTTAACATAGGCTATCTGACTCACAAATTTAGTTATAGGTCTATAATTGACATATTTTAAAAAATGAAGGACTAAAATTAGACAAAATTTTTTTTTGTGGGACCAAAAACAAAAGTTACTTAATTTTGGAGACTAAAAATAATAGGAAAATTATTTCAGAAATCCTTTATCTTAATTTAAAATTTCAATTAGTCCTTTATTTTTTATTTTTCTGATATTAGTCCTTTATTAAGTATTAAAACGTTAACATCGTTGGACTTTTTTTCCAGTTCTCATCCAACTCTGTTAAAAAAATTATACGTGTCTGTTAGCTGCTTATGTGTCCATTACGGTGCTTATGTGGAGGACTATTGGTCTGAGTCATAATATGAGTCATCATTTTTATTTAATTTTTTATTAAAAACCCAATTGATTTAGCTTTTCTCTTTCACAAACACACTAGGGTTCTTCATAAAACCCAGAGCTCAACCACACCTCACATAAGCATTTTCCCAAAACACCAAAAAGGCATCACAAAAACACACAAATCCACCGGGTAAGTCATTGAAACTCATCCACAAACCAACCCAAGCAACAACTCAAAAATCATCCACAAAACACAAAAATGGGGGAAACGCAAACGACAGTGCCACTAAAATTGATAAATTTAGATTGACCAACATTTTGCTCTAGACATCTCGATTTCACTTACAATTTCCTATACCAAAAAGAGAAACTTCAAATCAAACAGATAACATTATCAAATTTTTCAATGTTTTCAACAAAAAAAAAATGTTCCACAACGTGATTGGTTTTCAATTTTTGTGGCATAAAATAAACCACCGAACGGGAGAAGAGCCGGAAAACATTGTGTCGTGTGCCATTGTCAAGTGCGAGAAAAAAAAGGGGGAAGGCGCTCTGTAGCTAGAAATTGATACGTGTTCTTCTCGTGTGCCTCCCATTTCTCTCTTCCCTTGTCTCTTCAAACCCCGTCCCGTTACAAACTTTTAACTTATTAACACATATACATATCTCCATCCTTTGATTAGTGAAAGATATAGAGACACAATTTTTTAAGACAACAAATATTTATTCTTCTTACCTGTCACCCCAATCTGTTTTATGGGTTTCTGATAAAAACCCTAATGTTTTTTTTACTTTTAATAATAAATTAAATAAAAATAATGAATCAGAATATGACTTAGTGGCCACATGGGCATATTAATGGACACGTAGACATATTAACGGATACATAGGAATTTTTTTAATGAAAGTGGATGAGAAGTGAAAAAAAGTTCAACGGTGTTAATGTTTTAATTCTTAAAGGACTAACTTGAAAGGAAAAAACGATAAAGGACTAATGTAAAATTTTAAATTAAGACAAAAGACCTCGGGAATAATTTTGCAAACATATTATAAAAAATACTTTTTAGAATGAAAGTTTTTGGAAAGATTTTTTTACATTGAACAACATTGCTTAAAAGAAACTAGGCTAAATTACAAAATTGGTCCTCTATGTTTATTTTAGGTTTCAATTTAGTCCTCTACGTTTTATTTGTTTCGTTTTGGTCCCCTATATTGCAAACGTTACAACAAGTTGGTCATTTCCGTCACTAAAAGCCAATTGTCCGTCAGTATAGGTCTTCTTGTACGTTTCAAAATGGACTTTTACCTACGGACAATTGATTTTTAGTGACGGAAAGGACCAATATGTTGTAACGTTTGAAACGTAGGGGACCAAAACGAAACAAATAAAACATAGAGGACCAAATTAAAACCTAAAATAAACGTAGGGGACAAATTTTATAATTTAGCCAAAAAACTATTATATGATAAATATTATACATACTTTTCGAGGCTTTTTTTTTCTCTGTAGCATGCATTTATTTTTTAATTACCCGATTAGCATACTTTTCTGTTATTTACCGCAGTAGCATGGTTTTTTTAGGCTATTGAGAAGTCGCCCCTAGAGAGGGGGACTTCCCATTGGTTTTTTCTTTTTTTTTTTTATGGAGAAGGGAGGTCGCCCCTAGAGGGGGGACTTCCCATTGGATTTTTTTTTTTTTTGCTCAAGGGAGGTCGCCCCTAAAGAGGGGGACTCCTCATTTTTTTTTTGTATGCAATGTTGAGAAGTCGTGGCAATGAAATGGGACTTCCCAAAAATTTTTTTAGGGTTTCCGTTTACAATATGTTAATATAATTTATATGTTTTATTTAATTTAAATTAATTAACTAATTTTTTTTGTTAACTTATCTTGTAATTGATTTAAATACTTATTTAATTATTAATTACCAATTTGTTTATTTATTTTTGCCAATTAATTAAATTTAATTGTTTTAATTAAATTAGTGTTTGTAATTTTTAATTACTTATTAAAATAACTAAAAATATAATTGGAAGGTAATTAACTGAAACTGATAAAAAATTAAAAATACTGATATTAAAGGGTTACAGATACAAACACAAAGGAGACAATTTTTTTACTGTTGCTCATGAACTCCAGAACGGTTTGGGCACTTATTCTTGTTATGTCCCTTATTCCGACACAGTCCACATCTCTTGGGGTGATGACTCTGTTCCCTTTGATCCATCTCAGTACGAATATGTGTGGGCTGTGGACGACCTTTTGGATCTCTCCGCATGGCTGGATTGTGGCACAATTCAACTCCATTGTATTTTGGCCAATATGATTTGTGAGGCACCGGTTGAAACTCTTCACTGTAAACGTTGAAAACATATTGTAAAGTGTACTGGGGAGGCACATATGTCATGTAGTCGTGATGAACATGGGAACAAGCAGCGATGACGTGTGAGCATGGGTAGTGTAGTGTCTGGAATTCGCCACAGTCATACCACCGTTTTTTCAGATCTACTTTGAATGTCCCTGTTGGTCGGCCTGATTGGGGGCGTCTCAACTCCTTAACTGTGAAAATACTTTGCTCTCAGTTAAAAATTTGAATTTGGTGAGAGTTGGACATTCCCCGCTCTATCTCAAGTTTTTCGATGACTATGTCTGTATAAATCATGCGGATGTCATCATTGCTTGGGCCTGTCTCCCCCTTTCGACGAATTTTGCATTCAACCTGTGATAGGTTGATCGGACTAACGAAGTGATTGGTAGATTGCGCGTCCCCTTTAGTACATTATTGATGCATTCAGCAAGGTTAATTGTCATGTGCCCCCAACGCCGCCCTTCATCCCATGCTTGGAGCCATTGTTCCTTTGGGATGTTGTCGACCCACCTGACGGCTTCTTCGCTCCATTCACTGATTTCGCTCCTGTAGTATGCGATTCCCGGTTGAGTCATTGAGTATCCTGAAGAGTTTGAAGGAACACATGTCAAGGTTGGTAGCAATAGAATAAAAAGGAATGGATAAGCATCAATTTATATGAAAGGTATACTAACCCATATTGATGACACTTTTTTTCATGTCCGCATTCTTAAAAGTCCTCATAAAGTTTTGTGCGATGTGACGAATGCAGAAGATGTGATGCCAATCACTGTCTAGGCGCCGAACGGCACTCTTTATTGATTCATGTCTATCCGAAATTATGCAGAGGCCAGGCTGGGGTGTGACAAACATTCTCAAGCGTTGGAGGAAGAAAAACCATGCATCTGCTGTCTCACCCTCCACAAGGGCATATGCTATAGGAATGGGTTGATTCCTCCCATCTTGAGCAATTGCCATCAAGAGCGTCCCTCGATACTTGCCATACAACCATGTTCCATCAACTGAAACAACAGGTTTGCAGTAAGGAAACCCGTTGATGCATTGTTTGAAGGTCCAGAAGAGTCGATGGAAGGTACCCTTGCCATGAACTAGTTGGCCATGTTCGTAGAAGGGCATTGTTTGCCAATCGACAATAGTGCCTGGAACATAGAATTGCAAAGCGAGCATAAACTGTGGAAGCTCCTTGTATGATTCCTTCCAGTTCCCAAATATCTTTTCAACAGCCTTTTGCTTTGCCATCCATGCCTTCCTGTACGTAGTGGTATATGTGTATTTTGATCGTATGTGTGCAATCAACACTGAAACTGATATTGTTGGATCTTCCTTTACTAGCTGCAGGATGCTTTCACAAATAAGGTCTGAAGATAGTTGATGGTGATCTTGTGAAAGCCGTGTTGATGCACATGTATGCGGTGCTTCCAGCTTTCGGATCTCCCAAAGCTGTAATTTTTGGCGATATGCAACTCGACACCTCCACATGCAGTTATTGTTGCCACAAGCCACAATCCATCTATCTTGATTGGAGTGCTCTACAATAAAGTTCAGGGACTTGTTCAGATGGTATTCTCTTATGGCATGTTGTGCCATTTCTTTTGTGGGAAATGTCATCCCAACTTGTAGGTTATCAGGGCTTGGAACAAGGTACGTGGGCCTGCGGGACATAGGATGGCCAAATTCATTGTTTGAGTTATCCACCACGTCAGAGGTCACATTGCGGAAATGCGAGGGCAGGTCGTAGAACTGAAGGGCTGTCGAGGGACCCCCACCGGATTCCATATCTTCATCATTGGCGGCTGTATGTAGCCCAAGAAGGACGTCTTCGTTTTCACTAAAGTCACCAACTTCTTCGTTGTGGACACCAGCCACAACACTGATAGGAATAGGATCAACTGGGATGTTAAGATCAATTGTGGTGTTAAGATCAACGCCCTGAGTGGATGGTGTTGGGCGATAGGTTGACGAAGAGGGCATGGAGTGATGGTGGGGTTGTGTTTCGGTAAAAAGTGGACTAAATTCTTGTGTTGGACCACTGAGGTCAATGGGTTCAGAATATGGTGGCACGGCTTCGGTGTCATCATTGAGAGCATCTACCAGCTTTGCATACACTTCAGCGGTAGAAACACCAAGGCATTGACAAGCCCTGAACATGTCAAACATCATTTGTACATCATCATCTCCTACAAGATTTAATGCCTCATACCAATGATATCCCTGTGTAAGAGCTGTAGGGTATCGATAAATAAGTTCGACCACCCTCTTTGTATTGTCTGGTTGAATCTTCCTCTGAATTTTTTGTATAAGCTTATGCAATTTCATATTTGTCTTCACTTTGAGCAAGGTTGTATGGTTGCATGCAAAGACCACACCTTCTGTGTCAATCCTTTCAACATGTCCATTGTAATAGACACAGAGAAAGAGCTCTACTGGAGGCATGATTTAGTATATGAGTGTATGAGCAAGAGTGGTGAAGTGTTGGTGTGATCCTTAAGATATCAAGACTACCTATTTATATAAGTTAGTGTAAATTCTAAACGAGAATGAGATGGGGGTGCACTTCAAGTGTAGGTTAGTTAGGATAAGTGTGGATGAGGGTTGTCTCTTGTGCCAGATTCACTGAGCGACAATTTTATATATAAAAAAGAAATAATTCTAAAATTGGCTTAAATATTGCAGACTCTTAACATTATGCACCAGGCCTTTGATGAGGGTTGTCTCTTGTGCCAGATTCAACGTGAACCAATTATGCATGACAATCCTTTGAATCAACCCTTTGAATAATGTTAGGCCATTATGATCAATTATGCATAAAAAACAAAAGTGCACCAAGCCTTTGCTGTTGTTTAGCAAACAAGAATCTGAACCTTTCTCTTCTTGTTCAACCTATTTGACGAAACATTTTGATCAATTATGCATAAAAAACAAAAGTGCCAAGATTCTGAATAATGACAATCTAAGAAAATAACACCAACCTTTGATTTTCAACATGTGTGATCAATTATGCAAACAAAAATCAGGTTCCTCTCTTGTTCAACGATTTTCAACACGTTTGATTAATTAACTAATTTTTTTGTTAATTTATCTTATAATTGATTTAACTAGTTATTTAATTATTAATTACCAATTTGTTTATTTATTTTTGCCAATTAATTAAATATTAATTGTCCCTTGTGACAGAAAACGAAATAATTCTAAAATTGGCTTAAATATTGTAGATTTTTTTTGGGCACTAAAAATAAACTTTGAGAATTTTTGAGGGACTAAAAATGAACTTTACAAATTTTTGAGGGACTAAAATCATAACTGAAAATTCATTGCATTCCAATTATGCATTCCAATTATTGAATTATTCAATCACTACACGTTACAAAAGTCCAAAAAATATTCACTACAGGATCAATCAATTATGCATGAAACTATTCAATGCAGTATCAATCACGTGATTCACTGAAAAGCCACAAAAAGCCACATTATTCACATCACATGAAAATATTCAGTCCAATTATGCACCAAGCACTACACGTTCAACGTGAAAAAAGAAAACTGAAAGATTCCATGAATAATTGGCAATTGCATGCGCTTATAAAAAAATGTCAATTGCATGCAAAGCACAAATTCACCTCAATTTCCTATAAATTCCTCCGTGGTTCCTCCACAAGTTCATCTCAATTTCCTATCAATGGCTTTGCTAAGAAACCAATCCCTTCACAGGTCTTCACAAATAGGGGTTGGGGATGAGGTAAACGGTCGTAATTGATAATTACATTTAATTTGTATACTTTTTTTTAATGCACATTACGCTAACAAATTAAATTTTATTTGCAGAGTATAATTGACTGTTACCACCACTTCAATATAGAGGAACCAAATCAACTGATATTGCCATACCTGGAGCAAGCTGGGTTTGCCAATGCGGCAAAATTGGGACGTTGTAAGGTCGACAGATCACTGGTGACTGCAATGGTTGAACGGTGGAGGGATGAAACACACACATTTCATCTTCCAATTGGAGAATGTACAATAACTCTAGAAGATGTTGCGCTCCAGCTTGGTTTGCATGTGGGTGGTAAACCAGTCACTGGACCTAGTATGTTAAACTGGAAAGTTGAATGCCGACAACTTTTAGGCCTTGTACCACCTGAAAATCAAAGGAAAGGCCAAGCAATTAAGCTCAAGTGGTTGAAGGACACTTTTGCCACTATGCCTCAAGATGCAACAGAAGAACAAATAAAAGCACACTGTAGGGCATATATTTTATGCTTGATTGGCGGGGTCTTGATCCCAGACAAATCAAACAATAGAGTGCACCTGATGTATCTCCCCTTGTTGAAAGATCTTGAGTGTGCTGGACGCTACAGTTGGGGTTCAACATGTTTGGCAAATCTATACAGGGAAATGTGTCGTGCAACCGAACCATCTTATGCCTGTATGGGTGGATGTTCACTACTTCTACAATCTTGGGTATGGTATCGCATGCCGTTCCTTGCACCACAGTGCAACCGCCTACCATCATTTCTGCTAGCAAAACGGTAAATAAAAACTCTGTAGTCAATGTTCTTTATTTATCTATCGATTATAGTATCCAAACCTGTGATTCATAATGTATTTTCTAGATGGCCTGGCGGTGAACTATGTTATACCGGAACTCCTCACGATGACATTATCGGCTACAGATCACGGATCGACCACATGCAAATTAATCAGGTTAAAAATAGAATTGTTCAATAGAATCACTTATACTTTATGCGTCTATCGACTTTGACAGATTAATGACTTAGCTTAATTTTTCAGTTTCTGTGGTTACCTTATAGAAGTCTTGCGAACTGCATACCAGCAGAAGCATTCGGGGATAATATGGTTTGGATCGCTTTGATATGTTTCCAAATTGTAGAATGACATCAAACGGATAGAGTCAAACTGCAGTTTGGTCTTTGGCAGGAAATACCAGATGCCCCTAGAAACATGGATGCACTCCACCAGCAAGACATGTGAGGCAATCACAGCGAAAACTGGAAGGACATACATGCAGACTGGATCCAAATTTGGAGGGAACACCGACGTCGCGTGATAGAGGGGCAGCCGATTCAGGGTCCTGTGTTTCCCACTGATGAGTATTTGGGGTGGCTTAAGCAGAATTCAATACTTTACCTTTCAATTCAGCATCAACTGCAGGACCCACGGGGTGATTTTCAACAAGACCCTATTGTGGGACCCAGTATGCCCACCCAACGACGTGATTGGCGTAATAGACGTCGACAACCCAGCCCCGCAGTTGCCATGGAACATCAATATCAAGAGGAGTCACCCCACCACTCGTTTGCATTCACGCCTTCGCAACAAGAGTTCGAACCGCCCGGCCATTCATTTGCATTCATGCCTTCACAACAAGAGTTCGAACCGCCCCGCCATTCATTTGCATTCACACCAGCACACCAAGATGCTCCTCAAAATGACGATGCTCGTAGACACTCTATCGCTTCTAGCGATAGTGATTTTATGAGCAATTTGTTTGGTGTCAACATGCATACGCCAGATTCGTTTCATTATATGAATCGATTGTACTCATTTGGTGTTCCAGCGCTCCCTATCCAAGCAGGTGCTAGTTCTTCAACGGTAAATTTCGGCGAATTAAGAGAACCTGTGACGCTGCCACCCGTAAATGTTGATCTAAATGAGGTTGTGCAACAAGACGAGGAACACGCCGCCGTAGAGGAAGAACAACCAACTCGACATCATCCATACCGTCCTAGACGTAACCGACGAGCACCACGTTGTGGGACCGGACACCATTTAGGAAACTAAATAATTATTTATTTAGAATTGTTGTAATTTTATGTAGAATTGTTGTATCTGTATTTTTAATTTTTAATCAATGAGTTAATTACCTTCCAATTATGTTTTTAGTTATTTTAATAATTAATTAAAAATTACAAACACTAATTTAATTAAAACAATTAAATTTAATTAATTGGCAAAAATAAATAAACAAATTGGTAATTAATAATTAAATAAGTATTTAAATCAATTACAAGATAAGTTAACAAAAAAAATTAGTTAATTAATTTAAATTAAATAAAACATATAAATTATATTAAATTAAATAAATAAATTATATTAACATACTGTAAACGGAAACCCTAAAAAAATTTTTGGGAAGTCCCATTTCATTGCCACGACTTCTCAACATTGCACAAAAAAAAAAAAACATGAGGAGTCCCCCTCTCTAGGGGCGACCTCCCTTGAGCAAAAAAAAAAAAAAATCCAATGGGAAGTCCCCCTCTACGGGCGACTTCCCTTCTCCATAAAAAAAAAAAAAGAAAAAACCAATGGGAAGTCCCCCCTCTCTAGGGGCGACTTCTCAATAGCCTAAAAAACTATGCTACTACGGTAAATAATAGAAAAAGTATGCTAATCGGGTAATTAAAAAATAAATGCATGCTACAGAGAAAAAAAAGCCACTTTCCGAGTTATGTTGAAATATACAATTATATCATCATCGATTTCGTTTGTTGATCTTCATGCGTACTTCTGCGGGAAACTATATAGGGCACTACTTAGTGCCTGTTTGGTTACCAAACCAAATGACGTTTGAGGCCCTTTTCTCCGTTTGCCAAACGCAAACGGAGTTTGCTTTTTTATTTTAGTGTTTGGTAAATTTCGTGTTTGCCTTTTCCGTTTGCGAAACGTCGTTTTGTTACAGGAGGTCTAATGTTGCTTTTCCGTTTGCAAAACTCCGTTTGAGTATTTTAACACTTCAAAAGTGATTATATTTTGTCAACCAAACACAAATCAATTATTCTAAACTCAGTTTTAAAATATTTTTACCAAACACAAATCATTTTTTTAAACTCCATTTTTCAAAACTCAGTTTTCTAAACAAAATTCTACACAATTTATTCTACCACAATCTAAACCAAACGGACCCTTAAAGTCTTGATTCTTGTCTGTGTTTTGGATCGATGGTCTGTTTTAGATACAGAGTTTCTTTGATTTCTGTTTGGATTCAAAAGTACACTTGTTCCAACTCTCTGAATACTTATGGTTTAAGACGTACTACTTTTGAGCCTTCCAAATCAAAATCCAAAAGACCGTCTGGAATACTACATGTTGATAAAACGTGATATGCATGGTGATTTCTTGCATAATATGTTACCTCAATGAAGAGGAAAAGATATTAGATATGAAGATTTAATTTAATCCATCAAAATGTCCTCGTGGCAACAGTGAAAGATTCTTCTGCTGCAACTTCTTTTTTCCCCCAAATTGATGACCTTCTTGTGGTGCCTGTCTGTCAAACAATAGAACTAAAGTTTATACATGTTTAGTTATAGAGATCCGAAGATCAAAAGAAAATATATATATATCTGAATTTAATTAACACTAAAAATCCACCAAGGGGAACCCTCAAATTAAAAAGGGGTACAACAGAAATAAATTAAGCAAGCTGTACGGTATAGCTATACATCGTATTGACAATCCCACAATTACAAGCACGATTTAGGAACGAATAATGTTCCAAAGTAAAAGGAAGACTCTAACTTAAATTCTTCTGGCCTGGCTTATGCACTTTATTAATTAATTAAGCAAGGCATATGCTCAAAATATATTTATAATTATTTTATTTTATTTTATATATCTATTGGGTTATCTCTGATTCCTTTCCATGATAGATATATAGTGGTGTAAGCTAATTAGAGCAAGCTAGAGTGAGAGAGTGAGTTGAGAAAGAGATGATGAGGCACGTAGGCTCAATTGAAGAAATGAAAGAGCCTTATATATTGGCGAAGAGATGTGATTGGGAAGGGTTTCTGGGGTTTTTCCGTAAACACAAAGATAAAGGTCTCTTGGTTAAGCAAATTGACTTGCATCAAAGCACTCCTTTACACTATGCAGCTCACTGTGGGAGTCCAGAAATGTACTCGGAAATGCTGGGAATGGTGAATCCCTCAGAAATGCAACAAGTGCTGAGGATGCAGGATGACATGGGCAACACACCACTTCATGAGGTGGCTTTCACTGGAGAGGTGAAAATGACTAAGAGCATACTGGAGTACGAGGATGCAGATCAGTCAGAAACAAACGGGAGTACGAGAATACTGGAGTTTCAGTCATTGCTAACAATGAGAAACAAACTGGGAGAAACCCCTGTGTACAGGGCAGCTGCTCTTGGGAAGACAGATTTGATCAGGTGCTTTGTTGAAGAATTGGGAGTAGACCTAAGGGATCACTTTCACAGAACTGGAGATAAGATGTCCATTCTTCACACCGCTATCATTGACCAATTCTTTGGTTTCTCTCTCTCTCTCTCTCCTCTCACTCTTTCATATCTTTCTTGTTAATAATTACAATTAGTTTGCATGTGCATTGATATAACACATCTTAACATGGGAAACAGTTAATGGTTCTTATCGTGTGTAAATAATAAGGTTGTACACGTTAGAAAAACTGTCCAAGAAATAATGTCAATACTCTTTTTTTTTTTGAAAGGAATGTCAATACTCTTTTTAACACTCTTTTTTTACACTTTTTTTTATTAATGATGAAATTTACGTAGGTTTCACTACTTTGAGAATAGATTGGAAATAGGAACATATAACTTGGTAGGACGTTTACAAATTTCACCCAATTATAGAAATTATGTCAAAAAGAGTGTGAAAGAGATTGTATTGCTTGCTAGTGCTGCTTATGTCAACTACTATGCCGAGTTTAAAACTTATATATATAGTGTAGATAAGTTTTATACATACATCCAGATGGATCCGACTCCTCTAAAATGAACAATTCACTTTAAAGAATAAAGTATGTAATCTCAATTATTGATGAGAAAATTAAGGGTTGATATTAACTACACATGCATAACAAATCATCCTTAATTATCTCATAAATGGTTGGATTAGGTACTTTACTCTCTGCTCATTTTAGAGGAGCCAAATCCTATCCTGATATATATATTTCATCATCTTTTTATATTGTGAACAAGTTTTAAGAAGTAATATTATCATATGGTAAGATGGTAAATTACAATTGGGTGTATAATTATTAAACTCAAAACTTAATGGTATCTATATCCGTGTCACTGTGTGTGGAAAGACAATATTTTTTTCCATTTCTTTTAATGTATTTTTTGGAGTAAATTATATTCTATTCTTATATTTTGTTTATATTAAAATTTATACTATCTTCTCATTATATGTAAATATGTATTATAGTTTAATATATATTAACATAAGCTTTTTAATCGTGATGAATGAATTTGAATGATCCCCTTCCAATAAATTTTGCTCTTTCTAAATACGTACCAACAAAAAGTTTGCTCTCTTTACAATTTTCAACACCATTGGTAAGTAACTTTGAACATTTTATTAAGATAAAATGAATTTTTAGATATTCATTTTATTGGTTTTGAAACAATACTCATTTATCTTTATTTTATTTTTTATTGTTCCAAAGTCGATAGTAGGACATCAAAGTTGGGTTTTTTATATTTATATTCCTTTTTAATTATTATTTTCCTAAATATCTCCCTTTTTCCATTATTTTCCTAAATGCCCTATTTTTTGGGCAAAGAGAGAAATCGGTTTTGCTATCACCGATTTCTCACCTGAGTTTTTTTTTTTTAATTTTTTAAGCTTTTTAGTGAGAAATCGGGTTTAGTAACACCGATTTCTCACCTATGTTTTGTTTTTCTTTTACTCATGGTGATAAATTGGGTTTGAAAAAACCGATTTCTGAACTATCTTTTTTTTTTTAAAGTTATTTTATTGTTAAAAGATTAAAAAAAACTCAGGTGAGAAATCGGTTATAGCAAAACCAATTTCTCACTTTGCCCAAAAAGTAGGGCATTTAGGGAAATAATGGAAAAATGGGGATATTTAGGAAAATAATAATTAAAAAGGGGATATAAAAATAAAAAATCTCACCAAAGTTATATCAATTATTCAATTATAATGATAGTGAGAGTCAAATATGAAGAAAAATGTGTATAAAAATCTTGGTTATATTAAAATATAGGAAAAATTACACTCATTTCTTGAGATACGCTTAAATAAAATACATGTCTCCTCTATTTTGTATTTGTAAGCCAATTGGGGTCCTCCCCTTAATTAGTACCCAGATTTTTACTCTATTATGTAAAAATGAAGCGGTGTGTGAGTCATTTATTAGAAAAAATTGGAATGATGACGGAAATCGGAGACGAAAAAATGAAACATTTCTTTAATTTTGTCGCTAAGTATTAGAGACACTAAATTTAGAAATTAATTTCATTTTTTCCATTTCTAGTTTCTGTCGCTATTTCAATTTTCCCTAGTAATTTTATTGATATAAAGGGAGTGAGTGCAATTAATTTTTTCAACAACAAATAAAGGTGATAAATGTCTAAAATAGAATGAATGTGTATGTTATTCAAGTATACCTCAACCGAGGTGAGTGTATTTTTCCTTAAAATATATTAAAGTGTAACACATGTGTGCTTCTCAAGAAAGGATTTGGTAGATTCTAACGTAACAAAGGAGAATATAATTTAAATTTCTCTAGGCGAGAAGAATAGTTTAATTTTTTAATTATTAGGGTTTTTATGTAGATTTCATTGATAAATAGAGTAATTTCACACATTACACATTTTCCGAAAATAAGTGACTAAGACAAGAAAGAAAAGGAGGGTACGTAGTGATATATCAAATACATCTCTATGGTAGTCTATACATACTGAGTCATACATGACCTCATTTATTAATACTAGAGCTTTCAAATCGAATCGCCTAGCCTGGCTCAGCTCATCGGGTCAAATTGCAGAAACAGGTTAGGTCGGGCCAACCCAAAATCTATTAGGCTATGAATTGTGCGGCCCAATTTAGCCTAAAATGCGGTACATTTAAGTAGGCTTAGTCTGAATTGCTATCTAATTGTATATTTCCAATTTCTAAATTATTGGCCTAAAATAGGGGTCCATTGGGCTAATCGGACCAGGCAAAAAAGATGCAGTTTTCTTTTATTCTGTATATGGAACCCAACTCAGTCTAAAATACGGGTCATTCAGTCTTGACCAAAATTCAGAGTAATCAATATTGTTCCTATAATTTGTCAAAAATAATAATATAGCACACAAATAGTACTATTTTATGATTCATTGAGAATACAAAAAGCTCTTTTCGGAAAATCCTGCATTTATAGCTATTCTTTTTATTTCGTTCTCTTTGGCAAGGAAAAATGAAGTTGGCTAGCTGTTGATTTTCAACGCAGGCACGGCTTTATGGTTATTGAAACGGTACGACGAACTCGCTGATCAGAGGGAGGAAAATGACTTGACACCTCTGCAATTGCTAGCAAAAATGCCATCTGCATTCATGAGTCAAACCCAATTGGGAGCCTTCAAAAATTTCATATATCTTCGTAAATTTCTGCTTACTTTACCTTATCTCCTATTTAGTCCTTAAAGTTTATGAAATCCGTCAAATTAGTCCCTAAAATTTTATAAGTAATCTCTTACAAAGACTAATAAAATGTATTTCACAAAACTTTAGAGACTAATATGACGGATTTTACAAACTTTAGAACTACTTATTATTTTCATATATTTTATAGACTAAATAGGAGATAGCGTGTTAATTTAAGGACTAAATTGAGAGATTACTCTAAAAATAATTTTACACTTCAAATTATGTAGCGACTTTAGCTAATAGTAATTGGAATATCGTGTTCAGTGCTTCCTGATTATCAAGATGGCAAATACTATCTTCAAGATAAGGATGATACTAGAAAAGGAGAAGATATGGAAAGCGGCCAAAATGGCATAAATGAACCGTATCAAACTCAATGGAAGCACCCTCAATCTTATAGAAAGCTCTCAGGTATGTTCATAGGTTGAAATATAAATCAAGTACCCACATTTTATTTACTCGTTTTGTGTAGCTAAATCGAAGATTCACTTATAAAATAAGAGAGGAGGTCATCTCATATAAAATTCACATAATAAAGTCATATGAAAAAATTTGTGTCTATCTCTTTTTTGAAACATTAAATAAATAAGACCCAATTAGTATTTATGAATATTTATAAAAAAAGAAATAATAAACATGGAATATACGTACTCTCCTATATGTTGGATTAAAAAAACCACTGAACTGATCCTTCTAGAAAAACTGAACAGGGAAAGAAAAAACTAAATGGCTTTTTAATAAATGTAAAGAGTTATTCATATGGTATTAATTTATATGTGATATTATGTACATGCATCTAACCATATAAAATGTCCGCCACGGCCGGTTATTTTGGCAATTTCAGTGATATGGGGATGCCAGGACCGGGGTTCGAACCCGGGTGTTGCCGTTTAGACGTGTGTGTGTTTGTTGTTTACCATTTCTACTAACTGACAAAAAAAAATCTAACCATATAAAATTGTCAACCAAAATTGCAGCTTTTTCATGGATGTGGTATACTATGTGGAAGGCTCTGGCCAAAGGTGCAAGCTGTTGTTCATGATACATTAATTTCTCCAAACAATGATATATTTCTAGCTAGATTGCTTTGACGTTGTTATTTTTTACCCTTGTTGTATATTTTGTTCATGTTCAGAATGGAAGGGAGTTGAAAAACTTTGGAGGAAAAAGGAAATGCATAATTTGGCACAGGAACTTGTATACTTGTTAGCAGAGAAAGACAATTCATGGCGTCAAAGTTCTATAGCAACGGATAGAACGGTTTCAATGGGGAGATCACATCCTGTAGGCAATACACCCGAAGGAAAACAAAAAGAGGATGCAAGCAAACGTATTATTTACACCCCTTTGCTTATGGCTGCTTGCAGTGGAATTATAGAAATTGTTGAAGTAATAATTCATTTGCATCCTCAGTCAATTGAGCATGTTAGTGAAGATGAGCAGAATATATTGTACATGGCTGTCAAACACCGCCAGCTAGAAATTTTCCGGTTGTTAAAGAAGCTGAAAATTGTGAGACGTCTTGCTGGAAAAATAGACAAGGAAAGTAACACTGTCCTCCACTATACTGCTGAGTTTAAAGGGGGATCCCAACCCGGTTATGCCCTGCAATTGCAAGAGGAGTTGCATTGGTATGAAGTAAGTATCATTATGCATTTCCTACATTCACACGATCTTGCTAGCACATACATGTCTTTGATTTGGATTCCCTACATTCACGCCATAACACAGTCGCTGATCTGGACCCTTGGATTACGACCGGACAGCTCATGTCCTTGACTTTGTATTTTAGACCTTATTTGCCAAAGTTGGAATGTGGGTCGTTTGATCTTGATCTGATAGCCAAGATCACGTGACTGCGTCAAATGCTTAATTTTGTGACTGCAAGAAATTCAAATCCACGTGTTGTACATCTCTAATTGGGATTGACACCATTTTGTTTTCCTTGTTTGTCCTCTAATAAAAGCATAACACTTACGATTTTTTTTTTTTTGATAAGCTGTTATGCTTTCACTTGGGGAAGATGAAAAGTGAACATGTGATTTCAATTTCTCTAATCAATGCCTAGTATCATTAATCTAATTCTCATTTCTATCTGTGTATACATGATGTGCACACATAGCGCATAGAAAAGCGACTTCCTTATCATTACATCATTCACAAGAACAACATCAATCAAACTGCAAGGGAACACTTTGAGAAAAAGCATGAGAAACTGCTGAAGGATGCTCGGGAATGGATAAAGGAGACTGCTCAGTCATGTTCTGCGGTGGCTGTCCTTGTCGCCACCGTTGTCTTTGCTGCGGCTTACACTGTCCCGGGAGGCGCAGACGACCTTGGAGTCCCTAGATTACTTCACCATCCTATATTCATAGTGTTCACAGTCATGGATGTTGTGGCACTTGCAAGTTCATTGGCTTCAGTTGTTATGTTCCTCTCAATCCTCACATCACCTTGTGAGATGTGGGATTTTAGGAGGTCTCTACCTCGGAAACTAATGGCAGGTTTTGCTTTGTTGTTCTTTTCAATGGCCACGACAATGTTGGTGTTTAGTGCAACAATTCTGGTTAACATCAACTTAGAGAAGAACAATTGGACTTCAAGTTTGACATATGGTGCAGCGTTCATCCCTGTTAGCATATTTGCAATGACACAGTTCCCTTTATATGTTGCCTTGAAAGGATGTGTGATCAGCCTCCTCAGGAGACTTAAGAAGATCGTCCCTCGTTTCTTTCTCAATTTGATCAAAAGGAGCCAAAGAAATAGACTGTGGGATATTTGAACTTTTTTTTTTTTTTTTACCTTTTTTATTTGAATAAGAGCATACTTTCTCCTGATATGGTTATGCCTAAATAAAAGTGATAAAAGATGAATTAATTTTAGCATTTTATGTATGTACTTTTTCAATACAAATTTAAAATAAAGATAAATAATGTAGTTTATTAACTTTCATCAAATAAAATTAACCTTATAACAGGTCACCAACCCTCCATCATGGTCAAAGTGGAGTATACAATATCTACATCTGCATGTATTTATTTACATGACAAATAATGAGACGAGGAAGCTTTACAATCTGAGAGTGGGACTTAGCAGCTGTACAAATTCTTAATGGTCCAAAAAGAGAAAGGAATATGAAATGCAATGTTGAACCATTGAATTAACCATCATTCTTCAAATACAAATCTGCAAGAGCACGGTAGAGAATGGCAGCAGCAGGTGGCCTAGGCAACGAGCCAAGAAGTATATCCGTTGCAGTGATAGACTGGCTGCCATAAAAACGACAATTTTCTTGTGTGCGAGTGGTAACAATACTACCTTCGAGTGAACACCCAACAAATGCACCTGAAAGTAACATAGTTGTCAAAAAAAAAAAAAAAGGGTTTCAATTCAGTACACTAGATGATAGTAACAAATAACAAACATACCTTTACTGCAGCTGTATGTATAACAAGCAGCATAGCCACCATCACCAGCTCGAACATCAGCTTCAGCTGCCCTTCCAACAACGCCAACTGCAGCACTCAAACCACCTCCAAGTGAAAGATGCACATTACTACTAAAAGTCTTCACAGCATCGGTTGTCCTCAGAACAATAATGAAGTCTGTTAATTCTCCTCCAGCCTATGTGGTAGAAAAAACAAGTTAACATTTCAGGAAAACGTGGAAATAAATAGGTATCAGTAAAACCTTTAGACAGACAGCATAGATGTGGAGTAGGAATTAGGAAATTGGAATCAGTGCTTGGTACAGTTGAGGAGTAAATAGAATAATATCAAATGAAGATTCAAATAAAAACTTAGGGCGTGTTTTGCGAAATCATGTTTTGTTTTCATTTCCCGTTTTTACTAATAATTACAAAAATGTAATGTTGATTTCACTTCGTTTCTTGTTTTCAATGATTTGTGCAGGAAATAGTGAAAATAATTTTTTTATTGTTTTCACTATTTCCTGTACAAATATTAAAAAACAGAAAACAAAATGAAAACAATGTGAGTATGTGACGCTTTTGTAATTTTTAGTTAAAACAGGAAACAAAAACAGAAAATTCTTTTTTAAACCAAACAGGCCATTAGCTATTATGCAGTATGTCAAAAATATTTCTGTAAATCAGAAGTTACTATGAAATTTATTTTTGCTAGAGTCCAGCAAAATGAAATCTTCTGATATTAGAGTTGACTGGTAACAGTATGTGCAGCATATAGGGATAGAATCTTAGCTTTTGATCCGTATTCACAAGCATTGTTAAATAGACTGTTTGTTCAGTATATTTAATTTGTTACAGATTAGTTACTTCACCTGAGCCCCCCACCCCACACCGAATGTTGAAACGGCAGATGGTGGTGACCATGAACCATCTTCCCTACGTGCAACCACAAGTCCTGTTCCAATATTGTAAGTAACCATCACTCCTACTTTGACTACAGTGATAATTGCAAGGCCTTTTGCTTGCCTTAGAATGGCATCTGGAATTGACTTCTCAGGCTTTACTACACCTATCTGCAAAAATTGAAATTATTTATGAAGTAAAACTCATTTTTGCAAATAAAATACAGTGTATGTATAGACTTCCACAAGCATAAGTAATACCATCAAGAACTTAAACTTTCAACATAAAATTACAAAATGATGTCAATAGCAAGGAATATACAGAGTTACCCACACAAAGATCTGCAAAAATATGAAATCAGGCCATGACACAATTCGCAATTTTATTTTTGGGGTTGGTGGGGAGGGGGATAGAGCCACATGCAATTGAAAAATCAGGAAGATGGGTAATCAGCAAAGCTGCTGATTTTTTTATTATCCCCAAATAATTACATAGCAAGTCAGGCCCTCATTGTACTATATTAACCATTCAGCACCAACCAATTCTCTAATAAAAACCTCACTTGCTCAGTGTGATACTTAGAACACCAAAAGAAAACTAAGAATCCTCAATAAAGTAAAAGAACCATTTTTAACTGATTTTCTAGTTCAGGTCAGCATTGGGGAAAGTTCATTATAGATGTAAACCCCATAATAACTACCATGAGTCACAAATGGTTTCTGCTTCAGAAGAAAAATTAGGCATGAAAAGATAATATATCTGAACACTTACCCGATTATAAGCCTTGATAGTGTTAGTTGCCTTGTAAATCTCATATTCCATGGTCTGCCCCCAAGGAAAATTAACCCATGATCTCAAAGTGCTGAGGTCTGTCAGGTCGTGGGTTGGCAACTGAGCGGCATTACTTACGTGATTCATCAAATAAGGCTGTATAGACTCAAGTCGGACACAGCATACATCGCAGACTCTTTGAGGGTCAGAAACTCGGAACTTTGGTGGCAACAAGCTCCGTCCTTTGGAACATTCACCACAAAATATTCCTCCACAAAACCGGCAGTGGTGTCGGGAGCACATGATGGGATGAAACCTCACGCCACAAAGCATACAAGAAGCAGCAGCACTATCCGCCAACCATTTTGGAGGCTCTGCTTCTAGTAGTTCCTTCACATTACCAAAGTTGGCCTCTGTAAGAGTTTGTGCCATCTCCCTCCAAGCCTGTTCGAGTACATGGCTGGAAATCCATGAAAAGCTACATGTATGAATATCTCCTGATGCCAAAGAAGTCACTTTTCCTCTAGCTACAAGTAACATTTCTACTAGCACTTCCCACATAGTCAATTCCCTTTCTTCTCCAACATATTGATTCCACCCCATATCATCATCAGGAAAAAAGCCGCCATTTGATTGAAAACCTTTGGCCCACTCTTTGTGATCATCTTCCAACATAGGTGGAACTGAAACTGGTATCCAAACTCCAGTATCTTCATACAGTGGAGCATCATAATAGAAGTATTTTCTCCGGTTCTGCAGATCAGCTGAAGACTCCATGTCCCCTTTATTCTTTTCCAATGGTTCTTCAGGTAATTCAGGATATAATCTGGATAAATTCATACTGTGCTCTTCACTGCTAGCAGAAGATAAAGAATCACAATTCTCTTTAGCAGCACAATTCCTCATATTACCACCTACCTCATCATCCTGTCAATGATATGATATCAAAGCACAAAAATCAACCAAATAAGCAATGGAGCACCAAACTACAAACCCCGGTCTTAAAAACGACAAAATCAATACTCCCTCCGGTCCTATATATAAGCACTTTCTAAGATATATCAGTTATTCAATGAACCTAGAAAGTACATTTGTCTCTTATATATGGAACCAGAGATAGTATTAATTAAGCTTTAAAGTAATATATTATAATCACATGTTAGCAAATGAACCTTGAATAGTATCCATATTCCTCTTTCTCTTTCGGTTTCATTTTTAAATACAACTCAGCATACCAAATCACCAAAAAAAGGAAGAAGAAGATGATCAAGGTGAACAACCATACATAATAAAATCCAAAAAGAGCAGAAATTCCCAATCGGAAAACAGAAACACATGCATATCTAGAAAGGGTAAGAACAGAAAATTTACCAGATGAGAATAGGGATTGGATATGTGGTCACCAAGGGAGAAAGAAGAAACCCTTGCAGATATATCTTCTACAACTTGCACCTGATTCTTAGAATCCAAATCTTTGCCCTCCATAGGTACACCTAAAACACCAAATTAGGGCATATACATGTATATATTGTATCTACATATATTATCAGCCAACAAGAAAATTTTGCACTGAAAATTCCAATTTTGGGCCGAAAGAACAGAGCTTTGGGAATAGAGACGAAAAAGGTCTGTGATAGAATTCGAATTGGAGCTTCAATGGCGTGTCGTCATTAATGGGTTACCCGGTTCGTCTCCCTTGCGCAGTTGCGTGCACACCCTGGACCTAATTATTTAACTTTCTTTCTCCTCACTATTGTTTAATTTCGTTTAAATATATTTTTATTTATTTATTTTTTTTGAAGGAAAATATATTTTTATTTATTATTTAGTTAGTTACCACGTTGCATTAAAGATATATAATAATTTTTTTTTTGTCTAAAACAAGTTTTTTTTTGACAAAAACAATCTAATTCATTTCATTAAAAATGTATGATTCAATACATGAAGGAATACCAAAGAAAAATTGAGGACTAGCATAGTTAGTGGCCACTTTAGTTTTAATGAAATACATGAAGGAATATCAAAGAAAAATTGCACCAAAGTCCGACACATCCTCCCCCAGGGAATGAAAGTTATCCACTACAGTCTTGCAATCCAGCTCAAAAATGACATGATCAAGACCAAGCTCGAGCGTCCACTTGAGAGCTTCTAAAAGACCCAAAGCTTCACCCTTCTCCACCTTAAGTAGAGGTGATAACGACAACGTCTTTGCTTCCATGAAAAGGCCAAATTCGTCCCGAAGACACAAACCAATTCCCACTTTGTTGCCACTTCCATTAAAAGAAGCATCCATATTGCACTTAACATAACCGGTGGGGGGTTTTTGCCAAGATGCCTGGTCTTGAATAGGGGGGACCGGAGTAACACCGTCAGTATGGCTGCTTCTCTTTCCCCATGTCAGACTGAAGAATCTTGTTGCTTCTTCATCGAACCATTCGCCTATATCCCTTGACCTTGAGCTGCGGGTTGAGGTCCATACTAGGCGTACATTCCGCTTTGAAAATGCTTGGCTATCAGAGCTTGAACTAGATGAGATAGTCAAGGGGGCTGGAAGCGTGGTGCTTATGGTGATGTTCTTACTCGTCTTAGTAGCTGCTTGGCAAAGCTAAATGAGTGGAGTCGTAAACTTAGAGCCAAATTTCGAGAGGAAATTGATCATTGTCGTAGACTTTTGGAGGAGGCCAGGAATCGGAGGGATGGGGATAGTTCAAATCAGGTGCATGGTCTTAGATCTCGACTGTCGAAACTTCTAGTCCAGGAAGAGAGCTTTTGGCGTCAACGAGCTAAGATGTTTTGGCTTCGTGAGGGTGACTGCAACACGCGCTTCTTCCACGCCTCTGCTACTTGTAGAGCTAGGAAGAATAAAATACGTAAATTGTGGGGCGTTGATCAAACCATCACGAAGGAGCCACACCGAATCAAAACGATTGCAAGGGACTACTTTGATGATCTCTTCACCCCGAGACAAGGGGCGTACCAACCGGTTTTGGAGGCAATTAGTCCAAAGCTTTCGGAGGAGGATAATGTTTCTCTCATAGCGCCTTTTACAAAAGAGGAGTTCTCGTTAGCCTTGAAACAAATGCACTCTGACAAATCCCCAGGTCCAGATGGCTTTAACCCTGCTTTCTTCAAAAGGTACTGGGAGTGTTATGGTGATGAAATTTTTACTACTTGTTGTCTTTGGTTAGAGAGAGGTTACTTTCCTGCAACTTTGAATGATACTAATATTGCCTTGATTCCTTAGATCGATGAACCCATATCCATGAGAGACTGGCGACCCATTTCACTTTGTCTAAAACAAGTTATAAAGATAATTTTCGCTAATTTTAAGTTTTTATTATGAGACTTCATTTTTAACATTTAGTTACTCAACAAAATAAATAATTCCATTATACTTCTATTGTGATATCTAGGGTGAGCGTGAGACGAGTTATATTTATCCAATTATTTGTACTCTAACCCGATTAAACCTGATGTTCTGGGGATCAAATTAAGATTGGGTTTATTTAAGAGGGGATCGGATTGACCCGAAGGATAATTAAAATAAAATTATAAAGTGATCATTTAAATATAAATAAAAGTTAAAAGAGAAAAGATTGAATATTTTTAGTGTCTTATCATGTACTAAAAGTCGAACTAACTTTTACAATTATACTTTGTTTCAAGATAAGTAACTAAACTAACATGAATTCTAACTTGAATGTTTTATTTATAGAAGTCTTGTTACAAACATAATAGAATTAACAAATATGTAAGTAAGGGATGAGTTGGGGCAGATTATACCTGATCCTAACTCGTCCCTAAATTTTTGTTGAGTCTATTCTTTAAGCCATAACTCGTCCATGTACCCAAACAAATCCGATGTTCTGCAAGTCAACAGAGAAAAGGACGAAATTGGTTTTTCAGTTGGATTGGGTTCGGCTTACTCCCATTGATATCCATATATATTGAAATAAAAAGATTTTTTAATCGTTAACTTTTTTTAGAGTTTTCTTGTCAATTTTTTTTTTTGGAGAGTTTTTGTCCCATTTTTTTGTCATAGAATTTTTGTCCCGTTGTGATAGCGTTAAATATAATTCCAGTCCTAAATGATGATTGAACCCCGAGGTTTTAAAAGCGATTCCTCACTTTAGGGTTAATAGCGCTTTTGGTCCCTGTAATTTTAGCGAAATCCGATTTTCGTCCCTGCAATTTTTTTTAGATTCGCTCCCTGAAATATCAAATTTGTAGGAATCAAGTGGATTCAGAAACAATGACTCTTAATTGTTTTGATGATAACAAATAGTTAATAGAACAATTTATCCTCTGATATGTTTATTAGTGTGCATAAGTCACTATTCATAAGAAGGAATTGTCTTACAAGACTAAATGAAAATGTGTATTTGACTCTCAGTTTCATAAATCTGAGCATGGCATTAATCCTTTGAAAATTGCTGACATCATCGTCTGATAGCCTCACTCTGTATTGGTCAACGCTCTGTTATCAGTCAACGCTCTGATAGACCATGCTCTGGTGAGACCATGCCCTGTCTTGGTCAACGCTATGTTTTTTTTGTCAACACTCAACAGAATATTGAATAGACTACTCTGTGAAAGCCTTCGTCTGTTTCTACAAGACTCTGTTATATGAAAGGCCAACAAATTATGTACTGAAGAACTTGCCTCTGTTTCAAGCTCACTCCGGTGAACAGAGTATCTCAGTAATAAACATCGTCTGTTTGACAGATGCTCTCATTGGAAATCAGACTGAGTGTTCATTAAAGGCTACTTCATATATTAAAGAGACCTCATTGCTGAGTTTTTTAATGTACGAGGAATCAAAAGCCAAAGGGAATGTCAACGGATATAATCATCAGAAAACTTGCTCAAGAACTGTCTTATTTTCAAAAGATCACGAGGGACAAGATCTTGCAAAAGTCTGATGTATCAGTATGCAAGAGCAGAGTGGAAAGCGACGTGACTTGCTAAAAGCCACACAAAGGGATCTGAAGTTTTGTCCATTAGTGAAAAGAGCTGTTAGGTCACAACGGCACTATTTTGTGTTGAACGTGAACACAAGAAGGGGGGTTGAATTGTGTTAAAAACTTTTCGCAAACTATGCGTAAAAACCTCAAAAGAAGTTGTTCAAAACTGTTTTGTATATCGGATGCAGAGAATTAAACAAGACCGGATGCAGAAATTTAAACAGTTTATAAAAACTTGTTTTACTGATCAAGGTAAAGATAAATAATGTAAAGCAGTAAAGGATGAGACTCAGAGATTTATACTAGTTCACCACCAACTGGTAGCTACGTCTAGTCCCTTCGTTCCTAAAGGATTTTCCACTATAATCAACTGATTACAATTTCCTCAAGAGTATTCTTCTGTCACAAACTTGACAATACTCTCAACTTCTCAAAACGACTTAGTACAATCGAGCCTTTGAGGAACAGAGCCTTAACTAGGCCAAATACAGTTTTACAAAAGAGATTATGATTTTGATAACAATCAAAATAACTCTCACAGAGAGGATGAAAAGATTAAGCTCAAAACAGAATAGCTTTCTAAAAAAAAGTATAAGACGCTGAGTTCAGTTCAATGTAGACCAGAAACTTGGCACGAAGCTTGATTGCACACTTGAGTAATATTGCTTTCAGAATAAAGTTTCTTCACAGTTTTTCTAAATCTTCTTCAATGAATACCTTGGGGTATTTATAGGAGTCTTCAAGGGTATTACCGTTGCAGTAAAAATATCTCCTTGCTATTGAGTGAGGTAATTTGAAATGTAGTCCTTTTCATCCTTTCCAGAGAATATCAGAATAGTACACATTACCGTTTTCGTACTATCTGCAATTTGCAATAGCCTTGTACGATTTTTGTCTTATGCTAAAGGTGTCACCTTTGCTTCCTCGTACATCAAAATGAGCGCACAAAATCAAATTCAAATTCCATTCCAGAACAGTCTGAGGCTGAGAGCAAAAACGTGATCACCACGTGCTTCAATAAAGAGATCAGTCGCTCGCTCAGAACAGAGGACGGACGCTCGTAGCAATTGAGTGTTCCACGTGTCAAGAAGTCACCTTCTTTGGGCGCTTCTTTGTTAACAAGACGCTGAAGTGGGTTCGGATGCTGACACTAGTGGATTGTATTCAATTCTTTTGTATATTTCTTCTTCTTTCTTGAATGATTTGTACATATATAAATGAAGCTTTTGATACCTGTACACTTAAAGATATGTTAGAGGATAAATTGTTCTCTTGAGAAATATTTTGTTATCATCAAAATTAATGAGGGTCTAAACTTCTCAATCGTTTAGGTTCCAACAATCTCACCCTTTTTGATGATGACAAATATCTAAGATTGATGAACAATTTAATTTCAAAATAACATCAAAGGTCTCCCCCTGACTTTAACACTTTTGATGTATAAGACAATTCTAGTATTAAGGCGATTGTTGATAAACAAATTCATTTAAGTGATCGCAAAAATACAAAGATGAATCAGAGCATATTTTTAACAAGGTGAGATCGGATGCTGATTTTCATTTTATCAAAAAGATTTTCATATTACCAATTTTATTGATCATTGTTAGATTATTGGGTCAATGAATATCAATGCGATTAATGTGATATTAGAGCAATGAATAACCATACAAATGCTATGTATGAAATGATATGCATGATAAATTCAGTTTTAGTGTATTCATCGGACGGTGAATTTGTTAATCAGACTCTTCTCACGTGTTCATCAGACCTTTCTTTTACTCCCCATTTTGTCATCAGACAAAAAGAGTGTAAAGCATATCATAGTCAAAAAGATGGCTTAGAAAAATTTGAATGTATATAAACAAATAATCAGATAAAGGCATGTATAGTCAGATAATCAGAAAAACACTGAATATATATATAAAAAAAAGTAAGAGAGTACCCAAAAAAAATTTATATCACAAAAAAAAATTAAGGGTTTGGTGGTGGAGGAGGGATGTTAAGACGTTCATATAGAAGTTTCCGTGCATTCTCCAGCTGAGTGACTTTCAGATTAGTAGCCTTCATTTCTTCAAACTCTGCTTTAGGAATGGTGACCATTTCAACTGCAGGAGTAGAAGTAGAAGGTCCGGCTTCTGGTGCAGGTTTCATCTTCTGATGCTCTGCTAGCACCCAGTTGGAAAGCTTCAGTCTCAAGTCCTTCTTTTGTTGAGCCTTTTGAAAGAATGCATCATTTGGTATAAACCATTTGATGAGACTTCCAAGTTTCCTCTGCTCAGATTCTGACTGAATTCTTCTCCTTTTCTCCACTCTTACGGATCTGACAAATCCATGAAGACCATTTCCTATCTTGAAGCACGTCAGCAGTGAAAGTCTCAAACTTATTCCCAGCTTCTTCTCCCCATATCCTTCTGATGAATTCACTCAATGCTTCAGAAGCAAAAGAGATTCCTTCATTTTCTGCCAGGTACAATCCTCTCAGATTTTCCCTGTCATCTTCTGTAAGCACCAGGGGGACGAGGCATGGTAACAACGCTTTGTCTTTCCATGTCTTTGACCATTGACTCCAAGTGAATCCAATGTCAAAGTGCTTTGTCACTGCAGCCCATTGGACATAAGTCTTCATGCAGTCGTATGGTCTGATTACTGAGCATCTGAATATATCATCGAAGTAAACTATTCCCAGATTGATGTCAGTAATTCTGCTGATTGTGCCAACTGTTGGAATAGTGGCCTTCTCGGCATTGCAGCAGTTTGAGGAGCCAGTTCTCCATTCATCTTCCTTCAGAGAATTCAGGTAAAACCTTCTGGCATGATCCTCAAAGATCTTGGCAATCGGAAGCTTAGAGAATTCCTTAAGATTGTACTTCTTGGGAGCCTTCTCATACTCCGTGAGCCCGATCTTGTTGAATGGCTGCTTGCCAAGAGCAGGTTCTTTCTTTTTCCCAGGGATAGACCAAGGTAGCCACCTTTGTCTGTCTGGTACAATCTTCACTGTTACAGACGAAGGATCCCTGAACTGTCTGATTACTTCAATCTTCTTCATCTCAAGACAGTGTACCATGAAGGCGGCTTCTTCATCTGTGATCCACCTTCCGCATTCTTCCAATGTGAGCGGTTCAGTTTGTGGTAGGGATCTAGGAAGGTCAATAGAGAAGGGAATTGCTCTGCTACCAGATGCTGGTCTCAATCTTCCTTTAAATGACATCTGAAAGTGGTCTTCTCCATCCTTGAAGGTAGCACTCATCGGAGAGGCAATCTCCAGTCTGGCAGCTCCAGGGGTGAAGGTTTTCAAATGCCATGTGGAGGGACGATTGTAGATGCTATGATATATCTCATACTTAACAAACTATGGTTTGTGAATACATGAGACATTCTTCATTCCACCAGCGTCTGTAGGTTTATGGGTAATGGTGAGTAAGGTGGGAGTGGTTTTGGTGATTTTATAGGTTTTAGGTGTGTAGGGTTTGAAGGGATTAACAGGAGGTACTTTGAATAATAGATTAAAGGGATGAGAGTGAAGTTTGGAAATATATGTGGTAAGTGAAGTATTTGAGGAATTTTGTGGTAGGTCAAGGTTGAGTGTAGAGGATGATGGTTGGGTAGGTTTAGGGAGGGTAGAGGTTTGTCGGAGGCTCATTCTGGTTTTCTTGATTTGTGGTTGTGTTTGTGGTTGTGAAACAGACAATGGGGGTGCAGGAATAACATCATGAGCATCAAAGACAGAATCTTGATTCATCGCCAGTGAAAATCAAGTACCTTTGGGTTAACCTCTAAAGACTTAACCAGCCTTCTTTTCGATCCTCTCGTGACAACAACAGCAGGAGGAGGAGGAGGGATTTGCTTCCCTTAACCGGACGCTGAAGCATCCTTTTCAGCTGCTGGTTTAAGTTGTTTCTCCAAGACCTTTCTGATGGGAATTCTATCCTCATCTTCTGGTTCTTCAACAGTAGGTGCAAGAGCCACCTTCTGTTTTGTTCTTTTTGTCTCCCTTGAAGGAGACTCAGCAGGTTTTTTCACACCAGTCATTGAGTTTCTGGTGGTTTTCTTTTCAGCTTCTCCTTCCTGTTGCTCTATTTTCACTTTCTTGATCATAGAGCCGAATTAAGCGCATCCCGACCAAACTGCTTACTCCAAAACTTCTGGACGACCAACAGCACCAACACCAAAGTATTTTTCTCTTTCCTCCATGTTGATGGAGTCACCGACTTCCTCACAACGCCGTCTTTGATCATCATAATGGGACGTAAGAACTCCATAAGGGATTACCTTGACGATATTCTTCTTATCGACACTCCTCCTTGAGAAGACAAGGGCATTTATCGATTGTTGATAATCAACCTTGGCGATTGATTTTCTTCCCATCCATGTAGTTCCTCATAATGAACTTTTGCTCGTAGTTCACTATGTCGCTTGAGCGACCTTCAATCACGCTCTTGGCGATGATTTTGTGCGATGCTCGGTTGTGGCTTTTCAAGTCTTTGGCCGTAGGAGTGATGTTCTTCTTACGCCTGATTACGGTAGTTCTCAAACAGGGCTTCGTTGGCGCTTTCAAGTCCCTGTAAGCATCACCCCGATTTGAATGGTAATCGATTCCTTCACACGGACACTTGATCGTCTGAGCAATAGAGTTGATGGTGAAGCGTAGTTTAAAGCCTCGATGTGTCCTTCTATGACTTCCGGATGTAATGCGCATTCCCCGTAACTCCTTAATAGCGTAGCTCAAGACGTCAACCTGGTTCCCGGATGAAGTAGTTTTTCCAGCCCAAATTTCTCAAGACCTTCTTCAAAATCAAAACCGCATACCTTGAAGTTCTCAAAATCAACCCGGTTCTCATTCGTAAGTTTTGCCTCGGAAGAAGACGTCGAAGCGGCAAGATGTATTGTCCAACCTTTCTGTCGGCCATTGTAGCAGTTGAAGAGAAGGTGATGGAGGTTTTAGGGTTCAAAAATATACACACACAGAGAGAGAGATAGAGAGAAAGAGAACGGTTTTGCAGAAAACGCAGAGTAAAGTGATGGAGCGAAAAATGTGGAGTAGTGGGAAAGTTGATAGAAAATGGTACAGTCCTTTTTCAAAAAATCGCTTCGTATTTCTACATAAAAATTAAATCAAAAACAAAAGAAAATAAAGATTCGCCTTTTCATTAAATGCAGACACCAAAAGAAAAGTAAGATCAAGAAAAAGATTTTATCGAAAGACATAAATAATTATGACTCAGTAGATGTGATGAGACGCTTAAGTCCTTAACACGTGTGACACGTGTGGGTGTGCTCGGACGCACGCAACCGATTCACCAGACGATGAGTTATGATGCATATGACAAATAAGATGTTTATTCATATACATGCTTATGTCATACCAGATGTTGAGATTTTGTATATTATCTGAAGTTGAGATTAATCATTCTTCTATAAGATGAAAATTTAAATTTCTTCTTATAAAATTGAATCTATCTTCAGCAAGGGGTTTTGTAAATATGTCAGCCCACTGATGATCAGCGTCTACAAATTTTATTTCTAGAATACCCTTTTAAACATAGTCTCTTATGAAGTGATGCTTAATCTCAATGTGCTTGGCTCGTGAATGCAATATGGGATTTTTAGTAAGACAGATTGCAGAAGTATTGTCACAAAAGATAGGAATGTTACTCTCTTTTATCAGATAGTCTTCAAGTTGATATTTCATCCACAGAAGTTGAGAGCTGCAACTTCTTCTTTGAAATATACTCGGCCTGTGTTGAGAGTGCACGTGCTTTGCCTTTGCTTGACCAAGATACAAGATTTGCTCCAAGGAATTGGCGGCTTCCACTTGTGCTTTTTCTTTCAATTCGGTCTCCAAAGAAAGTCAAGATCACGTAAACCTACTAACTTGTAATCTTTTGATTTCTTATAAAGCAAACCAAGATTAGTAGATTCTTGCAAATATCTAAAGATTCTTTTAACAAGACTCAAGTGTGATTCTCTATGATCCGATTGAAACCTAGCACACGCAGACACGAACATAATATCAGGTCTTGAAGCTGTAAGATAAAGTAGAGATCCAATCATACCTCTGTACATCTTCTGATCTACCTTTTTACCAGTTTCATCTTTACCAAGAGTACATGTGGGATGCATAAGAGTACACATAGGTTTGCAGTCCACCATTTTGAATTTCTTTAGCAATTCCTTGATATATTTGCTTTGATGTATATATATACCATCATTGCATTGTTTGATTTGGATTCCAAGGAAAAACTTCAGTTCACCCATCATGCTCATCTCGAATTCAGCCTGCATTAGCTTAGAAAATTCTTTGCAAAGACTTTCATTAGTAGCTCCAAAAATAATGTCATCAACATATATTTGAACAATTATAAAGTGCTTGTTTGATGTTTTTCTAAAAAGAGTGGTGTCTACTAGACCTCTGGTAAATCCATTTTTCATAAAAAATGTACTCAATCTTTCATACCAAGCTCTGGGAGCTTGCTTAAGACAATAAAGGGCCTTTTTGAGTTTGAAGACATGTTCTGGAAATTCAATGTCTTCGAATCCAGGAGGTTGTTTTACAAAGACTTCCTCAGTTATAAAACCATTCAAGAAAGCACTTTTCACATCCATTTGATAAAGAATTATATCATGATGTGCAGCAAAAGAAAGCAAAATGCGTATAGCTTCTAACCTTGCAACAGGTACAAATGTTTCTGTCAAATCAATACCTTCTTCCTGTGAGTACCCTTGAGCAACCAATCTTGCCTTGTTTCTCACAACCTTTCCATCTTCATCAAGCTTGTTTCTAAATACCCATTTAGTACCAATAGCTTGCTTATCTTCTGGTAAGGTAACCAGCTTCTATACATCGTTTCTTTGGAACTGATTCAACTCTTCTTGCATGGCCAGAATCCAGCCTTCATCTTTCAATGCTTGATCAATCATTTTAGGTTCCATTTCTGAGAGTAGTGTCATATCTGCATGCTCTTTAAAAGAGGATCTGGTTCTTACTTTATCTCCAGGTTTTCCTATGATTTGATCTTTAGGATGATTGGCTTTGTACTTCCAAATTTCTTCAATTCAAATTCGAAGATTCTTGTGTCCGTCACCACCGGACGATGAAGATGTAGGTTCACTATTTGTAGTATTACCTATATTTAATTCTGAAAATAATTCATCTAGCTCTGACATGGCTGTGTCAGGCTTCTTATCATCAAATTTGACATGAATGGATTCTTCCACTATCATAGTTTCTTTATTGTATATTCTAAAAGCTTTAGATCTTTTAGAATATCCCAAAAAGATTCCTTTGTCAGCTTTTGAATCAAACTTACCAAGCTGATCCTTAGTATTTAAAATGTAACACGTGCAACCAAATGAATGAAAATATGATATGTTTGGTTTCCTTCCTTTCCACAGTTCATATGGAGTCTTCTTCAAAATAGGTCTTATAGAAATTCTATTTTGAATGTAACAAGCTGTGTTTACTGCTTCTGCCCAAAAATGTTTTGCAATATTAGCCTCATTGATCATGGTCCTGGCCATTTTTTGGAGAGACCTATTTTTCCTTTCTACAACACCATTTTGTTGAGATGTTCAGGTGCATGGTCTTAGATCTCGACTGTCGAAACTTCTAGTCCAGGAAGAGAACTTTTGGCGTCAACGAGCTAAGATGTTTTGGCTTCGTGAGGGTGACTGCAACACGCGCTTCTTCCACGCCTCTGCTACTTGTAGAGCTAGGAAGAATAAAATACGTAAACTGTGGGGCGTTGATCAAACCATCACGAAGGAGCCACACCGAATCAAAACGATTGCTAGGGACTACTTTGATGATCTCTTCACCCCGAGACAAGGGGCGTACAAACCGGTTTTGGAGGCAATTAGTCCAAAGCTTTCGGAGGAGGATAATGTTTCTCTCATAGCGCCTTTTACAAAAGAGGAGTTCTCGTTAGCCTTGAAACAAATGCACTCTGACAAATCCCCAGGTCCAGATGGCTTTAACCCTGCTTTCTTCAAAAGGTACTGGGAGTGTTATGGTGATGAAATTTTTACTACTTGCTGTCTTTGGTTAGAGAGGGGTTACTTTCCTGCAACTTTGAATGATACTAATATTGCCTTGATTCCTTATATCGATGAACCCATATCCATGAGAGACTAGCGACCCATTTCACTTTGTCTAAAACAAGTTATAAAGATAATTTTCGCTAATTTTAAGTTTTTATTATGAGACTTAATTTTTAACATTTAGTTACTCAACAAAATAAATAATTCCATTATACTCCTATTGTGATATCTAGGGTGAGCGTGAGACGAGTTATATTTATTCAATTATTTATACTCTAACCCGATCAAACCTGATGTTCTGGGGATCAAATTAAGATTGGGTTTATTTAAGAGGGGATCGGATTGACCCGAAGGATAATTAAAATAAAATTATAAAGTGATCATTTAAATATAAATAAAAGTTAAAAGAGAAAGATTGAATATTTTTAGTGTTTTATCATGTACTAAAAATCGAACTGACTTTTACAATTATACTTTGTTTCAAGATAAGTAACTAAACTAACATGAATTCTAACTTGAATGTTTTATTTATAGAAGTCTTGTTACAAACATAATAGAATTAACAAATATGTAAGTAAGGGATGAGTTGGGGCAGATTATACCTGATCCTAACTCGTCCCTAAATTTTTGTTGAGTCTATTCTTTAAGCCATAACTCGTCCATGTACCCAAACAAATCTGATGTTCTGCAAGTCAACAGAGAAAAGGACGAAATTGGTTTTTGAGTTAGATTGGGTTCGGCTTACTCCCATTGATATCCATATATATTGAAATAAAAATATTTTTTAATCGTTAACTTTTTTTAGAGTTTTCTTGTCAAATTTTTTTTTTGAGAGTTTTTGTCCCATTTTTTTGTCATAGAATTTTTGTCCCGTTGTGATAGCGTTAAATATAATTCCAGTCCTAAATGATGATTGAACCCCGAGGTTTTAAAAGCGATTCCTCACTTTAGGGTTAATAGCGCTTTTGGTCCCTGTAATTTTAGCGAAATCCGATTTTCGTCCCTGCAATTTTTTTTAGATTCGCTCCCTGAAATATCAAATTTGTTGGAATCAAGTGGATTCAGAAACAATGACTCTTAATTGTTTTGATGATAACAAATAGTTAATAGAACAATTTATCCTCTGATATGTTTGTTAGTGTGCATAAGTCACTATTCATACGAAGGAATTGTCTTACAAGACTAAATGAAAATGTGTATTTGACTCTCAGTTTCATAAATCTGAGCATGGCATTAATCCTTTGAAAATTGTTGACATCATCGTCTGATAGCCTCACTATGTATTGGTCAACGCTCTGTTATCAGTCAACACTCTGATAGACCATGCTCTGGTGAGACCATGCCCTGTCTTGGTCAACGCTATATTTTTTTTGTCAACACTCAACAGAATATTGAATAGACTACTCTGTGAAAGCCTTCGTCTGTTTCTACAAGACTCTGTTATATGAAAGGCCAACAAATTCTGTACTGAAGAACTTGCCTCTGTTTCAAGCTCACTCCGGTGAACAGAGTATCTCAGTAATAAACATCGTCTGTTTGACAGATGCTCTCATTGGAAATCAGACTGAGTGTTCATTAAAGGCTACTTCATATATTAAAGAGACCTCATTGCTGAGTTTTTTAATGTACGAGGAATCAAAAGCCAAAGGGAATGTCAACGGATATAATCATCAGAAAACTTGCTCAAGAACTGTCTTATTTTCAAAAGATCACGAGGGACAAGATCTTGTAAAAGTCTGCTGTATCAGTATGCAAGAGCAGAGTGGAAAGCGACGTGACTTGCTAAAAGCCACACAAAGGGATCTGAAGTTTTGTCTATTAGTGAAAAGAGTTGTTAGGTCACAACGACACTATTTTGTGTTGAACGTGAACACAAGAAGGGGGGTTGAATTGTGTTAAAAACTTTTCGCAAACTATGTGTAAAAACCTCAAAAGAAGTTGTTCAAAACTGTTTTTAATATCGGATGCAGAGAATTAAACAGGACCGGATGCAGAAATTTAAACAGTTTATAAAAACTTGTTTTACTGATCAAGGTAAAGATAAATAATGTAAAGCAGTAAAGGATGAGACTCAGAGATTTATACTAGTTCACCACCAACTGGTAGCTACGTCTAGTCCCTTCGTTCCTAAAGGATTTTCCACTATAATCAACTGATTACAATTTCCTCAAGAGTATTCTTCTGTCACAAACTTGACAATACTCTCAACTTCTCAAAACGACTCAGTACAATCGAGCCTTTGAGGAACAGAGCCTTAACTAGGCCAAATACAGTTTTACAAAAGAGATTATGATTTTGATAACAATCAAAATAACTCTCACAGAGAGGATGAAAAGATTAAGCTCAAAACAGAATAGCTTTCTAAAAGAAAGTATAAGACGCTGAGTTCAGTTCAATGTAGACCAGAAACTTGGCACGAAGCTTGATTGCACACTTGAGTAATATTGCTTTCAGAATGAAGTTTCTTCACAGTTTCTCTAAATCTTCTTCAATGAATACCTTGGGGTATTTATAGGAGTCTTCAAGGGTATTACCGCTGCAGTAAAAATATCTCCTTGCTATTGAGTGAGGTAATTTGAAATGTAGTCATTTTCATCCTTTCCAGAGAATATCAGAATAATACACATTACCGTTTTCGTACTATCTGCAATTTGCAATAGCCTTGTACGATTTTTGTCTTATGCTAAAGGTGTCACCTTTGCTTCCTCGTACATCAAAATGAGCGCACAAAATCAAATTCAAATTCCATTCCAGAACAGTCTGAGGCTGAGAGCAAAAACGTGATCACCACGTGCTTCAATAAAGAGATCAGTCGCTCGCTCAGAACAGAGGACGGACGCTCGTAGCAATTGAGTGTTCCACGTGTCAAGAAGTCACACTGCTGGACGCTTACTGTTAACAAGACGCTGAAGTGAGTTCGGATGCTGACACTAGTGGATTGTATTCAATTCTTTTGTATATTTCTTCTTCTTTCTTTAGTGATTTGTACATATATAAATGAAGCTTTTGATACATGTATACTCAAAGATATGTTAGAGGATAAATTGTTCTCTTGAGAAATATTTTGTTATCATCAAAATTAATGAGGGTCTAAACTTCTCAATCGTTTAGGTTCCAACAATAACCCTAGCTATATATACCTTACTTCTCTCATTGAAGAATAAGAAGAAAAATGATTTAAGAACTCAGTGAAACATAGTGAGCAACCAAGATTCATTTCAAGTTTCTGAGATCACATTGAACAAGCACTTGAACGTTTTATTCTTTCAGTTTGAAAGTTATTCTTTGTGCTTGAGTTTTTCATTTTATATCCTCTCTGCTGAGAGTTATTTGATATTGTTTCAAACTACTTTTAAACATTGTATTTAGCCCAGTAGTGGTTGCATTCCTCAGAGGCTTGATTGTACTAAGTCGTTCTAAGAATTTGTGAGTATAGCCAGTTTGACAGTAGTATACTCTCAAGTGTAATCAAGTTGATTATAGTGGAGAAATCATTCAAGTGTGTAAAGGGACTAGACGTAGCTATCAGGTGATAGTGAACTAGTATAAATCACTGTGTCATTCTCTTCTCTTCTCTTTACTTGTTTTCATTACTATTTTGTTAAAGAGTTGTTTTGAAAAGGTTTTAAAAAATACACAAGTTTTGCGAAAAGATTTCTAAAACCCAATTCAAACCCCCCCTTTCTTATATTTTTGCCACGTTCAATTGGTATAAGAGCTCAGCCTCTTGGTTGAGCACTTAACAGTGTAAGAAGAAAAGATCTTATTCTTTGTACATGGCAAGCAACGAAGCTGGTGGTCATGTTAACTGTCCTCTTTTGTTCACTGGAACAAACTATGACTACTGAAAAGATAAGGTGAAAATCTTCTTCGAGTCTCAACAACTCGAACTATGGAACATGGTTCAAAAACAATATACTGAACCAGTTGATTCCAAGAATAAACCCATTCTTAGAGAAAAGTGGGAAGATGAGCATACGAAAACCTATCAACTAAATCAGAAGGCAAGATATTTTCTTATTTGTGCCATTTCTGAGAAAAAGTACGAGAAATATGGGAAGAATGAAACTGCCAAAGAAATTTGGGACACATTGGCTTTGGCCTATGAGGGTACTTCCCAGGTGCAAGAAACAGAGGCTAACATCTTGGTTAGACAATATTAACTCTTCAAAATCGAAGAGGGTGAAAGCATTGAAGCTATGTTTGGAAGATTCCAAACACTAGTTCATGGTCTAAAGGTTCTTAAGAAAAGTTATACTACTGCTAATCACGTAAAGAAAATCTTAAGAAGCCTGCCAAGGAAGTGGAGACCTAAGGTCACAGCTATTCAAGAAGCCAAGGACCTAAATGCCTTGCGACTTGAAGATCTTATGAGTTCTTTGAGAGCTCATGAGCTTGAGCTAGATGAAGAAGAGCCCCCTAAGAAATCAAAGCCTATTGCTTTGAAATCTACAAACAAAGCATCCTCCTCCAAAGCACTTTAAGCTAAACTGGAAGCAGACGAAGGATCGTCTGATGAGAGTGGTGGAGATACAGACAAAGAAATTTCCTTAATATCAAGGAAAATTCAACGTATGTGGAAAAACAAATGAAGGTTTAGGAAGCAGTTCCATAAGAAGGACTCAAGGGATAATAAGGGCTACAAGGACAAAAGCCAAGTTACTTGCTATGAGTGCAAAAAGCCTGGACATTTCAAGTCTGAATGTCCACAACTCGAGAAAGAGAAACCAAGGAAAGGTGGTTTCAAAGGCGAGAAGAAGAAAGGTCTCATGGCAACATGGGATGATTCTGATTCATCATCGTCTGATGATGATGAGGAACAAGCAAACATGGCTCTGATGGCTACCATAGGGCCAGACAGTGAAGAAGAAGATGAAGAGGTAGATTCTAACCCATCTTCTGATATTGAAATAGCTTTTGATGAACTATTAGATGAATCTTCTAAGCTCAACACTGAGTATAAATCTTTGAAAAAAAAATTCTCAAAACTTTCAAAAGAATTTCAAATACTCAATGAGGAAAATGAAAAGCTCAAAGCTGAAAATCACCGTCTGGTAAGTGACAACTCTAAGACTGAGGAAAAAGTTGCATGTAACTCTTCAAAATATGAAGAGAGATTTCAAAGATTCCTTGCTGAGTGTGTTACACGAAGCAAACAAGCATCAATGATTTGGGGCGTAAGCCAAAATGGTAAAAGTGGTTTTAGTTACAAACCAGAGGAACCCACTTTTCAAAACACAAATTTGAAAACCAAAGATACTAACAATCATAGTGACTGTCTGCTTTGTACTTTCTGCAATAAGAAAGGACACATTAGAAGTACTTGTTATGAATTGAAAAATAAGAATGACAAGTTTCCTTCTAGAACTAACAAAAGAGGACCCAAAAAGATTTGGGTACCTAAGGACAAGATTGTATATGTTGCAGATTTGCTTAGCAACAGAGTTGAAACACCAGTCCTGGTACTTGGACAGTGGCTGCTCACGTCACATGACGAGAGAAAGACATATGTTCCAAGAACTCCAACTTAAAGAAAGTGGAACAGTGGGTTTCGGAGGAAACCAAAAAGGTAAAATCATTGGAAGTGGAAAAGTTGGTGAGAAACTTCTACCTTCAATTGATAATGTTTTACTTGTTGATGGCTGAAGCATAACTTACTAAGTGTAAGTCAATTATGCGATAGTGGCTATGATGTTGGCTTCAGTGATAATGCTTGTACAGTCAAGAGTAAGAAAGATGAATCCATTTTCTTTAAAGCAAAGAGAAAGAACAATATTTATAAAATAAAAATTTCTGAGTTGGAAAATCAAAATGTCAAGTGCTTTTTGTCAGTTGATGAAGAGCAGTGGACTTGGCACAAAAGATTGAGTCATGCCAGCTTGAGGTTAATCTCAAAGCTTAACAAGAAAGAACTTGTTAGAGGCTTACCAAATCTTAGGTATCAATCTGATGCTCTTTGTGAAGTATGCTAAAAAGGGAAACAAACAAAATCTTCTTTTGAATCCAAAAATATTGTTTCCATCTCAAGGCTACTTGAGCTTTTGTATTTAGATTTATTTGGTCCAACCAGAATTGCGTCTTTGTCTGGAAAAAAATATGGACTTGTAATTGTTGATGACTATACTAGATGGACATGAGTAAAATTCCTAGCTCACAAGGATGGGTCATTTACAATGTTTTCTGTTTTTTGCAAACAAGTGCAAAATGAAAAAGGTTTTTGTATTACAACAATTAGAAGTGATCATGGTGGAGAATTTGAAAATGAACAATTTCAAAACTTCTGTAAAGAGTATGGCATCTCTCACAATTTTTCATCACCTAGAACACCACAACAAAATGGTGTTGTAGAAAGGAAAAATAGATCCCTTCAAGAAATGGCCAGAACCATGATTCACGAAACTAATGTTGCAAAGCACTTTTGGGCAGAAGCAGTTAACACTACATGTTATATTCAAAATAGAATCTATATTAGACCTATTTTGAATAAGACTCCATATGAATCGTGGAAATGAAGAAAACCCAACATTTCATATTTTCACCAATTTGGGTGTGATGTTTTGTTCTAAATACAAAGGACAGTCTTGAAAAATTTGATTCAAAATCACACAAAGCTATCATTTTGGGATATTCTAAACGCTCTAAAGCTTACAGAGTATACAACAAAGAAACATTAATTATTGATGAGTCTATGCATGTGAGATTTGATGATAAGAAGCCTAACAATGAAACGTCAGAGCTAGATGAGATCTTTGCAGATATGCAGATAAGCAAAGAAAGAGATGATAGTGTCACAGGTGCTGACTCTGATTCTGCGTCTTGTAACAAGACTCAAAAAGAGACGACAACAGACTGGAAGTTCAAAACTCATCACCCAAAGGACCAGATCACTGGTGAACCAAGTGATAAAGTTAGAACAAGATCATCTCTTAAGGAACACTCTGACTTTGCATTGCTGTCAGAAATATAGCCCCGGACAATTGATGAATCACTAACAGATGATGGATGGATACTTGCTATGCAAGAAGAGCTCAATCAATTTCAGAGAAATGATGTTTGGAAGCTTGTGCCTCCTCCAGAGGATAAGCAAGCCATTAGATCCAAGTGGGTTTTCAGAAACAAACTTGATGAAGATGACAAAGTGGTAAGAAACAAAGCTAGACTTGTTGCTCAAGGGTATTCACAAGAGGAAGGTATAGATTATATTGAAACCTTTGTTCCTGTAACTAGACTTGAAGCAATTAGAATTTTATTATCATTTGTTGTACATCATGGCATTACTTTATATCAAATGGATGAAAAAAAGTGCATTTTTAAATGGTTTTATAAGTGAGGAAGTGTTTGTAAAACAATCATCTGGATTTGAAGATATTGCTTATCCAGAGCATATCTTCAAACTTAAAAAGGCTCTCTATGGTATTAAACGAGCCCCAAGAGCTTAGTATGACAGACTGAGTTCCTTTTTAATGTCAAATGGTTTTGAAAGAGGACAGGTGGACACCACACTCTTTAGAAAATCATCTAAAAAGCATTTTATTATAGTTCAAATATATGTTGATGATATTATCTTTGGTGCTACTAATGAATCTCTTTGTGAGGAATTCTCTAAGCTTATGCAGAATGAGTTTGAAATGAGTATGATGGGAGAATTAAAATTCTTCCTTGGTATTCAAATCAAGCAATGTCAAGATGGAACCTATATCTATCAGACTCAATATGTGAAGAATTTCAAGCTTGAGAGTTTTATCAGAGGATGAGAGTTTTATCTTTAGAAATTATTGCTGAAATCCAGAAGGAAGAGAAAGCTGCTGCCAAGCCCACCAGGAAGGGAAAGAGGAAGATTACTGAGGTTACCTCTCTTTATCCTACCAAAAGAGTAACAAGGAGTACTGGTATTTTGATTGCCTCCCATGCACCTCCACTGGTCCCACCAGTGAGACCTGCCTTCATGCCCTCAGTAATACCAGAAGAAATAGAGGAGAAGAAGGTTGAAGTTGATGAGATGATTAAAAAATCTCAAGAGGAATGTCACTTATTCCATGAGGATCTTAGACGAAAAAGGCTTCAAGATGAAGCCTTTGCTACTGCAACTGCTCCTTCTGTTGTTACCTCCGGCACTGCCACTGCCATTGCTGATACTACAACCACCACGAAGAAGAAGAGAATAACCAGATTGGTTGATCTCCCTGCTCCAAAGAAACCCAAGGTATTAGATCAGATAGTTGGTTTATATGATTCTGTCTATAATACTGGCACTGCTGCAACTGGTTCTTCTGTACCCCAATCCTCACAATCCTCTCAACCATTACCATCAAACCCTATTCCTCCCATCCAACCATCAAAGCCTATTCCTCCCATACAACCATCAAAACCTATTCCTCCTCCACAACCTTCTAAATATGTTCCTTCTCCCAAACCTTCTAAACCTTCACCTCCTAAAAAGCCTTTGCCTCATTACCCTCTGACTCCTCTTCATCTGATGATGATGAAGAAGTTCATGTCCCATTGAGACAAAGACAGAGACCTATACTCAAAGCCTCAATTCCTTACATTGAGCCCCTATCTGTTGCCCACCCAACAACAACCACTACTGCACCTATATCTTCACCACAACCCACACCAATTCCTTCACCTCAACCACAAACAGCTACCACAACACCACCACGACCAGAACCCATTAAAACTCCATCACCACAACCTAAACCTACCACTCCTTCACCTAGTCCTAAATCACCTCCATTAGTTCAACCTGACCTAAACCTAACATCACATCCTGAAACAGAACCTGGGCCTATTATCCAGAAACCACAATCCCCTACACCTGGCTCTGATAAGATCTATGATGTTCAACCCCTCACTACCTTACAGCCCCTTGCTATACTACTACCTTCACCACCACAAATCCCTTATCCACCTCATTCACCAATTCTGCCTGGGCTTGAATCTACTACAGAACTAATTGTAGATGATGACCTGGTTATTGCTACTACAATTGCCACTGAAGTAGTTCAAGAACTTGAACTGGAAAATGATGATGTAACCATCATTAATCCTCCAACCCTACACCTTCTTGCTCCTCCTGCTCCAGTTGTTCAAATTGGGTGTGAACCTCCTCCCAACCATCGTGAAGTAGTAGTTGTGCCTCCTAATTCACGCCTCTTTGCTAGATATGAGGTGTTTAAGGTTAAGAGGACTTTTGAGCTGGATATAGAGAAGTACATTGAAGAAGACAGACTGGATGGTGTTGGATCTGCTTTGGCTCTGGAAGACTTCATGGATAACCGGTACTTTGTGAACTTTTGGTTTGAGAAACACAAAAGGGATCAACTTGAGAGAAACATAAGACTCATAACTGCTTCTGCTTGGAGGGTACCTCAAAGGGTTGTAACCCCTGCTATTTGGGAACCAGAACATGCTCCCATACCTCCACTTGCCCTTGTTCCTAAACCTGCATCAGATCCAGTAACTCATCCTCCTATTTCTACTACAATGGTGACTCAACCTTCTGCTTTTGGGTCTGGTTCTGCATCCGCCAGTCACTCTGTTGTTGTTCCTAAAGAGGTCTTTCAAGGAATTCATGGAAGTTTCGAAAAGAGACATGAGGATGTCACTTCTATGCTGCAGTTTATAGTGGATCAGTTGAAGAAACATTAGACAGCCCTAAGGTTTTTGGTCACCCTTTTGTTTTTAGCCTTGTACTTGTTTTCATCTTTTAGTTGGAAAACAATTTTATACTATGGTATTTCTATCTGATTAATGAAATCATTTTTTGTACTTATTCTGTTTTAACTTTATCTTTCTTAAACTCTATTTTGACTATGATGTTCTTTATTTATCCTTAACATTTTTGTCTGATGACAAAAGGGGGAGAAGAAAATATAGAAATATAGAGTAATTAATGAACCTGATGTATCAACCAAGTGTCGTCATGCATTGCATTTTTGCATTATTTACTCTAATACATTAACTTGGATTGTATAATCTGATGATGTGTGTGTGTGTGTGTGTGTGTATATATCTGATAGATCTCTCTGTTTACGAAAACTCTGATACTTTATTTAGAATGCTTTGATGTGATAAATTCATCTGATGTGACTTTACACTTAGAAAATATTTATATGTGCTTAATTCAGGGGGAGCCTCTGAAATTCTTTTAAGTAAATATTTTTTAATGGAAAATTGTTCATCAATCTACTCTGTGGAAGCCTTCGTCTGTTTCTACAAGACTCTGTTATAAGAAAGGCCAACAAATTCTGTACTGAAGAACTTGCCTCTGTTTCAAGCTCACTTCGGTGAATAGAGTATCTCAGTAACAAGCATCGTCTGTTTGATAGATGCTCTGATTGGAAATCAGACTGAGTGTTCATTAAAGGCTACTTCATATATTAAAGAGACCTCATTAATGAGTTTTTAATGTACGAGGAATCAAAAGCTAAAGGGAATGTCAACGGATATAATCATTAGAAAACTTGCTCAAGAAGTGTCTTATTTTCAAAAGATCATAAAGGACAAGATCTTGCAAAAGTTTGTTGTGTCCGTATGCAAGAGCAGAGTGAAAAGTGATGTGACTTGCTAAAAGCCACACAAAGGGGATCTGAAGTTTTGTCCATTGGTAAAAAGAGCTGTTAGGTCACAATGACACTATTCACAGCCCTAGCTATATATATCTTACTTCTCTCACTGAAGAATAAGAAGAAAAACGATTTAAGAACTCAGTGAAACATAGTGAGCAATTAAGATTCATTTCAAGTTTCTGAGGTCACATTGAACAAGCACTTGAACGTTTTATTCTTTCAGTTTGAAAGTTATTCTTTGTGCTTGAGTTTTTCATTGTATATCCTCTCTGTTGAGAGTTATTTGATATTGTTTCAAACTACTTTTGAACATTGTATTTAGCCCAATAGTGGCTGCATTCCTTAGAGACTTGACTGTACTAGGTCGTTCTAAGAAGTTGTGAGTATAACCAGTTTGGCAGTATTATACTCTCAAGTGTAATCAGGTTGATTATAGTGGAAAAATCCTTCAAGTGTGTGAAAAGACTAGACGTAGCTATCAGGTGATAGTGAACTAGTAAAAATTACTGTGTCATTCTCTTCTCTTCTCTTTACTTGTTTTCATTACTATTTTGTTAAAGAGTTGTTTTGAAAATGTTTTAAAAAATACACAAGTTTTGCGAAAAGATTTCTAAAACCCAATTCAAACTCCCTCTTTTTTGTATTTTTGCCATGTTCAAAATTCTTCCAGTTTTGGTCCTTGACGACATCTCTCTATCCAAAAAAAAAATGTGACGTGGCAAACGAAAAACCACTCAACGCACTGATGTGTAATTTCTAATTGATGTGTGCACAGGTGTCACTGATGACTCATTGATTCAATGTTTTTTATTCTGCTTTTCAATAAAATTAACAAACAAAGTTCTGACTGGTAAAAAAAAAAAACAAAGTCTTTGTTGAAAGAGTCTCGCAGACCTAATTCCCTTCTTCATTTTTGAGAGAACTGCGCAAACCTCCCTTCTTCCTCCATTCAATTTTTTGGTTTCTCTCTCCGTGGAACACTATGAAAGAAGCTCTCTTTTCCCTTCTTAATTTGAGATCATGAACACACATCCCTTCCTTTACTCCCTTACTCTGTCTTCTTCATTTTTGCTGAAAATAGAGAACAACCTCTCTCTCTGTAAAACATTAAGTTGTCGCCGTGTTTTGAACCAAATTTTGGCCACCATCACAGGCCGCAAATTGGAGCACCTAAGCCACCATCATGATGCTCTCATCATGCTATACAAAACCCCCATTAGTTTCACAAAAACAATGACGATTTCAAAAACCCTAACCGCCACTTTGGAGCAAGATTTCGGCCACCATGGATCACTATTGCAAACACTAAACTCATTCAATGAGTTCTATGTTTCTTGCACAACAAAACCTTCAAGACGCGATTTGGGCGGATCTGGGTGTGGATTCCACTTTATCTATTGTCTGTGTTTGATTGAGTAAGAATTTTGGTGTACAGTGGGAGTGGGGGTCAGAGGTGGGGGTGGTGGTTGTCTTAATGTTGAAGGTGGAGGGGGATTCAGGGACACGAGATTGTGAAGTTGAGTTCGATGGAGTCTATTGTTTTGAGCATCTGCGTTTTGTTTGGATTTCCTTCCATCATTTGTTTGATTTCTGGGTTTGATTTTACTGGGTTGATTGTTTTGGTTTTTCTGGGTTTCTGGGTTAACGGTTAGAAGAAGATGATGATGGAAGGGGTGGACGGAAGGATGAGGATGGGGGTGAGATTGTGTTGGGTGGGTGGCCGATGGGGACAGGGTGCAAAGAACAAGAAAAAGAAAAAGAAGAAGTCTGGAGAAGAAGTATCGCAATGAAGAAGAAGATGATGAGGGACAAAGGACGAAGGAAATAAACATATGTTTTTTTGTTTTTTAGTTAATTATTTAATTATTTAAATAAGAATAGTGAGTCATCTAATAAAATAATGCCATCCCATTTAAAAAACTACATCTAAGCATCCACATCACAGTCCGTTTGCCATGTCACAGTTTTCTAATGGGGAGATGACGTCATATACTAAAACTTGAAGAATTAGATATTTTGGGGAGCGAACCTAAAAAAAAATTGCACGAACGAAAACCGGATTTCGCTGAAATTATAGAGACTAAAAGCGCTATTAACAAAAAATAATTTGGATCAAAAAAATACAATCTTTTTTCGGTTTCATTGAACATCAAAACGATGTTGTTTCTTTGTTCCAAAAAAAAAACGATGTTGTTTCTGAATAAGGAGCAATGTTTCCTTTTTTTTTTTTTTATATTCGGTTCGGATGTTTATTGTTTTCAACGACACTTTTGCCAGAGAAGAGGTGAAAAAATAACGCTTGGTCTGTAATAGGGACTAGAAACGAGAGAAGATCAGAGATGAATTTCATTATGAATTGCTTGAATGAAGATTACACAGTGAGTGAGTATTTATACAATGTGATCAATGTAACTGCCACTGCTACATCAGCTTAATCTGTTACAAAACACGTGCTTAATTCTAACTAACTAAGCCACGTTAGCTAAGTCAAACTGACTTATTGACTTACTCTATTACCCCCTGTTGGTGATTTCGGCAGTGTACCGAATCGCACAAGTAATAAAGTGATAAGTAAGATCGTCTCCACAGGGATTGCGATTGATTATTCAACTAAACAAAATTCGTAACTATTTTGAACGAGAACCGAATAGTGGTATTTGGAAATAAGTAGATTCGTAACAACTGAAAATAACAATAACAACTATTTGTAATTAAATGGTATAAAAACGACTAGGGGTTTGAATCCTCTTGTATCCACTCTCATGCATTTAATCTACAACCAACGCAAGTTATTTCATACAAATAGAAGCTCGAATCAACTAAATTAGTTTAAGAACAATCTCTTGCCTCATAAACCCTTTACTCTAACTAAAACCCTCAATCCCTTAGGTGATTTATAGTTAGGTTAAGCATTAAGAATAGTGATTCATAAGAACATATAATCACAAAGTTATATTCCTATACTCATCATGATTATGGCTAACAATCTCAATTCAAGTTCTTCACCCAATTTCCCAATCATCATGAAAAACCCCAATCGATTCAATAGCGGCCAAGTATCAAAAAGCATTAAGCGCGGAGATTTAAAAGCTCAATTGAAATGAAATAAACTTGCTTTAATATAATAGAATTAACTACATAAAAGTTTCATCAAGATTCATCTAACCCTAGTCTAAAAAGCTTAGTTACTCATAGAGAAAGAAAAGCCAAACCAGAAATTCATGAGAATTAATGAAGAGATCGTTTCCAATCCTCCACTGTGCCTCCAAATAACAAAGTTCGAACCTTAGACAAGTCTCTAAAGTATCTATTTATAGTCTAGGGTGAAAAGGAGTAAAAAACAGGTCCAAAACATGTAAACACGTAAAATTTTGCGTCCAGGTCTTTGTCGTATGCAGTAGTGGCGTGAGGCACGCGACTGGCCGTGCTTCGTGCATTTCTCGCCTTTGTTTAGGTGTTGTCGCAACACGGCCGTGCTTCCTGACGTGGCTAGGCCGTGCTTCATGTTGTTTTGTATTTTTCACCTGTTTAACGTCCGAATTAGCTCAGGGTGTCTTCATGAAAGTTGAAGCTATGGACCTTAGCTTTCCAATGGCACCGGTTTCAACTCATTTGGACACCTAAAACTCCAGATATGATTAAAACATTGAACAAGTGTCAGGTTGAAACAACATTATATTATCAACTTGTAGCACAAATTACCCCAACTTATTCCAAGTGATTTTTCTCCTTTTTCCTAGGACAAATACCTTCCTTTAAGCACAATTGAACCAAAACCAAGTGCGTTATTCAAATCAAGCCAAATGCATAAATAACATGGATAAAAATCATTAAAATGACTAAGATGCGATGCAAAACTAACACTAAACTATATGCTATTTCGAACGCATCAAATTACCCCAAGCTTAGAACTTTGCTTGTCCTCAAGCAATTACTGTGGCCAAAGACGACATGGAAAATACGAGATGCAACCGATAAGAAACCCGAGATAGAAGCAAGATCAAGTAATAGGCTAAAGGACTATCAAACACAATAGAGACAATCAAAATCAAGTCCAATTACAACTATAGCATCTCTGAAATCATGTGCATCGCGATAAGGGTAATCTCCTTATCACTCTCCAAGTGTTTTAAAGGTTAAGACAATTCGATCATATCCATCAATGAAAGTGCTCTACCATAGGCTTGACTATTAACCAAATCTCAGCAAATAATTAATGAAAACACACAAGAATCAAAAGGTCTTTCAAAAGGTTGTAACGTGGCCATGGGATTTAACTTTTAAGGTGGGATAAAAACAAGAAAAGGGGAAATTCAAGGGCTAACAACATGAACAATTAAAGCAACCCTTTTAAGCAGAATAAGTGGAGCAATACATTTTCCCTTTTTGCTTTCAAAACCTTTTTATTTTGCTCCTCTTCTGTTGTTTTTTTTCCTTTTCTATTTTTTTATTATTTATTCTTTTTTTTATTATTTATTCTCCCTTCTTTTGAGATTTTACAATAATTATTGGGGAGGAATTAAACAACAGAAGATATCCCAAGTTCAAGCATCAAAACAATTCACAGATTAAGCATCCAATTGCTCCCTTAAACATGCTCTAAAAGGTACCATAAACATTTGACAATAGCATTGGTACCAAGAAAATTTATTTCAGTTAAGGCTCAAAAGGGGCAACTAGAGGAAGCTTTCATTCAAAAGTCAGAGGCTTGAAAACATGCCTAAAATGCCTTAATCATATTCAAGTGTATAATCAAAAATTTTCAAGTTTTGAAACGGTTTCAAGTCAAGTTCTAGAGAGCACAATCAAGAGGAACACACTCATACAAGGAGAAGGGGCATAAGAACATGATGAAGTACAAGCCCCAAATGAAGCTCAAGTCTCACATTTAGAAGTTCAAATCAGTGAAAGACATCAAATCAGAGTGCCACATGCTAATCATCAACTTATCAAAAGATTATCCTTATGTACATTAAGAACACTACCTTTAAGCCCATCACAAGAGAAAATAATTGGGTTCCAAATCATTGCAATCTCAAATTTCAACAAAAATGTGGCACACATAGAAAAATTAGGAGGGCAACAAAGCAATTGGGGGATAAAATGATGCAAACAAAAACAAAAATTAACAAAAACAAAAATTAACAAAAAAAGCAAAAACTAAAACGAGATGCAAATCTAAATGCAAAAATGCAAACCCCTTACCCCAAGCTTAAAAACTTACATTGTCCCCAATGTAAAAATTTAAGTTGAAGTAGGGATGAGGAGGAAAGAACTCACCGAAAAACTTGGGTTGCCTCCCAAGAAGCGCTTCTTTAACGTCACTAGCTTGACGCTTGAAGGAGTCGATCAAGGCTCCTTAAAGGAGGAAAAGAAGATTGAAGCACCACCTTCCTTGGGAAGATGCACACCCATAGCCCTGAGTGCTTGCATAGAAATCATTTCCCTTTTTGGCATTGGTCTCCTTTTTCTCCTCTTGAATTTATGTGGGTGGACATTGTCATCCCTCGCCTGTTTGGTGCGCTTTTCATAAGAATGAGTAAGTTCTACATGTGCCTTCTTTGGAATTTTGCAATTTGGGAATTGTTTCCCATGGCACATATGCAGACTTCTCTTTCCTTTTCTTCCTTTTTCCTGCACTAAAAATTTTTCCATCCCATCATCCAGCTCTTCAGACATCTCCTTAATAGAATTCATTGTCACATTCTCTAAGGGTTTGGAAGGTCGGTCTTGATCAAGATTCTCTCCAACCGGCTGCCCAACCACATCAATTCTAGAGCACTTTTCGGTGTCATCGGGATGCCTCATAGCCTCAAACACATTGAAAGTCTCTTTCTCATCTTGGAACCTCAAAATTAATGTACCTTGTTGGACATCAATCAAGGCTCTTCCTATAGCTAGGAAAGGTCTTCCAAGAAGAAGAGGGACCTCCTTGTCTTCCTCCATGTCAAGGATCACAAAGTCTGCCGGAAAAAGGAATTTGCCAACCCTTACCAATACATCTTCCATAACTCCATAAGGGTATTTGATTGACCTATCTGCCAGTTGCAGTGTCATTTTTGTAGGCTTGACTTCACCTCCTCCCAACCTCTTCAACATAGATAACAACATCAAATTGATGCTAGCTCCCAAATCACAAAGGGCTTTGTCAATATTTAAATTCCCAATAGTGCAGGGAATTGTGAAGCTTCCAGGATCTTTCAGCTTTGGAGGGAGCTTTCTTTGAATGATGGCACTACACTCTTCTGTCAAAGCTACAATCTCATCTTCTTTGAATTTCTTCTTCTTAGTTAACAATTCCTTCATGAATTTGGCATATAAAGGCATTTGCTCAAGAGCTTCTGCGAAAGGAATGTTGATCTGGAGGCGCTTGAAGACATCTATGAACTTAGAGAATTGATCATCCTTCTCCTTTTTCTTGCTCACAGGAGGATATGGCAGCTTCTTATATGGAAGAACCACTTTGGGCTTATTTTCCACCTGCACCTGTTCAGTTATAACTATGCCTCCTTCTTCTAAGTTGGACTTCTTCTCAACCTCTCTTTTTTCTTCTTTTTCTTTATTTTTACTGCTCTCATTTTCAACTCCGTCCACCTCACTTTTTTCACTCTTTTTCTTCCCCTCAACTTCAGACATTATTTTTCCACTTCTCAAAGTAATTGCACTACAGTTCTCATTTTTAGGATTATCAACTGTGCTAGCAGAAAAATTACCTTTGGTTTGCTCCGCAAGTTGCTTTGAGAGTTGCCCAATTTGACTCTCCAGATTTTTGATAGAGGCCTCTTGGTTCTTGAAATGATACTCATGAGTCTGAAAGTTAGAATGGATATTCTAGAAGTTGGATTGAGTCATCTTCATAAATTGAGTGAGAGCTTCTTCTAATTGATTTGGCTTCTCTTGCTTTTGAGGTTGTGGAGGGTTGTTTGATGATGGGCTATCTTGCTGTTTTCAAGAAAAGTTGGGATGATTCTTCCACCCAGGATTATAGGTGTCAGAATAAGGATTCCCTCCTTGCTTTTGAAAATTTTCCATGTAGTTAGCTTGCTCATTCGAAAATCCCTTAGCATCGCAACCTCCATTCTCATGAGGTCATTGACAAAAATCACATCTCAAGTTCCTGTTCAACTGGTTCACCTGAGCGGGGATAGGGGCTCCCGTTTTCAACGCTTTAAGCTCCTTGGTGATAGCTTCCAATTGTTGACATATCAATTTATTTTGAGCCAAGAGTGCATCTTGTGTTTCTAGCTCAAGGAGTCCTCTTCTACCCTGTGTTCCTCTATCATTTTGACACAACTGCTCATTGGAAGCCATTTGCTCCACTAAAGTTCTTGCTTCTTCAGCTGTTTTACTGTTAATTGTACCTCCAGCTGAGGCATCCAGCATCATTCTTGTATTTGGCCTCAACCCATTGCAAAACATCTGCACCTGATTAAACTCATCATACCCATGGTCGGGACATCTTTTCAGAAGAAGCTTGAATCTCTCCCAAGCCTCATACAGATTTTCGATATGGTTCTGCTGGAACCCATGAATTTCACCTCTTCTTTTGATGAACTTGGAGAGTGGAAAAAATTTGTTCATAAATTTATCCTCCAAATCATCCCAAGTAGTGATGCTTCCTGTAGGCAAAGTGTGCAGCCAATCTCTAGCTCTATCTCGTAGGGTAAAAGGAAAAAGCCTTAGTTTCTTGGCCCCTTTTGTCACTCCATTCAGCATGAAGGTGCCACAGATTTCATAGAAATTTACCAAGTGCTGATTTGGGTCTTCAATTTCATCCCCAGCGAATTGGTTTTGCTTGAGAGTGCTCAACAGGGATGGTTTGATCTCAAAAGCATTTTCTTCCTCCAGTTGGTAGGCCATGACACCCCTTGGATTGTTCCTTCTCCCAAAATCGCCCACGGTGCGCGGTGGTGGTGGTACTTCCCCCATTACTACTAGAGTTGTAATGAGAGAAGTAGAAGCAGAGGCTTGATTTTGTTGTTGTCTTGCTTCCCTTGCCTTCTTCCTATTGGCCTTTGCTGTCTTTTCTATTTCTGGGTCAAACAACAGCTCACCTGTTTGTTTACCTCGCATGCACAACACTAAAGGAAAAGGTAAGTAGCACCGCAACAATTATAACAACATTTTTTTATAAACAGAAAATAAAAACAATAAAAAAAATTGTTCAAAAAGTACTCGTTTGTCGTGTTAAAAATCAATTCAACAATCCCCGGCAGCGGCGCCAAAAACTTGTTGGTGATTTCGGCAGTGTACCGAATCGCACAAGTAATAAAGTGATAAGTAAGATCGTCTCCACAGGGATTGCGATTGATTATTCAACTAAACAAAGTTCGTAACTATTTTGAATGAGAACCGAATAGTGGTATTTGGAAATAAGTAGATTCGTAACAACTGAAAATAACAATAACAACTATTTGTAATTAAATGGTATAAAAACGATTAGGGGTTTGAATCCTCTTGTATCCACTCTCATGCATTTAATCTACAACCAACGCAAGTTATTTCATACAAATAGAAGCTCGAATCAACTAAATTAGTTTAAGAACAATCCCTTGCCTCATAAACCCTTTACTCTAACTAAAACCTCCAATCCCTTAGGTGATTTATAGTTAGGTTAAGCATTAAGAATATTGATTCATAAGAACACATAATCACAAAGTTATATTCCTATACTCATCATGACTATGGCTAACAATCTCAGTTCAAGTTCTTCACCCAATTTCCCAATCATCATGAAAAACCCCAATCGATTCAATAGCGGCCAAGTATCAAAAAGCATTAAGCGCAGAGATTTGAAAGCTCAATTGAAATGAAATAAACTTGCTTTAATATAATAGAATTAACTACATAAAAGTTTCATCAAGATTCATCTAACCCTAGTCTAAAAAGCTTAGTTACTCATAGAGAAAGAAAAGCCAAACCAGAAATTCATGAGAATTAATGAAGAGATCGTTCCCAATCCTCCACTGTGCCTCCAAATAACAAAGTTCGAACCCTAGAAAAGTCTCTAAAGTGTCTATTTATAATCTAGGGTGAAAAGGAGTAAAAAACAGGTCCAAAACATGTAAACACGTAAAATTCTGCGTCCAGGGTCTTTGTCGTAGCACCAGTAGTGGCGTGAGGCACGCGGCTAGCCGTGCTTCGTGCATTCTCGCCTTTGTTTAGGTGTTGTCGCAACACGGCCGTGCTTCCTGACATGGCTAGGCCGTGCTTCATGTTGTTTTGTATTTTTCACCTGTTTAACGTCCGAATTAGCTCAGGGTGTCTTCATGAAAGTTGAAGCTATGGACCTTAGCTTTCCAATGGCACCGGTTTCATCTCATTTGGACACCTAAAACTCCAGATATGATTAAAACATTGAACAAGTGTCAGGTTGAAACAACATTATATTATCAACTTGTAGCACAAATTACCCCAACTTATTCCAAGTGATTTTTCTCCTTTTTCCTAGGACAAATACCTTCCTTTAAGCACAATTGAACCAAAACCAAGTGTGTTATTCAAATCAAGCCAAATGCATAAATAACATGGATAAAAATGATTAAAATGACTAAGATGCGATGCAAAACTAACACTAAACTATATGCTATTTCGAACGCATCACTCCCCCTTCAAACTCAAGGGCTGTACAGACACAACCTTGAGTTTGGTTCTTAATTCATTGAACAAAGTGGTAGACAATGGCTTTGTCAATGCATCTGCCAATTGAGCTGAAGCTGGTACATGTTGAGCTATTAATGTCTTGGCTGGTGCATTCTCACTCACAAAATGAATGTCCAACTCCAAGTGTTTCATTTGAGCATGTAGGATAGGATTGTGTGCTAGCATGACAACACTCAAATTATCACATAGAGAGTTGGAGATTGAAATGGCACTTTGAGTTCTATTAGGAAGGACTGCAGCCACATTAATTCAGCAATAGCATGTGCCATGCCACGATACTCGGCTTCAGCACTTGATCTTGCAACCAGTTGTTGCCTTTTGGAACTCCATGATACAAGATTCGGACCAACAAAGATACAACTTCCTGAAGTAGACCTGCGATCATCCACATCATTGGCCCAATTTGAGTCACTGTACGCACGCAAAGACAATTTAGCATCCATAGGAGTTGCTTGTAGTAATAGACCATGATCTGATGTGCTACTGAGGTACCTGAGTATGCTCTTAACAGCCCTCCAGTGAGACTCTAGAGGGGATGAGAGAAACTGGCACACTTTGTTCACACTGTAAGCAATCTCAGGACGTGTAAGAGTTACATATTGTAAGGCTCCAACCACTGAATGATATTGATGAACATTCTGCAGTTTGTCAGGACCAAACTTGCTTAGCTTACAGCTGGAATACATAGGAGTGGTAATTCCCTTACAATCTATCATGTTGGCTTTTTGAAGTAAGTCCCGAATGTTCTTGGACTGAGTTAACAAAACTGAACCATTGGACAGTTTCTTGATTTCAATTCCAAGGAAATACTCTGGTGTCCCAAGATGCTTAAGAGCAAAGGTTATATTTAACTTGTGAATCAGATCATGAATCATTTGAGATGATGAACCAGTGATAAGAATATCATCAACATACACTAAGACATATAAAGTGACACCAACAACATGATAGACAAATAGATAAGGGTCACACCTGCTCTTGTGAAAGCTGAATTGAAGTAATGCCTGTGTCAACCTTTCATACCACGCACGGGGTGCTTGCTTGAGTCCATAAAGGGACCTATTCAACTTGCAAACTAATGACTTATCACTAGATACAAAGCCAGGTGGTTGTTGCATATAGATTTATTCATGAATGTAGCCATTGATAAAAGCATTGTTAATATCAATTTATTGCATGTTCCAGTTATGAGTCAGTGCCAAAGTGAACAGAACCCGAATTGTTGTAAGCTTGACCACAGGAGAAAAGGTTTCTCCAAAATCTTGGCCAGGTTGTTGATGGAAGCCTTTGGCTACAAGCCTTGCTTTGTATTTATTAACACTACCATCAGGGTTCTCTTTCACTCGAAATACCCACTTGCATCCAATGGTTTTTCTGTGGGGTGGTAAAGTGGTGAGAGTCCAAGTATCATTTTTAATTAGAGCTTGATACTCAGTTTTCATGGCTTCAAGCCATTGGGGATTGGTCAGAGCTTGTTTGACACTAGAAGGTTCTGTATGAGCCAAAAATAATCATGGTTTCAGATTTCCTGTCTTAGACCTAGTAAGCATAGGGTGAGAATTGACAGCTTGACCAGAATCTGCATTAGAGACAGGAGAGTTCTCAGGATTTATGGACTGTGAGGACTGAGAACTTTCAGAGACAACAACATGTTCTCTATGTGAATTTGAGATTGAATACTCTAAAGGTAATGCACTAGACACTGGATCAGTGACCTGCACAGGTCGAGCTGTTGTGATTTCATTTCCAAGATTAGGCAAAAACAGATTAGCTACAGAATCTGCAGATTCATGAGTTGCATTGGAACTGTGAGATTCTGCAAAAAGTTTAGGGAATGGATAATTGACTTCATCAAAAACTACATCTTTAGAGATATAAACCCTTCCTTCACTACTTAGACACTTATAGCCCTTATGTTGTGATGACAAGCCAAGGTTTATGCACTCAATGCTTCTTAGTTGCAGTTTGTTCTTGTTATATGGTCTTAAAGAGGGATAACAAGAGCAACCAAAAGGCTTAAGAACTGTATAATCTGGTAGTTTATTGAACAAGGCATGAAATGGTGATGAATATGTGTTTAGTGAGGATGTGGGCAATCTGTTTATAAGCTGGACAACAGTTGTGAAGCCATGGTCCCAGTAGGTTAAAGGCATTGAAGCATGTGCTAAGAGAGTGAGGCCCATGTCCATAATGTGTCTATGTTTGTGTTCTACTGTGCCATTTTGGTGTGAGGTGTGTGGACATGTGAGTCTATAGATAATGCCTTGTTCATTAAGAAATTTTGTGAACGGCCTAAACTCACCACCATAATCAGATTGGACAGCTTTCAACACTCCAGAATACTGAGTTTGAATGAGTTTTTGGAACTGAATAAAGGCTTGAATAGCACCAGATTTGTGTGTGAGAAAATAGATCCAAGTGTATTTGGTGTATGCATCTACAAATGCTATGTAATATTGATAACCACAGCTAGATGTTGTAGGTGAAGGACCCCACAAATCTATGTGAATTAGTTCAAATGGAGCATTGTACTTAGTTAGTGAAGGTGGAGCATACAACCTATGCAACTTGCCTAAGCAACAAGCTTTGCACAATTCATTTGTGCTTTTATTAGAGCAAGGAACATTATACATTTGCATAACACTTTTGACAGTATTGAAATTGGCATGTCCTAGCTGACAATGCCACAAATTCAAAGTGTTTACATCTTTAGAATTGGAAACAACAGAATTGAAATCATCAGGAATGGAAACAACAGAAATAGGAACAGGTGAATTAACAACAGCAGAATTAACTACAGGACTACAATCTGTAGCTTGAGACTTGTTGCAGAAAAATGCTGAACTAGACTTTTGCAGAGTGGTGATGCCTTGAAAGCAGTACAAGCCATCATCACAGATTAATCCTTTCAACAGAACCTAATTAGATCCCTGTGATTTAACAAGACAATAAGTTGGACGAAATTCAAAAAACACATCATTGTCTTTGGAAAACCTAGAAACCTTAATAAGATTTCTAGTAATTGAAGGAACACACAATAAGCTAGTAAGAGAAAGAGTTATTGCAAGATTATAATTAGAGGAAAAATTAGCAGAACCTATAGAATAGATTTGAGCTCTATGACCATTCTCCATATGTACTTGATCTAAGCCATTGTAAGGTACACTACTATGAAAATTTAATGGATTAGCAGTTAAGTAGTGTGAGGTACCTGGATCCACAAACCAAGATTGACAGGCTAGATCTGTAGGTATTGCAACTTCAGAGGTGGTGGCAACTTGATTGTCCTTCAGTGTTGCCATAAGAGCCTGAGGTTGAGTTGTAGTTGCTGCTTGTGCAGTTTTGGTCACCTCCTGAGTCTGACCTAAATTCGAGGCTGCATTCTAAGTTTGTGGTTGAGGATTAGGTATAAAGTTCTCATCAAACCTGTACCAACAGTCCAACACTGCATGCCCGTACTTTCCACACAACTGATAGGTTGGCCTGTTTCCAAGATTACGGCCTCTTCCTCTGGCATTGCAACCTCTCCCTCTGTTACCAAAATTCTGATAGCCTCTGTGCTGTGACACTTGAGGAGACATGTGAGCAACATTTGCTGACACATTAGCAACAACCAGTTCTTGTTTATATTTGTTTAATTGCGCCTCTTGAACTAGTAACATTGACTCAATTTCTGACAACGAAGGCAAATCATTTCTGGCTAACAGCATCATCACAAATTGATTATATTCCTCTGATAATCCATCAATGACTATGTCAATTAGGTCTTGATCAACAATTGTTTCACCTATTGCAATTAACGAATCAGCTAGTGCATGAATTCTAAGAACAAACTCTGAAATCGTTCTAGATCCTTTCTTTGTGCTTTTTTAATTCTGATCTTAACTGTCTTGGTTTAGCCTTAAGATGCGAGTAATAATGGTTGTGGATCTTGTCCTATACTTGCCAAGAATGGCGACAATCGAGAACTCGAGGCAACACAGTATCAGAAAATGTAAATAATAACCACGTGAATAGAGTTTGGTCTTGCACTAACCATTTGTCATAGGCTTCCGAAACACGATTCAATTGACGATCTGTGTCGGAATCAAATTTCTGTGGAATTGATGGATTGACCAGAAGACGATGCAGTTTGTGCGCCGTTATCACACTTTCCACCTGTTGATTCCACAGGAGGAAGTTTTTGTCATCCAATTTGATTGAAAGAGTCGATGCAGCGGAACGTAGGGACGATTTCGTGCCAAAGATTCCTCTATCGTTGCTTTGAGGAGTTGTTTGCACACTCTGTGTTGAGTTATTTGGCGATGATTCCGCCATTGTTGACCTCAGAAGCAAGAATGATGCAGAGAAAACTCAGAACAGGATTGAATCTCGAGGATTGAATGCGGCGAATGATACCATAATAGGGAATAGAAACGAGAGAAGATCGAGATGAATTTCATTATGAATTGCTTGAATGAAAATTACACAATGCGTGAGTATTTATACAATGTGATCAATGTAACTGCCACTGCCACATCAGCTTAATCTGTTACAAAACATGTGCTTAGTTCTAACTAACTAAGCCACGTCAGCTAAGTCAAACTGACTTACTGACTTACTCTATTAGTCTGGAACAACCTTTTCATTTTTCAACACCCGTCAAATAGAAGGAACTGGAAAGGGAAGCTTTTTTCTCTCTGTAGCATCGGATCTCTTCTTTCTGTGTTACTGTTAAGAGCCTTGCCATTACCAACTTGAAAGCTTCAAGCTTTCATTTCATCCATGGCGTTCTCTCTCAGCATCTCCAACCAACCATCCATTTTGATGCCAATCCTTCTTCTTCTTGTTCTCCTCCACGCTTCTCTCTGTCAACGCTCTCACGGGTTCTCCAGATATGGTCGTGGAATCTCTGAGCTTGAGTCCGCAAACAACTGTTGTGAACTTTTACATGAATCCTAGTGCTCACAGAACCCAAAGTGCAGCTGGTGTACAAGTGAGTACCTTGACAATACTTGCTTCAGTAAATCCGAGGCATGGAGGTTACCCTAACAAGTTTACTCTTATGGCTTGATCCGGTGAGATCCATTCTATTTTCATCATTTTGCATTCGGGTATGTGCTGTCGGTGTCAATGTGTCATGCCATTTGAGTGGCCCAGAAGAAAAAACCTCTCATTGTGTATGAAATTGTGACACGTGTCAGAGTATGATGTGGTCTTTGACCGTATGGTTGAATTTGTCAGTATGACGTATCAGTGGGAGTCTGGTCTACGATCGTGTGCTCATAAGTCTGAATATGGTATTAATTGTATTGATGATATAATGCGCTGTGCTTGAAGACAGTTATTCTGCTATTCTATTTTCCTGTTTATTAGTGGTTAATAGATATCTTACCCCTAGTGTTTTCTTGTGTATTTTCTATTATATGTTATTAAATAACAGATGAACAAGAACAACCTGTAACTAGAAGCTGGAAAGTTTTTGAGTAGCCTGCTTGGAGGCAAAGATGAATACATACGTCATGACCAGTGTGTCTTTTATCACCCGTGTGGGTGTAGAGTCATGTTTGTACTTGTATATGTAATATGTAATATGTTTTGTAATAAATAAATTAATTATGTATTTGTCATAGTTGAACTACTTTTATATTTAATAAATAAAGTTACGCCCTGTCTCGTAAGGGTGTTACAAGAGAGGTGGGGCTGGTGGTTGTCTTAATGTTGAAGGTGGAAGGGGATTCAGGGACACGAGGTTGTGAAGTTGAGTTCGATGGAGTCTATTGTTTTGAGCATTTGCGTTTTGTTTGCCTTCCATCATTTGTTTGATTTTTGGGTTTGATTTTACTGGGTTGATTGTTTTGGTTTTTCTGGGTTTTCTGGGTTAACGGTTAGAAGAAGATGATGATGGAAGGGGTGGACGGAAGGATGAGGATGGGGGTGAGATTATGTTGGGTGGGTGGCGGATGGGGACAAGGTGCAAAGAACAAGAAGAAGAAGAAGAAGAAGAAGAAGTCTGAAGAAAAAGTATTGCAACGAAGAAGAAGAAGAAGAAGAAGATGAGGGACGAAGGACGAAGGAAATAAACATATGTTTTTTTTGTTTTTTAGTTAATTATTTAATTATTTAAATAAGAATAGTCAGGAGTACTTCTTTTCCTTCTAGATGTTTTTTTCCCTAAGGAATGTTTTGCATCAGAAGGTTTTAACGAGGCTCCTTCACATTTCTTTTCCTTAAAAAAATAAATAAGAATAGTGAGTCATCTAATAAAATAATACCATCTCATTTAAAAAACTACAGCTAAGCATCCACGTCACAGTCTGTTTGCTACGTCACTGTTTTCTAACGGGGAGATAACATCATTGACTAAAACTTGAAGAATTTGATATTTCAAGGAGCGAATCTAAAAAAAATAAAAATTGCAAGGACGAAAACCGAAATTTGCTGAAATTATAGGGACAAAAAACGCTATTAAAAAAATTCGGATAAAAAAAATACAATCTTTTTTCGGTTTCATTGAACATCAAAACGATGTTGTTTCTTTGTCCAAAAAAAAAAAAAAACGATGTTCTTTCTGAATAACGAGCAACGTTTCCTGTTTGTTTTTGTTTTTGTTTTTTTTAATTTTTTATAGTATTTGGTTCGGGCGTTTATTGTTTTCAACGACACTTTTGCCAGAGAAGAGTTGAAAAAATGGCGCTTGGTCTGGAACAACCTTTTCATTTTTCAACACCCCTCGAATAGAAGGAACTAGAAAGGGAAGCTTTTTTCTCTCTGTCGCATCGCATCTCTTCTTTCTGTGTTACTGTTAAGCGCCTTGCCATTACCAACTTGAAAGCTTCGAGCTTTCATTTCATCCATGGCGTTCTCTCTCTGCATCCCCAACCAACCATCCACTTTGATGCCAATCCTCCTTCTTCTTGTTCTCCTCCACGCTTCTCTCTGTCAACCCTCTCACGGGTTCTCCAGATATGGCCGTGGAATCTCTGAGCTTGAGTCCGCAAACAACTGTGGTGAACTTTTACATGAATCCCAGTGCTCACAGAACCCAAAGTGCAGCTGGTGTACAAGTGAGTACCTTGACAATACTTGCTTCAGTAAATCCGAGGCATGGAGGTTACCCCAACAAGTTTACTCTTGTGGCTTGATCCGGTGAGATCCATTCTATTTTCATCTTTTTGCATTCGGATCTGTGCTATCGGTGTCAATGTGTCATGCCATTTGTGTGGCCCAGAAGAAAAAAATCTCTCATTGTGTATGAAATCATGAATTGATAGAGGCTGTTGTTGTACTTGTATTTGATTCTTTATTGTTTTGTTGTGCCAATCCATGATTTGTGTAATTTGAAATATGGTTAGAAATTAGAATAGATGAGATGGATACATTTTGGCTTTTGCTGTGTTTGTCATTTGGTCGCTGAGGAAGTTTTTCAAGTTGTGACGTTGCAAAAGTTTCATTAAAATGAGCTTAATATTCATCAATTTTTCATTAGTTCATCTTTAGTCCTGGTGTATAGCTGACAGTGCAAATGCTTTCATTAAAATGTGCTGAATAATATATCATTTGTAATGAAATATTCATAGCACCACTCACCCCATTCTCATTGGACCTACCTTTTCTCTTTTATTTGAGTTCTTAGAAGATTACTTTACCAAAGCCGAAATAATATTGATATTCTTGCCTGGGAAATAAAATTATGTTTATTTCCATGTTTATTACATTTTGGCTAGCTTACCTTACGAATTTAGGATGTGACTAATTGTGCTAATATGTCTGCATTTTAATAACACGGAGTGTGCTTGGTATGGTTGAAATTTGGGAGAGTTACCAAGGAGAAAGGATGAGAGGGGTAATAGTCTAGATGCATATGTATTAAGCTAGAATTATGTATAAACGAATTGTCAATTTTCATGTTAAGTTTATCTAAGTGATAGAGATTGTGTGACAGTGGTCTTTTTTCCAAAGATTGGTCAGAACTCAGAAGATATAAAAAGCCAACAACCTACGGTTACACTTGTCTAGTGACCAAGATTGACAAAAGTAGCATATAAAGCGGAAATGACCTTTAAAGGAAAAAATGTAGGTCTTTTATTTGCTTCTTGTATAGTTGACAATCAGTCATAATAACTTCAAAACCCAGTTTCATGATAATAAACAGAGTTATTTTAACCCATATATCCAGCACCAGAAATCTGCATTTTTGTGCCATCTGGTAGACAACCAAGTCTAAGATCTCTCAAAAGGTCCAATATTTGATGCTACATTTGCAATATATTCCTATCCACTACTTTGTTTCATGGATAAATTCTTATGTGCTATATGAGCAGGGGATTTCTCTTGCTCTTTATCATTGAATGTCTATTACTTCAGCTGTAGCGTTGAAAATGTACGTAGAATAGGAGATGATGATGACTTGATGTAATTGACATTGTACACATTTCATAGTACACCAGAACACAAAAAATTTATATGTTTCTTATGATTGATCTGTTAGAAATCTAAGTGTGAGTGATAAAGTTCTCCATTGATTAATAATGGGCTAATGAAGAAAATATAAGAGAACAAACCTATACTATATATTCATTATCTTAGACTATGTTTGGATATATAATGGAGAGTGGAGTGGAAAGCGATGGAATGAAAGAGTACGGTTGGTCCACTGTTTGAACATTTTAATGATTAATTGGAGAAAAAGTTTTGTTTTATCCCATTCTTCCCGGATTAGAAGGAAATAAAAGTGGAGTATTGAATGGAATGGGATGGAATCCATTCCATCATGTTTCGTTCTATTTCATCCTGTTCTAAGAAAATCAAACAATAAAATCTTTGATGATTCCATTCCACTCATTTCTATTCATTTCTAATCCTTTTTGGGGGGAGACTGTTAGAAATTTTAGTGCAAATGATGAAAATAAAATCCAACATTAGTTAGGAATGGGTTAAATGAAAATAAGAGAAGAGAAGATATTCATATATTCAATGCTTTAAGCTTTGTCAAGTTCACTATCGCAGTTTGTTTTTGTCACACCTCGGACAAGTGTATTGGTTCATGAGATATAATATGTCAATTGGGTGTTATTTTTCTTCTACAATTTCTATTCTTTAAGCGTCCAACAAGGTTCCACAATTCAAGCATTTGATCTCCTAAGTAATATAATGAATATCCTACTAAGATAACAAAAGAAAAGATACTAAACTAACTCAAAGTTGACACAAACACCCTTAAAAACACTAAAATCCTTTACATTAACAGTACTTTGCCTTGAAAGATGTTTAGAAATAGTAAATTTGATGAAATTAAAGCAATTACATGATCTAGAATCGTGCACTTTTACCTTACTATTACTTCCTCAATCATAATTCTTCGACATTCTAGGCAAACAAAAGAGAAAAGGTCAAATACTAACAAAGTGACTGCTAAAATGATGCATTTTCTACGAATTAGTCTTGCAAAATCATCAGTAAAAGTAATTACAATCAAAGAAACACAATCATCATGAACTACCTCTTTTGATTCTTTCCATTTACTAAAATAGAGCAATTTCAAATTAGTACAAAGTGGCTGGTTATCATGGAATATACACTTACACACTCCAGTGGGGTGAAAGTGTTTACTATTAATTACTTCATGGAACATGCATTACCATAGGCTTTCTTATACTTTATTCATTCATCATTCAACATACATGTACATAGTTAAATCACAAAGGATTTATTCAAGGTGATTACAAGTTATAGGTAGGCGATATAAAATTAAGATATAATCGGGTAAACCAAATAGACTAAGGAACATTTATAAAAAAAGACTAAGAAACAATAAGGGAATGAGTTTGTGAATTTGAAACAACCAAGCAAATTGCAAAATATTCTCCCTCACTTACATTGATCTCATTTATTAATCCCCTTTATTTTTTATTACTTTTTTTTTTTTACTTTTCTTTACTCTTTCTCCTTGCTACTTTATCATGATTTTTTTTTTGCCCTTTTTGAAACTCTATAACCAACATCTTCCAAAGTCCTTTCCCAAAACTAGTCAATTGAAATTATCTTATTTCCTCAATCATTCCATTTCCCTCATAATCTCTTTAGTCGGGTACATATTAGTTCTCCGCTTATGCCTTTAATGAGCTCTAAAAGAGTGAAAGATTAAACAAGAAAAAAAAATGGAAGGTTGACACACACACCTGTGAATAACTTCAAACAAAGAAAAGGGAGTCGCTTTGCACCCCTTTTTACCTACGGCACTTTTTTTTTTTATTGTTTTATTTTTTACATTCCGGCAACTGCCAGAAGCCATTTTTGTTTTCAGCAACTCAGTTACCAGAATGTCAAAAAGGGGTGGGGTGTTGTAGGCAAAAAAATAGGGTGCTAAAAGCTACTCCCAAAGTGAAATGTACGCCAAAAGAAAACGAATGAGTAAGAGATTCCAATTCATGCGTTAAGGCCCAAAATCTCAACCTAGGTACCCACTGGACTCATCAATTTTTCTGAAAATTCATTACTACTAACTTTTTGAATGAAAAAAAAAATATAAGAAATCACTCACTTTAGTCATGCAGTCACTCACTTTAGTCATGTCAGCATAGCGAAGCATCAAAGGGATCACCATGTGTGGATCGAGATTGACAGCCGTCCATCTAGACGCTCCTTTTGATCTGAGTCGTAGATAAGTGACAACACACAGATTTTGACCTCCCCTTGATTGCAATCAAAGTCGTTCCTTGAATCAACGCTCAAGCACATATCACGTCGTGATTAGCGCCACGATTCACATCACTTTGGTTATGACTCAACGACCTCTCCAATATGCATGAAGAACTCGAACTCTTATATAAGGCACTAAGGCGAAGTGGCCAGGTGTTTACTGGGATTTTTAGTCCGACGAGAGATTGTCTGACAAACCCAAAATAAAACAAATGATTTTTTCAAACGATTGTAAATTTTGCAAGTTACGCGGTAATCTCGCCAAATAAGGGGTTTCACGTTCAAAATCAGTGGTTTGTCATGAAATCGACTTAGCCAAATGAGGCCAAGGATTTTGCCAGAATCACTGTGAGACTCAACTTAACAGTTATGCCAAGGATTCTCGTCGAGTTGACAGTTACAGAAATTGAGATGGAAAACGATTTTATTGGGAGTTTGAGAAATTGAAAGGTGAAGAAACACGAAGTTGAAAACAAAGAACACAGGATGTGACTCTTTATGGGTTTTTGCCGTTTTGAAAAACTGAAAGTGAATGAAAAGGCGAGTAAAACTGGGCAGAAACTAAATTGCATGAAAGTAAAAGAAAATTTGAACCAAAAGTGCAGAAAGTTTAAAGAGTGCAGAAACGTAAAGGTCACAAGAATTTAAATGCAGAAAAGTAAATGTGCAGGAAAGGAAAGTACAGGAAAAGTAAATGACTGGAACATAAAATTGCATTGAATGAAAAACGGTGGAAAGTATATTTGATCTCAGTTCCGCGAATCTGTTGTGTGTGAGATGTAGGGAATTCAGTCAAGTATCCAACCTGTTGTACATCGTTTGACCCCTATTTATAGAAAAATGTGAAAATAACTGACTACCTATCTGCTTGACGCGTGTATAGTGGTTATGCTTGCGTGTCTTGCAGTTACATTATGCTACCTCTATTCGACATATTCTAGCTTAGATGTATTTATAATTAACGAACACTGAGCTAATCTTGATAAGTCTTCGCTGGCTTCGACAGTGCTCCCTTCACTAAGGCGGGTCAGTTCGACCATATCTTGGCACTCTGCCAAAATTTCACTAAGTCTTCAAGGCTTGGTTATTTTCAATGAATTGGCAAGTACTCCGACCATATCAAACTTGCCTGTCTAGTCGAGGCATGCCAATTTTATCCTTCGACACTTCATTTGCTTTGTCAAATTCTCACCAACTCTTCAGTCTTCTAAACTTGGCTTATTTTCTTCTTTGGAATCGTGCTCTTTGTTTGTCGAGTTCTCGGTACACTGTCAAGAATTCAAATTGGAAATTTGGCACCCAACACCAGGTATACTTTCGAATTCTTGCTCCTCCATTTGTAGATCTTATTCTAACTTATCAAAGTATATAAAGGTACACCACCTACCGTCGACGCCACGTGGCCACCAACTCTAGCCACCGACTCTTTGGTCTTGATTCATCTCCATGAACAACGAAACATTTTTTTTACTATCAACAAGAAACTAAACTTGGGATTTGCATAATTCAATTCATTACGGAGTGCATATACCAAAAAAATAGAGTCACGTGATATTTACTCTCCCTAACTTGTTGGAAAAATATCTTGATAAGATATTAGTGTCCTGATATCCTTAAAAAAATTAAAGAGAGTAAAAAAAAAAAAATTCTCAAATGAAACGATTATTCTAATTGTAGTATATCGCATTGTTGATATGATAAAATCTGCGCCATAAAAAATGAAGGCGAAGGAGGGACTTCCACTCTCGCATGATGTGTGTTGCTAGTTTAGAAGAGCCGTCACTCTTACTTTTGAAGTAAACCCATGAATGCTCTGCTCCACATGCTAACATTCGCTATTATAAATCATTGCTGAGAAAATGCAAGCAAAAAAAGCAAGCAACCGTCAGCCATGAAATATGCTCCGATCACTAGAAAAGTTTCAGGTAAGGGATGTAGCTCTACTAAAATCATGACACATCATCATTCATATTATTTGTTTTATTTTAAAATGTTTATAAAAAAATTGAAAAGAATGTTTTGATTTAAAAGCAGACATTTTCTGCGGAAGTACATCTTGACTCGCTCCTATTTCACTCACCATAAACACTAGGGGGCATTTGTTTCGGAGATTAAAGAATTATTCTTCGGAACAATTTTTCAAGGAACATAAGGTGGGAATTTACTCCCAGGTATATTTTTAAAAATTGTTTGGTTAATATCTAGATTCCAAATAATATGTTTAAAAAATTATGAAAAAATTTAAAACATGTTTAGTTAAAATTCTAAAATACCCTTGTCATGGGAAGACAGTGCTAATGTGTGCAAGGAGTGGGGGATAAGATAGAATTTTCAAATTGCAAAATGGATTCCAACCACTAGCAATAAACATTTTCACCTCATTTCTCCTGGGATAAAATACAATTCAAGGCTGGAATGTTAGTTTCCGTAGAAAAAAACTTATTCCTAGCAATATTTTTTTATTCCCTCTTATCAAACATGGGAACATTTATTATCACTCACATATTCCCGAGAATAAATGTAGAAATCCCGAAACAAATCTTACTATTATCACTCACATATTCCTATTCCTGAAATGCCATTGAGTTCATAAATTTTTTTGGTTAGTATGAACGTTTAATTTAGTTATAGCTAAAATCATAACTTTGATGATTAATATATATATATATATATTGCTTAATTGCACTTTTGGTCTTTTTCAGGTATCGTGATTGTGCAATTTTGGTCTCCTAAGTTTCAATTGCGTGAATTGGGTCCTCCAGGTATTGTAATTGTGCAATTTTGGTCCCTTTGATTCCAATTGTGTGAATTGGGTAATCAATTTATTGCAATAGTGCGATTTTGGTCCCTCTTACCGTTAAATTTCTAATAAAAAAATGTTGATGTATCACATATAGGTATGACTTAGCACAAAATTTGGTCTAGGTGGCATGTTGGTTGACTTAAAAATTAAAAAACTTTTACAATATTTTCAGTTATAAATTGAACGACAATTAAATGGAGAGACTAAAATCGCACGATTGTGATACCTAGAGGACCTAATTTACTCAATTATAACATTGAGAACCAAAATCGCACAATTGTGATACCTTGAGGACTCAATTCGCTCAATTAGAACTTGGAGGACTAAAATCGCACAATCGCGATACCTGAGGGACCAAAAGTACAATTAAGTCTCTTTTTGTTTTATTATTTGTTTTTGTCTCTCAAGATGCAAAATCACCAAAATCAAACTCATTTTTTAGATTAGTTTCAAATATATGAATGCTTCTGTACACTTGCGGTATTCAACGCATCAAAAGTTGATTGCCCATATATAAAAATTGTCCAGAATATGGTAAGTGGTCACCATTGGAAATGTTTATTTAAAATTACTCAAGTATTTTTTAGAATAAATAATCGTTGTTGTGGGTGAACTCTACAAGTGTTATGTCAAATTTCATCATTGATTGGGATCTATCGAATTTGGTGGGGGGATAAGGGCAATTGTCTCTGTACCTTAAGAAATGTCCTAAAAAGATATATAAATATTATACAAATTTCACATAACCATTTTCACATCAAATTTTAACATGGGACATTCATTTTCTTGTGCTAACAATATAATTTTTATGTACCGCATATCACATGACTCCAATTTCGTTTTAAACCCTGTTCTATGAGCTCTGTAGACAAATTAAATATGTGTTGGTTCAATTGAAAAAGGTGCGCGCATCTCACAATATTCTGTGAGTTAAGTCTCTTACTCGTAGAGACTTATTTTCCACATCGTTAGTGTTGGATGGAATCCTGACGAATGGACTATTTTCGCAACATTTGAATTTTAAGAGGACTTAATTCCCAAAAAAAAAGGTTGGGGGGACCATTTTCATCAAACTGGAAAAATATGGGACGAAAAGCAAAAATTATAAATCACTGCCATACATACTGGTACATACAAGGCTAGGCGTTTCCAAACTGAATTTTCTTCTTCACATTTTCTGCTCCAAGAAACTATGTAAAATCTGGTCTGAATCACTTTATCTGATTAAACCATTATGATCTTGAATTTTGCATTATTTCCGACAATTAAAACATAATTTAAAAAAAGGCTTTTAAACTAACAGCAACTGAAGTTGAGCAAAATAATCCATAATACACAACATTATCCCTGTTTTCTACTTTATCACTAGACAATTGAACAATTCAATGTTCAACTCACATGATTTTTTCACCTAAACAAACATCATAAGGGAAAATAAAAAAAGAATTAAAAAAAAAAAAACTTGCTATCGTTGTTGTTGAGCAGTGACATAGTGCTTCACAGCATCCCTCGTATCATCAAAACAATCAGACCCAACAAAAAAGCTTCTCAATTTCCACAACTCCCGGTCGCAAATATCATCAACAAAGGGTCGAATTGGAATCGCGTTTTCGGGTTGGTTCGCAAACGAGTTCGGGTTATCATCCACAATAACAACCCGTTTCAAATCCCGACCCACGAGGGACAAGTCCTTCACAAGCTTCCCATCCACATTGCGGCACGAGTCACGATACAGCCGGTGCGAGATGAACCGGTTCCGGTCGAGCCGGTCCAGAACCAACGACGCGTACTCTCTCAGCGCGGCTGTGAACACCACCACCTCGTACTTCGCCGCCAGCGATTCCAACAACTCGTCCAACCCGGGTCGCTTCACGACGTAGAAGTCCATGGGCTCGCCGTCGATGACCGGCCGGACGACGAAGTCGAACCTTTCCGGCGGCGGCGATGTTTTGGAGTGTACGAGGGTTTCGTCGAGGTCGAGGAAAACGGTTTTTCGGTTGGAGAGAGAAGGAGGAAGGAGTGGGGTGGGGGTGTCGGTGTCGTTTTCGAAGAGGAGGGTTCGGCAAACGGAGTCCAAGGAAGTTTCTTGTTCGAAATGGAGGTGGGTGGTTGTTTTCTTGAGGATTTTGTAACTGTTTCTTTTGCGGGTGGAGCTGAGGCGTGCCATGCCCAGTTTGGAGAGGAGCTTGGTGATGCGGCGGTGGATGGAGGACAGCACGGCGGAGGACGCCGCCACCACATTTTTTATTGGGGTTTTCCGGCGCCAACGCCGGCTGTTTCGAAGGTCCTTGATTGATTTGATTGGGGCTCTCTTTACCTTGGAAACCATTGCTTGATTCTTGGATATCAGAGAGATAGAGAAAGAGATAAGGCAGAGATTGCTTTTGCGTTTGGGTTGTATTGAGGTCAGGGCAAATTTAAATCTAGGTATGGTGCAACGGTCATGAGTAGGCTCGTAACCGAAGCTAGATTCGTACGGCTTTCTATCCTTTTGGTTTGTTAAGTCGCAATTGCTGTTGCAGTTTGGTTTTTGTGCTTATCTTCAAGGGATTTTTTTTTTTTTGAATATCCTTTTTTTTTATTAACCAAATTGCCCCTCTTCCCCAGTTAAGTACCAATTTGCCCTACTGTTTTTTCCTGGGTTTTGTTTTTTGTTTTTAAAAAATTACAGGTGGCAAATCGGCTTTAGCCAATCCTATTTCTCACCTACAATTTTATATTTTTTTCGTTTTTAATTTAATTTTAACGGTAAAAAATTAATTAAATGATCTTTTGTGATTAATTATGTTAATATGGGTTTTAATTAATTAAAAATACTCAATACATTAATTAAAAAAATATAGGCTAAATTGCAATTTTTGTCCCCTATTTTGCTCAATTTTTTATTTTAATCCCTCCATTTCTAAATTCGGACATTTAGTCCTCCCTATTTTCAAAATTTCTGACATTTAGTCCAACTTTTAAATTGATATCCCAAATTGATGATGTGGCATGCCTTAATAACTTATGTGGCATATGATTGGGTAATAAAGGTAGCTGCCATGTCATTTAAACAAGTCATGTCACTTAAATGACCAATTCTATGTCACCTTATTTTCTTTTATTAATATCAGAAATACAAAAATACAAAAATCAAATATAAAACACACATTTAATCTGGAAAAATCTGGAAAAACAAACAATAGATAAACCCTAAAACTAAAATTCTTCATCGTCCCCAGCAATAACAACATAAACAACAACAACAACCAACCCAGCAACAACAACGTAAACAGCAACAACAACAACAACAACAACATCAACAATCAACCCAACATCAACATCAATAACATCGTTCTACCACAAGACCGGCCTGATATGGCACAACCTTCGGAAAAGCGAGCCACCGATCTGGTCTCCAACCTCGACATCACTTCAATAATCGACGCCGGAGAGCGAAAACTGTTACTGGATCTGAACTTGGCTCGGTCTCGAACAGTGTGGGAGGTTCGCGACCCGAACCTTGCGGTTGCGCTGCTGAATTGAAGAAGAGCTTGGCCTCCAGTTCGTGCGAGCATTACAAGGAGCTCGCGAAGCAATTCATGGCGTTTGGAAAATGCTCTCTGTCGAAGAGCGGAGTAGAAACCGTGAATCGTGAGTTGAGCGAGGCGCTGAAGCTTATGAACGAGGCGTTGGAAAATTGCAAGAAGGGATTGGGTGCTTTGAGAACACGGGAAGAGAAGGTGGAAGTTAGAAGGTTAAGGTGGAAGGTGTTAAGGTTCATTGCTGGGAACGGTGATGAAGGCATGGTTGGGGTTGGGGAGGCATGACGAAGCGGAGAGGGAATTGAGGGGAATGGTGATTGATAGAGGGATTCCTGAAGGTGTTTAGGTGTCGGCTGTGTAGGCCTATTTTTTGAAAATTAGGGTTCAGTTTAATAATTTCAAAATTATTAAATGTATTTTAGAAATAAAATGTTTTTTAAATTAGTTATTTTTATTTTTTGATTTTAAAAGATGAAATAGAAATGATATTAATGCTGAGTTGAATGTTAATATACAAATCAGCAAGTCCACTCAGCTGCTATGTCAGCATTTCACTTGACACGCCACCCAAATTCTGCCTCAATTTTAGTATGAGAGCCAATTTCAGAGATTTGAAAAATATGGGGGTTAAATGTCCGAAATTAAGTTCGAAAATAATACAATTAAATAAAATAGGGGGACCAAAATTGTAATTTAGCCAAAAATATAATACATTGAGTTCGACTTTCAATGAAAGCACCAATATAAGGGAATCAAATATTGATGCAATAGAACAAGCAGAGGAATTGTATTACACTGATGCAATGGAACAATTCAACGGGAATTACAATTAACAATATAGAATTGAAGTACTGAAATATAAAGAGAGGAGGAAGTACTGAGAGAGAGAGTAGAAGTCAGAGGGAGAAGTAGAATTGATTCTTCATATTTTGTCCCTCCATCACGTCACTCTCATTCCCTCTTTTATACCCAATAGTCACCATATTTTCTGTTATGCACCTTCCCTCACATGCTCCACTTGGTTCCTTGATTGTTGGCTTAGCTGCCAGGTGTCCTTTTTCTCCGACTAATTCTGATGATGTACTTTTGCTACCCACATTCATAACATTCACTAAGTAAAGGTTTCAAGCTCATGCAATGAGAAAATTTCAGCAGAACCATATTAACTACCACAGCCAAATCCACATCAATAATAAGCTCAGAGATATTTAACTTGCTGCCATTTTTAAACCCAAAACTAAACCCCACATATCAGCAAGAATGGATGTAGCAGCTCCAATTTTGCAATGGAAACCTCTAACAAATTGGCAAGTTGAGTTTCATATCAATTCTCCACAAGCAGAGAGACTCGTGCTCCTAGAATATGAGCCATCCACAGTCAGTTTGAATTTATGCAGAGGAGGAGCAGACCATGCAAACTGAACCTGTTTCTTACTACTGTCAACAAAATTTGGAGGAGACAAAAATGATTGTTCATGCACAAACCTATTGTGTGGATATTGAAATTTTATATTCCAATATTTAACGTAGGCTAATATCATTAATAATTATATTAGCTATTTATCATAAATGAGCTATATTTTATGTGATCAAATAAAGTTAAAATAGAGTAAGCTCATTAGACTCCTAATTTAATTAATATGGGTCTTATATGAGTAGATGCTAGTATGGCCCGATAAGGATATAATGGGTACTTTGTTAGGTTTAACACACTATAAATAAGGTTATGGTCCTCAATACACCGAATAGCCATCGACTAAATAAAATATCATCGACATATAACAACATGAATATAAACTTACTCCCACTGACCTTGTAATACCCACAGTCGTCCACAATACTCATCTCGAGACCAAATGAGACAATTACCTTATGAGACTTTGTGGTATCACTAATGAGACAACTTCTTTAGCTAATTGGTGGATTCTGCAGTTCGCAAACTATCTTTGGGTCTATCGACACAAAGTATCTCGGTTGCACCATATACATTTGTTTTATTAATGTTGTTATTAAGAAACACTATATTGACATCCATCTTATGTAGCTCCAAAGTTATAATGAGCAATGAGTGTTGTGTTTGACCGAAAAAGTCTTTCAATAAAACCAAATAGAATGACTATTTACAGTCAATCATTTCTTTCATGGCTCCCAATGCTCTAGTTCTTGAGGGTGTTGATTTTGATCTTCATAAATAATTTCTTTAATTTGATTGGGAGGAAGAACAATATGTCCTCACGAGGATTCAAATATGCTACACCAATAGCACCTATATGAGTTGGTTCAAGAATTAGAACCGCTTCTTCCTCATTCAATTTTGTTCTCTAACCTTATCTCTCTCTCAAACTCAATATCCTCAAAGAACTTTGTAGTTGTCATCTTAAAAAATTTCTTTAACTTGGGACCAAAATTTGTATCTCTCAATCTTTAGAAATTATAGATTGCCATAAGTCATAGCTCAATTGGCTCCAACAATATTTGAATTTAAAAGACAAATAGAATCCATTGTTTAAAAATAAACCAAAAATCATCTTAATTTGTTCAAAGAGAAACAAAAAAAAGCCAAACTTTATCCCAAAAATTGATTCAACTAAATTGTCTTTTAATTTCAAATATACTCCCTCCGTTTTCAAAGACAAATGGGATGCCCAAAGGCAACCATTGCTTGACAGGACTTATCGCCAATGTTTGATCATCGCGTTGAGAGTACCGCTTGCAGTTAGTCCTTACAATCCAAAGGTTAGGGATTAATGGTGCGTTTGGTATCTTGTTTGAGTCTTTAATTTACAGATAAAGAACAATTGAGCATGTCTTATTAATTATTTTAATTTGATGTGCCAACTAATGTTGTGTGGGTGTATATCCATGCGAATATTAATCGGTCCAAAGGAAGATTAATATTTGGCCGGGTCTGTATTCACACCGGTGATGGTAAACACATGGCGATTATAAGGATAATTTCTCCATGTGAGCAATGAGATGTCCAAAGACAACCATTGTTTGACAGGACTTTTCGACATTGTTTGATCATTACAACAAAATACCACTAGCAATTAATATCACTGTCCAAAGACTTGATATTAATGTTGCATCGGGTATTTTGATGAGTATATTTGAAATTAAAAGACAAGAAGGCTATGGTCCCCAATACACCGAATCCCCATCATCCATTCTCTTCTCCCCATCTGAAGAGAACCTAAAATCTCGTGAAAGAGCTCAAGAAGATTCGGTTGAGGAAGAACTATAAAGCCATCGCTAATGTGCTCGTTGTTCGTTCCTATGGATTCGGTTGCTTGTTGGTTATTCATGATCATTCCTTTGGTATTCTGTTTCAGATGATTGATTACTATAGATCCAGGTATTCTTCTGATCCTTGATAATCCAACATATCGTAGATCCTAAGGATAGAAAACATGTTGTTCTTGTTGAGCATGCTTGTATGTCTTTATAGCTTTCGCCTAATGTATTTTTTCTATGAGATTTGAGCATGCTTGTTATTGTTGTTGTTATTAATAAGGAATTAATTCCAACAAGTGGTATCAGAGATGAGTATTGTGGACGACTGTGGGTATTACAATATCAGTGGGAGTAAGTTTATATTCATGTTGTTATATGTAAACTCAATTTTAATTAAGTCAATATTACAATTAATTATAAATTTCTCTCTGTGTGAGACGTGAGGTTTTTCTCTTTGTGTGAGACGATTGTCGTTGTTTTCCCTTCTATGTGCATTAGCGAGTCACATCCAGCGCCATGGCTGGTGCGGCTTCTTTGAACATGCAAGGGCTGAACCTGGTAGATGATGAGGAAGAGGGGTTATCATTCCACTTAGATGAAGCGAAGGAGGAGGTGAAGGATCTGAAGTTGTACCTTGTTGGGCACTTCCTGGCGGATCGACCAATCAGATCCTACATCATGAAGGAGAGGTTGGCAAGCATCTGGTGCCCTGTAAAGGGTGTCAACATCAAAGAAGCATCTAGTGGGATATTTCTTTTCCAATTCTTTCATGAACTCGATATGGCACAGGTGTTAAAGGGCGGGCCATGGAGTTTCGATAATCATAAGCCGGTGCTTGAGAAGATGCACATTGGCATTCCCATCCAAAAAATCCCTCTCTACCATATTGCTTTTTGGGTGTAAGCGCATAATATTCCAACTGGGTTGATGAATGAAACAGTGGGGAAGCATCTAGGAAACTATGTGGGTGAATTCTTGGAGTATGATAGATCCAACAACACAAGCATATGGCAGAGTTATAAGCGCCTGCAGGTGAAGGTTGATGTGCGACTACCTGTAAAGAAGGAACAGAGAGTTTGAAAGGCTGGGGTGATTGGTGCATGGTGAGCTTTAAGTATGAGAGGATCACTAACTTCTGCTTTGTCTGCCACTATAAGAAATAGCGCGCATACCGACGGCCTATTACTGACAGTCACGACCCGTCAAACAAAAACCGGGATTTTCGACGGCTTTAGCCGTCGGTAAATTGTTACCGACGGCTAGGCCATTGGTATACCCGCTTCTAGATTTTTCAACGGCCTTGGTCCGTCAGTAAATTGGCAAATTTTTAAGATTCCTGCCGGGTTTTCAAATACCGACGGGCTAGGCCGTCGGTAAGCTCGCCGGTCAATTGGCTGTTGAGATTACCGACGGGTTTGAACCGTCGGTATTTGAACGTGACCGTCGGTAAGGCCGAGTAAGTTTACCGACAGGTGGAGACCGTAGGTAAATTAAATTAAGCCATCGGTAAAGTCCTGATACAACATGAGGACGACTTCTTCTTCCCCATTCCCCTCTTTTGCACTGTTTCTCTCGTCGTCTCTCCTCTATCTCCCCTTGTAGCATCGCCGCGTCTGCCTCCGCCACCACCGCGCGTCCACTGCCCCTCTGTTACTGGTCCTCCACCACGCCTCTCTCTCTCTCTCTCTCTCTCTTTCTCTCACTGATTCGGCCACTGTGACCGCCACCTCCACTACGTGGCCGCGCCACCTCTCCTCTACTCTGTTCCACCGTCGCACAACACCACCTCTCGACCTCGGCACTGTTCCACCACGCCACCTCCCCTTGCACTACCCTCTCTCTCGCACTCTCTCTTTCTTTCTCTACCAAGCCACTACCACTACTGCCTCATTGTCTCTCTGCCAAGCCAGCCACCACCACTACTGTCGAGCCACCACCCCGCACTACCAGCTGCCACCACCATTACTGCCAAACCACGCCACCACTTCTCTCTAACGTAATTTGAAATTTTTTATTTCGTATTTTGAATTTTTGCTGTGAAAAAAATCTTTATTTACTTGTAATTGGCTGTGAAAATTTCAGGGACCTGTCGGGATCATTGTCGTGCCGAGGTCGGTGTTGTCATTGCTACTTCTCATTTTGTTGGATATATTTTGTGGTTTGTATGATCTAAGATTTATCAAGATATATTCTGTAATTAGTATAAGTTTTTATTAATTAGATGAGCTGATTTATGGTATACTGATTGTCCCAAATGATCTGATTTATGTGAGCTGATTTATGGTATACTGATTATGATTCAATGAGAATGTGAGCTTAGATATGGTATACTGATTGTCAGTTGTATTGCATAGTCACGGTCAGTGGTTTTTTCAACTAAATGAACGGGTGATTTTTGCTTGGTGATACTTTATTTGTTTTTTAATGTCCCAAAAATAAATATGTATTTGAATTAAGTCATATTGGTATTAGAGTAGGTAGAATGGAATACGAATTTAGGTTGACATGTCAAGAGGATTAATTGTGTATTAAAAAAAGGTTGTTAAGGTTTTGAATTATTTTTTAATCAGTAGTAATGGACTAATGATATTCTTGATGAGAAATTGAGCTCTTTATGATTTTGTAGTTAATTTTTGCATTGTTGGATTTGATTTTGAGTTTGTATATGTATTGAAATTACTGCATTAAGCTCTAAACTTATTTGGTATGTTGTGTTTGGGATATTCTGCATTTGGTTAGACAATTTCTTGAGGATTAGGTGTGTTGTTTAGATGGTTTTGATATTCTGGTGTGGTTTTGATATTCTTGTTTATAGCTTATTAATTTCTGCTGACAGAAGAAGCTATGTTTCATAGGCCTCTGAGACCGCCACCTCCACCACTCTGTCGCGCCACCATAGCCGCCACCACCGCTCATGCCTCTATCACAACTCTGCGATCGGGGTATGCACTCTAACGAAATGTCGGTTGACTCATTGGGTGGAAAAGGGTTGGCTGTTGACCCCCACACTGATATATTTCTTTGTTTTGCTTCATAGTTCTCTCCACAGAAGGAATTTTGAAGTGATGTGTGTTTTTTTTTTGCTGCCAAAAAGTTATTATGTTGAAGTGATGTATAGTTCTCTCCATAGAAGAAATTTTGTCTGATGTATATCTTATGTTAAAAAGTAAAGTAACAGATCTATTCATATAGCTAACTATTAAAAAAAATTTAGATATTATTAACTAAACATGTAGTTGATTGTTCCTAAGGAAAACTAGAAATAATACCTGAGGAAAGCTAGAAATTTTGTTCTCCCATACACAGGGCATGATGCCATCTTTTCCACCTTGAAAAGCTCGGAGCTCATCTTCAAACCAATCCCTTTTTTCGTATGAATATACAGGTAAGACCACTACAAGAAAAAGCGAGCATACCAACGGCCTTTTACCGACGGCCGAAACCCGTCGACAAAAACGTGCCTTGGCTTCATGTCCGCAATTGTTTGCTTTGTTTCAGGTTATCTTCTTGAGACTAATTTGTTACTTGAATATTCATTGCAAAGAATTTGCCCAAACATTTTCCTTGAAGCCCTCTAGGTAATCTCTTTTGAAAAACACATATTTTTGGCATAAATTGTTGAGTATTGAAGTATTTTTCACAAGTATGCAATCTATGTTCTGTTAAGGTATTTATGAAGTATTTTTCCAAATTGCAGCTTCCATTTAGGTACACTCACGAGAGGCCATGCTTGTGAGAATCAATAATTAGTGTGTTTTCAAAACCCCACATTTCAATTGGCTAAACCATACCGCAATTCCTTCGCAAGGTTCGTCTCTGTCTATATCTTAATAGCTCGCTCTAATTGCATTTTTGTTACTTCTCTGCTATTTGAATTTTTATAAATTGCTTTTGCTTTGCCATTAAAGGGAGGTGAACGATGAAAGGGAGGTTGGGAGAATGATGAAATTGCAGAGGATTTAATAGCTCGCTCTAAGCCTAATTTAAGGTTTTTGCAATATCTCTTGTGAAGGGAAAACCAAAATGATGATTTAATTGGAAGTCAAACCTCTAATTAGATGATATGTTAAATCTAATTTTGTTTACCCTAAAATCTGCCTAAAGTTGTGGATGGAGTTTAGACATATTATTATCATTTCATATGTAATTGATTTTTGATTTTTGAGAGTTACTGATTTCATTTTTTGTCTACATTATTATATCAGTATCATGATGTTAAAATGAAGTATTTTGTATTTAAAATAATTACATTAAGTGTTAGACTCATTGGACATAAGCTGAGAGCAAGTAAAGTGGGAAAAACCCAAGCTTGATCCTAGAATTTAGGTTAGATCATGTAAGGGGCTGCTACTGCACACTTCTTTTATGTTTATGGTTTTTAATTGAAATTTTTTCTGTGTGACCTCTTTGTTTTTTTTTTTTTTAAAAATTGTCATAATAGTACTTGTTATGGTAGCTTGTTAGTTTAATTTTTCTATGTTTTTCCAGTATTTTTTATCCGAGGCCGCCACACTTCTCCTAGATCGCCACTGGCATCGAAGGACTCAAACGTTCTATTCTCGTTGGCATTCTCTTGTTCTGCACATTAGGTATGCACTCTCTCAAAATATCGGTTTCTTTTGGGTGGAAAAGGGTTGGATGTTGACCCCCACACCGACATTTTTCTTTGATTCCCTTCGTAGTTCTCTCCACAGAGAAAATTTTGAAGTGATGTATGTTTTGGCTAAAAATATACGTGAGTGAGTACTTTTGTATTCCTTACCTCTATTTGAGAGTCTAATAGAGGTCTAGGAAGGGGTTATGATCACGAATTGGTCAGTCTCACACCCCGGTTTTGTGAAAAGTTGATCATATATGGTTAGTGATTTCATGCTTTAAATTGTATATTATAGGGTTTAGGGTTATTAATGATTTCGTGCTTTAAATTGTATGTTATAGGGTTAATGGTTGTTAGTGATTTCGTGCTTTAAATTGTATGTTATAGGATTATTTTGTTGTTAGTGATCTTATTAGGTTTTGTTGTGTAAACCGAACCACCATTGGTAAGATGTATGATTATTGATGAAATGGATGAATGATGTAGTGACTAAAGCAGCGACACATAGTATTGAAGGACTTGTACTTAACCCTCTAAGAATTGTCCCATTAGTACCTATTATACAATTAGGTGAAAAAAGGTTTGGTTGGTTGCTGTGTACTTGAACATATGTTGTTATTTAAAGACTTGAAGTAGAAAGCGGAATTGAACCCTATGTTCCTTAGTTCCTGTCTTGTTTCTTGTCCTTGTTGTACTTCCTTTGGTGGCTTACACAATGTAAAAAGTTCATTATTATGCATTCACAATGTAAAAAGTTCTGCACATATCTAATCATATCTCACTATGTAGATATCTATACGTATTTTGAGAAATATTACTGAGACACGACACCATAGCTAAATATAATTGGATGTTTGTGTAAAAAAATTTGCCTTGGTACCAAAAAAAATACTGCAAAGGGATGTAACTTGTTTATTTTTATGGAATTCATTTGTAATATTGTTATGCTTAAATATATTATTTCATGACTGTTATTATTAAATTGCTCTATAGACATATATGGCATCAGGAAGTGCAGGATCCGACCCCCCAACCACCCATTGGTGGTCAACGGAAGGGGAAGGGCATCGCCATCGACCCCCTCGTCGTCGTCAGTCAAACATTATTAGGATTGACGATGTTGGCTCTGCAACGTTGTCATCCACACAACGTCCGCGTACATCTATGCCTACACAGGCTCCAGTGCATTCGGCCCCTACATAGCCTCCAGTGCATTCGGCACCTACACAGCCTCCAGTGCATTCGGCACCTACACAGCCTGCAAGACCTTCTATTTCGACACCCCATTTGTCACCCATTCACATGATCCCCAACCCGGGTTCCAGCAGACACCTGGCACTTCTTCCTCCCATTTTGTGCCTAAGACGGCGCCTGATACTCATATGTCCGATCATGACTATAGTACGGGTTATACACCTGATCAGACCAAGGTTGAGCAGGACGGGGATGAGCAGGAGGAGGTTGAGCAACAGGAGGTTGACCAGGGGGTCGCTGATGATATTGAGATGCTGCATGATGGCCAAGTTGCAGGTTCCTTCCCTCAAAGCCAGCTGCGACGGCTATTACAGCGGTAATTGAGGATAATTACCACACTTTTTGGCCCACCTGGAAGAAAGTGAAGGAGGATGCGGGGGATTATATGTTCAGATCTTTTGGAGTAAGTTGTAATTTTTATTTTGTTGCATAATATTTTTTTATTTCATAAATTTAAATAATGTTTAATAATGTATTATATTCGTACAGGAGAGGGTTTCATGGAAGGAAGAGGATGAAGAGCAGATCGAGAGGAACTTCCATATGAAGGTCTCCCACCGCCTCTCTGACATGCTTAGAGATGCCTACCTCAGTGGACAGCCCCACTGGATAGGGGATCAGCTCTGGAAGCAGCTGCAAGAGTACTGGAACTCCCCTGAGTTCAAGGCGGTAAGCGAGAAGGCGAAGAGGAATAGAGCCTCTGAGAAGGGTGGGAGTTTGCACACCGGAGGTTCGGTCAGTCAGGCACAGCATGCAACTCGACTTGTACGTTTCATTATTATTATTATTATTATTATTATTATTATTATTATTATTATTATTATTATTATTATTATTATTATTTAGTTAAGGTTTTGTATTAAATAATTACAGTCGAAGCAGTTAGGTAGAGAGGTACAGTTGCACGAGCTCCATCATGCAACTCATATTAGGAGGAATACCAGTGATTTTGTTAATGAGCGGTCAAGGCGGACCCAGGTAATTATAAAATATAATGAATAGTTTTTAATAATGTTTATATTGTTTTATGACAAAAAATTTGACTTATTTGTATATGTTTGACAGGAGGAGTTTGAGGCGCAGATGTCTCAGATGATGTCTCAGACATCATCATGTTCCCCCACTCAGAGCCCTAAGGATCCATCTCCACCGCTCAGGGTATAGGCTAATGTTGTTGGCGGCAAGAAGAAGGGTCGCCTATACGATACTGGCAACCTTGCCGACAACTACAAGAAAGGTGCCCGCCGCCTCAATATCGGAGAGTCGTCGAGTAGTGGTGCTGCCACTGGTCGCTCTACCGCGGATGAGCAGGAGATAGCGGACCTGAAGCGGGCCATGGCCGAGCAGCAGCGGATCACAGCCGATCAGTGGGAGGACGCCCGTCGGACGAGTGCCATGTTGGCTGAGGTGCTGAAGCGACAGAAGGAGTTGTACCAGTTGCTAGCTCGCTAGGCGCCTCCTCCACCGCCTCCGCCTTCGCCTCCTCTGCCTTCTAGTAACGATGGTCATGATCAGGACTACCAGGACTATTAGTTCTGTTTGTACTTATAGTTTTTCATATTTTCTGATATCTTTTTAGTTACCGTTGGTCTTTGTTCGTCGGTTATTTATTTATTTATTACGTTTCTTTTTTTTAATTATTACTTATCTTTTTCGTTTACGTTATCGCATTTTTAAATATGGAAATAAATTAAGAATTAAAAGTAATAAATATAATTAAATTAAATTACTAGTAATAGTTAATTAAATTAATAAATAAATATTTTTTAATATTGGAATCAATTATTTTTAATAATTTAATAAATTAAATTCATTAATTACAATATTTCAATTAATTAAATTCGTTAAATTAAATAAATATTTCAATTATCTTTTTATTAATTAATTAATTCAATAAATTCAATTCAATTATAAATTAAGTTAGTCATTTAATTTAATATTTTAATTTAATAAATAAATTAATGAATTAAATTAATTACAGAAATCAATTAATTAATTAATTTTTTATTTTAAAACAAAAAATTTACCGACGGCTACCGACGGCCACAGCCGTCGGAAATGTTTTGCCCATTTGGCCATCAGCAAGTTCCAACGGTATGTTTCCGTCGGTAAGCATTTGCGACACTGTTTCTGAAGCGGTCTTTTGTCGTCGGTAACGATCGAAAATTACGCATTCAAGCGACTTTTTGGATTGCAAGCGGCTTTTGGCCGTCAGTAATCCCGTGTTTTCTTGTAGTGTGCGGTCTCCTTAGCCACACAGAACAGCATTGTGAGGTCCAGTTTGCAATGGGTAAGAATGATGATGGAATGCGAGGATAGGTGTTGAGTTGAAGGTGGAGCAGAGGCGGTCGGGGGGTGGAGCAGGGAGTAGGTGGCTGAGGACCGATGGCAATGAGAGAGCAAACCCTAACCCTAATGCGGAGGCGGCGCAGAATTCAAATCCAAACCAGAATCCAAATCAAGAATCTGGTTCGAATCTTGTGTTTAATGCTCCAAATTTTGTCTTTAATGCTAGTTTCCCAAATGTGCAAGCAACAAACAAGGCAGGTGTCGTGATTGATGGTGAACGTAATAAAGGAAAGAATAATGCATGTTTGCATGATTCTAGGAGAATAATACATGTGAGGAAAGAAGTCAATCAAGGGGAGTTAATTGCTACAACAAATCGCAATTCCATCATAAATAATATTCCAAATCAGGTTGCAATATTTGCCTCGGATTCGAATTCAATTTTGAAGGAGAATCCTCATGTAGATATGCAATTGGCCCACATAGGAGCAAAGGTGGTGCAATGTGAAAATTCTGGTGGTCACAAAAAAAGACAACGTATGTTGAAGGAAGGTACTGAGGAATCTATAGAGGATGAAGAGCTCACTATTATCAACGACCATTTTTTATTGGTAGGTCCTGGCAGCCAGGACTGCCAAGACAAATGATCATCCTAAGTTGGAACTGCCGAGGTCTGGGGTCTCTGAGTGCAGTTCCTACTCTAAGAGACCTTGTCCGGGAACACCATCCGGATATTTTGTTCTTTTCTGAAACTCTAACTCATGCTAGAGAAATGGAGGATATTAGGAGAAGACTGGGTTTTGATGGTTGCTTAGTAGTTGACTGTGTAGGGAGGAATGGTGGGCTTGCTATGCTCTGGAGATACTCAGCTGACTGTAGTGTGATAAATTATTCCACAAACTTTATAAATCTACTGATTTCTAATAATAAGGGAGGTGATTGGAGGCTAATAGGGTTCTATGGGATTGTGAGTCATAGTAGAAGGAGGGAGTCTTGGGAGATCATGAGAAACTTATATAGCATGTCACAGTTGCCGTGGTGTATTATCGGTGATTTTAATGATTTATTATCCCCTGACGACAAGAGGGGAATCTCAGACCACCCTGCTTGGTTGATGAGAGGGTTTCGAGAAGCCGTGAATGTGTGCAGTCTCATTGATCTTACTATGGAGGGGTATCCCTACACTTGGTGCCGTAGTAGAGGGACTGAGAGAGATGTGGAAGAGAGGTTGGATAGAGCCATGGCCTCTGCGAGTTGGCTTTAGATGTTTGCAGTAACTAGGCTTAAAAATCTTCTAGCCCCGGAATCGGACCACAGCCCCATTATGTTAACCACCAGAGAGGAGAATAGGCCGCAAGTGCACTGTAGTTTTAAGTTTGAGAATGCTTGGCTATTAGAACCAGATGTTGACGAAGTGGTTCACTGAGAATAGTATAAGGATAAGCAGGGTGACATGATGACCAGGCTAGGGTATTGTGTTGATGAACTCAGCCAATGGGGTCACAAGATTAAGTTAAAATTCAAAGAAGACATCTCCAAGTGTAAGAGGCATCTCCTGCAGCTCCGTGAGCGCCGTGACCATGCTTCAGGCCAGTAGTTCAATGCTGAAATGCGGCGGTTGGCCAACCTGCTTGTGAAAGAAGACCAGTTTTAGCGCCAATGGGCCAAATCTCTTTGGCTCAAAGAGGGAGATTTGAACACTAAGTATTTTCATGCTTCAGCGACAGTCCATCGGGAAAAAAATAAAATTACTAAGCTGAGGAATGATACTGGGATGTATGTGGAAAGGCAGGAGGACTTGTGTCACATAGCGAGAATTTATTTTGATGATTTGTTTGCAGCAAAGGTGGGTGTCTATATGAGCCAGTTACTAGTCTGGTGGAGGCACGCCTTGATCACACTGATAATGAGGGGTTGACTCGGCCCTTCCAGAAAGAGGAATTTAATGAAGCTCTGAGCCAGATGCACCCAGACAAGGCACCAAGGCCTGATGGGCTTAATGCAGGTTTCTTTTAAACATATTGGGAGGCCCATGGGGATATTATTTTCACTGAGTGTTGTCTTTGGATTCCTCTGACTCTCAATGATACCAATATTGCTCTCATCCCCAAAAGTGATATTCCAACTTCTATGCTGGAACTTCGTCCGATATCTCTTTGTAATGTCCTTTACAAACTGGTATCTAAGGTTCTAGCAAATAGGTTGAAGAGAATGCTTGGCAAATGTGTTTCTAAAGTGCAATCAGCTTTTGGAAGGCAGGTCTATTATAGATAATGCTATTATGGCTACGGAGGTGGTGCATGCCATGAAGTGCAAAACCAAAGGGAAGAACAGTGATGTTGCACTAAAAATAGATATCAGCAAAGCCTATGACCGGGTGGATTGGGGTTTCCTCACCAAATGATGGAGCGTTTGGGTTTTGAAACTAAGTGGATTAATTGGATCTATATATGTATCAGCTCAGTAAATTTCTCGGTCCTTGTTAACCAGGATTGTGTTGGAACCATTCAGCCGGGTAGGGGCCTCCGTCAAGGGGACCCTCTCTCACCGTATTTGTTTATCTTGGTGGTTGAGGGGCTCTCAACTTTGATTAGAAGAGCAGATGTTACAAGAGCCATCCATGGTGTGAAATTTTGTAGGGGAACACCTATTTTAACCCATATGCTGTTTGCAGATGATTGTTTTCTGCTTTTCAGGGCCACAGATACTGAAGCAGTTAACATGAAGGCAATTTTGGAAACCTATGAGGCTGCGTCAGGCCAAGCAATTAATCTTACCAAGTCAGAAGCTTTCTTTAGTAGGAATGTGGCTCGTGAGGACCAAGAGAGGATTGCAAACCTTCTTGGGGTCCGTATCACCCTTGGTCTTGGCAAGTATCTTGGTCTCCCATCTTTGGTGGGTAGGAACAAGAAGAGCACGTTCGCGTATATTAAAGATAGGGTTTGGAAGCGTATATCTTCCTGGGGTGGTAGAGCACTTTCTCGGGCTGGTAAGGAAGTTCTCATTAAATCTGTGCTCCAGGCTATACCATCATATATTATGAGTGTTTATCTGCTTCCTTCCACGCTTTGTGATGAGTTGGAAAAGATGATGAATTCTTATTGGTGGGGTGCAAACAATGGTGACAATAGGGGTATTCGGTGGATGTCTTGGGACCAGCTAACAGTTAGTAAATCTCAGGGAGGGATGGGATTTAGACAACTTGAAGCATTTAACATTGCTATGCTCAGTAAACAGGCGTGGAACTTGGTAGCTAAGTTGGATTCTTTAGTTGCTAAATTGCTCAAAGCAAAGTACTACCCCAAGAATCATTTCCTAGATGCGAAGGAGGGAAGCAATCCAAGTTTTGTGTGGAAGAGCTTATGGCACACAAGACCAATCTTAGAAGCTGGTTGTAGATGGCGCATCGGAGATGGCGCCTTGATTCCTGTTTATAACTCACCTTGACTGCGTGACAGAGGCTTGCAGCGACTCCAACAACCTATGGGCGTGAACCAAAACATGGCTACAAACCAGAACTATCTCACGGTTGAGCAGCTATTGATTCCTGGTCAAAAATGATGGAATAAAGAGCTGATTCGTGCATTGTTCGATGAAGCTACTGCAACTGAGATCCTTCAGGTTCCTCTTTTTGCCTCTGTCCAGCAAGATAGACTGATATGGAAGTTTGGCAGCAATGGAGAGCTGACGGTGAAGAGTGTCTACCATTTATATCGGGATTTGTTTCCTCAGCTAGCACATGCAGTTGAGCCTGGGAATTGGCAGCTGCTGTGGAAGCTAAATGTGCCTCCTAAGATAAAAAATCTCATGTGGAGATGCTGCCGTAATAGCTTGCCTACTCGTGACAGGTTGGTAGCCAAAGGTGTGCAGTGTCCGTTTCATTGTCCTAGGTGCAGCAATGAGGAGGAAACAACCATGCATCTAGTTACCTCATGCCCTTTTAGCAAGTTATGCTGGGAGAAGGAAGGTCTATGGGGCGATGTGGTGTCTTGCAGCAACAAGTCCACAAATTTTAAAGAGTTCTTTTTTGATATGTGCTCCTCCCTTCCCATGCCTAAAGTGTTGAACTTTGTGATGATGGTTTGGAGCCTTTGGTCTTATAGGAATAAACTTGTTTGGGACGAGACTGAGGAGGGTTTTGGCACGGTTAGTGCTCGGGCAAGACTAACTTTGGACGAGTGGCATCTTGCAAACTCTTGTGGGCAAGGCGGAGCGACGAGGCAAACCACTGAGCATTGTACGGTATGGAAAAAACCCTGCTGGTTTCCTTGCTTACAACATAGATGCCTATTTTCCTAATAATGTGCTAGCTACAGGTGTGGGGATTTGTATTCGTGGAGAGGCAGGTGATTTTCTAATGGCAAAAACCACTTGGCAGGATCAAAAGCTTTGCGTGAAAGAGGGAGAAGCTTGGGGTCTCCTGGAAGCTTTGCTTTGGGCTCGGAGCTTGGAACTCTTGCATGTCATGTTCCAACTTGATTCTCAAGTAGTGGTGAACTCAGTTAACTCGCAATCTGTGGATGTCTCTGAATTTGCAACAGTGTAGGGACATTTTATTTTCTTTTCCAAACTTTAAGGTAGAGTTTATCAAGAGATAAACAAATATAGTAACTTATACTGTGGCTAAGGAGGCTACATTATGGCCTTGTTTCCATGTTTTTGATTTAGTACCTACTTATATTGGTGACGTTATTAATTTAGAAATGCAATGATCTTATTTCAGTCAAAAAAAATAAGTCAATTTTACAAAATTAATTTCATTACAAATCTCGTTCCACGAAGATTCTGCAAACACGCACTAGGTTGACAACAGACAACAACTTGATTTCAAAGAATTTTAAATAACAAAAGAAAAGGTAGGTGGTCTAATGGAGTCAAAAAAGCAAAGCAAGGATTTGGCGAAAGAGACACGAAAATCCTTTTTTTTTTTCCGGTTACAAGAGACTCGAAAATCTAATTGGCCGGTTTTTGTTATCAGGCGGCCAGACCACATGGGGAAGAAAATAAAATTGATTATGGTTTCATGACGTAGTACTTGAGGAGCAAGTAAGCAAGTGGAGGCGAATTGGACATGTTGAATAATACTAATGAATATACAACCTCTTTCCCACACCCCACTGATATTCTAATGATACTGTGGGGAAGGAAGCCAATTCCAGATTGGGAACGAAAGGCCCCCCTTGATTCTTTTATCCCATCCACTTAAGCTCTATTAAAAGGTGCTTCTTTTAAAATTTTTTATCTCCTATTTTATTTTTCTTATTTTTTCTTATGCTGGTTAAAACTCAAATCAAAACTACCGATTAAGTTTCAAAGGAAGAAAATTAAATTGTCAATTTTTCAATATAAAAAGAATGCAGCCCTCACTCACCTCCATAGAAAGAAATGCTTAAACCAGACTCCGACTCAAGGGAGCTGCCAGCAAATAAACCTTTAGTCTCCGAGTTTTTTAAGCCCCAAATTTAACTAATAGTATTAATTTCATTAGTATTTACTATTTTTTATGCCCCATAGTATTAATTTCACTCACCACTTTTATTACTAATTAATTTAGCAATAAAATTAATCAATTTGTGAATACATTTAATATTTATTTTTGTAATGTTTAATATTGTAAAAATTAATTAAGCCTAAAAAGACCTCTAATTTTTCTGTTATTAGTTTTAAAAAAGTCTCACATCAAATTTCGCTTTAGGTCTACGCATGTGTTGGGCCGGTCCCGACTTAAACGTTGTTATGATAGATTTTGTTTCAAAGTATAAAATCACATTTTTGAGAATAATATTTTTTAGAATATTATTATTAAGAATGTTACTTTTACTAATGTGTTTGGGTAAATATTTAGAATTTTTAGAAATGTTTTTAAAATTATTAAATTTAAGAATTAAAAAAATTTATAAAAACAAATAAATTTAGTAAATGTTAGACTCACCCTCTTTGAAATGTAAATAAAAAAGTAAGGAAATCATGTATAAATAACATTTCTGAAAATAAAAAATATTCAAAAACAATTTTTTAAAACTAAAAACAAGTACTACATTTCTTACCTCAAAATATGTAAGGAAATTTTATTTTATTTAGGATACGACACCAAAACAAATGTAACATCCCGACTAATTTAATTATTTAGCCTGATTAATTTAGGATTTGTATGTTTTAAATTGATTGATGTTTTAAATATTTTGGGGTGTAGTGAGTTAAATTAGGGGTGTGGATAGTAATGGCAACATGAGAATTAGAGTAAAAATAAGGGCATGATTGTAAACTAACAATAGGAGACAAGGGCAAATGGGTCAACACCAAATTCTTCCTCCCTTGTTCCCTCTCACTCTCGCCTCAGCCTCTCATTTCTCTCTCTCTCGATTTGTGCTGAAAAAAAAAGAAGGATAAATGGAGAGACAGGGAAAGCTAGGGTTCTAGAGCTTGGGAAGGAAAGAAGGGGAGGGCTTGACGGTTTCATCCGCTCCTTGCCAAGGAAGAAGGTTGGGCTGAACATTGGCCATTGTTGGGAAGCTAAGAGCTGCCCTAAGCTAGCAAAAAGGGGGAACTCGAAATCAAGAAGAAGAAGAAGAGCAGAAGGAGAAATTTCTAAGCTTCTTGCTCCATTCCTTTGGGTTGATGTGAGTCTTTCTTTCATTAGGTGATGGACACCCATAAGTCCTTCACTAGGGTTTATTTTCCCCTTCATTTTCATGTTCTCATAGGTTTTGTGTTTGGGTTAGGAGAATCATGAAGTGGGTTTTGAGTTTATATGATTTTTGGGTTGGATTTGGCATGTATTGTAAGTTGAATCTTCATGTTTGATTTTTGGTGTTATCTTGACAAGTGCCTTGATTCCCCAAATAGACATGTTAAATCTTGTTTAGAGTCCTCATTTGATTGGATTTGGGGTTGGTTTGAAAGGTATTGAAAGTTGGAAATGGAAGAGGAAGCAGAAAAATTCTGCTCTACAGCCAGCACGGCCGTGCCAGGGCGTGTTTGCTTCGGTTTCTCCCATACAGGAAGAAATTTTTGAAGCACGCCCGTGCTTGGCAACACGCCCAGGCCGTGCTTCATGCTTTTTGATGCTTTTTAATTCCATGTTTGGGCATATTTGTCTCATGGTTTTTGCTCATGATTAAGAGGGTTTTAACCCTTGTTATTAGGCCATGACGAATGAGTTTGAATTATGTTATAAGTGATGCTTTTCGATTGCTTGAAACTTGATTGTGTATGAAATGTTTGTTGGTCTGGATTGCAATTCGGCGGCAAACCCGTCGGTTCTGATTCGTTGCAACGTTCAGTGGCGGGGACCCCATTTTGGTTGTTACCCAATAAATGGGATCTTAACTCAATTGTAATTGAGCCAATGGGGGTACATTTATGAATTCTTTGTGAATTATGATGACATTGTGATTAATGCTTTATGTTTAAATTATGATATTATGTTTTTGAGGAAAGTAATAGTGAGGGGTCCGCGAAAAATTCACTGGGATTTTTAAATCTCATCTCTTTCTATTTATTGTTTTCAGATAAGCAGGTCCATGGTGACTGATTGTAGTATGGAATAGTTTTATTAGGAGCAAGTCTCTTTCATATTTTGTTATGTAATTTCATTGAGGTTTATGAACCTTATGTGAATTAGTTGCTCAAGGCATATGTAATTTGTATTTTGAAATACACTTTTATGGGTTGTATTCTCATGAATATGTAACTCTTTACGAATTACGACTTGTTGGTATCAAGTTTTTAATTTATCCGTGTTTTTCTGTATCATAATTTGTTTAATGACTATGATTCGATGTAAATTGAATTACGGGCGTTACAACAAACATGATAATTTTATTTTGTATTATACTTTCAGGAAATTTATGTAATATTTTCAAAATATGTAAAAATGCTTTCTTCTTTTATTTGTGATAACAAAAGAATCAGTTGTCTTAAAATAAGCCACTGGCTTCTTTTTCTTTTTCATTTTTCATTTTTGTTGGCTTAGGATATGCCACCGGGGGGCTTAAAAATAATTAAAGATAAACGGTCTTGGTTTTTTCAATTCAATTATAAATGTTCCATGCAAATGCCGTGATAGTGATAAAAAATGCACGTGATAGTGATAGTTTTGTAAAACATAATATAAAACTTAAATAAAAGGCCAGTAAAAAAATTAAATAAAAGGTTAAATATAATTAATAAAAAAGCTCTTTAATGACAAAAAATAAATTGATTACGTATAATTTTTAAAATCTGTAGCACATTTAATCATATTTTAGATATGATTATATATCATTTCTGAGCCAAGCTTGATTCCAGATTGGAATGTAATTACTAGGACCAATCCGCCATCTAATACCAACATTGACTCGTGATCTAGAGGACCAAATACTCCGCCAAGCATAAAAGGGATTGTGGCCTATTTTAGCTAGCATCAACAAAGTCACAGTTGAGGAACTAACGAGCTCTAAATAAACGAGAAGCAAGAGCATCAGACTAATCATACTATGTATTAAAAACAAAAATTTTAATGATATTTTAATCTTATTGTCATTATTATAAAATAACTGGTGTATTGACCGGTGCCATGCACGGGTTATCAATATTGGGTTTGAATGTCTTTAATGTGTAAATATAAATTTGACAAAAAAAAATTACAAAAGCTATTAGAACATCGGAATTTTTCAAAAAATTATTATGAAGTAGTATATATATATATATATACACACACATGCTAGCTACCCAGTTTTAAAATAAAAATATAAAAAAAAGATTTTACATAATACCATTAATAGTTATAAACATGTCATATTAAAATCATATAAATCACATAAAAAAAATATAACAACTAACATACTAATATTTTGCCTGTAAAAAAAATATAAATCACCCTTAAGGATTACAATATAAACATAAAAAGAGTTGAGTATATCAAAAGTAGAAAGTAATAAAAAAAACATGTACACTATATTTCAGAAAAATATATATTTAAAAATTATATTAATGTATTTCTAATAAAATAGTCATCAACAGTAATTTATATACTAATATTCATTCATATAAAATATTAAATTTCCGAAAAATATATTTTTTACTCTTTAGTTTTAATATTAATAAATCTTTACACAGTGATTAATATGTTTTTGTTTAAAATATTCATATTCTTCTGATATATTTTTATCCTTATTGTATCCTATTTTTATTTATAATTGTTTTTATGACTCACATATCTATAAACTTTTTATAAATTTCTCATTTCTATGCATCTTAAGTATTTGTCTTTAAATCTTAATACGCTTTGAAAAAAAAATATTTTATGTAATAAAATGTTATATTTCTCCACATATTTTGTAAACAATATATGGATTTAGAATATGTCTACCAATGATGAAGATAATGATGTTGGGATGATCATAATTAATATATAATTATTCTTAGAGTTGTAGTAACATAAATAGATCAGACAAAATAAATGAAACTATAATAAATAAATAAAAGAAAATCGGTTGAAAAGTGAAAAAAAATTAATTAGCTGTCGTAGGAATTAATTCGTCAAAAAATTGTAGTAGGAATTAAGAATATAAAATATTTAAATTATATGATGATATAAAATTTTAAAATATATAAGACTTCATTAATATAATTTTATTTAGTGTATTAAATAAATGAGAAAGAATATTAATAAGTCATTTTTAAAAGTAATTAATATTACATTGAATACTTTACATGACACTTATTTTGGACTTTTTTTTTTTACAAATGTGACACTTATAATAGGATGGAGGGAGTACAATTTAACATTTTCTCTACATAAAAATATCTAAATAAATTATTATTAAATTAGTTTATGTATAAAATTACATTGTAATATTAAATAAGTTACTTTTTTAACATTACATGTAAACATAATGTGGTTTTCAAAAGATATCACTTAAATGATTATTACTTTTTTATATAACACTTAAATGATTATTTTGTGAATTTGAATTCTCGCACAGCTAAGTTTATAAATATTTTAGTGTATGTTTATTTTATACTATGTGCTAATATTAAATAAAAATAGTGGACGAATAATTTTGTTCACTCAATTTTTCTTCAGAATCTATATATGCCAAGTTATTAAGTAATACAGTAAAAAATAAAATTAATTTGAATGAGTCTATACTTTAAATCTGTGATTGATCAGAATTAGATTATCAAGATGTTATTATTCTGGGAAAAAAAAGATGACATCAGTTGTAATATTTGCTCAATAATGCTCAACCGAAACAATCTCTCCAATTTTAAGTTTTATTTTTTTTCTCAAGACAAGCTTATATTTATCTTAAAAAAGTATTTTTTATTTTTTATAATATATATTACATTTGAATTTTTTTTTCAGCTTATATGTTTTTAGATGGTGGAAAAGACTTAAAAGAAAAATTTCTAAAAAGAAAAAATAAATTGAACTATAGAAAAAATAATAAAGTAATCTAAGATGTTATCAAACAAACCTCTATAGTTGAATAACATCATATTGAATTGAAATTGTAACCGAAAAGAGAGAAGACGTACACTTAAGAGAAGAAAGTTTGGACAAAAAAAAAGAGAGCGATAAGGGGAGAGAGAATTAAAATTCATTAATAATATAATAAAAGGTATTAAATATATTAATTCAAAATTAAAAGATTTGAAATAATATCGACACTATTATGAAAATTATTCATTTCTTACCATATTAATTGAAATAAATAATCAATAACTCAAAATCATGATCGATATGCTTTAATAATGACTGATTAAAATAATAAAAAATAAAATAAAAATAAATAGATTTAGGCAGGAAAAGAATGTCTGTGATTTTGCCACGTGACATGGTCCCATGTGGCAAAACTCGTTTTTATACCATATAGTTGATTATTATAATTATTCATATAAAAATTCCATTTTTTTAGAATAATTTTCATTCTTTTTTGAGTGGACAATCATTTTTTTAAAAGTATTTAAACAGTAAAAAGGATAATGATGACCCACCATTCCATATATTACTTGATGGCCAAAGTAAGAACCCTTTGTTTGATAAAATATGGTAAGAAATCAAACGGAGTTCAATGAACGCACGCAACCACCGTAAATGAAAACATGATATGATGGGAATTTTTCAGTTTTTCGGATTTTTATTTTCTGTTAATAGTAAAAAAAAACAAAAAAAAGCATAGAAAGAAATATATTTATTCTCGACTTTTTAGTTACAATAATTAGAATGAGATTCGAATTGCGTAAATTATGTGAAATCATTCACCATTGATCAAATAATTTCAGAATATAAAATCAGTTCATCCTAATTAGAGCATTTAGTTTCCCGCTAAGTGCATGGAGTATCTATAAATTGAAGTCGTTTGTACTTATTCCAAGACTTTTCAATAAGAACAAATTTTTTGTTTTATCTATTTTTCAAAACAGAAAAATAGTTTTTTAAAAGTGTATCAAACAGACCTTAATTTACACATGAGAAGTTTAATCACGTCAAGATTTTTCATTCATTCACTAAAGTATGTTTTGCAAAAATCGAATTGTAATACTCAACCACAAGATCAGTGTGTAGAATCAACTAAGCCACAATTTTTAGGTTTGTTTAATTATATTTTAACAAGATTAGTATGAATAAGTTACAAAATAGTATTACAACATGACAGATAAAGAATTATAATTAGATATCTATATGTTGTATTTTTAAAAAAAAATTTGGGCGAATCCACGAGTCTCTTACAACGGGAGTTAATGGAGTATTTGAGAATTAGTTAGACCTAACCTTTTTTAGCGAAGATTGTAATTATGATTTGTTAGCCTCTTCTGCTAAATTCAATCCCATTGCTAAACACATTTTTTTTTTGGTATTAACATTTTTTTTTGGTTTCCTTATATTAACATTTTTATTTAACTCATACCTTTAATTTTTAATTAGTTTAAAAAGTATAATTATAATTCAAGAGGGGGAAAAATAATAGTAATAATAATAATAATAATAATAATAATAATAATAATAATTATTATTATTATTATTATTATTATTATTATTATTATTATGAGGATATAGAGTAATGCGTGGCTCAATGTCATTCGAAGGACTGAAGGCAGGGATTCATTGAGAGATGTGAGCACTACTTAACCCTCTCATCGCCTCTCCCTTTACCCACCGCATATCCCCTGTCTCCTTTCTGCGCCTCCATCATCCATTCCTCCTCTTTTCTCTCCACACACACCACACCCACATCACACTTACGCATAACCCTTCTTTCCACACCCCTCTCTTTGTAATTTTTTTTCCCTCTCTCTCTTTTTCTCAATGGAAGGATCTGGAGTGGTGACAGTGTACGGCAACGGCGCAATCACGGAGACAAAGAAGTCTCCCTTCTCCGTGAAAGTGGGCCTGGCCCAGATGCTCCGAGGCGGCGTCATCATGGACGTCGTCAACGCCGACCAAGCCCGCATCGCTGAGGAGGCAGGTGCCTGCGCCGTCATGGCCCTTGAGCGCGTCCCTGCTGACATCCGCGCCCAAGGCGGCGTCGCCCGAATGAGCGACCCACAGCTCATCAAAGACATCAAGCGGGCCGTCACGATTCCCGTCATGGCCAAAGCCCGCATCGGTCACTTCGTTGAGGCCCAGATCCTCGAAGCAATCGGCATCGACTACGTTGACGAAAGCGAAGTCCTCACCCTCGCCGACGAAGAGAACCACATCAACAAACACAACTTCCGCATCCCCTTCGTCTGCGGCTGCCGCAACCTCGGCGAAGCCCTCCGCCGCATCAGGGAAGGCGCTGCCATGATCCGCACCAAGGGAGAGGCCGGCACCGGTAACATCATCGAGGCCGTTAGGCACGTGAGGTCCGTTATGGGTGACATTAGGGTTCTCAGGAACATGGACGACGACGAGGTTTTCACCTTCGCCAAGAAAATTGCCGCTCCCTACGATCTCGTCATGCAGACCAAACAACTCGGAAGGCTTCCGGTGGTTCACTTCGCCGCCGGCGGTGTCGCTACCCCTGCCGATGCGGCGTTGATGATGCAGCTTGGTTGCGACGGTGTTTTTGTTGGCTCCGGCGTTTTCAAGAGCGGTGACCCTGCGAAACGTGCGAGGGCTATTGTGCAGGCGGTTACTCATTACAGTGATCCTGAGGTGTTGGCTGAGGTTAGCTGTGGGTTGGGTGAGGCTATGGTTGGTCTCAATTTGACAGACCACAATGTTGAGAGGTTTGCGAATCGGTCTGAATGATTCTGCTGCTGCTGCTGCTCTTTCGCATGGCAATTATATCTGAAAGGGTTTTCTAGTACTTCTTTTAGTTGTTTCTTATTTGATTTTAATAAGTTTATGCTTTTTGCTTCTTATTGTTGTGTTTCAATCGTGTTAGGTGAAAAAAATTCAAAAAAAAAAAAAGAAGCTAGCTTTTTGGGGCTTGTAATATGCTGATACTTGTTTTACACATCCAACGTCACATTGTTTGATTTGATCTAGTATATGTTGAGTCAGTGGATTCATCATAAACTAGAACCATTTTGTTGGAATATTGAATTCTATTGCTATCTTGGATGTTAATCATAAACTACTCAGTATGTTTTTTTTCAAAACTTTATATGTCAAGTTCTGTTCTAGTTTTAATCTGCAAAATAACATACATCAAAATTCATATGATATATTATTCTGTCTTGTTTTTAACCTGATTACCAAATGTTACCTTTGACGAGGATATATAGTTTGTAATTATAATTGAACAACAATGGGTGAAATCAGATTACAAAACGACAATTCTAAGTTGGCCGAAGATAAAGGTGAATGTAACCTACTGGTCATATTGTTGCCATGTTATTATTATACCGAAAAATGTACTTTTTAGGTTCATTGAATAACTGATGTATCTGGTTTAGATACATCAGTTATTCAATGAACTTAAAAAGGGTATTTGTCTCTTATATGGGACCAGAGGTAGTAATATAAAAATGGACTATACTTCACACTTCAGCCTCAGACCAACTATGATGGTTGGTTCTTAAGATTTAAGCTGTTACATTTTTTTTACCATTAGAGTGGATTTGAAGAACAATAACAAGGATGCCACGTGGAGAACAATTCTTCAAGAAGAACCCACAAGAACCGTTATTAGTACAACCATTAAGTGAGGGGATGGGTCCCATAGGACAATGAGGAGAAAAATTTAGAGTGGTTATTATAAAGTTTACCAATGGAGTAGAAATTGAGTATTGTTTTTTAAAACTGACATGACACAAAAGGATGCACCAAAAGTCATTTAGGAATTTCGACTTTGTTCTACCATGGGAGATTGGATATGCCCTCGGTCACTAAGGGTATGTTTGGTATGTAAGAAAGTGGGAGGAAAGAAAGTGAGAGGAAAGAAAATTTATTGGTTAAAGTGTAAAATTGATGATGTGTTATATTATTATTGGTCTGTCACATTTATCAATGCATCTTTTTCACACTTTACTAAAAACTTTTCTTTCCCTCTATTTTCTCTCCTCTCTGCCAAACAAACAGTAAAGTACTAAACAGTTACTATGCCACACTCGGTTAGGGCTTATTGCTTAATATACTCGGTCAACTCCATTTTCTCCCTTATTTCTTCACCTTGCATTTCTTTCCACCATTGGTTGTTCTTTTCTTTTCCCCAACTCCAAACTACTATTTTCTGTCTGTCTCTCTCTCTCTATATATATGATGTTTAGAGGGAAAATAGAGAAGCACACCTACTCCGTTGGGGAAACAGATTTGCTACAGTAACTGAGTGTCACAGCTATTGATCCTTGTCAACCAACAACTCCGCACCCTCTTTAGTGTTGCTAAGAGAGTCAATTAGAGAAGTTTCATATGAAAGGTTGGTCTGAATAGTGACACTGTTCCAAGGCAATGAGGTTCTTTAGAACACATTATGTTGTTTGGAGTACTTTAAATTTAGGGATTATCTAAGCTCCTAATTTTTGCCTATTGATTTTAATGTTTACCAAATTGGATAGCTTTCCTTCTAATACTTTGCAAAGATTGAGTGGTCACAGAGAATGAGAATTATCTTTTTTGTTTGCTAGCTGGGATAGTATCGTACTCCTCAACCTTGTCTATGATTTCAAGCCATTAAAAGCCCATCCCTTGTCTGGAGTGATGATAGGCATAGAATGTATGTTACTCTTATCCGAAGTAATGGCCAAGCTAAAAAAGGTGGAAAGAGAACAATCTAATGAAGGGAACTCAGAAACTGCAAAGGCTACACCAAAGTTAATATAAGCAAATACCTGATTATTTTCCGCATTAGCTGTCAGAGTTGGTTTCTGTTGGTTGGAGTAATCCATATTCTATTCCGAGGTAGGAATTCTACTGAACTCATCTCACACCTTAATGTAATGCGCTTTTTTGGGGGAACCATTGCCAAGATTACCAAGGATTGGGTTTTTGCTTGTCCCCTGTTAATGTTCACCTGTTTCAACTTTCTCTACTTCCTTTCTATTTAGAAGCTCCCTAACTTAGGTACTGGAAGAAGCTCCTTTATCTGTTTCTTCAAGAAGTGTCGTTTTCAATTTTGGTCCCCAGAGCCAGACAACCAGCAGATGAACAAAACCTATTAGGATTTTCATTTCAATTTTGGTCCCTTGAGCTATGGTTTTAAAAAATGCTCCATGACTGCGGTTGTAGCCGCGATTTTTTTTTTTTTTGATGTCTCTAGCACCGCGATTGCGGCCGCATAAGCTATGTATGGCCACATTTTTTTGCAACATCAAGAATCACGTTGTGACTGCGACCGCAATTTAAAACTTTTCAAATAACTAAAGTCATGGCTGATGAGTATAACATATTAGAAGTGCCATTCCCAATTTTGATCCCTAGAGCTATAGTCCCAGCATAATGACATACCTTATTAACCGTTTTCGAGTAACTGAGGTTTATGTTAAACTATTTGGGATACCCAGGAGTCTGAATCCTCTCAAGAGCTGCACCTTCTGCAACACTAAAAACAAGTGCAAGAGGAGAGAAGAAAAAAAAATTAAAAGAGAGATTGAAAGAGATATGATTACTGCACAAGTTGTAGAGAGTGTTTACAGGAGAAGATCTAAATTCGATGCCCGGTGGTGTGATATCGTCCAACCACTGGAAACAGTTATTTCATGCGTGTAAATAGTTTGTACTTTGTATTTTAAATTATTGCTAATGATGTTGTTACTTAATTGGTATATATGGTTGTAGTTGGAATGCTACACTGTCAAGGGCCTCACTTCCTCCTTGCATTCACGGGATATGTTTTTGTTTATGGCCTCGGTATGCAGAGATATTATTTAGGTTTATTGTAATTTTGAGCGTTAGGCTATCTGCTTCTTATAGTGTATTTGATTAGGAGTATATTATGGAGTTGCTGCTAACATGTGATGATAAAGCTTATATGAGGATTCTTCCATTGGCGGATTCAGGATCCTGAGTTAGTGGGAATAATTTATTTTAAAAAATAAGAAAATATAAACGTGTATAATAAAATTAAGGATTGACAACTCGGTCTATAACGACCTAAAATTTTGAAAATTGTTCAAAATGGGGAGTTGCTATCAAAGTTTATTTTTTGAAAAGAAATTTTTTTTTCAAAAAAAAAAAGTCTTTGAAGCCGAATTTAAAGTTTGAGAGTCGATTATGTGTAGAAAATATATTAACTATTTATAACTAGTAATTTATTAACTATTTAATGGGGAGCCGTCACAAATAGTCTTTGAAGACTTGAATTTGTCACTGATTTTTTTTAGCTATTTATAAAAGTAATCATCAAACAAAAATGTATCAATTTCAAATAGTTATAAATTAAATTAAATAAGACCGTAATAATTTAAATATATGACACTAAACAATTCATTAATAGAAGAAACAATTCATAAAAAAAGTATCACTCATACTGCATTCTCTTTTTTTACAGGGTTGTTAATTGAACACAAAATGGGACACAGACACCGTATGTCTATACTGTACGGACGTGTCCATACAGTACGAACCCCCCCTTTTTTTCAAAAAAAATTTTGAATTTTTTTATCTGGTCAACCACGTTCACATATGTGGTTAATGCTATTTATTATCTGGTTAATGTCAAATCTTGAATATTTTGGACACTTCATTTTCTTATCTGGTTAATCAAATTCACATATCTGGTTAATGCTATTCATTATCTTGTTAATGCCAAATCCTGAAACTTTTTCTTATCTGGTTAATCAAGTTTAAATATCTGGTTAATACAATTCACTATCTGGTTAATGACAAATATTTTTTTAACCAGTTAAAAAAAATTAAAAAAATATATTTTTTGAAAAAAAAAAATTTGTCCGTACTGTACGAACATACGATCCGTACAATACGGACATACAGTGTCGCTATATCTGTATTCAAAAAATATTTCTGCATTTTTTATGCCACTAGCTCTACACACTCCAACACGTTTACGTGACATCAAATGTCATGTCATTAGAGGAGTGCTACACACTCTCTTCTCAACACTCACTTTTTTATTGGTTGAAATTCAAATCACTACAAGAAAACACGTGATTACCGACGGCCATTTACCGACGGCTTTCGTCCGTCGGTTAAAAAGCGGGATTTCCGACGGGTAAGACCGTCGGAAAACGCGTCCCGTCGTACAGTGGACATTACCGACGGTTTAAGCCGTCGGAAATCCCATTTTTTAGCGACGGATTAAAGCCGTCGGTGGGTGTCCGTCGGTAGACCGTAAATTTTGAAAAATTTCCGCATGTTTTTGAATACCGACGCCCATTTACCATCTTTACCGACGGATTAGCCCGTCGCTAATCCCGTGTTGTTCTGAAGCAATTTGAAGCCGTCGGTTAGTTTACAATGGCCGTCGGTAAGCTCTTTATTTGGCCAGAACAGAATCCTTCTTCTTCTTCTTCTTCCTCGACCTCGGCCTGAACTCATCTCCCTCGACCTCAATATTTCATCTCCCTCGACCTCTCCCTTCGTCTCCCTATATTTCATCTCCGTCGACCTCAGAACTCAATTCATTCACTCCCTTCGTCTCCCTCGTTCGGCCTCCGCCGCAGCCTCCCTTCATCTCCCTCGTTCGCCCTCCGCCGTAGCCTCCCGTCATCAACCTCGTTCGCCCTCCGCCGCAGTTGCTGTCGTTCAACCTCGTTCAACCTCGTTCAACCTCCGCCGCAGTTGCTGTCGTTTTGGCTGGACAATATCAGGTCAAGTCTTTCATTCATCTCCTCTCTATTTATCAACAACATTCACAATTGCTTTTCTAAATGTCATGATTGGAAGTTTGGAACAAATTAATCAAATGTAGAGTAATTGGATTGGATGGATTATTTTTTTAGTCTGTGATCTGAATCTTTGTTGTATTGGGGGTTTAATATGATTGATTGAAGGTAAAGTTTTGATTGTTGGGATGTTATCTTGGTGGGCTTTGAACCGTTTCTTCTGAGAAATGTTTTCCAATTGAGGTGTTTTTTGTGGGGTGGAAACAGTGATTTGGGTGTGTCTACCCCAATTTCATAATTATTAGAGGTTTTGAATTGTTAGAAAAGCCCATTTTCAACTTTTTTTTTCCTAATTGATTGGATTTGATTAATGTTTGGCTCTCTGTAGTCAATAGCGGGCGTTGCGGCCGCAATAGCGGCGTGGCGTTGCGTAGCGAAGGCAGAGCGCCACGCAAAATGCCGTGGCGGAGCGGTTTTACGTTGCGGCTGTAGTGTCGGAAAAAGCGGCCAAATCGCGGGCGTATTGCGGTCGGAGCGCCCGCAAAGCGGAGAAAAACCCAAGTGTTTTCTTCGAACTCGCTCTCTGTTCTCTTCTCTGCAACTCAGTGCGGTTCTGCGTTTTTCATGGTTTCGTTTGAGAGAAAGCAAGAGGAGAGAGTAAGGCACGCTTTTTGAGTTTACTTTGTTTATTATTGATATATTAATTTTGACGAGAGAGAAAGCAAGAAAAAATTATTTATTATTGGTTGATTGAAATAAGAAGCGGACAAGGCATTAATATATATTCAATATATTTTAAAATTAAAATTTAAATAATAATAATATTATTTACCTTATTTTAAAGGAATTAATATTTGTTTACAATAATAAAAATTAGATTATGATTATTAATGTAAAATTTATAGCTAAATATGACACACATTTGAATATTTTTTATATGAAAGTAAATAGGAAAAATTATACTTAATTCACCGTAATGAACATATTATGTAAAACCATATTAACTTCTTAATTATAAGAGAAAATTACATTCAACATAATATTTTATACCAAAAAAACATTACTATCTATATGTAAATTGATCAATATAAAAATCATAGTAAAACATTACATGTGACAATAAAATTTCGAATGAAAAAAGTATGGGGATTTACACTGAACAACAAATTTTAATTAGTTCACGAGAGTAGGCATTCTCTCCATATAAGTTTGTATATTAATATTTTTTTTATACAAATTATTGTCTTTTTCTTTCTTACTAATAACATCTTTTAAATATAATAGTGTATTTTTCACATTAAATATTCATATTCTACTAATGTCAATTACCCGTGCATATAGAACGGGTCACTTATTCTGGTGTAATACACTATTAAAAACCATACGAAAGGATTTATCACATTTAGAATAAAAAAAATGAATGTATTTCATTTAATTATTAAAAAACAGTTATTTTGTCAAATAAAATTATTAAAACAGTTATAAGTTTATATTTTAAAACTTTGATTGGATAGTCAACAAACAGTTTGACTTTGATTACAATAGTAGTAACAAACCAGGTCCAAAAAATGCTGCTTAAAATAACAACCATGTATTAAAAATCTTATAAAAAGGGTTAATCTATATATATATATATGTGTGTGTGTGTAAAACAACCTTGAGTTTTAGCTTCATTCTAGAATTGCCTTGTGTAAAGTTTGAGCTACAACATTGAATAAAATTTATTATAATATAAAAAGGGTTAATCTATATATATATATATGTTGTTTCTCCGTAGGAAGTTCTATATATGTTGTCCATTGTGGTGTTTTATATTGGGGCCAAGACTAATTTTTCAGTCATTCATTCATTTTTTCAATTTGGAGATCAAATGCATTGCAATTTTATTCATTTCCTTGATATACTTAAACTGGTTAAGTTTAGAAATATTTTGCTTGTTAACTTCACAGATTCAATGTTAGACACAATTGTGTTAACTTAAGATAGCAATTGCAATGGGGTTATAATTGAACTGAATCTTATAGTGGTAAAATTTTTGGACATAAGAACTGTAGTAACGTTGATTGATGTGTTAGTTTGTTGCAAACAAAATGGGAAAACAACGATGTAACGAGATGTTATCTAGGTCATTTATTAGTTAGCTTTTCAATTCTATGCATGATTAGTTGACATATGTACATGTGAATCAAGTTTATAGCAAGAAGCTTTTGATACAAATAAAAGACTATGTGAACCATCTTGGTATGTGATTTTTCTTTGGTATAGTGTTACATTTTGTATGCAAATAAGAAAGTTTTTCTTGTGTGTTTTTAAGTTACGGTCATCAACAAAGGCAAGTGAAAAATCATGTTTTTACTGATTTTATGAGATTCACCATGTTCTTCTTCTTTCTTTTTAAACTTTTATTCAAAAAGTTGCAATGTGTGCAGAATCAGTGGGACAAAAGCAACTAGGACCTACTCTCTCTGTCTCTTCAAGACCACAAAGTGCAAGCATTTTTTTTTCCTTGTAATTTTCTATCCTAGATTTTCTTTTTCTCTTTTTGTGTTTCGTTTACGATATAGTTTACTAAATTTATGTTTCATTTGTTTTTAGGCTTGAGGAGCTCCAAGTTTTGGATATCAAATTTCTCTACTGTTGTTCAAAGCCAACTATTGTGGTGCTTTACCAGGTTTTTAACTCTATTATACCTATTGTTTTGGAGGTATTAGTTCCTTTGTTCATCAAATAGACTCTGTGTGAGCTGTTATCTTTTTTTGCTGCTTTCTATTTTTTCTTTTCACTTCTTTATTTTGGTTTGGAAAGAAGGGGGGGTTGGAGGAATTTACTACACCTCTTGCTCTTGCTTGATTTTATGCATTTATCTTGTCATATTGATTGAAGAATATGGGCTCTCGAGTCTTGATCTTGACCCTGCCGGGAGAATTCTTATAAGTGCTTCCATTCTTTCTGCACCAGGAGAAGGTCCTTCTTAGTAAATTTATTTGGAAATCTGGTAGTCTGTCCTCTAGACAACAGTTCTGAACATTTCTATATCTGTTCTTCAAATGTGTGGAATTCCTCTGAGTTAAATTTATTAAGAAATCTAACGCGCTTCATAACAAGGCTAAAATTTTGTGGCAGCATGCATTTAAGTGGTCCTTTGGAGTGTATAGTTATTCGTTGGAGTAGAATGCTTGCATCTCAAAGGGTGTCTCTTTGGCCCAAAATTTATTGAGTGAGGGAATTATGTTTGTGTTTCATTGTAACAATGGAAGCCTGGCTTCATTTGCTTTAAAGATTATGTTCTTTAACAAGCATGCTTCCAGAATAATACATATGCTTTTTCTGATCTTTCAAATAATTCCATTCGATTTGCAATTTAATATATTTGAGACACAAGAGGGAAAAAAAAAGTCTATGGGCAGGTACAACTTGTAATTTGTGTTATAGCAGTGACACAAAAATGTCAGCATTGCATGTTTTTGTATTGGAATTGTTGACACATGTTTAAGACAATATTTAAAGTGTCAAAGAAGGTTTGAGAGCCATATGTTATAGTTGTACTGTTGTAGTTTCAGTTTATGGTTGGGCTTATTCGTATTCCTGCATAACCTCATCTATTCACTGTTTCTATGATTTTATTTTTAATGAAAATTTATGCTGCTTTTTTTTATTTCCTTTATGTAATATATTTGCTTAGAAACATAACCGCTTTTATTGTAAACATTTTGATGACTTTGATTGTATATTTTTAATGAAAATTCCAGTGTTGTTAATCGAGGATCGCGAAAAATAGCATAAAATTAGTAGGATAGCGTAAAATAGTGGGCAGATAGCGTAAGTTAAATAGCGGGTGAAATAAATAAAATTATAAAATTATAAAATTATATATTAAAATAAGTTTAAATAAACCCTGAATGAATAAGTAGTTCTTCCGTTTTAAGAAAATAAAATATATAAATTAAAATTGCACATGAGCATTGATTTGTTAATAATTATTATTTATTGAAAAATAAATTTTTTTATTATATATGGCGGATGGCGTAGTGGCAACTAAATGATTAATAAAACTACACACACAATAAATGGACCATTGCTCAAAAAAACAATACAGATTTGAATTGGAAATGATAAATAATAATAGAATTAAAAAATAGATTTAAAATAAAAAATAATTAAAAAGCAGAATTTTTAAGAACAATAGAATAAAAAAGCAGATTTTAAAGAAGAAAGAAGAGAATAACAAAAGCGAAATGAGATACAATTGAAAAATAACATAATTAAAAAACTAGACGGATTGAAAAAACAGAATTGTAAAAAAAATTAACAGATGAACAAAAATAAAAAAAGAAAAAAAAGAGAAACAATCGTTAAAAATATGATATAACAAAAATGAAAAAGATCTCAAGAAGAGAAGAGTTAAAAAATTTCAATAAAAAGAAATAAAAAATAACAACATTAAAAATTATCATATAAAAAATTAAATGAAAAAGGAAAATAAAATATTTTTTATTATTTATATATATATATATAAATATATATATATATAAATAATAAAAATAATTCTACCCTTGGCACTTACCTTGTCTAATTGTTATGTTAATCATTGATCGAATGGATGTTTGATATTTGTTATTAGTATCGGAGAGAAGCCTTAGCTTCTCGTTTGAGGTTTAATATATTATTGAGTGCATATACTCTTTTAGGGTACCATGTGCTCATTGTATATTGACCCTTGAATTGTCCAAGTCGGACGGTTTGGGCAAAAACTTTTTCTTTACTCGTATAATAGTTGTTGCTTAATTCTCGTATCTTTATATTTGATGAAATTTCGGTTCGATTCATTTCCTTTTGTTCTCTGGGTGCATACTTGATTGCGGTGTTCATAAGCTGCGTTCATTTTGTGTACTCAGAGACCAATGGAAATCTTCTTGCCGAAATTTTGTCAAGTATAAGATACGAGAATTAAGGAATGATTATTATACGAAGTTCTCAAAAAGTTTTTCTCGAATGGGATAAGTCATACCATATAAAGAAAGAGAGCGGTTGTAAGAACGTCGTCTTCTTTAAACTGTGATTTTTTTGACATGCAGAAGATGGAATATTTTCTTTCGAGTCGTAGTTGGATGTACGATAGGTTGTATCCGGAGAGGGGTTTGAAACCAGATTTTTCTTATTTGGGGTTGCGTACTTTGTCCAAGTCGCAATGGCACATAAAGATTTCAAAACTAATGGAGGGATTAGATGTCCGTGCTTTAATTGCGATTGCGGAAGGATTAAGAGCCCAAGTGAGGTCACGCACCACCGTATTCATTGGATTTAGGCTTAATTACTGGATTTGGACTACACATGGTGAAAAGTTGCCTCACGTTGATTTAGGGTTCTTGATAATTGCGAAGGTGCTTGGCGATTCGTGGGTCGGGATGTGGTGAGCAGATTGAATTGATGCAAGATATGGTTTGTGATGCCTTGGGGGTGAACGTGTTATTCGATGAGCAACAGTATGATGACACAGATGAACTTCCAAATGAGACAGCACAAAAATGTTATAATCTGTTGTTAGAAACAAACAAGCCGTTGTTTGAAGGGTCTACAGACTCTAAGTTATCAATGTGTGTGAGGCTCTTAGCTCTTAAGTCCAACTGTGGTGCTACCGAAGTGTGCTTGGATCTCGTAACGAAAATGATGTTGGACTCGTCACCTATCAGAGATGGTTTGCCAAAAAGTTATTACGAGGCTAAAAGCTTAGTGTCCAAGTTGGGGCTGGAATCTAAAAGGATTGATTGTTGTGTGAGAGGGTGTATGTTGTATTACGACAATGAATTTGGTAAAAACGATGGTGCGCTAGTTGAATGCAAATTTTGTGGTGAGCCTAGGTATATGTCACATACTAATAATCGGACGGGTAGACAAAAACTAGTTCCTGAAGGCAATGTTTTATTTGCCAATTATTCCAAGGTCAGCAGAGAATGTTTGCATCACCACAGATCGCAGACAAAATGACATGGCACTATGAGAATAGAAGCACTTCGTATGTTGCGCCACCCTTCGATGGTGAAGCTTGGAAGCACTTTGATCGTGTGCATCCCGATTTTGCAGCAGATCCACGTAATGTACGACTTGGCTTATGCTCGATGGTTTTACCCGTATGTTTAATCCACGGCGAAACCTTATTCTTGTTGGCGATTATTGTTACCCCATACAATCTTCCTCCCGAAATGTGCATGTCTAAGCCTTATATGTTCTTGGTGTGTTATACCGGTCCGGATAATCAAACAGATGGTATTGACATCTATTTAGAGCCTCTTATTGACGATCTCAAAAGGTTGTGGAATGGTGTTGTGACGTGCGATATTGCACGAAGAGGAATTTTACAATGAGGCGGCGTTGATGTGGACCATTAATGACTTCCCTGCATATGGCATGTTGTCCGTTGGGGTACTCATGGTAAAATGGCATGTCCGCATTGCATGGAGCATACAAAGGCCTTTACCTTGAAATTTGGGGAAGAGTTCTTGGTTTGACTCACATCGCAGTTTTTACCCGATGACCATGCATTTAGACGGAATAAGAACGCTTTCAAGAAGGGGAAGTTGAATTAGATGGCGCCCCCAAGGTTGACCTTGAGCAGATCCGGGAAAGGGTTATGGAACCGCCAAAATCACAGATTTTGGCAAATTGGATCGATTTGAAGGATATGGACAATGGCATAATTGGACAAAAAGAAGTATTTTTGGGATCCGCCATCTTGGAGAGATAATTTATTGAGACACAACCTTGATGTTATGCACATTGAGAAGAACTTTTTGACAATGTTTTTCTCACGGTGATGAACGCCGAGGAAAAACAAAGACAATGAGAAGGCGGACTAGACTTACCACTTTCTTGTAGGCGAAAGGACTTGCATTTGTGAATCGTGGATGGGAAGACCACGAAACCCAAAGCTTTGTTACTCTTTAAGCTGGCGAGGAAGCCAAGTCGATCTGTCGGTGGATAAAGAACTTGGATGCCAGATGGTTATTCTTCTAATTTGGCAAGATGTGCCGATGTGAACAAAGGAACCATGATTGGGATGAAAAGCCATGATTGTCATGTATTCATGGAGTGTTTACTTCCTATTGCATTTAGTTCCTTGCCGTCAAATGTTTTAAATCCACTGACTGAACTCAGCCAATTCTTTAAAGATTTGTGTTCTGCGACATTGAGAGAGGATGATCTCATAAAGATGGAACAGAACATACCAGTCATTCTTTGTAAGTTGGAGAGAATATTTCCCCCTGCTTTCTTTGATTCTATGGAGCATCTAGCAGTGCATCTTGCACATGAAGCTAGGCTTGGTGGACCGGTTCAATACAGATGGATGTATCCATTCGAAAGGTACTATAATAAAGTATTCTCTAAAATAAATATTTATTTGAAGGGTTAAATGTATCAATTTTTATCATCAACGTTGTTATTTTTTAGATTTATGGGTGACTCAAAACGGTCGGTGAAAAATAAGGCCAGGGTTGAAGGATCTATTTGTGCAACTTACTTACACCGTGAGACAATCCATTTCTGTTCCCATTATTTTACGAACTTCATGTTGACACCAACAAATAGTAGGAATGAAGTAGAAATTGAAAGTGAAAGACACCCGCTTGCCTTATCAGTATTTTGCCTTTCCGGTCGTCATGGTGGAAAGGAGGTGGATAACTGGATAACGGGCGAAGTGTGGAAGTCAGCCCACGTTCACGTGTTGATCAACTGTGCAGAAGTATCACCGTATCTAACGTATGTATCATTTTGACCACTTTCAATTTCTTTAATCCACAATTGCTCTTGATCATTTGTTTGATAATGACTTGATCAGTGCATTCTTGTTAACTAAGCCCACAAGCGTACAAGACTCTTCTGCCTATATTCATGAATATTTCCCAACGTGGTTTAGGAACCAGGTATGTTTTTTGAGTCGTCATATATATATTATTATTATTTATTGTTTGAAAATACAAAAATATTGTTTGAAAATATGAACCATAATTTGTTTGCACATGGTGTGTACACAGGTGTATAGCGAGGCAGAATCCCCTAAAATCCAACACTTGAGAAATTTATCTCATGGTCCTAAATCACGTGTAAAAGAATGGCACACATTCTTTGTAAATGGATACAAATTCCAAACCCAGTAAAAAACAGAGGAAAAAAGCGATTAACAGCGGGGTTTATGTAAAAGGTGCCACAGATGGAGGTGAAGATGACTTTTACGGCGTGATTCAACATATATATGAACTGACGTACAATACTTTAGACTATACTAAAAAAATAGTGCTATTTTATTGTAATTGGTTTGATCCATCAAATAGAGGCACAAGAGTGGATCGAAAATATAATACTGTTGACATACATATGAGCAGAAGATACCAAATGTTTGATCCGTTTATCATGGCACAACATGTAAGACAAGTGTATTATGTCCCTTATCCATCAACTCGAAGGGACAAACAAGGTTGGTGTGTCGCAATAAAGATAAAACCACGGGGTCGCATTGAAGCAGATGATACACAGGAAGAAGTGGCTTATCAAGTGGATGAGATGTCTCATGTCAACGTAGTAAATGAAGTGGAACCCATTACTCGACTACGTGACAATCCAATCACATATGAAGATGTAGATGGGGATGAAGAATTAAATGAAGAAGTGGCGTAACCATCAAGATCTCAAGACGATGCGAAATTGAGTGGGCGAGAATGGGCGATTGAAATTGTTTAACTTTTACAATTTGAGAAATTAATGTGTAACAATATATTTTAATTTGTCAGTTATTTTCATAACTTGTTTATTTTTATGGAATTCATTTGTAATATTGTTATGTTTAAATATAATATTTCATGACTGTTATTATTCAATTGCTCTATAGACAGATATGGCATCGGGAGGTCCAGGAGCAGACCCCCCCAGACCACCCAGTGGTGGTAAATGGAAGGGGAAGGGGATCGCCCTCGACCCCCCTCGTCGTCAGAGGCCGACCATCATTAGGCGTGACCCTACTGGGTTTTCGACGTTGTCATCTACACGTCGTCCTAGTACATCTACGCCGAGACAGCCTGATACACCTCCTGCACCTAGACGGTATACGCACCACCTACGGACTCAGGCACATTGGACACCAGCTACACAGACTCGGGCACGTTCGACACCTTTGCCTCACATTCACATGATCCCCACCCCGGGGTTCCAGTTTGCACATGGCGCTTCGAGTTCCCATGTTGTGCCTGATCCGGTGGCCGATGCTCATCAGTCCGACCATGATTATAGTACGGGCCATACACCTGATGACACTGATGTTGGGCAGGACGGGGAGGAGCAGGAGGATCAGCAGGAGGAGGTTCCTGAGCAGGGGGGGCCAGGAGCCTGACACTCTTGAGATGTTGTATGATGGTCGAGTTCTTATCAGACCATCTGGTAAAGGGTAAGTATTTGCAATTTTTTCGAGTTATTAATAATTTACATGTATATATATATATATATATATATATATATATATATATATATATATATATATATATATTTTTATTTAACATGTTTTTATTGTTCAGGTTTATTCCCTCAAAGCCTGCTGCGTCAGCTATCACAGCAACAATTGAGGAGAATTACCAGGAGTTTTGGCCCACCTGGGGGACACTTCAGGATTTTGAGCGGGACCATATGTTTAAGTCTTTCAGAGTAAGCTGCAATTTTTATTTTATTGCATATTATTTTATTTTCGTAAATATCAATTATGTTTAATAATGTCTTATATTGATACAGACGAGGGTTGCTTGGGAGGAAAAATATGAGGAGGCGATGGAGAAGAATTTTCATATGAAGGCCTCCCACCGCCTTTCGACATGCTTCGAGATGCCCGCATCGTGGCCAGCCAGTTGGATAGGGATGACCTCTGGCGGCGGTGGTAGCGCCTTTGGAACACCCCGAGTTCCAGGCGACCAGCGCGAAGGCCAAGAAGAATAGGGCCTCTGAGAAGGGTGGCGGCTTACTGCTGAGGCGATGTCGATCGGTAGCGACAGCGATTAGACTTGTACGTGTTATAAAATTGTTATTATTATTATTATTATTATTATTATTATTATTATTATTATTATTTATTTAATTTTTTTTATTAATACAATCTCAGTCGAGGAGGTTGGGGAGAGAAGTTGATTACCGAGCTCCATCTTGCAACTCATACGAAGAGAATCTTGGTGATTTCGTTGATAAGCGTTCGAGGGTGACTGAGGTAGTTATAAATTCTAATAAATATTTTTTTCATTATGTTTATATTGTTTTGTTAAAACAAAAAGATTTGACTTATTTGTTTGTTTAACAGGAGGAGTTTGAGGCGAGGATGTCTCAGCTTAGATCTCGAAGCTCATCATGTTCTCCATCTCGCAGCCCTGACGATCTATCTACACCGGCCGAGGGTTTGGGCGGAAGTGGTTGGCGGAAAAGAAGAAGGGTCGCCTATATGGTCTTTGGCGACCTTGCCAAAGAACTACAAAGGGGCCCGCCGCCACACACCGGAGAGTCGTCGAGTAGTAGTCTTGCCACCGGTCGCTCCGCGAATGACCAGGAGATAAGCCGAGTTGAGGCGGGCCGTGGCCCAGCCAGCAGGAGCTTTTGACTCAGTGTGCGCGGCGAGCAGATGTACCGGATGCTAGCTCGCCAAGCCGGCCTACTCGCCGGCCTCGGCTCACCTCCGCCTCCGCCTCCGCCTTCGCCTCCGCTGCGTACTCATGGTCATGTCGATGATGCGAGATGATGTAGAGCATCTCGATGATGATCAGGAGTACCGTGACTATTAGTTCTGTTTGTACTTATATTTTTCATATTTTTGGATATCATGTTTTTCGCTTTGGATATTATTTTAGTTAATGATTTTTATTTGTTGAATTTTTATTAATATGTTTTTTTTATTAATTTCCTTTTTAGTTTACGTTATCACATTTTTATATATGGAAATCAATTAATAATTAAATTTAAATTAAATTATAAGTAATTTTTAATTAAATTAATAAATAAATATTTTTAATATGAGAAATTAATTAAAGAATAAAATTAATTTGGTTATTAATTAATAATTTTATTAATAAAATTATTTTTACAATTAAACAAATAAATAATTAAATTAATTAATTAATTAAAGAATAAAATTAATTTTTTTATTAATTAATAATTTTATTAATATAAAATTAATTAAAGTAAATTTTTTATTAAGCAAAAAAAAAAAAAAACTTCCCGATTACCGACGGCCTATGCCCGTCGGAAAACATCAGGTCTACCGACGGTCATGTCCGTCGGAAATATAACGACGGCTTTGCCCGTCGGAATACCCCGTCAATTTACCGACGGGTCTAACCGTCGGTAATACCGACGGCAAAGAATAGTCCGTCGGTAATCATTTGCGACGACCATATTTCCGACGGGTTATGGGCCGTCGGTAAGCCGTCGGTAGTCCAGACTTACCGACGGTTTTGAAGGATTACCGACGGCTTTAGACCGTCGGTAATCCCGTGTTTTCTGGCAGTGAATGGGTTCCACAAATCATATGGGTCCCACATAAATATGATGAAAACCATGTGAATTTCAACCAATAAGAGGAAGTGTGTTGGAAATAGTGTTAAAGAGTATGTTCATAGCATTTCTTCATGTCACTAATATACAAGCACACACTAATTATATGCATCTAATCACACACAATCATACACACTTTATTTATTCACCCATATATATAATAATATAATAAAAATAATAAAAATAAAGCACAAAGAAAAGGAAAAGGGTATAATGCACCAAATTAACACACGTAAAAAAGGGTGGGAATTGCTTCCTCTACAGCGTGAAAAAGAGAGAGAGAGAGAGAAACAAGGAGGAGAGAGAAAAAGAAAGGAGAGGAGAAAAGGGAAGAGAGGAGATGGAGAGGCACTGGTGGCCTTGAGCATGAGCGGGATGGGCGACCGCCCAGGGCTCAAATTTTTTGGGGGCACCAAATTATTTTTTACTTTGTAGTATATACAAATATTTATGATATAATAGGTCAAAGATTTTTTGAGGTATTACAAAATATTTTAGAAACTCTGGGTCTTGATGTTAATAACCTGAGACGATAAAGATATGATAATGGATCAAACATGAAAGGTAAACAACAACGTGTAGAAAGAAAATTATTAGATATAAATCCTAGAGCCTTATACACACCATGTGGTTGTCATAGCCTTAACTTGACAGTTTGTGATATTGCAAATTCTTATACTAAAGTTAAAGATTTTTTTTTGAAGTGCTATCACTACAAGAAATCGCGGGATTACCGACGGCCAATAATCCACAAATGCCGTCGGTACTCCAAAAATTCTGACGGATTACCAACGGGCTAATATCCGTTGGTAAAACGCGCGTCGCAAATGCGTACCGACGGCTTTGGCCCGTCGGTATAATCGTTCGGTAACTTCTGACGGCTTTAACCCGTCGGTAATACCGAGTCTACAACAATTGACATTTCTGACGGCCATTTCCGTCGGTAAATTTTTTTATTGCTCACACAATTAACACTAACATAGGGACGGAATAAAACAACTCTATAATTAAAGTTAACAATTTCTTAACATTGATCAACGTAAATTATCTTAGAATGCAAAGTACAATGCGCAAAATCACTTGCTAAAACAGGGACCTGTCCAAGAGCTGTAATTACACAACCACACACACACAAATGCAATGAACTAAGCAATTGAATTAAACCCATTTAAATGCAAAGAGGAAGAACCCACAAAAGTAGGAACCTACCCCTGCCAATTACATAATGCAGAATGTTATGAAGACATCAGTACATGACAACCAAAACCCAAATGGCTAACATTAAAGCCATTCATTCAGCAAATACCATTAACCAGCAAATAGAACCCGAAATCAAAACATCACATAATAAGTTAAGAAGGTCAAAATCTGAAGGATGGAAAAATCGATGACACTAAGAAATGACATAAACAACCAATAGCTCGTGGAAGCTCAGTGATTTAGGTACAACGAAAGGAAAATGAAAATTCGGCAAGTGAAATAGCAACAATACCTTTGTGAAGTTCTTTCAAGCTCAGTGATATAGGACACAGGGCAACCCTCATAAAGAAGAACTAAACAATTAGAGAAGATACGAGAAACAAGCAGTGATTTAGGGTTCTTAGTTAAATATGAGAAAAGGAGAATCACAGTAATTTGGTGGAACTTGAACAATTTGATTTGGGGATTTTGGGTTAGGGTTCTTCGTTTTCATTTTTCCGGATAAGAAAATGATGTCCCGAATGAGAGAGATTCATGAACTTAGAAAGGCAGAAAATGAGAAAATGCAGAGCGGCGGAGGTAGGGTTAGGAAAGAGAAGTGCAGGTTTTAGACCGGTTTAAGAAAGTAACTCGGGGCACCTACCTGATTTCAGATCTGGGGCGGGTCATAGACCATTTAAATGGGTTTTGGGAGATTAGGCTTCTGATGGTGAGTAGAAGAAGAGAAGAGATGGAGAAGTCGAAAAGGGAAAGTGGAACGAAGGGCGAGGGCTTCTGATTGTATTTAAAACATACCGACAGGCTCATTAACATTACCGACGGGTTTAACCCGTCGGTTCATTGACGATATTACCGACGGAAATATTCAAATACCGACGGCTTTAGCCGTCGGTAATTTAAAAAAGCGGGAACCATGGTGTCTATCGGGCCAGCCCGTCGTATTCTCTCTTTACCGATGGGTAAAAGCTGTCGGAAATCCCGCGATTTTACCGACGGTCAACGGCCGTCGGTAATGTCCGTCAGTATATGCGTGTTTTCTTGTAGTGTATAACGTATTTATACTATATTTTCTCATTCAATAAAACGTTGGAAAATTTTAAGAGATAATGAGAAAGATTTAACTATCAAACTATTGTCACAAACACGTTGGGAAAGTCATGTGAATAGTGTGTGTGCAATTAAAACTCAAGCTTCAGACATAAGAGAAGTTCTTACTTCAACTAGCTGAACAAGATAATGATCCAAAAATTAAGACTGAAGTGGAATCTTTAGCGATTCATGGAATTAGAAAAACTTGGAATAAGATAATAAGCTACAGTTATTTGGTTTCAATTGTTAACTACTGCAAATGAAGTTAGCAAAAACTTGGGGAAAAAAGACATGTGTATTTGATGTGGCTATAGAATTAGTAAAATGTTTGATTATCTACTTGAAAAAATATAGAAAATCTGGATTTGTAAATACTATTGCTAGTGCTGAAAAAATGGTGGATGAAATGGAAATTGAATGTGTTTGTTCAAAAACGTCAAATTCGTAAAAAAACGGTATGATGAAAATTCCTCTAAATGCATACAACCGAGCCTTGAGTCTACTAATGAGTCTTTTAGGATTCATTTTTTTATATACTGTAGATCAAACAATTGGTTTGCTTGCAAAAGGATTTGAGCAATACTATAGCATATATGAGAGGATTTTTGGATTTTTATTTAGTATTAAAAGATTTAGATCATTCTCTTATAAAGACTTTAAATCATGTTACAAACATCTTAAAACTTACCTAAAACGTAATAATTCTTATGATCTTGATGGTGAAATTTTATTTGAAGAATTGAAAGTGATTGGAAAGGTTTAACAGTTGAATTAAAATTAAACTATATGATATTGAATTCTTTGAAGACAATTAATTGTTTTCCCAATGGATGCACGCCATATAGAATAATATTAACTATCCCTATTACTATTGTATCGGTTGAAATAAGTTTTTCTAAGTTGGAATTGTTAAAATCTTATTTGCGATTTACTATGTCACGAGATAAATTAAATAGTATTGTTTTGATTTTTATTAAAAATAATTTTTTAAAAAACCTTGATTATGAACTGATTATTAATGATTTTTCAACAAAAATACAAAGACAATAATATTCAAATAATTATAAGGGCACTATTTTTTTGGCTTCGCCCCGGGCATTCAAAATTTAGGGTTAGATCTCAGGGAAGTCAGTCACTCTCTCTATCTTTCATATCTTTGTTTCTTTTGTCTTTCAGTCTCTTCTTTCTCTCGTCTATTCTCTTTGCTTTTCTTTATCTCTTTTGGGTAGGAGGCATTACAGAGATTGGCACACCTGACGGTGGCTGGGGATGCACGCATCAGATATGACAGTGGCTGGGGATGCAATAACAATGTTTCAAACAATTTCCATCCAACGTTAAAAAATAATACCTTTCAATGTATAATTCGGATATATATAGAGTTTTGCAGCATCTTTTATTCCCTTGTTCTATAAACGCTTGGCAAATCTTGAGACATGTTTAAACTCAATGGTCTCTTTCACTATCTCCTTTATGTCTTCCAAATATCTTCTGGAATACATTCTCAAAACCCAGAAAGTACCACAATTTATTTCCAAATTATCTAACCCTAACAAAAAAGTTAAGTGAAGAAAACTGACACAGATAAGATGCTGTTGTCGTGATACCTCTTGAGAATCCTGCAAGAGCTTGCATCGTGACCAATCATTAAGTAAGGTGGGCGCACTAGGTAAAATGCGAGGTTTAGGCCCTTGAGCCCTGGTGCCTTGTCAGGGTGCATGTGAAAGAGAACAATGCAGAATTCCTCATCCCGAAGGGGGCATGTAGAATCTTGATATCCATTGCAGCGAGTTTGGTGGGAACCAAATCTATTACCTGCCCAACATCACAGCGAATTTCTTTGAAAAAATTAGCAAAGTAGTCGTGGGCTAGATCACAAATTCCAGCCTGTGAGTCAACCAAGGATCTATCATCCGAAACAAGCTTCACTAGAGAGTTTCTCGTCTTCCTCATAGTGGCTGAAGCATGGAAAAGCTTTGTATTAGTGTCGCCATCTTTAAGCCAGAGAATATTTGCACGTTGATGCCAATAACTTTCCTCTTGTAGCAACAGCTTATTGTGTTCCTACTTTGTGGCATTAAATATAGCAATTGTCACTTCATCAGTGGCGTATCCAAGACTCTAGGTCAGTAGTGTCATACTATTTAACTTCAATTAATAATTATTATATTGTAATAAATATAGGATCTATTATATGAAATTAGAACACCGATTAGAGCACTTACTTGTTGAAGACATGATCACGAATACCAGAAACTGCCTCAGTCTTGTAGAGCTCCTGAAATCACGAACTAAGCCTTCCTTTGCCTGGTCACAAACTCCGGTTCTCGGTTCTCAATGGGGCAAACCGTAGACGAGCATATATGATTTCGGTGACGGCAAAGGGGACCTAGCCTCCCTATTTATCAACCTTGGGACCACCCATCATGGGCCTAGTGGTTGGGCCTACACTATCTCCCACATAAATCAGAATTAGGTGTCCAAAGGCCTATTACAATTGATCACTTATTTGCGGGCCTGAGCATCATCAATTGGATCATAACATTAGCCCGTTTTTGGAAATCTAAAAGGTCACAATTGATTGTAGCCCACAAGAATTATTAGAAATAATTCTAACATTCTCCCACTTGGGCAAAATGAATTGTACAATTTAATTTGTAGAAAACATTTTGAAAACGACTCTCGGGCTAATAACATACTTCCTAACGTGGCCACTAAACACACGATCCCAAGATGCAACACCTAATTAAGACTCCATCCAACAAAAGCTAAATGATACTGAATCATGGCGGTAGTCATATCTTATATCGACATAACACCTTCCATGGTTACAAATACCACCAACTCCGTCGACTAGTCATCTATGTGGAGTGTAGCAAGAAAACGACATGCCAATGTGATCTTACAGCCATACTGTCATTTTCTTTGTCGACCCTCAATTTCTCTTAAATGCATTAAAGCCAGAGAAATTATATGGTTCATAAGAAACCATGATGCCTCAGCTCCGACATGGTGTCGATCACCGGCACAGTGATCCCATTGACACCGAGCTCTAATATTTTTGCACTTATGCCTCAGCTCCAACATGGCATCGACCACCGCACAGGGGTCCTAATGATACCGAGCTACATGGTCCAACAAAACCACAATGCCTCAGCTCCAACATGGTGTCGACCACCGGCACAGTGGTCCAAGTGACACCAAGCTTCATGGTTTAACAAAACCGTAATGCCTCAGCTCCAATATGGTGTCGACCACCGGCACAGGGGTCCAAATGACACCGAAGCTTCAACATTTTCAGATTCATTAAACATATACAAAGGTATATAACATAACATAATTCAATTTATAATTAATTTCTCAAGTCAAATGGAAAATGTTATCAAAACACCAAACGTGTTAAAAAAAATGTGAGAGCTAACATGACATAAAGCACAAACTCCCACTAACCAAGCATATTATACAAACTCATAGAGCCCATGTTCACAAAAATAATGATAAATAAATAATTATGGGCAGAGTCCCTTGGTTAAAGGATTAACCAACGTGGAATCTATCTAGTTTCATGATAGCTATTTGGATCAACAATTTCTTCAATTCTTTTGCATGAAAAATATTGCTTCTAATCACTGGTTTCAAAGCCTTCAATGCATAGGGCTCAAGACAACGACCCTTCAAAGCTGCAGGGCTCAAGCCGACAGAAATGGGGTCACTTGAAAATAATGCAGTAATATATAGAGGGATATAGTTCTACCACAGAAACGCTAAGCCCATAATCTGAGCATTAGCTGCTAGAATTAAATCATGAACGAGAAGGTAACATGCAACTCATCAATTTCAGCTAATAAATAAATAGGCAATAATAGCAACAAGAAGCTAACTTTAGAAAGACCAAGATATAATGGGATACTAACAATGTATGCTTTGAAATATGAATACAAGATAGATTTTAAGGAAGTCAAAGGTGGCTCAAATCTGAGTTAAATCTTTCAAAAATGCATCCCTGAGTAACAACCTTTTTCCTTACAAGTAAAATCCTTGAAAAACTTATATATAGAAGATTTGAATGACAACCATTTTTCCTTATGCTAACATATAATTCAAATGATAATTGCTAAGTTCATTGTACATGCCATATAGTAAAGGTTTATTATTCTCCAGACAAACTTAACAGCAAACCTTTCAATCATAATGGTAATTAACAAATAATTGAACTCAATAACTCCAATTTTATCATCATTTTGAAAATATTAGGATTTTCCAATCCATGTATAAAATCCACAATTATACTGAAATTGAAAAAGGTTTATTATGTACCTTATCTGCGCTCATCAAATAAAGATAAACTATCCTCAAACTTTCTCACATTCACATGTCATAAGATTATCCCAGAATAATCAACATTAAGGACCACTTATTTTACTATTCTCAATTATGTCCAGGATAAAAACATGAGCAAAAGAATTGGATGGATCTAATTAATACATAGCTGAGGGTGCTATGATACAAAAGGAAAAACTGAAGAAAATTATATTTAATGAAGACACATTTTCAAGTATGAAATAAATGAAAAAGTCAAAGCTTTTGCATTTTTTTTTGTGAAAAAAAAACTTATTATTCTAATAATCAACATAATTAGCTATTCGTTCATCATCAATATCCTTCTGATAAAACAAAGCAAAGCGCCAGATCTCCGTAAAGTCTTAAAAGAATGTGCAAATAATGTCAACAGATTTGCATAAATATCAAAAGTAGCTATAGAACAAGTAACAATAAAGTAATCACGAATCATATAACTTTTGATGTGGTCTGATATAAGAACCAGAAAAATCGAACAACTGGGAGTTCAAAAATTGCAACAGGAAATTCAAATATCCGATGCATAACAAATTCGAATTCAAAGTCGCAACCCACAAACAAAAGGCTCGAAAATCATATATTTCAATAAATTATTTTTACTACCATTCTTGACATCAAATAATGACTAAAGTCAAAATCCTCCCACTGATGTCAAGATCTAAACATGTTAAATATACAAAAAATTTATAGTAAACTAACACAAGCATCCAAAAGCTTATCACGAACTTTCATGAAATAAATTAAGTAGTGCTCCATAACAAACTAAGCAAAATAGTTGTTATTAAAAAAATGATTGTTAAGCAAAACTTAAAATGCGTTAAAGTAAGAAACAGGGCAAGACATGATTTCAGCTTAAATCAAGCTATTTGGAGGCCAACATAACAACACATTCTCCTTTGGGCAGAATGCGCAACCAAGGTCGCAACTGCGGGTCGTAACCTCATATGAGTTAATCAATGAGCATACACTGGATTCGTAAAATGGTCCCCTTTGGGCATAAATTCCCTACACCAACGCATTCTCCATTAACTTCACCAAACATATTCGATAATAAGTTACTCAATGAGTATACATTGGGTTTAGAGATCTATCTCCTTTGGGCAGACAAATCTCCTAGACCAGTGTACCTCCAATAACTTCATCGCAAATTAGCTTCTAATCATGACATACAATAACCCCCTTTGGGCAAGAAATTGTACGTGACAATCAGAAGCATTCCTCTAATGATAAAATAAATTCCACCAATTAATAATGAGTAATCCCACTTTGGCGGGAATCCCCACTATAATCAGTGAAATGCTTTTACCCAGAAATCAATATCTCTTGCCCTTAACCATGATACAGTCCATAAGAAGGTGCATTAAAAAATAAACACCCCTACTCATCATGAATTTAAAACCATTATCATTCTACAAGTTTTACACTTACAACAATCAAAAAAATATTTCACAATTAAGTGAATTGGCACTTTAAAATTACATGATATATGCTAAAGGTATAAATTTCCATAACACCTGTCAAACACATATACATCATGCACATATCTAACCCATGGTATATTTTCTTTCCAGTATATTATTTATAAAATATTATTTATAAAATATCAGTTGGAAAATACATAAATTACAACACATATTTGGATCGTTTTCAAATATAGATATTTGTGCAGTAGAAAACACAAATAATATACCATAAACATTTAAACAATTGATCAAAATCAAGAGTAAGCACTTGAAATGTCCTCACATACAATATCACATAAATTCAATTGCCGAATAAATCATGCAATGAATATCTCCAAATTTATACAATTTGTATCACTCTAGGAGAGCACAAATTAACATATATCAAATATTATATTTCCAAATACTTATAAAAATTATTGTGACAATGATCACCATCAATGGAAAACAATATGAAGTGCAATGAAAATATTTTTCAAAAAATTATGCCTATAAAAGAGCTCAATAATTTCCATGCCACAACATTGTGAAATAATGTCATACCCGTATATAAATACATATTCCAAACACAAATATGAGAGAGAGTTAAGAGTTCATTAAGAAGAAATTTCTTTATTTGTGCATGTATCCAATACATTAATAACCAAAAAATACATATATTTTATAACTAACCTCTAAAGGTGTATCATTCATCCTTGTGTGTAGGACTAACAAAAGGGAAAGCATCAACTTTATGTAAGTTCTCAAATGGCTCATAGAATAAATGTTAGAGAACAATGATTAAACTCATGTCAAAACAAGTCCTACTTTCTAACACATACAAGCTTACGTATTTTCAAGTTTCAATGTGGCGTGTCACAATCAATGACAAGAAGGTCATTAAAAGATACTTTTATATAATTAAGCACAACTTTATTGTTTGTCAAAAATAAATTAAATTGCTCAAAATAAAACCATATGTGCTCAAGCATAAACCAAATATGTTTGATAAATTAAAAGAAATTTTTTTTTTCAATAATTCAAAATTTATCAGACTAGCAATTATTAAAATTAATGCTAGTATCAGAATATTCAATAGTTTACTGTTAAGACAAAACATGAATGCATTAGTATATGTAATATGACAAGATATAGCTCAAAAAATAAAACAAGCTATCACATTGAGGCCAGTATAATGGTACATTTACCTTTGGGTAGAATGCACTAACCAAGGTTGAAAAACTCGGATGGGTTAATCCATGAGAATACACTGGGTTCAGAAAATTGTTCCCTTTGGGCAGACAATCCCTTAGCCCAATTCATTCCACAATAACTCCATCTCCAAACAACTTTCAACCACAACATACAACCACCCCCTTTGGGCAGGTAATTGCATGAAATGATTAAAAGAATTCCTCAAACTACAAAGAAATTTTCATGAATCAATACAAGCGGTCCCACTTTGGTGGTAACGGCTCATAGCGACGCACAAAAACTCTTGCATAGGAATCATTTTTCTCTTGTCCATAGATAAGACACAGTCAACAGGCAATTACATCATTAAATGAGCACCCTTACAGGTCATGCATCAATTCAATCCGCATTCTCAACATATTTTGTACTTTACAGTGTAACAAGGTAGCCAATTAAATGCACGTATATAAAAATAATAGCATACAATCATGCTCAACTCTACGTGGAGAGTGAACACTACCATTAAATCCAGAATGCATCATATTATTTTTCTAACATATTTTTCAATTTAATTTTCGTCAGAAAAATAATTAAAAAATCAATTTAATGCATTATATTTTATACAAAAATATCTAACGCAACGAAAAAATTTTGAAAAAAATATAGTAAATACAAGCATGAAATATAGAGCGTAACGCAAAAAATCGCGTCGAAAACGGACTCCCGTAGAGTCCGCACTCTCTCTCACTCTCCGTGCCCCGAGAGTGGGCTTGGTACCAAGGCCAGAATTCATCTTCAACCTTTGTTGAAAATGCCCAGAAACGTAAACAACTGCACCAGTTACTGTTCACGCAATTTTATTTTATTTTTGCTCCGATTTCGGCTTTTTCAATCGTGAATCTTTATGGGTTTTGCTCTGAAATTGATTTCTATTCATTTTAACACAAAAGCCTCTAGTTTCAACAATCAAAACGTGAAATTATAACTCCAAATCGTGGTTTTGAAACAACCCTAAGCACTGCCGTTTTTCGAAAAATCCCCTCTCTCTATAGGTAACGAAAATTAACAAAACTTGTGCCAATAGATTTGTATAAGCATCCTCTACAAAACCCCTATGGTTTCAAGTCCCGATTTTTACGAATTTTAGACACGTTTGAAAAACGAAAATTATTCGAAAACAGCCCAAAAATAAAAATAAAATCTGAATGTGATAAAAATTCCCATCTAGCTATGAAGTCGGTCATAATCCATATAATAACCGCTTTGATACCACATGTAATAAATATAGGATCTATTATATGAAATTAGAACACCGATTAGAGCACTTACTTGTTGAAGACATGATCACGAATACCAGAAACTGCCTCAGTCTTGTAGAGCTCCTGAAATCACGAACTAAGCCTTCTTTTGCCTAGTCACAAACTCCGGTTCTCGGTTCTCAATGAGGCAAACCGTAGACGAGCATATATGATTTCGGTGACGACAAAGGGGACCTAGCCTCCCTATTTATCAACCTTGGGACCACCCATCATGGGCCTAGTGGTTGGGCCTACACTATCTCCCACATAAATCAGAATTAGGTGTCCAAAGGCCCATTACAATTGATCACTTATTTGCGGGCCTGAGCATCATCAATTGGATCATAACATTAGCTCGTTTTTGGAAAACTAAAAGGTCACAATTGATTTGTAGCCCACAAGAATTATTAGAAATAATTCTAACATATATTACATATAAAAATAAAGACATAAATGTTAAAATCATAAAATTTTAATATATCTAATTATATAAATTAGATACATACTTATAATTGTCCTCTATGCCGATTTCATGTTTTGAAATCGTTAGAATGATCAGTCTCATTGTAAATGTTCTTGAACACATCTTTCTCAATATAAATCACCAGGCAATTATTCATCCATTTAACCTCGATTTGATTACACAATCTATTTTTCCATAATTAGTACTGAAAAGAAATATTATTCTAGAAATATTAATTCTCTTTAAACAATATATTTCAAAACTATCATTTTTTTTCCAATTACATATGGCACAAAAGCCATTAGAAACACAAAATAATTATATATTCTGAAGTTAACATCTTTACTTACCGTAGTATCAGTTATCAGGAAAGAAGTTGGTAGCAATAACAATAATTTTCTAGATGTAAATGATTCTAAAAAAAATAACTGAAACTAACTGCTTAAAATAAGCTTAAAAAATTGAAGAACTGTATCTGCTATTACATGTCTACAAAATATTTAAATTATTTAAAATTTTGCATAGATGATTATCAAGATAATACAAAATAATTCAACGATGAATTCATTAATTTCATATTTTAAAAAAAAAACTTTATTGAAAGTAGTGGTATATTAAATTTGACTGCTAGTGTCAAATGTTGACATCATATACATGTGTGAGTGATTGAAAAATACAAATAAATAAATTATAATAACTTTTTTCATTTTTCATTTATGTAATTCATGTCATGATAACGCGTTTATATAGTTTAGCATTTTGCTAAAATCTAAGTGATAAATACTGTCAAAACTATGTCAATCAACGCCAGAACATAAAAAATGGCTATCACGATGTTTCTACTTTGAACATTCTTGAGTCAAAAAAAAAAAAAAATTTGAACATTCTTATTATCTAGTTAAATATCCTTACGGAATTTGATTCATCAAAGGAAAGTACGGCAACCAGTAAAAGAAGAAAAAATAACGATGAGTTACTACAACTCATTCATTCAATGTTCTAAAATAAGAGTTCTTATCTAATCACGTCATCTTATCCACTTTTTACCTTGAACCATGATTATTCAAAGCCTAGTCATTTTTTGTTTTTCATTTTTGCTTACACCAACACTGTTTCCCAAATAGAAAGCCATACCGTGCCAATTAACCCCACATCATCAAAGGTCAAACGTTTGACATAGTGAGAGATATTGACCCAAAAATAAGGCTAAATCATATGCTGTCCAAAATTAAAGTTTAGTGCCATTTATGTTCCATTCTGCATTTCCGGTGGGTAGTTGGACAAGCCTTCAATGTTTACTCAGATCACAAGTCACAAGCTACAAATATCACAGTTTCCGTCGATATATATCTTATGTAAGATAAGAATTTCATCTAAAGTTGCGTTACCGAACGGAACATGTGAGTTTGTTGATGAGATCATGAGAAATAAGATTATTACAAAAGGGGGGTATGCACCCAAAATAATTGACACGTTAAAAGGGGTTCTTTCCCATTCTGTGCAAAACTTGAAAAAGTCCATTTCTGAATCTCTCTCTCTCACAGGACTTTGGATCCCCATAAATTGGAGTTGCTCGCTCGGTTCTTCAACACATGCTTTAGGAGATAAAGCCTATAGTATCTTTGACAAAGCAGGGCATTGTTTTCTTAGTTTTATCCTTATTCTGTGTCGGTGATATGGCTAATAATTCAGCAAGCAATGGAAACCACGAGGTGGTTTTGAATGTAAATGGCGATGCCTCCAAGAAGTGTGACGACTCAGGAATCAAAGACTGCGTCCCACTTTTGCAGAAGGTGTTTCTCCTACTCCTAATCTTCTCTTTCAATCCCTATACGTAACTCATTGAAATGCCGTGTCTTCAAAGTTTCAACTCATATGGGTGTGATAAAATGTTAAGTATTTATCTTCGCTTGAAAGTTTGATGTGAAACGACTAAAAAGTGGTTTTGTATTCTGTAAATGTAGTTGGTAGCGGAGGTGGTGGGCACATATTTCTTGATATTTGCAGGTTGTGGTGCGGTGGTGGTGAACCTTGGCAATGACAAGGTGGTAACACATCCGGGGATTTCAATTGTTTGGGGACTCACGGTTATGGTATTGGCTTATTCTCTCGGACATGTTTCTGGTGCTCATTTCAACCCTGCCGTCACTATTGCTCATGCTTCTACCAAAAGGTTTCCCTTAAAACAGGTGAAACAAACATAGCTTTACTTTGTCTCTCACTTAACTTTGGTTATTATTTAAGCCGCTAAAGATGAGAATGTGCTTATTTGTAAAATATATGAGAAATTTAGACTTTTGAAAAAAAATTGGTTTCGAAACCATATAAAAAATGTGATATTTTGTTATGGAAAATGCTCGTTTTACTTTTTGCTAAATGTATCTGCACGAGAACAAACGAAGAGTTGTCATTATTACTTTTACACTACCCCTCTCCACGATGTTTTCTGTCAAACACGGAATAGATTATTTGACCGCTATTTGTAAATTTGACACGTCATTTTTCGTCTATTTTGTTTTAACATTCCTTCGTAATAAATAACACTTCTCTTTTGTTATAATGTTTATTATAATCATAAAAATAGTTATAATTATAGTTTTTTCCCCCCAAAAATCCCTCGAATTAGCTCCTCAAAATAATCAGAAATCTAGTTTTTTAAACTTTGTTATTTAAAAAAAATAAAAATTAACAAACACCTTAAAAACTATTAAAAGTGATATTTAGATAAAAATATGATTTTCCTTATAAAAAATTAAAGTGCTCTATATTGTGTCCTTTTCCTTCTATACAAAGAAGACACTGCTTTTGGTTTCACATTATGGCTAACTTTAAAGATCTCTTCCTGACATCTTTCTCTTTGCCTTTTCAGCATATACTAAGGTCCAAAATAATTCATATCCAAGCAGAACGCTATTAATTGTCCCAATTTGTATGAAATTATTGAATTTCCTTATGTTTTATATTGTAGGTACCAACTTATATAATAGCTCAGGTCCTTGGATCCACTCTTGCAAGTGGAACACTCAGACTTATATTCAATGGCAAGGAAAACCACTTTGTTGGAACACTGCCAGCTGGTTCTGATATTCAAGCATTTGTAGTCGAATTCATAATCACTTTCTATCTCATGTTCGTCATTTCTGGAGTAGCTACTGACAACAGAGCGGTAATTTCTTTTGTTATTATATTCTTTTGTGATAATTCGTGCTTATTTTCTATTGAACATTTTGATCAAGATATATATGTTTAGTAAATAGGGGTTTGGAAAACACGTTGTTGAGCTATTTGGCCTTCGACATTAAAGATGGTTACTTAAAGTGATTAATTGTATAAACATGTGACGTTACAAATCACTTAGGATTAAGACCAGAAGTTTACATCACAATGCACAAGGGCACATGCTTATCAAAATTTTTATTTTAATACACTTCAAGCTCCAACCATATTTCATATATTTTGTTTATTCATTTTATTTGTGAACATTACAGATTGGTGAATTGGCTGGACTTGCAATTGGGTCTACGGTACTACTAAATGTGATGTTTGCCGGGTACTAATCTGTTTATTAACCCAACTAAATATACTATATCTTAGTAGACACTCTTACATTACTCAATGCAATTATGATGCCACACTTTTGGAAGCAAAGTCAAACTTAGAACTTAATTGTTTGTGAAATCATATTTGACAGGCCAATCACTGGAGCATCAATGAATCCAGCAAGGAGCTTAGGGCCTGCGATTGTGCATAATGAATACAGAGGAATATGGATATATTTGGTGTCACCGTTCCTCGGTGCTGTAGCTGGTACATGGGCTTACAATTTCATCAGGTACACGAACAAGCCGGTCCGCGAGCTTACTAATAGTACCTCTTTTCTCAAAGGAGCAGGTCATGGTGGAGATGAGTGATTTAACAATGAATTTTAGATTTTTTTTTTAATCTTCAATTTCTTATTTTGAAGATCACTATGTGTTAGGAGAATCTCTAGTTTAGAAGTGACAAACAACCGTGTAATACAGCTAGAAGAAATGAAAAGTACAATTTCTTCTTTATCCATGCATCAATCGTGATATTTGTTTTTAGTTATTGCAAAGGAAATTTTATGCAGAATCGAATTTACCATCTTCAATTTCTTCTTAAGATACCGCCAAATTACCAATATAAACGGACTGAACCATGTTTCATACCAAATTGTGTTTCATGATTGTCAATTGTCTGCGCTAATTAACACACCGCTTAAACGCCTGCATGATTGGATTAACAGTACAAGCCATTTATGTAAGTGTAAAAGGCCTATTCATTGAAAGCGTAAGAAAACTCTATGTTTTTTTTTTTACAAGTCATTTACTCATTTCGTCCCATTATATATGTCATACTTAGCAAAATCACACCGTTTAAGAAAAAACAATAAATGAAAAAAAGAGAACAATAATTTTACCAAATTAACCTTGATAGAAAGCATTTAATATTACGTGACATTGGCAGAAAACATTTAATATTAAGGGTAAAATTGACAGAAAACATTTAATAGTACATTGAAAATAGAAAATGACATATAGTTTGAGAAATTTTTTTTATGTAAATGTGACGTATATATTGAGACGGAGGGAGTAATGTTGACGACACAACTATAATTTGAACAATTTTTATATTTTATTTTGGACAAAAAAAATACGAAATTCTTATGTATATAAAACAATCGACTTTTACTCCCTCCGTCCCTGATCTTTAGTTGTTTTAGCTTTTTTTTTTGTCCCATATCTTTGGTTGTTTTAGAAAACCAATGCATAATTTGAGTTTTTTTTCCCAATATGCCCTTTAGATTAAATAAAAATACTCATTAATACACCTTTGTGGGGAATGCCTCTGTTTACCTTGAAAATCTAATACTACAATAAATGTACGTGGGAAATGCATTTGACCATAAATTTTAGACCATGCACTCCATTGGCCTTAAAAGGTGAAATAGAATGTGAGTTGCATACGCCCGTAAAAAAAGTGCAGATGGAAGAGAAAAATAAGGAGATAATTGAAGACTCATTTGAAGAGAGAGTTGAAGACTCGTATGAAGGGATAGTTGAAGACTCGTATGAAGGGATAGTAGAAGACTCATATGAAGGGATAGTTGAAGACTCTGTGTCCAGTGATTGTCAACATGAATCTGATACAACTTTTCATGAGGAAGAGAAGGAAGTTCTGGACATTGATTTAAACCTTCCTGTTGATACTGGATTTGATTTGAATAATTTTCCAGATGAAGAAGGAGAGAATTTTGAAGAGGAAGGAGAAAATATTGTAGATGAAGAGTACTGACATGTTAAAAATTTATGTTCCCAATTTTTAAAAGTTTTTTTATTCTGAATAAACTCTATAATTTGCTGATATTGGAATTCTTTTTTGCTCTAATTTTGCTTAATAAACTCTATAATTTGCTTTCGGAAATTATTTACGCTGGATTCTTAAATTGTTTTGGCTATTTGCACTGGATTTTAAATTGTTTTCGCCAACATACTCTGAGACGTACTATAGGAGACGTACTTCATGATTTTTTTTATTGGATTGGCAAAACATAAACACAGAGATGTACTTCATGATAAAAACAAAAGTTCGTTGTTACACTCATACCATTGCTATCTTGGAGCAAACTCTAATTTAAATAATGGAGAACTTCTTGCACTACCGTAGAATCACATTTGAGTTGCACCGGGAGTGCTCCTTCTCTTTCTAACTTTTCTTTATTCACATGTGGAATCTTGTACCCGTGGCAACCTTTTCCTTTCATGATTTCTATCATACACAGTTGCATTGTCAAAAATATATGATTGACCTTTTTGGTGGAAATGCTTCAAATGATTTTACAACCGCATTAAGAAGCTCATCAACACTTCTAGGTGATTCTTTATGTTGCAAGGACTGAATGGCATTGAAAAATCCAAGATCTAAAACATTCAAATCTGGAGAATTTGGAGGTTGACACCTCAAACGAATATCGAATCCATCTTTTAGAGCTGCTTGGCGAAATTCATCATCATTGGGATCAATGTGTGTTCTTGCATTGTCTTGCTGAATAAATATTGGATGCCTTAAATCATCTCTTGGCCATTTTTCCTTGATAGCAGGCAGTACTTTATCTACCAAATACGATCTCACAATTTCTCTATTGACTGAAGTGATTGGTTTTGTCTCCAATGTGCCTACAGCTCTATTAATACTTGTCCTTTTAGCATGATCTTTTGTTACAAAAGGAAAGACACCAATTTTCCCTGAGAATGTTTCATTTCCTTGTGCATCAAACCTTGGGCGAGCCAGAGCAACTAAAAACATGACATTCTCAATAAAATTTTTACTTTTACAAGTGCGTATTGGATCCTCTTCACTTGGCAACAGGTAGTAATTCTCATATTTCTTTGTCATATAGAACCACTTCTCATCAATATGAACAACGTTATACATCCCCACAAAAGTCGGATCATGTGGCACGCTAGTAGCATCAAGCATTGATATACAAAACTCCAATCTTGCTCTTTTGTTTTGCTCTTTTAGACCAGGCCTTATAGCATTTGAATGCCTTCGTACATCTCCCAACTTTAAACGTCGATGTAATGTCGACTTGCTAATATTTAAAGCATGAGCTGCAGATCTAAGAGTTGTTCGTTGACGCAGCGGACATCACGGTCGAGTAATATCAAAATCTTTTTTCTTTCGACCAGTTTTTGACATTCTATGGGATACGTCAACATTAATGCTACACTCTTTTGAACGTTTCCAAATGCTTTGAACAATCCTTATAGCCACTGAAAAATGGGATGCCACCTCTCTTGTTGCCGTTTTTTTTCAGTTTGTGGAGTTTAGAGTGCCTTAAAATCAGTTTGGAGGATCATGGAATTGCTTGAAAGTGTTTCTTGAACACTGGGAATCGATTCCCTAGCAATGTGAATCGATTCAAGCATGTTTGGGACTCTGTGAATCGAAGTACGCCTCTGTGAATCGCATGGGAAGCTTGCATGAATCGATTCATTTCATTAATTCGTGCAGGGGAGGCTTTTTTAACTAGGTGAATCGATTCACCTATGCCTGTGAATCGATTCACAGTCGAGTTTTATAAACCTGACGCTGCAGAATTGTGCAGTACGAGGTGTAGTCTTTCTAGGGTTGTGTGCAGTCGTTCTTGAGCGTCTTTGTGAGGTTTTTGGGGCTAGAAACACATTGAAACACCTTGGGGTCTTAGGAAATCATAAAGGGAGGATTGAAGGCTTTCTCTATTGTTGTTCTTGAGAGGTTTTCATAGAGGAAAAGAGAGAGGGATTGGGAATTCTTGGGTTTGTTCTTCTTGGATATTTGGAAGGGGTTCAAATTGTAATCTCATGTAAAGACTCTTTGATAGTGAAACGGAGGGCTGCTCTCTCCCGCAGACGTAGGTCATCTTTTTGGGGCCGAACTGCGTAACCAAATAGCGGTGTTATTCTTCCTACTCTCTACTCCTTGTTTGATTGACTTTATTGCATTGTTTTTGTTGCTATTAAATTTAGTATTGGTTGCCTTTGATATTTGTTCATTTATTCTTGTTAGTAACTCAACAAGTGGCGCCGTCTGTGGGAAAAGAACAAATAATTCAATTGTGCACCATGGGTACTAAATGGGACATCGAGAAGTTTTCCGGTAATAACGACTTCGGTCTATGGAAGGTGAAGATGGAAGCAATCTTTATTCAACAGAAGTGCTTTGAAGCCTTGAAGGGTGAGGCAAGAATGTCGGCCACCCTGTCTCAAACGGAGAAGAAGGAGATGATAGATAAGGTAAGAAGTGCCATTATCTTGTGCCTTGGTGATAAGGCTTTGAGGGAAGTTGCAAGGGAGAAGACCGCGGCGGAGATGTGGGTAAAGTTAGAATCGTTGTACATGACCAAGTCATTGGCCCACAGGTTATGTCTGAAACAACATCTCTACTCATTCAAGATGGTAGAGACCAAACCTATTGTGGAGCAACTAGCAGAATTCAACAAAATTATTGATGACCTGCAGAACATTGATGTGAAGCTCGATGACGAGGATAAGGCTCTGCTCTTATTGAATTCGCTGCCTAGATCCTTTGAACACTTTAAGGATGCACTCCTCTATGGAAAGGAGTCCACTATTACCTTGGAGGAGGTCCAACAATCAATTAGGACCAAGGAGCTAACCAAGCTTCAAGACTTGAAGGTGGAAGATAGTGGGGAAGGCTTGAGTGTCTTAAGGGGAAAGAATGAGAGTAGAGAAAACGGTAAAGGAAAGCCTAAGGCGAAATCCAAGTCGGAAGGGGACAATAAAGCTAAGTACAAATGCTTTAATTGTCATAAGGTTGGTCACTTTAAGAGGGATTGTCCCGAGAGAGGGGGCAATGAAGATTTCGTGGAGGTTGCGATTGCTATGGAGGATGGTTATGAGGATGCAGGGGCTCTAGTGGTTACGAGTTGGGAACCAGATAGGAGTTGGGTTATGGACTCCGGGTGCTCTTTTCACATGTGTCCAAGGAAGGAATATTTTGAAACTTTGGAGCTCAAGCAAGGTGGAGTAGTTCGCCTTGGTGACAACGAAGCGTGAAAAGTTCAAGGTATGAGTTCAATTCGTCTTAAGATGTATGACAACCGCGAATTCCTTTTACAAGATGTGAGGTATGTTCCTAAACTCAAGCGAAATTTAATTTCTATAAGCATGTTTGATGGATTAGGCTATAGTACTAGAATTGAGCATGGTATGATGAAAATTTCGCATGATGCATTGATAATAGCGAAGGGGACTAAAATGTGTGGTTTGTACATATTAGAGGGTTCAACTATTATTGGGCATGCATCATTAGCTAGCCAAACCTTGCATGATAAAACCATGTTATGGCATAATAGGTTAGGGCATGTTAGTGAGAGGGGTTTAGTTGAACTAGCTAAACAAGGTTTGCTAGGTGGTGATAAGTTGGATAAGCTAGAATTTTGTGATAAGTGCATACTAGGCAAACATCATAAGGTTGAGTTTGGGGGTGGCATGCATCATTCTAGTAAACCCTTTGAGTACATTCACTCGGATCTTTGGGGTCCGACTAGAGTGAGTACTCATGGGGGTTGTTCCTATTTCCTCACCATGGTTGATGATTTCTCTAGGAGAGTATGGGTCTATATTTTGAAAGGCAAAAGTGACACATTTGAAAAGTTTAAGGAATGACATACTCTCATAGGAAATCAAATAGGAACTAAACTAAAAATTTTAAGGACTAACAATGGCCTGGAGTTTCTTTCAGAGCATTTTGATAAGTTTTGCAGGAAACAAGGTATTCAGAGGCATAGGACCGTGGAAGGCTCACCGCATCAAAATGGCCTAGCAACATGCATGAATAGGACCATCTTGGAGCGGGTGAGGAGTATGCTTTTGGCAGCTGGGTTGCCTAAAAGCTTCAAGTAGGCGTGAGTACAAGCAAAGATATTTGATCAACAGATGTCCATCAACGGCGTTAGACTTCAAGACACCTATGGAGGTTTCGAGTGGGAGACCGGCAGACTACTCCAAGTTAAAGGTTTTCGGAGCTTTGGCTTTTGTGCATATCAAGCAGGACAAGCTTGATGTTAGAGCTGTGAAATGTGTCTTCATCAGATATCCGGAGGGTGTGAAGGGATACAAGTTGTGGAATTTGGAATCTGGAGGGTCAAAGGTTATCATAAGCAGGGATGTCACTTTCGATGAGACCCGCATGGGGATGAAGTGCAAAGACCTGGAGGATAGTAGCTCAGAAGTGGAGGTGGAGAAAACTCAGTTTGAGGTGGAGTCTACCACTAGTGAGACTGGGAATGATGAAGAGGAGGATAGTCCTCAACCATCAGGTTCTAGAGGAAGACAACAAACAGTGGATCCTGGCTATCAGTTGGCAAGAGATAGGGAAAGGAGGGAGACTGTGGCAATCAAGAGATACGGTATCTGATCTTGTTTGTTATGCTTTGTTTGTGACTGAAGAGGTTCAAGACTCGGGACCAAGGGACTTCAGTGAAGCAATGGGAAGCATGGAGAGTCAGAAACGGTTGAAGGCAATGAATGAAGGTGTGAATTCATTGGAGAAGAACCGGACTTGGAAACTTGTGAATCTACCGGAAAAGTCAAGGGTAGTTGGATGCAAGTGGAACTTCATGAAGACGGAAGGTATTCCGGAGTTTGAAGAACCAAGGTACAAGGAGAGGCTTGTGTGTAAGGTCAATCTTGAGCTGGAGAGTGTGAATAATATTCAAAAAGCAAGTTCTAGCAAGGAGGAGATTGGTATGCTCAAGGGGAAGTTAGCTTTTGGATTTGAGATGACGGATCTTGGCATTGTGGATAGGACACTTGGAACGAATATTGGGAAGAACCGGAAAAGGAGGTATGGCTCTTTGAAAGGCGGTTTGAAGCATGTGAAGACAACTCAAGGTGGAGTCACAATGAAGAGTATGATTGGTGAATTGGGGATTACGCATGGTTGTGAGAAGTTCAGCAAGTATCTTCCTAGATCAAGGTTCAAGGATCACTTGGACTTGATCATTTGCGTTGAAACGTAATTCCAGTAATGGAGAGAGCAGCAAGTGGTTGATGGATAAAGTTGAGCATCACCACTGATTTGAAGTCAAGGTGGAGAATTGTGGAGTTTAGAGTGCCTTAAAATCAGTTTGGAGGATCATGGAATTGCTTGAAAGTGTTTCTTGAACACTGGAAATCGATTCCCTAGCTATGTGAATCGATTCAAGCATGTTTGGGACTCTGTGAATCGAAGTACGCCTCTGTGAATCGCATGGGAACCTTGCATGAATCGATTCATTTCATTAATTCGTGCAGGGGAGGCTTTTTTAACTAGGTGAATCGATTCACCTATGCCTGTGAATCGATTCACAGTCAGGTTTTATAAACCTGACGCTGCAGAATTGTACAGTACGAGGTGCAGTCTTTCTAGGGTTGTGTGCAGCCGTTCTTGAGCGTCTTTGTGAGGTTTTTGGGGCTGGAAACACATTGAAACACCTTGGGGTCTTAGGAAATCATAGAGGGAGGATTGAAGGCTTTCTCTATTGTTGTTCTTGAGAGGTTTTCATAGAGGAAAAGAGAGAGGGATTGTGAACTCTTGGGTTTGTTCTTCTTGGACATTTGGAAGGGGTTCAAAGCAATTGTAATCTCTTGTAAAGACTCTTTGATAGTGAAACGGAGGGCTGCTCTCTCCCGCAGACGTAGGTCATCTTTTTGGGGTCGAACTGCGTAACCAAATAGCAGTGTTATTCTTCTTACTCTCTACTCCTTGTTTGATTGACTTTATTGCATTGTTTTGGTTGCTATTAAATTTAGTATTGGTTGCCTTTGATATTTGTTCATTTATTCTTGTTAGTAACTCAACACAGTTTTCCATCAAAACTCTTTTGCATTAACATCTCATATATGGCTCTTCGTTGATCATTAGTCAAATTTTTTCCTTTTCTCCTCATGCTATCCTGTGCTTGTGGTAGTTCAACATCATGATGATTATTATTGTTGCCATCTGTTAAAGTAGGAATAATAAAAGTAAAATATACTCCAAACGCTAATAAACAGGAATAATAAAATATATAACGAAAAATAAGAAGCTGTTATTATTAAAAGTAAAATATATAACGAAAGAAATTAAAGTAGGAATAATAAAGCTGTTAAAAATAATGAACATATAAAGAAGGAGATTAGGCTAATGAACATTGATCAAAGAGAACCTTCGGGCAATTATTCTTCCATTGCTATGTTATCTTCTGGAAACAACTCTCTACTTTCAAACAGATGGCTCGGTGGTTCCACAGATGGCTCGGTATAATCTTCTTCTACATGTGGCTCATTTAAATTAAAAAGCAATGGTGACTCATTGTTATCTTCTTCTACAGGTGGCTCATTTAAATCCAAAAGCATAGTTGTAGCCATCTTGACATTGATACTGTAATTAGGATGGAAACTCATCTTTTATAAGCAAATTTAGAGGGAATTTAAAATACTTGAAAATTTAAATTTCATAATGAAAGAACTCAGGAGTAATATTTTGGTGGGAAAAATTTTGGTGGCAAATAAAATCTGTAGGTTTGGAAATTTTTTAAGAACCTCGAAAGGCTCTAAGTCTTTGCCTGAGTTTTTAGCGTGACTGGTATGAGAAAATGGAAAGGTTATAGTGGAGTTTTTTAGTGCTGCACAGTTTTTTAGCGTGTCACAATTCTGTCAAAAAAAAATTGTAGTGCCACAAAAATAAACAATAAATAGGGGCGTTTTAGACAAATTTTGTCTAAATTAATTATTTCTTAGTCTGTGTGCCAAAACCTTAAACAACTAAAGATCAGGGACGGAGGGAGTAATAAATAAGGTGAATGCCACTTTTAATGGAAAAAAAGAGAAAATTTAAATAAAAACAAATTGTAATTACTTCATATAAGTGAATTTTGTCCACGTAAACATATTGCAAAACAATTTTTTAGTACATAACTTTATTAGATGATTTTACAAATAAATAATTTCTATTTTCATTTAAATCATAAAATACTTATTTTCTAAACCAATGAAAAATTGGTACCATTCAAAGGTTGTTATTGATGACAGTTAGATAAAAAAACGTATTCTATTGTAGAAAAGACAGCAAAGACATTACAATTTTTTTCGTACTGTCTATAATTTTTCTTATGAGAGATCATTAGTATTTGTGAAATTAATTAATTATGTATTAATTAATAAAAATGCAATATCAATAGTACTTATTACTCCATGTATGAAGAGATGATTTCTTTCCCTCGGACAATAACGTGGTTTGACGTAGTGCATGAAAGAGTGTCAATGTATTTATTATATGATACATAATATGAAGCATTCAGGGGAAACATGGGGTAAACTATTTTGGCCATGAGTTGATGATAAAAACTGCTAAAAGGCTTATCCATAAAATTTTGAAGTGACTCAATCAGATAAGATCAGAATTGAATCACATGAATGCTATGCATTAATACACGAGATGCTTCCTCAAAAAAAAAAAAAAAAACACGAGATGCACTATTTCAGTAGGTGTGCATATGTTTGGTTTATATTAAAATCCCGTGATCATAAAATTTTAGGCACAAAAATTTTATTACCAGAAAAAAGAAAAAGGAAAAGTACAGAAAAAGGTAATGAAGATCATTCTTCCTTTCGTTGAAGGAAAAAAAACTAAAATTGTAATCACTAATCAATGTTTGTTTTTTTTTTTTGTTAAAAATTGGTTGGCTAAATATGAATTAATCATTATTTTAATTTTAATTATTTATTAGAAGCATTTTTGTCGGAAATTATTAAGTCGCAGTTATCTAAAGAGAATATTTGAAATTCTTGGCACAATGAGCACACGTAGGAAGAAAATGAAGCTTTGTTGAGGCAAAAATCTTGAGTAGCGGTTTGATCCCAATGAGTAGCAACTTTAATAATTAATTAGGTGGGCTAAATAAAATACTCTTTTCGGTGCTTTTTATAAGTAATAAAACTTTAATTCACATATATTAAGAAAAAAATTTAAAATAGTTTTTTCTAATTAATACTTTTAAAGATTTAATTTTTTTCCCCAAAATTTTCTCTTTTATGAACCAACTCACTTACATAAGAAATAAGTATATCTGATTAATATAAGTTTTATTATAAATAAGAATATAAATAGAAATTAATTACATATTTAATGCTTTTAAAATTTTATATTATCTTTTATAATTAAGACTAAGAAAATAAACTATTTTATTCTTTATAAAAAGGACTCACGAAGAGAGTACTAAATTTGATACTATTGTTAAGTACAGCTATCTAATCTCACTTTGGTTAGGTTAGCACATCTATGCAAGAACCGCTACATATGTTACACTTGGAGTAGCATTTTTCTCGAAGAACTGATACTTTAAATAACACTTTTTATTCTATCCGTCTCACATTATTTGTCATGCTTAAAATATTTGTTTATCTCAATTATTTATCACTTTATAATATTTAATGTTATATTTTTTCAACACTACCCTTATTTATTTATTTATATCTCAAGTCAACTATCCTATATTAATTTACTCTTCCATCTAACTCTCATTACAATAAAAGCATTTTAGTCAAAATTAATTATTTTACCTTAGAATCGTGTACAATCATTAACTTTTTTAAAATGTGTGCATAACTTTAAATGAATAATATGAGATAGATGGAGTATAATACAATGGAATCAAATGACTTTTATTTTAAAACACATTAGTACAATATAGTCAACTAAGTTACGTTACGTGCTGTTTGTCAAAAATAAAAGTTACGTTCTCAGAAAGATTTCTTTGTACAAATACGTACCTGTTTGGATTGCCGTTCTCATCCTCTCAACGTCTGTTTTTAATGGCGAACTGATTTTTCTCTTCGTTTAGACGCCCTCAACTTCCGTTGATGAAACGGAATTTGCCATCAAACGTTGGTTGGGATGGAAGGAATGATCCCCTTGCTTTTCCTTTTCCCGTTTTCCGTTGGGAGATTTGACTCCCGATTTTGCCCTTCATCACCTATTTTATTTTGTCGTCACCTCATTTCTTTTATATTTAAATAAATGTTGTACATTAATTAGATATTGAAAATTTAGAATATCTGAAATTTTCTCTATATTTATTTTTTTGTTATTGATTAAATTTTTTGCTCTATATATTTTTCTTGTTATTTTATTTTTAAATTTGGGGCATATATATTAGCTTGTTGTTTTATATTTTTACTAAGATTGTATTGGGAATTTCCTCACCTGTTAGTGGAATTTATTTTTTTAACAAAGCAATAAAAAAAATATTATTAATACTACATTATAAAACTCATACCCTCTTTGGTAATTACACATTAAAAAGTACGTTTGATTAACATCATCCAAACAATTTTCATTTTGTCAAATGTATGTTTGCGAAAAAAGTATCCAAACAGAAATCACGTTACGGTAAACTCAGTTTTAATCAAACGTCCGTTTACAAAATGACGTTGAATCAAATGTCCGTTCGCAAACTTTAATCCAAACGGGCCCTACATGATTCATACCGTTGGTGTAACATGTTCAACCGAGACTTGTGATACTTGTATGTACAGCTAGATTTTACTACGGCACTTGCTTCTAGCATCCCCTTTTTTTTGCCAACAACACCCCTATCCCTTTTTTTCTTTTTAAAATACCCATATTCGTCTCATTTCCTTCACACCCTTCCCATTGTCTCCGCCTCACTGGAAATTTGTTTTTGAAAGCAAATTTTTTTGCCTTTCAGACAAAAACTAGTTTTCAGAATACAAATTTTTTAATTCTAGAAACTTGTTTTCGGGTTTTTTTTTTTTTTTAAGTTTGTTTCCAGAAAAAAACTTTCCATAAAAATGGAAAATGCAAAAAAGAGAAACAATGTGACGATGCCGCAAAATGCAAAACACAAACAACATGGGTGGGGGAAAGGGACGAGGAAAAAGGGGAGTAGGGAGTGGGTGGAGGGGAGTGGGAGTGGGAGTGGCTGGGTAAGGTTGCAGGGGGTGTGGGGAAAGAGCTGGGGTAAAGGGAGAGAAGGAGATATTGGTATTTTTGGAAAAAGGAGGGGTGTTGTTGGCAAAAAGGGGTGCTGGAAGCATCCCCTTAATCTCTTGTTGTCATCCCCTTAAGAAGTGATGGGCTCACTGCTTAAAAGCCTCAACTCATCGACAGCAAAATAGGGAATCGTGAATGAAGTGAGTGTGTAAGCTGCAATTGTCACATTTCCATTGCTAAAGCCAATAAGAAAAAATATATATAAGAAAAGTCAATATAGAGAAGACGAGTACGAGGAACACTAATATTTTAGTATTCCCTTCATCCCCTTACCCCTTTGACTATTTCACGCCCCTTAAGAAAGTGAGTTTTATTAGTTATTAGCATTAAATGTGTACAAAATATATGTTATTTTTTCTAGGTTACTCTTTTCATCTTCCAAGACTATTAAGAGAGAGAAAATTAATACATATTGACATAAGGGTAATTTTGTAAAAAAAAAAATTTAGTACACATTGGTCTTTAAAAATAGTCTTATATTAAGGGATAATTATTTTTTTTACAAAAGAGTTTTATATCAAAGGACGGAGTGCGTAATAGAGAATTGTTTTATTCTTCTTCTTCTGCAAGTTTTATGCAACATAAACATGGTAGCATCCTGTCATTGGGAGTTGGCTCACTTTTAAGTTTTAACTCATGATAAATTCAAAGCTTAGATACAAACTCATAATTTGTTTTTCTTCTTTTTTTTTTCTAAGCTTCTCAGAGTTTTCTTCTTATTTTGATAATGAATTTGTTGTTCTCCAGTAATCTACATAAGTCTTATAAGAACCTGTGGCTGTCTCTCATGTAGTTTGAGGAACAAAATAATTAGAACAACATAGTAAAAATAATTTGGTCACAATCATTTTTTTTGTTATATTTGATGTTTAGTTATATATTGATGTCCCGCACAAACAATTTTAAGAGAGATAAGGAAAAAAAATGTTAGAAGAGGTGGGTTGAGGGAGAGATAGGAGTTTTGAGAAAAAGGCTCGATAGGAAAAGTCAAGTACTTTTTTTTTTTTGGATTTCTGGACGTTGTGGTGCTCGGCACAAAAAATATATATACCTCATAATTTAATGTGTAACAAATTTTAGAGTTTAATTTATATGTACCGTTGGTATAAAATTATTTTACACACTTATCCAATTATATGTTACCACCTCATTTAACAACTTTAAAAACATATGTCTTAGCATACTCATTAAATGATGTGATAATACATCATTAGATGTAAGTGTAAAATAGTGATACGCTGATTGTGTATATAAATTAAATCCCAAATTTTAAGATTTTTGTCTTGTATTTTACTAGTATTCTAACCCGTGTCATGCATGAGTACGTAAACTTGAGAATAATTTTCTATAAATATTAATAAAAGATATTATTTGTCATGCGCGCGCGCCCACACACACATATATATATTACTATGCATCACAAAGTATAGCAATCTTTAATATAGTAATTATTATTGTCCATTATAAAAAATTGGTTAAATATGTGGCTGATTATCATATTTAAAATTGAATATAGTGGAAAAAATATAAACTATTTTCGACTTAATAGAATAAAAAATTGTTATGAACTTATATTTTTACCAAACTGATGTGGAAGTTCCTAGTACACAAAAAATAAAACAATATTTTGTACTAAAATTTCCAAATATAATAAACCAGACTCATGCGATATACAGATTATACGTCGGTATACGAATGAGATGCACTCTATATTATGTTAGTCCGATCTAAGCATGGTGTATATTAAAAAAATATAAACAAAAAAAATCATGGGGAATTTCATAAGAAATTATCTAAAATGTACATAAAATGTTTATAATGAATTTGTTTTTCATGTAAAATATTCATTCCTGTGTATTATATTTTATCTTTTGCTTTCATGTAAAATATTTATTCCCGTGTATTATATTTTATATTTAATTTATATTTTTATACTGATCAATCTATTTATAGATATAACTTTATGAAAGAGAATAGATTTATATCATAAAATCATAAAAAAAAAATTCAATCTAAGTATGGTGTTAACAGATATTGTCTATACTGGTTGAATGATTATCATTTATATATATCTTGGTGACACTTGATATCCGAATTTGTCAATACTTTCCTTAGAATAAGAATCATTAAAATGGGAAGATTTCGGTCCACAATAGATTCAGTACGTAGTACATAATACAATTTGATAATGTTTTGTATATCAATATCGTAAATAATGCGTAAGTTTAGAATAAAATTAATGCGTAAGTTTAGAATAAAGTTAATTCAGATATGAATCAAATCATTAAATTGTGTATAATTGTGTGTGTTGATATAAACAATGATTTATTGATTTCCAAATTTCAAATCTATTGCTAATATAAGAAAATCAAATTAGCTCATGATTCACATGACATGTGTTATGGAATGAAATGCACTGAGTTTGACTTGTAAATATTATTTTAATTGCTGAATCATTGGTAATAAGGAATATTATTTTATGTGACTCATGTCGTACACGGGATAATTGATATTGGCAGAATAAAGATATTTGATGTGAAAAATAAATTATTATATTTAATAGATGTTATTAATAAAGAAAAAAGGGCAACAATTTGCATAAAAAATATTAAGATTTTAAATTTTAAATTTGTACGAAAAATTCTTGTGAATTAACTTAAAAATGATAATGAGTTGACACACACATGTCATATAATTTGTCTTAATTATATAAATGTGGCGTTGTTTTCCTTATATAATTGTCCTAGTGGCATCTCATTAATTGTTCTTTTCATTAGAGAATGACACATGGCAGTGCATTCAATAAGTTTATTTTGTTTTCATACATAAAAATTGTAAAGTTAGATGTAAATGAAAAACATTGTGAATGTTTTGTAGACACGTATTAAATATAACATGTTCATCTCATTGTTAATAAAGATCATTTCAATGGATAAAGGAAATTTGTTTGTTTGTGATACATTAGTGCACCACATACGAAAAACTCCAACTACTATATTCCAGTTCCGATCAATTGAAGGGACGATGTCAGTAATTTGATCACGGTTGGGGTTCATTTTTGTTGAAGGAAATTTGTAGCAAAAGTAGTTGAATACGAAAACACAAAAAACAGTAACGATGAGTATCAAATTTGCAATGAACCTGGTTTGTTTTGTCCACTATTTATAGAAATCCTAATGCTTGTAAATCTGGTAGGTCATGATTTTTCATTTTTCTAAAACCCTAATTCGGCCGATATTACTATTTTATTAGGTAAAAAATATTTAAAAACGAAAAATATTTAATATTTAATTTATGAAATCATTAATACACGTTTTTTAAATTTAAAAAATGAAAATCATTAATCGTTAATATGTTTGACCATGTTTCCTAAGGTTAATGTTTCACATTTAATATGTCTCCCAAAAAAAGTTATTACAATCAATACCGTGTTCTGAGTTTAAGTTCAATTTCTTACGATAATTTTTTTAACAACTTGTACATGTCAATGTCATTTCATATCTCCATGTCACAAGTTTTTTACCACATCAACGATTTTACTTAATATAGATGACACATAATCATTAATTAAATGCTAATTAAATTATAAATCAAATTCATATCAGTTACGACCAAGATTTTGACTTTGCTGGTGTACACACTTGACATTTATTATGTTTAATTCATTACCCTATATGATTGTAATAAAAATTAGACCGAAATGATCGCAAGAAAACAATAAAATATTAAAATATCAAAGACATATGGCAACAATTTAATGCGTCGGTTTCTTTTTGTTGAAAAATAATATTTTATTCGAACCCGGTTCGACCCCGGTCCAACCCAAAAACCCTGAACCATTGCCCTCTCTGGTTCAATGTCCGGTCCGGTTTTAATTACTTTGATCAATAGCGATCCTCTTGAACATGCTGATAAAACTTTCAAAAATCCATCCAACTAATGTCAGATTTAGATGCTTCAAAGCCATGTTTTGGTATTCCCAATTATCTGCCATCCCGTGACAATAAAAAATCTAAAATATAAAAATAAATAGTTAAAAAATACTAACCAACTAAATAATTATTATCAAAACCAGCTGCAAAGTAATAAGCTGGTTGGGTAAAATGAATACCATTTATTGGAATGTTAAAATTCACCACAGATCTAATTTGTATACATAATTTGATTTCAATAGATAAAGGAAAACTTCGTATTTCTGATGCATTAGTGCACTACATACGAAAAACCCTAATTACTAAATTTCAAATCCGACCAAAGGAAGAGTCGATGTTAGAAATTTGATCATGGTTGGGGTTCATTTTCAATGCGAATAAAAAAAAATAAAAAAATCCAAAAACACATACTATGGGCGATAAAAAGACACAAATCAAAGGGATCAAACATACAATGAGCATGTATGGTTCTATCCACTATTTATAGACTTTGTAATTGCATAGGAAAATAAGAAGGAAATCGATTTTTATGACCAACATTAAATAATTCGGGCGGTTTAAGAATGTTACGATTTGCATTAAAAAATTTCATATTAAGAAAATATGTCAAAAATATTTGCCATAAATCGGTTTAACCATTTTGGGATGTATCACATTTTTATACTGGTTTTTATTGTTCAGGTAAATATTTGCCATAATTACACTTTATTTTTTTTTGCCGTTTTTATTGTTCATTTTGACTATATTTAGATTCACGTTTTTTTTTGCAAGTTTACTATTCAGGTAATGTTTAATATTTATTATGTAGCCATAAAATATTGGTCAATCGAAAAATGGGAGGTCCTGATTTTAATTTTATTTTTTTCCTCTATTAATTAACATTTAAATGGTTTATGATTATTTTTTTGTGAACAACTTTGACATCTAAATGTCACTTCATATCTCCATGTCACTTGTTTTGTAAACATGCATGTTATCGTTTTTCCTTAATTAAGATGACACATAAGCCCAAAGAACGCATCTCAACTAAAAAAATAAAGTAAAAACGAGAAAAGGAGAAAACCCTTGTGCACCGTTTTGCTTTCGTCTTCCCCTCCTAACCATCGGATGGGTGGTTTTTGGCCATTTTTTGGCCAGGAATCACCCTCTACATCGTTTTTTCTGTCCCTTAATTTAAATAAGTGGTTCTTCCACATAGATCTAGTTTTTTTTCGTGTTTTTTTGTGATTTCATCATCTGAGTGCGGCGTTTTGTTTTGTTCGTCGTCTTGGTGCGACGTTGTTTGGTTTTTCGGTCTTGCTTTGGTGTTTCGTTTGATTCAGATTAGTAGATCAGTTTTGATCCATCATAGTTTCAATCAAGACATGGGCTTCAGATCCGGAGTACCAATGGTAGTCACCACCAACCTCAGCATCCTTTCCTCCTTACAAATGGCTCCAGAGCATGTGGTTCGATTGGTCATATCTGAGACCACTTATAGTCGATTTGAGTCTGCACAGAGTATAGTAATGACCTGAGAATGGATGATTTAAAGACTGTGGCTTCTCTTCTCTCTTTGGCCATCAACCGTACTTGAAAGCTTTTGTTTTGGCTGTTAGGATTAAGATGTCTTGGTAATGCCATATTGGTTTCTCTTCTGATTAAGTGTTTCATTACCATGTACTTTGCTGTCCTAGATGTTCGTGTTGATTTTTAATTATGGATGGGGAATGCCCCAACACATTCTGTTCAATCTGGATGTATTAATCTTTTTTCTAATTTTTGAATGAAGTTTGATTTCCGTAAAAAAAAAAGATGACACATAAGCCTTATTAATTGATAATGCTCGCAAAAGATGTCATTTGGAGCATAATAAATGAGATCATTCTCATTTGTATATAATAGAGATTTTATTACATTTTATTCCAAGATTATTTTTAACATCAATCATAGAATAAGTAATTTTCTACTTTCTGTAAAAAAAAGTAATTCTCCACTTGTAAATTTTTCATTTTTCAGCAAATCAAACACATCCTAAATATCATAGCTACGGAACAATTCCTTGTCCTAAATTTTTAATTCAATAAAAAATGTATTATGCTAATTTAGACATAAGTTAGACCATCTATTGAGATTTATGGGCTTACTTACTTGCAAACTCGTTTAGCAAAAAGTTCTTCACTGTTAGTTGTTTTAACAATTTCAGCGACACGAGGATACCGGGATCGGAGTTCGAACCCGGATGTTGCCGTTTAGATGTGTGTATGTCTGTTTGCTGTTTACTATTTCTACTAGCTGACAAAAAAAAAAACTCGTTTAGCAAAAAGGCAGTCCTAGACTTTTTGAAAAACCTTTTTTAATTTTATCCTCTTTATCAAATCAGTTATGCTCCATCCAATAGCTTATTTATGTTCTCTCACCAACACAACAACTTATCTTCTTCAATTTTAGTCAACTCCACATTTACGATAACCGAGTTCTTCTTGTTCTCAACTAAAATCACGCTTCAAATTTGAAGACAATGGTTTCAACTCCAATTTTTTTTTTTTTTCAAATCCTTTTTTTTTATTGAAAATGATCATTGACTTCAATGCTTCTAACAGATAAGTGGACTCCACCAACTCATCATTGTCTTCCAAAAAGTTAGTATTTGTTTCAAACTCAACTACGGATAAAAGGAAACGCAAAATAAAAGGTTTTAATAAATAAACGTAGCATCCAATAAACAATTAAATGGAATTGAATTTGAGACTAAAAAAACTTGAGTAAGTAATCCCTCCGGTATGAAATATAAACAAAAAAGTCCATGAATTTGGTCCAAATTTAGATCAAATACATATATTTTTTTGCTTATATCTCAGACCGAAAAAAGTAATTATTAGGAGATAAGCTAATTTCGTTGCCCATAGTATCAAAATCATATGTTACTCAGTACTCACCATTTATTTGAACATGTTCCTACTTGTATTGAGTACATTATTGTTGTTGAAATGCAGTGAGTTTGATTTTGTCAACCAAAAAAACACACGATAGTCGCCCTTTTGCAAGAAATAATACAATATTATATTAGGGTGGAAAAAAGACATTATTTATCTGACTTATCTCTCAATAAGAAACTAGAGTCATGCTTAATATAGGCTAATAATGAACGATCACTAGTCAATCCGAACATTTTTAAGTCATAATATCAAATCACGTTAGTAAGAATTTCATGTATGGTATAGTATTTTTGAAGTTTAAAAAATAATATTAAAATATTTTTAAAAATATTCAAAATTTGATAAATGTATAAATTGTGAGTCAGATTTTAGAATTTAAACGAAAAGAAAATTTTAAAAATATATTGTGTAAATTAAGACATACCATTATTTATGACTGTTAATGTTATATGATGTATTAGACCTTAAATTTTCAATTATCTACCAAAAAAACTTTAAATTATTGAATTATAAATTTATTGTTGTGAATAATTCTATTATTGATGATATAAGGATTGACGATTGAATAAATTTAAACAATAATATCTAAGAGGAAACAACAACAACAACCAGGTTTAAATCCCAGGTTTAAATATTATTAATAGATTATTAATAATAATCTGTTAATAAAGGAAATACCAGGTTTTGGTGTCCATATTTTATTTTGACTTAAATATGATTTTAGTCTCCAAAACATGTTAATTTTGAATTTGGTCTCCCAAAAAAATTTTCCCAACATTTGGTCATTTGTGTTTGAAAATGTACCAACATTAGTCTCTATTAGTCCCCAAATAAGGACTAATGTTGGTACATTTTCAAACACGAGGGACCAAACCCCGACGAAAATTTTTTGGGGGACCAATTCCAGACGTTAGCATATTTTAGGGACTAAAATCATATTTAAGCCATTTATTTTTTATTATTACCCTTGATTTTTCTATCTGCACAGCAATAACCAACACTTAAAGGATTATATTTTAAAATATTATTTTCTTAAATCAGATAAAGTGCTTGAGATGAGTACTCTTTATTCGAATAACAAGTTGTTGGTGTTCAAACAAGATATTGGGACAAATAACAATAGCAACCAAATCCAAACAGTCTAGCAAATAAAACAATTCAACCAAGAACAAATTCTAAACCAATGTGCAGTAAAAGCCCTAAATCAAACAAACAAACTGAAGAGAGAGTAAAGGAAATAACACCGCAATTGTTGACGCAGTTCGGTCCCAAAAAGATGACCTACATCTGCGGGAGAGAGCAGCCCTCCATGTCCACTATGTTCTTGAGTCTTACAATGAGAAATTACAATGGAATGAACCCAATCCCCTCTATTGTTCCAGATGAACAATATCAAGATTAATCACACAAAATAAACCTCTCAATCCCTCATGAACAACCCTCAAGGTTTACAAATTGAAAACCCTAAGCCCAAAGGTGTATGAATGTGTTTCCCAAACCCTAAAATTGCACAAAAACATTCTAAGATCGTCTTCCCGTTTCTGTTTTGCATTCTGAAGTTTCTACTGCGTTTTGGCTTAAATACTGCGCAGATGAATCGATTCATGCGAAGCTTGAATCGATTCAAATCATTAAAGACAGCCCCCAGCGCAACCTGTGAATCGATTCACGAATTCGACTCCCAGGGAGCCAAATCGAATCACGCCCTTGAACTAAATGCTTGAATCGATTCAAGTGCTACCAATTCAGTTCACACACGCCCAGAACTCCAATGATTCGATTCACACTGCCTGTGAATCGATTCAAGTCTGCTAAAAATCACTCCTATGCATTCCAATGACTTCCAAACTGATTTTAAGGCACACAATCCCCACACAAGTTTTGGATGATACTACCTCCGGTCCCATATATAAGAGACAAATACACTTTCTAGGTTCATTGAATAACTTATGTATCTGGTAGACCAGATACATAAGTTATTCAATGAACCTAGAAAGTGTATTTGTCTCTTATATATGGGACCGGGGGTAGTAGTAATTAGTTTCATCACCTGGACGTCATTCTTTTAACTCACGATATCTTTCTAAAACTTACACTACAAAAAAATCAGTTTTTAGTGACCGATTTTTCGGTCGCTAAACCTCTAAAACAAAAATTAGTAGCTAAAACGCTGGTCGCTAATTTTAGCGACCGATTTAGTGACTGAATATATAGCGACCGATTTAGAGACCGATTTTAGAGACTGATTTAGTGACCAATTTTAGAGACCGATTTAGCAACCGATTTAGCGACCGATTTTAGAGACCGATTTAGAGACTGAATATATAGCGACCGATTTTAGAGACTGATTTAGCGACCGATTTTAGAGACCGATTTAGCGACCGATTTAGAGACCGAATTTGACTAATTTGATTTTATATTTTTATAAACCGGTCGCTAAATCGGTCTCTAAAATCGGTCGCTAAATTGGTCGCTAATTTATGTTTAGTTTAAAAAAAATTAAACTTTCAAAAATCTATTTTTCAACACATTTTATCAGATTCCTTAAACTTTATCACCTTTTTTATAACCAAATAAATTTTATTAAAGGCCAAACCCTAGATATAACTTTATTTGAATAAAAATAAAATAAAATTCATCACCATGTAAGATGTTACAATACATCGAATTTCATTCAAACTGAACTATTACAAAACAATATAATGATAATTTCATTCAAATTGAACTATTACAAAAAATAGTACAATGTCAACATGAGAACCTTGCACACTAGTGTGTGTGTTTGGTTACGTGTCTTGTCCTCGTGTTTCACTACTCCTTCCCAATGCATTCCTTAGCCTGGTTGCATGCGTAAGTATGTCTTAGGATCCATATTCGTCACACATATCACTCATTGGTTTGTGTCCTCTACTTCCAACTACGCTATCTTAGCTTCAACAACAAAGAAGGTTCTCGACTCTGAGTGAGCTTTATATTCTGAGACTGCAAATTCTTGATCAAACTCTCACTAACCTCAAGCTTCTCCAAAGAACTCCAGCTTGGTGTGGTTTGGAGAAGATGAACTAACTTGCAGAGACTTCTTGTTAATATGCAAGATAAGCGGTTTAAAGAATCTTATTCAGATTCACATGAATTTTAGAATGCACTAATAGTAAACACAGCTTCTTTAGCATCCAAAATCACACATCCGGAATATGATAAAACAACAAATACACTTAGAACACAAAAAGAGATAGCAGTAACAAAGAAAGGAAAAGCTTCACAAAATTTAAGTTCTTATCATTCTAGATCACTTTAAATTTAAACCATATACATAATACCTTTAGTTTAAAAATTTACAACGAAGACACACCTCATACTTCCAAACCCACAAAACTATTCACAATTAGAACCAATGTAATTGTCCTCCTTCCCCTCAATTATCCCAGATCTGAAAACAATATAATAAAAAAAGTATATTAAAGATAAATAGAAGAATAATGTAGCAAGCATGCCCAACAAAGATAAACAAACAACAAAGATAAACAAAGGAATAATAAAAGAAATAAAATAGCTATTTGTGTATGATCAAAGAGTAAACTGAACCACAATGGCATCAGAGACATTTTCTTTCTGAATGGGCTAATGTGTCCTTTCTCTTCAAGAATCTGCAACTAAGAGCTGAACATCAGCAAGCATAATATCATACATAGAGTGTGATGAACCATCAAGATTCATTTTTTATAAGCCAAAATTTCTATTGATAGTGTGATAAATTAGTACAAGAAATGCTCAATTCAAGCACCAGAAAGAGTTCAAAATGCCACAAAGAGGAGACAATGAACAAGAAAATAGAACAAAAGAAATAACACAACAATTTCCAAATTGAAAGGCAAAGAAAAACCAACAAAGGGACTAAATAGCAGCTCTGCATCAAAGCAAAGAAGTTCAGCAGTGAAGAACCGAGTCCAATGTCTGCAACCACTTCCTTTGGCAAAGAAACGATACACACCAAGCCAAGAATGGATGTAGCTTCATTTCAAGGGCTAGTCGCAGAACTCTTTGACAAATGACACCAATAAGCCAACCATCTAATTCAAATTTGAGAGAACATATGTATGACCAAGGCTTATGCAACAGCAACCAATTATCCTGCAAAACACCATAAGAGGATCCAAAAAACAAAAACAAAAGATAACTTCTCAACCAAATATGTGGCCTACAATACTACTACATATCAACTCTTAACTACTTATATTCTCATTGAAAGAAGGTTAACTTTTGAAAATGACAAGCACCAGGTTACACATAAAACATACTATAATATAAAAAAGTAGCCAATCCAAGCCAAAGTAAGTTAACAACACCACGTAAAAGCAACCATCCATTTCAATCCTTACATTCCAGATTATATCACAAAAAGTATATGCTTTTCGAAAAAGATAACATACAATTCTAAAAGTAATCAGACAAACAAGGTGGTTTCTTCGCCACAAAATGAGGGCTTCATGGTCATGTCAACCACGAGTTTCAAAAAAGGAGAAATGTGTTCCTCATTAAAAATGGGATTAGTAAAATAATCATATCAAGATGAATCATAAATAGCTAATTCAGTGATAACCATTTCAAAACTAACATAGCTAACCATTTCAAAACTAACATAGAACATGATAATGACCTCATATATCTTGAAAACTATATTTGTTACCGAATATTTTTAAAAGGAACAATAAAATAAGTCTAACTTTGAATACAAAGAGACCATTATTGGGAAGAATTCTGCTCCCTAGTAACATCAGCAAGTGTTTGTTTCCAAGTCTGCAAAGGAAACAAAACCAACTATAAATTCCACAGAATCTTGTCAATTGAAGAGATTCACTTGTTACCTCTTGATGGATCTTTGGCTATATCTACAACTAAGATCTCCAAGCGATGGACTAATTGTAATGCAGGAATTATGTTTCTTTAAGTCCTTTTTGAGAATTATAATGCAAGAATTAAAAACAAGAATTAAAAATATCTCTATCTTCATATAAAGAAATTAGAGGCATTGAAAAAGTAAATAATATATCTAATTATTGAAATTTGTTTGTAATGAGTGACTACTGGACATGAAATTTAAAATCAACCCCACACACAAACTAAATTTCATTTTGGAATCAAAACACCCTATCTTTGCATATTTCTTGCAAAACAAAAGCAGAGATAGTATTTTAAAAATCAACGCAAAGTGATTACCCAGAAACAAAGACAGTATATTAATAATATAAGAAAGGTTTCAAGACGTACCCAAATGGCTTAAAAACGTAAGTTACCAAAATTTGAGAATGAATTGTCAGAGATTACAGTGAGCAGAAGAAGCTTCATGCTTTGTTTGTCTAGATGTGATATCACCTTCTCCTTCTCAGACATTTTTACAAACACCTTATGAGACAAATGAATTGACTTGAAAACCCTAAATCTACCTGCAATCCAAGCTTAGGATATAGAACATAAGAGGATGTTAATAACATAAAATGCAAATGAACTCAATATGCAGTCAATTTACTTCACAAGATTTAAAGTTATTTTCATAACCATACATTGTGCCTTTTATAGTTTTTTTCCGTTGAAAAAAGTAATTAATTGTTTTGCATTTGATATTTATGTTCAATCATTTTGAAATCCAATCCCAAAAGGAGGAGTATCCTACTAACAAACAAATATAAGTCATAGATATGTGTTACACACTGCAATTTTTATTACTCAATTTGTAATTTTCAATTAGTTCTCAACTTGTAATTTAACAGTGGTAGTACAGTACTCCCTCTTTTTAGAGGGCATATAAAACTTTCTTGATGAAGGTTTTAGAAAGTTAAAAACACTTGCCTAGACATAATTCAGGAGTCCTTGTGCCCTTGAATCCCTAGAATATTCCTTGGACAGCTAGAGAAATAAGTGCAGTAGCACTAATAGCTTTTGGGTGATAAAAACTTGTGCTGGAATGTGCATAAGTGGAGTTCAATAAGATAGAAACAATATAGAATTACAGAAGCAATAACAGTTTTTAGCATAGCAACATGATTGTCACTCCTTTTAATGATAGGCTTACTTGAAAAGGCAGATTTGGAGGGGCCAACATTGCTTTTGGTGCTCTGTGTCAGGAAAGCACTGATCATCCTAGAAAATGCAAGGGACCACCAAGGGACATAGGAATTAAAAAACTACAGAAACAGAAACGAAAAAGGCAGCAAGCAAATGATATCGATGGTGGATAGCCCCAAAATTACCTTGTAAAGAGAAAGATAAAAAAAGAGATATAATCAAGGATGTAAACACAATAACTTTTCCTTAAATCCCAAATGCACAGAAACAATTATAAAAAAATAGGCAAGCATGAATATTCTTCATGATTAAGGAAACTGAAAATCAACCAAAACCACACCCCAAAGCTTTATAAAACCTGATTGTGGGTGGAAGCATTTTAATGAATCCAACTTATTAACAGAAAATTTGATGTTGCTGAAGCAGAAAACACAGGAACATAGAACTCCATGTGAAAAGTCATGTTTCTAATCAATTTTATGTTAAAACACCAGCATATATAGTGGCTTCAGACTTGTAGGAATAGTGCAAGAGGTTACTAATTTTGGTGTAACCAACTACTATTGAATAAATCAGGAAACACACACATTAACTAATCACATCTGATTTGATCAAAAGCAGGTCATTGGCATGTTATAAATGTTTTAATAGACAAAATGCAATTCATTACAATCATCAAACTAAAACAGAATGAATTCTCCAAACCTAAAATAAGCAGGCTTTTCATTGGTATTTAATTTAATATATACAAAACAACAGCATTCTCTACAAACAATTAACAATATTCTTGACAAGTTATAGCTAGATAGTTGTTTAATTCAACCCATTACCTATCAGCCGATTCACTTATCTTCTTCGAGAGGATGGCTCCCTTTCTAGGTTTTTTGGTCTGGTACAACAAGAGAAGGAACAAACATAAAGTTAGCATAACCCCACCCAAAAAAAAAGAACACTGAAGCCTCAAGAGCACCAAACAAAACCAAAACAAAAGAAATACCTTCATCCTCGTCGTTGCCTCCTTCTTCTCCCACATTCTTCCTCTGCTCTCTCTCTCTCTCTCTCTCGCTCTATCTATCTCTTTCTTCCCCTTCTTCGTCACCACACCCAGCTCCTTCCTCCCCCCCCACACCACAGATCTCAGCCCCCACCTCCTTTCCCATCTCCTTCGCCCTCTCACCTTCTCGCTCGGCTCTCGCTCTCGCTCCAGGATGTGAGATCTGTGCGGCGCTTCTTATCTCCTCTTTTCTCAGATTTTGTGTGTGTGTGTGTGTTATGTTTTAGGTTCAGTGAGTAAAACCGTGTCACCCCCACCCCCTTTGTTTTGTTTTATTTCTTTTGTTTTCTTTATTTAATAAATAAACTTTAAAAAAAAAACTTAAAGAGAAGTTCAGCGACCGTAATAAATTTTTTTAACTTTTTTAAACCGAATAAAATTCTGGTTTAGCGACCGATTATTCCGTCGCTAAGTATTCGGTCTCTAAATCGGTCGCTACAATTGATAAATATTTAATAAATTTTTTAAAATGAAATAAAATTCCGTTTTAGCGACCGAAAAATCGGTCGCTATGTATTCGGTCTCTAAATCGGTCGCTAATATATATTTTGCGACCGATTTAGGGGCTGCACTTTTTTCATCAATAATTCTAAGAATTCGGTCTCTAAATCGGTCGCTATTGTGACCGATTTTTTTCGGTCTCTAAATCGGTCGCTAAATAGCTGATTTCTAGTAGTGTTAAAAATAAAAAGAGAAATAAAAATAATTTGCCGAACAGCTTTCCACTAACTCTGCTTCCACCTTCCGTATGTGGTGGTGTGGCGGTGCTGATCGTGCTTTGTGCAAAAGATTGACTTTCACTTTCAGAAGACAAAGCCTGTTGCTGCATATGCATCTCAGAACTCTTCCTATCATCAGCACTCGCGTGATAATGCTCTGGAAAATCCTTGTCATCACCCACTTCTTATAATAGTTAATTGAAAACAGAGCATCTGATATTTTTGATCTATATATGTGAGAAAACATTTGTAAACATGTGACGAGTATGACATATATATATAGCTAGTAGAGTATTATCAAGAGGCAAATTCTCCCATGATTGCTCCATATGAAAGTAGGAGGAGATGTGAGTTGTGTGATGTTGATGGGTCTCCACTGCGAAGAAGAAGAGGCCGGTGCTAACGAGGATATATAAGGGATAGGCATAGCAAGAACTACGATCGAATATTAATTTCTTTCACTATTACTGGGCTACTTTCATCGCTGCTGAATGGTCGTTGACGTAGCTTTGGTTGGAGTTGGGGACAATCAACACTGATTTCCTATTTTGGATTTGATGAGAAACCAAAAAAAAACGATGCCACGTCAATTCGTGATTCTCGTGATGTAAATCTTTCGCGACCTTTAGCATTTTCTTTAAAAGGGAAACCCAATTTTAATATATTGTGAGGGACTCAGATTCCCTACATTTGAAAATTGCGCAATTTGTCACAATCAAGCAATCCTAGCTATCAGATCGAGATCAGACGACTCATATATCAAGTTTTAAGTCTGAACCCGATTTATTGAAGGTAAAATGTGAGTCATCTGATCTCGACCAGATAGCTACAATCGTGATTCCCAAAAACAGGAAATCCAATTTTGAAAGATCAAGAGAGTTGCATTCCTCCACCTCTACGTTGTCACAAAAACGAGGCATAAAACCGAAATCGACGATAATATACCGACGAAAGACACTTTATTGCATGTGCTGAAAATAGTTATACTATCTATTCACGTCATTTGACACAATTTTTTTCTAAAACAAAATTTATTCAAAGGCTAATCTGTTCACTCTTCGTTTTTCACTTTGCCAACGCCTTATTAAAAATAAAACATATGTTGTGCCAGTGCCAACCCATACTAAGCTAAATCCAGTCCAAAATCAGTGTTGGCCACCATTCCGGTGAATAGCTAAACAAGCTTTTGATGCTTTTCTCATATCATAGTTTCCACTAATATATCCAATGCAAGAAAAAAAAATTATCTAAGAATCAAGTTACAGAGTGGATAGGAGTTTGCTTTGCGAGAAATAAGATGTTATCTACACAAAAATAAACTCACAAGTTTGTTTGTTCCAATATCCGAATCTCTCTCTCATATATTCTCACTGTATCATCCGTTTTTAGGACTTTTGGGTGCCCATAAATTGGCGCTGTTCTCTTGGTTCTTCATCACTTGTGCTCTAAGAGATAAAACATAACAATCTTTAGCAATTCAGAGCATTCTTGCCCAATCCATTTTTCTTAGCTTTGTCCTTATTTTTATATTAAACATGGGTGATAATTCAGCTAGCAATGGAAACCACGATGTGATTTTGAATGTAAATGGCGATGCCACCAAAAAGTTTGACGACTCAGGCATCGAAGATTGTGTCCCTCTTTTGCAGAAGGTGGCTTTGCTTATCTTTTCTTTCTTTCTTTATACAAAACTCATTGAAATGCGTTGTTTCACAACCCAATTGTTTTTTTCTATGAAATGAATTGTTGTCCGTGATAAAATTCTGAACTTTTGTACTATTAATTTTAGAATCCCTCAAGTTTGTAGCCTCTTCTCAAATCATTTTCTTGATTATATTGAGTTTGAAAAATTGATTCGAAATGACAAAGAAATGATTTTGTATTGTGTTGAATGTAGTTGGTAGCAGAGGTTGTGGGCACATTCTTCTTGATATTTGCAGGTTGTGCTTCGGTGGTGGTGAACCTTAACAATGATAACGTGGTGACACTTCCCGGAATTGCAATTGTTTGGGGACTCACTGTTATGGTATTGGCCTACTCTCTTGGTCACATCTCTGGTGCCCATTTCAATCCAGCTGTCACCATTGCTCATGCTTCTACCAAGAGATTTCCTTTGAAGCAGGTGAACCAAATTAAGCTTTTTTGTTTCTCTCTCTCGCTTTGGTTATTGTTTGAGCTACTATATAAGAGAATGTGCTTATCAGTCAAATATATTGTGTCATTTTCCTTAGATACTAGAAAGACACCATTTTTGGAGGTTCTTAGTATTATATTCTTAATACTAATAGTCTCACATTGTCTTAGATTATTAATTTCTCTTTTATTCTATCTTACAGGTACCAGCTTATATAACAGCTCAGGTCCTTGGGTCCACACTTGCAAGCGGAGCTCTTAGACTTATATTTAGTGGCAAGGAAAACCATTTTGTTGGAACACTTCCTGCTGGTTCTAACCTCCAAGCTTTTGTGGTTGAATTCATAATCACTTTTTACCTTATGTTCATCATTTCTGGAGTCGCCACCGATAACAGAGCGGTAAACCTTTTTGCTTCTTTGGTGATATATGAGTCTCATTTTCTATTAAACATTTTGATTAAAGATTAAGATATGTTAATAAATTGTGATTTGGAAAATCACCTTGCATAACTCTTGGTACATAGATATTAAAAAAATGGTTACTTAAGTCGACTAATTGTATATACATATTTGTAAGTCAAAATCACTTAAAGAGATTCTATAAGTTTGCATCATGCTTGAGACGAACGTCATGTGTATTAAAAGTTAATATTAAAATACTACTCAACCCCCATATCATAGCTTTTACTTATTCATTTTATTTTTAAATCTTGCAGATTGGTGAGTTGGCTGGGCTTGCAGTTGGGTCTACGGTTCTGCTAAATGTGTTGTTTGCTGGGTATTGTCAATACCTCTCTCTTAAACATAATTAATTGAATATTATATCATTTAGTGCAGCCTTTTACACCAAGAATATAAAATATTATTCAATAAAATTAAGATGCATGTTACACCCTTTCGTGAGAAAGGTAAAACTTGGAATTTACTTGTGCGTGAAAATATGTATACAGGCCAATCACGGGAGCATCAATGAATCCGGCAAGAAGCTTAGGGCCAGCTATTGTGCACTATGAATACAGAGAAATATGGATATATTTGGTGTCACCGATTTTGGGAGCTTTGGCCGGTACATGGGCCTATAATTTCATCAGGTACACCAATAAGCCAGTACGTGAACTCACTAAGAGTGCCTCTTTCCTCAAAGGTGAAGGATGTGGAGGAGCTAGCTAGGTGATTATAAGGATGCAAATTCATTTTCTTATTTTGAACATCACCGTGTATTAGGGTTGACGTGTAAGAGAGAAGCACTAGTTTAGTGTGGCAAATAACCATGTAATACAACTAGAGGAAATGAAGGGAAAAAAGAAAACATATTCTTGTTATCCATGCATCACCAATGATATTTGTTTTTAGTTAAACTAGAGTTGTTATATGCAAATTTGAAGTCACCACCTCATGAAACCAAAGTTTGAATTTGCGACTTTATAGAACCGTGAATTTATTTTAAAGGAAAAAGATAATGTAACTGCCAAAGAAAGGGTAATGTATTGAAACGAAATAAAGTATGAAACGATGCATCTACTGCAAAAACAAGATGATTGCTGAAGTACGGGATTTGAAATTGAAAATCATCATCATTTTATCACCGAGGTACAAGATGACATGCCATCCAGGGTGGTACAGTTTGACGGCGAGGAGTACGGGACACCTTGGGAAACCCACTCCAGTCCAAAAAGACTACAGTTCAGCTTGCAAATTTCACACTCCATACGTGTGGAAATAGTGTTGTTGCACGTCTCTAGAAAAGATTTGGATAGGCAAGTGCACAAATAAATACAAAAAACATCGACTTCATCAAGCAGACCATCAATGGCAAAAATCGCAACTCACTCTTACCACCATGTGCCAGATAAATCTATAGGATTCTTCCATTAGATTTATTTGAGCACTCAACAATGACAGATTGTTGTATTGCTTCGAAGAGAAAGAATACAAGAATATGATGACAGAAGAGTAGCCCACGAGACTTATTTATAGAAAGTCAAGCCTTAATTAATAACCCACGAGGTGTATTAGATGATAATACTGATTAAAAGTTAGTTAAAACTGCATTAACAACTGACAGTTATTGTGTGAATAGCTGGCAGTTAGTTAGTTACACATTATAACTTGTATAAATGTTCATCTATGAGCACATTGTAAAGTTACTGATTCATTCTTACAATGAAATGAAAATCACACATATTTTCTTCTTCTCTCTCTGTAATATGGTATCAAATTTTTTCAATCCCTAGCTTCCGCGAATCTCACAATCGTTCTTCCATGGCGGAATCTTCACCTCTTTCTACTGCCAATGATCAATCGATCAATAACGCTGTTAACAATGTTGTTAACAATGTGGCTACTATTGCTTCTTCTCACGATCTTCTCAGAGATTTGTATTGCTTACATCCTAGTTAAAATCCTGGAGCGGTGCTCGTGTCTCCCCCACTAGAAGGTCAATGCAATTATCAGGCATGGTGTCGCGAGATGAAACGTGCCTTGATTTCAAAGAATAAAGTGAAATTCATCAATGGTAAAATTTCTAAACCTTCTGAAACTAATCCTTTGTATGATTCATGGGAACTCTGCAACAATATGGTTGTTTCTTGGTTAAATCGTTCCATTTCACCGAATATTGTGAAGAGTACGCTTTACATTGATACTGCTCGTGAATTGTGGCTTGATCTTGAAGATCGATTTTCTAAAGGAAATCATTTTCGCCTATCTCATTTACTGCAAGATTTGCATTCCTTGAAACAAGGTGACAAATCGGTTTCTGATTACTTCACTGATATGAAAGTTTTATGGCAAGAACTTGAGGCATTGCGACTTACTCCAGATTGCTCTTGTGCTGTGAAGCGCTCTTGTGCTCTTAGCAAGTCTGTTTCACAGTATAAGGATAAGGAATATGCGATTTGTTTTCTGAAAGGCCTCAGTGATTCCTTTCAAGCAGTGCGTCAACAGATACTTTTCATGGATCCTATGCCTTCAATCAACAAGGTTTTTGGCATGGTTATGCAGCAAGAGTCTAACTATAATTCTAAAGTTGTGATTGATTCTACAACTCTGCATGCCATAGCAGATACTGACAAAGGAAAGCCCTACTTTAAGCCTCAAGGTCAAGTCCGTGGACAATGGAATCCAGGAAATTATAAAGGAAACAATGCCACTTGTCAAGGACGTGGCCGTGGCAATGGCAAGCAGTGCACATTTTGTGGTAGACCTTACCATACCATTGATACATGCTATTTTAAGCATGGATTCCCTCCAGGATATAAGCCTAAGTACTGTAGCTCTGTGAATGCTGTTACCAACAATGATGAGAATCGCCTGCGCCTCGGCTTTGATTCAATGTCTCGGTCTTTGAAGAATATCAGCAATTCATTGCTCTAATTCAGAAGACCAAGCTTGATACACCCTCACCAGTAAGTATCACCAGCCTAGTTGCCGCACAACCTCAACCTATCATCAACCACACTGCCCAAGCCCACTCAGGTACTCCTAATCTTTTATCTTGTTCTTGGATAATCGATTATGGAGCATCTCACCATGTTTGTCCCCATAGGTCTCTTTTTTCCACCTTTGATTCCATTCCTCCAATGGTAGTTCAACTACCAAATGGAGCCACCATTCTAGCAAAAAATTCAGGAACCATTTTCTTTTCCAAAGAATTTTATTTGTCAGGTGTATTGTACATACCTTATTTTCAATTTAGTTTAATTTCTGCCGCTAAACTTGCTATGTCTCTTAATTGTGAATTAATCTTTTCTTCTCATAATTGTGTGATTCAGGATACTCAATCCAATAGGACGATTGGACTGGCTGAAGTTCAGCATAGCCTTTACATTTTCAGCAGACCGGTTGTTGTTTTCAATTCTCTTGTGGCTTCCAATTTTACAAATGTTCACATCAATAATTCTCATGTAACATTTGATTTGCGACATTACCGATTAGGCCACCCCTCTGAAACTATTTTGCATCAGCTTTGTAATCACTTTCCTTATATCAAATACAATAAACACTTACTGTGTGATTGCTGTCATTTAGCTAAGCAAACAAAATTACCTTTTCCTCATAGTTTGACACAATCACTTAAACCATTTGATCTTGTACACATGGATATTTGGGGTCCATTAAACATTTCTTCTTTACAAGGTCGATCATATTTCCTAACCATAGTTGATGATTTCTCTAGATATACTTGGTTGTATCTTTTGAAATCTAAAGCTGAAGTTCGGCCTTGTATTCAGAAATTTATTAACTTGGTGAATACTCAGTTTGATTCAAAAATTAAAGTCATTAGATCGGATAATGGTCCAGAATTTGCCATGACCTCTCTCTATGCTCAATTAGGCATTATGCATCATACATTTTGTGTGGAAATTCCACAACAAAATTCTGTTGTGGAAAGGAAACACAGACATCTTCTTAATGTCACTAGAGCCTTACTTTTTCATTCTCATTTACCTAAACCTTTTTGGTCATATGATGTGTGCCAATGCACATTCCTTATTAATCAGCTTCCCACACCCACTTTGCAGCATCATTATCCTTTTGAAAAGTTATATAACCAACCTCCTACTCTTTTGGACCTCAAAGTCTTTGGTTGCTTATCTTTTTCTTCCACTCTTGTTCAAAACAGAACAAAATTAGATCCTAGAGCCAAGAAATGTGTCTTTCTTGGTTACAAACCTGGCACCAAAGGCTACATTCTTTATGATTTGCACACCAGAACAATTTCAGTTTCTAGGAATGCAATTTTCCATGAGACTGTTTTTCCCTTTGCAGAATTTTCTACCAATTCAACTCCCAACTCTCTACCTCATATTGTTCCTGATGCATCTAATCCTTCTTTGTTTGATTTTGATTTTCAACATTCAATCTCCCCTGATTCTGTTTCTTCAGGTTCCCATAATGTCCCACCCAATTCTAAAGCTTCAGGTGACAGTAGCTCTGCTACTGATTCTGTTTCCTCTCCTGGTAGCAGTCCATCTTCTTCTCAGTCTACAAGGGAGAGAAAACAACCAACTTATCTACAAGATTTTCATTGCAATGCTGCAATTTCAGCACCAGTCCAATCTGATTCAACAGGTATTGTTCATCCTTTATCATCAATTTTAGATTATTCTAAACTCTCCTCTTCTCATAGAGCATTTACCCTTTCCATTTCCACCATACCTGAACCTCAAACTTATAAACAAGCCATCAAGCATGTTCAATGGATAAGAGCAATGCAAGCTGAATTAGAGGCACTTCAACTTAATCACACTGGGGACTTGGTTAATCTTCCACCTGGCAAGACCCCAGTTGGCTGCAAATGGGTCTACAAGGTCAAATACAAATCTGATGGCAGTGTTGAAAGGTATAAGGCTCGATTAGTTGCAAAGGGGTTCACTCAAACCGAAGGTATTGATTATCTAGAAACTTTCTCACCTGTTGCTAAACTGTCAACCATTCGGCTGCTTCTTGCTACTGCAGCTGTGCAGAATTGGCATCTAAAACAATTAGATGTCAATAATGCTTTCTTACATGACAACCTCAATGAAGAAGTTTACATGGCACTTCCTCCTGGTTTGATCCCTACTACTCCTAATCAAGTGTGTAAGCTTACTAAGTCCCTTTATGGCCTTAAACAGGCCAGTAGACAGTGGTATGCAAAGTTGTCTGCTTCCTTGGTTTCTCAGGGCTATGTTCCCTCGACTTCTGATCATTCATTATTTTTCAAACATCGTGGCAGCTCCACAACTATACTCTTAGTTTATGTGGATGATTTAGTGATGGCTGGCAATGATTTGCAAGAGATTAATACCATCAAACAGTTTCTGGATGACAAATTCCGAATCAAGGACCTTGGTGATCTAAAATACTTTTTGGGCTTTGAAATTGCAAGATCTAAAACTGGAATTCACATTAATCAATGCAAGTACTGCTTGGATATCTTATCTGATTCTGGTTTATTGGCTTCTAAACCAGTTCCTACTCCAATGACTAGAGGTACTAAATTGCAATGTCAAGGAGGTGAACCTCTAGATGACCCTGCCTCTTACAGAAGGCTTGTAGGCAGATTGTTGTATCTTACATCTACTCGGCCTGACATTAGTTATGCTGTATAGCAACTAAGTCAGTTCATGAGTGCTCCTTCCTCTCTACATCATCAAGTAGCCTTGCAGGTTCTTCATTATTTGAAGCAGTCTCCAGCTCAAGGTCTCTTCTATTCCACCAAATCTACCTAACAATTGAAAGGTTTTTCAGATTCTGATTGGGCAAGTTGCCCTGATACCCGAAGATCTATAACAGGCATTTGTATTTTCCTTGGTGATTCATTGATTTCCTGGAAAACTAAGAAGCAACCAATGGTTTCTCGCTCATCATCTGAGGTAGAATACAGAGCCCTTGGCTCAGCCACCTGTGAATTGCAGTGGCTTACTTATCTCCTTCCAGATTTTGGGGTTTCATTCACTTCTCCTGCTCTTTTCTACTATGATAGTCAGTCAACAAGATATATTGCTATCAATCCTACATTCCATGAACGTACTAAACACATAGAGATAGACTGTCACATAGTGCGAGAGAAGCTTCAATGCAAACTGTTTCATTTGCTGCCAGTGTCAATGGTGGATCAGCTGGCTGATTTGTTAACAAAACTTCTTGATCCTTTGCCTTTTTCCAGACTTATCTCTAAGTTGGGAGTGTTGAGTATCCACTCTCCAGCTTGAGGGGGGTATTAGATGATAATACTGATTAAGAGTTAGTTAAAACTGCATTAATAGCTGGCAGTTATTGTGTGAACAGCTGGCAGTTAGTTAGTTACACATTGCAACTTGTATAAATGCTCATCTATGAGCACTTTGAAAGGGGTACTGATTCATTCTTACAATGAAATGAAAATCACACATATTTTCTTCTTCTCTCTCTGTAATAAGGTGCACCAACCAGAAGATAGTGCATTAAATATGTGATTGCCTAAATCCCACACAATTTTTGCCTAGAAAGCAATGTTGATTAGCCCACTCATAACTAAGGCAAAAATAACGAGGATATAAATAACATCTCGGTGTTGAGCTTTGGAATAAACAAATATACCCCGACTCGATACCGAGTTGAGGGGAAACTTATCTGGACATGGTTACAACATGGGTTCCTGAAGAGGCCCATTCCACATCAGAAAAGGTCAATATCAATGAGATCTTCTAGTACAACAACAAAAAGTTAAACACGCGGCCTCATTTAATGAGGCCCTCCCCTCTGAATTAATGAGATTGACGAAGGAAACTTCTAATTGACTAAGAACAATACTCGAGAGTGACAGTGTATCCCGGCAACAAAGGATACTCACCTGGTACTAAGCCGGAACACAGTACCGAGGTACAACTTTGACACATGAAGACAAGCACAAAGTCCCACTCAAGTCAACTCCTAAGGAATCCTGGCACCATGCAAATGTATGTTTTTTATCCAATATTCTCTTAGCCAAGGCTAAATACATACTAATTGAGCGTCACAGTGCCTTTACAGACCCCTATCGCATTCATCAAGTTCAGGTTGAAGGAACCATACAAAGGTGGCCCAAACCAACTTCCAGTTTACTGGAGAATCAAAATAGAGCAACATCCGATCATATTTCATCATCATAGAATTTTGTCATGTGTTTTAAGAAATAATATTATGATGAGGCAAAATAATGAAGTTAATTTTTATAGTAATAGTACTTAATTATTAGAATATCATGACGCTATTTGATTCATGCAGTCGACCCCACATAGTGAGATAAGGTTGTTGTTGTTGTTTAGTCCCACGGTATATAATCATATCTTATTAAAAAAAATTGAGTTCAGTATAGAGTCCTTTCGAATAAAAGGTTTGGATAAAAGAATAGGCAAAATAAAAGGTTTTAATAAATAAACTTAGGATTCAATAAACAATTAAATGGAATTGAATTTCGAGACTAAAAAAACCTTGTGTAAGTAATTTAGGTGGTATAAAAATACGCTAGTTGCCCTTCTACAAGAAATAATACCATATTTCCTAAAAAAGAGAAATAATACTATATTGCATTATAGTGTATGAAAGTTTATGAAAAAAGGCATTATTTGTCTGACTTATCTCTTTTTTTTTAATGGCAAATATATAGTTGTACATAAATATATAGAGAGTATAAGGGGTACTCCAACCCGATACAAATAGGGGCGGACCTACTCTTGGTTCAAGGTGTGCACTTGCACATCCTGAAATTTAAAAAATGTCACTTATAATCCTATATAATTTTTTTTGACCCCACTCAATTTAATTTTTTGCACACCTTGACCTATACAATTTTTTTGCAACCCTATATAACTTCCATCTCTCAATCCTCTCACTCAGATAGTATTTGATTGGAGGAGAATGAAGAGGTTTTTTTAATTTTTTTATATTTGGTTCAATTTTTAAGAGGGAGGAAAGGGGAGTAAAATCTTTCCTAACTCAGTTTTTGCTCCCATCCAATGTTTGGTTTTTTTGAGGGGAAGGGCTTAAATCATTTAAAATAAAATGACTTAAATAACCTTAAATAATATATAATATAAATGATTATAAGAATAAATAAATGATGGATTTGTTTTTCAATACACGCAACTCAAAATTGTAATCTAATGCAATTCTATATAGCTTAATCGATTCGGAATATTCTTATAGTTTTCTTTTTCGTTACTGCTACTGGTAGTCCCTTTATTTTTTTAGCAATAATTTATTATTAGAATTTTTTTAGTAATAGTGGCGTATAACTTTAAAATTTTTTGCACCCCCTGGCCAAGGGTTCTAAGTCTGCCACTGGATACAAAGTCATGATAGTCGTACAAGCACCAACTAGTGGCTTAAAACCCGCCCATTGGAATACAAAGACCAACCTCAAACCGTATAAGGACGCCCACTAGGTCTCAATGCATAAATAGGAAGTACTACCTATTCAAGCAATCTATGGGGTTCGCAAACCACTCGTAAAAGAGACAAGAACCCGAATTCCCTCTAGCAAGGAACTAACACCAAGACAAAATATGAATCGTGTCTAGGAGTACCTCTCGACATGGGGGCTTATTTGAGAAGATGACATTATTGCGCAACTCACAAATAGCTCACAGAACCGAGTGCCAGATCAAAGCTAAGGCCAATTTTCCCTAATGAGCACATGAGAGATATAGTTGACTAAAATCCCCAGGCAATGCCAAATGGTACCCCAACCACCTAAAAATATCATACCACACAGTAGACGTGAAATCACACTAGAGAAACAGATGTAGAGTAGACTCCTAATGGGCCACACAAAGAGTGCACATAGTCCCTGATACCTCCAGTATCACCATCTTAAGGAAGAGATTCAGCCGGATCGGAATCCTATCTAAGAGTAATTTCCAGGAGAAGGAAATAACCATAAATGGAGCGAGAAATCTTTCCAAGCACCAAAACCTCCAAACCAGATAGAGTGTCAGCAGATAACAGAGCATAGGCTGATTTGACAAAAAATACGCCACTACCCTCCCCCGACCAAACCCACCTATCCTCCTCTAGTGTCGGAGAAACGTGTACAAGCAGGCGCATAAGGTCCTCCACCAATCCCTCTCCCAAACAACGAGCCCCCTCCTCCATGTGAACCCCCACACCCAGACACCACCCACCCAACTCCCTATATCTCCCTTCCCCCTGCTGATCAGAAACCGAGAAGAGTCTCGGGAATGAGGACTGTAAGGAGGAGGTCTCCAACCACTGATCCTCCCAAAACTTAGTATCACCCCCATTCCCCACCTCCCACGCCATGTGCTCTGAAAACCAACCTAAATCTGCCTACCAGTCACACCCGCCAAACATGTATCCTTCCACCAACATGACACAAAGTAAGGGTGCCTCTACCTAGCCAGAGACGGCGTACCCAACACATCCGCACCATACTTCGCCGCCAGTACCTCCTTCCAAAAAAACCTTTTTACCATCTATCAACCTCCACTAACCCAAAATACTAAGTTTAAACAGTTTAAGATCCCTAACACCCAAACCAACTCCAGTCGTTGGCTTATACACATCAGACCATTTTACCCAAGGGATCTTTTTGCTTCCCAAGGCACACCCCACAAGAAGTCCCTTTGCAAGCGAACAATCAGACGCCAAACTTGCACTGGCATCTTGAGGAAAAACAAATAAAAAAAAAGATGATATCTAAAACTGAGCTGACTTATCTCTCAATGAGAATATAGATTTATACTTACTATAGGCTAATAATGAATGATCACTAGTCAATCCGAACACTTTTGAGTCAATATTAAATTACATTAATGAGAACTTCATGTATGGTACGGTTTAAAACTTAAAAATTAATATTCGAAATATTTAAAATTTGATATATGTATAAATTGCGAATGGGATTTTAGTATTTTTTTTAAAGAGGGGTGGGAAAAAAAATAATATATTATTATTTCAGTGACACTAATAGTCATGTTACAACTGTCCCCGACGAGATTTGAATCATGTCTCTTGGGGTCACAAGGACAAGCTCTTACCATTGAGTTGACACCCTATGGACAATGGGATTTTAGTATTTAAATGGAAAGAAAGTTAGAAAAAATATTGTGTAAATTAAGACATACCATTATTTATAATGTTATATACAGATGTTTTAAACTTTAAATTTGTAGTCATTTACCCAAAAAAAACTTTTAATTTTAGAATCTAATTTTTTATGGAAAAAATCTAAATTTATTTTTATGAATAATTCTAATATTGATAATATACAAATTGATGAATGACTAAATTTAAACAATAACATTTAAGACGAAACAACATCATTAATAATAATCAACAAGTATTAGTAATGACAATACTAGATTTTGGCGTCCACATTTTATTTTTCGTTATTGTCCTTTATTTTCCTTAGCTGCATAGCAATAACCAACACTTCCAGGGTTATATTTAAAATATTATTTTCTTAAATGAGGTAAAGTACTTGAAATGAATACTCTTGATTTGAATAGCAAGTTTTGGATAACAATAATTAGTTTCATCATTGATAAGAGGTTATTGAAAAATGAGATAAAAATTTTAAAAAATATTAAGTCTATTAAAATTATATCATATATAAAAATGCAAGAACCAGAAAAACATTCAATAAAAAAATGCAGACAACCACACATTATAATAATATAATAATAACTAATGTATTAACACCTGCCTTGCATAGGTATTGACTAAACAATCTAACAAACTTATATTTATTTTTTAATTTTTTTAATTGTGCTTTTATTTATTTTATTGCATGTGCTAAAATTAGAGTTATACTATCTATTCACGCCATCTAATCCAATTTTACTTAAAACAAAACTTATTCAAAGGCTTATCTGTTGAATCTATAACTTTTGCTTTGCCAACAACTCCTTTTTCCAATTAGAACCTACGTTGTGCCAACTCGTAGTAAGCTAAATCCCGTCCAAAATCAGCGTTGACCACCATTCCGACAAATAGCTGGACAAGCTTTCGATGTTTTTTCATATCACTGTTTCCATTAATATATCCAATGCAAGATAAAATTTTATCTAAGAATTACGTTACAGATAGAGTGGAAAGGAGTTTGCTCTGTGAGAAATAAGATATATATCATCTACTCAAAAATAAAGTCACACGTAAAACGGGTTGTTTGTTCCAACCTCTGGGTCTCTCTCTCATATATTCTCACTGTATCTTCCTTTTTTAGGACATTTGGGTGCCCTTAAAATGGTGTTGCTCTCTCGGTTCTGCATCAGTTGGGCTCTAAGAGACAAAGCATAACAACCTTCGACAATTCAAAGCATTCTTGCCCAATCCATTTGTTAGATTTGTCCTTATTATATATATTAAACATGGGTGATAATTCAAATAGCAATGGAAACCATGATGTGGTTTTGAATGTAAACAGCGATGCCACCAAAAAGTGTGACGACTCAGGCATTGAAGACTGTGTGCCTCTTTTGCAGAAGGTGACTTTTCTTATCTCTTCTTTCTTTCTCTATCCAAAACTACTTGAATGTGTTCTTTCCCAAGTCTCAACCCAATTGTTTTTTTCCATGAAATGAATTGTTGTCCGTGATAAAATTCTGAACTTTTGTACTATTAATTTTAGAATCCCTCGTGTTTGTAGTCTCTTCTCAAATCATTTTTCTTGATTATATTGAGTTTGAAATATTGATTCGAAATGACTAAAGAAATGGTTTTGTATTATGTTGAATGTAGTTGGTGGCAGAGGTGGTGGGCACGTTCTTCTTAATATTTGCAGGTTGTGCTTCGGTGGTGGTGAACCTTAACAATGACAACGTGGTGACACTTCCCGGAATTGCAATTGTTTGGGGACTCACTGTTATGGTATTGGCCTACTCTCTTGGTCACATCTCCGGTGCTCATTTCAATCCAGCTGTCACCATTGCTCATGCTTCTGCCAAGAGATTTCCTTTGAAGCAGGTGAACCAAATTAAGCTTTTTTTCGTCTCTCCCGCTTTGGTTATTGTTTCAGCTGCTATATAAGAGAATGTGCTTAATTATCAGTCAAATATGTTGTGTCATTTTGCTTAGATACTAGAAAGGCACTGTTTTTGGAGGTTCTTAGTTGTATATGCTTAGTCAACCATAATTTATATCAAACACTAATTGTCTCACATTGTCTTAAATTATTAATTTTTCTTTTATTTTATCTTGCAGGTACCGGCTTATATAATAGCTCAGGTCCTTGGGTCCACATTTGCAAGTGGAGCTCTTAGACTTTTATTCAGTGGCAAGGAAAACCATTTTGTAGGAACACTTCCTGCTGGTTCTAACCTCCAAGCTTTTGTGGTTGAATTCATAATCACTTTTTATCTTATGTTCATCATTTCTGGAGTTGCCACCGATAACAGAGCGGTAATGCTTTATGTTCTTACTAACAAAGTAATGTTTGTTTGATGATAATTGGGTCTAATTTTCTATTAAAAATTTTAATTAGTATTTAAGATGTGTCAAGCAAGTTGGAGATGGAAAATCACCTTGCCAAAATCTCGGGCACAAACATAAAAAATGGTCCCTTAACAGTTGACTAATTGAATAAACATAATTGTAATGTCGACATCACTTGAACAAATGCTACAAAGTTTGCATCATGCATGAGGCGCATGCGAGGCATATAAAAAGTCAATATTTAAATATTACTCAACCCCCATATCATAGTTTTTGTTTATTCATTATATTTTTAAACCTTGCAGATTGGTGAGTTGGCTGGACTTGCAGTTGGGTCGACGGTTATGCTAAATGTGTTGTTTGCTGGGTATTACCCTCTATCTCAAACTTAATTATCTAAATGTTATATAATTTAGTTCATGGTTTACACCAAAAATTAGTATACAATATTATTCAATAAAATTAAGATGCATGCTACACCATTTTGTGAGATAGACCAAACTTGGAACTTACTTGTGCGTGAAAATATATTTGACAGACCAATCACAGGAGCATCAATGAATCCGGCAAGAAGCTTAGGGCCAGCTATTGTGCACCATGAATACAGAGGAATATGGATATATTTGGTGTCACCGATTTTGGGAGCTTTGGCTGGTACATGGACCTATAGTTTCATCAGGTACACGAACAAGCCAGTGCGTGAACTCACTAAGAGTGCATCTTTCCTCAAAGGTGCAGGACGTGGGGGAGCTGAGTGATTATAAGAGAATGCAATTTCATTTTCTCATTTTGATTATTACCATGTATTAGGGTTGACGTGTAAGAGAGGAGCACTAGTGTAGTGTGGCAAATAACCATGTAATACAATTAGGGGAAATGAAAAGTACAAATTCTTGTTATTCATATGCATCAACCATGATATTTGTTTTTAATTAAATTAAACTGGAATTTTTATATGCAAATCTGAATTCACCACTTTATGAAACCGAAGTTTGAATTTGCGACCTTATATATAAAACCATGACTTCAATTTCTTCTCATAATCTTGTCAAATTCCTGATATATATAAAGTACGAAACTATATTTTATTCCAACAAATGCCTTAATGACATGATTTAAAATACATCGGATCCATTTGACACACATGTTAACATATGTTAGTATAAGTTCTAATTGTATATATATGACCTAATAAAATTTTTTTAAATTCATGTGCAGTATTTTTTTCCAAAAAAAAAAAATAATGTGCAGTATATGGTATGATAGTATAAAATATGTTATATTGTATTAGATAATTTATGTTTTGCAATCACTACTAGAAATTTATGAATTTTCTGCAAATTTTTTTGCAGGAATTTCCAACGGAAAAAAATTATTCATGCTTATCTGAGGTCTTCTGATCCACTGTTTACTGATAACAAATATTCAAAGGCTAATATGTTTTCGTTTTCAATGTTTGCTTTTGCTATCTACTTTAAAAAACAGCCCTTTCAAAATTCTACGTTGAGTGCCATTCATGCTTCTTTCTGCATTTCTGGTGGATAGTTAGACGAGCTTTCACTTTTTTCTCATATCACAACTTCATAAGCTACAAATATAATGGTTTAATTCCGTCGATATTTCGAATGCAAGATAAAATTCTATCTAAAAATTAATTACGGCACATAGTATAGAAGGGGTTTGCTTGGTGAGAACTGAGAAATAGAATATAATAACGTGAAACCTTTTATTTACATTCCTTCATATTCTACTCACATCCTAATCGGTTGTAACTTAGTATAAAATATTGGGTCAACGTTTTGGAATATATATATATATATATATATATATATATATATATCGAAAAAAATGAAGATGTCCAATCTCGGAGTATTTCTCTCTGCATTAATACTTTTTTGGGTTCCTATAAATTGGTTTCTCTCGCTCGGTTGCCTATAGCATCTTTGACAAAGCAGGGCATTCTTTTCACTTCATTTCATTCTTAGCTTTATAGTTTTTCTTATTCTTATGTCAGTGATATGGCTGATATTTCCGCAAGCGATGTTGGAAACAACGAGGTGCTTTTCAATGAAAATGGTGATACCTCCAAAATTTGTGATGAATGCATCGAAGACTCTGTGCCACTTTTGCAGAAGGTGACTCTCCTAATCTTTCTTTCCTTGAAATGTTGTGTTACCTGACCCATTTCACTTTCACAAAATCAATTGTGTCTATGATAAATTTCCTATTTTTTTTTCTTTTAGAATCCTAACATAGTTTTAAATCGTGGTACTGCGATAAATAACAAAACAAAGCATTTATGTGGTGGTGAACTTGAAAATTTGATTAAAATTGACAACAACAACAACAAAAAATTGATTGGTTGCATGTTGCGTGTAGTTAGTAGCAGAGATGGTGGGCACGTACTTCTTGATATTCGCAGGTTGTGCTGCAATATTGGTGAACCTTAACAACGATAAGGTGGTGACACTTCCTGGAATTGCATTAGTTTGGGGACTCACGGTTATGGTATTGATTTACTCTTTGGGTCACATATCCGGTGCTCATTTCAATCCAGCTGTCACCCTTGCTCATGCTTCCACCAAAAGGTTTCCCTTGAAGCAGGTGAATCCTTTTCCCTCTGTCACTTTGGCTCTGTTTGAGCTGTTATATAGTAGAATCTCTTTGAATTATACATTGATATTTTCCTTCGTTATAGAAAATGCACCTTTTTTTGTACCTCATTATGGTTGAATTGTAATACCTCTTCATAAGGTAATGGTGATGGATTTTTTTAAAACCTAAATGAACTTATTAAAAAAAATGAAACCTAAGCTTTTAGCACAAGATGTTTCAAACATTAGCAGAATGAAAGTCTTGATATAAGAAAAAATGGATGCATAACATATCATCCACGGAATCATAAGTAAAATTGTAAAGAATCTTAATTAATAATGAAAATATCAACAAATTGATTTTATCTGTTAAAGTTGTGCTTCCATTGGTTTTTTTGCTGGCAGTTGAGATATCATATTTTTCTCTCCAATTGCACTTTTCATTTTAAAGGAGTTAAATTCTTAGGCGTATATGTTTGGTTAACCATAATTCACATCATAACAAAACACTCAATTGTCTTAGTTTGTCTCAGATTATTGAGTTTTCCTTTATTTTGATTTTGTTGCAGGTACCAGTTTATATAATAGCTCAGATGCTTGGATCCACACTTGCAAGTGGAACTCTGAGACTTATATTTCATGGAAAGGATGATCATTTTATTGGAACACTCCCTTCTGGCTCTAACCAGCAAGCTTTTGTGATTGAATTCATAATCACTTTCTTCCTCATGTTCATCATTTCTGGAGTAGCCACCGATAACAGAGCAGTATGTTTTCTACGCGTACTGAAAAACAAAACTTGTGTGGTGATTATTGGCTCTTATTTTCTATTGAATAATAATTTGATTAAGATATTTGTGTTAAACAAATTGGGGTCAACGGATCAAAATTAAGACATGTTAAACAAATTGGGGCCAACGGATCACTTTGCCAAACTTCAGACCTTTGACATACTTAAAAAAATTGTTACATAAATTGACTAATTAACTTATAATCATATTGATATAATGATATCCTTTGGAGAAAGAAAGTTGGAAGAATTCTTCAAAATACTAGTCGTGTGCATCTCATATTGATATCAAATACGTAGTGGATTTTTTGAATACTTTCATTCATATTTTATAATTATTATACTTTTATTTATTTGAATGTCTATATCATCACATATGAGAATATTGTAATTAAATAAATAATATACTTTGTTATTTGTATAATGACAAATATTATCTTTTAAAATATTATTTGCATTTAAAAATTACATTTTTGTATTAATTTTATATATTGTATTATAACTATATGGTTAACGGTGATTTTAAAAGAGTTATAAATTTTTTATACTAGTTTCTCTTACATTACTTTTATCCATCCCTTTTTTTTTTATCTCCGTCCCTTTCCTATTATATATCTCTGTTTCTCTATCTTCTATTTTTTCTTCTCCCTTAAAAACTATTTTTCACAGTGCATGATTGTGAGACTTTCATGTTTTTTATTTTAAAAGTGGTCATTTTTTTTTTATTCGAACCACTTGGAATAAAAATGCCAGAAGTTTACATCGCAACACGCAAACACATGCCACTGCCCATCACAATAATATTATTCAAATAATTTCAAACCCCATTTAATGGCTTTTGTTTATTTTTGCAGTAATCCAGATTGTTATTCAAATATTTCAAACCTCATTTCATGGCTTTTTTTTTTGTAATAATGCAGATTGGTGAGTTGGCTGGACTTGCTGTTGGCTCTACGATACTGATAAATGTATTGTTTGCCGGGTAATATACCATTTAGAGCAGGTTTTACACCAAAAATATATATTATTCAGCAAAATTAAGATGTTACCCTCTTTTGGAAGCAAGGTCAAACTTAAAATTTATTTGTGTGTGAAAATATATTTAACAGGCCAATCACCGGAGCATCAATGAATCCAGCCAGAAGCTTAGGACCTGCTATTGTGCACCACGAGTACAGTGGAATTTGGATATATTTGGTGTCACCCATTCTTGGAGCTTTGGCTGGTACATGGACCTATAATTTCATTAGAATAAGGCACAAGAACAAGTCAGCGCCTAAGCTTACCAAGATTGTCCCTTTCGTCAAAGGAGCAGGACAAAATGGAGCTGAACGATTTAATGTATGTTTGGTTTACAATTTTGAAAAACTATAGACATCTGTTTGGAGTGAAAGTATTTATACAGTTCTTTTGACATAAAGGTACGTTGGGATCCAAAATGTATGTTTGCAACCCCTTAATGTATGATATTTTGTGTATTTTTCAAGATATATATACCATGTCTCATGAAAAGCTTTTTATTTGAAAGTATCAAGAACCCAATGCGTCTATCACCCTAAGTCACTTTCTATGCATCATTACTGACATGTTCAAGCCAAAATTTCTTGAGATTTGCTGCACATGACAGCAACCACCTTTCCATACAATTGTATAGTCTAAACTTGCTTAGGTCCTATATTTTGGATTGCATAATTGATTGTTTCTTATGGGTCATTCAATGCCTATAAATGCATCAATTCCAACTTTTTTATAGGTAATTACACCACCTAAAGTTCTGCAGATATACTAAATATGTAGATGCAACAGTGCAAAAAAAAAAAAATATGCAGAAGAAACCAAATTGTTGTACTCAACCATCACTAATTTGATCCCCTCTAACCTTTAGCTTGTGTCTATCACCACCCTAAGTCTTAATGTGGCCGCTAAAATTTCTATTTCCTTCCACCAACTTTTGGCTTCTCGTATCTCACAAACCGTGCATAATGAAAACTGAATAGAAAAGGAAAGGGCAAAACCAGATAAAATATAAATGATTGGTTAAAACTGAATACAAATTGCTGCTGTTAAGAAAAAGGATTCGATCTCGCAAATATGCAACAGAGACTTTTATTTTCTTTTCAATTTTCTGGCGAGGGAGTGAATCTTTCACAATCTTTAGTTACGTGGTAAAAAGTAAACTCTTCAAAGCAAGTAAAAGTAAGCAACACCTTCTAAAGGAAGTAAAGTACCAATTTTTCTTTTGGGTACAGGAAATAATCTGTGTACCATTGTTGACTATGCCTATTGTGGTTTAGCTTTTATATGAAAGAATGGGACTTTTGATTTTCCCTTCTTTGTTTGTCCAAATTCGATTCTCCAAAAACTTTACAAACAACAAATTAAATTAAAATTATACTTGCACCAAGCACTGGAATAATAGCACCAAAAAATGCCAAATACCCCATTATAGCAACATGGGACAACATATTGTACTGAATTAGTGAAATTTTGTGTTTTGGACCACAACATAGCCATACAGAGTTGAAAAGGGGGGGGGGGGGGAGGGGAAAAAAAAAAAAAACTTTCGACCTTACCTCTGGTTCATCCGTTGTCCAAGGAAGACCCCATGCAATAAGTATCCTATGCTTCACTTGTATCTTCTTTACAAATTCTTTCTCGTTTAACTTTCCCCTTTGCTACATCGATCAGTTGTCACTTGCCAGAAATGACTTCAATTCTTAGCTTGACAAAGACAATTTGAATTCCTTTCTTACTAAGAAGAAGACACATGTATTATACTTTAAAAGTATTTCAAAGTAGCATAAAGGGCACTTTCAAACAGAATGCAAACAGAACAAAACTGCAAATGCAAAGAAAATGAAGTAGAATGAGTTTAAAGAAGAAAACTGCAAATGGAAAGAGAGAAATCTTCTGGTTGTTGAGAGAATGGTTCGAAACTCATTCAGCACCGAAACAGAAGAAAAATTCAGCAAATCAAATTACAAACATAGCTTACGTTGTCCTGTAAATTGATTATTGCATAAAGTTAAACTGATGCTCCATAGGCCCGGGCAGTATCCCTAGATTTGTCATGATTGTTCTTTCAATAGGATGTACACTGAAATGAAGGCTGAAAGATATATTATTCATCCTATATTTAGCAGTATAACCCTCTAAGGTCAATTAAGATGACATCAGTTGGTCAAAACTCAAAACTAACGGCACTAAGATAACTCATTAACAATATAAGCAACAAAAGAAAGACAAATAGGCCAAATGCAAAAGGTGAATTGGGCATGGTGAAAGTTAAAGTTCAAATCACTTCGTCAGAATTATTTTTTCCTTACATATTTTCATTCTTAGTGTCTAATTTTACAAGAAAAAACTATCCAATATTAGGTAGTAAAGCGCTATCATTGATGGATTTCATGGCTATTGTACAATGCATAGCATTAGTACTAATAAGCTAATGCCAAAACACAACAAAAGAAACAATTAAAGATTCCAATTCTTTGGTTGTGAAGATTTGACTCTTTATTGAAGCATCTCATGAATGGGTGACAACCAACATATATAAAAATTTCTGAACAGGTAAGCAAACCACCAAAGCCTAGCCAGACTGCCACAGTGAAATGCCATAAGACTTATATTTTAAAATGGGTTTGCTAATTCTCGGAATGCCATAATTAAACAATCGTTAGTATTAGACACAGAAGCAGGGAGACAGGATATTTGTTGCTAATCATGAGATGCTTTAAGTCACACTCCAAAAAAGTTGCATAGAACTTTAAGTAGGTATGGTATCAATATCATAGGTCACCATGGGCAAATCACACTCCATTCCCCTCTATGATAAAAGTGAAAACCATAACTGAGAATAGAAACGTATACCAGTAATCAAAGAACAAAGACAACTTTAAGACGCAGATCAAATAACAATAAGCAAAATAATAGATGACCTGCTTCCTTGATGATGGTGAGAACCTTTTAACATATATGACCCGAGGTATCTTCTTTGCATTCCTCGTCCACTCTATTCCCTTTCCACGATGTCTTTCCTTCTTCAACTCAACTCATTATCTTCCTTCTTTACCCTGTAAAGTTCTATCTTATTTTTAATTATTTCCCTTCTCTTGATGCTGCTGCAACTTATATGGATTACATGAATATTTCTTCATTGTGTATGTATATTCTGGAGTTGAAGCAAAAGGTGAGGCATCGACTCGATGGATTTGATTTTGAGGTAGCAATCGATGTTTCTAGAACAGGTTAACAAAAAGCAACATAATAATATTAAAATCGGGAACAAAAGTATAATAATATTAAAAAATGACAAAATAGAGGGCAGGAACACTGTTGTGGTATTAACCACAAAAAATATAGTAATGGATTACATTATACATGACGTGCCATTGAAACTTACATTGTGATTGCAAATGAAATTTAACAGAGAAGGAGAAAAAGAATTAGACATTAGGATGCCTCATTAAACATAGACTACATTACATGTCAGAACATTCAAGGTTAAACTGTTAGACAAAAACAAACTTCAATCATTGTAACAAAGCCTGGGAAATTAGTAGTCTCAAGTTTGTGCCGGAGAACTGATTAAGGTTGAAGGACTACGAGCAGAAGCCACCATTTGCCTTGTTCTTGGAATTATTATAGGCCTACAACACACTAGAACAAAAATTAATTCCGTGAAGAATGCCATCATCGTGATCCATATAAATATGCTCATCTTCCAATGCCAAATGATCCTTTTGAAAAAGGGAAGTTCAGACTCAATAACAAGAGATGCATCATATATTTCAGGAATGCCAGCACCAGGTAGATATTCTGCTCGTTGCTCAAGTGTCACTCTCAAGCACGAAGTAGGTATATCCCTTTCAACGAACCCTCTCATCTTGACATTCAGAGTCTGGGTTTCGGATATATAACCAGTGACAAGAGGAGCAATCTTGAGGAAAGTCATGATTAGACGGATAGGCTCACTTCTGAATCTTAACATGCAAGGTTGACTCAAGCTTGCAATAGTTTTACCATTAGACAATAGAAAATCCACCCTGGCCTATAAAAGAACAGAAAGTCAAAGAAGTAACTCAAATGTAAATCATCATCAGCAGTTTTATGTCTCCAAGACTAAGTATGATACAAATTACAAAGAAATGACAATTAATCCCCTACTTTGTCTAATAAAATGACAACAAATATATGTAACTCCTGGTATAGCTTAACGCGTATAACGGTGTAAGCATCACAATTCACAAAAATATGACAATATGTATCACTATAAATCAGTTTGTACCCTATACATTTAAATTCAGAGAAATGCTGAACAAGTAAAACAGCATAACGACAAAGTAAATGAAATTATACATAAAATTTCAATGCAATTGGCAAGCCGAATTCTGTTTACATTGAAATGAATCAGATAGAGATAGGCACCTGAAAGACCCCAAGATTTCTGTTGTACCCCGATTCTGGCACTCTCAATGAAACAGTGACTTGTACTTTGTGTTTAGAAGGTATAACCCGTTCACCCATCATCCACTTCCCAACTTGAACATTATTCTCAGAATCTTTCCCACTAGCAACACCAGCACACGATATTATGGGCACGTATGCAACAGGACTATGCTTGGTATAATCAAAGTTCAAAACTTCCTTCATCTGAATTGGTTTCTCCACCAAGCATTTCATCAAAAACCCACCAAACACAAACGACGAAACTAAGAGACCAATCAGAACACAACAAACATAAATTGACCACAAGAAGCCCCATCCAAAACGAAACACCACGCTCCAAATTGATTCGTTCTTCTTAAACCATTTCCTAACATAGGGTCTAATGTATCCAAACACAACACCCCACACTCTGCACAAAATCCCAACGAAAATATCCTTCCCCCTCCTCGTTGTCCCAAAAGGATCGATAAAAAACATGCAACAACGAAACAGGAACAGCAACGGGTAAGTCACAAACATAAGGATTAACTTTATTTGAAACCCTAATGCCTTAATCACCAACCCCGCTATGAATTCAAGAAAACTTGAAGACGAGTCGTCGAGTCGCAGCGCCGAGTCAGCGGAATCGCCAGCTGCATCATCATTTGTAGCTGTAGTTACGGTAGATTCCTCGTTGTTCTCTTCCGTCGCGGGAATCGAAGCTGGTAAAGTGCTAGCTTGTTGCGCTTCATCCGAAACGGGTTTCGAAGCGGAATTATCGTCTTGCTTGAGATTCCTATGCCTTGGCTGATGTTGGAAGTTCCTTCTCGTGCCATTAACTGAATCGCTATCGATACCGGAATCCGACGATTCCTTAATCCCGAGACGATTTGGCCGGCGACGAAGTGTGGTCGCCGGAGAGGTCGGGTTGGGAGGTTCGGGTGCAGGATCGGAAAGCGTGGAAGCGGAGGCAGAAGTTTCCGGCGGGTCCTCGGAGGAATATTGGTGAAGCGCGTCGATGAAAACGTCGTCGTCTTCATGTTCATGGATTGAGGCGGACGAGTCCATTCAGATTCTCAGTTTTCGACAAGAGACAATAGTTCTTTCACTTTTTTCAAGCAAGAACATGAGAAGTTCTAAAAGAAGCTAAAAAAATTATTATTACCTTAGGTGGAATGTGTGGGCCTTTTCTTGAGATGAAAAAAAAAATTAAAAATAAAAATAAAATAAAAACTTTAAATTTAGAAATTTTTAAAATTAATTTTATTTGTAAACTAAAGAATCAATGTATTGATTATTGATAAATATCTCATTTTATTTATTGTTGATGAATTGAAAAATTTATGTATTGATTAATTAAAGAAACTAAAACATCTTTTAATTGAATAAATATTTTAAAAAACAACTGATATTAATTTGATTATAATTTAATATGAAAATAAAATTCAGGATATATTTCACAATATAAAAAATTTATAATTTCTTAAAAAACGGTTTTTCAAGTTTGCATTGTTGCACATGAAAAAAGGTTTCTTCATTCCTATGTAATGCAAGTGTTGCAGCATCTTGCATGTATTTGTCGTTTCTATTTCTCCTCTACTGCTGCCTACGGTGGTTCCACCCACTTCACAGCCAAACGTCTCCTTCCTTCATCTCCACCTTCCCTCTTCTTGGCCACATATCCTCTATTTCTTCCTCCTCCATAGTTATGTGTTGCATTACTTTGGTTTGTAATACATTTTCTCTTCTTTTCAGGGGTTGCTTTTACAAGGAGCTTTTGCAAATGCTTTTACGTTTCCCTTTCCTTTGGTAACAGATATAGCATATGATCTTATTTGGCAATACAAAAAGAAACACATAATCATGAATATTGCACTCTACAGAATTTCAAGACCACTTTACAATGACATTAGGACCCAATCCCATCGATTTTTTTTTGTAATCTTATGGAAGACTTTCTATTCCTAGGCATGTAGCTGGAAGGTGTTGTGACTTCATCAAACAAGCTATTTATTAGTATATTGTAAGATCTAGGGTGGGAATTTCAGTATTTCTTTATGTAATATTAAGTGTAATAGAGAACATTTTTCTTGTCATGATAATTTCATAAAAGATAGAAGTGATAAGATACCACTAAAAGATACCTAGAAATACTGAGAGAAACATCACAGACTACTAAGTTTTACTTTCTTGACCTTTCCAGCTCGTCCAAAGAATACATCTGTCTTGAAATACAGTCCGAGAAGAATTAAGAAACCGAAATTGTGATAAATGACTTTCCTCCTTAGCATGCTAAAGAAACCAGAAGGTCCAAAACGACAACTCTAGAAGACAACAGTATCAAGCATCATTCCAAGAGTTTGAACGATGTTGGAAGACATCAGATTTGAGACATGCTCTTCAAGGTGCTTCTTGGCATCTTGTCTTCCCACATTTGCTATTGCAAGCTTTTCAGGAGGCAGCTCATCTTCCTCTTGGACAGCCTTGTTGTATTTGACAGCTAAGCTCAGCATTTCCTGTGTTTCAAATTAATTGAGATCTATCAGTATCTAATCTACCTAATATCTAGGGTCAGTTTTCAAATCACATAATCAGTATAAATAAAAATTTATGCAGCGAGTTTAGTTGAGTAATTGTAACAGCCCACCCAAACGGGCTTCGCCCCCTGGGCCAAGGCGTGACGGGGGCACTGTTACTCATAGGACTTTATTCCTCCCTTAGGGTGTGGGTTCGAAACCTCCATAAGGCAAAAATATTCCCTAAGGGAGGAATAAAGTCCTATGAGTAACAGTGCCCCCGTCACGCCTTGGGCCAAAGGCCTAGGGGGGCGAAGCCCGTTTGGGGTGGGCTGTTACAGTAATCAGCAGTGGCGGAGCTAAAAAATTTTTGAGGGGGCCGAATTGTTAATAAATATATTAACATTTAACCATCATGTTTGAATCTTACCTGGGGTTTTATTTTGTGGTAATTTTTGCGCATAAATCTAAAATAGACATTATGGGATTTGATCCCAGGTCATAAAACTTGCAAAAACCAATGTTACCACTACATCAGTTCCAATAATTAAAATATATGTGACAATCTAAGTGTGTGTGTCTATATATATATATATATTTGATGTATATATATATATACACACACACACACACTTAATCTTCGGTTTATTTTTATTTTTGGGGTAGCCATAGCTACCTCATGAATATGAGAGGCTCCGCCCCTGGTAATCAGATAGGCACTAATCTACCTTACACATTGCATCACTGAATTACCTGAACAGTCTGCTCATTGGTTTTGGAATGTGTATCAAATCGCCTAAGTGTCAAACCATCAGTCCATTTCTTCTTGTGAAGATTAAGCAGCATCTTCTCCTCAAGTTCATTCTTCCTGTAATTAATGGCTATGGAATAATAATGCCGGTTCAACCCATGGATCAATGCCTAAAGATGGCCAATATAAATAGGTCAGAACTAGTAAAAAGAAGTGCAAAATAACTGCTTCCAAAAAAAAAAAAAAAAAAAAAAGTATAAATGTCAAAAAAGAAAAAAGGGCTGTGTAACACACTTGAATGGATGGTTTATTCAGATGCCCCAGATTTGATGTTGTCTGCCTTGGTTCTTGACCAAGCATCATTGTCTGTGGATTGATCAATCGAAAAGCATCAATCACCACTTTGCCTTTAACACTTTGTATTGGATCTACAACCACAGCTACTGCTCGCTGATTCAAAGCCTCAAAACTCTGCAGGACACAAGACACAAGAGCAAGTTACTTAAAGTAATCATAAACACCAACTAATAACTAATAAGAACCAAAATAATAGTTAATACTAATATTGCATTCAATTCTAACGCCTAGGCCTAGCTGGAAGCTTTGATTACCAGCAATTCAAATTTCAAGTTTATCAAATAGGCATTAGTTGGCACTTGGCAGTACATTCCATAACACTAATTTCGATTAGCAAGAAAATGGTTTGCTTCCACTGATAACATCGGAACCTTTTATATCAAAATGAAGAGCTCCTTACTAGGGGAATCAGAGCAAGCTTCCACACATTACAAACAATGACTTCCCAGGAAATCAGAAAGAAATCTAAGATTTTCATTTATTAAATGAACCCCAGACCCGTTTCAAAATAAAGAATACAATGGCAATACCAACACAATGACTTCCCAGGAAATCAGAAAGAAATATAAGATTTTCATTTATTAAATGAACCCCAGACCCGTTTCAAAATAAAGAGTACAATGGCAATACCAACCCTTAAAATATATCTAGCTAGCAATTTAGTCCCCGGTTTAAATTGTGTGTGTGATTTAGTTCTTAAATTATTCAAACTCATTTTACATTACTCTTTCTGATAAGCTAGCACAGAGAATACTTTGCATACCATCATCTTCTAGGGGAAAAACTAAGCATACAGTATAAAGTATAGGCATCAGTATATAGTATAACATAGACCATAAACCAGTAAACAACCAAAGCCAAGTTGGCAATTTTAATAAGATTGATAATAGGTTCATATCAGAGTAGTTATGATCTGAGGGTTAGTGTAGTGAGTCGGCTAAGTTGGGATGCTATACTGTTCTCTTTAATTTTAATTTCAGAAAGTGACCATTGACCATTGTCCTTTCCATAATATTCTTCCAAAAGAAAGAGTGAAAGTGTAATAAAAAAAAGTGTTCAACAAGATAGGAAACTTGAAGGAAAAAAAACAGAAGCAGTGAGAAGAAGTGAACTTACAACAAGAGATTCATGTTAAGATGTCAATGAAAGCAAATCATTGACTTCTAGTCAAAGGTGTTAGAAGTTATAAAAATCATATAAAAGAAATAAAATACATTGGATTGGGCAATACTAGATACAGAGACAAGACATAAAAACGCAAGGACAATCCAAGAGAGGGGGGAAATAACTGAACCTGCTGTGTATTGATGTCAACACCAGACAGCCAACAGCCAAATCCAGGATGTGAATGGTACCAGCCAACAACCATCTCTGGTCTGCAACACAATCAAGCAATAACTAACATGAACAAATTCAGAATCTATGCAAACACAAAGAATACAAAATAAAATACCGTCCAGTTTGTTTGAGCATGTCAAGCATATTAGTCTGGAAGACATGATCCACAGCTTCAACACTAACACCAGTTCCACTCTGTGGCATTGCAAAGACATCAACAACACGGACGGTGTACTCGTCCACGAATTCCCCAAGCATCAAACCCATAACCTCCATGGGAACCCCAGCCCTTCCTATTATTGTTAAAATAAAAAATAAAAAACGAATTCAGGAAACCCTAATTTTGAAATTGGATAGCCCATGATTTGATTGGGTTAAAAATGGAAACTTTACCGTGCTTAAGCATCTTGAGGAGAGCGAGGGAGGAGATGTAGACTTGCTCGGAGGAATCGAGGGTTGGGGAATCTGGGGGTGGGTGCCCTAGCGCTCCTCCTGCACCTGCGAACATTCGCTGAAGCCTCTCCATGTCGATTCCCAAATATCTTTTTGGATTTTGTCTCGGATTTGAAATGTGATTTGGTTTCAGTGAGATTTGAAGTTGAAGGGGAAGCAGGGAGGAACAAAGAAATAAGCGCAATCGTTACTTGATGCTACTTCAACACTGCCATCTCTGATTCGGAATTCGGTGTTACGTATTAGCTTCCGTTTAATTACCCCCTTTTCTTTTTTTAACAGAAATTACCCCCCTTTTCAATAATCCCTCCCATAACTATGTACTATCTCTATTAATCTCTATATCTATTATATACAAATCAGGATAATCTTATTGATTATTCTCCGAATAATATATTTGTGAGTTTTTTTAACTACTCGTAAATAAACTATTTGCACGTATTAAAATTTTTGAAATTCTTTCACGCACAAATATGCTATTTGCGTGTATGTTTTCAAAAAAATTTAACTTTGTGATTTTAAATTTTTTTTTTGTTTCAGTTATGCCACACATGAGAGGAGCAAGCTAGGTGACTGGTAGGGAGGCTGAGATGGAGTCTACGGCTCGCGAGGTTGAGGGTGCGAGAGCGGCTGCGCGAGAGCGTGTGGAGCGGGAGGCCATGACTGCGTCACACCGCAGGAGACTTGTTGACGGTAGACAGAGTAGACCGAGCAAACTGGGTAGGCGACGTAGACAAGAACCTCGGTACTAGGAACCTCAGTACGAGGAAGATCAGTACGAGAAACCTCCATATGAGGAACCTCAGCACGAGGGATATCAGCATGAGGTTCCTCACGAGAAACCAGATGAGATGCATATTGATGCACCGGTAGAGAACGGACCATTTCCTGGAGGACCTTCTGATACATCGCTGCTTAAATCATTCAGGGACCACGTCGCTTATCACTTATGGAGCGGAGAGGTAATTATTGTTTGCTGTTTTAAAATATTTAAGGGTTTTCTTTTTAATTGTGTAATTCATTCATACCAAGGCTTTTATTTTTTTGTGTGCATGACCGGGAGAGTCCTCTTAGGGTTTTTGCTCACGGCAAAAAGTTGTAGAAGTGGTTTAGGGATCGTCATCCACTACCACGTGCAATACAGGAGGTAGTTGATCGAGCTGATCTTTCGTCTCTAATGTATTACAGCTACAAGATGATTAACTACTCACTACTCACTGTGTTTTCTGAGAGGTGGCATCGAGAGACTATACCTACCATTCGGAGAGATGACCATCACGTTGGATGATGTGTCATGTATATTGGGCATACCAGTTAGAGGCGCCTTCTTCATAGCCCCTCAGATGGACACAGATATTGCTATATCTATTCTACAGTCATTATTAGGGGTATCATATGCGGAGGCCTTTGGGGAGATTTCAGGCCAGGGGAGTGCTGTTGTGAGTTTATCTTGGCTGCAGGACCTTTATGATAGACAGAGGCATGAGAGTCGGATGGAGGAGGCAACGAGGGTATTCATGTTGGTGGTACTTGCGATGACTATTCTGACGGACAAGAGTAGCACCCGTATTGATTGTAGATATCCCCAACTGATGCGTCACTTGGATCAAGTTGGACAGTGATCATGGGGAGCTTTAGCCCTGTGCAAGTTATACGGTTATCTTGGCGACGCCAGCATGTTCGAGTGCCATGGGTTAGCGGGCTACATGACACTCTTTCAGGTACCACTATATTATTAAATAAGAAAATTAAATTTACAATTGTTTTAACTCTGACACAATTTCGTAACTGATTCGTTATTGTTATTTGTGACAGGCGTGGTTCTACGAGTATTTTCCTACTATAGTAGATCGGAGGCTTGTTGATGGTTACAGCGATGAGCGTGTACCTAAGAGGGGTAAGGGGAAGGTGTTTCCATATAGGCAAGCACTGGATGCGCTGACCACTGATGACGTGTGTTGGACACCGTGGACAATCCACCTCTGTCATTTTGTCCACTTCATCATGATTAAATATATTACAGTCTTCCATCTCTGATAACACTAGAATCGAATAAACAAAATAAAATAAATACCTAATAGATGCAAAATGTGTTAAAAAAAAATACACGCACAAATAACTTATTTGCGCTTGTTATACATTTATGTACATCACGCTCAAATAAGTTATTTGCGAGAAAAAAAAATTTAAAATTTTTGTGCACGCGCAAATAACTTATTTGCACAGGTGATATACATTTCTGTATACCACGCGCAAATAAGCTATTTGCAAGTGTAAAAAAAATTTGTACACGCGAAAAAATAGTTTATTTGCGCAGGTGATATAAATTTCTGTATACCACGCGCAAATAAGTTATTTGCGAGCGTACAAAATTTTATACGCTCGCAAATAGCTTATTTGCGCGTGGTATACACAAATTTATATTACTTGTGCAAATAAGCTATTTGCGCGTATACAAATTTTTAAATTTTTTACACTCACAAATAGTTTATTTGCGCTAGTTTTCCTTATTTGTGTACCTTAATTTGTTATTTGCGAGTTACATGAAAATTCTGGTAAAAAACTGTGAGTAGTTGTAAAATATTTGAGTTTTATTATTTTACCCAAGGGTATTTTTTGAATGTATGGGTGTACCCAGCAATTTGTTGGGTGCATTTAACAATTCCCTTCAATAATCCCTCCCATAATTGTGTGTACTATCTCCAGTAATAATTATAAGAACAAATTACAAAAAACACAGTGACTAAGTAGACATTTGATATTATAAAATTGAACTTTTGTCCAAATATACCCCTAATTAGTGCTTAGAAAATATATATATATATATATATATATATATATATATATACAAGTCTATTAAAAATAGGGGTATAAAAGTTATTTTAACAATTAATATATCTAGAAATAAATCCATTTTCTTATAACTATGGAAATTATGCTTGCCTTGTACGGGTACTAATTAATTAAATTAAGTAATAATGCGCAAAAAAATCGTTGTCATACAATATATAATGATTATTAACTTTGTAAGGCAAATTAATAATTATTTAATCATAAGTTCTAAATATAATAAATGATGATTGATAAAGATGAATGATATATAATTTAAAATAAGTATGTTATTTAAGAAAATACATTTCTGATTGTTAATGACAATTAATTAAGATAATGTAATAATGACTATGTTAAAATAATAATAATTAAAAATTAATTTTTGTTTTAGACGGAAAAATATATGAATATGGAGGTGACACGTGGCATAATCTCACGTGGCAAAACTCCATTTTATATAATATAGTAGATTAGGACCAAAAACCTCCAAAAGTTCTCTTATTATTAAGACCAGAGGTAGTATTTTTTTTAAAAAAAAGAGATATTATTGCTTCATTGATCTTCTCTCTTTTTTTATTAATGTTAAGAATAAAATTAAAAAAATAAGTAATATTTCATTGACATTTTAAAGACACATAAAAAAAAGGAATGAAATCCTAACTTTCTAAATCCTGATAAGTCTCCATTGAGTTTTTTCCCGCCCAATCTCCAATTACTATTTCACACACAAACTGCACCACAAAATGCGTTTGTACAGTCCTGCGTTCTCTCCCTTTCTTAATGACTCATTTAGTGTCCAACTCAGCCAATGCACGATGCACCATACCCATTATTTAAACAACCCCAACCTCCTGGTAAGTTTGTAACCTTCTGTGAATTCAATTGTTGCTGAAAGCTGTGAACACCTACTTCCTTTATTTCCATATTTGTCTAACAAAATGTTTCAATACTTACTACATACCAGTGTTTTTGCTATTTCTGCCATGCGTTTCTTTAAATGTATATATTGTAACTGTTTTTGCTATTTGTTAACAATTCCAGGTAGGAGCCCTGACTACTTTCTGACTGCCACATGGAGAATGTTAGTTACCTGGAATAGCAGTTAGTTAAACTTGCAGATAGTATTTGTTTTAGGAGCTGACTTTTGATTTTTAACAGGTTCCAAATGGACCCCAGCTCGACAACGACCCTTTTGTGCAGGCTGTGCGAATGAGGTTGCACTCTTACCATGCTGAGTTTGTCCACCTGTACGATCCGGTAATTATAATCTTCACTACTCTTATGTTTCACATTTTGAGACATACACATAAAATTGTCAACGTTGCTAACTAAAACATTTAACGTTCTCAGGCAAAAATCAAGATGCCTATGCTTTTCTCCCTTGATGCCTATGACAGGATAGCACAAACTGTTATGTTGGTTGACCCACTAGGTAACCAGTTTGAGGTGGTTGAGAAGAAGAAAAAACCAAGAGTACTCCTCACTCAAGGAACAGAGAGGATCGCACAACACTACAAACTGTTTCATGGAGGTTGGTTGACTTTCATTTACATAAATGAAAGAACTTTGTTGATAGAAGTTAGAGACAGGCTTGGTGAACATGTTGTATATCCTACTCCTCCTCGGGCATTTTATCTTGGAAACAGTAGTAATCCCATTAATGTTGATGATGATAAGCTCAAACGTGGAGTGAAGTCTTTGGTCGATCAAACTGATGGTTGTTTCCATCATTCTCTGATCAAAACTTTATCAGAGTCAGAGGCTACCACTGATGTTGTGGTGAGTGACAATGATCGTCTGAAAACCAAATATCAAATCTGTGTACCTGTTGGTAGTCAATTTTCCCTGCTCGTGAATTGAATGCTAACGTTAAATTTGTTGTTTGCAGTACTTAGATGGTGGGTTTATTCATACGTTGGTTGATCCCACTACCACTGACTTCCAAATAGTGGATGATGTTGGCAAGGTTTGGCCATGCAGGTTACTTAGGGAACCGGGTTCTGCAGGCAAGTGGAAGTTAACAGCTGGATGGCTCAACTTTTGCACTGGTCGTTGGTTGGTCGGTTGAAGGCAGGAACAAATATACGCTTGGGTGTTCCAAAAAATGTTGTCAATCAGATTTACTTCAAACTCTATTAAACTCCTTTAGTTTCATGTTTCGGCTTTTCTCCTATGTTTTCAAACTTTGGCCCAGTGTTAGATCGGATTATAACTACAACTTTTGGCATTCTCTGAATGCATGTAATGTAAATGTAATGTCTTAGTTTATGGAATATCAATAAAAAGTTGGCCAAAGTATAAATCCTACGTGTGGTCTCAAATGGTAACACCAATCGATTACACCAGATTCATTACTAAAGAAACTACCACGGGACATTAAAAATACTCATGTAATAACCACTTGTTGCTCCTTTAAAAAAAAAATAACCATTTCCTGCTAACACAAGAATAATATTGGTGGCTATATGTCATTTCTTAACGTGGATGCTTATTTAAATCAACATAATCCTCATGAATCTCAATATCCAATCATAAGACAACCAATTCACCCTCATAACAAGGCCACCACATATATTTTTTTAAATGTCCTAACACATGATTTCCTATATGACAAAACTATCGAGGTGCAAATCATTGTCAGGGTGCATTGTATATTTTTATTATTGACAAACAAATTTCACAAACTAGCTCTAATTCATAGTGCATCATTGCTGAACAAAAGTATTATATTGTCATACCTTAATTGTTTATAGCAATTATATGTGGGCTTTCATTGGTAAATATTACTCATTTGTATAATAGTGGCCTAACCACACGGTCTTCATCATTACTTACTTATGGTTCTACCATTAATCTTATAGTAGTTTGTAATAAATCTGCACAATCGATACATATTAGCTGTTGTCAACCATATCTATCAACTGAGTATTAAGATAAAAGGTAAACGCTATTTTGAATTATAGACGTGTCACTACAAACATGTTAGAATTGTAGAGAGGTGTAAAAGAAACTACGGAACTGAAACACTTGATCAGATTAACAATTATAAAATTGTTACTTTTATCCAAAATTTCAAACTTTTGCCCAACTACATGTCACTCATTATGTGGCATTCTGTTACAATTCACAGCACAGTAGTTTGGTTCCGTAAATATGGTCTTTCAAAAGTTGTAGTGGAAAAATAGTTATATGTCCAACTACATGTCACTTAACATTTACGTACTGACTATGCAATAAATTATACTCATGCATAATCTATACTTTGAACTCAACTTCCATCCATCATGTGACTTCGAAGTATTAGGATATGAGATACCAAATATGAACATCATTTTGTTGTTACTGTTGACAACAACCTATAGGCAGACTTATTCATTGGATTTGCAGCAACATTCTGGAACCAGAACATTGTAAGTCAACTACACATAATAGTGTTGTCCAACCTTTGCAAAAAACTGTACTCATTAATGCATAATCTAGGCCAAATCTCGCTAACCATCCATTATGTCAGTTTGCATGGGTTACTCTAACCAATACATTAATGAAAGTCATGTTGTTGTGCAAGAAATCTCCGATTAATATCAACTGAGATCCCATATTCAACTACTCTCTCAGTTCACATTAATACTGTAACCATTACATCAGTGAAATTGATTTGGTTCTGCATGAAATCTCCGAATGTTGCTCAAACCATATCCCATATTCAAGTACCCTATCGATTCCCATTAATACTCTCAACTTATCATCAATGACAGTGATTTTCTTCTTAGTGAAATCTCCAAATAAAATCAAAATATATTATCAAATTAATGCGAACCTTTAAGTTGGAAGAAATATGAAGTTCGGAGCTACATGTGTTGCTTTCATGCAAGCTAAAATCAAAATCAATTAATTAAAGTCAGGTCATGGGCGGCTCCCTGTTATTAATGCCACCTCTATATCAATTATGATGACCACTAACTTTGGGCAACGTTAACTCCACAGATCTTAGTTGAAAGCATATCACATAGTATCACATAGTAGCAGAATGAGGATATGCGTAGGATCTATGCCCATTATTACCAAAATAAAAACGTGTATCACAGTATCTTTAATTACACATAGTAACAGAATAAGGACATGCGTAGGATCAATGCCCATTATTACCAAAACAAAAACGCGTATCACAATATCTTCAAAATATACTCGCAGGCGGCCCACATATGTCGTGTCTATGTGATACGCTTTCAATTAAGGTCGGCGTACTTACTAGCCCATAGTTAGTGTTCATCAGAATTAACATAGATGTCACATTAATAACAGCGAGCCTCTATATGTCATGTCTATTCACATTTAATTCTACACCAATACACTAAATAAAACTTCAGTAAGAAGACATCTAAAATACTCCAACGCTTATAGAATCAGCCAGATTGATGTGGGTTAGAACACATAAAAAATAATTGAGAGTAGAAATGTATAAGGGTCTGACAGAGGCAATTCTTAGGGGTGAAACGAATCCATCAACTGCAGGCCGGAGAATCATATTGCCATTAACTTTTCTAGGAGGAGCACGTTATATGTTTCAAAACTACCAGGATGCTATGGCAATTTGTGGTTGGGTTGGGTATCCCGACTTATTCATTACTTTCACCTGCAATCATAAGTGGCCAGAAATACGTGGATTCTTGACCAAGTATGGACTAAAGTCAGAAGACAGACCTGATTTAGTTTCTAGACTATTCAAAATTAAACTTAAATAACTGATAAAGGAGATTAAGAAAGGCGATATATTTGGTCTAGTTAAAGCAGGTAATGTTCACTTAATATTAGTTCGAAAGCTGTACTACACCACTTACAGTAATGACTGCACCACTCAACTATTTCTGTTCTTACTAATATCCTTTTTTTCTTATTTCCAGTAATCTACACTATTGAGTTTCAAAAGCGAGGATTACCACATGCTCACATACTGGTCTTCTTACATGCTGATTCTCGGTACGTACATCCTAATGATATAGACGACATCATTTCTATTAAGATCCCAGATAAACATAATGATTCTGAACTATTTTAAATAGTATCATCTCTTATGATCCATGGTCCATGCGGCAACCAAAATAAAAGATCACCATACATGCAAAATGGAAAATGTACAAAGTATTTCCCTAAAAAGTTTGTTCAACAAACAACTGTTGATGTTGATGGATATCTTGTTTATAAACGAAGCGATAATGGTGTGCACATTCAAAAGGGTAATTGTATTGTGGATAACAGATTTGTCGTCCCTTACAATCGTAATCTGCTATTGAAGTTCAATGCTCATATCAATGTTGAGTGGTGTAATCAGTCTCGAACCATCAAGTATCTTTTTAAGTATGTCAACAAAGGCCATGATCGAGTTACTGCAACTTTCTATAGTAGTGGTGAAAAAGACAAAGATGATCATCAGGTTGATGAAATAAAGATGTATTATGATTGTAGATATTTGTCATCATATGAAGCTGCTTGGCGAATATTTTATTTTGACATCAACCATAGACAACCATCAATTGAAAGGTTATTATTTCATTTGCCAGATGAGCAACATGTTCTTTTTGATGATGATGATTCTATTGATACGGTTGTCAACAAGCCACACATTGCCAAAACTAAGTTTCTTGCTTGGATGGATGCAAACAAAAAATACCCAGAAGCAAAAGGTCTAACTTATAATCAATTTCCATTGATGTTTGTTTAGGACGATGGTAAGCGACAATGGACTCTACGTCACAAAGGTGTATGTATTGGAAGACTTCATTTCATTCCTCCTGGAACTGGTGAGTTATATTACTTGAGAACTTTGCTTAATTATGTGAAGGGACCAGAAAGTTTTGCCGATATAAAAACGGTAAACAATATTGTCTATCCAACATATAAGGATGATTGCTACGCTATATGGGTTTGTTAGATGATGACAAAGAGTATATAGATGCAATTACATAGTCAAGCCAATGGGGAACAAGAAGTTTTTTACGGAGGCTTTTCGCAACTTTATTATTGTCAAACCAGTTATCTAAGCCATAATTTGTTTGGAATAATACATGGGAATATCTTAGCGATGATATATTGCATACGCAACGATCTTTACTTCAATTCCCAGGTATTATTCAATTATTGTAGCTAATGTTGTAACCTGTAATCTTAACTTCATCAATGCGATGGAAATGTTGTTAACATGTTTTCATATTGTTGGTTTGTCTTTTCTAAACATACTAATATATTGCTTTTCCTTTCGACAGATTTGGTATTGCCTCAAGAAGAGCTCAAAAGTTTTGCTTTGGCTGATATAGATTCATTATTACAAAGCAATAATAGGAGCTTGGGTGATTTTCATACAATGCCTCAACCAGACATGTCATTGATCTGTGAGCGACAAAATAGGCTGATCTATGATGAGTTAAATTATGATAGGGTATCTTTGGGGCAAGAACATATCCAATTGATGTCAACCATGACTTAGAGCAAAAAGCAATATATGACAAAATCATCAAACGAATTGCTGATAATCAACCTGGATTATTTTTCTTTATGGTTACGGTGGAACATGGAAGACTTATATATGGAGGGCTTTGTCAGCAGCATTGAGATCACAAGGATATATTGTGTTAATAGTGGCATCAAGTGGAATAGCTGCTTTGTTGATCCCAGGAGGAAGAACCGCACATTCAAGGTTTGCAATACCTATAAACATCGACGATGACTCGACATGCAATATAAAACAAGGAAGTCAATTGGCAGAGTTGATAATTAAGACAAAGCTCATCATTTGGGATGAAGCACCAATGACCCATAAGCATTGTTTTGAAGCAGTTGATAAAATGCTCAGAGATGTAATGCGGTTTTCTGATGATACGAATCTAAATCTTCCGTTTGGTGGAAGGGTTGTTGTTTTGGGCGGAGATTTCCGACAAATACTCCCAGTGATTCCAAAAGGTACTAGACAAGAAGTTGTTCATGCTACCATAAACTCATCATATCTTTGGAATTTTTGCGAGGTCCTGACACTTAGTACTAACATGAGACTACTTAGTGGCAGCTCAGATTTTGATGTGAAACAAAGAAAAGAATTTTCAGATTTGGTGCTGGGAATTAGTGATGGAACATATGGTGACGACAATGATATAGATATAACAGTTCAGATACCTGATGATCTACTCATAAAGTCCACTGGCGACTCAGTACCAACTATTGTTGATGCAGCATATCCATCATTCGTTCTTTCGAGATAGGGCAATATTGGCACCTAGGAATGACACAGTTGAAATCATAAATAATTACATGTTGTCAGTGATGCCTGGTGAAGAGAAGACATATTTTAGTTTGGATACTCCTTACTCAATAAATTCAGATACTGATACCCTAGATAATGTACACACTCCAGAGTTTCTAAACACAATCAATGCTTCTGGCCTACTAAATCACATTCTCAAACTCAAAGTGGGAGTCCCGGTAATATTATTGCGAAATATAGATCAATCTTCAGGATTGTGTAATGGAATTCAACTAATCATTACCAAAATGGGAAAATATATTGTTGAAGCCAATGTCATATCGGGAAGCAATATTGGTGACAGAGTTTATATACCTAGGTTGTCACTTATACCTTCAGATGTCAGAATACCATTCAAATTTCAACGAAGACAGTTTCCCCTCACAACTTCATTTGTAATGACTATTAATAAAAGTCAGGGGCAATCTTTAAAGCACGTTGGAGTATACCTTCCACAACCTGTCTTCTCACATGGACAACTATATGTCGCGATTTCAAGAGTTACATCCAGGAAAGGTTTGAAAATTCAGGTCACAGAGGATGAAGGGACTGACACAAACCAAACGTCAAACGTGGTACACAAAGAAGTCTTTCAAAATCTGTAACACATAAGGTTGAATAACTAAATTTGTTGTTTCCTTGCTAAAGTTTATTTATATCAATATCAGTTAAGGAACTATTTTCATGATCATTCAAATGTGTGTATGATTAATCACAAATAGAAACAAAATTTGTACATACATTTAGTATTTTGTACTAAAAATTAACTTACACAGAAGTAGCAATATAAGCTCCTAAATTGATAACACAATGCAACCGTACTATTCGTTGTTATGATTTTTTTTTTGAACCAAAAACCAACACCATCTATATTAAGGCCCAACTGCAAACCCCAAGTACTCCGACTGCAAACTCTGTGGATCAACTCGGTCCACTGAGGCTGTGATGCGGTACAGAGATGTGGGTTTCCACATAATCTTGTTACGCTGGGTTATAAAACTGATTCTAAGGCCCATCACATTATTTGTTGTTGTTACTAAGCCCAACCATTGACACACATTTACGCCAGAAAAAAAACACCTGTTCGTGTGATATCCATTCATTTCCCTTTTACTCTGATCAAGTTTTTACTCACAAGTTCATGGTAGTGCGAAAAGGGAATACATAGTGGTCGTTGTGTAGGGAACGTCGTCAATCACGCCGGAGAGTAAGTCATTCTCATTTATCAATATGATTTCCACTAATTTTGTCGACTTCATGTGATGGGATTATCTGATCTTCGTCAGTGAATTTGTTTTCACAGGGAAGATGAACAACAACGACATCATTCCGAAAACCAAACCACAAACTCACGGAGGAAATAAAATAGATGCGCCGCAAGGAAGCTTATTTAGAAGGAAACCGTTAGATGTTTTTCAACTGTGCATGTCAAATGGCAGGTTAGTTGTGTAGTTTTGATTCATATTTGGTCGAAATTGTTAAAGATTTAATCAACTACAAAACCTTTTTAAGTGTCGATATATTGAAACTATAAGTCAAACTTTTTATAGCAAAGATTTTGACTTGTTGAGTCATTTGAGGTCTGTCGTAAGTGTCACAACATTTGGGGTAATGTGGTAAACTTAACCATTTTAGAAAGCATAAAAGGAAGCCTTCTATGGTCCCAATGTCGTGTTTTGTCCCATTATAAAGTTTAAAGGTCATTATCAGTAGGATGTGCTAAACCAAATTATGACATCAACAAACAAAAAAACAATTTCTGAATGACCGTGTGATTTGAAAATTGATCTTATCTGTGTTGTACTGACAATATTTATTTAGTTCACCATTTGTGGATTCATATAATTCACATGTTGTTGGTTGCAATTATGTCAAAATAATTATTGTTTACATCATTGTTGTTTTATCATTGATGAATTTGTTTTCTGCCAACCATATGGTGAGGTGGAGTCATCTTTCGCTCGAACCTTCTTTCAAGAACTCGGACCAGTGTGGGTATTGATAGATTCACTTGGAAATCAACTCCAAGTCAGGTTCAACCGATCTCTAGAAAATCCACTACTAACTGATGGATGGCTGGAGGTCAGAGAAATGTATGCATTGAGTGGAAACCACAATGTGTTGCTTTGATATGTTGGAAGCAATATTTTCCATATAATAGTATACAACATCAATTTGGAACCAACATCATTCCCATTGCTCCATAGTCAATGTTCACGACGTCCAGTAGTTTCCTTTGAAGTTAGTCTGTCAAAACCAAAAGTAACTGCCAGTTACTTGGTTTGTTTCTAAACCTTTTTCATTCTATCATAATATAGGTGTTTATACTACATTTATAACTATCATGTAACCCACACTCAGGATTTACCCAAGGACATTGATGTACATGTAAGAAAGACAAGATTTACTACCCTACTGCTACGAGGTTCTTCTGGTGGCGAAACAATGTGTAAGTCACTGTTCCGAGATGAGCCAAACATGTTTACCAAGATTGGAAAGGGGTGAAAGACCTTCTGTAACAAAAATGAACTCAAAGTTGGGTACAAGATCAAATTGCAGTTTCACAATCTTAAGGTTAACAATGTCGTTTATGTCAACAGAGTTACTAGAGGTATAGTATACTTTCTATTATATATAACGTGTTGTAACATAGGAAAGTGGAAAGTATGATTTATTGTTTGAAATAATCTATTGTATTAGTTAACCTTATTTGTTGTTACCAATTTGTTTGTCGATGATAATGGATATACATAGTGTGTTGGTTGAAAGTACAGTGTACTGGTGTTTGTTAAATTATGTCTGTAATACTATTTATTGCTGTATACATTATCCATTACATGGTTTTAGTGTTACGAAGGAAAATAATGCAAAACAACTTCATATATGTAATAGAAAGTCTGATGTTATATTAGAAATTATTGTTGGACAACAACAAAGTTGTTCCGACACAGTATTTTCATGTTGGCACCATTTTTTTTATTCTTTTCCTTTAACTCTCTCAGTAATTTTTTTTGTCTTTGTTTTCCTATATTGAGTTGTGTTTCCTGTACACTTAACTTTATAAGGGATACATACTAGAATGAACTTGTGTTGTCTCAGTGTGTAGGGACATAACTTCCAAGTGATGGTACTTGAAGGGAAAGTGTACGATGGAGATGGTGAATACAGACTTGGTAAAGGAATCATGTGTTTCTAACAATGGCAGATGTTTGCAAGTACAGGGTTTTTTGAAATGAGTGTTTTAATATTCATGTTTTGTAGCCATGGTTCAGCTGTTTAGTATGTCTTATTACTATATGCTTATCGTCTTAATTTGAGTTGGTGGTGGACGGACCACATAAATATGCATTACAAACAGGATGGACAGTTTGTATGGAACCTTATAATGTTTATTAAGTAATTGGTAATTCATGTTTTGTAGTCTACAAAGAAGTATTCTAACACATGTAATATTTTGTCTTTCATTGCATACATTTGGGTTAATCATATGTTAAATTTTTCAACAACTAATTTTATTAACAAATTTCAAATAACACAAAATAGACAACCAGAACAAAACTATAAATATAATTTTGTTATCATTTTTTCATTTCTGAAAGAAGCATTAGTTTGTTGTTTCACACATGTGGTTGCTCAAAATATATGTTACAGGATTTTCTTTTCTTTTTGTGGAAGACTATTTTTAAGGTTCTTAAAATCAGACCATTTATCCGTCATAAAAAAAAATTGCCACCAGTTCCATATTTTATATAAATATAAGCCACACTTATGTCATGAAGGTCCATTATGTTATCATGAAAAAAAATTGTAAGGCCCATCATGCAAGCCCAATTACGAATGTCTAGCGAACCAGGATGCTAACATAGCTAGAAAAAGATAAAATATTGACGAATTTTAGTGACGGAAAAGTCATTTTTCGTCGCTAAATCTTTGGTCGCAAAGTTTTGTGACAGATATAATTTTAATTTCTTAATTCTCGTAATTCCTGTTCATGTTGACATAAAATATTTTGGAATCTTGTAAGTGATCTGGTTATTCTTTCTATTTCTTCATTATCCTTTTTTTGTTATAAAATAATCTAACCTTTTACATAATAATTCTACAATATTTCTATTTTCTTTAATTAATTCCATAAGCTCATTAGTTCGTAATTCTTTTCTAGATCTGGTTGAACTCATTTTCTAATCTATTTATTTTCTGTTCTTGTGCTAAAATTCTATTTCTAATTTCTTGCCAATTTATTCTATTAGGATCCCTAACAAAATCATCTATAGTTCTATAAAGTCTCTCTACTTCTATCTTTTCTCGTCTTATTTTTTCTCTAATTATAGTTCTTTTATATTCTTTTATTTCTTCTAATGTTACTCCATACTCATCCATAAAACCAGAATATGTCATCAAAGAATCTCAATAAATCAACCATTCTACTTATATATACTAATTCCTGTCCTAACAGATATCCATATTTATCTATTATTCTCATTTTAACATCTTTGGGTAATTTTATTTTCTGAATTTTTCTTAACTTTCTGCAGAAAAATTCATCTACATAATAAATTCCCATATTATTATTTATTTTCATTACTACGTGTAATCCTTTATTAGTTTTAATAAGTCTAGATGAATTTCTCATTTTTTTCTATTTTCGCAGGCTAGTTACCTGCTCTGATACCATAAATAATTCAACACACAGATACATCAATAACATCAATAAATTCAACTACTTCAACACACAGATACATCAATAAATTCAACTCGATAAATAAATTCAATAGTAACATGCATTAATTCAACCATAATTTCAACTGAAGCCACTACTAGAATGCAACTATTTAGAGTTGAAAACGTAGCGTAGGCCCCGACTCCGACGCTAATAGCGTCGACGTAGCGTCGGCCAAGCCCACGCTAAGAGGCTGAACTCCTTTTTATAAATTTTTAATTTGTTTTTAATTTTGTTAAAACTATAGCGTCGGAGACTCCGATGCTAATCCCTTTAATTAAACATCATTCATTTCGTTCTCTTTGTTCCTTCTTTCCTTTGTCTTATTTTCTTCTTTTCTTCGCCGCCTGTGCCCCCTCTCTGCTGCGCCGACCCTTCGTCCTCCCTCTTGGGGTCTCTGTCACATCTTTATCAAAACCCCAACCCCTTTGCCTCTCTTCCTCAGTTGATTGGAAAACACTTGATTTTCTTGGTTTCTCTCTCTCCTATCTCTTCGTCTTCTCCATCTCAATTTCCCCCTCGGCCACCCCTCCCTGCTGCGAGCAGCGGCGCTGAGCCACTGCGTGGCCTTCACGTGGAGACCTTTGGTATCTTTTCTATCTTTGTCTCAACTATTGTTTTCTCTTGCTCGTTATCGGTTTCTCTTTTCTCGGTTGTCGGCCACGCCACTCGCTGCACCTCCATCGTCATCACTTCACTATCGCACTCGCCTCTTTCACCCATGGAACTAAAATATAATTAAGCCATTTTTTATTCGAGCTCTCATGCTGCTACCGCTATGGTTCTCGTTCCTTTTCGTTGTGTGCCCTAGAAAGGTTTGCATCTGCTTCTTCACAATCTTTGCTGATCGTTTGAATCGTTTTCAATTTTCGATTTTTGATTCTCAGTTGCATAATTTCCTTCTCTCAATTCAATCGTTTTCATTTTCTATTCGATGAGTGAAATTGATGCATTTTTTTGTTAGGGTTCGTATTGATCTATCTTTCATGCCTTGGAATTTCTGGATTTTCTGATTCTATTTTTGTATATATCTGGATACATTGAATTCAGTTTGATAAATACATTGAAATAATGCAACGATGGGATGCTTAACCATGAGATTCTTGCAGCGGGTGAGGTGTTGGGAGTACCGTCGGCAGCCTTCCATTGTCCGTGTTACGAGGCCTACTCGCCCAGTCAAGGCTCGCCGCTTGGGTTACAAGGATAAGGTGTAAAGAATCGTATGTTTATATGAAGTGATTTAAGAGGTTAATTTTCTATGAAGTATATGACAAAGAATCGGTTTTTGTTTTTATTCAAACAACTAAGTTGTCTAAAACTTGGCAATGCTTGTGTCAGGCAACAATAGTAGTGGGGGTCACTTGCTCAAGGCAATTACAATAGAGCACTTCATCTTGAGGCTTCCTTATCACCTGAATTTTGTAAGTGCTTAATTTACTCCTTGCTCGTGCTTTTAGGCGTTATAGTTTTTCTAATATTCCTTGTCATGCTTTGTAGACTACAATTCATCCCTTGATTATGATCTTTGCTTCCTGCGACAGACTTGCCCAAAAGCTGCAAATTATTAATGTTACATGCTGGACTTTCTTTCTTAATGTGAATAAATTCATAAATCTATGTTTTTCCTCGGTTGGTTGAACTTGAATTGATGGAACAAATATGATTTTATTTTATGAAGGTGAGGGTGTACACAGCATCACAAATTGATAATGAGTTAGAAGCAGCAAAGAGAGATTATTTACAAAAACAAACAAGTTAATAATTCCAAAGTTACTTGACTGGTATTTACTTGATACTTGATATGTTTGTATATACGACTTAATTCTAACTTTTTGTATTCTCGCTCGCTCTGCCGCCAACTCCGTCGTCCAAAGCTAAAGGTACAGTTGGTACTGTCAGAAAGAGTTCGAAGTTGTGTGTCGGTGCAAGATGGATGAGATCAATGGGAATGATGCTCTTCCAAATAACAAGCCGTCCACCGAACAGGTACAAACTCAGCGAGTTATATGGTCCATTCAACTTGTGTTTCTATGTTCCTATATTGTGCAATGATTAATTGATAGTTATGACTTCTAAACCAAACCTTTAATCAGAATTCAAGAAAAAGTGAGGATGTCTTGGATTGAATCTGGCTGAATCAACTAACTACTAAGCTTCTGGACTCTGCCAATTGAGAATTAGGGATTATCCTTTGTTTCCGTCAATTTCAGTGATTGTCATAATTGGATTTTAATGTTTTTTTTAAGCAAGGGTTTTAATGTTCTAGCATAGTTTTGTTTCACTTTATTAAGGATAAGATAGAGCGTGCTTCTTATTCCCCACATTGCTTTGCAGGACATTACTGATGAGCTTGACCTGAAAATAAAGAAGTATCTCAGAGGAGAAGGTGCTAATTTGGAGGTATAAAGTGTTGAGCTTACGAAAATTGAAACGATGGTACTCGGTAACATTGTCTTTTAATTTTAATTTGTGAACCATGATTTGCAGGCTTTAAAGGATAAAAAGCTAAAGAGTCAGTTAGCTGCTAGAGAAGAATTATATGGGAAATCATGAAAAGTCATTGCCAAGGCTGAGAAGGTTAGTAATTGTTAATGTGGCTTTCTTGTTTGCTTAACCGAACTAATTTTTAGTTTTATTTCATACTAACACATCATGCATAATTGAATTATTCTGAAGTTTTTCTGTGGGTGTGGCTGACAATCTAAGCCCTTTGCAAAATGATTGATGTGGTATAATTCGTTGCATATTTCAATTGAAGCTGTGGTTTATAATTGAAGCTGTGGTTTTACTTCATGGTGGGTTATACTTGAGCCTGGCCAAGCCAAATTTTTGGTGGCATGGCTTTACTTGATGAATAAATGAGTTGAAATTTAAGCTGAAAACTGGTACAAAAAGAATTTAATTTAACTCGACTTATGTGCAAGATCAAATCAATATAATTTAAGGATAATTTAGTCTAACAAATTTGTTAACTAAGATTTTAGGGTGTGGCCAACATGGTTGTTTTTTTAGTCAAATGCCATTCCTACCCTTATTAAGCTTCATTTGTTTAACTTGAGCTTGGACTTATAGTTGAGTAGTGTCTATTATCCCAAATTCGATCTTTATATTTGTATCCCAATTTCATAAACTGCACGGTCTACATAATCATATTGGATATAATTTCATTGGTTAGTAGGTTATTTTTGTTCATCGTTTGTGCTTGAATGACTGTCAACCATATCAGGATCTAACACACTTCAAATTTTTTGTTTAATCCATCAAGAGAAGATCTTCTGTCAACCATATCAGGATCTAACACACTTCAAAATTTTTGTTAAATCCATCAGGAGAAGATCTTATGTAGAGTTTCCTTCGAAGAGCAGATTAATGTGGTCCTCCTTCCCTGCAAGCATCACATTCTTTGCAGGCTAATACACTACTATCACTACACTGTAAGCATAATTCAATTACTTTTTCTATAATGCAATACTGGAGCAAGAATATTGTGGCAATATCACCTTTTAACGAGGAAACTTCTAGCCATGTGCTATTTTCAAAAAAAAATCTATTTATTAAATTGTATTCTAGTATTTAATATTAATATGGTGTTACATCAGGGACTTGTGCTTTCTTTTTTTGTCACTCTTGTTTGACTTCTGATGCGGATAACAACACTTGCTACCAAAAATGTAAGAAGTGCCCTATCTGCCGCAGCACCATTGAAGAAAGGATGCCTGTATATGATGTGTAAATAGTAAACTGAGTTCACTGTAAGATATATAGGTATCTCACTCACCATACAACTTGTTTTTTTTAGATGACGCAAGCACTGAGAATTGTCAATTTCTGTCCATAGATTTGATGAAAGTTGTACATAATTTCAAACATTCAATTCAAGTACCTCCCCCCCCCCCAAATTAGTGCATTCCTGTATTGCTGATAGGTGCTTTGTCATTTTGAATTTTGGTATGTAGACCATGCAATATGATTGTTGGACTCCATAGGAACTAAGAATATCGTGCAGTTTAAGAATTATATCCAATATGATTGTGTAGACCATGCAGTTTAAGGATACCATACAATATGATTGTGGAGATGATTTTGATGTCTAAATTCTGTATTTAATTGATTTATGTGACTAGTGGCAGGGATAGGATTAGTAGAGGAATAATGGTTGCAGAAATTGAACAATATATTTATTATTGCACGTTATGTAAGACCAAATGGAATCAATAGAGGATCAGGAAGTTGAGACTAATTTTTTTTTTAAATCAGGTTACTAGCGTGGGTTATCGGCCGACGCTAAAATTAGCGTGGGACATTTTCTTGGGACTGGCCAACAACAATTAGCGTCGGTCCCTCCATTAGTGTCGGTGTTAGCGTCGGTTAAGCCGATGCTAATTAGCGTCGGCCTCCAGATAGCGGACACTAAAAGTTAGCTTCGAGCGTTTTAATGTCGGCCACGACGCCGACACTAGGCCGACGCTAATCGTGATTTAGCGTGGGCTTTTCACAATTAGCGTCGGCTTTTGGCCTACGCTAAAAAGCAACATTCTAGTAGTGAGCATTAATTCAGTCTTGCCAAAATAAATTCAACTGAAGCATGTATTAATTCAACTCAACTATAATATGCATAATAAATGCATATCATGCACATGGTATACATAATAAATTTTCAATCGATGCATATATGAAGTAACTGAAACATACATAAGGCATACATAATAAAACATATATAATCCCATATAATTTCCAAATAAATTGTGAGTAAATCTTAAAATTTCTAATCATCATATAGGAACCAATCATCTATGTCAAATTCTTCTAATGGTCCATCTAAATATATTTCTGGATAATTATTATCAGGTAACATAAATTCTTCCCACCATATAGCATCCATAATTTCATTATTATATACTATCCACTTTGCACATAGTTTTCCATAATCTTTGCATATTATTCTTTTTATTTCGTTTGGTAAATTTAACTGCCATATGCATCTTATTTTTTCATAAAAATCCCTATCTTCATCTTCAATTCTACTTGAGTATATAATGCTAGATCTTTCATTTAACTTCACTTCTATTTCCATAATTCCCTGATTTACGGAAAAAGTAGCTGTATTCATAATCTATTTTTTAGATATAACTCTAAATCTTTCACTTGATTTGCTAGCTTATTTATTTCACTATCTTCATTTCTAACCTTTTCTGGTTCTGAAAGCATAATTGGTCTTTCTATTTTTGTACTATATTTCTCTATCATATTTTTATAATCCTTATTTTCTACTGAATCAATATCGATATATTTCAGTTGCAATTTTTCTGGTAAATCTTCTATATTATTTTTTCTTGGCATATATATTCTTCCTATATCCATAAATAATTCAGGTAAATTTATTTTATTATTATGTCTAAATTCTATACTATGATGAGAATTGCTAAGTGCAAAACTAACACAATAAGTAATTGAAAATACTTTTTCTCCTGGTCTCATTAAATCTTTTCTGGCAAACTTATATGTAAGAGCCAAAGTTCTATCTAATCTTTTGGTATTTAGTGGGACTCCTATATTTGGAAAAACTTCAAACTTCACTTTTGTATATGCTAAGTTTGCGTCCATAATTCCTAAAATAGAATCATATTTATATGTGATCCTATCATCCATCAGAATAATTTTAATTGGTGAATTAGTTCCATCAGCATAAGTTGCTTTTAGCAAAATCTGTACTGCTCCTATATGAATATATCCTATTTTCTTTCTATGCTCCTTGTTTTTAATTGTTCTCATGACATTATTAATATCTCTAGCAGTAATTAATTGTAAACTTGTATTTCCATCAGTATCTTCAATATTAATAGTTGTCTCTACAGCTGATTTACCAAAATAAAGAATATTTTCTCTTTTATTAAAAACATTTATTGCCGATTTTAATTTTTCCTTTTTTGTTGACCCTTTAATATTATATCCTTCAGGAAGATCTATATTTTCTTTTTGTATTTCTTTAAATTTATCTCTATTTAAGACTATAGTAGAAGAATAATTTCCTGCTTCTTCATGAACTTCTAAGTTTTCTATATCCTTATATTTAGTTATATCTAAATTTTTTGACGTAGAAGCCATATTTAGAAATAATATAATTTTCCAAGATAGATACTAAATAATATAATTAATTCTAGACTCAAACATATGTTTATCATATTTAGAGATGTGATTTTGAATATACCTGAGTGAGATCCATGCTTTTAAAGTGCCCACTTTGCTTCCGCTTGTTAATTGATGATATGGTTGGAAATATGTGAAGAGAGTATTTCTGGAAACTGAAAATATTTCTGAAGTATATAGAGAAAACTGGATATTTTTATTAATATTTCACAAGGATAGATACATAGGTGTTACCACTCTCAAGGCAACGACTCAAATCTACAAAGATATGAGCACAACTTCCTATTCGGAGAAGGAAGATAAAAGTCTCTAACGAGAACTTTCTCACTGGATTTCCTCTCCCTCAGCTACATGCTTCAACCTTCTATTTATAATACACAAAGTTTACTCCTACTGACTAAAGAAGCTACTACACACTACTATAGCATTTTCTACACACTCCTATACGTGGCTCCTTTATTTTTCTTCTGCCACTTTTACTTTTCTTAGCATTTAATGCTCTTTTACAACAACATACTACTGACACATACTATTAGCCACACCTAATAAATTTGTTTTTATATGTGGCTAACACTAACAATTACGTAGCGGGTTTTTTATGACACGTACCCACTATGACACATAACATGTAGACTATTTACATGATATTTTGGTCTTGTTGCCCTTACATAATTATTCTATGACATCATGTCTTACATCACTCTTCTATAATTGCTTCACATGATTCTTCCGAGAAGGCTTGGTCAGCAACTCCTGAAGATTCTGGCTTATCTTCAATTTTGTCTTCTTCTGGCTTTATTTTTTCTTTTTCATTATAGCATAATTCACAGGCGTGATCCTGATAAACTTTGATAATTTCACACAGCTTCTTTTTGACAACTGGCGAATAGTTGATATTTGGTCCCAATAGAGTCAAAAATGGGGATTCAAAATTTATTATTCTGTCAAACTCTTCCTTCTTAATCGGGCGCCTAATTTTGGATGTGATTATTGTGCTGGGTCCTTTGTAATTGACCTTCAGAGGCGTATCTCCACGAACCTTTTGGGTTTGCTCAAATATATAGGATAGCTGATTTGCGATAATTGTTGTATATTCCTCCTCATTGTATGGTATTTCTGGCGGCTTATCCATGTATGGGAATGTACCATTGCAAATTCCTATGCTGATAAAATGCTTGGCGACCTGCATTGATTCGAACTCTGGATAACTTGAATACATCTTCATAAATATTGGCCGATCTCGAGCAACTGTTTGCTTATAGAACTTCACGGCTTCTTTAATTCCTGTTGGGAAAAACTGTAATTCTTGAAGATCATTAGATAGATAAATGCATTCAATTAATCCGAACTGGAAATAATTGAATACTCTAATGGCTGGGCATCCCGGGGTAATTACTGCTTTTACTCCATATTTTCCTCTGTTCAGAACGTAGAAGTTATATATCTTTGTTTCCTCGTTCCAATTGAATAATTCAGAGATAGACTTGTTGAAATTTTCCTGAGAGAAACGAACCATTGCTTCGTGTTCCTCCCTTGTTATAATTGGAAGTGAATTGAGGCTCTGCTTATTTGGAATAAAAGTTCTGGCATCCTTCATTAAACCTGTTTTAGGTTTGGTATTTACTGGTCCGGCTGGTACTGGTCCAGGAAAACTTGTGTTTGGTCGAAAACCAATATTTTTCTGGCTTTTTTGTTTTAGGGCTTCCCTTTTGTTAAATTCATCCAAGTTGGCCTTTGCTTCTTCATATGTCTTGAATGATTCTTGAAGTACATTAGGGATTCCATTTATATGAACGGCTGCTTTATGCCATGCATCATAAATTCCCGGCATTGGGCCATTGAACACAACCCAATATTTCTTTGGCTGTACTTCTTGAGGCTCATCTTCTTCTTCTCCAAGTTGAAGACTGAGTAATTTGAGATCTGCTTTTAATAATTCCAGCTCCTTTTCTTTCTGCTTTATTTGGGCCTGCTTTATTTCTTTCTCTTTTTTCAGCTGCTCGCGTTCCATTCTCTGCTTAGAATGTCTGCTAGCACGTTCTTGTTTCCTGCAATATGGACTACTTTATAATCGTAGTGATTTAGCTCTATCTGCCATCTGATAAGTCTTCTTTGCTTGTGGCTTTCCTTAATGTTTAAATTTTTGAATCATGTAACATATGTAGAGTCAGTTCTTACCAAGAATTCTTGGTGCATTAGGTATATCTGATGCTTTCTTAGCATTCTTATTAATGCTAAGGTTTCCTTTTCATGAATTGGATAATTTAGCTCATGATCATGAAATGAGCCTGACATATATCTACAGAGTAACTCTGTTTTTGGTTTATTTACTGGTTTGGCTTTCATACAGCCTCCCCAAGTTATATCGGACGCATCAGTCTCGATAATTATATAATCCTCTTCACGAGGGTGGTATAATTCGGGCAGATTTTTGCACAACAGTTTTAGTCTTTCAACAATTGCAGTGTCTTCCTCTGTCCACTTCCACTCTGCGTCTTTCTTGAGTTTAAGCTGCAAAAAGTCTTCTTTCTTCTGCAAGATCTTTTATAAATCCTTCATTTGAAATATATGTTAGTAATCCAAGAAACCTTTGTAATTCCTTAACATTCTTTATTTCAGAAGGCAATTCATGTAATTTTGTTAGGACATGTTTCTGCATAACAATATTTCCTCCATCTATTTCAAGACCGAGATAATCTATTCTTTTTTGTCCAAGGACAACTTTTTTCTTACTTAAGATAACTCCTTGTTCTAAACATCTTTCTAAAACTTTCTTAACATATTTAAAATGATCCAATAAATCATCCTTATCAGTAAAAATAAGAATGTCATCAATATAAATAACACAGAAGTCTTTAAAATCTCTTAATACATTGTCCATTCTACGTTGGAAAATACCTGGTGCTTGCTTTAAACCCATTGGTAATACATTCCATTCATATTGTCCATGAGGACAACTAAATGCTGTTAAGGGTTTACTATCCTCATCAAGCCTTAATTGATAAAACCAGTTACAATCAAGACTACTAAATAATTTCTTTCCACGAACTAATTCAATTATATGATCCTTTCTAGGAATAAAATATGCATCACCTTCTAAAGCTTTATTCATAGCTTTATAATTGATCACCATTCTTCTCTTACCTCTTTTCTGCTCATTATGATTGTCTACATAAAAAGTCAAAAGTGTAATGCTTACTTTTTGATGGTCGAATTAATCCTAAATCTAACCATTTCTTTATATCTTCCTCAAATTCATCTCTATCTTGTTTAGTATAAAACATAGGCTTACACTTAATTTCCTTGCTAGGATCTTTTAACCTAAGAGAAATTAACTCCTGATTTTTATTATTGATTTTAGGATCAAGTGGATTCTCACTACATACTTTATCTAAAAGCTCTTCTATTTCCTGGGGAATTGGAAATTCTTTTTGGCCTAATACATATATTTTATTCTCAAAAAGCTCTAAAATTTTTGTCATTTTATTATATATATCACCACGTTTTTGCGCGTGAAACTCTGATTTATATTTTGTAGCTTTATTTTGAGATTCATGAACTATAGGAATCGATATAAGATTTCTCTTTTGCTTTCCTGCTATATAGGGTGTCTTTATTTGAATAAATCTCTTATATTGGCAAAAGGGTGCATATAATCGTAAGAAATTATTTCCTGATATTAGATCTAAACCTGATTCTTGTTGATATATAGTAGGTATAACAAATATATAATTTTCTATATATGCTATAGTTTTTCTAACAACCTTGCTAATGACCTTAGTAGAACCATCAGCAATCTGAACTTTCAAAGGATTATCTAAATTAATCCAATTATCTTTAGGAAACAAATATTTTGTTGCTAAACAAATACTTGCTCCACTATCTATATAGGCTTCCGTAGCATACCTAATCTTATTTATTTCTATTTCTATTCTAATATATGTGCTATTCAGATTCACTTTCTGAAGTTGCTCCATTATCACTAGATTCCGTACTATACTCATATATTTCTTCATCTGAGCTAAATTCTTCTTCTACTGGTTCATAATTATTTTTAAGAGCTAAATTAATTAACTTAACCTTTTCTTCTTTCTTACCTTTTTTAGGACACTCATTAGCATAATGTCCTTCTTCTTTACATAACCAACATGTACACTTCTTTTTTCCTTCAGGGCAATATTTCCTAGGGATCTTATTTGGGTTTCTCCTTTTAAAGTATCTGTTTTTCCTATATGATTCTTTTCTAGGATAAGATCTCCGAAATTTATATTTCTTTCCCTTCTTAAAAATTTTCTTTTTTCTATATGGTTTCCTAGAATCATCACATCCCCATTGGTTTGGAAGGTCTATATTTGGGTTCTTACAACAAATTCCTTTGTTATGTCTAATGGACTTCCTAATTTGCTTTTGCTGGCATTCACTAGCTAATAATTCATAAACAGTCGAAATAATTCCTCCTAAGGTATCTGCAACTTCAAGTCTCCTTTGTTGCCATAATTCTTTAACCTTCTCATTTATCGGGAAATGTAATTTATTAATAAATGTATTCTTATATATCTCTTTAGACTGTTTATCCAATTGATAATAATATTTTTGGAACTCACAAGTAAATTCTTCAAAGTAACACATATTACATATATTCATATTATCTAGATGTAGCAATGCCTTCTCATGCCTTGTTCTATCTAATTCTGCTTGTCTATATTCATTATCAAAACCAACAAACTCTTTATATATTATTTTAGTAATTTTTTGTATTATATCGGTATTTTTCTTGACACCACCCATTATACGCTGCCACTCAAATGCTCAAACATTATTTAGCATTTTTTGTACATTTCCTGATGTCTTATATAAGACTAAATTTAGTACTGCATCAAAATCTATAGTTTTTAAATATTCATCTGTTTGGAGAATCAGACTTATTTCATTTGTCCATTCATTTATTAATTCTTCCTTATTTATAGCACAGTCTAGGTTTAAAATATTTCTATACCTAAGTATTTCTACCTTTGGCTTATAATCTGATGGATACTTTTCCCATTTTCCTTTCTTTCTATAATATCCACGTCTACCCATAAATGGTTCATCATAAGATTTCCAAGATTGATCATTGAAAAAGGTACCCCAAGTCCTTTTTCTTTGGTAATTTGGTTGTCTACTTTCTCCTTGGTTACTGCTTTCTTCTTTCATATCTACTCTTATATGTTCTTCATCCTCATCTTCATATCCTAAGATGACTTCTTCTAAATCATTTTCCTCTTCCTGATCATTATTTATTTTATATATTTTTGTGCTACTAATTTCATCCTTTAATATTTTTAATTCATTCATAAGTCTACTTATTTCTTCTATTTCTGTTGCATTTTTTATATCCTCTTGATATTCTCTAACTAATTCTTCCATAATCCTGGTGGATAAACTAAAGTTCCGCTCTCTTTCTTTACTAATTTTCTATCACCAAGAAAATTCTCTAAATCCTGTATAGTTATATATCTATTATTTTCTTCTTTTTTTAAAAGATTTTCTAATTGCTGAAGAACCTCTCTAATTCTATTAATGTCTCGATTATCATCAATATTTATATTTTATAATGTATCCTGTATATTATTTATAGTATTTCTACCATTTTGGAAATTATTTAAAGTATAATTTACAATTTTATTAATTTTTTCTAACAATAAGAGCATATTTCTATTGATTTCTTCTAGTGTTTTATTTAATTCCCTGTATTTTAATTCCATTTCCTCGGATATTGTCATTTTATTATTTTTCCCTCTATTTCCGTCGCTATTTTAAGTTTTTCCAGTAGTGTAAAACCCGCATGCATACAAGCGCATCAACAGGTATATTTATATCACCGAAAAGAAAATAAATACAATACAAACTTCTAGAAGGTAAGATATTTCCAACTTCCTTTCAATGCCTTTTTGGTTGGTCCAAGCCTTTGAGTATCGAGATTCAAAGAAACTTCGCGTTCCAATTTTTGGAACCAGACCATCCTAAACAAGTCCCTAACTTACTCTACCATAAAAGGGGACGACATAGTTGGAGGCTCTTCATCTATGAACCATCTGTGCTGCAAGTCAGAGATTGAGTAACCAGGTAAATGTGAAAATTTGTTTACTTTGTTTCACTTTGCTGCATTTGGCTTGAAGAGTGTTTTTCTAGGAGATCTGGAAAATGACAACCATATATGTCTAAAGATCCAACCATCTCTGATATCAACAATAAGAAAAGAAAACAAAAATAATAAAAGAAATACATTCAAAGTAAACAACTTCTGGTAGTGTAACAATACATGCATTTTTTTCACACAAGTAACTTCCTATCTCTTTGGGTTTGTTGACAACATACCACCCTTCGCAACAGATTATGCGTTGTACGTAACATATGGCTAACAACTCAACCAGTCCCATTTACCGAATTCTTCAAATATACTCAGTTGCATTTTTTCGGTACATATATTCAGTTGCCTTTTCTAATTATTTTGTGAAATACTCATTATGATATCATTTGATGGTTTTACACGTCACAAGTTGTTAACTTCACTAACAGGCTTATTCTGCATTATATAGAAAACCAACCTTAGTGAAGATGAACCCCAACAACTTATCATACGGACAGAAAAGTCGGCTACTTTTCAGAAACACCAAAGGATGTTTCCTCACAGTGCATGTGATGACACATGTATACCTCTAAATTTGTAAAAGTATTATTCAATTGTTAAGTCATTGTTTGCTATGCATACAGGGTCCCTTTAAACTTGAGGAAAATTTAGTTGGTAGGCCTGCAGTCCCTACAAAAAGTTGTTTGGTCAGGTATTTCCATCTTTATTAGCATGGTTCTTTTATAGTAACTGTGTTAGAATACTTTATTACATATTGAAGACAAATATACTTTATGAATTTGGCATGTTCTGTCATCGAACGTAAATTGTAAGTCTAAGCCCCATGTAGAATATATGATAAAATGTAGTCACTATGTCATAAGCATGGTGGGACCACAGGGTTCTGTTAGGTACCAGAGTATCGGAATGGTGTCACACAACTAAAATAAGAGACGAGAAAATAAGGAAATGAACACACAAAATTTACGTGGAAAACCCTCAACAAATAAGGGAAAAACCACGGGGCAAGACCAGAAGAATTTTACTATGTGGGAAAATATTACAAGAATACCTCTCACAAAATACCTCACAAATACTCTCACAATACTCTTGTTGAGTATAAGAAATAATAAAAGAGGAAGAAGAGAAATGTTTGGGATGATTATAAAAGCATTACTAAGCCTCCTTATATAGGCTCCAAAGCCTTCACCAAAGCAAGACCCCACCGATGTGGGACTTGGCAGAACATTCTCCCACTTGAAGATTTTGATTGAGTCAATCATATCTTCACACCACTCTTTCTGCCTTGCCATTCAATGTCGCTTACGTTTCTGATAGGCCATAGGAGGATCGACACCAAATAAACTTGTCGGCATTGATTGGCTTCACATCACATCTGCTAGGTTATCTTTGGTGTGAATCTTTTGCATATCCACGGTTCCTTTCTCTACCACTTCACGAACAAAGTGATATGGGTATCTATATGCTTTGTCCTGGAATGAAAAGCTGGATTCCTTGCAATGTGCAAGGCACTGACCGCCACAATACACACGAATCATCTGCTGTTTGCTTGTGCCCGAAGTTCCTCCATTAAACCTTTAATCCAGATAGCTTCCTTGCAAGCCTGGTAGCCGCCATGTACTCGACCTCAGTAGTAGACAAAGCTACAACAACAGAATTTAGATAACCAGCTCACCGCTCCCCGCAATTGTGAATACATACCCGGTAGTGGATTTCCTTTTATCAAGATCACCCGCAAAATCAATCAACATAACCCCGACAATGAATTTTGATCCTCCATAACATAATGCAACATCCGAGGTTCCTTTGATGTATCTAAGGATCCTCTTAACAATATTCCAATGCTCTACCTGGATTTGCCATAAACCGACTAACCGCTCCCATCGCTTGTGCAATGTCCGTCTGGTACATATCATGGCATACATAAGGCTTCCCACCGCCGATGCATACTGCATCGAGACATTTCCATCCTCTCCGCTTCATTGCTAGGACTCATACCGAGGATAATTTAAAATTGACAGAAGCGGGTAGAAATTGGTTTACAAGCTGGCATGTTGGCGCCGTCCACGACCTTCCTTAGTTAGTTCGTTTGAGAAAGCCAACTCTTCCTAACATTTCTGCCTCGGTGAATTTGCATCCCTAAAATCTTGTTTGCGGGTCCCAAGTCCTTCATATCAAACTCCCTAGCCAATCGTGCCTTTAATTCCTGGATTCGATCTTTGTCAGCCTACCACCAACATGTCATCCACATACAACAAAGAAATGATGAAATCATTATCATCAAACCTCTTGTAGTAATGCATAATGGTCTCAACTCACCGTTGTAACTAAGGCTAATTATGAAGGAATCAAATCTCTTGTACCAACATCTGGGCGCCTGCTTTAGACCGTACAGAGATTTGGTCAACCTACAAACCAAGTTTTCTTTTCCTTGTTCTTTAAAGCCTTCTGGTTGGAGCATATAAATTTCTTCTTCAAGCTCTCCATGAAGAAAAGCGCCTTACATCCAACTGCTCAAGATGTAAATCAAATGCAAGACACATTGCCAACACTACCCTCGATAGTAGTAAGTCCGACAACCGGAGAAAATATCTCGCCAAAGTCTATCCCTTCTTCGAGCATAACCTTTGACTACAAGTCCGCACGATACCGTTCCACTTGATCATTGCCGTCTCGTTTAATTTTGAACACCCATTTGTTCCCGATGGCTTTCCGACCCTTTGGAAGTTCAACAAGTTCCCAAGTCTTATTTCTATGTAGGGCTTCCATTTCTTCCTGCATTGCTGTCATCCATTGAGAAGCATCTCAATCGCTCAACGCTTCTTGAAGAGCCGATGGTTCACCTTCTTCTGGCCAAAAGACGGTATGCATCATGGCAGCCATAACATAGTCCGAGTGCCATGATGGTGCCGTTATCCGACGTGTTGATCGTCGAACTCCTTAATCATTGACCTCATCCGGTTCTTGTTCTATGTGCTCGTTCGCTCGTAAGAATCATCTTCTTGAGTCTTTCTCTCCAACCGCACTATAGCAGCCTCCTTGGAAGTCTTTGTCATTTTTACGCTCACTTTGCGGTTCATTTTCTGCAAAGACTACATCTCTGCTAACAATAAGCTTATGGGTAGTGGGGTCCCACAAGCGATACCCTTGACATTGTCAAAGATAACCCAAGAATATACATTTTCTCGGATTTTGGATCCAATTTTGTTCTTTCTTGGGAGTTGTACATTACGTCACGCAGGACATCCAAACACATGTAAAGAAGAATAATCTACCGCTTTCCTTTCCACATCTCCATTGGTGACTTCAAACCAATCGCCGTTGATGGCGATCGATTTATCACGTAATGTGCGCTTTGATCGCCGCCAAAAAGATTTGGCGATCCCGATGTTCTCAAAGATAGCTCTTGTTCTTTCTAGGAGAGTCCTGTTCATCCGCTCTGCTACACCATTCTCGAGGTGTATGTGCAACAATGAATTGTCTCGTAATACCCTCTTGCTTGCGTAATGATAGAAAGTTACCATCTACATATTCTCCTCCATTTTCTCGTCCTCAAGCACTTGATTTTCTTCCCGCTCAAGCTCTACTTGTGCTTTGAACTCCTTGAATACCGGAAACACATCTCGACTTCTTCTTGATTGGGTACACCCACAATCTCCTGGAGTAGTCATCAATGAATGATACAAAATACTTTGCTCCCCATGGATGTTTCCTGAGACTCCCACACATCGTAATGTATCAAGTCTAGTATGCGTTTGCTTCGTAGCTACTTTTGCAAATTTCAATCTATGTCGCTTACTTGTCACACAAGACTCACGGCGGTAAAGTTACCGCCTTGAGCCCGGTAAAAGATTGCGCTCCGCAAGAACTTTCAAGCCACGCTCGACATATGGCCTAGCCTGCGATGCCACATCATCGTTGATTCTTCATGGCTCGGCCGATGCAACCGATGCATCCGCCTCTTTGCAACGTATCTCCCAAAAGCATGTATAGATTGCTTGTGTTCTTTCTCGCTTTCATCACCACAAGATTGCCCTTCACTACTTTCAAGATTCCACCTTCAATATGGATCTTGCACCCGAGGTCATCCAAGTGCCCAGAGGACAATAGATTCCTTTTCAAGCCAATCACATGTCGTACTTTGTATCTTAACAAGCAGTACCATCTTGCATCTTTATTCGACAAGATCGATTCCAACAATTTCTAAGGTGTGATCATTTCCCATAAACACGGATCCTACCGAGACAAAGCTCATAAGTACAAAACCAATCACGGTGTGAAGTCATGTGCCATGTCGCACCTGAGTCCACTATCCAAACATCATTGAGTTTCCTTCCACCTTTAGGACTTGCTGCTCCGCTATACAGGATTTCTCCATCATCTGAGGTACTTGCAACACAACCTTGCGAGGTTGATGCTTCTGAGGTCTTCTCTCCATTCTTCTTATTCCAACACTCCTTCTTCAAGTGCCCTCTCATGCCACAGTTGTAGCATTTGAGATTCTTTCTTCTTCGAGATTTTGATCTACCACGATCTTGGCTCCCATCAGCCACGCTCGCTGATCTGCCTCTCATCATCGTTAAAGCTTCTGCTTGCTTCGAACTTTCTGACCTTTCCTCCTTATTCTTGCGCCTGGATTCTTCTTCAAGGATTGCACCGGCAACATCATCAAAGTGAAGAGTGTCAGCAACATTGTTGTTTGTAATGTTGATGATGAGTTGATCATCTGAATCAGTAAGCTCAAGTAAAAGTTACGCACGCTCATTTTCTCGCTATTTTGAAATCGATCTTTGTGAGTCGAGCAAATAGCGTGTTCGTGGTGTTAATGTGATCCGTCACCAATGTGGATTCACTCATTCAAGAGTGTAGAGTTTCCTCTTCAAGAATATTCTTGTGTGAAGTGACTTAACCTCGCATAATTTGTTAAGTAAATCCCAAATCTCCTTTGCGCCTTCTTTCTCGCAACACTTGACAAAACTGAATCCGCCATTGCTAGGTGCAAATTGGCAACAGCATTGCCATCCTTCTCTTTCCACTTTTCATCAGTCATATCTGTGGGTCTGCCTTCAATTGCTTCCAAGCAATTATCCTTCCTCAAAACTGCCGCCACCTTCAATTTCCACAGGGAGAAGTTACTCCCGTTGAACTTCTCTATCTCAAATTTTGCTGCCATGGTTGTACACGAACCAAACCGGATTGCACTATTTCACCGTGAATAGTACAGTATACGTGAACAGTATTGTACGTATCCCGTACACCAGAACAAATCTAGTATACGCTAACAATTACTGTAAAAGTATACAACCACACGTATGAATAGTAACCGTATATGGGAATAGTATCATATACTGGAATAGTGACTGTAGACCGTAAATAGTACACCGTAAGTTCCCGTGAAAGAGAGGTGGGTCACCAATGGACACGCTTAAATACCAAGTCTTTCCTTAGCCAGAACTTTTCCTAGACATGCACTTCTACACTACCACACTATTTCCAGCAACAATTCTTTTCTGATGTGGAAGATCAGACAATGCTGCAACCACAGAGCATACTAAGAACCAACACCTTCCTAAAGTGACGCAGCGGAATAGTATCACCAACCTTGGAGCTCTGATACCACCATAGGTACCAGAGTATCGGAATGGTGTCACACAACTAAAATAAGAGACGAGAAAATAAGGAAATGAACACACAAAATTTACGTGGAAAACCCTCAACAAATAAGGGAAAAACCACGGGGCAAGACCAGAAGAATTTTACTATGTGGGAAAATATTACAAGAATACCTCTCACAAAATACCTCACAAATACTCTCACAATACTCTTGTTGAGTATAAGAAATAATAAAAGAGGAAGAAGAGAAATGTTTGGGATGATTATAAAAGCATTACTAAGCCTCCTTATATAGGCTCCAAAGCCTTCACCAAAGCAAGAACCCACCGATGTGGGACTTGCTGTAACATGTTGTGTAGTTACAAAAACATACTTTCAAGTATTGTAGTCAGATAAATGAATATTGTAACCATTGCAACTACTTCGGTACGATGCAATATAAAACTTCATATTATTATACTTTATTAATTATGTAAAGGTTACTTTGATAATTGTTGCAGTGTTTTTGGGTCACATTTCTATTTATTCAGCTGGTATGGAATTGACACCATATATAAACTATTTCATGCAATCATAAGCTACTTTATTTGATGTGCCTACCTTACATTTCATATATTTTGAAAAACGACAATGTCTTCATTGCGGCTGAAATTATTATGTTCATGATCATAAATTAGTGTTCTTCTTATGGGTTTGGATAATTGATACCCATAGAGTTGGCTGCTAAAATATGTTTCGGTTTTTGCTGAGCAATTCGTACCATAAAAACTATAACTATACATTATTTGTTTTGTAACAGTAATTTGGAGAGGTTGAGCCCAACTTCAATCGTGATTGGTTTCATGAACTACCCACCACATAGTATCTTATTGATGATAACTTAAATGTTCATGAGGTTGGTTATAATAAAAGTATTCAACAACCACGTATTACTAATGGGTGGCAAAAATTAAGACCGTTTTATGGCATGATTGGTGATCACAATGTATACTTGGGATATTTGGGAGACGGGCTTTTCAAAATTATAGTGTACAACCAAAAAGTGGAACGAACTTCATTTCCAAGATTCCATAGTTTTAGTGCTCAAAATGAACCACTATCCTTTGAAGTAACACTTTCCAAATATTCATCCACTGGGAGTCATTTGGCAAGTTTGTAAATGGTTTTTTTGTTTGTTATATTTACGAATATGCATGATTGTTTTTCAGATTTCATAACCTTTTATTGATTATTACTATTGGTATAGGATCTTCCCCAAGATTTTACAGGTTTTCTCGCGGAGACTGAATACACATCTCTATATATGTATGGACCAGTTCCTGGTCGTGTCAGTTGCAGCTTATTACTCGGTAAGCCAACCAAAAAGAGCGTCAAAAATGGCAAAGGTTGGAAGGAATTTTGCACAAAAAATTAGTTTTTGGCTGGGAAGAAGCTTATTTTCAAGTTTGTCTACCCAACTCAAATAATATCGTCGATGTCAAAATGGTAGACAATTGATGGGTTGGTTAGTTCTGTTACCAAGTGACTTCAAACACAAGAGGGGGGTGAATTGTGATAGCGGTGCTTATAAAAAAAAATTACAGATAAATTACTGAATTAAAAAAAAACTTGAAAGAAATAACTTGCGAAAAGATAAATAACTTGAAGAATAAATTGCAATAAATAAATGACAGAAAATAAATGACCGAAAAATAATAAAGAACAAAAATAAATAAAGTGCTTGAATGATAAAGAGACAGAGAGCAAAGAAGAGCACGCAGCAAATTATACAGGTTCGGCCACCAAACACCCCCTGGCCTGCGTCCGTCCCCAAAGCAAAGCACTATGGGATTTTCACTAAATCACTAGCTTTTAAATCAGGTTCAGCTAGAAACCTTTACAACTCTATACCAGAGCAATACGTTCAAGAGATATCACCTCTCTATGAACACCTTGGGATTCCTACCCAAAAAGAAATGATTTTTGCAAATAAAATGAGATGAGAAAGATACACTCAATAGTGCAGATATAACAAATTGAAGCTCAAATAATACAACTCAAATTATGTAGAATAAAAAGACTCTCAAAAATTGTGCTCAAATAAGTGTGAGTGATGGAGAATATTTGACAGAGTTTTAGCACAAAAATTAAGCACTTGTGTTATGTTAAAAACAATGCTCATGGTGCAGTGCTTTTATAGGCACTGAGAGGAGCGTCATTTTAAGAGAAATGCCCGTTGCAGGATTTGTCCGTTGCAGCATTTTAAAGGGATTTGTCCGTTGCGTGGATTTGTCCGTTGCGTTTTGAAAATGAAAGAATTGAAAACACGGGGACGGAAAAGATTCTCGGACACCACTTGGTGTTCGACATCGTATTTCCATACGACCTCTCTCCAGCTCGGCATACGACCTCCTCAGCTCGGCATACGACCTCTTCACAGCTCGGCACAGACACGACCTCCTCACAGCTCGGCACGCGACCTCCTCACAGCTCGACATACGACCTCTCCACACAGCTCGGCACGAGACCTCAGCTCGGCACGCGACCTCCTTACAGCTCGGCATACGACCTCTCCACACAGCTCGGCATACGACCTCTCCACACAGCTCGGCATACAACCTCTCCACACAGCTCGGCACGAGACCTCAGCTCGGCACGCGACTTCCCCACAGTTCGGCACGCGACCTCAGCTCGGCACGCGACCTCAGCTCGGCACACGACTTGCATGTCAAAATATCACTGCTCGACACGGATAATATTTTCCAAAGAAAACTTGAAATATTTTCCAAACAATATTTTGAGTACAACTTAAGAATTTTTCAAAATACTTTGTGCCTAAAAATAATTTAGGAAAAATTATCATAAAATCAATTTTAGAATAAAAATCATTTTGTGAGTGTGTGATTTTATTTTAATTGAGAGCTTTTTATTACTACTTACAAATAGTCTTAATAAAAATAAATAAATACCCAAAACCCAAAGACTTGAGAAACTATCATTCTTGATACGCGTCTTGGTATTCTTTTCCACTTTTTGCACGGTTGACTATTTGCAAAGCTCCCTTTGTCAATCATCAAAACCATCCTGTCAAGGCATGTATTCACAGACTCCCCCTTTTTGATGATGACAAACATCTCATGGAGGGAATTTAGTAAAATATAATCATGATATAGCAATGAGATATAAGCATTGTTTTTCAATAAAAGATATCAGAGTTTAAGCACAATATTTAGAAAAACTCCCCCTCACAATATGCATAATATAATTTACTCCGCCTGAATCATAAAACTCTCCCCCTTTTGTCAACATCAAAAAGCGGAAAAGATTAGAGGGAAAGGCATGTAAAACGTATACATATACGTGTAACTAGATGGCGAAAAATAATAGAGTATCAAGGGTTCAATGAAGCATAAGAAATCCTTGGTAAAAAAAATTATTCAGGGAGATAGCAAAAACAAAGCACTAGGATAAGAGTTACTAGTCCTCGTTCAACTCATTCTCATCATCAATTGTTTCCTCATCTTTACTGATATTAAGCGCATAATTGTTTGCGATTAACATAACTTTGCACAAACTTTTATTTTAACGATTACAGGAAGGACGGTTGCATTTCTCCACTTTTAGTCTTGGTAATCTGAACTCGCATAAAAATGTTAGCACACTCCAACGCCCAAGTTAGAACTTATTCATAATAAAATGCACTCACACGCAGTCATTCAATGCATGATTGATCTAAAATTCCTAACTCGGTTCTTATAAAAAGAAGTTTTCTTTAGGCAAAGGTTTAGTAAAAATATCTGCGAGTTGTTTAGATGTTTCCACAAACTCAATCACACAATCTCCTTTTTGAACATGATCTCTAATAAAATGGTGCCTAATTTCTATGTGTTTGGTCCGGGAGTGATAAACCGGATTTTTCGTGAGGTTTATGGCACTAGTATTGTCGCACTTAATTGGAACAGTTTTCAGATTGACTCCATAATCATTCAACTGTTGTTTCATCCAAATGATCTGTGCACAACAACTACCTGCTGCAACGTATTCCACTTCAGCAGTGGACAAAGCCACACTGGCTTGTTTCTTACTATGCCATGAAACCAAGGCATTCCCAAGTAAGTGACATGTCCCACTAGTGCTTTTTCGGTCCATTTTGCAACCCGCAAAATCCGAATCCGAGTACCCAATAAGTGTGCAGTCAGCACCTTTGGGGTACCATAAATGTAACGACCCGTTTTCGGACCGCTACCGAGCTCAACATACCGAGCTCGAGTTACCGAGCTCAACACACCGAGCTCAAGTTACCCTGTATGCGATGTGTTTTAAAACGATACTCTTGTGCCCTTTAGTAAAGTACGGTCTATTATTATTTATTATTTTTTTTTATAAGACCAGCTCGTGCACATCAGAGTAATTACAGCTTTTCGAAACATGGTGCAACTAAGACACAAGACTTAAGTCCTAAATAACAACACGCAGGTATAACAAGTACATACTTATATATATACAAGATATAAAAAGTGCATACAAAAAGACAGAGTAATAATGTACAAAGAAAATACACCTAAGATATGACGACTTCAAGAGAGCAATCATACCCTGGGTACTTCCAGACGCCACGCAGGGGCTGCCCAAAAGTAAAACCACCCGTCTACCTCAGGCTCAAAATGACATCTAGCCCAAACCGTCACAACCTCAACACAAAAACAAAGTACAGTCATCCCAAAAACATCCAACAAACATAATCAATCACGACAAATATAGGTCGTCGCCCTGATCCTCGTCGAGCTCCTCCTCGCCATCATCTGCTGTCGAGTTCCCTGCGCCCTCGACCTCGCCTGGGTAACCATCATGGATTGAAGGCACCACGGGAAAGGGTCAACTTCTCAACAAGTCAAGATAATCCAGGCATAAGGAAATAAGTAAACAACAAGTATAACATTCACCAAACGTGACTCAACCATCTCACTCTAGACTCGACTCAACTCGCTATCCATTTCCTCTCGACTCGACACTTTTTCCGGAATGCACACGCTGCATCAGATCTTTGGAAAGTCCAGTAAGCCTTGGGATCTTCGCTCTCCCTAGGACACTAACTCAGTCCCATAGCGTGGCAACGCTTAGAAGTCCCCATAAACGGAAAAGGGGACCTAGCACCCTCTCCGCTATCCGGGTCGCAACTTCAAACGCCAACGACTCGCTAAGCTCTCTCACTCAATGAACAATTCTCCGCATACGATATTCAAAGAGTTATATGCAAGATATTCAACCGCATGTCAAATAAAAAGAGCAGGCTCAACATGAAGAAACGCAATTCAACAGCAATACACAATTCGTGGCATATATTCAATCCTATCACAACACTTCAAGCTCGACACAAATCAAGGAATCCATACATAGGAATATAACAATAAAAATCCTAGAATGTCTAGAAGTGCCCTTACCGAACTCCAAGCTAACGCTGCTCGACAACGACCTCGACACGGCTGTCTTCAAACGAGCTCGACAACGACTTCTCTTACTCGATCTCGACACGTACGACTCTCAGTCAACCTCGGTTTCATGTTCTCGTACACCCTGATCTCCTTGCAGCATGATCTCAGAAATCACACTGCCTAATACGAGCACAACTTAGTTCTATCTATGGGTTCTAATAACACTTAGCTCTCATTATCCCAATCTTAACCACAACCCAAGTAAACATTAAAACTCAAGAACTTAAACAAATACAAACAGAATTCAAACATTACAAAATAACTCCTTTTCTCTAAAATTTTATTAAAAACTTCTTTCATACATCACCAGACAAAGCCATTTTTCCAAGTACTAATTCAAGCTTAAAATCAAGTAACACATTAAGCACAAATTAATCAAAATCTAAGTTTATGTTTTCTGAAAAATATTTTCATCATGAAGAAGAAAACCTATCAATATGACATGATTTAGAAGCATAAAAACTAGCTAAAATGGAGGGAAGAAGTAGCGCTAACAGTAACATGAAGAGAACTAAAATTCTATTTTTCATACCTCAAAAGATGGTCGAGATGGTGATATATGTCGAGAAGATGATAAGAAACAAGGTTGATGAAGAAGGTTTATGCAGAAGCTCAATGAAACTCAAGGTTCTTCGATGGGAGTTTGGAGAGGAAGAGGAACTTAGAGAAGAAGAAAGAAGAAAAGAGAAAGTGAGGGTTGTGAGGGGCTGATCGTGATATACAGCTGGTAAAGAAACCATTTAAACAAATTTTTTTCTTTTTTTTAAAAAAATACACAATAAGTGACGTGTAACTACTGTTATGAGATGCTAATCCCATCAATCATTCTACCCATCTAATCTCTCCTCTCTCATGATTACCCTCTAATCTATAGGTTAAAGATCTAAAAGCACAGCGTCGAGAACTGCAAACCGATAATATAAATATTACAAACAATATAATCATTAACGCTAAATAACGTTCGTAAAAATACGAGTGTTACAGTCTCGACACGAGGTCGATCAGGGTGCTTGTGCAAGCGCACAAGGCTCTAACACGAGTTCGTGCACGCGGCCTCCTTAGTTCGACATGCGACCTCCTCATTTCGATGCAGCGACCTCATCAGCCGACATATGACCTCGCACGCGATCTTGGCACGGGATCTCGACACGAGGTCTTGGTACGAGGTCTCGACACGCAGGTCGATCTCGTCATCAAGTGTTACAATCTCTCCTCTAAAAAATTTCGTCCTCGAAATTGCAAATAAGATTCTTACCGCGGAAAAGTTCAGTGGTAATCGAGTCTTCATCTTCTCCTCCAGCTCCCAAGTCGCATCTCCAGTCTTCTGATCCCACACAACTTTGACAAGGTGAATCTCTTTGGTCCGCGAATCGCTTGGCTTTTCGGTCAACGATCCTTCTTTGGTGATGCTTGAAGGATAAGTCGTCCTCGCTTGAATCACATCCGGTTCGATGACATGAGAGGGGTCGGAAATATATCTCCGCAATTGTGAGACGTGGAAGACGTCATGAATGTTTGACAAGAAGGGTGGCAGGGCAATCTGATATGCCACTGGACCGATACGACGCAGAATCTGGTAAGGTCCAATAAATTTAGGGGTAAGTTTCTTGGACTTGATCGCTCGACCAACTCCAGTAGTGGGGGTGACTCTAAGAAATACATGTTCTCCTTCTTCGAACTCTAGCGGTCGACGTCCTTGGTCGGCATAACTCTTCAGAGGCTCTGCGACGTTCGCATCCTATCTCGATCAAACGGATCTTCTCCGTAGTCTGGCTGGATCATATCTGGTCCCACAATGTAACGCCGCCATCCTGGTACCAACAAAGAGGCGTCGACATTTACGCCCATACAAAGGCTTCAAAAGGTGCCATTCCAATACTCGCATGGAAATCGTTATTGTAGGTGAACTCCACCAATGGTAAGACGTCGTCCCAACTTCCTCGGTGATCTAAGGTACACGCCGCAACAAATCTTCAAGCCGATTGGATCGTTCTCTCGATCGGCCGTCGGTTTGGGGATGATATGCCGAGCTAAGCCTGAGTTCGGTTCCCATCGCTTCTTGCAATTCCCTCCAAAAATGAGACGTGAACTTGGATCTCGGTCCGACACGATTGAAGAGGGTATACCATGTAGTCGTACTATCTCCGTGATGTAGATCTCGGTCGGCTTTTTCCACGTTGTATGTCGACCACCGGCAAGAAATGAGCAGATTTGGTCAATCGGTCGACGATCACCCAAATCGAATCATTCTTCTTCTGCGTCTTCGGCAAACCTACAACGAAATCCATGGAGATCTTGTCCCATTTCCATACCGGTACGTCCGTTTATCAGAGCATTCCGCTGGTCGTTGGTGCTCCACCTTTGCTTTCGACACGTTAAACACGGCCTACGTGCTCACCACTTCCTTTTTCATTCCGGACCACCAAAAATGCTTCTTCAAGTCTTGATACATCTTCGTAACTCCTGGATGAATACTAAAGTTGCTCTTATGCGCTATGTTAGGTACACACACTCGGCCATTGTACCTTAAAATGTTGTCCGCTCCGACTTTGAATTCGCCGCTTTCCCTTGCGCTTATCAATTGTATCTTCTCTTGCGAAGTTCGTCATGAACCTTTGGTCTCTCGATCTCGTCTAATAATCATTAGAAATGGTAAGCATACCAAATCTCGGCTTCCCTTGAAACTTCCACACTCAACTTCAAGTCTCTGAACTTCTCCAAAGATCTCCAACTCCTTGATCATCATTGCTGAGGCTAAAACGCTCTTTCGCTCAATGCATCCGCTACTACGTTAGTTTTACCGGATGGTATTCCAACGTAAAGTCGTAGTCCTTGAGAAATTTCGTCCATCTTCGCCGACGCATGTTGAGCTCTTTACGATCGAACAGTACTTCAAGCTCTTGTGATCGAAAAGCAGAAGAGTGCTCCCATAAAGGTAGTGTCTCCATATCTTCGGCCAAGAAACCACCACGCTAACTCCAAATCGTGAGTAGGGTAGTTTCTCTCGTGAATCTTAAGTTGTCTTGAAGCATACGCTACCACTTTCCGATGTTGCATCAGCACGCATCCCAATCCCTGGTGTGACGCATCACAATACACCTCGTAAGGCTCTTCGGGTTGAGGCAAAATCAACACAGGCGCTGTTGTCAAAAGCTCCTTCAGTCTTTGAAAACTGGATTCACACTCCTTAGTCCAAGCAAAAGGTTGATCCTTCCTCGTAAGTCGTGTAAGAGGCGCGACAATCTTCGAGAAACCTTCAATGAATCTTCGATAATAGCCTGCTAAGCCAACAAAACTCCTGATCTCGGTAACCGTCTTCGGCTGTTCCCACGCTAACACAGCCTCAATCTTAGTTGGATCCACAGCTATCCCTTCTTTGGAAATCACATGTCCAAGAAAATTCACCTCTTCAAGCCAAAATTCACACTTCGAAAGGTTGACATAGAGTTGCTTCTCTCGTAATATCTGCAATACTCGGCGTAGGTGTCCTTCATGCTCTTCTCTGTTCCTTGAGTAGATCAGGATGTCGTCGATGAACACTACTACAAACTGATCCAAGAACGAATGGAAAATCCTGTTCATATAGTCCATAAACACAGTTGGCGCATTTGTCACTCCAAACGGCATCACCAAATACTCGTAGTGACCATACCTAGTCCTGAAAGCTGTTTTGGGGACATCTACCTCCTTCACGCGAATCTGATGATAACCAGACTTCAAATCTATCTTGGAAAAGATCGCCGCTCCACGAAGTTGATCCATCAAGTCGTCAATACGGGGTAACGGATGCCGGTTCTTCACAGTAACCTTGTTGAGCTCGCGGTAGTCCACGCACACCTTGATCGCCCATCCTTCTTCTTAACCAACAACACCGAGCTCCCCACGGTGCCACGCTCGGTCGTATGAATTGCTTTGACTCCAAGTGTTCGATCTGGGACTTCAGTTCTTTCATCTCGGCAGGAGACATCCTATATGGTGCTTTGGAAATCGGTCCTGTTCCTGGAATCAACTCGATGGAGAACTCGACCTCTCGTGACCGGTGGTAACCCCTGGCACGCCTTCTGGGAAAACGCCCACAAAGTCACACACCACCGGGTACATTCTTCACTTCGATCTGCTGGAAAACTTCAACTAGCGGATACATGTATTCTCTAGTTCCTTCTTGCAAAGAAACTCCAATATGTTCAGTAGAAAGATAATTGGAGACTCCAAGGTCCTGGGAAAATTACGCTTTACGGCACACCCAAGAGGACATGGTGGTGTGACAACCAATCCATCCCGAGGATGACATCTAAGCCCTTAAGAGGCAAACAAACCAAATTGACCACAAACTTTCTACTCAATAACCACTACACAATTAAGACATGCGTGTTTGTGACTAAGGTTTTAGCAATTGGGTTGTAACTACCAATTTGAGCAGTAAAGCAATCACAGTCAAGTTCAAATGGTTCACACAATCAGAGGAAATAAAGGAATGGGTTGCACCCGAATCAAAGAGAACGGATAAGGATTTACCCTCAATCTCATATTCACCTTGAATAAGATCATCACCGCTCGCTTCCTCACCGCTCATGCGTAAGACTACGCCTTTAGCTACCTGGCGCTTCCGCCTTTGGCGCTGCGGCAAGCATTGCCGGTTCAGCTTTAGGTGTGGGATAATCCTTGGCAAAATGCCCTGGCTTCTTACAGTTGAAACATACCTCCTCCTTTTGAGTGCAGTCACTCGCATAATGTCCTGGCCTTCCACAACGATAGCAAGTCACCTCGGCACTGGTCTGACCTCCGCTTCTCGCTCCCTGGGTCATCGGATGATATTGTCCCCAGTTGTTATTCCCCTGAGGTCGATTGTAAGGCTTCTTCTGCAGTTGTTTCCCCTTCTGTGTAAACCTCTGCCCCGCACTCTGGGGTCTCACCGGTCCGCCTACAACAGTTTTCTTCTTGTGGCTTCTTACACCCTCTACCTCAACACAACGATCTATCGGCTCTTGTAGATTCTCGATCCTCGGTGACACCACCGACTTGAATGTCAAATCTTAATCCCGTTGGAACCTCTCACTTAACCATCCTTGGTCACTCGATCACGAAATGGACTGAAATACCTCGCCGATGACTCAAACTTGGCTGCATACTCGAACCGGTCATCTGCCTTGTTGTAGTTGAAGAAACTCTTGCTCCTTCTCGGCTCGTGCGATCTGGGAAGTATTTGTCCAAGAACCTTCCACGAAAAAGCTCCCTGTTATCTCGCGACGTTCGCTTATCAGTGCTTGCTTCACTCCCTTCCACCAATACTCTGCGTCTCCTAGCAGCAAGTAGGTGGCGTAGTCTACCTTCACGTTGTTTGGGCAATGGAGCGCCTCGAAGATCTTCTCGATCTCTTGCATCCAAAGATCAGCTTTATCTGGGTTTGGCTCACCGTAAAACTTCGGTGGATCATGCTTCCTAAAGTTTGCTAATCCTCTCGCCTCAGCACTCCGCTCTGCTCGCTGTTGTTGCTGTAAGTTTTGCTGGGTTAACGCTGCCGTCTGTTGAGCCATCGCGTTAACTGTTGAGTTGCGGCGGTGATTCTTTGAGCCATGGCTGCCGCCATCTCGGCCATAGCTTGAATTGCTCGCTCCATGTCGACGTTTTTGAATTGCAGTATGCGTATCCCTACGAGGTGGCATTAGATTCCACAAAGTTCAAAACACCTGAATCTCACAACAAGGATGTGTTAAAACACACCGCTTCAATCAAGAAACAGTTCAAACAATTTTTCAAGCAATAAGTGCTTCACTTAATCAAACAAAGAATCGGTATAGTACAACCATGTACCCGACACACATATCCCGGACACGGTGACCGGTCAAAATTCCTATACGGCCGGTCGAACCGAAGGCGCTCTGATACCAACATTGTAACGACCCGTTTCCGGACCGCTACCGAGCTCAACATACTGAGCTCGAGTTACCGAGCTCAACACACCGAGCTCAAGTTACCCTGTATACGATGTGTTTTAAAACGATACTCTTGTGCCCTTTACAAAAGTACGGTCTATTATTATTATTATTATTATTTTTATAAGACCAGCTCGTGCACATCAGAGTAATTGCAGCTTTTCGAAACATGGTGCAACTAAGACACAAGACTTAAGTCCTAAATAACAACACGCAGGTATAACAAGTACATACTTATATATATACAAGATATAAAAAGTGCATACAAAAAGACAGAGTAATAATGTACAAAGAAAATACACCTAAGATATGACGACTTCAAGAGAGCAATCATACCCTGGGGGTACTTCCGGCAGACGCCCACGCAGGGGGCTGCTCCAAAAGTAAAACCACCAGTCTACCCTGTGCTCAAAATGACATCTAGCCCAAACTGGTCACAACCTCTGAACACAAAAACAAAAAAAACATATCCCAAAAACATCCAACAAACATAATCAATCACGACGAATATAGGTCGTCGCCCTGATCCTCGTCGAGCTCCTCCTCGCCATCATCTGCTGTCGAGTTCCCTGCGCCCTCGTCCTCGCCTGGGTAACCATCATAGATTGAAGGCACCACGGGAAAGGGTCAACTTCTCAACAAGTCAAGATAATCCAGGCATAAGGAAATAAGTAAACAACAAGTATAACATTCACCAAACGTGACTCAACCATCTCACTCTAGACTCGACTCAACTCGCTATCCATTTCCTCTCGACTCGACACTTTTTCCGGAATGCACACGCCGTGCCGATCTTTGGAAAGTCCAGCGAAGCCTTGGGATCTTCGTTCTCCCTAGGACGATCGACTCAGTCCCATAGCGTGGCAACGCTTAGAAGTCCCCATAAACGGAAAAGGGGACCTAGCACCTCTCCGCTTATCCGGTCGCAACTTCAAACGCCAACGACTCGCTAAGCTCTCTCACTCAATGAACAATTCACGATACGATATTCAAAGAGTTATACGCAAGATATTCAACCGCATGTCAAATAAAAAGAGCAGGCTCAACATGAAGAAACGCAATTCAACAGCAATACACAATTCGTGGCATATATTCAATCCTATCACAACACTTCAAGCTCGACACAAATCAAGGAATCCATACATAGGAATATAACAATAAAAATCCTAGAATGTCTAGAAGTGCCCTTACCGAACTCCAAGCTAACGCTGCTCGACAACGACCTCGACACGGCTGTCTTCAAACGAGCTCGACAACGACTTCTCTTACTCGATCTCGACACGTACGACTCTCAGTCAACCTCGGTTTCGTGTTCTCGTACACCACGATCTCCTTGCAAAGACGATCTCGTAAATCACACTCCCTAATCCGAGCACAACTTAGTTCTATCTATGGGTTCTAATAACACTTAGCTCTCATTATCCCAATCTTAACCACAACCCAAGTAAACATTAAAACTCAAGAACTTAAACAAATACAACCAGAATTCAAACATTACAAAATAACTCCTTTTCTCTAAAATTTTATTAAAAACTTCTTTCATACATCACCAGACAAAGCCATTTTTCCAAGTACTAATTCAAGCTTAAAATCAAGTAACACATTAAGCACAAATTAATCAAAATCTAAGTTTATGTTTTCTGAAAAATATTTTCATCATGAAGAAGAAAACCTATCAATATGACATGATTTAGAAGCATAAAAACTAGCTAAAATGGAGGGAAGAAGTGGCGCTAACAGTAACATGAAGAGAACTAAAATTCTATTTTTCATACCTCAAAAGATGGTCGAGATGGTGATATATGTCGAGAAGATGATAAGAAACAAGGTTGATGAAGAAGGTTTATGCAGAAGCTCAATGAAACTCAAGGTTCTTCGATGGGAGTTTGGAGAGGAAGAGGAACTTAGAGAAGAAGAAAGAAGAAAAGAGAAAGTGAGGGTTGTGAGGGGCTGATCGTGATATACAGCTGGTAAAGAAACCATTTAAACGAATTTTTTTCTTTTTTTTAAAAAAAAACACAATAAGTGACGTGTAACTACTGTTATGAGATGCTAATCCCATCAATCATTCTACCCATCTAATCTCTCCTCTCTCATGATTACCCTCTAATCTATAGGTTAAAGATCTAAAAGCACAGCGTCGAGAACTGCAAACCGATAATATAAATATTACAAACAATATAATCATTAACGCTAAATAACGTTCGTAAAAATACGAGTGTTACAGTCTCGACACGAGGTCGATCAGGGTGCTTGTGCAAGCGCACAAGGCTCTAACACGAGTTCGTGCACGCGGCCTCCTTAGTTCGACATGCGACCTCCTCAGCTCGGTACGCGACCTCATCAGCTCGACATATGACCTCGGCACGCGATCTTGGCACGGGATCTCGACACGAGGTCTTGGTACGAGGTCTCGACACGAGGTCGATGTCGTCATCAGGTGTTACAATAAACCCATAGTTTGTGTACCAGTGAGATATCTCATGATGCGTTTTACCGCTAAGATATGTGATTCCTTAGGATTTGCTTGAAAACGTGCACACATACAAACACTAGACATAATATCCGGATGACTTACAGTGAGATAGAGAAGAGATCCTATCATACCTCGATACTTACTTACTTCGACCGACTTACCACCTTCATCTTTGTCAAGATAGCATGATGTGCTCATTGGAGTTGAGATTTCTTTGGCGTTGCTCATTCCAAATCTTTTAAGCAACTCCTTGCAATATTTGGATTGATTTATAAAAATTCCTTCTGTTGTTTGTTTGATTTGAAGACCAAGGAAGTAGTTGAGCTCTCCCATCATGGACATTTCAAACTCACTTTGCATGATTTTGGAAAAATCTTCACACAAGGACTCATTAGTAGCACCAAAGATGATATCGTCAACATAAATTTGAACAAGTAAAATGTCATGATTTTTGTGTTTAATGAAAAGAGTGGTATCAACTTTTCCTCTTTCAAAACCTTTTTCAAGTAAATATTTGCTCAACCTTCGTACGCACTAAGCTCTCGGAGCTTGTTTTAAACAATATAAAGCCTTTTTCAATTTGAAAACATGATTTGGAAATTCAAAATTTTCAAAACCGGGAGGTTGATCAACATATACTTCTTCTTGAATAAAGCCATTAAGAAATGCACTTTTAACATCCATTTGAAAAAGTTTGAAATCCATGATGCATGCAAATGCGAGAAGCATGCGAATAGCTTCTAATCTAGCCACGAGTGCATAGGTTTCATCGAAATCTATGCCCTCTTGTTGGTTATAGCCTTTTGCAACAAGTCTAGTTTTATTTCTAACAATGATACCGTTTTCATCAAGCTTATTGCGAAAGACCCATTTGGTCCCAATGACTAGGTGATCTTTAGGCCTAGGGACAAGTTCCCAAACATCATTTCTCTCAAATTGATTTAATTCCTCTTGCATAGCAAGGGTCCAATGCTCATCAAAGATGGCTTCATTGACGTCATTTGGTTCAATTTGAGAGACAAAGGCCATATGATGACATGCATGATTAAGAGAGTTTCGAGTCGTTACCCCTTTTGAGATATCACCTATTATGTTGTCAAGAGGATGGTTCTTTGAGACTCTCCATTCCTTTGGAAGATTTGAGTAAGAGAGTTCTTGAGAGGGTTGAGGCAAGGACTCTTGATCCTCCTTTTGAACTTTTGATCTCTCTTGTTCCTCTAAATAGGTATCTCCTAACACTTCTGCAAGATCATCAACACTTTCTTCTCTTTGAAGATTTGGGGTTAGATTCATCAAAAGAAACATGCATGCATTCTTCAACAGTTAAAAATCGTTTATTAAAAATTCGAAAGGCTTTACTAGAAGTGGAATATCCAAGAAATAAACCTTCATCGCCTTTAGCATCAAATTTACCAAGGTTATCTTTACCGTTATTTAGAACAAAGCACTTACATCCAAATACGTGAAGGTGGGAAATGTTGGGCTTCCTTGCCTTGTAAATTTCATAGAGCGTCTGTTTGAGAATAGGTCTTATGAGGTCTCTATTCATTACATAACATGCGGTGCTTACTGCCTCTGTAAATACTTAGGAAGGTTGGTCTCATTGAGCATCGTCCTCGCAAGCTCCTTCAAGAGACCGATTTTTCCTTTCCACCACTCCATTCTCATTGTGGTGTTCTAGGTGCGGAAAAATTATGCTCAATTCCATTTTCAGTACAAAAGGCCTTAAATGCCTCATTTTGGAATTCCCCACCGTGATCACTTCGGATGGATACTATGTTCATTCCTTTTTCATTTTGGATAACTTTAGCAAGTTTTTGAAAGGCAGCAAAAGTGTCATTTTTATGAGAAATAAATAAGGTCCATGTATAGCGAGAATAGTCGTGCACAATAACAAGAGCATAGTAATTGCCACCAAAGCTTTTAGTTCTAGAAGGGCCAAATAAATCCATATGTAAAAGTTGTAAAGGCCGATTTGTTGAAACAATATTTTTAGATTTGAAAGAAGCCTTTACTTGTTTTCCCTTTTGACATGCATCGCAAAGTTTATCTTTTTCAAAGCGGAGCTTTGGTAAGCCAATTACTAAGTCCTTTCGAACCAATTTATTAAGATGATCCATGTGAATATGAGCCATTCTTCTATGCCATAGCCAAGATTCATCCTCTTTACTAATAAGACAACATGCATCATTTGAAGGTATTTTATCTAAATCAAGCATATAGATATTTCCAATTCTAGGTCCAATAACAATAACATTTTCATTTATAGAATCCATGACCATGCATTTTGAAGAATCGAAAACCACTTTGTTTCCTTTATCACAAAGTTGACTAATGCTTAGCAAATTATGCTTCAAACCATCCACATACAAAACATTTTCAATAGTGGGATTAGGACTCTTACCAATAGAACCAATCCCAAGAATTTTACCTTTGTTGTTGTCACCATACCTACATAACCACTATTCTTAGGTACCAATGAGGAGAACTTGCTTTTGTCTCCTGTCATGTGCTTTGAACAGTACTATCAAGATACCAATTTAAGTCCTTGGCTTTCAAGCACACCTACAACAACAGATTAATTTTTAACCTTTGGTACCCAAACTAAGTTGGGTCCAGATGAGTTAGTTTTTGGCAAAGTACCCTTTGGAATCCATATCTTTTGCCAACCACATTCTTGTTCTTTCTAATATTGCAAATGGAGGCGGTGTGACCATTTCTACCACGGTGAAAGCATTTAATGAAAGGGCTGCTTGAAGTGTTGTTGTGATTGACAAATTTAAAGGATTTTTCATGCGTTTGTGGATTATAACCCAAACCGGCTTTTCCAAAAGTACCCTTTTGTTTTCCCAATAGAATGTTTAAGTTATCCCTTCCCATGGTAAATTTGGCAAGGGTGTTTTCCAAATCTTCAATCTTGTTTTTCAAAACATTGCATTCATCGCACTTGAAAGTATCAATCTTTTGGTTTTCACAAAAGGTGCAAGTAGAAACTTCAGTCACAACAACTTGTTTTTCCTTAAAAACTTCCATCTCTTGGTTTAAGAAAATAATTTTAGATTCAAGAGAAGAGATGGTTTTCTTAGAAGAAGAAATAATTTTTCAAGTCTAGTCGTTTCATTATTTAATTCTTCACAAGTAATAAGCAACTCATCATAAGTTAAAGGAGATTCGAAGTTCAAGAGCATTTACCTCATCCTCCTCGTGTTTTGCCATGAGACATAAGTTGGCCTCCTCATTTTCTCGATTCATCAGACGAGTCCATATCATTGTCATCCCAGGCAATGTAGGCTCTTCTTCCTTTTGATTCCTTTTGTGGTCTTCTATCAAATTTTTCGCTTTTTCTTGACCATGAGGCGGTCGGGTTTTATATGTCCCTTTTGACCACACTTGTAGCAAGTTGGATTAAAAGAAGTTCCTTCCTCATTTTTCTTTTGAGGATTTTGTACCTTGCCCGTTCTCCCCTTTTGCCTCATGAACCTTTTGAACCTTGAACCATCGGACTTATGTCTTCCTCATTCTCATCTAGACTATCATTGTTGTCGATTCCTCTTTTCATTTACGATTGCTTTGAGAGCAATTCCTTTCTTTCTTATCACTTTCTTCACTCTCATGAGTCGATTTAGTTCAAGTTCATGTTCCTGCAATTTTCCAAACAAGGTTGCCAATGATATAGTAGATAAATCTTTAGATTCAGATATAGCAAGAACCTTGGGTTGCTAGCTCTATTTAAACATCTAAGAACTTTATTAATTAAATCTTCATTCATCAAGACTTTCCCAAGAGCTCGAGATGGTTTATTATATGGATGAACCTTTTTGCATATCTTGTATGTTTTCACTTGGTTTCATCCTAAATAACTCATACTCATGGGTTAATGTGTTCATTCGAGCCCTCTTGACCTCGGTAGTACCTTCATGGGTCAATAGAAGGGTGTCCCACATTTCTTTAGCAGTCTTGCAATTTGAGACCCTATAGAACTCATCGTAGCTTAAAGCAGAAGTGATGATGTTCTTAGCTTTCAAATTGTATTGGACCTTTTTCTTATCATCTTCGGTCCAAAGTGATCTTGGTTTGTCTACCACTACATCATTAATTGATTGAGTGGGGACAAATGGACCATTTTCCACAGCATCCCAAATATCAAGATCAACACCCTCAAGAAAGATTTGCATTCTATCCTTCCAATAACCATACCCCTCACCATTGAAAAATGGGGGTCTGTTCATGGAGGTTCCCTCGTTATTGTTTGAAGTCATTCTCTTGAGACGGTTAAGTCCTTTATACAAGAGTCTAGCTCTGATACCACTTGTTACCAAGTGACTTCAAACACAAGAGGGGGGTGAATTGTGATAGCGGTGCTTATAAAAAAAATTACAGATAAATTACTGAATTAAAAAAACTTGAAAGAAATAACTTGCGAAAGATAAATAACTTGAAGAATAAATTGCAATAAATAAATGACAGAAAATAAATGACCAGAAAAATAAATAAAGAACAAAAATAAATAAAGTGCTTGAATGATAAAGAGACAGAGAGCAAAGAAGAGCACGCAAAGAAATTATACTGTTCGCCACCAAACACCCCTGTGGCCTACGTCCCGTCCCCAAAGCAAAACATTATGGGATTTTCACTAAATCACTAGCTTTTAAATCATGTTCACTAGAAACCTTTACAACTCTATACTGAGCAATACGTTCAAGAGATATCACCTCTCTATGAACACCTTGGGATTCCTACCCAAAAAGAAATGATTTTTCGCAAATAAAATGAGATGAGAAAGATACACTCAATAGTGCAGATATAACAAATTGAAGCTCAAAGAATACAACTCAAATTATGTAGAATAAAAAGACTCTCAAAAATTGTGCTCAAATAAGGGTGAGAGATGGAGAATATTTGTGAGTTTTAGCACAAAAATTAAGCACTTGTGTTATGTTAAAAACAATGCTCATGGTGCAGTGCTTTTATAGGCACTGAGAGGAGCGTCATTTTAAGAGAAATGCCCGTTGCAGGATTTGTCCGTTGCAGCATTTTAAAGGGATTTGTCCGTTGCGTGGATTTGTCCGTTGCGTTTTGAAAATGAAAGAATTGAAAACACGGGGACGGAAAAGATTCTCGGACACCACTTGGTGTTCGACATCGTATTTCCATACGACCTCTCTCCAGCTCGGCATACGACCTCCTCACAGCTCGGCATACGACCTCTCCACACAGCTCGGCACGAGACCTCAGCTCGGAACGCGACCTCCTTACAGCTCGACATACGACCTCTCCACACAGCTCGGCATACGACCTCTCCACACAGCTCAGCACGAGACCTCAGCTCGGTACGCAACTTCCCCACAGTTCGGCACGCGACCTCAGCTCGGCACGCGACCTCAGCTCGGCACACGACTTGCATGTCAAAATATCACTGCTCGACACGGATAATATTTTCCAAAGAAAACTTGAAATATTTTCCAAACAATATTTTGAGTACAACTTAAGAATTTTTCAAAATACTTTGTGCCTAAAAATAATTTAGGAAAAATTATCATAAAATCAATTTTAGAATAAAAATCATTTTGTGAGTGTGTGATTTTATTTTAATTGAGAGCTTTTTATTACTACTTTTTTTTTAAGGCAAAAGAGAGGAGAGAGGCCTCATTAAAACCTTCTGATGCAAAACCCTCCTTAGGGAAAAAACACCAAGAAGGAAAAAGAGTACCCCCGCCTAAAATTTATTAAAAAAAAAGGAAAAACAAACAAACATGGGGGGACTAGACCAAAACCCATGAGCAGAAACAAAATGGAAAACCGCAAGAAAGAGACACCCGCCTAAAAAGAAAGAACAAAACTTGGCATGCACAGGCATCACAATAATGGCTTTCATCCCAACTACGTTGGCACCAAAGCCATTAACAATCATATGCAGCACATTAAGGGAAGACAAAGTAAAACCCAACCCCAAGGTGAGACAATTATAACTAAAGGTTTCAAAAAGCAAACAAGCCAAAAGCAGGGCACAATTACTTAAATCTATAACAAGGACGACCCAATCTATTATTAAAGAAATCTTCATAAAGAAACTTAGGCAGCGAATTCCACCAGATGAAGCCAGAGATTCCGAGGCCATGAGCCGCTAAACGATCCGCGCAGTTATTCCCTTCACGAAAGATATGAGACACAAGGAAAGTCATATGCTTTGTTAGAGCAATGCAGTTATTCCATCTATTCTTAAGTCGCCAAGGCACAATACTTTGATTCTTAAAAGCACCAACAACCAACTGGGAATCACACTCCAGCCAAAGGTGATGTCAACCCTTCTGATAGGCAGTCTCAATGGCGAACATAGCGCCAGATAATTCTGCCTGAAAAGAGTTTTTAATACCCAGATTAGCAGAAAAATAACCCACAATAGCTGTATTATAATCACGAAAGATACCCCCACAGGATGCAGGGCCCGGGCAACCCTTCGCAAAGACCGCTTGTATTGCATTTAAAAAACAAAGGTTGAGGGGGAATCCAAAAAATCTCCTTAATAATAGGAGCTGATCTGGGGTGACACAGAATCTTGAAAGCTTTCAAAATGGAAAACTCCTCTATAGATGGGAACATAGTGCCTTTGCTATAATTACCAATAAGATAAACATTAGCAATAATGAGATTAATAACAGATCCCCGAGGGAGCACCTTATTATCAAATCTCAGCTTATTCCTGCAAAACCAAATAGCCCAAACTATGTTCACCACACAGGCTACAACAACATCCAAAACCTGGGAGCTCCAAGTTCTATTACAAACCTCTAGAATAGTACCAACTGAGGAACAGTCAATATGAATGCCGAGGATGCTTTCAAGCCAGCGCCAAAGAGACAAGGCAAAGGTACAACCATGGAACAGGTGGGACGAACTTTCCAAGTTATTGCCACATAGGCTACAGACTGAAACCACAGTAACACCACCTTTTCTCAGTTGTCATCGGTGGGCGACGATTGTGAATTAATCTCCAAAGCAGGAAAGACTTAGAAGGAGGGATAGCACTTCTCCAAATAATCTTACACCAAGGCAAAGAATTACGAATGGGTTCAAAAAACAAGTAAGCATCTTTAAAAGATAAAATACCTTTTTCATTAGGCCCCCACATAATAGCGTCGATGTCCAAATTTTGGAATAACTATCTCTTTTATCTCACCATAACGCTAGAGGCTCTAGCGAGAAGATTGTGCGGGATAGACCAAGCTCCATCAACAATAAAATCTTTCACCTTCGTGATGCAAAGAAAGGCGCAAATAAGGAGGAAGGTTCGTAAGGTCCACAATTGGTCGAGACAACCACTTATCCCTCCAAAAGTTAACTTTAGATCCATCCCCAATATTCCAGGAAGAATGCTCTTCAATAAAGGGTAAACAGGTTTTAATACCTGGCCAAATAGAGGAAGAGATATGGTAAGTTACAAGTCTATTATTCTTAACTACTCTAGCTTTCAACAGAGAGGTCCAATATAGGTCCGAATCTTTGAAATCCCAAGCAAGCTTCAGCATGCCAGCTTTATTAATAGACTTAATAGAACGGATGCCTAAACCTCCCTCCAAAGACGGTCTAGTCACTTTGTCCCAGGCAACGGTGACCAACTTACGCTGATTAACATCTCCAGACCAAATAAATTTACGAATCCACTGATCAACCAGAGACAACAAGCTCGAGGGCCAGGAGTAAACCTGAAAGCTATAAACCATCATACCGAGAATAACCGATTTGACCAGTTGCACTCTACCCATGATAGACAATAAGGAACCTTTCCAAGCCGCTAGCTTAGTATTAATAAACCGATTTGACCAGTTGCTAGCTTAGACTATTACTACTTACAAATAGTCTTAATAAAAATAAATAAATACCCAAAACCCAAAGACTTGAGAAACTATCATTCTTGATACGCGTCTTGGTATTCTTTTCCACTTTTTGCACGGTTGACTATTTGCAAAGCTCCCTTTTGTCAATCATCAAAACCATCCTGTCAAGGCATGTATTCACAAGTTCAACTCAAAGTAATGCATAACCAACTTGGACAACTCAAAAAATTGTTATCTGTTCACGTAATTGGTCATGTTGGAATCCATTTAGCAACTTTAATTACATATGGAACTACTATCTCTTGGTTTTCATAGCACAAACAATATGTGATGTAATTTCAAGTTTGTATGTGATGTTACAGACTTATTACATATGTGTGTTTTATATAGTATGACTTTTTGTTCGATTAGTATGGACAAATCCTTTACTCCTACATTGCTCAAGTCATAATTTCATGTTACACAAATTAAATTAGTTGCATTACGCATAATGAAGACAGAAACAAATAGGACGATTTCTGCAGTTTCTTTTAGGTGTATGGAGCATAATTATTAATTTGTGTTGTCACTATGCTTTACAGTGTCCCATTTATAAACATATTATCATTTTTCCAGATTCTTTGAAACGAATACACAAGTTGGAAAACCTGTTAAATATATTCTTATTAAAAGTATTGTAATTTAGACATACTATTGCTCCGTGCATCGCACAAGTAGTAGTCTAATGAGTTTAGAAAATGCTTTTTAGTATACACAAGTTTTCGCCTATATTTTTTCACTTAAAAGATCTAAATATGATATTTTGTCGATGAGAAACTACTTTTTGCCACTTGAATCAACAAATATAAATGAACTTAACTTTTTCTTTATAATAATAATAATAATAATAATAATAATAAAGGATAAATATGTTTTGGTTCCTATAAAATGATTTTTTTGTTTTGCTCGTTAATACATTTTTCTTGTAAATTTAGTCATCACTTTATTCTACGTTATTACAGTATGTCCTTGAGTTGTCACAGTGAGTTAACCTAGCTCACATGGCTTGGCTGATTATAAGTTGATGCAAAAGGGAGCTGAGCCAAGTTAGCACAATCTTTGCATGAGGCAGAAAAATGCAACTCGACTCAACTCACCCTGGGTTGGTGGCTTATGTCCGCTTACTCGCCTAATTTTCTAAAAAATTAAAAGTATAGAAAATATCAAAAAATACAAAGTGTTGAATAAAAAATTAAATAAAAAAGAAGGAAAGAACGAAAATAATAACATAAACTAATTTAGAAAGGGCGAAAATACACGACCTTTCAAACCAAGTTTCTATCTCCGTGGGCGTCCCCATGGTCACCCTGAAGCACGAACTAACTCCAAACAAAAACAAGAACTTGCTTATACATTTAAAAATCAAGCTTTTCTAAAGGCAAAAGGGGAGCTTGCTTAGTTCTACTAAGGAGTATAACATCAAATCCACTAACATACCTAGTCTCGCAAACTAGAACAAAACTATTGTGAACACTTACCAGTCGCACCTCCAACATCCCAACTTGCGAATCCTCCTCCTATAAAGTGAGTAACTCACTTTAGAGTGTAAAATGAATAATATTAGCAGCTGTTGATATTACATGGAAATGCATAATAAATCAATCGTTGGTTTTCTCATTATTGGTTGAGATATTTTACTTTTTTTTTGGGTATATTGGGATATTTCACTTTACTCTCTTAGTATTTACTCAATTGATAAATCAACCCTTGATTTCTCATTAGTATTTACTCAAAGGCTTTGTCTACCATGCATGACCCATATAGGTTTTGCACAATACATGAGGGAAAATAATCAGTTTTTGGTACAATATAGTATTGAAAGATTATTTGGTACATGATTTTGGATTTCAAACAATGTGTTTTATCTTTTATGTATTTACAAATAAAACTCATGTAGGGTCGAATTGCAAAATCAAAGACAAAGAAAATTTGATTAGCCCCAAAATCTCTCTCCTAATTCATTTTTTGAGTTCTCACAAAAACCCTCCAAATCTGGGGAACTCAAATAATGAATTAGAAGGGGTTAGAGGGGCTTGGGAGATTTTTTTTTTCACATCACTAATAAATTACTACCAATAGTTCTAACTTCTAAGTCCTCCCCACCTTTCTCCTCTAAGCTTCCAAACACACCTTAACTATCTCTGCATCCCCAAAAATTAGGGAAAATTTTTAGAATATCCTTTTTTTTATTTTCCACTTTATACTCCTTTTAAAATTAATTACCCAATTACTTACTTTTGGGCTAATTGAGAAATCGGCTTTGGCAAGGCAGATATTTGAATTGAGTTTCTTTTTCGTTTTTGTTTCTTTTTTTTTATTTTAGCTTTTTATTAAAAAAAATTAACTGAGAAATCGGCAACAGCAAAGTTGATTTCTCACTATGGTTTTTTATTTTTTTAATATTATTAAAATGGTTAAAAAATTATTTAATAGAGTTTGATGATTAATTAGACTAATTTAAGTGTTAATCATAGGGTAAAAAAACTCAATACACTCATCGATGAAGAGTGACCTAATCGACGTGGTACACGCCGTAACAGGAAATCTCCATGATGTGAGCATGTACACCACAAGGGAGATTAATTTTGTGTTTTGAAATTTATTTTGTGTTGCTTTGTAATTTTAATATTTTTAATTAGTGTTTTGAGATTTTTTTTTCCCTCTAATTAACACCCAAATTAGCCTAATTAATCACCGAACTCAATTAAATAATTTTGTAAACCATTTTTAGAATAATCTACTATCTACTATATCTACTTATTATATAAAATAGAGTTTTACCATATAGACTCATGTCAAGTGGCAGCTCCACATTCATTCTTTTCCCACCAAAATACAAAGTACTTTTTTATTATTTATTTTTTAATTTATGATATTTCATTAATTAAGGCTATCAATCAATCAATACTCATATCTGCACTTTTACCATTCAATCAAATTTGAATTAAATCAAATTCAAATTTAAAATGTAATAAATTAAAGCATACCAATTAATTAATTCTCATATCAGAATCTTTTTTATTCAATCAAAATATTATCTAAGTCATGTGACAATATAAGAATCATTAATTTTTTTGCCTAAATCAATTTCAGTTTCAATTTTTTATTTTTTAGTTATTGTTTTAATTATTGTAATTGCTATTATCTCATGTCAAATTAAACAATAATTTCATAGTGTAAATTATGAATATATTCCCTTAAATAACTTATCTATTTTTATTTATTATTTATATCAATTATTAGTATTGTTCATCAATATTTTTTATTGATAAATACTATTCATCATTATTTTACCATACAAATTTGGTTACTTTTAATTTTATAACTTTTCATAAATGATTAGTTTGACTACTCACATCATAAAATTTAATTTAAAAATCATAACTATATAATGTTAAATTTAATATTTTTTCCATAATTTGTATATTTTATCTCTTACATATTATTAAAATTTAAAAATTTTCAGTATTCCATTGGAATATAAATACTTTCAGCATTCCATCATTCACATGATTGTTTATGTTTAATTATAATAAATGTTAAATCAATATGTATTTTTAGTTTTTCCTTCTCAATGCTTTGATATTATATGTGTGGAAAACCAAAATTTATTCTAGGATTAATTTGTTGTCCAACATAGGTAATTGATTATCTTTTTTTCATGTTACTTATTTTGAATTTATCTTACTGTAATTTAGATAAATCATTCAATCGTGTGCTTTATATTTTTTTTTAAACGCATAATTGAGAAATCATCTCTAAATATAAAGAAAATAGAACTAATATTGTTTGTTTTAATTGTTATATTTTAAAATTAGAGTATATGTATAAATACATATATTCTCCACTTCATAATAAATTATGTATAATACTTTTTGAAAAATTTAAATCAGCTAATTTTTTTTTAAATTCAAATTTATACTTGTACATTGGATATTTTTACAATCCATACAGATAATCCGTGCGAATACCGGTAAATACACCTGTCAGGTTCATTTTAGCGGTAAATACACAGATAATACGTTGGACACTTTTAATCTTATGCAACATGCTAGTCAGATTCACTTCTTCTCCTCTGAAAATCTTACTGTTTCGCGTCAGCCACACCACCCACACAACAGCCATCCATATGATGTGTCTTCCTCTGCATAATCTTTTCCTTGTTAAGTCACCAGCAAAATGCAAGAAGTGCTCTACTTCATTACCATGAACTGGCCCTGTATCACCCGTCCAAGCGAGGACCTGCTGCCAAACGTGATGGGAAACTTGACACCTAAAAAATAGATGGTTGCAAGACTCCTCATTATGCTCACACATTACGCATGCAGTGGTTTGAATATCAACAGCCACCCCCCCCCCCCCCCCAAAACGCAGTAGCGAGTCCTTTGTTGGAAGTCTATTCTGCATCAACCTCCAAGCGAACACTGCAACTTTTGACGGTACATCGCACCTCCAGATCTGTTTGCAAATCCGCCGGAGCTGCTCTCCTGCACTTTGCTGAGAATTACATGATTCCAACAGCGATTTAACAGAGAAAATATGAGAAGTGTTCAAATTCCACAGCCATGAATCAGTGCCTTGTTTAATTGGGGCAACATGCAGTAAAGTATCCTCAAACTCTTTGAATAAATCTTCCTCCCAAGCAAAAAAGGGACGTCTCCACCTCCACCGCCATACCCAACGATCGCCTCGCCACTCCCCCATCTCAGCGACTGTGGCTTGATTACAGTCAGAAATCTGGTACAGTCGAGGAAACAAATTTTTTGTGTTTCAAGGGTAAGTAAATCTCTCATCCACCTTGAGGCGTTATTAGGAATTGGCGCATCTATATCACCCTGTAACACATTGTTGCCATATCTAAATTTTAATAGATCATACCATAAAGCAGCCTGGTGATCCGTGCAAAACCGCCATCTCCACTTGGCCATGGCCAGCAAACTCAAATTAAGACACTCCAAATTCTTAATTCCTAGACCACCATTTTTCCTCGGCTGGCATATGTTTTCCCACGCTATCCAGCAGATTTTTTTAACTTCCTCCGCACCTCCCCATAAAAACCTCCTTTGGATTGCCTCCAGTTCTTTCAAAACTTTCTTGGGGGCTTTGTAGAACGAAAAGAGATACAACGGTATGCTATTCAACACCGAATTAATAAGTGTTATCCGTCCTCCAAAAGAGAGAAATCTTCCCTTCCAACTATTAAGCCTACGCATCACATTCTGCACAATAGGATCCCAAGTGGTATACCGTCTTGGGTTAGCTGCCACCGGGATGCCTAAGAACTTAAATGGGATTTTCCCAACGCTACATGCCAAGAACTCTGACGCCATCCTACGGAAAGAGTCGTCTATATTCAGCCCAAACAGATTGCTTTTAAGAAAATTTACCTCAAGCCCAGATGACATATCAAAGCTGCGCAGAATTGTCTTGATCGCCCACAAATTAGACCCACTCACCTCACAAGATAGGATTGTGTCGTCTGCAAACTGCAAAATAGGAAAGGAAATGTCGTCATTAGCAACTGTCGATCTCACAAGGCCGGCAAGACCTTCTGCAGCAATTAAGAAAAGAAAGGGTGCAAGCGGGTCCCCTTGTCTTAAACTCTTTTGAACCTCAAAGTCTTTGGTCGGACTCCCATTTACAAGCATTGAAATCGTGCCTGAACAGATGCAAGCGTTCATCCAATTCCTCCACTTGTCATTAAAACCCATTCTACACATCATATAATCCAAGTATTTCCAAGGAACTGAGTCATAATTAAGCTTTCTTGAAATCAACTTTAAATAGTAAACACCTATCTTTTCTTTTCCTGGCCAAATCCACAATTTTATTCACCACAACCACACCATCTAAGATTTGTCTACCTGGCAGAAACACCGATTGGCATTTAGAAATCACCTTTCCCAGTACTTTCTTCAACCTACGAGCAAGAAATTTAGCAATAATTTTATACATACTTCCAATTAAAGATATGGGGCGATAATCTGAGAGAGAAAGAGGATGATCTTTTTTGGAATATAATTAATGTGAGAAAGGAGGCGGTCATTGCCTTAGGGAGTGAAGCGTTGTAATAAAACTCCTGAACAAAACCATGTACTTCATGCTTCAGAAGCTCCCAGAAGTTTTTATAGAATAGAAAATTAAAACCGTCAGGGGCTCTTATCCCTCTCACAACTCCAAACAGCTACTTTAATTTCGTCCATTGTAAATTATGCAGTTAAGAATTCTTTATCCACAAGTGAGATTTGATCAAAGTGAACTCCATCTAATTCTGGTCTATTCACAACAGATTCTTGGAAGAAAGTTTGAAAATGATTCATCCTCCGCTTTAACTTCTGGTCTTCCTGTATTATATATTTTACTCTGTAATTTAGATATTAATATATTTTCATGTAAAATATTAATATATATATATAGATATTAGCAGTTTTTCATTTAGTTTCTTTTTTTGTGAAATATAAATATTTATCAATATAAATATTCACGAATAGTTAAAATATACTCTATTTATTGAAAAAACAAACTATAATAGGAAATAATAATAGGAATATAATTAAATATTAACAAAATTGTTGCCCAACACACTTTGTTTACAAATCTCAATAAATAAATTGTGGCAAACATTTTACTAAATAGCTCGGTTGCTCTGTGACACACTCTCGGCACACTACACTGCTATTTCTCTTTCAAGATGGCACTAAAAAAATTCTTTCTGTAATACACATTTGACTATTAATCCAATTATTATTTATTAAGTAAAATAAAACAAATTGCAAGCAATGTGATTTGAGGTTCCTTATCATTAGTTTTTTTTGTGGGTATTCCTTATCAGTAGTTTGATATAAACCACTTTCCACATAATAAGTATGAGGGAGAAATTCTTCAATTCTTTAAAAACATATACAATTGGACTCTTAAAATATCAAACAAATGTGGAAACTTATGAAAAAGACAATATTATAAATTTAGATAAACACCATCGTAAGAAATCGGCAATAGCATGGTCGAATTCCCAACAGCCCTAAAAAGTAGGGCATTCTTGTACATTTATTGTCTATTATAAAGCGAAGTTTTTTCCACATGTCAATCTCACAGTCATTTATTATTTTCAAATTTAATTTTCAATTTTCAAATCTCAAATTCCTCTTAAATGACATATCTGACTACTCTCTCACTTTTTATATTTGTTGCTTGATTCTTCTCTTTTTTACGTAGAAACCACATTATTATTTGTTATTATTACATTAGAAATTTATATTTGCTCTTTTTTTATGTTATTTTGAAAATATTTTTAACTATTATGTGACTCGATAACTCCTGAATCTCACGCGTATATCACACGGGATAATATATTAGTAATCTTAAAAGGGGGTACAGGAGTAGTTAAAATAAAAAAAATCGGTTATTCTAAAAATTTCCCCCCAAATTAAATTACACGCCTAACCAAAATAAACACCCCTCCTGAAACAGGCATAATACAAATCTTATCTTAACTATATACAACCATGGATAATCCTAAAAAGAAATTTTCTAAATGGCATTCTCATATTAAAAGTTACATCCTATATTGTACACGGTGGCTGTTTCTAATTGGCCATTCATAAAATGTTTGCAGACTAATTGCTGACTAAACAACATTACGCTGTGCTTCATAGAATTTTGACCAATTAATTGTTAATGGGAACGCATTAATGGCCAGACAATAACGAATTAGGCAACACATTTAATCCCGTGTAATTGTTAGAAAATAAACGTGCAATGACCCAGGACGTGAGTGATTTCGAAAACAAAAACTCATCAAATCAATTCAAAATACGGACATATTACACCAAATGCTTCCTTTGATTTTGCGAACAAATCGCATCTATCTTTGACCAATTACAATTATCTTTTTTTTTTAGGGGAAATTACAATTATCAGTATCTCCTCCTCTCACTATTCAATACTCTCTCTAGAACCATTTATAAGGCAAAAAGTCATTTTCAGATTCGTTAAAAAATGTATGTATCTGGTCCAAAAAAACCATTTATAAGGCAAAAAGTCATTTCTAGATTCGTTAAAAAATATATGTATCTGGTCCAATTTGGACCAGATACATACATTTTTTAACGAATCTAGAAATAACTTTTTGTCTTATAAATGGTTCCGGAGTAGTATGTAATTAGAATGAAAGAACCAACTATTGTCAAATTTCTCACCTCCCCACTGTAATCATTCCCGACCGAAGTCGCATGGGCAAGTCTACATTATTTAACGAACAAAAAGTAGTGCCTGCCTTTGGATTTGTGTCCCAAGTAGACCTGAGCTATTGGAAGACGTCTCACCAACCGGAGCTAGCTTAAGGTTTCTTTCTATTTCAATTTTCTACCATTTTGCACTTTTACCTCTATTGTAAACACATGCTTCTCTGTCACTTTGGCCATTAACTTTTTTTTTTAATTTTAAAATTTATCAATTGTTTAATCACCAATCCTCCAAATATTGGGATTATTTACAGGTATGTTGTTTCGATCATCCCTTGGGATATCAATATCAGTTCTTTTGACGTCAGAAGCTTCCTTTTCTGGTAGGTTTGATCTAATTTCAACTCTATTTATTAGAGTAATTGAAAGAAATGTAATTTAGTTATATGCACTGCCAGCTGGAATGCCAGCTGTGCAGAGTTTGTTAATAGGTTAGTGCCAGCTGTGCAGTTTGTTATTCTGTTGACTGCCAGCGTGGCAAGGTTGTTAGAGTTAACAACAATCTTAACCTCCTATATAAACTGTACAGTGTTGTGATTAACATAATGCGATTCATTTTGTAATATTGATTCAGAAATGAAAGATGCAGAGCATCACTTTTAGATTCATTTTGCTTTCTATCATGGTATCATTCGCTAGTTACGATTCTGGTGTTCTTGATCGTTCACGCTTCCTTCACTCTTTCGTCTATTGAATCGCTTCTGGTGTTCTTGATCGTTCACGCTTCCTTCGTCCTTTCATCGAGTCTGAGAAATGGCGTCAGTGACACAATCCACGCCGTCAGGTCACGGTGCTGGAATCAACAACAACAACGTGTTTGGACCGAAATTGTCCATCAAATTGCAAGAGAGCAATTTCTTGCTGTGGAATCAGCAAGTTGAAGGTGTGATTACATCGCACAAAATGCACAGGTTCGTTGTCAATCCTCAAATTCCGGTGAAGTTCACGACTGACGCTGATCGTCTTGCTGGAAGGTTCTCCGATGAGTATGAAGCCTGGCTTATTCAAGATCAGGCGCTGTTTACCTGGCTCCTTTCGACGCTTTCCGAAGCAGTTCTTCCCAGAGTTCTCTCGTGCAAGCACTCTTTTGAAGTATAGGATCAGATTCACAAGCACTTTTATGCGCACATGAAGGCTAGGTCAAGGCAACTCCGATCTGAATTGAAGTCCACGAAGAAAGGAAACAGGTCAATTTCCGAATATGTTTTGCGAATCAAAGCAATTGCTGATTCATTACTTGCTATTGGAAACCCTATCTCTGAGCAGGATCAGATTGAAGCAGTTCTTGACGGTTTACCAGAGGATTATAGCCAATTTATGTTGATGATTTACAGTCGTTCTGAATCGCCTTCTCTAAATGATATTGAGGCTCTTCTGTATGTGCAAGAAGCACAGTTGGACAAGTTTAGGCAAGAACTTGCTGTACCTGCTGCCTCTGCAAATGTAGCACATGCGAGTTCTCATCACAACTTCGACAATGCTCGATCTGGTAGCAGCTATTCTCGTGGACGTGGAAGGTTCAATCGCGGCAGAGGCCGTGGTCGTGGTCGCTCTAATGGTAGTGGCAACCGACCTACTTGCCAGCTCTGTGGCAAGTATGGCCATGCGGTTGTAAATTGCTGGCACAGGTATGATGAAACTTTTGTGCCACAACAGCCTGCGGCTCAATCCAATGCTGGAACTAATGTACATCAGGCTAGCACCAGCAATGCAGCAACTACTCAACAGGACAATTCTGCTGCATCCAAACAAGCAGATCAGCCGAATGCCTTGATTGCGACTCAGTACAATCCCACTGCATACACTCAAGAGTTATCTCTGCCACCAGGTCTGGAGTCCCAGGCTTGGTTTGCAGATTCAGGTGCGTCGCATCATCTAACCTCTGTCATTTCCCACTTGCACCATAGCACATCCTATGTAGGGCCAATTAAAGTCTATGTTGGTAATGGTCAAGGTCTTGATATCAAATCCGTGGGTTCATCCACTTTTAAATCAAACCTAAACTCACATACAGTGTTAAGTCTAAAAGATGTGTTACTTGTTCCCTCAATAACTAGAAATTTATTGTCTGTGTCCAAGTTTTCTAAGGACAACAATGCTTACTTTGAATTCTATTCTAATCATTGTTGGTAAAATCTCAGGCATCTAGAGAGGTCCTACTTGAAGGGACTCTTGATGCAAGTGGTCTATACTGTTTCAAAGATTTGCATCATCTGTTACAAGTTTCCAGCAACTTATCCAAGTGTTCTCTTCGATCACCTGTACTCAACAACACTGTTTCTGAGTTTTCTTGTAATTCAGCATTCAATACTCCCAATGTACTTTCAATTTGGCATTATAGATTAGGTCATGCTAATACTAATGCCATTAGAAATGTACTAAGTCTCTGTAATATCCATGTACCAAATAAGAATGCTTCTGATTTTTGTAATTCTTGTTGCCTAGGCAAATCCCATAGGCTACATTCTCCCCATTCAACAACTGTATATTCAAGTCCTTTTGAAGTCATATATACAGATTTGTGGGGCCCTTCTCCCTCTCCCTCTAGTAATGGTTACCTGTACTACATAGCTTTTGTTGATGCCTATTCAAGATATACATGGATCTATTTTCTGAAAAATAAATCTGAGGCTTTGAATGCTTTTAAATTGTTCCAAGCTCTTGTTGAAACACAATTCAATGCCAATATTAAAGCTGTACAATCTGACTTTGGTGGGGAATACAGACCCTTCACCAAGTATCTCAATGAATTAGGTATTGTTCATAGACTTACATGTCCCCATACCTCACATCAAAATGGAACAGTTGAGAGAAAACACAGACAGATAGTGGAAATGGGTCTCACTTTGCTTGCTCATGCCTCCATACCTATTTCTTTTTGGGACCATAGCTTCACTAATTCAGTTTACCTTATTAACCGGTTACCTTCTTCTACTCTTAAAGAATTTTCATTTCCATTTCATGCTTTATTCAAAACTGTCCCTGACTACAAAGACATCAAAATTTTCGGTTGTGCCAGCTTTCCTTTAATTCGGCCATATAATAAACACAAGCTGGAATTCAGAAGTACTGAATGTGTGTATTTGGGAATTTCACCAACACATAAAGGGTATAAATGTCTTAATAGTGAAGGTAGGGTCTACATCTCTAAGGATGTCCTTTTCAATGAGTATAGGTTTCCTTTTCCAAGCCTGTTTTCCACTGGTCCATCTCAAACAGCTGTGAATTCTTCCAACTCTTCAAGGTTAATCGTGCCTTGTCCTTTAGCTGCTGTCCCTGCCTCAAACACAGCATCACAGTTCTACACGCAACAGGGTCCCACTCCCTCAGCAGTTGTGCCTGTCTCACAAACAGTAGCACAGCCCTATACTCAACAGTCTCCTAATCTTTCTGCAGAGTCTTCTGCTACCTTAAGCAGTCCTTTACCTAGTGAGTCCATGCAGAATCTCACGGGTCCTGTACTTCACAACTCTTCAGACCCTACTTCAGTGGTTCCCACACTGTCTAACAAGTCTGTATCTCCTCAAAACACTGGCAGCTCACCCTCTAACTCTGTTTCGGCCTCCTGGCGAGAGGTCCTCCTCAAGTGATTCCACACAGCACAATCCTCAACCCTTGGTGGTAAATGAGCACCCTATGCTCACCAGATCGAAAACTGGTCACTCTAAACCAAAAGTCTTTCTTACTCATGTTGAGCCTAACAGTGTTAAACAAGCCTTAGCCAATCCTCAATGGCTTGATGCCATGGAACAAGAATACCAGGCTCTTTTGTCAAATAAAACCTGGACACTCACTCCCTTACCTCTAAATAGGAAAGCTATAGGTTGCAAGTGGGTGTTTAAGGTGAAAGAAAATCCTGATGGAAGCATCAACAAGTACAAAGCTAGGTTAGTAGCTAAAGGCTTCCACCAACAGCCTGGGTTTGATTTCAGTGAGACTTTCTCACCAGTGGTTAAGCCTACTACCATCAGAATTATTCTAACACTTGCCTTAACTTTTAAATGGGGTACTCAGCAAATTGATATCAACAATGCCTTCTTGAATGGCTTGTTGCAGGAAGAAGTGTTTATGCAAAGCTGACCTCACGGCTTGAATCACCAGACAAGACTCTTGTATGCAAGCTTAACAGGGCCTCTATGGCCTCAAGCAGGCTCCCAGGGCCTGGTATGACAGGCTGACCAATGCCTTGCTGCAGTTTGGTTTTCACCATAGCAAATGTGATCATTCACTGTTTATCTATAAGGCAAATGGTGTTACTCTCTATGCTCTGGTGTATGTAGATGACATACTCATAACCGGGACTTCCTCCAAACTCATTCATGACCTCATCAACAAATTGCATATCAAGTTTGCCTTGAAGAAGCTTGGTAAACCAGATTATTTTCTGGGAATTCAAGTCAGAGACTTAAAGAATGGCTCTGTGTTGCTCACTCAGACTAAGTACATTCATGACTTGCTTGCTAAAGCCAAAATGACAGATGCAAATGGAATGGCCACTCCAATGTTGAGCAACTGCAAGCTGAGTAAACATGGTACTGACTTCGTGGAAAATCCGAGCCAGTATAGATCTATTGTAGAGGCTTTACAGTATGTAACTCTTACAAGACCTGACATAGCCTTTAGTGTCAACAAAGCTTGTCAGTTTATGGCTTCACCTCTACAAAGTCATTGGAGGGCAGTCAAGAGAATTCTAAGGTATCTAAGTGGTACCTCCACCCATGGATTACTTCTTCAACCTGCTGTTCTGGATCAGAAGTTCTCTCTCAGGGCATACTGTGACAGTGACTGGGCCAGTGACCCGGACGATAGAAGATCTACTTCGGGTTCCTGTATTTTCTTTGGCCCTAACTTGGTATCTTGGAGTTCAAAGAAACAGCCTCTGGTGGCACGGTCAAGTGCAGAAGCCGAATATAGAGGTATGGCTCATACAACTTCTGAGTTAATGTGGATTGAGTCACTTCTGTCAGAATTACATGTTCCATTTCTTCCTCCAACACTGCTGTGCGACAATTTAAGTGTTGTCCTGTTAGCTCATAATCCAATCTTGCATGCTCGAACGAAGCATATTGAGCTGGACATACATTTTGTCAGAGAAAAAGTCATTGTCAAGACACTAAACATCAAGCATGTTCCTGCCTCGGGCCAAATAGCTGATGCCCTCACTAAGCCACTGTCAACCTCTCAGTTCCAAGAATTGCGAAACAAGCTCAAGGTTCTTGCTGCACAACCCCCTTGAACTTGTGGGGGGAGTATTAGAGTAATTGAAAGAAATGTAATTTAGTTATATGCCTTTGCCAATTTGGAATGCCACCGGTATGCGAGTTTGTTAATAGGTTAGTGCCACCGGTATGCGATTTGTTATTCATTGTTGCCCAGTGGCAAGGTTGTTAGAGTTAACAACAATCTTAACCTCCTATATAAACTGTACAGTGTTGTGATTAACATAATGCGATTCATTTTGTAATATTGATTCAGAAATGAAAGATGCAGAGCATCACTTTTAGATTCATTTTGCTTTCTATCACTATTTTATCAGGAAGTCTTTCTTATCTTCGTTCGCCCTCTTCATCTCTTTCTCCCTCATTTTAATGTGTTCTTCTTTTACTATTTTGTTTGTTCTCTCATTATTATTATCTTGTATTTTCATTTTTCTAAAGTTTCTATCTCAAACTGTCGATTTCCTTGGTTTTTGTATTTTCTAATGTTTGTCCCATTGCCGTTTTCTACTTTATCAGGTTGTTATGCTGTTGTGGTTCAAGGGTTGAGATGGACACTACACCACAATGTTTGAATCCTGAAGAAAAAAAAGAATCCCAAAATTAGATCTGAGATACGACGGTAACGTTTAGAGAGATTGTTACTAAAAAGATGAAGAATCTTAATCTGATGTTAGGTAAAGGTAATAGGCAGATCCATGACGTTGGAACTTGGAAAGCAGTCCTGTTCTGATGGCAACTGTTATGTAGGTAAGGTGAATTTAAGTATGGCATCAAGCATATAATCTGATGTTCCCATAATTTGAGTTTATCATGTTTTGTTCATTGATGAAATGGGGTGCTAAGTTTTGAAATTTCTATATATTTACTTTACTCTTAAATTTACCGTTTCAATTTTGCAATCTTCGTTCCTTTTTTCACCACATGGTCTTTTGGGTATACAATTTTTTATCCGTAATGATAACACAGTGGATTTCATTGTTAATTTTTGGAATTGGCATGTGCTACCGGTATGTATAGTGGCCTTATTTCTCTACCTGTCGAGATTATGAGTATAGTTGAGAGAACATTTCTTTTTAAAGTTGAGCTACATAATGACATTGACATCAAGCATGAACCATGTTTTTGAGTCAAGCATTTCTATCAAGATTCTAATTTGATTTAAAAGTTCAAATATTCATGTCCTTCAAAGATTATAATATATTGATATCCTCTATATTTCATAATCAATTTTTGGGTGCATACATAAAACTGAAAATATATAACATGACAAACTACATGGTAACAAATTTTTTGACATTTCAATATCGCATCTGGATATAGAAATAAGGAAGGAACTCGAAATTCTACATTTAGGTTGTTGTCTTTGAAATAGTAGTATTTCTTATGCAGTTTAGCTTACGATATTGTTTGAGACATGTTTAATATTCGTATTCGTGGTTTTTTTTTATATTTTGTATTAGTAGTTCTATGCATATTAGTAGTTCTAAGCAGTTTAGCTTACGGTATTGTTTGAGACATGTTTGATATTCATATTCGTGGTTTTTTTGGTTGTATTAGTTGTGTGTGTAATTGGAAAACAACTTTGTGGAATATATAAGCTTACTGCTCTTCTTAGAGATACCCAACCAAGAGCTCTGACGAGCCAAGAGATACAAAATAGTCTATCATTATCACAATTGTTGAGTCCCTCATCATTGGGATATTGTCTTATGCCTGCGGTCATTATTATAGTTACAAAAGATTTTTTTTTTTGTCATTTTCACTTTGAGATTCTGATTGATTGTGTATAAATTTATATTTAGGACACTCATATTTGCACCACAGGGTAGGGTTAGGAGAAATATCCAAAAGGTCCTAACCTAAGAAAATACTTCCAAATTTTACTCTCTCAAATTCATGTGTATAAATGTAGCAACCATTTTGGTTTCATGGCCAAGTAAATACCCCTTTTTACACATTTTTTAGATTCGTGGGTTTCTTTTGTTGTTTCTGTTACCAATTCCAAAAGTTAACAACTCTTATTTCTTTGTTTTTTTCCCCAGAATTTCAATGGGGAGTTTTGGTAGAAACCCTTACAACGTCACTGGAATTTATAACCAAAGCTCATGCCTTTTAGCTAAAAGTTGATATGCCACCGTTTGTGATAACAATGATAGTTTTGCTTGCGTGTAATTTATATTTTGGGTTAAATTTTTATATATCAAGGCATAATAATGAAATGCTTGTGCTGGCATGGTGAAGTTGCAAGCCTTGGCCGAGTTTTGGTTCTATGGAGAATCTACGAGAAGATGGCATGATGTGGGCCTGTTGCAAAAGTGATAAATTACTTTTTAAAGGTAATTATATGTGTTTGTTATATTTTTATCCACTCTGAGATTTTGTGATACTTTTCTTCTATGCTTATATTTTCTCTCGATAGGTGTTTGTTTTAAAAGAGATAGTCCTACAAGCTCTGACTTGCATTGGATGAGTCAAGATTTAATAAGTATATTGTTGGCTACTACTTCTATGTGCCTTTTATTACAAGTGACTTTATTTACTTAAGACACTTTTGTAACCGGTGTAAGTTTTTTTTATCACTAACATCATTACTACTTTCTAAAATTTCTGTCCAATGTAGTGTCTGTGCAACTATACTCACCACTTCGATCAGCTCTTGACAAATCAGAACTAAGTACTTCTCTGGCTTTTTTTTTTACCATATTGTGTGCATCGTATTGGCCAACATAAAGGGCTTGGAAAGCAACTGTTCAACATGATAAGCTAATAAGGCTGGCTTTTCTAATTCTTTTTTTTTATATGAGGCTTTTCTAATTCTTTGAGCATTAGGTACACCTTCGTTTTTAAGATTGAAATGTTTATGGTTGGTTAATTGTTGCATGTTCATCCATGTTGATTCTACCTTAGATCTGTCACTGATATTTTTTTTCTGTAAAGCAGTTGATTGACATCTATTTTTGCAAGTATATGTTGTTGTTTTCACATCAAGTGTAATTTGTTCATGGTAATGATGCAGATACAAGTGCACAATTCTTTCTGCCAGATTACTCAAGCTAAACAAAAGCATAAGAAGAGCTCTCTCTAGGTATTACCTTTTAGATTAATATACATTTATTGAGATTACTTAGACCAAAAGCCTTTAATTTGTCCATCTAATTTTTTTTTCCCCATTCTTCATACTTATCTTGATGTGTACTTATGTCCATATTATTGTTCTATGTTTTTGTAGTGACGCTGAACAAGTACCAAATGAGTTTAGGGAGAATGAAGAGTCAATTCTATGCCCTTAGTCATTCCCAAGGAATGGGGAGCAAATGTCCCAAATAGGAAAGTTTATAATTATAGTATTGAATACATTTCCAGAAATAATTATCTGGATGTTTCTTTCACCGGATACGGGAGTTGGTTGTTCTTGGCATATCAGCTGCAATGGGAGGATTTACTTACACAACATAACATAAGCAAAATTCTTATTTTTGTTTTTATCTTCTCCATGTAAATTTTAATTTTTTTTGACTATATGTAAATTTAAAATTTAAAATGTTTATACTTAGGCAAATCTTAATTCCAATTTTATTTATTATATTCTCACCTAACTAATTTATTGTAGATTTTATTTTATGAGTAAATTTAAATTTTTTTATACATTATTATCTCTATGTATAAATTGATTAATTGATTAATATCGAAATTATAAAATAAAAACAACATACAGAGATAAATATTTAGCACAAAGGGGCAGAGAAAATTACGCACAAATTTAAAATACGGGATTTATGTACGTGAATACATTATTCGATGAGTTACTAGGAAAAATCACACTTCATTATAATTTAAGTTCATATTTGTAATTCATTGTTTTAATAATTTTTTTAGACTTTGCTATGTTAAAGATTTTCCTATTTATTATTATCTTGCGTAATTAATTTATTGAATTTTTTTTTCATATGAGCAAAATTAAAATTTCTTTTATACATTAATATTAATATATAAATTGATAACTCTATAAATTTTAAAATAAAAATATAACAAATAAATATTTTATATGAAAATATCTAGAGAAAATTATGCATAAAATGTCGGAATGAATCTTTTGCATGAGTTATTAGAGAAAATTACATTTTATTATAATTTAAAGACCTATTTGTATATTCTACAAGTTATTAGAGAAAATTGTACTTTCATTCCGTTTGACAAATAGTCATCTAATTTACATAATATCACAATATTTTATTCATAAGTTAGTATAACTTTTTATATCATATTATTATTTTAAATTTTGTTTATTTTTGCTACAAGAATGATGTATACTCGTACAACGCAGAGTTACAAATACTAGTACAATACAGAGCACACAAGGAAAATATGGAAAGAAAGTGGAAAGCCAATGCCAGGAATCGCGGAAGAGACGCACTGCACCCAAGCGTGGTTGCTTCTGCTTCAACGCGCTGCAACACAACGAATTTGAGTTAGACATAATTTCTTTTTTCTTTTTGAACTAATTCACTAATTGATGATGCGTTTTTTTTTATGTACTAATTGATGATGTGATTCCAAATAAATAATTTTTTTGAACCAGAATCAACAAGGGTACGATGCAAACCCTCACCTACAGAGCAGCAAAGGCTTTTTTTTTTTTTAATAATACCCAATTTGGTTCTTGAAGTTTGTCACTCATATCAACTTGGTCCCCAATTTTATCGAAATTACTAAGTAGTCCCTGGAATTTGAAAATATGTATCAATTATATCTCTCTGTCAATTTAGCAGAGACCAAATTGACATTAATTATAAATCACAGGAACCTATTTGCTAATAAGTGACTAAATTGAAGGACTATTTTGGAATCTGTTAACAGAAAAAACTGACGGAGGGACGTAACTGATACAAGTTCTCAAATTCCAAGGATTATTTAGTAATTTCGATAAAGTTGAGGACTAAATTGATACGAGTGACAAACTTCATAGACCAAATTGAGTATTATCCCGATTTTTTTTATGGAACCGAGCACCAAAGCCTAAAAGTGTAAAATCAATGATAACCCAAAAAAAAAAAGACACAACTTGCACGTGGCGGGACAGTCAAGTAATTTCACTTTTCCTCAATGTTTGAAGATGTTTCTGCGAACTTTCTCTTCTCATCTCAAAGCTTATAAAATTGCGTTTTGAGCTTCAGATTTGGATCATCTCATGTAAACATTCTGTACTGCTTCTACAACAATCATATCTCTTCCAATTTCAAACACACCGTCGCCGAAAAAAGTGTCGAATAAATCTTAGGAAACGCTGGAATACAGAGACTAACTTGCAATATTGGCAAACAACAGGGTAAGTAAAACGTGGGAAATATGGGTTAAAACATGCTTTTTTACATGAAAACATTCTAATTTACAAGTCATGTGTTGTGCATGACCCACATAGATCATGCATGATAGCCGCTGCCTTACTCACATGGAAATACATGATTTGATAAGTGTCAAAAAGGGACAATACTCAATTTGGTCCCTGAAGGTTGTCACTCGTATCAACTTGGTCTCCAATTTTATCGAAATTACTAAGTAGTCCCTAAAATTTGAAAACGTGTATCAGTTACATCCCTCCGTCAGTTTTTTCTGTTAACAGATTCCAAAATAGTCCTTCAATATAGTCACTTATTAACAAACAGGTCCATGTGATTTATAACTTAATATCAATTGGACCCTGTGATTATAACTTAATATCAATTTGGTCTTTGCTAAATTGACGGAAGGACGTAACTGATACACATTTCCAAGTTCCAGGGACTACTTAGTAATTTCGATAAAGTTGGGGACTAAGTTGATACGAGTGACAAACTTCATGGACCAAATTGTGTATTATCTCGTGTCAAAAACTTCTTTTAAATAATAGGCTAAATTATGTTTTTGTCCCTTATCTTTATTTTAGGTTTCCGTTTGGTCCCTTATCTATTAAAAGTTCCGAATTAGTCCCTTATCTTTATTCTAGATTTCAGTTTGGTCCCTTATGTATTAAAAATTCCAAATTAGTCTCTTATGTTACGAATATTATATCAATGTTGTCCCCCCTTTTTTTGCATAAAAAAAGACCACATTGGTATAATATTTGTAATATAAGGGACTAATTCGAACAAAAAAAAAGAGGAACCACATTTTACACATAAGAGACCATGTCGAAACTTTTAATACATAAGGGACTAAGCCGAAATCTAAAACAAATATAAGGGACCAAAAGCATAATTTAGCCTAAATAATACTACTCCCTCTGTCAGTGGCAGACCTAGGACCCTGGGCCAGGGGTGCAAAAATTTTTAAAATTATAAGTCATTATTGCTAAAAAATTTCTAATAACAAATTATTGTTAAAAAAACTAAGGGATTACTGGCAGCCGTAACGAAAAGTAAAACCATAATAACATTTCCAAATAATTAAGCTCTATAAAATTGCATTAGATTACAACTCTGTGTTGCATGTCTTAAAAAACAAATCTATCATTTATATTACTTTTATATCCTTATAAATATTTATATTATATATTATATAAAGTTATTTAAGTTATTTTATTTTAAATGATTTAAGTTTCATTCTCCTCCCTTCTATAAAACTCTCAACATTGGATGAGAGCAAAAATTGAGTTAGAAGAGATTTTGCTCCCCTCTTCTCCTAAAAATTGAACCAAACATAAAAAATTTAAAATAACCCCTCCACTCCCCTCTATTCACCTCCAATTACTAAACAATATCTAAGTGAGGGTTGAGAGATGAAAGTGTATGAGTCAGGGTGTGAAAAAATTTAAATTGAGTGAGATCAAATAAAATTGTATAAGGTATAAGTGAAATTTTTAAAATTTGAGAGTGCGCAAGTGCACACCGTCAACAATGAATAGGTCTGCCCCTCCTCTCCATCCTATTATAAGTGTCACATTTGTCAAAAAATTAGTATCAAAATAAATGTCATGTTAGGTTTTCAATGTAATATTAATTACTTTTTTCCAATTTTATCCTCTAATTAATGATGAGTACATCACTCCCAAGTCATTATACTTTACTATGCATTTATGACAATTGTTAATACAATGGTTTATATGGATAATTTTGTAAAATTGTTATATTCTTTCGTTCATTTATAACTTTTCCTTAATATGTGTGAAACTTCCTAATGTGACTCTTATAATGAGACGGAGACGAAGGAAGTATATAAAAGAAAGCATCTATGACATATTTTTACCGTCGTACATCGTACATAATTATTAGCTTCTTGGCTAAATACCATTTTAGTCCCTTAACTTATTTTTGAGGTTTAATTTAGTCCTTTAACTATTTTTGGGCCAAATGAGTCCTTTAAGTTTTTAAGTTGGGCCAAATAGGTCCTTTTCGGCCAAATAAGCCCTTTAAATTTTTTAAGTTGGGGCAAATAGGTCCTTTAAGTTTTTAAGTTGGGTCAAATGAGTCATTGCCACATATGACCTATTTGGGTTAACTTAAAAACTTAAAGAACCTATTTGTTCTAACTTAAAATCTTAAAGGACCTATTTTGCCCAATTAAAAACTTAAAGGACTTATTTTGCCAAAAAGGACTTACTTGGCCCACCTTAAAAACTTAAAGGACTTATTTGGCCCAAAAAATTGTTAAAGGACCAAATTGAACCTCAAAAATAGGGTTTGGTAGCGCAAGCGGCGCTTCTCTGTCCTAGATATGCTAGGTGTTTCCGGCACAGCTCATGGCGCCGTCCTCTGCCTTCTCCTCTCGTCGTCGCCATCTTTTCCCCTCTCCTCTCCTCACCACCACTCAATATGAGTTTTCCCCTCCACCCTGTCAGTTCGGTCTCTCCTCCCCTTACCACCTCCAAGGTGCTCGCTGTTTCTAGTGTTGGTGGTGGTACGCCGCCACCCTCGTCGCAACTGGAGGGCACTCGCCCCCCACCAGAACCGCTAGATGGAGTGCATCCACTCCCTCCCAACCCTGAAACCCCCCACCTCCACCAGGACCGCCAGATCTACTCGCCGGCCTTCCTGTTTGGGATCCCTTTTCCACCAGTCACCACACACCCGCCTCCTCCTCAACCTCCATCTTCAACTGGGTTTCATTGGAGTTCCATAAGGCCGGTTTCCCTCTGCTGTGCCCCGACCATATTGTGCGCTGTAGATCTGGCTTTACAATCTTGACCCTTTTGATTTTTAGGTTTTCAAATACTTATGCAGTGAAGCTTCTTACTCCACCGTTTGTGCATTCTGGCGGTGCTCTTGAGGTAAACACAGTGATAAATGTCATTTTTGAGCACCATGGCGCCAGATCTGGTGGTTGCATGCAGAGCATGGCCACTGGCGAGTCTAAGCTGTTCAGCGGCTCTGATCAGGTGGAGAACAAGGCTTCAGGGGCATTTTAGTCTTTTGGCCTTGTGAATATCCTTGAAATCCTAATGGGTCTGGCCCAGTTTGTTTTTAAGTACTAATAGGGTCTGTGGAGGAGGGTTTAGGTTTGGTTGTTGCTTGTTGGCCTTTTAGTTCTTTAAATTAGGTATTTGGTAGAATAGTCGGTAGACTAGATGTCTATTGTATCAGGAGCAACTCTTGTACTTCATTGTTGATCTTAGGAGATTGTATTAATCCTGTGTTCTGCCCTATTAGTGGGTTGCATGCTTGCACTGATGTAATGTTATGAGGCCTTGGCCTAGTATAAATGAAATGTATATCGTTGACCAAAAAAAAAATTCTCAAAAATAAGTTAAGGGACCAAAATGATATTTAAGCCTAGTTTCTTACGTGCATTAATTCACCACCAACCGTCAGAAATTGACAACTGCATTGTGTGTCAAATAAACAATAGTAATATTCAACGAAGAATTTCGACTATACAGTGATAATTAGCATTATTCCCCACTCTCTATAGACTATAGTCCGTGTCGTTTTCATTTTGATGTCCATCGTCATGGCGTGTCTGATTGTCCAATCTTCATTAGAAATATGAGAAAACAGCAAGTAGTGTACGAAGTTCAACAAAATATCAATTTTGTACCAGCAAAATTAAAATGCAATAATGAAATGAATAAGTGTCAGAGTCTGTGACCCGGACAGTGCAAACATTCATAATCTTCTTTCTAACCTGTGTTCCTGCTGCAACTCAATCACCACACATTTAGCTGATATTTGAAGCAAGATCGACCTCGTAGCACAGAATCCAAAGCCAATCCCGTGGTTCTTGTTACTTCTCAGGGCAACATGGTGGTTGTCAACTACTTTTCTTTCTTACTTATCGCACTAAATTGCTTCCAATTGCTGAGAATTTCTGAATCAAAATTACCCCAACAGGAAGGTAAATACATACTGTTAGCTGCTGGTAACAGGAATAAAGTTGATGCTGCTGAAATTATTATTGCAGGAAATTATGAACAGATACATGTTTATAGTGCTTAATGTTTACATATGATTATGATTGTCACATAGTTGATGCACTTAAAGAAATTATCAGTACAATGGGTGCTGCCTATTGGAAGTTTGATGCCGATTCCTGTGGAATTGAAATGGTTGGACCAACGCAAGAACCACCAGCTGAATCAGAGAGAAGCATTGTTTGTGACTGCAGCTTTGAAAACAAAACTGTCTGTCATGTTGTGAAGATGTATATCTCATTTCTCTTTTCTTAATTTCTTGTATTACATGTTTTCATTGTATCTATCACTTAACTTTCCTGATTGATCAGTTATCTAAATCCACATATAAATAAGTAATGTCAACATAATAACAAAAATTATAAGTAATCCCGAGCCACGTTATTTTTAAAGTGCCCAGCAGTACTTCATGCATCTTTAATAAGACTGCTGCTGAACAATGTTTCTGTTTTTAGGACCCTCAAACGCCTTAGTCTGCCTGGCACACTCCCACCTCAACTGGCCAAGCTGTCTTTTCTCCGAGAAGTGTATGAGCAGCAATGTTAATTATTGTTTCTTGTTAAAAGTTCTGGGATGACTTTTACAACTTGAATTGAGTTTATTTCTGATATAACTGTTTTAAATAGTTTAATGATTCTTTTGATCTTAGTATTAATTTCCAAAAATTTCCTTTTATTGACAGAGATTTTGCTTACAATTGCTTCAATGGTACAATTCCAAAAGAATGGGCTTCAATGAAATTAACTTCAATGTAAGCCTAGTCTAAGTCATTTCCAACTGTGAACTTGTAGTTTCATTTTATTGTTCTTATTTGATGATATTGATTGCATAGTACATATAACTTGATGCAGCTCTCTTCTTGTGAATCGCTTGTCGGGGGAAATTCCTAAGCATCTAGGAAATATTACTACTCTCACATACCTGTATGTTTTAAGCCTTCATTAAATCATTCATACATGTCCTGGACATTATCATGTTTATTGAACTCCTCAAGAATAAGTTACAGTTTGAAGGTCTCATTGTGACAGTGTGCTGTTTGTCATTTTCACTGAAATTTTTGCATTTGCCTTATCAAAACTCCTATTAGGATGCTTGAAGCAAACAAATTTTCTGGGGTTGTTCCGCCTGAACTTGGGAGTCTAATTAACTTGCAGACCTTGTAAGACATCCCGGTTTCTTTCCTATTACCCAATTATGAATGTGATTATTTGATATTTGGACTGTCTTTTGAAGCGAAGATATCATGTTTTCTGACAATTTGTTTCTGCAATATTAACACTAAAGCGTGCTGTCATCCAATCAATTGTCTGGGAACTTGCCACTGACACTTGCTGGATTGCGAAATTTGACCGACTTGTGAGCCTTGATTTTGTTCTTTCTCCTTGAAACACAACTAATCAAGTTCTAACATAGTAATCTCATGCATGGTATTCATTGTCACATTGCAGTAGGATAAACAATAACAATTTTTCTGGAACCATACCTAATTTCATACAGAACTGGCAACTTCTCCAAAGATTGTGAGATTCTAATTCCTATCAATTTTTAATAATTTAATTTTTTTTTTGGAACAATATTAAATTATATATTATTCCCAATTCCGTACTCTTATCAATGTAAATATATCAAGAGAAATGCATGGAAGTGGACTAGAGGGACTCATTCCATCAAATATATCACTCTTGAAGAACTTAGTTCAGTTGTGAGTATATTTATCTTGGCAGTTTTACTTATTATGATTCGTTTTTACTTCATTATTTTCTACCATATTTGTGGTTTAGCTAATGGTAGTTAATATTTATACAGAAGAATCAGTGATATAAGAAGTCCTAGCCAGGATTTTCCTTTTTTGGGAAACATGACAGCCCTGACTACATTGTATGTAGACGGCTACCATTGATGAATATATTTTCTCATATTTTGTTTCTTAAATGTTAATAATTTTTATTCTTTGAATTATTGGTCTTTAGTTTAATGTAATTCAGTTTTGTGTTCAAGGGTTTTAAGGAACTGTAGCTTGTCTGGGATGATGCCTTCATACATCTGGACAATGACGAATTTGGCGGTTTTGTAAGTAAGCATGTGAAAATTCTGTACCTATAACATGCTCACTCTGCATCTCTGAATTAATCAGAAATCAAGAATAGGCTACTTTAATTTACCTTCCCCGCCAAAATAAATTTTTTAAATTTTTTCGCTTCTCGATGCTTAAAAAAAAACTTTACATACCTAATTTTATGAAATATTGAAATTATTTTGCAGATTGTGATGATGTAAATAATGCATTCTTTGTATTATCATCCATGACTTAGCCCTTCCATGTTGACAGATCTTACCTTTGGTTTGATGGTGATAATTTGTTTTTGACTATGAAAATACTTAAAAGCTAAGTATATAAGAAAGACTAGTGAGAAGGACTTCGTTACACCATATGAACATGAGCTCTTATTAGTTATAACATATTAATAATTTTATGACTGTTTTTGTTTAAACGAAGAGGATAAAGAAAAAGACATGTGAGTAACCTAATTATGTGTTTGATTCCTATTTCTATTCTCATCATATATATTGTTTAGTCACTGTCTCATATGAACAAGAATAGAGCAGATTATTCAATCTGACGAAATGAAAAAAAGATACAGAAGCAGCTTCTATAGGTGCTGCTATGTGAGTCAGAGGTGAAACTAATTAACCTCTAACAGTCATAAGTCATAACCACCTAACTAGCTCCAGCTTTAGCTATATCACATAAGACACCCCCCTCCCCCCCAACACAAGCTGTGTATTAGTAAACAACCAACAGAAAGGATTCGTGTGCAAACTTTTCAGCAAGTGCAATGGCAAATGACACACATCACAAACTATATTTTTATTAGCATGTATGAATGGAATTTTTTTACACAAAGTCAGTCAGAATATAGCAGGAGACACATGCCAAAATCGAAAATGTCAAAGGGCTGAATCTGAAAAACTGTATTTAGCAATGCCTACCATATTACCTACGGCAGATTTCCTTTCTCAACTTCCTGATCCAAGTAATGCAAACCAAAGCCATGCCAATCTTCTTCACCAGTGAGTCCGAAATTCTACAAGATTCATCAGAAAAAAGTGATAATACTACATCATGTAGACCTAACAAGTATAGAAATCGGCACAAAATTAAAACTGAACTCCTTTCTTATGTGCAAGAGGAATCCATGCTTCCTATAATAACAAGTATCAACTGTATGACCTGCTCTACCACAAAATGTACACTGCTTGCCATTCATCTTTCCGTCACTACCTTGTTTCCTTCCATCAGAAAGATTAATCCAGGCTTTCACACCCTCAGATGGAGCCAAACTGTTCAGCCTTTCATATTGCAGAACCATAGAAAATACACAATTCAACGATGGTAGCGGATCGATCAATAGAATTTGTGATTTAATTTAACCATTGAAAACTGCTTATTCAACCCCATAAGGAACCGGACTGCATAATCCTGTTACTTGTAAACTTCCTGATTTCTACTTTGGTTAATATATAAACGAAAAACCTACTTGGTAAGAGACACAGGAAAGAAGTTAAGAATTTCCAGTCCTATTAAGCTTTATGTGTATGAATTGCACTATCCTTGTTATTGACTTTCGCTAACTTGTTTTACAAGCTGCTGCTATTATTGTATGATGATTATTACAACTTTTGGTAGCATTGCTTGTTTTAAATGAAACTATTTTTTTTTTCCCTTTTGAAAAAATTATGACAGGGATGTCAGTTTTAACATGCTAGTTGGGGAAATTCCAGCAATCATAAGTGCAAGGCGTCTAAGATTTATGTAAGCATGTTAATCTAAGTTGTACATTGACACTTGAACTTTGAATTGAAATAAGAGATAAGAATTTATGCAGATAGGAGATTTACGCTTATGAAAGTAAATAGTTCTGCCGACAATAGATAATATTCAACTAATTTTCATGACTAGAAATTCCTTATGGTCCAGAACCATGTAATGCTCGTAGTTCTTTGTCATGAAATTGAATTCTATGTTCAAGTATTGACACAATGAATTAAACAGCTTGGCATTTCCTTTTTTTTTTTAAGCTACCTAACAGGTAATATGCTTAGCGGAAACATACCAATTTCAATCCTGAAGGATGGAAGTAGCATGTAAGTGTCTTGGTGGTTCAAACTATATTATCAATATTCTTTTACTGTAAGGAAGGTGAGTAATAGATTTGGAACGTTTTGTATAACTCTACAGATTTGGAACAGTTCAAGTCCCATATATATATATATATTTGTTTTTGTTTTTTTCACTCATGATGGCTTTTTCTTCACATTTCATACCCTATATAAGATATGTTATCTAATAGGTCTTAAATGTTTTAAACTTCATTTTGTAGTGGCAGAACATATTTGTTAACACCTTTGAATTTCACTTTATGGTTTTGTTTCTGACAGAAATTTCTTGTATTGTTGGACACAGTGATCTTTCTTACAACAACTTTACTTGGCAAGACCCTGACCAACCTGCTTGTCAGGACGGCATGTCAGAATATGAAATTCTTTTCAATGATCTTTCTTTTATTATTTCAAGTTCGATATTTTTCTAGACTGAAATAATCTGTTTCATTTTGTTTCACTTTGTAGGAACTTAAATCTGAATTTGTTCAGAAGCTCCTCGAAGGAGAATAAGTTGTAAGATCCCCTTATCTAGTTTCTTTGGTTGGACAAGGGTGACTTTGGAATAAAGAGTGAGGAGTCATGACTATTGGTTGGAAAATTAATATTAAGATTTGAATAACTGAATAGTTTGTTATGCATGTGTATGTATATTGCGATCATACTCATACACATATATAACAAATTAGAAATTATTTAAATATTAATCATTTTTCTAATTAAAGTTGTCATATAATTCCTCAATTTTTCTTTTATAATGACTCCCTTTACTTTACTTTAAAGAGTCAAATCCGATTTAGAAATGATATATTTGCAAGAATTTAATTGGTGAGATTGGTCACAATATAAGTCTTACACTAATACTCACTAATTTTCTTATATATTCTATTTATTGCTATTTTAATTAAAGAGAGAATGATACAGTTATAAAATCGTTAAAATATTTGTAGATATCACTATAAAATTTCTGAAAAAAATGCTATCAAAATATTTTAACACACTTTTTTAACTCACTATTTATTATTGATTGAATTTCATGTACATTCCACTAAATAATGAATTTACCATCTATTTAATATGACCAGTGCTTTCTTGGCATTCCTTAAACTATTTTACATTCAAATTGCATACTATAATTAAACTGTATTTGCAAACTGTTAGTAACTTTCAGTTTTTCTATTGACAAGGGAGGAATATGTTCCTTGCTCAAAGAATTTCAAGTGTCCACGGTGTAAGTACATAATATCAATATCATGGGTGGCTTGCAGTTAATTTTATGTTTTTGTATTGTTAGTTATGCACCTACTAACTCTGTTTTGATCATTGTCACATTGAAAAAAAAAAAAAAATTACACTGGCTTAATTTTTTGATCATCCACTAGATTCAAGTTGTTTGCATGTTAATTGTGGCGGGAAGGACATAAATGTAAAAGATGATAAAGGAGAAAACCTTTATGTGGGAGATGGGCATGTTCAAGGTGGCACTGCAACCTATTTTTATAGTTATGATGATAACTGGGGATTTAGTAGCACTGGAGACTTCATGGATGATTTCGAGTACCAGAACATACGTTACATTAAATCTCTTCCATCTTCAAACATGCCTGAATTATATACAACAGCACGTGTATCTCCAATTTCACTGACTTATTTCCATAATTGCTTGGAGAATGGGAACTATACTGTAAATCTCCACTTTGCTGAAATACAGTTTACAAGTGATAATACATACAGAAAACTTGGGGAGCGCGTATTCGATATCTATGTTCAGGTAACTGGTCTAACTAGCTAAATGAATTTCGCTTTCATTTCCATCCCAGATTATGGATTAATGCATTAACTTTGTCTTAGGAAAAACTGATTTGGAAGGATTTTAATATAGAGAAAGAAACTAATGTTGCTGAAAAACCACTGGTACTGCCTATATATAATGTCAGCATCACATATAATATCTTGGAGATTCGATTTTATTGGGCTGGCAAAGGAACAACTAGAATTCCTGAAGTTGGAGTTTATGGTCCCCTTGTATCAGCATTGTCTGTGGTTTCTGGTATGTACTATCACAGCAAAATGAGTGTATATTATTGTATTTATTAAATATAAAATTTGCACCATTGCTGTTTATGGAATCAAACATACTTCATTTCTTTTCAGCATATCCTATTGCTGCTAATAAATAATGAACCACTTAAAATATTATTTCTATTTTATTATGATACCTTTATGTTTTGACCAGATTCTAAACCTTGCTCAAATGGAGGAAAGAAGGTTGCTGTTTCTAAAGTCATTGCAAGTATAGTTGGGGCTCTATGCTTAGTGCTTCTTATATCCGGATTCATTTGGTGGAAAGGATTTTGCAAAGGGAAATTGAGAAGGAAGGAAGGTGAAGTTTCTATAGGGGAATAGAAAACAAAAGTTTGAGCTTATGTTTACATCTCAAGCTTAGTTAGAACTTAGAAATATAACTACTAATTCTTTGACAAAAAGTTTTCTTCACTTACATGGACAGGTATTAAGGATGGAGATATCCAGGCAGGTAATTTTAGCTTGGAGCTGATCAAGGCTGCAACTAATAACTTCTCTTCTGATAATAAGATTGGTGAAGGTGGTTTTGGTCCTGTATACAAGGTTTTTGGATAACTTCAAATAATTTTATTTCATCGAAATGGAATTTTCTATCTATGTATGACATTTGGGGTTTCTGATAATTTGAATGCAGGGTCAATTGCTTGATGGTACTTTTATAGCAGTCAAGAAACTATCATCAAAATCACGACAAGGAAATCGCGAGTTTATAAATGAAATAGGCTTAGTATCTTGTCTGCAACATCCAAACCTTGTAAAGCTTCATGGATCTTGCACTGAAGGGGAGCAACTTTTGTTGATATATGAGTACATGGAAAATAACAGCCTTGCCCAAGCTTTATTTGGTGAGTCATTTCTTGTTTATGAATTAATTTCTTTGTTGAGATTCAAACAAGATAAATGGAACAAACTTCAATGGCAACCAATAACTAAATATTAGCAATCAACAAGGTGCAATAAAACAAACAAACAAAGGAGATAAAAGTTGAGAGGAAGACACCGCAATTTTGTTACGCAGTTCGGCCCCAAAGAAGATGGCCTACGTCTGCGGGAGAGAGCAGCCCTCCGTTTCACTATCAATGAGTCTTACAAGAGATTACAATTGCTTTGAACCCCCTTTACAATGTCCACAAAGAACAAACCCAAGAGTTCCCAATCCCTCTCTCTTTCCCTCTATGATAAACTCTCAAGAACGACAATAGAGAAAGCCTTCAATCCTCCCTCTATTCTCTCCTAAGATCCCAAGGTGTTTACCCGTGTTTCCCAGCCCCTAAAACCTCACAAAGACGCTCAAGAACGGCTGCACACAACCCTAGTATAAATCTGCTCATAGTCTGAATTCTGCAGCGCCGGTTTTATAGAAAAACCCGACTGTGAATCGATTCACAGTCTAAGGTGAATCGATTCACCTAGTACAAAAAGCTTCCCCTGCACGAATTAATGAAGTGAATCGATTCCTGCAGGCTTCCCATGCGATTCACAGAGGCGTGCTTCGATTCCCAGAGAGCCAAACATGCTTGAATCGATTCCCATAGCTAGGGAATCGATTCCCAGTGTTCAAGAAACACTTTCAAGCAATTCCATGATCCTCCAAACTGATTTTAAGGCACTCTAAACTCCAGATTCTTGATATCATGCTAAGTGAGAAGCTCAAAGTTAACAATATTAGATAATGATGGTTTTAACTTCCAGATTTTGTTTCCCTTGTTATTTCTCTAAAACAACTTGACAAGATGAGAATAGTTTCTCTGTCATTTTTTTCAGTTGTTAGTCTTTGCCTAAATATTTCTCCTTTACACTTGGATTGCAACACCATATTCATGCCCATGTATAATTTTATTACAAGGGTGAGTACAAAGTATAACTATGATTTGATGCAAATGAGTTCTGTTGCTTGATTTCTGTAGGTAGAGAACACAACCGGCTTAAAATGGAATGGCCCACAAGACTTAGGATTTGCATTGGCATATCAAAAGGTCTAGCATTTCTCCATGATGAGTCAAGATTTAAGATAGTTCACAGAGACATCAAGGCTTCTAACGTGCTACTTGATGGCAAATTAAATCCAAAAATATCTGATTTCGGCTTGGCTAAGCTTGATGAAGAAGAGAAGACCCATATTAGCACTCGAGTCGCAGGAACCATGTATGTAGCTTGGGGTAAACACTCATTTTGCTCCCTGAATGTGTGAGGCATTGTCACTATAGTCCTTGAATATATCAAAACTACAAAAACATCCTCAAATGCGTCTTTCATTAGTCAGTTTGGTCCTTAAATGTGTCTTTCGTTAGTTAGTTTGGTCTTCAAATATTTCTTCTGTTAGTCATTTTGGTCTCTGAAATTACTAATAGAAGACACACTCAGGAATATTTTTGAAATTTCGACACATTCAAGGACTATAGTGACAACGCTTCACACATTTAGGAACTAAAATGATTATTTACCCATGTAGGTTGTCTTTGCTCTAATTACACAATTCTAGATGATATTTGAGTATCTAAATTTCTAACTATTTTGCAGAGGATATATGGCACCAGAATATGCATTGTGGGGTTATCTTACATTCAAGGCTGATGTTTACAGTTTTGGAGTTGTGGCCTTAGAAATTGTCAGTGGGAAAAGCAATAACAATTATTTGCCAAACGATGAAAGTGTTTGTCTTTTAGATTGGGTATGTTTTTTAACCTGCCACTTGTGTTTTTCAATTATAAAACCTTCTTTTTCTCTTTTATTATTTGTTTAAAATAAAAAAACAATTTTTTCTTCTTTTAGTCATTAATCAATCCTTAGAGGAAGAGAATGATAATTCATATTGCAGGCATGTAAGTTGCACCAAACTCAAAACTTGGTGAGATTGATTGATGAAAGGTTGGGGCAAGATGTTAATATAATGGAAGCAGAAAAAGTGGTCAAAATAGCTCTCATGTGCACAAATGCTTCTCCATCACTTAGGCCTACAATGTCTGAGGTGGTGAATATGCTTGAGGGAAAAGCAGATATTCCTGATTTGATCCTGGAACCAAGTGCCCACAATGAGGATTTAAGGTTTAAAGCCTTAAAAGACTTCCATAAACATATGTCAAGCCAGAGTTTGAGTGGAAGCCAGAGTCAACAATATTCAATGACAGTAAAGTCGACATTCAGCTCCACATCTGGTGGTAATTTTGCTTACACAAGTTTTTTGGAGGATCGTGGCTTAGTTGACAATAGTTAACTTTCCCCCTTTAACAAGTTATATACACCGCAGTCTCTTTACTGGTAGTACTTTATGTTTCTCCGAACACATATTTTGCTATAAATAAAGTCATCTATGAATATATTGTACTAGTGTATTGATACTATTGTCATTCTTCATTCAAGAGTATTTATCGGTGCATTTTTTTTTTCTCTGTGTTTCATCTCTTTTTCTTCTCATGTTCCCTCTGAGTTTGAGTGATAGTAATAATGATTTCAGTGTGTGATCTATTGTGAGTGAGTGCTTGCTACAACAGTTTTTTCTTCCCAGAACTAGTCTGTATACAACTTAGTGATGTTAATATAAAATTTTATTTTCTTATATTTTTTAAAATTAATTTATACTAGTGTATCCATTGCCTTGATTTTTGAAAAATCGTGTAGCCCTACCGTATTCGCACCTAAGACCGATACTATACTCGTAATATGTACGACTTATGTTTCCATCGTTCACGCCGGGTCACTCATGGTATATTTGTTTTAGATGAAATAGGGGAGAGAGGAGTTGCTAAGAGAGAAGTTGGAAAGAGATGTCGAACTTCTCTTGTTTAGTTTGAAGAGAAGTTGGGGAGAGAGAGAGAGATAAAAAAAGACGTGGGACCCACATGTTTTCCATTTCTTCGCATGAGACCAAAGAAGCGGCGGAGAAATGGCACTTTATCATTCACTTTCTGTAATTGCCCATGTCACACAAGTGAAGAGTGTATGTAATTAGGCATGACAACAGAACCTAAACCCGAACCCGCGGGTACTCACCCGGATCCCGACCTGATTTTGACCGGGTGTGGGGCAGGGTTGGGGATGTCGATACCCAACCGTCACTGACTCAAACGCGCCGGCTAAATATAAATTGTTAATTTTTATTTTGTTTTACGGATGTATACTCATTCATTTTGTTTCATATATTTTGTTTATTTTTAATTTAATATCTTTTCAATAGAAAATTTTATTTTAATATTTTTTATTTTATTTTACTATTGTATAATAATTATGATTTTATTTTATTAATTATCATAAATATAATTTTTCAATTATTCTACATATATAGAGCGAAGTCGGGGGCTTGTGGGAAAACCCGACCCTGTCAGGGTGGTGATGGGGAAGACAAAATTGAACCCGTTAGAAATGGGGACGGGGATGGGTAGGGACGAATCTAGAAATGTATCTAACGGGGGCGAATTTTGTTTCATATGTTTGGTTTAATTTTTTTTTTCATTTCAAAGTATTTTTAATAATTATAAACATATTGTAATATTTAATTACTTTTTTATAAGTATTTATACGCAATTAAGATAAGCATTATCCGCTATTGGCATAATTTTTGGATAATTAAACAAATTTATTTAATTACTTTTGAAATCTGCTTGTTTTTTTTTTTTTTACTTTATATTTTAAGGTGTGAAGCGAGGAAGGGAGGGGCAAAAGCCCACTCTTGTACCCCCTGTATCCATCACTGGGGATGGGAAAGGCAAAACCTGCCCCTGACCCGACCCGTTGCAAGCCATGGCTAATCAATAATCAATCAATAATATATACAATTACAAATAATCTCGTTAAATCATTGACAAGTGTCATCCTCTCAAGAAAACCACATTTATTTTTCTTTAAAGTGTCATGCTCTCACACATCTCACATTCAATGCTGTCACACATGTCATACTATTTTGGGAAATCTCTGTCGTGTGTCATCCTACATTACCATAAATTTTATTACGTGCCGCTAAGTCATTATTTTAGTGGTTATACTTAATGAATATATTCATAATACATATGCATAATGTACATATACATATTTTTAAAAACATTACTCTAATACTAAAATTAATAACTTTATTTTTGACTAATTTTTGGAACTAATATTTTTAAATTATTTAAATGTGTTATTATACAACCACAAATTGATAAAAACATTCATACACCATAGAATTTAATTATAGGTCCATTGGCGTCGATATAAATAATAAATTAATTGTTATTATAATTGAAAATTTGACAAAACATAATGACATAAAAAATATACATTATTCATGATTTTATTTTATTGTCACTTATTCATAAAAAAATTACATAATCCATCATTATTCATGTATAATTTCAAAATTCTAATGCTAAAATCATATACAATTGTTAATCAAAATCATTATTTAAAAATAGGTGTATAAGACACTATATAATATTTTTTTTTTTGAAAAATATGAGACACTATAATTTGTAGTTAGAAAAATGGGTGAAAAAAATCAGGGGTGCAATAACTTATCAATTCAAAATCTCACTAAAACTATATCATGATTTTGAATTGATCAAGCCAATAATTTCCTATATGTTATTAAAAATTTGTATCACACTGTATAATTTGTAGTCACATTATTTAATTATATAAAATGGAAGTCGATATGTTAAAATTCTTAATTGATATCAAGAGTTTAAAATAATGAAACAAATTTGATATTCAACAATCAAAGGCTATAACCTGAAGCCATTAATTATATGTGCGCTTAACTTGCACCAAAATGATAGCTCCAGATCAAACGTGCAAAATTATTACCATTAATATAATTAATTAGTATTGTTCAAATAAATTTCCCCTTTTGTTCGATCAATTTGTGGTTACAATAGTAAATAATAATAATTACAATAAAATCCCCTTCTCCATTGACCGTTTCATTTTTTAAAGTCATTTTTGAATCCGGTTTCTTTTCCACTTTAATCCTGTTCTGGACAGAACTTTAGAGGTTGACCGGAGAGAAGCGATACGGCAGCGTCAGGTCGGATGACGACGGCGCGTGGTGGTATACCTGCAAACACTCCAACGCTCAAGTCAGTGTATGAAGAGGTAATTGAAGAGGTGATAAGATGAATAATAATAATTTTTTCAATCGTTTGAAGTGAGTCTCCTTTTATAGGAGCTGGGGACGATGAATGACGGTTGATGAATGACGGTTCCCGTGGAACCCCAGAATCGTTAGATCGTTACGACCTGTGATGAAATTTGGGCCGGAATGCCGAGAACCGTTGGATTGGCCACGTCGATATGGTCTCGAGGCAAGGCGGAGGGAACCGACTCGGAAATGGGCCTGAAGTGTGAATCTTCGGATTGGGCCTCGGACCGGTTCTGAACAAATCCCACATTTTCGCATTCCTAATTGCATAGGTTATGATTCCAGTATCCTCTTTTGGAGCTTCCGTCGTCTTGATTATGTTTCTTTGGCTTCAATTCTAACCTCTCCAAAATTTCCACCTCATTTTCTTCGAGATTCTATTTCGATACCATGGATGAGTAAGACTTATTGCCCCAAAGTTCAATCATTACGTCGAACGGAGTTTCGATTATGTGGCATTGACGTCGGCGTTTTGGTTTTACATGACGGTGGGGCTCAGAGTTCATTCACAACGCATTGCCGCATTCACAATCATACATGGCAATGATGATTAAGGCTATTGCACTCCCCGATTCCCTTTGAAAAGGCTCTTTCCACAAAGGCTTCATCGGTTCTGGTTCCTAAAAAGTAAAAACCCATCTCCTTTTCTTTTATTCTTTTTCTTTTTTAAATAATTTGCTTTTGTCAGGTACTGGTTTTGATTTTGAATTTTATGCAGTTTTTTCAATTGATTAGGGTAGCTATTGAGCGAAGCAAAGGTATCATTGACGGTCTTCAAAATCAGTAAGTTGATATTAAAATCTTTATTTTTTTCCAAGGTTCTGCTTCCCCCCCGAATGGAAGCTAACATCTTTCTTTTTGATACATATTTAAGTAATAAGTTGGGAAGTTACTAACAATTTGTTCGTTTTGTTTTTGAGTATTAAGGGAAGGTACATGTCCTATTATTCTTTTTGTTCACTGTTTCTAGCATTCATGTTGAATCGAGAAAGAGCAACAAATGTTTCATTCACAAGTGGCTTGAGTCAAGAAAATGGAATCTCCCAGTATGGTCGAAGGTTGGTTTATCCTGGTCAGTTTGATGATTCAAGGCCAAGTAATAATTTACTGACCGGTCACTAGAATGTTTGTTTCTTATAATTAAATTAATTAGCATTGAACAATTTTTTGAACATTTTTAATCTCTTGAAGTTGAAATGAAGGACGTTGACAGTAGGATCTAGCCATCCTGTAAAGTCGTTTTAGTTTCAATGTTGTATACATAATCATTTTGTATTATTATTATTTTTGCATTGTTTTTGTTCCTTTTAGAATACCCTTAATTGGAATAGGATCAAGCTTGAGTGTCGAGCGTGAAGAGGGTTAATGGGTAAGGTGTTTTGCATTTTGGATTGAGTCTTTGGACTAAATACAAATTAGAATATGAAAAACTTTGGTGGAGCATGAAAAACTCACTTCTTCTCCACTTTTCCTTTGTTCATTATTAGTATTTTTCACTCTCCCAAATTATTCTTTATTTGTTCTGCTACATTTTCCTTAATTTTAGAGTAAAGCAAACTATGTTACCGAGTTATATGGCCTTTGTGGCCTCATGAAGCACCTTAATGCTGAAACCTATGATTATATCATATCATTATTAATTTCTCTTTTTCTTTTTTTAATTGTTATGTGTGGCGGGTTGATCATTGCTTGGTCAGTATGTATCTGCAGGTGTGATGCCCAGGGCTCTTACATGTCAGAGATGATTTCAAAGTTATAGGTACAATCTTCTGAAATTTGTGAGTTGAAGCTCTTTTGTATATCAGGGATGGAGTCTACTATAATTGGATGAATGGCCTTGAAACTCATGCTGCGAAACAGGTATTGAATCCATTATCTATGTGAAGATTGTAGACTACCCTATACACCATTAGGAAGGAAAACAAACTATTATTATGTTATTACTTCTCTTAATTATTTTTCCTTCTTATCCATTATTACCATTGTTTGGTTTTTTTGTGTCACATAGATCAAAACTGAAACTCCAATGTGGTCATTGAAACAACTTTTATAATGTTGTTTTTAACTTTGTAGTTGCTTGATTTGATTGTACAGTCGCGAGAACTGGCTCAGAAAATAAGATGAATTAGATTTATGAATTTGTGACTTGAGATGAGATATTCGCTATATATAAGTTTTGTTGCAACTAGTTGTTTAACGCTGTGTTATATAGTTGCCTGCTTGATAAAACTATAAACAGTGAGATAATCGTTCAGAAGGCAATTCTAGAATGTGTGCTCAAATGATCTTTTTTATTGCGGAAAAGATCTAGAAGTTGTAACAATTGAAAATAGCTTGCTGCATTCCTGTTCAGATTACATCACAAATTTATTTCCATGTTTTCTCTATCCTTTTCATGGAGTCTCTACCTTAACCACGATGTCTTTATCTTCTTATTGTTGAAACAAAGTTTCCCAATTATTCAATTCATGCTAGGAGGGCACTTGGGCTTTGGGGATTATACCAATATAAATCCTCACAATCTAGCTCTATTTCACTTATTTTTACATGATCTGTTTTCCTGAGTGCTGGTTTGATTGGTTAATTTATAACTCAAATTGTATGGTTTTTCTCCTCTTTTGATAAAATATGCTATTTTTCGATCTGATGGGTTACGAATTTAAGATGATCAATTTTATGTTTGATGATGAGGATGTTTCTGAGATTCTTTTTGTACATTAAGTTTGTAGGTGAGGGTTGTTGAAATTTGCAACTGTCGTGTTTTTTAGTATGAAGGTGAGGGTTATAGATTGTCAATATGAAGAATACCCGCATCTTATGCAGGTTCACAAAATAGAAATTTTGGGATAAGCTATGGGTGTTTCGCGTTCACAGGTTCATGGTTTGGAATGTGAAATAAGCAAAAAACCATTAGTTCATGTAGTTTGTTCTTTCTTTTTATTATTCTTTTGCGTGCAGAATGAGGTATAGCTAGCAGTAGTGGTCTATCTTCAATTGGAAATCTCTGAAGTTTATGATTACTTTTCCTAATGTAGATTTTTAATTCATTGAGGGACTCTCATTCTCAATCATCCAAAAGGATCGAGGGGAGATGGAAGACGGGGAAGCACCCGCGGTCCTATATGGTTTTAAAAATGTGACAAGAGATTGAGGATGAGGATGTGGTGAGACAAGTTTGAGGAAGATCTGAAGAAGTAATACTTGAACTAAGAAACATTGGTTCTATTGTCAACTTGGAGTCAATTTTATATTTTTCATTTGTTATATAAAATTTCATATATTTGAACTTTTTTCTATTTTTAATAACTAAATTGATTAACATAAAAATATTTTAACTATAATGTGTGTTATATTTTTTTTTTACATTTCTTTCTATTTTAAAGATATTGAAATTTTTTAGCTCTGAAACTATTTTAAAAAAATTGATACATTTTTTTTATTTAACTGTAGAAAGTATTTTAATGATGATTTCAGACACATTTTGTTTACACTTTTATGTTTGTTTTTTCACCATAAATTAAAAACAAAAATTCTGTTATTGTAATGATGTTAATTTTATTTTATGAAATATTTTAAAAAAACCAAAATTTAAAAAATTAAGAGATTCTAAACTTTCTACTTTTAAATATTATTAAATTCAATCAACAAAAAATTATTTGGACAACCATATGTGTCATGTTATTAAATTTAATTAATATTTGTTCAATATATTTTAATAAATTAAAACTTATTTTCTAATGTTGTTTACCTTGTTTTAAGAAGTTAATTTTGTCTATAATTATAATATACTAAACTATAATTATTAATGTTGAATTTATAGATACATATAATACACACATGTGATTACTTTTTTGTATGCACGTATATAGAGAGAATTACACTTAATACACGAAAATGAATATATTATGTGAAATTATATTAACACCTTAATTATAAGGGTAAAATATTTATAACTTATAGTTATATTAGTTGTAGCAGAGGGAAGATTTTCATTAATATAATTAGGGTCAAATGACACCAAGTGACAAATTTAGAATCAAATGACACCAAATGACACATTATATATATATAGGGTTAGGATCAAATGACACCAAGTGTCAAACTTAGAATAATGACACCTCTAATAATTTTGTGATAATGCAAATTTCGCTGATCCAATTGTTGAATCATTTTATATTAACTCGATAACCATATATACAAATTTTTAGATAAATTCGACATTTTTAGTTATGTAAATTAATAGTGCAAATTTGCTTATATTTTAAATATCATATTATACGTCAAAATAAAGTGATCCGATGAAATATCAAATAATTTTAGAGTTTAGAATTTTGATAGGTTTAATATATCTACTAAGAACTTTCAATTCAACGGTTGGATCTGCAAAATTTACATTATACACAAAGTTATTAGAGGTGTCATTATTTTAAGTTTGACACCTGGTGTCATTTGATCTTAACATATATAGGGTCAGGATCAAATGACACCAGGTGTCAAACTTAGAATAATGACACCTCTTAGAATAATGACACCTCTAAGAACTTTGTGATAATGCAAATTTCGCTGATTCAACCGTTGAATTATTTTATATTAACTCGATAACCATCTATACAAATTTTTAGATAAATTCGACATTTTTAGTTATGTAAATTAATAGTGCACATTTGTTTATATTTTAAATATCATATTATATGTTGAAATAAAGTGATCCGATGAAATATCAAATAATTTTAGAATTTAGAATTTTGATAGGTTTAATATATCTACTAAGAACTTTCAATTCAACGGTTGGATCAGTGAAATTTGCATTATACACAAAGTTATTAGATGTGTCATTATTTTAAGTTTGACACTTGGTGTCATTTGATCTTAATATATATATATATATATATATTTGCATTATATATATATATAATGCAAATGTATTATTTCTTCGAGATACTCTTTACGTTTAATCATATTAACATTTTGATTTTGATATATATATTTACTCATATATATAGTTGTAATTTTCATCTAAATGTATATAGAATGTTGCTTCTAAACATAGGTATATGATTATAATTTTTATAATTATATACCGTGCGTAGCACTGGCCTATAAATATATTGTAAAATATATTTATTAAATATTTTTTATCTAAAAATATTGTAATTTTCTTTTGATATAGTATATAAAGCACATGACACTGGGTTAAACATTTTACAAGAAAACATTAGGAATAGTTACATTCCACACTGTTTTACATAAAAATAAATAAATTAATATCTACGTTTAACTTGATAAATATAGAAATCATAAATAAAACATTACATGTGGGGGTAAAATTTTACATTAAAATAACGAGAGATTTACACTAAAAGGAATTAAATTCATGGGGATGAATATTCTCCATAAAAGTTAGAAATCTAAAATCTTAATAATTTTTATACAAATTATAATGTCTTTTTTTATTAATAATATTTATTAAATATAATAATTTATTTGTTATATCAAATATTTATATTATACTGACATCAATTATCCGTGCATGGCACGAGTCAATTACTCTAGTAGAATATAAAAATCAAATGCAAAATGTAAACATGGGATGAAAGAGGATACGACATGCAGGTGGGGGTGGGCAATTTTCATCCATACACGTGGGGAGTTCGTCTTTGAATAAGATAAATAATTTAATAATATAAGAATGAATAATATTTTAATTATATTAAAATTAATAATTTAGTTATATTAAATTAACTTAATTATTTAAATAAAATTATTTGATTATTAAAATTAGTCGTATTAATTAATTAAAATAATTATATATTATTTTTTCTAATTAAGGGTATTTTTGTCTTTTCAAAAAAAAGTAATACTACTCTCTAATCTTTTTTTTTTTTCCTTATTTCCAACAATAACTTACATCTCCTATATTTTTTAATTTTCTCTTCCTTCTTACATTTTTTTCACGCCTATTTCTCTTTTTACATTTTCTCATTTAAAACCAAACACACCGTAGAGTTATCATTACCCCAAAGCTGAAACACCCAATCAAATGAACTCCTTAACAAAGAAGGAGTCGGATGGGATTGGACGGGATGGGACCCTGAACCAATAATGGCACCGTTCAAGGGAATCTCACCTTCAGAACTTAGCAAAAATGTTTACTTTACGGTGCATCAAATGCAAAAAAGCGTAAGTACTGTACAGTTATCATTTTCCATTTTTTCGTAAGATGTTATCTATCTATTCTATTCTATCTATCAATTTCTATTACAGAAAACAAATCCCTTTATTGGCCACGTGGTAACATTTGGGGTTTGTTAATTTCACTGCTGCTCTAATTTTTTTTTTCTTTTCAAATTCCTGCTCCCGTATTAAGTACAACCTTTTTCCTAAATTCTTGGTAATTAGCGCAGCAGCTCACTTTGATTTCTTTTTTTTTTTCAAACAAGTCCATTAAATTTGTAAGTTGGGTCACATAGGTACTGTAAGTTTTTAAGTTGAGCCAAATATGTCCTTTAAGTTTTTAAGTTGGGCAAAATATGTTCTATGAGTTTTTAAGTTGGGCCAAATAAGTCCTTTAAATTTTTAAGTTGCACCAAATAATCCTTTAAGTTTTTAAGTTGGGTCAAATAACTTTTCTTTTTTTTTTCTTTCAAATTTCTGCTCCCTCGCGTTGCTACTTAAACTTTTTTTTTCTTCCAAACTCTTGTTCACTGGCGCTGCAGCTCACTTTGATTTTTTTTCTTTTTCAAATAAGTTCATTAAGTTTTTAAGTTGGGCCAAATAAGAGTTTGCCAAATAAGTCTTTTTTACTTATACATGATTATTTTACTTTTGATTCTCGATGGGGAAAATATTACATCATTGATATAAATGATTACTTTTCTTTTGCATTCCAAGGAGAAAGCATTACAGGTTGTTGGTATAATATCATCGTCTTTGAGCACATATCAAATTTCATAAGTATTGTATTATTTATAAATGATTATTTATTTTTGAGTCCCAGAAATTTTTTAGTTTTTAATTTTTTTTATTTATCTTATATTTATATTTCTTTTTTTCTTTTTTGCTTTTTCTTAATGTTTTTTATTTCTTTATTTTTAATTTTTAGTTTTTAATCTTTGTAAATGTTTTTATTATTTATAAATGATAAACGATAAATGATTATCTTACTTTTAAGTCTCAGCGGAGAAATTACATGTTATAATTTTATTGTCTTTTATCACGTATCAAAATTTTATAAATATTTTTATTATTTATTTTATTCTTGAATCTAGACAGGGAAATATTACATGTTAGCAGTATAATTTCATTTTTTTTCATCACATAACAATTTTATAACTATCATTATTATTTGTAAATGATTATTTTACTCTTAAGTCCTGACGGAGAAACATTACATGTTGCTTACTCTTATTTTTCAATTTTTTAGAACTAAAACAACAAATTATATTTGTCGAAACGTATAACTTTAATTTTATAAAAAAAAATATTTTAAAAATACGTAAAAATAAAATAACACGTGCGTATGCACGGGTATTTTCCTCCAACAATACCACTCTCTCACATGTATATTTTTTTAATCTCGCTCTTTCTCTTTTAAATTCCTTCTCTCTCCTCTTTCATGCTATCTATCATTATTCTTTTAAATGATTATTTTGCTTTTAAGTTTTTAAGTTGGGCCAAACATGGCCTATAAGTTTTTAAGTTGGGCTAAACAAGTCCTTTAAGTTTTTAAGTCGTCCAAAAAAATAGTTAAAAGACCAAATTGAACCTCAAAAATAAGTTAAGATATCAAAATGATATTTAACAATTTTCTTTTCATTTTTACTTAATGTTTTTTTCTTTAGTTTTTTAATTTTTATTTTTTTAATATCATCGTCTTTGAGCACATATCAAATTTCATAAGTATTTTATTATTTATAAATGATTATTTACTTTTGTGTCCCAGAAATTTTTTACTTTTTAATTTTTCTATTTTTCTTATAGTTATATTTTTTATTTTTTTTTGCTTTTGGTTAAAAGACTCAACTGCAGTATCAGTTGGACTAACGCTTAGTTGGTTCTCTCTTTTTACTCTCTTCTTCATTTTTTTGTTTTTTGCCCTCTTTTTCTTTTCTTTCTTCATTAAACCACAAGACAACACCTTCGGTGAAATCTTCATTTTGATTTTCTTCTGAAAAACATTAAATATATGTATAAGTGATTACTTTTCTTTTGCTTCCCGACGGGAAGCATTACATGTTGTTAGTATATAATTTCATCATCTTTGATTATATATCAAAATATATAATGATTACTTTTACGTTTAAGTCCCAATGGGAAAACATTAGATGTTGTCACACGGGTCTACATAATTGTTCGTGTCGTCTTAACGATTTTTTCCTTTAGTTTTTTGATATTTTTTATATTCAATATTTATAATTTTTTATTTATTTATAGATGATAAATGATTTTTTTTAAGTCCTAGTAGGAAAATTTTACATGTTCTCGATATAATTTCATCATCTTAATTTTGATTCTTGATGAAAATACATTACATGTCAATATAAATGATTACTTTTCTTTTGCCTCCCAACGAGAAAATATTATATGTTCTGGATATAGTTTCAACTTTTTTGCATATAACAAATTTTAGAAATATTTTATTATTTATAAGTGATTATTTGACGGATTGATCCGTGCATATGCACGGGTACTGTGCTAGCTTTATTTTAGTGAAAGCAAACCACCCACCCGTTAATAATTGGACATTGACGTCTTCTGCCGCGTTTATTTTTTTTTTGGGTGCGGAGTCCACCCTAATTAGGCCTTTGGTCCGAGTTATCCCACCAAAGTATTTCCACTGGTTCGGTCCTTTAGACCGTCGATAGGACTAATCTCTGGTTTCAAGATTTAGTTAAAAGCTTAAGCTTTTTCCCTTCTCAAAGATATGTTTTGCAAGAATCGATCCGAAATCATTTCTTTACAAACTCAGCATTGCTTACCTTGTGTACTTATCTCATTCACATTCACACGATTATCCTCGGAATCAATATATATAAAGATAAAGTGAAGTGATGTACCCAAAAAGAATATATCCGTACGTCCGTAAATATATATATATATATGATACTTTTCAAACTAGTTATAATAAAAATAATCTAATTTATTTTAAAATAAAATTAGTTATTTTTATTAATATTAACTTTAAAAATGTTATATTATGTTTTTTGATATAAGTTATTTCTTTAAAAGAATATATAAGTTATTATTTCTTTAAAACAGTTTCTAATTTTTTAAATATGATTTTTTTAAAAAAACTCTAATATTAATTATTTTTAGATCAATTCAGATAAAATCTAAATTAAAATTTTGTTTGAATCAACCTCTCTTCTTCGGAAATTGCAAAGTCTTCCACTTCCCAATCCTTAAACACCTCCCCAATTTTCTTCCTGGTATTTTCCATGCAGCTTCCCCCACTCCCCAACTTCTAAAATAAGTGTTCTAATACATACTAATACCACTTTCTTTAATTTCTTTTTCTATGCCTATATATACATTAAGTGTCTCACTCCTTGTTTGCTCACTACAATCACATCCACATTTTCAGTACCCAAAAGACCATTTTCTTTTCTTCTTTGCTCTCAAACTCTGAATTAAGCTCTGCCATGGCACCCAGAAAAGGCAAAGCTATAGGCATCGACCTTGGCACAACCTATAGCTGTGTTGCAGTGTGGCAACACAATCGTGTTGAGGTCATTCCAAACGACCTAGGCAGCCGCACCACCCCTTCCTACGTCGCCTTCACCGACACCGAAAGGTTACTTGGCGATGCTGCCATGAACCAAGTAGCCACCAAAAATTCCCACAACACCGTTTTCGACGCCAAACGTTTGATCGGTCGTCGATTCTCCGACCAATCAGTCCAGCAAGACATGAAGCTTTGGCCTTTTAAGGTTGTCCCTGGCACAAGAGACAAGCCCATGATTGTCATCACTTACAAAGGCGAAGAGAAACAACTTGCAGCTGAAGAAATATCTTCCATGGTGCTGTTCAAGATGAAGGAGATTGCTGAAGCTTATCTTGGTCATGCAGTGAACGATGCAGTGGTAACTGTTCCTGCTTACTTCAACAACTCACAGAGACAGGCCACCAAGGATGCAGGGAAAATCGCTGGTTTCAACGTGATGAGGATCATCAACGAGCCTACAGCAGCTGCTATTGCTTATGGTTTGGATAAAAGGGGTTGGAGAGAAGGTGAACTGAATGTGCTTGTGTTTGATCTTGGTGGTGGCACTTTTGATGTTTCCTTGGTGACCATTGATGAAGGGATGTTTAAGGTTAGGGCCACTGTTGGAGATACCCATTTGGGTGGTGTGGATTTTGATAACAAATTGGTGAACCATCTTGTGCATGTGTTTGAAAGAAGGTACAAGAAGGACATCAGTGAGAACACAAAAGCTCTTGGGAGGTTAAGGTCAGCATGTGAGAAAGCCAAGAGGGTATTGTCTTCAACTTCACAAACAATCATTGAGCTTGATTCTCTATGTGGGGGGATTGATCTACATGTCAGTGTTACAAGGGCTTTGTTTGAGGAATTAAACAAGGACTTGTTCAAAAAGTGCATGGAGACAGTGGAGAAGTGTTTGATTGAGGCAAAGATAAGAAAAAACCAAGTTCATGAGTTTGTTCTTGTCGGAGGGTCTACTAGGATTCCAAAGGTACAGCAACTTCTGAAGGACATGTTTAGTGTCAATGGCAAAGTCAAAGAGCTTTGCAAAAGCATCAACCCTGATGAAGCCGTGGCATATGGTGCAGCAGTTCAGGCTGCAATCTTGAAAGTTGAAAGGGACGAGAAAATTGAGGACCTGTTGTTGCTTGATGTGATGCCGCTTAGTGTTGGGATTGAGACTGAGGGGGGTGTCATGTCTGTTTTGATTCCAAAGAACACAATGATCCCTACCAAGAAGGAAAAAGTTTTCTCTACCTTTTCAGATGATCAAGATAGTGTTTTGATCAAGGTGTATGAGGGAGAACAAGCTAAGACTGAGGATAACTTTTTACTTGGCAAGTTTGAACTCAAAGGATTCTCTCCAGCACCTAGAGGAGTCACAAAGATCAATGTTAGTTTTGATGTTGATGTTGATGGTATTTTGGAGGTAACTGCTGAAGATGAGTCCACTAAGTTGAAGAAGAAGATAACGATCAACAACAAGCAGGGAAGGTTGAGCCCTGAAGAGATAAGGAGGATGGGGAGGGATGCAGAGAGGTATAAGGCAGAGGATGAGGAGGTGAGGAAAAAGGTGAAGGCAAAGAATTTGCTTGAGAATTTTGTATATGAAAAGAGGGAGATACTGAAGAAGGCTGACAAGGCATTGGAGGAAACTATAGAATGGCTTGACAGAAACCAATTGGCTGAAACTGATGAGTTTGAGTTCAAGAAGCAGGAGTTGGAAAGGGATTTGCAGTTTCTGTAATTGTGAATTGTGAATTATGATGCTATATTGCTAGGTAAAATATTTAAGAACAAGTTTATGAGTCTGAAGCAATGTAAAATAGTTGCAGCTTCGTTACTTGTTTAGTGTATGCGAGTTTCTCTGATCTAGTTTATGATTTGTGTCCTGTGTGTGAAAGTAATTATGGTAATGTAGATGCAAGTAATGTTGGGTTTATTACCTTTGTGTTGTCACGGTGTTTGTGCAATCGACTAAATTAGTGACCTAAATATACTCTCTCTCTCTCTCTCTCTCTCTCTTTTTTTTTTTGGTACATGTGACCTAAATATACTCTTACTCCACAAAAGAAAATACTAGTAAGTCAATTTATTTTTTTAATATCTGATTATAATTGTAAATTCTTTGGAAATCATTATTATAACATTTGTAATTCTCCAAGTGCAGATACAGATAGACCAAGACAACTGGGTTGAATTGCTGATCGAAAAGCCTCATTTTATAGTTAAAATATAAATCATATTATCCACTACCCAAAAACTTTATAAATTGATGTTGAACATTCAAGACTTATCTAACTCCCCAAACACAATTGGCTCGGGCAATTGATCCGTGTTAATTGTGATTCTCTCTTCCGGTGAGTTGATGCGAAACAGGATTAATCCTGATTCCTGGATTATCAGCATGATTCAGATGGAAGGGATTTGCTTGAAGATCCTCCATTTTTTAGAAATCACAAAGAAAAATAAAAAATGAAGCGAGGCAGAGAACGAATAATTCAGAATCAGAAAAAAGAGCAAATGTGCAAAATCGTTCACAGATCACACTTCTTCTTAGATTTTTAAGCATAACTCAACCCCACAAAATCGACTTTACAAGGTCAAAGTGTTCATTCTTTATAAATTCTTTTTCAAATCTTATCTCTAATCTATATGAGACTTGAGTTTTTTCCAATACATTCTTCACGCCCAACACCATTAGGTAGGGTGTCTAGGTATATAGCCCGATAGATCTAGATTCTAGAATAGACTTTGATACTATATTAGATTTTGGCCTTAACTCAATCCCACAAAACTGGTTTGAAAGATGACTAGTGTCCAAGCTTTATAAATACATCCTCGGACGCTTAAGGCTATTGGGTTTGGTACTTTTGAAACTCTCTTAGCTTTTCGACTTCACTTGTTGGAACACACGCAATCATGAATCTAAAGATAAATCGAGACACGAACACACACACACACGCGGCGAAGTAAAGGACACGAGATTTAATGTGGTTCGACAAAGTATGCCTACGTCCTCGGGAGCTGTGCGGCTGTTTTTCTTATTATACGAATAGGGTTACAAAGCGTAGTATTTATACTGCTTAACAGTGTGATACAATTACATCAATAATCTTGTACCGTACCGCCCCACATCCCCAACCCACTCGTCACACCCCAACACAACGGACGGCCCAAGCCTAAGGGACAGACGCTCTCGCTTCGCTCGTTGCGCTTATGCTCCGCTCCGCTCGAGCGTCAGCCCAACTTCCAATAACCATATGAACCATACATGACAATCTCCACCTTGGTGAATATCAAGCCCTTTAGAAGATAACAGCTCCTGCCAGGTTGGGGGGGTCAGATCATGCTTAGCACTGAGAAACATGTAACAAGTCCAAGCAATGCTTGAACTTGTCAACAATGACTGGCTTTGTGAACATATCAGCTGACAGCTACATTCTCAGAAGTGAGAATCTTTTCAAGTAATATCTATCCAGATGACTGCAACTCCTTGATCTTGTGGAATCTCACATCAATGTGCATGGTTCTGGCATGATACACCTTATTCTTTGCCAAGAAAATGACACTTTGGGTATCACAATGCAACCAAACTCCACCTTGCTCAATGCCCAACTCCTTCACTAGCCCTGTAAGCCACAACGCTTCCTTGGATGCTTCAGCTACTGCCATAAACTTAGCTTCAATTGTGGACATTGCCATGATAGTCTGAATTGTCGATTTCCAACATATAGGCCCACCTGCAAGGGTGAAAACATACCCAGTCATAGACCTTCTGTTATCCAAATCATCGGCATAGTCTGAATCCACATACCCAACAACTAAAGGATCACTCCGCTGACTGCCAAACATAATACCACGACCTGTAGTGCCCTTTAGATATCTGAAGATCCACTTGACTGCCTCCAAATGATGCTTACCTGGATTAGACATAAACTTACAAACTTGGCTTACAGCATGTGCCAAGTCTAGTCTAGTGCAAACCATAGCATACATCAAGCAACTAACTGCACTGGCATGGGGAACCTTCGATATGTACTCGGCTTCCGCCTCTGTCTTTGGACACTGTTCCACTGAGAGCTTAAAGTGATTAGCCAATGGGGTACTCACAGCCTTAGCATTGCCCATATCAAATCTATCTAACACCTTCTGAACATAGACCTGTTGGGAGAGCCACAATTTTCTTGCTCCCCTGTCCCTGTGAATATCCATCCTAAGAATCTTCTTAGCAGCCCCCAAATCCTTTATGTCAAACTCCTTCCCTAGTAGGATTTTCAGCTCATTCACATCATGCAAGTTGTTAGCCGCAATCAGCATATCATCAAAATAAAGTAGCAGAAAAATAAAAGCACCATCATCAAGGCTCTTCGCATAAACACAACAATCGTACTCACAACGCCTATAGCCAATCTTAAGCATATAAGAATCAAAACGCTTGTACCACTGCCTTGGAGACTGCTTTAGCCCATATAGAGAACGTTTCAATTTACAAACCAAATGGCCCTGTCCAGCTGCACTGAACCCTTCTGGCTGCTTTATATAAATCTGTTCCTCTAATTCACCATGAAGAAAACCTGTCTTCACATCCATCTGTTCAAAATGCATATCCCGACAGGCTACCAAGGCTAACACTGCCCTGATAGAAGTATGTCTCACGACTGGAGAGAATATCTCATCATAATCAATCCCCTTCTATTGTGAATATCCCTTTGCAATAAGACGAGCCTTGAACATTTTCCCTTCTTTTTTCTGATACTGCATGTTTCCACTTGTACACCCACTTGCACCCAATAACACGTTTCCCCTTAGGAAGTTCAACTAACTCCCAAGTTTGGTTCTTATGCAAGGACTCCATCTCCTCCATCATGGCACTCATCCATCTGTCCTTCTCTTGGCATTGCATTACCTCTTTAAAAGTAGACGGATCACCGGAACTGATGAGAAATACAACATAAACTAACTCTTTAAAACCATATCTAACTGGTGGCTTGGTAGTACGACAGTCTCGATATCTGACAAGTTTATACTCCTGCAAACCATCTGGGCTCTCTGTGTCAACAACAGATTCATGCTCCTGCTCATGTACAGACTCATGCACGGGCTCAGCCCGAATCACTGGCAAACTGTGAATCACTGGTAGCTATTCGACCTCCACCTGAACTGTCTTGGAGCTAGACCCAACTCCATTTGTCACTGCGGCAGGAATATCTGTCGTAATTTTCTGCTTAAACATGAACTGCTCATCGAAAACTGCATCCCTGTTAACCACCATCTTCTTTGAAACTGGATCCCAAAACGTGAGCCCCTTAACGCCCTTGGCATAACCTATGAAAATGCACTTTTTCGACTTTGGACCAAGTTTAGATCTTTCATCACTGGATATATGCACATAAGATGGACACCCAAAAATTCTTAAATTATTAAAATCAACTGGGTTACATGTCCATACTTCCTCTGCAACTTTCCCATCCAATGAGGCTCGTGGTGATCAATTGATGAGATAACATGCCATTGCCTCTGCCCAGAACCCCTTTGAAAGCCCATCATTCAATCGCAGATATCTGTCCCTTTCTGTGAGTGACCTGTTCATTCTTTCTGCAACATCATTCTGCTGTGGTGTTTTCTTCACTGAGAAGTGCCGCTGAATACCGTGTTCTACACAAAACTTCTAAAACTGTTTGTCGGTATACTCGGTGCCATTATCTAATATCAGGTACTTGATTTTTCTGCCTGTCTAGTTCTCTACCTCTGCCTTCCATAACTTGAAGTTGACAAATACCTCTGATTTTTGTTTCAGAAAATACACCAAAACCTTGCGAGAAAAATCACCAATAAATGTTACAAAATACCGAGATCCTCCCATGGAGGGCTCACGGATAGGCCCCCATACATCAGAATGCACATAGTCTAAGACACCCTCTGTTTTATGCTTTCCAGGCTTAAAACAAATTCGGGTCTACTTCCCAAGCACACAGTACTCACACAGAACCAATGTGCAGCTTCGAACACCCTTCAACAAATTCCTCTTATGAAGTTCTGTCATCCCACGTTGATTGAGGTGACCCAAACGCATATGCCACAATCTAGTAGCATCATCATCCGACTCAACAGAAGCAACTCCACATACAATTGTACTGCCCAACAGTGTGTATGTGTTCCCTGCAGTCCTTTTAGCTTTCATCACAATCATAGCACCCTTAGTCACCCTGGGAATATCCTTATCTCCATCTGCTCTACAGCTGAAGCCATTTGCTTGCAAAGTGCCCAAGGAAATCAAATTCTTTCTCAGGTCAGGAATATGCCTAACCTCACAAAATGTTTTGACACCACCATCATCCATTACAATTCGGATCTGTCCCATGCCAACAATAGCGCAAGCTTTATCATCGCCCAAATAAACAAAACCGAAATTACCTGACTTGTAAGTGGTAAACCACTCCCTGATTGGCGTTATGTGATAAGAGCATCCTGAATCAAGTATCCACACATCTGTGCACTGAGTAGAGGAGACAGAGAGCATGTCGCCTTCACTGAAATCCGAGTCATCTGACTGGACCACATTCGCAGCACTGGTTGTGCCCTTCTTCTGGTTTGGATAGTCCCTCCTCCAATGCTCGATCTGCTTGCAACTAAAACATTGTGCTGTTTTCTTGCTCTTGGATTTCGATCTCTTCTTCTTCGAGTCATCTCTGCCTTGTTGCCTCCCACGATCCTGACTCCCCTTCACATACAGACTCTCTCCTTGAGATGATCTTTCCCTTGCGTTCTGTTTACTCTGACTATGAGACGTAATTGCAGCGGTAATATTCTCCAATTTAATAGTTACGCCGGCTTGTTCGTCAAGGTCTTGGATATATACTGACCCTCCAATGTCTTCATACTGCTAACGGATATGTCAAATCCATGACATGATACATCACCTCGTCTGCCAGATAAAGACGAATAGTCCCCGCAACCCTCTCCTTTATCTCCCTCCAATCCAGTTCCTCCATTGTAGCAGGTTTCGTCTTGCGCAGCGACTTCAACAAACCTTGTTATGCCAACAAATCCTTAACTCGCCTCTGCCATAGCCTGAAATTACCAGTTCCATCGAACTTGCCCACCTCGAATTTCGCACAGAAATTAAGACTCATCTGATACCAATTGTTGGAACACACGCAATCAGGAATCTAAAGATAAATCGAGACATGAACACACGCACACACGCGGAGAAGTAAAGGACACAAGATTTAACGAGGTTCGACAAAGTGTGTTTACTTCCTCGGGAGCTGTGCAACTATTTTTCTTATTATACGAATAGGGTTACAAAGCACAGTATTTATACTGCTTAACAGTGCGATACAATTACATCAATAACCCTGTACTGTATCGTGGGGGCAAAGCCCCTCGCACCCCCAACCCACTTGTCGCACCCGAACACAATGGATGGCCCAATCCCAACGGGCAGACGCTCCCGCTCCACTCGTTGCGCTTACGCTCTGCTCCGCTCGAGCGTCAGCCCAACTTCTAGTAACCAAATGAGCCATATACAACATAACTCAACCCCCACAAACTAGCTTATAGGGCGAGGGGCGTAGATTCTTCGTAAACTCTTTTTAGTTATCTCCAGTGTAAGTAAGACTTTAAGTTTTTACCAGTAAGGCTTAATTGCCATTTCACTGACTTAGGATATGAACGACTATAGTTGTATCTGGAGTCCTTTAGCACGGCGTCGTTCATGTTTTTCGTTGTTTGTGGTTGTAGATTTAGGAATAAAATAATCATCTGGTTAATATTTAGGGTGGGCTACCTTTATCATTTTATGGGTAAATATGTAGGCATACATTTTTGAGTGGGTTACTTTTGCTATTTACGTAATTACAAATTGGGATGTCAAAAAACATAATTTTATCTTTCTAGCGAACCTCTTATATCGTCAGTAAATACATGAGTTACAATGGTGGAGGTTGGTAGAAGAGACGACACGACTGGACAAAGTGCGAGCAAACACGGAGCTAACATTTTCGATCGCTTAAAGTGCGGCTACTGGAGGTTTTACGACTACTAAGATATACTCAACCATAAAATAAAAAAAAATTGATGCAGCCCAAAAAAAATAGAAGAAAAAAGCTACTAAGATACCCCAGAAAACTTCTAAACTTGGTAGGCCTAGAAGTCGGTAAAACAGAAATTGCTAAATGCACCCAACAAATTGCTGGGTACACCCAAAATTTTTGTGTATTGACTAAAACGCCTTTGGTCAAATTATCAAATGTGAAAATTTTTTCCCTTCATTCTTTCCCTCGCAATTTTCTAATTTCAGAGATACGAAATTTTCTCTGGTTACTTGCAAATAGCAAAAACACTTTGTTCACTCGCAAATTAGGTATTTGCGAATTCTCATCGCAAATAGCATATTTGCGCGTGAAGGAATTCTAGAAATTTTAACACGCGCAAATAGCATATTTGCGAGTGGCTGAAAACACACGCAAATATGCTATTTGCACGTGTTGAAATTTCTGGAATTCCTTCATGCGCAAATATGCTATTTGCGAGTGTGTTATATTTTCTTTTTATTTTTTTAAAAATTACCTTTTTGATTTTAATTTTTTTTTGTTTCAGTTATGCCACGCTTGAGAGGGGCAGGTTGGATGGCTGGTAGGGAGACTGAGATGGAGGCTAATGCTCGGGAGGTTGAGCGTGCGAGAGCGGCTATGCAACAGTGTCGGGAGGCCATGACTGCGTCACACCGTAAGAGACTTGTTGATGGTAGACAGAGTGGATCGAGCAGACAGGGTGGACCGAGCAGACAGGGTAGACGACGTAGACAGGAACCTTGGAACAACAGTACGAGGAACCTCCACATGAGGAACCAGTTGAGATGCATATAGATGCACCGGTAGAGGAGGGACCATTTCCTGGAGGACCTTCCGATACATCGCTGCTTAGATCATTCATGAATCACGTCGCTTACCATTTATGGAGCGAAGAGGTAATTATTGTTTACTGTTTTAAAACATTTAAGAGTTTTCTTTTTAATTGTGTAATTCATGACAAAGCTTTTATTTTTATGTGTGCAGGATCGGGAGGAACCTCTTAGGGTTCTTGGTTATTGCAAAAAGTGGCAGAAATGGTTTGGGGATCGTCAGCCACTACCACCTGCAGTACAGGAGCATATTGATCGAGCTCGTCTTTCGACTCTGATGTATTGCAGCTACAAGATGATTGGCAACTCGCTTTGGACTACGTTTGCTGAGAGGTGACACCCAAACACTAGCTCGTTCCACCTTCCAGTCGGAGAGATGACCATCACGCTGGATGATGTGTCATGCATATTGGGCATACCGGTTAGAGGTGCCCTGTTCATAGCCCCTCAGATGGACACAGATATTGCTATATATGTTCTACAGTCATTGTTAGGGGTATCACATGCGGAGGCCTCAGCGGAGGTTACGAGCCATGTGTGTGTTGTTGTCAGTTTAGGGTGGCTGCAGGACCTTTATGATATACAGAGGCATGAGGGTCGGATGGACGAGGCAGCGAGGGCGTTCATACTGGTGCTACTCGGGATGACTATTCTGACGGACAAGAGTAGCACCCATATTGACTGTAGATAGCTCGAGCTGGTGCGTCACTTGGGTCAGGTTGGACAATGGTCATGGGGAGCTTAATTTAGCCCTATACAAGTTGTATGATTATCTTGGTGATGCTAGCAGGTTCGAGTGCCATGGGTTAGCGGGCTACATGACACTCTTTTATGTACTACTGTGTTATTAAATAAGAAAATTAAATTCACAATTGTTTAAACTCTGATACGGTTTTGTAACTGATTCGTTATTGTTATTTGTGACAGCTGTGGATCTACGAGTATTTTTCTACTGTAGTAGATCGGCGGCTTGTTGATGGTTACAACGGTGAGCATGTACGCGCTAACCGCTGGATACCTAAGAGGGGTCAGGGGAAGATGCTTCCAAACAGGCAAGCACTGGATGCGCCGACCACTGATGACGTGTGTTGGACACCGTGGGCCCCCATAGGCAGTATTTCCCACTCGTTGACGTGACATTCTTTTCGGGGTACATCCAGTGTGGGAGCACCATAGTGTCGTACCTGTCGGAGAGGGTACTGCGACAGTTCAGGTACAAGCAAGACATTCCTCGAGTGCCACTACGACATCCCTCGGCTGGGATGCTATTAGTCTTAACCAAGGTAATTAAAACCGGACCAGACATTGAACCGGAGAGAGTCAGGGTTTAGGGTTTTTGGGTCGGATCAGGGTCAAACTGGGGTCGAACCGGGTTTAATAAAATATTAACAAAATATTTTTTTTTAAATATATATATATTAAAAACTAGAAAATATATAGATAATATTTCAATTTATACACAAAATAACATGTAGCCTAGTGGTAAAATGGCTTGTTGTGGCCTTGAAGACAGGGGTCCAAGCCCTGTTGAGACCATAAACTGATTTTTTTAATTAATAAAGACAATTAAAAAATTAAAAAAAAAAAGACGAATCAATTCGACCCTGAACCGGCCGATTCTGGCACTGAACCCACCGGTTCTCTGCCAGCCGGTCCAAGAGGGTCACCCAGACCGGACCATGGCCCAGTTCCCGGTCGAACCGGCCAGTCCGATCAGATTTTTGTTACCATGGTCTTAACTGGATGTTATCTCACCTGTACTCTATTATATACATCTTTTAGTTGAGGCAGACCGCTTATCCAGTTAAGTGTGTCGAGGGATACATGGATTGATACTATAGGGTCTCGCATCCACTGTTGATACCTCCACATGATCCACATGATGATGTTGTGTGTCATCGGGTAAGGATTAATAAGTCATTGCACTGTATATATTATGTCCATCTGTAACATTATCTAATTATTTGCTATAATGTATTTATGTCATTTGTAGGCACATTGTGTTGATGCGATACGCAGGTTGGATAGAGTTGCCGCCATACTGTATCAGCTCGTTGATTACGCACCGGAGGAAGATGATATGTGTGACTACCTTCGGGAGGTGCTTCAGATCGCGGAGGGTCACTGAGTAGTTGTGTTTTTGTGTATTTAATTATATGCGAACACCTATTTTTGATGAATGTTATTATTATTATTATTATTATTATTATTATTATTATTATTATTATTATTGTTGTTGTTGTTGTTGTTGTTGTTGTTGTTATTTATTATTAGTGAGTTTAGAAATACAAAATAATAAAAACAAACTTAAATGTGACTAGTTATTAAACGCAACTACTTATTCAACAACAACAAAACAAAATTACATGATCACCGAATGCAACTACAACACCTAACTACAACAATAAAAAAACCAAACCTAACTAATCCATGGCTATGGTTGACAACATGTTGCAAGGATCTCATTAACTGTTCTTAGTGTACGACATTTTTCAATGATCTCATAGATCGATCTTTCAAGCACAACATACAACTCTATTGGGCCATGGCGAGAATGATCACCGAATGCTTCCCACATACTTTGTATGTCGCCGTCGTTTAGAAGTGTCATATTCATATACTGAACACGCCCACTACCTACCGAAACAGGGCATCGATAGTAGATCTCTGCCACTGTACATGATTCTGCTCCGAGCTTTCGCTGTATCTTTTGCTTCAGTTCTTCAATGGTAATGTATGTCTTGATCCTAAATATTTTTGGAACGTCGCATTCAAAAACCACACCTTCAGCACTTGTTGTGATTCTGCCATCGTAATAGACAACGACAAGGCTCGATCCATCGAAAAGTGGGTTGACTGAGTGACATGGCTCACGAGCGGGCTAATGAATGAATTGATTTAGGGTTTACATGAAATTGGGTGTGTGAAAACGGTTCTATTTATAGAACGCTTGATGCAATCTTATCCGTTAAAAGTGTGTCGGTCGCATCTCGTCCGTTGATATTTTTCAACATAAAGGAAAAATGTACACACGTAAATAAGTGTGATATACATTTTTGTATACCACGTGCAAATAAGCTATTTGTGCGTGTACACGTTTTTAAATTTTTACACTCGCAAATAGCATATTTGCGAGTATCTAAACATCACTTGCAAATATGCTATTAGAGCGTGTACAAAATTTAAAAATTTGTACACGCGCAAATAACATATTTGCGAGTGAGATGAATGAAGGGAACAAATGTTTTAATTTGACCAGGGGCACTTTAGTCAACACACATAATTGTTGGGTGTACCCAGCAATTTGCTGGATGCATTTAGCAATTGTCGATAAAAACTTACTCACAAACTTGTTAGCCAAATCCTCCCATATAGTAATACTCCCTTCAAGTTAAGTACAGAGTCAATTTCTAGTTTTATCCCTCAAGGAGACGGTGAAAAGCCTGAAATAAATGGCATCATCACTTACAAAGGCAGTTTCTTGTTTAGCTATGAGGTATAGTCATGGCAACCTAAAAAGAATTTTTTCATATAGAATATGCATATATTTTTATTTTGGTCCCCCATCAGTTAATTTTATGAGTTATTAAACAGATAAAATCAGAGAGTTTTCTAAATATTAGTATAAACTTGTGAATCTTGGTTTATATAAAAGCATGCGCTGTGTGTATTTTGTTGTATCAAATCAAGTGAATTATAAAAATATTAAATCAAATTGAGTCTCCTATTTCATATTTATTTACGCGGCCTATATTTTGTGCGAGTTTATGAGAAAATTATGGCACACTGATATCATAAATAATATTTAGTTCTCTTTTAACAAAGTTCATTTTGCTTAAAAAAATTACTCTTTATATTTGACCATCTCTTAAAAAAATAAGTAAGCTCCACCACTTATCATTAACCCCATCAATTTGCACTATATCACACAATTGGATAAAGATCTCAAAGTTTAATATATGTTAAAAAATTTAATAATTTGAATGTAAATATTAATTATATTTTCAGTTCATATATTATTATTTTAAATGACGTTTAAGAAAACAAAAGAATTAATCATATGTCACAAAAAAAAGAATTAATCATAAAAATTATTATGTTATGTAAATGAAGTTATTACAAACATCTACCAAAAATGAAGTTATTATAAAGTGATTGAGCTGACACATTTGAAGAAGTTGGAGAATAAGGTTTAGGGTTCAAATCCTGACCACTAACATAACTCACTAACAACTAATATTTACCTATAAAAAATTATTATAATTAAAAAAAGAAATAATAAAAATTCATTTTATTTTAGAAATAAAAAACAGCAGATGCACATCCCATGCCTTATTACAACAACAACAACATGGACTAGTCAACCCAGAAACTCACAAGTGAAAAAAAAAAAAAGTATGCAAAAGGAAAGAGAACCCTCCTCTCAAGTCTCAACCATTTTTGTATCATGGACTATGGTCCCTACAGATTTTTTTTTTTTAACAAAAAAACGCGTTTTCTGACAATACATTATTATTATTGTCGTTGTTACAGTCAAACCCAAATGGTTTACCTTTTAGAACAAGAGAAAGAGAAAGAGAACAAAAACAACTTCGAAGCTCGCCAACAGCTACAACAAGGTCCAACCTTCTTCTCTGTACTAACCTATTATTCAACCCCACTTTTTTTTCCCCTCTCTCTCTCTCTCTCTCTCTCTGAATTATAAAAAAAAAAAACTGCACTTTCCATGTTCCTGTAGTTGTACACATACCAAATGCTATTTGTCTTATACAATCAAGTTCCAACCATTTCCTCTTTACCTTCCCTTCAGTGACCATGGAAAACCCAACTTCAACAAGAAACTCTGATTCTCTCTCTGCAACTCTTTGCAACTCAATCCAAGCTTTAGGTCGTGGCTTTGATGTCACATCAGATATTAGGCTTCTCTACTGTAAAGGGGCTCCTGGGTCCAGGCTTGTTCACCTTGATGAGGACCATACTAGGGATCTTGTTCTCTCCCATGACGTTTTTGTTCCCAATGTCTCTGTGGACATTGATTTCTCCCTTGGGAAGAGTGGTATAGAGAAGATCCCTGTGTGTAGTTTCCAAGAGGTGATTGATTGTTTGTTTCCATTCATCCCTTTTTGAGTTGTTTTTGTTGGCTTGCTCGAGAATTTTTCCAATTTTATTTATTTTTTTCTTTGTTTATATCTGTTGTTGTTGCTGCTGCTTTTATTTGTTTGTGGATTGGCTGGCTTGTGATTTCAATTTTGTTGCATTGTGTATTTTATAAATGCATTGTCCAACTCTGAAATGGGATTGCACAATGCATTATTCGTTAAGATAAGAATGGTTTTAGTATATTAATTCCTCTGGGTCCCTAGTTTCCTGAAATAGGAGTTGGATGATTCAAGTTAACTCTTATGTGCCCCCTCTTAAGTGGCATTTTATTTTTGGCAAATGATTAATTGGCCATTTGCAATATAAAGTGCATGCAAGAAAACATGTCATTATAAAGGCACAAATTGGTTTTCATCAAGAAGAACAGTATCAGGGAGTTTGCTAAAAGGGCACCTTACTTGAATTAGACTCTGCATTGGTACTGAGCAATTATGAACCATTTAGCTCAAGCTTTGAATGCATTAATTTTATGATTAATCTATCTCCAACAAGGCTTTATTTTATCTGGCAACCACTACAAATTTCCAACGAAGTTTCTACTTATTGTGGTTCTACATAAACTTGGATTTATTTTTAAAGGCTACAAAACTTGGATTTATTTTTAAATACATAATAAGTCAAAGAGTAATGCAGCAAATACTTGGAAATATGGGAGTGATAAGATAGTTAAGAAATGGGTGATTGAGTTTTCACTATATCTTGTAGAAGCTACTTCGAGACTGCCTCTTTGAGCATTATTGCAATTTTAGTTTCTCTTAGAACAACGGGTAGTTTTGTAGTTTTATGGTTCCTTCGAGCATCCCAGTCCATTTCTGGTACTATCTTGTGATGGAATAGATGATTATTGATGTATATTATTCAGCTATATCGTGCCTGTGTTAGCATATAATTTGGACTTGTAAATATGATTTTGGATGAGAATGGTGCAATCTTCTCTATATCCCCCCCCGCCCCACAAAAAGAATTTTACAAACCAATGGGACACTAGGAATTTCTGGTTCTCAATACTCTATTTGTTTTGAAATCTGTCAATAGCCTCATTTGATTAAAGATAGATGGATAATATAATAGCCACTTTGATGTGATGAGAACCTTATATTTGCCAGAATCTGCATAATTTTTACTAATAGCATTCATTTATAAATTTTGATCCTTATATATGTAGTCTCTCTTCTCTCTGTGTGTTTCTTGATATAAGAAAATTTGAGTTCTACATTAGAGATGCATGATGAGAAATCCTTTGGAGGCCTAAGGATTTTGTTGAGTAGATGGAAAAGGAAGAATACATGGAATTTAAGTTCAATCTTGAAAGGAGAGTGGATGGTGTATTAGTTCATTCATCTAGAAGAAGGTTGAAGTGGCCCCTATAGAAGAGAAAATGATAGAATATCGTTTAAAATGGTCTGGAAATGTAAGAAAATGACCTATGCAGGCCACGGTAAGATGTGTATCCAAAAATGGTGCCATTTTGGAAAGGGGTAAAGAGACTGAGAAAGACATGGCAGGAAACTATTACATATGATTGAGCATAATGGCATGCTAAAATCCTTGTAGCCAACTTCACGTGGTGGGAGTAATGCTTGGTAGTTTTTATTGTATAAGATATGCATTATTTCTTTTGGATTACTTTGCTTTTGCTTATGCACAAAAGAGACAGGTTCATTCCTCTGACTACCATACACAGTTAGTTAAGCAGTTTTGGTGACCTTATATGATGACTGAATTTTTCAGATGGCGAAATATTTCAATAAGAGGTCAGGCATAAAAGGAGAAATTCCACTTGGAAGCTTCAATTCTATGTTCAATTTTACTGGCTCCTGGATGGTTGATGAAGCAGCCACCAAATCCCTTGCCATGGTTGGATATTTCATTCCACTGGTTGAAGTTAAATTAACCAAACTAAATTTGGTCTTGAATGATGAAGTCAGGCGCGCTGTTCCTTACTCTTGGGATCCAGCATCATTGGCCAGGTAATCTAAGTTGTTACTGTTTTATGTAAATAGTATTTAGTTATCCCTTTCTGCAGAAAACGGTTTTGCTGTGATATTCTTAGATTTTATGCTATACACACAGACTCTACTACTAAATTGACACATACCTAAGATATGATATCCTGGTCTCAATAATTGCATTAAAGAGAAATGGAACAAAATTTCAGTATTTATTAATATTTATATGTAGCAGCTTATGTTCTGGGAGTAATAAATATCCATTTACAAGTTTCTGGATTAGAAGAGGTTGGTTTTAATTTGTGTTGAAAATTATCCACTGCTAATATATTATTGCAAAACAAAAAACTGAAATTTACAACATCCTTATGTTGTTTAACTAATTATACACAAATTTGTATACTTGAATTCAAGTCATTCAACCCCTTGGACTTTTCTTAGTGAAGTCTACTCTAAGAATTATAGTTAGAGTCTCGGGATGCACTAACCTGTGCAAATCATCCTTTTTATTCGTTTTTTATTTAGAAAATGGACAAACAAATATAGAGCTTTTGAAACTCAAAAGGACCATAACTTTGTACTGTTCAGGTTAGGATTTGTATTTTGAAGACAACATGAAAACTGCTGGCTGGCTGAGACGAATCTATTGTTATAGTAAACGAATTTCTGCATGTCTCACTTGTGTCATTTAGTTAACTCAGTAAAGAAATTGTGCTCTGTATTTTCCAGATTCTTAATCTGTTTTTTCTAAAATGAAAGTACATGCTTCTGCATAGACATCGAGATTAAATTTGTTAGTTTCTATTACAATTCCAAGTGTCAAATGTAATGCCTTCGACCCATTATCCGATGCAGAAGATAATGGAATTAAACATTGCTGCAGTACTATGACAATGAATATTGCACAAAGCATATTTATAATCCGACTTAAGTTGATTGTTCCAAAACTTATCCCATTTCCCCTTTAAAATCCCAAAAGAAAGAACTATATATTGTATTTGCTAGATGGGATGGACATGGTCAGGTTCTAATTGGAAACTTCTGCACTTTCTTCTCAGTTTTATTGAGAATTACGGTACCCATATTGTTACATCTGCAACGGTTGGTGGAAGAGATGTGGTGTATGTCAGGCAGCACCAATCATCTTCTTTGTTGGCCCCAGACATTGAGAACTATGTACAGGACATTGGAAAGGATAGGTTCCTTGATGTAAAAAACACGTCCGGTCCTGCTCCTTTAAAGTACAAGGAGAAGGTTAGTATTAAGAAAGTCCTCTTCCCCACTATTACTCAGTAAATAGATAACCTTTTCTGCTTCTGATTATTGATGCAACTTCCTTTATTTTATTCAAATTTCTTGTGCATTTGTTTCTTGCCATTTCACTCTATCTATTTAAAAATGATTCAGTCACTAATTCAATACATAGACGCTGTCACTCTAGAAATCTCAGTGAAATGATCTTTCATTTTGTTGCTGCAGGATGTTACAGTCATTTTTAGGAGGAGAGGAGGGGATGATCTTGAGCAAAGTCATGCTAAATGGGTGGAAACTGTAAAATTGGCACCAGACATCATTAACATGACGTTTACACCCATTGTTTCTCTTCTTGATGGAGTGCCTGGTGTAAAGCATTTGGCTCGTGCTATTGATCTATATCTGGAGTGTAAGTTCTAATCCAATTATTAATACTGCAAAGTTGATTTTGTTACTGCTGACAATAATTATGAAAGGGTGATGTACTAAATGAGCCCTCGGAGCAGTTAATATCATGGACTTTCTCATAATATAAATTGCAATATCAATCAGGATGTATTTTAAAACAGCAGCACAGGGGCAATTTTTTTGATATTTAGATGGAAAATGCTGATTTTCACAAAAGGATTTTGTGTAAGTTGTAAGAATTGATTTGACTGGTTGGATACATGTGATGAATGTAGGTAGTTACTTTCATAACTACTATTTTTTTTTTCCTCCTTTACTCTTATGTATTTTTACTTTTTGTAGTTAACTTTGCAGCAAATTTTCTTCTATTGAATAGCATTTATCTGTTCAGATAATGTGTACACGTCATTATCAGCAACCCTGTATGCATATGCTGGAGCCCTGGGATTAGTTGGAAATTTGAAGAATAGGTGTTTGTTTTTCGCATACTAGTTTACTTTTGTGGGTGCATAGATGCTAAGGTCCCCGGTAATGATATGAATTTGAAGGAATTTTTTTTGGTTCTCTGAGCCTGAAAACTAGCCATGAAATTACCAGAATTCAAAGGAAATTCAGCTTGAAAACTAGGACAGTAACACCAGACATAATGATTTCTGGACAAGTATGACAAATGCAACCTAATTTTGTATAGTTTATCATATAATTTACCTCTGTTGTATTAAGCAGACAAACCTCCCATCGAAGACCTACAGTATTTCTTGGATTTCCAAATTACTCGAGTTTGGGCACCAGAGCAGAATAATCTACAAAGAAAGGAGCCTGTCTGTCCATCTCTTCAGTTCAGCTTGATGGGGCCCAAGCTTTTCGTCAGTCCAGATCAGGTTTTGTTTACTAAATCCTACTACATTGAGCGCGGCTATCAAATTATGTCAAAAGAAGACTATTCACAACACAGGACTTAGAATTAGTACTGAAATTGTGCTTATTCTATCCCTATTTAATTGAATTGAAACTAGCTATCAAGATTTTTCAGAAACCTCAGTCAATTTACTGTAACACGGAGAGCGTAAAATGAAGCGTGGTAGCCTGTAAAAGTGAGAAATTACAAGTTTGATTTGAATTGCAATAAAATCTCTGCCTATGTCTCAGTATTGTTAAAAAACCGCCATGGCGGATTGCGGTGGCGGTTTTTGAGCAATCCGCTATGTCATTTTTGTACTGTATGGCAGCGCCATCCACCATATGGCGTTTTGAGGCGGCCGATTATGGCGGGATTTTGACAATCCGCTATGGGCCGCCATCCGCCATCGACAACATTACTATGTCTTTATTGTTGAAAATTATCAAAAAGCCAGTCCGACGCACCGCACCAGATAAAAGAGGAGAGTTAACAATGAAAGTTTTGTCAAATCTTTATGACATAGAATATAGATTATAACTTGGTTATAAGTTTGTGGAGTTGAGTTCAGGATCCCACAATTATCACATGTGCTTGCTCGAGTTTTGAAAGATCGTGTACTTTGGATATGCATGTTGTTAACTATACTAAGTGAGGCAACACCATGATTTGGCATTGCAGGTAACAGTTGGACGCAAGCCTGTGACTGGGCTTCGGCTGAGCTTAGAAGGCAGCAAACAGAACCGACTCGCAATTCATTTGCAGCATCTAGTCTCACTCCCTAAAAACCTTCAACCTCACTGGGATACGCACATGGCCATTGGTGCTCCCAAGTGGCAAGGTCCTGAGGAGCAAGACAGCCGTTGGTTCGAGCCAATCAAGTGGAAGAACTTCTCCCATGTAAGCACTGCCCCTATTGAGATAACTGAAACTAGCATTGGGGACCTCTCTGGTGTTCACATTGTCACTGGGGCCCAGCTCGGTGTCTGGGACTTTGGTGCCAAAAATGTGTTACACCTCAAGCTCCTTTTCTCCAAGGTACCCGGATGCACGATAAGGCGGTCAGTGTGGGATCATAACCCTTCCACTCCTGCTGCTGCACACAGATCAGATGGTGCTTCATCATCATTGACAAAGAAAACCTCTGATGATAAAAAAGAAGATAGTTCAGTCCATATTGGAAAATTGGCAAAAATTGTGGACATGACAGAAATGTCCAAAGGGCCGCAAGATATTCCTGGTCATTGGTTAGTTACAGGGGCCAAGCTTGGAGTTGAAAAAGGAAAAATTGTACTGCGGATAAAGTACTCTCTGCTTAACTATTGATCATAGTCTTCGTTTTTGTTTTTTCCCCCTCAAATTTATTGAATTTTTTCCCCTTCACACTAGAAACAATAGTCAAACAAGCATTCTTTGCACAGGGAATCTTTGAGTTCTTTTGTGATGTAGATTTTGCTTTTTAGTTATTTAGTTGATGGTCATGCAGTGGTTTATTATTATATTTCTATAATTTTGTATTCAATTTTGTTTATCTACTGGAAAATGGACACAGTGACATTACAATGTGAGTTTATCTTCAAGCGAAATTATTTGGGAGACTTTTTTGCCATGGGGATTTATTAAAATTTTGGGAGACTTTTTCTACATCTACTATCAATATAAGAATACAAAAAAGTGGCAAAATTACTAAACTAAACTACTATATTTTTGCCACCTATCATTTTAAAGGGGCAAATATGTCAAGGGATATGAAGGAGTTGTAAGCAGGAGGTGCATGGCTCATATCCTTGCCACTAACAAAATCTCTTTCCCCTCTAACAAAACTAACCATTAATATTTGTCTATAAAAAAAAAAACTTTTTCTCTCTCACTTTTCACTTTTTTTCCTCTCTTCTCTCTCTCATGTGACACTCTCTCTCTTTCTCTCTTTCTTCTCTCAGACCCTTTCTCTTCTCTTTCTTCTTTCTTTTTTGGGTAGACAAATGGGAAAAAAGGCAAAAAGAAAGGACACACACGGACTACTCCCTTCTAAAGGAAGTGTCCATAACATCAGCTAACAACAAATTAACCATCCCGTCAGGGCTCTCTCAATGATCACTAGACTCTCATCGCTTCTGGCCCCCAACTTAGCTAAATAATCGGCACAAAAGTTGCCCTCTGTAAGAGTATGTCTTATGCTCAGCTCCCAGTCCTTATCTAACCACTGACGAATGAGAACCACCTCATTAGCACACATGTGGTAAGGCAAGACCCTGTCTTGGATACACTTCATCGCCGTCAGAGAGTCAGAAAAACACTGAAGCTTTCTAATTCCAGCCTCCCAACACAACTTCAAACCGTGAAGAATTGCCATAATCTCAGCATGGATGATGTTGGATTGACCCACCGAGCCATAGAAGCCCTGAACCCACTTGCCATCACTGTCTCTTATCAGCCCACCAAAACCCGCTTGACCTGAATTAGAGAGGGCACTACCGTCAACATGAAGAGCAAACTCAACTGCATTGGGTCTAGACCACACCACCTCCCGAGCCTGTCTCTCGTGACAAGCCATACCACCAAAAGCTTGCTGGATGTGGAAAGCTGGAGACTGAATATGGGCCAGAAGAGAGAAAATTGGTGTGTCCAAATCCTCAAAACATTTTTGATTCCTTGCTAACCACAGGGACCACATCACGATGGAAATGAAAATTAATACCTCTTCTTTCTATTTCTTTTTTTTGGTCAACTTCTTCTTTCTACTATTTATTTCTATTTCTCTTTTTTTATATTTTTATATTTTATCATTATAATTTTTTTATTATTTATAAATAATTATTTTCGTTTAAAATCTCAATAGTAAAACATTATGTCTATCATTTTAAAGGGACAAATATGACAATCTAAATAAAAATAAATCAAAATAAAAATTAAATTCCCATAAAAAAATTAATTTTTTCTACCTACTTTTACTTTTTTTCTCTCTCACCTTTCACTTTTTTCCCCTCTCTCTTATCTTTCTTCTTTCTCTCATATGACACTCTTTCTTCTCTAACACCCTCTCTCTTCTTTTTCTTCTTTCTATTTCTTTTTTTTTTGTCAACTTCTTCTTTCTACTATTTCTTTCTATTTCTCTTTTTTCATATTTTTATATTTTATCATTATAATTTTTTTATTATTTATAAATAATTATTTTCGTTTAAAGTCTCAATAAGAAAATATTACATCTACTATCAATATAAGAATACAAAGGGCTGAAAAAATTACTAAATTAGACTACCATATTTTTACCACTTATCATTTTAAAGAGGTAAATATGTCATCTAAATAAAAATAAATCAAAATAAAAATTAAATTCACATAAAAAAATTAATTTTTCTACCAAGTTTTACCTTTTTCTCTCTCACCTATCACTTTCTCCCCTCTCTCTTCTCTTTCTTCTCTCTTTCATGTGACACTCTTTCTCTTTCTCTCTTTCTTCTCTCACACCCTCTCTCTTCTCTTTCTATTTCTTTTTTTTGTCAACTTCTTCTTTCTACGATTTCTTTCTATTTCTCTTTTTCTATATTTTTATATTTTAACATTATAATTTTTTTATTATTTATAAATAATTATTTTCGTTTAAAATCTCAATAAGAAAACATTATATCAACTATCTACTATCAATATAAGAATACAAAGGATTGACAAAATTACTAAACTAGACTACCATATTTTTGCCACCTATCATTTTAAAGAGGTAAATATGTCAATCTAAATAAAAATAAATCAAAATAAAAATTAAATTCACATAAAAAAATTAATTTTTTCTACATACTTTTACCTTTTTCTCTCTCACCTTTCACATTTTTCCTCTCTCTATTCTCTTTCTTCTCTCTCTCTCTCTCTCTCTCATGTGATACTCTTTCTCTTTCTCTCTTTCTTCTCTCACACCCTCTCTTCTCTTTCTTCTTTCTATTTCTTTTTTGTTTGTCAACTTCTTCTTTCTACTATTTCTTTCTATTTCTCCTTTTCTATATTTTTATATTTTATCTTTATAATTTTTTTATTTATAAATAATTATCTTTGTTTAAAGTCTCAATAAGAAAACATTACATATTGTCAATATAATTTTATCGTCTTTGATCACGTATCAAAATTTATAAATATATTTATTATATATTTATTATAGATGATTATTTTACTTTTAATTCTTAACATAAGAAAACATTACATACTATCTGTATAAATGATTATTTTTCTTTTGGGTATAGACAGAGAAACATAAAATGTTGTCAGTATAACATAAAAATTTATAAATATCTTTATTATATATTATTTATAGATGATTATTTTATTTTTGACTCTTAACGGGAAGAAACATTACATACAAACGGTATAAGTGATTATTTTTCTTTTGTGTCCAGACGGAGAAACATAAAATGTTTATTTTTTATATGAGCGTAAACGTCTTTATTATTTATAAATGATTATTTTGCTTCTTAGTTTCTACGGGAAAACATTATTTGTTGTGGGTGCAATTTTATCGTCTTTTAACGCATATCAAATTAATAAATATTTTTATCATTTGTAAATAATTATTTTATTTTTTAGTCTTTACGGGGAAACATTACATGCCATGGGTGTAATTTTATCGTATTTGAACATATATCAAATTTGCAAATGTCTTTATCATTTATAAATAATTATTTTGCTTTTTAGTCCTTATGGGGAAACATTACATGTTGTCGGTGTAATTTTATTATAAATGATTATTTTTCTTTTTAGTCCCTACGGGAAAACATTACTTGTTCTGGTGTAATTTTATCATCATTAAACGCATATCAAATTTATAAATATATTTATTTTTTATAAATGTATTTAATTTAGCTTTGATGTTGTTTTATGGCTATTAATGCATAGAGGTGGTTCAGAAAGATGCAATCAAAATTGGTATAAGGAGCATTGTATTAAAATATTTGCCAGGTCAAAAAACATAGCAACTGATATTCAATTTTAGTTGATGCATGTAAATGTTTTAAAAAACATTCATTGCAGCCAACACAGCGCGACCCGTGCGAATGCACAGGTATTCTACTAGTTTGTACTTGAATGGGTATACTCATGCATGGTGCATGAAGAAACCGGAACCGATATGATTCAGACAACTCAAAAATTCAAATGAGTACGTTCCTTCTTCCCTCATCAATTGGAGATGAAATTGAACGAATGTTTAACTCTTTTTGGCGGGGTTCAAATAGAAGAGCAGGTAGAGGTATCGCCTGGTTGAGTTGGGATAAGCTTGCTATGAGGAAGGAGTATGGAGGTATGAGATTCTGTCATTTATATGGTTTTAATTTGGCAATGCTAGGGAAGCAAGGGTGGAAGATGGCCACTAATAATGATGCTCTAGTTACCAGAGTCTACAAAGCTAAATATTTCTCAAAAGGGGACTTCTTGGGGGGCCCGGTTGGGTCACAATCCTAGTTTCGTTTAGAGGAGCGTTCACACTTCCCAGGTGATAGTCAAGTTAGGCATGAGGTGGCGTATTGGTGATAGAAGGAAGATCAATATCTGGACTCAACCTTGGCTACGAACAGCAGGAAGTTCCTTTGTGACAAGCACCCCGGTTATAGGTGTTGTAATTTTATGATATTTCAAAAGTGGGAAGTCCCACATAGGATGGCTCTTTAAGAGTCATAGTGTTTATAAGCCAATATGTTAGATGAGGTGGTAAGAGTGGTTAGGAAAAGAGATGGGCCTCACGCACATGAGCTTGGCCCAAAGTGGGAGGTTTCAGTGCAAATCTTCCGATTTCCCCCCCTGCGCGCACGATTAGCCTTGCGTTCCTTTTTAATTATTGGATTAATATTTTCGAAGATATTTTTTTATTTGAGAAGGCTTATCCGAAAACCATTGATTTTAGTCAGTTTTGATCCTTGACCAAGTCCTACACGGTTTTTAGTGGTCATCACGTTCTTAGTGGTCATTATCCACTAACGGTAACATTCCACCACTAATCACACGATTATCTCCACCAACGGCTCTTTTAATTAATTATTTTTCGAACGGATTTATTAATTAATTATTTTCGTTTTCTTATTTAAGCCTGAGAGACTACCTTGTGTGATACACTGAAAAATTGTTTTTCGCAGACCTTCCTGGGTCACACATTCCAGCTGTTTCTTCTTCTTCTTGCTGTTCTGATACCCCAGCGATCCTGGGACGAACCCGTTGTACCCTGGGGGATTTGCGCGCAGTAGGCGGATAAATCCTTAAGGGCAGTCTCACCGACGCCTCGGGTTTCTTTCTTACGAGTTTCTATTTTGTAGGTTCACTACTAGAATGCAGCGTAGTAGCGTAGGCTAAAGGCCGACGCTAATCCGGAAAAGCCGACGCTAAAACGTGATTAGCGTCGGCGTAGCGTCGGAGTCGTGGTCGACGCTAAAAGGCTCGAAGCTAACAATTTGTGTCGGCCCTTTTGAAGCCGACGCTAATTAGCGTTGGCTTAGCGGATGCTAACCAGAAGCTAAAGTTAAACAAAATTTTGGCCGACACTAATATCAACGTGGGCGTCGCCGACTCTAATATTGTGCTAGGCCAACGCTAATATTAGCGTGGGCTAGGCCGACGCTAATATTTTTTTATTTATAAAAAAAAGGAAAAAGAGAAATCCAACTCAATGATGTCCCTTTACAGTGTGAAACCTAAAACAACAAAAGAAACTTCACCTAAAATTTATTAAGTGCTTAAAGATATCAACCACAAAGCTCATGTGAACTCCTGTTTCCAAATACCATTCATCAAACTCCACCCCAAATTCTAATACTGAATTCAGTGTTAGAACAAAACTAGAAACAAGTTATGGATTTTTTTTTTAAATCATGATTTCAGTGATTTAGAAAAAAAAACTAGGAGCACCTATATTTCTTTATTTTCAAGTCTAGCTAATCAGTAATGCCCTGCTAAGCAATGTATGGAATAAGAAGCAAGCTCCATCAGTCCATCTTATCCTTAATAAAGTGATATAAACCTCCTTTGACTCGATAAAATATATTTTTACTTATATTCAAGCATACAATGGTCACACATAAATATTTTTGATATATATTACGCTAGCCATTATTTATAGCCATACACTTGATATTAAAATGCTAATTTCTAGAAAATAAAATTCATACACAGGCTAGTCACAAAAGTACCTTGATAGGTAACATGAAAAGTAGTAGTTTACACCATTTATGTGCAAAAGAATCAATCAAAGTGCGGAAGCACGAAAATGGTTTTGTGGGTGAACCTTTTGAACCAGAATAGTCCCCGCTCTGCCATTTGATTGGTCAGCCATTGATTGTAAGTTGTAACTTTCGATTATTTTTTTTCCTGATCATCGAGAAAAAATTGAAATACTTAGAAGGAACCATATTTGATTTATATATCCAGAAAGATTCAATAATAATTTCATGTGTAGAATGCAGAAATTATTAGTACTCGTGTGAAAATGTGAAAAGAACGCATTGGCCAAGGGAAAAAATATACTTACATGCAGCTTTGAATCAAATAACCCAACATAATTAAATAGCTATTGTGAGCCTTCTCTTTTCTGCATTTACCACTTAGGTGTGTGCCACATTCAGGTTTAATAGGTTCTGACAGTCCTGGACAATTTCAAAAAGATGGTTGAGTAACTAACATTTATTCTAGTGATATTCTAGTGATAATGACATAAGTTTTCCAATTACAAAATCACGTGCTTTCCTAACAAATACACGAGTGCTATTGGCAAGTCATAAATCAAGCATTTACCAACTAAACAACATAAGCAATGAACCTTTCCACTATTTAGTGACTTCTGATTTAGACAAACATCAGCTCAAAGGATCAAGCAATTTGATTAAACTTAAGTGCTAATATGGGCAATTTGATTAAACTCTCATTTAGCATAGACTCCAAAATGGTTAACCCTAATACTCTGATTAAGTTAGCCATTTCCAAAAAGAAACCGCGTTCCTCACAAAGCATCGATCTGTAAGAATAACAAAGCAAGGAGATTAAAGAGGTAATGCAGAAATATATCAGGGCCAAAAGAATTTATAAAGAATTGGTCACTACCTCCACTATCATGTCCTACAATATATAAATAAAAAGCATTTGAAAATGTAGGAAAAATTGATTGCCTCAGCCAATCAAGGATGGAGTCCAGTAGCAAGTTTCTATTTAGAGTCACATATTCTAGTAGAACAGGTTTTAGAATTTGTCAATGGGAATAAAACATCACATGACCTTTCCACTGTAATAAAGTATCCAAAGAAAAAATAAGCACGTGGTAGAAACACAAAGTGGAATCTACAGATTTTGAATCGGACAATATCACTAACACTAAACAAACTAGCAAAGAGGTAATGCTTATAAAAGATGTTAGAGATCAAGGCACAACACTTTAAATGTGATCAATTAATTACTCAAAACACAGAAGCTTAGCTTACTTCAACAACGTCACTAGCCTTAGCCACAATCCCATTTATAAAGACATAAGATGAACTTAAAAAGAGGTGGAAGGTAGGAAAGGAACTTAAAAACATCAAGTTAAGATCATTTCCTTGTTGCCAATCTGCCCCAAGCCTACTGTTTCAGAGCCAAAAAAAGATATATCCTACAACAAGGGCACCGCCAAATAAGTTAAATCATACACCAAATAAGTTAAATCATTGATGTAGGTAGATCACCGTCCATGCAATGGGGAATCAGAACAAGAGACATATATCCATTTTTAAACCATCCATTTAGATAATCCTTAGGAATTGTATGTATGTCTGTTGAAGCATTTTTGCATAGCGTATACAAATAGTTAAAAAGCTAGGGACATTGCATACACCTACTAGCTAACCACATGCATTTGTGATACCAAAACCACACAAAGAATGTTTTTATAGTGAGAGAAGAAAGAAAGGACCCTCCTATGTTAGCATTTTAGCTCTTGGCTTCTCCACCTTCTAGTATCAATCCATCTGCACAACCAAACCAACATGTTTCAAAAACAATATCATATAAACATAAAAATAGCCCCAATATCATCTGCATTACCTGTATGTGCTGCCACTTTTTGAGAGGTCCTTGGTCTACTCAACTACCTCTTGCTTCTTCTAAATAGCTGCCTGAATATATAACACGGGTGAAACTGGTTTTCTCACATGGTGAATAAAAGACAATCATTTTGCTACCACTACCTTTGGAGTATCTTCAATTCTCTGGATGTCCTCACCTCACTATAAACATAAGTCACTAGCGAATGCTGAAAAGTTGCACAAAAATGCAAGAAAGCTATAAGGTGGGATTAGATATAACAAATTGATGCACAACAAATGATTGATCAAGACTACATCAATTAAACTACCAGGACCAATGGCTTCATTCCCAATTCCAAACATTAGGTATATTAATCCATAATTTCAATACCTTCATGCGATAATAAATTGGTTGTGTGCATGAAGATTGAATCCTTGCAGCAAACATTAATTTTGCCATTACATGTATAATACACTGCTTCCTAACTTCTATAAGCACCATCCTAAGCTGCCACAAGATGCAATGTAAAGGTGACTTGTGCACTGCATTCCGTGTAATACATCATGTATATATTCTATCACTCTAGAAATAGTCCAGTGGCAGTAGGTAGGTATCTATAAAGATCAACAAAATATCGTATCTCAGATATTTAAAAAGCCTCAACTTTTTACAAGATTGAAAGTGAATTAAAAAGACTAAATCAACTAAAAGCAAGCAACATGAAGAGAGGTTATTCTGGAAAATTGTAAAAATTCAGAGAAAATACAATGTATTAAGGGAAGCCAGATAAGTAATGAGATTTCCCCTGTATAATATATTTAATGATGAAATGGTCCTCGACCCACTAATCTCTATAGTATAGGTGATGACACCCACGTGTAGTGGTACTCAAAGCAACAATGGAACATCACAGAGAAAGATTAGACCTATTGAAGCTAAACCAATGCTAACTCAAAAACTGGTAATCAATTTTAGTCAGAAATAATCAGCAAAAAATCAAATGACAACAAACAAGAAGAAACATAAAAATCTAAATCAATGGTAAACTCACGATAAAGAAGAAAGACCTAAATCAATATCCAAAAGGACGAAAACCATAAAAACTAATGAGAGAACAGAGAGGGAAGGGAGGTTACGCTGCCATTGGCAGCCACTACGGAAACAACTGCACTCGATTTCCATTCACCGTCGCGGAGCATGCGCCACCGCAAACAAGCGGCCCTAACCCAGATCGCCAACGCTGTCACGACATCCTTCCCTAGCCACACACACAGGCATCGCCCTGCAAATCGCGATCTTCTTCATGATGGTCACAAACCCAACCTCGCGACCAAATAGAAAGGGGCGAAATTTGGGGGTTCGTTGCGAGCAGCAGCGCACAGCCGTTGGACGACTATCTCTCTCCACCTCCTCAGGCGGCTGGTATCCAGGGGTAACTCCTTTCCGATCTCTTTTCCTTTCTCTCTTTCTCTGCCTCTCATTCTTTCTCATATAATTAGGATTTTTGAATTTTAATGGTTGAGGCAAATCGTGTGGTTGATGATGGTGGAGCGACTTCAGAAATACTGTACAGTGGTGGTGGGTTAGAAGAAGGCGATGGTTAGGGTTTCAGAAAAATGGCTCGAGAGTTTGGGAAGAAGTGAGAAAAGAAAAATGAACGGAGGAGTTATTAAAACACTCAACTTCGCACGCGTGTTATTTAAGGGACTTAGCGTCGGCTAATGTTTTAACAAACGAATAAGAACGAAAAAATAATTCGAAAATAATTTGAGAGGCTATTTCACTGTTTAGTGTAGGCCTGGCCGACGCTACACCGACGCTATTAGCGTCGGTGTCGTGGCCGACGCTAAAAGTTGGCAGCTAAATCAACACATTCTAATAGTGGTTCTTTATTCGTTTCATCACAATTCGGCAACATCAACAACAATCTTAAGGATATAACATGGCTACTGATCACGTTGCCGATACAATGAAGACGAACAACGACGAGACCAACCATGATCAACATACTGCACTACCTCCACCGGTGCCTACGATCACCTACGCGAAGCCGTTTCCTGACGTATCAAAAATCGAGGTCTTCAGCGGCCAAAATGTTCGAAGATGGCAAGAACAAGTCCATACCGTCCTTGACGTACATGGGGTCGCCTATGCTCTAACAGATCCCAAACCAACAACGCCAGCCAAACAAGTCAAGAATTGGACATATGCTAATAAGGTTTGTCGTCACACCTTAATCAGTACTTTGTCTAATGATTTGTTCGATGTCTCATCGCTCGCATAAGGAAGCAAAGCAGATCTGGGACTCTATGATCCTCAAGTACACTGCTGAGGATACTGGGAAACAAAAGTTCGTGATTGGAAACTACTACAAATGGGAGATGGCTGAGGACAAAGACATCAAGGCGCAGATCAATGAATACCATAAGGCTGCGGAAGAATCAAGTCCGAGAACATCACTCGCCAGACGAGTTCGTGGTCGAATACTCATAGAAAAGTCAGGAATCCTGGAAGGACTATAAACAAAGAACTAAAGCACAAGCAAAAGCAACTATCTCTTCCTGATTTGATTACCCACATTATCATTGAGGACACCAACCGCAAGGAGTGCAAAGGTCGCAAGGGCAAAGGCTTTGGCTTCGTGCTAACATGGCGCAAGGCAAATCGCAGAAAAGAGGTACGATAACAAAAGGCCCGATCACAAAGAATAATAATAATAATAAAAATGATTCGTCCCACGTGTTGCTAACTCCAATTTCAAGAAGAAAGGCATGTGTTTTGTTTGTGGAAAGCCAGGTCATCGTGGCACCTCAATGCAAGCATAGAGCGAGAAACGACAATCCTCCTAAGCCAAAGGCCAATTTGGTCGAGGCCGGGGAGATGATGACATTATTGCAATGGCCGTTTCTCAAGTCAACATTGTGACCAATGTGAACAAATGGGTGGTAGACTGGGGCTACCAGCATATTTGTGCAAGCAAAGATGCTTTTACCTCCTACACTATCTTGTGGGGATGGAGAAGAACTTGTGTACCTTGGTGATTCTCGTACTGCTGCAGTCTCGGGAAAGGGAAAAGTTCTTCTAAAGCTCACATCTGGAAAGACCTTGGCTCTTAGTGACGTGCTACATGTCCCTAGCATAAGGGCAAATTTAATTTCTGTGGCCTTGTCGGGAAAAAGAGGAGTTAAAGTGTCATTTGAGTCTGACAAGATTGTAATGACAAAAAATAATGTCTTTGTGGGAAATGGGTATTGTGATCGTGACTTTTGTTCTTAATGTTTCGGTTATTAATGCAAATGCATCTTCTTCTGCGTATTTGCTTGATTCGTATGATATATGGCATGCTAGACTAGGACATATTAATTCTGCGTATGTTGATACAATGCGACGTTGTGGCATGATTTCCTTAAGCGATAGTCAACATGGAAAATGTGATGTATGTGTAGAATCTAAGTTAAGTAAAAAGCATTGTCCCCCTGTTAAGCGCGAAACTGAGTTACTTAGCTTAATTCATACCGATCTAGGAGATTTAAAACACACTATGACTAGAGGCGGTAAAAAATATTATGTGACTTTTATCGACGATTTTTCTAGATACACTAAAGTTTATTTATTAAGGCATAAAGATGAAGCGTTTGATATGTTCCTTTCTTACAAAGCCGAAGTAGAAAATCAATTAAGTAAGAAAATCAAACGTGTGAGATCCGATAGAGGTGGTGAATATTTGTCCTTTAATGATTTTTGTGAAAAAGAAGGCATTATACATGAAACTACTCCCCCTTATTCACCTCAATCAAACGGTGTGGCAGAGAGAAAAAATAAAACGTTAAAAGAAATAATGAATGCTATGTTAGTTAGTTCTTCCGCACCCGACAACCTCTGGGGCGAAGCTATTTTGACTGCGTGCTTTATACAAAATAGAACTCCGCATAGAGCTACCGACAAAACACCCTATGAATTATGGAAAGGTTACCAACCTAACATAAAATATTTGAAAGTGTGGGGGTGTTTAGCTAAGGTAATGTTGCCTGAGCCTAAGAGAAGGAAAATTGGTTCTAAAACCTCTGATTGCATGTTTATAGGATATGTCGAACATAGCGCTGCCTATAGGTTCCTAGTAGTAAAGAGTGATGTACTTGATAACAACACAATTGTGGAAACAAAGAATGCTAAATTTTTTGAGAACATATTTCCTTTGAAATATGCAAGTACATCTAAACAGCCATTGGAAATTGCTAATGATGATTTACACGAGGACCTTAGGAGGAGTAAAAGACCAAGAAAAGAAACATCCTTCGGAAATGATTTTTATACTTATCTTGTTGAAAATGATCCTCAAACTTTTTCTGAAGCTATTTCTTCTTCTGAAGCTAATTTTTGGAAACAAGCTATTAAAACCGAAATTGATTCTATTTCGAAAAATAAGACTTGGATTTTAGTAGATTTACCTCGAGGAGCAAAAGCAATTGGTAGTAAGTGGATTTTCAAAAGAAAATATAACCCCGATGGGTCGATTGAAAAATACAAAGCTAAATTGGTAGCAAAAGGGTTTTCTCAAAAGAAAATATTGATTATTTTGATACTTTTGCTCCAGAACGAGAATTTCTTCTATTCGAAGTTTTAATAGCCTTGGCTTCCATTTATAAACTTGTGATTCACCAAATGGACGTAAAAACTGCTTTTAAATGGTGATTTGGAAGAAGAAATATATATGATTCAACCCAAGGATGTGTAGTTTCGGTCAAGAGAATAAAGTGTGCAAACTCCTAAAATTGCTATATGGTTTAAAACAAGCACCAAAACAATGGCATGAAAAATTGATCAAACCTTGATCGATGGCTTTCTCCTCTATTGAAGTTGATAAATGTGTTTACACTAAATCTGTGAATGGAGAACATGTTATTATATGTTTATATGTGGATGACATGCTCATTTTTGGTACTTGTACTGATATTGTGATTAGAACCAAATCTTTCCTTGCATCTAATTTTGATATGAAAGACATGGGTGAGGCAAGTGTAATATTGGGAGTTAGAGTCATAAGGAAGGGCGATAGCATAATACTATCCCAAGATCATTATGTAGAGAAACTTCTTATGAAGTTTGGTCATTTTGACTCTAATCCTGTGAGTACCCCTTATGAATCTAACTCTCATTTAAAGAAAAATAGAGGTGATCCTGTTAACCAGTCTCAGTATGCCCAAGTAATTGGGAGCTTACTGCACTTGATGAATTTTTCTCGACCAGACAATGTATACGCAGTGGGTCGTTTGAGTAGATACACTCATAATCCGAGTCAGGATCACTAGGAGGCACTTGCTAGACTCATGCGATATTTAAGAGGTACCATGAACTATGGTATAGTGTATAGTGGATTTCCGCAAGATCGAAGGGTATTGTGATGCTAATCGGATATCTCGATTCAGATGAGACAAAATCCACTAGTGGTTATGTATTCACACTTGGTGGTCGTGGCGGTAACTTGGAGATCAGCCAAACAAACAATAATAGCGAGATCAACTATGGAGTCGAGTTTGTAGCTCGAATTGGCTGAATCGGTGAGTGGCTAAGAAATTTTTAGCAAAAATTCCTTTGGGAATAAAACCTACACCATCGCTGTCAATACATTGTGATAGCCAATCGGCAATAGTCAAGCAAAGAATAAGTCATATAATGGCAAAAATAGACATATACAATTGAGACATAATGTGGTAAAGCAATTGCAAAAACAAGGAACAATATCGATCGATTATGTGAAGTCAGAAGTGAACTTGGCAGATCCTCTGACAAAGCCCCTGGGGAGGAAATTAATTTGTGATACATCGAGGGGAATGAAACTTGAGCCAATTGAAATTAACAAGTGATGGGAACCCGACCTTTGTGATTGGAGATCCCATGAAGAAGGTTCAATGTGGTAAAAACAAGTCACTTGTTAGTTCTGCTAACACTAAATTTAATTAATTAAGTTTTGTCCCTTTCCCGTGGTGTCTTTGAGAAAGTGTTAGACACTGCATTACTGAGAGGTTAAGCTGTTAGCTTTTAATGATTTTCATATCCCTTATGGGTGGTGTATGATTTGCAGCATACACTTGATGAAATCACCTATATGAGTGTCAAGTGGGGCCGCTTGCATGAGGTCCTGGCGAGATCTCTAGAGCACTCATGAATACCGGGCACGCGCATGGCCTATTAGCGCAAAACGGCGTAATAGCAAGAATTGTGGGGGTGTAGTGTGATTGATAGACCTCTAACACACATCAAGTGTCTTGGGTTCATATAGCTTGGCTACACCAATTCACTGTGTGTTAAGTCTTATTAGTCTAGGACTGGTTCATATAGTTTGGCTACACAGTTCCGATGCACTACATCTAAGATGTTGACCCAGGAATTTTTTTTATTTCTAAATGTTTTCACACTTTTGAAATATGTGGGGGATTGTTGTAATTTTGTGATATTTCAAAAGTGGGAAGTCCCACATAGGATGGCTCTTTAAGAGTCATAGTGTTTATAAGCCAATATGTTAGATGAGATGGTAAGAGTGGTTAGGGAAAGAGATGGGCCTCGCGCACATGAGCTTGGCCCAAAGTGGGAGGTTTCAGTGCAAATCTTCTGATTCCCCCCCTGCGCGCACGATTAGCCTTGCGTTCCTTTTTAATTCTTGGATTAATATTTTCGAAGATATTTTTTTATTTGAGAAGGCTTATCCGAAAACCATTGATTTTAGTCAGTTTTGATCCTTGACCAAGTCCTACACGATTTTTAGTGGTCATAACGTTCTTAGTGGTCATATATTATCCACTAACAGTAACATTCCACCACTAATCACACGATTATCTCCACCAACGGCTCTTTTAATTAATTATTTTCCGAACGGATTTATTAATTAATTATTTTCGTTTTCTTATTTAAGCCTGAGAGACTACCTTGTGTGATACACTGAAAAAAAAAATTTCGCAAACCTTCCTGGATCACACATTCCAGCTGTTTCCTCTTCTTCTTGCTGTTCTGATACCCCAGCGATCCTCGGACGAACCCGTTGTACCCTGGGGGAGTAGGCGGATAAATCCTTAAGGGCAGTCTCACCGACGCCTCAGATTTCTTTCTTACGAGTTTCTATTTTGCAGGTTCTTTGTTCGTTCCATCACAATTCGGCAACATCAACAGCAATAGGTACTGAAAAGTGGACTGTAGCTCATCTTATTGATAATGCATCCCACAAGTGGAAGGGTGATTTAATTTGTTCTTTATTTAATGAGGCTGATGCTCGGCTCATTCTCAAAACCCCATTGCCATGTATGCAAATTGAAGATGCTTGTATCTGGAAGCTTAGCCGAGATGGTATATATTCAGTCAAGTCCGCATATTTTGGTACTATGGAGAATTTGATTGATAATTCTCACCTTAGAGTTGCAGGTGATTGGACTGAATTATGGCGCCTTAAAATACCACCCAAAGTAAAGCTCTTGGTTTGGAGAATTCTTAGAGGGGTGTTGCCTACTAGATCGCGTCTCACATTAAAGAAGGTGCAGTGTCCTATTATTTGTCCATCTTGTGATGCAGAAGAAGATGATGCTCATGTATTTCTAAATTGTCATCATGCAAAGAAAGCTTGGGAATTAATTGGTCTGGATCGGGTAGTGTATGATATAGCCATTCATGCATCTAGTTTCAAGGATATCTTATTCAAATTGTTGCAGCAGGTCCGGTTAGATCAAAAGAAGGATGTGGCTATTATTTTGTGGGCTTTGTAAAAAAAAAAAAGAAATGATAAAGGCTGGCTTGGTGAGGACAAGGAGTTGCATGCCACTGTTATGAGAGCAAAGCAGATGCTAATTGATTGGGAAATAGCAAAACAGATTAATCAAAGTGGCGCCACCCATACTGCAGGCCGAGGAACAATTAAGTGGGAAAAGCCAAGTATTGGAATACTGAAGTGCAATATTGATGCTGCAACATTTCAAGATCTCAACAGTTTTGGTATTGGTATTTGTGTGAGGGATCACCATGGTAACTTTGTTCGAGCAAAGACAGTTTGTGTACCGGGTGTGATCACAGCATTGGAGGCAGAGGCTAGAGGCTTGTGGGAAGCTATTACATGGATGCGGGAGTTGGGCTACAACCAAGTCCTGTTTGAAACAGATTGCAAAGCTGTAGTGGATGGCATTTTGGGAGACACAAACCACCAGACAGAAGCGGGAATTATTATTAGAGATTGTAAGGATCAGATTAATTTTTTTAAAAACTATTCGGTTAGTTTAGTTTGGAGGCAAGCAAATTTTGTTGCTCACTTGTTCACAAGGGCGTCAAAATTTTATGCTAGTTCCCAAGTGTTTCATTATTTACCAACATGTATTGCTGGTGTTCTTATGAATAAAATGGAATGAGTTTTACCTTTTCAAAAAAAAAAAACTAGCAAATAATCTAACAGGTTCAAAACTGATAAAAATCGGTTCAAAACATGAGTAAGAAGCACATACAAATTATTATTATTATTCAGGCTATCATTATTAATTTTTTGCATATAGTCAGCCCTTTTTATAATCGTATTTTACATTATTACTTGAAGTACTATATAGTATTAAAAGAATTAATTATTACTGACTCAATTCAACTATATCGGTGTTTTTATTGGTTAAACTATCATCAGTTCTACCTATAAAACATTGGTTTCATTTCATTAGGCAGGGCAACAAGAATAAAAAGGAAAAGTATGTACCCAAAAAAAAGAATAAAAAGGAAAAGGGCTACCAAGTAGCAACATGGTGTCGGGAGAGTTGTTAACGCAACTTTTTTCCAAGATAAGAATTTGGGTTCAATTTGTAGTCGCTCATTTGGGAAGTAGCTCAGCTCTGTATGTGTAGAAACAGAGAAACTCAAGAAGAATGAACTCATCAGAGAGGTTTGCAAATTGATCAGTGTGATCAAACTGAATTCATTGAATTATTAGCTACATATACGGTTGCTATATATGTTGTTTTAATTTACACAACAGAAACAGAAAAGCTAAGCTAACTAACTAATTGACAGCTAGCATTGTGAACTAACTAACTAACTCTTGACAGCTGGCATAACTAACTTAACCATAAAATTAATTACAAGTAACACCCCCCCTCAAGCTAGAATGTATATCAAGCATTCCTAGCTTGGAATCACAGGATTTGAAAGGACCCAGATGCAGGGGCTTAGTGAATATATCCGCAACTTGATCTTTGGATGGAGAAGTTCTCTAGATTTAAGGTCTAGGAGAACATGTCCTTTGACACCTGATTTTGTTCCAAAATAAACATATTTTCTAGATCTTGGGTCAAATTTCTTTCTGTTATGTGACAAGGTGGATGCAAAACAAAGACATCCAAAAACTTTCAATAATGATAAATCTGGTGGTTGCTGAAAAAGCACATGATATGGTGACTTGTGACCCAGAAATTTTGTTGGTAATCGATTTATCAAATATGCTGAATGAGTAACAGTATGAGACCAAAAAGAATGAGGCAAATGAGCTTGAAACATTAAGGCTCTAGCTGCATTAAGTAAGTGTTGGTGCTTCCTTTTAACAACACCATTTTGTTGAGGAGTACCAACATAAGAAGTTTGATGTGCTATGCCTTTTTCAGAATAGAAATCTTTAAGTAAAAACTCATTGCCATTATCAGTTCTTATGCTCTTGACAGTAAGATTAAACTGAGTTTGAACCATAGCTACAAAAGATTTAACCAAATTTGATGTTTCTGATTTTAGTTTCATTAGAAAAATCCAATTAAATCGGCTTTTGTCATCAATGACAGTTAGAAAATACTTATGACCATGCATTGAAGGGGCTGAAAAAGGTCCCTAAATGTCCATATGGACAAGATCAAACCAATTTTGAGAAATAGTATGACTACTTGGAAATGGTAAACGTTTTTGCTTGGCATAGAAACAAGCATCACAAGGTAAATCAGATTTGGTACATTTAACAAAAGGAAAATCTTTATTGATGCATACAAGAGTATCATGAGATGGATGTCCAAAATGCAAATGCCACATGTTACAAGGAACTGAATTGCTATGAACTAAAGTATGGATTATAGGGGTAGATGTATGAGTGGTATGAACGAGGCTATTTACAAAATGCAAAGCTGAATGATAACTAGGTAGTCTGCTAGGTGATGATGACAGAATGTAAAGTCCATTGTGCATATCAGCTGCACCAATCATCTTCCGGGTAGGCAAATCCTGAATCAAACATTTTTGTGCATCAAACAAGATTTCACAATTAGGAGAAAAAGCCAATTTAGGAACTGAAATCAGATTGCAAGAAAAATCTGGGATGTACAGTACATCAGTGATATAAAGGTTTGCAGAAAAAATAAAAGTACCTGCAAGGTTAGTGGACACCTTTGTGCCATTTGGTAGGTGAACAGATATGGGAGGAATGGTTTTTAAAAATTGAAAACAAGACTTGGAAGTACAAATATGATCTGTAGCTCCTGTGTCTATAATCCAAGAATGTAATTTTGGTGATGAGGAAAGGGAACAAACTATACCTGATGTGTGGGAAGGAATGGTGGTGAGATGGTTCACACTATGTGGTTGCGATGTGGTAGGAGATTGAAGCAAAGCCAAAATAGCCTTGTGCTGCTCAACAGTGAATCCTAACTTTCCAGAATCCTCAACACCCTCACTGTATATAGATTTAGAATCATCAGCAGGATCTTTAGATTCAGCAACACAATTATTTTCCGAAGCATTCTTCTGGTTTTGATAGTGAGGTGGGTAACCATGTTTCTTGAAACACGTATCAATAGTGTGGCCTGTTTTATTGCAAAAAGAACACATTCGAAAGCCTCTGCCACGACCACCAGAAGATCTTCCTCCATGATCTCTTCTACCTTTCGTAAAACCTCTACCAGAACCATTGTTAGAGACTTGAGCAACAAATTTTGGAACATCAAGGCAAGTACTGTATTGGCATTCTTGTTAAATCAATAGTGAAAACACTTTACTGAGGTTATGTAAAGGTTCCATAAGCATAATCTGTGATCTGACTGGAGAATATTGTTCATTCAATCCTTTTAAGAAACGAATTACACAACACCTTCACGGTATTCTCTAATCTTAGGCAAAACATGACAGGTACATTTCACATCACAAAGACAATTTGGAATAGGACGAAAATTGTCTAGTTCTTGCCATAATTTCTTCAAACGAGTATAGTAAGTAGTAATCGAACTATCACCTTGTTTGAGGCTGTATATTTCTTCTTGTAAATCAGAAATTCTGAAAACATCACCTTGATAATAGAGATCCTTTAATTCTTTCCATACTTCAACTGCAGTATCCAGAAACATGATGCTCTGCGCAATTTCAGGATCAAGAGAATTGGTGATCCAGGAAATGATCATCGTGTTGCAACGATCCCAAGCCAAAGAGTAACGATCAGTATCAAGAGGCTTTGGCAAAGAACCGTCAATAAAGCGAATCTTATTCTTGGAGCTCAATGCAGTGAGCATCGATCGAGACCATGAGTGATAGTTTGTGTTGGTTAAAGGTGGAGAAACGAGAGCGATACTAGGGTTATCGCTAGGATGCATATAATATGGATCGAGCATATCATATTGATAGCCATGAGAAACATAATTTCCCTGAGGAGAAGAATTTCCATGGCGACGGCGAGAAGAAGAATTGCGATGTCGATGAACATCACCATGAATCGAAATGTCAGAACCAACAGATTCCTCATCAGAAGTAGAATCGGCGTTAGAATTAGCCACGGATGAAATGTAGAAATCAAGAAACGATTGAGAGAAAAAGAAATCGCGAGATGCAAATCCGCGTTATAGATGAATCAAGGAAGAAATTCGGAAATCAGAGTGCGAGAAAGTTGAGCCCTAAGATTTCAACTGATACCATGTAGAAACAGAGAAACTCAAGAAAAATGAACTCATCAGAGAGGTTTGCAAATTGATCAGTGTGATTAAACTGAATTCATTGAATTGTTAGCTACATACACAGTTCCTATATATGCTGTTTTAATTTTTACACAACAGAAACAGAAAAGCTAAGCTAACTAACTAATTGACAGCTAGCATAGTGAACTAACTAACTAACTAACTCTTGACAGCTGGCATAACTAACTTAACCATAAAATTAATTACAAGTAACAGTATGTAAAATACCAGATATTTCGCTATCGACTCGAGAATTAGTCTCATAGTTGGTCTAAAAGACCTAAACTTGTGAGATACCCTGGGGCGCCCATAAGAGAGTCAAAACCCTAATTGCAGTGGGTTAAAAAGAAAAAAAGGGATAAAGAACCAAGAAGACCGAACCAATGGGGCAAGGAGAAAATGACAGAGCATGTTTGTGAGGAAAGGGGGCTTTAAAATCATTTTTGCAAAAATTTTAAAGTTGTCATTCTCCATTTTTTCTAAAAAGAATTTGTTTTCATTTAAATATGGCAATGCGTTTCAGTTTTACCTTGGACCTTCTGCATCTCGGTATTACCTCGTGGAGAGAAAAAACAGAACATTATGGTGCAACAATGAAGATTCTTATTTGATACTATATGATTAGGCAGGTACTTAGTAATTGGCATATGCCAAACTGGCAGCAAATTGTTTCCACAACGAATTTCTAGAGATCATCTAAACGAGATTGTCATAACATTAACCATATATCAGGCTGTGCCAATTTTAACTTAACTCTAGTAAAGCATTTAAATAAAATAATAGGTAACTTTAGGAGCCATGTAGTACCCGCCATTATATTTATCGTTGATAATTAGACTGCAACCTTGGAATCTTTCTCTTTGTTTAAGCTTTTATTTAATTTTATTTTATTTGTATAGTGATAAATATTGCTTAGTTGAATAGAATTTATTGTATATATAAAGAGAGATTGCTCTTTCCTGCTGCCATTGTATTTTCACCAGTTGAGCTCTTTCTTTTGAATTGGCAACTCAAAGTGCTCTGCAGGGAGATGGTAATTATTTTTCCTTGTTTTTCACGTGCCCCATGTACCTCGCCCGTTTCCATTTTCAAGCTAGCTAATTATTTTTTAATTTTTGTCCATGCAGGAAAAATATGAGTTTGTTGATAGAAAGTTGGCAGAAGAGCTTCAGCTGGTTGATGGAAATAAAGTGGATTGGAAAGGAAGAAGTGCTCTAAAGTTCAAATATGGGGGGATGAAAGCTGCTTTGCTCATACTAAGTAATGATTATGCCATTGTACTACTCAAAAGGAAGAGAAATATTTACTTCGGCTTTCTCTATAATATTCCTTTGGGCTTAAATATATTTGGGTTAAATATGTTTTTAGTCCCTATAAAATTTACGTTTTTTATTTTTAGTCCCTGTACCCACTTTTTAGCATGTAGTTTTATAATTTGTAGGGACTAAAAAGTGAGTATATGGATTAAAAACAAAATTCATGATAGTTATAGGGACTAAAAACGTATTTAACCCATTATATTTTTAGTTCTTATAAAATATCCTCTATCAAGTTTAGTCATTACAACAACAAAAATTAATCAATGTTTAGCCTTCAATTTGGTGATTTCAGAGATTAAACATCGATGAAAATTTTCACCAAAAGCACCAAATTGTAGACTACACATTGATAAAAAAAAAATTAGGGACTAAACTTGATGAGAGAGTATTAGGGATTAAAAACACATTTACCCCTACTTATTTTGTTATTTTGGGGTGTCAGTTTGGAAGTTGAGGGGTTAGTTTTTCACATAAACTAATGCTTATCCAATGATACCATACCCTTTAAGTTTCCAAGAAAATGTAGCAAATGAAGAAAAAAGAACAACCATTTGAATTTGACGAGTACTGGTTTTTGAGTAAGGGATTCCCTATGCAATTTTTTTTTTTGTGGTAAATGATGCAGCTAATTACTTTTATTTGGGTTTGGGTGCAGCCACACTTGGTTTGGAGAACTTGGGAACGTTCTCACTAGCTGTGAACTCGGTGCCGTATTTCAATGGGATCATGCATTATGATCTAGCAGATGCAGCTAACATGCTCACCAACTATATGGGTGTCAGTTACATGCTCTCTATTTTGGTGGCCGTCCTTGCTGACACGTGGATTGGCAGATACAAATCAGTTTTATTTTCTGGGTTCTTTGAGTTTGTGGTAAGCTCCAAAAATCCTCTCTCAATATACCTCTTCAACATGGCCAAAAATTTAAAAAATATTTTTGGAACTTAATTTCTAGAGCACATGTATTTTGAAATCAAATTTCTGGAATTCATGTTTGTGTTTCGAAAATTAATTTCTGGAAGACATTTATGCATTTTGGAAATTAATCTACAAGAGGGGTATTTTAGGGGAAAAAATTATTTAAAAAACGGAAAGGGGATGTGGGAAATAAAAGCGGGTGTAGGTAGCAATGCCCCAAAACTCATTAGCCTAAATGAGAAACAAAGAAAGGCAAAATAAAGAAGCTCAGCACTAATCCAAACCCAAAAATGTGAAATTCAATGGAAATATGAGAGACTATATATTATTTTCTGCTAAAGAAATCCAACTTAAATTTCAATCTCTAGTGTGAGCTTATTGAATACAAAATTCATGAGGCTAGGCTACCTTGTTGTGAATGGTATTGCAGGGACTTGCATTGCTTACAGCACAAGCACACTATGCTAGCCTTAAGCCACCCATATGCAACATCAATGATCCAACTTCTCAGTGTAAAACACCAAGTGGAGGCCAGGAAGCTTTTCTCTTGATTGGCCTATACTTGTTGGCCTCTGGCAGTGCAGGAACCAAAGCTGCCTTGCCATCACATGGTGCAGATCAGTTTGATGAAACAGATCCTAAAGAAGCAAGGCAAATGTCCACATTCTTCAACACACTCTTACTTGCTGTTTGCATGGGTGGTGCAGTCAGCTTAACCTTCATTGTGTGGATTCAAATCCACAAAGGTTGGGATTGGGGCTTTGGTATTGGCACCATAGCTATATTTTTGGGTACTTTAATCTTTGCAGCTGGATTGCCATTATACAGAATTCAAGTTGCTAAAGGAACTAGTGGTCTTCTTGAGATCATACAGGTATCTACCCTTTGTCAATCAATTCTGCAGATTAAAATAGTAGGAGTCTCCTCATCCTGCAGTTAAAAATAGCTGAGATTTTGACCATTCATAAGCTAGCTTTTATAAAATTAAATTCTTTTGACATCCATGCTTCATTTGATATCCTTTTATAAATTAAATTATAGTGTACTAGTACTTATTCAAGTACTGTCCCCAGTCCAATTCTTATCACTATTCAAGGCACATTGAACTCACAATGGAAACAACTTTTAGGTATATTCAACATTTTTTTTTTATCTAGAAGAATTATAATTTATAGTGAAGGTCTCAATTTGAATTTGAAAAGAATAAAATAATTTGAAATTTGAAATAGTCTGAGGTTTTTGAGGATAATATTGCATTGATCAAGCTGTCTATTTTAATTTTTGCTCATGTATTTTCCAGGTCTATGTAGCTGCAATCCGCAACAGAAATCTTCCCTTTCCAGAAGATCCAACAGAACTATATGAGATTGAACAGGACAAGGAAGCTGCTGTGGAAATAGAGTTTCTACCTCATAGAGACATTTTCAGGTTCAAATGTTCAATTCTACCCTGTCTAAAACACACACACACACTCTTGTGTCTCGCTTGTTCATAACTCAAAACTCAATACTAAAAGTGATAAAATGGAAATGGATTGGGTGCAGTCACCCATTCCTATCTCTCTCCTCATCCATTTCTCTTTATTTTTTAAGATAGAAAAATATCAAATGCTGGGATTGAAAGAAAACTGAATCCAATGGCTGTGCATAGCCTGATTGCACCTCTCACTCTAACTACACCCAATCCGTGTCCTGATAAAATATATGTCTCTACTAAAATTTAAACTAGTTTAATGATTATTTACTTAAAGTATAAAAAAGTTCTACACGTTTCTCCAATCATATTTTAGTATGATGCCACATTTTGATATTACTTCATAAAATATCCCCACTAATATCTATGGATGAGATATGATTGGATGACTGTGTAAAACAGTTTTAGGTTGTCGATGTATAGTCATTAAATTCTTAACGTATCAATCTAATTCCAATTTATTTGGTTCTAAACTGAGGTCCCCTTTTTCACAGGTTCTTGGACAAAGCAGCCATACAAATAAAACCTGATGTACAGTCAGAGAAACCAGATGCTCCAAACCCATGGAAACTTTGCAGGGTTACCCAAGTAGAAAATGCCAAAATAATTATCAGCATGGTCCCAATTTTCTGCTGTACAATTATAATGACCCTATGTCTAGCTCAGCTCCAAACTTTTTCAATCCAACAAGGCTACACCATGGACACAAGCTTCACCAAGCATTTTGACATCCCACCAGCATCCCTCCCAATCATCCCAATTATGTTCTTAATCATTATTGTTCCTATCTACGATCGCATTTTTGTGCCTGTTCTGCGTAAATTCACCGGTATTCCAACCGGTGTTACTCACCTCCAGCGCATAGGAGTTGGTCTAATACTTTCTTCCATATCCATGGCTGTGGCATCAATTGTAGAAGTGAAAAGGAAAACAGTGGCTAGAGACAACAACATGCTTGATGCTTTTCCAGTACTTCAGCCATTGCCTATAAGCACATTTTGGCTTTCTTTTCAGTACTTCATATTTGGCATAGCTGACATGTTTACCTATGTGGGGCTCCTTCAGTTTTTCTATTCAGAGGCACCAAAAGGGCTTAAATCTACATCAACTTGCTTCCTTTGGAGCTCTATGGCACTTGGGTATTTTATGAGTACCATAGTGGTAAAGATCATCAATGGTGCCACCATGCATAGTAAAAGTGGGGGGTGGTTAGCCGGGAACAATATTAACAGAAACCATCTAAACTTGTTCTACTTGTTCCTTTCCATTGTCAGCTTGATCAACTTCTTTGTCTATTTGTTTGTTTCAAAGAGGTACAAATACAGGCCTCAAGGCCCTACGGTCTCTGATGGCAATTCAAAAGAGTGAATGCAGGGGAAAATCAGCTATAGCTCTTATGCATGTTGGTCTAATTACATGATAGAGATTTGGTCGTTTCATTTGTTCCCAATTTGGAGGCTACAGTCTCAAAGATATTCATGATCCTTGTTCAAATTATCTTCCAATTTGATCTTCTTTTCACAGCTCAATCTTCTTAATTTATATATCATCTTCGCATTGCTGACCATAACAACATGATATGAGAAAGACATTTTTTTTTTCCTGGGGTACATTGAAACTAGTTGCATAATTGTTCCCATTTCACACTTCACAAAAAAAAAAAAGCACTCAATCACAAAAATATAAAAACAAAAATACCTCTTGCATCTTTTCATGAATTAAGTACAAATAAAAAATTACTTCATAATGTAGTTTAATTAACAACACCCACGTTACAAGTAAGTAATTATTTTTAGCGTTGCTGGCCATAATTAGGGCCTTCAGGTCCGGTGGGTCCACAAATTTTCCCTCAAACTTAAGTCATTTAGATCCGCTTAGAGATTTGTTGAATGTGTCTCAAAATCTACATTCAGTTACATGTGGCAATAGCATTAGCACCAGATTTTGCATCAGATGCATCAGGACCTGTTGTTGAAGTCTCACGTGCCATAGCACCTAGTCGTGCAGCACCTGTTAAAGAATTATGTTTTCAGTTACTGGCTATAACTGAATTGGTTATTCTGTTACTTTCTATTACATGTTGTTATTGGCTGAGGCTTGTATTTTCCACTTGTATAAATAGGCATAGGAGTTTCTCTATGTACATAGGTTTTGTGTGATTCTCTTAAGAGAAGATCTGGGTGTGTGATTGTGAGGAATTTATGTAAACCCTCTACTGAAAAAAGAAGATTAGAGAGGTTTGAGAGATCAAAGGGAAAGTGTGAAAATATAGTGTTGTAAGGGCTTGGGGATCTTGTAGCTGTTTCTCAACAGTGGTGAACAAGGGCCAAGATGAACTCTATGCACTTGTTGATCTTGTAAACTCATTGTTCATAGTGGATTAGTTTGATTGCTCCTCCCCCACAGACGTAGGCCAAATTGGCTGAACTGCACTACCAATTATTAGTGTCATATTCTTCTTTATCTCTTTAATTTCGTGTTGTTTTACTTTTGCATTAGTTGAGTGTTTGCGTGTTTATTCCACAACAAGATTAATTTCCGCTTGAATGTTTAGTCACAATTAACGTTCTTCATCCCTCTTTAAGAATGTATTATGCGAGAATCAAACCTTTCATCACAAGAATAGAAGTAAGTACAAATTTCGGCTCTCAATTTTCAATTCACTTAATACACAATTTCAGTTTTAAAAAATCCTAGACACCTATTCAAATATCTTTAAAAAATGAAAGCAATTCTTGGATTACATAAAACCAATCGAAAGTTCAAAATACAAGACAATAACCATTTTGAGAAGCTAACATGACATGACTGCATTAATTTAATCACCCATGAAACAAAAGAGATTGTCAATACATTAATAAAAATTTTGACGAGGGTAGATAAATGATAAATCTACATATCTATTGGCTTCAACACAGCTCTGCCTAGTGGGTGGCGAGTTCCTACTCCAACAGTCCTAACAAATGGCAACATAGCGCCGCTACACAAGCCACGTAAGCATCCCTGCATGTCTACGTGGAACCAAAACCACATTTCACGTGTTCTTTCCTCCACCTTCTTCTTCTTCTTATTATTATAAGCTAGCCTAGCCAACAGAGGAGAGAGGTGTGCTACTGCTACACTCTCAGATCAGATCAGAAGACTCAAACTCGCAAACATCAATGGCGTCGACCGACAAGTCACCGGACCCCACACCAGCAAAGGGTTCGGACCCTACTCCTCCAGGCGAGCCCATGAGTGTAGAGCAGCACGTGGTGGACAAGAGTGCAATGATGGTGCAGTCTTTCAAACCCATCAATCAAATAAGCCAGCACGTGTGCACCTTTGCGATATACAGCCATGACATGTCTCGCCAGATTGAGACCCACCACTACTGCAGCCGCCTCACCAACCAATTTCTTCAGTGCGCCGTCTACGATTCCGATGACCCCAATAAAGCCCGTCTCATCGGTCCAAAACACGCCTTCCTCTCTTTATTTTTCTCATCTTATTTGCCTCTCTTGTTTTTCTTTAATTTTTTTTTGTTTTGGTTTGTGATAATACTAATTAATTATAGGTGTGGAGTACGTCATCGCTGATGACATCTATGAATCTCTGCCTCCGGAGGAGCAGAAGCTTTGGCATTCTCATGCTTATGAGGTTTTTCAGCTTCAACTTAAAACTTGTGCGCTTTGGTTGAATTGCATTGCATGCGTTTTTTTCTCCCTTTTCTTGTGGAGTACGTATTTTTTATTGTAGAAAAATGTTGAGGGTGCAGATCAAATCAGGTCTGTGGGTGAATCCCAGAGTTCCAGAGATGATTGGGATGCCAGAGCTCGAAAACCTTGCTAAAACTTACGGAAAATTCTGGTGTACGTGGCAGGTTGACCGAGGTATATATGGAACCTTTTTTCTGTTTACAATTTTTTTTTTCCCATACAAAGCTGAGTAGTGTTTGCAACTTTGCATTGGTACAGTCAACGCTCCGTTTTCACAAATTTTTGAACTACACTAGTTTTTAAAATTAATTGTTTTATTTTTTTAAAAATACTGAAAGAGTATTCAATAAAATTACTCAAGGTAAAATAATTATTTATAAATAATAAAATTATTATAAAATTTTATACGTGTTTAAAGAAAATGAAATTATATTTACTTTCCTGTCTCGAAAAAAAAAAGTAGCTCAGTTAGTAATGACAAGGTGCTTTCAGGTTATTTAAGCCCCAATGGTCAATCTCTTACAAAAAAAGACGCATTTTTTTAACAGTCGAGGGCTATCCTTATATTGTCTTGTGCTCAAAGGCTTTCCCTCGCGCTGTATTCAGTATCTTCTCCACCCCATGTAGAGTTTTTGCCTTTGCAAAGTTCGGATCCAGGATCTGGGGCTTAAATAACCCGGACCCGGGACCTGGGGCTTAAATAACCCGGAAACACCTTGTTATTATCAATTGAGCTAAAATTTTATGTGTTTAAAGACAATAAAATTATATCTAGTTCGCTGTCTCGAGTTTACCATTTTATGCATATATTTATATACTCCCTCCGGTCTTGTATTTAAGCACAAAAAAAAAACACACTTATTAAGGAGCACAAATTACAATGTAAAAAGTAAACTTTTTTTTGTTGGTATATGTAAAAGATATACTTTTTACGATTTTCGAGGCCAAAAAGTGATTTTAATAAGAGTATTTTATGAATATTAGTGTAAAATTAATTAAATTTGCTTATATTTGAGACCAAAGAATATGAAGTTTTTGTTGCTTATAATTGAGACCGGAGGGAGTATAGCATTACAAAAAAAATTCCCTTAAAAAAAAATCAGAAATCTAGTAATGTACTTGTGCTGCGATCTTTAGATATTGTTTTGTATGCATGTGTTTTAATGTGGGAATGTACATGTGAAAATTGGAAATTCAGGGGACAAGCTTCCTCTGGGTGCACCAGCACTGATGATGTCACCACAAGCGGTGAGCCCTGGGCTGGTGAGGCCAGAGCTGCTGCATGAGAGGAACGCCAAGTACAAGATTTCCTCAGAGAGCCTGAAAAGCTCGAGGATTGAGATTCCAGAGCCAGAGATGATCAGCCCTATGGCAGACTATTGGAAGCAACATGGCAAAGGCTTTGTCATTGACTTCGAAGAAACTGAGATGAAAAAAAGGGCCCCTTTTCCTTGAACATAGCTACTCTACTTAAGTTATATTTGAGTGAATAAAGCAGAGTTATATGGATTATATGCTTATAGATTTAGGGGATAAGCTAATAAATATGTTAGGTGTCTGGCTGTGCGACTTTACATACTTAAATGGGTTATATTTAAGTACATTTAATTAATGACATGTATGTTTTAGCCCAAATCCTTTTCAATAAAAAGTATATGTGATTTTATTAAGAGATCTATTTTTAATTAAAATGAAAAAAAGAGGATGATATGTTCAAGAATTCCTTCTCCTTTCCATTAGGAGAAGAGCTCCCAGAAGCAGGGGAGAAGGGGATAACAGAATTTGGAATTGTTAAATATTTTCTCTGATTAATCTAGTAAAAAAAAAATTAACTAACGGTATAAATAAAGTAGTTACTAATTAGCAGAAAGAGTTATAACAAAATGAGAATCTTATTTTTTTTGAAAAAAAAAATGTATCCTTAGTATTATGTACTTAACTATTTATTTATTTATTTTTTTTCAAAAAGCAGAATGAATTACATTACTGATGATAAAAAAGGCCAAAGCTTGGCCTGAGTACAATACACACGATAACTCACAGCAACATCACAATTGTCACCACAAATGACTTAACCACCTACAACAACCATAACAGTTGATTATAATCAAATATAATCTCCACTAGTCAGCATAATATACGGCTTTTGTAGCCCCTCATCATCAACGATTTGTATCATCACATCACAGTATATACATACACGGATTTGGATTGAGTGACTTTCCTAAGTGGTGACTTTAGTGTCTTTTGGCATTTTTTGGAGAGAGAAATATGAGAGAGAAAAATGAAATAAGATGAGAGAGAAAGTATCAAATGAGAAAAAAAGAGACAAAGGTACCAAAAAATAGAGAAAGAGACATACACAAGTATGCGGCTTGACTGCAACCAGCATATAAACTCCAGAGTCATCCTCTATCACAGCACAGAATTAATTTTTGTACCTCCACTTCAAGTTAGAGCAGAACAGCACCTCATCAGCGACTCCATACACAAATCCTCCTATCTCACTTCCTCCATTGCTTATGTACTAACTAATTGTAATTTTTTTTATTTTTTTAAGAGGAAATACTAATGATTAAAAATTAAGGCTAAATTGTACTTTTTGTCCCTTAACTTTATTTTAGTTTTCAATTTTGTCTCCTAACTATTTTACTTTTCATTTATGTCCCTTAAGTTACGAAAGTTATGTCAAGTTCGTCCCTTCTGTCTGTAATCCCTTTATTGTGTGTGTATAGGTCATTGATATTATGTTTTTTTTGCTCCATTACCTTTTATCATGTTAGTGTTGGAGCAGAAATTATGTATTTGTGCACACTCACATAGTGTTTCACTCACACACACAAATGAGATTATGAGAGATAGAAGACTAAGAGAGAATGAATAATATGAAAGGTAAAAACTGAATTGTATTAACTAAAAACATGTTTATATACACACACTAATAGGCCAAAAGTTAGACCACATTAGGCCCAATACAATAAGCCCACACTTAAACTAACAATTAACTAACACACTATTAGTTACAACAATTAACTAACTCTATTTGTTTGAATTACTTCCAACAGTTACTTCATCAGTAAGAACTCTCATAGGAGCATGATTTTGATTTTATTGTTTAAAGAAATTACAGACGAAAGAGACGAATTTGACGTAACTTTTGTGACTTAAGGGACGAACGTGGCGTAACTTTCGTAACTTAAGGGACGTAAATGAAAAGTAAAATAGTTAGGGGATGAAAGTGGCGTAATTTTTGTAACTTAAGAGACGTAAAAACTAAAATAAAGTTAAGGGACGAAAAGTGCAATTTAACAAAAAATTAATTTTGACAGTATCAAAAATTTTTTTTTTTTTGAAGGCCTTTGTTTTTGGACAAAACTTAGATAAAGTTCCTTAAGTACTATTGTGCTATTGATATGGTTCTTCACACAAAATAGATAAAATAGTAGTAGTTATGAGAGGTTAGAAATTTTAAGTATGAATAAGAAGAGACAAATTTTATATATTTTATATAAAAAACCACATTAACGGCACTTAAAGAACTTTACATAAGTTTTTTCGTTTGATTTTTTTTTGCCCTCAAGTGCCTTACCCAGTGACCGGTCTGCAGGTTGACTTGTGAACTTCGCAGAAGGTGGGACACGTCCACTGATTGTTTCACAATTTTTTTTTGTCACTATTAAATAATCGTTCATAAGAGCGTGTTGAAAAATACACAAAACAACAAAAACCAAGAGAGAAACCAAGAAATTACTAGCAACTTTAAGAGAAAAATACTAATAATTAAAAATTACTTTTTGAAGGACTTGGTAAACTTCGCAGAAGATGGTACATACTAACCACTGATAGTTTCACAATAAATAAACTTTTTTACCAATATAAAATAAAATCGTACATAGGACTATGTTGAAAAATACATACACAAAAAAACAGAAACAAAGAGAGACACCAAGAAATTACTAGCCACTTTTGTTCTATATATCCCCATTCATCAAAAGCTTGTGCAGATAAATTTGAAAGCATTTGATATCCTTTGGTGGGAGGATGGCAAGCACAAAAACCGTCATTGGATATTTTGTTATTCCTATCCTCTTTCTTTTTGCATCAATAGCTACAAGCCTTAATGTTAGCACTCTTTGCATTAAGGAAGAGAGAGTGGCCCTCCTTAAAATCAAAAAAGATCTCAAGGATCCTGCCAATTGCCTTTCTTCATGGGTTGGTAAAGATTGTTGTAATTGGACTGGTATAGAATGTGACAGTCGCACTGGTCATGTCCTAAAGCTTGATCTCCAGCTCTCACATATCTGCACCACTTCCTTGGGTGGTGAGATAAACCCTTCATTAGCTGACTTAAAACACTTGAGTCACTTGGACCTAAGTTACAACAACTTTGAAGGAATCTCCATTCCAGAATTTATTGGTTCTCTAAATATGCTGCATTACCTTGACCTATCAGCTGCAAATTTTTCTGGAATGGTTCCTACTCATCTTGGCAATCTATCAAATTTGCATTATCTTGATATCTCTAACCAACTTTTGGTTAGAGACTTAAGCTGGCTCTCTGCTCTGTCTTCACTTCAATATCTTGGCATGAATTTTGTCAACATTACCGACTCGCCCCATGAGTTATTTCGAGCTGTGAATAAGATGCCATCTCTGTTAGAGTTGCATTTGTTCTCTTGCAATCTTGGTGCTCTTCCTCCATCTTTTCCATTTTCAAATATTACATCACTTTCTGTGCTTGATCTTTCTGGAAATCCTTTTAATTCCTCGCTACCTTCTTGGTTGTTCAATATCAGTACCCTCACACAACTTCATCTTTTTTCTTCATCTCTCAGTGGTCTCCTTCCTTCTATGCCAGGGAGACGAAATCTCTGCAAGCTTCAGAATCTTGACCTGTCATATAATGATCTAACTGGTGATATAAATGAAATGATTGAGGCCTTGTCTTGTAGCAACCAAAGCCTGGAGTTGTTAGATTTAAGTAATAATCAACTAACTGGGAAACTGCCCCATTCTTTAGGGGAGTTTAACAGTCTGTATGATCTTGATCTGTCAAACAACTCAGTGAACTCACACTCAGGTTTCACAGGTCCTATACCAGCATCTATAGGAAACTTATCAAATCTGGATTCCCTGAACTTGGAAGGGAACATGTTGAATGCGACAATTCCTGAAAGTATTGGTCAACTAAACAAGTTGCGTACTCTAAATCTACTAGAGAATTATTGGGAAGGAACAATGACAAATATTCATTTCCATAATCTCTCAAACCTAGCCAGTTTATCCGTGTCATCTAAAAAGAACTCATTAGCTATGAAAGTGACACATGACTGGTGTAACATCCCAAAATCCCTAAGCCTAATTATTAGGAAATCCTAAGTAAAAAAAGGGTTTAATCCCTAAGGATTAAATATATTTCATAGCCTTAATTTAGTAGTTTAAAACCAATTTGGAACGAAAGGGTAAAATAGTAATTTTACCCAAAGATTTAGGAATTATGGGACTAATTAATTAGGAGTAGTTTTAGTTAATTAAAATTACTCAAGATGTTATTAGGGACCTATAGTTAAATTGTGAAATTGAATGAGGACTTACAAGTCAAATTTTAGTTATGCCTTTGACTTAGATCCACCATACACCACACTTATGGTCTCTCCACCCTAACACCCTCTCATCTCCTCATCTACTCCCTCTCTCTCGTGACCTGCAGCCAACAGAAAAAGGGAAAGAAATCAGAAAAAAGAAAGAAGAAGAAAGGGAAAGAAAAAGAAAGGAGAAGATGGAAGGGAAACCGAGAGAGGGAACTCGAGAAAGAGAAAAGGAAGAAGAGGAAAATAGGAATGGAGGACATCATGCATACTAAGGGAGGAATCAAGATTTCTTCTACCTCTTCTTCATCTTCACTAACACCCAAGTTAGGGTTTTGCTCTCCAAACACCCAATGTGAGTTCTTCTCACTTAGAGGTTGGGCAACCCATAAGACCCACCACTTAGGGTTTTTCCTTTTGATCTCACTTGTGTATTTTCTTGATTTCTGAGTTGGGAATGGTTGAAATGCATGAATGGGTTTGGGTAGAAATGAATGTGCTTAAGTTGATGCATTAATGTTTTGTGATATGTTGAAGCATGATGGATTGTGTTTTTATGTGTCTTATGTTGCTCTTAATCTTGTATATCAGTCATATGCTTGATTTTTAGTAGCAATCTGGTTTTAAATTGGTTTGGATTGAGGAAAAAGTGAGTTGGAAGTTGGAAATATGCAGAAAAACACGTTTCTGCATAATTACAGGTTCTTGGCGTGGCGCCTCATAGGTGTCTTGTGACAGCATCAAAACAGAGCCAAAATGGAGAAATACGCCGTGACGCTCAGTACAAATCTGTGCGATGCGCCTGAAACAAGATCTGCGGCAGAAATGCGCGTGACGCCAGCGCCAGCGCACGGCGCGCATTTTGCGTGAAGGTCAACTTCGAGGATTTTATTAAAATATCAAACGAAGTCGAATTGGGCAAATGACCACTCGTTGGAAAGCTTAGGATGTCTAGTTTCTAAATATAATTTTTATTTTAGAAAATACCCACCCAATTAGTGCAGTTTTAAGCAACAAGCTACTAGGTTCAGAAAGTTGAACATTAACTTTCCCCCAATTTGGAACCTATGTTTCTCCTTCAATACTTAATGAAAATTAGAGAACTATATGTCCAAATTGAAGAGAAATGTGTCTAGTTTTCAATGGCACAAGAATTATTTCAAGATAAGCCCTATACCAAAAGTTGTGAAATATGCACGACGTTCTTGAAGCGTAGCGTGGCGCCATTTCACTAATGTGTACTTTAGCATTTTATGGGCCTTTAAGGCCATGAATACCCAAGTTGAGAGTTCTAAGACATAGAAGAAAAAAGGGACATCCTAAGATACCCTTAGATAAGTTATTAGTGCATTTATTGTCCAAAGCTTAGAGAAAGAAATTAGAACTGTTGGATTCGTAGTGGTTCTAATGAGATAAACGTAGTGCGGTGCGGTGTACCACCGTAAGCTAACGATAAGTCCCGATCGTTTACCTTAGTGTGGCGAGCGATGTACCATCGTTACCAACGATAAGTCCCGGCCATTACTCAGAGGATTGTAAGTACAGAGCGGTGTTCCACCGTGAGGTAACGATAAGTTCATTGTTTACCTTAGTGTAGCAGAGCGGTATACCACTGTTACCAAACGATAAGACCCGGCTGTTACGAGTAATCCTAGTTGTATGTTTAGTCGTGTCACTATATTATTCAGATAGTAATGTTATTATGGTTTTAGCAAGCGTTTGTGAGGGACCGTGGATGACTCACTGAGATTATTTTAATCTCACCCCTTTCCTTTATTTATTTCAGATGACAGGTACTCTTGAAAATTTCAGGAAATTGCTCAACAGTCCATCTCGAGTGGATGATGTCAGCCATTAGGCTATACCGGATCACGAGTCTGTCTTTAATGTATTAAGGTTTATGTACGAGTCCTTGTATTTGTATTATGTGTCCATTTATGTTATAGTGAAATTAGTAAGTAATATTACAAGGTTGAGTAGTCTTGATTCATTTTTTTACTATAGAATGTAGTATTTGTAATCAAGGTAACTTCCGCTCTTCGAACTCTATTCTATGTCTGACAGCTTTAGTTGTTAGGACGAAATTTAGTAAGTTTTATTTAGGCAAAGTTGGTCAATCTCAATAGTTGTTCTTTCACTTATTATTATTTAAAGAAATTTTTTCGCAAATACCTTAAATCCTTGTTTAATTAGTAAGTAATCCCCTGATTAGATTCGGGGTGTTACATTATGGTATCAGAGCAGTTCGATTCTATCGGACTGTGAGTTGTGTGTTTAGAAGTGATCCGGTTTAGGAAAGTGTCGGTTGTGACTGCGAATCTGAATTCTCTAAGATCTTTTGGCGAATTATTGAGGTAGGCCACCTCAAGGATTCGTCTGGAGAATGAGGAGAAGGAAGATGAGCAGGAAATAGTTTGGTGTTTTCTTGTTTTTACAGGATTTCTAAAGGTAGGTATATACTTACACGTGATAGTATATACATTCTTGGAGTTCCTTGGATGAAGAACTATCTTAATTGTGTGATGTATGTTGAATTATGTACATGTTAAGATCTTTGTTGTTATTCTGATTGGCTTATGCTGGATAATTGTCTATTGGATGCGTATAGGAAATTTTGGCTTTGTATGTTTTGTTTGCTTGGTTTGTTTTGATCTTGCTTGTAAATGATGTTGGGTTGAGAATCAAGAGAATTATGAAAATGGGTTAAGAGTATGACTAGTGATAATGATGGTAGTTCCATAAGTTCTGTGACGATGCAATTTTGTGTTTACTTGGAACTTATATGATAGATGTATTACACCTCTACTTGTCCTGTTTTCGTTCTTGATATTTGGCTTCCATTTAATTGGGATTGTATGGGTTATTCTGGAGAAAAACCGGGACTTTTGTGAAAATTTAGATGTTCGGGCATTCGATGACCACTCATGATTCAAATATTGGAAAATCTTTTTACATGATATATATGTGTAAGTTTTGAAAACACCAAGTTTGAAAATTTGACAGATATAATTTAGTAACGTGAACGAATTTCCTTTGCTTTGATTTTTCATTTGGATGTTTTTAATTCCTTGCATGAACTGGTTGTTGAAAACTAGAAGATTTAGAAGCATGAAAATGAATTTTGGAAAGATATGTGGATGTGCCTGGATCACATGCAAGTTTCCTCCATTCTTTATGTTTGAATTTTGATTTGATTGTGTCTTGATTTATTAGTGTGGTTTGAGTAGAGTCTTGAAAACTTGAAACTTGTTTTGGCTTTGCATGTAACTATAAAGTTGTGCTAAGTATTAGATTCATCATCCAGACTTAATTAATCATTAATAGTGAGTTCTTTTCTCATTAGGTGTGAGCAATCACAATAACCACTCTAGGGTTCTTTTTCTTTTTCCTTTGTGCATGTGTCTTGAACTGTTCTAAGTTTGAGGTTAAGAGAGGTAGGATTTGGGTTTGGAGTCTAAGTGAGCTTGTGCATGTTTGGTTTAGTATTGTGACTTATGAATCATGGAAGTTGTTAAGACTAGTTGTTATATGAGTTAATGATGTAAATGTCATGCTTGACACCTTGATTTTTACCTTTAGTTCCTTGGATTTGATCGAGATTGAGAATAAATGAGATTGGGGAAGTTGGGTGCTAGAGAAAGGGCAGTCTGCAGAATTCTACAGACCTGTGCGCGTGACGCGCCTCCAAGGTGCGCGCGACGCGCATAGAAACAGAATAGAATTTGAAAAAAAAAATACGCGCGACGCGCCCTTATCTGCGCGTGACGCGCACTTAGACAGTGCGCAGCCCAGGTGATGTGCGTGATGCGCTTCCAAGCGCACGCGACGCACATCAGCTCCAGTTTTTATTTTGTTCTCTCCTTGATTGCAATGCTTTAAGGGCTAAACATGCGTGACCTTTGAGTTCTTTTAAGCATCTTATGATCATGATTGACTGAACATTGACTTGGATTGCATTTGTGATGAATATCCTTGATTGAATGTTTATACTTGAGGATGTTTGCATTCGTATTGCAAACCCGTCTTTGGTTATTTTAGGGCTTTTCCACTGACGGGGACCCCTTGGTGGGACCAAATGCAGTTTTCACTCTTTTCTTTGGGCTATTGAGTGGCACCAAGTGGGTACATCCATTGAGGTTTGTGATTTGTGAATTGCTATGTAAACAATATTGAACCTTTGTTTGCACTATGATTCGAAGTATGTAACATGTGATTTGTATGTAACAATATTGACCCTTGTTGCATTAATTATGATTGAGGATTATGATATGTGCTTATTTGTGATCAATTGATTCCATAGTTATTCCTCAATAGGTAAGTGCTCCTAATGGTGACCTTACTGTTAACAGTGTTAGTAAACATGACCAATTTTCAACTATTAATTTTGAGAATGTCACTTTGGATATATTGTACCTAGAGTGGTTTAACACTATTAATCCTTTTGTCGTGACCACTTGATTCTACGACAATTATAGTAGGTAATTGAGGATCCTTAGCGGTGCGGTCTTGATCAATTTAGGATGGGCATTCATAGTCGATTAGGCTCTCAACACTTGTTAACTAGTCAAGCTTGTTTGATCTAACCATTGTGAATGGATCCCAAGTTGATTGACAACCACGAAGCCCTCTAAAGCACCTATTGGACCTTGATTAGAAATACCTTAGTGTTTTCTAAAACCGCAAGGGATAGTATTGAGCCAGATTTCTTAATGCTTCAGTTGCATTTAGGGAACCCTGAAGGTAACCGAGCCCTAAGTTCCCTAGGCATAGTGACCTTGGTGAATTAACTAGCATAAGGAAGAATGTTAGACCATAGTTTTGGGACTACTAGGGTATTGGTTATAGCTAAATCAACGGGAATTCAGAGAAATTAATGTTTACGCTAGATTCAATAGCCGAGGTATGAAGTGACGCTGTTTGACCAATTACAAACTTTGTCTTGACTTAATAAACCTCTTATTGGAGATAAGACTTAGTTTGTAACTGGTTAGCTAAATCACAAATCCTCCGGATAACTGACATAGGGTAGCTATTAATTCTTTTCGAAATTCCGATAATTTAGAACGACTAAGGGACGAAACATACTCCTTTCGAGCAGAATAGGGATGGAGTCGCAGCGGAAGCTCAGAGAGCAGAACCTGTGTAAGAATAAGGTTAGAAGGTAAGGCGAATTTTGGGGACAAAATTCCTAAAAGGTGGGGAGTAATGTAACATCCTAAAATCCCTAAGCCTAATTATTAGGAAATCCTAAGTGAAAAAGGGGTTTAATCCCTAAGGATTAAATATATTTCATAGCCTTAATTTAGTAGTTTAAAACCAATTTGGAACGAAAGGGTAAAATAGTAATTTTACCCAATGATTTAGGAATTATGGGACTAATTAATTAGGAGTAGTTTTAGTTAATTAAATTACTCAAGATGTTATTAGGGACCTATAGTTAAATTGTGAAATTGAATGAGGACTTACAAGTCAAATTTTAGTTATGCCTTTGACTTAGATCCACCATACACCACACTTATGGTCTCTCCACCCTAACACCCTCTCATCTCCTCATCTACTCCCTCCCTCTCGTGACCTGCAGCCAACAGAAAAAGGGAAAGAAATCAGAAAAAAGAAAGAAGAAGAAAGGGAAAGAAAAAGAAAGGAGAAGATGGAAGGGAAACCGAGAGAGGGAACTCGAGAAAGAGAAAAGGAAGAAGAGGAAAATAGGAATGGAGGACATCATGCATACTAAGGGAGGAATCAAGATTTCTTCTACCTCTTCTTCATCTTCACTAACACCCAAGTTAGGGTTTTGCTCTCCAAACACCCAATGTGAGTTCTTCTCACTTAGAGGTTGGGCAACCCATAAGACCCACCACTTAGGGTTTTTCCTTTTGATCTCACTTGTGTATTTTCTTGATTTCTGAGTTGGGAATGGTTGAAATGCATGAATGGGTTTGGGTAGAAATGAATGTGCTTAAGTTGATGCATTAATGTTTTGTGATATGTTGAAGCATGATGGATTGTGTTTTTATGTGTCTTATGTTGCTCTTAATCTTGTATATCAGTCATATGCTTGATTTTTAGTAGCAATCTGGTTTTAAATTGGTTTGGATTGAGGAAAAAGTGAGTTGGAAGTTGGAAATATGCAGAAAAACACGTTTCTGCATAATTCTGCAGGTTTGCGCGTGGCGCGCCTCATAGGTGTGCGCGACGCGCATCAAAACAGAGCCAAAATGGAGAAATACGCGTGACGCGCTGTACAAATGCGCGCGATGCGCACAGAAACAGCATCTGCAGCGCAGAAATGCGCGTGACGCGCACCCGAGCGTGCACGGCGCGCATTTTGCAGAAGGTCAACTTCGAGGATTTTATTAAAATATCAAACGAAGTCGGAATTGGGCAAATGACCACTCGTTGGAAAGCTTAGGATGTCTAGTTTCTAAATATAATTTTTATTTTAGAAAATACCCACCCAATTAGTGCAGTTTTAAGCAACAAGCTACTAGGTTCAGAAAGTTGAACATTAACTTTCCCCCAATTTGGAACCTATGTTTCTCCTTCAATACTTAATGAAAATTAGAGAACTATATGTCCAAATTGAAGAGAAATGTGTCTAGTTTTCAATGGCACAAGAATTATTTCAAGATAAGCCCTATACCAAAAGTTGTGAAATATGCACGACGCGTTCTTGGGCGCGCGTGGCGCGCCAGTTTCACCAGAAATGTGTACTTTAGCATTTTATGGGCCTTTAAGGCCATGAATACCCAAGTTGAGAGTTCTAAGACATAGAAGAAAAAAAGGGACATCCTAAGATACCCTTAGATAAGTTATTAGTGCATTTATTGTCTGAAAGCTTAGAGAAAGAAATTAGAACTGTTGGATTCGTAGTGGTTCTAATGAGATAAACGTAGTGCGGTGCGGTGTACCACTGTAAGCTAACGATAAGTCCCGGCTGTTTACCTTAGTGTGGCAGAGCGGTGTACCACTGTTACCAAACGATAAGTCCTGGCCGTTACTCCGAGGATTGTAAGTACAGAGCGGTGTTCCACTGTGAGGTAACGATAAGTTCCGGCTGTTTACCTTAGTGTAGCAGAGCGATATACCACTGTTACCAAACGATAAGACCCGGCTGTTACGAGTAATCCTAGTTGTATGTTTAGTCGTGTCACTATATTATTCAGATAGTAATGTTATTATGGTTTTAGCAAGCGTTTGTGAGGGGTCCGTGGATGACTCACTGAGATTATTTTAATCTCACCCCTTTCCTTTATTTATTTCAGATGACAGGTACTCTTGAAAATTTCAGGAAATTGCTCAACAGTCCATCTCGAGTGGATGATGTCAGCCATTAGGCTATACCGGATCACGAGTCTGTCTTTAATGTATTAAGGTTTATGTACGAGTCCTTGTATTTGCATTATGTGTCCATTTATGTTATAGTGAAATTAGTAAGTAATATTACAAGGTTGAGTAGTCTTGATTCATTTTTTTACTATAGAATGTAGTATTTGTAATCAAGGTAACTTCCGCTCTTCGAACTCTATTCTATGCCTCACAGCTTTAGTTGTTAGGACGAAATTTAGTAAGTTTTATTTAGGCAAAGTTGGTCAATCTCAATAGTTGTTCTTTCACTTATTATTATTTAAAGAAATTTTTTCGCAAATACCTTAAATCCTTGTTTAATTAGTAAGTAATCCCCTGATTAGATTCGAGGTGTTACATCTGGGTTCCACCTTTTAAGTATTTGTATCTTTTCGAAATTCGTGGTTGTCAAGTAGGCCCCACATTTCCTAACTGGCTCAGAAACCAAATCTACTTGGGTGGAATAATCCTAGAAAATGCTGGTATTTCCGGGGAGATACCTCATTGGCTTTACAACATGTCCTCCCAAATTTGGCATCTAGATCTCTCTGACAACAAAATAAGTGGTTACCTTCCCAAAGAATTGAACTTCACTTCCTCAGTTGACCTTTCTTTCAACCAATTGAAGGGCTCAGTCCCACTTTGGTCTGGTGTGAGTGCTCTTCACCTAAGGAACAACTTGCTTTCTGGAACAGTACCAGCCAATATTGGCGAAGAGATGCCACATTTGATGTACTTGGATCTCTCAAACAACTACTTGAATGGAAGCATTCCTCTATCCTTAAATAGGATTCAAAATTTGAGTTATCTTGATCTTTCCAACAATTATTTGACAGGGGAAATCCCCGAGTTTTGGATCGGTATGCAGAGTTTACAAATCATTGATCTATCCAACAACAGTTTATCAGGTGGAATTCCAGCTTCAATATGTTCATTGCCTTTACTTTTTATCCTAGAATTGAGCAACAATAATCTCTCTGCAGATTTGTCTTTAGCCTTTCAAAATTGTACTGGGCTGAAAACTCTCTCACTAAGAAACAACAGGTTTTTTGGGTCTGTACCAAATGAGGTCACCAAAAACCTTCCTTTGCTTGCAGAGTTACTGTTACGAGGCAACACAATCACAGGTAGCATCCCTGAAGAGCTATGTCGTTTACCTTTCCTCCATTTATTGGATCTTGCAGAAAACAACCTCTCAGGATCGATACCAACATGTTTGGGTGATGTGCACGGTTTCAAACTGCCGCAAACTTACTTTATTTATTTGACGGATTCATTGACCTTTTCGGGCTTTGCACCGTACACAAAGCACATAGAGTTGGTCCTGAAAGGAAGAATAACTGAATACCTGAACCAAATGCTAGTGCAATCCACCATTGATCTATCAAAGAACCATTTTTCTGGAGTGATACCAGAGAAGTTAGTAGAGCTAATTCACTTGGGTGCCCTGAATTTGTCCTGGAATCAGCTAACTGGGAACATACCCAACAACATTGGATCATTAACAGATTTAGAAAGTCTTGACCTTTCACACAACCATCTTTCGGGTCCAATCCCACCGAGCATGGCTTCCATGACATTCTTGATCCATTTGAAATTGTCATACAATAACCTTTCTGGACAAATTCCGGTGGCGAATCAGTTTGGCACCTTTAATGAGCCATCAATTTATGTTGGCAACCCAAGGCTTTGTGGGAAACCTTTGCCAACTAATTGCTCATCATTGTTGCCTGGAAATGGAGAGCAAGGAAGAAAAAATGAAGATGCTGCTGATGGAGATGATGACAAGACTGAAAGGTCTGGGTTATATGCAAGCACAGCTGTCGGGTTCATCACAGGCTTCTGGGTTGTGTGTGGCAGCTTGGTGTTAAAAAGGTCTTGGAGACATGCTTATTTCAAGTTTGTATTTGACATGAGAGATAAACTTCTGGTCTCCATGGCGGTTAATTTGGCGCGTTTAAAACGCAGGTTTGGATTGGAAAGGAACTGAGACCGCAGTCTTGTGTCTGTTGTTTGAACTTGTAATCTATCTATCTATTCTATTATCTATATATAAAAGTTAACTACAGTAATTGGCACGTGACAAAATTTCATTCATCCACTTCAAGCTATTTTTACACTCTTTTTTTCTTAATTAAGGAGTTATGTTGTGCCAACCGTGTTTGCCACCCGTGTTTACATGGGCGTATCTCTGCTAGTTAAATATTTGAAATTGGCGACATCCGAGTCTACGTGTGTGCCCTTTCCTGAAAGACACGGCAATGCTGTAAAATAAATCTAAGCCATAAACTATTTGTGTTGAACCACTATTACTTTGCAAGAGTCGCTGTTGACACTGTCTTCCCATCTTATTAAAGAAAAGAAAAGTGGTAATACACACCCAATAATTATAATATAACAATAAATCCTCATATTTTGTGTATATTATAAAAAGACAAAAAAAAAAGGAAACGAAACATGAGAACAAAAACTAATCTCTAACAAGTTTTACCTCCATTGATTCCGTAGACTCGTTCCACTGTTCCAGAGCTATTCAAGAGAGTAAGCACAAGGAAATTGAATGCACAGATGTCACATCCCAGACATTAGGCAAATGCTGATATATAATTTAATTGTATACGAATTAGATAGTGCAGCAAAAATTTTAATAAGATGGACTTATAAAAAAAAATGACTCTTAAAATAATAGTGGTTCAACACAAACAGTTTATGACTTGATTTATTTTACAGCATTGCTGTGTCGTTAAGAAAAGGGCATGCATATTGACTTTAAGGTGGACAATTTCAAATATTTAATTTAGAAAATGAACTTTGTTCTGGAAATTATTACAAGGACTTTTTTTTTTTAAATTTTATTTTTAAAATTTAGAAAATATAAAGTTACTTATTAAATTACCATAATCAATTTAATTTAATAATTTTGTTTCAATCAATAATAATGTCATTTCATTTCTTCCACAAAAAAAAAATAATGTCATTTCATTTAATTTTTAAGACATTGTTGATTTTAGGTAAGAAAATACTAACTTGGCAATTTTAATAATAAAGTTTATTAATTATTGAAAGATAAAATAAAAGAGCAACTGAAATTTTTAAGGTTTAAATAACTTTTAAATCACTTTAATATACATCTTTTTCAATTTTAATCTCTATAAAAAAATATGTTTTTCGTCCCTGTAAATATGGGGTACTTTGGTTTTAGTCCCTGTAATTTTTTTTCCGTTTTCATCCCTGCAATTTCACCTGTTTTTATTTTCGTCCCTGGCCGTTAAACTCCGTTAAAAAAAGATGACGTGTTTAACGGAACTACACGCTGGCATTTCCACGTCATCAAAATATGATTTTTTTTATTATTATTATTATTATTGTGGCCGGCTGTAAACCCACATTAAAAAGACCACGTTTACCCTAGAATTTGAAAAGACCACCACACACACATCCTTCTTCGGTCCTAGAGTTCCGTTCTGTGCGTTTCCTTATCCTTCTGTTCAGAATTCCGTGCATTTCACTTTCATTAAACAGGTACGATGCTTCTTCTTTTATGTTTCTACTTTTATGCTTCTGCTTTTATCTTAATTTTTTTTATGTTTCCTGCGTTCCCGTATCCTTCTTATTTTTTATTCTTCTTCTTTTATGCCACTGCTGCACACATTTGTGGTCATGTAATGTGGATCGATCATCTTCAATTCCAATAGTATAGAAACTACTCACATTCAATATAAAATTGGCTTAAATATGATTAAAATTGAAACAACATTACAAAGTCAGAACACAACTAAATTAGAAACAGGGAACCAATAACAACTTCATTAAATGGATTATCACTTTCATTGAATCAGGAACAAGGAATGTTACACGGTGAGCGAAATCAGATACCCGCATATTGGTGACTTTCTTCCATTACATCAAGTAACTACATTGCTGTAAATATAAATAGCTCTGCAGCAGGAGTTATAAAGACATGATATTCATACCAGTCCTACTCGTGAAGACTCTGCCTTGTATAGCAAAGTAAATGGAATATGCAAGTTAGAAATGTTTGCTCTGACCAAATTGGCTAAGCTTTTAACCTTTCCCTCAGAGGAACGCCCCCAATGAAATCGAGGAAGTTCAATTATTCGCAAACATTTTGTCTGTAAATCCTCTAGAACAGGACACCCTGAGAGAAAATTGATAAGAAATACATGACATCTAAAAGTGACCAAATCCAAATTGAGGGTTTTGAGTAACGGAAAATCGAGGACAGAGGGAAGATCATTGACGGTTAGCATCTTCAGCTTGAGAATTGTGTGAGTCTTGCAATTGAGAACACCGTGAGGCAAGTTGATTGTGCTGGACATGTTGAACTTGAGATTCTCAATTCCTGATTGCACGGCGTGGTTAACAAATCGGTTGATATCTTGTTGGTCGAAGCGAGAACAGTGGCCACATTTGAGACAGAATGATTGGAGGTTTAGCGTGAGATCTCGCGAGAACATAACTGAGGCAACGAAATTGCGAAAGTGAACGAAGTCTGGGAAGCTTTGGTCGTCGAAGTCGAGGGTGAAGATTGAGAGCCACACTTGCTTCCATCGCTTTGAGAGGATGCTTGGGGAGACAGCGAGCTTAGTGACACAATTGAAGAAGGCCTACTTATAGCCTTTGTCTAGGTTTCTATCGGGTTCCTTTCTTTCTTCAGATGGGAGTATACGACAGTGAGAAGGAGAGGGAGAGTTTCTATGGGAATCTCATTACTATGACGTGGCAGCACCCCCAAGTCATAGCTGATGTGGCATAGCTGGTGTGGCATTCCGTTTGCCACATCATCACCAAGTTAACAGAAGTTAACAGCAAGGACTGATTGCATAAGGTTTAGATATTGCAAGGATGAAAATGAAATTTTTTTTTTGCAGGGACGAAAACCAAAGTACCCCATATTTGTAGAGACGAAAAGCATATTTATGCCAAAAATGTTTGTTGTTTGAGTCCCTATAATTATTTTTCTTTTCATTCTCGTCCTCAAGAGAGTCCCTATAAATCCATATAGACAGTAACGAGTGTCAAGATTTATCCCAGCAGTATGTCACCTCATCCATTTTTGTCTAGGTGACCCTAAACCATAACCTTCTTTCAATCCTCTATCATTCTCCCTCTTCTCCATTTATGGTTTTCCCATCTCTCTCTCTCCTTTCTCTTGTCACCTCTTTAGGGATTAAAACAGAAAAAAAAATATTATAGTGACTAAAAAGTTGTTTAAGGCAAATTTAGATAATAAAATTTTTTAAAAGAAAGGGGTTGTAAGAATACAATTATGACATGTGAAATTATCAAACGAAGGAGATTGGTTTATTTTAAAATTTGAAAAAAAAGATCAATATTTGAAAAGTGTAAAGTTAGTTAATATTTAATATGGATTTTTTTAAGGCTTTCAAGGTAAATGGAAATACTAGAAGTGCCCTTCTATTAAGGAAGTTAAGTGGATCCCTCTTTCTTGTTACATGATTAAATGTAATACTGATGGTACTATCAAAGGTTGTTCTGGTCCAGTGCTTGTGGAAGAATTTTTCGGGATAGTAGTGTTGTTGTTCTTAGTTGCTTTTCGACTAATCTTGGTATCAATTACGCTCTTCATGCAAAACTCACAGGAGCTATGTTCGCCATAGAGATTGCTTTTAAAAAGGGCTGGCACTTTTTATGGCTGCAATGCGATTCCCAGCTAGTCATTAGAGCCTTAAAAAATAGCAATATTGTTTCTTGAAAGATTAGGAATAGGTGGCTCGATTGTATAGCTTTGTCTAAGCAGATGAATTTTGTTTCTTATCATATTCATAGGAAAAGGAATGTTTGTGCTGACAAGCTTGCTTCCCATGAGACTGGTATTACTGGTTTTGTTTGGTGGGAGTTCATTCCTAGTTTTATTTCTGAAGAAATATTTCTAAAGATTTCTTCAGAAATAGGTTTGGCTTGCCTAGTTATAGATTTAGATGATTTTTCCATGGGTAAGGTAGATGTCCCCCATGTTTGGTTTTTTGTTCTTTTTATTTTCGCTTTTATTAATAAAATTATGGTATGTTGTAAACGATAGGTAATGGCTATGGTGCCAACATAGTTAGGATTATGGTCATTATTGTGATGCCTTAGCATACCATTTTGCTTTAAAAAAATATGGAATTTTTTGACAAAATATTCGATAGTAATCACTATTTTGGTGACTTTGGTAAATTTCAGTAGTTACCATAGTTGTCAAAACCGGACCGGACCAGTTGGACTGGGAACCGAGCCAGTGTTCGGTCCGACTTAACCTGTTAACCGCTCAGGAAGAAAACCGGGTAGAAAAGCGGACTAAAACTGGTATAACCGGCAAAAACTAGTGGTCCAGCGGTTCAAGGAAAAAGTACCATCAAACCATCTAGATACTCCAAGTGTGGGAGAAGATAAACCTATCGAACCAGATCGCTTGTCTCGGTAAGGTTCCTGCTCGGCGAACCTGTTTTGATGAGGGGCTTTGTTTGATTCAACCGTTGGCGGTGCCCGGAAGATGAAGACTTGAACCCAAATCTAGAGAGCCTTTTGAAGGAGATATCATCATCGTAGGCATACCGATTGGAGTACCTCAGACTTCTATTCCGGTTTACCTGCGACATGCGACGGATTTGGGCTCCGATATGGAGCTATACTGTTTTTCAAGATATGGGTTTCTTGCTTTTAGAGGAGTGTTGATGAGGGAGAGAAAATTCTAGATCTCGTGTTTGCTTGCTTTTGGCATCTGTACTTGTTTAGATTGTTAAGTTGGCCCTACATTTCCTAACTGGCTCAGAGACCAAATGTCCTTGAATGAGATAATCCTAGAAAATGCTGGAATTTTCGGGGAGATACCCCATTGGATTTACAATATGTCCTCCCAAATTTGGCGCCTAGATCTTTCTCAAAACTATATAAGTGGTTACTTTCCCAAAGAAACGAACTTCTCTTCCTCAAATTTGGCCAAAGTTGACTTTTCTTTCAACCAGTTGAAGGGCTCAGTCCCACTTTGGTCTGGGGTGAGTGCTCTCTACCTAAGGAACAGCTTGCTGTCCGGAACTTTACCAGCCAATATTGGCGAAGAGATGTCACATTTGAGTGACTTGGATCTCTCAAATAACTACCTAAATGGGAAAATCCCACTATCCTTAAATAGGATTCAAAATTTGAGTTATCTTGATCTTTCCAACAATTATTTGACAGGGGAAATCCCTGAGTTTTGGATGGGTATGCAGCGCTTACAAATCATTGATCTATCCAACAACAGTTTGTCAGGTGGAATTCCGGCTTCAATTTGCTCACTGCCTTTGCTTTTTATTCTAGAATTGAGCAACAATAATCTCTCTGCAGATTTGTATTCAGCCTTTCGAAATTGTACAGGGCTGAAAACCCTCTCGCTACGAAACAACAGGTTTTTTGGGTCTGTACCAAATGAGGTCACCAAAAACATTCCTTGGCTTGCACAGTTACTGTTGCGTGACAGGAAGCATTCCTGAAGAGCTATGTCGTCTACCTTTCCTCCATTTGTTGGATCTTGCAGAAAACAATCTCTCAGGATTGATACCAACATGTTTGGGTGAAGTGCACGGTTTCAAACTGCCACAAACTTACTTTATTTATTTGATGTATTCATTGACCTTTCCCGGCTTTGTACCATACACGAGGCACATAGAGTTGGTCCCGAAAGGAAGAGTAACTGAACACTTGAACCAAATGCCGGTGCAATCCATCATTGATCTCTCTAAGAATCATCTTTCTGGAGAGATACCAGAGAAGTTAACACAGCTAGTTCATTTGGGTGCCCTGAATTTGTCCTGTAATCATCTAACTGGAAACATAGCCAACAACATTGGATCATTATCAGATTTAGAAAGTCTTGACCTTTCACACAACCATCTTTCGGGTCCAATCCCTCCAAGCATGGCTTCCTTGACATTCTTGAGCAAGTTGAATTTGTCATACAATAACCTTTCTGGACAAATTCCGGTGGCTAATCAGTTTGGCACCTTTGATCCATCAATTTATGTAGGCAACCCAGAGCTTTGTGGAGATCATTTGCTGACTAATTGCTCACCGTTGTTGCATGGAAATGGAGAACAAGAAAGAAAACATGAAGATGCTGCTGATGGAGATGATGACAAGACTGAAATGTTGGGGTTATATGCAAGCATAGCTGTTGGGTACATCACTGGCTTCTGGGTTGTGTGTGGCAGCTTGATGTTAAAGAGGTCTTGGAGACATGCATATTTCAAGTTTGTATTTAACATGAGAGATAAACTTCTGGTCTTGATGGCAGTTAATTTGGCGCGTGTAAAACACAGATTTGGATTGGAAAGGAATTGACACCACAGTCAATTATCATATTTATTTCTTGTTTGTGTGTTGTTTGAACTTCAGAGTCAAACGTGATTATATTTTTCTTGTGTACATTGCTTAAATTCGTGTTTGTTACGTGGGTGACTCTTGGGTGAAGTACACAATGGATGATTACCTGTTATAGTAGGTTATTTACTTATTTAAGCTATAACGTTTTTTGCTCAAAAACAAAGTTATACCTTTATGGTCATTGAAAGAATTTGCTATTATGGGTCCGTGAAGTTTGTGAATTTACTAAAATAAACCTTTTGTAAAGTTCTAAGAATTTATTTGGCTGTACCATGATTCACGACCATCGATATACCATTTAAAATTAGATGAACCAGATTCTAAAAGTTCAACCAGTCATAAAAAATTAAGGATTAATTATGTTTAAAGTCCCACCAGCTTGATGTTCGGTTTTGGTCCATAAAGTTTAAAAAGTATCTTTTTTGTCCTCAATGTCCTGAAATGTGTTACAATTGGTCCTCGTGGTTTTGTTATAGTCTCTATAATATAAATTTTTCTCCTTTTAGTCCCTGTGATATCCTTTTTTTTCATTTAGCCCCTATCATAAATGGAGTAATTGAATATAAAGCAATATTATAGGGACTAAAACAGAAAAAAAAATACTTTAGGGACTAAAATAAATTAACGAGTACCAATTATGACACATTTCAAGAAATTAGAGACGAAAAAGATATGTTTTAAATTATAGGGACCAAAACCAAACACGAGCATAAGTTGGGGTACTAAAAACATAATTAACCCAAAAATTAATCACTTTTGCAAACAAGTCCATTTGTATATACAATAGGACATTGTGTGGCCTATACTCTGTCTCTGATGACCGCACCATCTGCATTTGGGATGCCATCGGTGGCGACTGCATGAAGACCCTTGGGCCTTGACGCTAAGTCCCACTTTGTTTTCTAAGTTTACTCAAACCTACAGTCCAACTACATTGTCTTTGATTCCTTCGACAATCACATTAGAGTTTGGGAGGTAAAGATTCACATCGATGTCGTGAACGCCCATGTTGTGGCCGTTGCTTCTGTTCACTTCAATCGCCATGTCTCCCTCATTGTTTCTAGTAGGCACTACAACTCTTGCAAGATTTGAGATATGAGCTCCAATACTCTATTCAAGACCCTCATCGACCATAAGCTCTCTGCTGTCTCCTTCACCAAGTTCTCCCTGACGGCAAGTTTATAGTGGTTGCCTTTGTAAAAGACACCCTTGTGAGTTTAGTTTTTATTTATCAATAAAATAAGTGTGTAATTTTTTTATTACGATGTTGCATTTTTCTTATATTTATACAATGGATTCATATCTATGCTTTTTCTCTTTTTGAGTGGTTTTGAAAATTAAGCTTGCTTAAGTCATTGATCTTCTTCAATGTCATTTTTCAGATATTTCCCGTTTTGGTTTATGTCTGAGTTTGTAGTTTTGCTTTTGGGTGTCTCGTGAGTTTGTGCTTTTTTTGGTTTCAAAGTGTATATTTTATATAGCAGACGCTGGTCGTCGAAATTAAGATTGCAGAAATTTAAAAACTTGTGGATTGGGCTTGTTAGAAAGAAGCATAGAAGGAATAACTAGGAGTCTAAGACTGAAAAATATTGCTGGTTTGTTCTAAATGACATTTATCTTTGTATTATTATCATTATCAACTACCAAAGAGAGTACTGACATGAGGAGTTACCTAAACCTTTACTCAGCGTAAAAAGACCAGTCCATGTAATTAAAGTTTTCCCTTCATTCTATTATGTGGTGTAATCCAGTTAATGATTCTGTGAATGGATGGAGTACTTGATTTGTAGTTTCATTTGATTGCTTGAGACCGGAAAGTGCTTGATTGTTTGGTTAAGTATGTTTTTGGTGTATGAACTTCTAATTTGGCCATTAAATTTGATTTTTTTGGTAAGCCAAGACCTATGTTGGTCTTTAGTGTGAGATGAACTATAGCATATGTTGTTTATTAGATTAGATAAATAATTGATATTGAACTTGATGGTTTTGTGAAGCCTTTCAAGTTTATTATTTTTTCTTGAATGGACACTCCTTAGGTGGCTGCTATTGACAGAAGGTTGCAAAATTATGGATGGTCCTAAACAGAAGTCGAAGTCACTAAGGAGGAGGAGGTTAGGGAGTAATGGAACTTGGTCTTGGTCAAGTCACAGTGAGAGGCATGAGAGATTCCCAAGTTACAACTTACAGGGTTTTGGTTGGTAAAGAGTTTCTACAATATGTTCATCAATGCATCCAGATCAAATTAGAGCACAAGGCACCCACTAGCAAGCTCTAAGCATTTATGAGTGTGACTTCAAAGTTAAAACATAAGCACTGTCTTCAATTCATCTCACAGCCAAGGTATTAAGTCTGGTTCACATGCACAAGTGTATTGGTTTGAGTTTAGTCAAGTATAATTACACAATTACCCAAACCAACAAAGATCAACAGAGGGATCTCAAATTTTCTTCCTGCACAAGTTAAACAGTATATATCTACGAATGTAGTTCAATTAACTAAAATAATAAGTGATTCCTACCTTGTAACCCCCTGTCAATCTAAAACACAAAGAACAAAAATACCAACTAGTATAATTTCATAAAGCTTTGAACTCTTCATATCTCAATTTCAAATCTAAAACGGAAGAAAGGCTTACCCATTTTTTTTTTTTATAATGGCCATCTTGACAGATTGTTTGATTATCTTTGCAAGTGCTTCCTGCTTATGTTGGAGAATTGCGAGCAAAGGGTCAGAATGGAGCTTTCTCCAAGCATCATTGGCATAATAAGGCTTGTGCTCGAATGATGCTCGAAGCACCCTTGCCTCTTGCTGCAGCACAACCAATCATAAATCAATTCAGAAGAAGCAACCCCACCTCCCTCCCCCAAAATAATTGTTATAAAAATAGAAAAATTCAACGCAAAAGATCCCAAGAACGGATGAACCTACCTTAAAAGCAGAAGCAGAAGACGAAGGTGAACTCGTTGCATCGGATTTGGAAAATGCTTCAAGGGCCTTGAATTTGAATCCTTTGGAGGTAGGCCTTCCAACGGACAATCCCGAATCATACAAAAAATCCAACCTCTGCCACAGACTACAACAAAAATTAGTATTCTTTTTTTAACTTGGGACCCTATCGTTAAACCTAACCTTAACACTAACGAGCAAGGATTAAAATCTTTCTTGAAGTAAGCAACACAATAAAGTGAGTTGCCCGTTCAAGAGGAGTTATCCAACAAAAAAAAAACTCTCTGGCTAAGTCTTTCCACGTTTCAACTGTGTTATAGTATGTATTATTTTATCGCGTTTTAATATTTAACGTTATAATTTATTGTATAACGTTGTTTTAAATTTAATTTTCTTCCTCATTTTATTTATTTTGTTTACATCTTTTAATGAATGATATGATATTATTGCAATGGGTTGGTTGGGTTTCAAAGCAAAAAAAAATTGGTTTTTGTGGATAGTGGGGTTATTCTTTACTTAACCGTGTAATAACCGTTTAATTAACCATGTAATAGTGTACAGTAGTTAAAAGGGTAAAATAGGAAAAAAAGTAGTACACCAAAAAAGTAGTTACCGACACCCCTTCTCTTTATATAATGGTATAGATTTGACGTTTAATATTTTGCGCAAAAATTAAGAAATACAATTAATATTTTAGATTTTATAAAAATTATTGTGTGATTTTTTAATATATTGTATCATTTATCTCTTTATTATTTACGAGAATTAAAAAAAATATTGGTCAAAAAACACATTAATAATAGTTAATGATGTAGTAATCGGAAAAAACATTTAATACTTTATCGATATTATAAAACGATAATCAAAATGAGATAAAATTATCTTGCTAAAACGACAAATAAAATGGGACGAAGGGAGTACTAGTATAAAACAAAAATTGAGAATTGAATTGGGAAATAGAGAGTTAGATACATGGGTTGAATATGTTTTTGTAGGGCTGAGCATCGGTCGGATATGGTCGGTTTCAAGCCTAAAATCGTAAAACTGAACAAAATCGAAGTAGGAATAATCTGGACTGTCGCCGTTCGTTCAGGATATGGCGGATTGTGTGGGTGGCGGGTTGGACAGGTGTTCAGGCTGTTGGGTGAGTTTACATGGTTTGGAACCCAAAAACCATAGAAACTTCAAATTCGAAAACGAGAAAAATCCTAGAAAGCTAGCAGATCTAGAAGGCATAAAACTTCAATCTTTCAACATGAACAAAACAAATGCCAACTCTGAAGAAAACTAAACAATTCCAAATACTCAAATCATCAAATTTTTCAACAAAATCCCAAAAGGTTTAAACTTTTAACAAAACTAAACAGCATAGATTCTCATAAAACTCAAATCCAAAGGATCTAGTCACAATGTGTAATAAAAAGAAAAAAAATGACAATGAGAAAAAGATTGTGATTTCCCTCTAGTGGCTCTTGTTGTTCGAAGAAGATGTCATCAACTCCCTTCAGTGAGCTTTCGTGTGAGCATCAAACCCCACCATAAGGCAACATGAACCACCACGAAACTGGTTCTTTGCTTTAAACCCCCCTCCAAATGCCCAAAATAGTGAAGCCTTTCACCACTGTTGGATATGCCACCTCGCAAGTAGCTTGAAGGGGAAATGAGAGCCATGATGGTAGCGTGATGGAAAGGGGGAGAACCTTGATAGGGGACTTGAGATTCAGATTTGAGAGAGAGATTTTAGAGAGAATGCCTTACCGGCACTAGGGTTTGGAATAAATGAAAAAGGATATTTAACTTTCAGTCTCTTGAACTCTTCAAACGGCACCGTGTTGGGCTCTTGATGTGTAGGAAAAAAATTCTTCATCAAGGCGGTCATTTTCGGTCGACATCAATTTTTTTTTTAACAGAACCGAGTCCGTCCAGTCCAATCCGTGTGCAACTGAAGAGCGGACCCGAGTGTGTCCGCCCACACACGTTTCTTCTCCTTAAGGGTTGTCCGGTTTCAGTCGACCCATACAATTTTGCTCAGCCCTATGTTGTTGTCTATGCAAAATTAGCAAATTTTGGTTTAAGTCTCTCTAATTTGTTTTTTCATTTAAATATATTTTTGGTCCTCGCAATATGACCACTTTTGGCACCTAATTCTTTTTTATTTTTTGAATTGGTTCATATAAAGTTTTATGTTCCTTTATGTCCTTGTTATTTTGTTTTATTTCTTGTAAAAGTGAATTGTCAATGGGAATTGTTTTGAAAAATAAACAATATCTCAACAGGTTTATGACGGCAACATTAACTCAAAGTTTAATGCATTTATTGTAAAGAAAAAGATGTTTATAACGACAACATATTAACTCAAAGTTTAATGTATTTATTCTTTATCAAAAAAAAGTTTAATGTATTTATTGTAAAGAAAATTATGTTTTTTCACACGTCATATGAGGTGTGAGAGAGACGTAGAGGACATAGAGAAATGTAAAAAATATAATGGGTGATGTGATAAAAAAAGAGAAATAGAAAAAACTAAGAGGCAGAAAAATAATACCAGAGAAAGAAATTGACAATAATTTTTTTTGACCAATAAAAAAGTGAGAATATATAAAAACTTATAACGAGTATTCTCTTTTCTATCAAGTTACATCAAATCAATTTAAGAATGTATTTAAAACAATTGTTATTTTTATAGCTCACACGACCATACAAGGCGTATCTTCTTAGAGACATGTAGGTGCCGTGACTCTCCCAAATATATATATATATATATTATATTTACCACGTATATTCCAATGTTTGCATTTTCCATTATATATTTTGCACAAAAATAACGCCAAAAAAACCTCCAAGCAAGATTCATACCTCGTACATCAACGTAGGCGAACCTACTTAGGGTATGTTTGGTTCAAACGAGGGGAGAAGACGGAAGGAGAAGGGAAGGGAGAGATTTAATTTGATTTTGTGTTGGTTGAGAGAGGGGGAGGGGAGACTTTGCATGTTTGGTTCAGGAGGAGAGATGATGGATTTTAATGGAGATGAGGGATTAATTTACTTGTATATCCTTATAGCCTTTTATATTATATTATATATAAGCATATTTAAGTAATTTTATTTTAAATTATTTAATCTCCTCTCTCCTCCCCTCCTAAATCCCCCATTTTTGGAGGGAAGCCAAAATTGAATTATGAGGGATTTTGCTCCCCTCTCCTCCCCTTAAAAAAATTGAACCAAACAAACATGATTTAAAATACACTACAAAAAATATGCTAAATAGTGGGGGCTTTTTTGTGGGGGTTTTACAAACACCCCCAAATTAATTAAAAAACTATACAGTAGCGTAGAATTTTCGTTTTATTTGTGGGGGTTTCCCCCTCTAATTGTGTGTAGTTTCTCCCTTTTTTTTGATAATCTCTCTCCTTATTTTCACTTACGCGCGTTCTCACCTATCTGAAACCCTTTCCCCCTTTCACTCAGTCTCTCATTCTCTGAAAACCGCCGATTTCGTTTGTGCCTTCCTGCAAATCACGACTGATTTCTTCATCACTTCCTGCAAATCACGACCGTTTGATCCTTTCCATCTGAAGGAGCTCATGCCTCTCCATCTGCGGCCTCTCATGGAAGCACCCTATCTTCCCCATTGATTCTGCAAAACGCGAACTGGAATTGATTGTGGATCTGAGCCCCACAGATCACAAAAAGCTGGTAATCCTCTCTCTCTCTCCCCCTCTCCCTCCCCCCCTCTCTTTCTTAGTGTGTGGGCGTTTCTCGCAGTATTTTTCTTGCTCTATGTGGTTTTGTGTTTCCCTTGGTCACCCCTTCCATTTCTTTTGATTTTGATGCTTGTTATCTTGCTCTATGTGGTTTTGTGTTCTCCTTCTTCTGATTACCCGTGTTTTGATTTCTCACGCCTATGCTTGTTATCAAAGTGTATGATGCAACCCATGTGTTTGAAGAAAGGCCAATGAAAAAGTTTTTGTGCTTGTGGTTGATAAGATGCATAGATAATTGGTTTTCGTGTTTTAATTTCTTTCCTTCTTTCTCTCTTAATGTGTTGGCTGTTGAATATTTTGCTAAAGGGGGCTTGGATGAAATTGAAAGAAGAACCAGAGAGCAGTTCATTTTGTTGCACCCCATGTGTTTGAAAAAATGAACATGAGACTAGAATTTTTTTTTTATCATAGGGATTTAAACTGTGCACACTTGGTTAGTCTGTTGCCTTTGAGAATGCATTGTGATTTGTTGCAACTAGAAATTGTTTCAAAGTGTATGCATTAAAGGCATAAAATATTGTTGGGTGGGAAGATTGTTTTAAGAATATTGCTGGGTGGTTCTGGATATCACGATAAAATAAAAAGGGTATGCATTAAAGGCATTAATGCATCTATTAAACTGTTTTCACTTTTAGTATGGAATTTCCATACCCTCTTTCAAGTACTTTCCTCCTCTTTTTTCCCTTCTTTTCTCAGTTTTTTTTAAAGTTGATATTTTTTGGTATCTGATTCGCTGTTTTGGATAAATCATAGCATACCCTTTTGTTCATTTTAACCATCAATGGCTTGTTTTTTGTTATTTGCAAAGAAAATTGGTGCTTTTGCTTTTTGTGTGTTGATTTTCATAGTTTTGTCATGTGTGTAATATCCGGCTTTGTCCTTGATGGATCGCTTTGTTTTTCTTCCCTTGTGGGTTTTAATTAGCATATTTATTTCATGATATTTGATTATGTACTTTTTAAGATAAGCAGAATTATTAATTACTACTGCTCTATTAGTAGTACCACTTTTATTGTGTGTGTTTTTGTGTATGTAATTTCATTCATTCATTTCCCTATGCATTTTCAAATCATGTCCTTTTAGCTAATTTACTTAGACTTTTTCTTTTTAAACTATGTTTTTCATTTTTAACCAATGCCTTTGTTTGTAATGGTATCATGCTAGTCAGGGATGAATAAAATATTCAGGTGGTGTCATAATTTCCATTTGTTAGCTACTTATCTTTCAAACTAGCACCTTCACATATTTGTAAGATTTATATTCCGTGGAAGTAAAATAATTGCGCAAAAGTATTGCCAACGAAAAGTATTGTAAATGAGCTTTGATTTTTCTACCAAAAAGGGGGCTTTGATTTGACCTCAAAAGTATTGCCAACGAAATATAGGGATCGAAGATTAAACTCAAATATTGTAGTGTACAACATAATGAAAAAGGTGTAGATAAGGGAATTATCCAAATCATTTTGTAATGCTACCTGAAATCTGCTACTTCTCCTCTTAAATGTACAATCCTGTTCTCATTTTTTTATTATTCTCCCTGCTTTATTTCTATTACTATTGTAATTTTGAACTTGTCAGAACTTGTTATTTGTTGGGAAATTTCACTGCAGAGGCACTGTCAATTGCATAGTTGTTGAAATAGATAGGTGTATGTGTTTCTTTTCATTACTTTATCAATCTTTGATATGGTTTCCCTCTTCTGTTTAGCTGAGAATTTTCTTCCAGCCATATCATATATTTGCAAATGCAGTATTGCTAATTTTCTCATTTTGTTTCCTTTCTTGTGCCATATACAATTTTAGATCTGATTTGTGATTTCAAAATTGAGGGAAGGATTGGAATCACATTCAACGAAATCATATCATTCTTGTTTCCAAAGGTTAGAATCTTTTAGAATCTTTTAACAAGTTAAACTTGTAACCATATATGATTTAAATTTTCAATTAACATGCATAACAACTGTAATCAAATAATTTGTTCTTGTTTTCTGGCTATACAAATGGGTAAGCCATACAGTATTTAATGTCGTGGGTCGGATGTTGCTACATCATCTTCTAACTTTTGGCAAGAGAAGTACACCGACTTGCAATCCCAAGTTCAAAGCACCATGGGAGCACTTAAAGCTTACATGATAATGAAAGAAGGAAGGATCCCTGAAGAATTACTTGGCTTCTTTGGTTCATCAAATGTAAGTACTTGTATGAATCTTATGGTCAATATTTTTCTATATGCCAAATTGATATAAAGAGCATATTTGTCAGGAACTTCAATACTTACTGTTCTAATATTTATGACAGTATGTGGCTGTTATGTGGCTATTATTATTAGTTATTATGTGGCTGTTATTATTAAGTAGTTTATAAATGTTGTTGTATTGTTTTCGACTGCTTTACATATGATGGATATGATAACATGATCTAGAACAAACAGGGACTGCTCATTTTTCCATTTCAAAATTAATATGTAGTCACTGGTAGCTACCTGATGCGAAATTAGTTTTTAACATGCTAAATCCTCTCAAATTATCTATTTGAACTGACCTTTTTAAGGAGGTGTCTTGCTTGACCATGTTCTTGGTAATATAACCAGACAATACCTTAGGCATTTTCATTTTCATGTCCTGAAACAATTGTATGCTTATGCAGTTTAGAGTCTAGTCAATAGCTTAATTTAAAGTTATTTCATATCTAATTATGGGAAGTTCGGAACCAATAGTATTTAGCATCCATTTGTAGTTCCAATGAATAAAAACCTTCTCCTATTAACTAAAATGGTTTCCCTTTATTTTGGTACAAACAACAATTTCTTGCTTTGCTCAGTTTCTTTTCCTTGCTATGTTGAGTAGACTTTTTACCTAAATTATAATTTGGATCTTATCATTTTTTCCATGTAATTCAAATTTTTTTTAAGTATTTTAACTAAGTATTTTTTTTGTTATTTCAGCCAACAGATGCTGCAAGCGAGCCTAATTCGCCTTTGGATGTAAGAGGATCATCTGGTGCTAGCAACGTTTGAAGATGTTTAAGTTCTTTTAGTATTAGACTTCTTATGGAGTTCTATATATAAGACTTCTTTTAGATTCCTTTAGTATTATTTTTTTGGTGTATTATCACATTTGATGTTTGAACAACAAATATTTGGAGTACAATATACTATGGATTATATTTGGAGTACAATTATGGTTATATATTTTGAATGGATTTTGTGAGTACTATTATAAAATTTATTTTATGTTTTACAATTGCAACAAATTATTTCTATTTTGTTGGAATAAAGTATTAGAAGCAAGATATATAATAATGGGAAACAAATAATAAAAGCACCGATCAATTCATGACTGGCAATTAGAGGAGGTTAAAAACCCCCACAAAATAACTGCATAAAGCTATAGTCAGCGTTACATTTTGCGGAGGTTTTCGACCTCCTCAATAAAACCGCCCCAATATAGGCCTCGTACCAGCGGTTTCCAAAAACCTCCGCAAATAGATTGCTGCAAACGTAACTGGGGCGGTTTTCAAAACCCCCGCAAATCATTTAGCGGAGGTCGAAAACCCCCTCAAAATGGAAAAAAAACCGCCGCAAAGTAGCGCGTTTTTTGTAGTGATAATTCCTCCCCTCCTCTCAAAAACCTCCAACCAAACAGACCTTTAGAGTTCAGGGTGTGCACATGCACCCCTCAAATTTCTAAAACTTTATTTAATACCTTGTGTTATTTATTTTGACCCCACTGATTTTTCATTTTTACACTCCCTGCAATGTCTCATCTCTCCCATTTATCTCTGTCTCACGACACATAAGTTATTGTTTGTATTATTTTTGCCATCTTAGGTAAATATCTAGCACTCTACACATGTCATGATTGGTTTCGAAATTACCTGTTTCAAATTTTTCCTTCGTTTACACTCATGGTATGAAATTGGGTGTTTTTTACGATTAAACTATTGCGTTTGATAGGAAATTATATTAAAAAATTAATTTAGGAATGTGTCTCACTCCTATTAATGCTGAAAAATATAATGTTTCGTTAAAAAAATTCTCATCACTTTAAAATTATCATTAAGATTATTTACTAACATTTTTTATTAAAAAGATATAAAAAGAAACGAGAGAAATAAACAGTAATCCATTTAAAGACTAAGAAAGTCAATGATAAAGGAATAAAAAGTGAAAAATACCGAAAAATGTAGAATTTTTTTGACAAACTGTGTCTCAAATCAATGCAGGGGCAAACCACCACGCCACCAAACAATTCATGAAACATTGGGGAATATTAATATATATTACTTAACTATTTGGTCACCTCAAAAAACAATCATGCTCTGCCACTGCGGCCATACCCGCTATTCTTGCTCTGCCACCTCAAGCAATGCCCCAAACTCACGAAAATAAAAGAGTGAAATTAGATTAATCTCATGGTTCTTTAATTTACTGTCAAATTGTCAATCACTCGAACCCAATCAATGTTTTTGCTTATCGGTAGTTTCTTTGTGTGTGTCATTAAAAATTTCATTCAAGATTTAGTTTTATATGGGATAAAAAAAAGTTATATCCGTACAATTTCTTAAAAGCCGATCAGTGATTTTTTTTATTCCTATACCAAACTTACCCAAGAAATTAGCAACCACCAAAAAAGTAAAAATAAAAAGTAAAAAAGGTAAATTTGCTCTTTATTGCTATAGTTGAAGGTACATTACATCTTTGATTTTGAAGATCATAATTCACATCAAGGTGATTCCTCATGCATGTGGTGGAGGAGGAATCTCATAGCGCGGAGGACCACGATAAGGTCCCGAATAATATGATCCAAAGGATGAACCCAAACGACGTGGTGGTGGTGGTGAAGGCTCATAGTGTGGAGGGCCATGATAAGGTCCCGAATAAAATGACCCAAAAGATGAACTCAAACGATGTGGTGGTGGTGGTGAAGGCTCATAGCGGGAAGGACCATGATATGGTGCAGAATAAAAAGACCCAACAGAATGAGGAGGAGGGTGCAGTGGTCGCTCCCCATCCTGAGCGGTATCCTCTGCAGCCAAGGCCGAGCATAGAACAATACACACAAGCACCAGTTTCAAAGTTGTTTCACAAACTCTAGCCATATCTTGTTGTTTTAGCGTTTAGACTTTACCTTAAATATTGGTACAAAACCACTTAATAGAAAATACTAATCGTAAAAATTTCAATTCATTCCATCCCATCGGATAAAAATGTATCTTCTATCGCAATATATTTTAAAATTTTATAACATAAAAATGACGCAAAAGAACTACATTAAATGGTATGAAATCTTGAGTTTTTTAATAAAATTCCTTTTCCGGTGAAATTGAATATATTCGATACCTGCATTCACCGACTGCTTGCTAATTGTGATGCCATCATACCATGTGAAGGTGACACACTTGATACGGTCAGCAGCAATTTGAACATTCCAATCTGAATCCATACTGGGGAGAGAACTACAATATATCATATCAATGGCCCACATAGTACAGAAAGAGGGGAGTCAAGGACAACATACAAGGGAACAATCCTTTTATTCTTTTTTTTTTGTTGGTTTTATTTTTAACAAAATTAAAATATAGTATTACTTTAATTAATTCATAGGAGTAGTAAATACGAAAAAGAAATCACACGTCATGTTTCGTTTCATTTTGACATATTTATTAAACGTTGACTAAAATGAGAAGAGATGAAAAAGACAAGAAAATTATTATTAAAAACTTAATTAGGTCACATGACTAGAATCATGTTAAGATTATACTATTAATTTAACACTTTTTTGCTCAATTAATTCAACACTTTTTAAAAATTTATTTGAATTGATTTGCAAATCAGTTTTCATATTTAATATGGATAAAATGGTCAATTTTTTTTTGGAAAAGCAAAAAATTAATAAAATAAATTATCATTACGCTCTAACAACACACTTTCTAAGATACTCTTTCCAACACTCTTTATCATTCGTTGATTTCACATGAGCCCTACTAAATCACGTAGGTCACATTTATAAAGTGGTCGGACTCACAAGAATTTCAATCAACTATAAAGAGAGTGTTGAAAAGAGTGTATTTCTAGCATTTTTTCTATTTCTAATTATTATTGGAGAAAAGTCAAACTCATAAAATAATATTTAATAAAAAATCACCAATGGATATAAATAGAAAAAAATATCGTTAAAATTCTCAGTTTTATTATATGTTACCGGTTTCGTTAAACAATCATTTTTATAAATACTTTCCTATATATGCATCAAATAATATAAATTTTCAGGTTTTCTATATTTTGTAAACTAAAATAATTGTTGTGTTTAATTGTTTTGGAAGTATTCGGTTTATATAAATAATATTTAAAAATAATATTTTAATAAAAATATAAATGTAGTTAAATAAAATGTTAAAAGTTAATTTCAGTTTTGTTGAATGCCATCACTTTATTTACTGTTTTTTAAAAATTCACATGCATCACTAACTCTGCATTCAATGATATCAATAAAGTCTTCTTAAAGAGTAATAATTGTTACTCGGAATTACTAGTGATTTTTTAGATAATTTTTTTGTAGATATTAAATTTTATCAATCTAATAATAATCGGTAAAAAGTTAAATTTAATACTAAGATGCTCTTACGGTACGTTTGTTTTAAGTGAAATAGGTGACAGAGAAATTGGATAGAGATATCAAACTTTTCAAGTTCGGTTTGAAGAGAAGTTGCAGGGAGAAATAAAAATTTTGTGGGACCCACGGCTTTTCAATTTTCGATCCGGATCCTCTCTTACAAACTGTTCTCTACATCCCCTGCATCTTTGATATCTCTCTCTATAACTTCCCTATTTTTCACTTTCTCTATCCACTTATACTAGTTTTTGGCAGTTTTCAGTGTTGTAGAAGGTACAACTCTGTAGAGAATCCAATTTCTTCGCATGGAATCGAAGAAATAGGGAAGAAATGGCACTCGCATTCCAACTTTCCATAAATAACCATGTGCAAAGTGTCATATTTATTATTTATATTTATAAAAAAGAAGGCAAGAATAACTACAAAAAAAGAAGAAAGCAGAAACGTAAACATTGAGGTGGGGGAGGATAACATGTACAGGTGGGGTGGGTAATTGCCATGCAGGGGGGTTGGGATTTGAATAAAGACAAAAGACAAATGATTTAAATAATTATTAATAATATAAAAATTAATATTAATTTAATTAGATTAAAACTAATAATTAAATTAAATTAATTATTTAATTTTATTATTTTTATTACTTTAAATAGTTTTATTTATTTAATGATTAAACTTAATTACATTTTGAAATAGAAAAGAGGGAAGTGTTGATTATTTTTTGATTATTTTTTAAAAGACAAAAATGTCCTTAACTAAAAAAACAAATATACAATAATTTTAATTAATTAATATACAATAATTTTAATTAATTAATGTAATTAAGTTTAATAATCAAATAAATAAAACTATTTAAAGTAATATAAATAATCTAGCTCGACATAAATCTAGCTAGGTCTTCTGGCATATCCCACTTATGGGAAAACATAGGAGCATTACACTCTTTCTGTCTTTCATAATGGTCCAAAAAGAGACCCCAATAGAGTCGGCCAATCTCCATCAAAGACAAGTTAAGCAACAATCATTGATGGAGTCCTATGCTAAAGAACTGACTCCAATGTTCCTTGAGTAAATACCAAATTTAGTCCTTGAAATTTGTACGATCGTATCAACCTAGTCCCCCACATTATCAATATTCCAAAATAATCACTAGAATTGTAAAATATTAATCAAGTTCGTCGCTCCGTTGGTATTTGCAAGGACTATAATGACATTAATTAATTTGTAATATTGGTGATGCATTTTTTTTGTGGGTAATATTGGTGATGTATTTGAAACTAAGTGAATATGTCAGGGATGCATTTGCTAACAGATTCAGATGGAGGGGCAGACCTAATTAACGTTCTGCAGTTCCAGGGATTGATCACTTTGGAATATTGATAACGTGGGAGACTAAGTTGATACGATCCTACAATTTTATAGACCAAATTAGATATTTCCTCAATGTTCCTCCTTGACCCACTGCGACCACATATCAAAGATTGCATCACAGTCATGAAGGGCATACAAGAGAGTTTCTAATGGCATCGAGGGCAACAGTCCAAGAATACCCTACCTCTAGAGAAACGCTATGAGTTTGTCAGCAACATGTCATGGGCCACACGTTAGAGAAAGGATCTAATTCTTTGAGGACCTTAGTGATGTAAACCCCACCGAGAATTAGCGAGAACGTTGGTATGATATTTATAGTGACCCACGTTCTACAATTAACAAGAAACCTTCGGTGGTGAAGATGTCCCAGCTAGCTATGGAGGTCCTGGTTGATAAGCCGAGGGTTTAAGCACCACGAGTGAATTCGATAAGCTTAATTAGTCACAAAGAACAAAAGAGAATTTTCTCTCAATAATATCAATGATCAATAAACTTCAACGGTTTATTTGCGTAGAGTCAATTACAATTTAGAGATAAATATCAGCTCCAATTGGCCTGATGGATCTACATTAAAGATAAGATAAGACAAACTAAATCTAAACAAACCCTAAATTTTAAATTTGAACCAAAAAAGATCTAGTCAAATCTGAACTTTCTTGTATCAAGCTAATTTTGCCCAGAATTTTTCTTGATAATGTTTTACCCAATGTTGCATACTGGATTATGGCGATGAATCATTTTTGAACTGGAATGTAAATGCTACCTGCTAGTGAAGTTTTAGACCCAATTGGATGTCCACTAAAGTATCGTGACCTCGCAATCGTGTGGGATGGACAACTAGAATTGGAGTTAACCCCCTGATTGTTGTTGCTTCTTTAGCTTCTGTTGGCTGTGTACAGTTTGTAGTAGTGGATTTATTTCCTATCACTGTTTATCTCCTTATATGAGGTTTTGGCTCTTGATATATCCCATCATCTGGTTCCCTCTTGTGCAAACGTGCTTACATGCGTGGATCACAAGATTGACCCTTACCGTGTTATTATAGGACTTTTTGTCTGTGCATGTTGCGCCTCATTTCTGTTTAATCCCTTCATTTTTGTGATTGCAGTCTTTGGTGAATAAGACTCGATAAACAGAATAGTTTTGCAAGGAGGTGGGGTTAAGTGGTAACAAAAGAATGATGTTCATAGTGCCTTATATGTGGCTGTTATGTTGATTGATGGTTAAAACAGAGTTTGAATTTACGAAAGTGACTTTAACATTTCATCATAAATTCACGGAACCAAACAAGTTTGGAAATTGAAAATAAAAACCGAAAGAGGTAGACTGTAGTTAGTATTGTCACTTGCCAAATCCACGAATCTATTACAATAGTAAGTGTTCCGACTTCAAGTCCGCATCATCGGTAGGTTAAGGCATGTGGGTGTTTATAAACTCTCATTAGGTGTATCCGGAACAGTAGCCCCCCAGTCAAGGCCAAGGAGCTAAAGGGCCGTCAGCCCTCGTGCGTGGCTTAGGCCCTCCTTCTAGCGCCAATGTTCCGACCTCAAGTCCGCATCATCGTTTTCCGAGGTATTGTCCACTTTGGGCCACATGTAATGTGGGCCCTCATGGTTTTGTCCTTAAAAGGCGCCTCGGTGGGTTAAGGCATGTGGGTGTTTATAAACTCTCATTGGCCTTGATTCCCAAGCAATGTGGGACTTTTTGGTGTATCCGGAACAGTAAGCAAGCAGAATTACAGTCTCTTGATTTTTTTTGTTACAATAGAGTCTCTTGATTTGATTATAGAAAATGTTTTTCCTTTTCATTGAAAGTCCTTGAATTCAATGTCTAGTCTTTTCGTAATGTGATTTACTCTAGTATATTGATCTAGAAAATGTTTTCTGGAGGTAAAAGATAAATTAAATATTAAGTGTATCAATTCTTAGTCTTTCTTTCCTCGATTGACTGAATGTATGATTCTTTTGCATTATTATATATGGAAGTTTAGCGTTTATAACAGATTATCTAAACTTTTTAAGTGAAAGCCTCAGAATTTTCATGTCAATTAACATTAAATCAATGCAAGCTGATATTTGGGATTAAAATATAGAGAAAATATGCAAGTATGTTTCGAGGGAAAACGAAAAATGTTTGCTATTACATACTACTTCAATCAAAAAAAGTAAAAAAAAAAAAAAAAAAAACTACTGCTATATGTCCAGTTACCAGAAAGAAAAAGAAAAAAACTAGTCTATGCAAGGGTGGGGGAAACGTCATTCAGCATCGCCAACTTAAAAACCAAAGAAGCCAAGCTTCCTGGCTTTTTCCTTCTCAAATGTTTCAAAGTATTGATAGATAATTGTTACTGCAAGCAATATCCCTATCCCTGTTCCTGAACCAATTGCCCCCATAAAATCCGCTAACACTGTTAGTGTAACAATCCAAATTTTTAAGAAAAGTGATTTTAACAATAAAATCCGGAATACTCGATAAATAAGTCAGAGAGATTGATCACCTCGATGATTTACTGAGAGTACGGGAAATTATTTTGAGTTATTTTGAACAATTTATTTATTATAAATAATTATTATTCATGATGTCAATTTGAATTAATTGACAGCATAGACGTATGCTGTTTTTAAAGAGAATTCATCAATTATACTTATTATAAGTTTTCTGCGTTATGCAGTAACGCGTATTTTTGTTGACTAAGAAATTGATTGAATTAAATCAAGATTAAATTAAGTTTGAGAATTAATATTTTATATTAATTCACGGTTTGAAAATTGTCGAAAAATTCTAACGAAGTTTCGTCGTGTTTCGAATCGCCGGGCAGTTTCGCCGCAGATAAAATTCCAAATGAACTCCGATTTCGATGAAAATCGAATCGTAACTTGTTGAGACTATTTTTGAGTGATTATTGTTGTTTTTATTATTTATGAAATAATATTATCACGCGAAGAATTAATTCCTCGCGAATTAAATTTTCGGGATTTTTCCGGCGAGAAACAAATCTGTTTTTCGGTTTCTCGTCGCCGTGTTTTTAAATCTTAAGACTTTAGATTAGAGGGTAATTATGAGAGATGTGAGATTAGATGGGTAAGATTAGGTGATATATTTAACATCTCATAAAAATTGATAGGTGTCATTAGTTGTGTGATTTTTTTAAAAAAAAATCTTTTATTCAACTACTCCTACTAACTATGCTTATTTTTATTATTATAAAAGAGAGAAATCAAGGCTATATGCAGCCCCATTTCAGCCCCAACCTCACGCCTCCTTCCTCAAAAAAAATAGAAACCCTCATCTTCTTCTTCTTCCTTTCCTTGAGCAAGAAAACTCCATTGAAGCTACCTCCATTTTCTTTGAGTTTTTGAGCAAGGTTCCTTCATCAAACTTGTTCTAAATCATCACCTCAACATAGTTCCTCATCATCTACACCATTTGGGTAAGAAGAAAATCAGATTTTTACTCCCCCAAAATTCTGTTTTGTGCGCCATTTACCCCCCTTTTTATACACTTGATTTTTGCTTCCAAAACTTGATTTCTTGCTAGGTTATCCTCCCCTTTGTCTTAGCTACTCTTCTTAGCAATTATTTGGGGAGAAAAACAGAATTTTTCCACCCCTAAATGAAGCCAAAACAGCGCCAAACCATCCCCCCTTTGTGTTGCTTAAATTGTTGTTTTAGTTTAATTGATTTGTGATGTTGTTTGAGTAGTTGATGATGAATATGAGGAGATGAACATCTCTAATTTCTCTTGGTACTTGAGGGTGAAAACCCTAAGTGTGAAAAAGAGGGAAATGGTGTGATCCTTAAAGAATCAACTAATTAGATGTTTAATTGTGTTATTGGAAGTGCTTATGTGTTGAATTTAGTGGTTGTTTAAATTGATTATGTGTAACATGATAGTTTTAGTATTTTTTTCAATTCTTGAACTATGAGAACTTGAGGATATGATGTTCAAATATGTGTTAGATGTTTAACAAAGTTATTAGAATTATTTTTAAGGTTATTAGAACTTGTATGCATGAATTGGCATGAGTGAAGTTTATGTTTTATGCAAAAATTAGTTTATGTAGGACTAGATTGATATATGAGCATGACTAGGTTGTTATTTATTTTAATTTGGCATGAACATGTTTTTTTTTAGCATGATAATGGCAATGTATTAAATGTCTTAGGATTCTTGAAATTGGGATTTGGTTGGTTGAAAGAAATCTTGGGAAAACACTTATTCTTGAAAAAGTTGGAAATGAGTTTTGGGAACTTTGTAATTTAGTTTAAATGGTTAGCCATGCATTGTATGATGTATAGCATGTTGGTGAATTTAATGTTTGTAAGAATTGAGTTTTTGAAATGAAAAATTGATTTGAAAAATGTTTTACAACTTGTTTCAAATATGGGTGTGAATGATGCTTAGATAAGAATTGATGTGAGTTACCTTAAATATGGTTGATTGGCTTGAAAAATGTTAGTAGTAATGAAAATGAGTTTTTGCAAAGTTTTGTTTTAGAAAAAAAGGGTTATGGCCAAGAGGCCTAGAAGGTTTTTGGAAGGAAGATTTAATTTGAAAACATGTATGTAATGCTTGAATGTGTTATGTTTAAGCCTTAGAAACTTTGTGCAAAATGATTAATTGATTATGTGTTATGCTTAAGATTTCAAGAAAAATGATTCTTTAAAAGTTAGCATTTTTTTTAAGTTAAAGTGTTATGTATTAGTTAATTTTCAAGAAAAGTGATTTTTGATTCAAAATCCTTAATTGTTTTCTAGTAGTTAGAAGTAAATTTTTGTGGATGCTTGGTTAGAAAAAAGGGTTAGGTTGAGAGCCTAAGTTTAAGTTAATATTTATAGACACGTGCTAAGTTGTTCATGGTAATAGGGATCGTATTATCGGAGATCGAGTGACGTGGACCTGCAGAAGTCGGAGTCACATTAGTGACAGCCTGTGGTAAGGGCGCTTCACATTCTAGTGTTATTGTTTATGTATTTATGCGTAAGGGCACTTCTAGACATTGTAGGCTTTTATTGTTATCTGCCCTTGTGTAAGGGCAATTTTTAGATATGAATTTAATTTCAAGTGTTTATGCGAAGAAGTCTGAGAACCTCAGGGTTCGAAGTGAGGGTCTTGTACCCCTTCGCTTTATTTTTTGATATATTGATTATTTAGTGGGTTTGTCTGCAAGTGGTTGGTAGCTGTCCCCAACCCCCCACACTTGTTTGTTCCTCTCTGTGAACTCCATCGAGTTGCAGAGGGATGAATTCTATGAGTTGATTGCCGTCTGTTGTTGTTGAGCTGTGCAATTATTTAATATGAGATTGAATACATACTGTGAATTGCATATTGCTTGTTGAATTGTGTTTCTCCATGCAAACTGCTTTTATTGCTTAAGTTGTTGAATTGCGTTTCTTCATATTAAGCATGCTCTTATTATTTGATATGCGGTCGAATAATCTTGCGTATAACTCTTTGAATATTGTATGCAGCGAATTGTTCATCGAGTCTGAGAGCATTGTCGAGTCGTCGAGACGATTTTGAGCTGTGAGCCGGACAACTGAGGGTGCTAGGTCCCCTTTGTTCATGGTGGATTAGCTAGGCGTCGCGGCGTTAAGGAACCGGAGCTGCTTACCTAGGGAGAGCGAGGATCCCAAAGCTACGGTTGGTATTCAATGGATGGATCGGCGTCTGCTTTCCGGAAAAATTGTCGAGTCGAGAGAAAATGAGTCGTGAGCTGAGTCTTGAGTTGCGTCTTGAGAACTGTGTATACTGTTGGTTGCCTATTGTCATGATTTGTTATTCCCTATAATATGCCATGTTATTTTATGTTTTGTTGTCGAGTGTGTACCGAATATGTGTATCTGCTCTTTATTTTTAAGAAGTTGACCCTTGCCAGTGGTTCTGTCTATTAATGATTGTCTCCCAGATGGCGGAGCAAGCAGAGGATTGGAACTGCAAGAAGGAGCAGCTGTAGATGGTCATCTAGCTTGACTTGTATTATGTTGTAGAGTCTACTAGCAGTCTAGTTAGGAACGTATTGTGCCGACCAGCTATAGAATAATTGTCGTTGTTCAGTATTGTAATAAATGTCTGTCATGTTTCAAGATATGTATTGTTAGACGCGAATTGATGGAACAATTGAATGTGGTCATGTAATCTCTTAAATCATTTTTCGTCATGTTTCTAAAAGTCGATGTGATGCTCTGACTGCTTCTTTAAAGAATTTTTAAAAAAAAAAAATAGGACCACATTTCTCGAAAACCCTACGAGCAGAGTATTCCACCTTTCGGAAACATGTCAACTTTTGTCAGAATGTTCACTTAGTAGCACTCCAGAAACAGGGTGTTACAGTTAGGGCACCTATACACACACCTCCAAATGTTGCGGCCGTGGGAATGTATCGGTTTATCTCTTTCTCCAAGTTCGACTCACGGTGTCCAGTCATCACCATTTGTTGTTCCTACAAATTCAAAAACATGTATCCGCTGAAATTTAATTTAAAAACCCAATAGATGAATTTTAATACAAAAAAAGCTAGTTAATATATATATATATATATATATATATATATATATACCCTCGGTTGCTTGGCAGCATCACTGGCAGACGAACCAAAGACTTTAATCCAGGTTTTTGAGAACCATGCGCAAGCTAACAACACAAAAACAAGATAGAACAAAGCGTGGAAAGGATTCGCTGCCATATCGGCTAAACTGCAAAATATTAGAGCAAAAACACAATATATTATATTATAGAGTTATGAAATCAGAAAGAAGAACACTATGTATAAAAATGGTCAAAGCTTTATATCAATCACATTAATTAGTGTACCATGGAAGGTAGTATAATTACATTATCAACAACTGTTCTTACCTGGACAGTGCAGTTATATAGTATGCAATACCATCAACAGGAATAGAATGACCACCTCCATATTCAGATTCCTTCCATTTTCCCAACAGATTTACAAGAAAGTTTCCACTGAACTTACTGTAGAGCAGCTGAACAATTAATTACAGTAAAATTATATTAGGTTGTTAAATAAAACAAAAAATCAAAAAATGCTATGATATGTTAAGACCAACTTATCAACAAATAAAACTAACAAACTACCTGGGAGATGAAGTAGAGATTGGAAACGAGGGCAGACTGAAGAATAATGGGCATATTGGAGGTATAGAAGAGTTTGATTGCATATGAACCTTGCTGTCCACGGGCACGAGGATTCTTTGACCTTACTGGCAAGACCACACGAAAACCTTGGAAGTATGTCACAATTAGGAAGATCAAGACAGTAGCAAGAAGATTTGTCACATTGGGAAGATTTTGCCGGTAAAATGCCTCACGAAGACCATGAACCTTGTTTGTTCTAGTTATCAACAAATGGAACAAAGCAATACTGGCACCCTCAAATTCAACTCCTCGTCCACTATTAATGGTGGTGGGACTAAACGCCTTCCATATAATGCTTTCATTACAAAATAACAAGTTTTATTTTAGATAAATAAATGGCAAGATGCCCTACCTTGATGGTTGATTAGTAGCTGCTATGCTATAATATAAGATAACATGCACAAATTTCATCTAAAAACCTTACCAAATATTAGTCGCTATGAATAGCGAAATTCCAGAACCTAGACTATATCCTTTTTGAAGAAGCTCATATAAGCACATTACAATTATAGCTGCAAACCAGAGTTGGATGATGATGAGGATGGCATTTCCTACTCCAACTTGGCCCACATTACCATACATCCCCGAAAGAACAAGAAATACTAAGTAACTTTTGTGCTCCGTTTCTGCCATACATAGCAAGGGAATTTATTAATCTCAATACAAAATAGAATATGCATATAACCATTCTATAGTTGAAATTACTGACACGGGTGAGAAAATATAATATAATAAGATGTACAAATACAAATTAGAAGACACTTACAATAGGGCTCGATCCTCGCGTACATTGTTGTCTACTTCAATGATCTTTGTCCCAGTCAAAAGTTGCATTACCATCCCAAAAGTCACAAAGGGAGTGATTCCAAGCTCCATGACTGTTCCACCGTTTGAAGCAAGGATAACACGCATCCAATAGAATGGATCTGCACCTGTTGTTAAGTGTATCTCATATAGAGCCAGCTGACTACAAATCAGGAAAATGAAAAGAGATAATGGTATATGCGACCTTATCTCTAAATGGGACTTTCTTGTGAGCAGCCCGAACTTCAGGAAGAAATGAGAGAAATGATCTGACTAGGTGAAGCACTCTAAACCCATCTCCCATCTTATCAAACTATACCACTAAAACCTGCGTTCAGTATTCAACACTAACACATAAGAGTATTACCAGAAAAGGGAAAACCAAAAAGCTAGTACTTCTAGATAATATCTCAACATCAAGTTACAATTTATCAAATAACTGAAACCAATGTTGCAACAATTAACACAATAATTGTTTATTACATTATTTGCTGTTTTCTTTTATTGCATGAGGTTTGACATGAGCAAGAGCAGAGCATCATGGACCCCTGAGATCGATTCTTTCAAGTTCAAGCATTAAACCAAACACACGAAATAATGACAAACACTAAATTAAATAAAAGAAATAAAAAGAAACTAAAAATTAACCAAAAAGGATCACTTTTTCCTGAATAGAACAATTTTCATCTATCCTAACTCCATATTGGTCCCTCGATACACAATAACTTATATTACATGTTCACTAAAAAACTTATAAAAACAAGCAGTGTCTGTTATCATTGATTTAACCTCATGTTCCTAAAAGAGCATGGCTACACTACATGCATTGAACAATTCCATGTGACCAATCTAACAATATTTATTTATTTATTTATTTATTGATTTATTAGTCTAACAAGATTTATATGGGTTATAAAAAAGACAAATCTATATATTCATATAATATATCAATAATTTTGTCAAAATAATAATAATAAATCAATCATACAATCATAATGGAAAATTATGTTTAATTCTTGTATTTATAGATGTTGAATTAGAGTTTGTGTAGGTCATGTTTTAGACGTAGATAAGAGATAGGTTTATCTATTTTTTCCTTAATTTTTGAATTCCGATTCAAATGGACATTTATCTCATTGCCACATGTGACAACCACCCTGAAAATTTCAATGGAACCGTCACCTATATTTATTAAGGAAAAAACAATAGGAAAAACTTTTTTGAAAAAAATAGAATAAAAATGGTCATTGAGCCAAATTTGAAGGGTTCAGAAGTTAATTATATATAGAGAAGGTATTAGCACCTCTATGACGCACATTTAAAATGGTACCTTTAATTGTTCAAAAATGTTTGTTTGCCATTAGATGAATTAATCCCTTAATCACATTCATTTATTTTATTTTTATAAGAAAAAGAAGAAAACCACAAAATGAATGCGAATGACATTTTGGAGTTCCTAGCCAAAGATTTTATTTGTGTGTGAGATAAGGAAAAAAAACGGACTCCAAATGATTGTGATCACGTGGAATAGAGATTGAAATAGATAAGAAATGGATCAAAAGCCCAACTTGATTTTATGAAGTTAATAAAGTCAATCTTTAACTCTTTTTAGCAAAATGGGTTAAAAGCCCACTTTGTGTGCAAATTAACTTAGAGGCCCTAAGTCCAAAAATGAATAAAAATGGAAAATAAAATCTGATTAAATTATATTAATTTATTTATTCCTTTTTAAAAAAAATGTAAGATGAGCAAAATAACTTCAGAAACTTTTCTTTGCTTTTATAACCTCCAAGAACATAATAATTACAAGTTCGTCCCTAGTTTGGGTTTGGCCATTTTGGAAGGCCAAACCCTAGCACTAATCCAACGAAATCATAGCACACCTCAAAGGAGGGACCAAAAAAATAAACCAACAACAATATATGTGTAAAATCTAAAAAGAAGACGAAGGAAATTAAATCATGCCCAGTTACTCAAGCTTCATGCATTACAGTCTAGTTCAAGCTCAAAGATATACAAAATAAGGACCAAGAATTACAAAATAAAGAGGAAGTGGTAACCTAGCCTTAGCTTTCCCAGAAATAAGAACGAAATCGAAATGAAAGGGGGCTAACAAAAAAACCTAAGACTATGAGAGTGTTTGTTTTGGTTCTTTTTTATGACCTCACTATGCTTAGGTCGTCAGCTTCTTCTTCTCATTCAACTTCTGTTTCGTCCTTCTTCTTCTTCTTTTTTTGCTCTCCCTTTTTTTTTATCCCCCCTGGTGTCTCGTTCGAGAGGCCCTTATATAGCCTCCAATCCTTTTTCAATCACCTACAAAGAAAATCAAAGAGCATCAATCAGTAATAAAAATAGATTTAATCTTTAATGGAAAAGATATGTAAAAAAGGAAAGAGTAGAAAGGGACTCCCTTTGAATCGGATCTGGTCTTGATTTGAGGTAATTTGAAGGATTTAATGGAGGATATACAAAAAAGGAAGTAGGCTGAGAGAGAAGGAGGAGTGGCGGCCTAGGGTTTGTGAGAAGAGATGGAGAAGAGTGGAGATGAGATGGGTAAGAATGGTGGAGAGGTGTTGGTGGAGGGGGTAGGGCTTTTTTTTCTGGGGAGAGAGAGAGCGCGCCGCATCCAAATGGGAGAGGAGGGGAGAATCGAGTTCTCATATGTTTTAGGGTTAGGTTTGAGGTGTTGGGCTGAAAGGAATTGGGCTACGTGTGGAAGGAAATGAGTGGGAATAGGGGTTGTGAAATGAAAAGGGAGGGGTGTGGCTAGCGAGGCGCTGGAGGGGGAAGCACTTGGGAGGCGCGGTTAAGAACAATTGGGGGTACATGAAGTAAAAATAATAAGGGGAGGTGCTGATATGCTAGGCTTTGGGCCAATGCTTTTGACACCCTCCATTTTGCTCTTTATGCCCCCTTTCATTTATTTTTTCCTTTTTCTCTTTTTTTCATTATTATTTTTTTTTCTCTTTTTTTTTCTTTTTATTCTGAGACCAAAAATATTATTATAATTCTTTTTTATTATGAAACCAAAAATATTATTTTTTTATTATTTTTTATTACCAATTAAAATAAATAAATAGGGGTCGGACAAAAATGGGGTATGACACCACATAATGTGACTATATCAAATTTAAATTCAAACTAAACCCTACTATCTACATATCAAATTCAAAATGTCCAACAAACTTGTTATCTTTTAATATCTACATAATAAATTTAAAACTTTTTATTAACATATATTAACACACACACACACACACACACATATATATATATATAAACACAAATTATACGTTATTTAAATATATTCAATTTGATTAAAAAATACATTACATTGTCTAGTAATTAATGATATATCAACCCTATTTTTTACTCATCACATTTTAATAGGATAACGATGTTTTTTGTTACATTTGTAGGTATTTTGCAGTTTTATGCTATTAACCTGGGTGCTGTAAGTTTCTTCACAAATTCATCCTTTTCGGTTTTTAGTGATGTTGAATTTGTGTTGCTTTCGATATATTTTACCAATTTGAATGAATGAATATATTTTTTAGTAAAAAAAAAAAACAATGCTTAACTTATCTATTAGTATAATAAAGTCACATACAATAATTTTCAATTACAAATTAAATAATAATAATAATAATAATAATAATAATAATAATAATGAAGTATAATATAGTAATAAATAACAATATGCAAAGTGAAAAAAAAATATAACACATGTTCCATGGGATATCCATTCATTAATTGGCCACTTAACTCAATATTGATTTTCGTAAAAAACTTCTGACTGTGAACCGTTTTTATGCTTAAATTATACTCTCTTCGTCCCTTAATATAAGACTATTTGGTAAAATTTGGTTCGTTGAATAACTCATGTATTTGGTCTATATAGACCAAATACATGAGTTATTCAATGAACCAAATTTTACCAAAGGGTTTTATATTAAGGGACAGATGGAGTATAATAGACTAATCCGTCATTTTTTTATCATCTCATTTTATTATAACTAGTGGCAATACGGACACTCTCGTGCCCGTCTTTTCGCTTTTCTACTGTGCTATAATATGTATTATTTTATCGTGTTTTAATGTTTAATGTTGTTTTAAAGAATTTGATTCTGCATTTCAGATATTTTATCACACTAATTTTCTAGAATGACACATTATTATGAACACATATTGATATGCATATGTATTGACCAATGAAATATTCCGTACATTTATAATTGTCATAATAAATAATGAGTCATACACGTGTCAATGACTTATCAAATAATTTTAGATTAATGTAATTTTTGGTAGATATGATCTATGTGATAGTATCTTTAAATCCAACGGTTAGTTTTGTAATATAAGTATTAGTTAAAAAGTTATTGAACGGTGTAACATTACCCAAGTATTACACCGGTGTAATTTGATCCCTCACCTATATATATATATAAAGGTTTTATTACTTTCGGTTATGCCACGCGACAAGACCACACTCATTTCAGTTTAAAAATTAAAACAAATTCTATTTAAATTAAATTAATATATTAATTAATATATTTAAAACAAATCTATTATCTATTTATCTATTATCTTCTATCTACTCTAAGTTTGTTATGTCACGTGTTACTACCAAATTCATTCAAAATATATTTTAATTTTAATTCTCAAATATATTTTAATTTTCAAATTGCAAATTAGGTTAGTTTATTTTAGAGGATATTCTTATATATATTCGCTCTACACCCATTAATTTTATTATCTCAGTAATTCATATGTTTTCTTTCCTTCTTTATCAATTTTTTTACACTTTTTCTCCATTTCTTCAACTTTTCTTTCTCTTATACGTATATCTTATTATTATTTTTCTCTTTTCAACTCTTCTTCTCTTATTCTTTTATTTATTCTTTTTTATTTCTCTATTTCTCTCTTCAAAATTAGTAATATAGATTATTATTAACTTGTTACTTTAAAAATTAAAATTCTATTGTTTTGATGCTTGTTCTTTTTAAATTTTTTGTGATTGTAAAATGGCAATAAAAATTTTTAAATTTAAAACACACTCATTTTTTTACAAATTCGAATGAGATTATCTTTTCCTCTTCTCTTATTTTATGATCTTTTATTACTAATTTTTGTTCTCATTTTTCTTTTACTATTTCAGGTACTTTTTATGTTGGTTGGCAAGGTTTGTCTGCTATTTCTATTGTTTTGATTTTTTTTATACTGCTACTCATTCTCTGTTTCTTTTTCTTTTTCTTTTTCAAAATAAATAGTTTTCTTTAAAAGAAACGGTGGATGGGACAAGACAAGACATGACAAAAAACTCTAGATAGATAGTGCACTCTGTTTTTTTTGTTTACCAACTCTAGATAATAGACAGTGGCATACAAAGCAAATTGTCTCACTAAATAAATATTGCTTTGTTGATGATGATGATGATGATGATAATAATAATAATAATAATAATAATAGTTATTATTATTATTATAATTTATAATTACTATTATTATTTCTGAAAACATATTGTGTTATTATTGTTATTATTTATTATAACTGAACAAATGGTAACTGAACCAATAAATTTAATATATAAATATTATTTAATACATTACATAATATATAATATTAAATATTTAAAATTATTATTTACGATATTGTGTGTAATATGTGTCTATATAAAAATGTTAATAAAATTTTTAAACATCTCTAGGCCGCACCCATATCCTGAATTTAAAAAATTTCCTGTATCCCTATAATTTTATATTTATTAAAAAATATGTCTATGATACTTAGGATAATATAAGACATATATACATTATATTATTTAGATAAAACTATATAATTATTCATATATTGATATTTATATCTATTGAAGTTACTTTTCTAAAACTTTTAGTAGAAAAAGGTTATAAAACATAAAAATAGTAAAACACACCATAAAAAATTAAAAAATAGATATTGTATAATCGATACCCGTGCAGGCACGGGTTATTACACTAGTTTAAGTGTAAAAATCACTTTAAAGTTCCTCCACATGGGCGAACAACATTTCAATTTGTTCTCACGTCCTTTTATTAGCTAGACATTGGGCACTAAAAGTTAAACATACTACCTTTGATCCTTATTATAAGAGAATTTTTAGAGTATTTTTTGGTTCTAATTATAAGAAAAGTGAACTTATATCAAGATGTATTAATTTCTAAAATACTTTTTATACCACTATTTTAATGAGACATGTATATTTACTAGAAGTTTACATTTTTCCTATACACCCAATTATTAGGGATATATTTGGAATGAGAGTTCAATTTTATAATATTAAATAGGCTTCCTTAGTTTTTGTAATTTCTTCTTATATTAAGTACCAGAAATATAATCTAATCGAGTGACTTAGCATCTTTGCAATATCAGAGATCTAAAATGAATAAAGGATTTTTTTTCTTTTGATAAATATATGTATCTTCCCAAATAAGATGATAACTCATTCAAGGAATCACTCATTCATTAAATGGTCAATAAGCATACTAAGTATTTTGAATTTAAATACTCACAGTCTTTCAAATTTATATAGAAAAATTCAACATTAGCATTAGTTTTGAACCAAAAACTAGCCATGACATGTAAGTCTTGTTGGTACTCTGGAGTTGAGTTTAGGATTTATCCATCTTCATAGTCTTTTTTTATTAACAAGCTTCCATTGGTACATGCTTGCTTGATGGCAATGTCAACAAATTTATTATGTTATTGTTTTACATCTGTCATGATACAACATGATTAAAATTTACAATTTTAATATTGTTTAACTGCTTAACTTTTCTTTTGCAAAAACTAACTTGGCCCTATATATTTTTGTCTATCAAGAGTGATGAGTGCAAATATACTCTATAAGAATATTTGGCATTTCTTAGGGCCAAAAGCCCTCGATTTTTTGCAAATTTTTGTAGGCCGGCTGTTTTCGAGGGGTTTGGCCCTAGGAACAACCCAATTTTTTTTTTAAAAGCAGGATGGTAGCTTTTTGACTTGAATTTTTCGAGGGTTTTTTTTAAAAAGCCCTAGGAATTTCTGATATGAGTTTTTTCCTACTACTTAGGCCCTATGTAATTTCTTGGGAGGCCCAAGGTATTTTTTGTAGGAAATAGTAGACATTAATTCTTGTAGTGATACACTTTAATACTCGTATATCTTGTAATAGGATGAGTGTAATTTCCTCTGAATAAAAAGGTTAAAAGAGTAGCAAAGGTCGATCCAATTAGTAAGGATACGATTCATATCCCATTGATGTGAGGACATCGTTAGTGGGTAACTTGTAAATACCTTTATAAGCATTTTTTGAGTTGTGATGCCTATCCTAACACGTGTGAGTCTCCAGAACACAACTCACTTAAACTTTCTTCTAAAAAAATGGGTTAAGGGATGATACAATATAGAGTAAAAAAAGCGGAAGATATTATAAAGAGGGCCATGTCTAATATGCACCACCTTATGGGGCCTCACATTTTCTGCACATTTCAACTATTCGATCATGCATTCCTATAGGATCCGATGGTGGACTGTCCACAGTGGATCTGACCCCTTCATTATTCTCCTCTCTCTCGAAGCTTCTCACCTCGAGCATGCAACAACAACAACAGGTGGACGACAGTAGCGGAAGGCTCAAGAATGGCACCGTCCAACCTCCCTCTCCACAAAAACCACAACGCTGGGAGAGACACTCCGGACTTCGTTATGAGCGCAATGACTTTGGCAGTGGAAAATAGGTAGAGAACCACCCCTCTTACTCTCCCTCTTTTAGATCTCGTTTACCTTATATTTTCTTCAATCAAAAGATCATTTTCGTCGTGGATTTGTCTTCTCAATCATCAATCGACCAAAATCGCCAGCGAAACGACACACTATTGGTCGTCTTTGTAGAAGCATATATGAAGTAGAGCGAAACAAAGACGAGGCGTTGTAGAGCAGGGGAAATTGGGGGCGTTATAGAGTCGAGAAAGTTAGGGTTGGCGGTGTTGGCTTTATTGGTCAGCGTCACCCTTAGGATTCGATGGACTTAATATCCTAACTCATAATGCCTATAATGGGCGCAACCCCTTAAGCTTGATGCGGTTCTGAGTATCCTTAAGGAAATAAAGTTGCGCCCTTGCTAATAGCTATAACTTTTGACCTAGTGGTAAGCGCTTGATTCTACAAGTGGTATCAGAGCAAGGTCATTGGTTCGAATCCTCCGGGTGACACTGGGGGGAGATTGTTGGCTTTATTGGTCAGCGTCACCCTTAGGATTCGATGGGCTTAACATCCCAACCCATGACACCTACAATGGGCGCAGCCCCTTAAGCTTGATGCGGTTCTGAGTATCCTTAAGGAAATAAAGTTGCGCCCTTGCTAATAGCTATAGTTTTTGGCCTAGTGGTAAGCGCTTGATCCTACAGGTGGGTCGATGATTTTTGGGAGGGTGATGGAGGAATTTGGGATTGTGGGTCACCCCTCCTAGCAGTGAACCACCGTGTTGTGGTCATCACCTCTGTCGTCCTCCTTCGTGTTTGTCTTTGCGAGCACCACCATCTCGAGCTCTTTTGCTCTTAGATCGACCATTGTTTCATGTTCTCTCCTCCACAGCACCACCTCCAAGCGCTCAAGCTCGTCGTGTAGGCCACAACCCCTCTGGATTGGTGCGACTCTTATTAGAGCAACAACACACACCACTAAATGTGGGAAAGAGAGGTCAGTTTCTAGCATAGTTGTTAAAACCGGACCGGACCGGCTGGTCCGACCGGTTGAACCGGGAACCGGACCCCTGTCCGGTCCGATTGAACCTGAAAACCTGACTGCACAAGAATCGGCCTAAAAACCGGAAAACCAATAAAAAACCGGTCAAAACCGGGAACCGGCCGGTTCTAAAAAAATTTAATTTTTTATTTTTAAAAAAAATAGTAAATGACATTATTTTTGACACATAAGAGATTTTTATCCATTTTTTTCATGTCGATGGATTAAATTAAATATTATAATAAAATTTAAAATTAATTTATATATTAATATTATTATGAGAGTACTTACATTACAGTATTTGTGATTATTGAATATTAGAATGTTATTATAACACATTTGTTTTAGTTTAATATGTAATTTTTACATGTTATATGTTGACTTATAATATTTTAAGCGGAGTTTAATTTTTTTTATGTTGTGATGTTATGAATATTTTTTTTTGATAAGCTGATGTTATGAATATTATGTTATTTTTTGTTTATTAGTGCTTTATATGTTATATTAAAAATTTTAAAAATATAATTTAATTCATTTCCGGTCCGACCCCGGTTCGACTCCGGTTCGACCCCGGTCCGACCTTTGAACCTTGAACCAGTACCGACACCGGTTCAGTATTCGGTCCGGTTTTGATAACCTTAGTTTCTAGTGTGGAGGGTACAACTTAAGATTCTATGGGACTGCAACTGTGACCATAGATAATTGTGAGGCACCGTGCACCACCTGTTAAAGTGGTGCATATTAGACTTGACGCGTAAAGAGTCGATGTCCAAAAATATCTCCAAAATGATCCAATCTATCCCTTCTTCTTTTTTGGTAAAAAGTCGTTCTGAAATTTCAACGACACTAAAAACAAACAAAAACCAACTTATATCAAAGACCGTTCATGCTCCATTCCACTACGTGTTCCACAGTAAACTACGGCCGAGATCATCTTAAATCTACACAGAAAAACGTCGGCAAATAGTAGTATCTGCAGCCGCCGCAGCGCATGTTAGTCAACTGTTCCATAAACTGCGCGGCGTTGCTTCCATGCGCTGGCATTTCAGCAGACACGTCACGCGCTTAATCCACCGCGTAAAACCCACCGCTTCCTCCTTCTCCCACGAAGTTCAAACAAGTCCTCGTTGGACTTCGCTTAAACAAACGTCGAGCATTGATGATTGATCACAAGTGGAAGAGACTTGGAAAACTTCAAAGCAAAGCAAAACAAAGCCTTACCCATTTTTCTTTCTGTAGAATTTTCCACTCCCCAATCTTCAAAATCTGATCTTTTTTCCACGGTGCTGATATTTCACTTTCTGGGCATTTTTTTTTGTGTGCAATGGAATCGAAAAACCCTACAAGGTTTACGCTTGGGAAGCAGTCATCGCTGGCTCCAGAACGCTCTAGTGAAGAAACAGAGCTGCAAAACGATGGGGATGCTATTGATCCGGGAGTGAGGTTGATGTATTCAGCCAACGAAGGTGATGTGGATGGGATGCGTGAGGTGTTGGAATCGGGTGTGAGTGCCAATTTCAGGGATATTGATGGCCGCACTGCTCTTCATGTTGCTGCGTGTCAGGGCTTCACTCATGTGGTTGCTTTGTTGCTCGAGAAAGGTGCTGATGTTGATCCTAAAGATCGATGGGGGAGCACGGTGATTACTGTCTTCTTTCCTCCTTTACTCTTTTTTTCAACCCTGATTTGGTTTAGTAGCCTAATTGGTTGGGGTTTTGATACTTGACCCTGTTTGTGTTGTTATTACCAATTAACATTGGCATAGATTTCATTTGCTTTGCAAAGGTCTAAATCTGGCTTCAGCCTTCAGGGCAGTTTTGTGCTGCCTGACTAGTCACATGCTTGGTCTTGTAGTATGGATTCATCCTTTACATTGTAATGCCTGAATAAGTTACATGTAGATTGAACTAGAGGCATTTATGCACAAATCTTATTTATAGGGGGGAGGTTGACTAATTGTTTAGGTTTGATTTCCTTAGAAAAAGTTGAAGTTAAATGATTAGTTGTTTATGCTCACCGACTTCTCGTTATTTGCTTTGAACTTAAAGTGGAGCAGGTGGTGTGCACTAAGCATTTGTTTGGCAGTGTGGTTTCATTTGGTTCTCAAAAACAGATGCTTCTGTTGCACATTGGCTAAGCATTTCTCAGCTTAAAATATTTGTATGACGGGAGTATAAACATCAAGATGGTATAATTAATGTGAAACTGAGAAAATATGATTGATCTAGTGCTGCAAATCATAGTGGGTTTCTTTCTGTTTGAAATATTAATGATGATGTTCCCTTATCTTAGCTTTATTGCCAAGGAAATGATGAGCATATCCAGGCTGTATCACATTTCTACTGAAATTTTTTATAGTCTTATCTTTGTGCTTCCTCCTTTTTCTCTCTGTAACTATGGTTGAAGTTATGAGGTTTTAGATAAAGAGAGAAGAGAAGGGATAAGGACTTTGAATTATGAATATGGTCTGATACTCTGATATGATTTATGATTGTATTATGATTTGATATAAAAGACTAGACACTAACCCTTATTTATACTAATACAAGATATCAAATCCTAAATAGGGCAATAAATCATGATACAAATATGGAATACGGAAACTAATCTTAAGAGAAGTCCAAGATATTCTAAGATAAGAAACTAATCCTATGAGATAATCTAAGACATTATATGAAAATATCAAGATATTATAAGATATTTTCATATTTTTTAACAACTATTATGGAGTCTTCTCTATGGGCTCATTTGAAAATAAATTACTGCTTATATATATATATATATATATATATGATTACTGGACTGATTATTAATCTCATCTCTCAAACAGCCCCTTGCAGATGCCATATATTATAAAAAATTTGACGTGATCAAACTATTGGAGAAGCATGGAGCGAAGCCTCTGGTGTGTGTGAATTGAGGATTGTTGCACTTATTTGTCTTGGCATATCTGTTTTATCTTTTGAATTCTGCTAATGAGTGCCAATATATGTGAATATACCATTTCAGATGGCCCCTATGCATGTTAATCACGCACGTGAAGTCCCAGAATATGAAATCAATCCTAAAGAACTTGATTTTACTAACAGTGTGGAGATAACAAAGGTAAACACATCGTTTGGATTTGTTATTTTTCTTTTTGACAGTCAATTTAGTCTGTCTTCAGATTATTTTATAATCGCATCTCTTTTATTGATCACCATTTGGATTTATAAACAAACTTTTGGATTTGTGTTTTTTTTTTCCGGTTCAATTATGATACTATTTTCTAGATGATTTTTGTATGTTTTCTTAATAGCTGTAAGTTCTTCTGTACATAATGAATATTTATGATAAATTTGTTTATGGCCATGTCATGGGAACATAATTGTTGGGAAACTGTGGGTAATTCCTCTTTCCTAAGGAATTTGACTGCTGTTGGGTATCTGGATCAAGCTTACAAATTCACTTTAAAGAATTTTTTGGTGTACATAATTACTTATGTGCATCAATCAATCTTCCATTGCATGCACGTGATTCTTGCATCTTATAATCTTGCCTTAATTGATTGGCAGGGGACTTTCTGTAGTGCATTGTGGCGTGGGACAGAGGTTGCGGTGAAAAAGCTTGGGGAGGATGTGATTAGTAATGAGGAGAAAGTGTATAAACCTTGTGCAAAGAATGTTTTAGTTCTTTCATATACTTTCATGATAATTAATATACTTGGCTTTTAACAGGAAGGCTTTCAGCGACGAGCTTGCTCTGTTCCAGAAGATTCGGCATCCAAATGTAGTCCAATTTCTGGGTGCTGTGACACAGAGTAGTCCAATGATGATTGTGATAGAATATCTTCCCAAGGTTTTGTCCTATAATCACAAGGGACATGATTTCTTGGTGTTTATTGGGATGTTAGTTTTATGAAGTTTAACAGTAATGTGTAGAAAATGTTCTTTTCTGGATCTTATTTCCCAATGTTGTGCAGGGAGATCTTCGTGATTTCTTGAATAGAAAAGGAGCTTTGAAACCAAGTACAGCTGTGAGATTTGCACTTGATATTGCTAGGTATTTGACACTCTCATGCCTTGATTTTATTTTGGTTATTATGTTTGCAACATTCAGTCTTGAAGTCAGCTTTCTTTTTTCTCAGACGGGAATTTTGTGTCTGATTTTTTATTGGTGCTTGTAAGCTGTTATTATTAGTTATTATATGGAGTAACGAGCATAGAAACTTTAGGATATTTTCACACTAATATTCCTCAGTATTTTATGCTCATAGATTATTTATCTACTGATTTCTTTCTCTTTTATATTTGCATGAGGACTGAGATTGGATGAAAGTATCTAATTTTGAATTATGATTTATGGGAATGCAATGAGGCACGGAATATATACATAACATGAATGTTAGAATTGTTAAGAAAATACTGATGAAATGTAAGTGTGCCATTTTTTCAATATTTGCTATATCTTTCATTCTATGATACTTCTTATTTAGGATGACAAACTGATAGGTTGGGTTGGGTTTGAGTCGGATTATAATGGAAAGGTTTAAGTGTTGATAGCTACCTATTTATCTATCAATCACACGTTTAAAAATTTCAAAGGGTTATAATAATTACTTCTAACTGTCTATGCTGTTCTTCTTGTGCAAAACCGTACATCGCCCGTCCCAAGCTTTGACAAATGAGGAAGGTTATGTTTGGCAATCAGCAGCCAATGTGAATTTTTTAATCTTTTATCACATGGATCAAAGATACATCTTCACTAAGTTGAATATGGCTTGACCGTTGTATAAATGAATAATGATTACCCTTGATCCATTTGATAGGATGAGACCCGACTTGCCTATTTTATATCGTGTCAAGGGACAAACATTGATTCACAGTTCAAAGTTGGCTCCAGTTTTGTCATGGTATTATTCTATTGGCATTTGAAGATCATAGAGCATGAAAATGTCTCCTGATTAGAGGATGGGCACTTTTACTGTTGATACTATTAGGATTTTGGGCCTAACTCATTCTAACCGGCTTGTAAGGTGAGATGTGTCATTTACTCATAATCTCGTTTGAGGCCTTATCTTTAGTCTATATGGGACTTGGGTTTTTTCCCAATACACCCCCTCACGCCCATCACTATAGGGCTTGGTGCGTGTAGATAATGCGGTGGGTAGCCCAGTGGATCTAGGATAGGCTCTGATATTATATTAGGATTTTGGGCCTAACTCATCCTTACAAACTGGCTTGTAAGGTGAGAGGTGTCATTTACTTATAACTCTTTTGAGGCCTTGCCTCTAGTCTATGTGGGACTTGGGTTCGATGTGGATCGAACTCAGCTTTTGGATGTTGTTGTGAACTAGAGAGAGAGACGATAGAAACAAATGAAAAGAAAGAACTTTTATTGAATGAATCATTGAAGATAGGGGAAAGATCTATTCTTCAAGGTTTTCCCCTTCTACAACTACAAAGGGTTACTCCTTTCTCAAACTCTCAATTGTACAAAATGCCCCCCCCCCCCTCTATTCTTATTTCTACTATTTATGCTATTTATGCAAAATATCCTTTCTAACTAAATAACTTCCTTAACTGTTCTCTAACTCTCCCTATATCCTTACAATACCACCCCCTTTATTGCAACCTCATCTTCAAGGTTGAAAGTGGTCCGCTTTCCAAAATCTGCCAGCACAGTGCCTCTGTACATCCCTTGCTCATCTTCTACCAAAATACTTCTCAACTCAAGCTCTTGTCTCAACTCTAGTATTCAGCTGATCAATTGAATGGGTTAGAATATCATCGTCAAGCTTTCTTCAATTCAGCCCTCCATACCTTGACACAGGGAACCATCATCCAATGAGTTTGATGAAAGACTGAGTGGAAGAGATAACTGATAAAGCAGAAAGTGTGTTTTGGAGAGTAGAAAAGCTTCAGATTCCTTGCCCTTGTGTTGCCAATAAAGGAGACATAGAGAGCGTTTTAGAAACTAGAAAGTGATAGAAACTGAGGAAAAATAAAAATGATGTAAGAAGCTAAAAGTTAATAATTTTTTTAATTACATAGTTAATTAGATAAATAGATGTTCATAGGTCGATTGATTGAAATCCATGTTTAGTTGGGCTACGTAATGAATAAGGATTCATTCCATTTGTTCGGTAACTTAAGTGGGTGGATATGGGTGGACCAAATAGGGTTGGATCTAGGCAGGCAAACTGTTGTCAGCCCTACATTTTATATCTCCCACAAAGAGAAGCAGGTTACTGATTTGATGAAAAAGTATAGTATTGAAAGACGCCTTATCCAAATATAATTCTTGAACAAGCTTCCTATCTGAAATATTGCTGATTGCATGTCATGAGGAGTGTGTCATGGCTTTAACATTTCTCACGGGTTCATACTTTATGGAGAAAAATCTATATTACCTTTAATACACACAAATGCTCAAAATTCATTTATGTGAATTATGTTTAGATGAGACATCTTCTGGGTTCTGAATAATGACGTCTCTACTGCTATGTTTGAATTTTTGTCTGTTAAAGTGTTACTTAATGCCATTTTTTTATTTGAAATTATGCAGGGGAGTGGGTTATTTGCATGAAAATAAACCATCACCTATAATTCACCGTGATCTCGAGCCTTCGTAAGTTTCTTTGTTGAATTATTGTTTTTCCTCTGTTCTTTTTTGTGAAGTTCGTATGGCTGGTTTAATAGTCTGATGTATTCTACACTTTTTATCGATGTTGCTTATGAGTAAGCTAACAGTAATATATTGCGGGATGATTCCGGGCACCTAAAAGTTGCAGACTTTGGGGTTAGCAAGTTGCTAGCAGTTAAAGAAGACAGGCCTCTAACATGCCAAGATACTTCTTGTGGGTGCAGCTTTTCTTCAGAACTTCATTAATGCACACTTGAAATATCTAAATATTTGGAATACTATATTTTCTTATTCATAGGACATAGAGAATATTGTGATATTTTTCATGCAGTGGACTTTGACACACTGCTTCATGAAATAATTTTCTGAAACTTTGGAAATTTGTTATTTTTGTTAATAGGCCGCTATATGGCTCCTGAGGTTTTTAAACAAGAATATGACACCAAAGTGGATGTGTTCTCATTTGCGCTAATTCTACAAGAGGTAATTAATTTTAATGCTTCATCTTCAAAATGGATGGCTAGTAAAAGCTATGCATTATACAGATAATTGTTTATTATTATTATTATTATTATTATTATTGTGGGCAGTTGCTTAATATGGTTTATTCTGTGTGTTAAGTAACCCCCTTACTTATTTAGGGAGTTAGTTAGAGAGTGGGAGCTGATAGGTTACAAATAGAGGAAGAGAATGTAACCGAGGGGGGTTAGTTGATTAGTGAATTTTGGGTGGGAGAAAATAGGCTCTCAAATTCTGGGAATTTTGTGTACATATTAAAACTCCTCTCTTGGATCCTACTGATCCTGGGGGAGGAGAAGGTTATTCTATAGAGGCTTCTCTGTTCTTCTTTCTGTTTACATACTATTGTGATGCAGTACCTATCAATGAGTTGTTAAAATATCTAGAAAATATCTCAATATAATTTTTGTTTAGTGGAATAAATAGTATCTCAGATGATCTCTTAGGGGTGATTTCCAAGTTTAATCATATTTCATGATTTGTTCCTTCTTTCACTAAAGAAAGATTAAGAGCTATGAAGCACGGACTCCGACACGGACACCGGACACGACACGGACACGCGGACACCGCTCATGTCGAAAACATAGGACACTGACACCGCTATATATATATATATATATATAATTATTAATATATTTATTAATATATTAATATATCAAATGAAATATGAGCATTATTTATAAAAAATTTAAATTGATAATAAAAAATTATATATTATCTACAAATATAAAGAAATAAATTACCAACTAAAAACTACTACACCCATAAATAAACTAAGCAAGAAATATATTACATTATATTAAAAATTACTACATCTTCACGTGTTCATTATTTCAACAGCTCCTCCTATTTCTTCCTTTTCAATGAAAAACAAATTTAGAATGGTATAGAATGCACAACTGTCATCAATTAAAAAAATAATGAAATGTGTTCAAAATGCATCACAGTCCCAGCAGCGAGTTCAATGAAAATGTTCAACAGAGAAACACAGAAACACAAAAAAATAATAACAGAGCAAAATGAGCAAGACGTCGGCAAACGAAGATGAACAACGAGGCAACGCACGCAGAGTTAAGTACCTCGCAGTGAACACCAACAAGAGGCAACGACGAACAATGATACCAACGAACGGCGGTGCGGTCAGTGAACGGCGCTGCGGTGCGCGAACGAACTGCAGGTGCGGTGCGGTGCAGTGCGCGAATGGTGGTGCGGTGCACGAACAGAGCATCTTGAAGGAGGAGGAGAAGAAAATGAGAAGACGTTAATGGAAAAGCAAGGTTGGAGGAAACTGAGAAGACAAAGGAAAGATGCGCTGTTTTTTTTCTCCTTGTGTGCGTGAGAAGGGTTGCACGGAAAACCTATTTTTTAATAAATTTGAAAGTTTCTGTCTTTCAATTTTTTTTTCCTTCAGGTTCCCGTGTCCCGCTTCGGGTGTCCCTTCGCGTGTCTGATATCGCAAGCGGTGTCCCGCGCGGTGTCGCTTCGCGTGTCCAACATTTTTTTCATTTTTTTTAACAGGACACCCCCAATAGGTGTCGGACACGTGTCGTACGGGTGTCGATGTCCGACACGTGTCCGACGCTGCGACACGCCGGAGAACACCAGTGTCCGTGCTTCATAGATTAAGAGTCAAATAGTAATATAAACAAGGGCTTAATGCTTTTTTTTATCATATCCTTCACTTTTTTATCATATCAATATAATTTTATTATTCAAAGTTTTCCTTTCTTCTCACTTTCTCCTTCCCTACCCAGAACCCTATAATTTAAACATGGTCTTACAGTGGTACCATCCTCCATGACATGTCGTGTCACCATTTGGCAGTCAAGTTCCCTAAATTTTGTAACTCTTTAGTGATGATGATGCTATCTCTGATTTTTTTTTTCTTTCCGTTGGCAGTGCACAAATTCCAACTATTAAAACCCTAGATCAACATTAGGTTAGGAGTACTCTCCACTTTCTCTTTTGTGACTGTTGGTGTCATATTTACCAATGTCTAATCATATTTTTACCTCACTATTATCCCCATCAGCTCCAACATGTCCAAATTGCCCAGGTCCTGAAGTTGCATTGCTGCCAGAGCTTCAACTTTTTGCCACACTGCACCGAATCTGAACAGTTTAGCTTATCAAATGTGAAAGTGTGTGAAGTCCTCTTTTTGACCGCTGTCTCCTCCACTCACCTCTCTGTCACGAGTCTGATGATATCTAGCCTCTGTCATCTTAGGTCTGGCTGCTGGCCTGCTGCCCCTTCAGTGTGTTTGGCTGCGTTTTGGGTCTAATCATCTCCTGATTTGTCATTCAAGGGCTGAGATTGGCAGATTATTGTGGATTTGCTTAGCCTGTGATTGGTTGGTGTGATTTTGTGGAGAGAGAGGGACGTGCGAGAGAGTTTGGTGAGAAATGGCCAATTTCCATCGATTGGTGCGAAGCAAAAAAAGAGGCGATAGAGTTAAAAAGCGAATCCGTACAAACTTTTTTTTTTCTTCGTCCAGGTGCGAAGAAAAGACGAGAGAGAGCACATTTTTTCTGCTGTTCCTATTCTGCCCTTATTTTTTTAACACATAACAAGAGAGAGCACATTTTTTAGTACAAGATATTTTTGTCCTTTCACAAGTTAAACACTTTTCTCTCTCTTCTATTTCTCTTATTCCAATCAATACCTCAAATCTACCATATTTCTCACATTTTTCTCTCTTTTCATACTCTCTCTTCACAATTTTTCTCGTGAACCAATCACACCATTAGTGTGTTTATGGAGTCTCTTCTGGATAATTTTTTAACTTAATTTCAAAGGTTGATTTGTTCAAAGGTTGATTTGTTCAACGTTGTTACAGATAGCCAAAGGCAGCAAAATCTTCATGGGTGTTTGTTTCCAATGACACAACGCAGAAGAAGCCTAAGAAAACAGCATATTGCTTCATTTATGATTTGTGATAGATAAACCAATTTTTCTTAATGTTTATCCATTTTATTGTCTCGTGTCAATATGCTGCATGAAACCTTTCTTGACTAAATGTTGAATTAACCTTAAAAAGTAGTATTAGTACCATCTTCGTAGGTAACATTTAAAACACACTTTATTCCATGCAAATCTGTTATGCAAAAATTTTAAATCTTTTTTAATTTGATAAGTTGGTTCTCTTCTTTCCTATCAAATTCCAATCATTTCAACAATAAAATGGCATGCATTTCTGTTATTGATTCCGTGACTACATTTATTGGTGATATGAAATTATTGTAGCTTTCCTGTGAATGGTACAAACTGCAATCCTAACTTAATGTAATCATTACTGATGTTTCTTATATGCTCCACTTTAGATGATAGAAGGCTGCCCTCCTTTTTCTGCGAAGCGTGATGATGAGGTTACTAAGGTATATGCTGCAAAAGAGCGGCCGCCCTTCCTAGCCCCAGCCAAGCGTTATTCTCATGGACTTCGAGAGTAAGTATTCTATGTTTTTCAGTTGATATTTCCTGTTTCTTGAGAATAGGTTCAGGATCTTTAACTATTTCTTCATCTAAACTTATAAAGCAATATTTTGCTAATAAGTTTTTAAATAAATATTTTTTTCACATCTGATTTGAAAAAATAACTATGTTCATGTCTGTAAATCTTTTCTCATTTTACAAAGCAAGTCATGCTAATAAGTTAAGTGAATGTGGTTAGTAGGCCATAGCATGTGTGACTTGTATATTACTATTTTGTCTGTTTCATAGTATGTTTTGTCCACTTCTTGTCTGAGTGTGAAATTACAACACTAAACTTATGATTTAACATAACTTCTATGCCAAATTTTACTTTTTCTTATATGATAATGAGTTGTTGCATAATTTACATTTTGCTTATCTTTCTAATAATATCTGCTTATAGATTGATTGAAGAGTGCTGGAATGAGAATCCAGCAAAGAGGCCAACATTCAGGCAAATAATACCAAGGCTGGAGTCCATCTACAATACGATTGGTCAAAAAAGACGTTGGAAGGTTATTATCTCTCTCACATGCCCCCCTCCCTCCCCTGATCCAGATATTTGTGTTTGCATATCAACAACATATGCGGTTAAAAAACCGCATACTGCCATGTGTTCCATTTTGTTTTATTTGAAATTTTCATTAGAGCAATTTGAAAATAATATGCTTTATAACAGAGGGAATTGTAGAAAGAATATATACAACAAAGTTATCCACTTGCACCCAGTTAAATGATTTTACTAATTCTATGGTGGGTCCATACTTCATAGTCCACTGGCTGAATTCGATGTTGGTTGTGTTGAAAAATAATAGCTAGCAGTTTAAATTTTTTCTAGCATGAAAAAAAAAAAAAAAGTTGCACTGTATTACATTTATATAAACAAATTTTGCTGATTACAGAACATGTGGAGGAATTGTAACATGGACACTAGTTGCTTCTTGTTCCTTCTAACATCTACAGGTTAGACCAATGAAGTGCTTCCTGAATCTAGAAGCCTTGTTGAAGAGGGACCGTTCAAATGTAAACAGCCGGGGCAGTTCATCGCGCTCCACTGCCAGCCGTACATGAAGGCGGAAAGTTGGTGTGATTCTGTAACTTAAATATTGGCGTATAGATAAGGATATCAAGCAAATTTGACTTGTTGATTTGGAGCATTGCACCGTTTTCTCGTGTGTATTCCCAGGTTCATGATTGTGATTTTGGCTTCCAAGATTCTGGCCATAGAATTGCTTGTAACAAAAGCACATATGCTAGGAATTTGCTCTGTGTCATGTACATTATGTATGTATAATGCAGCAAGACATTTTTTGTGTAAACATTATGGCAATAGGACTTTGCACTAGATTTTTATTCCAAGAACTTCAACAAATAAATCGAAATTGGACATTTGACGAATGTATAAACATTAATATTGAGCAATAAAATTAAGATGATTAGTACATTATAGATTATTTGGGTATGCGGTTATGGAGAGAGAAAAAATAGCAGCACTACTAAGGCCAGAGAGATTTGGATCCACTGCATTTAGAAAATCTGAAGTCAAGATTGGACGGCTTATGATATGTCGATTAAAATTTATTTTTTAAAATTGATATTTCAATCTTGATAGAATGGTTTGGATTTATGTCATTTAAATTTTCATTTATGTGATTTTTATTAACATAGGGTGGCCATTAAGTTGGATAAGGAAACATGAACTGTGGAATGTCGGAGACATCATTCACAGCTATGCGTGAACAGTTAAAGAGCCGTTCTAGAAATATAACTTAATTTGAACTCATTACTAGTTATAAGGGTTACTATTAAAACTTTTACATTTTGTCAAAAGAAAAAAAAAAGATCTTTTACATAAAAAAATGGGCAATTTTTGGGACAATAATTGGACAATGGTTAATGATGTGTTAAACATTGTTAATGGGTAGAGGAGTTCACGAATCAGTTTGAATTGATTTTGAGTCAAAAAATAAGGATAAGTTGCAGTTCGATTTGTATTGGATTGATTTCAATATTAAATCCAAACCAATCCAATCTGATTAAAAGCGGCTCGATTGGATTGGATGCTTTGGTGCAAGGCTCACATACAAGTCATAAAGAAATTGAAAAAGTGGCACTTGCTAGGGTTTGTGGCACCTGTTAGGGTTTTCGTTGGTGCTGCCGCCAGTTTGGTCTTAATGTTTGCTAGGTTCTGGTCTGGCATTGGTCCTAATGTTTGCTAGGCTCTGATTAGGCATACAACTACGTCGTTTTTTAATCCTCTGATCTTCGTCTGGCATTGTTTCTACAATGAACTCACCATTGGACCAAAGCGGCTCGGTTGCAATCGAGGTACTAGTTTCTCTTACTTTGGCAGTGTTACCTTTTGCTCTTCTCCCACTCCTTCAATGATCCTCCCACCTCCCTTCTTTGTCTCATGAATTGAACATTATCCCCCTGTGCGCTTTTCACCCTGACCCTTTCCCACACCTTCAAAAGTTCTAAAATTTTACACTGGTATAATTTAATCTCCCTTTACGTGTATTTGGGAATTTTTTTGTGCACGCGTGCACGTGCATGAATATTGGGCGGAGAAGAATTTTATATTACCCATGTTTATAGATTTTTGTAGGTAATTATATGTTTTTAGATCTATATCGATTTAATGAGTAATTACTAATTAAGGATAATTTATACTCCATTTGTCCCATAATATAAGAACTTTTTGATAAATTTGCTTGTCCCGTTTTATAAAACCTCATTCAAGTTTTCTGTTACATTAATTATTTTGTTACAAAAATACTTTTAATTACTTTATCATCTCTCTTTTTTGAGGATTGGGGAAAATGTAAGGTGACCATTCTTAATACAAATTAATTAGATGAATAATTAATTAGGTAGAAAGAGTGAAATAATAAATCTCAATAATTTTAAGGGTAATTTTGGGAAAAAAATATAAATTGTTACTCCCTGTGTCCCACACTTTGGTTGTTTAAGGTTTCGACACACAACTTAATAAATAATCAATTGAGATAAATTTAGACTAAAATACCTCAATAAAGATACCACTTTTCATTGTAAAATTTATTGAGAAATACTAATACTCTACTATAGCTACCTAGTAAAAATAAAATACAATTAATATATAATCTTTATCTAAAGGTATAATGGGAAAAGAATGTTTAATTATACCTTGAATTTTAAAACAATCAAAATTTTGGAACAACAATCAAAAGCTAAAACACCCAAAATTTTGAGACGGAGGGAGTAACAATTTTAATGCCATTAACTAGATTAATCAGATTTATGCACATAAAAGTTGAATTAATGTAATACTCCATCTGTTCTATTTTGTTTGACGTTTTAGCCAAAAAAATTATCACATTTTAATTGTTATTTTACAATATCAATGAAAAATTAAATATTTTTTTTTCTTATTATACCTTTGACCATTAATATGAGAGATAAAAAATATATTAGAGATAAAGAACTTAATTAATATGAGAGATAAAAAGTAAATTAAGAATATAATATTTATTTTATAAAATCTAAAATATTAATTGTATTTCTTAATTCTTGTGTGAAATCTTAAACGTGAAACAAAATATATGGTTATTTTTGTGACATGGAGTATTAGTCATGTGATTCATTTATTTTGTGCCCTATTAAAAATTTTTGTTGTTTTATTTTTACGAAATTTGTATTTTGTAAACCTTGAAAAGTGAAACGGGAAAGGGATGAATGGAGGGGAAACTGACGAGTTATATGACGTCAACCACAACAACGAATTAAATGTGACTAAGAGCATCTGGTCACGTGTATTTAAAGATAATTATTCTATTGAATAGGTTTTTGGAAACATATTCAATTTTACTCCTAATTTTATTGTTGAATTGAAAGTTTTCGGAAAATACATCTGTACCATAAAATTTTAATATACTCACCATAAACATGTGGCCAGTCAGGTTTTTTGGCGTAGATTAGTCACCGGCGAAGCCGGTAGATATTGCGCACTAATCACATGGTAACCAAAAAAAAAAACCTCGCCGTAAACCAGAAATTTTCCAAATGAACAGTTACAAAATGTGCTTACATATGTACTATGTATTTTATATAAAGCACTTAAATTAAGACTAGTACAACCAAAAACAAGACGAGGAGAGAAACTATAATTGATCGTATAGTTATGTATAGTTATCAGCCAGACGAGGCCAGGATCGGTTGAATAAGAATCGGACGCAATGCAGTCCGATCGAACCTATTAACCGCTTAGGAAGAAAACCGGCTAGAGAACTGAAAAACCGGACTAAAACCGGTATAACCGGCCAAAACCGACTGTCCAGCGGTTTTAGGCGGTTCAAGGAAAAAAAGCAATTTTAAATTTTTTTTAATAAAAAAATCAAAACGACGTCGTTTTGGCTCCTCAAACTTTTAAGGGTCCACATTTTAATAATACAGGTTACAAAACAACTGAGTTTTGAAGTTTATTTGAGTTTTCAACTTTTCAAAACAGTGTCTTTTCTTCTTCCCCATGTCTCTGTGCTCTGTTTGCAACTCGTGAGTGCTTCTTCCATCCCATCGGTGCCAAGATGTCAATGAATCCTCAAGTAAGCCATTGAAACTAGTTTATGGTGTCTGTGTTTCAGCTGTGTACTTTGTAATTTTTTTTTTCAGCTTCGTTTGCAATTCGTTCGTCCCCCCCACATTTTTGGTACAATTCGTACCCCTTTATTCAACTTCCTAAAAAACTAAAAATAGAAAGAAACTGATTTAGGGAAAAAATAAATTGATGCTTCAGTGTGAGATTTGTGTCATTTATTGTGAAATAAACCGATTTAATGGAGAGAGAGGGGGAAGAGAAAGAGAGCGAAGGATGAGGAAGAAGCAGCTAGGAGCATGGAAAGTTGGAAACTGAGAAATGCAGCAAGTAAGGTAGTTGTGGCTTGATTTGATGCCTACCCAAAAAACCTCTATGCACTTTCTCCCATCCAAAAAATAAAAGGAAAGAACCCGAAAAAAGAAACAAAAGAAAAAATTGACAGTGGTTGCTTTATATATTATATTAAAATTTAAAAAAATTATATTTAATTATTATCGGTTCAACCCCGGTTCAACCCCAATCCGACCTTTAAACCTTGAACTAGTGCCTATACCGATTCAGTGTCGGCTGTAACATTCAATATCACATGTACCAAAAAAAAAAAAATTCAATATCACAGTATTTCTACCAGCATTGTGCTAGTATTTTACAAAAGGATGGAAAAAAAAGAGATTTCTTAATGTTTCAAAAAAAAAGAAAAGAGATTTCTTAAACTACTAGAATTTGCCTATTAAATGATGATGATATACTTGCTCCACTTTATAATTAAATGATAGATTTTGTCACCGCTGGCATAACTTAATAGGAAATATTTGCATCACATTTAGCAGGATTCTTGTTTTCCCCTTATGGAACAAGACCTTAAAATTACTGTATGAAGCAAATTTAAGAAGTTGTCTTTAGGGCACGTGCAGGTTCAAATCAAAAAGATTAATTCGTGCGTATAGCTGAAAGGTGGTTTAATTTAAAGTCTAAACTTAAAATAGCCAATCCAAATTGCAGGTGTGCTGACCTATTTTGTGAAGAGATAACAAATTTTTTTTTTCCCCATATGATCTCACCGTTTGTGGAAGCAGCCTTTCCCCATTTGGACAGTTTCAAATGTACAAGCAAATTTGTTGCCTTTACCTTTTCCCCGTTTGGGTACAAACCGTGTGCCGTAAGGCAAAGGGCTCAGAATTTTTAATACAAAAGATATATAGAGTTTGTGAACACTATAATATCTATATAGCACACACTAGCTAGTTGCCCACTTTTAGCATAATGAAGAATCTAGTAACATGAATTTGCCAATTAGTGGGCAACAATATGAACCATGGACTTTATCTCAACCACATTATTTTGAGAAAGGTTAGCACGTAAAATGTACCTATGTAAGTTTCACTTCAACTACAGTGTTTCAGGCTTCAGCCACTAATTTGACATATAGTGGTGACTTTCTAGTCTTTGTACGGAACATTAATTTAAGGTCTTCTTTGCCGCAATTGATGAAGATAATGCAAATCCAATAGGTTGCTTAACATGGAAATTAAATTAAACTCTTGGCATATATAACTATGCTGCTTTACTTTATATATGTTGTACGTCCTCCTCCTGCAAATTGGGGTTGAAATCGGACTAATGTCATGAATCATATCTCCAATTTCTGTCGTATCATATGTAATTGTCAGTTTCTTGTCAAACATGAATTCGGTTGTTAGTTATATTGTGGTGGGAATGCTGCAACTACTAAGAACAAACAACAAAAATTAATAAGTTCAAATAATATAAGATGCCGTAAAATAAAGAATAAAAAAGAAGATGAATGATCATTGCGCAAGACTCCAAGGCATGTATGAAACACTAAGCTTTAGGTTCGATTCGCCCCCACCAATCCCTTTAAATTGAATGCAATAAGGTAACCAGCGAATCCCCTTCAGGATACAATGGAGTTCCTTGATATGGTTTGCACACCCACACCAAGCGTATCGTCAATGATATTTTACAGAACAATAGTTTCCTAACTTCAATTTGCGCATAAAAGAAGAAAGGAAATGATTTGGAATATATGAAATAGTGATGATTTTCTTGGTCATTTGTGCATGTAGGATTGTTCTATTTATAGAGCAACTCATAACCCTTGATAAGAAGAAGCAATTCTTCACAAAGTGTTGCATTCTTTCATGAATTGATTCAAATAAAAGATGTATTCATTCATGAATAAACACATTCAATCATGAAACAACACACTTATTAATTTGAATATCAACTCCATGAAAAGACACAATCTTTAGAACAAAAACTGAATTCCATTATTTTGGAAATCTCTCACATCGGTTTCCCTCTCGCATTTTCATCAATCAAGCTAAAGAGATCATAACCGTAAATTGAAGTGTTTTTTTGACAAAACCATAAATTGATGTTGGTGTATACAAATTTTGACCACTTAATTACTATCAGAGTTTATACTATATTTTATCAATTTGTCAAAAAAAAAAAACTATTATACTTTATCAAGTCTCTAAGAACGAGCTAGTAACATTTACATAAAGGTTGGTGATAATAACGGATTTTAATTTTTTTAATTAAGATCGTTTCATAAGATACAGATTACACTGATAAATAATTACCGTAAATATTATTAAAGAGGCTTTATAAACTTAAAAAATAATATAGAGTTCAAATACAGATCGCGAACGCCTACAGTAATTTTATACACAGTTTCACTCAGTTACACCAAACCGTATGCGGTAGTGATAATGCTAACCGCATGCAGTAGTTTTATCACACACAAATGCGCCAACTGCGTCATAAATTTGCTGCAGCGAATCCAATTCCATTAAAATATAGTGGTAGATTAAAAGGCGCCTCCAAGTTTAAACAACAGCATTTTTAGACAATTTTAAAGTATCTTTAATTACACTTTTTAAAAACAGTTTTATATTTTTAAAAATTTAACAATAACAGAATTTGTTCTTTTTTTATTTTTAAAAAATGTATCATAATATGTCACTCGGTAAACTGATTTTTGTTCATTTGCTCCTCTTATATTTATTCTATTGTTTAAGTGACTTCTGTTAAGCTGTCAAAAAAGTGACTTCTGTTAACAAAAATATATATTGTTCATGTATTCTTTTTTTCCTTTGATAACAAAAAATATACGCAATTAATATGTAAAAATTTCTGTAGTTCTTTTCATTTATTAAGCAACAGGTACCTCCCACATATAATTAGCGTAAAAAAATATCTTTCTTGACGAAAAAAGCAATTTACAAATTGTTAATGCACAAAATGGCAGGGCTCTCCTTCTCCTCGGAGCATCGTCCCCTCTCCTTTGGTACGGCTGGGAGGTACCTGTAAAAGGCACTCCGATGCCTAAGTCAGATAGGGCTTATGGGGAAGAGAATGTGAGCTTAAGTGTTTAAGGTTTCAGAGTGTGTAGAGAGTATGCAAACCTGGGGGGTCAAGCCCCCTTTATATAGTGGAGTCTCGCACAAGGATGATAACTAACGATCCGAATCCTGCGCGTGGTAACTCCTCCCCCAAGCTTCAGGGGTCAGCTCACCCATTCCTAATATCTCGCACCTGCCAGGTTTATCACGTACTGGCAACGTGCTCCTCAATCTTCGAAGTGGTAACGGCTCCAGGCGTCGTCTCCGGGCGCATCCTCTTCCAGAAGGTTCGAGAGCCACCGGTCGGCTCGCCCTGACCTGCTCGGTGCTAACCCCGGGACGACTATACCTGGAGGACAGGTTTGGCTTGTCCCAGGTCGGACGTAGCTCGTCCAAGGTCGGAGCCGGTCGGATAAAGGCCGGATTGGCTTGGTTTGGTGGGTAGACGGGAGCTCGGCTCGGAGACCGGTCCGTAACACAAATTATGGTCAATCAGTTGTTTTTTTATCGGCAAATGTTAGTAATTGTTTGTAATTATTAGATTAGTGGCTTGAAATGGGTTTGAACCCACACATCTTATGTCTCCCAACTCCTACACCCTTTCCTCCAATCCAAGCCAACCACCTTATGACTCCCATGGTCTATCCGTTCTTAAAATCGGACCGGCGATTGAACTAGACAAGACACCAGTTCAAGATTTAAGGGTCTGACTCGGGTTAAACTGGGGTCAGACCGAAAATGAATTAAATAATATTTTTAATATATATATGTATATCAAGTAATAATAAACAAAAATAACATGTCCATGGGGTGCCAGAGTGGTAAGAGCTTGGCCTTGTAACCTCAAGGGACATGGTTCAAATCCCTTAGGGGACAGTTGTAACATGGCCATTAGTGCCACTGAAATAATAATATATCCCCTTCTCCTACCCCTTTAAAAAAACAAAAATAACATAATATTCATAACATTACAGTATTAAAACTTAAACTCCACTTAAAATGTTATACATGCAAAATTACATATTAAACCAACACAAATATGTCATAATAATATTCTAATATTAAATAATCGCAAATACTGCAACATAAGTACTCTGATAATAATATTAATGGACAAATTTATTTTAATTTTTTTTTATATTATTTGATTTAATCCATCAATGTTCTAAAAAAATGGATAAAAAAATCTCATGTGATAAAAACAATGTTATTTACTATTTTTTTTTTAAAAATGGATTTTGATCCAACCGCTGGTTTCCAGTTTTTACTCGGTTTTTCAGTCTGGTTCCTGGTTTTTGCCCGATTTTTTGGTTCGATCTCCGGTTTTCATGCAAAGCGGTTTTCAGGTTCATTTAGACCGGATAGGGGTCCGGTTCCCGGTTCAACCGGTCGGACCGCCTGATCCGAATAAACAACTTAATTAAGCGCTTATAGATAAATATTTATCATATAAGTACTTATGTATAAGTTATTTCTATAATAAAAAAGAAAATATATTCAAACTGTTTTCATATAAGTTATAAGCTATTTTTATAAAATATCCTAAAGAACTTATCGAAATAAGCAGAAAACAACTTATGAACATGTCATGAGTTGTTTTCATAAGCTCTCTCAAAGATGATGATAAATGTTTATACTAGTAGATAAACTCAAATAAACTGTTTATAAGCCAATCCAAATATATTTTTTTCTGTCAAAAAATATCTTCTAAGAGATGGGCATAATCTGAAATAAAATTATTCACATACTTGCATATTTTCCATGATACATGGATTTTGTTTTTAATCTGATCATAAGTGTTACTAATATATGTCAGTCACAAATATAATAATAACTTAATATCTTAGATATTAAGGGGTTTAGGCCTAGCTGCATCCACATACATTATTGCTGCGATTTCTTGTGATTCTTCACGCGGGGATGTGACGGGCAGTGTTATGTTTTGCACTTGGATCCAACTACCTATTAAAATTAAAATGTTCATAATAAGATTGTCCTATTGGGGTATTTGGGTTGGGGGGTGGGACTGGGAGTGGGGGAACTTTGTCTCTGAAATAAACCATCATGCTTGGCATCACTAGGCAATGGAAAACGGGAACTTTGGAAAATATTATTATTTTTTATGCTTTCTTGGTTAAGATTCAAATTAACGTGCCCTGTGACATAATGATTAAATTTGTGTCAGCAAGAAATAGACCCTGTTGATTATTTCCAATTTTCTTCCTTTCCCAGGTTGAAGTTTCAACAACATAACATAGGATTTTATTTGGGGTGGGACTGAGGTTGGCTGTTCCTACTAAGGTGATTCATTCTACAAGGAAAAAAAAAATGGTTAAATAGGTACCAACTTCCAACTGCTTTGTGCTTTTTCCAAAGACATCATCTTCCTGTAGAATATGAAAAAAGAATCATCATATCATATAAGTAACAAAAATTATATTCAGCTCCATGTGACTGCCACCCAGTCTAAGAGGGAAAAGGAAGGGTAAAACATGAGAATGGTTTTCAGAATGAGTGGAACCTTTAGCAAAAAGGTACACTTCAAAAATCCCAAATACAAAAGAGCAATCAAAGCATTGGTCATGCTCCTGCCTTTTAAAATTTTAATTAATCAGGGTAAGGTAAATTCATTGATGCTAGCTCATACTCAATTTTATATAACTTGTAGTAAACTTCTTCTGTTAAAGCTTGGCACCACTTTGGAAACTTTATACAGAAGCATCATGGGTATACATCACATTACAATTTCTGGCATAAACTTTTAATCCGTAGGGTAGAGAAGTACTAATTTTTTTTCTAGTTTTGTTGATCTAATTACTAGGGAGTGGTGGCAGAGGACCCTCAATTTATCTTCTACATCTTTATGGGTCGTTGAATTTGGACCCAACAACTAAAATTTATAGGCTTAGAGAAAAAGCCTATAAGGTAACAAAGAAACAAGAGGGAGAAAATGGAGAACAGATTTTTACTGTAATTGGGAATTACAAGCATCTACAAATTACCATTGTGGGTTCTTCTCTTTAGCTAAAGGAAGGGTTGGGACCAACATCAGTCACCAGAAAGTAGAGAGAGAGATGAGAGCAGAAAGATGTTACCTAATATAGTTTGAGTATTTTTGTTGATCTTCAATATTCTTAAGCTTTGGTAGTAAAAAAGTGCTATTGACTTTTAAGGAGGGCCATGGACATTAATGCTTGCTTTTGGTTAGGAGTAGTATGTATTTCATGACATTCCTATGAAGTTGTTGCCCAAATTAATTAGTCTAGCGCCGATTAAGAGTGAGTGAGACCTAAAACAAATTTTGAAAGAAATATTTTTGCTTTAAGTGAATGAGCTTTATATATGTTGAACATTTTTTGGGCATGAGAGGCATTTCTTTTTATTTTTAATTTTAAAAAGCTAATCGTTAATACTAAGTAATTTTTTAGGCCTAAAGCCATTGTCTCATTTGCCTAGGCTTAGGGCCGGCTTTGAATTAATCCTTTGGATTAGTCAGTTTAGTTCATAAAATTATCCGGTAGAGACTAATATGATCGAATATTTTCAATTTCAAAAACCGTTTCGAAATTTTGTTAATTTTAGAAATCAAATTGTCTGATCCTTATATTTTTAGGGACTAAACTGGAGATCCAGATTACATGCACTCATTTGTTCTTATCTATCTCTTTACAAGTATTTTTTTTCTCATATTTTTTTGGACAAAACAATGTAAGAGTTGGGAGTAGGTGTGAAACAAATCAAAGGGTTTGGAGTAGGTGTGAAACAAATCAAATCGTTGCTGTTTTGTTGAATGGTGATTCACTACAAAACTTCCATATTAATGTGTCTTCTCCTCATTATATCACTTTTTATTCTCATGTTCTCACACGATGCCTCCTCCAATTCCTTATCTCTCCTCTAAGGCTATATTCGGTAAAAATAGCGGATATCGGATAAACCGGGTGAAAATAGATAAACTAACAGATGAACTTATAACGGATAACTGATAGCGAATAAACTAGCAGATTGAATTTAAAATATTTGGTAAAATTAATTATTGAACTTACTGATAAATACAAATGACATAAAAGGAGATTTTAATAAATGAGAGAGAGACGATAAGAGTTAATAATTTTTTACTTCATTTAATAGAGGATAAACAAGGAATTTAACTAAAATAATAAGGGTAAAAACGAGAGAAAAAATGATATGCTATAAGCTATAAGCTCAAATGTCACTTCAAGTAGTATTTGGAAAAATATTATAAGCTAGTAGTTACTAAACATTTGCTACGAACTTATCCACTGTAATCTATCTACTAACTAGCGATTTGATCTTAACAAACTGAGGCTAAATCCACCCACCGCCTCCATCAATTCCCACAACTCATGACATTAAAACCTTAATTCATAACTCCTACTCCCTCTATTCCTATTTATAAGAGATAAATCATTTTTTTGGTTCATTGAATAACTAATATATTTGGTCTATTTGACATTAAAACCTTTATGGCTTCATGCTTTAGTTTCCAAATTATACTTGCAGCAATGAGAGGGAGTCGATGTTGTTGACAACTTTCTGTATCATCATAGTTTGACAAGTTATTAATTAATCAACGGATGATACTTTCATATTACAGTGCATGTCTGGTAGCAAACTCATTTTAAAAAATTATTTTTGACTCAATTAATTTATTTTTATTTTTATACTCAGTCATTTTTTTTTCAGTCAATTTTTTTTAATAAGCATATGAAAGTAACATTAAAAAGGAGTATAACCCATTTACAAAATATTCCTAATCAGGTCAAAATCAGCAAGAGACACATAGCTTTGAAGTAACCCCATTGAGTTAACGCACCAATCCGAAAGCTGAAAATTAACTCCTCCAACCATAGCTTTGAACGAACCCCACAATCGAACTTTATTACTATCCATAATGATAAGCTGAAGCATATCAAAGTTTTCACTTTTCATTATGGAAGATAATCATAATCATATATATTCCTTATCCACCATAGGGACCACACATTTGCATGCCAAAAAATATTTCCAGAGGCTCTGTGGGGCAAGACCAAAAAGTTAGTTTACAGTGAATAGCAAATTAGTCATTTTCAAAAATATTTTAGTTATTATTAAGATTAATTTGACTCATATTTAAAATTTTTAAAAACAAAATTGATAATAGTATTTTTTTTATTTTTTAGAGACTAAATAAACTAAATTGCGTTCCGTGATTTTAATTGGGAACTAATTTGAGTATTTCCTTTAAACATCGATAATTAATTAAGAAGATGAAAAGACAGATTATGGATAATAGAATGTGAGAGATTCAACCACAACATGACGCCAGTGATAAAATGTTGACGTGACAAGATATTATTAATCGAGCTATTATAACTGGCGCTTCAAATTAATTTTTGTGCGGGTACAATGGCGCTTCAATTTTTGATAAATAATTGGTAAAATTCTTTAATTTATTTTTAGTTTTCGAACCAGTTCTTTATTTTTTTTATTTAAATAGGTTTTTATATTTTATAATATTTTTGAATCAATTCTTTATCTTTTTTTTTCCTTTCGAATATGTCCTTTAGGTTTGAAAAACATGTCCTTCAAGTTTTTAGTATATTTTAAAAAGGTCCTCTAATGAATAGACACGTAGACATGTTTTTCAAACTTAAATGACCTATTTGGAAAACAAGAAAGATAAAGGATTGATTTGAAAATATTTTAAAACATAAATGACCTATTCGGGAAAAAAAGATAAATGCCTGATTCGAAAACCGAAAATAAGTTAAAGGACCTACAAAACAATTTTGACTAAATTATAAATGCACTAGTTACTCTAATAAGTCATAGCGGTCATAGTAACACGATTGAAGGGTTACTACTTTTTTTTTTTTCCCACCTGTTAACATACCCAATATTTTATTGTAATTGTTTTATAATTTAGTGCTGAGTCAGCAACTACAGTTAGCTCATAGTTTTCAGTTTGTTAGTTTGTTAGTTAGTCACAAATTGACAGTTAGTTACAACTGGAGTTAGTTAGATACAGCTAGATTAGTTTATATATATATATATATATATATATATATATATATATTCATCTTTCACAGTTAATCAAATTGAGAAATTCATTTCAATTGAATTATGTTTCTAACATAGTATCAGTTGATTAGAGCAATTTCTCTCTGCTTCGTTTCTCCGCAGAGCCTTCTGTATTCTTCTTTCTCTGTGCGTTCTTCTTTACGCAGAATTTCATTCTTTCTCCTTCGATTGTTGTGATTCTTTTATGGCATCTTCTTCCGCAAGCTCTGATTACGTTTTCGTCGCAGCAACTAGCACTTTTACTTTGCAAGATACATCGAATCCCTATTATGTTCACCCGGACAAAAATTCGTCTCTGGTTCTTGTCACTCCGGCACTTGATGGCTCTAACTACCATGGCTGGGCACAAGCGATGACGATGGTTCTTGAAATGAAGAACAAGTTTGGTTTCGTGGACGGTACAATCACAAAACCTACTGAGGATGATCCGTTGTGCGGTGCTTGGAAACGCTGCAATACTCTTGTTTGATCTTGGATCAACCGTTCTGTTACTCCAGAAATTGCAACCAGTGTTCTCTGGTTGTCTCAAGCTTTTGAGGTATGGCAGGCTCTTCATAATCGCTTTTCTCAAGGGGATTATGTTTGCATTCTACAACTATAGAGCGATTTATATTCTATGAAACAAGGTGACCTTTCTGTTACTAGTTACTTCACCAAATTGAATATCCTTTGGGATGAACTACGCAATTTTCGTCCTCTTCCTGTTTGTGATATGTCCACCACTGGTTCTTGCAAATTGGTTAAAGCTTTGCAGAAATACCGTGATTGTGATAGTATCCTCTGTTTCTTACAAGGTCTGAATGACACATATTCACCTAATAGGTCACAAATCTTGATGCTTGATCCTCTTCCTAATTTGGATAAGGTCTTTTCCATAATTCCGCAACAAGAAAGGCATTTGTACATTGGAGTTCTTACAAATCCTGCTACACCTCAAAATCCTACTGCATTGAATGTTCACTACCAGAAAACGCGGGATTACCGACGGTCTAAAGCCGTCGGTAATCCATAAAAGCCGTCGGTAATCCAGATTTACCGACGGATAACCGACGGCGTAAAAACCGCTTGAAATCGTTGTCGCAAAGGATTACCGACGGATTGTTCTTCTGTCGGTATCTAATACCGACGTATACCGTCGGAAAATGATGGTGATTTCCGACAGCAAAGCCTTCGAAATTTACCGACGGCCATGTCGGAAAATGATGGTGATTTCCGACGGGTAAAGCCTTCGTTAAATTTCCAACGGTGTTACCCGTCGGTCAATCTGAAAAGTTTTCTGACGGCCTAGGCCGTCGGTAATCAGAATTTTTTTTTTCAGAAAAATAAATTAATAAAATATTTACTTTAATTAATTTTATTAATAAAATTAATAAAATTATTAATTAATAACCTAATTAATTTTATTCTTTAATTAATTAATTAATTAGTTAATTTAATTATTTATTTGTTTAATTAAAAATTACTTGTAATTTAATTTAATTTAATTATTAATTGATTTCCCTATATAAAAATGTGATAACGTAAACTAAAAAGCAAATTAAAAAAAGAAAACATAATAAATAAAAAAATTTGACGAATAAACATCAAGAACTCAAAATAATATCCGAAACGAAAAAAAAATGATATCCAAAAATATGAAAAAATATAAGTACAAACAGAACTAATAGTCCTGGTACTCCTGATCATGATCGAGATGCTCTACATCATCTGCATCATCGACATGACCATCAGTACGTGGAGGCGAAGGCGGAGGCGGAGTCGATGGAGTAGGCTGCTGACGAGCTAGCATCTGGTACATCTGCTCCTGGCGCTGCAGCACCTGACTCAAAACCTCCTGCTGCTGGGCCACGGTGCGCTTCAACTCGGCTATCTCCTGGTCATCCGCGGCAGAGCGACTCGGCGCGACTACTACTTGACGACGCCTCCAACGTGTAGGCGGCAGCGCCTTTGTAGTTCTTTGGTAAGGTCGCCAGCACCATATAGGCGACCCTTCTTCTTTCCGCCAACCACTTCCGCCCAAACCCTCAGCGATGTAGATAGATCGTCAGGGCTCTGAGATGGAGAACATGATGAGCTCTGAGATCTAAGCTGAGACATCCTCGCCTCAAACTCCTCCTGTTAAACAAACAAATAAGTCAAGTATTTTTTTTAACAAAACAATATAAACATTATTAAAAAAATATTTATTATATTTTATAATTACCTGAGTCCGCCTCGAACGCTCATCAACGAAATCACTAGTACTCCTCTTCATATGAGTTGCAAGATGGAGCTCGTGCAACTGAACTTCTCTCCCCAACCTCTTCGACTGTGATTGTATTAATAAAAAAACTTAAATAAAGAATAATAATAATAATAATTTTATAACACGTACAAGTCTAACTGCGTGCTGCGCCTGACTGACACTGCCTCCAGTGTGCAAGCTGCCACCCTTCTCAGAGGCCCTATTCTTCTTGGCCTTCGCGCTGGTCGCCTGGAACTCAGGGGTGTTCCAGTGCGCTACCAGCTGCTGCCAGACCTCATCCCCTATCCAACTGGGCTGGCGATCCCTGATGCGGGCATCTCAAAGCATGTCAGAAAGGCGGTGGGAGGCCTTCATATGAAAATTCTTCTCCATCAGCTCCTCATCTTTTTCCTCCCAAGCAACCCTCGTGTGTATCAATATAAGACATTATTAAACATAATTGAAATTTACGAAAATAAAATAATATGCAATAAAATAAAAATTGCAGCTTACTCTGAAAGAATTAAACATATGGTCCCGCTCAAAATCCTTCAGCGTCCTCCAGGTGGGCCAAAACTCCTGGTAATTCTCCTCAATTGTTCTTTGTGATAGCTAACGCACTGGCTTTGAGGAAGAAACCTGAACAATAAAAACATGTTAAATAAAAATATATATATATACATGTAAATTATTAATAACTCGAAAAAATTGCAAATACTTACCCTTTACCGGATGGCACGATAACAACTCGGCCATCATACAAAGATCTCAAGAGTCTCGTGCTCTGCCCTCCCCTTCTCAAGAACCTCCTCTGCTGAACCTCCTGCTCCTCCCCGCCCCGCCCAACATCGGTGTGATCATTTGTATGGCCCGTGACTATAATCATGGTCGGATCGATGAGCATCGGCCACCGGATCGTGCACAACATGGGAACTCGAGCGCCATGTGGTCAGCTGGAACCCCGAGTGGGGATCATGTCAATGTGAGGCAAAGGTGCCGAACGTGTGCCCAGTCTGTGTGGCTGGTGTCGAATGTGCCCGAGTCTGTAGGTGGTGCGTAAGGTTGTCTAGGTGCAGGAGGTGTATCAGTGTCTCGGCGTAGATGTACTAGGGCGACGTGTAGATGACAACGTCGAAAACCCGATGAGGTCACGCCTAATGATGGTCGGCCTCGACGACGAGGGGGTCGAGGCGATGCCCTTCCCTTCCATTTACCACCACTGGGTGATGCAGGAAGTCGGCTCCTGAACCTCCCGATGCCATATATATCTATAGAGCAATTGAATAATACTTGATCATGAAATATTATATTTAAACATAACAATATTACAAATGAATTCCATAAAAATAAACAAGTTATGAAAATAACTGACAAATTAAAATATATTGTTACACATTAATTTCTCAAATTGTAAAAAGTTAAACAATTTTAATCTGCCCATGAGAGAGTTTCATGAAAGGAAAAACATTCTTTATATCAAATATCTCCCTTAGACACAAATTCTCATTCAAAGTACAAGTGCAAAACCTCCAACTTTTAGTGGCCACGGCCTACCCCTAGATGCACAAAAAGGAATTGAGAACAAAATGAAATGTGCTAAGACGATTTGCCCATGTAAAAGAACTTTAAAGGAATCAAGTTTACGATGACAAAAAGCATTCTAGCAAAGATGAAATCAGTGACAAAACCAAGTAATTTAATATCACAAGACATGAATTTGGAAACAAGAAGAGAATCAAGAATCACTCTTTCCACCAAGAATGTACAACAGCCAGAGGATTCATTTTACAGCAATCAATCACTAGTGTGAAATATACCTAAAAAATACTTATAACGCCGGTTTTATCCAATCAAATTGTCATTGTCTCAATCTTATAACAATAAAATAATCTTATAACATACATCATTTCAAAATTCTCTCTGTGGAGAGAACTATGAAGGAAATCAAATAAATATGTCGGTGTGGGGGTCTCTCAGCCGACCCTTTTCCACCCAATGAGTAAACCGATATTTCGTTAGAGTGCATACCTCAAAAAAAGCTTCTCCTCAAATGTCAACTTCGAACTGGTAGTCACGAGACAAACCTAGCTTACTGCAATGGAGAACTTGCTCGAACACCTGTTTTGAACATAATCCCCAAAATCAAACTTACAAAGAACATAATACACTTGACTTTGGATGATCAACCAACACAAAATTGATGGAAGTATATAACTTTTATAATATTCGTTTAAAGTACAGCTAAAATAATAATCACACATTAGACATTCATTCAACCTGACTAAACTAATCACACAAGTTACTTTTGTATTTTAAATTTTAAAGTTTTAATTAAATGAGACTCGTGGTTAAATACTAGCCCCTAGTTCTAAAGAAACTATGCCAGAGAAGATGCCAAAAGGAAAAGCTCAATTCCGTAACTTCACAAACAAAGAAACATAAATAAATACATAATGAAATCTAAACTACTATAGAAAGGGATTCCTCATTTGTAAGCTGAATTTGGTCTTGAAACACACTATTAAAAGAATTTGATGCTCATACTTCATATATGGGAGTTATGGTCGGGGAAAAGTATTTCATGTTGTAGCTTGCTAACATAGTTTGCAGATGTGGTGAAGCTCTTATTGGGCCATAGCAATGTCTTTCCAGATTACATCTCTAGTCAAAGTACAAAATATTTATGAACAGAATGCTCATTGCAAGGTTAAGACCTCAAAATGGAAACGTTTCTAGTCTCCATTTATACACTGGGCATTCTTATAGCAGAAAATGATGGGCCAATAAATTTACACCAAGATACAATAGTGATTTGTTTCTTTATTTATTTATTCAACACAATTTCAAAACTAAATATTATGTCACATACACTTCTCATGTTCATAATTATGCTTAAATGCACCACAATTAATCTATCATGCATGCAATATATTAAAAGTGAAGCTAACATCAAGTATAGATCTCAAAACATTTTAACACTCATCATGAGAGAATTAAAAAATATTTTAGAAACTGATGCACATACATTATTTCATTTTAATACACGGTTGCTATGGAGGCAAAGAAAGAAAGCACCTGATGGCACATATATAAAATAATAATGCAATAATTGGACAACAAACAACTAAAAGAATGCCTCAATAAATGTTTCCAGCGAGAACAAGAAACATGGTCCCCAAAAAAGAGTAAGACAACAATAGGTCAAAAGGATGACGAATAAACACTACAAATGGCTAATCCAGTGTGCTAGACTTTCCTATTGCATAGCATGATGTGTGTCAACAAGACAGTGAAATGCCCGAATGCCAAAATTCAAAAACAAGACAGTGAAATGCCAAATGAACAAACCGAGGGGCACAAAGGAACCAACCTAAAAAATGCCTCAGATTACAAATCAGATTCAGAAGGGTGTCGTGATATGGAATCTGGAGAGGAGAGCCTGAGAGATGAGATTTTTGAATTAGGGTTTTAGAGGGAAATTAGGGGAAATTAAACTAGGTAGCAGAATGAAATTAAACCAGTGAGACTCACCAATATATAGGCAGGCCGCGTCGGAATGTGTGATGGTGTGTTGCTGAAGGTGTGGCGGTGGTGATCTCCAAGTGTGGTGCACCGCTACTCGTTCGGAATCTCGCACCCAGAGCAAAACAATCGTTTGGCAACGACTTTCCTGTGCAGAGACGACGGAGACGAAGAAAAGGGGTCGTGGGCGTCGCCGAAGAAGAAGAAAGGGTGGGGGGGTCGTGGGTCGTGGGGCGTCGCCGGAGAAGAAGAAAGGGTGGAAATGGATTCGGAGAAAAAGAAGAGAAAAGAAGAAGAAGAAAAGGAAATTGGGGGGAAGGGTCGGGTTATACAATTAAACGATGCATACCGACGGCCATTTTAATTATACCGACGGTTTGAGGCCGTCGATGGCGAGGTTACCGACAGTCATTTTTACATACCGACGAGCTATACCGTCGCTACAATCTGCCCGTTGTCGTCTCACCATTACCGACGGACAAAGCCGTCGAAAACCGATGATCTTTACCGATGGGGAGGATTTTACCGACGGTTTTACCCGTCGATGTTGAAAACTGGGAGGGAAAATAAAAAGTGGGGACATTCGGCGCTGGCTGGCATTTACCGACGGCTTTAGCCGTCGGAAAACGCGAGTTTTTTTCCGACGGGTAATACCCGTCGGTAAAAGCCGTCGGTACCTGCGCTTTTTCTTGTAGTGGTTCAATCCTCTTTTGCTACACAAGGCGATGGTAGTGGATCTTTTAAGAACAATTTCTCCAAACAAGGTCATTCTCGTTTATGTACACATTGTGGCCGGACCAACCACACAATTGACACTTGTTTTGTTAAGCATGGCTTCCCTCTTGGTTGGAAGTCCAAGAAATCTGCAAATTGTGTTAATGCTGAATCCACTGAATCCGAAAAAGCTTTAGGTTTTATGGATGTGCTTGCTAGTCTAAGCAAGGAACAAATTGGCAGCTTGATTGCTCTTTTACCTAATGCCAAACCTAAGCCACTGCTGAAAGCTCCTCCAACTTGTTTAGTTCTCATCAAATTTCAACTCAGCCTCCTTCAGGTAAGGCTTATTGGATTCTTGATTCCGGTGCTACAAATCATTTTGTTGGATCCTTAGATTTTTTCTCTTCCTATAGACCTATTAAACCAATTTTAGTTTCTTTGCCTAATGGTAAGTCTGCACTTGTTTTGCATAAAGGCACCATCACATTATCTAATTCTTTAATCCTCTATGATGTTCTATATGTTGAACATTTCTCTGTTAATATCATTTCAGTTGCAAAGCTTACCAAAACACTTTCTTGTCGGGCTGTTTTCACTCACAATTTGTGCTTTATGCAGCTGATTATTGGCCAGAAGATGATTGGTACCACTAAAGAATTTCAAGGACTTTACTATTTGATAGTTCCTGAGGATTATGTTTCTGGTTCGGTTTCTCAGTTACATTATGTAAACAGTCTTTCAACTAGTATTTCTTGTCAAAATGTATGGCACTATAGGCTAGGTCATCCTTCCACATGGTGTTATCAAACTATTCAAAAATCTCATTGTAAAATTCCCACTTTTGTGAATAAACCTTGTGATACTTGTCACTTGTCTAAACAAAAACATTTATATTTCAATTCTAGTACAACTATCATTGATTCTGTTTTTGATTTAATACATGTTGATATTTGGGGCCCATATGCCATTCCTTCTATACAAGGTTACAAATATTTTTTTTAACCATTGTTGATGACAAATCCAAATATACATGACTTAAACTCATGAAAACCAAAGCTAAAACTAGACAGCTTCTTGTGGATTTTATTGCTTTAATTCAAACTCAATTTCACAAGGTTGTTAAAATTGTTAGAAGTGACAATGGCCTTGAATTTGACATGCCTTCATTTTACTCTTCAAAAGGAATTATACATCAAAAGTCTTGTTTTGAAACACCTCAACAAAATGGGGTGGTTGAGCAAAAGCATCAACACATTCTTAACATTGCAAGATCTTTGATGTTCCAATCCCATTTGCCTCTTCCTTTTTGGTCATTTTCTGTGAGTCATGCTATACACATTCATAATATGCTACCATCTCAGAATTTATACTTTCTTTCTCCTCATTACCTTCTCTTTAACATTGAGCCTGATTTTAATTCCTTAAGAGTCTTTGGAGCACTTTGTTTTGCTTCTACTTTGCAGGCACATAAAACTAAATTTCAGCCAAGAGCTAAGAAATGCATTCTTCTTGGTCATCCTCCTGGTACTAAAGGTTATCTCTTGTTTGACTTACATACTAGAGAGCTTTTTGTCTTTAGACATGTTATTTTCTATGAGAAATTTTCCCTTATCATAAAGAGTCAACTTCTCCTATAGCTGCAAGTTCTTTGTTCAATATTCCCCTTTTTGCTGCTATAGCTTCTTCTGATTTGTCAATTCCTCAAATTAATAGAGCTGAATCAGGTAATGATGTACACCTTTCTTTTGTTACTGAACCAGAATCAGTTCCTGCTTCTGCATCTAGTGCTGAGTCAGTTTCTTTTTCCAATTCTTCTGCATCTGTGCCTGCATCTAAATCAGTTTCTGCATCAATTCCTGCATCAATTTTTGATTCTGATTCTGTGTCTGCACCAATTATTCTGATCCTGTTCGAACATCAAACATAATTAGAAATCCTCCTTCTTATCTCAAGGACTACAAATGTAATATGCTTAATTCTATCAGTAGTGCAACTCATTCTTCAGGTACAGCTCACCCTCTTTCTAATTTTACTTCCCTATCACATACCTCTCCTTCTCATGCAACATACCTTTTATCTTTATCCACCATCCCTGAACCTAGAACATATAATCAAGCTGTCTAGCATTTGTGTTGAAGGGATGCTATGGATCAAGAAATTGCAGCCTTAGAAAATAATAAAAGATGGACTCTCACTGAATTACCTCATGGTAAGAAACCAATTGGTTGCAAATGGGTTTACAAAGTTAAACGCAAATCTGATGGTAGTATAGAGAGGTACAAGGCACGGCTGGTTGCCAAAGGTTATACTCAACTTGAAGGTGTGGATTATAGTGAAACCTTCTCTCCCATTGTCAAACTAACTACTGTGCGGTTAGTACTTGCTTTTGCAGCAGCCAAGCATTGGTTTTTACATCAATTGGATGTAAACAAAGCTTTCTTACATGGTGATTTGTTGGAAGAGGTTTACATGAAGGTACCTTCTGGTTTTAATACTCCCAAATCCGGTTTGGTTTGCAAGTTGCAGAAGTCCCTTTATGGGTTGAAGCAAGCAAGTAGGCAATGGAACTCAAAAATCACTGCAACCCTCATTTCTTTGGGATACAAGCAGTCACCTTCTGATCATTCTATGTTTGTAAAATTTCAGCAATCTCTAATTACTATTTTGCTAGTCTATGTAGATGATATTATCTTGACTGGTAATAACCTTGCTGAAATTAATTCTGTAAAGATGTTTCTTGATCAGCAATTTAGGATCAAAGATTTAGGTCCTCTCAAAATTTTTCTTGGCCTTGAAGTGGCACGATCAAAGCCTGGCATCATCTTGTCGAAAAGAAAATATGCCTTGGAACTATTGGATAATGCAGACCTGCTGGGTTGTAAACCAGTTTCGGTTCCCATGATTCCCAATTCTGCACTGCACACTGATTCTACCTCCTTGCTCAGTGATCCTACTAGCTATCGCAGACATATTGGGCGCCTTACATATCTCACAAACACTAGACCTGATTTGTGTTTTGTTGTACGCAAGCTGAGTCAGCATTTAGCCACTTCTTATCTCCCATTTTGATGCTGCTCTCCATATTTTAAAGTACATCAAAGGCTGTCCGGGGAAGGGCTTGTTTTTCTCATCTAACAGTGATTTAAAGCTACGAGCATATAGTGACTCCCATTGGGCTGCTTGTCCGACAACCCGAAAATCCATCACAGGCTTCTCTGTTTTCCTTGGCTCCTCTCTTGTTTCATGGAAATCAAAGAAGCAACAGACCGTATCTCACTCATCTTCAGAGGCCGAGTATAGGGCCCTTGCTAATACTGCTTGTGAAATTCAATGGTTGATATATTTACTCACTGATTTGCATCACTCTCCTTCACTGCCCATTTATTTGTATTGTGATAATCAGTCCGCAATCAAGATAGCTCAAAATCCGACATTTCATGAGCGGATAAACACTACCACAGAAAACGAAATAGCCAACGCTTATTTTTTGCCTTCGCTAGCGCTTAAAAGCACTGCCTAATCGACCGCTAGTGATATGTGTTTCGAAAAGACAGTGTTTTGGGAAGCGCTAGCAATTTTGAGAATAGACAGTACTTCCTTGAGAAAGCGCTATTGAAAGTAGTACTTTCAATAGTGCTTCCTTGAGGAAGCGCTATCTATTCTCAAAAATTCTGAGAATAGACAACGCTTCCTCAAGGAAGCACTATTAAAAGTAGCTTTCAATATATAGCCCTTCCTCAAGGAAGCACCATCTATTTCCTTTTTTTTTTATATAAAAAAATATTAATTTTTCACATTTCCTCTTTCATTCACCCTTCAAAAAAATGTTTTTAGTATTAAAAAAATCAATAATTTAAATGTTAGACTTAATATTGGAAACACAACAAATAAGTAACGAAAATTCAAGAACAAGGTAACTGAGCCAATCACATAACCATGATACACAAACGAAAACTGATATAATTTAAATCCAATACATAATGTAATCTAATAACAATTATCAGCAACAAGCTGCGTCCAATGGATGAACCAGAATATACATATTAACAGCCAAAGTGGATTGAAACAAATAGTGGAAAAGCATAATAAAGTTCTCATGATGCATCAGTGTTGTTGTCAAATGGATAAACAAGTAGTGGAAGTCACCAGGGAAACCTTTCGAGCACCACTCTCCTTACTGGATTTAAGCCACAACTGGATAAGAGGCACAAGTTGCAACACCTGAAATTAAACCAAAAGTATTAGCAAAAACCAATACTGCAAGTGCAAAGTGATTGTTTTCAATTTATAAAATCAGAATTATAATTTCACTATCAACAACTCTAACAAGACCAAATTTTGACGAAGACATGAATAGCCTTTGTCACACTTCGTTAATCATCAAGACAAATAAGGACAATTGGATGAAGGTCATTTCAACAGTTCTTTTAAGAAATTAGATCCACTGGATACTTATCGCACATGTTCTTCCCCAATTCCATCTTGAAGTAGCCATGATCACTCCACTCACTTCCCCATGAATTTTTAATGAGCCAATATGATACACCATTTTCAACTCCATACCCAACAGCAAGAACAACATGATTTACATCCTGCCAGGCAAATTCAAAATTTGTTAACTTCTTGTGAATGAGTGACTTGGGCTCTTTGCTCGTAATTTAATGTTATCATTTATCAACATGCAAAAATACATGTATTAAAGTTACAGATATCATCAATAGACAATTCATGATGCTATACCATAAATTCGATATAAACAATCGATGCATTTAATTTGTAGCTAAACATTTTGTTCTCAAAATTGCATTAAACACGAGATTGAGGAGGATCAGTAATCTGTTGCAGAATACTCACCATGGGCGTGCTGCCACAAGTTGTACTAGTGTAAATTCCTTTCTTGTATAATCTGTAGTCATCCACCACCAGAAAAAAATAAAAAAATTGAAAATCTCATATAGATGTAATTGAGGTTTGAGTGATCCAATTCCTCCATGTCTTTCCAGAGTCAACAACAATGTTACAATTATCCACATACATTAAGCATTAAACTATCTATCAAATGTTTAATTACCAAGGTGATGTTAACAGAGTTAAAGACTCGAACAACAACGTTTTCAGCTATAAATTTGCAGACACCATCTTTCCCAGTGTAGGGATATGCTTCCTCTGTCTTAAGGCCACCATTGTATTTAATGTATTTAAAGGCTTGTGATGGCAACCCACCGTTGCAGCCGAAGTTATTGAAAGCACCAGCACAATCCACTAGCTACTGCTCAGAAAGAGATATATTTTTTCCAAAGGCCTGAGCATAAGCTGATTCCAATGCACCAGTTGTGTTGCAGATGACAAATGTTACGGTTAAAATAATGCTATTAGGAGTTGTTAAAAAGAAACTAAAAAAGGCAGTTAAGAATAAAATGCTAAAAAATTGTTTATAATCAAAGGATAGGATAAGGTTTCAAGAACTCCAGAGTTCATGCTTTAAATTTTATAAACAGACAGGTATAAATAGATGGTTTATTCATTCCAAAACAATTCCTCAGAATGAAAAAGCAAGCCGAACGTCCAGCAAGATCTGCAGTGGCCTTGACCTTTAACTTCACCGACTATACCCTCTTTTCTCCAGTCTTTCTGCACACAAGAACAGAGGAGAAACAAAGCATACAAGCCTCCTTAGACCGCACTTTTTTTCCAATCAAACACACGTACACATGCACACACTATTCTGTTACATTAGATGTTCACTTACTTATTGCAATCACATTCCCAATTTCCAAAAATATGGAATAACCAACATTTAAATTGATGGTGTTTTGAACTAACCGAACGAGTATGTTATATTAAACACACGTTTAAAATCAAAAGTAAAATAGAATTTCACAATATTTAAAAGCAGCAATAGTAACAGTTATAGTTGCTATTGACTTACCTCATCAGGAAGATAAGCATCGGTGAGCTTGTGGTTACCGTTAAGAGTGGCAGAGCAATTTTGAGCAGCACCGAGTCTGTGTCTTCTGAACTCCTCCCACTCCAAATTTTTTATCAAAAGATGCACGTGTATAAATAACCAACAGCATAAATCCTAGTCCAACAGCATAAATAGAAGCAAATAGAAACGAAAATAACCAAAAGCAAAGTGGCCAAATGATGCACCTGTATTGTGGTAGGGACCTAGGGTTTTGGGGGCGTCAGAATCGCGATAGGGGGATAGAAATCACTTTGGCATAGCGGGCTGTTGAAGGATGTGGTGATGTTTCATTGATTCCCCATGGCTCTCAAGTGCACACATGGTGGTCCACGATGGTGGGCCGGTGGTGGAGGTACTCGCAGTAGCGGTGATGTTCGTCTTTCACGGAGAGGAAGAAAAGGGTTTTGAGAATGCGAAAGGATGGGAGATAGATCCCACGAGGAGAGAAGGGTTCGTGTGATGAGAGATAGAGGGAGGGATGAGAGACGCGAGAGGGAGGAACGAGAGATCTCTGCCTCCAACGCCTCCATTTTCCTCTCGCTTTCTCTCCTCTCTTCTTCCATTTGAAGCTTCAGTTCCTGCAACCCATTCTTCAACCTCTCGTTCTCTGTCTTTGTCTCTTCGGTTCTTCTTTTACGCGGAGAGACGAGGAAGAGAGAAAGATGATGCGCGACAAAGAGGGGGAAAAATTAAGGGTCAACTGATATTTAGGATTGAGACTTGAGAATAGATAGTGCTTCCTTGAGGAAGCGCTATCTATTACTTGATAATAGATAACACTTCCTTGAGAATGTGCTATCTATTAGTGCTTCCTCAAGGAAGCGCTATCTATTACCTAAGATCAATCTTTACCAGCGCTTTCTTAAGGAAGTGCTGGTGAGAGTTGACCCCCAATTTTTCAACAGCGTTTTATTGAGAAGCGCTGTTTAAAGTGACACCATTTTTTAAAGTATCTAGCGTAGTGAAAGCACACTACAAAAAAAACTGATTTTAGTGACCGATTTTTCGGTCACTAAACCTCTAAAATCGGTCGCTAATCAATTTAGCGACCGATTTAGAGACCAACAAAAATCAGGAGCTAAATCGCTAGTCGCTAAATTTAGCGACCGATTTTAGTGACCGAATTTTTTAGCGCCCAATTTAGTGACCGAATTTAGCGACCGATTTAGTGACCGAATTTAGCGACCGATTTAGAGACCGATTTAGTTATCGAATTTAGCGACCGATTTGGAGACCGAATTTAGAGACCGATTTAGCGACCGATTTTTGCAACCGATTTAGCGACCGAAAACGACAACCAGAATGATCCACATAGTTTGCTTTAGCGACCGATTTAGAGACTGAATTAGAGGCCGATTTAGCGACCGAATTTAAAAACCGCTTTAGCAACCGAAAATGACAACTTGAAGTTTGTCTTAGCGACCGATTTAACGACCAATTTCGTCAATTTTAATAAATTTTTGGACACTAATTCGGTCTCTAATATTCCTGTGGTAAAAAAAAATTATAAAAACAATACAAAAACATTTTTTTTACCTGAAAAAAAAAATCCAATACATTAAACATTTCAGCATCCATTATAAAAGACAATTGGTATTTTAAATTAAGGATATTTTAAATTAAGTCCTACATATAGTCATGTCAATGTGCAAAATAAAAAACATAGACTCGTTACAAGACTATTAGTCCTAATAAAAGACAACATCAAGAAAAAAAAGACAACATCAAAAGTTCACAATAATTTACTGTCCACCTAAATCTAATTCATGATCATCATCATCAGTTTGTCCCTCTGAATCTAACTCCTGATCATCATCGCCAGCTTGCTCTCCAGTAAATGGCATATAGATCAGAAAATCAAAAAGACAGTGCCCTGCAAGAAGAATGCATGCAGATCAGAAAATCAGAACAATAGCAAAAATTATTTTTACTCTCCATTTTTTATTCCTAGGCCATAACTCCTATAATTAACATAGTAATATGAGCACAGAAATTGAATTAAAAAATCCATCACGCAGGTTAACCGAATCATACCACAAACAACTAATGTTACCTAGAGGATATACTCATTGGTCAGTCTGGAATTTTGAACATTAAGTTTCTGCAGAATTTCAGTTAAATGAAAGTTCATTTCTGATTGTCAAAAAAAAAAAAAATCTGGTTTAGTACTTATTACAAATTACAAATAGCCACTTCCAACGCTTAAGATAAAGTACCTGTGAATCATAAGGATTATAAACAAATACATTCATGCAGTAGAGATTGAAATCCTAGATAGACATCCCAGTCATGTTGCATAAATTATATATCAAATTAAACCTCAATTTTTATCAGAAAAGTTTGTGGAAAAAGAAAGAAGTTCAGAAGTTTTTATTATATTATACATGCACTATACCACAATTATCTACTTAAAGAAAGGCAATTCAATACTTGAGCATCATTCCAATTGTCCAATACTTAGACAAAAAGTTAAACCATATATGGTCATTCATTAACTTAAACATTCAATATGAGATTACAAACTAAATCAGTTTATAAGATAGCAATAAATCAAATATTTAGTTTCAACCTTGCAAGTAGCTTATATTGACATTCTGCAGTAAAGCCTTCCCTTGATAACATGCTAGGAACTGAGACTTTCTCCATACCAAGTCCAAAAAAACCGTTGGAAGCAGCAACATCTAAGAATGATCCACTTTGAACTTGTCCACCACTGCAATATATGTATTGAATAAACAAAAGCCAGAAAGGTCAAAATCCTGCCACAAGAATGCATTTTATTCAAAAAACAAAACATGGGCAGCAAAATCCTTAATTACATTCCCTTTCATTAAAGATGTGTTTAACAATGAATCAAACCTATGCAAAAAATCTAAAACAGCAATTAATTTAATAGCAAATTTTTTCGCTATCTTCTTCATGTTAGTTTGAACAAACAATTTTCCAAAAAAGTAATAATGATTGGTAATATCATATAGCAAATTCTCATAATAACAAAATCTTGAACATGAGCAAATAAAGAGCTTGTAATAGTAAAGAGACCTGTAGAGAAACAAAAAGCTATATCTGCCATAGTGCTATTAAAAGCTTTCATATCCTATTAGTTTGAATTTCTCAAAGCAGAATTTAGCATAAAGTTGATGGAGCTTAAAGGCATTCATAAAAATAAATGATACATACTGATCCATCTGAACTAGTGTAATTTGGCGTCTCTCCGGACTGGAATTCCATATCATCCGGAATCAACTGAGGAGAAAAAACGTATGAAAAGGTACAAGTTAAAGCACTTCCAATTGCAAAGTAAATAAACTATATTAAACTATTACATCAAAGGTGGAAAATCATCCATGGCGACTTTGAACTTCATTGCATATATCATATGTGAAATTTTAAATGGTCCAAGATGTACGGTAAAATAAAGAGAGACCCTTGTGACTTAGAATTTAATGGTCTGCATGCCATCAGTCACCACAATATAAATTAACCTAGTCCCTACTAGAAAGTAGTAATCAATAAAGGCAAACAAAAATAGCTGGGGGAGACTAAACTCAAATATTGCAAATTAGCATTTTTCTTTTTATAACTTAGCAAGAAACCATTTTCATATAGACTTCCAACATAGAGGAATCACACTGGAGACAATGATCTCCAGAGTATATACTATATAATCAATATGACAAAACAAGAAGCCAATGTCTCTTCCATCCATTATCCAGAACAAGAAGTTTGGACAACATTCAATATTGAAACCAAATCAGAGTTAGGGTTCTTAAGAAAATTTAGGGAAACCAAATCTGTGTTAAAGCAAGGAGAGGAATCAACTTACCAAACAAGAAAGAAGAAGAAGAAGTCACCGCGGCCAATGACTCCGGAGCGGTGGTTGCGATTTCCGGCGCGGTGGAACTCCGGCGAAGGTGCTTCGTTTTGAGCTCTGATTGAGGGGTTTGTTCTTGTGAGAGAGGAGAACATGAATATCTAGTCTATTTTCCAATTGGAGGCTCACGGTGGCCGGAATCTAGGATAGAAGGCGGCGGGCATAAGGTTTTCAGATCTGTCCATTTTGGACCTTTTCATGGAGAACGAGAACCGGAGGAGAGGAGAAGAATAGTGGTGGTGGTTCTTCGATTCATGCGGCGAGTTCTTGAAAACGTCATTAGAGGTCGCGGTTGGGGTTTCATTTTGGTCCCTGTTTCGCGAAGTCTTGATATGGGTTTTGTAGAGAATGAAGAGAGGAGAAGAATGGTGGTAGTTTCGTGGCCAACGGAGGATGGACGGCGACAGAGCGGCCGTTGGAAGTGGGGCGGCGGCGGTCCTTGATGAGAGAGAAGAGAGAGCTTTTTTTTTTTTTTTTTTGGTTACTGAAGAGAGTTTAATTTCTATGCAACCCAAAAAAAAAATGAAGAGAGTTTTCTAACAAGGCTTTTATTTTTATTTTTTTGACGGAGAGTTTTCTAACAAGGCTGCTACTTGGCTTATTGGTTTTTTTTTATACGTGGTTTATTGGTTTATCATATCATATAATATATAACTATCCTTCTTAGTAGTTAAGAATCTCAAGTATGAGTTAAATTAGTCCATAATATGACTAAAATATCCTTAAAAATTATCTTAAAAATATTTAAAATCAATCAAACACACAAATATTTTCTAGAAGACTTACGTGACTTTTGAGTCCTCATTTCACCGGAAGATACGTAGGAGCGGGTCAATCCCGTCAAGTCAAATTAAATTTTTTCCAATTTAGTTTCTTTAATTTTTTTATGTTCATTTTTGTACTTAATATTACTTTTATTTAATTTTGGGTTGAAACAAATATTTTTTTTTGAACGAGAATGAGTGTGTGAGGGTTTAATAAAATAAACTTAAGCTTCAGCACCCAAAAAAAAAAAACTTAAGTTTAGCGACCGATATTTTGGTCGCTAAATATCGGTCTCTAAATCGGTCGCTAAAACTAGAAAATAATTTTTAAATTTTTGCAATGCAAATAAAAATTCGATTTAGAGACCGATATTTCGGTCGCTAATTATCGGTCTCTAAATCGGTCGCTAAAGCTAGAAAATAATTTTTAAATTTTTGCAATGCAAATAAAAATCTGATTTAGAGACCGATATTTCGGTCGCTAATTATCGGTCTCTAAATCGGTCGCTAAAGATAAAAAATAATTTTTAAATTTTTTAATGCGAATAAAAAATCTGATTTAGAGACCGATATTTCGTTCGCTAATTATCGGTCTCTAAATCGGTCGCTAATTTATTATTTGCGACCGATTTGGCGACCAAACATTTTTTATCAATAACTCGAAGAATTCGGTCTCTAAATCGGTCGCTATTGCGACCAATTTTTTTCGGTCTCTAAATCGGTCGCTAAATAGCTAATTTCTAGTAGTGATATAGAGATTGACTGTCATCTTATTCGTGACAAGGTTCAGAATGGCACCATTCATCTCATGCCAATCGCTTCCAAAGATCAACTTGCTGACATTCATACTAAAGCATTGGCATTCCCTGCTTTCTCTTCACTTCTTTCCAAGCAGAACATAGTTGATATACATGATCCAGTTTGAGAGGGGTGTTAACATACCCAATATTTTATTCTAATTGTTATATAATTTAGTGCTGAGTCAGCAACTACAATTAGCTCATAGTTTTCAGTTTGTTAGTTAGTCACAAATTGACAGTTAGTTGCAGCTAGATTAGTTTGTATATATATTCATCTTTCACAGTTAATCAAATTGAGAAATTCATTTCAATTGAATTCTGTTTCTAACACCACCCTCTTGGGCATTAACAGGGGATTGAAGCCCAGCGCTGAACAACAAATTTTTCTAAAGAGGGTGGATCTTGCATTTTTAAAATATTTGCAACATTCAGGACACAAAAGAACGAAGTATCACGATTCAACATAAGAAATTCCAATATACTTGAAGCATTTTAGATGTCATGGTATTGACACAACAATGTATTGACTTGATGTTTGAGAGGATGTTATTATATATGGTAGCTCAGTTGTGATAGAGGTATTTAAACAAGAGCTAGCAAATCCCTTGCATTGCAGCAGAACCATCCCAATTCTTTGAATTGAATTTAGTTCCCATTTGAGATAAACTTTCTATTTAAGCATGTGGGAGTGAAAGCAATTGTGCTTGAATCGGTTGGAATCATTCAATAGCTTGACGACAAAGAACGTGAGATTGTGACAACCTACATACTATGCACTTATGAGATTAGGTCTCTCATTGAAGAACTCCAACGCGTACGTAGCATCATTTGAAAGCCCTATTGAGAATCATGTAAATTGCTTTGTGGTCCCCCTAGCTATAGCTTGTGAAAAGAATACTCCTCAACAATTGTACTTTGCTCCTCTTCCAAACATTACAGTAAAAGAATCAGTGAATGCCATTCTCTTCTAATATAAAGTTTTGGAGTTTAATTATGCATACATTCATTAAGAGAAATTAATGGCAAGCAAAAGATCATTATGACTTTCCTCTATTTGTTGAGACAGTTCATTGAAACACAATATTATAAAGATCAAGGACAATGAAGAATATTTTAACAACTAGAACAAAAGTACTAGAGTACAATATATGCTTGATGACTTGAAGAGTTAAAAGAGTGAGATTTCAATAAGTAACTAATTACCTTCTCCAATCCCAAAGGTGTAACTCAAGTGGTTGAGCTGAGACATTTGAAAGAGTTGGAAAATGAGGTCTAGAATTCAAACCCTGACTACTAACATAACTCACTAACAACTAATATTTGCATATAAAAAGAAAACTAATTACCTTCTCCGGGTTAGATGTTTTATTAAAAATTAAAAATTAAAATTAAGAGAAAAAAAGGGGCCAGTACGTGTGGGTTCTCCCCAAACAATAATAAAAGGGGACCTCCTCCTCTATTGTCTTCCCTTTCTCTGCTCTTTCCCTCTTCCTCCCAAATATGTCCTTAATCAGAGACTTCTCATACCGCATCAAGGCTCTAATTTAAAAAAATAAAATAAAAAAATTCATGTATTCTTTCTCCCACTAGTACTTCTTTTGAATAATTGGTTCACATTGAAAACCATGCATAACCAATAATTGAGAGGTGTATGTATATATGCCGAGTGATGACACAACACATGCATTTCTTAACTTTAGCATTTGGATGGCTGAGGCAAGAGGCATGTGGTACCACTTACTCTCCCAACCTGTGGTCCTCCTCGCAGATATGGGCAAGATTTTCTTGTTGTGAAACACAACGAGTTTTGACCCCTCAAAAACTCCTTCTCTCTTTCTCTCTCTCTCTCTCTACAGCCTTATTTCCATTTCATAGATAAAAATAATTAGAATTGATGTTATATGAGTAGAAGGTGAGTTGGAAGGTTTATATAGAAGGTTAATTAGCAATTTTATGCAGAGCAAAAAAAGAAAAAAGAAAAAAGAAAATAGAAAACATGGAAATGATGGAAGTTTTGACAAGGATTGTGTTAACATACCCAATAAAATATTGGCCCAATGGTGTCACTATGGCGATACTAATAATCACCTGGAAATAGAGACCACCCATGGAACATTCTTCCAATACCATGAGGTATTGGTGTACATTTGTTATTGTTAGTAGTTTGTACTTCCACAAGATAAGATGAGGTAAGAACTAAGAAGATCATGATGTGGAAACTAAGCAGATAAACCAATTCGAAAAAAGTGAGTGATGTAACTGGTAAGGTGATTGAGATAATCAGATAACAATAATCTAGGTTTATACTTCAGTTAAATTTCCATCTAAAGATAATGCTATTTTTTTTTTAATAATCTATTTTGGTTTTTTCTTCTACTACTTGTTCAGTCAATTTCCAACTTCAAGGGCGGACGGATCTAAAAGTCTATCCGATGGGTGAAAATGATTAATAATAAATATTGAGTAATAAATATTTTCTTAAAACAATTAATGTCATTCATTATATTATTTTTTACATTTATTTCTTTTTTTATGAATAAAAGTTTAGCTGAGTTGGGTCTCAAGGCTCACCGGAATCAGAAAAAACCTCAATGCCCAAAGATTGTTTACCTCTTTTTGGATAATACTTACATATTACTCACTAACGAGGTCCTCATATCGGTAGTAAAATTCGAACTCACATCCTTATTATGAGATATGAGTCGTACTACTACCAACTGGACCAACCTTCTTGGCATATTTTTTTTTCTTTTCATTTTAAAATTAAAAATTAAAATAGCAAATATTTGATGCAGTGTTTTAAAAACTGAACTAGACCGAACGGTTCAACCGGTTGAACCTTGAACCGACCTTGTCTACGGTCCGGTTATTTTGGCGATTTGACTGCGGTTTCGTCCCGGTTCAAGCGGTTAAAAGTGGATGAACAATGACCTGGTGGTCTCGCCGATCCGATATCCAGTTCGGTTTTTAAAACACTAATTTGAGGTATATACCAATCAATTATTACAACAAAAAAAAAAGAGAAAGAGAGAGAGAGAATAGTGCCCCTCCCTCCATCCGTCAATGATAGGATTGGCCCAAGGGATCGATTTTTAGGTGAAAGGCGGAGTTTAACTACTCAATTATTTATAAACATTTTTTCATAATGAGTAAGGAAAAGATAATACATGATGGGTACCATGCTTTGAAGACTAGTGTTTTTTTTTTGGTCTGCAGACGGAGTGGTAAGCACTACCCGTAAACTCACACACGTAAAGTGGGGATCTCGGGCTCGAACCCAGACAACCACAGAAAATATCCAGCCTATTAATATTGGCTTACACCAGTTGTGCTAGGCATTACATACTATTTTTTTCTTTCTTTTTTTTCAATATTCTTTTATATATATTATTTTCTTGTTACTTTTGAATTTTATTTTTACTCTCTTAAATTCTTACGTCTCTTTGTATGCAGGTAAGGCGTCAACTGGTATCTTTTTTGATCCAGAAACCGGGAGGGCTGTAATGGCTAATCGAAAGAAGACCAAGGAAGGAAAGAAAGAAGCAAGAGTAAAATGCAGTAAAAAAGCAAGAGTCCTCTATTGATCATTCTTTGATTGAAGTAATGGCCGAAAATCCACCACCCAGACGCACTCTTGGAGACTATGGCAATCGCAATAGAAACCGGTAGAGGTTGGCGATTATTATTAAACTCGTGGCTTTGAGATTAATCTACCTCTCTTTCTTTAGTACCAAGGATCCCTCTCTGGGATATGAGACTAGTGTCTCCTAGCATCTCTTGACAATTGCTGCAGCTGCTGAGGGGATTTGAGTGAGCTCTGTAATCACTACCACTCTTTCTTGTACAAGACCCCTCTTCCTCATAGTATCATATTTTTCTTGATGCAAAGGAGATTGAAGCTTCTTTTTATCAAAAGGATATCTGCTCGACGAACCTTCACCAACATTCCCTTTCTTTGGATTTGTGCTGAACGCTACTTTGGGAGCCACGATTACAACCTGCAAAAGCCAATTAACCTCATTAGCAAATAAAATTACATGAGCTCAATATAAAGCATCAAACTCAATAGAGATCACCAATTCAAATAGAAATCCCCAGTTAAAGCACAATAAGCACAATGATATAGAAATTAATCAACTTCAGCTTACTCATATCCAATTTTTCATAATTAAGGCTAGGAATAAAACACGTGAAAATTTATTTTCAAGTTCTCAAGCCCAATTTAAACAATTGTAAAATTTACAGCAAAAGCTCCGAATTCGTGTGCTCTCAAATCCCAAACAACTCAACTTTTTCAACTAGTCCTCAACGAGGGTAATAGTCAACAAATTGAAATTTGAAACAAGTCAAATATACATTCAATTTCACATCCAAACAATCAATTTGGTGAAATTAACATATTTACAAAAAAAAGCCCCAAATATTTTTGGCGTTGTCAACCCTTAGCTTCAAAAAAATTCAATTAGCCATAATGAGGCATGTTAAATCATCAATCTAATTGCATAATTATCAATTGGATTTCACAAATCAGAGTAGCAATACGGAAACCCCAAATTTAAGCACACATAAACCCTACATAAGCCTCTATTTCAAACTACCAACCCATAAATTCAATTTTCATCAAATTGAAAATAAAATCACAACACATATTCATCCAATTGCAAGACTATATTATCAATATAACATTCAAGGCATTCTATACTCGAAACCCCCAATTTTAAACTTGTCCCAAACCTAACAATGGATGTTTTACCATCTTTACAATCAACGTTGAATATTTAATAGCCATGATTGGTTAAACAAAAAAAAAGAAGAATGATTCTCATCTAATTATTTCATTAACAAATGGAAAGAAAATGAGGGAAAGGGGTTACCTCTTTAAACTAAAAAGAGGAGAAACAATAGGAGGGAGGAGAGGAGACAAAGAGGGTGGCGATTATCAGTAGGCGGCGGCGCTGAGACGGTCGATGAGCAGAGGTTGGCAGCGCGGTCGGTGGTCTTGGCGGTTGGTTCGTGGTATATGTGGCTTGAGAGAGAGAAATAGGTGTTTGAGAAAGGGAAGTAGTGTTTTAGAGTGCTGAGGAATGTGAGTGATCTAGATGTGATTCGTCTCTCTTACATAATAGGAGTACGTAATATATTTTAACCTCTCGACAGAGTGAGACGATGAAATGTATGACCATACTTAAATGGGCTAGTATGTAAAATTTGGCCTAATTTTTGCTACACGTCTATTTGGGCATCGAGAAACGAATAATTGAACTGTACAAGAATGAGACATTTTATGTATTGTGTTCGATTACGATATATGGACGAAGGGAAATTATCGCATGGTAATTTTAGCCGCATAAATGTTAAGTCAAACAATTGACTTTCTATTAAAATAGGTAACAATGATGTATTTCTAAATAGCGCTCATTGTTTATGATATTAAATAATTATTGTCAATTAAATGAAAATCTATAGGGTCACGCACAGAAAGTAGAAATTTAGAACGGTTAATAATTAAAAAAAGTTTAATCATTTTATGAGCAATAAATAACTAAATAAAATTTAATTATTTTATGTTTAGTAAATAATTAAATAAGATTTAATTATTAGATTGTTTGGTAGATAATTAAATAAGATTTAACTCTTATGTCTGGGCTTGTAGAGTTCAAGTCCAGCTCAAGCAGGGTTAGGACAAGGAATGGGGGAGGCTACACCACTCAAGTATGCGCCTCCCCCTAATTGTGATAAGAGATTTCGCCTCCTTCCCCTCAACTATCAGCTAGCACTACGTTCATTCCAAACGAAGTCCAGTTTGTGTGGAGTGTGGATTGATTGGAGGTTTCACTACTACTGTGAAGTTCTTGGGATTCATAACCTCTACACTTCAAGATGTAAACGCTATAACATGGATTATGCTCATTCATTGAGATCCTTTAAAAGGGAATTTTGTTTTGTGCTATGGGTTATAGTTTTTATCTATCTCTTGTGAATTCCCAATACCAGTGGAATTTAGCATGCATTGTTGGCACTTCTCCCCTCCCCTCCCTCAAATCGCCTCTTTCTCCCCTTGCCAGACGTAATCCCCACTCCCACGACGACCATGGATCTGCCTAGGCAACCACACAAACACGACGAGCGGACCAAAGACGCAACCATTGATCATTAAATTCACTTTGATTTTCATTTTTATTTCTATTTCATTGGGTCTTATTTCTGTTTTACTGGGGTTTAGTTTACGATATTTGGGGTTTACGATCATTAAATTAAACTTTCTTCCTCTTTTTCTTCACTCTATCCCTCCATAGTGGTACTTGTCGCCTAACATTGTCCACCATCATCATTGTTGGTTGATACCGCTACAACAAATTTGGGAATAAACAGTGCTTATTTTTAGCCTTAAACAGCGCTTAAAAGCACTATTTATTCAACCGCTGCTGAATATGTCACAAAAAACTAGCGCTTAGGCAGCGCTATTGAAAATAGAGAATAAACAACGCTTGTTAGTAAGAAGCGTTGTTTTATCCACTTTTTTTAAGCAGCATTTGTTAGTAACAAGCGCTGTTTTATCCTTTTTTTTAACATTTACGTCCTCTTGTTGATCTTAACAAGCGATGATTTGAACCAGAATCAGGCATGAATCAGGCAAACACAAATTGTATTCAAACCAAACACAGATCCAAGAGAAGAATACAGATCCAAGAAAAATAAAAAAAACCTAAGCTACGTTTGACTTGCATCCAAGAATACAGATTCAAAAAATACAAATCCAAGAGAAAAATACAGATCCAAGAAGAATATAGATCCAAAAAATACAGATCCAAGAGAAAAATAGAGATTCCCGAACGCTCTACCCCTTGCTTTCTCGTTCTCGATCTTGTAGCTTTCTCGTTCTTTCTTCAAATACAGATCCAAGGGAAGTAAATTAATAACATAAAAAATTGAAACTTTTAAAAGAAATTAGAAAGATGAAACAAGATCTGTTGGTTTCAAATCGGATTCGAGGAGAAGACGCGTAGAGATATCGCAACCGGTTCGGATTAGGGCTTTCAGAAATCACAAAATGCAGAGCCAACGAAGGAAGCGGAAGCGGAGGCGGATGCAGAGGCTGATCTCGATGTTACCGTTGATGCCGCTGTCAGCTTCACAACCCCTCGTCGCAACAGCTCCTCTGGTGAACGAGAGGGAAGGAAAGAGCTCCTCATAGTGTAGATCTGGAACCTCTGCAGATCTGGAACCTCTCTAGGCCGCACCTTGTAGATCTGGAACCTCTGTAGATTTGGAACCTCTCTAGGCCGCACCTTCCAGCCATAAACAACACCCCATCGACACCGTGAGCAGCTTTGCGTGTGGAAAATAGTGACGATGGTGACTTTCTCTGGTTTGCGATGGAGAGAAAGAAGTGGGAGGGACAGAGCTAGCGCGAGGGTTTGTGATGGGAACAGAAGCAAGCAATTAATATTGGGAGGAATTCGTTGAATTTGTCTATATTATCAATAAGTAGCGCTTCATAATATTAAGCGCTGAATTTGTTTATTATCAATAAGTAGCACTTCATACTATTAAACACTGTTTATTCTTTAGTACAACTTTAAACAACGCTTTCCCACTTAAGCGCTGTTTATTCATCTAGGACCAAAATTAGCGCTTTCTTTACTAAGCGCTGTTTATTCTTTTAGTAAAACTTTAAACAGCGCTTCCCCACTTAAGCGCTGTTTATTCCTCTACACTTAAAGTAGCATTTCGTGTTCTGAAGAGCTGTTTATTAGCTAAAGCGTTGTTTTTTTGTAAGCACTGCTTAAAGTAGTGTTATCTTTTACACATTCTGTTGTAGTGTACTCTCTACCACTACCACTAACGCACGAAACTCTTTACCATTGTCATTATTGTTGGACACCCTTAATCTCCACATAACACCCTCCACTCTTATCATCATTGTCCAACACCCTCTAGTTCCACCTGGCACCTACGATTATGCCATCGTTGCTTACCATCCTCCAACACAACCATAGTTTGGCACCCACCATCGTCACTACTAGTTGATACCTCTACCACCACTTGATCCTCCACCTTTTCACCATTGTCATCTTGCACCCTCCACCACTGCCATCATATGAAAAAAAGAATAATTTTGTCATTTGTGAATACGTTATATCACATGAAAATATAAACCTCTTTTCATTATTTGGGCTTAACTTATATAATTTTTTTTGATAAGTTATATATATATTAACTTATATAATAACGGATCAACATGGTATGATATACGTTTTCTATTTTGATTGTGTGGAGCCTTGCAGTCACCTTTTCTTTACTTGCAAATTTGCATACAAAGTCTGGATCAGTGTACTCGCGTGGCTGGGTTTTGAAGGCGCATGTAGAAGCGATAGTGTGTCACATTTTCTACAGTTTGGGACGCTATTAAAAGGTAACAGATTTAGAAAAGTTAGACACATTATTGGTTGTAGTTTGGGCTTTGTGGCTCAAGAGGAATAGGATTATATTTCAAGGGGAGGTGGTTGACTTTAATCATGTTATGAACCGTATTAAGACTATTTGCTAGGGGTGGTTTATTAGCAAGGTGGGTAGGAACTCTGGTTATGTGTTGTCAGACTGGTGGAGCAATCCAGTAGTGTGTTTACAAAGTGTCTAATATTGTTACATGATGTAATGGGTTGAAGTACCTCTTGTACTCCATGTAAGTTAAAATTTGCTTATAAAAAAACATAGAATAATATAATACTATTTAGTAGATTATACGTATTAAACATTGAATCATATTCTATCATGTTCTGATCTATATTGTTCTATATATTGTTTTATTCATTAGAACTTTTAATATGCCAAGATTTATATATGGTGTCAGTAACTCTTATACTAAGTATGTAATGGATTTGACTCCTCTTAAATGAATAGAGAGTAAAGTAAACAATCTTAATCATTAAAAGAAAATCAATGATGATTTATTATACATGTGCATATATTATATATTAACTATTGATTTTCTCATCAATGTTTAAGATTTCTACTTAACACTCTAAAATGAGTTGTTCACTATCCGAATTCATATGTAATAGGATAATAAGTATTATAACCAGTATTATAACCAACATATAATTAATTCTTGGTGGTTGATGTTATATAGAAATTCATTCTTAGTTTTTGAATTATATAAAATGGTTTATACTTGATCTACTTCAAGAGAACTTTTGATATGCCAAGATTTACACATGATGTCAATAATTGATAAGTACTATAACAAGCATGTTATTATTGCTTCGTGGTTGATGTTATAGAAATTCATTATTAGAAACTAAGTTTGATACCTACTAATGAAATATGACAAATGTTAGCAATATACTGACAAATGTTAGCAATACACTATCTAATACATGTAAAATTTATGCCAGTATCACACCTTTGGGAATGCATCCCACCAAATAAGGAATGAGACCAACATAATTTAGTAGAATATCCACGTGAATTTCACATGCTCCTATGATTTTTGGTATGCTTGTTTCTTTAGTGTAACTGTAACATGTATTGTAAAATTTTCATTTTGCGTTTGCAAAAAAAAAAAAAAAAAAAAAAGAAAGCGTAATTGAAAGAATATGTTAGTGTATTGCTTACAATACTGATGAATTTTTTTTGGTCTTTGACGGTGAATCCTCATACACATAGTTGTAAGATTAACCTTCAAGTTGAAGTGGTGGTTTAGGTAGAGCCCTCCGAGAGTGACAATTTGAGGATTCGAATCTCTAACATAAAATTTGTCTGGAGTCAAAATCCATTTTTTTTTTAAAAAAAAAAGTCAAAATCCAATTCTACTATGGCGAATCACCATTGCATTGGTTCTCTACTAATGAAATTAGTATTAAGTATTGTACAAAATCAAATCATGTCGTAAACCAGAACAAAAAATGAACAAGCAAAAAGCAAAAAGTAGACAAAAATATAAATACTCAATTGAACTTTATAATAAGTTCTCACATTTTATGATATCAGCTAAATTTATATGCACATTGTTGTACATCTTCAGGAACTGCACCATATATAAATAATTTAGAAGGCATTATTATTTTTTTTCATAAATTTGTTAACTTACAATAACAAATAAAAAAATTGAGTCCATGGATACTCTATCTTCATGAGATGCATAGTAAAATGCACAGTGGAATATCACTTGCTAGGTGGGAAGTTTGCAACTTAGCACCAATGTCCTTTTCACCCCCCATTAATATCGTTTTCAGAACTTCTTCTCTTTCTCTCTCTCTCTCTCTCTCTTATATGCCCTACTGCGTTCACTATTGAATTTATTTATTTTGGTAACAATTTTTTTTTAATGAAGCTTAATTGCAAAGGTTATTCCCGCTTTATCCTTCTAATTTGATTCATCTCAAACATAAGCCACTAAACAGTGGGGTTAGAAGGAAAAAAATAAAAATAAAAATAAAAAAGAAAAAGAAAAGTTAATAAAATATAGAGATGGCAGATGAGAATATGTAGTAGTTTCTGATGCATAAAACCATGATGGATGAAAGGTCGTTTTATCACTTTATAAATACCCAATTCTTTGGCCACTTTGCTTTTATTTTCTGATATCTCCTTCCTGTTCTGATAAGAGGAAAAGAAGAGAGAAAGAGAAACCAAAAAAAAAAAAAAAAATTAAAAATCAAGAGCTATAGCTGAAACATCATCTGTGTCTTCTGTTGCATCCTTAATTATATTCTCCTTTTGTTTCCTCACCAGGTTAGTAGCAAAATACTGAAACACACCCTTTGAAATCCCTTCTCACTGCTTCAACTCTTTTGGGGTGTGAATCGAACTTTTTCACTTCAAACCCAGATTTGGCAACATAAGCTCCACTATTATTGCATACTAACAAATTAAAACTTGGAGCTAATGAAGTGAATGTTGGGAAGTGAGGGGTTAAAGAGGCTCTATTGAGATTCCAACTTTCCATCTATTTTTTTTTTCTTCTTCCCTTTTTATGTTCTTCCTAATCAGACAAAACTAGATGAAACTTGAAAGACCAAAATTTGTTTTTGAAAATGGATATATATACATATAGATAGCTAGTAAATACTCCTTTTGTGTGGGTTAAAATATATTGATTTCTTTCTTTTTTCTCACTTTGATTCAGATTGCAGCCATGGCTTTTCCAAACCAATCCATGTCAGATTCTCCACAGAGAAAGATGGGAAGAGGAAAGATTGAGATCAAGCGGATTGAGAACACAACCAATCGCCAAGTCACTTTCTGCAAGCGCAGAAATGGCCTTCTCAAGAAAGCATATGAACTATCTGTGCTTTGTGATGCAGAGGTTGCTCTAATAGTTTTCTCTAGCCGTGGACGCCTCTATGAATATGCTAATAACAGGTATATATCTGCTTTCTAAATAGCTTCCCTTGTTCTTCTTATTTCTTTTTTCATCATATTTTTCCCCTTTCTTGGAAGCCTTTTTGTGATTTTTTCCCCCCCAAGTTTTTGCTGTTATATTAGAAAGGTTTCTGTTTGTTTGGTTTTTTTTGAGGGATTTGGGGTTTAGATTTTAACTCCTGCAAATAGATCTTTTGAAGGACTTAAGCACAAAGAACATAATCATTTTTGTGATGCAGTTAAGATAGAGTTTTTCCTCTTTCTATCTATGTTTTCTGAGACCAAGAATCACTTGTCTTTCTTTCCTTCTATTTTGGTTTTTTCCTTGTAAGAGCTTTTTTGTGTTCTTTCTCTTCCCTTTGTTTTTTTTTTTTTCCTGCTTATGATAGTTTTTCTAGTTCTTGGTTTGTTGGAAACATAGATCTGGTAGTGCAATAGATAGAAATAGAAGCAGTATGGTTGTAAGTAGCAAACAGGTAAGGATTTGGGAAGTTATGCAGGACTGTGAGATCAGCCACTTCCCCTATACTCACTCTCCATTCTTGTTAATTTTCTGTTTCCTTTTTCCTCTTTCCCCTTCTCATTATCCCCTCATCTTTCTCTCTCTTACACATCTGTGAGAGGCTAAGCTAAGAAGGCCTAAAGCAAAAGCTGTCATGCTCCAATTAGCCCAACCCATCCATCTCCTTGACACTTCCTTAATAACATGTCAGTTAGAGACATCAAGAAAGCACAGTACAGTTTCAAGAAATTTGTCAATATATCCAATTCAAATAAATAAACCACGAAGGGGCACAAAAAAAAAAAAGGATCTTTAGGGTTTGTAAAAAGCCCAACACTAGTTCATATCAGATTTTGCTGAAAATTTATCTTTACCAACCCATTACAACAAAATCAGCTCAGAAGACCCCTCAAGCCAGATAAAGATTTTTCACTCCAAAGATTAGGTCTCAGCATAGGTCAAACATAACCCTAAAGATTAGGGTTTTATTAGCAATAAAATAAAATTCGTTGGATGATTAACTTTAAGCAAGTTTAGACAAAAAAGTTGAAACTTTCTTTTCTTTTCAGCTAATGAAAAGTTGAATATAGTCAAAACGGTGTCAAAGTTGAAGCATTTTGGTTGAGTTTCCCACCTGTTTTAGGAAATGAGGTTGGTTGAATCTGGTTAGGGTTTAAAGGACTAGTCTATTAGGATTTGTCTTGGTTGAAAGAATCTTTGGTCACGTCACACATGATTTTTCAGTTCTTGACTTCTGACAAAAGAGTTTATGTCATGATTCCCATTCTTAGCTCTCTTTCCCTCTTCCAATCTGAACCCTAAAATTTATCTTCTATAGTCCAAACACCCCTCTCTGGGAAATTTTTCTCTCTTTCCCTTGTTTCCCTTCTCTCCTATTATTATTCAAAGAGTAAAAAAAATTATTTTACATTATTACATAGCAAAAGACAGTGAAATAAGTGTATCATAATAATATTTCACCGCTGTTGGTATCCCAGACTGGGATTTGCGTTTGCTCAATATCTTGGACAGTCATATTTATGAAAGTAAAAGCAAAAGAATCAAACAAAGAAAAGGGTTTCTGGAGAGAGGGAAGTGGGAGTGAGAGAATTTGAAAATTGAAAATAATAAAGATTGAAGTGAGTGAGTGAGTGAGTGAGGTAAATGGTGGCAGAGACAACGTACGACAATTGAGGTAGCCAATGGGAGAGCTCTCACTATTTGGCTTCTTCCATGCAATGGGAAGCGTAAAACCATTGCTGCTGCTGCGGTTGCAGTAGCTGAAATGGACGGCTGTGATGTTCCCAGATTTTCAGAAGGAAAAGACTTAAAAAATATAATAATATTATATTCAATTTTTTTTGTTTTCTGTTAGGATTTTCTAAAGTTTGTGTTACATTGAATATTTGAGTCTTATGTGGTTCATCGAGGTGGATATTTCGAAGAGGCTTAGGGTATTAACCATTGTGAAATGGGATTCGTCCAAGTGGCAGAGGAAAAATAGTCCTAGAAATAGTCGAACCAATCATATAGTGGGATCTCGTGCCAGCGTGGCAGAGGCAACTAATCAGTAGCTCGAGGAAATTAAGGTATCAGAAAACGCGCATAGAAATGGGTTTTCCTATTTTTTTTTTTTGTTGATATTCCAAATATATCTATTATTTTAATATTTTATTTTTATCACATCTAGTCAGATTTTGACGGGATGACTACGAATGAGATCATTCGATGTTGCTTTTTTAAGAGTTGCGTTTAAGGTTCAGATAACTGAGAGAGTTGGATGATTTGACCATCAACCAGAGGCTCGTTTTCTGGTTAATTAATCTTCAACGTGCTCTGTTTAATTTCATATTAAATTGAAGACTTTGATTGACACCTTCGACATGAAATTGAAAGATGGTTGTTTCATGCCTACGTAAGAATTGACGACTAGGCGTCAAAAAAGGGTTAAGTATATATAAACCATAATAAATCAAATCAATAGTGTCATTGTAGTAGTAGGCTTTGTCCTACTAAGTGCATAAATAAAATTTGACATTTATCTGAAAAAATCCAAATCAATAAGGTAGTGAAAGGTTTATTATAAACTTATTCCGCATAAAATAATGATTTCTTCACCAATGTTGTCCAAGTAATTTGATGTAATTTACACAAGTCAAAGACTTACATGCCAATGTGTTTGTGTGTGTGTGTGTGTGAAAACACAGATCAATGATTTGATATGCTCAACAGCACTAGTCAAGAAATAAAAGGTTTATTGTGGTTTTTGATTAATAGATTGAATACTTATGATGAATTTACCAAGTCATTTTGATTACAATCATACGAAAATTGGATACTTGGTTATGTCAAATGTTATACTTGGCTTGGTATCTTAGAAAATTTGGGGATTTTAAACTGACATATTTCTTGATTTTTGTTCATTCCTGAGTAATGTGCTGTTGCGTATGAAACATTACAAAGATCCTAGAGCAGACACGCTGACTTCACACCTCAAGATGTTAAATTATATTTTTGCTACAAATACAAATACAACTCCAATTCAATTTATTTTATAATTCTCCTGCCGTTTTAATCACCACTGAATTTATTGGATTAACCCAATGGCTCTGGAAAATGAGAGAGGAAAGATTTTGAAAATTAAAAATTAAGAGATTATTCAAGATGATTTGTTTGAAATGTAAAATTCACATTTGTTTTTATTTGTACTTAAGAACCTTCATACATTGGACATTCCATCGTTTTTTTCCATTATCTGATTCCTACCAACACTTATATTATTTTTCCTTAGTTTTATGGGTTGAATTATATTATCATATATACATAATTAGTTTACCTCTGAATCTATCTATCTCTCTCTCTCTCTAAAAAATGTAGTCATTCCTATTGTTGCAGATACAAAGAGATAAGATAAAAGGATAATAGACAATAAGCTTAAGAGCAGTTTTTGAACACCTATCATGCAAGACTTATTCTTGCTCAAGAGAAAAAGCATGAGAAATTCAAAGCAATGTGAACCTCATTAGTTTCCCATTTTGGATGATTTCGATTTCCGAGGCTTAGCTTATAATGTTAGAAGTCTCACATGGAATAATGAGATGACCTGAATAGTGGCTATAAGTGGGGGGCAACCCTCACCCCATGAATTAACTTTCGGGGTTAAATTATGCTCAAACCTAAATTCTAATAAGAATGAGATGATCTGAATAGTGGTTATAAGCGACGTGAGACTTCTAACATAAGAACTAGAGAATTATTAGTATTTTTTCCGTCTCATAATATTTGTCACTTTGAAAATTTTGATTTATATCAAATTATTTGTCTCAATCTACAATTCATCAATTAGTCTTTCTTATCCACCTAACAACCATAATAAGGCCGTTTTAGTTACAAGAAGTTATTTAATTATGATCATCAGTAAATTAATAATTTTTTAAATATATTGCCTTAAAAGGCAAATAATATGAGAGGGGAGATTATTAATTTGTGAAAGTTATCAAAGATAACAATTTTAAGTCTGTCTGTTTCAATCTTTATATTCTTCCACTCTATTTAATCATCTATTGAAATGTTTGCATGTGAAAGCATATGCATTCTAATAGAAATTAGGATTTTTTTTTTAACAGCAAAAAAAAAATATCTATAACTAATAGGAGGACAAAGGGGTCCTCCAACCCATTACATTTAGTACAACCCATTATATTAAGTACAAAACGGTCACTCCAACCCATTACATCGAAAAGCAAATCAAGATGGTTTTATGACACAGTACTAGGCATAAGTATCTCCACCCTACTGTGTCCCAAAACCAATCCCCAACCAACCACGCCCCTTATTACTATTTCGCCAGCCAAAAAACCGCCCCCTCTATGTCCTAGAAAAGCATTCCATTGGGTTTAGGCTTAATTTGGACTTTACATAAGCTTGTAACATAACAACACTTGATGGTATACACTTCTAAGAATGTTAGCAGCTCTGTCAAGATCTTGCAGATTTTATTATTAAGATAATTTATAAAACCAATTTCTTGTCCACCTACTATTGCTTACACAAAAGCTCCCTCCTCAATTTTTTTTTTTAAAAGAACATATCTCTAATTTGTGATGAGTTGCAGTCTTGCACTCTTGCTGATATGTGACCAGAAAATGTACATTCTAATGAATTTAATAATTAATTGTTCCCTACATGGTTATTAGAATTCAGTTAATTGACAAGCCCTTTACAAGAAGCTTATCTATTTTTTTTTTTTTTTTGAAAAAGCAAAATTTTTATTAATTATGGAATAACTTGGCTCAAGATGAGCCAAGAGCACCAAGATTACAAGCAAAAGTCATGTGACAAGGATGGCTAAATACAAATCCAAAGACACCTATCTGATAATGCCACAATTTATGATTGCAGCCAATAATACATCAGAAGCATCAATTTTACAAGGTCACATACACTCCAAATGTCTTCATACCCAAGGAATGAGCTCTGGGAGGTGTCCTCACGATAAAAACATAGAGCCCTTTGATGTAGGTGGCTTGTGCAAAGATATTGCTACACAAAAGCCAACCCCTTTAATTTGTCACAGCACACTGCCCTCCACTGTCAAAAAAATGACTCTCTGCTGTGCTTCTAGAGTTGCCTGGCCCCTGTGCGCCACTTCAGACCAATACCCAACCTCCCATTCCTATGCCACCCACCCTCAACGCCTCATTTGAGCTGCAATCAATATGTCTGCATCCCAAGACAAGCTAAAGGATTGCTTATCCACGCAGCTATTGGGTAAATGAATCCCTTTAATTCTGACTGCATCCAGAGCCATGACAGCAGTTTCGCATCTTCCGCAGTTTGGGCGACCTCTATCTGTTTATCTTGAAAAATGGCCTTGTTTCTTGTTCTCCAAATAGACCAGATAACAGCAAACCAAATTAGCAGAATTCTTTCTTTGATCCCCTTGCCACCTGGTATAATACCTTCGAAAAGTGCCATATGTTCTCTGCATTCCTTGGTCTGAATCCCTTCAGACCAAGAAGCTTATCTATTTAGCTTGCTAATATCCAATGAACATGAACTCTAAATGATACTATTAATCATTGCAGTGTGAAAGCAACTATTGATAGGTACAAGAAAGCATGTTCAGATTCATCTGGCGCTGGATCTGCTTCTGAGGCTAATGCTCAGGTATAATTACTTGAGCCTAATTAAATAATGATATAGCCATTGTATTTTATTACATAAACTAACACTTATAGCCATGATTTCATATATATATATTCTCCAGTTTTACCAGCAAGAAGCAGACAAATTGCGTGTGCAAATTAGCAACCTGCAGAATAACAACAGGCAAGTTGAATTGACCATAATGCATTAATACAAAGAAAAGTAGAACTCACTAAAAAAGTATGAAGAGATTTTTCAATTTTCAAACCATGTAGAGATTGATATAACAAAATTTTCAAACCTTGTAGTTTATTGTAATGAGTATTATTTTAGCATCCTTGCTGAAAAAAAAGTTCAAGTGTAGGCAAATGATGGGTGAGTCTTTGGGCTCTATGAATGCCAAGGACCTCAAAAACCTGGAGTCTAAATTGGAAAAAGGAATTAGTAGGATTCGTTCCAAAAAGGTATGTCTTGTGTTATCAACAAGTTCTTTTTGCAATAATTTTGGAAGGATAGATGATTTGATCTATATTAGCTCATCAATCCTGCATTTTTCTGACTTTGTCCTTCTTCCCTTTTGCTTGTGCTACATTCCAAACATCAACATCAGAATGAGCTGCTATTTGCTGAAATTGAGTACATGCAGAAGAGGGTAAATACTTTAACCTTATTATTGTTTTTATTTTTTCAAGTTTTACTTTTGCATATATCTATCTTGAGTTAAATATGTTGTTGCTCTATAAAATTAAAATTACCCGTACAACTTTTGCCATATAAAATTTTTATTAATTTTTAATCTCCGTAAAATACAAAAACCGAGGTGTGTTTAGTTCTTACCGAGAGACTTAAAATAAACAGTTTTTGTCAAAAAAGAAAGAAAAAAAAAATAGAGAACTTGAAATGAATAAAATTTTGATAAACCTCAGCTAAACGGTCATACAGGGCTAAACCTACTTTTCTCATTTATCTTTATCGGCGCACTTGAACTTGATTGAAGAAGGTGGATGACAAGTCATTTAGCTAGTGATTGTGTTCTAGCTCAACACATTGCAATTTAAGTGATTATATTGGAAAAAAACCTAAGTCCCACGTGGCTTAGAGATAAGGTCTCAATTTTACAAAACCGACGTGTAAAGTGAGGGGTGCCCCCTCACGCATAGCACTATTGGGCTTGGTGCGTGTATAATGTGGTGGGTGGCTCAACAAGGATATAGGATAGACTTTGATACCATATTAGAATTTTGAGCATAACTCATCCTTACAAAACCAGCTTACAAGATGAGGGGTGCCCCTTGCATATAAACTCTTGTGATGCCTTACCTCTAGTCAATATGGGACTTGGGTTTTTCCCAATCCATTAGACCGCTCGCCACATTATACACGCACCAAGTTCAATAGTATTGGGCGTGAGGGGGTGTGCTGGGAAAAATCTAAGTCTCACATGGCCTAGAGATATGACCTCAAAATAATTTATAAGCAATTGACACCTCTCTCCTTATAAGCCAGTTTTGTAATGTAAGGACGAGTCAGACCCAAAATCCTAATACTATATTTGAGCAGTGAAAACACATACCTAACATGTTTGTTACAATTTTGGAATGCACAGGAAGCAATTAATTTTTGTTTTACTGCTTAAGTTTTAGAAAGGGTGTGTGTGTTTGTACTTTGCAATATGGTACAACTACAACCAACTGATGGTGTTAGAAGAGAATAACTCATTTACAAGCTCATGTATAATAACAAAATCAAAGCTGATGTGTTTTGAAATAACAAATCTCAAAATTGATGTGCCCTAGCTTCCAGCAGTGCCCCAAAAAAAATATTTAGTTAAGTATGATGACTAAAATTTACACTGCAGGAGATAGACTTGCACAATAACAACCAGCTTCTGAGAGCAAAGGTCTGTCTATATCTTTCTTTCCTTTCTTTATATGTTTCCTATGTGCAATGTTGGTAGTATTATGACCACTTATGGCTATGTTTTGTTGATGGGGATGGTGTAGATAGCAGAAAGTGAGAGGAGCCACCATAATCTGAGCGTGTTGCCTGGTGGCACAAACTACGAATCTATGCAGTCGTCTCAGCAGCAATTCGACTCTCGTGGCTACTTCCAAGTCACTGGATTACAACCCAATAATCAGTATGCCCGACAAGACCAGATGTCCCTTCAATTAGTGTAAGAATCTCCCTAATTTCCACTATTCACATTCATCCTATAATTAATCACCACATTTTATAATCTAACTGGTGCTTTTTTTCTTGTATACTCTTATGCAGTTGATGTCTTTGCGCTTGAGAAGTGAAGTACTAAGACCTGTAGTTTGCCTTCTAGTATATGATAGAAGACGAATGCTAAGGGTAATATAAGATTATAAGCAGAACTGTGGAGGGAATAATGTAAGTATTCCCTCAGTACTATGTAGTGGCTTAATTTGTAGACTTCTTAAGACTATATATCCTGTATCTATTGTGAAATGCTCTCTGATATGTTTAGTATGTGTCCCAAGATTATGGAGAAGACACCGTGACACGTTTGTCACCCCTTAATATTTACTTTCAATATTCTATGCTTGCGCGTTTAGTTCTTGAATTTTATTTCTCAAACAAACAAGAATAATATGCAAAAACACCAGTCGATTCACCATTTAAACCCATTGTATTATACTTGCTAGTTGCTAATCTTCCCATTATGATATATTTTTTTTAATGGCAAACTTTATATATATATATATATATATATATATATATATATTAATGAAGGTGCACTAGGGGTACATCAACCCAAAATACATACATACATATATATATATATATATATGTATGTATGTATGTATGTATGTATTAATGAAGGTGCACCAGGGGTACATCAACCCAAAATACAGAGATACCAATGGCCAACCGCCAACAGAACCAGGTCATAGGCGGCGACCTAAAAACTATCTCATAGATAGACAATCAATAAGGTCAACAAGCCACTCATAATACATACACGAAAGGGACTTACCCTGAGCCAAGAACCACCTTCAAGATAATGACCTAATCTGATCGATCATGTGGCCAAAGTCAGACACCCACCCAGAGAAGATACAATCATTCCTAAGGTCCCAAATGGCTGAAGTCAGGCACCCACCCTAGAAGAGAAATCGCATCTACCAAGGAGGTGTAAGGCCGTCTCTCAGTGGGTACCACATAAAATACAGTAGTAGCAGAAGGGTCGGAGATGATACCTCTTCTAAGCAAGTTTGACTGAGTCAGAGAAGACACCTCTTCCAAGCAGAGAAATAGGACGATAATCACCCAAGGATAAAAGGCTCGGTACCTTGGGGATGAGAGTCAAAAAGTATGAGGAGAAGCTTCTCGGTAACTTAACATTAGAATAGAACTCGTCAAACGAAGAACTCACGTCAGGCCGCAGCATATCCTAGAAGGATTTAATAAAAGTAAAATTAAAACTATCCAGACTCGGGCTCTTATTCTCATCACAAGCTACCACCACCCTATCAATCTCCTCAAAGGAAGGGGGTTGCCGGTGGGAGGGGAGTGGGGGTGTTGGAAGCAACCCCCTTTCTAATGTTGTGGGAGTCTCTTCTTTCCTCATTTAATTTCTTTGTAATTTATGCTGCCCGGAAATAAAATTCTTGAAATTGGGGAGGGGTGTTTTGGAAAAAGCATGGTGTCAGCAGTTACACCCTAAAAAACAAACCAAAATTTGATTGGTTACAAGGGAGACGGCTGAAGCACTGGGTTAGCCCACTGCCTCGAACTGTTCCTCCCCAACCCATGTTGGTCTATGTTAAATCCTTAGTTTTCTCTGAATGGAATTTGACTCATGAGCCTAATATGATCAACGAAACATTTTTGTGGGAAGAATCTGCAATTTTTTTTTTTGGTGGACTGTGTGAAGAATCTGCAAAATGATTTGAAATAGGGTTTTCTGATTTATTTATTTATTGAAGTAACTTTCTTTTAATCTTAATCACTTTAACCCTTGTAGTGATATAAAATATATTAATACAATGAACACAATGACTTGTTGATCAAAATAAAACATAGGCAAAATTATTTGGAAGTGTTTTATCTTAACTTAAAATTTCATTTCAGTCTTTTTTTTTGTGTTAAGTTAATCTTTTAAAGTTAATTTTAGTTTCAGTTTAGTACCACAGGTTCCAAAATGTTGGCCAAATTGATCTTTTTTTAACTTTTGCAACAACTTTTTAGATTCTAATTTGTGACATAATTGATACAACAGATTGTGCTTGTGACATATATACATCTCTCGTTGTAGATCAGCTAACAGTTTGCCTCCAAATTAATATTTAAAAACATGCGGGGCAAACTGTTGGCTCCTCTACGACAAAGAGCTGTTCTGAGCAAAATCATCAATGCAATCTTTGATGTATCCATTCTCGAATTAAGTACTTATGCCACCGAAATAAACCTTGATTGAGTAAAAAGTATAAGAACTCCAGAACCTTGGTGTACTTAGAATATAGCAGTATAGCACGCATATGTAAAACACCTTCACAAGTCCTTAACTAGCAAATCCCCCATCAGATTAGATACCACATGACATGCTACCCCTCCCTCTTATAATGTTCCCTTCCAATTCACCACACCAGCAAGATATAATCCAAATACCAAAGGTTGTTGTTCCTACACATTAGATGCTAGGCCTGTATAGAAAAAATATCCTCTAGCAAAACTACTAAATATCCTGAATAAATTCTTAAAACTGAAGCATCTTATTAAACTTGCCACCAAAATGAAGCACATGACAGCGAGTTGCAAAACCAGTACCACATTAGAGTAACAGCAGCATCTTAACTGAACATAATTCCTATGCAAATGGATGGTAAGGTTAAAGAACCTCACATGGACTGAAACAATTTCACCAACGGATGTACTTGAAAAGAAAAAACTGAATCAAAAAGAGCTCCTAAATATGAAAATCATCAGCAAACCAAGTTGCCTTAATATCCAACTTCATTTTATTTTTCTTTTTTGGGGTGTTCATTCTAAACCAGATATATAGACTATTATAGTCCTTAGCTCAACCTCATTTTCCACCATACTCTTGGCATTAGTCCCTGCCCAAATAATGCAGAATAACCATTACTGATGATCCTTGCTTAGAGAAACTGTAAACATGCAGCAGGATTTTGAACCATAGTTTAAATGCTGAAATGCAACGCGAAATTATAACGTTAATAAACTAACTCAATATTAGTATTTGTATAAGCACATGGTATACACGCTAATGTTAATTAACTAACTTTCCTAACACAAATCAGATCAAACTTGGTGCAGGATTTATTCCACTTTTACAATAATGCTATTTGATACGAAAATGTTGTTTAAAACGCGAGTATGAAAAGAAAGAATCCATGAAAATATGTAAAAAAAAAAAAATATACTAAATATAATTAAGCCTTGCAAAATATCTTTTGTAGTACAAAGTATTTTCCTTCCACTATATTGTTCAATTCGGCAGCAGGTCACTACATCGCAATTCGCATACTCAGTGCAAAATTTATAGCTCCATATGAATGACTACATGATAACTTGAACTTACTTAGGGGAACTGAGCTGTGATGTGATCTCATCTCTGAGCTCCAATTCCATCTTAATTTCATGGTCAACAAGGTGCTTAATATCCATTGGATAAGTGAAGGCTAGATTAGAAGGATTATAAGACGTTTTTGCAGTGAGTAGGTTCCAAGCTTCAGTGGGATGAAATTCATCCCAAAACACATACTCATTCCTATTATAGCATGGCCTTTGATCAGGAATACACTCTCCAAACAACCCTGATGAGCAGCAAGCAGCATTTGAAACTGAAAAACCTGAGATCCGTGGAACATGACATGGTTATATATAAATTGTATGCACCTCAATCAAAGACAATCAATTGTTTTTAATCTAGTGTGTGTCTATTGAAGTTTAAGAAAACCAAAATTATTACCATGTGAATTCTCAAGGGCCTGTGAGGTACTGTTTATAAAGATGAATTTGGAGTCAGCAGAGAACTTGTTATTGAAATGATCCACTAGAGATTTAAGCTTGTCATCGAAAATGAATGCAGCAACATTCTCCTCTTCAACGCAAGACCCATTTGTCCCGCGAGTAATGATGGCATTTGGAGTACAGCCTAAGAGTCCCAACCCAACCAACCCATATTTTCTTGCTCCACTGTCATGTAGAGCCTGCCCACAAAAATCAAATGGCACTATCAAACTAGTCATATTATAAATGGTGTAACATCAACTGATGTGCTGCTATTATTATCTTAATCATTTTGTGAAAAAGAGTGAAACAAAAAACATCAGTTGGTACCTGTAAATTCAAAGATAAATCTTCAACTAGAGCTTTTGCATACTGCTCAAGGCTATATAAGTGGCTTGTTGGGTAGAATTGGGGAAGAAAGTAATTGTTAATGTAATCATTACTGCCAATGTTCACATAATATAAGCACTTATTAAGGTATTGTTGAGCTTTGTAAGGACTTCCAAGTCTGCTAGCAATTTGAGAAACTATAACTTTGTGATGTGCTAATTTTAATGCCAAGCTGATAACAAAACCCTGTATTGCATAATGTTAATTTAGTGGCATGCATGAGCAATGTAACATAAATTTTCTAGTCATTTACCAAAAAAGAATTGAAGATCAAGATGAACAATTAAAGAAACAAAAAGGCTCTTTGATTTATACCGTCTCCGTGCTTGTCTCAATACGAATTCCAGCTCCCCAGATGCATAGTTCACACCTTTGAGTATGTCTGAACCACTAGTGTTTGCAAATGGTGGAATGAATTTCTCAAATCCTAGAAGTTCAGCTGCAATTGTAGAACTTTAGTTTGAAATGAACAAAAGGTTTAGGGTGAGAGAAAAGACACTTAGTTCAATAAATGTAGCTTTACTCTGTCAGAACTATTAAAAATATTTTGAGGCCCCAAATGTGATTGATTTGAATCTAAAACCTTTAATTTTAGTACTGTATACACAATGTTTAAGTGAAAATTGAGAGATCAGAGTTATTAACAAGTCTAAAAAATGTTACTTATTATGTCAATTGCAGTTCGGCCATTGGTAAATCTTCCGGTTGGTCCAATTGGAAAGTCGATCCCATAAGGTTTATAATTAGATTTTGCAGAGGTAGGAAGCTGGTTGTTGTTTCCACTATCAGATAAAGAGTCCCCAAAAATAAACAAGCAAGGCACTTGGGATTTCCCATGGACACAATGTTGCATGTAGCTTGCAGCCAAGAAAAGAAGAGGCATCACCAACCATGTCATGATCTCACGCGCCATCTCTACGCATAAAAAACCAATAGATGTTTGATTACCAAGTGATGCGGCCTAGTAATTGGGAATCATAATAAAGACATAACGATGCAATGAGACTGATTTGGCAAGTTAACATCCTGCAAAAATGCGAGGCAGCATCCATCTAATTTAATAAGTCGCCGCTATTAAATGCAATGCTTATGCAAATGAATGAGAATTGATGATATGATTTGTTAAATCTTAAATATAAAAGTAACCAATGAAAATTGTTAAAAGTACCACATGTGGGATGTGACGGCTGAGATATTTTCAGTTCCAAATCAGATTAACATTTACTCTGGTTAGAAACAAAATCTGACATCATGTAAATAAATGCCTAGAATGTAATTGCAATTCAGCTTATAAGATCATAATCAAGTTCCCATCCACCACAACAGTATAAGTTAAACTCAATTTGAATTAATTACCTTGAAGTTAAGCTAATTAGATACTCACCTTAGCCAAAGGGTGTTGGGAAATGACGGTATAAATTTCCCTCTCTGTGTAACTTAAAATGGGCAAAAATAAAATAATCAGAGTAAGGCAAGCGGAAACACGTGTAAAATTTTTTTAGCGTGGAAAACCTTCCAATGTGAAGGAAAAACCACGGGCCCCGTAGGCCACTTAAAAATATCCACTATAATAATAATGGGAATACAAACTTCACCCTTAGGTGGACCTCTCAAAATTAATACAATAATTTGTACCCTCAATTTGTGGCTAAAGTTCTCACAAAATTGGCTCACTATTTTTCTCTCACATTCTCACGTGAGGATCTCTCTATTTTTATCTCTCACACTTTTCTCTCGTTGTGAGGCTTTTCTTTTCTGCTTGGTGTGTTTGTTTGATGAGCTGATGCCTCTATTTATAGAGGTCCAATGACTGTGAATGTATCTTCCAATTTGCATGCGGTTTAGACTTTTTGCACATCTAGTTGTTTTACATTTCAACACACAGCTAGCACGGTGTTGAAGTTAAGCACCGAATTGGAGAAATTGCATGCGCAGTGCTTCACAAAAGTAAATGCATCAGATTTGCTTTTGAAAACAAGCAACACCCATTTAATTTCCTTTGTAGCTGGAAAAGTGGGTAGGTCCCACAATTCTCTCCCTCCAGCCAAAGGGAAATTTTCTTGGGTCAATTCGGGGTCGATGATAAGCCTGCAACTTCCTTACAGGCTTCTAACTTCTCTTTAAGTACAGCTTTGGTCATCATATCAGCCCCATTATCATCAGTATGAATTTTCTCAATCTGTAGTAGTTTCTTTTCCAACACATCACGAATCCAATGATACCTTACATCGATGTGTTTCGACCTTGCATGGAATGTCGAGTTCTTGCTGAGATGTATTGCGCTCTGACTGTCGCAATAAAGAACATAACTTTCTTGAGTCTGACTTAACTCTTGCAGGAACTTCTTCATCCACAGTATTTCCTTACAACCTTGATGATTGCGATGTACTCGCCACGTGGTACTCAAAGCAATGCTCTTTTGTAGTGGTGATTGCCATGAGACAGCTCCCCCTGCAAAAGAAATCAAATATCCTGATATAGACTTTCTTGAGTCTACATCTCCTGCCATATCTGCATCTGCATACCCAAGAAGCTTTAAATCTCCATTGCCAAAACATAAACACTTGTTGGCGGTTCCTTAGATACCGTAGTATCCATTTCACAAAGATTCCAATGCTCCTTTCCTGGATTCGATAGGAATCTACTAACAACTCCTACAAAGATAAGCAATATCTGGTCTTGTGCAAACCATTGCGTACATAAGGCTACCCACAAAGAAGAATAGTGGTACCTTGTTCATTTCTTCTTTTGCTTCTTCATTCTCTGGACATTGTGCCTTCTTGAGCTTGAAATGACCAGGTAATGGAACATGCACCTTTGGCATTATGCATGTTGAACCTTTCAAGAACCTTCTTGATGTAGTCTTCTTGTGACATCCACAACATTCTTCTAGAACGATCTCTGGTGATCTTCATTCCAAGAATCTTCTTTACTGCACCCAGATCTTTCATGGCAAAAGACTTACTCAATGCCTTCTTGAGAGCAGCTATCTTCAACTTGTCTTTCCCAACAATCAACATATCATCAACATACAACAGAAGTATGATAGACTCACCATTATCATAGTTTTTCACAAACACACATTCGTCTGCGGATGTCTTTTTGAAATTATGTTGGGTCATGAAGAGATCAAACTTCTTGTACCATTGTCTTGGAGCTTGCTTCAGACCATAGAGGCTTTTCTTCAAGCGTCACACAAGGTGTTCTTTGCCTGGTTCTATGAAACCTTCAGGTTGCTCCATATAGATTTCTTCCTCTAGGTCTCCATGTAAGATTCTTGTTTTAACGTCGAGTTGTTCTACCTCCAAGTCTAGTTTTGCAGCTAGACCAAGGATTGCTCTAATGGATGTCATCTTCACCACCGGTGAGAAAATTTCTTCATAATCTATGCCTTTCTTCTGATGGCACCCCTTCACCACAATTCGGGCTTTGTACCTGGGGTTTGGGTTGTTCTCTTCGCTTTTGAGTTTGAACACCCACTTGTTTTTCAACGCTCTTCTTCCTTTTGGCAATTCTACCAGGTCATACGTTTGATTTTCCTTCAGGGACTGCATTTCGTCTTGCATGGCTTGCATCCATTTCTCCTTATCCTTCATCTCAATGGCTTCCACAAAACTTTGAGGTTCTCCTTCATCAGTGAGAGTGACATATTCATCTGACGAATACCTTGTTGATGGTTGTCTGACTCTCGTTGACCTTCTCGGTTGAGGTTCTCGTTCCGTCTCATCTGTCATCTGTTCTGTATGGTCAGGTTGTTCTGTCTCAACTGGCTGCTCCATCTGATGAGGTTGTGTTGTCTGATTAGACTCATCATTCTTTTGAGGAATCTCTCCCCCTGAGTTACGCACCATAATGGTCTTTGGCTTCTTGGACTGTTGAATGTCCTGGATCGTCTGGTTTTCATAGAATACCACATCTCTGCTTCGAACAATCTTCTTGTTTGAAGGATCCCATAATCTGAAGCCAAGTTCGTCTCTTGGTGAACCAAGGTATATGCACTCCTTCGTCTTAGCATCAAGCTTTGTTCTCTCATCATTGGGAATGTGGACAAATGCTCTGCATCCAAAGACTCTCAAATGACCATAGGAGGCTTTCTTTCCAGACCATACTTCTTCTGGTATCTCTCCATTTAAAGGTCTTGAAGGAGACAAATTTATTAAATCAACCGCTGTTTTCACCGCTTCGCCCCAAAATGATTTGGGAAGTTTTGCATGAGAAAGCATGCTTCTAACTTTCTCTGCAATCGTCCTGTTCATCCTTTCTGCTACTCCATTCATCTGAGGAGTCTTGGGAGGTGTCTTCTCATGTCGTATCCCATGAGCTTTACAATAGGCTGCAAAAGGACCTATGTATTCTCCTCCATTGTCTGTTCTTAAGCATTTCAGCTTTCTTCCAGTTGCGCGTTCTACAGAAGCATGGAATTCCTTGAAGGCTTGAAGAACTTGATCTTTCGTCTTCAATGGATACACCCACACCTTTCTAGAGTGGTCGTCAATGAAGGTAACAAAATATTGAGCACCACCAATGGACCTTTCAGATGTTGAGCACACATCTGAATGAACAAGATCTAGGATATGCTTTCTTCTTCTTGCATCATCTGATCTTTTGAAAGATACTCTGTGTTGTTTGCCTGCTAGACAATCTTCACAGGATTCAAGTGGCTGCCCCTTTATGTTTGGAAGATGATCTTTTGCGAGAATATCCAGAGCTTTCTCGCTCATGTGGCCTAGTCGTCTGTGCCACAATTCTTTGGTTGCGTCTTGAGCGATGTTCATCTCCTCTTTGCATATCTTTCCCTGCATGATGTACAGGGAGCCTTCCTTTTTGCCTCGAGCAACAATCATGCTTCCTTTGCTGAGCTTCCATCTGCCAAAGACTAAATCGTTTATCATCCCAGCTTCATCTAACTTTCCTGCTGAGATAAGGTTTAGACGCATGTCTGGTACATGTCTCACCTCCTTCAACACGAGCTTGCTTCCATTCTCTGTAATGAGAGTTACTTCACCAGTGCCAACAATCTTGCTTGTGACATGGTTGCCCATCTTCACCGTACCAAAATCTCCTTTTTGATATGATGAGAAAAATCCTTCATGAGGGGTTACGTGGAAGGATGCTCCTGAGTCAATTATCCAAATGCAGTCATCAGATGCAACATTTAGATAATTTTCACCTCCGATAAAAAATGCATTTTCATCTTCCGAAGCCACTGCAGTAGTGGTTCCATCTTCCTTCTTCTTCTTTGGGTCAATATGGTCAGGATGGACTGTTCCAGCCTGTTGATCTCTCTTCAAGAATCTGCACTCGGACTTTCTGTGGCCTGGCTTGCCACAATAGTAGCAACTCAGTCTAGTGCGAGACTTGGATCTACCATGTGATTTTCCGCGACCTCCTTTTTCGCGATTCTTACTCCTTCCTCTGTTGTCAACAATGTTGGCTTCAAACTGGTTGTTCAAGCCTCTTTCCCTTCGTCTTGACTCTTCATTCAACAAACAGTCTGTAACTGAATCCATGTTGAGTTTTGCGTCTGAGGCGAGTTCTTTGAGAGTAATGACTAGAGTGTCCGGCTCTCGTGTAGAACTGAGGAGTAGAAGAGTCTGCAACTCATCATCTATCTTCATTTCTGCATTCATCAATTGGTTGACAATACCTTTGAAGGTATTTAGATGCTCAATCATGTTCTGACCGTCCGAATACTCCAACTTTACCAGTCGTCTGACAAGGTGGGCTTTATTCCTGGGCGTCTTCTTTTGAATCAATGATTCAAGTTTCGTCCACAACTCATACGCATTAGTATAAGTTGATACATGCTCGAACAAACTCCGGTCAATATATTTCCGGATCATAGCTACTGCTTTCCGATTCAGGGTCTCCCATTCTTTTTCGGTCTTCCCTGTTGGTATTTCCTTCTGGGTGATGGGATCATGCATATCTTTGCAGTATAAATGATCTTCCATCATCGGCTTCCAATAAGTGTAGTTGTCGACAGTAAGCTTGAACATGTCTCCATCATGAACAGTAGAACTCTCCATCTTGAATTACACAGGATAAAAAAAAATCCCCGGTACAGTGGCTCTGATACCACTGTTGGGAAATGACGGTATAAATTTCCCTCTCTGTGTAACTTAAAATGGGCAAAAATAAAATAATCAGAGTAAGGCAAGCGGAAACACGTGTAAAATTTTTTTAGCGTGGAAAACCTTCCAATGTGAAGGAAAAACCACGGGACCCGTAGGCCACTTAAAAATATCCACTATAATAATAATGAGAATACAAACTTCACCCTTAGGTGGACCTCTCAAAATTAATACAATAATTTGTACCCTCAATTTGTGGCTAAAGTTCTCACAAAATTGGCTCACTATTTTTCTCTCACATTCTCACGTGAGGATCTCTCTATTTTTATCTCTCACACTTTTCTCTCGTTGTGAGGCTTTTCTTTTCTGCTTGGTGTGTTTGCTTGATGAGCTGATGCCTCTATTTATAGAGGTCCAATGACTGTGAATGTATCTTCCAATTTGCATGCGGTTTAGACTTTTTGCACATCTAGTTGTTTTACATTTCAACACACAGCTAGCACGGTGTTGAAGTTAAGCACCGAATTGGAGAAATTGCATGCGCAGTGCTTCACAAAAGTAAATGCATCAGATTTGCTTTTGAAAACAAGCAACACCCATTTAATTTCCTTTGTAGCTGGAAAAGTGGGTAGGTCCCACAATTAAGGGTGCCACACGATTCCTTCTCATCAACAAGATTTATCCACTGATCAGCATAACCTCAGAGCAATTAACTTGAAACCACCATCTTCATATGAAATATATGATAAGGACGACCAATTAGGCAAAAAGAAGAAGATATGGAGTTTGTAATAAAGACTAATTTCATCTGAAGAAGGGACCTTACTATATATCAGCATGTTGAGACTTGAGAGTCACCGTCCGTGCGTGCAAGAAAAAGGACGTTTCTGTTGGGGTGGTAGCAATAATTGACACTTCATTGTCGGGTGAATTAATAGCCAGAATTCGGACTGTTTTGGTTTCATAGTGAGAAGCTCTGTATCCATCCCTTTGAATGTCAGGTAAAACACTTTCTAGTAAGTGCGCTGGTTTATCAGTGAAACACTTAAAATATTATATATATATATATATATATATCACATCGATTAGAAACATGTAATACTATTTGAGGGAACCGTGATTCAGCACGAGTGTCAAAAAAAAAATGAAACATGCATGTAGTATAGTTAAGTTTTTTTTAATGTAGTTAAGGTTTTTTTGGAAAATAGTTTTTGATGGGAAAACAGATCAATAAGTTTTTACGTGTCCTAATTAAGTTTCGGATAGATAATATTGATGTCAAAAAAAAAAAAAAAGTTTCGTATAGATAATAGACTAGTTTTTATAAGACTTTGGTTAATTTTCTTTCTAGCTTTTGGGTTGACTTGCCCCTAGACTAAATTTTAAGATGAAAATATTTAAAGCCTAATCAATGGAAGGTTTGCTTATGACCAGAATAGCTTCCTTCGTTTTAGTTGTGGCCTTCCTCTATAGCACCTCACCAAAAGCATGAGAAAATCGTTTTCCTTGTAATGATATGTAGGCCCATTTGGCTATGTGGTGTGTGTATGTCTCACGTGATCATTTCTCTATTGTCTGTACTCGCGGCATTGTACATACTTTGGTTTTTGTTCCGACCTCCAGTCGGCAGTAGCAATGTCTTTCCAAGGTATTGACTGTTTTGGACCATATGTGGGTTTTTCACGATTTTATCTTTAAAAGACGATTAGGTAAGTTGAGAAAAGTGAATGTTTATAAACTATTCTTAGCCTCGATTCTCAAGTAATGTTGGGCTCTCGGTGTATCAGAACAGTTTTTATAATGTGCTTTGGGAATTAATGAAATACTTTTCCTCTTGCAGAGATGGTTTCTCAACATGAAAGTTACATATTAATTCAACTACTATTAATCTTAATGATTGAAGGCGTTTAGGATGTTTACTTTGCTTGTATTTAATTTTTTCTATTTGGAAAGATTTTATTTGAAGTTTGTATGAGTAGGGTATCAAATAAATTTAATATTATTTATTTGATTTAAAAATGATAATAATTCCATCAACATCATAACTATTAATGTCTTGGAATGGTTCTTAGTCCTAGGGTGGAAGCCTAAACCTTCCTACATCGACGGTATCAAAATAACAAAATTTATCTTTACCTTATGTCATTTCCACGGATTGTTGTGTTTGTTTTTGATGAATAGCCTTTTGTTTCTCAATGTTCTTTATGAAGTAAATTATTCATGCTAATTAGTTTCTAGAATAGTTCAACCGGTTCATCAAAAATTTGTTCAGTGATAAAACATGTGGATAGGTTGGTGCTAATGCAATTTAAAAGAAGATCTGTCACTCTATAGTACGAGGGATTTACTATTTACACCCAGATTTTTACTAATATACCCCTTATAGAGTGTTTTTATTTTTTATTTTTTCAAAATGCCCCTATCCGGAAGTTAACTTCCAAACATTATGGACCCAGAGCCCAAGGTATTTTGCCTACCAGATGTTTATTATCGGACACTTTACAACATCCGGATGTTTATATCTAGACTAATTGATAGAGGTGTCTCGATATATACTTCCAGGTATTCTTCGTATGTGTTAAATGTCATTCGGAAATATATATTCGGATGTTGTTGTTTTCACTTTCTCTTTCATTTTTTTTATTTCACTTTGTTTTTTTTGTCTTATAGATTTTGTTGAAAGTGTCTTATGTGCATCCAGTTTTTTATTATTATTATCATCATCATCTTCATCATCATCCATTTTGTTAATAGAAACGCAGGTTTTGTTCGTATGTGTTAATAGAATATGTGCAGCACAGCAGCAGCAGAAACAGAACAAAACAAGAGGTCTGATATTTTCCTCACTTACAAAATGTGAATGTTACAACTAATTACAAGCAATATATACAGACTTGGCCAAAATACTTTCTACAAAACACTCCTTAAAACATTGTATGGTCTACAAGGTGCTTAATATCCATGGGATAAGTGAAGGATGGATTAGAAGCATTATATGATGATATTGCAATGAGTAGGTTCCATGCCTCAGTGAAGTGGAATTCATCCCAAAAAACATACTCATTCCTATTATAGCATGGCATTTGATGAGGAATACACACTCCAAGCACTGTTTTGCAGCAAGCAGCATTTGGAACCAAAAAGCCTGAGATCCATCGAACATGACATGGTTATATATAAATTGCATGCACCTCAATCAAAGACAATCAAATGTTTTTAATCTAGTGTGTGTCTATTGAAGTTTAAGAAAGCCCAAATTATTACCATGCGAGTTCTCAAGGGCCTGTGATGTACTGTTTATAAAGATGAATTTGGAATCAGCAGAGAAGTTGTTATTGAAATTATCCACTAGAGATTTAAGCTTGTCATTGAAAATGAATGCAGCTGCATTCTCCTCTTCAACACAAGACCCATTTGTGAAATGACTTTTGATGGCATTTGGAGTGCAGCCTATGGGCTCCAACCCAACCAACACATATTTTCTTGCTCCAATGTCATGTAGAGCCTATCCACAAAAATCAAATGCCACTATCAAACTATTGTATTGTATTATAAATGGTGTAACTTCAATTAATATGATACCACTATTATCTTAATCGTTTTTTTAAAAACATAAAGTTTCAGTTGGTACCATTAAATTCAAAGATAATTCTTCAATTAGAGATTCTGCATACTGCTCTGGGCTATAAATGTGGCTTGTTGGGTAGAGTGGAAAGAAGTAATTGTTTACGTAGTCATTTCTGCCTATGTTCACATAATACAAGCACTTATTAAGGTATTGTTGAGCTTTCTCAGGACTTCCAAGTCTGCTAGCTATTTGAGAAACTATATCTTTGTGATGTGTTAACTGTGATCCCAAGCTGATAACCAAACCCTGTATTGCATAATGTTAATTTGGTGACATGCATAAGCAATGTAACATATAAATACTACCAAAGACCAATTGAAGATCAAGATGAACAATTAAAGAAATAAAAAAAGCACTTAGATTTATACCAAATGCCTGCTTGTCTCTATACGAATTCCAGCTCCTCCGGATGCATAGTTCACACCTTTAAGTATGTTGGAACCAGTAGTATCTGCATATGGAGGAATGAATTTCTCAAATCCTAGAAGTTGACCTGCAATGGTAGAACTTTAGTTTGAGCTGGACAAATAGTTTAAGGTGAGAAAAAAAATGATAAAAGACCCTTTTTTTATAGGCAAAATGAACTTCGTTAAATATAAATGAGACACTACAAGAGCACAAGAAGTGCTATGAGTTTAAACACAAAAACAAACACAGGCAAAAGACAAACTATTGAGGCTAACAAAAACCAGTAAGTACATGCAACATCTTCTCAACACAAACAAAACAGAATAGAAGCAAAAGCTTTACTCTTGGTTCAATAAATATAGATTAGTTCTGTCAAAAGTCTTAAAAATATATTGAGCCACCAAAATTCTTAATGTGATTAGAACTTAAAACCTTTAATAGTAGTATTGTTACATATCCAAACTATAAGAGAAAAATGAGAAATCAGAGTTCATAATTAGTTTAAAGAGTGTTACCTATTATGTCAACGGAAGTTTTGCCGTTGGTAAATCTTCCGGTATGTCCTATTGGGAAGTCGATCCCATAAGGCTCGTAATTAGATCTTGCTACGGTTGGAAGACGGTTGTTATTTCCTGAGTCGGATAAAGAGTCACCAAATATAAACAGACAAGGTATTTCAGATTCCCCATAAAGACAAGATTGCATGTAGCACGCAACCAAGAAAAAAAGAGGAATCATCAACGAGGTCTGGATCTCACACACCATCTTAAGCTGAAAAAAACTAATAAAGCAAGTGCGAGGTTGGGTTATGATTTAGGAAATAAGGAAGCAAACCAAGAACAACACAAAAGGTGGATATGAAGGTATGCGGCCTAATAATTGTGAATCAAAATACAGAATAATGATGCAATGAAGAAAGAGTGTTTTGGAAAGTTAACATACTGCTGGTAGCATCCATCTTATTTAATATAAGTTGCTGCTATTAAATACAGTGGTTAAGTAAATGCATGAAAATTGATAGCATCTATTTTGCATTGCATAGAAACAAATCTAATTTACATTACAAGCTGATAGTATCTACTTTACATAGAAACAAGTAGATGGAGGACCAGACACAACAAGGTGAGTTTCTTTTTCTTCCTTCAAATTCAAACTCAGGTCCTTTCTCAATGATTTGATGAATGCTTGAACCCAGCAGCTGTGATATTAGTTTTTTGATTTTTTTTTTCTTAACTCAAAGACGAAGAAATGGAAGTAAATGAGAGGATCTAGAAGGAAACAAATCTGAATCAACATAAATAGAGCCACAAAAAGAGTATCATACCACAGACAGGATTCCTTCTCAGCAACAATCACAGTAACCTGAGAGCAAGTATAAGAAGACTGAAGAGAGAGGCACTGCTTATTTATAACAGTAATCGTGAATGGTAGTTGAGAGAGAGAGAGAGAGAGACAGAGAGGTACGTAGCTTGCAAGAAGAAGAAAAAGCGTTTCAGTTTGGGGTGTGGATAGCAAGAATATAATGAATGTTTCAGTTACATATCGGAAAGCTCTGAATCCCATGCACCGACGCCGAGTGTGCTTAGCTTGCATTCCTCACGAAAAGCATGATACAAGTAGCAAAACAGAACACAAAATGAAGAAGAAAACCAATGCTCCCCCACAAAAACAGCCTCAGGAACATGATCTTTGTTTTGTCTTGTTTTGTTTTGTTTTGATGTGCGGTTTGTGGGGTGTTGCTGACTGTGCTATATGTTATTATTAGTCTTCAATTACCGACATGAAATGCACAAACTCTGAGTTGTAATGCGAGGGTTACTTTGGTTTATGAATGCAGCCGCAGGGAAACTGCCTCAAGATCAGGAACAGGATCACACAACTTATTTAGCTTTCCCTCCTTTCTTTCTTCTCAATCCAACAATGTGTATTGTTAAAGATATTTTAAATTTAAGTAAATTTCAAAAATATAAATAAAAAATTTAACATTAAACAATATGTATATTATAAATTAACATTATTTTGCTAATTGATGTAGAATTGAGTTTAGGGGAGGCCTCGTTAGGCTAGAATAGTATCTTTCATAGTTTTTCGTATATAAGCTGACAAAACATGAGTTAACATTTCTTTATATATAGCAGAGGAAATATATGAGAGTGGCTACAGCTAGGCCATTAAGGCCATTGCCTTAGGCCCCAAGTGGTCATAAATACCAATAGTAAGCATATTTTTGTGGGAAAAAGAATACATGTTTACGTGATCATAATTGTTCAATTAATGGATAAAACAAGGCTAATTGCTAACTATGTGGTCGGTAGCTCTCCCCATGTGATTCTTTACAATGGGCTTAATTAAAACATTTTTATCAAAACTTAATTAACACTTCTTGGGAAAGAAAAAATAAGGTTATAAAATACTAAACATATTAAAATACTCCAACAAAAATACTACATCATATTAAAATATTATATTCTTTTCCAAACATATGCATTGCTTATAAAATATTATTGACTATACTTGTAACAATTGTTGCTATCTAAGGAAATTTCAAAATTAAAATTCATTAAATTTTATCTTCGATCTACAATGTTGCATGATAAATTAAATGAATTAGCCATACTTAATTTCTATTAAGAGGAAATCTTAGAATTACTTGATTATAAAACTTTGATAAATTATTTCGCAGATAAAAATGCTAGAAGTGTAATATGAGGATGGACAATATATTTTATATTATATTAAGTCTCTCTAATTATTTTGCCTAAGGCCCTAAAATTCCTAGACACGGCCCTGGTAGTATATGTACCAATCATGATGATGATATGAAACCAGTTGTGAAAAATGCTAGTTTTATTTCGCCTATTTTTGAAGAGTTTTACGATACTACATACATACACATGTATATAAAACAGGTATTTGGTATTGTTTACAACAACTCCCAAGTAAGGAATTTTTTTTTAGGGGAAAAAAATCTCTAGTTGATTGTGAGCTGTAGTTTTGTCGGTATTTTTTTTAATGAAAAGCTATGAAAGGCACTCTCAAGACTACCGAACAGGACGCCTATGACATACTGAGGCTGCCAACAGGGGTGCCAGTTGTTTTTAAATGAGTTCTTATATACAACCAGTTCTTGAACGAATTCAAAATCAGTTCATATAAACCAAAATTGATTTATAATAGTAAAATCAATTTAATGAATCACAGAGGTGGTTTGGTTTAATACTCGTAAACTAAACCCTAAATTAAATTGGTTCAATTTAATTCGATCAAACTTCTTTTCTGTTCGATTCAACTTTCTATTCTGAACTGAATAATGCACATGTGAGGTCTAATTATATTATATTCCTCTTTAAGACATCTTACCATTATTATTATTATTATTATTATTATTATTATTATTATTATTATTAAAATAAAAGATTATTTATACATATAAAATGATGCCTATGCACAATTTAATTTTTTCTTTTTTTCATTTTCAATGTTGGTATTAATATTTTAACTCATAATCTATTGTAATTACTTAAAATTTATGCGTCTTAGTTTACTTCTATTATATAGCTTTCTTTAATTTTTGGTGATATACTTCTCCAATGTGAGTTAATTTGGAAAGATTTTGGATCCATTACATTTGGTCATGCATATGTTTCAAATTCATATTTATGAATACAATATAAAGTATCCTTTTAGAATCTAACCATATTCTAAGAGATTAATATCTCACATACCAAATAAAGAACCTCTAAAACATGTATTGTTGTATAGTTGTATTTAACTCAATTTATTCTGTTCAATGTGAAGGATTATTATTCATGAAAACATGAGCTTATTTAAGCACACAGTTGTGGTTTGAACTAATTTATCATGACTGAACAAGGTGTTTGATATCGGTTGGGTAAGTGAAGGCAACTTTGGAAACTGTAAATTCTCTGTTTTGGTGAAAGAAGGCAACATTGGCCTTCACCTCATTCAATTCTCCGTTTCTGCATTTCTTTTACTATGGCTTGACCTTTCTGTGCAAATCTTAACAATAGTATATATATCTACTAAACAAGTTTTTATTTACATGTAGGTGTTGTGTCTGAAGAGAGAGGTACTGCTTATTTATAACACTGATGGTGAATGGTGATTGAGAGAGAGAGAGAGACAGAGGTAAGTAGCTTGCAAGAAGGAAAAAAAAAGTGTTTCAGTTTGGGGGTGTGAATAGCAAGAATATAAGGAATGTTTCAGTTAGATAGTGGAAATTAAGCTCTAAATCCCACGCACCGACACCGAGTGTGTTTAGCTTTAGTCCTCTATAGCACCTCATGAAAAGCATGATACAAGAAGCAGAACATAGAGTGTATGATAGAAAAGCAATGCTCAAAAACAGCCTCAGGAACAAGATGTATGTTTTGTTTTGTTTTGTTTTGATGTGCGGTTTGTGGGCTGTTGCTGACTGTGCTATATATTATTATTAGTCTTTACCGACATGCAACGCACAACTTCAGGGTTGCAATGTGAGGGTTACTTTGGTTTATGTATGCAGCTGCAGGGGAACAGCCTCAGGAACAGGATCATACAACTTATTTTGCAAGTTATATACCTTTTCTTCCTTTCTTCTCAATCCAACAATTATCTTGTGTTGTGTCAATTTTTTTTTAGTATCTTGCGTATTGTTAAAGATATGATGTAGAATTGGGTTTAGTGGAAGCCCCGTTTGTCTAGTATAGTAGTATGTGTACCAATCATGATGATGATATGAAACCGGTTATGAAAAATGCTAGTTTGATTTTGCCTTTTTTTTTAAGAGTTTTACGACACTACATACATACACACGTAAAGTTGGTATTTGCTATTGACAGGAAGATCCAACTGTGGAGTTTAGAGTGCCTTAAAATCAGTTTGAAGGGTCATGGAATTGCTTAAAAGTGTCTCTTGAACACTGGAAATCGATTCACTATTGTTATGAATCGATTCAAGCATGTTTGGTTCTCTGTGAATCGGAGCACGCCTCTATGAATCGCATGGGAAGCCTGCAGGAATCGATTCACTTCATTAATTCGTGCAGGGGAAGTTTTTTAACTAGGTGAATCGATTCACCTATGTCTGTGAATCGATTCACAGTCGGGTTTTATAAACTGTATTTGTAGAAAGCGGATCGATCTGACGACGTGCAGTCTTTCTAGGGTTGTGTGCAGCCGTTCTTGAGCGTCTTTGTGAGGTTTTAGGGGCTGGGAAACACTGTTAAACACCTTGGGATCTTAGGAGAGAATAGAGGGAGGATTGAAGGCTTTCTCTATTGTTGTTCTTGAGAGTTTATCATAGAGGGAAAGAGAGAGGGATTGGGAACTCTTGGGTTTGTTCTTTGTGGACATTGTAAAGGGGGTTCAAAGCAATTGTAATCTCTTGTAAGACTCATTGATAGTGAAACGGAGGGCTGCTCTCTCCCACAGACGTAGGCCATCTTCTTTGGGGCCGAACTGCGTAACCAAATTGCGGTGTTTTCTTCTCTACTCTCTATCTCCTTTGTTTTTTATTTTTATTGCACCTTGTTGATTGTTTGATTGCTGGATATTATTTAGTTATTGGTTGCCGTTGAAGTTTGTTCCAATTATCTTGTTTGAATCTCAACAAGTGGCGCCGTCTGTGGGGAAGGAACAAATCATTCAAGTGAGCACCATGGGTACTAAATGGGACATCGAGAAGTTTTCCGGTAACAACGACTTTGGTCTATGGAAGGTGAAGATGGAAGCAATCCTTATTCAACAGAAGTGCTTTGAAGCCTTGAAGGGTGAGGCAAGAATGTCGGTCACTCTGTCTCAAACGGAGAAGAAGGAGATGATAGATAAGGCAAGAAGTGCCATTATCTTGTGCCTTTGCGATAAGGCACTAAGGGAAGTTGCAAGAGAGAAGACCGCGGCGGAGATGTGGGCAAAGTTAGAATCATTGTACATGACAAAGTCATTGGCCCACAGGTTATGTCTGAAACAACATCTCTACTCATTCAAGATGGTAGAGACCAAACCAATTGTGGAGCAACTAGCAGAATTCAACAAAATTATTGATGACCTGTAGAACATTGATGTGAAGCTCGATGACGAGGATAAGGCTCTGCTCTTATTGAATTCGTTGCCTAGATCCTTTGAACACTTTAAGGATGCACTCCTCTATGGCAAGGAGTCCACTATTACTTTGGAGGAGGTCCAACAATCTATTAGGACCAAGGAGCTAACCAAGCTCCAAGACTTGAAAGTGGATGATAGTGGTGAAGGCTTAAGTGTGTCAAGGGGAAGAAGTGAGAGTAGAGGAAACAACCACAAAGGGAAGAATTCTAGGTCAAAATCCAAGTCAAAGGGGAACAATAAGAAGTATAAGTGCTTCAATTGTCACAAGACCGGTCACTTTAAGAAGGACTGTCCTGAGAAAGGGGGCAGGGGTGATTCTGTGGATGTTGCAATTGCTATGGAGGATGGTTATGAGAGTGCGGGGGCTCTAGTGGTGTCGAGTTTGGAATCTGAAAAGAACTGGGTCATGGACTCGGGATGTTCTTATCACATGTGTCCTAGGAAGGAATACTTTGAGACTTTGAAGCTTAAAGAAGGTGGAGTCGTTCGCCTGGGTGATAACCGAGTTTGTAAGGTGCAAGGTATGGGTTCGATTCGTCTCAAGATGTTTGACAACCGTGAATTCCTTTTACAAGATGTAAGGTATGTTCCTGAACTCAAACGAAATCTTTTATCTATAAGCATGTTTGATGGATTAGGCTATAGTACTAGGATTGAACATGGCATGATTAAAATTTCGAATGGTGCATTAGTAATGGCTAAATGATCTAAAATGTGTGGCTTATACATATTAGATGGTTGTACTGTTATAGGGCATGCATCATTAGCTAGTCAAGATCTGCATGATAAAACTAAACTATGGCATTTAAGGTTAGGGCATATTAGTGAAAGAGGTTTAGTTGAACTAGCTAAACAAGGTTTGCTAGGTAGTGATAAATTGGATAAGCTAGAATTTTGTGATAATTGCATACTAGGCAAACAACATAGGGTTAAGTTTGGAAGTGGCATGCATCATTCTAGCAAGCCCTTTGAGTATATTCACTCGGACCTTTGGGGTCCCTCAAGAGTGACAACTCATGGAGGGGGTTCCTATTTTCTCACCATGATTGATGATTTCTCTAGGAGAGTATGGGTTCACATTTTGAAAAATAAAAGTGACATTTTTGAAAAATTCAAAGAATGGCATACTCTCATAGGAAATCAAATAGGAACTAAACTGAAAGTTTTAAGGACTGACAATGGCCTGGAGTTCGTTTCAGAGCAGTTTAATGAGTTTTGCAGGAAACAGGGAATTAAGAGACATAGGACCGTGGCAGGGACACCGCAACAAAATGGTCTGGCAGAACGCATGAACAGGACTATTTTGGAGCGAGTCAGATGTATGCTTTTGGGAGCTGGGCTACCTAAAAGTTTCTGGGGTGAAGCTGTGAGCACAGCAGCTTACTTGATCAACAGATGCCCATCAACGGCTTTAAACTTCAAGACACCTATGGAAGTTTGGAGTGGAAAACCGGCAGAATATTCCATGTTGAAGGTTTTCGGTGCTTTGGCGTTTGCTCATGTCAGACAAGACAAACTTGAAGCCAGGGCTGTGAAATGTGTCTTCATTGGCTATCCGGAAGGTGTGAAGGGGTACAAGCTGTGGAAGATGGAGCCTGGGGGATCAAGATTCATAATAAGCAGGGATGTGACTTTTGATGAGACTCGTATGGGGATGAAGTGCAAGGACTTGGAGAATAGTAACTCAGAAACAGAGGTAGAGAAGACTCAGTTTGAGGTGGAGCCTTCCACTAGTGAGACCGGGAATGATGAAGAGGAGAACAGTTCTCCACCATCAGGTTCTAGAGGAAGACAACCAACAGTGGATCCTGGCTATCAGTTGGCAAGAGATAGGGAAAGGAGGGAAACTGTGGCACCAAAGAGATACGGCTATGCAGATTTAATTTGTTATGCTCTAAATGCGGCTGAAGATGTGCAAGACTCATAACCGAAGACATTCAGGGAAGTAGTTGAGAGCAAAGAGGGTCAGAAGTGGTTAGAGGCAGTGAATGAGGAAATGAATTCATTGGAGAAGAACCAGACCTGGAAACTTGTGAAACTACCTAAGAAGCAAAGGGTGGTTGGATGCAAGTGGATCTTCAAGAAGAAGGAAGGCATTCCGGGAATTGAAGAACCAAGATATAAAGCAAGACTTGTGGCCAAGGGTTTCACACAGGTTGAGGGAATTGACTACAACGAGATTTTCTCACCCGTGGTGAAACATTGTTCCATAAGGGTTCTTATGGCAATCGTGAATCAATACGATCTTGAGTTGGAACAAATGGACGTGAAGACCGCATTCTTACATGGAGACCTAGAAGAGACAATCTACATGCAACAACCAGAAGGTTTTGTAGAGGACAAGTCTAAGGTATGTCTTTTGAAGAAATCCTTGTACGGGTTGAAACAAAGCCCTAGGCAATGGTATCTTCGGTTTGACGATTTTCTTCTGACGACGGGATTTGTGAGAAGTGGGTACGACAGTTGTGTGTACATTTTGAAGAGGGATGAGAAAGTGGTTCTCTACCTACTTCTCTATGTTGATGACATCCTGATGGCAAGCTCTAGCAAAAGGGAGATTAACATGCTCAAGGAGAAGCTAAATTCAGAATTTGAGATGAAGGACCTTGGGGCCGCTAAGAGGATACTTGGGATGGATATCATGAGGGACCGGAAGAAGGGTGAATTATTCTTATCTCAGCATGGATACTTGAAGAAAGTGGTGGAGCGGTTTAGGATGCATGAAGCTAAACCGGTTAGCACTCCTTTGGGTCATCACACAAAGCTCTCGGTGACACAAGCTCCTGAGTCCGAAGAGGAGAGGAGGAAGATGGATACTACTCCATATGCTAGTGGGGTAGGAAGCATCATGTATGGCATGGTTTGTAGTAGACCAGACTTAGCATATGCAGTCAGCGTAGTGAGTCGGTTTATGGCAAATCCGGGCCAAGCTCATTGGGAAGCACTGAAGTGGGTTCTGAGGTATTTGAATGGGTCACTCAAAGGTGGTTTGAGGTACACAAGAGCAACTCAAGGAGAAGACGCTTTGGAGGGTTATGTAGATGCAGATTATGCAGGAAATGTGGATACAAGGAAATCCTTATCTGGATTTGTATTTACATTGTTTGGAACGGCAATAAGTTGGAAGGCTAACCAACAGTCCGTTGTGGCGCTATCTACTACTCAGGCGGAGTATATCGCCCTAGTTGAAGGGGTGAAGGAGGCCATATGGTTGAAAGGTATGATTGGGGAGCTAGGAATTACACAAGGATGTGTGAAGGTACACTGCGATAGTCAAAGTGCTATCCACTTGGCAAATCACCAAGTGTATCATGAAAGGACAAAGCACATTGACATCCGCTTACATTTCATTAGAGACGTCGTAGAATCTAAGGAAATTGTGGTCGAGAAGGTTGCGTCAGAGGACAACCCGGCGGATGTATTCACCAAGTCATTGCCTAGATCAAAGTTCAAGCATTGCTTGGACTTGATGAATTTCTCTGAGACGTAATTCCAATAATGGAGAGAGCAGCTAGTGGTTGATGGATAAAGTTGAGCATCACCACTGATTTGAAGTCAAGGTGGAGAATTGTGGAGTTTAGAGTGCCTTAAAATCAGTTTGGAGGGTCATGGAATTGCTTAAAAGTGTCTCTTGAACACTGGAAATCGATTCACTATTGTTATGAATCGATTCAAGCATGTTTGGTTCTCTGTGAATCGGAGCACGCCTCTGTGAATCGCATGGGAAGCCTGCAGGAATCGATTCACTTCATTAATTCGTGCAGGGGAAGTTTTTTAACTAGGTGAATCGATTCACCTATGTCTGTGAATCGATTCACAGTCGGGTTTTATAAACTGTATTTGTAGAAAGCAATTCGATCTGACGTCTGCGATCTTTCTAGGGTTGTGTCGGCCGTTCTTGAAAGCGTCTTTGTGAGGTTTTAGAAATTTGGAAACACTGTTAAACACCTTGGGATCTTAGGAGAGAATAGAGGGAGGATTGAAGGCTTTCTCTATTGTTGTTCTTGAGAGTTTATCATAGAGGGAAAGAGAGAGGGATTGGGAACTCTTGGGTTTGTTCTTTGTGGACATTGTAAAGGGGGTTCAAAGCAATTGTAATCTCTTGTAAGACTCATTGATAGTGAAACGGAGGGCTGCTCTCTCCCGTAGACGTAGGCCATCTTCTTTGGGGCCGAACTGCGTAACCAAATTGCGGTGTTTTCTTCTCTACTCTCTATCTCCTTTGTTTGTTATTTTTATTGCACCTTGTTGATTGTTTGATTGCTGGATATTATTTAGTTATTGGTTGCCGTTGAAGTTTGTTCCAATTATCTTGTTTGAATCTCAACACCAACAATATCTTAGGAATAACGATATGAGCATAAAGTTGATGATGTGTAAAATGAATGGTAAATATGAAATTTGATGGGGCAATCCTAATAGAATAAGCAAGTTATTGTTGACAAAATTGTGCTTTATCCCTAATTTCTTTGTCCACCTGCAATTATTTACGATAACTCCCTTGTAAGAAAATTGTTTTTTTTTTTTTTTGAGAAAAAATATGTCTAGTTGGTTGTGAGCGGCAGTTTTGTCGATACTTTTCACGGTGATGAAAGTGAAGTTAGGAACGACACTCTCAAGGTTGTTAGATAGGGCATCAATGGCATATTGGGACCGCCAACAAAAGTGCTAGTGGTTTTTAAATGAGTTTTTATACAAAACTAATTCTTGAACCGATTCAAAATCAGTTCATACAAACCAAAACAGATTTATAATAGTAAAATCAATTTACTGAATCGCATAGTTGGTTTGGTTTAATACCCGTAAGTTAAACCCTAAACTAAATTGGTTTAGTTCAATTCGATCAAACTTTTTTTTTGATTCACGAACATAAAGAATTCGATCAAACTTCTTTTTAGTTCGATTCGACTTTCTATTTTGAACTGAACAATGTACACGCCTAATTATATTATATTGCTCTTTAAGTTGTCTTAACTATTATTTATACAAATAAAATGACACATATGCACGATTTAATTTTTTTTTAATTTTCAATGTTGGGATTAAAATTTTAACTCATAATCTATTGTAATTACCTAGAATTCATGTATCTTAGTTTAATTCTATTGTACAGCTTTCTTTAATTTTGGTAATATGCTTAACCAATGTGAGTTAATTTGAAAAGATTTTGGATATGATCATGTATATGTTTCAAATTCGTATTTATGAATGCAATATATTGTTGAGAGAAGTATCCTTTTAGAATCTAACCATATTCTAAGAGATTAATTTCTCACATACCAAAAGACCCTTTAAAAGAGAAAAAGAAAAGTCCGTATAAACTTCGCGATATGTATTATTGTATTCAAGTCAATTTATTATGCTCAGTGTGAAGGATTATTCATGAAAACATGAGCTTATTTAAGCATGCAACTGTGATTTGAACTAATTTATAATGACCGAACAAGGTGCTTGATATCGGTTGGGTAAGTGGAGGCTCGATTAAAACTAGAATCATATGAAGTCATTGCAGTGAGTTGGTTCACAGCTGATGTGGTATGAATTCCATCCCAAAACACGTACTCATTTCTATTCAGGCATGGCATTTTATCAGGAATACACAACCCAGTCCCCTTCAATACTTGACAGCAGGGAATATTGGAAACTGTAAAACCTGAAATACATGGATTGTGGTGGTATTATATTATGTGGACCCAAATCAAAGACATTCAATTGTTTTAATCTAGAATGTGAAATGAAGTACGAGAAAACTGAATTGCTTACCAAGTGAACTGTGAAGGCTTACAGCAGCACTATTTATAAAGATGAATTTGGAATCAGCAACGAATTGGATATTAAGATGATCCACTAGAGATTTAAGCTTGTCATTAAAAATCAATGCATCGGCATTCTCCTTTTCAACACATAATCCATTTGTCCCACGAGTAGAGATGACATTTGGAATGCAACCTAAAAGGCCCAATCCAACTAGCGCATACTTTCTTGCCCCAACATCATGCAAAGCCTGCCCCAAAGAAAACCATTTTTTATTATTATAAACCATCGAATCATGTGTGATAGTTGCATGTCATATTAGTTAGTCAAACATGGGGTCAGTTTGAGCCAAAGTCAACAGTACGATGTTATATGGATTTTACAATTGAACTAAACTCAGTCTGATTCATGATTTCATTGTCCCAAAGTAAGTAATTAGATATATATTTATATTACTAGTTATTTCTAATTCAAAGTCCAAGGTCAGATATGTTAATTTTCATCTGTATGTGGAGATCCCCTATAAGGAGTGCCCCGTTTGAGCCCACAGGCGGGAAATTTTCCCCACAGGGATAAAGACAAAGAAGAAAAATCCCTCCAAAGACACTTTGGGGACGGGGATCATTCTCCCCACCCCCACAAGGTCTTAATCCCCAATAAAATTATAATAAAAGCCATATAAATATATGTATGTTTGTATGTTTGTGTGTGTGTGTCTATATATATATATATATATATATTAGTAAATTCAAATATAAATTATTTTAATAAAATGAAAATTCCATGGTGTCTATAACTTGCTTCAATTATTGTCGATATCATAAATTATACCCTCAAGTACTCCACTTTGTATTTATGACAATAATTAATATACATCAATAGTTAATGGAGTTAATTTGGAAAAATTATCACTCTCTTTCTTTTATTTATTATTATTTTTTAAACTGTGTGATTTTGTCAATTGTAACATATATTATGGGACGGATGAAGTACTATGCTTAATAAATGTCATTGAATGCATCTGCGCGCAATTTTTAAACTGAAGAAACTGTTAATAAATACTATTGTTAGTATTTCTTTAAGTGAATTTTTTACTAATATATCTCTCTCTTAATCTTACTCTCTCTCTCATCATGATCCCCCTATTTTTTAACCAACATATCTCTCCTCCCACTCTTACAATTTGTGATGGAAAAGAAGGATGCAAGGATGTTGAATTTTTTTATATTTATTATAGGGGAGTACCAAGAGATTATGACCACATTTATTTATAAAATCTTAAGGTGATAGGTTAATGTATCTAACTTTTTATATACTCTTTATTTTATTCAATATTAGCTGACGTGGTATTATCTCACACTGCCCAACAAAGAAGAGGATCCAAAGTGATATATATATATATATTGCTAATGTACTTCCACATTTTTTAGAAGAAGTATGTTAGCAATGTACACGTTTTTCACTTTGACTAAAAACCCAACAGTTTCTTTTAGAAAAGCTAATTAAATAATGGGTATTGATGTAATTTTGGTTTTTCTAATTTATTATTTCTCTCTTTCCCTCACTCCTAACATTTAATGAAACCGTCTAAATAAGTGGGAGGAAAAAAAATGTCCAACAGCAACACTCCGCAAGCGTATTAATATTGATACGAAATCGTTATTTATTTTTTTAAAGAAAATGTCACCTTCACAAAGAATGATTTGGGCATAATTCGTTTTGTTATTTAGAGCTTTTTTTTCCTTTTGTAAATCCAAAGCCTAAAAATATACTTTTAAACAAAAGTAAAAAAAAAAGTAGAATGTAACAAAAAAGAAAGTAGAAAATAAAATACCGTCACTTATTTAGACAGTTTCATTAAATGTGAGGAGTGAGAGAAAGAGAAAAATTAAATAATAAATTAGAAAAACCAAAATTATATCAAAACTCATTCATTTAATTAGCTTTTCTAAAAGAAAGTGTTGGGTTTTTAGTCAAAGTGAACAAGGTGTACATTGCTAACATACTCTTTCTAAAAAATAAGTGGGAGTACGTTAGCAATCCCCTCTGTATATACACACACAGATACATATAACGCACACATATGGCACAGAAAACCGTAACGTACCTGTATATATTTAGATAACTGGTCAATAAGAAGTTCAGCATACCGCTCAGGGCTATAGGTGCGACTTGTTGGATGGAACTGGGGAAGGAAATAATTATTTATGTAATCGTTGGTGCCTATATTCACATAATACAAGCACTTATTCAAATATTGTTCTGCTTGCAGAAAACCTCCAAGCTTTTTAGCAATTTCGGAGACTATGGTTCTGTGATTTGCTAATTGTTGCCCCAAGTCGAAATTAGCACCCTGCGTTTCGTAACACTCATTTAATGGCGCTCATTAACATTGAAACATAAATGTATGCTCTATAATTAAATATACCGAAAATCAATTGAAGACAAGGGGGAACAAAAAAAGAAAGATAAAGGCTATTCAATTTTAATACCAATTGCTTGCCACTCTCGGCGAGAATTCCAGCTGAACCAGATGCGTAGTTAACTCCTTTCAGTATGTCTGAGCCAACAGTGTTTGCAAAGGGTGGGATGAATTTCTTAAATCCCAGTAATAGGGCTGCAATGGTAAAACGTTAGTTTGAGTTGAACATAAAGTTTCGGGATAAGAAAATTGAACAGGGAAAAATATGAATGCCTCAATGTAAAAATAGCTTTTATTCTTTTAAAACTATAATTTTTTTTTTTAATTTTAAGATGAATGAAAAAAAAAAGTGAGTTTAAGAAATGTAGACCATTCCATTGCACAATTCGATTGTTAAAATTTTTAAATAACGTATGACTGTATGAGTTTAAAATATTTGCTTAGTGCAGAGAATGTTACTGATTATGTCTACTGATGTTGGTCCATTGGTAAATCTTCCAGATGGGCCTGTTGGGAAGTCGATGCCGTATGGCTTGTAATTAGCTTTTGAAAATGTCAGAAGATTATTGTTGTTTCCACTGTCTGACAGAGAGTCCCCAAAGATAAAAAGGCAAGGCACTTGGGATTCGCCGTGGACACGATGCTGCATGTAGCTCACAGCCAAGAGAAGAAGAGGCAGAACCAACCATGTTTTAGTGTCACAAGCCATCTCTTTGGGTCGAAAGCTAATTATGATATATGAAAATGAGGATGCGTTATGATATAGGAAATGAGGAGAATGTGTCAAGTGCATGCAAGATGGAAGGTGTATATATAGTGTGTTTGTCGCCAATTTGTCAAAATGAAGTAATGAAGGACGACAGGTTTGGCACGTTTTTTGTTATTTCTTAATAAATGCACAAGGTCCACAAGAGCATTCATTTCAATTTTGCACCTATGAACACGAAATCTTGAAAGGAATTGTGAGGGAGTAGTATATTTCTTTTCCTGTTTTTGCGTTTTCCTTCATTGATCTTCTCGTTGTTGAGAATTGAACACCAAGCATGGACAACATTGTCAGTTAGTTTCTTTCCATTGACAAATGATAACATGATATATGTTGATAATGAATCAATTAAAGTAGGTGGGTGTAATAAAATATGTATATGGGATTGCTATTTTACACCTCTAGGTATCTCGAATGTGCGATTTTGGTCTCTCAGGTTCCAACTACATGAATTGGGTCATCCAGATATCGTGGTTGTGCAATTTGGTCCTCTAAATTCTAATTGCGCGAATTGAGTCCCCTAGGTATCACGATTGTGCAACTATAGATACTCCATCCAATTGTGCATTTAACTTCTTTTAATTTTTAAACCAACTCAGATGACAATTAGGTAACATAACATGTCAATCAAACTAAGTTATGTGTTAGGTCATACTCACGCGTGACACATCAACGTTTTTATTAAGAAATTGAACAACAATTGGACGGAGGGACCAAAATCGCACAATCTCGAAACTTGGAGGACCCAATTCGCTCGATTGAAACCTAAGGACTAAGATCACGCAATTGTCATATCTTAAAGATCTAATTCGCGCAATTGTGTTTTTAATATTTTTGGGGAATTTTTTTTTAATACAAATATTTTCCAAAAAATTTTAATAAAAATATTAAAATGATCAATATGAATTTAATATAAATATTTTTTCGATAAAAATATTTTCAAAAAAGTTTTTGGGGGAAAATAAATATTTTAGAAAAATAATTGATAATAATTTTGAAAAAAAAATATTTTTAAATATTTTTGAAAAAAAATCGAAAAAGAAATTGGAAACAATATATTTTTGAATAATGATTTTATAGAATAAGGAAGGAATTTCAAATTCTTAATTAACTTTTAAGTGTTATTTCAAATTTAATAAATTTAATGTTAATAAAATACCTCATAAAATCTCTTCATTTTAAAAATTCTTCACATTTATTATCCAAATAACGTAATTTAGTTTAAGACTATGACAGATCTAGGGAGGGGAGATTAGGGGCTCTAGCCCCTCCCTCCCTCGTGCATTATTGTTAATAATTGATTGATATATACGACATTGACTTTTTTTGGTACAATGACTTTTTATTCTCAAGCATTTGCCTATGTTATACATCAAATATTTGCTAACTTAATTTTAAATTTTAAAAGGAAATAAAAAAAGAAATAAATGTAAAAAAATAACATAATGAATGACATAAATTTTTTTCAAAAAAAATATTCTATCAATGTTTATTATTAATCATTTTCACTTCCTGTTTGATAGACTTCTGGATTCGTCCCTGGTTTGAGACATTTAAATTACCCTCTAAAATTATATTACCTCATTGAAATCCTTTCATCAAAACTCACCCATGAGGAGACTATGTTGCACATATTGCGTGATTTTCCGATTAGTGCTCAAGTATGGTTGCATTTGGAGACAACTGCCATTTCTTCATATTTTTGGAATCTTGATCTTCAAAATTGGTTGAATCAAAATCTTTCTCGAAGGGTCAATAGCCAAGGAACCCGGTGGCATCTTAAATTTAGTGTTGAGCTATCTGTTATCTGGCAGGGTAGGAACGATAGGATTTTTGGGAATCAGAAGTTTGGGTTTGGTGATCTTGTGGCCAAAATAAATTTTCATTTCCAAAATGTGGTGATGAACTTGGAAGAGGTTGGAGCCATGGTCAATGTCAGGGGAGCTGTCAAGAAGAACCATCTGGTTCTTTGGTGTCCGCCTCATATAGGATGGGCTAAATTGAACTGTGATGGCATGGTTATTCATTCGGGTGGTGCTGCTTCAGCGGGTGGTGCGTGCAGGGATCATCATGGAGTCTTTGTATTTTGCTTCTCTTCTAATATTCAGCCTTGTTTTATTACTGTGGCTAAGCTTTGGGCCATTTACATGGGTATCAAGTTGTTACTGCTTAAGGGGTTTGGTAAAGTTGTCATTGAATCTGACTCAATGACTGCAGTCAAATGTCAGGATGCTCTTCGCAGCACCCTCATTATAGTTTGGTAGTTGTTATATCTTCAGTACTTGCTCCGGTCTTTCAATGAGGTCATTATATTGCATTCTCATAGAGAGGTTAATCAAGTGGCTGATGGTCTGACTAAGTATGAGCTTAATTAGTTTAGTTTCTTGTAGTAGACTTTTTAATTATGTGCCTAGTTTTCTTTTGGATGCTGTCAGAGTGGATTGGCAGCCCCCAGTTTTGCTATTTGTATCCCCTTGTCTTTTATTATTATTATTATTATTTTTATTCTTTTCTTTTTTTTCTTTTACTCTTTTACTTTTCTTTTGTTTTTCACTTTTTTTTGCCTTCTTCTTTTATTTTACCAAAACTATTATTATTATTTTTTTATATTTAATATTATTACTACACATCTATTTATTTAAGCAAAAATTAATTTAGAAAAGAGGCCGTACAAAATTAGGATATGACAGTATGAAAGTGAAAAAGATTACGGAAGCTGGTCCAGAGTCGGTCCAAGTATGAGACAGATAAACTGTTGTGCTAGGTCTATAAAAATATTATTAATTATTATTTTTTATTAAAAAAGGAGAACATGAGAGGAAGTTATTAGTGGTTGGATAGTATTCTTGGATGAAGGAAAAAAAAATTGAAACATAGATTTAAATTAAAGACACGAACATGGATTGTAACGTCCCACATGGCGTTAAATTAAAACTAAGGTTAAACAAATAAATTGTGGTGTATATATTGAAGGTTGAAGGTTGCAAGTATGGAAGAAAATGAGAGAAGGTGAGAGAGAGACCGTAGGGTTTGGAGGAAAAGAGAAAATGACTACATTTTTCCTAACCTACAGGTATTAATTACAACTAACCTACATTTTTCCTAATATGTGTTTTTCATAATCATAGTATAATAATAACATTTAATACTAAACATAATATAATAAAACCTAAAACTATCATATCTTCATTAAAAAAACCCTGGTGAAAGAGGAAAAAAACTAATCTAACAACTAACATACTAACATTTGCCTATCAAAAAAAATATCTTCATTAAAAAACAAATATATAAACAATTAAAAACATATATAAGATTCTCTTCATTAAAAAAACAACTATATTATTTGATAAAAAAATATTCTAAATATATTAATATATTAAGAATATTACATTCGGATAAAAAAATTATTCTAATATATTAATATATTAGTAAAAAATATCAATATATTCAGAATATTACTATGTGTGTGTGTATGTGTAATTAACTAAATAAATATATAATAACTATTTTGTCAAAAAAAAATTACCAACATTTGAGTGAGTGGTTCCGGTGGTAGTGATTCCGGCGAGGTGGCTTCAGATCTACTAACAAAAATTGGATCTAGGTGAATGTACGTACTTTTTTCATCAGATAGAGATAGAGAGAGAAACTTATTGTGAGAAAGGAGATCGGATCAGAGGAGAAGAAATGGAGAAGAGAGGGAAAGGGAATGGAGAAGTATGGAAAAATGGAGAAGTGTGGAAGAATTGAAGAGAGGAAGAGGGAAGGAAGAAGAATAGGGAAGAATAAAAGAGAAGAAGACGGATTGCACGAGGTTTGTTGCGGTCAAATACGTTGCGCATACCGAAGGCCACAAGCCCTCGCTAATAAAAGTGTCAGAAGGCGCGTACCGAGGGCCACAAGCCCTCGCTAAAAATGTTGCGTTACCGAGGAGCATGACTCTTGCAAATGTATACTGGCCCTCACTAATAATTTTTTAAAAAAATGCTATTGAGGGCCTAGGCCCTCGCTATTGGACATCAGAATTTTTTCTAGGGCCTAAGCCCTCAGTATTAAAAAACTGTACCTATCACCTAATGGCCCTCGCTAATAGTCTGTAGGTAATTGCACATATTCTTGTAGTGATATGACATAATTTTAGTATTTCTATATGTACTTCCTTATATTTGGAGGAATACGTAAGCTTATCGTGAATTGAGTTCCAATAAGTGTGACATGGTTGGTAGATAACTAAGACTATTAGGGTGTGTTTGGAAGTTTGATGGGATGAGAAAGTACGGGGGCTTATGATTAATTGTTTGTTAGTATTATGGAGAAAAATTATCCTCCGAAATCATGTTTTAGTTCATTTTTTAAGTTCTTCCAAATTTGGGAGAACTCAAAATGAACTATGAGAGAACTTTAGAAGGTTTTATAAGTAGTTTTTCTCTATATTACTAAGAAATTATTAGTTGCAAGCTCTTCCTTTCCTTTCTCACTCTTCCACCGCAAACTCCCAAATACACTCTTAAACATGTGGTCATGAATTTGATACCAGATCTGTGTGTATGGAAGAACATCGATTGAGAGATGTCAGCCTCTTAAATGAATATAAACACCTTAAGGGATTAATTCTTGCGGGAATTACTCTGGATTCACAAAAAATAAACCTGAACTGAGTAATTATAGATTTGAAACGGAACCATTGTTATCTTCATTGTTTCACACGCTTGCTAATGGTCCAAAGCAGTAACGTAGAAAAAAGCATTTCAAGGTGTCATCTATAAGAAGATAAATTCTATGATGGACCATTTTTATATATGGTCTAGTTTTATAGATGGTCCGCCGTGGACCATACATTTTAATTATAAAATATATTATTATTTTATTAATTAGTTCATATTACACTAAAGCAGGAATAATGACTAATTGATTTATTGTTTCAATGTTGAGCTCTGCTAGGGCTTCCGGTACCCCTACGCTAGAACGTGCCAAAAGTAGTGAGGAAGAAGATCTATTCCGACGTAGTAAAAAGAAAATAAGATCCTGGGAGGAGAATGGAGGGTCTCAGGAGAAGAAAACTGATGCATGCAACGTGGCTAAGGAGTCTACAATGTCATATAAGGAGAAGCTTCTTAACCTTTTTGGAGAGGCAATCCCAGGGAAACTTGACGCTGAAGCTATGAAGGTGATGTCCAAACAGTATGCTAATCAGGGTACTTCTGGACAGGAGAACACTTTTTCATCGAGCAATGGTATCGAGACACCATTATCTGATGAAGAATGACACAAGTGGTCAATGCCTTGGAGGAAGACTCTTGTGGTTAAGCTTATGGGAAAGAAGATCAGCTATAAGATGCATGTAGAAGGTGACAAAATGGGAAAGGAAGAAGGAGGCTGTAACTCAATTGACCCATTGACTACCAAGGAGCGGCCTGACAGCTCAGCAGAGATGGCTGACGTGGAGGTTAATTTGAATTTGAAATTATCTTTAACTTCGATAACTGAAGATTTGATTGACGCGAGGAATGGAAAATTGGGGCCTTGGAGTGTGGTAAAGCGAGATTACTGTTCGAAAAATAAGATTAGATCCTCTAGTCTTGGAAAGGCTAATCAAGTTGTTGCTAAGAAGAAACCGTTGAAGGAAATCCCAAAGGAACAGGAGAAAGTCTTGCAAGAGTCTCGTTTTGCAGTTTTGAGCGAAGATAATTTGACAGTTGAGGATCCAGTTAAATCAAGTACTAAGCAATCTGACTTTGCTTTTAGTAGTAAGCCAGCTCAACAGGGTTCAACCACTCGGGTCAGGAATACTCTTGGTGGTAAAAATCCTCAAACAATCAACAAAACTAAAGGGCTCAAAGGCAATAATAGCGTGAAGAAGAAAGTAGCCACACTAGATCCTAGAAAAGCTAAAACTGATAGTGTTTTGGTCAAAAGTAATGTCAACATTGGCAAAAAGGAGACACTAAATAGAGAGCACATCAGAATTATGCAAAGGAAATCAGATGAGTTGCTGCAGCAATTTACTAATTCCAATAATCCTCTATTCAATGCTCAGGTGAGTATAGATGAAGAAACAGTGCCTTTTGTAGAGAAATTGAGGCAGATGAAAGGTAAGGAAGTGTTATGTATGTCCCCTAAGAAGGCTACATCAGATGAATTGTGCAATGATTCTGTACCAATTACTAATTCTAGTAAGATGGATATAGAAATCACTGAACATTCTAATAAGAAAATGCAACAGAGTGAGATTGAATCTCACAAATCCCTGCCATTGTCATCATGAATTGTGTCTTCTGGAATTGTAGAGGGGCTGGTGGTAAGGAATTTCCAGCTCATGTCAGAAATTATACTAGAATTTATAATGTGGACTTAATTGCTATTCTTGAGCCTCGTATCAGTGGGAAAAGAGCTGAAGAGGTGATTAAAAGAATTGGCTTTCCTGAAGGAGTCAGGTGGATGCACAAGGTTTTGCAGGTGGTTTGTGGTGTTTATAGAGACATTCTTGTCCTCCGATCTCTGTTCTACCAACTTCTAAATACTACATTCATTTGCTTGTTAACCCAAGATCCATTGATAAATGGTTTTTGACAATTGTTTATGCGAGCCCCCATGTGTATCAAAGGCAAGAAGTGTGGAACCAGCTAAGGGAGCTCAGCAAGAGTGTAGATGGTCCCATGGTGTCTAGGTGGAGATTTCAATCATGTCTTATATGAGTATGAGAAGCAAGGTGGTGGTAGTATTAATGCTGCTTGTAGGTCTGCTTTTCATTCTTGTATTGATGAATGCCAGCTGCTAGATTTGGGTTATAATGGGCAACCTTTCACTTGATTTAAGGGTGAATTGAAAGAAAAGCTTGATAGGGTTTTGTGTAATGCTGATTGGCAATCCAAGTTTTTTAGTTTGTACAATGCTTTTGGCTTGTTAGCAAACTTCAGTCTGTCGTTCTTCAGAACTTTCTGAATTAAGTCCCTGAAATGAACACAATTATTAGTGAAATGGCCTGTCGAATTATGATACTTGCAATATTTTTTGCCATTTAATTCATCAGGCCTTTTGAGCCTATGATCACTTGATAATTTCAATTGTTTATCCTTCAAGAGGATATCAAATATTTTGTCAGCATTGGTTATGTTAAATGAATATGTCTTTTTGTTAACATATTCCATTTTTTCTTTTGCTCTAGCAGGCATGAGTGCCTGACAGGCACAAGGTGGCCCTTCCTTTAATTCTGCCAAATTTATCTCAAGCTCTTCTGTGCTTGTGATGTGATCACGGCAAGTGTACCGGATCGTTGCAAGTAATAAAATCGGTTAAGTATCGGATATCGTCCTCAAGGATTGCGTGTCAAATATCAACTTACTCTTTTTATTACTATTTGAACAAGAAACAATATATTTTGGTGTTTTGAATTGATTAACAATGAAATTAAATAAAGCAAGAAACAATATTTTTGGGTTTTCTTGTATTGACTAAATATCAAACACTTGGTGTGTGTCAACAATACCAAATATCAAACACTTGGTGTGCACAACTAATATGGATAAAAGTGGTTAGGATTTGAATCCCCTTTGTTTTCCTCTTCTCATGCAATCAAACTCAATCCCAATACAAGTCAAATTCATGCAATTGAAGTTCGAATTCACTTAGTTAAACTAATCTCAATTCCTTGAGCAAAAGCCCTTTTAGAATAAACCAAGAACCCTAATTCCTTAGGCCTTCCTAATTTAACTAAGCATTAAGTGCAAGAATTTAGAAGAACACACATGCATGAAGTCCTATCCCTAGGATCATCACAAATATGGCAATCAACTTCATAGTCCAACTCAATAACCAATTTTCCAATTGTGAGATTGAATTTAAAATCAATTCTAAGATGGCAAATCAAAGAAATGCATTAAGGATGGAAGAAATTGCTCAATCAACACAAATACAACAAGTATTAATCATTAAGAGTCATATTACACAAGAATCCAACAAAGGTTCATCATTCCTAACCAAAAGGAAAACTAAAAATGCATAAAAGAGAGAGGAGAAATAGAACTAGATAGATGGAGAGGTGGTGGATGATCCATTGAAGCTCCAAGGTCTCTTCCAAGGCTTGAATCTTCAAGAGAGATGGAGATGAGATGGATTTAGGGTTGCCTCTTGGCTCCCCTAGGGTTTGGGAGTGAGAACATATGAAAGGAGATGACCAAAATGAGTTAAAATTGTGTTTTAATAAGTGTCAGGCCGAGACGAGGCGCAGGGCGCTGGGTTCTGGGGCGCAGGGCGCCCAAAATTGATCAAAATGATTCCCAGCAGGCGCAGGGCGCCCTCCTGGGCGCAGGGCGCCCTTCTGCACCCGTTCTTCTATGTTGTGCTGCATTTTTCACCTCTTTAAAGTTTGAATTAGCTCAAGGTGTCTTCACGAAAGTTGAAGATATGGATCTTAGCTTTCCAATGGCACCGGTTTCAGCTCATTTGGACAACTAAAACTCCAGATATGATTGAAACATCGAACAGTTGTCAGGTTAGGGCAGCATCATCATGTCAACGTGTAGCACAAATTACCCCAATTTATAGATTGATTTGGGTCTCGAGTTCTTCATCAAAGATGTAGATAATTCAATTATGTTTCCAACAAGACCAAGATCATCTCATTTGGATGAGTGGAGACATGTCTCCAAACAATCCCTTTCCTCCCTACAAAAAGACAAGACCACAATAAGGACATTTTTCCAACAAAGCAACAAAAGAACTAACATAGTTAACAACTAGATTATCCCAACAAGCAAATACTCAAACTCTTAAGATTAGAGGCCAAACAAGGAATAAAGTCTAAGTTTGCAAGATAATTCCCTTGATTAAGAGCAAGAAAATGAGCATTTTAGGGAACCGTCAAACACTCCAAACTTAAACCTTGCTTGTCCTCAAGCAAGAACTCGACAAAAAACAACTACTTGATCCAACCACCGGACTAAACCACAACTTTTCACCACTTTCAAAAGTTATCACATAACATGTACACCAATCATAGATAAATTCATTGGGCTTTATCATCATCAGAACTAACATGAGACTATCACAAATTGGAAATTGGAGTCACATAAGCAAGAATTCACCATTAAAAACTCAACAAGTAATGGAATGTGCAATTGAAACTTTCAATGTGATTGAGTGCTTTCTTTTCTACTCACAAAGATTAAGAAAAAATTTCACTCCAACTCTCAAGTGTTTTGGGGTTTGTGTTTCTCTCAGTCAACACTATTTGAGCCCATCCCCCATGGATTTGATTTTCATCTCTTTCTCACATGAGTACCACTTGCACAATGCTCCAACCAAAAGGTCTTTCAAGGTTGTAACTTGGCCAAGGTTAGGGTGGATGGATTAGACATTTAGGCTATCACCCTTTAAAGATAGATGAGCATCAACCAACTCTAGAAATTTTCACTACAATTCCTTTTTTCTTCAATTTTTCAAAGGTGATGTTTTCCAAAAACTCAATCTTTAAACAACTTTGTATCACACAATTATTAGTCCCCTCAATAACACTTTGGTCTCAAAAGGGGTACCAATCCAAAAACAAGCCATTCTTTTTTTTTTTCTGGTTTTTTCTGTTTTTTTTTTCACAGCTCAAACCACAACCAATCATAATGTTGTTCACTTCCCCCCAACTCCAAACTTAGTTCTTTGTCAACCTTAGTCAATTCATGCTCATCTAACCTTCTTAGGTGGGTAATAAGTTAATCACAAGGTTAAAAACTATTGTTTTGATGGGTTAACAAGAACAAAAGGCTTTAGGCTCAACAGGGCTTTGTAAACAAAAGTCATATTATGTCGGGTTGGCTTTTTGGCTAATTGGCTTCCAACAAAATTTGCCTTTTTTATATCAAAACATTGTGCAACTAATAACATGCAACAGAGATTCAATAAAAGTTAGGGGAATGAAAACTCAAATGTGTCCTCTCACAAAGAATTATTGATGGAGGCTCTACAAACACCATAAGACAAGGGCATATCAATCACAAAAACATTTTAACAAACCAAAACAGTTGAGCAATGGTTGACTCACTCCAAAAAGTTTCTAGTCTCAAGTTGTAACTCCTCAACAGCTCATTCACATCACAAATCGATTGGTGCTTAATACAAAATTCAAATCACAAGTGGGTTTAAATCAAAGTTCAGCCAGTAGTCATTTCAATTTGACATCCTAGGACTTACAAACCAAAAAGACTCAAAACATCACACCACACACATTTTTTTTTCTTTTTTTTAACACAAAAATAAAGAACTCCAAACTTAAGCTTTGACAAACACACTAAAATGAAAATCAAGCAAACTAAATTAAAAAAAAAGAAAAAAAAATGCAAGAGAAAGAGGTAGAAACTCCCTCGCATGGGTTGCCTCCCATGAAGCGCTTATTTAACGTCATTAGCTTAACGCTTCAACACCCAAGTTAGGGTGGATAATATGACACAAAGAACACATCACCCTTCTTCTTTCTTTGCATAGGCAGGAACTCCATGAACTTGAGGTATAAATGATTCTTCTTCCATGCCCTCTCAAGGTGGAGGATGATGAATAAGGCATTGAGGATATCTAAAAATTGATCAAACTTTACATCCCTCTCCTCCTTGATACTCAAATGATGAGAAAGAAAATTGATTTGGTGGTTAATTACTTGTTGGGTCTCCATTTCTTCCCAAATTTTGGGAATCTTTGTTTCCCCCCAAACTAAATATCCATCCAAACGCATCATTTTTCCTTCATCATATTTCTTCTCCCTTACTTCTTCTCTTGAGCCTTGTTCTTCCTTTGGAAACTTCGATTTTAACTCAACTACTCCAACTCCTTTAGGATTTAGGATGATATCACTAGAATGAGATTCAAAAGACCTCTGTTTTAATTGCTCGAACAATATCCCCACTTGAGCCTCTAGATTATGAATGGTGGTTTCTTGACTCTTGATGGAGACTTCTTGATTTTTAAATGTTACCCTTGTCTCCTCCATAAAATGTGAGGTTTGCATAGCCAATTTTTCAATAGCAATTTCCCAAGGTTTTTTTCCTTCATCAAATGATGTAGTGAAAGAGCCACCTTGTACTATTTTTGGCATAGCATCATCCTCATAATAGCCATTTGAAATATCTCCTTCCCAAAGTTCACAAGAATGAGGTTGATCACATTCCTCACCACTATAGTCTTCTCTACAAAAGACCTTGCATAGTTCCTCACAATTGGCATTTGTATGATCTGCCCCATAAAAGTCACAACCAAGTGGGAGGGGTTGGATGACATTCACTTGCATGGCTTGGAGTTCATTAGACAACGACTCTAATTGTTGAGACATTACCTTTTTTAGAAAAAGGATGTTCAACAACTTTAGTTGCTGAGTCATAAGCTTTCTCTCATGAAGAATAGTGTCTAACAAGGATTCCATTGCTTGAAGTAGGTTAATCCTGGATTGAACAAACTCAAAAAAGGAGATAGTGATTTGGAAATTAGGAAATTAAAAGAAAAATAAAATATGCACAAACATGAAAATAAAGGTTCAAAGTAGTAATCTCATAGGCTAGATGACACTTGAAATAGCAATCCCCGGCAACGGCGCCAAAAACTTGATATGATCACGGCAAGTGTACCGGATCGTTGCAAGTAATAAAATCGGTTAAGTACCGGATATCGTCCTCAAAGATTGCGTGTCAAATATCAACTTACTATTTTTATTACTATTTGAACAAGAAACAATATATTTTGGTGTTTTGAATTGATTAACAATGAAATTAAATAAAGCAAGAAACAATATTTTTGGGTTTTCTTGTATTGACTAAATATCAAACACTTGGTGTGTGTCAACAATACTAAATATCAAACAATTGGTGTGCACAACTAATATGGATAAAAGTGGTTAGGATTTGAATCCCCTTTGTTTTCCTCTTCTCATGCAATCAAACTCAATCCCAATACAAGTCAAATTCATGCAATTGAAGTTCGAATTCACTTAGTTAGACTAATCTCAATTCCTTGAGCAAAAAGCCCTTTTAGAATAAACCAAGAACCCTAATTCCTTAGGCCTTCCTAATTTAACTAAGCATTAAGTGCAAGAATTTAGAAGAACACACATGCATGAAGTCCTATCCCTAGGATCATCACAAATATGGCAATCAACTTCATAGTCCAACTCATAACCAACTTTCCAATTGTGAGAATGAATTTAAAATCAATTCTAAGATGGCCAATCAAAGAAATGCATTAAGGATGGAAGAAATTGCTCAATCAACACAAATACAACAAGTATTAATCATTAAGAGTCATATTACACAAGAATCCAACAAAGGTTCATCATTCCTAACCAAAAGGAAAACTAAAAATGCATGAAAGAGAGAGGAGAAATAGAACTAGATAGATGGAGAGGTGGTGGATGATCCATTGAAGCTCCAAGGTCTCTTCCAAGGCTTGAATCTTCAAGAGAGATGGAGATGAGATGGATTTAGGGTTGCCTCTTGGCTCCCCTAGGGTTTGGGAGTGAGAACATATGAAAGGAGATGACCAAAATGAGTTAAAATTGTGTTTTAATAAGTGTCAGGGCGAGACACTTATTAAAATTGATCAAAATTGATTCCCAGCAGGCGCAGGGCGCCCTCCTGGGCGCAGGGCGCCCTTCTGCACCCGTTCTTCTATGTTGTGCTGCATTTTTCACCTCTTTAAAGTCTGAATTAGCTCAAGGTGTCTTCACGAAAGTTGAAGATATGGATCTTAGCTTTCCAATGGCACTGGTTTCAGCTCATTTGGACAACTAAAACTCCAGATATGATTGAAACATCGAACAGTTGTCAGGTTAGGGCAGCATCATCATGTCAACGTGTAGCACAAATTACCCCAACTTATAGATTGATTTGGGTCTCGAGTTCTTCATCAAAGATGTAGATAATTCAATTATGTTTCCAACAAGACCAAGATCATCTCATTTGGATGAGTGGAGACATGTCTCCAAACAATCCTTTTCCTCCCTACAAAAAGACAAGACCACAATAAGGACATTTTTCCAACAAAGCAACAAAAGAACTAACATAGTTAACAACTAGATTATCCCAACAAGCAAATACTCAAACTCTTAAGATTAGAGGCCAAACAAGGAATAAAGTCTAAGTTTGCAAGATAATTCCCTTCAGTTAAGAGCAAGAAAATGAGCATTTTAGGGAACCGTCAGCTTGAGTCATCACTGTCAGAATCTTTAGTTTCGACTAGATTGATTCTTTCTCGTTTCACAAACTTCTTGTTTAATGCTTCTGATTCTTTTCAGCCTGTAGTTGTTCAATTTGTCGAACTTTTTCACCTAGTTACGCCAAATCAACCAAGTGTTGATTGACCAACTTCTTTCTGACGTAGTAATCTAGGCCAGCAATCTTGACAGTTTCTGCTTCTGGAATAGGCGTGAAACACCTACTCTTCATTTGTCTAAATCTTGCCAAGTAATCGTCTATTGACTCGTTATATGTCCGCTTGACGTTAAACATGTCAGTTAGGTTGACTTTCATGTCTCCTCTGAAGAACTGATCATGAAAGCTCATTTCCAATTGTGCCCAAGAGTGGACAGAATTGGGTCTAAGTGTCAAGAACCAAGAGAAAACATTCTTGGTGAGTGAACTTGGAAAGAACCTCTTCTTAAGGCTTTCCACAGTGGCCAATTCTCTCATTTCAATGGTGTACCGTGCAATATGTTCGACGGTTGATTCACCACTTTCATTAGAAAACTTAGAAAGTTTGGGAATTTTCACTCCCCTGGGCAACTCTGCTTGTTGCACCCAATCAGGAAATGCTGACACAAAATATGGCTGATTAGCATAGCCAATATAGAACCCAAACCTATTCAGAACTTGTTCAACCACTTGATTGACATTTTGTTCCACTTGGTTTCCCAATATGTTCTGCCTTAATGCCACTAAGTCTGCGTGAACTTGCCCTCCAGGCTCATCGTTGCTGTTCAATATCTGAACATGGCCATAATGCAAATTCTGTTGTCCTTGCTCCTGAACTTCATTGACTGCGGCTTGTTCTTCATTAGGCATTGCTCTTTGAATTACTGCCTGACCATCTAGATTGTGTGGTGCATGTATTACATGCGGATCTTGCCTAACATCATTTTTAGGCATTGCAATGCCTAAAGTTTGGTTTAACCTAGCCATTTGTACTGCCAATGCATTGCAAGCATTGTTAGTATTCGTCATAAGTGGAGTTATCACTGCACCCATTTGCTGAGTGAGCATATTAACCATATCATGATTACTGTCATCAATTTGTTGACGAACACTAGTAAGTGTATTTAATGACAAGCCATCACCACCATACAATGGCGCGTTTCTTGGCATTAGGGAACATAAGATTTCCTAAGTTCAACCTATCTCGACGAGAACAGTGGAACTTGTTCCTACTACTCCTATACCTTGGTTCATAAATTGCCCCCCAGGCCCTGCAAACCCAAAGTTCGTCGAAGCCTGGTTTGCCTGTCCCAAAGTGAATCCAAATGGCATGCCAAATTGATATTGGCCATTTGGAATAAAATTCCTTCCATTTGAATTTGTTGTACTACTAGGATAAGGCATAGTAAAAGAATACGGCACACTTGCATTCACGTGTGGTGAACCACTGGTTACATGTACCAATTCTTCTGACCGTGGAGACGGTATTACACTTGCCTCTACAGTCGTTGGGATAGGTGGCGGTATGTTGCTCCCTATCTCAGCCATAGTAACTGCCATAGCACTTGAAGCATTCCCTGCATCAGTGCTTGCCAATGGTGCATTCGCATTGGCATTCGACACACTTTGATCTGCCACTGACGCATTAGTGTTTACCACACTTGCATTAGTAGCGTTATTGGTATTTCTAACCATATTACGTCTTTTGGGTTGTGTAGGAGTATAAGTAGTACAAGATTTTCCACTCCTCAACCGCATAAAACAATATTTAACGAGTTACTAAATACTTGTTCCATTGGGCATGCCAATTTGTTTACTGGGATTTTTGGTCTGGCGAGAAATTGTCTGACAAACCCAAAATAAAACAAATGATTTTTTCAAGCGATTATAGGTCCTACAAGTTACGTGGTAATCTCACCAAATAAGGGGTTTCACGTTTAAAATCAGTGGTTCCACTACAAGAAAACGCGTCGTTACCGACGGCCAAAACCCGTCGATAAAGCGAAAAAGCTGTCGGTAATGAGTATTTTCCGACGGATTACCGACGGCCTTAGTCCCGTCGGTAAAATAGGCGTCACAAATACTTACCGACGGGTTTTTTTAACAGTCGGTAATTTCCGACGGAAAAGGCCGTCGGTAAATTGCGACGCATATTTTGTTTTTTTCCGACGGTTTAGACCGTCAGTAAAATTTGCATATTTTTTTATTTTTATTAAATTAAATAATTATATTTAAATTAATTGATTTTTTATATTTAATTTAATTTAATTAATTGATTTATTTATTTAATTTTTAAAATGATTATTTTCTTTAATTACAAAGAATCAGCAGGATGACGAAGCTTCCCATCACATTTTCTCGCATCTGCATGTCATCTAATATTCTTTGCGTCTTTTGGATTCGTGAACAATTATTGAAACCTTGGAATAATTGAAAGATACCATAACGTGGTGACATCCATCATGATCAAGCATGCACCCTGAGACAACAGAAAATGTAGCAATCTAAAATTTCATCATGTATTGGATAAAAGATTTAAAGACTAACTATTAACCAAATAAAAGAGACAATTATCCAAAAAAAGCAAGGAAAAATACATCAATATATTCCCCTGATACAGTTATCCAATTAAAATATCAAAACAATCAAATACATTAATAAATAACATGCATAATATAAAAGCAAGGCTAGTGGTGGCTCCTTGAGGGGTCCCCAGGACAAAATCGGGCTGTAGAATCCTCCGAAAGAGTCGATGGAGTGTAATCCTCTACGATTAGAGAATACTTCGGTGTGGATGGAGTATACTCCAAAACCTCATCATCTTCGTTGGGGATCTGAACGATGTCTATCCCTCGATGAACATCACTGGCAGCTACATGCCTCCTGGGTTCACCATACTGGTTCATCAAATCACGATCCTCATCGCGATAAGGATCACGATGACGAGCATCGCGATCCTCAATCCTCACCACAAATTTCGATACTCCCTTGCAGTCATCATCGGCCTCCTGGAAGGCATACGGGGATCAACATGCTGGTTCATCAAATTACGATCCTCATCGTGATAAGGATCACGATGACGAGCATCGCGATCCTCAATCCTCACAAAGCTATTTCAATATTCCCTTGCAGTCATCATCGGCCTCCTGGAAGCCATGTGAGTACCTCGACCATGGTTTTCATCTAAAGACATTGTCTGTTGTCAACAATAGTCAGTCATGAGCAATAAAACTGAAAATAATCAAATTACAACAAAAAGCATAATAAAAAGCAACATGCAGCCAAGGAGCAGTGTAGCGGACCAATGAAGCAACATGTAGCCAAAAAGGAATTTTTATAGACACTCAATAATGATTAGGAATGATGTTAGAAAGAAAGATGAAAAGACACTCAAATAGAGTAAAATTTATAAAAATTTGTTATGCCTCGGAGCAGTGTAGCGGACCAGTGAAGCTACTAAATAAAACGAACAAAACAATGGGTAATTCAAAAGGTGCTCTATTCCAATGCATACTGATTAAGGCCTTGTGAATCAAGAGACATCTCAGAAAAAGAACAAAGAAGCAGCAGATGGTATTGCAATTCCAACAGTAACAGCGCAACCAAAACAACAGATAACCACACATAGGAAAAAGAAATTAAGACTTTATTCTAATAATCATAAAAGCAATATTATAAATGACACATCTATGAGGATTTTTTTTATATAAATTACAGCCAAGAGGGACACAAAAGAGGCGAAAGATGGGTTAAGCATACGCTTCTTCCAAACACCATCAAAGCATGATACAAAAATATTCAATAATACTATTCAAAGCACGAAATCACTAACAACAAAATAATCTTATAACATACATCACTTCAAAATTCCCTCTGTGGAGAAAAATATGAAGGAAATAAAAATAAAAAAATGTCGGTGTGGGGGGTCAACAGACAACCCTTTTCCACCCAATGAGTGAACCGACATTTCGTTAGAGTGCATACCTAATGTGCAGAAGTAGAACGTCCGCGTCTAGCTATATGCAAAGGCAAGAGAGATGGTGAAAATCCTTGGGAGCAGGTAATGCCTCTGCAATTTTAAATAATAATCCATCAGGGGTCAAATAACAATATATCATATGATAAACTCAACACATAAAAACAAAACCACAATTATACAATATCTTTATTTAACAATTATTCTCTCCTAAGTATTATATTTGACAATATATTTAACAATACCCTTAATTCTTCTTTTATATACTTTCCTAGCTAGGGGTTTCTTACTAACAATACCCATAAATTACTAGACTTCTCTAGTCCTAAAAAACTCAAATTAAAAGATAGGAAAGTAAACATACCTAGGATCTTTCCATGATCACAAGTGTTGCATTAAGATAGCCAGCCACAACAACAACATTACATATCTATACAGCACAACATTCATTAAATGAATAACTTGAGAGTAGTGCTAAATTTAGCGAACTTAAAACAAACAAAAAGAATCAATGTATAGAAAGCTCTAACCGATGTCATTTGCTGATTTAAGCCACTATTAGCCTCTACATAAATGTATCCATTTGATTCAGGAAGGCCTATCAGATTCATAAGAAATTTATACTGATAGTTAATAAATACAGTATATTGGCAGAAGTGCAAACATAATTTCCCGGATATAAAAGTACACAATATACTGCAATAAGATCAATGTAAGCTATTGCAATAATAACAGCTCACTTCATAAGTTAACCATCACTATCACCACAAGAGTTTGGCTTTTCCTAGGCTCTATCATCTGTCTTCCTTGCACAAGTCTCATATCCATGATTTTCATAGTATTCAACTTTTTCCCATTATTCCTTTGGACCAAAATGTAAGTCTGGTATACAACCTAAGAGGGGGGGTGAATTAGGTTGAACACTTTTCGAGTAACTTTTAGAGATTTTTCTCGTTCTTTTGTTTTATGGACAAATAGATAGAGTTTGATTGATAAACAAAAGTAAAAGGATAAGGAAGAAGATTGAGACACAGAATTTATACTGGTTCCCTTAACCACTTGGGTACATCCAGTTCTTCTGACACCTGCAGAGCAATCCACTATGATAGAAATTCTTGTTACAAGCAAGCCTCACCCCAAGGCTCCCTAACAATCTCTATACAACAAGATAGCACCCCACTATCTTTTCAAACCAAAACCCAACACAAGGATGAGTTTAATAACTGTGAAGAATGGTAAAGCATATGGTCAGATCGGATCACTATCACTTTGTAACTATACAACTTAGTGCTCAAGAACTTTTTCGAATATGAAAATAGTAACTAAGTTCTAGGCAAGAAAGTTTTGAAGGTTTAGAACTTGTAAAATGATATTGATCTCTTATGATTTGAAAGAATGAAAGTTGTGTATATTTTCGATGTAAAAGGTATATATATAACCATCGGATCGTGTATGAAGCAAGGTGATCATTTGGCAACTTTTCGTAAACCAAACCACACCATTTGAAATCACAACGTTTCAGAAAATTTGATTTTGTAGATGTGTAATCGATTACGTCGTTATGGTAATCGATTACATGTGTACGTTGAAAATCAGATATTCAAAAATTTAGTTAATGTAATCGATTACACAATTAAGGAAATCGATTACATGTGTATCATAGGAGTTTATGTAATCGGTTACACATTATAGGTAATCGACATCGAAACTAAGAAAATGTTTTTGCACATCATCGAGCATTTATGTAATCGATTACAAACTTGAGGTAATCGACATCAAACTGAAAAATGTTTTTCTTAAGATTTCAAAAGGTTTGCTTCAACACTAACTTTGCAAATAACTTAGATTAAGTTTTTAAACTTAAGGAATGATTTGTTTGAGCACATCTAAGTTATATAATCACAGTTTTGCAATATGTCAAAGATACGAACCATACTTACAGAGAATTGAAAAAACATAATTAACAACTCTGTAGAATCTTTGACTTGATCTATCGGAGTCTTTTCTTCTTTTTGATCAGCAATCTTGTCATCATCGAACCCAGCCAAGTTTAAGAAGGAAATCTTCTTCACAATCTCCCCCTTTTTGATGATGACAAACACTAATCTTGTTAACAGTTTGCGAACGGAAAAGCTCCCCCTGTCTTGTATATCTCCCCCTTTGTTTTGGAGTTGGGAAACCTGAAAAGGTAGTAAAATACAAGACATACACATACACATAATATCTCCTTTCTCCCCCTTTTGACATCATCAAAAAGAAGAAAAAGTAGCATAAATATAATAGATTTACCAAGCTCATGCAAACACACACTAAATACTTAATATGAGTCATCCATACAAACTGTTCAAAGTTCCTACTTAGTAAAGTCCAAATAAAGAAAACATAAACCAAAGTGCAATTTAAGGAAACAGTACAGAACTAGATGTAGAAATCCAACATAGACAAACAGAACATAATGATAAATGTGATGCATGCATGATGAAGCAAATCAGGCTACTCGTCATCCTCCTCATTTGCATTTCTGAAAGCTTCAAGGCGGTCCATGCGAGCAGACAGTTCATCAAACCTCTCAGTCATGTAGCCACGGACACTCCGAAGCTCATCCATAATCATTTGATTGGTGACCTCTCCATCATGATCTTGAGGTTCCTCATCCTCTTGTACAGGAGGGTGTAGCAGATCGCTTCGATACCTGTAGACTCGCTCAGCAGCATCCCAGTTTATACCCATCTTTGGTAAAATATCCATGTGGATTTCATTCTCAGCAGGTGTCATTTCCAGATAAACCTCATTGTTGGTGTCAACATTGCAACACTCCAACAAGCGAGAGATTTGTCTAGCATAAGGCAAACTGGTAGTTCGCTGCTTCAGTGACAACATGTGATTCATAACCAAATAGGCCCAGTTGATAGGTTTGCTATTCTTAATAGCATACATGATTTGCATCTCAAAATCATTGATTTGAGAGTAGTTGGAGGCCTTAGGAACCAAGACATAGCAGATAACATAGTGAAGAAGTCTATCATCAACATTCAAGTGTCCTACAGATAGAATATTTCTGGCAGAGGAGGCGGCACCGGACCGTTGTCTTTTCTGAGTAATTTCAGCCTCACCATAGCGACACATTGATAAATAGAATTCTTTCTTGTCATACTCCTCCCAATCACATAGAAAATCAGTGTGAATCCTTTCTCCCTCAAATGGAATCTCCAGAAACTCTCCAATTTGCTTCAATGACAATTTAATTGGAACCCCTTTCACCCAAGAAATCAGACCACTACCCTTAGCCTCTAAATTACAATAGAACACTCTAACAAGATCAGGATAGTAGTTTCCAAAACCATTAGCAAGTTGTATTACCCCCTGTCTTTCTAACAACGAAGGAAAATTGAAACGAGCAAATGCAATAAGACTCACATACTTGGGAGTGATAAGTTTCCTGCCAATGAATTGTTGGAAGCGAGTTCTTTGTTCAGAGGTCGCCAACAACCTTGATAAGTCCAGAGGATTTGGATTTGCTCTCCTTGCATCAGTCACAGATGGATTTTTGCTTCTGAATTTCCTTGAAGGTTCCATGGTGATGAAAGTGTTTAAAGAGGGTTAGGGTTCGAAATTGTAGGGAAAAATCAGAAGTGGGCCACGAATTGGAGGAGGACAAGGGATTAGAAGTGAAAGATATGAGCAACAATGGTAGAAATAAGGATTGGAAGGTGGGTGGTTGAGAGAGGATGAGTGGTAACCGATTGCAAGAGTGAAAGAAATGTTTTAGAAAACTGATTTTATGCAGAGCCATCGGTTTCGCAAATTTTCGCGGATGTAATCGATTACACCCAAGTGGTAATCGATTACCATACGGGTCAGCGAGCGAAAATCTGAAATTTCTGAAAATGTAATCGATTACTCATAATATGTAATCGATTACACACTGTTAAAAAAAATTTAATTTTGAAAAAGTATTGATAAAACATGCAATGTATGAGTATCTATTCTATGCATAACACACATATCACATAGATTTATGATTAAAAAGACATACATACACCAGAATGACACAATAAAAACATATAAGTTAAATGAAAGAACCTGTCACCAAATGTGTTGGTCTTCATATATCCTTTTCATCCAAAATGCCAAGTTCTCTTCTTATTTTGAAGAAGGGCTCTTTGGCTAATGGCTTTGTGAAGATGTCAGCTAATTGAGCATGAGTATCAACAAATGTAATCTCCACGTCTCCTTTTAGAACATGATCTCGTAGAAAATGATGTCGAATGTCTATATGCTTGGTACGAGAGTGCATAACAGGATTCTTTGATATATTTATAGCACTTGTGTTGTCACACCTTAAAGGAATGCATCCAAGATTGATTCCATAATCACATAGTTGTTGTTTTAGCCAAAGACTTTGAGCACAACAACTTCCACCGCAATATATTACCTTTGAGTCTTTGAGAGCAACACTTGCTTGTTTCTTGCAAGACCAGGATATTAAAGCATTTCCAAGCATATGGCATGTGCCACTAGTACTTTTTCGATCGCTTTGCACCTGCATAATCAGAATCTGAATAACCAACTAAAGAGCAAATACTACCTTTGGGGTACCATAGGCCAACATTTGTTGTTCCTTTCAGATACTTCATGATCCTCTTTACCGAAGAAAGATGAGATTCTTTTGGATTGACTTGAAATCGAGCACAGAGACATACACTAAACATAATGTCAGGACGACTGGAAGTTAAGTATAATAAAGAACCAATCATACCTCGATATTTCTTGATATCTACTGATAAACCTGACTCATCTTGATCAATATAAGTACCAGATCCCATAGGAGTTGCGATCTCTTTGCAGTTGTCCATGTCAAACCTCTTTAACAGTTCTTTACAATATTTTGATTGATTTATGAAGATACCATCCTTAGTTTGCTTGATTTGAAGTCCAAGAAAATAATTCAGCTTGCCCATCATGGACATTTCAAATTCTCCTTGCATCATCATTGAGAACTCTTCACACAAATCTTTATTGGTTGATCCGAAAATGATGTCATCAACATAAATTTGGACCAATAGAGTGTGATCCTTAATTCTCTTGATGAATAGAGTAGTATCTACCTTACCTTTTTCAAATCCTTTTTCACATAAGAATTGACTAAGTCTCACATACCAAGCTCTAGGGGCTTGTTTCAAACCATAAAGAGCTTTCTTTAATTTGAATACATGTGAGGGGTTTTGAAATCTTCAAACCCAGGAGGTTGTTTGACATAAACTTCCTCATTTATGTATCCATTTAAGAAGGCACTTTTGACATCCATTTGAAATAATTGAAAATCTAGAGAACAAGCATAACCAAGTAATAAACGTATAGCTTCTAACCTGGCAACAGAGCGAATGTCTCTTCAAAATCAATTCCTTCCTCTTGATTATAGCCTTGAGCAACCAACCTTGCCTTATTTCGAATAATTATCCCATTTTCATCAAGTTTGTTCTTAAACACCCATTTTGTACCGATAATGTGTTTGTCTTGTGGTCTAGGGACAAGTTCCCAAACCTGATTCCTTTCAAATTGGTTTAACTCTTCTTGCATGGCAAGAATCCATTGATCGGCTTCAAGAGCTTCATTTATCTTTGAAGGTTCTATTTGAGAGACAAAAGCCATGTATAGGCAAGCTTCCTTCAGATTTAGTCTTGTTTTTACTCCTGATTCAATATCACCAACTACTTTGTCAAGAGGATGATCCCGATGAATTCTCCATTCACGAGGTAGATCAGGATGATTCTGCTCTTGTTGAAGATTGTCGTCTTGGTGATTGACTGAATCAATTTGTTTTTCTTTGACAGAGTCTTCCATAGGTAATTCTGACTCAGCATCCTTAGTAATGTCTTTTGTAGATGCTTCCATTATATCATCATCATCATCATCATCACAAGAACCTTTCTCTATAGTTGGGTTAGTTTCATCAAAGGAAACATGCATAGATTCTTCTATAACTAAGGTTCTTTTATTATAAATTCTATAAGCTTTACTTGAAAGAGAATAGCCAAGAAATATACCTTCGTCAGATTTCTCATCGAACTTACCTAGGTTGTCTTTGTCATTGTTGAGTACAAAACATTTGCATCCAAAGACATGAAGATGTGAGATGTTTGGCTTTCTTCCTTTATATAGCTCATAAGGAGTCTTTTTCAAGATCGGCCTTATATTGACTCGATTTGTAACATAGCAAGCTGTACTTACTGCATCTGCCCAGAAGTACTTTGGTAGACTTGAATCACTGAGCATTGTTCTAGCCAGTTCAATTAGAGATCGATTCTTTCTTTCTGCCACGCCATTTTGTTGAGGAGTCCTTGGAGCTGAGAAATAGTGAGTGATACCTTGTTCTTCACAAAATTCCTCAAAAAGAGCATTTTGGAACTCCCCACCATGATCACTTCTAATAGACACAATCTTCATAGATTTTTCATTTTGCACTTGTTTTGCATATTTCTTGAACGCCTTAAATGCATCACCTTTCGCTAAAAAATAGAGTCCAAGAATATCTAGAGAAATCATCAACAATAACTAAAGCATAAACATTACCTCCGAAGCTTCTAGTTCTTGAGGGACCAAAAAGATCCATGTGAATCAACTGAAGTGGTCTTGTAGTTGATACCACATTCTTTGGTTTGAAAGAGGATTTTGTTTGTTTCCCCTTTGGCATCGTCACATAATCTATCTTTGACAAATTTCATTTTGGGTAATCCAACAACAAGATCATGTTTGACAAGCTTATTCAAATGTTCCATGTGAATATGTGCTATTCTTTTGTGCCAAAGCCATGCATCATTATTGTTTACCACTAGACATTTAATCTTCAAAGATAAATCATCTAGACATACCTTATAGGAGTTGTCGATTCTATTTCCCACTAACTTCTCTTCAGGAGAGGCTTCATTTTCAATGATACATTTTTCTTTGATGAAGTTTACTCTGAATCCTTTATCGCAGAGTTGACTTATGCTAATCAAATTGTGCTTCAAACCTTCAACATATAGGACATCATCAATAGTTGTGAAGGGAGAAGCTCCAATCTTTCCAATCCCAAGAATCTTTCCTCTATTGTTATCTCCATATGTGACATATCCTTTAGATTTCAGCTTCAGAGATGTAAACTTTGTACAATCACCAGTCATGTGTCTAGAATGTACCACTATCAAGATACCATGTGTTCTTTGGTCTTTGTTCAGGCATTTCTCTTGTTCATCATCTGAGTGATGTGATGCCATTAGTGCTTTGACTTCAGATTCTCCACTTTCTGAATCGGAGGATGTGCTTACTTCATTGTCATTTCATGCAATGTAGGCCTTTTTGGATTTGAATTCCTTTTTCCCTTTGAAGTACTTCTTCTTTGTCAGATTAGGACATTCTGCTTTCATATGTCCTTCCTTACCGCATTCAAAACATGTGAAGTTCTGATTTGAAGTGGATGTATCCCTTTTCTTGAAAAATTTCTTTTTGTTATCAAATTTAATATTTTGGTCTTTCTTAAGAAATTTTCCAAACCTTTTTACCAGGAGAGTGATGTTCTCATCTTCATCAGTGCTTTCTTCTTCACGTTGTTTTCTGTGAATACATGCCTTGACAGGATGGTTTTGATGATTGACAAAAGGGAGCTTTACAAATAGTCAACCGTGCAAAAAGTGGAAAAGAATACCAAGACGCGTATCAAGAATGATAGTTTTTCAAGTCTTTGGGTTCTGGGTATTTATTTATCTTTATTAAGACAATTTGTAAGTAGTAATAAAAAGCTCTCAATTAAAATTAAATCACACACGCACAAAATATTTTGACATGCATATCTCGTGTCGGATGTCGAGCTGAGGAAGTCGGATGTCGAGCTGAGGAGGAAGTCGTGTGTCGAGATCTGAGGAAGTCGTATGTCGAACTGAGGAGGAAGTCGCGTGTCGAGCTCTGAGGAAGTCGGATGTCGGATGTCGAGCTGAGGAGGAAGTCGCGTGTCGAGCTCTGAGGAAATCGGATGTCGAGCTGAGGAGGAAGTCGGATGTTGAGCTCTGAGGAAGTCGGGTGTCGAGCTTATGAGGTCGCTGCATCGAGGTCGTGGTGTCGAAATACGAGGCTCGTGCCGAGCCATGAGAACTGAGCCGATTAGGAGGTCGTATGTCGAGTGTGTTCCGAGGTCGTGTGCCTAGGTCTTTGCCGAAGCTTTGTCGAGGTCGTCTGTCGAGCCGTGGACGAGGTCGTCTGGCCGAGCCGCCTTCGTGAGGTCGCCTGCTTTGTCTTCCCCGCAACGACAAATCCTTTTAATATTCAACGCATAGCGGACAAATTCCAACGGACAACAAGAACGGGCAAATCCTCAACGGACAAAGCTTCTTAAAGTGACGCTCCTCCATTGCCTATATAACACTCGTGAGCTTTGTTTTAAAACACAACGCAGTTGCTTAATTTTTGTGCCAAAAACTCATCAAATATTTTTCATCACTCACACTTATTTGAGCACAATTTTCTGAGAGTCTTTTTATTCTACAAAATTTGAGTTGTATTATTTGAGCTTCAATTTGTTATATCTGCACTATTGAGTGTATCTTTTTCGTCTCATTTTATTTGTGAAAATCATTAATTTTGGGTAGGAATCCCAAGGTGTTCATAGAGAGGTGATATCTCTTGAACGTATTGCTCTGGTTTAGAGTTGTAAAGGTTTCTAGCTGAACCTGATTTAAAAGCTAGTGTTTTAGTGAAAATCCCATAGTGGTTTGCTTTGGGGACAAGACGTAGGCCACAGGGGTGTTTGGTGGCCGAACCTGTATAAATTGCTGCGTGCTCTTCTTTGCTCTCTGTCTCTTTATCATTCAAGCACTTTATTTATTTTTGTTCTTTATTTATTATTCGGTCATTTATTTTCTGTAATTTTTTATATAAGCACCGCTATCACAATTCACCCCCCTCTTGTGTTTGAAGTCAATTGGTAACATTTTCTGGTTTCAACCTTTAAGGCAATGCTTTTGTTCTTCTTCTCTTTGACTTCAGTCTCTTCCAATCTTCCAAGTTCCAATTCATGTTCTTGGAGTTTTCCAAATAATGCCGCAGAAGTCATTTTTGATGACTTTTCTTTTCGTAAATTGTCAGTAACCTTTGGTTGCCATTGCCGAGTCAATGATCGAAGAATCTTGAGATTCAACTCATCATTGGTAAAGGTCTTTCCAAGAGCCATTAAGTGATTTGTCAAATGAGAGAATCTCTTTTGCAAATCAAGTATTGATTCACCGGGCTGCATTCTAAACATTTCATATTCTTGTGATAGAGTATTCATTTTAGACCTCTTTACTTCTACTGTTCCTTCATGAGTTACTTCTAGAGTATCCCAAATCTCTTTAGCAGTTTTACAATGTGAGATACGAAAGAATTCATCCATACCTAATGCTGACTGTAGAATGTTCTTGGCCTTTTGTCATAGAGCACTTTCTTCTTGTCATCATCTGTCCATGCAGCTTTGACTTTATCTTGCACTTCATTGTTGATGACTGTAGGCACATAAGGACCATTCTCTACAAAGATCCCATATTTCTTCACCTTGTGCTTCAAGATAGGATTGCATGCGAATCTTCCGAAGTCATAGTGTTCTCCAACAAAACATGGAGGCTTGTTGTTACCGCCACCATCTCTAAAAGTAGGATTGTTACTTGCGGAAGCCATGGATCGAAGGAGCGAGGTTACCTTAACTCGCTCGATACCAATTGTAAGTCCGGTATACAACCTAAGAGGGGGTGAATTAGGTTGAACACTTTTCGAGTAACTTTTAGAGATTTTTCGTTCTTTTGTTTTATGGACAAATAGATAGAGTTTGATTGATAAACAAAAGTAAAAGGATAAGGAAGAAGATTGAGACACGAGAATTTATCTTTGGTTCCCTAACCACTTGGGTACATCCAGTTCTTCTGACACCTGCAGAGCAATCCACTATCATAGAAATTCTTGTTACAAGCAAGCCTCACCCCAAGGCTCCCTAACAATCTCTATACAACAAGATAGCACCCCACTATCTTTTCAAACCAAAACCCAACACAAGGATGAGTTTAATAAGCTGTGAAGAATGGTAAAGCATATGGTCAGATCGGATCAATATCACTTTGTAACTATACAACTTAGTGCTCAAGAACTTTTTCGTAATATGAAAATAGTAACTAAGTTCTAGGCAAGAAAGTTTTGAAGGTTTAGAACTTGTAAAATGATATTGATCTCTTATGATTTGAAAGAATAAAGTTGTGTATATTTTCTGATGTAAAAAGGTATATATATAACCATCAGATCGTGTATGAAGCAAGGTGATCATTTGGCAACTTTTCGTAAACCAAACCACACCATTTGAAATCACAACGTTTGAAAATTTGATTTTGTAGAAGGGTAATCGATTACGTCGTTATGGTAATCGATTACATGTGTACGCTGAAAATCAGATATTCAAAAATTTAGTTAATGTAATCGATTACACAATTAAGGAAATCGATTACATGTGTATCATAGGGAGTTTATGTAATCGGTTACACATTATAGGTAATCGATTCATCAAACTAAGAAAATGTTTTTGCACATCACCGAAGCATTTATGTAATCGATTACAAACTTGAGGTAATCGATTCATCAAACTGAAAAATGTTTTTCTTAAGATTTCAAAAGGTTTGCTTCAACACTAACTTTGCAAATAACTTAGATTAAGTTTTTAAACTTAAGGAATGATTTGTTTGAGCACATCTAAGTTATATAATCACAGTTTTGCAATATGTCAAAGATACGAACCATACTTACAGAGAATTGAAAAAACATAATTAACAACTCTGTAGAATCTTTGACTTGATCTATCGGAGTCTTTTCTTCTTTTTGATCAGCAATCTTGTCATCATCGAAACCCAGCCAAGTTTAAGAAGGAAATCTTCTTCACACAAAATTCACTCCATTTTTTTTATATATCTTTTGGATGCTTTCTAGACTAAATCTACATATTTGAATCTAAAATGAAATCTTATTATTTTGTTGTTATCTCAGGGCATTTGTGGAAAAGAATTATAAGGAGCTAAAGACGTTGAACCCAAAACTGCCAATATTGGTAAAAACATGCAAATGCCCACTGCAGAGAAAACAAGACATTAGAACTTGTTGGCCTAAAAACATGCAAATGCCACGTCTCAATGTTTGGAATAGAAAAACAAGAACTACTAACTTTGGAGTTTTTTGAATATTAAAATAACCAAATAAGACAACATAAACAAAACAATCCCAATCAACAAATAGCAGACTCCACACCCCAAGTTTCAATTTTTTTGTTTTTCAAATTTCACAAAAACAAAGTACATTTATGTCTCAATCGAAACCAGCTGAATCATTTCCTACAACATCACACATTGACATTGTCAAATTCCCCTAAAATAAAAAGAATACAAACCCATAATAAGATGAAAACAAAAACAGATCAAAAATTAGGGTGATTTCGAACCTAATACGAACCAGAAGGTCAAGATCGCGGAGAAGATGTTTCCAATAACGATAGAGACAGCGAGGGTGCCAATCTATGTAACCCTCTCAACGAGACAAACCTATCCTACTGTGAAGGAACCATCAGAAAACCTCAAAAGTCAGAAAAATGCTAAAAAATAGAAATAAAAACTCCAATAGCATTTTCATAGGGTTTACTTTCTTGTCAAAGCTTCCAGTCTTCTGCTATGGCCTCTAATCGTCTGCTTTCAGCAACAGGTGGTGTGGTGTGGTGGCGGTGGAGGCGGTGGTGTGGTGGCCAGACGGCACTTCAAGGGGAGAGGGAGAGGGAGAGGGAGGACCAATCGGATGGCATGGCGGCGGCGGACGACGCTTCAAGGAGAGAGGGTGGCGGTGGTCGTGTGGTGGCGGTGGTGTGGTCGCCGGAAACTTCCACAGAGAGAGAAAGAGATTAAAAAGATGAGAGAACACATTGTGAACAGCGAAGGGGAAGAAGATTGCGTTCCGGTTCTTATCGAAGCATACCGACGGCCACATCCTAATTTACCGACGGCATAAGCTGTCGTTAAAGGACGTGGCCTTAGCGATGGGCTATTTTTGAATACCGATGGTTAAGGCCGTTGGTAATTGCAAAAAACTGCCAAACTTTAACGTCTCCTCGACATACCGACGGGTTACGGGTACCAACGGTGTAAGCCGTCGGAAATGGCGGTTTTTGGCCGACGGTTTGTGTCCATCTGTAATAGGCCGTCGGTATCGACACTTTTTCTTGTAGTGTTCGTCAAGAAATCGACCAAGCCAAGTGAGGCCAAGGATTTTGCTAGAATCACTGCGAGACTCAACCTAGCAGTTATGCCAAGAATTCTCGTCAAGTTGACGGTTACAGAAATTGAGAGGAAAAATGGTTTTAATGAGAGTTTGAGAAATGCAAAGGTGAAGAAACACGAAGTTGAAAATGAAGAACACACAACGAAATTCTTTATGGATTTTTGATGTTTTGAAATGCTGAAAGTAAATGAGAAAGTGAGTAAAACTGGGCAGAAAGTAAATTACATGAAAGTAAAAGAATGTTTAAAACAAAAGTACAGAAAGTTTAAAGAGTGCATAAATGTAAAGGTTGCAGAAATTTAAATGCAAAAAAAGTAAATGTGCAGAAATGTAAAGTGCAGGAAAGGTAAATTTGGCAAGGAAATAAATGACGGGAATGTAAATTTCCATAGAATGAAAAAGGGTGGAAGGTATACTTGATCTCAGTTCCGCGAATCTGCTATGTGTGAGATGTAGGGAATTCAATCAAGTATCCAACCTATTGTACATCGTTCGACGCCCTATTTATAGAAAAATGTAAAAATAACTGACTACCTATCTGCTTGACACATGTACAGTAGTTATGCTTGCGTATCTTTGCTAACACTCCATTTTCTCTATCATTTTGGGGTATTTTGAGTATAAAATATTATGATTTTATTCCTTATTAGATAAAATATGCTCACTATTTCCTCATTTATGCAGAAAAGTAATAAAGGCAACATGGAAAACAAAATAATGAATTTTGGGAAGATTCTGGCGACTTTTGGAGATTTTTAGCATTTTTGTACAAGCGTACGGCTTGACATATATTTAGTACGGCCGTACCTATCTGAGAGCATAACTAGGGGTGTACCGCATGGTCAGTACGGCTTGGCGCTAAAGAAAAAGTCCAGTACGGCCGGACAAAAGTAAGTACGGTCGTACACAATTGCAGTCAGGCCGCATCCAGTGAAGAAGTACGGGCCAGCGTCGCAACTCAAGCCCGGTACGGCTGTGTATAATCGCAGTACGACCGTACCCAAGCCCAGAGCACACAGATTTGAAGCCAGTTGACCTAAATCCGCACCAAAGCCGATATATAGACATTCTTACCCCCTTTTTATAACTAACTCACTCTCTAGGAGAGAATTCATTCTCTCTGAGTGAAGGTCTTTTGCTTTAGACTTTACCTATTATCTTTTGCTCTAGACTTTGCCTCTTGTCTTTTGTCTTCTTTTCTTTTAGGATTACATGTTAGGATTTATGTTATTCTACATTTTGTTGAGAAACAATATGTGTAGCTAACTCCATCACTAGGGGTGATGGAGGATCTTTTATTATGTTCTTGATATCTATTTAATTGCTATTTTGAATTCCATAATATCTTTTTGAATGTGTTGATCTTAGTATGCTTAATTCCATAGGATCTAGCCAATTCTTTATAAAATTACTTAATTGTGGTAACAGGGTCATAGTTAACTAGTGGAACTCTAGGATCACAGAACCCGCTTTATACGCCGGATAGGTTATTGCTTGTTTCTAATCAGTTATTAGATTGACAAACCCACCTGTACTTAATGCTCTTTCCTTTAATTATCTTCATGGACCAAACGGAGTAATTAGTTAGGAGGAAGGCTATTGCACGCTAGGAAGCCCTTAGTAAATTAGAGTGGGTGGTTGGCTTTCAATAAGGAAATATTTCATAATAGTAAGTTAATAGATTCAGGATCTAGTATTAGTGAACCCGGTTCCCCTAGGTTTTTCCAAATTGATTTCTCTTTAGTTCTTGCGTTATTACTTTGATCTCATTATTTACAATTCAATTGTCTTGCTCTCAAAACCATTACTTTCGTTCGTCTAAATAATAAGGATCTTTATTAATTTAGTACTCGCACATTCTCTGTGCACTTGCCTGAGCCGCAAAAGTTTTTGGCGCCGCTGCCGGTGAATGTTTTAGCGATATTAGACCGACGAGATTCTTGTTAATTTAGACTTTTTTTCGTTATTATTATTGTCAATTTTATTATTGTTACTATTATTTTCGTTATTAGTGTTATTAATTAGTATTAATTTCAAAAAAAAAAGTAGTTTCTTAACTGCTCGTTGTTATTAGTAATTATTATCATTTTATTATAAAAAAATCTGTTGTTTAGTATTATTATTATTAGTTTAAAAAATAGTAGATAGAGTGATTTGTTTTATTTTTGGTTGTTTAGATTTAAGATCTAGTTCTACATTCAAAAATCCGAAAAGATTTCTCTTTTATCTTTTTATCTAGATTTTAAATTTTTGTTTTGTTTTTTATTTTATTTCTCTATCTATTTATTTAGATCTTATCCTATTTTATCTTATTCTATTTTGTTTTGTTTAAATTTGATATCAAAAATTCAAAAAGTTTTTTTTTTATATATCCTGATTTTTTTTTCTTATCTTATTTTGAATCTGAAATTAGATATAGATATAATTTGAATTTGAATTTAAGAAGAGATTTGATAAGGATTGGATTAGGATAATATTACCTTATTTTGCTTTGATTTTATTTGACTTTACTTTTATTTTATTCTAACTTTCCTTATTTTGTTTGATTTTGATTCTGTTTTATTTTATTTTGACTATTAAAAAAAAGATCTCATGGATCCTGTCCCTTTCTGTAAGTATTGTGGTTATTTTGTAGGACATGCAGACAACTGATGGGTTCTTTTTCTTCTTTGTGAGCATTGCGGTGATGTAGAACACGAATAACAAGACTGTTCAGCATATTGGGCAGAGACCAACTATTGGAGAAATCAGAATCAATTAGAAGAACTCGATGAAAGATTCAAGTATTTAGAAAGAATAGTGAATCAAAATAGAGAAAAACAAGAATGTTTGAAAAGTCAGTTTTCTAATTGGGTAACATTAGTAACTCAACAAGCTCTAGAATCGTCGCCCACTCAAGTTGAGCCCAACCCCAAGGTGGAATACGAAATCACCATCCATGAGAATGATGAAGAGCTTAATGAAGAACTAACCGTGGAGGAGATTTTGGCTAAATATGGGAAGAAGCTTGGTGACCCATTTGATGTTTTCGAAACTCCTGTTGAAGAGCCCAAGTCTGAGCCTAAGTGTGAGGAACAATCAATCACAAGAACAATTAAAACTCCTACTGAAGGGAGTCAAGCTGATCAAATTGAAGCTCCTACTGAAGGGAGAACTCATGAAGAGAACAAAGAAGACCCCACAGTTCCTGATTTGGAGCAAAAGGAGGAAGTCCCAATTAATTTGAGACAAACTTTTTTGGCCAAAATCGGTGAAGCAGTCATTGAGGTTAAAAAGGGGAAGGTAACCATAAAAAGTGGTAAAGAAGATGATGTCTTAAAGATTTTAAATTCTACTAAAAATATATCTTCTTTCACTCTTTCCTATTTTATTAATAATGTAGTTGTTTTTAACGGCTTTGATGACTTAAGAATGCAGGAACCTTTAGAAGAAATTACTAACTTGCAGGATCCTGTCATAGTGGTGGGTGATGAAGAGATAAAAATTCCACAATATTTCGAAGTCCATCCACCACTTGGTAAAAGAAAAAACAACTTAAACCACATGGTTAAAAAGTGGAGAAGAGGAAATGCAATGAATGCAAAATTCACTCTTCGAGAGTCGCCTGGTTGACCACTTTTAAGCAAATCGTCAGGCTCACGATGTTAAACAAGCGCTTTGCAGGAGGCAACCTGTCTTATTTATTTTTATGTTATTTAATTTAATTTAATTTTATATTTTTAATAGTTTATTGCAATTTACAGTTACTCTAGAGGCATTGACAAGGCAGCAGCAAAAATTGAATCAACTCTCCGCAATTTACTCATGAAATTATTCAGAGGGGAGTATTTTTCCACCTTAATTTATTTTTAGGAAATATTAAATTGCTATACCTTTTTATTGCTTATGTTATAACTGTTAGCAGTGAGGACACCGCTAAAAATAAGTGTGGGAAGGAAACTATAATTATAATTACTTGGCTATGCTTTAACTACTAAATTCTAGAAAATTTGAGATTTTTCTGATTTAGGGGCTATTTTTAAAAAAAAAATTCTGACAACTTGTGATTAAAATGAGATTGTTGTTAATTTTAGAATTTGATGATAATTAGCGTTGAAGTTTTTATGAGTTTCAACTTGCTTGTGTAAACACTAAATGTAGATTTGAGCCTAAATAAGAGGTCACACTATATTTTTACCTCTTTTCATTGTTTGAATGATATTTTTCCATGTTGTGCATTCTAGAACTTGTACTGAGACCACTACAAAGCGAATATAAATTTACTTTCATGTGAATTTGGAAGGGGCAATTCTAGGAATTTTTCAAGCCTACTTCAATTTTGTTACAAATATTTTACCACTAGTTGCCCATTTTTGTGCTTATTATTATATTTCTTTGGTACCCTTTCATTGTTATTGATTATTATTTTTAATGTGGTAACCTTGGAAAATACCTTTGTTAGAATAATTAGTGACAAAAATCAAAAGGATAATGTTAGAAATCCCTCAAGAAAGCTTTTAAAAAGTATGCTTAGCAAATACTTTCCCCTCCTAAAATTATTAAGTTGTTAAAAAAAAGCATAAAAGGAGGAAAGGAAAGAAAAAGAAGAAAATATAAAAAAAAAGAATAGAAAAAAAATGTGTTATTGCCTTCAAGGAATAAAAAGAAAAAAATGATGAATATTAGAGGGATTTTTGTCTGCTCCTTATAGTTAAAAAGAAAAAAGGTTACTTGTTTGGTTGATTTGGTTTTGACCCTTTGCATGACCTTTTCTTTCTTTTTATCCCACCTAACATTATTACTTTGGCCCCATTATAACCCATGAAAGACCTTTTTTTTTTCCTTTTTTGCGTGATAAGTGGATTTTAATAGTAGAGTTTTGGTCAATGTACAAGCTTATGGTAATGTCACTTCTTTAGGAGAATTTGAGCGTTAACACTATATCTTTAAACACTTTGAGAGTGGTGAGAAGAGTGACTTATAAATCACAGACTTTATGAACTTGTTGAACTTGCATCTCTAATTGGGTATTCTATTACTTAGCACTTCATATGATATTGCTTTGTTGTCTCGTATCTCGTTTATGCCCCTAGTCAGTAAATTCAATTTTTCTTATAATTGTCCAAGTAGTTTGCTTGAGGACAAGCAAAAGCTTAAGTGTGGGGATGTGTTAACACTCCATTTTGTCTATTATTTTGAGGTATTTTGAGTATAAAATATTATGACTTATTAGATAAAATATGCTCACTATTTCCTCATTTATGCAGAAAAGTAATAAAGGCAACATGGAAAGCAAAATAATGAATTTTGGGAAGATTCTGGCGAGTTTTGAAGATTTTTAGCCTTTTTGGACAAACAGTACGACCTGACATCTATTCAGTACGGCCATACTTATCCGAGAGCATAAGTAGGGGCGTACCGCATGGTCAGTACGGCTTGGCGCTAAAGAAAAAGTCCAATACGGCCGGACCAAAGTAAGTACGGTCGTACACAATTGCAGTCAGGCCACATCTAGTGAAGAAGTACTGGCCAGCGTCACAACTCAAGCTCGGTACGACCGTGTATAATCGCAGTATGGCCGTACCCAAGCCCAGAGCACACAGATTTGAAGCCAGTTATCCACACTAGAGCCTATAAATAGGCATTCTTACCCTTTTTTAGAACTAACTCACTCCCTAGGGGAGAATTCATTCTCTCTGAGTGAGGGTCTTTTGCTTTAGACTTTACCTATTGTCTTTTGCTCTAGGCTTTACCTCTTGTCTCTTTTCTTCTTTTCTTTTAGGATTGCATGTTAGGATTTATGTTATTCTATATTTTGTTGAGAAACAATATGTGTAGCTAACTCCATCGCTAGGGGTGATAGGGGATCTTTTATTAAGTTCTCGATATCTATTTAATTGTTATTTTGAATTCCCTATTATCCTTTTGAATGTGTTGATCTTAGTATGCTTAATTCCATAGGATCTGGCCAATTCTTTATAAAATTAGTTAGTTATGGTAATAGGATCATAGTTAAGTAGTGGAACTCTAGGATCACATAACTCGCTTTATACGTCGGATATGTTATTGCTTGTTTCCAATTAGTTATTAGATTGACAAACCCACCTGTACTTAATGCTCTTTCCTTTAATTATCTTCCTGGACCAAACAGAGTAATTAGTTAGGAGGAAGGCTATTACACGCTAGGAAGCCCTTAATAAATTAGAGTGAGTGGTTGGCTTTCAATAACGAAATATTTCATAATAGCAAGGTAATAGATTCAAGATCTAGTATTAGTGAACCCGGTTTCCCTAGGCTTTTTCTAATTGATTTCTCTCTTTTGTTCTTGCGTTATTACTTTGATCTCGTTATTTACAATTCAATTGTCTTGCTTTCAAAACCATTACTTTCGGTCGTCTAAATAATAAGGATCTCTATTAATTTAGTACTTGCGCATTCTCTGTGGGTTCGATATTCGGAGTCTTAAAAATACTCCACTATTATTACGAGTTACGATCATGTGCACTTGCCTGAGCCACAACAGTCTTGCAGTTACATCATATCATCCATATTCGACATATCCTAACTTAGGCGTCTAATTACAGCTAACAAGCACTGGGCCAATCTTGACAAGTCTTCGCTGGCTTCGACAGTGCTCCATTCACCAAGGCGGGTCAGTTCGACCATATCTTAGTGCTTCACCAAAATTTCACTAAGTCCTCATGACTCAGTTATTCTGATGAATTAGTAGATACTTCGACTGGAACAAATTTACATGTCTAGTAGAAGCATGCCAATTTTAACCTTCAACTATGGCTTATAGATTTGGCAATTATTGCAAATGCTTGAAGTTTTCGACCAAGTTCTCATATTTGTTCGACAAATCTTGATTTCTTCATAATCTGGATTTGCCTTCAAGGACTTGATCTTTAACTGTTTACCTTGCATCATTTGACTATTCGACTATGGCATGCTTTTTGTCAATGTGACCTGTCTAAAACCAAAATATATTTTGGCACTCAACAGAATGCAGCCGCAGGAGAACTGCCTCAGGATCAGGAATAGGATCATACAACTTTTCGACCAAAACAAATCATACAACTTATTTTTCAAGTTATATACCTTTTTTCTCAATCCAACAATTATCTTGTGTTGTATCAATCTTTTTTTAGTATCTTGTGTATTGTTAAAGATACGATGTAGAATTGGGTTTAGTTAGTCTACGATATATATATATATATATATATATATATATATATATATATATATATATATATATATATATATATATATATATATATATATGTAGTGCATGTTTGTTTTAGACTCTGCCATGCCAGAATCAATTCTAGGAGCAAAAATAAGGCTAATATAATTGAAAATTACTACTCTTGTGTTTAAGTGATAAAATCTCGGTGGATAAAATTGATTCTAGGTGGGTAGAATTGATTCTGATAAAAGCAAAAACCTCCTAACTTTTGCGTTGAATAAAATCAATTATGAGTGTGAGACCCACAAAATTCTTTATATTTACACATCAAAAGTGATTATACTTTTATCAACCAAACGAAATCAATTCTTTTGAACTCATTTTTAAAATATCATTACAAAAAACAAATCAATTTTTTTAATCCTCAATTTTTTTAAATCAATTCTCCAGAATCAATTCTATCACAATCTAAAACAAACAATCTAAAAGATGATGATATGAACCGGTTATGAAAAATGCTAGTTTAATTGTGCCTTATTTTTTGAAGAGTTTTACAACACTATATACATACACACGTATATGAAGGAGGTAATTTGCCATTGACAGAAGATCCATCAATATCTAAGAAATAACGACATGAGCATAGCTGGGTAGAATGAACGGTAAATATGATATCTAATGGGGCAATCCTAATAAAATAAGGAAGTTGTTGTTGACAACATTATGCTTTATCCCAATTTTCTTTGTCCACCTGCAATTGTTTACGACAACTCCCTTGTAATAAATTTTTTTTTTTGAGAAAAAAATATCTAGTTGGTTGTGAGTAGTAGTTTTGCCGATACATTTTACGGTGATGAAAAGTGACAGTTATGAAAGACACTCTTAAGGTTAATGGATACGACATCGATGACATACTAGGGCTGCTAGCAGAAGCGCAAGTGGTTCTTAAATGAGTTTTCATACAAAATCGATTCTTGAACCGATTCAAAATCAATTCATGCAAACCAAAACTGATTTATAATTGTAAAATCAATTTACTGAATCACAGAGCTGGTTTGGTTTAATACTCATAAGTTAAACCCTAAACTAAATTGGTTTAGGTTCAATTCGATCAAACTTCTTTCTAGTTCGATTCAACTTTCTATTTTGAACTGAACAATGCATAAGCCTAATTATATTATATTATATTCCTCTTTAAGATGTCTTAACTATTATTTATACAAATAAAATGACACATATGCACGGTTTAATTTTTTTAATTTTCAATGTTGGGATAATCTATTGTAATTACCTAAAATTCATGCATCTTAGTATAATTCTATTGTATAGCTTTCTTTAATTTTGGTAATATGCTTAACCAATGTTGTGAGTAAATTTGAAAAGATTTTGGATCTGATCATGCATATGTTTCAAATTCGTATTTATGGATGCAATATATTGTTGAGAGAAGTATCCTTTTAGAATCTAATCATATTCTAAGAGATTAATTTCTCACATACCAAACAAAGACCCTTCAAAAAAGAAAAAGAGAAGTCTGTATATACTTCACGATATGTATTATTGTATTCAACTCAATTTATTATGCTCAATGTGAAGGATTTTCATGAAAACATGAACCTATTTAAGCACACAGTTGTGATTTGAACTAATTTATAATGACCGAACAAGGTGCTTGATATCGGTTGGGTAAGCAGAGGCTGGATTAGAACTAGCATCATATGAAGTTATTGCAGTGAGTTGGTTCACAGCTGATGTGGTATGAAATCCATCCCAAAACACATACTCGTTTCTATTCAGGCATGGCATTTGATCAGGAATACACAACCCATTCGCCTTAAATATTGGACAGCAGGGAACATTTGAAACTTTAAAACCTGAAATACATGGATTGCGGTGGTATTATATTATATGGACCCAAATCAAAGACATTCAATTATTTCAATCTAGAATGTGAAATGAAGTACGAGAAAACTGAAATGCTTACCAAGTGAACTGTCAAGGCTTCCAGCAGTACTATTTATAAAGATGAATTTGGAATCAGCAACAAATTGGATATTAAGTAGATTCAATAGAGATTTAAGCTTGTCACTAAAAATCAATGCATCAAGATTCTCCTTTTCAACACATAATCCATTTGTCCCATGAGTAGAGATGGCATTTGGAGTGCAACCTAAAAGGCTCAATCCAACTAGCACATACTTTCTTGCCCCAACATCATGCAAAGCCTGCCCCAAACCATATTTTATTATTATAAACCATCGGATCATGCATAATAGCTGCCAATCATATTAGGTAGTCAAACATGGGGTAAGTTTGAGCAAGAGGCAATAGTACGATGTTATATGGATTTTACAAATGAACTAAACTCAGTTTGATTCACGATTTCATTATCCCAAAGTTAGTAATTAGTTATATATTTCTATTATTAGTTATTTCTAATTCAAAGTCCAAGGTCAGATATGTCAATTTTCATATGTACATGGAGATCCCTATAGGGAGTGCCCTGTTTGGGCCTGCAGGCGGGAAATTTTTCCCATAGGGACAAAGACAAAGAAGAAAACCCCCCCAAAGACACTTTGGGGCCGTGGCGGAGCTTTTGCATGACGCACCCCAATTTTTTTCAAATTGTTTATAAAAAATTATAGATATACATTGTTGCAAAGAAATTGGCACACTTCTTACCAAAAAATAAATAAAAGAGATTGGCACATGATACAATGCCCAGCCTTGTTTTTGGGCATCCCTATCTGACCACATCTCTCTCACTTTGTTAAAATCAGAAAAATCAGTACCTCTCAAACAAAATAAAATAAAAGTTACTAACTTAACTTTTTTTAAAAAGCCCAATCCAATTAAAAATAACCCCATCCTGTGATTCCCCCCTCCCCAATCGGGATTCTACTCCCACAGTGTCTCGGTCTCACTTTCACGTTTCGCTCACCGCTTCAACACCACTGGGTGCACTGCATCCTGTGATTTCATCCAATGTCCAACTCCTCTTACTGCAAATTTTAGTTCTGATTTAATTATTGATAATTTCAAGTCATTCAAAGAGCGTAGAGCAACACTTTGGGATAATTTCTAGTCATTTACTTTAGTTTTATTTTTGTGATCAACTTTGTATTAACATTGCCAAGGTTGGGCCAACCATGAAGCAACCAAAGCAAGAGCTTTAGGTCTCAAATTTTTTTAGGCACCAAATGATGGTTGCAAGGAATTAATTTAATTAGGGATATAGATTACTAAGAGATTTGATTAAAGAAATGGGTTTATGGTGGGATGTGAATTGGTTACCCTATTTATAAATTGAAAAGATCATGTTAAGTGTTAACCATGTGTTTGGTTAAAGTGCAGCTTTCTTGGTAGGCCATAACTGATTCTTGAAATATTGAAAAAGTCCGAGACCCTACATATCCCCATGATTTTCCATATTCATTTAATTTTTAACACTGAACCAATAATATTTACAATTATACACATCAAAATTTACTAATAGCTTATTTAACCCATTAATTTTTTAGGCCCCAAATTTTTTTATTTTATGTAATATGTGTACTAATTATTGCTTAATTATATTGTTACTATGTAATCAACCATTTAATTTGTGTTTCTCCCACAATAATAATTATAATTATGATTATCAGTAATATTAATTTCACTCACTATTTTTACTACTAATTAATTTAGCAACAAAATTAATCAATCACATGAATGCATTTAGTATTATAAAAATTAATTAAACCTAAAAAGCCAATGATTTTCCTATTATTACCTTTAAAATTGTCTCACTTAAAATTCGCTTTAGGCATCCAAATATGTTGGGTCGGCCTTGAACATTGCAACTTGAATTTTGAATATATAGCTACGTATTTGATTTATGCAATGAAATTTTTTGGCTCCTCAAAAATTTTGGTCCAAGCCTCGGCCACTGCTTTGGGGGCGGGGATCCATACCCCACGAGGTCTCCATCCTCAATAAAATTATAATAAAAATCATATAAATATATTTATGTATGTTTGTATTTGTGCGCGCCTGCGTGTGTGTGTGTATATATATATATATATTTATTTATTTATTGATGAATTCAAATATAAATTATTTTATTAAATAGAAAAATTATTGAAAAATCCATGGTGACTATAATTTGCTTCCATTATTGTTGATATCACTAAATTATGGTATAGTGGTTTTGAACTCAATGTGTTTATAATTTATGCGCTAAATGAGAGTTTTTCTTAATTTCTATTTTTAAATCAAAAAGGGGTGAAAAATAGGAAAAGAAAAGGACAAAATTTATTATTTACTATTTTTTATGAGTTATATATGTGGTCTCTATAGGGATCCATTGAGATCTGTGGAGACGGAAACGAGGGAGAATAACTCCCTGTGATGAGGACTGGAAATGGAGACAGAGAGTAATACAGGGGACGAGAACAGAAAGTAGTATAGTGCTCTCTCACGCCCCATTATCCAAGGATTGTCAATATTTAAAAGCTCATTTTATAATTTTATCTAATTCCCGTGGACTTTTATAAAGTTGAACTCCAAGTTCCAGGAGTTTTTTTTTTTTTTGGATTTAAATAACTGCTGCTACCCACCCCATATAACATGTCTTTCATATTGGACAAGTTGAAAAATGTGGCATGTACAAATAATTTTTATTTAATTGTACAAGTTTAATAACTGTTCACTAATAATGTAAATAAATTTTACACACATATTCAATCATATTCACTATCTTTTCACAATGTGATATTATTTTTTTTATCACGTTGCAACAAAATAGTGAAATAATAACCCCAAGGGATTGACCTAGTGGAGCATGACAAGACTTGTATCTGACATGTTGCGGGTTTGAGTCCCCACTAGTCCCCTTGAGTAAGATAAATGTAATTACCTCTATAAGAACTCAAAGAGCCCGAAGGTCTTCCCTGTCTTGGATTGAGGCGCTATCCCCTCACCCTAAATTTATATTATAAAAAAATAGTGAAATAAAATTCAACATCTCAATAAAATATGTTTATATTATCGGCTAGTATATAATTATTACTTCCTATTTTATTTTGGTTGAAGACATTAGTTTGTTTCATAAAAAACTATATTGTTCAATCATGTTTATAACATCAGTAAGACATTGTTAATCTGTTTAGAAGTGTATTGAAACAATGTCTTCATGACTTGTAATGTCATTCCTAGGAAAAAAAGAGTGTGACCAATATTAGATGAAAAAAAAATGAAATTTATCACTAATTCTATTGTTACAACTTACAAGGTTTAATGACAGAACTAGAGACGAAGTTCACATTTTTTCGTCACTAATTTAATTTCTGTTTTTTAGTAGTGTGTATATAATGTGTAGACAATGTTATTAAAGACTCAGTGTGTTATAAGATTAAATATACTTTTAGTCGATCTCTGTTAAATCATGGCTTTTCAAGTTTAGTCCATATATACTTTTTTAGTCCATCTTTTACAAAACTGCATGTTTTCAGTCCCTACACTCAAGGATGGATCCAGAAATTTCAACTAGTGGAGGCAAAATCATATACTTTAAATGTTTATATATATAAAAAATACATCAATGTATAAGCGATAAAATAATGACATCATTATCATTAAGCAAAAATTGGAGATCACAAGAACCATAACATTATATACACAAAAAATTTAAGACACTTCAACATCTGCAAATTATAATTTTTCTCTATCTGTCAATCATTTTTTAAAATTGTTGTATGATTTTTTTCTTTTTCAACAGTATTAAATATATATCTCTCTATGTATGTATTCAACAATTCATCTCCCAATCATATCCAAAAAGAGTAGCTCATTTTGTATTTTTTTCTCTTTAGTAAGGTCAAAACTTAATTTTAAGTGAGGGCAAATATAAAATTAATTACTTAATAATTAATAGAAAACAAATAAGTTAGTGTAAATAATTAATAGAAAACAAATAAGTTAGTGTAGTCAATTGCCCCTAATTTGATAGACATGATCCGTCCCTGCCTACACTAAAAACATACAGTTTTGTAAAAGGTGAAACTAAAAAATAAAATTGATAAAAATTTTATAGGGACTAAAACTTGAAAATTCGTAATTTAATAAGGACTAAAAATATTTTTAACCTATATTATTTGTATGTATGTATCTATGTATGCAATTTTCCTTGTTAAATACATGTATTGACAAATATATTTCATACAATTCTTTTTTTTTCCGGGTAGCCATGTTATGGGTGCAAAGTATCTACCAGCTTTGCCGATGACTAATTTTTACCGAGAAACCTGGTTGGCTACCTTTAGTAGGGTCCCTTCTCCTAACCACTTTTTTTTAATCCACAAATCTCTTGAACCATAATTCTATTATTTATTTTAGCAAGTTTTTATTATCATTGTATAAGATATTTTTATTAGAAATTGTTCCCAAATTAAAGGCTACTTTGGAGTCATTTGTAGTTAAAATTATTTGTGGAATAATTACCTTTACCTTGTAAGATACGATAAATATGAATCCGAATAAGATGAAATATTAAATGAAAGAGTAAGATGAATAAATAATATATTTAAAGTTTCATTAAATGTGTTTAATGAATAATATAACTTAAATGAATAAATAATATTGCTCTCATAATATAACTTAACATTCAGTCAATAAATACATTGCCATTTAAAAATTTTAAAAATAACAAACAATATTTATCACTATCATTAACTAACTCTAGTACTTAGTTTTATTATATATGTACTTATATAGTTAATATTGAACAATCAATCTTGTCATTTTATGTTCATAATTTTTTTTGAATAGTTATTCCTGGTTAATGTTGTCATGACTCTAAAAAAAAGGTTGAAAAATGGCGGCTAAAATTGTAAATTCTAGCGGTTTTAACCGCCCTTTTAAGCATGGATGGCAGGCCCCGGTACCGCCATAATCTCATCCGCCATTTGGTAAACTACGGCGGTTAAGCATGACCGGCCACAATTGACCTTGTGAAAAAGGGCGGTTGGATGGTTGCCAAAAACGGCGCTTCAAAATGTCGTAATATACTACTGGAAGCAGTTTTTTGAGTTATATTTATGAGTTATATATGTGATCTCTATAGGGATTTATTGAGATATGTGGAGACGGGAATGAGGGAGAAAAACTTCCTATGATGGGGACCAAAAATGGGGACAGAGAGTAATATAGGGGACTAGAACGGAAAGCAGTAGAGTGCTCTTTGCACGCCCCATTATCCAAGAATTGTTAATTGACAGTTAGTGTTAGTCAAAGGTAAAAGTGGAAACAAAATTAGGACACCAAAAAACAGTTACCTTAACTCATCCTCTTTATATAATGGTATAAATAAATGTCATTGAATGTATCTGCACTTTTTAAATTGAAGTAATTGTTAATTAATACTTATGTCTCTCTTAATCTCACTCTCTCATCATAATCTCCCTATTTTTTAACCATCATATCTCTCCTCCCACTCTTATATTTTGTGAGGGAGAAGAAGGATGGAAGAATGTTGAATTTTTTTATTTTTTATTTTTTATTTTTGTTTTTGTTTTATTTTATTTATTATAGGTAGTACCAAGAGACTTTGACTATTATAAAATCTTAAGGTATAGATTAATAAGTCTAACTTTTTATATATTTTTTATTCTATTCAATATTAGCCGACATGGAACTATCTTAGACTTGGATATATACATACATATAACGCACACATATGGAACAGAAAACCGTAACATACCTGTATATATTTAGATAATTGGTCAATAAGAAGTTCAGCATATTGCTCAGAGCTATAAGTGCGACTTGTTGGGTAGATCCGGGGAAGGAAATAATTATTTATGTAATCGTTGCTGCCTATATTCACATAATACAAGCACTTATTCAAATAGTATTCTGCTTGCTGAAAACCTCCAAGCTTTTTAGCAATTTCGGAGACTATGGTTCTGTGATTTGCTAATTGTTGCCCCAAGTCGAAATTAGCACCCTGCGTTTCGTAACACTCATTTAATAGCGCTCATTAACATTGAAACATAAATGTATGCTCTATAATTAAATATACCGAAAATCAATTGAAGACAAGGATGAACAAATAAAGAAAGATAAAGGCTATTCAATTTTAATACCAATTGCTTGCCACTCTCGGGGAGAATTCCAGCTGAACCAGATGCATAGTTAACACCTTTCAGTATGTCGGAGCCAACAGTGTTTGCAAAGGGTGGGATGAATTTCTTAAATCCCAGTAATAGGGCTGCAATGGTAAAACGTTAGTTTGAGTTGAACATAAAGTTTTGGGATAAGAAAATTGAACAGGGGAAAATATGAATGCCTTAACGTAAAAATAGCTTTTATTCTTTTAAAACTATAATTTTTTTTTAATTTTAAGATGAATGAAAAAAAAAGTGAGTTTAAGAAATGTAGACCATTCCATTGCACAATTCGATTGTCAAAATTTTTAAATAATGTATGACTATTTGAGTTTAAAATATTGGCTTAGTGCAGAGAATGTTACTGATTATGTCTACTGATGTTGGTCCATTGGTAAATCTTCTAGATGGGCTTGTTGGGAAGTCGATGCCGTATGGCTTGTAATTAGCTTTTGAAGATGTCGGAAGATTATTGTTGTTTCCACTGTCTGATAGAGAGTCCCCAAAGATAAAAAAGCAAGGCACTTGGGATTTGCCGTGGACACGATGTTGCATGCAGCTCACAGCCAAGAGAAGAAGAGGCAGAACCAACCATGTTTTAGTGTCACAAGCCATCTCTTTGGGTTGAAAGCTAATTATGATATATGAAAATGAGGATGTGTTATGATATAGGAAATGAGGAGAAAGTGTCAAGTGCATGCAAGGTGGAAGGTGTATATATAGTGTGTTTGTTGCCAATTTGTCAAAATGAAGTAATGAAGGAAGACAGGTTTGCCACGTTTTTTGTTATTTCTTAATAAACACACAAGGTCCACGAGAGCATTCATTTCAATTTTGCACCTATGAACACGAAATCTTGAAAGAAAGTGTGAGGTAGCATATTTCTTTTCCTGTTTTTGCGTTTTTTCCTCCATTAATCTTCTCGTTGTTGAGAATTGATCGAAAACCAAGCATAAACAACATTGTCAATTAGTTTCTTTCCAATGACAAATGATAACACGAGATACATTGATAATGAATCAATTAAAGTAGGTGGGTGTAAAATATGTACATGGGGATTACTATTTTACACCTCATTTATCACGAATGTGCGATTTTAGTCTCTTAAGTTCTAACTACATGAATTGAGTCTTTCAGATATAGTGATTGTGCAATTTTGATCCTACGAGTTCTAATTACGTAAATTGAGTCCTCTTCTAGGTATCATGATTATACAACTCAGGGCCGACCCAATAATGTGATATAGTGAGTAAGGCCTAAAGCAAACTTTAATAGAAACCTTTTTATTTTAAGGGAGAAAGCTTAAAGTTGAGTCTTTTTGTTATGATATGTGGCCTTTTTGCTTTATAAAAACTAATGACAAATATCTTTTTATTGGCAGACCTAAAGAAAGGGCTTTAGTAGCCTTACACCTGGGTCAGCTCTGGTGCAACTATGGACGCAATTGTGCATTTAACTTCTTTTAATTTTTAAACCAAGTCATATGACAATTGGGTAACATAAAATGTCAATCGAACTAAGTTATGTAGTGTTAGGCCATACTCACACGTAACACATCAACGCTTTTCGTAAGAAATTGAACGACAATTGGACGGATGGACCAAAATAGCACAATCTCGAAACTTTGAGGAATCAATTCGCTCAATTGAAACCTGGGGGACCAAAGTCGTACAATTGTGATATCTTAAAGACTTAATTCGCGCAATTGGAACATAAGACACCATAATCGCACAATCGTGATACCTGATGAATCAAATTACTCCAAAAATAACTCTTTAAAGTTACTCCAAATCCCCAACCCTTTATTTAGTTTTGATCCAATGGTCAGAATTAATCATTAATTGATTATCACGTGACCTTCTTTTTTATTACTCCTTCGGAAAGCGCTAGTAGACTTACGGGCAAAAAGCGTTCATGGTGGTCGCCCACGAAGATAGGTTCACGCCTCGTTGGTTGAAAGCGTTCACTTCACTGCTCACTTGAAAGCATTCCGAGCACCGATAGTTGTTGGTTGCAAATTGCAATGATTAGGATAGGATATCAAAGTACCTCAACTTTAATTTATTGCCAAAAGAAGGCCATGTCCTCTGTAACTTGTCCAATTCAATTAAGGACAAATAATAAGAATGGAAAATTAAAATGTTGTACTATGTAAGATATGTCATTTTCTTTTTTGGTATTGATATGTCATTTTCTTTTTTGGTATTGATATGTCATTTTCTTATACCTTCTGGAAATGACTTCACAAGTCTTTATATTTTAATTTTCTATTTTGAATGTGTTATTGTGTTGTGATTGGTGCTATGTCGCTTTCAGATCACTTTTTAGAATTTAAGGTTGAAAATCGAGTGACAGAGCATGGGGTTTGATATAAGCATATGGAAAGACATAACTTTGAACACAGAAACTTGTGACATTGACGCTTTCTCTTTGGCCTCGGTAGTGGAACTCACGCGTTCCTCTTCTGCAGCAACAAGACTAGGTTCTAATCGGCGGCAGAACTAACGTGAGCGCTGTAAACCCGCCGTATTGGGCCACAAACCAGCCCTAGCAAAATTGGAAGAAAGGAGATCACGTGAGGCATTTTAATGAATTAGTGTGAACCGTGAGATCAAAACAAAATAAAAGGCTGAGATCAGAAGAAAACGGTGGGATGTTTTCTTCACAAAACATGCACCCACGTCCAGAATTATGGCGATATAAAAAAAAGGCATTGTGCGATGAAGAGGAAAACTGACTGAAGAAGAAAACGTGAGAACTGAGAAGAGAGACGTGAGAACGTGGACGAAAGCCTAAGAAGAAAGAGCACGTGAGTCGTAATTTTAGCGTTTTAATCTCGTCAGTATATTTTTATCTAAGGATCGACAATTGGATCTCTCACTCTCATGTAAAACCCTCCTTTTTCACCGGATATACCTCCTATATATATATATATATATATACTGCACGGTGCAAATTATGTTTGTGAAGTAATATTTTTATTATTTTAATAAATAATTTATATTTAAAATATAGAAATCATGGCAAAATAAAATTATTAACAATTTATTATTTTTGTTATCATTGAAGTAAAATGTATTGAAAATAATATGTATTTATACGATCACTTATATACATAAGTTGTTACGTAATAGTCTATTTATATATTTTAGTGCGTTGACCTGTGCATCGCAAGAAAAATTTAAGGTTAAATATATATTTAATCCCTATAAAATTTACATTTTTTATTGCTTTTAGTCCCTCTTAATTTTGTAATTTGTAGGGACTAAAAAGTGAGTACACAGACTAAAAACAAAATTTGAGATAATTATAGGGACTAAAAACATATTTAACCGTGGGAAATTTTATTTTGTGTTATTTTATTTTGGACATATACATGTTAAGAATTGTGTATATAAATGAAATAATAAGGAATAACTCATAATTAATAAAATATTATTTTGAAATTTAATATTTTTAAAATGAATAAAAAATTGAAAAAATAATCTAAAAACACACTCTAAATATATATACAATATGATGGCCCGTACTCCATATGATATCCGATGGACCATTACATATTTGCCTAAAAAACTAAATTTCATAATTTACCATTCAGAAATGGTTCATTTCACCATTAAAATTTATTGATAAAATTTTTTTATGATAAATAAGTTTTTTTCATTTCTTATTAGATTACATTAATTTTTGTTTGAATTTTAGTTATTTTAATACAAATATTAACTTAAACTATAAATGTGTTAACAATTACATGATGCCAAAAACGTATAAAAAATAATGTGCCGTTATTAAAGAATATCGACTATAAATAAAAACACTCTCAAAGTCCCAATTATTAAAGTAAATATTATCGATTTTAAATAGTGAGTGATAGTAATGCTAGATAGATAATGTAAACACACTAAAAAGAAATAAAGAAAGAAAAAAAAGTAGTAACCCTTCACAAAGCAATAACAAAATCAAAGAAATTCCCATTACACAACACCCTATTAGGCAACTATGTTTTTTTTTTATTATTGAAGGAATTAGGCAACTTAGTTAAGAAATATCAAAGAGCAACTTATAGAGTAGAAATGGAGACTACCGTTAAAAAAAAAAAGTTATCCGTTGTGGTTCAAATAAAAGAGGTTATAGAGGTTGATTTGGACTTGCAATATTGATTTATAAAATACAATATTTCTTATATATTTGTCACCAATCAGATTTAATTTTTATAAAAAATATATGACTTACTTTCCATAATTTGTTTATATTTTTTCCTATTAATATCATACATTTCCCAAGTAATCTCATACTTGTTAGAAGGAAAATTAAATTTTGACCGATATCCATTGAAATCACCCTGCAAACAAAGTTTTTTAGGGAAAAAAAAAGTTAGTCATCGTGCCAATGCTAACTGACATTTGTTATGGACGTCTGGTTATTAATTAACATTTGTTGTATTTGATGTTGATTAGTGAACAATATGACATATCCATCAAATATGCATGTTTAAGTGAATCAATCATATGATATGTCAACATAATTATAACATATAATTGATATGAAATGACCCGTCAAAAAAAAGATATAAAATAGAAAATATTTTATTACTGATTATTATTACTCAGTAATGATGATTAGTAGACTAATTGTATTAAGTGAAATACTCTAATTATGACTACCACAAAATAATAATAATATAAATAATAAAATAAAATAATAAAATAATTTTAAGCAGGAAATTGAATTACTCCATATATTTTTCAAATATGAAATTCAAAATCAATTAAGAAAAAAATGAGAAAAGTTTTTAGACATGAAAATTTATGTGAAAAAATAAATCCCCCCAAATGATAGACTAAAGAAAAGCAGGCCTCTACAGAGAAAATTTATTTGAAAAATAAATCCCCAAATGAAGAATCGGGATAGAAGAGAAGAGGAAGAATAAGAAAGCGTGTGAAAAAAAGATGAGACATAAATGACTGAGTGGATAGAGAACATATGTGAATATGCTCCATAAATAAATTAACCTTATATAAAGTTTGAAATTAAAAAAATTGAATTTATAATGAATATTATAATTGATAATAATGATTTGATTTTTTTTAGACTGAGATAGTAATTATTTGATAAATGTCAATATTTGCTGTGATATTTATAGAATGCTGAAATTTATACACATATAAAATGGGCAAGTTATTAAAAAAAAATATTTATGATCTGTTTATTATTTTTAATTGAGGTGATATAATAATGATTGACATAATAACAATAAGAAATACATTAAATGCTGACATTTAGGCAAAATTTGCTTTTCTTATCAAAGTTTAAAGTGTCTAATAGACTATTATATCTTCAATTTTGGCGGACAGATTATGAGGGATAAACTCCCCAATAGTATAACCTTCATTTGAAATTTTTTTCTCCAATAATTGAAACTATGAACTAATAATAAAACCATCATTATATATAAAAAAAGATAACAAAACCATTAGCATCGATCTCTAACGCAACAACACCCTCATCGACTTGAAAAAATTAAAACAATTTGTGATACAATTTACAAAAAGAGAAAAAGAAAGAGAAAATTTAGATGGTCGCAATATTATCCATTATATGCATGAGATAAAAAATGAGAGATAACCACAAAGGAAGAGGCTGAAAAAGGCATATTTTTTTTTTTATAAAACGAAGGTAAGGAGCCTCGTTAAAACCTATAAAGGCAAATACTTCTAGTTTTTAGAACAATAGGTTTACAACAAGAAAGAAGGATTTGAATATGTCTAAAGAAGCAAATTCATTACACCATACGATAGAGTTAAATTTTTTTTGAAAGCATATACCTTGCCACCTATATTATCCAAAGAAAAAAAATACTTGAAATAAAAAAATATTAAGAATGAGTTAGAATAATGAGAGAAGAAGTGTTAAAGAGAGGGAACAAAAACAATGAAAACATGCTAGAGAAAGAAGATTTGAAGAGTCGAGATAAAAGAGAAGAGGAAGAAGAAGAAAGCGTGTGACAAAAAAATTGAGTCGTAAATGACTGAGTGTATAAAGAGCATATGAGAATATGCTCCATAAATAAATTAATCTTATATAAAATTTAAAATTAAAAAATTTGAATTTACTACAAATATTATGATCGATAATAATGATTTGAGTTTTTTGATAGAGATAGTAATGATTTGATAAATGTCAAGATTTGATGTGATATTTATATAATGCTGAAAGTTATACACATATAAAATAATTGAAAGAAAATATACTTACGATTTATTTATTAATTTTAATTGAGGTGGTATAATAATAATTCCAATTTTGGCGGACAAATTAGGAGGGAAAAACTCCCCATTATTTACCAATTATATATATATATATATATATATATATGAAACATGAATTGTTGGAAAATTGCATACTTATTAGGCTTTAACCATTGATAAATGCTATTAAATACCTTAAGGATGTGTTTGGATGAGGTAATTCAAAATTTTAGGGTATTAAATTGCTTCAATCGAATTATCTTCATTTATAAAATTTGTTGTTTAGATAGAGTAATTAAATTTCTTCATTCTTCAAATTATTTGTTTGGCTATAGTAATTAAATAAAGGTAATGTATAAACACACAAAAAAAAAACTTCATGTGTTTTATGAATATTTTTCAAAATTATTTTCCCGCTTTGGTGGGGGGAATAAATATTTCAGAAAAAAATTATGTTTTTAATATTTTCGAGTAATTTTTTTAATACAAATATTTTCCTAAATTTTTTAATAAAAATAATTAATATGAATTTAATATAATTTTTTTTTTGATAAAAATATTTTCAAAAAAGCTTTTGGGGGAAACTAAATATTTTCAAAAAAATTTTGATAATATTTTTGAAAAAAATATTTTTAAAAATTTTTGAAAAAAAATAAAAAAAGCAATTGGAAACAATATATTTTTGAATAATGATTTCATAGAACTTTTAAGAGGTATTTCAAATTCAATAAATTTAGTCTTAATAAAATCTTTTCATTTTAAAAATTCTCCACCTTTATTATCTAAATAACGTAATTTTGTTGGAGATTGTGACAGATCTAGGGAGGTGATCAGTCTAGGGGCTCTAGCCTCCCTCCCTCGTGCTTTTTTATTAATAATTCATTTATATATACAACATTGACTTTTTTCTGGTACAATGACTTTTTATTCTCAAGCATTTGCTTATGTTATACATCAAATATTTGCTAACTTAATTTTAAATTTTAAAAGGAAATAAAAAAAATAACATAATGAATGACAAATTTGTTTTTAAAATATTCTATTACCCAATATTTATTATTAATCATTTTCGCCTCCCGTTTGATAAACTTCTGAATTTCTCCCTGATTTGAGACATTTGAATTACCCTCTAAAATTATATTACCTTATTGAAATCCTTGATCCAAACACACCTATAAGCATTAAAGAACAAAAAATAAAACGTATTTACTGAAAAATATAGTTTTTTTAGTTTAAATTATTATGCATTATACTTTTTAATAGATACTTTTTTTGTTTTTTTAACCCATGTCTTTTTTATATATATATAATTTTTAATCAATATCTTAAGAATACAAGTTAGCTGGTCCCTATATAAAAAAAAGGTTAGCCAGACCCTTTTTCGCCTGATTTTATTTATTTTATTGCCTTTATCGAAAATTTTAGTATTTTATCGCTTTTCTATAGTTTTTTATAGTTTCAAATGTAATATTAGATTTTATATATAGAAAGAGTTTGTCATCATAATAAGAAGTCAATTATATGAAATCATTGTTTTTTCTACAAATAAAATAATCGACGAACGGTTAGCTCTGAGAAGAATTTGCTTGCGACCTTTCATATTACATAATTTTAGTATTGTTATATGTAATTCCTTGTATTTGGCGGAATACGTAAGCTTATAATGGCCGGAGAATTGAGTTCCAATAAGTGTGACATGATTGGTAGATAACTGAGACTATTGGGGTGTGTTTAGAAGTTTGAAGGGATGAGAAAGCAGGGGGCTTATGATTAATAATTTGTTAGTATTATGGAGAAAAATTAACCTCCAAAAATCATCACTACAAGAATTTTCGTCATTACCGACGGCCAATTTTCGTCGGTAACACAAGAAAGCCGTCGGTAAATCGTGATTACCGACGGATTACCGACGGCCTCGGGGCCCTTGGAAAATCGTTCGTTGGAAATTTTTTACCGACGGCCAATTAAATCCGTCGGTATTACCGACGGCTTAGCCTTCGGTAAATTATATACAGCCGTTGCTATTTCGTTGGTTTTTTTAAACTTTTTGTGAGATTTACCGATGGAAAAGCCGTCGGTAAATCTCACGAATTAAAACAGTTTTTCCATTGGCAAATATGAAAATTTCATTGAATTTGCGACGGCTAAGCCGTCTGTAATTTACCGACGGCTAAGCCGTCTGTAACCCTCTCAAAATCTGGATTAATTTAGCGACGGCTTGGCCGTCGGTAATGTTATTTTTTTTATTTTTATTTTTTTTTACGAAATTTTTGTTTTTAAGCAGCCCCAAAATTTTACGGTACCTTCCATATGAACGCAACAACAACAACAAAGGCTTCCTTTTGCAGAAAAAAAACAACAACAAAGGCTTCAATGGCCATCAACATACATTAACAAAAAGAATCAATTCTATTACAGCACATTGATACCATCTTTCTTTGCAGTGCACAAGACTTGCTACTCGGACATCCTCCCAAAGAAATCACAACATGTAAGAATATGTAAAAAATGACTTTGTTAAAAAAAATCAAAGAATCCTCCTTTTGAAGGTTATAATATGGTATGTGTTTTCATCATAAATAAATGACACGTTGAGTTATTCTTCACCTTCGGTTCCAGATAGCTATCATCACCAGTACTGGTGGAGTGAACCAAAGCGGTGGGGGGCGGATTGTAGACATATATATGCACAAGCTGAATCCGCACTAGCCAAAACCAATTTTTGCATCCCATTAACCATGGTTTTAAACTTGTTCCCAGAGTCCGGCGACTTCGTACTCCCACTGCATTCAAAATTTAATTCCATTATCAACTATAGCTCTGAAAGATGAGAAAAATACAAACTAATTTAATGTGCAGCATAGAAAAGTAAATATTTCAGCTGAGAAACATACCCATATAATAATGTATTTGAGAGCAAAGCACCTAACCAAGCAGTCAGGGAGATATACAGGACAGGGTGGCTCCCTTACTATAGGGTATCATTAGCCTCTAATTGCTATTTAGCTCAATAATTAGCAAAATCCGGTAGGTATAGGTTAACATGCACTTAACAGCATACAAAAAAAAATGTCAGGATATATAACAAAGTCACTCTACCTCTACAAAGTCACTCTACCTCAAAAAAAATGTCAGGATATATAACAAAGTCACCCATTCAGGCCATCCTCAAACTGAGGATTTATTATGATGTTTTCGTCATCAGTGGAAACACATCCTGTGTTTGCTGTATTCTGAAAGAAAGGGAAAATGCATCAAAAATTGGCATGTAAAAAATATAAAGTTTTCATGAAACAATGATAGAAAATGAAACTGACACATATTTATTGCAATTCCACTATAGCAATAAAAAATTTACTGTGATGTAGAGTATCACAAAGGGATAACAGTAATTACATCTTGATCTTATACACACAGGAGAGTAATTACATCTTATATATGCAAGGACTTTAGCTAATAATTAAGCTCTAGATGAATCATTTCCTATAATAATCCTGTTATTTCCAATACTTTATGTCCTGTGATAGCCATTAGCCAAAGGGCACACCTTAACAGAACGCAAACGACAATGATGCACAATTCATATCATTTTGGTCAATGCAGTACCCTTACTAACAAAATTAAATAAGGCAACAACGTAAATATATGAAAAGTTGCTGAATAGTAGCTAGTAGAAATACATACCTCTGAGTGGTTTCCAGCATTGGCCTTCTCTGAGTTTTCCATAGTTTCAGCAGACCTCTAAGCCAATACAACAATCAGCCAGGAGACCTTCAATTAGGAAAGAAAAAAAAATCAATTCATAATTAAACAAATATGACCAAGAGAACACGCATGGTGAAGCCATTTTTCTTACAGAGAATGGTAGAGAATGCTTGAGCTTCCAGAGGGAGTGAGGGTTGTAAACTGAACTCTGCTTGTGAAACAGAAGTCCCATTAAACGCAATAACCTTTACAAAACCTTGGCATTCAAAAAATCAAAAATCAAAAAATAAATAATAATAACATCTACATTTACTTATCAGAAGTAATCACCAAACCAACACACCAAAAAATAAATAAATAAAAACCCGTCAAATAGAATAGAAATGTCACTGAAAATTGAAAACATAATATCCGTCTAGATCCTTCATCACATCGAAAGTAGGAAATCATCAAAGTAAATTAAATTCTTCACGGTTTTTTTTTTGTTTTTTTCTTTGAGATCGAAGCATGAACATTAAAAAAAAGAAAAAAAAGAATAAAGATGGAATGGAAATAGAAGAAGTGTAACCTCGGAGAAGTTAGGAGCCCGAAGAGCTTGGGTGGCCATGGAATCGAAGAATCTGGAAGAGGCTCACTCGGTATCTCTATCAGGTCTTGACGAGAACGGACTGAGATATGGAAGAGGGCGCTGCAGTGAAGAGTGGGAAGTTTTGAGAATGAGAGGGAGAGGAAAATTAGAATAGATAGGTCAAAAAAATTTGTCTGAATATTACCGACGGCTTAGCCGTCGGTAAAGCCCGCCGTCGGTACTTCGTATACAGACGACCCAAAAGCCGTCCGAAATTACCGACGGCTTAGCCGTCGGTAACGTAGGAAAAAATCAGTTTTTATATTTCGACGTTTCCGACGGCTAAGCCGTCGGTAATTACAGACGGCCCATCAGCCGTCAGTAAAAATAATTTCGCAAGTCATATTTTTCCCGCGCATTAGCGACGGCTTAGCCGTCGGTAATAAAAATATTACCGACGGAGTCGGGGCCGTCGGTAAAATTCCGTCGGTAACGAGCTGTTTTCTTGTAGTGCATCTTTTAGTTATTTTTTAAGTTCTTCCAAATTTAGGAGAATTCAAAATGAATTATGAGAGAACTTTAGAGGGTTTTATAAGGTAGTTTTCCCCTATATTACTAAGAAATTATTAGTTGCAAGTTCTCTCTTTCCTTTCTCGCTCTTTCACCGCAATCTCCGAAATACACTCTTAAACATGTGGTCGTGAATTCGATACCAGATCTGCATGTATAAAATAATATCGATCGGGAGAAGTCAGCCCCTTAAATAAATCTAAACATCTGAGGGGATTAATTCTTGCCGGGAAATACTCGGGATTCACCAAAATAAACGTGAACACAGTAATTGTAGATTTGAATCGGAGCCATTGTTATCTTCATTGTTTCACGGTGGCTTCTAGGGTGAACTTTTTAACATGTGGTTCACCAATGAACCACTAATGATAATCGTTAGATGAAAGAAATCCACATGATCTCATTAAGCATTACCACACAGGATCATACTTTTATCCACATTGTCTCTCTCCAAATTCATCGACCTTTGTGATGGGGAAGCTCGTGAAATCACTAGTGGAGAAAGGTAATTTATACATGTTAAATTTAGCATTTAACACCAGTTTTAGTACCGGTGTAGATACTACTAGTGTTGTATGTAGAGCTTTTTACACCGGTTTTTTAACCAATGTAAAAATAATCTTTATTACACCAATTTAAAAGACGGTGTTAAATGACGAAACCAACCGGTGTCTAAAAGTGTATATTACACCAGTTACTAATATTAACAGGTGTCTAATTACAAGTGTATTACATCGGTTACAACCAAAATCGAGGTAATATGTTAGACAATAGACACCAGTTTTTTAGATAAGCCGTGTGAAATGTAAATTTTTCCTCATAAAAAAGAAATTGACACCGGTTATTTCCATAACTGGTGTAAAATGATCTATTTTTTAACAATTCTGTCTGTTTTTCTATCCTTTTCCTGCCCAAATTGGCACCAGAATTTACAAACAGCATTACAGAAAATAGGCAAAGTCACAGACTTCACATATTTCAACAAAATTCACAAACTTAAACTATAATCACTATGTATACAAACTTATATATACAATTATTGGCACCAAATGCATGTGCCTAGCTATATGTACATGTACAATTTCTTTGGCACCAAATTTGGCATCAAAATTGGCACCAAGTGCTTATAAGTGACTATTGTTTTCTACAAGCGATACTAATGTTTTCTATTACGTTTTTGGGGTTTTCCATTCTTTTCACCAGTACCTTCTTCCTATTGCAGCATCTTCATTTTTTTCTCGTCATGCAGTTGCAGAAAGAATTATGCCTAACTTTGTCTCAATTCATTTATATCATCTTTCCCAAATGGTGATGGGTCATTGAATATCTACAAGACCAAACATATAATATTAAATTAAACAAGTATATGCTAATACCAGCTCCCAACCATCAACAATATCAACTGCGACAATGATTAACATGTTTTTCATGACATTGTAGCCACAGGCATAGCCGCCATTTTGTCAAGCCGCATACAAATATGAATAACATAGTAGCATATTTAAATGATCAGTAAATATTATACACATTAAACTAGTAATATTAAATGTAAATGAATTTTCGGGTAGACAAAGTACTTACTAAAGGAATCACCCATCTAACAGACTTCTTCTTCTTACAGTCTTTCAACATGTAATATCAATCCACAGCTCTGAAAATTAAATGAATTCATCAAATTAATGCAGTAGATCTAATAAAAGACAAATCAATGGGTATATATATGTTAAAAATAAAAGCTTACCTCTCAATTATGCCCCTAATGTCTGTGCTTAGTTTATAGTGCAGCAAACACAACCAAACAACGAAATAATCATCAGGACAAATGATAAACAGCTGTCAGTGAACACTGTAATATTGAATAACAATAATCAAAAGCAAACTAGGCTAGCAATTGGACAATACAGTTACATGGAGGAAGAGTGGTGTGCGGCAGTCCAACAACAACCATTGCCTTTTCTCCGATCTCTCTCTTTCTTAGTGTTATTTCCTTTGTTTGTCTGCTCTTTTTGGTTTGTAAGATGATCAATTATTTTTTTTAATTCTGATACTTCTCTACTTATTTTTCAGGTGGGTGTGGTGAGGTTGGATTTCAATGGTGGTGTTGGTTGTATGGAGGTTGGGAGGGATAGAAATTGTGTTGTATATAAGAGTACTCTAACTAATGTGGTTCCTCCGCGTGCTGTTTATGCAATCCATCCAGGGCCGGTCCTTATATTTTGGGTGACCTGAGCGAACCAAGAAAATAGTGCCCTTGTAATTATTTGTATATTATTCTCCCAGTATTTTTTGTTGCAAAATTATTAATAATCTGTTCATAATCAAGGTTCTTTAAAAAGTCATTTTTAATAGAAACTAGCAGGATGACCCCGTGCATGCGCCCGGGTCAGTTTGCTTTGCTTGGTACAAAAAATTGTAATAAAAATGTATAAACAATAAAATGTTTTCTAATTTGTATATCAATATTGGTTAAAGTAGATATCATTAAAATGTTTTCTAATTTGCGTATCAACATTGATTAATGTACTTGTGTATATTATATTATTTAAAGAGTAAAACCAATAATAGAACATGAACCTAGAATAAGGAAACTTCAAAATGTGGAAATGTAATAATAATCTTCCTATATATGCTCTCATTACAACCCCATATTTAATTGTTCGTCTTTTCATAATTTTCATGTTTAAATATAGAATCCAATAAATAGTAGTTTTAAGTATAAAATGTACTTCAATATAGTGTAAAATATTACTTTGGTAAAAGACAGACCATCAGCAGACTTGCTCGGCGATATATGCAGTTAGTAGAACATGAATCTAGAATAGGCACTAATGAGCATTAACAAATGTTTGGAAAGCACTATGCTTATCTTAACTAAATCAACATACTGCTAATTTTACGCATGTGTGTAAACACCCTGTTCGTAAACGGGTTGTTATATACTTAAAAACTTGTTTGTACGTACTAAATTCATGTTCTTTTTAAATTAAAATAAGTTTGTGAGTAATAAAATTGATATGTATTTAAAGACAATAAAATTACACCGACACATCTAATGTTTTCCCATATGGACTAAAAAATAAAATAATCATTTATAAATTTGATGTGTTCAAAGATGGGAAAATTATACCGACAACATGTAATGTTTTCCCGTATGGACTAAAAAGTAAAATAATCATTTTTAAATTACAAAGACATTTATAAATTTGATTTGTGTTCAAAGACGGTAAATTACACCGACAACAGGTAATGTTTCCCCTTAGGGACTAAAAAGAAAAATAATCAATCATTTGAAATTTAACATGTAATGTTATTTATGTGCATATATCTCATAAAAAAAAAGTAAACAGTCATTTAACAATTAATTTTTGTTGTTGAATATGTGGAAATGTAATAATAATCTTTCTATATATGCTTCCATTAGAACCCCATATTTAATTGTTCGTCTTTTCATAATTTTCATGTTTTTAATATTGAATCCAATAAATAGTAGTTTTATGTATAAAATGTACTTCTCCCGTAAAAAAAAAGTATAAAATGTACTTCAATATAGTGTAAAATGTTACTTTGTTAAAAGACAGGCTAACAGCAGACTTGCTCGGCGATATATGTAGCTAGTAGAACATGAATCTAGAATAAGCACCAATAAATATTAACAAATGTTTGAAAAGCACTGTGCTTATCTTAACTACATATAATAGAACTAATTTTTTTTAGCACAAAAAAAAGATTTAATTTTTTGAAAACATATAATAGAATTACTGTTTACTCGTTATTCAAGTCTTTAGATAAAAATTTTATTGTAAAAAAAGTCTTTAGATAAATTCATATATTTAAAGCAACTTGTAGAGAATACAATTAAAGGTTAGTAGGCCAAGCGGTGTGATACAACTTAATAGACCATGGTTAGTAGACCAAGTGATGTAATTCAACTTGTTAGTGTACAATAATAGGACAATATTTAAGAAATTTGTAACAACAATTGAAAAATTTAACAAAATTGATGGAAATTGTTTAGTTTAACCAAGTCATCAACATTAATTTCTATTCAATGTATGATGGTATTGTTATTAAAAATCTGAGTAGCTTTCTGATCACATACAAAAATGTCACAAATATAAAAAGAGCATCTGCTAGGCATTGTTTTGGGTCCAGATGTTGCCAATTAACTAAACCAAGAAACCACTTGATCCAATGTATGTTGGAAACAGTGTGAGGGACAAAACATAAAACTCTGCATCTTCTGCTGAAACATCTTGACTAAAACACATATTTGTGATCTCATCTTTAGTAGGCTCTGCCTCATCATTAAGTTGCACCATCAAATGCTTTGCTTCTTGAACATCATGACATTCATCTGTCAAGCTGAATAAGGTCATCATCCTCACCAATCTGCACAACAAAAAGGCCATAATATGCATGTATAAGAAAGGATAGAAAAAAATAATTAAATGCATTGACCTCTATGCCTTCCCACTGCTCATCTAATATTGAATATGTCATTGTCAAATTTAGGTAGTGGTAGCAACTTTCAAGAGTGGGATTAGCAGAGTATGTTCTTTATGTAGGAAGAAAGGAAGAAAGACTTTCAAGGTACTCAGACAATTCTTCCTATTTAGCAGAAAAGGTAGCAAAAGTTAACATATTCAGGTAGATCATAAATAATGGTTCTGTGTCATTCAACTTTATTAAGCTACCAAATTAGAATACCAAAACTTAGGAAAACTGAAAAATAATTTGTGAGGAAGACTTTCATAAAGACTCAAAAGCATAGTTGTTAAACTCGGCTCGGACCGGCCGGTCCGACCGGGACCCGGTGATATGACCGGTCCGAGCCAGTGTTTCGATCGGTTATGCTATCGGCCCAGTTCGACCCGGTGCAACCCGGCCGGTTTCGCCGAAAACCGGTGACCCGGTGGTTCAATGACCCGGACCGGGTCTTGCGCTGCACAAGGAAATGTCTTTTATTTACCAAAAATTGCAGCGCCTGGGATTCGATCCCAGCACTTGACAATGCAGCAGAAGCCTTACCACTCCACCACTTGCTGATGTGTGTCTATTGTTTCAACCAATTTATATATATCCTTAATTAATCGTATACATGTGACCAAAAAAATCATATATATTTATTAAAATTCATATATATTTATTTTGTATGGTATATATGTGAGTGTATATACATGTATAAAATTTTATAATTTGTAATTATAATAAAGACCGGGTCATGCGGGCCAACCGGTGACCCGCCGGTTCGACCATTGACCCACTGACCCAGTGCCCTGACCGGGTCGATCACCGGGCCGGGTTTAATAACTATGCTCAAAAGTTAAATCCTTAGAAATTTGCAATCATTTATCTGCTGTCAATTGATTCAATTATTTTCTAATAATAGTTATAAACATTTGCCGTAAATTTTTGAACACCAACTGAATACCAATGACATGGCACAATCCAATAGAAACATATTGATTTTGTTTTGTTATAAAGTAATGGTCCTGTAGAGGTTAAATATGTGGATGAAGGATACATGTATCAAGGGAAAACAAATTGATCATGAATGAAAAAGAATGACATGTTTAGCCACCAAGCACCTTTCCTTTACTCTTTCTACCTAACAACAAAAAGAAGCCGAAGTACCACTGAAAAAGGTCATCTATCAACCTATCAGAACAATAAAATTTGACATGGTAGAAAAAAGTACTTAAATGGGTCAAAAAATTAATCAACCTTAGGACATGTAATTTTTCTTGTTCAGTGACATATTTACCACAAAAGAAAAGGGTAAGAGATACCATTGTCATGTTGTAAAGCAGCAATTATAGTTGGCACAAAGAAGCCTTTAGTGACTCCCTTTTCATGGAAGATAGAAAAATATATACACCTAAAAAACATCATAATAATGTAACAAAATGAATAGAATGTAGCATGTTAAAAAAACACAATAAGAACTATACCATAAAAACAACTTTTTGCCCATAAGTTTTGTTGTTCTCAGTATATTACTATTGTTAAAGTCAGCAGTAATATTGCATTCCCCTTGCTTTTGTTATAGTGGTTCCTAGGCAAGCATGCACGACATGCTATTGCTCATTAGCACTAAAAGACATAGAAGTATATTGAATTTCATGGTTAGCCTGTGTATGAGTGGTGATTAGCCTCCAAAAGTATAAAATTGAAACTCAAAACAGCTTACTTTCAGTGCAGCTTCCCTGTTGCAGTGCAGCTTCCCCGTGACAGTGCCTAGTCGTGCAACAATAATTTCCAATGACTAAGGATAATTTTGGCTATCACATGACTGCATATGTGTATTCACAGTGGATTGCATTAGATTTCATCCAACTTGGACAACAACAACAACCAACAACAGTTATATTGTTGGAAGACCTCCGAATCAGTTTTGAAAACAAGAAAATCCATTGATTAGGCACTTCAGAATGGATTCATGCCTGGAAATCCATTATATTGTTCATCATGCCTGGAAAGCCTGCATAACACAATCAGAATTGATTTAGTCATTTGCAACCTTTAAATGGATTCCATGCATTGTTGTATGAGAAAGACAAATTGACAGGAAGGAAACATTTAATCAATACATAACGATTATAACAATTGCCAAAAACATATTCTAATTTAATCCATTTAGCAAAACAAATTCTTGGCAGTTAATATCAGTATTTTTACTTTAGAAAAACATATTCTAAAAACTAAACATAAAAAAGATTGAAGAAAGAAAAAGCTTGGAAATGAAACCTCAAAAGAAATTATGATTACATATTACCATACATTAGCACTTCATGTTTTCACTGTACTCTGAACTTTATTCTTATCAAGTCTCAACCATTGCCTCGTGACTTGTTTGCTATACAAAAACAAATAAAAAAATGTCAACTTTACAAACATTGTATTGCATTGCGAAGAAACATGAAGTACATTTCAAGAATTGCTTTGCCACTATCTGCACAATGACAGTGAAAACAAAACAACACTTATCTATAATTTGCAGTCATAACACAAAGTTGAGTTACTACACTTATCATCAAAGCCCGCTGAAGCTAGATGACAGCACAAATTACATAAATCATGATTAATCATACACTTTCAAACACTAAGCAAGTCCTTCCTTGGGGTCCTTCCTGATTAATGAGAAAGGAGAGCAAGCATAAGAACTCAGAAAAAATTGGGCAAAAAGCTAAAGTCTCAATCATATATTCAATAAACTCAATAAAAGTCCAAACTCAACAAAAGTCATTGCAGATAAGTACATAGCTGAGTAAAGGAGGGAAAAAAAAGAATACCTCTTCTCACTTGTTAAACAAACTCCAATACTTTTAGATGAAAGGATTGAATACCAGGTAACCTGTATTCTGACAAGTGATAATTATTGATTAGTGTCATTATTAATAATAATAGAAAATTATAAATAAAAAATGCATAAAATCCATGTTTTCATTACAATTTATGCAACGGATGAGAGAAAAGAAATTCAATGACCAGAACATTTTCAAGAGGACATACTGTTAGGCCATCACTTTGTAGAGATGCACCCAATATGCGGCTTTTCTTAGAATCAAGGTTGAGATCCATAACCTCAGCCACACCGTATGTACCAAATGCAGAACCTCAGTAAAATCAGAAAAAGAGATTCAAATTCAAATACCATGCAATTTTCCTTTTTTATCTCAGTTAAAGTTGCAGCATTAAAAAAATTCCACCCAATTTTCCAGTGAACAAAAAAAAAAGCACCAAAGCACAAACCTTGATGGACTTGGTGCTGTCAAAGCCTAGATTCTTCTTCCTCTTGTTCGTCTTCTTGAACCTGGAGTTGCTTCGGAGCGACGGTGTGCTGGAGACCAACGAAATGTTCCCTGCAACAGTAAAACAAACTGTTAAAAACAAAATAGGAGAGAAAGGGGAAGTCTAGAAACACACATCTCTTCACAAAAAAAACAGTGGGTTGCGCCGCGGCTAGAGGAGAGAAGAGAAGGAGAAGGAGCGGCCACCGCGGCCATCTCCTAGGGCTAGGGTTGGTGGTGGTTCCAGGGAAGAGAGGGATGACAGAAGCAGAGGGAGGAGGTACACGACGAAGGGAGAAGGAGTAAAATGGTGAGAGAGAAGACACAGGAAGCAGATCGAAAGAGGTGAGAAAGAAGATTGTCGAGAGAAAGAAGACTGAGATCGAGATGGAGATCAGAGGGAGGAGAAGGAGAAGGTAGAAGAAGAAAGGCGATCGAGATGAGGGGGAGAAAGACGAGGGAGATCGTGAGAGACTGGTAGAGAAAACGGATCGTGTGTGCTTTCAAAATTTGAAATTTAGCATTTGGTGTGTTGAAGAAGCTAGGTTGTCATGTGTTAAATTAGTATTTTAGGAGAATTAATGGAGTGTTAGACACCTGTCCTCACTACATAGCTCAGACTATGTAGATAGCTCTGATATCGTGGCAGACGCGGCACTTGATGCACTTACTCCAGAATTCCTCAACACACTAAGAACATCAGGGCTTCCAAATCATAAGATCAAACTCAAAATTGGCACACCTGTCATGTTAATGAGGAATCTGGATCAAGCAGCAGGATTATGCAATGGAACGAGATTAGTCATTACGAGATTGGCAAATCATGTTATAGAAGCAAAGATAATATCAGGGAAGAATATTGGTAATTTGGTCTACATTGCTAGGATGTCTTTGTCTCCCTCCCAATCACCATGGCCATTTAAGCTCGTGAGAAGACAATTCCCTTTGATTGTTTCATATGCTATGACCATTAACAAATCACAAGGTCAATCAACCGCACATGTTGGCTTATATCTTCCAAAACCTGTTTTTGGTCATGGGCAATTATATGTGGCATTTCCAAGGGTACAAAGTAAGATTGGGTTGAAGATATTAATACATGACAAAGACAAAAACCCATTGAACACAACTACCAATGTTGTGTTTAAGGAGGTTTTTCAAAACCTCATGTAAGCAAGAAATTATAAGTTTCATCTTTTTCCAAGTGTATCTAAATTGTGTTTTTTTGGTTTGCAATGGTATTTGTGTATTATTTGTATAATCCTTGCACTCTTATGCTTTCAGAAGTCTTAGTAGTGAATTGTCGACATCAAACTCAAGTCGTTAATCCTCGTGCCGTTCAAGCCTGATCTCGACATGTTAAGCTTCATCTCGACACTTGAAGACAACTATACAGTTGAGTATCTCGACATTCTACAGTTGACCTTGATCTCGACAGTTTGACCTTGATCTCGGCAAATGAAGACAACTATCTATTGGACCATCAAGACCCATCACGATCATGTGAATAGTTGTGGTCCTCAAGCTCAACCGAGATCAACGGCAACCCGTCGAGATCAAACTCTGCCGCTGATCGCCAAGCCGTGGAAGTCAAGCCTGAGCTCGACAGGTCATGTATATTTGTCTTCGCCGCCGAGATAAAGCTCAATCTGTTGTTCCTCGTCGCCGAATTCAAGCCTTATCTCGACAAAGTTAAGCTTCATCTCGACAAATTGAAGACAACTAGACAAAGTTGAGTATACAGGTTGAGTATCTACAAATCGCCTGGTCGAGATCAACCGCAAATCAGAATCGCCGAGATCAAACTCAACCTGACGATATCAGGCTTGACTAATTACCCGTGCGTATGCACGGGTATGTTACTAGTTGTAGAAGAAGATCATGGGTCCGATGGTTTAAGATTAAAAAAGGTGATTTTTATATAAAATAATCTAGAAATTATTTTTTAGAGATTTTTAATTAAAGCAGAAGCTAATTTGTATTTGTTTATAACAATAAAAAATCAATTTTTTAATATTTTCTCTCATCTTCACATACATTAAAATCAGATTATTTTCCAGAAGCTACTTTAAGTAGTTTTTTCATTAAAATCAGATTTTCGATTATTTTTAGGTTCTAATTATTTTCAAAAGCTGAAACAAACGGATAAAAAATTTGAAAAGTACTTTTTTTTAAAAAAATGATTTTTTCATAAAATAATGCGAAACAAACGAGCTCCAAATCAAGACTATTTAATTTATCTTGTGACATAGTAGATCAAAAATAAGATTTTAACATTTTCAATTTAGAAAAACTTCTTTCAACAGATGCAATAGTAATAGCAATAGTTAATATTATTTTACAAGTCGTGCATGCATTAGGAAAATAATTAAATGTTTTCAAAGAATTCAATATCATATATCTTAATTTTGATTCAACTGTTAAAATGTCTCTAATGACTTTCAATTTTTCAAATTGAATTTCACCATCAAGATCATAAGAATTATTATGTTTTAGGTAAGCTTCAAAATGTTTCAACATGATTTCAAGTTCTTATCAGAGAATGAGCTAAGCCTTTCAATACGAAACCAAAAATCTCATCATATGTGCTATACTGCTCAAATCTTTTAGTAAGTGAGTCAATTGATTAATCTATAATATAAAAATAATTAATCCTAATAGTACAATCAAGTGAGCCAGCGTAGTATGAGATTCATTTGTTCTTGATGACTTACATCAGTAGTACAATCAAGAATCACATAAAATTATTTTGCTTCTATGATTTTTTAGACTATTGCACTTTTAACTTCATTACCTAACGTATTAATCAATTCGTTTTGGATCTTATGACTAAGATAATGATAACAAATTTCATTGGCTTGATGTAATCAAAATGTTTTTGCATGACATGATCCCATTTAGTAATTATCTTAGCAAGAGAAAGAAAGTTTTCATTGTTTTTTATGTTAATCCTCTCATTTTTTCCACGAAAAGTTGAATTTTGTTCAGCAAGATATCTAACAACAAAAATTATTCTTACTAAAACATTTTTCCGATGTTTTTTTTTTCTTTTCTTATAAGCTCTTGAAGATGTATATACTACTAAGTAAAAAAAAAAAAAATTGGTGCCCCCCAAAAAAATGGGTCCTGGGCAGTCGCCATGCTCAGGGCCACCATTGAATCCGTTCACCATCTTGGCCTAACAAAACACATTATGGTAGCTCTTTCAAGCCTAATATTGATTATGGCATAGGTTTGGACATTGCAACAGAGAAAGAATAACAAAAATTTCCACCAACAGAGTAAGAATAACTGTGAAATCCCACCAAACATGCATTCACCCTGCATCTAGAATCACATATCCACAAAACTTCCAAAAATCATTAAGATTGTAATGATAGATAATTTGAAAAAGGTCACATAGATAATCAGATCTTTAACAACAACAAAAAACAAAATAAGCAATAACCAAAAAAAAAGGAATTATGGAAAGAAGTCAAAGGACCCTAGATCTTCAAGTGGAGGCACCACTACTAAGGGGGAGAGCGACATCAAACAACGTCTATTCCGACAGAGGTGAAGGTTGTGTAACATGTACTTGGTCGCAAGCGGTGGTTTCAGGAACATGAACAGTCAGTGGCAGACCTAGGACCCTGGGTCAGCCGGTGCATAAAATTTTAAAATCACCGAAATTATAACAAGAGCGTTGTTATCACACCAAATTGTCTACTTTTATAAGACATTTTTAGTACTTAATTATATCATTTTGCACCATTTAAAGCCTAAAGGTACTCCCTTATGTCATATTTTGCAGAAATATCATGAAGACACCACCCAGAACAAAAGTTACGAGAACAGACTGAAAACTGGCAAGTTTTGGAGAGTTTTAGCACTTCTGGATGAGCAGTACGGCTTGACAGTACTTCAGTACTGGCGTACCTAAATCAAAGAAACACTACATGCATACCCCTTGGTCAGTACAGCCCGGTGTCGATGAAAACATTCGGTACGGCCGTGCCAACGGCAGTACGGCTGTACATAGATGATGTTAGGGAGTGCAGAGTGCACAAATACGGGCCAACGTCGCAAACAAAAGTCTGGTACTACCATGTATATATTCGGTACGGCCGTACCCCATCCCAGATTGTGTTGATTTGAAGACCATATGACCTAATCCGCATCCTAACCTATAAATAGGCCCTCTTAGCCTAAGCTTTGGACTTTTTGACGAATTTCTGAATCTTAGCCTCCTATTTGAGAGTTCTTCTCAAACATCTTGATATTAGAGTGAGTCTTGAATCATTGAAGCTGCTTGCCAATTTCGTGTTGCTATCGGAGCACGTGAGGACGTGAGGAACAAACAAGAGGATCACCATCATACCGAAAGGGTGTCCCGGTTCTATTTAATCATGTCTTTTAGGAATTTATGTTTTGATCTATTCTATTCTATTATGTTGAGAAACAGTATAAGTAGCTAACTCCATCACTAGGGGTGATGGAGGATCTTTTACGATGTTCTTGATATCTATTTAATTGCTATTATGAACTTCTTATTATCCTTATGAATGTGTTTTTCCTAGCATGCTTAATCCCGTAGGAAGTAGCTAATCCTTAATAAAGTAGTTAATTGGAGGCGATCATACCACAATTAGTTAATGGAACTCTAGGATTAACGGAATTTGCTTTTTATGCTCGATCAAGGTATTTGTTTGTTTCCAATCGGTTATTAGATTAATAAACTCACCTATTCTTATGCTCTTTCCTTTAATTATCTTCTTGGACTAAACAGAGTAGTTATTTAGGAAGAAATCTATTAAATGGGTAGTTATTAGTAGTTTAGAGTGAGTGATTGACTTTTAATAAGGAAATATAGTTCGTAATAGCAAGGAAATAGATTCAGGATCTAGTATTAGTGAACGGTTCCCCTAGGCTTTTCCTATTCAATCTTACTCCAGTACTTGTGACTTAGTTTTATTCTAATATCCTTAGTTCATATGTTTTAAATCCCAATCTATTAATTTCGATAGCTTAAAGAATTTAAGATCTCTATTATGTTGGTACTCACGCATTCCCTGCGGGTTCAACATCTGGAGTCTTAAAAATACTCCACTTTATTTTGAGTTACGATCAGGTGCACTTGCCTGAGCCACAACAAGTTTTTCACTACAAAAAAATTAACTTTTAGTGACCGATTTTTCGGTCGCTAAACCTCTAAAATCAGTCGCTAATCAAATTAGCGACCGATTTAGAGACCAACAAAAATCAGTAGCTAAACCACTAGTCGCTAATTATTAGCAACTAATTTAGTGACCGAATTTGTAGCGACCGATTTAGAGACCGAAGTTAGTGACCGATTTAGCGACCAATTTTAGAGATAGATTTAGCGACCAATTTTAGAGACCGATTTAACGACCGATTTTAGAGACCGATTTAGCAACTGATTTGATTTGATATTTTTTATAAATCAGTCACTAATTCGGTCACTAGTTTGTGTTTTGTTTAAAAAAAATTAAACATTCAAAATTCTATTTTTCAACACATTTTATCATATGGTGATTATTATGGGAATCAAATCAAGAGTGAAATGGACTCGAGAATGATACATTGGCATACAACCAAACTATACCAGCCAGAACCTGACACAATAAATTTGAGAAACTTTGTCATTACAATCCAATGGAACACAAGGGGTCCCACCCATTTCATGAAAACAAAAGTATTGCCACTACTTGTACACTCTCTGTGAGAGAAAATCATTTACTTCAGCTCCTACTTTATAGGTTCCCTCGACACATCGGTCCAAGGCAACACCAGACACATAGTTACCCCTAAGGAACAGCCCATCAAGCCCAGTATTTTTTAGAGACGGTTTAGCGGCATCTAGGAGATCAAGATGTCCAATTAAGAACTGTGGAATAGCTTGAGGCCATAGTCTCGCCCCCAAAACAAATGGATCCCGAGCATTTGGGTTTATAAGGATTTTTCTCAAATCTCGATCATTGTAGCAAAATAATTAATCCAGATATGTAAAATATGTAACAGGTGTGGATCCAATCATATAAGATCAAATAGCATGTTCATGGCAAGTTCTTTTTTTGGATGGGAAAAAGAACTTGTTTTGCTTCAGTGGACTGATTAGCTTCTTCCATAGAGGGGGCGGGTTTGGAGAATTCAGCACCCACTGGGACCTCTCTGTTTAATTAGTATCCTCCTCAAGTTGAAAGTGTCCCTGCTCTATGACTCTCATATTGAAAGCATCAATTGGCACTGAAATCATATTGAAAGCATCAATTAAAGTTGCTTATAAATCACTCCATCATCAAATTCCATCTGGTGAAGTGAACAGCTTTAGCTTAAATCACTGTAGTCAATCCCAATTGTTAAGTGCATGTTTGGATTTCATCCATCAAAACCACATGTTTGGCAAAGTCACTTTAACTGATATTTGAACAAGACTTTAGGACTTAAACTAGGACTTGAATAATAACAAGAGAAAGTCATTTTTCCATTTTAGATCAAACCCTGGTTTGCAAACTATTATCCAAATAAGAAATAGAGAGAGGAATCCAGAAAATTCCATTGTCAAATAAGTGAATATATCTTTTTTACATTCCATTTTCTATCTAGGAATTGTGGCATGCTCTCCTAAACACCCCTTTTCAAGCCAAGAAGATTAAATTAAGAAAGCTATTTAAAGTCAATAACTATAGAAGCATGTTCTATGTTTGAGCATAAACAAAAGTTAATAAGAACTCGCTGTATGCCATCTAAGTAGGTACTTGTAGACCCATTAAATGCTCCGGATGAGGACGTGATGCTTAACACCCAATTTTCTGAAGTGTTTGCATGTCCCTTGAATGCCTGAAGACAACATGAATACCAAATTATCCATAATTCAAAACCCAAAACAAACAAACACATAAATCTGTCTATAAGCTGAAAAACATACCATAACATTAGGACCAACCTTATCAGCAAGCATTTGTTGCAAGACACGAACAACCTATGCTCCAGCTGAGTGCCCAACAAAATGAATAGGACAGTCCTCATCCCACTCAGGATAGTGCCCTGAAGTGCATCAAAATAACATAACAAAAGACATTTTAATAAAACATTAGAAAAAATCAGAGGAAAAGTGTGAAGAAAAATGCTACAGCCTACAAACAACAAACAGAGCATGAAAATCTCCGAACCTCATTCATAGATTCTTCCAAACTGCGAATGTCCACAAGCCTTGTTGTGCTCTTCACCATAATCAACTTGGCCTCCTTTTAAATAATAGAACAATTTTCGAGCCCTAAGAGAGAGAACATTGCACAACCCTTTTACACTTTTTTTTGCAAAAACAACAAAACAACACAAATATTATAGATGAAAACTTCAAAATAAAAAAAATAAAAAACTAAGGTTTTACCCCTAATAAAGCACTCACCTATCATAGATACTTTTTAAAGAGCCCAGAGCAGGAACAACAATCCTTTCATCTTTCTTCTCTGCCCCAGCAAAGTATGATAAACCACCCAATCTCTGAGAAATCAAAAACGACATTAATAAAAGGAGAAACTGAATCATATAAAAAAAGTGAAATTTGACAGAGAAGCAAAAAAAGAAAAGAAAACAATGGGGGCATTACTCCTTTCCCAAATCCGAAAATCCCATGAGCCAAAACAATAGGAGGAAGATCATCAGTTTGACCTTCTTTATCTCCCTCGAGAAATTTCTTTTTGACCTCAACATTCATGTTAGGTTTGTGAAAATATTCATTGAGAGCCTGTGAGAGATCTTCGACATGCAGAGGGTGAGATGAGAGAGATAAGACGAGAGAACTAGAGGCGTGCTGGCTATCGCCGTCGCAGGAGGACGGTCATATCGTGGAGGGCGAGCCGGAGAGGGTGAGACAAAAGAGACTAAGAGATTGAGAGGCGACATGAGAGAGACGAGAGGCTGAGAGGTTGCTAGGGTTTCAATTCATATGTGAGTGAGTGAGTCTGTGACTAATAGAGGGTTAAGTTGAAACGCATCAAACGTAAAACGCACCGTATAGTCTATATATTAGTGACCGATTTAGCGATTGATTTTTAGCGACCGAAATTTCAGTCACTAATTATCGGTCTCTAAATCGGTCGTTAAAATTGACAGATATTTTTTAATTTTTTTATAGCGAATAAAAATCCGGTTTAGAGACCGATTTTTCGGTCACTAATTATCGGTCTCTAAATCGGTCACTAATATATTTTTTAATTTTTTTATAACGAATAGAAATCCGATTTAGAGACTGATATTGCAGTCGCTAAATATCAGTCTCTAAATCGGTCGCTAATATATTTTTTGCGACCGATTTAGCGACCACACTTTTTTAATCAATGATTTTAAGAATTCGGTCTCTAAATCGGTCTCTATTGTGACCAATTTTTTTCGGTCTCTAAATCGGTCACTAAGTAGCTAATTTCTAGTAGTGTTTGGCGTCGTTGTCGGGGAATGTTCTAGCAATATTAACTTAACAAAATCTTAGTTACTTTAAGCATTTTAATATATTTTGTCTTATTTTATATATATATATATATATATATATATATATATATATATATACTTGTTCTACTTTTTTATTTTAAATTAATTGATTTACTTGTACTCAGGCACCACGAAACCAAGAGCAATGGAAGAAGAACTCACTTTCAAAGAATACTTTTCTCCTGCAGTCAACATTCAGGATAGCATAAATGGCCCAACCATTAGACGGCATAACTTTGAGTTCAATCCTGCCTTAATCTCGTTGGTGTCCACCGTGCAATTTTTGGGACTACCTTCGGAGGACCCACACACTCATCTCAAGAACTTCCGGAGGATACTTGGCACTATTAAGTATAATGGAGTCCCAGCTGAAGCTATTAAACTAACGTTGTTCTCATTCTCATTGCAGGGGAAAGCTCAAGCTTGGCTAGACTCTTTGGCTCTGAATTCAATCACCACTTAGGAACATTTGAAGAGCAAGTTTTTTCATAAATATCTCTCTTTTACCAAATTTGCGGAACTAAGAGCTAAAATAATTAACTTCAAGCAATTTGAGTTAGAGCCAATGCATGAAGCTTGGGAGCGCTTTCAAGAACTACTCAGAAGCCTCCCACACAATGAGTTTACCACATGGCAACTGGTTCACATAGCCTATAATGGGTTCAATGCGCAAAGCAGAGCCGCTATAGGTACTGCGTGTGGAGGATATTTGGGAACAATAACACCATCTGAGACTCTCAAAATAATTAAACAGATGGCTCAAAATAATGCTCAATGGTCATCAGAACAAGCACAACCTAATCCGGAATTCGAAATCCATGGGATGATAGCTCACACATCTTTAGAAGCCAAAGTAGACACACTTACTGAAAAATTTGAAGCCTTGCTAGCATCACATGCCTACACAAATGCTGCAAGGAACAATCTCAATCAGAAACCTACTTCAACTGAGGACCGAATTGCAAAAGTTAATTTTATAGGCACCGAGACTCGAAGTAGTTCCTGCTCAAACAACGATAACCAGGTGTGGAGAAACTAAGGATATTCATATTTACAGAGTCAAGCTCAAAGAAGAGGAAGTCCTAGCTTATTCGAAGCAATGCAAGGATCCATGAAGGTATTCGATGAGAGATTTAAGTGCTTAGAAAAGATGGTAATGGCCATTGCAGAAAGTCAGAGACAGTTGAAGGAGCAACTAGCCACCATGATGAACTATGTGACCAAGCCAGAAGAGAAAACACCCACCCAAGAAGTATAATATAACTTGATAACTACAAGGGGATGAACAGTACTTGCAGGGCCATCTGAGATGGGTAAAGGAAGGATACGTCAACGCATTCCCATGAAAAGCCACGTACCCAGATCGAAGAAAGAGACACAGGAAGCAAAGAAACTGAGAATGAGCAAATGAAAGTACCCGTTAATCCACTTGACACAACTCCCAATGTGCCATTCCCATAAAGGTTAAAGAATTACTTGTAGGACCCCCAATTTGCAAAATTTTTAGAAGTCCTGAAGCAGCTGACCATCAACATACCTTTCGTGGAAGCTATTTCATAAATGCCCAAATATGCTAAATTCTTGAAGGATATCCTTGCCAACAAGAAAAAGTTAGAGGAATTATCCACAACTAAATTAAGCGAGGAGTGCTTAGCCAAAATCTTGAAAAAGTTACCTCCTAAAATGAAGGATCCAGGAAGTTTTACAATACCATGCACTATTGGAAATTCTTATTTTGAAAAAGCTTTCTACGATCTCGACTCTAGCATAAACTAGATGCTTTTATCCATCTTTCAACGACTTGGTTTGAAAGAGGCCAGACCCACAAGACTTCAATTGTAATTAGCAGACAGGTCCGTAGTGCACCCAAAGGGAATAATCGATGACGTAATGGTGAAAGTAGATAAATTTATTTTTCCAACCAACTTCGTAGTTCTAGACATGGAAGAAGATAAGGAAGTCCCACTTCTGTTGGGAAGACCAGTTTTAGCAACCGAAAAAACAATTATTGACATCCACCAGGGGAAGCTCACATTAAGGCTTAACGACGAATAAGTTGTCTTCAGCGTGTTTGATTCCTTAAAAACCCCCTCTAGCTCTCAATCTTGCAATTTTATAGACACTTTAGAAGAACATGTACTAACATCTTCCGATTTGCAGGCACACTTGCTTAAAGACCATCTAGAAAGAGCTATAACCTGCAGCAAAGAGAATATCACAAATATAGAAGAAGTAAAGGAGGAAGTTCTAGCGTTGGAAGCTGGCATGGTACCTAGGCCATGGAACGGGGTGCAACGATTTGAAAGATTATAAAGACTCGAAACTCCTGCAATAAAATCATCTCTAGAAGAACCACCAGTGCTTGTATAACATCCTAATTTTTTAGAATAATTTTTTTTAGTCACGCGGTATATTCAATTCTTGATAAATTAATTTACGTGACACTTGAAATTTTCTTTTTAGAACACCTAGCATGGTGAATAATTATGATTAGAATGAATTTTCTTATTACTTTCTTAAAATTTCAAAAATACCCTTAGATGTAAAATTACAATTTTACCCTTACTACTTTTATGAAATTACCAAAATACTCTTAATTTATGACATTCCATTTTTATCCTTAATAATTTTATATAATTACCAAAATGCCCTTGAAATTTCTAGAACATTTGAAATTACTATTTTGCCCTTACTAATCTTTCATAATTACTAAAAAGCCATTAAATTATGAATTGACTATTTTACCCTTTTCTACAAAATTTCATTTGTATCCTAAACTTTGTTAATTAATTTAATTAAGTAATTATGTGATAAGTATAAAAATTAGTGGTTAAAAATTAAAGTAAGAATAATGAATCATGGTCTTGGACAAGGATGGAGCAAAGATATTTACTTAATAGATAAGAATGGTGAGGTGTCAATAGGTTGTGGTTTAATTAGATTTGGTTTGATTTTATGAGATTTGGATAAGAATGAATGACGTGTTGTTTGGATAAGGATGAAATAGAATATGTGGCTAAGAATGAGTTTAAAGGGATAAGGATGCTTAGGTGGTTAGATAAGTATGAATTTTTGCATGGCTAGTATTAATCCAAGTTGCACCACAAATTGATGACGAGTGTCTTTGTGGATAAGCATGCTTAGTTGGATGGATAAGTATGGATTAGTGTGTGTGGCTAGAATTAATGGAACCACAATTATTTGACAAGTGTTATAATGGATAGAATTGATGACTAAGTGATGACTAGGATATGGATAAGCTTAAGCTAAACATGTGGCTAGGAATTAGTACCCACAAGAGTTTGACAAATAGAACCACAATTAGTTGACATGTGTCTTTATAGATAAGGTTGATGAGTCATTAAGGATAAGCTTGAATCTTTGTACCACAAGATTGTGACAAGTGGCACCATAACTTTTAAGCAAGCAGAACCATAAGATTGTGACAAATGACAACATAGGAATTCAACACATGACCTTGTGTTTGCCTATAAATAGCGAGGCAATGTAGGAGAAATTCATAAGTTCCATTTGTGAGAAGTTTTAGAGAGAAAAGCTCTAGAGTTCTAGAGAGAGAAAATGAGAGAAAAGTTGAAAATTCTTCTACTCCTTCTTGAGTGAAAACCATGATCTTGTAGTGAAATTATCTAACCTTTTTGCTTCCATTTTGTTGGTCCTTCTCGAAATAAGCTTGGTGTGGCGAAGGTTTGATTATTTGTTCGTGAGTCCGTGGTGGTGGTTCAGTGTCTGCTCGTGGTTCCGAGTACTCCAAATTCCAGGTGGGAGAAAGAATATACTTCCATTGGGTTATGTGTAGTAGTTATGATTGTTTGGCATGTGTAGGGTGACCTAAGCCCTACTAGGGGTTGATGTTAGTAACACCTAAGGATAGGGTTACGGTGTGCCACATCTAAGGATATGCGTGGTAGACCCATCAATTAATTTAGGATTTATTATTATTAAATACGATTGCCTGATAAATATGCTTATTTGTGAATTATGTTGTACATGCCATATGAGGGTAGTAACATGCCTATGATTGCTTTATGACATGCCTATTGAATACGTGATGTTGTGATATCTGTGAACATACAAAATTGAATGCTTATAAGATGCTGTGTAAAATGTTGTAGCACTTAAGTATGATATGTTGCGTAACATGATATGAGTTTGGGTATGTGAGCATAAAATGATGTGAGACATATGATTATGAGGTGTTGGATGCATGAACATGATATTGCATTAGTAACCACTCCATTCTTAATGGGAATGCGATGTGGAGAGGATCTCTATCGGGAAAAAGGGATACCTCGTCCAATAGGTTAGATTCACCCCGTTTCCTGTCAAAAAAGGGGGAAACGAACATCCCTATCGAGAAAGGGGGAGGAGGTTCCCTATCAGGAAAAGGGGATACCTCATGGACTAGGCTAGTGTCGCCACGTCTCTATCGAAAAAGGGAGGCAGGAGTCCCTAGCGGGAAAGGGGGACGACAACCTAACGGAAAGGGAGTTCGCCAATACGTATTCCTATTGAAAATGGAGAGCACTCCGACCATAGTAAAGACAAGATGTCATGATGCACAACTCATTGAGAGACATGGGGTAAGTGGAAGAGGGTAGCTAGATCCTATTTGTTATATATGTGATTATCTGTGCGGATTGTCTTACTCTCATTCTACTTATGCATTTCCCTCTTTTTAATGGATGTATTGTTCTTATCTCCCTGTGTTTGCATGCTTGTGTGTATATATATTATTTCTTAGTAGACTATCTTGAGGAAGATGCAGCAGCAACCCCACCCAATGAAGCAGTTCCTGGTGATGTTGTTGATGACGGAGCAGGCCCCAAAGATCCATGTTTAGGGGAGTTTTGAGTTATAGGCGAGCTGGATCCTGGAGTGGGAACTCTCAGCAACCACCTCGCTGATGGTTTTTTGTTTCTTTGGCCAAGAGTCTTCTTACATATGTTTTATCTGGTTTGGTGTATTTAGATGAGGCGCAGCTTAGCCTCATAGGTTTATATTTTGGATGAATGTGTTGTACTATTTACACTACGCTTACTTTTGCACTATGATAATCTAGGCCATACTGATGAGGCCATCTTTTGAGAAAACCTATAAACATATTTTACGACGCTAGTTACTTCACCGTGACCTGTCGTTGTCTTATTTGTGCCTTCAGTTTTAATTCTTTCGTATTTTTATACACATTAATTACACGAGTTAGGTTAATTATGTAGAATAAAGCATGAATAGGACAACAAGGTGTTACAGCTTGAATTAACACCATTATCCGCAAACCTTAAATACGTGTTTTTACACCCACCATCGTCCTTACCAGTTACAATTTCATCTTCTTTAACAGGTACAATGGAGAAAAAACTTTTAAGGGTCCTACGGGAGAACAAAGAGGCATTTGGGTGGAGTATTCATGACATAAAAGGAATCACCCCCACAATTTGTTCCCATAGAATTTATATGGAGACAGATCATAAGCCAAAAGTGCAACCTCAACGAAAACTCAACCCAAATCTGAAGGAAGTTGTGAAACAGGAAGTTATTAAATTACTTGATGCTAACATTATATATCCTATTTGTGACAACTCTTGGGTGAGTCCTCTACAGGTAGTTCCTAAAAAGGGAGGTGTAACAGCCCATATTTTCGGTATTTTAATTATTGCGAAAATATACACACTGCAATGTCATTTTCAACTATTTGTGTGATCTGTGCGTTTAATTATCTGCTGTATAGAAAATGATGTTTGGGAAAATAATCTTAGAAATGTGAATGGATAGATAGTACCTATGTTATCAGAGAAATTTATACCCAAAATTCAAGTTATCAATTCAACCGGTTTCTGGACAGCATTTGCATACGCTGTACAATTTGTACCAAATAAAATATTTAAAATATTCAAAATAATTTCTTTTTACGTTTATTTTTCTTTTATTTTTTTCAGAGATGTTATTTTTTATTTTTAGGAAATTTTATATTAAAGCTTTGTGAAATGTCAAAAATACACCTAAGTTCATTATATGACCTTAAATGACCGTAAGGGCAAAATTGTAATTTTACTACATCCATGGACCGTCAAGGCGTGCACACTCACAAGAAGTGTAGCTTGACATAATTTTGTGTGAAATGACTAAAATACCTTTAGGTGTATTTCACAAAATTTAAAATATCAAAAAGGCAAAATGGTAATTTAATACCCTTTCCTTCCCTATAAAAGGAAGCTCCCCTCCTTCATAAATTTCCATCTTCCTTAAAGCATTTCCAAGGTATTTTTTTATGAAGCTTTTTTAGTAGTTTTTATATAGTTTTTAATAGTTTTTATAATATATGTTTTATGTAGTAGTTAGTTTAAATAGTTTTATATTCTAGTCTTTGTTTAATTAATTAATTTCACATATGCAAATGATATAGCTTAATTAGATGAGTACTTTTGGCACAGATAGTGCTTGGTTAATAAATAACTCATTATATGTCCAAAATAGTAGGCTTTTCTTAGATAAATCAAAACTAATTATGTTTTGATTATATGCTTTTGAAAATTAATATATAGGCTTGTATAATTATTCTTAACATGTATAAGAATTAGTTTAAAATCAATTGGCTTTAGGAGTTTGATAAATAATACATGCCTTGGAAAGTTCTGACTAAGGTAAGACTTGACATTTAAGAGATAAGTTCTGTCTCTTTTACCTGGGAACAATTCGGGGTATTATTTGTTATAACTTGTAGAAAAGATAATAAACTATCACTAGTTGTAGATATTAGACGATTGATCTAGTTGGCTCTGTCTCGCTTCAATCTCTAATATTAATTAATGAATATCACTTATCCGTTTAAAATTGAAGATTGATATAGTTGGCTTTGCCGCACCTTCAATCTTTGATTATATATCTATTACGAAAAAAATATGTATACGTGGAATAAGTACTTGCACTTTTTGGTTTTTAAGTTTATATACGCGTATAGTCATGTTTAACAAATGGGTATAGTGATCAAGTTATCCCAACCCATTTTATCCTTAAAAAAATCGTAATTTATAATTTGAGAATAAAAGAGGTGTATTTTGTTAAGTGATTTTAAATTGAGTTATTAGTAAAAGAGTTTATGTTTTATGAGTTTTAGGTCTAAACTTATCTTGAGAGAATCACTTGGAAGGAAAATCTTTTGAGGTAAGGGGAAGAATCTCTAATGAGCTTTGATAAATCCATGAGTTGTGTGATTGTGTGCAATTGTTGTGGATTAAACTCTTGGATGAGAGTTTGATCAATATGTTCTTGAGATTGATTATATATACTAATATATATTATATATGAAATGATTTGATGTATTATAATTATGATCATGATTTGGATTGTGGTAGTGATATGTTGGGTTTACATATACTGTTGCATTCATGCATGGCATAGATCTGACAGATTACTGTCAGCTGGTTTTCAACGTAACTTGGACTTATATTAGTCGTTGACTTGGTAGTCATAGGCCTTTTATGCCGTAAGACTACTTAAGTTTTGGCCTGGCAATTTTATTATCAGTCGTTAGACTTTTTGGCGTGATAAATTATTATCACTCGGCTTATTTAAAGTCTAACATTTGCATTGGCAGAAATGTCTTTGGCTTTTATTCAACCATACTCATACATTGCATGTGAAATCATGTCTATGTATAAATTATCTAATTTTATTTTACTTGTGCGATTGTCGCGATAAAACTCGTGAAAATGAGATTTTCACCCTTTCTATGTATTTTTCTTGTATTTTCTTTTACTTCAACGGATCTATAGATGACAAAGAGATTACTCTGGGAGATTTCAATTTTGGAAAAGAATCCAAGACATGTGGATGGGGAAAGTGGTCTGCCAAAGATATTGCTGATACTGAGTAGATGACTAAGGAGTTATCAGGAGATAGTCTGAAATCTCCGAATGTGTTTTTAGTACCACGGCTAGTGAAGTGTCTTTATGCTTTTGTGGTGTATTTATTACACTTGTATTTACTTCTGCACTACTCTGATGAATAAATGTCAAGTGTTCGTATGTTTAAATATGATGTGTGTTTAAAGTTTTTAATTTTCTCACAGAAATCACCATTAAGTAACCATAATCAGCAATGGACCCTAGAGGGTGTCACATTAATGGTATCAGAGCCAGGTTCATTTCAAACCAGACTGTGAGGTATCAAAAGTAGTTCTGGCCGTGTCTAGTGTGTGTCTAGTTTGTAACTGCTTAAGGTATTGGCTAAGTTTGGAAATAGAGTAGCTGAATATTCATAAGATATATGACATATACTTCTATGATTTCTATATCTTATGGATATAAGCTGATGATTTCTTCTACATGAATCTATGGCTAGTAAAAGAGCAACTAGTAGCAGAGGTAGTCCTAGAAGGAATACCGAACCTATAGGAACTGAAGGAGCAGAAGGGCTAGAAAATACAGGGAACATGGCAACGTTTATGCAATGTCAGACAGAACAAAATGCACAGATGATACAACAACAAGGAGAATTATTACAACATCTACTGAATGGAGGAGGAAATGGAGGAAGAAATGAAGGAATAGTTGACTTAGGATTAATTGCATTTATGAAAGGAAAGCCTCCATAGTTTCATAGAGAGTATGATCCAAAGAATGTCGAGTTATGGATACAAGAGATAGAGAAGATTTTCGCTACAATGCGTTGTCAGGAGGACAGGAAAGTTACATATGCATCTTTCATGCTGGTAGGAAGTGCAGAGTCATGGTGGAAGAACAAGTAGAGGTTGTCAGAGGCTGAAGGGAGGATGATCAATTGGGTACTGTTTAAAGTGTGTTTTCTAGAGAAATATTTTTTGAGGACTCTGAAACGTGAGAAGGAAAAAGAATTTCTTAACCTTAAGCAAGGAGACAAATCTGTAGGAGAATATGCTATGAGATTTGAAGCACTGATAAAATTTTCGAAATATTATCAGGTGGATCTGGAGGAGGAGTGGATGTGTAGACAGTTTAAGGATGGTTTAAGGCCTGATTTACAGAGGTCATTGTTATCTTTAGGAATACGTGAGTTTTCCTGAGATGGTGGAAAGGAGTACTGAATTAGAGAATCATGACAAGAGGGAAGTAGTTAAGAATAACCAAAATAATATAGGACCTACGAGGAGTAATAGGAATGATACCCATGGAAGGATTCAGAATGGACAAGGACCTTATGATCGTCTAGGGAAGCAGACGAAAATAGTTAGAGGAGGACAACCGAGTAAGATGGAGTGTTACCGATATGAAGGAGCACATCACTTTAAGGATTATGTAAGGCCGAAGATTGTTTGTTACCGATGTGGTAAACCGAGACACAAATCAAATGAATGCAAATAAGCAAAGGCAACAACAGATGTTGGGAAACAAGGACCTGGAACAACTGCACAGACATTAGCAAGACCTACAACAACTGGGCGTGCGTACTCATTATTAGGAGTTAACTCTTCTCAACCCGAAGAGATGGAAAAAGGGACATTTTTGGTAAATTAGAATTTATCTTATGATTTGAAGAGAGAGGTTAAAAATGTGGGATAAATGGTAATGATAACCCTATCGTTGCAATTCTTGAGGATGAAAATTTTATTAGTGGGGTAGTAATGTAACAGCCTATATTTTCGGTATTTTAATTATTGCGAAAATATACATGTTGCAGTGTCATTTTTAACTATTTGTATGATCTGTGTGTTTAATTATCAGCTGTATAGAAAATGATATTTGGGGAAATAATCATAGAAATGTAAATGGGTAGATAATACCTATGTCATAAGATAAATTTATACCCAAAATTCTAGCTATCAATTCAACCAGTTTCAAGACAGCATTTGCACACGTTGTACAATTTGTACCAAATAAAATATTCAAAATAGTTTACTTTTATTTTTTTCAGAGATGTTATTTTTTATTTTTAAGAAATTTTATATTAAAGCTTTGTGAAATGTCCAAAATACCCCTAAGTTTGTTATATGACCTTAAATGACCATAATAGCGAAATTGTAATTTTACTACACCCATGGACCATCAGGGCTTGCACACTCAAAAAATGTAGCTTGACATAATTTTGTGTGAAATGACTAAAATATCCTTAGGTGTATTTCACAATTTAAAATATCAAAAGGGCAAAATGGTAATTTAATACCCTTTTCTTCCCTATAAATAGAAACTCCCCTCCTTCATAAATTTTCATCCCTCCTTGAAGCATTTCCAAGGTATTTTTTTATGAAGCTTTTTTAGTAGTTTTTATATAGTTTTTAATAGTTTTTATAATATATGTTTTATGTTGTAGTTAGTTTAAATAGTTTTATATTTTAGTCTTTGTTTAATTAATTAATTTCACATATGCAAATGATATAGCTTAATTAGATGAGTACTTTTGGCATAGATAGTGTTTGGTGAATAAATAACTCATTATATGTCCAAAATAGTAGGCTTTTCTTAGGTAAATCAAAACTAATTATGTTTTGATTATATGCTTTTGAAAATTAATATATAGGCTTGTATAATTATTCTTAACATGTATAAGAATTAGTTTAAAATCAATTGGCTTTAGGAGTTTGATAAATAATACATGCCTCGAAAAGTTCTGACTAAGGTAAGACTTGCCATTTAAGAGATAAGTTTCGCCTCTCTTACCTGGGAACAATTCGGTGCATTATTTGTTATAACTGGTAGAAAAGATAATAAACGATCACTAGTTGTAGATATTAGACGATTGATCAAGTTGACTCTGCCTCGCTTCAATCTCTAATATTAATTAATGAATATCACTTATCCATTTAAAATTAAAGATTGCTGCTGTGACTGCTAAGAAACTAGGTTAAAAATCCTACAAAAGAAGAAGAAGAAATAACTCAACAGATTTTTCATTGCCTCTTTCCAGGGAAAACCCTACACTTAAGTAAAACAAGATTGCTCATAGATGAATGTAAGCCATCCATGTGTCAATATCTCACTTCAAGGAATTTAGAGAAATAACAGAAATACCAAATATTTTTAATAATTAGCATTTGGGTTAACTACTCAATAGAAATCCTTCAACCAGGTAGGCCTTTTAGTTTCTCGTTTAGGCCTGCCAATTTCCATTTCATCCAGCCCACTATCAATACCGGCCAGTTCAGAATGGACCTTGTCCTCAAGGGTCCGGATCCGCGCGTGGGTAGGAATGGACGGTCCGGAAGGCGCAAGATAGTGAACAGTGTGGGGCGCGTGTATCTGTTCATTTTCTTGGATTGGGGAAACACGTGCATTTGGTGAAGAGAGAGGGACAGCTGGTGCGCATTCATGTTGTTTTACGGATGAGTGAGAAAGAGTTGTTGGCTCCACTTGTGCAGGGATTGGGATGCGTTGTAGCGTCAGATTGGTTGATGCTGGGTTGGCACAAATTGTGCTTTTCTTCAACGGTGCAGATTGCGAATTGGTTGGGTGGTTGAAATCTAGTGGCTTAGGATGGTCTTTGGTAATAGTTGGGGCATTTATTACTAGAACAAGCTGCACATGGGTAGGTGTGAAAGTGGATCCGGAAATCCCTCCTTGGGCCGCTGCACTATCACGTGCCAGCTTTTGAATTAATAGCCCAGATTGCTTCTTTCTTATCCGTTGCAGATCCAAGGGCTGAGAAAGGCGCACCGTTTTATTTGTTGGAGAGAGGGAGTCATTTGAGAGTATTTGGATCTCTTCAGATGAATCCAATGTAAGATTTCCTTTTATCTCGTCAGAGTCAAGTACATCCACTTCTTGGCTCTGAACTAAGGAATTGTTGAAGCTTTTATTGCCATTCCAAATACAATCCTTGAGATCATTTGGAAGAGGAGTGAAATGTGCCTACGGGTTATCACCATAGTAAGGCCGCAACTGAGAAACATGCATGATTGGGTGGATCTGCGAAGGAGGGGGAAGATCAAGCTCATAAGCAACCACACCGACGCGACGACGTATGCAATAAGGCCCAAAATATCGCTTGGAGAGTTTCTGTGAAGCTCTGCGTGAGACCGTTTGTTGGCGGTAAGGCTGTAAGCATAGCAAAACCCAGTCTTCTGTTTAGAAGGTACAATCTTGTCTTTTCTTTTTTGCTTGGTCTTCCATCTTCTGTTTACTCCTTCTTAAGTTGTCTTTCAATTCTTTCAAAATCTGTTGTCTTTGTAGCAAGGTGGTGTCCAGAGAGCTGATGCTAGAAGTGCCTGGAATGTAATCTGGAATAGTTGGGGGCGACCTTCCATACAGGGCTTGGAAATGAGTCATCTGGATAGCTGAGTGAAAAGCAGAGTTATGCCAAAACTCAGCAAGGTGTAGAAATTTGTACCAGAGACGAGGGTTATCGCTGGTGAAACAACGCAAATATGCTTCCAGACTCCTATTCACAACCTCGGTTTATCCATCCGTCTATGGGTGGTATGTCGTGCTGTACTTCAGAGTTGCACCCTGTAAACGAAACAATTCTCTCCAAAAAGAGCTGAGAAACAGCGGATCTCTGTCCAAAACAATGGACTTTGGAATCCCATGGAGGCGACAAATTTCGATCGAAAAACGGGTTGCATGGCTTGAAGCAATGAACTTTGTGGGTAACACCAGAAAATGGACGTATTTGGTGAGGCAGTCATATATGACCCAGATGACTGTGTGGCCAAATGAATTTAGCAGGTGAGTCACAAAGTTTGTCGTAAGTTCTTCCCATGCTTTATTTGGAACTGGTAGAGGTTGTAGTAACCCTCTTTTTTTCTGTCGTATATATTTGTTTTATTGGCAAATGGAGCACTTTCGGACAAACAACTTGGTATCCTTGTAAAGCCCTGGCCAGTAGAAGGAAGCAGCAGGTCGAGAAAGAGTCGGTTTAAGGCCTACGTGACCAGTAACAGGGGTAGAGTGGTACTCGTTGAGGAAAGCGTGCCTCAGTTCAGGAATATCAGGTACATAAAGCCTTTCTTTGAAATAAAGAAGCCTATTGGTGAATGTGAATAACACTTGACTGTTGCAATCACCATGACACTTGCTGACTAGTTCTTTCCCGTCTTTGTCTGTTTTATAGTATCTTTTGAGTCTGTTGATGATGGATGGTATTGGAGAGGATGTGACCGACAACAACTACATTTGTTTGCTGTATTTCCGTGAGAGAGCATCAACAACTTTGTTTGATGGGCTAGGTTTGTAAAATATTTCGAAGCTGAATCCTTGTAACTTTGCAATCCACTTTTGCTGTTTTGATGTCTGTATGTTTTGTGAAAGCAAGTTTTTTAAACTTTTCTGATCTGTGAATATGTGGAAATGTCTACCAATAAGGTACTTCTGCCATTTTTTTACTGATTCAGTTATGGCATACATTTCTCTGATGTAGACAGAGGAGCCTTGCATTCTTGGACACATTTTCTTGCTGAAGAAGATAATGGATGACCATCCTGGGAGAGTACAGTGTTAACACACCAATTTGTCTATATTTATAGAGCATTTTTAGTATCTAATTACACCATTTTCCACTGATTAATGCACAAAGGTACTCATTTATGTCTTATTATGCAGAAATATCATGAAGACACCACTTGGAGCAAAAGATACGAAAAAGGACCAAAAACTGGCTAGTTTTGGAGAGTTTTAGCACTACTGGATAAGCGGTACAGCCTGACCTACCAACAGTACGGCCGTACCTAGAGCAGAATCCCAATAAAGGCGTACCCCTTCAGTCTGTACCACCTAGCGCCGATAAAATAGTCCAGTATGGCCATACATAAGTGATGTCAAGGTAACAGCACGAATGGGTACGGGTCAGCATCATCTACGAAGGTCGGTACGACCGTGTATATACTCTGTACGGTCGTACCCCGTCCCTGATTAGTGCAGATTTGAAGCCAGATAACCTAATTCACAGCCTAGTATATAAATAGAGGTTCTTAACATGTTACAAAGACCTTTTGACGAATTCCTGTGTCAAGATCCCCCAATTGAGATCTGATAGCAAACCCTTGCCCGTTCCAAATAATTCCTGTATCCTTGAAGCTTGGTGCCATCTCGAATTGCTACCGGAGCTTGTGAGGACGCAAAGAACGTGCTTAAGAACTGTCGTCATACCGAAAGGGTGTATTGGTTTAGAATTTATTCTCTTGTTATGGATTGTTCTGAATTTATATATTTGTTTATGTTATTATCATTAGTAATGAGTAGCTAAACCCATCACTAGGGGTGATGGGGGATCCTTTACAATAATCTTGATGTTTTGTTCTTTAATGATATGAGTTTCTATTGATTGTTTGAGTATTTTATTCCTATTGTGTTTATTCCAATAAGGCCTGATCATCCTTTATTTAGTTGGCTTAATTGTGGTAACAATATCATGATTAGTTAACGGAACCATAGGATAAAAGAACTCGCGCTATACACCGGATAGGTTTGGGCTTGTTTCTAACCAGTTATTAAGTTAGCAAACCCACCTGAACTTAATGCTCTTTCCCTTAGTTATTTCCTAGATTCACCCAGAATGAAGAAGAATCAATGCATGAGGCATGGGAAAGATTTCAAGATTTATTGGGAAGTTATCCTCATCATGGTTTCACTAAGTGGCAGCAGCTTCAGATTTTATATAATGGGTTCAATATGCAAACTAGATGAGCTATTGACGCTGCTTGTGGAGGATTTTTTTGGAAAGAAAACACCCATTGAGGCTTTTGATATTATAATTGAAATGGCTTAGAACAATGCTCAGTGGTCAGCTAATGATAGGCCGCCCGGAAAGAAGAACCAGCAAGCAGGTATCTACAAAGTCGAAGCCGACACAGCTCTAGAAGCAAAATTGGAGGCAATGACTAAAAAGTTAGAGACTTTGATGGCAGCGCAAACCCAGTCTAATCCTAAAAGTACTTGGGGTTGTTTGGCAATTGAAGGACAAATAGAAGAAGTCAATGCTATAGGCCAGAAAGATTTTGACCCAAAATTGGGGATGCAAGAGGCTATATTAAAATATATGCAAAGACATGGACATCTGTGTATAGGAGTTTTAGCCGGTTTTATGGAGAAAACTGAAGAAAGATTAAAGACTATAGAAAATAAGACAGTTAAGACATCTTGTAATTTCTATGGAGTTACAACTCATGATTCAAAGGACTGCACTGAGGAGGTGAATTTTATTGGGCATAAGCAAAACGACCCATACTCAAGCACCTGCTACCCCGGTTGGAGGAATCACCCAAATTTTTCATGGAAAGATCAACAGAGATCCCAGGGCCAAAATCAGAATACTTATAAGCCCCCACATATGCTAAATCGTGGCTAGAATAATAAAAGTCCCGGAGAAAATGATATTAGCCATGTTATGGGACAAATGAATGAGAGGTGTAGTAACTTGGAGAAAATAGTCACTGAGCAAGCAGCAGGCCAGAAAACATTGAGTGAACAAATGGCACTTGTGTTGAAATCAGTGACTCAAAGAGAAAAAGAAGCACCCCCAAGTCAAGTGGAGCCAAATCCCAATGCAAAATGCAATGCAATCTTCATAGAAAAAGAGGAACCAATAGAGGAAAAGACTCAACCCAAGCCTCAGCAGGTAAGTAACTCTTCCAAAGGTTCTAAAAATTCTTGTAAAGATAGGCAAGATAAGAGGTTACTAGAAAATCTTAAAAAATTGTCTGTTAATATCCCTTTGACTAAAATTGTCTCTGAAGTCCCTAAATATGTTAAATTTTTGAAAGAAATAATTTCTAACAAAAATATGATAGAAAATGAGACTATTAGGTTGAATAAGGATTGCTCTGTGATTCCTTTGAAGAAATTACCACCTAAGCTAAGATCCAGGAACTTTTGTTATTTCTTGTTCAATTGGTAATAATACATTTAAGGCACTATGTGATTTAGGATCAAGTATAAATTTAATGTCTTTGTCTATTTGGAAGAAACTGAATTTACAGGAACCACGATCTACTTACATGTCTCTGCAGTTAGCTAATAGAACTCTTGTTTACCCAAGAGGAATAATAAAAAATATGCTAGTTAAGGTAGGAAAATTTATTTTCCCTGTGGATTTTGTAGTTTTGGATATGGAGGAAGACATAGATGTTCTTATTATTTTAGGAAGGCCATTCTTGGCAACAGGAGATGCTACCATCCAAGTAAAGAAAGGAACCATGACTCTAAGAATTGAGGATGAGGAAAAAGTATTTAATATATATAATTCTAACAAAATTTCTCCCTCTAGTGCTTCTTGTTGTTTCTTTCAGGATATAAAAGTTGAAAAAGGTAAAGAGGTGCAAGTTGCAGAACAAGATAGTGATTCTTTAGAGCAGGATAAAGACATAACTCCCTCTTTGATTTTGGATGCACTATGTATTCCTAAATTTAAAGGACTTGATATTGATGAACCTTCTTGTCATTTATTAAACTTTTATGGCTTAGAAAAATCTAACAATCTTGCAGGAGCCAAAGCTAAAAAAATGAAACTCAAATTATTTCCTCTTTCTCTAGGAGGAATAGCAAAAGAATGGTTCTCAATATACCCCAAGCACCACTTTTCAAGTTGGGAAGAATTAAAAGAAGAATTCTTAAGAGTTTTCAAGTCCACATCAGAAGAAAGAATGGACCTATTCCAATTTTTCATAGGATCCAAGAAAGACGCTCAAGAGGAATTTATAGGTTTTAAATTAGACCCATCTTTAATCTCGGAAGTGTTAATTCTGCAATTCAAGGGAACCACAAGACAAGATCCTGTTGAGCACATGAGACAGTTTTGCAAGAAGATGGGGAATGCAAGGTTTAAAGGCTTATCTCTAGATGAAGCAAAACTAATGACTTTCCCATTCTCATTAGATGAGGAAGTCAAGATTTGGCTTTATCTCCTACCAGTTGAGGAAGTAAAAACATGGAACAACTTGGTGAATAAATTCATTAAGACCTTTGCACCCAACTTAGAAAAGCCAATTTACATCTGTGCAGACTGTGGATACACAATGAACCCACCAAAAAAGTGCTCAGGACCTGCTTGGATGGACCACTCAGAAAAAGGTGACTACGTTGCTGTGTTCCCCAATGGTGAGAAGACTAAAAGTAATGTCAAGGACGTGCCATTACCCGCTGAGGACTAATTTCTAAGTCCTCTGACCCGTCAGGCTCGGGACGTTAACCAAGCACTTACCAGGAGGCAACCTCGGTTACTAACATTTTTTATTTTCTGTCTGTTTGTTTTATTGTTATTATTATTTTATTTTTTATTCATTTTAGGAAAAAAATTAAATTATTATAAAATTCAAAAATCATATTTTTTCCCCCAGAAAACCAGTAGGTACGGGCGCACCTTGCACCGTGTACGCCCGTACCACATGACTCCATCTTCAGAAACATGGAGAACAAATAGGTACGGCTGCTCATAAACCAGGTATGGCCATACCCCGTGTCCAGAGGCTGAATAAAAGGTAAACAATGAGAGGTAAGGGCGTACCTCCACATTGTACGCCAAAAACCTCTCCATTCGAGCACTCTCTTCTCTCATTCTCTTCGCATTTCCACTCACAAGATCATCCATGTATTGATTCTAAACTCAATTTGTGGATTGATTGGCTGTTTTACTGGTTATTTTAAGTTTTTAGTTAGTTTAGGTTTTTGGTTTTGTTTAATTCTAACTTTAGGTGATTAGGAATAGTTTTTGCATGGTTTTGCATGCTTAGAGACCCTAGGAATGATTAGAGACTTATAATCTAGGCTTAAAAATGAGAAAATCTGATCATAGGGTAGATTTTTCACAAAACCGTAGCGCAGTACGGCCATACCTTTCAAGAACAGGCCGTATTGAAAGTCGTACTGGTGGCCTTAGGGTTGAAAACTGACTATAGGTACGGACGTATCTATGGCAGAATACGGCCGTACACAGACCTTAAGTCAGGCCATACTTACCCATTAACCCAGTATGCATTTAGAGTATTAGTACTACCATTCACACAAAGCACTGGCCGCATTCTAACATAGGTTTTACTTAAAATTAATTTTTTTTTCTATTTTATTTTTGCAAAAAAATGCCTAAGCATCGGTGTTCTGCAGAGATTGGGGCATGAGGACTATGCGGTCATTAGACCAGAGGACCATCAGCAGTAGCAGCAGGACGAGGTTGCAGATTTTGTCTCCCTAGCAGAGAAGCATCCACCACCACCACCGCCACAGCCTCAGCCAACAGCACATGGCCACTCCTATGAGGATGTCATGATGCGTCTTGACCAGATGCACTCCAACTTTGTGGAGCATAGGGCACATGTGGACCAGCAGCTGGCACTTATTTTGGAGCACCTTTAGAGCATCCAGCCTTTCCCTCCTGTCGATTTATGTGGGACATTTCTTTATTTTCTCTTTCAGTACTTAGGCTTTGCTTTTGTATTAAAAAGAGATGTATATATTTTGGCACACTCGCGGGATACACATTTTATTTTATTACATTGTTTTTATTTTATTTTATTTGATTAGTATATTTTTCTGTTATTATGATCTAAACTTCTTAGTTTTGTGTTGCACAGTTCTTCCGCAGCTTACCAACTCTATCGGTATTGAGACAAGGAAACAGAAAATTTTGCCAATATCCCCATCCAATTTGCTCGTGATATTTTTCAAAGGGGAGTCTCTTTCCATATTCTTTTATAGCACTTACTTTTAAATTTTTATCTTATATTGTTGTGCTTGCTTTAAAATAGTCGCAGTGGGGACACTGCTATAAATAAGTGTGGGGAGGGAGTTTTACATTATACTTATTACTTGGTTGTGCATATAACTGCTTGCAATTATAGAAGAACTTTAAATTTTTGTTGATTTAGGGGCTATACAATTTTTTTATGACAACTTTTGATTGAATCAATTCGTTGCTAGTTGTGGAATTTGCTGAAAATTAGCATTAAAGTTCTGTAAGTTTGACTTTCTATGTAAGCTATTAAATGTGAGTTTTGAGCCTGAAATTAGAGGCAATATCATGCTTTTGTCTCTCTTCTTTGTTGAGTGATATTTTTCAAGGAATGTGCATTCTATAACCTGTGCTGAGACCATTACGAAGCGAATATGAATTTATTTGCATGTGAATTTGGAAAAGACAATTTTTAGGAATTCTTCAGGCCACTACCATTTGAATATATTATCCCACTAGTTGCCCACTTTTGAGCCTAAAAGTATTATATTTAATTTCTTTAGTATCCTTCTTGATTTTATTGATTATCTTCTGCGAAGTCAACCTTGAAATTTTTTTATTTGAGAGCAATTAGTGGCAAAAATTTATTGAATAATGTTGCAAAGTCCCTTTTATTTGTTTACAAAAAGAGAAGGCTTATGAATTTGTTCCCCCCTAATTCTTAAAAATGCTTGATTGCTGCATAATTGCATGAAAGAAAGAGCATTGAAAAAGAAAAAAAAAATTGTGATATTGCTCGTGCCTTCATAAGTTGCAAAAAGAAAATATTTTTGATTGAAAAATTCGGATTATTGCCTGCTCTTAAAAGTGAAAAAGAATTAGGTTGCTTGTTTTGGCTGATTTGTTTCTGACCCTTTGGATGACTTTTTATTTCTTTTATCATACCAAATATTATTACCTTGGCCCCATTACAACCAATAAAAGACGCTTATTCCTCTTTTGCATGTCTTATAGATTCTAATAGTAGAGTTTTTGGTCAATGTACAAGCCTATGGCAATGCCTTTTCATTTGAAAAATCTGAGTGTTAATGACTATGCCTACAAACACTTTGAGATTGGTGAGAGTGTGACTTAAAAATCACAGATTGTTAGCTTACTTGAACTTACACCTCTAATTGGGCACTCTATTGACTGACATGTTTTGTGATATCATATTATTGTCTCACTTCTTTTTCTGCCTCTATTCAGTAGAATTAGTTTTTCTTACTATAATTAACCAAGTAGTTTGTTTGAGGGCAAGCAAAGTTCAAGTGTGGGGATGTGTTAACACACCAATTTGTCTATATTTATAGGACATTTTTAGTATCTAATTACACTATTTTGCACTAATTAATGCACAAAGGTACTCATTTACGTCTTATTATGCAGAAATATCATGAAGACACTACTTAGAGCAAAAGATGCGAAAAGGGACAAAAAACTGGCTAGTTTTGGAGAGTTTTAGCACTACTGGACAAGCGGTACGACCAGACCTACCAACGGTACGGCCGTACCTAGAGTAGAATCCCAGTAAGGGCATACCCCTCAGTCTGTACCACCTGATGCCGATAAAATAGTCCAGTACAGCCGTACGGCAGTGCCAAAGGTAGTACGGCTATACACAAGTGATGTCAGGGCAACAACATGAATGGGTACGGGTCAGCGTCATCTATGAAGCTTAGTACAGCCATGTATATACTCTATACGGCCGTACCCCATCCCTGATCAGTGCAGATTTGAAGCCAGAAAACCTAATTCGCAACCTAGTCTATAAATAGGGGCTCTTAACATGTAGACCTTTTAACGAATTTCTGAGTCAAGAGCCCCCAATTGAGATATGATAGCAAACCCTTGCCCATTCCAAAGAATTCCTATCTCCTTGAAGCTTGGTGCCATCTTAAATCGCTACCGGAGCTTGTGAGGACGCGAAGAACGTGCTTAAGGACCGTCGTCATACCGAAAGGGTGTCTCGATTTAGAATTTATTCTCTTGTTATGGATTGTTCTGAATTTATATATTTGTTTATGTTATTATCATTAGTAATGAGTAGCTAAACCCATCACTAGGGGTGATGGGGGATCCTTTACAATATTCTTGATGTTTTGTTCTTTAATTATATGAGTTTCTATTGATTGTTTGAGTATTTTATTCCTATTGTGCTTATTCCAATAAGGTCTGATCATCCTTTATTTAGTTGCCTTAATTGTGGTAACATATCATGATTAGTTAACGGAACCATAGGATTAAAGAACTCGCGCTATACGCCGGATAGGTTTGGGCTTGTTTCTAACCAGTTATTAAGTTAGCAAACCCACCTGAACTTAATGCTCTTTCCCTTAGTTATTTCCTGGACCAAGCGGAGTAATTAGTTGGGAGGAAGGCTATTGTACGCAAGGATAGCCTCTAGTAATTTAGAGTGGGTGGTTAGTGCTCTTGCATGATAGATAACTCATATCAATTGATTAATAAACTCAAGGGTAGAGTATTGGCGAACCCGGTTATCCCTAGGTCCCCCATAACATAATTAAATCGTTCTAGCATTAATCTGTTTACTGCTTTAATTCCAATTACTTTCAATACTTTCTTAATCATAATCTTTGCACGCCTAATAGAATAGAATCACAGTAGTTCGCTGGTACTCCCTCATTCTTTGTGGGTTCGACATTCGGATCCTAATTATACTCCACTTTTATTACGAGTTATGATCAGGTGCCCTTGCCTGAGCCGTAACATACAACCCCTATTGCCACTGAGGAAGCATTAGTCTCTACAACAAAGACTCTGGAGACATTAGGTAGTGTTAGAACAGGCATGTGTGTCATTCTGTTTTTGAGTTCTGTAAATGCCTGATTGGCATCTGTACTCCATGAAAAAGTAGTGGATCGCAAAAGATTGGTGAGTGGATCGGCGAGTGTGGCGTAGTGGCGGACAAACCGTCTATAAAAGCTGGTGAGGCCTAAAAAACCCTTGAGTGCCGTGAGAGAACGTGGCTGAGGCCAATCAATAATTGCTTGAATTTTCTCTGGATTAGGTTCAACATCTTTGGCGGATATTAAATGGCCTAAGCAATTAACCATTTCAATAGCAAAGACACACTTAGATATCTTAGCAACAAGATATCTTAGCAACAAAATTATTTGCAGCAAGTAATTCTAAAATCAACCCTAAATGAAATAGATGGTCAGAAAATGAACGGCTGTAAATCAGAATATCATCAAAGAAAACTAAAACAAACCGTCTCAAATAAGGGCACTATAGGTCGTTCATAACTGACTGAAATGTAGATGGTGCGTTAGTGAAACCAAAAGGCATAACTAGGAACTCATAGTGCCCATCAAAAGTTCGGAAAGTTATTTTGTGTGTGTCTTCTGGTACAACTCTAATTTGATGGAAACCTGAGCGCAGGTCAATTTTGGTAAAATTTGAAGCAAATCATAATTCATCTAGGAGTTCATCAATTGTAGGAATAGGAAACCTGTCCTTAACAGTCATGACATTAAGTGAATGATAATCAAAGCATAACCTCCATGTGCCATCTTTTTTTCACACCAGTAAAACAGGTGAGGAGTAAGGGCAGGTGCTAGGAACAATGATGCCCTCCTGAAGCATGTCCTGAATGATAGATGTCATGGCTTCTTTTGTGAGTATGGGTAGCGGTAGGGTTTGATGTTGATTGGTGTGGTATTTGGGAGAAGAGGGATATGGTGGTCATGGGGTCTAGAAGGGGGTAGGCCATGTGGATCTTGGAACACAAATGGGTAGGAGAGTAGGAGAGACTAGATTTCATGGGGTAGGTTTGGAACTGGGGGTTTGTGGAGTTGAGGGGTGTAGGTTCTGGGTCAGTGGATGGTTGAATTGTAAGCAAGTGTAGTGAAGCAATGGAGTCTGTATGTAGGAGTTGGCAAAATTGCTGGTGGGGTTGAGAGCAGACATAAGGTCACCAATGAGTGTGATTGTATTGTTTTTGTGTTAGAAGGATATGCTAGGAATGGAGAAATCTACATGAATTGGTCGAAGTGTCCTTAACCATTCAATACCCAGGACAACATTTGCACCCTCAATGGGTAGAAGATAAAAAGGAATCCAGAATATTTGTGTTTAGATAGCTATAGGAACATTAGGACATAGCCCATTGCACTTGATGTGAGCACTATTTCCTACCATAACTGAAAATTGTCGAATAGGGCTAGAGGGTAGTTGTAGGTATGTTGCAATGCGGGGTTGTAAAATGTTGTGAGAGCTTCCTGTGTCAACTAGAACCATGACAAGGAGCCCTACTATCATGCCTTTGAATTTGAGTGTTTGGGGAAATGGCTGGCCAGTGAGTGCCTCTGGTGAGAGCTAAAAATGGATTGCTTCTGTATCAATTTCAACATCAGGTTCAGCTATTTCTGTGTCATCAACTTTAGTGTCATCATCTATCAGAAGTAGAAGGAAACGACTAGATGAACATTTATGTCCAGGCTGGAATTTCTCATCACAATTATAGCAAAGCCCTTGAGCTCTTTTTTCTTGCATTTGTGAGGGTGTGAGGCGTTTGATGGGTAAGTTGGACTTTAGAGTGGTGCTGGGTTTGAGAGGAGGGGCATTGGTAGGGATTGGGTTATGGATGTAGGGTTTGGCCTGAGAGTTGGTGTGGTTAGTAGTGTTTGTTCTGGATGAAGAGTTGGCTTGATTGGTGGTGGTGTTTGAAGATTGGTAAGCTGGGCGGGTGTATTTGGGTTTAGCGTCTTGAAGTTTTGCCTCAATTAGTTTTGCAAGGCCAATGGCTTGTGAAATAGTATGGGGTTTATGAAGAGATAACCCATTTCGGATTTCAGATGTGGGGCCAGAAATGAAATAGTTAAGAATAGCATCAGGCGGTAACCCCAAAACTCTGTTACACAGTTTTTCAAATTTGATCTGATAATCAGAAACTGTGCCTTGTTGCTGTAATTTGAACAGCTCGACCTGATGATTATCTGTTGGTGTAAGCCCTAGAGGCCAATGTTTTTCCTTTGGACTTATATTTTGTATCATGTCATTTATTTATTATATGAGGCATTTTCAGTTATTATGTTTGTTTCAACGTAATAAAGTCCTTGAGTAAAAGTTTGTTTTCAATAGAACATCGAGTAGACGACTCGGTTGTGAGATACTAAAGAACTTACTCTAAATATCCGTGATCAGTATTATTATTATTAAGGACAATAATAATGCATCAAGACTATTATGTGGGTGGGTGATAACCTCATCTCACAAAGTTATAGATATGAGATATCAAGTCACCACATAGGTACACGTTAGGGTAATTGTGTCTTTGGATTGACCCGCCATGAGAATACTACATAGTGTGTTATGTAAGTGTCATGAGTTATTCTCATAGTGATAGTGGTGTATGCCACCCTCGGACTGAAACCACTATGGTCCCTACATGAGGAGTTGAGTGTTTTATTGCCACAAACGTTGTGCGTTATGCAGGACAATTATAAAGTCGGTTAACTGGGCACTCAACGAGTCATGCAAAGAGACATGAGTGACCTAGATGGGATTTGCCCCTCCTACATAACAGGAGTAATATCTGTGGGCCCCTTGATAGAGTATGACTATAAAATGCATGGCCATGCTGAAATAAGTCAATATGAGATATTGATCTTATTTGTTGTTACTAAGGCTACTCGGGCATCAAGGAATATAATATTGAACTATACAAGGGTGACACATACTATGCCTTGTGTTCAATATAGATATAAGGGCAAAAGGGTAATTATACACATGATCATTATCACGGAAAGGTTACGTCACAACACTGACATTCTCGTTACTTGGGTAGCATGGATGTGTTGCTAGACACCACATCGCTTATAATATTAAATAGTGATTTAATATTATTGTCAACGTTACGAACCTACAGGTCACACACATGAGAATAGGCTAATGGGAGATTAAATAAATGAGTGAGACTCATTTTATTGGTGGTGCATTCTTACGATGCACCAGTAGCGAGTCAAGAAAGACGCAGAACACGATAAGTTACGGTCTTGGCCGAGAGCACACGGTAGCTTACGGTGCGCTAGGTCGGTCTTAAGTGAAGTCTATAAATAGACTCGTTAAGACCAAGTCCTGACACTGAAATATAAACCCCTAGCCGTTCCAAAGATCGTGGATCGGTTCCGTCGTCACCTAGCACCGTGATCGAGACCGCTCCCATTCGAAGGTCGTCGTGGACTACGTAGGCGTTGTTTTACGTGCGGCGCTCGTGCTCGATTCCAATTTTCGTCTGCAAAGCGATCTGCGCTACAAGAGGTAATTCATATAACCCTGAGTCATGACCATTCGCAAGGATCCATGGAAGGGAAAGTTTAAATTTCATTGCGTTTTTAATCTACGTTATTGCGCTATTTCCCTACAAGTGGTATCGAGCCACTTGCGAAACCATGATTCGGTTTACTATGGTTACATGTGTGTATGACATGCATTCTTGTATGCTAGATTACGAATCTGTTGGTTTTATGGTAGATTATGAATCATTAAGCTTTAAAAATTATACCTTGTATGATTGCGAAAACCCGGTTGAGTATATATGTGATATATATGTCGCTTCGAATAATCTATACATATATGAGATATATATATATATATATATATATATATATATATATATATATATTGTGATTTTGTATATTTGTTTGATTCGGTTTTTGTGTCAAGTGTTGATGCAACATGTTTTACTGCGGGTTTAAGGATAGGCATCGATGGGTCCAAGTGTTGGTACCCAGAACCGTGTTGGTAACAACGTGAAACGGCGATGTTATTACTGTGGCATGAAGAGTTCACGGTCACGATGAGGCGGCAATGTTTTCTGCAACGTGAAATGTTCACTGAAACGCCAGAAAATTTTTGCTTCTGCATCTGCGAAGCGAGTTTTTGAAAGTTTTAATTTTTAATTAATTGCTTTTAATCACTATTAATGACAAGATTAATAGTAATAAATGTGTATTATTATTATTGATTGTCATTAATGTTTTTGTGATGCATGGTGAGTGGTTATGGCCTTAGTCCTTTTTATTTATTTTGGAATTTTAAAATACGGCCTGCGTGCCGTGCCTTTTGTTTGGTTTAAAAATACGGCCTGCGTGTCGTGCCTCTCTTTTAATTCTGAATGTAAATTCTCTTCTCATCTCACTCCCTCGTATGTAAAACGAGTACTCTCATTAATGTAATGAAGGAGACAAGAAGGCAAAATCATAAGAGGGCTACATTGAAGGTCACACTTGGAGAAGTATGATTGTTCCTAGGTTTAGCTTAGATTCTCTCATTGGCTTGTGAGAATCAATGCGTTAGGGGCCATAACCACATCACATTTATTTACTATATATGTATGAGATGCATGTATAAATATAGTAGGTTAAATAGTTTAACAAATATGTATGAGATGCATGTATGAATTTGGTAAGTTAAATAGTTTAACAAATGGTGAGATCAACTTTAATAAAAATCCCTCAAAAGAAATATTAAGTTTAAATGCCTTCCAAAGTCGGGCACTCATCAAGGCTAATATCGAAAATGTGGGTTCGCCAAAGCGGAGTGCATTTTCCATACTAGTAAGATGCGATGGGATAAATGTAATATCCAACTGCTATCTTTGGGTCTAACTTAACTAAACCGAGTATAATAGGATTGAAAGGTTTAGAGGCAAGTGAGTTGGGAACCATCCATATGATGGATTAGAATAAATAGTTATTCACCCAACTATCCGAGAATTGTATAAGATACAATTGGAAGGAGTTCCTACCTAAATAATCAATTTTAAGTGATCACCAAAGTGACTTAAAATAAAGTGAAATATGGATCTCGGCCCACTAGAAAATCTTCCAACGGGATTTTCCGAATCAATGATGAGGTCATTGGTTTGAGTAAAATAGTGGGGCGTATTTAATTAAAGACCTAATTAAATATGTTTATTGCATGATACTTATATTCTCGCATATTTTCTTAATGTAGATTACCATGGCATCAAACACTCACAATAACCTCTGCGATCAATCCTTGAGAAGGAAAAGTTATGCGGAACAAACTTTACGGGTGGCACCAAACTTGAGGATTGTCCTCAAGCAAGAGAAAAAGCTGTATGTTCTTGAAGAGCCAATACCCCAAGAGCCACTTTCGCTAATGCCCCTGAAATTTGAAAAATATGCTTATAAGAAGCATCAAGATGATGCCCTAGAAGTTGCCTGCCTCATGCTAGCCACCATGAACTCTGAGCTTCAGAAGCAACATGAGCTCATGGAAGCATTCGATATGATCGAACACCTCAAGATGCTCTATCAAGAGCAAGCAAGGCATGAGCGGGATGGAGGTTCCAAAGCCCCTTTCCAGACCAAACCGCGTAAGGATGCCCAGTAGGTCCTTATGTAGTCAAAATGATTGGGTATATTGAGAACCTTGATCGATTGGGTTTTTCCCTCAGGTGTGAGCTTGCGATTGATCTGATCCTGCAATCGTTGCCGGAGAGTTTCAATCAGTTTGTCATGAATTTCACTATGAATGACATGGACAAAACTCTGCCAGTGTTAAGCATGTTGAGAAGCTGCGAACATAACATCAACAAAGGAAAGGAAGGCCATTTTGATGGTCAATCGTGGAAAGGGCAAGAAGCGAGTTCAAGAAGCCCATGAACAAGTATAAGGGCAAGGCGAGGAATTAACAAGCCCAAACCTGCGACTTATGCTTTGAAGCCTAAGGGCGGTGTGGCTAAAGAAGGCAATTGCTTCCACTGCGGTGTGTGGACATTGGAAAAGGAACCGCCCAAAGTACCTGGAAGAAAAGAAGAAGGAAGTGAGACTTCCACCTCGGTATTTTTGTTATAGAAGTCAATTTATCTACTGCATCATGGGTATTAGATCTTTGGATGTGGGTCTCACATTTGTACTAATGTGCAGGAGCTCAAAGGAGTAGGCAGATTGGCAAAGGCGAAGTTGATCTACGAGTTGGCAATGGAGCAAAAGTTCTTTGCTTTATTGTCGGAACTTATGTATTAACTTTGCCTAGTGGGCTTATTTTTCAGTTAGAGAATCTGTTATTTTGTGCCTGCAATTAGCAGGAATATTATTTCCGTTTCTTGTTTGGACAAGTCTGGTTTTTCATTTATAATAAAGGACAAATGTTGCTCTATTTATTTAAATGATGTTTTCTATGCTAGCGCACAAATGAGTAATGGACTTTATGTCCTTGATCTCGAAATGCCCATTTATAACATCGATACCAAAAGGATAAAACCAAATGAGTTGAATCTGACTTATCTTTGGCATTGTCGCTTAGGCCATATAAATGAGAAGCGCATTTCCAAACTTCATAAAGATGGATTCTTGGACTCTTTTGATTATGAATCATTTGAGACATGTGAGTCTTGTTTATTAGGAAAGATGACAAAACCCCATTCACAGAAAAGGTGAAAGGGCTAGTGATCTTTGGGCCTCATACATCTTGATGTATGTGGACCACTAAACACATTAGCCGTAGAGGGGTTTTCAAGATTTCATTACATTTCTTGATGATTATAGTAGGTATGGATTTGTGTATCTCATGAAACACAAATCGGAATCTTTGAAAAGTTCAAAGAATTCAAGAATGAAGTACACAACCAACTAGGTAAGAATATTAAGATCCTTCGATCGGATCGAGGTGGTGAATATTTGAGCCTTGAATTTGATGATCATCTGAAAGAGTGTGGGATCCTATCCCAACTTACCCTCCTGGAACACCGCAATGGAATGGTGTTTACGAAAGGAGAAACCGAACCTTGTTGGACATGGTCCGGTCTATGATGAGTCATGCGGATCTTCCAAATTCCTTCTGGGGACATGCTCTATTAACTGCGGCTTGCACACTTAACCGTGTCCCATCCAAAACTGGGGAAAAGACACCATATGAGATATGGGTGGCAAGAAACCAGTATGTCTTTCATGAAGATTTGGGGTGTGAAGTGTATGTGAAAAGACAAATTTCCACTAAGCTTGAGCCCAAATCTGATAAATGCTTCTTTGTGGGGTATCCTAAAGAAACCAAGGGATACTACTTTTACAATCCTTCTGAGGGCAAAGTGTTTGTCGCTCGAACTGGTGTATTCCTAGAAAGGGAATTCGTTTCCAAAGGAATTAGTGGGAGGAAAGTAGAACTTGAAGAAATTCAAGTATCACAGAGTAGTGACACATCTATGGAGGAACAAGAGCAGCATGTACAAGATGTTGTGACAGAACAACCTGCTCAAGTAACACAAGAGCAGCGTAGGTCTAGCAGGATACGTCACCAACCCGAGAGATATGGATTTCTCATGACTCAGCAAGGTGATGTATTTCTCATGGATCAAGATGAGCCTGTGACTTACCAGGAGGCCATTACTGGCCCTGAATCTGAGAAGTGGCTTGAGGCCATGAAATCTGAAATGGATTCCATGTACACTAACCAGGTATGGACCTTGGTAGAGCCACCTGAAGGGGTACTCCCATAGGGTGCAAGTGGGTCTTCAAAAGGAAGAATGACATGGATGGTAAGGTTCATACCTATAAGGCACGACTGGTTGCTAAGGGTTTCAAGCAAATTCATGGTGTAGACTATGATGAAACCTTCTCGCCAGTTGCGATGCTTAAATCTGTTCGGATTTTACTTGCCATCGCTGCATACCATGACTATGAAATATGGCAAATGGATGTCAAAACTGCTTTCCTTAATGGAAATCTCCTTGAGGACGTGTACATGACACAACCTGAGGGCTTTGACACTTCAGATGATGCCAAGAAAGTATGCAAGTTGCAGCGATCAATTTATGGATTGAAGCAAGCTTCCAGAAGTTGGAATCTTCGTTTTGATGAAACTGTGAGACAGTTTGGATTCATTAAAAATGAAGATGAACCTTGTGTTTACAAGAAGGTTAGTGGGAGCATAGTTGTATTCCTGTTGTTATATGTGGATGACATATTACTCATCGGAAACGACGTCCCTACTTTGCAACAAGTTAAGACTTGGTTAGGGAATTGCTTTTCTATGAAAGTTTTGGGTGAAGCTACCTACATATTAGGAATCAGGATCTATAGAGATAGATCGCAAAGATTGCTTGGCCTGAGTCAGAGTACATACATAGATAAAGTGTTGAGACGCTTTAATATGCATGATTCCAAGAAAGGGTTCTTGCCCATGACACATGGCGTATGCCTATCAAAGGCACAATCCCTTCAACTCAGGAAGAGAGGGGTCGCATGAATAAGATTCCATATGCATCTGCAATTGGATCTATCATGTATGCCATGTTATGTACTCGACCAGATGTCTCGTATGCCTTGAGCACAACGAGCAGGTACCAGTCTGATCCCGGTGATGGTCATTGGGTTGCTGTCAAGAATATCCTTAAGTACTTGAGAAGAACTAAGGATTCTTTCTTGGTATATGGAGGTCAGGAAGAGCTCGCTGTAATAGGTTACACCGATGCTAGCTTCCAGACAGATAAAGATGATTCTAAATCATAATCTGGTTATGTGTTTTGCCTAAATGGTGGCGCTGTGAGCTGGAAGAGTTCAAAGCAGGAAACAGTCGCTGATTCTACTACAGAGGCCGAGTATATTGCTGCTTCCAATGCAAAGAAAGGAGGTCGTTGGATCAAGAAGTTCATTCTTGAACTTGGTACAGTTTCTAGCATTGTGAACCCCATTGATCTCTTTTGTGATAACAATGGTGCCATTACACAAGCTAAGGAACCCAGATCTCACCAACGATCCAAACACATACTTAGGCGCTTCCATCTCATTCGAGAGATTATCGATAGAGGAGATGTCAAGATATGCAGGGTACCAACACTTGACAATGTCTTGACCCACTTACAAAGCCTCTTACCCAGCGAAGCATGATGGTCATACTAGATCTATGGGTATTAGGTACATGCCTAATTGGCTCTAGTGCTAGTGGGAGATTGTTGGTGTAAGCCCTAGAGGCCAATGTTTTTCCTTTGGACTTATATTTTGTATCATGTCATTTATTTATTATATGAGACATTTTCGATTATTATGTTTGTTTCAACGTAATAAAGTCCTTGAGTAAAAGTTTGTTTTCAATAGAACATCGAGTAGACGACTCGGTTGTGAGATACTAAAGAACTTACTCTAAATATCCGTAGTCGAGTATTATTATTATTAAGGACAATAATAATGCATCAAGACTATTATGTGGGTGGATTGATAACCTCATCTCACAGGTTATAGATATGAGATATCAAGTCACCACATAGGTACACGGTAGGATAATTGTGTCTTTGGATTGACCCGCCATGAGAATACTACATAGTGTGTTATGTAAGTGTCATGAGTTATTCTCATAGTGATAGTGGTGTATGCCACCCTCAGACCTGAAACCACTATGGTCCCTACATGAGGAGTTGAGTGTTTTATTGCCGTCAAACATTGTCTCAGAATAGACAATTATAAAGTCGGTAACTGGGCACTCAACGAGTCATGCAAAGAGACATGAGTGACCTAGATGGGATTTGCCCTCCTACATAACAGAGTAATATCTGTGGGCCCTTGATAGAGTATGATCAGTAAAATGCATGGCCATGCTTTGAAATAAGTCAATATGAGATATTGATCTTATTTGTTGTTACTAAGTCTACTCGGGCATCAAGGAATATAATATTGAACTATACAAGGGTGACACATACTATGCCTTGTGTTCAATATAGATATAAGGGCAAAGGGTAATTATACACATGATCATTATCACGGAAGGTTACGTCACAACACCGACATTCTCGTTACTTGGGTAGCGATGATGTGTTGCTAGATACCGCTCATCGCTTATAATATTAAATAGTGATTTAATATTATTGCTAACGTTACTGAACCTCTGGTCACACATGAGAACAAAGCTAATGGGAGATTAAATAAATGAGTGAGACTCATTTTATCTTAGTGCATTCTTACGATGCACCAAATAGCGAGTCAAGAAAGACGCAGAACACGATAAGTTACGGTGGCGCCGAGAGCACACGGTAGCTACGATGCGCTAGGTCGAGTCTTAAGTGAAGTCTATAAATAGACTCGTTAAGATCAAGTCCCGACACTGAAATATAAACCCTAGCCGTTCCAAAGATCGTGGATCGTTCCACGTCACTAGCACCGTGACGAGACCGCTCCCATTCGAAGGTCGTCGTGTGGACTACGTGGCGTTGTTTTTACGTGCGGCGCTCGTGCTCGATTCCAATTTTCGTCTGCAAACGATCTGCGCTACAAGAGGTAATTCATATAACCCTGAGTCATGACCATTCGCAATGATCCATGGAAGGGAAAGTTTAAATTTCCGCTGCGTTTTTAATCTCTGTTATTGCGTTATTTCCCTACATTGTCATAGTTAGATGGACCAAATCTTAATTCAAGTGCTCTTGTGAAGGATAGCCAGTCAGTTAATTGATTATTTTGATACATCCATTTGTACCAACTAAGTGCATCTCCCTTCATATAGAAACCAGCCACGTGTAAACATTGTTCAACAGGAATTTGGTAAAATAGAAAAAATTGTTCAGCCTGAAATAGCCAATCAAGGGGTTTTGTACCATCAAATGGTAATAGTTCCAACCTAGGTGTCCTAAATAAGGGCTGTGGGATAGGTGGAAAAGGGGTGGCGAATGGAAAGTTGGGAACAGTAGATGCAGAAATTGGGAATAAATTAGGGTTTAGTGGGGTATGTTGGGTGTGTGGAAATTGTGGGGGAAAATTTGGTGGAGTGGTGGTGCTGATGAAGGGTGGTGGGGTTGACATATTGTTTGATAGGGGTGGGGAATGTATTGGGGGTCTGATTAAGGTTTGGATAGGAGGTATGTGATGTGGCATAATAGTTGCAGAGATAGGGAAAGTTGTGGCAGGAACGTTGGTATTAATAGGTGCAAACCTGGTGGAAAGATTGGAGAAGTGGGTGGTACCTGTAGAAGAAGGTTAGCTCACGTGATGTTGAAAACCCAAGGATGATAGGTGCTCCACTAGTCCATTCATGAGGGCAGAGAGGGATTCGTGACCAGTGACCATGGCCTGTTGTAGAGCCTCATGTCTGCTATCTTGTATCAGCTGCTGGTTTTCCAGTTGTGTTTGCATAGCCCCAAGCTGATGAGCAAGTTGCTGGTTGATAGCCTGAAGAGTATCATCTAGGTCCTTAGATGTGGATGTGGGTTTGGGAGGCATTGAGAAGGAAAATGAAAGCACCAAATGTTAGGAGGCCGCTGTGACTTCTAAGAAACTAGGTTAAAAATCCTATAAAAGAAGAAGAAAAAACAACTCAACAGATTTTTCATTGCCTCTTTCCAGGGAAAACCCTACACTTAAATAAAACAAGGTTTGTTCATAGATGAATCTAAGCCATCCATGTGTCAATATCTGACTTTAAGGAATTTAGAGAAATAACAGAAATACATAATATTTTTAATAATCAGCATTTGGGTTAGCTAGCCAATAGAAATCCTTCAACCAGGTAGGCCTTTTAGTCTCTCGTTTGGGGCTGCCAATTTCCACTTCGTCCAGCCCACTATCAATCACTAGTTGTAGATATTAGACGATTGATCCAGTTGGCTCTGCCTCGCTTCAATCTCTAATATTAATTAATGAATATCACTTATCCGTTTAAAATTAAAGATTGATACAGTTGGCTTTGCTGCACCTTCAATCTTTGATTATATATCTATTACAAATAAAATATGTATACGTGGAATAAGTACTTGTACTTTTTGGTTTTTAAGTTTATATACGCGTATAGTCATATTTAACAAATGGGTATAGCGATCAAGTTATCCTAACCCTTTTTATCCTTAAAAAAAATCATAATGTATAATTTGAGAATAAAAGAGGTTTATTTTGTTAAGTGATTTTAAATTGAGTTATTAGTAAAATAGCTTATGTTTTATGAGTTTTAGGTCTAAACTTATCTTGAGAGAATCACTTTAAAACTTGGAAGAAAAATCTTTTGAGGTAAGAGGAAGATTCTCTAATGAGTTTCGATAAATCCATGAGTTGTGTGATTGTGTGCAATTGTTGTGGATTAAACTCTTGGATGAGAGTTTGATCAATTTGTTCTTGAGATTGATTATATATATTAATATATATTATATATGAAATGATTTGATGTATTATAATTATGATCATAATTTGGATTGTGGTAGTGATATGTTGGGTTTACATATACTCATCATTGTGAACTTATTTAAGTCATGGGAGCAATTATTGTCTTATTACTAAAATCAGTATTTGTCTATGTATAAATTATCTATTTTTATTTTACTTGTGCGATTGTCGTGATAAAACTCGTGAAAATGAGATTTTCACCCTTTCTATATATTTTTCTCGTATTTTCTTTTACTTCAATGGATCTATAGATGACAAAGAGTTTACTCTGGGAGATTTCAATTTTGGAAAAGAACCCAAGACATGTGAATGGGGAAAGTGACCTGCCAAAGAAATTGCTGATACTAAGTAGATGACTAAGGAGTTATCAGAAGATAGTCTGAAATCTCCAAATGTGTTTTTAGTACCATGACCAGTGAAGTGTCTTTATGCTTTTGTGGTGTATTTATTACACTTGTATTTTCTTTCGCACTACTCTGATGAATAAATGTCAAGTGTTTGTATGTGTAAATACAATGTATGTGTAAAGTTTTAATTTTCTCACGGAAATCACTATTAAGTAACCATAATCACCAGTGGCCCTGAGAGGGTGTCATAGGAGGGACCACAGTGATGGAAAATGAGCAAAAAGAATTAATTGCAATAAGAAAAGTGACTGGCTGGCGTATGTGCATCGATTACAGAAAGTTAAATGAGGCAACCAGGAAAGATCACTTCTCTCTCCCTTTTATTGATCAAATGCTTGAAAAATTATCTGGCCATGATTTTTACTATTGTTTATATGGTTATTCTGGTTATAGGCAAATCCCTGTGGCTATGGAAGATCAAGAAAAAACTACTTTTACATGCCTCTACGAAACTTTTGCATATAGGAGAATGTCATTTAGTCTATATAATGCCCCTGCCACATTTCAAAGATGCATGACGGCTATTTTTTCTGATATCTTAGAAAATTGTATTGAAATATTTATGGATGATTTCTCTGTGTATGGATCCACATTTGATGTCTGCTTGCATAATTTAAATTTTCTGCTAAAAAGATGCATAGAAACGAATTTAGTTTTAAATTGGGGAAAATGTCAGTTTATGATTTCGGAATGCATAGTCTTAGGACACGAGATTTCACAAAAAGGTATTGAAGTTGATCCAGCTAAAATTGAAGTTATTTCAAAACTACCACCTCCAAACTCAGTTAGAGCTATTTGAAATTTCCTAGGATATGCTTGATTTTATAGAAGATTTATTAAAGATTTTTCACAAATTACAATCCCAACCCATTGCTGGGACCTATTTCAAACCCAATTGGTGATTCAGTTGCAGTTGAAGCTCCACCTGCAGACCAAGCAGCCAAAGAGACTCTTGTCAATGATGAGCTTGATGCTACTTTTGCAGTACAGGTTAGTAACATTGGTGTGGATGCCTCTTGTTCTGATGCCCTGCAGCATGATACCTCAGTATCTTCTACTGATGCTATCAGCCAGTACCAATTGCAATTGTTACAAGATTGTCATTTAGTCTCTCCAAGTGCAGCTGCCAATGTAACAGTGCAACCAGATCAGTTGCAAGCACAAGGAGATGATGCTGTGGCACATGATCACTTAGGGACAGATGAAGGAGCTGCAGCTGAGGTAGGGGATTCACTTGCACTTTTGGTTAGTGGTACTCCTGTCACTCCAGCGGATCAGCCAGCTAACACTAATGTTGAGCATGATTTGAGAATAGTTGGCAAATTGTGGAGAAACATGGCTAGTGATGATGAAGATGTGGATGAGGAAATTGTTCTGGAAACACAAAGCCTTGACAATCCTACAGCCCAAGGCAGTAAGTATCTAATTGATACTGATCAACATCTTTCTTATGGTTTCACTGAAGTTTTCTCAAAATCCAAACTAAAGAGAATGAAACAACAAGCTAGGATGGTTGCTAAGCCTGGCAGAATTCATACCCGCAGTGGGGGTGGTCCCCAAAACTTTTGTTAATGAATATTCTATATTGGAATGCTAGAGGGATTGCTAATCCTGATACTAGATTGGTGCTTAAAAGGCATTGCAAGATGAATAAACCTGACTTTGTTTTTCTTTCTGAACCTTGGATAGACATTTCTAAATTCCCAGCTGGTTTTTGGAAAAGGCTCAACCTGAAAGTGGTGGCGGTTAATGACAGAGGAAGTCTCATTCCTAATCTTTGGTTTGCTTGCTCTCAACATCTCGATCCTCATATTCTTTCCATTTCCAGGCAGCATATCTGTTGCTCAGTTTCTGTGAATACCAAGCATGTTTTCATTGCTGCGGTTTATGCTTGTCATTCTTATATGTTAAGAAGAGATCTTTGGACAGATTTAACTACTTTACATCAGAATCACATTGGTCCTTGGTGTTTCATTGGAGATTTCAATGTGGTCATGGGTGCACATGAATATAGAGGTAGTGGTCGGCCTTCTCAGTTGGCTGCTGAGGAGTTTAGAGCTTGGACTGATTTGAATAATTTGACTCACATTATGACTAGAGGTTCTCAATTCACATGGTTTAATGGTAGGAAAGGGAGTGCATACACTGAAAAGAGGCTGGATAGAGCAATATGCAATGATTTGTGGATAGAGTTTTGGTCACAAGTTTCTTGTATTACTCTAACTCGGAGCAAGTCAGATCATTTCCCCATTTTTCTGGCTGCAAAGAAAGATGTCACACATGGTAAGTCCTCCTTTAAATTTGTGAAAATGTGGGATTCTCACCCAGATTGCAGGAATATAATTGCTGAGGAGTGGAGGAAAACTTTTGTGGGCTGCCCTATGTATATTCTGAGTCAGAAACTGAAACTTTGAAGACCAGACTTAGAGATTGGAACAAAACAATTTTTGGTGATGTGCATCACAAGGTTAGTGCAGCGGCTAGTAAAGTAGATCAGATTCAAAACAGAATTGATGCCTGCGGCTATTGTGAGGATTTTATGAAGCAGGAACAGCTTGCCCAAGCTCAGTTATAGCAGGCCCTGCAGATTGAGGAGGAGTTCTGGGCAGAAAAATCTAGAGTTAGCTGGAATCTTCATGGTGATCGCAACACAGCTTATTTCCACAAAATGGCTAGAATCAGACATGTCACTAAACAAATACATACTTTAAGATATGGTGATCAAATTCTGACTGATGGTAAACAAATTGAGCAACATGTAGTTTTCTTTTATCAGAATCTGTTTGCTTCAGATAATTTCTGCATGGCAAATGATCTTATTGATAAAGTAATCCCAAAGATTGTCTCTGTGGAGGACAATACTCTTCTTACCAATGTGCCTACACTTGAGGAAGTTAAAAGTGCTGTTTTTTCTTTGAATGGAAATAGTGCTCCTGGGCCTGATGGATTTGGTGGGTTCTTTTTCCATCAATATTGGGACATTGTTGAATATGATGTTTTCAGGTCAGTGACCCAGTTTTTCAAGACAGGTTGGATATTACCTAACATGAATTCAAATGTTGTTGTTCTTATTCCTAAAGATCCAGGAGCTGATAGGATTGAGCAATTTCGCCCTATAGCCTTGGCCAACTTTCAGTTTAAAATCATTACTAAGGTACTGGCTGATAGTTAGCTAAGGTAGCCCCAAAAATTGTCTCTGCCAATCAGAGAGGGTTTATACAAGGTCGTCAGATATCTGACTGTATTTGTGTTGCTTCTGAGGCTATTAATATGCTTAATGGAAGAGTCTTTGGAGGTAATGTTGCTCTCAAAATAGACATTAAAAAGGCTTTTGATACCTTGGACTGGTCTTTTCTGCTGAAAGTCCTCTATTGTTTTGGTTTTGATGCTAAATTCTGTAAATGGGTGGAAGCCATTCTCCACTCAGCTAATCTCTCCATTTCAGTTGATGGTAGCTCAGTGGGATACTTCTCTTGCAAGCGAGGTGTGAGACAAGGCGACCCGCTGTCTCCTCTCTTGTTTTGTCTTGCTGAGGAGGTCCTAAGCAGAGGTATTACCAACTTAGTTCAGACTGGCCAGCTTCAGTTGATGACAGGTCCTAGAGGGTCCCCAACTCCTTCGCATGTTTTATATGCTGATGATATCATGATCTTTTGCAGAGGAACTCAGAAAAATATGAAAAATTTAATGGCTCTGTTTAAGGCTTATGGTGATGCTTCAGGTCAGGTAATTAATCTGAATAAGTCCAAATTCTACGCAGGTTCTTTATCCGAGCAAAGGAAAGCTAGTCTTGCTTCCCTTCTTGGTTTCTCAGCTGGAGTCCTTCCATTTGTTTATTTGGGAGTCCCCTTGTTTAAAGGGAAGCCCAGACGGATTCATCTTCAGTATATTGCAGACAAAATCAAGGCAAAACTCTCTGCTTGGAAGGCTTCCCTTCTATCCATAATGGGTAGAGTTCAATTTGGTTCGATCGGTCATTCGTAGTATCTTTGGTTTCTGACTTCCATGTATATATATGGCCTGTAGGGCTCCTTAAGGAGATAGACAAGTGGATCCGTAATTTCATTTGGTCTGGTGACACAAATAATAGGAAGCTGGTCACGGTCTCATGGAGCAAATTGTGCAATCCAGTTAATGAAGGGGGTCTTGGATTGAGATCCTTAAGAACAATCAACAAGGCTTCCATGGTGAAATTGGGATGGGAGCTAATATCCACAAATAGTCAATGGGCTTGTCTTTTGAGAGCTCAGGTCCTTAAGAATAATGTCCCTAATACTTCTTTTGTCAGTTCCTCAATTTGGGCAGGTATTAAATCGGTTTTTTCTACTGTTTTGGCAAATGTTACTTGGCAAATTGGTGATGGTACCAAGGTTAATTTCTGGACTGATAGATGGCTGTCACAACCACTGGTTGACTTGCTTGATATTCCCATACATTTACACTCATCTTTGGTTGCCAAAGTTTGTGATTTTTTTAAAAATGGTGTATGGGAAATTCCACAATCTATCCTCCAACGCAGATCTTCTTTGGCTGCTGAATTCAGATCGATTTCAATCCCTATCACAGATGCAGCAGATCACTTAATCTGGTCCTCCACAGATTCGGGTTCTTTGTCTCTTAAGGAGTCCTACTTGCTTCAAGCTCTTCCTAGTCAGCCGGCTCTCTGGGCTAAAGTAATTTGGAATCCGGTAATTCCTCCCTCCAAATCCTTTCTAGTTTGGAGAATTATTCATAATAGGATGCCAACTGATGAAGCTTTATGGAGGCGAGGTTGTCATATTGTATCTATGTGCAGTATGTGCTGCTGCAGTGCAGAAACCATGTCTCATCTTTTCTTTGACTGCTCCTTTGCTCGAAGTATTTGGTCTTGGCTTTCCTCGATTTTACAGTGCAATATTAGTCCCTCATCAATGCTGGAGGTTCTTAGTCTTTGCTCTCGGAGTTGGAGTAAGCAAGCCTTGGATGTCATCACAGCAGCCATTGTCAATGCTATTCATGCCATCTGGTTTTGTCGTAACAAGGCACGCTTTGATAATCTTTGGATCAGCTCCCAAGCTGCTATTTCCATGATCTCGGCTAATGTTAATCTAGCTGGGACCCTGAGCAAAGGTGCCGCATCCTCTGACATAAAGGAATTCAGCATTCTTAAGGCTTTCAACATAGTCATTCATCCTAGCAAGGCGCCAATGATCATCCCGGTTATTTGGTACCCTCCGAAGTGTAGTTGGATTAAATGTAACACGGATGGGGCTGCTAAGGGTGCACCTGGCCCAGCTGCTTGTGGTGGTATCTTCCGTGATAGTGGAGCTGCTTTTCTAAGTTGTTTCTCTATGCCCATTGGCACCTCCTTTGCTCTGCAGGCCGAATTGATGGGTGCTATGCTTGCCATAGAAATTGTTTATGATAAGGGATGGCATAATCTCTGGATTGAGTGTGACTCTGTCTTGGTTATTTCTGCTTTCGTCTCCGTTGGAACTGTTCCTTGGAAACTTCGCAATAGATGGAAAAATTGTTTAGAGCTTGTTAGTAGAATGAATTTTAGATTTTCTCACATATACCGTGAGGGTAATCATTGTGCAGATAAATTAGCCTCACACGGTATTAGTCTTCAGTGTTTTTTTTGGTGGGATTTTATTCCTAGTTTCATTCGGGAGGATTTTTTCCGGAATAGATATGCTATTCCGAATTATAGGTTCAAATAATTGTACATGGGTTAGGTTTAAGCCCCCCATGATTTTGCTTGTTTTTTCTTTATCTTTAATATATTTATGGTGTGCTGCAAATGATAGGTAGTGGCTGCTGTGCCAACCTAGTTGGGATATCAGTCGCTATTGTGATGCTTTTGCATGCCATTTTACCTTAAAAATACAAAACCATTTTCCAATCTACTGGTGAAAGATGTACCCTTTGAATTCTCTGAGGCATGCCTAAAAGCTTTCAAAACTTTAAAATCTCAATTAATTAATGCACTTGTTGTTATAGCGCCCAATTGGTCTATTCCATTTGAGCTAATGTGTGATGCAAGTGATGTCGCAGTTGGTGCGATTTTGGGACAAGGGAAAGGAAAAATCTTTCATACTATCTACTATGCTAGTAGGACATTGGACAAAGTGCAGCGAAACTACACCACCACTGAAAAGGAATTACTAGCGGTTATATTTGCAGTTGATAAATTTTGTTTCTATTTAATCATGTCTAAGATTATAATTTATACTGACCACTCTGCAATTAGACATTTACTTGCCAAGTAGGATGCAAAACCAAGATAATTAGGTGGATTCTACTACTTCAAGAATTTGACATCAAAATTAGAGATAAGCGGGGCGTAGACAATGTCATTGCAGATCACCTCTCAAGGATAGACCCAGCAGTCAGACCACCTGAAGAAGAGCAAATTCGAGAGACTTTTCCATAGGAGCATCTATTTTCTATCTCTATGGCACCATGGTATGCCGATTATGTTAACTACTTGACCGGTAAGGTGCTTCCACCCGATTTAACATATGCTCAACGTAAGAAATTCTTCTCTGATATTAAAAATTATTTCTGGGATGAACCTTATTTACTTAAAATCTGTGCTGATAAAATAATTAGGAGATGTATTCCAGAAATAGAATACCAGTCTATACTATAACACTACCACTCTAGAGAAGTATAAGGTCATTATGGCCCCACACGAACAACTCAAAAAGTCTTACAATGCGGTTTTTTTTGCCTACCATGTTTAAATATGCTTATAAATTTGTTAAGGCCTGTGATCCGTGCCAAAGGAGCGAAAATATCTCTAGAAAACAAGAAATGGCTCTGAATGATATGTTATTCTGCGAACTTTTTGGTGTTTGGGGCATAGACTTCATGGGACCCATCCCTAAGTATTATAACAACATGTATAGTTTAGTGGCAGTGGATTATGTCTCTAAATGGGTAGAAGCAGTAGCGTTACCCATTAATGATGCAAGAAGGGTAGTTAGATTTTTTAAAAGAAATATTTTTACTAGATTCGGAACTCCTAGAGCAATAATTAGTGATGGCAGCAGTCATTTTTGTAATAAGCAATTTGACAACCTCTTAACAAAATATAGAGTCACCCATAGAGTAGCTATACCTTACCACCCATAAACCAGTGGCCAAGTAGAGATCTCAAACTGGGAAATTAAGAAAATTCTTGAAAAGGCCGTTAATGCTTCAAGAAAGGACTGGTCCCTAAAACTTGATGATGCACTATGGGCATACAGAACTGCATTCAAAACCCCAATAGGAATGTCACCGTATAGGCTAGTGATCGAAAAAAGCATGTCACCTCCATGTCGAATTAGAGCACAAGGCTTATTGGGCTATCAAATTTTTAAATTTTGAGATGCAGCTTACAGGTGAACAACGATTATTGCAGCTCAACGAAATGGATGAATTCCGACCAGAAGCCTATGAGAATGCAAAACTATACAAAAAGCGCACTAAAAAGTGGCATGATCAGCGCATCTAAAAGAGTTGTTTTCAAATTGGAAACAAAGTACTAATCTACAATTCTCGTCTTCGACTCTTTCCAGGAAAATTCAAATCCCGTTGGCCAGGTCCCTATGAAGTAATACAAGTCTTTCTGTATGGAATATTAGAAGTTGTTGATAAAAAGGTTACAACTTTTAAGGTGAACGGACAAAGAGCTAAAATCTATGTTGCAGGAACGCCAAGGGAAACATCTGTCGTGCCCCTGCAACTTCCAACTAATTAACAAGGAGAAAAGTGTCAGGCTCGCGACGTTAAACAAGTACTTTACAGGAGACAACCTGTAGACTTTTATTTAGAATTTATTATTTATTTTAAAGTAGTTTTAATTAATCTATTTTGATTCTCAGTTCTTCAAGTCACTCAATGCAATCTTGGATAATGGTAAGAAAGCATCAAACCCTCCGCAATTTGCTAGTGATATCCTTTTCAGAGGGGAGTCGTTTTCCACTTTCTTTTACTATAGCAAACTTATCTTCATTTTCTCTTATCATTTTATGCATGATCTATATTAGTAGCAGTGAGGACATTGCTAGAAATAAATGTGGGGGAGGGATTTTACATTTTGCTTCTTACTTGGCTATGCTTACAAATTGCTTATAATTTTAGAGAACTTTAAATTTTTGCTGATTTAGGGGCTACTAAATTTTTTTTCTGACGACTTGTGACTGAATTAAGTCTGTTACTACTATTGGAATTTGCTAAAAATTAGCATTAAAGTTCTGTGAGTTTTTACTTTCTGTGTAAGCTATTAAATGTGAGATTTGAGCCTGAAACAAGAGGCCACATAATGTTTTTTGCCTCTTTTCTTTGTTTGAGTGATATTTTTCTATGAATGTGCCTTTTAGAACTTGTGTTGAGACTATTAGAAAGGGAATATAAGTTTATTTTCATGTAAATTTTGAAAGGGCAATTTCTAGGAATTTTTCAGGTCACTTCTATTTTGATTCCATCTTACCACTAGTTGCCCACTTTTGTGCCTAAAAGTACTTTATTATATTTCTTTGGTACCCCTTCTTGTTACTATTGATTATTACTATGTGAAGGCAACCTTGGAAAAATAATCTTTAAGAGCAATTAGTGGCAAAGATCAAAAGAATAATGTTATGAATCCCTTATATGTGTTTATAAAAAGAAGACTTAGCATCTTATTCCCCTCCTAGTTATTAAAAATGTTTATTTGGTGCACAAATGTATGAAAGGAGGAAAGGAAAGAAAAAGAAAAGAAAAAGCATTGAAAAGAGAAATGTTTACTATGATAGTTTCTATTATTAGTGAAAATAGTTTCTATTATTAGAATTACCCAAGTAATTTGCTTGAGGGCAAGCAAAGCTCAAGTGTGGGGATGTATTATCACACCAAATTGTCTACTTTTATAGGGCATTTTTAGTACTTAATTATATCATTTTGCACTATTTAAAGCCTAAAGGTACTCACTTATGTCCTATTTTGCAGAAATATCATAAAGACACTACTCAGAGCAAAAGATGCGAGAACAGACTGAAAACTGGCAAGTTTTGGAGAGTTTTAGCACTTTTGGACAAGCGATACGGCCTGACTGTACTTCAGTACGACCGCACCTAAATTAGAGAAACAGTAAGGGTGTACCCCTTAGTCAGTACAACCTGGCACCAATAAAAATGTTCGGTACGGCCGTGCCAAGGGCAGTACGGCCGTACGCAGATGATGTCAGGGAGTGCAAAGTGCACAAGTATGGGCCAACATTGCAAACAAAGTCTAGTATGGTCGTGTATATATTCGGTAAGGCCGTACCCCATCCCAGATTGTGCAGATTTGAAGACCAGATGACCTAATCCACATCCCAACCTATAAATAGGCCCTCTTCGCCTAAGCTTTGGACCTTTTGATGAATTTCTGAATCTTAGCCTCCTATTTGAGAGTTTTTCACAACCATCTTGATATTGGAGTGAGTCTTGAATCATTGAAGCTGCTTGCCAATTCTGTGTTGCTGTCGGAGCTCGTGAGGATGTGAGGAACAAATGAGAGGATCACCATCATACCGAAAGGATGTCCCGATTCTATTTAATCATTTCTTTTAGGAATTTATGTTTGCATCTATTCTATTTTAGTATGCTGAGAAACAATATGAGTAGCTAACTCCATCACTAGGGGTTATGGGGGATCTTTTACGATGTTTTTGATATTTATTTAATTGCTATTATGAACTTCTTAACTTCTTATTATCCTTATGAATGTGTTTTTCCTAGCATGCTTAATCCCATAGGAAGTAGCTAATCCTTAATAAATTAGTTAATTGGAGGCGACTGTACCACAATTATGTTGGAACCTAAACGATTGAGAAGTTTAGACCCTCATTAATTTTGATGATAACAAAATATTCACAAGAGAACAATTTATGTTCTAACATTTTTTGAAGTGTGCAGATACTAATAATATGTATTTTCTAAGCCACTCAAGCAAGAAGAAAGTAATTCTCAAGAGAAAGATTCATTCTATTTGTCAACATCCGGCTCATCCTAGTGAGCGTCTGGAAATTCCTCTTTATACACTATGCTTATCAAATTGCTACAAGCGTCCGAACTTCCAACTTTGAACGAGCGTCCGAACTTCCAACTCTGAGCGAGCGTCTGAACCTCACTTCAAATCACGTGTTAGTCACGTTGCTGCTCTACCTCTCAGAAGTCTTTGGAACGGATCTCAAAATTGATCTTGAGCGCTAAAGTCGTTGTACGAGATATCAAAGTTGAAATCTTTGACTACAAGACAAAAATTGTATAAGCAAGGTAGTACAAGAAACGGTAACATGGACTACTGGGATATTCTCTGCAAAGCAAGATAGAGACAACATTTTTGAATTAACTCTAGTCAATGGTTAGGAGCCATTTTTACCTCAACGGTCATATCCTTGGATCTCCTATATATACCTCATGGTATCCATTGAAGAAAAGCAGAGAGAACATTCTGTGAGCAACCAAGTCTCGTGCTAAGTCCTTGGACTACTGAACTGAATTCAGCGTCCAACCCTTTCTTTAAGAAAGTTTTTCTTTAGTTGAGCTTAATCTTTTATCCTCTCTGTGAGAGTTATTTTCAATTGTATTTCAACTCACTTGTATAAGTTTGTTTTGGCCTAGTTTAGGCTGTATCCTCAAAGGCTCGACTGTACTGAGTCGTTTTGAGAAGTTGAGAGTATTGTCAAGTTGTGACAGTAGAATACTCTTGAGGAAATTGTAATCAGTCTGATTATAGTGGAAAATCCTTCAGGAACGAAGGGACTAGACGTAGCTACCAGTTTGGTAGTGAACTAGTATAAATTTCTGTGTCTCCTGCCTTACTGCTTTCTATTCATTTCTATCTTGTTGAGTTAAAAACAAGTTTTCACAAACTGATTTTCAGCGTCCGGTTTATTTTCACCGTCCGATTAACAAACAGTTTTTGAGAAACTTTTATTCTAACTGTTTTTAACATTAAGTTTGCGAAAAGTTTTCAACACAATTCAACCCCCCTTCTTGTGTTCACGTTCAGTTGGTACCAGAGCTCGGCCTCTTGGTTGAGCACTTAACAGTGTCAAGAGAAAAGATTCTATATTGTGAACATGTCTACTGAAGGTGGTCATATGAACCGTCCTCCTCTATTCAATGGAGAAAAATTTGATTACTAGAAAGATAAGATGAAAGCATTCATTGAGGCACAAAATCTTGATTTGTGGGATATAATTGAAGGCGGATACATTTCTCCCACTAATGCCCTTGGTGTTGCAATACCTAGGGAAAACTGGTCTAATGATCAGAAAAAGAGATATCAAACAAACCAGAAGGCTAGATTTATTCTCATCTGTGCTATGACAGAAAGAGAATATGACAAATGTGGCAAGTTTGATCTTTGCCAAAGAAATCAGGATTCTCTTGTTTTGTCTTATGAGGGCTCTGCCAAGTAAGAGAAACAAAAGCTAGCATGATGGTTCGCCAAGATGAACTATTTAAAATGGAAGATGGAGAGAACATTGAAACTATGTTTGGAAGGTTCCAAACACTAGTTCATGGGTTCTGCAGCCCTTGGAAAAAGCTATACTACACCGATCATGTTAGAAAGATCTTAAGAAGCTTGACTAAGCGGTGGAGACCCAAAGTCACCGCTATTCAAGAAGCAAAAGATCTAAATGTTCTTCGACTTGAAGATCTTATGAGTTCGTTGAAAGCTCATGAACTTGAGCTAAATGAAGAAGAACCTACCAAGAAGAGTAAGTCTATTGCTCTAAAAGTCAATCATCATAAAACTAGTACTTCAAAAGCCTTGCAGTGAAGAAGAAGAATCGAGCGATGAAGCGTCGGAAGGAGATTCGATGGATCAGATGATGAGTTAGCGTTCATATCTAAGAAGATCCAGAAAATGTGGAAGAAAAGAAACTTCAGAAGGAAGTTTCAGAAGAAAGATTCAAAGGACAAGAAGGAGAGCAAAGACAAAGCCCAAGACATTTGCTATGAATGTAAGAAGCCTGGACATTTCAAATCCGAGTGTCCTAATCTTAAAGAGAAGTCCACAAGAAGCTCCTTCAAGAAAAAGAAGAAAGGTCTCATGGCAACATGGGAAGATCTTGACTTATCCTCCTCTGAGGAAGATAAAGAAGAAGCTCACATTGCTCTCATGGCAGACACGGACATTGAGTCAGAAGAAGATGTTGAAGAGGTAATAGTATATGACTCCTACTCTGAACTTCAACTTGCTTTTGATGATCTTCTTAAGGACTCTGCCGCTTTCTCTACTGAGTACAAGAATTTGAAAAAGAAATTTTTAAAACTATCACAAGATTTTCATTCTTTACGCAATAAAAACTCTGTACTCATTAAAGAGAACCGTGGCGAAAATCGAAAATCGGCGTGGTGGATAACCGATGTCTGGAAGCTAGCAAGCAACCGTAGTGAGAGCTCTCAAGCTAAGAGTTCTGTAGTTACAAGCAATCCTATTTGTAAATCAAATGACTACGAACAAGCATTTCAAAAGTTTCTTGCAGAGTGTAACTCAAGCAAGCAAGCTTCAATGATCCGGGGTGTCGAAAGCGACAACTCATGGTCTTGGCTATATACCAGATGAAACCCTTTTGGAAAATAATTCAGCATCTGATAAATCCCATAGCCATAGTAAATGCTTACATTGTACTTACTGTAATAAATCTGGTCATTTGAAAAATCCATGTAATGTTTTTAAAACTAAGAAGGATAAGCCTCCTTCTAGAACTAACAAGAAAGGACCCAAAAAGATATGGGTACCTAAAGATAAAATAATCTATGTTGCAGACATGCTTAGCAACAAAGTCAACACACCAGTCCTGGTACTTAGACAGTGGATGGTCGCGTCACATGACGGGAGAAAAGCATATGTTCCAAGAACTAAGACCTAGAGAAGCTGGATTCGTTGGTTTAGGAGGAAACCAGAAAGGTAAAATAGTTGGAATTGGTCGGATAGGTAAAGGCTCTCTTCCTTCTATTGATAATGTTTTATATGTTGAAGGACTGAAACATAATCTATTGAGCATAAGTCAATTATGTGACAATGGTTATGAAGTCATATTTTCTTTACAGCAAAGAGGAAACAAAATGTTTATAAAGTTGATCTTTCTGAACTTGAAAAACAAGATGTCAAGTGTCTTATGTCTGTTGAAGATGAGCAATGGATTTGGCACAAAAGATTAGGTCATGCCAACTTGAGGTTAATCTCAAAGTTAAACAAGCACAATCTTGTTAAAGGCTTACCAAATCTTAAGTACAAATCTGATGCCCTTTGTGAAGCTTGTCAAAAGGGAAAACAAGTTAAAACCTCTTTTCATTTAAAAAATGTTGTTTCAACTTCTAGACCACTTGAACTTTTACATCTTGATCTTTTTGGTCCCACAAGGACAGCCTCTTTAGCTGGAAAGAAATACGGTTTAGTCATTGTTGATGATTTTACTAGATGGACATGGGTTAAATTCCTTGCCCACAAGGATGAGTCTTATAAGGTATTTTCTGTTTTCTGCAAATCAGTTCAAAATGAAAAAGGCATTTGCATTTCCTCTATTAGAAGTGATCATGGGGGAGAATTTGAAAATGAGAACTTTCAAAAATTTTGTGAAGAAAACGGCATCTCCCACAATTTCTCCTCTCCTAGAACACCTCAACAAAATGGTGTTGTAGAAAGGAAAAATAGGTCCCTCCAGGAAATGGCCAGGACCATGATCAATGAAGGCGATATTATAAACATTTTTGGGTAGAAGCAGTAAACACAGCTTGTTATATTCAAAATAGAATTTATATAAGACCTATTTTGAATAAGACTCCTTATGAATTGTGGAAAGGAAGAAAACCAAACATTTCTTACTTTCATTCTTTTGGTTGTTTTTGTTATATATTGAATACTAAAGATCAGCTTGGTAAGTTTGATTCCAAAGATGACAAAGGAATCTTTTTGGGATATTCTGAAAGATCTAAAGCCTTTAGAATATACAACAAAGAAACTTTGACAGTTGAAGAGTCCATTCATGTCAAGTTTGATGATAAGAAGCCTGACACTGCAATGTCAGAGCTAGATGAGTTATTTTCAGATTTAAACCTAGGTGAAAAGCCAGACGGTGAAAATACATCTTCATCATCCGGTGGTGAAAAGACGAAGAATTCTACCCAAGCGGAAGCTGAAGCAAGAAAAAGCTGGAAGTACAAGACCAATCATCCAAAAGATCAAATCTTAGGAGAACCTGGTGATAAAGTACGAACCAGATCCTTTTTCAAGGAGCATGCTGACTTCGCACTTCTCTCTGAGATGGACCCTAAGACGATTGATCAAGCCTTGGAAGATGAAGGGTGGATTCTAGCCATGCAAGATGAGTTAAATCAGCCCAAAGAAATGATGTCCGGAAGCTAGTCACTCTACCAGGAAGATAAGCAAGCTATTGGCACTAAATGGGTATTTAGAAATAAGCTTGATGAAGACGGTAAGGTTGTGAGAAATAAAGCAAGGTTAGTTGCTCAAGGGTACTCACAAGAATAAGGTATTGATATCACTGAAACTTTTGCACCTGTTGCAAGATTAGAAGCAATTAATTTTACTTTCTTTTGCAAAGACATCATGAGATAACTTTATATCAAATGGATGTGAAAAGTGCTTTTTAAATGGTTTTATAACTGAAGAAGTTTATGTCAAACAACCTCCTGGTTTTGAAGATATTGAATTTCTGAACATGTTTTTAAACTTAAAAAGGCACTATATGGTCTTAAGCAAGCTCCCAGAGCATGGTATGATAGACTAAGTTCCTTTTTAATGGAAAATGGATTTACTAGAGGTTTAGTTGACACAACTCTTTTCAGAAAAACCTCAAACAAGCATTTCATACTTGTCCAAATATATGTTGATGATATTATTTTTGGAGCTACTAATGAAAGCCTTTGCAAAGAATTTTCTAAGCTTATGCAGGGTGAATTTGAGATGAGCATGATGGGAGAATTGAAGTTCTTCCTTGGAATACAAATCAAGCAATGCAATGATGGTATTTATATTCATCAAAGCAAATACATCAAAGAATTATTGAAGAAATTCAAGATGCTGGATTGCAAGCCGATGAGCACGCCTATGCATCCTACCTGCTCTCTCAGTAAAGATGAAATTGGTAAGAAGGTAGATCAGAAGCTATACAGAGGTATGATTGGATCTCTACTTTATCTTACGGCTTCAAGACTTGATATTATGTTCAGCGTCTGCCTGTGTGCTAGGTTTCAATCAGATCCTAGAGAATCACACATAAGTGCTGTTAAAAGAATATTTAGATATTTACAAGGAACTACTAATCTTGGTTTGCTTTATAAGAAATCAAAGATTACCAATTAGTAGGTTTACGTGATCTTGACTTTCTTTGGAGATCGAATTGAAAGAAAAAGCACAAGTGGAGGCCGCCAATTCCTTGGAGCTAATCTTGTGTCTTGGTCAAGCAAAAGGCAAAGTACAATAGCACTCTCAACGGCAGGTGAATACATCTCAAAGACAAGTTGCGATTCTCAACTTCGTGGATGAAGTATCAACTTGAAGACTACTTGATAAAAGAGAGTAACATTCCTATCTTACGTGATAATACATCCGCCATATGTCCGACAAAAATCCAATATTGCATTCTAGAGCAAAGCACATTGAGATTAAGCATCATTTTATAAGAGACTATGTTCAGAAGGGTATTTTAGAAATAAAATTTGTAGACACTGATCATCAGTGGGCTGACATATTTACAAAACCCCTTGCTGAAGATAGATTCAATTTTATAAGAAGGAATTTAAACTTTCATCTTATAAAAGAATGATTAATCTCAGCGTCTGAAATAAGCTAAATTTCAGCATCTGATATGACGAAAGCATGTATGTGCATCTGCATCTTATTTGTCATACGCATCATAACTCATCATCCGGTAAGTCGGTTGCGTGCGTCCGAGCACACCCACACGTGTCACACGTGTTACGGACTCAAGCGTCTCATCATACCTACTGAGTCATGATTATTTACGTTCTTCGATAAAATTTTCTACTTTTATTTTGGCGTCCGCATTTAATGAAAAGCGAATTTTTATTTTCTTTTCTTTTTGATTTAAATTTCATGTGGAAATACGTAGCGGTTTTTGAAAAAGTACTGTACTACTGTCTATATCCTTCCCACTACTCCACTTCTTTCGCTCCACTCTCTGTTTTCTGCTAAAGACGTACTCGTTCTCTTTCCCTCTCTCTCTCTCTCTGTGTGCTTAAACCCTAAAACCTTCATCGCCTCCATTTCTCAACTGCACTCATGGCTGGAGTATCAACTTCTGAATATACAGCTATCTATAACACCATGTCTGAAGGAAAAGTCTTGATGGAAAATCGAGTCGATTTGGAAAGCTTCAAACTTTACGGCTCGACTTCTTCAAAGGGTTCAAGGCAATGGGTGAGAACAAGATTTCTTCCGAACCCGGTTGAGGTTACGTGACGGCGATTAAAGAATTCGGGAAATGTTCGGCTACACAAAGGTGGTATCATTGAAGGAACAAGTGAAAGGATTCAAGTTTGTCCTTACCATCAAAAACATTTACGAGTTCTTGGGTGTCCGTGTGAAGGCATCGTCTTCTATTCGTAATAGGTGGCGCATTCCATGGGATTGAGAAGGTCAACAACGATCTGTTTGAAAACTACCAAGGCGGTGAAAGAATGCGGTGTAACTCCTCGCCAAGAATCTGAAAAGTCATTTCGTAGTTCTTCATAAGATTATCACCAAGAGCGTCTGTTAAAGGCTGGCTCTAGTGATATTGTCAACTACGAGCAGAAATTCATCCTGAGACACTTCATGGCGGGCAACAAAGTGAACCTGCCAAGGTTAATCTACAATAACCTGGTCAATGCTCTTGTCAACTCAAGAAAAGGTGTTGCTGACAAGAAGAACACCTACAAGTTCATTCCGTATGGTGTCTTGCTCACCAAAATGATGGACAAGAATCTGGTCATAAACAAGCTGACAGCTTTACCAGATCAAGTAAAGGCAAAGTATTTTGGTGCTGATAACATTGTGATTACAGACACTTTTGGAGTCAACAAACCTAGTAAGAATGAAATTGCTTCTTTGGGTCCATGATGAAGAAAGTGAAAGTTGAGCAACAGGAAGAGGAAGCGGAAAGACAACCACCGGCTCAAAGCCTGGTGAGAAAAGACACGCCGAGTCTCCTTCGAGAGAGACCGGAAGAACAAAATGTAAGGTGGCTCCTGCACCTACCGTTGAGGAACTGTAAGATGAGGACCTCGTTCCCATCACCAGGTTACGAGGAAGAGGAGCAAACCGTGGCCGAGAAGCCGCCTCAAGATCCTGACTACGTAAGAAGGACATTCAAGATTCGCCTCCAAAGATCCGCCCTCTGCATTAAGCTCAAAGATCGGCCAGTAATCAACCTGAACCAAAGGTATCAAATCTCTGATGAATCTCAGACTGTTGTTGCATCCGATACTATTCTGCTCCACCACTATCCTTTGCTCACCCATCACAACATCAAACCCTTACACGTAAAACCCCATTATCCAACCATCATCCACTACACTCAATCTTAACCTACCCCAAATTTCCCCAAACACTTCACTCACTACATACATTTCCAAGCTTCATTCTCATCCATTTAACCTCCTTTTCAAAACACCTCCCATTAATCCATTCAAACCCCACTCACCAAAAGCCTATAAGATCACCAAAGCCAACCCCACCTTACTTACCCTTACCATAAAACCAACAGACGCTGGTGAAAAGAAAAATATCTCATACAAACCTCGGTTTGTAAAGTATGAGATATATAACAGCATCTACAACCGTCCCTCAACCTGGCATCTAAAAACCTTCACTTCTGGAGCTGCCAGATTGGAGATTGCCGATCCTATAAGTGCAACCCTCAAGGATGGAGATGACCTCGTCCAAATGTCCTTCAAAGGAAGGTTGAGACCAGCTTCAGGAAGCAGGGCAATTCCGCTTCTTTGTCGATCTTCCTCTATCCCTTCCTCGATCTGAACCACTCACATTGGAAGAATGTGGAAGGTGGATAACAGATGATGAAGTCGCCTTCATGGTACATTGCCTTGGCGAAAAAGAATTGAAGTTATAAGGCAATATCGAGACCCATCATCTGTCATTAAGATAGTACCGGATAGACAAAGGTGGCTACCTTGGTCTATTCCTGGGAAAAGGAAGGAACCCGCTCCAGGAAGCGACCTTTTCAAGAAGATAGGGCTAAAGGAATATGAGAAGGCACCTACAAAGTACAATATTAAGGATTTCTCACAGCTTCCTATTGCCAAGATTTCTGAGGATCACGCCAGAAGGTTCTACCTGACTTCTCTGAAGCAAGATGAATGGAGAACTGGCTCCTCAAGCTGCTGCAATGCTGAAAAGGCCACTATTCCTACTGTTGGGAAAATCAGCAAAGTTACTGACATCAACTTCGGAACAGTATACTTCGATGATGTGTTCAGATGCTCGATGTCGCACCTTGACCGCATGAAGATCAATAACCAATGGGTCAGCTGTGACCAAACTCTTCGATATTGGGTTTACGTGGAGTCAATGGTCTGAATCGTGGAAAGCCAAAGCCCTATTACCACGTCTCGACCCCCTTGTGCTTGAAGAATATGACAGGGAAAATCTGAGAAGAATTTACCTGGCAGAAAATGAAGCACTCTCCTTCACTTATGAAGCTTTGAGTGTCTTTATCAGAAATCTATGGGGAGAAGACGCTGGAGATAGATTTGACTCTTACACAGCTGATGTTGTTTGTCATAGAGAAACCATCTTCATGAATTTGCTGTATCCAGAAGATGTCAAGCATCAGTGGGAGATTCAGACAGAATCAGAGCTAAGAAGACTCGGAAACTTCATCAAATGGGTTATACCAAATGATGGATTCTTTTTAAGAGCTCAAAGGAAGAAGGATTTGAGACTACAGTTATCCAACTGGGTGCTAGCAGAGCATCAGAAGATGAAGTCTGCAGATCTCAGACGTGGTCGGACCTCCTACTTACTACTGCAATGAGATGGTCACCATTCCAAGAGCGAATTTGAAGAAATGAAGGCTACAAACTTAAAGGTTACTCACCGAAACTCAGATCAAGCTTCTCTACGAACGTCTCAATATTCCACCTCCACCTCTTCAAAACCCTTGAAATATTTTTTTTGTGTGTGATATAAAATATGTTTTATTTGGTTGATATATATATATATATATAACTGTTTTTGATCTTATTATCTGTCTCTTATTCAAATTTTTCTAAGCAGTATTTTGACTATGATGTGTTTTTACACTCTTTTTGTCTGATGACAAAAGGGGGAGTAAAAGAAAAGGTATGATGAACACGAAAGAAAGGTATAATGAACACGTGAGAATCTGATTATCCACCATCCGATTATCCACCGTCCGATGGATACACTAGAACTAAAGTATCATGCATAGCACTTCATACATAGCATCTGTATGCGCTAATATTCTTTGATCTAGTGCTCTTATATTGTTTAATAAATTTTATTTGGTACAATGAAATATACTTTGATTAAATCAATCTATTTGGTATCCGATCTCACTGTATTAAATATCTGCTCTGATACATTTACGAATATTTCGTAATCACTTAAATGAATTTGTTTATCGACAATAACCTTAAAACCTGAATTGTTCTTATATATCTAAACTGTTAAATTCAGGGGGAGACCCTTAATGTCTTTTTGAAAATAAATTGTTCATCAACCTTAGATGTTTGTCATCATCAAAAAGGGGGAGATTGTTGGAACCTAAACGATTGAGAAGTTTAGACCCTCATTAATTTTGATGATAACAAAATATTCACAAGAGAACAATTTATGTTCTAACATTTTTTGAAGTGTGCAGATACTAATAATATGTATTTTCTAAGCCACTCAAGCAAGAAGAAAGTAATTCTCAAGAGAAGGATTCATTCTATTTGTCAGCATCCGGCTCATCCTAGTGAGCGTCTGGAAATTCCTCTTTATACACTATGCTTATCAAATTGCTACAAGCGTCCGAACTTCCAACTTTGAACGAGCGTCCGAACTTCCAACTCGAGCGGCGTCAACCTCACTTCAAATCACATGTTAGTCACGTTGCTGCTCTACCTCTCAGAAGTCTTTGGAACGGATCTCAAAATTGATCTTGAGCGCTAAAGTCGTTGTACGAGATATCAAAGTTGAAATCTTTGACTACAAGACAAAAATTGTATAAGCAAGGTAGTACAAGAAAGCGGTAACATGGACTCTTTGGGATATTCTCTGCAAAGCAAGATAGAGACAACATTTTTGAATTTACTCTAGTCAATGGTTAGGAGCCATTTTTACCTCAATGGTCATATCCTTGGATCTCCTATATATACCTCATGGTATCCATTGAAGAAAAGACAGAGAGAACATTAGTGAGCAACCAAGTCTCGTGCTAAGTCCTTGGACTCTTGAATCAATTCGGCCCTACCCTTTCTTTAAGAAAGTTTTTCTTTAGTTGAGCTTAATCTTTTATCCTCTCTGTGAGAGTTATTTTCAATTGTATTTCAACTCACTTGTATAAGTTTGTTTTGGCCTAGTTTAGGCTGTATCCTCAAAGGCTCGACTGTACTGAGTCGTTTTGAGAAGTTGAGAGTATTGTCAAGTTGTGACAGTAGAATACTCTTGAGGAAATTGTAATCAGTCTGATTATAGTGGAAAATCCTTCAGGAACGAAGGGACTAGACGTAGCTACCAGTTTGGTAGTGAACTAGTATAAATTTCTGTGTCTCCTGCCTTACTGCTTTCTATTCATTTCTATCTTGTTGAGTTAAAAACAAGTTTTCACAAACTGATTTTCAGCGTCCGGTTTATTTTCACCGTCCGATTAACAAACAGTTTTTGAGAAACTTTTATTCTAAGTGTTTTTAACATTAAGTTTGCGAAAAGTTTTCAACACAATTCAACCCCCCTTCTTGTGTTCACGTTCAAATTAGTTAATGAAACTCTAGGATTAACAGAATTCGCTTTTTATACCCGGTCAAGGTATTTGCTTGTTTCCAATCGGTTATTAGATTAATAAACTCACATGTTCTTAATGCTCTTTCCTTTAATTACCTTCTTGGACCAAACAGAGTAGTTATTTAGGAAGAAGGCTATTAACTGGATAGTTATTAGTAGTTTAGAGTGAGTGATTGGCTTTCAATAAGGAAATATAGTTCGTAATTGCAAGGAAGTAGATTCAGGATCTAGTATTAGTGAACTCAGTTCCCCAAGGCTTTTCTAGTTAATCTTACTCCAGTACTTGTGACTTAGTTTTATTTTGATTTCCTTAGTTCATATGTTTTAAATCCCAATCTATTAATTTCGATAGCTTAAAGAATTTAAGATCTCTATTACATTGGTACTCGCGCATTCCCCATGGATTCGACATCTGGAGTCTTAAAAATACTCCACTTTATTACGAGTTATGATCATGTGCACTTGCCTGAGCCGCAACAAGCATCAACACATGTTTTTTTTACAAAAAAAAATAACAAGAGCAATTGTTTGTTCTTCTTGTAAAATAACAAGAGCATGATTTCTGATAACATAAAACAGGTTTTTGGACTTAAAAAAATAGAATATAGGTGCAAATTATTATACTGAGTAGGGCCAAAATATAAATTTTATAGGAAATAAGTAGTATTTTTTATTTTTCAGGGCGTGAAAGTGCACACCCTCAACATAATGTAGGTCCTCCATTGTGAACAGTCGAACACCTTGCGGGTGGCACGTCACGCGATAAGCATTTGATCTGAAATGTGTATCCTGCGCAACGGTGCTCACGGTTGCGTGCAGCAGCGATGGGCCGCACAACGGCATCGCGATTTTGCTACTGGTTGCCGCTGGAGAGAGATTGAGAAGTGTAGAGGAAAAAGGTGTGGGGACAAGTATTGAGTGCGGGATGGTGTAGGTGTTAATTTTTATTTTTTTTAACACATCTGAACCCTTAGAATATTTTTAACAGATCCATTGTTATATTACTAGTTACAGTACTCGTGCATTGCACAGGTTCCTTAATGAATTTCTTGAAATTGGTTGAGTCACAAATTAAATCTTAACTACTTCCTCCGTCTCATTATTTGTCCTGTTGGAAATATTTATTTGTCTCAAATTATTTGTCACTTTATAATATTGAGAGAGTATTAATTATATTTTTCTAATAATATCCTTATTTATTTATATCTCAACTACCCTATATCAATTAATCTTTTCACCTAACTCCAACTACAATAAGGGTATTGTAGTCAAAATAAATTATTTTACAACGAAAATGGGTGCAATCAGTGATTTTCTTAAAACGTGTACATAGCATAACCTTAAACAATAAATAATATGAGATAGATAAAGTATTATTCAAAAGGACTTGTGTGCAAATTATTCATTAACTTTTTAGACTAAATTTATATTAGCCAATTTATCTTTAAATATTTGTTAGAAGATGTTACATAATTTGTCACAATAGACCATGGTTACAAAATAGTAACAAAAAAATTTAAAAATATATAACTTCAAATCAGTTATTGATACCTGATTTTAATTTGAAAAGCATTTGGCTATGGATTTAAATCCATTTGGTTAACTTTAGTTGACTGATAACCAATATTGGAAAATAATATCCTTTTCGAATGTTCACATATTAATAAATTTCAGTCAGTAATAAGCAATTAAATAAAATTGCAATGTCAGTGATAAGCACCAAACACAGCTAACCTATCAGTCTGTGTTAATATTAAACCAATAACACATGTTATAGGCTGTATGAGAAAAATGTAACAAGAACACCATACAAACTTGAACATAAATAATTCAACATATTACAGAAAGCAATAAACCAACATAGAAAGACAACAACATAGGAACACAAATTGAAATGGTGACTACAGCCAGTAGCAGACTACAACTAAAGGAGAAGAAACTTAATTCCAACCCACATGCAATGGGGATTAAAACCACTAGCAAAATGCAACTACCTTCTCAACCTTGATCTTTTTCTTGAACATTTTTAGTACTGGAACATCAATGTCTGAATTGTTTCCCACCTCTGCACATACCCTTTTAGGAGGACTTGAGTCCTCTTCATTAACTGAAACCTTGATGGCATCAGATCCTTTCATTTTGTCAGCTACAAAGCCTATTTACTTAAATCCTCTGAATTCTTGGAGAGAGCAATCACTTGATTTGATTGACTTGCAGAGTCTTTTTTAACAGGAGTTAGGTATTCTGAATCTTTGGACAAATCGATTCTTTCTTTGTGCAGTTGAAACAATTCTAAAGATTTATCTTGTCTACATGGATAAAATACCTTGGAAGCATTTGATTTGGCTAAATGGAAAACAATAACAGTATTTCCAACTTCTCCAAAAGCAAGGAATATGTTCTGTTCATCTACATATAGCCGAATAGAGTACACTTCATCTTATAACAATAATAAAAAGATCCATAAAAAAATATATATCCAAAAATGAAATTCAAATGAAACTACAATAAATATAGAGTTCAGTACTAATCATGACAGACCTGTGCATTATGCTTTTATGTAACTAACATCTATATATAGATGTAGTACTCTGTATTAGTTGTTGAAGAACCTTGTATGATTTTATTGAGTTAGATCACTCTAATGAAATAGAACTTCACATTCAGCTCATCTCTCTATTTCTGATATAGATTTTTTTCTCTACCATATTGTCTCAGCATGAATATGTGATTAGATAACTTACAACATCATAGGAAGTTCAGTTTCCATTTAGGTCGAGTGTGATAACAAAATTTACCTTACCAAGGAATCATGAAACTGAAGAAGGGTTGTCTAAAGAGGCCATCAAAAGGAAGTTCCTTGCACATACTTAAGCAGTAGACAATGACAACATCTTAGACACAATGACAGTATTTGAAAACTATCCTTTTTTCCTTTGAAGGAAATCAATTAGATATGTGAAGGTAAAAAATTAAACCCATCAGCTCAGTTGGAGATATTAGATTGGTATTCATAGGTTACTTGAGATATGTATAATTTTCATGCATATCTATGTTACTGGTTGCCATGTTATCCTTACTCCCCTGGTTGATATGCATGGTGGACACAATAGCATGACAAAACAAAGGAAATGTTTATAAAAATTACTTTTATACCATAGTCATACTATCATTAGAATTTTGTAGGAGTCAGGATACCAAAAAACTACAAATAAGACATTAACAAACACAAGGCGAACATTGCAGGTGTTAATCCAATTTACACATTGCAAGCTTTGATCCAATTTACATGTTGTTATCATTATTAACTGTTGTAAACCATAAATCCTTAATCCAATTTACATGTTGCAGGCATTGATCACATAACAATTTCTCTATCTTTTACTTGATTAAGCAGTTGTTTTTCTTTTACTTAAAATTCATACACATCCACCCCAAAATTAGACAATAGTAATAATTAAATCTATTGTCACCCTTTTATGAATAAGCAGTTCTTGAGCTTCAAGAATTAAAGTAAAACAGCCAAGGAATTAATTTCTTTGTGTTTTGATGAAGAGATACCATTGTTAGGAAAGCCTTACTTTCATCACTCATCAGTAGCTTTGTGACTTTGTAGCTTCAAGTAGAAAATCACTGCAACAAAAAAAGAGAAAAACAATAAATACATTAAACATGACTATTCTAAATATACAACATGCTTATATGATAAGCTTCACCAGCTTTCCTGGTGTCCATGTTATCCTGAAATCTATTCATTTGAAGCCCTGGAATCACCACTTCTTGGAGAAAGTAACCCTTCAGCGACCACCTTCTTTTCACAGTGTAGCAGATGGTGCGGTGCATAAAAAATAGATTAAAAAAAGAAAAAATATGCACCTGAAAGAGAATCACCAGCAAAATTTCAAACCATGTCATTAAAATTTAAGCTTTATGAAAGAAAATGGATCATAAAAGTCAGAATATTGGGAACAACGAAATGATGAATCAAAAATTTAAAACCAAAAATGAGAAGTAAGTATTCTCAAATTTATTTGACCCATCAAATATGATCCAAATGCTACCAAATTTAATATGAAACATCTTGAAATACGTATAAACATGCACACATTTTTAGATTTCCATAAAACATCATGAAAAAACACAGTTTTAAATCATAACAGAATGCATGTGCAAAAAGAATTTGCATCTAGAGCATCATGAGCATCAAGTGTTATAAAGTGCATGCAGTACAACAACTTCAATATGTTACCCCATTTAAACCATGAAATGAACTCTGTAGTACCCTAATTTTGTCCGGCCTTTTTTATTTTATTTTATTTTAACTTTTATTTTATTTTATTTATTTAGTAGTAGTAATAAATATAAATAATATTTTGTTTTTTATAATAAAGAATAAAAGAGAAGAAAGAAAGGAAAGAAAAGAATAAATAAAAGGAGAAGAAGAATTTTTTTTAAAGAGAAAGGGGGTGCCAATTAAAATACATGGGGTGCCACTAGCCCACCCCCTTACACCCCCCCCCCAGCCCATTTCAAATCCAACCCACCGCTTCCCTCACATGTGCCTGCTTCTCACACCTTCCTTCTCCTTTCTCCCACACCCTGCGTAGCCCAACGTCAACCACACGCACATACGCAGCCCCATCACCCACTCGACCCAACACCAATCCACACCTAAGCCCACTCTCTCTTTTAACCTAAACCTAGTTCCATTCCCTCATTCCCTTCATTCCTCCCACGCCGCGCCTCCTTCACGCTCTCTTTCTCCCATCCTCTCTCGCGGCACAAGGCTGCTCCTCCATCTTCTTCTCCTCTCAACTTCCAAACCCTAACCTAAAACACCATCATACCCTCTTCACTCCTTCACCACGGTAATCTACTCCATCTCCACTACCACCCCTTCACCTCTCTCATCAAATCTTTCCCTAATTGGCGCGCCACCGTGAACCCTAATCCTCATCTCCTTCTTTTTCTCCCTTCAAACCCTACCTTCTTCAATCCTAGCGCCAAGACTCCCTCCTTCCATAACCCTAGCCCTAAAATCTCTCAGACTCTATACCCATGATCTCACCCTAAAATCTCTCAGATTTCCCAAATCCCACAAAAATAGAATCCTATCCACCACATTTCTATCAAACCGTGTCCAGATCTCCACGAGGATCTCGGATTTCTGGCGTGGAAAAAGGGAAGTTTCTGCTTTTTCGTTTATTATTTTTGTTTTGAAATCACCATTAATCTCTTTCTCTTTCTAATTCGCAGGTCTTACAGGCTATAAAAGCCAAAGCAGACGCAAGGGAGGGAGAGCGAGAAAAAGGAAACAGAGGCCAAACGAACCCGAGAGCAAACCCTAAGAAGAGAAACCCGAGGAGGACCCGAGAGCAAGAGGAACCTGAGTCCAGAAAGAAGGAGAAGCGAGAGAGAAGAAATAGAGGATCCGTGAGACCCCCAACACAAAAAGCGGAAATTCTTAGTTTAGGTTTTTTCTTTCCTTCTTCCATTTGTGGTTTTCTGGAAAGCCAAAATCCGTGTTTCTATTCTCTTCGTTCTTTTCTTTTTCACCATGGCTTGTATTCGGACTGAGATGCATATGTTTATCATCTTCTTGTTATTATTCTTGGAATTGTTGCTATCGTAATTCTTTATTCTTTGATTGTCTTTTTTGTTTTTTTTGGTTGTTGTGATTGTTGTTGTTCCTGATTGACCTTCACGGTTTGGGTTGCAATTAGGTTTAGGGTTTGGCCTTCCAACGGGGCCAAACCCTAAATAGGGGGTAATCTGTAAATAAACTCTAAATAAGGACTAATTTGTAAATAGATGATAAATAGGGGGCAATCTGCGAATAAATTATAAAAAGGACCTAACTGTAAATATACGGTAAAAAGGATCTGAAAATAAATAAAAAAATCTTTCTTTTTCAGTTCATATGCATTTAGGGTTTGGTCTTTTAACGGGACCAAATTTTTAAAAAGGGATCAATTTGCAATTATCATATTAATAAAGAACTTAAAAGCAAACATAAAAGTTTCTGAATTGGTTTGGGGAATTAATTTTTATCTTTAGTTTATATATCTGTTTTGTTTAAATAAAAGGAGATAAGATAATAGTAAATACAATAAAAAGATTTCTTTTTTTTAATAATTTTTATTGGTTCTTTTTCTTATTATTTTAAAAATTTAATAAAGGGAATTATTTTTTTCAAAAGGCAAACAATTTTTATAAACCATTAACGGGTACCATTTTTTTAATGGGCGTGTAAGGGTGCTAATCCTTTCTTGCGCGTAACCAACTCCCGAATCCGAATCTGGTCCAAAGACCTTCCTTTTTTATTAATTTCAAAAATATTCAAAAATAGGTTTTCCAATGTTTCCTATAAAAATAAATATTGGTGGCGGCTCCATTTAATTTTAAGGGTGGTTGTCATAGCTGGCGACTCCACTGGGGACTTTAGAGAGTTAGGCCCTATGATTGTTTATATGATTTGTTTGCCTTATTAAATGAATTATTCCCTTTTTGTTTTCTTTATTTGTTTATTTGTATGTGTATTTGCATATGTGAATCATAGGATAGAAAACTTGCATAAAAAAAAATTTCTATTTTTGTTTGTGATTTATTCTCTTTCATTTATTCTTCTCTTGTAAATATTATATATGTTTGTGTATTTAAAACCTTAGGGTAGAAGACATGTATATATATTGCATTTTTTATTTTGCAGCGGGTAGATCTAAGTTTGCTCCTTCACACACTACACTTTATACAGTTTGTTTACACACACTTTGAGTGGGTGCCCCATACCCGGGCCCGAGTGAACCTTAAGTTAGGAGAGGCTGCGTAGTGGGTGCTCTGCTGGACGTACGGCCAGTAGGTTCCTACGAAAGCCTCACCTAGAGTTTGGCTCCATTTGAGAAAAAACTATCCTTTAATAGTATACCTATTATTGGTGGTAATATTTTCAAATGGGACCCTTGGCTCTAGGGACCTTTTTAAATTAGTATCTTAAATCCACCCAATGGAAAGGTACACAATACAAACCCTAAATCCTTTTAAGGAGTTACCGGCCCATATCACGAAAGGAGCACACCTTATCCTATTTTCCACGTGACAAAAGTCGTATGACTTAAGATCTTAGGAAATACCGGCCTACATTGCAAGGGGCACACTCTGCCTGTTTTTCCATCATCCATTTATTTTTCATTCACATTTCAAAATTGTGAAAAATAATAAATGATGTTTTTCTCTAAAAAATATTATTTGTTATTCTTCTTTGCAAAAAAAATAACATAGTTTCAAAAGATACATTCCCTTTCCATTCCTTTTTCCCTCTAAATATAAAAAATAAATTTTCAAAAAAAAACATTTTCTCTTTTTAAACAACATCATTGCATTCATTTCATTTTTTGTAAAAAAAAAAAAAAACGAAACAAAAAAAAGCATTTTCTCTTTTTTAGCAACATCATTGCATTCATTTTATTTAAAAAAAAAACGAAATAAAAAATAGAAAAATATCTCGCCATTATCCATCATATTATTTTACATAAAATGTACATAAAAAAAAATATATTCATGACATGCATAATCATGGCACATACATACATAACTCATTTTTTTTTCTCCACTACAGAAAATAGATACAAATAAGCTTTCCCTGCATCCCTACCGGACTCGAGCCCAATCTAGACTCATGGACTTGTTGGAACAGAATCAGCAAGCAATGAGAGAAGAACTCGACCAAATCAATGGTAAGATAGACAAGTTATTTGACCTTCTGCAGAACTTGTATCCAAGATTGACCATTGAGAAGAACCATTCCATCAGCACTAATGAGTATCGAGAGGCTTCCAACAGCCCATCAGGAGACTCCCTAGATCAGAAGAGATTCCAAATTATGGAAGATAGGCTGAAAGCCATTGAAGAGGCAAATCATATTGGGTTCAAAGCTTCAGAAGTATGTTTGGTCCCGGGTGTGGTGATTCCTCCAAAATTCAAAGTTCCTGAGTTCGTCAAGTATGAAGGCTTAACTTGTCCCAAAAGTCACCTCATCATGTATCTTTTGGGAAGATGACCTCCTGCTCCAAAGAATGATAAGCTCTTAATCCACTTCTTCCAAGAGAGTCTTACAGGGCATCCCTACTGGGTATATGCATTTAGAGCAGGGCAAAATCAACTCCTGGAATGATTTAGCTAAAGCTTTCATCAATCAGTATAAGTACAATATGGACATGGCTCCTGGCCGCTCCCAATTGCAAACCATGATAAAAGGGGGCAATGAAAGCTTCAAAGAGTATGCCCAAAGATGGAGAGGGATTGCAGCCTAAGTGGAACCTCCGCTATCTGAAGAAGAGATGGTTACCACGTTCATTGATACTCTTCAACAACCTTTCTATGATCTGATGCTGAGAAATGTCTTTTCAAATTTCTCAGACCTTGTTGTTGTCGGAAAAAGAGTGGAAGCTGGTATAAGAAGCGGAAGGATTGGCAACCTCAATATTCAACAACCATCGCGCAGTATGAGCCAAGAGATGGAAGAAGAAACAAGTGATGCTCATCACAACATGTACTGAAGCAGTGGGCTACCCCTTTTAGAATTGTTGGGCTTTGATCAACGCCAAGTGATAAAACTTCAAGAAATAGCCCTGTTTAAGCAATCTTCATTTATTTTTTATGTTTTGCCCAAAGCCCTGGGGCATATCTTGTAAAGGGCTCATTATGTTCTCATCTTTTCATCAATTAAATTGCAATTTGAATTTTTCTTTTTTTTTTATGGTAAAGTAAATGCACAAGTTATCAAAAGTTAAGTTTAGTGAAGATGTGAGCAATGAAATTTTGAGATGAGGTTTGGCCGTGTTTCTCTATCCAAACACTTATTATCCCTTGCTACCTCTTTTGAGCCTAAAATGAAATTTTCATTCAAATACCCTGAATAAGGATCATTCATACAATGAAGAATAGCACAAGTCTTCAATCAACTTTGTCCTCTCAAAAAGAAGAAGAGCAAAGTAAGCAATAAAAGTATCAAAGGCAATTCAAAGAAATGTCAAAAACGTGTCAAAGACACTTGCGAAAATCAAAAAGGAAAACCACAAAGGCGAAACAAATGTGCTAGCAAAAATGAAATGCATCTTTATACTAAGGATCCTTGTTCTTATAAACCCTTAAACACTTTTTGGGCCTAAAATATCCTTTCTTTCATAACCCTTAACCCCTGGCCAAGTTACAACCCTAACAAAGTCCATTCTGATCAAAGTCAATTGCTCATATTTTCTCAAAAACTTTAGTTTTGAAGGAGGAGATCCATATAAACTCCTCAGTGCAGTTGCTTTATCTAAGAAAAAGAAGAGTATAAAATAAAATGCTCGCTAGGCTGAAAACCCGAAAGGGCGGTCTAGGCAAAAGTTAGAGCGACCCGCTAGGTTGAAAACTCGCAAAGAGCGGCCTAGGCAAAAGTTAGGGTCAAATTTACAAACATGTCCACCCAGATTGGACCTCAGAGATATAAACCAAGAAACTAGGGGCAAAAGCTGTGCCCATCATCTGCAAGCTTCACGTTCAAGATTTCATTCCAATTTCAGAATTACACAAGATGATCTGTCTCTCAACATAGATCTTTCCCATCATGGCTGAACGAAGGCCAAAGAGACACTGAAAAGTCTCTATGGATCAAAATTGTCAAAATTAACCCTTCTAACGGCATCCAAAGCATGAAGATGAAAATTTGAAGATCCACAAAATGATTTGTCAAGGGGCAAGTACGCAAACCTGGTGCAGTACAAAGTCAACCATTCCGACAAGCAATCTGACAGAAAGCCAACACCCATGAGTCAAGGGGAAGAGCCCTCAGAGGAATTCAGGGAAATCAAAAAAAAAAAAAATTCAAAACAATAGTACAAATTCATGCATAACATATCATTCATTGCATTCAACATGATCATCATTACTTCTGGGCCTTAGACCCACTTTCAAAATCATTTCTCCAAAGAATAAAAATTTCATTTCATGCATGGCATACCATTCATTGCATCTTGCATGATCATTAAAGTTTTTGGGTCCATTGACCCACCCTCTCAAAATATTACATACAGTTGGTCTGTTGTTACTCGGTAAGAACTAATACTCAGCCTATTCAATCTATTAGCATGAGTTAGGAACCTGTCCTATACCTTTCTGGGAATCTGACCCACCACCTTGGGAATCTGACCCAAGCCTTTAGTCGGGAACCTGACCCGCATCTCGGATCTTCCTCAATCATAAAAATTGATCCGTACCTTTTAACAAGCGTTAAGAACCTGACTTACCCTTGTTGAGCATCTGACCCAAAATTTGTGATGAGTAACGTAGAAGCTCATACTCAGACCTTCCCTAAGTAGAGAAGTAGTCAAAACCAATTTAGTAAGAGTTAGTCATAACTAGGCCTTACCGGAAATTCACCAGGAAACCGAACCTGGAATCTCCAACCAATTTTGTAAGAGCTAGTCATAACTATGCCTTACTCGGAATTCACCAGGAAACCGAACCTGGAATCTCCAACCAATTTTGTAAGAGTTAGTCATAACTATGCCTTACTCGGAATTCACCAGGAAACCGAACCTGGAATCTCCAACCAATTTTGTAAGAGCTAGTCATAACTATGCCTTACCGAGAATTCACCAGGAAACCGAACCTGGAATCTCTCGCCAATTTTGTAAAGAGCTAGGAACCAGACCTATGCCTTACTGAGAATTCACCAGGTAGCCGAACCTGGAATCTCTCACCAATTTCAGCCAGGAATTAAACTTATGCCTTACCGAGAATTCACTAGGAATCGAACCTAGAATCTCTCACCAATTTTAAGAGTTAGGAGTTAAACCTATGTCGTACCGGGAATTCACTAGGAATCAGACCTAGAATCCCAAGAGCAAAGTCGGAGGCGAACCCCGCAATCCCAAACCAACAGGGTCGGGAGCCAACCTCGCAATTTCAAGCCACTTATTGCGGACAAAATCAGAGTCCTTTATCCTTAATTACCTTTTACAACGAATGCACGAAGATCTTCGAGTAAAACGTAATTAAGGAGGGGCAGCTGTAGTATCCTAATTTTGTCCGGCCTTTTTTATTTTATTTTATTTTAACTTTTATTTTATTTTATTTATTTAGTAGTAGTAATAAATATAAATAATATTTTGTTTTTTATAATAAAGAATAAAAGAGAAGAAAGAAAGGAAAGAAAAGAATAAATAAAAGGAGCAGAAGAATTTTTTTTAAAGAGAAAGGGGGTGCCAATTAAAATACATGGGGTGCCAATAGCACAGCCCATTACACCACCCCCACAGCCCATTTCAAATCCAACCCAACGCTTCCCTCACATGTGCCTGCTTCTCACACCTTCCTTCTCCTTTCTCCCACACCCCTGCGTAGCCCAACGTCAACCACACGCACATACGCAGCCCATCACCCACTCGACCCAACACCAATCCACACCTAAGCCCAATTCTCTCTTTTAACCTAAACCTAGTTCCATTCCCTCATTCCCTTCATTCCTCCCACGCCGCGGCCTCCTTCACGCTCTCTTTCTCCCATCCCTCTCACCGCGGCGCTGCGCCGTTCCCTCCATCTTCTTCTCCCTCTCAACTTCCAAACCCTAACCTAAAACACCATCATACCCTCTTCACTCCTTCAGCCGCGGTAATCTACTCCATCTCCACGGCCTCACCCCTTCACCTCTCTCACCAAATCTTTCCCTAATTGGCCGCGCCACCGTAACCCTAATCCTCATCTCCTTCTTTTTTCTCCCCTTCAAACCCTACCTTCTTCAATCCTAGCGCCGCGGCACTCCCTCCTTCCATAACCCTAGCCCTAAAATCTCTCAGACTCTATACCCATGATCTCACCCTAAAATCTCTCAGATTTCCCAAATCCCACAAAAACAGAATCCTATCCACCACATTTCTATCAAACCGTGTCCAGATCTCCACGAGGATCTCGGATTTACGCGTGGAAAAAGGGAAGTTTCTGCTTTTTTTCGTTTATTATTTTTGTTTTGAAATCACCATTAATCTCTTTCTCTTTCTAATTCGCAGGTCTTACAGGCTATAAAAGCCAAAGCAGACGCAAGGGGGAGGGAGAGCCAGAAAAAAGGAAACAGAGGCCAAACGAACCCGAGAGCAAACCCTAAGAAGAGAAAACCCGAGGAGGACCCGAGAGCAAGAGGAACCTGAGTCCAGAAAGAAGGAGAAGCAGAGAGAAGAAATAGAGGATCCGTGAGACCCCCCCAACACAAAAACTGAAATTCTTAGTTTAGGTTTTTTTTCTTTCCTTCTTCCATTTGTGGTTTTCTGGAAAGCCAAAATCCAGGTTTCTATTCTCTTCGTTCTTTTTCTTTTTCACCATGGCTTGTATTCTGGACTGAGATGCATATGTTTATCATCTTCTTGTTATTGTTACTGGAATTGTTGCTATCGTAATTGCTGTTGCTGCAGTTGTCTTTTTTGTTTTTTTTTGGTTGTTGTTCCTGATTGGCCTTCACGGTTTGGGTTGCAATTAGGTTTAGGGTTTGGCCTTCCAACGGGGCCAAACCCTAAATAGGGGGTAATCTGTAAATAAACTTTAAATAAGGACTAATTTGTAAATAGATGATAAATAGTGGGGCAATCTGCGAATAAATTATAAAAAGGACCTAACTGTAAATATACGGTAAAAAGGATCTGAAAATAAAAAAAATCTTTCTTTTTCAGTTCATATGCATTTAGGGTTTGGTCTTTCAATAGGACCAAATTTTTAAAAAGGGATCAATTTGCAATTATCATATTAATAAAGAACTTAAAAGCAAACATAAAAGTTTCTGAATTGGTTTGGGGAATTAATTTTTATCTTTAGTTTATATATCTGTTTTGTTTAAATAAAAGGAGATAAGATAATAGTAAATACAATAAAAAGATTTCTTTTTTTTAATAATTTTTGTTGGTTCTTTTTCTTATTATTTTAAAAATTTAATAAAGGGAATTATTTTTTTCAAAAGACAAACAATTTTTATAAACCATTAACGGGTACTATTTTTTTAATGGGCGTGTAAGGGTGCTAATCCTTCCTTGCGCGTAACCAATTCCCGAATCCGAATCTGGTCCAAAGACTTTCCTTTTTTATTAATTTCAAAAATATTCAAAAATAGGTTTTTCAATGTTTTCTATAAAAATAAATATTGGTGGCGGCTCCATTTAATTTTAAGGGTGGTTGTCACAAACTCCAAACACAATTTTCTTAGGTCATTCAGAGTCTTATAAAGCCAATAAAAACCATAGTTCATGTCCAGAAAATTTTAAACACTCACATCAGGAAACGCTGCGATGAAAGAAAAAGGACCAATCATCTGCCTAAACCATAATACCTGAAAAAGATTGAAAACAAAAAATAGTTAAAACAAAAACACTAAAGATTGATATTTCTTTGTTTAGACCCATGTCCAGTTTATGTAAAAAACAGAGGTAAAAACATGGATTAAGGTGAGACTTGGGGTTAGGGTTTTCAAGGAGATTGGGGAAAACGGGAAAAGAAAGATAAACCAAGTCACCATTAAAGGAAGAAGAAGGATTAGCCGTGAGTGAGCATTCCGGCGTGGTGATGATGGCCTCCGACGCGGCGAGACTCCGGCGAAGTCTCCTATTGTGGTTTTGAGTACTGGGTTTTGTTGCAGACCCTTAAAAGACTCCATTAAACGGATTCGTTTCTGCAACGGTAAATCATGGTGATCGAAAAACGTGTATGCAAATTCGACCCATTTTTGAAGTTGCTCTTTTTGGAAATCTATTTGGATGGATAGGAAGAGGAAAGTGAGACGATGAGGGATATGTAATTTATTTGGCCTGAGGTGGCCTGGCGGAGGAGGTACATGGACAAGAAGGGAAGCTCGGAAGAAGGAGAGGGGAGGAAGGAGATGGAGGTAGCAGGTAGTAATAATAAAAAAAAAAAGGAGAGAGACTGTCAAAGATAGAAAATTGGGACTGGGGTTGGGGTATCTTGACAAAAGTGTGAGAGAAAAGTGTGTGAGAGAAGCTTGTTTAGGTGTGTGAGAGAAGCTACATTATTTTAATATTAAGTTTGAATTGCTTTTTCTATTTGTGGCATAATTTTTGTCCGCTAGTAAATTTGGTCCGAGGATTATCTGCTTGACACATGTTAAAAAGTACTCTAAAATGGGGCTTTAGTTGTATAGTACTATAATACTATTGATTAGTGGTTCACTGGGTGAGAAAGTTCACCATAGAAACCACTTTGTTTCACACGCTTGCTACCGGTCCAAAGCAATAACTTAGAAAAAAAAGTATTTCAAGGTGTCATCTATAAGAAGATAAATTCTATGATGGACCATTTTTATATATGGTTGTTAGGTGCCAAATTTCAGATTTGGGTTTCTCGACGGAACTTCAAGACTTCGACAAGTGAAGATACAAGGAGCCGGGAATAAGTAATCAAAAATTTGCTAAGTTTGAAAGACCAAGCGACTTGGCGGTTGTTCGACGGAGTGTGTAAAACATCGAAGATGTCAATATGACCATGGTCGAATTAGACTTAGGCGTTATGAAACACATGTACAGCTCGACAGGAAGTGTTACTGTCGGGATTAAGTAGTTTTAGTAGAAACAACTACCGATGTTGTATCCGTACACGTGTCAGGTCGGATGATAGGTAGTTTTTTTTACATTTTTGCCTATAAATAGTAGTTTCTACGATGTAAATCAGGTTGGATACATGATCTAAATTCATAACATCTCAACGGCTAAAGCAGATTAAGGGAAAACGATCACTGCATGCCTTTCAAACTCTATCTTTTTGCAATTTAATCAATTCAAGTCCATTTTCAATTATTTGCATTTGTCTATTCATTTATCTTATCTGTAATTTTACATTCTGTTTATGCATTTTACTTTAAATTTTATCGCATTTAAACTTTACCCTTTTTACGACACTTTAAACTTATCTGTTTTTATTATCTGCATTTCTATTCTCATTGAAAACCAGTTTACTTCTTGCATTCTTTTCAATTTCAGTATCTTAATTCATGTTCTTTACATTTTCCAGCACTTTTACTTTCAAAGTCATTTACAAGCCTTTCTTTATATTCACGTTCTTTAAATGCTTTCATTCAAATTCATGTCTTTTAAAAGCATTCCTTAAAATCAGTCATTTAAGTGTTTTTTATTTGCATTTATGTACTGTTTTCAATTGTACGTTTAATCCTACAAATGTATTTTTATGATATTGCATCGTATGCATATACTTGAATTTTTTGTTAATTACTTGTCAATCAATCATTGGCTGCCAACGGCCAATCTTGTATATTTAATCTGTTATTGTCATTTCGACAACAACTGATTTGTTAGTTGAAATTATTATACCCAAAATTGGCATAAGACATAACAGTTAATGGCTTTAGAGCCAATAATGTTATAAAACCAATAACGCATCGAGAAATTGATCGCTATTTTATAAAATCGTAGTTTGCAAAACGAGATTACCACATAATTCGTCGATCTTGCAATCGTTTGAACTAATTATTTGTTACTTTGCTGAATTTGGTATACTGAATTTGGTAGAAATACACTAAGAAACCAAATTTCCCAGTAAACAAATTGGCACGCCCGGTGGGACGAGTTTAGAGTAACTCGTTTTTAAACGATGGTTTTATGCGTTTAAGAAGTGGAAAAATTACTGCTTCTGACGTAACGCGACAAAGAAACATGAGTGGCAGCACGAATAACAGTGCCACGATACCAAATGTTGCTAATGCGAATGCGTCCTCAAGCAATACTAATGCTTCGACCACCAGTACGAACGCAGAGGTAGTTAACATCCCACGGATGAATAATACTATCATTGGGACGGGTACTGGGATGACAATGGCCAACACGCAAGGATAGGCTATTCCAACCGCTGTAGTACATGAACACCCGGTGGTTCAAAGTGCTCCAGAAGTTCAAGCATCGCCTGCAAGCGCAAGGAATTCAAGTGTTAGGCCAATATCGCAGGCAACATTACCTCTGTTTGGAATGTCGTATGGTTATTTGAATAGCTCGACAGTTCCCGCTATTGGGTCGACCATGTTCAACCAATATGTTAACCAGCCTTTCTTGCCCTTTGGGAATTCTTTCAATACTCAGGGAATGGTCGGCATGACTACTACCACAACCAATCGACAAGGGTCTGGTGTAGGGGAGATGTCGAGGCAAATGCCTCAGAATAATGGGGGTCTGACCCAAAATTCATTGGCGAGCGTTCGGCAGCAGGTGGATGACAGTAACCATGAGATGGTGAATATGTCCACTCAGCAAATGGGTACAGTTATTACGCCTCTTATGCAAACTACTAACCAAGCATGTAATGCATTGGCTGTACAAATGGAAAGGCTGAATCAAGCGTTGGGTTTGGCAACACCAGTGAATGACAATGTTCAGCAAGGCTTATGAATCAGGCCTCAAGGTCAATAATTGGGGGGCATCCCACAAGATGTGAATAACCCCAATGTGATGCAGAATGAAGTCATTCGACCAAACCAAAATCTTGGTCAAAATGTGAACAACTTGGCTTATGGCCATGTTCAAGTTTTGCAAAGGAATCAAGATCAAGGGCCACCAATGCATCAAGGTTAGACATTTAATTTGGTGTGCCTTGGTTTGGGTCATTTGGTACATGAGAAATCAAGTGATATTTCAAGGAAAGGTGGCTTCTTGTGTTGATATCATTGCTCAAATTAAAATGATATCATGGGGATGGTTTAGTAATAGAGAAGGCAGAAATTTGAGGTTGTCATATTTAGATTGGCTCTCATGCCCGGTAGGTTATTTGCAAGCACTGTGATTGAAATGAATGTTAATGGATTTGTGTGTCTGTTAGTTTGGTGGTTGTTTCTGTCACTACATGTGGTTGGTTGTTGTACTATTTTTCCTCTCTTAGTCTTTTTCCACTGGGTTTTGGCATTGAGAGGTTTTAATGAGGCACCTCCTTTCTCGTGAATTTGTACTTATGGGTTCAGAGTACCCCTTGTACTCCCGTTTCTAATAAATTTTTGCTTATAAAAAAAAAGGCATACGACATTTTCCCTAATTCATAGGGCTTATCGAACAAAAAATAGAATAAAATTGACACAAATTTTGAGGTATCACCAACACATTACATAACCGCCTAAAGACAGCATACAAGACTCTAAAAAAAAGTTAGAACATAAGAACACATGAAACCAGATTCGGGATGACCACCACATAAGACACCGCTCATTGAACATCCACAGTTTTTTAACTCAATTAATTATTAATTAATATTTTAAGTAAATAATATTAATATGTACATAAACTTACATATAAGCACACAAATACTATCGAAAATCGTAACATACCTGTATATATAGAGATAACTGGTGAATAAGAACTTCAGCATACTGTTCAAGGCTATAAATGCGACTTGTGGAGTATAATAGGGGAAGTAAATAATTATTAATGTAATCATTGCTGCCTATATTCACATACTACAAGCACTTATTCAGATATTGTTGAGCTTGTTCCAAACCTCCAAGTTTTTTTAGCAATTTCGGAAACTATGGCTCTGTGATTTGTTAACTGTAATCTCACATCGACATTAGCACCCTACATTTGGGAACCCTAATTTAGCTACTAGTAATTGAAATACCCATCGGTAACTAACTTTAACCAACTAATGTTGAGATGTCATCTAACCAACTAATGCTAATTTGTCATTCTCCTTATTCTCGAATCCGAATCTGCTGCAGTAATAAATCTTGCAGTGTAATTACACACTGTTTTTGTCATCGACCGTTAGATCTTTATTGGATGGCTCAGATGATAACTTCACCAAAATACTATCTTGTGTTATGAGCCATCCGATTAAATCAAACGGTTGAGATCTAAAACTGTGTGACGCAGTTACTGTAGCAAATCTGCTTCCCTTATTCTCCAACAGATGTCTCGAGTGAATTTATTATTTGTGTATGTAAAGATCTAAGTGAAATTACAAATTGTATAACATTTTAAAGAAAAATTACAATCAATTGTCTGTTGTAAGAAGCACTTCAAGTTTTTTTGTGATGGTAACTTTTAATGTTCTCAAATTGGTTTAAAAAAATCTTGAATTAATTCATAAAACTAATTCTTAAACATGCAAAACCAATTCTTATAAATGGGGTATGAAATTGGTAAAAATCAGTTCTCAAATTGATTAATTCTGAAAGAAAAGCAATAAACCAGTTCTCAAAATTAGTCATAAACATATTGTGGAGTTTAGAGTGCCTTAAAATCAGTTTGGAGGATCATGGAATAGCTTGAAAGTGTTTCTTGAACACTGGGAATCGATTCCCTAGCTATATGAATCGATTCAAGCATATTTGGGACTCTGTGAATCGAAGTACGCCTCTGTGAATCGCATGGGAAGCCTACAGGAATCGATTCATTTCATTAATTCGTACAGGGGAGGCTTTTTTAACTAGGTGAATCGATTCACCTATGCCTGTGAATCGATTCACAGTCGGGTTTTTTATAAACCAGATGCTGCAGTATTGTGGGTACGACGTGCAGTCTTTCTAGGGTTGTGTGTAGCCGTTCTTGAGCGTCTTTGTGAGGTTTTAGGGGCTGGAAACACATTGAAACACCTTGGGATCTTAGAGAATCATAGAGGGAGGATTGAAGGCTTTCTCTATTGTTGTTCTTGAGAGGTTTTCATAGAGGAAAAGAGAGAGGGATTGGGAACTCTTGGGTTTGTTCTTCTTGGACATATGGAAGGGGTTCAAAGCAATTGTAATCTCTTGTAAAGACTCTTTGATAGTGAAACGGAGGGCTGCTCTCTCCCACAGACGTAGGTCATCTTTTTGGGGCCGAACTGCGTAACCAAATAGCGGTGTTATTCTTCCTACTCTCTACTCTTTGTTTGATTGACTTTATTGCATTGTTTTGGTTGCTATTAAATTTAGTATTGGTTGCCTTTGATATTTGTTCCATTTATTCTTGTTAGTAACTCAACAAGTGGCGCCATCTGTGGGAAGGAACAAATAATTCAATTGTGCACCATGGGTACTAAATAGGACATCGAGAAGTTTTCCGGTAATAACGACTTCGGTCTATGGAAGGTGAAGATGGAAGTAATCCTTATTCAACAGAAGTGCTTTGAAGCCTTGAAAGGTGAGGCAAGAATGTCGGCCACCCTGTCTCAAACGGAGAAGAAGGAGATGATAGATAAGGCAAGAAGTGCCATTATCCTGTGCCTTGGCGATAAGGCATTGAGGGAAGTTGCAAGAGAGAAGACCGCGGCGGAGATGTGGGCAAAGTTAGAATCGTTGTACATGACCAAGTCATTGGCCCACAGGTTATGTCTGAAACAACATCTCTACTCATTTAAGATGGTAGAGACCAAACCTATTGTGGAGCAACTAGCAGAATTCAACAAAATTATTGATGACCTGTAGAACATTGATGTGAAGCTCAATGACGAGGATAAGGCTCTGCTCTTATTGAATTCACTGCCTAGATCCTTTGAACACTTTAAGGATGCTTTGGAGGAGGTCCAACAATCCATTAGGACCAAAGAGCTAACCAACCTCCAAGACTTGAAAGTTGATGATAGTGGTGAAGGCTTAAGTGTGTCAAGAGGAAAAAGTAAGAGTAGAGGAAACAACAACAAAGGGAAAAATTCTAGGTCGAAATCCAAGTCAAAGGGGAACAATAAGAAGTATAAGTGCTTCAAATGTCACAAGACCGGTCAATTTAAGAAGGATTATCCTGAGAAAGGGGGCAGGGGTGATTCTGTGGAGGTTGCAATTGCTATGGAGGATGGTTATGAGAGTGCGGGGGCTCTAGTGGTGTCGAGTTTGGAATCTGAAAAGAACTAGGTCATGAACTCGGGATGTTCTTATCACATGTGTCCTAAGAAGGAATACTTTGAGACTTTGAAGCTTAAAGAAGGTGGAGTCGTTCGTCTGGGTGACAACCGAGCTTGTAAGGTGCAAGGTATGGGTTCGATTCGTCTCAAGATGTTTGACAACCGTGAATTCCTTTTACAAGATGTGAGGTATGTTCCTGAACTAAAACGAAATCTTTTATCTATAAGCATGTTTGATGGATTAGGCTATAGTACTAGAATTGAGCATGGCATGATTAAGATTTCGAATGGTGCATTAGTAATGGCTAAAGGGTCTAAAATGTGTGGGTTATACATATTAGATGGTTCTACTGTTATAGGGCATCCATCATTAGCCAGTCAAGCTCCGCATGATAAAACTAAACTTTGGCATTTAAGGTTAGGGCATGTTAGTGAAAAGAGTTTAGTTGAACTAGCTAAACAAGGTTTACTAGGTAATGATAAATTGGATAAGCTAGAATTTTGTGATAATTGCATACTAGGCAAACAACATAGGGTTAAGTTTGGAAGTGGCATGCATCATTCTAGCAAGCCCTTTGAGTATATCCACTTGGACCTTTGGGGTCCCTCAAGAGTGACAACTCATGGAGGGGGTTCCTATTTTCTCACCATGATTGATGATTTCTCTAGGAGAGTATGGGTTCACATTTTGAAAAATTCAAAGAATGGCATACTCTCCTAGGAAATCAAATAGGAACTAAACTGAAAGTTTTAAGGACTGACAATGGCCTGGAGTTTGGTTTAGAGCAGTTTAATGAGTTTTGCAGGAAACAGGGAGTTAAGAGACATAGGACCGTGGCAGGAACACCGCAACAAAATGGTCTAGCAGAACGCATGAAAAGGACTATTTTGGAGCGGGTCAGATGTATGCTTTTGGGAGCTGGGCTACCTAAAAGTTTCTGGGGTGAAGCTGTGAGTACAACAGCTTACTTGATCAATAGATGCCCATCAACGGCATTAGACTTCAAGATACCTATGGAAGTTTGGAGTGGAAAACCAGCAGAATATTCTAAGTTGAAGGTTTTCGGGGCTTTGGCGTTTGCTCATGTCAGACAAGACAAACTTGAAGCCAGGGCTGTGAAATGTGTCTTCATTGGTTTTCCGAAAAGTGTGAAGGGGTACAAGCTATGGAAAATGGAGCTTAGGGGATCAAAATTCATAATAAGCAGGGATGTGACCTTTGATGAGACTCGTATGGGGATGAAGTGCAAAGACCTGGAGACTTGCAACTCAGAAACAGAGGTAGAGAAGACTCAGTTTGAGGTGGAGCCTTCCACTAGTGAGACCGGGAATGATGAAGAGGAGAATAGTTCCCCAACATCAGGTTCTAGAGGAAGACAACCAACAGTGGATCCTGGCTATCAGTTGGCTAGAGATAGGGAAAGGAGGGAAACTGTGGCACCAAAGAGATATGGCTATGCAGATTTAATTTGTTATGCTCTAAATGCAGCTAAAGATATGCAAGACTCAGAACCGAAGACATTCAGGGAAGCAGTTGAGAGCAAAGAGGGTCAGAAGTGGTTAGAGGCAGTGAATGAGGAAATGAATTCATTGAAGAAGAACCAGACCTGGAAACTTGTGAAACAACCTAAGAAGCAAAGGGGGGTTGGATGCAAGTGGATCTTCAAGAAGAATGAAGGCATTCCAGGAATTGAAGAACCAAGATATAAAGCAAGACTTGTGGCCAAGGGTTTTACACAGGTTGAGGGAATTGATTACAACGAGATTTTCTTACCCGTGGTGAAACATTGTTCCATAAGGGTTCTTATGGCAATCGTGAACCAATACGATCTTGAGTTGGAACAAATGGATGTGAAGACCGCATTCTTACATGGAGACCTAGAAGAGACAATCTACATGCAACAACCAGAAGGTTTTGTAGAGGACAAGTCTAAGGTATGTCTTTTGAAGAAATCCTTGTATGGTGATAAATCTTCATCATATGTGAATTTAGAGTGCTTAATTGAATTAAATACATGAGGAATTGAGAGAGTTAAATGTATATTGAGCTTAAACTTTGAAATTCTTTGCACTTGGTTGATTAATTGCATATTTTAACTTTTACATTATTCTCATGTATGTTGCACTTGAATTGCTAGGAATGGAAACAAAATCAAAAGAAGTTACTCTCAAGAACTCAATTAAAGGCAAAGAAGATGATTCGTGAGAGCTTAAGATTCGAAGGCATCCGAATACGTGAAGAAAGCCAAGTTTTGGAGTAATGCGCGTGATGCGCTTCTGCAGGCAAAGGGATGCACGTGACGCGCATTTATGGAGTTTTGGTTCTGTCTTCAAATGTGCATGACGCGCATTGATCATCAAATATTTACGCGTGACACGCATCAATGCAGTCTGCAAACCGACTCAGTGCGCGTAGCGTGCAACTGTGATGCGCATGATGCGCACTGTGCTGCAGAATCCATTTAACCAGATATTTGTTCACTTTTTGAGGGATCTTGGACCTTTTCTAAACCCAAAAAAAACACTGAGGAAAAAGACTAGGAGTGCTAGGGTTCCATTGTTCTTCATCTTCAAAGAGGATTCAATCTTGAGAACAAAGTTTGGATCATCAATGGAGTTTTCTTCTTCCATATGTTTGTTTTTCTTTTTCACTACTATGAGTAGCTGAATTTCTTAGATTAGGATGAGATGAATCATGTTCAAACTCTTATGTAGTTAGTTCTCTTATATTAATACAAGTATATGTTATGTAATTTGAGTTTCTAATCTCTACACTTCATGCTTTTCAATATTTGATCACTATTGCATTGATTTTGGGTTTTTCATCTTGATTGGAAAATAGGATGAATGAACTTGAACTGAGATTAGTAACCATATTCATGAAGATTATAGGAATATAACTTGTGGTTATGTGTTATAATGAATCACTGTTCTTATTGCTTAGTCTAATCATTAATCACCTAAAGGATTAGGGATTGTGGTTAGAATAAAGGGTTTATGAGGCAAAGGATTGTCCTTAAGCTAATTCAGTTGATTCGAACTTCAATTTATATGAAATTACTTAAGTTAATGATGAACTAGTTACATAAGAGTAAGTACAAGAGGATTCAAATCCTAGTCATTTTCTACCAATTAATAGTTCAATTCCATCTTTAATTTAACTTGTTCAAAGTTACAATTACAATCAAAATATCCAAATCATTCTCGTTCAAAGTAATTACACACTTGTTGTTGTTGATAACCGTCATAATCCTTGTGGAGACGATACTCTACTCATTATTATATTACTGGTTGCGATTGGTGCACTTGCCTTAAAAAGTAGTGTATTAAAATACGCTAACAAGTTTTTAGCGCCGTTGCCGGAGATTGTTGATTTGATTGTCAACAAGGCCAAGGAGTTACTAATTTAAACAATTTTACTGTTTTTATTTCTAGTTAGTTAGTTTTCGTGGATATACTTTATCTTGTTTCAAAATTTAGCTGTTGTGTGCTTAATCATCTTTCTAGTTGTTATGTATGCGAGAAAAACAGACATCTGAATTGGTGTTTGATCCGGAGATAGAAAAGACTGCAAAAGCAAATAGGAAGAAGGCTAAGAAGGCAAGGCAGCAGAAAAAACATCAACAATCTCAAGCTTCTACTTCTACTCATACTCGGGTAGAGGAAGAAATGGCAGAACCGCCACCTAGGCGTACTCTTGGTGATTTTGGGCGCAGAAACAACAGGGAGAGATTGGTTATTGGATATCAACCAGTGGAGGCCAATGCATTCGAGATCCGGACTTCTCTTCTGAGTGCCCTCAAACAAAATAAGTTTTTTGAAGCTGAGAATGAAGACCCCAACCAGCACTTGGTGAATTTCTTTGAAATATGTGGTACTTTGAAGCTGGAAGGTGTTACAGAAGAAGCAAAGAAACTGAGATTATTCCCTTTTACTTTAAGGGATAGGGCAAAGGACTGGCTAAGTTTATTACCTCAGGGAAGTATTACTACCTGGAATGACTTAGAAGATAAATTCATGAATCAGTTTTTCCCCACTGCCAAGTTTGTCAAGAGGAGAGCTGAAGTGAGTAGCTTTGAACAAAAAGATGGTGAAACCCTCTATGATGCTTGGGAAAGATTCAAGGTGCTGTTAAAGAGATGTCCTGGTCATGGTTATGATGACTTGTGCCAAATGCAAATGTTTTGTCATAGGTTGAGGCCTAACACAAGAATGATGCTTGATGCTTCTGCGGGAGGCTCAATGAATTCGAAAACGGCTGAAGAAGCAAGAGAACTAGTTGAGGCAATGGTCTCAAATGATTATCTTGTTCACCATGATAGAGGAGCACAAAGCAAAAAGGGCATGTTTGAGCTAGAGACAAGTGATGTTATTTTGGCTTAAAACAAATTAGTATCACAACAACTTGAAGCCCTTACCAAAGAACTCAAAGATTTAAGAGCAGGATCTTCTTCAACCGCACAAGCTAAAGCGGTAACTGATAGTAAGAGATGTGATTTCTGTGGTGGAGGGCATGAAAATGGGCAATGTGAAGCCCAAGGTGAGCTTAGTGAGGAAGCTAAATACATGGCAAATTTCCAAAGGCAAGGAGGGAATCCATATTCCAACACCTATAATCCAGGGTGGAAGAATCATCCCAACTTTTCTTGGAAGCAAAATGATGCTCCTCAATCAAGCAAGCCTGCGCAACCAGTGGCATCAAAAGATAAGCAATCCGACTTAGAAAATGCTCTCACTCAGTTTATGAAGATGACTCAAACAAACCTCCAAAGTCATGAAGCTCATCAGATTGGACAACTTTCCAAGCAACTTGCGGAGCAATCCAAGGGTAAATTTTCTGCAAACACTATAGAAAATCCAAAAAATGAGTCTTGTAATGCTATTACTCTGAGAAGTGGAAAGGTGGTAACACCATCTATGGTGGAACCGTTAGTCCATGAATGTGATGATGCAAATGACAAGGTGATGTTGGATAAGGAGTTGAAGAAAAAAATGAGGTGATTGATGTTGAAGAAGTTGAAAAGGAGAGTGAGGAAAAGAAAATTGATGATAAAAAGAGTTCGAGATTGGTGGATGAAGGTTCCATTCTCAGAAGAACAAAAGCTGAAATTTTGAAGGATGGGAACAAGCCTCAGATTCTTCCTCCATATGTGAGGCTTCCTTATCCTCAAAGGGAGAACAAGAAAAAAGAAAAGGAGGAGCAATATTCAAGATTTCTTGACATTTTTAAGAGGTTGCAAATTAATATACCTTTCGCTGAGGCTCTTGAGCAAATGCCTACATATGCCAAGTTTATGAAGGAAACTCTCACGAAGAAGAAAAAATTGAGAGATGAAACAATCACCTTGACTGAGGAATGCAGTGCAATAATTCAACAAAAACTTCCTCCAAAGCTCAAAGATCCCGGTAGTTTCACAATTCCCTGCACTATAGGGAATATAACTATTGGGAAGGCATTATGTGACTTAGGAGCAAGTATTAACCTCATGCCACTTTCTATGTTGAAGAAGTTGGGGACGGATGATGTGAAGCCTACCAGGATGTCGCTTCAATTAGCAGACCGTTCAATTAAATATCCTTATAGTATTATGGAGGATGTCTTGGTGAAGGTGGATAAGTTCATTTTTCCAGCTGACTTTGTTATTATGGACATGGAGGAAGACGCAGAAGTTCCTCTTCTATTGGGAAGACCCTTTCTTGCAACAGGTAGAGCTCTTGTGGATGTGCAACAAGGCTAACTAATGCTTAGAGTACATGATGAGAAGGTGACCTTCAATTTGTTTGAAGCAATGCTATATCCAACTGATAGAGATACTTGTAGCCGTGTAGACACTGTCAATTACTTGGTGGAGGAAACATTTTCTCAGCAGTATCCCTCAACTTCTCTTGAGAAAGTACTAGTACAAGCTGTTGAAAATCTTTGTGAGGAGGATGAAGATGAAATATCAGAATGTGTGAGACAGTTGGCAGCGCTAAGTACAGAACAAGCTGTGAATTTGAAAAGAGAACAATTGAAGAAAGAGGAGGGTCAGCTAGAGAAACAGAAAATTGAATTGAAATCACTTCCCTCCCACTTGAAGTACAGATTCCTTGATGATGATGAAGAAAGTCCGGTTATTGTGAGCAATTCATTGTCAAACATGGAGGAAGAAAAATTGATGAGAGTGTTGAGGGAGTACAAGACAGCAATAGGTTGGTCTATTTCCGACTTAAAAGGTATTAGCCCGGCATTCTGCATGCATAAAATTCTGTTGGAGAAAGAGTATAAACCGGTGGTGCAACCTCAACGGAGATTAAATCCTACAATGAAAGATGTGGTCAGAAAAGAAGTCCTGAAGCTTCTTGAAGCGGGTATGATTTATCTCATTTCCGATAGTGCATGGGTGAGTCCAGTGCAAGTTGTTCCCAAGAAACGAGGGATGACGGTGGTCAAAAAATGAAAAGAATGAGTTCATTCCTACAAGAACAGTAACCGGATGGAGAATGTGCATAGACTACTGGAAACTCAATAATGCCACAAGGAAAGACCATTTTCCATTTCCTTTCATGGATCAGATGTTAGAAAGGTTAGCAGGCCAAGCTTTTTATTGTTTTCTTGATGGCTATTCCGGGTATAATCAAATTGCAGTTAATCCGGAGGACCAAGAAAAGACAGCTTTTACTTGTCCTTTTGGAGTGTTCGCCTACCGACGGATGTCATTTGGATTATGCAATGCTCCTGCAACTTTTCAGAGGTGCATGCTCTCCATATTTTCTGACATGATTGAAAGCTCAATTGAAGTGTTCATGGATGATTTCTCTGTTTTTGGCTCATGATATGATCTGTGCCTATCCAATCTAGCTTCTGTTCTTAAGAGGTGCGTGAACACCAATTTAGTATTAAATTGGGAGAAATGCCACTTCATGGTTAAAGAAGGGATTGTTTTGGGACATAAAGTTTCAGCAAAAGGAATTGAAGTGGACCAAGCAAAGATTGAGGTAATTGAGAAGTTACCACCTCCTGTGAATGTCAAAGGAGTGAGGAGTTTCTTGGGTCATGCGGGTTTTTATCGAAGATTTATTAAGGACTTCTCAAAGATTGCAAAGCCAATGTGCAATCTTCTTGTTAAAGACTCTGATTTCAAGTTTGATCAAGATTGTTTGAGTGCTTTTAATGTACAGAAAGAAAAGCTGGTTTTCTCTCCTATTATAGTGGCTCCCGACTGGAGTTTACCATTTGAACTCATGTGCGATGCCAGTGATTATGCAGTCGGGGCTGTTTTGGGACAAAGAACAAAAAAATTCTTTCATGCCATCTATTATGCTAGCAAGGTCTTGAATGAAAATCAGGTGAATTATGCCACCACTAAAAAAGAATTGCTAGCTATAGAATTTGCTTTGAGAAATTTCGATCTTACTTGATTGGATCGAAAGTCATTGTCTATACTGATCATTCTGCCATCAAATACCTGCTCACTAAAGTTGATTCTAAGCCTCGTCTGCTCAGATGGATATTGTTGCTGCAGGAGTTTGATTTAGAAATAAAAGACAAGAAAGGGAGTGAGAATGTGGTGGCTGACCACTTATCAAGGCTGGAGAATTCTGAAAGTAACAGTCAAGGAGAAAGAGATTAACGAAGAATTTCCTGATGAACAATTGTTGATGGTATCTGAGAGGCCATGGTTTGCTGATATGGCTAACTTTAAGGCAACAAGTGTGATACCAGAGGATTATACTTGGCAGCAGAAGAAGAAATTCTTCAAAGATGCAAATTTCTACATTTGGGATGATCCATTTTTGTTTAAACTGGGCCCTGATGGGTTATTGAGAAGGTGTGTCATATCCGAGGAGGCACAAAGTATCATGAAACACTGTCATGATTCACCGTATGGAGGTCATTATGGTGGAGAAAGGACTGCAGCTAAGGTGTTACAAAGTGGGTTCTTTTGGCCAACGCTCTTCAAAGATTGTCATGAATATGTCAAACGTTGTGACAAGTGCCAGCGCACAGGAAGCATTTCCAGAAAGAATGAGATGCCCCTCAATAGTATTTTGGAAATTGAACCATTTGATTGTTGGGGTATTGATTTCATGAGCCCTTTCCCATCATCTTATATCAATCTATACATTTTGGTGTGTGTTGACTATGTCACAAAATGGGTTGAGGCATGTGCAGCTGTAGCCAATGATACCCAAACAGTGGTCAATTTTTCGAAAAAGAACATATTTTCCAGATTTGGAGTGCCTAGAGTGCTCATAAGTGATGGAGGCACGCATTTTTGCAACAAGTACTTGGAGACATTGGTGAACAAGTATGATGTAAAACACAAGGTTGCCACTCCCTATCACCCACAAACTAGTGGGCAAGCTGAAGTTTCCAATAGGGAGATAAAGAAGATTTTGGAGAAAACAGTTGGTGCTTCAAGGAAGGATTGGTCAAAGAAGCTAGACGATGCTTTGTGGGCCTACCGGACCGCATTCAAAACACCATTGGGGTTCTCTCCTTATCAGCTAGTTTATGGGAAGTCATGCCACTTACCATTGGAGTTGGAACACAAGGCATTTTGGGCCATAAAATTTCTGAATTTTGATTCCAATTTTGCTGGACAAAAGCGGTTGCTGAAATTGAATGAGCTGGAAGAAATGAGGTTGATGGCTTATGAGAATGCAACCATTTACAAACAAAGAACCAAGGCTTATCATGACAAGCAACTGGTGAGAAGAGACTTCCAGCCAGGCCAACAAGTTCTACTCTTCAATTCATGAAGTTTTTCCACACGGAGCAGTGGGATTAGAAGACCCCGGCTCCACAAGAACTTTCAAGGTTAATGGGCAAAGATTGAAGCCATTCTTTGGAGGAGAAGTCTCCAGGGCAAGAGTAGTCCTTGTTTTGCAGGATCCATGAAATGATCAAGCGTTAAGCTAGTGACGTTAAAAAAGCACCCTTTTTTGAGAGGCAACATGTTTGCCATGGCAAAATGTTTGCCCTAAAAAAATTAAAAAAAAAACTGCAGGTGATGCGCGTGACGCGCAAGGTTAGCGCATGACGCGCATTTGTCAATTTTGCTTCTGTTTCTAATGCGCGTGACACACATTTACACTGCATAATCTGCGCGCGACGCGCATAAGACCTGATGCGTGACCCAGAAACAGGGCAACGGATGTGCATGACGCGCAACCATAGCGCATGACGCGCATTTCTTATTTTTGCTTCGTTTTCTAATGCGCGTGACGCGTATTTACACAGTATATGTTGCGTGTGACGCGCAACATGGGTTACTAAAGGGAGGTGGTCGCAGCTCCTTCATTTCATTCACTCAAACCATTTCTTAAAAAAACCCTAACTCTCAAAACTTCAAACCACTCAATCTCAAATTGCTTAGAGGGATTAATCTTCACATTTTCTTCACCTCATACATCATTCATCCTCAAGTAAGTAACTTTATGACTTCATTTCTCTTATTTTTCCTTTTATTTCATCTCCATGAATGATGAAAGAAAGATTTCAAAAATATTAAGTTATTAGTTGATAAATTTGATGCTGTTGTTGTGAGTTGTTGATTTCTTATGCAATTGGACTTTGAGAACCTGAATTTTCTTATTTTGGGAAGTTATGCATGATTAAGCCATTGTTGGTGTGTTATATGCTTATGTTTGCACACAATGTGTTTGACAAAATGCTTATGAGAGTATAGGGAATAGAACATGATAATGAGCTACGCCATACTTCATATTTGTGCCATAGATTGTTTCAAATGACAAAATTTGGTTGTCCTAACTGAAATAATTGTGAAAATTATTAGTGATGACCAAAGGTTTGTCTAATTGCAACTTAGTGCATAATGATTCTTTTGTCAAAAACCATTGAGATTTTCAACTTTTGCAAGAGTTTTAATATGAAAATGGTGAATTGAGTTGATAATCTCTTTGTTGGAAAACCATGGTGGTGAAGTGATAATGCTCATCGAACTTTAAAATGTTTGTGTTGGTACTAACATTGGAAACAATTTTTGCACAAATCTTTGTTCTATGTGCAGGGAATTATGGCTCGCAACCCAGAAAAAAGAAAAAAGGCAACTGTTTCCTCTTCTTGCAGAAACTTTGATACACACTTGTTTCGATCTTTTGCATGCCACAACCGCTATGCCACAATACCTACAAAGAAAGAATTTGTGAGGGAGAAGGCATTTTAACTCAGTGACAATGATTTCATGGAGATTCAACACAACATCGTGTAGAGACATTGGGAAGCTTTCACCTCTTATCCCAAGACAACTAGCAAAAAGCTAGCAATGGAATTTTATGCTAATGCTTATCAGGCTGAAGATGACGACATCCCTGACGGCGATGCTAGATTTGTTAGTTATGTAAGGGGGAAGGCGATTCCATATGATCCCCATACGATCAACAAACTGTTTGATTTGCCTGATATTGAAAATTATGGCTATCAAGCCAAAGATGAGTTGGAAGAAGCAGATGAGGAGGCCATTCGACACTTATTAATCAGGCCGGGGCAAGATTGGGTGCGGAACCAAGATGGGACAGCTAGAAAAATAGAAGGTCGGAATTTGACTCCCATCGCAAAGGCATGGGGTGTATTTGTACTTAATACTTTCATTCCTTGCGCCAATGTTTCAGAGCTGAATACAGATAGGGCCATCCTGGTGTTTGCCATCATGAATCACTACAAGAAAACACAGGTATACCGACGGTCTATTACCGACGGTCAGAGGCCGTCGCCAAAAACTCGGGTTTTCCGACGGCTTAGCCTGTCGGTAAGTCCAATCCGGCATACGCTCAATGTTACCGACGACCTGACCCGTCGGAAAACTCGAGCCGTCGTATTCTGGATATTACCGACTGGTTAAGCCGTCGGAAAACTGCCTTTTTAGCGACGGAATAAAGCCGTCGGTTAATGTCCGTCGGTAAACCGTGACTTTTGGAAAATTCCCGCTTGTTTTTGAATACCGACGGCCGTTGCCCGTCGGTAATGTGGAGTTTTTCCGACGGGTTAGCCCGTCGCTAAGCCCGTGTCATTTACCGACGGGTAAACCGTCGGTAAGTTTAAAATTACCGTCGGTAAGCTCTTTTCCAGCCCTTTTTCTTCATTCCCTCTCCTGATGTATGAACAGAACCGTCGTTCACAGATTTCCATTGCTTTCCATTGAACCCTAAGACCTTCCCCATCGAATCCATGTTCATCTTTCCATGCTCCATCGTTCCTGAAGCTCCATCGTTCTCAGATTTCCCCCCATCATCTGTCATAGCGCCGTGAAAGGGAACCACCGCTTCAACCAATCGCCTCATTTGATAATCGTGCCTCTCTCCCAATCGTGCGTCGAAGCAGCCATCGTCCACTGCAACTCTAAACGGCTTGCCTCCTCCGTGCTTCCCCGTCTCACACACAACCATATATTTTCTCACTTTAACCGTATTTTCTCACTTTAACTGTAAATTTTTTTAATCAAGTTTCCTTCTTTTCATATTTTTTGTAGGTTTGAAGGAGGTGAAGAAAGAGACTGGCTTATGGCTCACCAATCAGAAGGCTAAAAACCTGAAAGTGATTATCTGAGGTCTTTTTTTGCCTTTTATGATCCATTTAATATTTCTGCTTATCCTCTCGACGTGATTTGTGTTAGGTTAAAGTATACATTAAAAAAAAATTGCATATGAATAGACTGAGATATTTATACTGAGATGTGCCTACTACTCATTTTGTGTTTACTTTCTTCAAATCATTTGATTAATTTAGGAATTAATTTTTTCTTGAAGAAGCTTTCTTTAGGATTTGGGCATTGACTTTAATAACCATGGTCATCTGACCATGTTGTTTTGCTGCTAAACAAGATTTTACTGACCTTGATATCATGCAAGGTGTTGTGCTTTCTGTACGGCTTTGTATATTGTCCACATTTTGTTAATAGAGTTTGAATTGTTCATGGTTTTAAAGTGTTTGTGGTTTCTTATGTCAATATTGCTCCTTTGATAGCACAGCTATGAGCACTCAGGTCTTTAAGTTGTTTGTGTTATGTTGTGTCAATATTGCGTTTTGCTTATCAAACCAACCAGTTCCTGGAGATTGTGGATATTATCTGCATGCCTATACATTGGTTCTCTCCTATCCAATAATTAATGAGGTATCTGCCTACATTGATCATGATTTAAGTCGGGTATCGATCTTGTTATCCTAAAGTTAATTGATGCAATTATTTCAGATCTCCTTTTACTTTGTGAAAACAAGGATCTTTGCTTTTGTTATGCAAATTAGCCTCCTTGGAAGAGCCTTTTAATTGGTATGCTGGACTTTGTTTTGACTGTTGTTTTATTGTTGTTTACAGGGAGTAAAGCTTTTGGGAAGTCTAGGTGGCACGTTTTCTAAAACTTGGAAACCAAAGAAGACAGGCACAATAATCGGCCCTGTAATATTTGGAGGTTAGTATTTAATTTCTCTCTATATCCAATAATTAATGAGGTACTCAAAGGTATTGGTAGTGTTATTATAAATCAAAGATCGTATACTATGTCATCCAAAAATGGAATTAAGTTATCCTAGAATTAGTTTTCCAGTTCATATCATTTGAAAAATGAATGCATACGTCATTCGGTTTCATGGTGTTCATTATACCAATTTGGTGGTTAATTTCAGTTTCCAAATTAAATAGTTTCATGTGTACTTGCAATTTATCGAAGTGATTGCATTTCTTCTATCCTTTAAACACGAGAAGATGCTAGAGAAATCACAAGACTGCGGCAAATGTGCAGACAACATAAAAAATGATTTTATTCTAAAAAAAGCCGTAACAAACGCCCTTATGTTTGTTACCCTTCTTATCAATCGATAGCCATTTAGATTCCAATTTATTGAAAGACTTGTGGACATGGACCTACAACATAAATAAAGTAACAAAATGAAAAGGGAAAGGATAATAGAAAATAATCTATTTGATTTTGCACATGTAAACGAAAAAAATTTGATGTGATAATAGAAATGCTAGGTGCTGAAATCTGAAGCCATGAATGTAGACTTTTGGAATTTGAATGAGCCATATATGTGATATTGGTAAGCTGCAGGTACTGCAAGTTTTAGGTTTGCATAATCCTTGAGTAATGTATTAAATACGTTAGTAATGAGTTGAGAAAGTGCCATTTTAGTTGGATAAAATTCTGGGTTGATTTTGTGGCTTAAAAGTGATAAGAACTATGTGAAAAATGTAAATATAACACTTATAATTTTTGGTTGTATTACATTTCTTTTTGCAGAATTTTAGAGCTTTTCAAGTGTGGAAAAGTAGCTTAAAATGTTGAGTTTAGTGATAGAGAAAGATATTTCAAGTTTTGTTAAATTTGGTGAAGGTTCTGATCTGCTAAAGTCATCTAAAATAATCTATTTGGTGTTAGAGAAACTTATGTTCAATTTTTTTTAAAGGAAGAAGCTTAAGTTTATAGATAAAATGATTCCCTAAAGTTAGAATATCCATATGGATTGTTACGAGAAAGTTGATGTAATTTGTTGGTGTTCTTGATGATTCTATGGCTTGTGATTTGAAAATCTGATTTGGTGACTGATATATCTGCATAATTAGGTTCATATATGATTTGAAAATGTTTTAGATGAAGGAAATGGTAAGTTATAGGCTGCATCAAGACTTGAGGAAAGTAGGCAAAAGCAAGAGAGTTGAGTTGAACCAAAATAGTGGTTGATTGCCTATGTGCATTCTGGTTAAATTTTTTTTATTGGAATTCTGTTAGTTCCATTTTCATCTGCATCATTTGAGTTTAATTGGGATTAGAGAAAAGTATTTGAGGGTCAAAAGGTCTTATAAACAATTATCTATAATAATGCAAACAATTTAGGACTCCAAGATTTTGGATAGGTAAATGATTTGTGCTTCAAAAACATATTAAGTATTTGCTCCACTTCAATAAGTTTTCTCTGATCTTGTTAGGAAAAAAAGTTAGGATTTCCAAATGTTGGCCAAATATGCTTCGAAACCCCATACAAAACTTAGATATGAAGTTTACTGAAAGTTTAATGTAAATTGACCCCTGAAGCTATGAATATTTTGTTAGTAGCATCAAGTGTGAACAATGAATTTCTATGATGTTTAAAAGAAAATTAGTGTAAGATTTCATATTTAAACTGCATTATCTCCATTGGATATGCCTCAAAGGAAGTGTTGGACCACTACTTACAGTTCCTGAATTTAAGTTGCACCTCTAAACTTGAAAATGTCAACCCTCTAAATCTGATGTAAATAAATATTTGACATCACTTGAAATAGAAACGTACTATATAGTTCCCTGTTAAGAAATAAAAGTAGAATCTAATGATGATTTGGGCTTGTAAAGATAAATATCTATATCCATAATAGGTATGGCAATTTGTTACCCATTTTGCATGTGGCTTGATTATCTCCTTTTGTTTGGATCTTTGCTGCATGCTTGACCCCTATTATGATTAATTGCTTATCTTAATTGGAATTGCTTCATTTCCTTGATCTGAATCAAAATGAAATTGATTAGTTACTGATTCCATCTGACATTTTCTTATATATGTTTTAACTGCTAATTTAATTTAATTTAATTTAATTTATGCATTTGATTGATAAATTATTGTTGTTTTGACATAAGATATGGGGTTTGTATGATAAGAAAGAGAACATGAAGTTTCATGTACATGGATCTTGTGATTGGAATTAATTTCTTTGCTTATGAACAAGGGTTTCGGATTCCTTTGGTGGTGACAAGGGTTTTACATTGCATTTTCTTTCTTTTTAGGTTTTTGGATTCTGCGTTTCGGATCTACCGGTTTTTAGGTATGTTGCATTCGAACTTGTTTGAATTCTATCCTTATTTACATTCTGGTGTGGTTTTGATATTCTTGTTTATATCTTATTAGTTTCGCTAACACAAAAGCTCTGTTTCATAGGCCTCTGAGTTCGCCACCTCCACCGATTCGCCACTTGTACCACTAGGTATGCACTCTAACGAAATGTCGGGTAACTCATTGGGGGAAAAGGGTTATCTGTTGACCCCACACCGATATATTTATTTGTTTTCGCTCATAGTTCTCTCCAAAGAGGGATTTTGAAGTGTATTGTGTAATTGTGTAAATGATATGTCTTTGTGTAATTGTCATCAGATTACGCTTATCACTCATCAGTCACAATGCTTGTGAGTAAAGAGTGCAATTTTAATTTATAATTTAGAAATGGTCCATGAACTTCTCTGTAATAGATTTATACCTTAAACTTTTATAGTTTAGATTTCTTTTAATCCCAGCATCAGTATTATCAACATGTAAGTAAATCAACATGAGATAGCTTATCACGTAACATATTTAAAACAAAAAGATTTAAATAAAACATACACGACTCACATAGTTGGAAGAAATCCAATGAAATCCACATGCTGCCATTTTAAAATCTACAATGCCGTTTGCGATACCATTAGACTCTTTTCCCTGTCTTTCTTAGTATTCGATGCACTTAAAAACTATATATTTTTATTAAAAAAAATAAAATAATAATTTACTTAAAAACTAGATAAAATTTCTTCAATTTAAGAAGTTTACATTGGTGATGTTGCTTGGCTGCAATTTGCTTTGCACATCTCTCTGTACTTCTTTCCCTTGCCACTTCTGCTTGTCTAATTCTATCATCTTTAAATGACCTAGTATATTTTTCTAATTCCAGTGTTGTTAATTGAGGATCGCGAAAAATAGCGTAAAATTGGTAGGATAGCGTAAAATAGCGGGCAGATAGCGTAAGTTAAATAGCGGGTGAAATAAATAAAATTATAAAATTATATATTAAAAAGTGACGTATAATATTTAACGTTCAGCACAAAATCTGAAATGACATAATAAAATATTTATTTAATGAGCTATTTTTAGAAACTTAAGTGATTATTTATTCATAAATTACTTTAGAAGCTTATTAAAATAAAATGAAGAGATAATATTCAAATATATTTTTTATGTTGATATATTTGAATATTAATATCAGCATTTATTTTAAGTGATGTAAAATAAGTTTAAATAAACCCTGAATGAATAAGTAGCTCTTCCGTTTTAAGAAAATAAAATATATAAATTAAAATTGTAATATTGATTGAATTGTTAATAATTATTATTTATTGAAAAATAATTTTTTTTATTATATATGGCGGATGGCGTAGTGGCAACTAAATGATTAATAAAACTACACACACAATAAATGGACCATTGCTCAAAGAAACAAGACAGATTTGAATTGGAAAGGACAAATAATAATAGAATTAAAAAATAGATTTAAAATAAAAAATAATTAAAAAGAAGTATTTTTAAGAACAATAGAATAAAAAAACAGATTTTAAAAAAGAAAGAAGAGAATAACAAAACGAAATGAGATAGAGTTGAAAAATAACATAATTAAAAAACTAGACGGATTGAAAAAACAGAATTGTAAAAATAATTAACAGATGAGCAGAATTAAAAAAAGAGAAACAAGGGAAACAATCGTTAAAAAATATGATATAACAAAAATGAAAAAAGATCTGAAGAAGTGAAGAAGAGAAGAATTAAAAAAATTTCAATAAAAAAGAAATAAAAAATAACAACATTAAAAATTATCATATAAAAAATTAAATGAAAAAGGAAAATAAAATATTTTTTATTATATATATATATATATATATAAATAATAAAACTAATTCTACCCTTGTCACTTCTGCTTGTCTAATTGTTATGTTAATCATTGATCGAATGGATGTTTGATATTTGTTATTAGTATCGGAGAGAAGCCTTAGCTTCCCGTTTGAGGTTTAATATATTATTGAGTGCATATACTCTTTTAGGGTACCATGTGCTCATTGTATATTGAACCTTGAATTGTCCAAGTCGGACAGTTTGGGAAAAAACTTTTTCTTTACTCGTATAATAGTTGTTGCTTAATTCTCGTATCTTTATATTTGATGAAATTTCGGTTCGATTCATTTCCTTTTGTTCTCTGGGTGCATACTTGATTGCGGTGTTCATAACTGCGTTCATTTTGTGTACTCAGAGACCAATGGGAAATGAATCGAACCAAAATTTCATCAAATATAAAGATACGAGAATTAAGGAATGATTATTATACGAGTTCTAAAGTTTTTTCTCGAATGGGATAAGTCATACCATTTAAAGAAAGAGAGCGGTTGTAAGAACGTCGTCTTCTTGAAATTGTCATTTTTGACATGCAGAAGATGGAATATTTTCTTTTGAGTCGTAGTTGGATGTACGATAGGTTGTATCCGGGGAGAGGGGGTTTGAAACCAGATTTTTGCGCTGGGGTTGCGTACTTTGTCCAAGTCACAATGGCACATAAAGATTTCAAAACTAATGGAGGGATTAGATGTCCGTGCTTTAATTGCGATTGCAGAAGGATTAAGAGCCCAAGTGAGGTCACGCACCACCTGTATTCAGTTGGATTTAGGCTTAATTACTGGATTTGGACTAGACATGGTGAAAAGTTGCCTCACGTTGATTTAGGGGTTGGTGATAATTGCGAAGGTGCTTCAAGCAGTTACGCAGATTCGGGATGTGGTGAGCAGATTGAATTGATGCAAGATATGGTTTGTGATGCCTTGGGGGTGAACATGTTATTCGAGGAGCAACAATATGATGACACAGATGAACTTCCAAATGAGACAGCACAAAAATTTTATAATCCATTGTTAGAAACAAACAAGCCGTTGTTTGAAGGGTCTACAGACTCTAAGTTATCAATGTGTGTGAGGCTCTTAGCTCTTAAGTCCAACTGTGGTGCTACCGAAGTGTGCTTGGATCTCGTGAATCAAATGATGTTGGACTCGTCACCTATCAAAGATGGTTTGCCAAAAAGTTATTACGAGGCTAAAAGCTTAGTGTCCAAGTTGAAATTTGGAATCTAAAAGGATTGATTATTGTGTGAGAGGGTGTATGTTGTATTACGACAATGAGTTTGGTAAAACGATGGTGCGCTAGTTGAATGCAAATTTTGTGGTGAGTCTAGGTATATGTCACATACTAATAATCGGACGGGTAGACAAAAACTAGTTCCAGTGAAGGCAATGTTTTATTTGCCAATTATTCCAAGGTCAGCAGAGAATGTTTGCATCACCACGCATCGCAGACAAAATGACATGGCACTATGAGAATAGAAGCACTTGGTATGTTGCGCCACCCTTCGATGGTGAAGCTTGGAAGCACTTTGATCGTGTGCATCCTGATTTTGCAAATGCAGATCCACGTAATGTACGACTTGGCTTATGCTCGATGGTTTTACCCGTATGTTCAATCCACGGCGAAACCTTATTCTTGCCGCCGATTATCGTTACCCCATACAATCTTCCTCCCGAAATGTGCATGTCTAAGCCTTATATGTTCTTGACTTGTGTTATACCGGTCCGTGATAATCCGACAGATGGTATTGACATCTATTTAGAGCCTCTTATTGACGATCTCAAAAGGTTGTGGAATGGTGTTGTGACGCACGATATTGCACGAAGAGGAATTTTACAATGAGGGCGTGGCCCGATGTGGACCATTAATGACTTCCCTGCATATGGCATGTTGTCTAGTTGGGGTACTCATGGTAAAATGGCATGTCCGCATTGCATGGAGCATACAAAGGCCTTTACCTTGAAATTTGGGGGGAAGAGTTCTTGGTTTGACTCACATCGCAGGTTTTTACCCGATGATCATGCATTTAGACGGAATAAGAATGCTTTCAAGAAGGGGGAAGTTGAATTAGATGGCCCGCCCCCAAGGTTGACACCAGAACAGATCTGGGAAAGGGTTATAGAACTGCCCAAAATCACATATTTTGGCAAATTGGATCGATTTGAAGGATATGGACAATGGCATAATTGGACAAAAAGAAGTATTTTTTGGGATCTGCCATATTGGAGAGATAATTTATTGAGACACAACCTTGATGTTATGCACATTGAGAAGAACTTTTTGACAATGTTTTTCTCACGGATGAACGCCGAGGAAAAACAAAAGACAATGAGAAGGCCGGACTAGACTTACCACTTTATCAGAGGCGAAAGGACTTGCATTTGACGAATCGGTCGGATGGGAAGACCACGAAACCCAAAGCCTGTTACTCTTTTAATCACGAGGAAGCCAAGTCGATGCTGTCGGTGGATAAAAGAACTTGATGCCAGATGGTTATTCTTCTAATTTGGCAAGATGTGCCGATGTGAACAAAGGAACCATGATTGGGATGAAAAGCCATGATTGTCATGTATTCATTGAGTGTTTACTTCTATTGCATTTAGTTCCTTGCCGTCAAATGTTTTAAATCCACCGATCAACTCACCAATTCTTTAAAGATTTGTGTTCTGCGACATTGAGAGAGGATGATCTCATAAGGATGGAAATGAACATACCAGTCATTCTTTGTAAGTTGGAGAGAATATTTCCCCCCGCTTTCTTTGATTCTATGGAGCATCTAGCAGTGCATCTTGCACATGAAGCTAGGCTTGGTGGACCGGTTCAATACAGATGGATGTATCCATTCGAAAGGTACTATAATAAAGTATTCTCTAAAATAAATATTTATTTGAAGGGTTAAATGTATCAATTTTTATCATCAACGTTGTTATTTTGTAGATTTATGGGTGACTCAAAACGGTCCGTGAAAAATAAGGCCAGGGTTGAAGGATCTATTTGTGCAACTTACTTACACCGTGAGACAATCCATTTCTGTTCCCATTATTTTACGAACTTCATGTTGACACCAACAAATAGTAGGAACAAAGTAGAAATTGAAAGTGAAAGACACCCGCTTGCCTTATCAGTATTTTGCCTTTCCTAGTCATGGTGGAAAGGAGGTGGATAACTGGATAACGGGCGAAGTGTGGAAGTCAGCCCACGTTCACGTGTTAATCAACTGTGCAGAAGTATCACCGTATCTAACGTATGTATCATTTTGACCACTTTCAATTTCTTTAATCCACAATTGCTCTTGATCATTTGTTTGATAATGACTTGATCAGGGCATTCTTGTTAACTAAGCCCACAAGCGTACAAGACTCTTCTGCCTATATTCATGAATATTTCCCAACGTGGTTTAGGAACCAGGTATGTTTTTTGAGTCGTCATATATATATTATTATTATTTATTGTTTGAAAATACAAAAATATTGTTTGAAAATAGGAACCATAATTTGTTTGCACATGGTGTGTACACAGGTGTATAGCGAGGCAGAATCCCCTAAAATCCAACACTTGAGAAATTTATCTCATGGTCCTAAATCACGTGTAAAAGAATGGCACACATTCTTTGTAAATGGATACAAATTCCAAACCCAGTCAAAAACCGAGGGGAAAAAATAGTTAACAGCGGGGTTTATGTAAAAGGTGCCACAGATGGAGGTGAAGATGACTTCTACGGCGTGATTCAACATATATATGAACTGACGTACAATACTTTAGACTATACTAAAAAAATAGTGTTATTTTATTGTAATTGGTTTGATCCGTCAAATAGAGGCACAAGAGTGGATCGAAAATATAATACTGTTGACATACACATGAGCAGAAGATACCAAATGTTTGATCCGTTTATCATGGCACAACATGTAAGACAAGTGTATTATGTCGCTTATCCATCAACTCGAAGGGACAAACAAGGTTGGTGTGTCGCAATAAAGATAAAACCACGGGGTCGCATTGAAGCAGATGATACACAGGAAGAAGTGGCTTATCAAGTGGATGAGATGTCTCATGTTAATGTAGTAAATGAAGATGTAGATGGGGATGAGGAATTAAATGAAGAAGTGGCAGAACCATCAACATCTGAAGACGATGCCGAAATTGAGTGGGCAGAATGGGCAGATTGAAATTGTTTAACTTTTTACAATTTGAGAAATTAATGTGTAACAATATATTTTAATTTGTCAGTTATTTTCATAACTTGTTTATTTTTATGGAATTCATTTGTAATATTGTTATGTTTAAATATAATATTTCATGATCATATTATTCAATTGCTCTATAGATATATATGGCATCGGGAGGTTCAGGAGCCGACTTCTGCACCACCCAGTGGTGGTAAATGGAAGGGGAAGGGCATCGCCCTCGACCCCCCTCGTCGTCAGAGGCCGACCATCATTAGGCATGACCCTACTGGGTTTTCGACGTTGTCATCTACACGTCGTCCTAGTACATCTACGCTGAGACAACCTGATACACCTCCTGCACCTAGACAGCCTTCTGCACCACCTACACAGACTCAGGCACATTCGACACCAGCCACACAGACTCGGGCACGTTCGGCACCTTTGCCTCACATTGACATGATCCCCACCCCGGGGTTCCAGCAGCCACATGGCGCTTCGAGTTCCCATGTTGTGCCTGATCCGGTGGCCGATGTTCATCAGTCCGACCATGATTATAGTACGGGCCATACAACTGATCACACTGATGTTGGGCAGGAAGGGGAGGAGCAGGAGGTTCAGCAGGAGGAGGTTCTTGAGCAGGAGGAGGGGCAGGAGCCTGAGACTCTTGAGATGCTGTATGATGGCCGAGTTGTTATCAGGCCATCTGGTAAAGGGTAAGTATTTGCAATTTTTTCGAGTTATTAATAATTTACATGTATATATATATATTTTTTTATTTAACATGGTTTTATTGTTCAGGTTTCTTCCCTCAAAGCCAGCTGCGTTAGCTATCACAACAACAATTGAGGAGAATTACCAGGAGTTTTGGCCCACCTGGGGGATGCTAAAGGATATTCAGCGGGACCATATGTTTAATTCTTTCAGAGTAAGCTGCAATTTTTATTTTATTGCATATTATTTTATTTTCGTAAATTTCAATTATGTTTAATAATGTCTTATATTGATACAGACGAGGGTTGCTTGGGAGGAAAAAGATGAGGAGCTGATGGAGAAGAATTTTCATATGAAGGCCTCCCACCGCCTTTCTGACATGCTTCGAGATGCCCGCATCAGGGATCGCCAGCCCAGTTGGATAGGGGATGAGGTTCGCAAAGAATGGTAGCGCATCGAACACCCTCGAGTTCCAAAGCGACCACAAGGCCAAGAAGAATAGGGCCTCTGAGAAGGGTGGCAGGTTGCACACTGGAGGCAGTGTCAGTCAGGCGCAGCACGCAGTTAGACTTGTACGTGTTATAAAATTGTTGTTATTATTATTATTATTATTATTATTATTATTATTATTATTATTATTATTCTTTATTTAAGTTTTTTTATTAATACAATTACAGTCGAAGAGGTTGGGGAGAAGTTCGATTGCACGAGCTCCATCTTGCAACTCATATGAAGAGGAGTACTAGTGATTTCGTTGATGAGCGTTCGAGGCGGACTCAGGTAATTATAAAATATAATAAATATTTTTTTAATAATGTTTATATTGTTTTGTTAAAAAAAAAAGACTTGACTTATTTGTTTGTTTAACAGGAGGAGTTTGAGGCAAGGATGTCTCAGCTTAGATCTCAGAGCTCATCATGTTCTCCATCTCAGAGCCCTGACGATCTATCTACACCGCTGAGGGTTTGGGCGGAAGTGGTTGGCGGAAAGAAGAAGGGTCGCCTATATGGTGCTGGCGACCTTGCCAGCAACTACAAAAAAGGGGCCCGCCGCCTACACGTTGGAGCGTCGTCGAGTAGTAGTGCTGCCACTGGTCGCTCTGCCGCGGATGACCAGGAGATAGCCGAGTTGAAGCGCACCGTGGCCCAGCAGCAGGAGGTTTTGACTCAGGGGCTGCAGCGCCAGGAGCAGATGTACCAGATGCTAGCTCGCCAGCAGCCTACTCCATCGACTCCGCCTCCGCCTCCGCCTTCGCCTCCACGTACTGATGGTCATGTCGATGATGTAGAGCATCTCGATCATGATCAGGAGTACCAGGACTATTAGTTCTGTTTGTACTTATATTTTTTCATATTTTTGGATATCATTTTTTTTTCGTTTCGGATATTATTTTAGTTACTGATGTTTATTCGTCAAATTTTTTTATTTATTATGTTTTCTTTTTTTAATTTGCTTTTTAGTTTACGTTATCACATTTTTATATATGGAAATCAACTAATAATTAAATTAAATTAAATTACAAGTAATTTTTAATTAAACAAATAAATAATTAAATTAACTAAAATTAATTAATTAAAGAATAAAATTAATTTGGTTATTAATTAATAATTTTATTAATTTTATTAATAAAATTAATTAAAGTAAATATTTTGTTAATCAATTTTGAAAAAAAAAATCTGATTACCGACGGCCTAAGCCGTCGGAAAACTTTTCAGATTGACCGACGGGTAACACCGTCGGAAATTTAACGAAGGCTTTACCCGTCGGAACACGCCATCATTTTCCGACGGCTGTAACCGTCGGTAAATTTCCGAAGGCTTTGCCCGTCGGAAATCACCATCATTTTCCGATGGGTATACCCGTCGGTATTACCGACGGTAAAGAACACTCCGTCGGTAATCCTTTGCGACGACAATATTTCCGACGGTTTTTACGCCATCGGTTATCCGTCGGCAAATCTAGATTACCGACGGCTTTTATGGATTACCGACGGCTTTAGACCGTCAGTAATCCCGCGTTTTCTGGTAGTGAATGGTGAGCCGGTCAATGTGGGCTTAATTTTAGCTAACAGTTTATACCATACAGCTCATGAAAAGGTAGCCAGATCTTGGCTGAGCCATGCATCTCTCATTCAGCTTTTATGTGAAAGGGTCCGTGTGAAGGTTCCAAGCAAAGAAATCAGGGAAAATCCAATACTTCCAGGGACCCTCATAACTGGTGATTGGATCCGGAGAAATTCTATTCCACTTGGCCGGCCACCTCAACCTCCTCATCAGCATCACCAGGAACCAGAGGAAATGGAGGAGGCCCAGAATATGTGTGTTGATCCTCCGGTTCAAAATTACCCTACGATGGCTGATTTTGAGAGACTATCTGCTGATGTTCAGAGGATTGGGGTTCAGGTTGAGAGCATGGCCTTAGAGCAAAGGGAAGAAGCACGAGCGCAAAGGCGAGGGATGCAGGCTATCTATAGAGCCATTGGTGCTTACCAAAGTGGCCAGTTCGTGAACATGGACGCCAACATTTTTTAGGAACCTTACCCTGGTGATGGTGAAGGGCCTTCAGAGCCAACTCCCTAGATCTTTCATGTTTCTTTCAGTGGTGGCATCGGGCGGCCCGCCCAATCATTTCACTCAGCGGTTGAGTCCCATGGCTCACCGTTTTGGTTTTCTACTTTTATCTTTTGTTTTCTTTTATTTTCTGTTTAAATGTCAATATTCAATGTACTTTGTACTGATTTTTTTTGGGGAACTATAATTTCCTTTTCTTGTACATTGTGCTAAATGAATTTTTGAGTTGAGATGTTAGTTTGATAAGTGGATTTCTGGTTTGCTATTTTCATAATCCCCATGATATGCATGCTTATGAATTGTAATGGATACACAATTGGATTGTGACTTTGCATGCCTCTTTTTGATCTAAAATTTTACAAATAACCCTTTAAGGCATGCTAAGTAACATTTAACCAGCAAGATTGGTTTGTGCGTAATTTCCTCTCTAACCAGTGAGCATTTTGTGCCAAACAGAACTTTTTCTTCTTGTGTGCTTCCGTTATATGTGACAGTCTTTAGAATTTGACTTAGTTCTTAGGGTTTTGTACTTGCATGTTTACACATATTGAGGCAATATTTTTTTTTAATACCTAGAGCCTAAATGTACCACCTAATCCATTTACTCCTTTGTTAGCCCGTTTGAGCCTAATTGTCCATTATTTGCAATCTACCTTCATTACAAGCCTAAGACCAGAATATCAATCGTCCCTACTTACTTGGAGTTCGATGGGCCGTATTACGGCATGCCTTGGCATTTGATTAAGTTTGGGGTTGCTTGAGGGCAAGCAAAAATTCTAAGTTTGGGATGGATGTACAAGGACTTAAATTGTCCAATTTTGTTTAGAATTTGGACTTGTTCATTGTTGTATATAAAAAAAAACATAATGACTTGTCCATTGTTGTTTATAAAGAAAAATATGTTATGTAAAAAAAAGATCATTAATGTGTAAATATTACCTATTGTTCTTAATCAATTGTGTTGGGGGAGATTTGTGTTGAATGAATACAAGGGTTGGATATCAATGTCGTGAAATGGTTTATTTCTGACTCCAAGATTATGAGCCTACTATCCAAATAATTCCTACCCTTACCTAAACCCCGTTACAACCTTAAAGACCTCTTAAATGTGTATTGCATTGCATTGTATTTACTTCTTTAAAACTTGGTCAAGCCTATGGTAGGGTGTTGCGTGTGATGTGATTGAGAGAACGATCCGACTAACACCTGAGTGAGAGTGAAATATCATTTGTGAGGAAAGTCTGATAAGTTGAGCATAATTGATAATTGTACGTTGTGTTGCTTGATGTGTTTATTTGGGAGAATTTGGAATTGAGAAAGCAAGTGATATAAGAAGGCATGAATTGCCACCTTTGCCAAGTGTGATTAAAAAGAAAGTTGATAGAGCATGTGTTGATGGTGGATATTGAAAATGCATCCATTAGTTTCATTTTGACCCATGTTTTTAATTTATTTTTGCTTGAGGACAAGCAAATTGCCAAGTTTGGGGTTGTGATAAATCTTCATCATATGTGAATTTAGAGTGCTTAATTGAATTAAATACATGAGGAATTGAGAGATTTAAATATATATTGAGCTTAAACTTTGAAAATCTTTGCACTTGGTTGATTAATTGCATATTTTAACTTCTACATTATTCTCATATATGTTGCACTTGAATTGCTAGGAATGGAAACAAAATCAAAAGAAGTTACTCTCAAGAACTCAATTAAAGGTAAAGAAGATGATTCGTGAGAGCTTAAGATTCGAAGGCATCTGAATACCCGAAGAAAGCCAACTTTTGGAGTAATGCGCGTGACACGCTTTTGCAGGCAAAGGGATGCGCGTGACGCGCATTTATGGAGTTTTGGTTCTGTCTTCAAATGCGCATGACGCGCATTGATCATCAAGTATTTGCGCGTGACGCGCATCGGTCTGCGCTTTGCAAACCGACTGCGCGCGTGGCGCAATCGTGATGCATGACGCGCGCACTGTCTTCTAATCCATTTAACCAGATATTTGTTCACTTTTTGAGGGATCTTGGACCTTTTCTAAACCCAAAAAAAAACACTGAGGAAAAAGACTAGGAGTGCTAGGGTTCCATTATTCTTCATCTTCAAAGAGGATTCAATCTTGGGAACAAGGTTTGGATCATCAATGGAGTTTTCTTCTTCCATATGTTTGTTTTTCTTTTTCACTACTATGAGTAGCTGAATTTCTTGATTAGGATGAGATGAATCATGTTCAAACTCTTATGTAGTTAGTTCTTTTACATTAATACAAGTATATGTTATGTAATTTGTGTTTCTAATCCCTACACTTCATGCTTTTCAATATTTGATCACTATTGCATTGATTTTGGGTTTTTCATCTTGATTGGAAAATAGGATGAATGAACTTGAATTGAGATTAGTAACCATATTCATGAAGATTATAGGAATATAACTTGTGGTTATGTGTTCTAACGAATCACTGTTCTTATTGCTTAGTCTAATCATTAATCACCTAAGGGATTAGGGATTGTGGTTAGACTAAAGGGTTTATGAGGCAAGGGATTGTCCTTAAGCTAATTCAGTTGATTCGAACTTCAATTTATATGAAATTACTTAAGTTAATGATGAACTAGTTACATAAGAGTAAGTACAAGAGGATTCAAATCCTAGTCATTTTCTACCAATTAATAGTTCAATTCCATCTTTAATTTAACTTGTTCAAAGTTACAATTACAATCAAAATATCCAAATCATTCTCGTTCAAAGTAATTACACACTTGTTATTGTTGATAACCGTCATAATCCTTGTGGAGACGATACTCTACTCATTATTATATTACTGGTTGCGATTGGTGCACTTGCCTTAAAAAGTAGTGTATTAAAATACGCTAACATATGGGTTGAAACAAAGCCCTAGGCAATGGTATCTTCGTTTTGACGATTTTCTTCTGAAGACGGGATTTGTGAGAAGTGGGTACGACAGTTGTGTTTACATTTTGAAGAGGGATGAGAAAGTGGTTCTCTACCTACTTCTCTATGTTGATGATATCCTGATGGCAAGCTCTAGCAAAGAGGAGATTAACATGCTCAAGGAGAAGCTAAATTCAGAATTTGAGATGAAGGATCTTGGGGCCGCTAAGAGGATACTTGGGATGGATATCGTGAGGGACCGGAAGAAGAGTGAATTATTCTTATCTCAGCATGGGTACTTGAAGAAAGTGGTGGAGCGGTTTAGGATGCATGAAGCTAAGCCGGTTAGCATTCCTTTGGGTTATCACACAAAGCTCTCGGTGACACAAGCTCCTGAGTCCGGAGAGGAGAGGAGGAAGATGGATACTACTCCATATGCTAGTAGGGTAGGAAGCATCATGTACGACATGGTTTGTAGTAGACCAGACTTAGCATATGCAGTTAGCATAGTGAGTCGGTTTATGGAAAATCCGGGCCAAGATCATTGGGAAGCACTGAAGTGGGTTCTTAGGTATTTGAATGGGTCACTCAAAGGTGGTTTGAGGTACACAAGAGCAACTCAAGGAGAAGACACTTTAGAGGGTTATGTAGATGCAGATTATGCAGGAAATGTGGATACAAGGAAATCTTTATCTGGATTTGTATTTACATTTTTTGGAACGGCAATAAGTTGGAAGGCTAATCAACAGTCCGTTGTGGTGCTATCTACTACTCAGGCAGAGTATATCGCCCTAGTTGAAGGGGTGAAGGAGGCCATATGGTTGAAAGGTATGATTGGGGAGCTAGGAATTACACAAGGATGTGTGAAGGCACATTGTGATAGTCAAAGTGCTATCCACTTGGCAAACCACCAAGTGTATCATGAAAGGACAAAGCACATTGACATCCGCTTACATTTCATTAGAGATGTCGTAGAATCTAAGGAAATTATGGTTGAGAAGGTTGCGTCAGAGGACAACCCGGCGGATGTGTTCACCAAGTCATTACCTAGATCAAAGTTCAAGCATTACTTGGACTTGTTGAATTTCTCTGAGACTTAATCCCAGTAATGGAGAGAGCAGCTAGTGGTTGATGGATAAAGTTGAGCATCACCACTGATTTGAAGTCAAGGTGGAGAATTGTGGAGTTTAGAGTGCCTTAAAATCAGTTTGGAGGATCATGGAATTGCTTGAAAGTGTTTCTTGAACACTGGGAATCGATTCCCTAGCTATATGAATCGATTCAAGCATGTTTGGGACTCTGTGAATCAAAGTACGCCTCTGTGAATCGCATGGAAAGTCTGTAGGAATCGATTCATTTCATTAATTCGTGCAGGGGAGGCTTTTTTAACTAGGTGAATCGATTCACCTATGCCTGTGAATCGATTCACAATCAGGTTTTTTATAAACCAGACGCTGCAGTATTGTGGGTACGACGTGCAGTCTTTCTAGGGTTGTGTGCAGCCGTTCTTGAGCGTCTTTGTGAGGTTTTAGGGGCTGGAAACACATTGAAACACCTTGGGATCTTAGAGAATCATAGAGGGAGGATTGAAGGCTTTCTCTGTTGTTGTTCTTGAGAGGTTTTCATAGAGGAAAAGAGAGAGGGATTGGGAACTCTTGGGTTTGTTCTTCTTGGACATATGGAAGGGGTTCAAAGCAATTGTAATCTCTTGTAAAGACTCTTTGATAGTGAAACGGAGGGCTGCTCTCTCCCGCAGATGTAGGTCATCTTTTTGGGGCCGAACTGCGTAACCAAATAGCGGTGTTATTCTTCCTACTCTCTACTCCTTGTTTGATTGACTTTATTGCATTGTTTTGGTTGCTATTAAATTTAGTATCGGTTGCCTTTGATATTTGTTCCATTTATTCTTGTTAGTAACTCAACACATATAAAACCAGTTCTATGAATAGGTTCTCAAACCGGAAGATTTGATTCTTATATTAGGTAGAAACAAAACCAACTTTTGAGTTGATTTCCGAACGAGTTAATTCTTAAAAAAAAAAAAACCAATGCTTGAATTGATTCAAAACACGTTAATATAACCTAAACTGATTTGTAATAGTAGAATCAATTATTGAATCACAAAACTAGATTTGGTCTCGTAAGCTAAACACCAAGCTAAATTGGTTCGATTCAATTTGATCGAATTTCTTTTCTGTTCAATTCAATTTTCTATTCTAAACGAAATCATGTGCAAGAGTAATTATACTACATTCCTCGTTTAAGTCGTGTTATTATTGTTTAGATTTAACTTTTTTAATTAGCAATAATGTTGGTATTGAGATTTTAACTCAATCTGATGTAATTACATGGAATTCATGCTTTTAGTTCACTACTAGTTTTTTTTTTTTTTTTTTTTACGGTAGCAAACTTAACTCATTTTATTATCAATAATTGCCGCAATACAAATAGGGGCATCCTCAAAATCATGAAGGGGAGCCCATGATGTAACTAGCCTGGCTAAAGTATCAGCCATTACATTTGCTCCTCTCCTAACATGCTCAACAGGAAAAAAAAAAAAGGGTGCGACAAAAAAAATGCTCTTGCAGTAACTAATAATAGCTCCGAACACAGAAATATCTGGCATATGAGACGACATATATAGCAGAGACTACTTTGGAAATATGCTTTAATTTCACTACTAGTTGTTTGCCTTAATTTTGGCAATATGTTTAACCAAAGTGAGATAATTTGGAAATAGCTTGGATCCATTCCATTTCATCACATGTTTCAAAGTTTGCATCTATGAATTAAATATATTGTTAAGAGAAATATACTTTTAGAATATAACCATATTTTAAGAGATTAATTTCTCAAATACCAAATAAAGATCCTCTAACAAACAAACAAAAACACGTAAAGCTTACTTAATATGAATTATTGTATTTAACATATAATTTATTCTTCTAAATATGAAAGATTATTCACGAAAACCTGAGCTTATTTCAGGATACAATTGTGATTTGTACTAATTTATCATGTCTGGACAAGGGGTTTGATATAGTCATATGAGGTTTTCGCAGTGAGTTGGTTCACGGCTGATGTGGGATGAAATCCATCCCAAAACACATACTCATTTCTATTCTGACATGGGGCTTGATTAGGAATACACAACAGATTCTCTATCGATGAACAACAGGGAGCGTTGGAAACTGCAAAACCTGAAATACAAAGATCATGGTGGTATTATACTATATGGATCCAAATCAAAGACATTCAATTGTTTCAATCTAAAATGTGAAATGGAGTATGAGAAAACCGAAATGCTTACCAAGTGAGTCAAGGCTTCCAGCAGTAGTACTATTTATAAAGATGAATTTGGAATCAACAACGAATTGCATATTAAGTTGATCCACTAGAGATTTAAGCTTGTCACTAAAAATCAATGCATCAGCATTCATCTCTTCAACACACGATCCATTTGTCCCATGAGTAGAGATGGCATTTGGAGTGCAACCTAAAAGTCCCAATCCAACTAGCACATACTTTCTTGCCCCAAGATCATGCAACGTCTGTTCCCAAAGAAAACATATTTTTTTTTATTAATATAAACCATCGTAGCAAATCATATTAGGTACTTGTATTTGTAGGCTGTGGGACTGGTTTCTTGTCTCCTTGTTGGTGTAAATTGGGTTTGAGTACCCTTGTACTCATTTATCACTATATGTTTGCTATAAAAAAAAATATTAGGTAGTCAAACGTGGGATAAGTTTGAGCAAAATTCAATTATACCAACAATGATATAGAAGAGGAGTATAAAAGGTACTTCAACCTATTACAAAGACCTCACAAAAACAACTAAATCAACCTAGAAATGCCAATCCAATGGCCTAATACAAGCTATCTATGGGAAATACAATCCATATATAGGGTCTACAGTCCACTCACAAAATAGACAATGATTTGATTTCACCCTAGACGAGAACCATTTTCAAGATAACAACTCAATTTTATCCACCATAGAAGAGACATCCAACTTCAAATTAGATTACCCCCGCTCATTCTTGATTTCCCAAATCACACACAAAACCACATGACACAACAAAGGCATATGACGTTTTCAATAATTCATAGGGCTCATCGAACAAAAAATAGAATAAAATTGACACAAGTTTTGAGGTATCACCAACACATTACATAACCACCTAAAGACAGCATACAAGACTCTAAAAAAAAAAAAAGTTAAAACATAAGAACACATGAAAACCAGATTCGGGATGACCACCACACAAGACACTGCTCATTGAATGCATCTGCAGTTTTTTAACTCAATTAATTATTAATTAATATTTTAAGTAAATATTATTAATACCTACCGAAACTTACATATAAGCACACAAATACTATTGAAAATCGTAACATACCTGTATATATTGAGATAACTGGTGAATAAGAACTTCAGCATACTGTTCAGGGCTATAGACGAGACTTGTGGAGTATAATAGGGGAAGGAAATAATTATTTATGTAATCATTGCTGCCTATATTCACATAATACAAGCACTTATTCAGATATTGTTGAGCCTGTTGCAAACCTCCAAGTTTTTTAGCAATTTCGGAAACTATGGCTCTGTGATTTGTTAACTGTAATCCCAAGTCGACATCAGCACCCTACATTTGGCAACACTAATTTAGCGGCAATGAAACATAAATCTGTCCTTTATAGTTAAATATACCAAAAATCAATCAAAGACAAGGATACAAATAAAGAATGTAGAGGCTGTTCGATCGATCGATTTATTTTATACCGCAAGTTTGCCGGTTTCAACGCGAATTCCAGCTGAACCAGATGCATAATTAACACCTTTCAGTATGTCTGAGCCAACAGTGTTTGCAAAGGGTGGGATGAAATCCGTAAATCCCAATAGTTGAGCTGCGACAGTAAAATGCTAGTTTAAGTTGAACAAAAAGTTTTACATAAAAAATACAACTGGGAAAAATATGAATGCCTCAATGTAAATATATAGTTTTTATTCTTTCAGAACTAAAAAAAAATTGTTTTTTTTAAAAAAATTTAGATGAATGCAAAAAATGGTGAGTTTAAGAAAAACAGATCATCTCAACGCACACATTCAATAGTTAAAATTATAAATAACATGAGTTTAAAATATTTCTTTTTGCTACCCAAAAAAAGTGGTAGAGGGGTGGCAAGTCAGGCAACCATGGTGTTACCGGACATCGTGCTAATGAGATACTGAGACAGCGAGCAGAGGTGTGATACCTTTAACCGTATCACTAGATTTGGATTCAGTGCATTTGAATCTATAGAGTTTCCTGCATTTGTGAGAGAATAATAGTTTTTGGGCAGGAGGTGTGAGAAGACAAAATTCAGAAGGAAAAAAAAGGACCAAATTCATGTGTAAATTCAGGGACCGCAGCAAATTCAAATACAGGAAACCCAAATCCCAGTATCATCTTCTCGCCGTCCTCCCCTCAAGTCACCAGGTATTTTCTCAAGTAGGATTGCTCACCAACAAGAGAATTTGATGGTCTCGAGAGGGATCGAACTCTCACCCATAGAAAAGATGAGAGCTGATCCCAACTCCCTTACTACTTGTGTCACTTTCTTGGCTGCCCTATGCATCTTTAAGACAATAAAAATAAAAATAAAAAGAGTGATTAATGGTCTAAATAGTGTAGAGAATGTTACAGATTAAGTCAATTGCTGTTGGTCCGTTGGTAAATCTTCCTGACGGGCCTGTCGGGAAGTCGATGCCGTATGGCTTGTAATTACATTTTGAAGATGTTAGAAGATTATTGTTGTTGCCACTGTCGGACAAAGAATCCCCAAAGATAAAAAGACATGGTACTTGGGATTCTCCATGGACAAAATGCTGCATATGGCTCGCAGCCAAGAGAAGAAGAGGCAGAACCAACCATGTTTCACAAGCCATTTCTCTCGGTAGAAATGCTAAATATATGATGTTGGAAATGAGGAGGATATGTCAAGCCAAAGATATAACGTGTATATATATAACATAGGGTACGTATTTGTAGCCAAATTGTCAATTGCTAATTGTTAATGTTATAATTAATGTTATAATGAAGGATGACATAGTTAGCAAGTTTTTTGTGATTTCTTATTTCTTAGTAAATACATAAGGTCCACGAGAAAATTCATTAAAATTGAACCTATATATGAACACGAAATCTCGAAAGAACGTGTGCAATATTCTTTTTTCCTTGCGTTTTCCTCCATTGATCTTCTCGTTGCGGAGAATTGAACACCAAGCAATGACAGCATTGTTATATTGTTTCTTTCCATTTTTTGTTTTTGGTAAAAAATTGTTTCTTTCCATTGAGAAATGCTAACATGATATATATTGATAACGCATCAATTAAAGTAGCGATTTGAAAAATATAGTTTTTTTATTAAGGTTGAATTATTATATGTACGTTACACTTTTTAATAGTTAAATCTGCGTGTGTTTTCAGAAGGGAGCATAAAGGGAAGGAGTGGATCATCATGTATTAATCAGAAGATACTTACTACAATTACTGGCGCTAAAAAAGCAACAAGAGATACGGCTACTACTGCTCTATTAGCGAGAATCACCCATATCCAGCTGTAGTTGTGTTGTGCATGCTGGAAATTCAAGATAATTTCAATTTTTTTGAGTCTTCGAATCCACTCTTCATCAATGATCATGATGATATGTAAATGACGAAAATCAAGCAGAGAGGAAGAGACGGCGCAAAGAAGCTGAAAATGATTGTCGACATGCAACGTAACTCATACAGGTTTCGTGGGAGTGGGAGGCTCTGGCAAGAGAGAAACTCTTGGCTGAACACTAACTTAACCCCTCGTTTTTTTTTTGGCACAGCCAATCCAAACAATTAAAATACGGGAAAACAAACACGTGCTTTTGGGCTTTTCCTTCACCAGAGGGTTGCGGATATTAAATAGGTAATGGATAATGATAGAGCATTTTCCTTTTAACTTCCATATCATTACGGATTGGAGTATCCCTTACTCTCTTAATAAAAATTTTCTTTGCTTATCAAATTTTTTTTTTAATTGATTGTGCTTTTGGGAGGGTTCGATACTTCTTTTTTTAAAACAAAGAGAATTTGACGTGCAAAGTCAACACAGTAGCGAAAAAAGATCTCAACTATGTTGGCATCTCAACTCTTACCTAATACTCTCTTCGTCCCTTAATATAAGACCCATTTGATCATTTCACACTTTTTAAGAAAGCGGGTTTTGTTATTTATTAGTATTAAATTTGTACAAAATGTGTGTTATTTTTTCAAGTTACTCTTCTCATCTTCCAACAATATTAAGAGAGAGAATTAATACATCTTGGTATAGGGGGTAGCCTTGTAAAAAAAAATAATTAATGCACTTTGGTCTTTGAAAAATATCTTATATTAAAGGACAAGAAAATTTTACAAAAAATGTCTTATAGTAAGGGACCGAGAGAGTATTTACAGCACATCATCAATATTATTAACAAAAATAAGAAAGAATACAAAAAAGACACGAGAGACCAAATCAAAACTCATGAAAAGAAAGGCAACATTAAACTAGGGCCGGCTCAAGGGGTTGCAAGTGAAGCAATGACTTTAAGCCTCAAACTTTTTGGGGCCCCAAATTTTTTTATTTAACTAATAGTATTAATTATATTAGTATTTATTTTTTAGGTCCCATAGTATTAATTTTACTCACTACTATTGCTACTAATTAATTCAGCAAAAAAAAAAATTGAATCAATCATATGAATACATTTAATATTTATTTTTGTATTGTTTAACATTGTAAAAATTAATTAGGCCTAAAAATGCCTCTAAATTTTTTGTTGTTAGTTTTAGAAAGGCCTCACTTCAAATTTCACTTTAGGCCTACACTCATGTTTGGTCGACCCTGCAATAAACGACATGTGATTCACACTAATTTAGAAATATTGTTCTCTCTCTCTCTCTCTCAATGAGAAGGCGTTGTTCTCTCTCTCACAAATTTGAGAAGTAAAGTCTTGTCGTGTGTCTAGGTTTTGGCGAGGTGACCATGGAGTTCAGTATGGGCAACTTGTCATTTGCAGGAGAGGAAGGGGAGGGAATATCCTTTGTCGTGGAAGAGGAGGAAGAGGCTTACAGTTTTTTTTTTGAACAAGCAAAAATTTATTGAAATCAAAGTGAACAAGGCTCAAGATGAGCCAAGATCACCAAAATTACATCAACCATTTATCAATACTGACTTAGAACAAACATTGATAGCACATTCCGATATGACATCATCCCATAAAATACACTTTCATGACATGTTTAACATTGTACTCGAGCATTTTTTTACCAAGAACTCCTAGCGCCCCCCTTTGATTTAATCAGAACTTTGTGTCTCTCCATTCAATCAACAGAAGAAATGCATCAGCTCTGCATCAGAGGCAGCCACTCCACTAGTCACTTTAGCTTGTCTCCTTTGTGTTGTTGTTTCAAGCTTCTAAATTACAAAAAACGGCCAGCAGCAAAATACCAATTAACCACACACTGCTGAGCCAAAATGTAACTCTTCCCCAATTGTTCAATCCACCATGTACACCCCTCAGATCATTTCTTGAATTCCTCAGGTTTATATAGTGCTGGAACCACCATTAGTCTCTGCATAGTTTGCATTGAAACCAAACACAACTCTCCTCTTTATTAGTTATTCACCACCAACCAATTTCATGATTTCACCCACTGTTAGCATAATTCCCAGCAGTGTTATACAATTAATTTTCTCGCTCGTTTGATCTTTGTGCACGCCAAATCCCTACTACCTGTTTCCTTTCCACCCCCTGTGAGTCGTTCACTACAGCCGCCTTCATGATGCGATGACCCCGAGACAAGCCAAGGGGTTGCATATCCAAGCGGCTACTGAGTAATTGAATCCTTTTATAGCAGACCTCACCCAATTCCATGAAAGCAACTTCACTTCTTCCACGACTCGAACTGCCTCTATTTGTTTAGCTTGAAAGATAGCCTTGTTTCGTGTTTTCCAAATGGTCCAAATTATTGCAAACCATATCAACATTAGTCTCTCTTTGAGCACCTTGCCCCCAAGTATAGTACCTTCAAATTGTACAAAATGTTCTCTGCATTCCTTGTGCAATGCCATAGGAATTCCCAGCCACTTGAGGATCTCCATCCATACCTTCGAGAAGGTGGGACACGTGAAGAATAGATGTGAGGCTGTTTCTGCTTCATTGTTGCAACCATGGCATGTTTCGGAGTCCCTATTGACAATCTCCTTCTTGATTAAATTGTCTGCTGTAGGTATCCTATTTAGGAATAGCCTCCAAGCAAACATCGTGACCTTCAAAGCTACCTTCTTGTGCCACACATTTTCGAAGTATACAGCTTTGTCTTGGTTGAAATTTTGCATTAAAAGATTATATGCCAACTTCACCGCGTAAGCCCCAGATGACTCCTCCCTCCATACCCATCTATCTCTCAAAGATTCATGCAACTCTACCCCATCTACCGCTTCTTTTAAGGTTTTCACTAAGTCTTCCTCCCATTAAAATAGCTTCCTTCTCCATTTCCAACACCACTCCCACCTTCCCTCCGACCAACCTTTACACTCCATCACCTTTACATCCTTCTCGTAAGATAACATATAGAGTCTACCAAACCAATTTTTTAACACAACTCCGTCACACCATGGATCAGTCCAAAATTGTGTATCTTTTCCATTCCCCACCTTCCTCACTATAGACTCAGTGAACCAATGCTTCCTAAAGCCCCAAACCCCCTCTTCTAATGCTGCCACATCTCTCCACCATGGTGAACCTTCCCTCAAACTCTTATTTAAAGTCCCGCCCAACTCCCCATATTTATGCACCAACACTCTATACCATAAACCTTGGTTATCTACCTTCATTCTCCACAACCATTTCCCTATTAGTGCCAAATTGAATGCTCTCAAATTTTTTAATCCTAACCCTCCTGCCTCTCGATCTTTGCATATAGAATCCCATTTGACCCAATTCACTCTCCAAGAAACTTCATGCCCACCCCATAAAAATTGTTTAAAGAGAGATTCGAGTTTAGAAATGATACCTGACGGAGCCTTGAAGAAGGAGATGAAGTACACCGGTAATGCGTACAAGATTGATTTGAGGAGAACTACACGACCACCCATTGATAAATTCTTGCTCTTCCACGATGATAATCTATGCCTCATTGTTTCCACTATTGGATCCCATGTCTCTCTCTTTCTTGGATTAGCGCCAATCGGCAATCCCAAGTATTTTAGTGGAATGCTGCCCACTTTACAATTGAGCGCATATGTCGCTGTACTTAACCACCCTTGGGGAACATTTACCCCCACTAGCTGACTCTTATGAAAATTCACTTTCAACCCAGATGCTAATTCAAACAGTTGTAATGTTGCTTTTATCGCCTTCACATTTGACCAACTATTCTCCCATACGATGAAAGTATCGTCGGCAAACTGTAAGTGAGAAATTTGAGATTCTTGCACCCCGAATTTATATCCTGTAAACAGTTTCAGCTCCACCGTCTTAGTCATGAGAACATTTAGTCCTTCTGCAGCTATAAGAAAAAGGAACGGTGGCAATGGATCTCCCTGTCTCAATCCTTTTCCTATTCCAAACTCTCTAGTGGGATTTCCGTTAATTAAGATTGAGATAGTGGCTGTCTTTAGACATTCCTCTATCCATTTTCTCCACCTATCACAAAACCCCATCCTCTTCATTACAAAATCTAAGAATCCCTAGTCCACCGAGTCGTACGCCTTTTCAAAATCGACCTTAAACATTAGTAAGCTCTTTTTCTTTCTTTTATCCTCCTCCACCATTTCATTTGCAATTAATACACCATCCAAAATTTGCCTTCCTTTGATGAAAGCTGATTGTGTCTCCGACATTACCATGCCAATCACCTTCCTCAATCTATTAGCCAACAATTTTGCCAACACTTTATACATTGCACCAATCAGTGAAATAGGTCTATATTCTCCAATTTTCTGCGGGTTTTCCTTCTTAGGTATAAGGACTAGAAAAGAGCAATTGGATCGTTTTACCAACCTCCTATTCTTGTGGAATTCCGAAATAAAAGTCAAAAAATCTACTTTGACTTCATCCCAAAATTCCTTGAGAAATCCAAAACTGACTCCGTCCGCTAAGAGGATACTTGGGATGGATATCGTGAGGGACCGGAAGAAGAGTGAATTATTCTTATCTCAGCATGGGTACTTAAAGAAAGTGGTGGAGCGGTTTAGGATGCATAAATCTAAGCCGGTTAGCATTCCTTTGGGTCATCACACAAAGCTCTCGGTGACACAAGCTCCTGAGTCCAAAGAGGAGAGGAGGAAGATGGATACTACTCCATATGCTAGTGGGGTAGGAAGCATCATGTACGGCATGGTTTGTAGTAGACCAGACTTAGCATATGCAGTTAGCATAGTGAGTCGGTTTATTGCAAATCCAGGCCAAGCTCATTGGGAAGTACTGAAGTGGGTTCTGAGGTATTTGAATGGGTCACTCAAAGGTGGTTTGAGGTACACAAGAGCAACTCAAGGAGAAGATGCTTTGGAGGGTTATGTAGATGCAGATTATGTAGGAAATGTGGATACAAGGAAATCTTTATCTGGATTTGTATTTATATTGTTTGGAACGACAATAAGTTGGAAGGCTAATCAACAGTCCATTGTGGCACTATCTACTACTCAGGCGGAGTATATCGCCCTAGTTGAAGGGGTGAAAGAGGCCATATGGTTGAAAGGTATGATTGGGGAGCTAGGAATTACATAAGGATGTGTGAAGGTACATTGTGATAGTCAAAGTGCTATCCACTTGGCAAACCACCAAGTGTATCATGAAAGGACAAAGCAAATTGACATCCGCTTACATTTCATTAGAGACGTCGTAGAATCTAAGGAAATTGTGGTTAAGAAGGTTGCGTCAGAGGACAACCCGGCAAATGTGTTCACCAAGTCATTACCTAGATCAAAGTTCAAGCATTGCTTGGACTTGTTGAATTTCTCTGAGACGTAATCCCAGTAATGGAGAGAGCAGCTAGTGGTTGATGGATAAAGTTAAGCATTACCACTGATTTGAAGTCAAGTTGGAGAATTATGGAGTTTAGAGTGCCTTAAAATCAGTTTGGAGGATCATGGAATTGCTTGAAAGTGTTTGTTGAACACTGGGAATCGATTCCCTAGCTATATGAATCGATTCAAGCATGTTTGGGAAGCCTACATGAATCGATTCATTTCATTAATTCGTGCAGGGGAGGCTTTTTTAACTAGGTGAATCGATTCAGCTATGCCTGTCAATCGATTCACATTCGGGTTTTTTATAAACCAGACACTGCAGTATTGTGGGTACGACGTGCAGTCTTTCTAGGGTTGTGTGCAGCCGTTCTTGAGGGACTTTGTGAGGTTTTAGGGGTTGGAAACACATTGAAACACCTTGGGATCTTAGGGAATCATAGAGGGAGGATTGAAGGTTTTCTCTATTGTTGTTCTTGAGAGGCTTTCATAGAGGAAAAGAGAGAGGGATTGGGAACTCTTGGGTTTGTTCTTCTTGGACATGTTCAGAGCAATTGTAATCTCTTGTAAAGACTCTTTGATAGTGAAACGGAGGGCTGCTCTCTCCCGCAGACGTAGGTCATCTTTTTGGGGCCGAACTGTGTAACCAAATAGCGGTGTTATTCTTCCTACTCTCTACTCTTTATTTGATTGACTTTATTGCATTGTTTTAGTTACTATTAAATTTAGTATTGGTTGCCTTTGATATTTGTTTCATTTATTCTTGTTAGTAACTCAACACATATAAAACCAGTTCTATGAATAGGTTCTCAAATCGGAAGATTTGATTCTTATATTAGGTAGAAACAAAACCAACTTTTGAGTTGATTTCCGAACGAGTTAATTCTTAAAAAAAATAAAAAATAAAAAAAAATAAAAAACCAATGCTTGAATTGATTCAAAACACGTTAATATAACCTAAACTGATTTGTAATAGTAGAATCAATTATTGAATCACAAAACTAGGTTTGGTCTCGTAAGCTAAACACTAAGCTAAATTGGTTCGATTCAATTTGATCGAATTTCTTTTCTCTTCGATTCAATTTTCTATTCTAAACGAAATCATGTGCAAGACTAATTATACTACATTCCTCGTTTAAGTCGTGTTATTATTGTTTAGATTTAACTTTTTTAATTAGCAATAATGTTGGTATTGAGATTTTAACTCAATCTGATGTAATTACATGGAATTCATGCTTTTAGTTCACTACTAGTTTTTTTTTTTTACGGTAGCAAACTTAACTCATTTTATTATCAATAATAGCAGCAATACAAATAGGGGCATCCTCAAAATCCTGAAGGGGAGCCCATGATGTAACTAGCCTGGCTAAAGTATCAGCCATTACATTTGCTCCTTTCCTAACATGCTCAACAGGGAAAAAAGGGTGCGACAAAAAAAATGCTCTTGTAATAACTAATAATAGCTCAAAACACAGAAATATCTGGCATATGAAACGATATATATAGCATAGACTACTTTGGAAATATCCTTTAATTTCACTACTAGTTGTTTGCCTTAATTTTGGCAATATGCTTAACCAAAGTGAGATAATTTGGAAATAGCTTGGATCCATTCCATTTCATCACATGTTTCAAAGTTTGCATCTATGAATTAAATATATTGTTAAGAGAAATATACTTTTAGAATATAACCATATTCTAAGAGATTAATTTCTCAAATACCAAATAAAGATCCTCTAACAAACAAACAAAAACACGTAAAGCTTACTTAATATGAATTATTGTATTTAACATATAATTTATTCTTCTAAATATGAAAGATTATTCACGAAAACCTGAGCTTATTTCAGGATACAATTGTGATTTGTACTAATTTATCATGTCTGGACAAGTGGTTTGATATAGTCATATGAGGTTTTCGCAGTGAGTTGGTTCACGGCTGATGTGGGATGAAATCCATCCCAAAACACATACTCATTTCTATTCTGACATGGGGCTTGATTAGGAATACACAACAGATTCGCTATCGATGAACAACAGGGAGCGATGGAAACCGCAAAACCTGAAATACAAAGATCATGGTGGTATTATACTATATGGATCCAAATCAAAGACATTCAATTGTTTCAATCTAAAATGTGAAATGGAGTATGAGAAAACCGAAATGCTTACCAAGTGAGTCAAGGCTTCCAGCAGTAGTACTATTTATAAAGATGAATTTGGAATCAACAACGAATTGCATATTAAGTTGATCCACTAGAGATTTAAGCTTGTCACTAAAAATCAATGCATCAGCATTCATCTCTTCAACACACGATCCATTTGTCCCATGAGTAGAGATGGCATTTGGAGTGCAACCTAAAAGGCCCAATCCAACTAGCACATACTTTCTTGCCCCAAGATCATGCAACGCCTGTTCCCAAAGAAAACATATTTTTTTTATTAATATAAACCATCGTAGCAAATCATATTAGGTACTTGTATTTGTAGGCTGTGGGACTGGTTTCTTGTCTCCTTGTTGGTGTAAATTGGGTTTGAGTACCCTTGTACTCATTTATCAATATATGTTTGCGATAAAAAAAATATTAGGTAGTCAAACGTGGGATAAGTTTGAGCAAAATTCAATTATACCAACAATGATATAGAAGAGGAGTATAAAAGGTACTTCAACCTATTACAAGGACCTCACAAAAACAACTAAATCAACCTAGAAATGCCAATCCAATGGCCTAATACAAGCTATCTATGGAAAATACAATCCATATGTAGGGTCCACAGTCCACTCATAAAATAGACAATGATTTGATTTCACCCTAGACGAGAACCATTTTCAAGATAGCAACTCATTTTTATCCACCATAGAAGAGACATCCAACTCCAAATTAGATTGCCCCCGCTCATTCTTGATTTTCCAAATCACACACAAAACCACATGACACAACAAAGGCATATGGCGTTTTCCCTAATTCATAGGGCTCATCGAACAAAAAATAGAATAAAATTGACACAAGTTTTGAGGTATCACCAACACATTTCATAACCACCTAAAGACAGCATACAAGACTCTAAAAAAAAAAATTAAAACATAAGAACACATGAAAACCAGATTCGAGATGACCACCACACAAGACACCGCTCATTGAATGTATCTGCAGTTTTTTAACTCAATTAATTATTAATTAATATTTTAAGTAAATATTATTAATACGTACAGAAACTTACATATAAGCACAAAAAATACTATTGAAAATCGTAACATACCTGTATATATTGAGATAACTGGTGAATAAGAACTTCAGCATACTGTTCAGGGCTATAGACGAGACTTGTGGAGTATAATAGGGGAAGGAAATAATTATTTATGTAATCATTGCTGCCTATATTCACATAATACAAGCACTTATTCAGATATTGTTGAGCCTGTTGCAAACCTCCAAGTTTTTTAGCAATTTCGGAAACTATGGCTCTGTGATTTGTTAACTGTAATCCCAAGTCGACATCAGCACCCTACATTTGGCAACACTAATTTAGCAGCAATGAAACATAAATCTGTCCTTTATAGTTAAATATACCAAAAATCAATCAAAGACGAGGATACAAATAAAGAATGTAGAGGTTGTTCGATCGATCGATTTATTTTATACCGCAAGTTTGCCGGTTTCAACGCGAATTCCAGCTGAACCAGATGCATAATTAACACCTTTCAGTATGTCTGAGCCAACAGTGTTTGCAAAGGGTGGGATGAAATCCGTAAATCCCAATAGTTGAGCTGCGACAGTAAAATGCTAGTTTAAGTTGAACAAAAAGTTTTACATAAAAAATACAACTGGGAAAAATATGAATGCCTCAACGTAAATATATAGTTTTTATTCTTTCAGAACTAAAAAAATTTGTTTTTTTAAAAAACTTTTAGATGAATGCAAAAAATGGTGAGTTTAGGAAAAACAGATCATCTCAACGCACACATTCAATGGTTAAAATTATAAATAACACGAGTTTAAAATATTTCTTTTTGCTACCCAAAAAAAGTGGTAGAGGGGAGGCAAGTCAGGCAACCATGGCATTACTGGACATCGCGCTAATGAGATACTGAGACAGCGAGCAGAGGTGTGATACCTTTAACCGTATCACTAGATTTGGATTCAGTGCATTTGAATCTATAGAGTTTCCTGCATTTGTGAGAGAATAATAGTTTTTGGGCAGGAGGTGTGAGAAGACAAAATTCAGGAAAAAAAAAAGGACCAAATTCATGTGTAAATTCAGGGACCGCAGCAAATTCAAATACAGGAAACCCAAATCCCAGTATCACCTTGTCGCCGTCCTCCCCTCAAGTCACTAGGTATTTTCTCAAGTAGGATTGCTCACCAACAAGAGAATTTGATGGTCTCGAGAGGGATCGAACTCTCACCCATAGAAAAGATGAGAGCTGATCCCAACTCCCTTACTACTTGTGTCACCTTCTTGGCTGCCCTATGCATCTTTAAGATAATAAAAAAAAAGAGTTATTAATGGTCTAAATAGTGTAGAGAATGTTACAGATTAAGTCAATTGCTGTTGGTCCGTTGGTAAATCTTCCTGATGGGCCTGTCGGGAAGTCGATGCCGTATGGCTTGTAATTACATTTTGAAGATGTTAGAAGATTATTGTTGTTGCCACTGTCGGACAAAGAATCCCCAAAGATAAAAAGACATGGTACTTGGGATTCTCCATGGACAAAATGCTGCATATGGCTCGCAGCCAAGAGAAGAAGAGGCAGAACCAACCATGTTTCACAAGCCATTTCTCTCGGTAGAAATGCTAAATATATGATGTTGGAAATGAGGAGGATGTGTCAAGCCAAAGATATAACGTGTATATATATAAAATAGGGTACGTATTTGTAGCCAAATTGTCAATTGCTAATTGTTAATGTTATAATTAATGTTATAATGAAGGATGACATAGTTAGCAAGTTTTTGGTTATTTCTTATTTCTTATTTCTTAGTAAATACATAAGGTCCACGAGAACATTCATTAAAATTGAACCTATATATGAACACGAAATCTCGAAAGAACGTGTGCAATATTCTTTTTTCCTTGCGTTTTCCTCCATTGATCTTCTCGTTGCGGAGAATTGAACACCAAGCAATGACAGCATTGTTATATTGTTTCTTTCCATTTTTTGTTTTTGGTAAAAAATTGTTTCTTTCCATTGAGAAATGCTAACATGATATATATTGATAACGCATCAATTAAAGCAGCGATTTGAAAAATATAGTTTTTTTATTAAGGTTGAATTATTATATGTACGTTACACTTTTTAATAGTTAAATCTGCGTGTGTTTTCAAGGGAGCAGAAAGGGAAGGAGTGGATCATCACGTATTAATCAGAAGATACTTACTACAATTACTGGCGCTAAAAAAGCAACAAGAGATACGGCTACTACTGTTCTATTTGCGAGAATCACCCATATCCAGCTGTAGTTGTGTTGTGCATGCTGGAAATTCAAGATAATTTGAATTCTTTTGAGTCTTCGAATCCACTCTTCATCAATGATCATGATGATATGTAAATGACGAAAATCAAGCAGAGAGGAAGAGACGGCGCAAAGAAGCTGAAAATGATTGTCGACATGCAACGTAACTCATACAGGTTTCGTGGGAGTGGGAGGCTCTGGCAAGAGAGAAACTCTTGGCTGAACACTAACTTAACCCCTCATTTTTTTTTTTGGCGCAGCCAATCCAAACAATTAAAATACGGGAAAACAAACACGTGCTTTTGGGCTTTTCCTTCACCAGAGGGTTCCGGATATTAAATAGGTAATGGATAATGATAGAGCATTTTCATTTTAACTTCCATGTACCCCCTACTCTTTTAATAAAAATTCTTTTTGCTTATAAAAAAAAAATTAATTGATTGTACTTTTGGGAGGGTTCGATACTTCTTTTTTTAAAACAAAGAGAATTTGACGTGCAAAGTCAACACGGTAGCGAAAAGAGATCTCAACTATGTTGGTATCTCAACTCTTACCTAATACTCCCTTCGTCCCTTAATATAGGACCCCTTTGACCGTTTCACGCTCTGTGAGAAAGTGGGTTTTATTAGTTACTAGTGTATTAACCCGTACATCTATGTTGGCATCTCAACTCTTACCTAATACTCCCTTCGTCCCTTAATATAGGACCCCTTTGACCATTTCAAGCTCTTTAAAAAAGTGAGTTTTGTTAGTTACTAGTGTATTAACCCGTGAGATGCACGGGTGATATTTGAGGGTTATCGAGTCACGCAAAAAAATAAGTAGTCAAAACTATTTTCAAAAGAAAGTAGAAAAAAATGCATAATTGAGTTTCTAATATAATAACAAATAGTTTAGTTAAAAAAAATTATAATAACAAATAGTAATATGATTTTAAGGTAAATTCATAGTAGGAATTAATGATAAAAATTAAATAGTCGGATTTATGTCAGCAGACAAACTTTTATTGTTAAATGTTAGACAAAATATGGAAAGTATTCAAAAGAGAATGAAAAAATTAGAGGCTTATAGCAGAATTTGAGTTTTTTTATTTAATCTTATATCAAAATTGAATAAAAAATAACAAAAATGAAATAAATATGGTAGCATTTGACTATTTTACAAGAAGAAAATAAAAAATAACAATAGTGACATAGGTATTCATTTTTGTTTCATGAATATGTTAATATATTTTTTTTGCTGAATGAATATGTTAGTATTTATAGATTAAATGATATTTTTATTATGATGTTTTAGTTAATTAATTTCAATTTTATTTTATTTAATTCAAATATAAAATTTGAAATTTGAATTCAAATTTATTATGAATTATATAATTGATAATGAATGTCAAATTGAAAGTTGACAAATTTATATGATAAAAAAATATTAAATGCTTATTGATTTCAATAATTCAAAATCGGCAAGTCATTTAAGAAAAGATAATGATGTTTTTTATAATATTTATTAATTGATATTTTTTAATAATATTTATATTAAAATAATAATAATAATAATAATAATAACAACAACAACAACAATATTAATAATAATTAAAATTGTTTTAGGTGGGAAAAAATGTATGTGGTTTTGACATGTGACATAGTCTTACATGGTAAAACTCAATTTTATATAATATAGTAGATTTTAGCATATGTTTATTTTATAATATGTGCTAATATTAAATAAAGATAGTGGAAGTATTATATTTACTTAATTTTTCTTCATATTCTATATATGCCAACTCATTAAGTAATACGATAAAAAGTAATATTAATTTGAATGAGTCTATACTTTAAATATGTGATTGATAAGAATCAGATTATCAAGATGTCATTATTCCTGGTAAAAAAAAAAGAGATGTCATTAGTTGTAATATTTGCTCAATAATTCTCAACCAAAACAATCTCTCAAATTTTAAGTTTCATTTTTTTCTCAAGGCAAGCTTATATTTATCTTATAAAAGTATTTTTTTATTTTTTTAATATATATGATATTTGAAGTTTTTTTTGCAGGTTATATGTTTTTAGATAGTAAAAAAGACTTAAAAAAGAAATTTCTAGAAAGAAAAAATGAATTGAACTACAAAGAAAATAATAAAGTAATCTAAAATATTATCAATCATACCTCCATAGTTGAACAACATCATATTGAATTGGAATTGCAACCGAAAAGAGAGAAGACGTACACTTGAGAGAAGAAAATTTGGAAAATAAAAGAAGGAGAGAGAGGGAGAGAGGAGTTAAAATTCATTAATAATATAATAAAAGGTATTAAAAGTATTAATTCAAATTTAAAATTAAAAGATTTGAAATAATATCGACACCATTATTGAAATTATTAATTTCTTACCATATCAATTGAAATGAATAATTAATAACTCAAAATCATGATTGATATGTTTTGATAATGGCTAATTAAAATAATAAAAACTAAAATAAAAATAAATTGTTTTAGGTGGGAAAGGAATGTCTGTGGTTTTGACACGTATCATAGTCTCACATTGCAAAAGTTCATTTTATATAATATAGTAGATTTTTTGTTAATATCTGCAATGGCGTCAAAAGTGGCAGACATGTTTTGCATTGTTATTGTGTATTTGTGCAATGAAGAAACGTATCATGATATTGAAATGCCTTGGATTTACAGTTGAGATAGTGATGATGCTAAAATAGTAATGTATCCGATTAGATATTTTAATTCCAACCAAAATATTTTGAAATCTGTGTCTCATCCATCAGAATGCAAATGTCTTATATTTTGTGTATACCAATTTTGAATAAGAATGAAAATATTACCTTTGACCAATTTAAATCTAGGTAATTAATAATTTGATATGTTTACAATTAATTTTATATTTAGTTGAAATCTTGTCAAAAAATTATTTGGTTGAAATTGTCACAAAATATTATAATAAGCTGATTTTTTTTATTCTATTTTGGTTTTAGGTTCAAGAGAAGTTTAGAGGAGGAGAATCAAATATGTTTTCTATTTTTTTTTTTTGGATTACATTTGTAGGCTTTTATATAATTGTTTTTTATGAACAATTTGTAATAGGGTATTTGAGAATCAAATATGTTTTCTATTTTTTTTTTGGGAATACATTTGTAGGCTTTTATATTATTGTTTTTTTATGAATAATTTTTAATAGATGGAATATATCTAGTCAAAAGAAAAATCGATGGAATATATAATATGTGATCAATGAAATTAATGAATCAATCCAGCCAAAAAAAATCGATAGAATATATAAATTAAATCAAAAACTCGATGAAATTAATTGATGTATTAAATCTAAATAGGATCTCAAATCTGATTTATTGGTGTATTCTAATCATTAATTAATGACTCAATCAAAAAATATGAATAAAATTAAAATTAAAATAAAATAATTATTGTATTTTGGCGGGAATTAGAATGATGAGGTTTTGACACATGGCATGGGCCCACATGGCAAAACTCATCTTTATATAATATAGTTGATATAGTAGATTTGTTGTTAATGTCTGCAATGTTGTCAAAAGTGGCAGACATGTTTTGTATTGTTATTGTGTATTTGTGCAATGAAGAAACGTATCATGATATTGAAATGCCTTGAATTTACAATTGAGATAGTGATGATGCTATAAGAATGTTTCAGATTAGATATTTTAATTCCAACCAAAATATTTTGAAATCTGTGTCTCATCCATCAGAATGCAAATGTCTTATATTTTGTGTATACCAATTTTGAATAAGAATGAAAATATTACCTTTGACCAATTTAAATCTAGGCAATTAATAATTTGAGATGTTTACAATTAATTTTATATTTGGTTGAAATCTTGTCAAAAAATTATTTGGTTGAAATTGTCACAAAATATTATAATAAGTTGATTTTTTTTATTCTATTTTGGTTTCAGGTTCAAGAGAAGTTTAGAGGAGGAGAATCCAATATGTTTTTTTTTTGGATTACATTTGTAGGCTTTTATATAATTGTTTTTTATGAACAATTTGTAATAGGGTATTTGAGAATCAAATATGTTTTCTATTTTTTTTTGATTACATTTGTAGGCTTTTATATTATTGTTTTTTATGAATAATTTTTAATAGATGGAATATATCTAGTCAAAAGAAAAATCGATGGAATATATAATATGTGATCAATGAAATTAATGAATCAATCCAGCCAAAAAAAATCGATAGAATATATAAATTAAATCAAAAAATCGAAGAAATTAAATGATGTATTAAATCTAAATAGGATCTCAAATCTGATTTATTGGTGTATTCTAATCAGTAATTAATGACTCAATCAAAAAATATAAATTAAATTAAAATTAAAATAAAACAATTATTGTATTTTGGCGAGAATTAGAATGATGAGGTTTTGACACGTGGCATGGGCCCCCTTGGCAAAACTCATCTTTATATAATATAGTTGATATAGTTGATTTGTTGTTAATGTCTGCAATGCCGTCAAAAGTGGCAGACATGTTTTGTATTGTTATTGTGTATTTGTGCAATGAAAAAACGTATCATGATATTGAAATATATTGGATTTACAGTTGAGATAATGATGATGCTAAAATAGTCATGTATCAGATTAGATATTTTAATTCCAACCAAAATATTTTGAAATCTGTGTCTCATCCATCAGATTGCATATGTCTTATATTTGGTATATACCAATTTTGAATGAGAATGGAAATCTTACCTTTGACCAATTTAAATCTAGGTAATTAATAATTTAATCTGTTTACAATTAATTTTATATTTTGTTGAAATCTTGTCAAAATATTATTTGGTTGAAATTGTCACAAAATATTATAATAAGTTGATTTTTTTTATTCTATTTTGGTTTCAGGTTCAAGAGAAGTTTAGAGGAGGAGAATCAAATATGTTTTTTTTTTGGATTACATTTGTAGGATTTTATATAATTATTTTTTTATGAACAATTTGTAATAGGGTATTTGAGAATCAAATATGTTTTTTATTTATTTTTTGATTATATTTGTAGGCTTTTATATTATTGTTTTTTTATGAATAATTTGTAATAGATGGAATATATCTAGTCAAAGAAAAATTGATGGAATATATAATATGTGATCAATGAAATTAATGAATCAATTCAGTCAAAAAAAATCGACGGAATATATAAATTAAATCAAAAAATCGATGAAATTAATTGATGTATCAAATCTAAATAGGATCACAAATCTGATTTATTGGTACATTCTAATTAGTAATTAATGAATTAATCAAAAAATATAAATTAAATTAAAATTAATATAAAATAATTGTTGTATTTTGGCGGGAATTGAAATGATGAGGTTTTGACATGTGGCATGGGCCTATGTGGCAAAACTCATCTTTATATAATATAGTTGATTAGTATTAAATTTGTACAAAATGTGTGCCATTTTTTCAAGTTACCCTTCTCATCTTCCAAGACTATTAAGAGAGAGAATTAATACACCTTGGTATAAGGGGTAATTTTGTATAAAAAAAATAATTAATGCACTTGGTCTTTGAAAAATGTCTTATATTAAAGGACAAGAAAATTTTACAAAAAAGTCCTTTATTAAGGGACGGAAGGAGTATTTGAAGCACATCATCAATATTATTAACATAAATAAGAAAGAATACAAAAAAGACATGAGAGACCAAATCAAAACTCATGAAAAGAAAAGCAACAATAAACTAGGGACGACCCAAGGGGTTGCAAGTGAGCAACGGCTTTAAGCCTCAAACTTTTTGGGGCCCCAAATTTTTTTTATTTAACTAATAGTATTAATTATATTAGTATTTATTTTTTAGGTCCCATAGTATTAATTTTACTCACTACTATTGCTACTAATTAATTCAACAAAAAAAATGAATCAATCATATGAATACATTTAATATTTATTTTTGTATTGTTTAATATTGTAAAAATTAATTATGCATAAAAATGCCTCTAATTTTTTTGTTGTTAGTTTTAGAAAAGTCTCACTTCAAATTTCGCTTTAGGCCTACGCTCATGTTTGGTCGACCCTGCAATAAACGACATGTGATTCATACTAATTTAGAAATATTGTTCTCTCTCTCTCTCTCAATGACAAGGTGTCGTTCTCTCTCTCACAAAGTTGAGAAGCAAAGTCTTGTCATTTGCAGTAGAGGAAGGGGAGGGAATATCCTTTGTCGTGGAAGAGGAGGAAGAGGCTTACAGTGACATGATGTTATGTCTGGTGTGGCATTTTCTATCTGATAGACCAATTAGATCCCATATTGGGAACGATCGTATGGCAGGAGTTTGGCACCCAGTAAAAAGGGTTTCGATCAAGGAGGCATCACCAGGAATTTTTCTTTTTCAGTTCTATCACAAACTAGATCTAGAGAGTGACATGAAAGAGGGTCGATAGTCTTTTGATAACCACACCTTGGTTCTAGGACGTATGCAGATCAGAATTCCTTTAGAAAACATTCCGCTGAATCATGTTGATTATTGGGTGTAGGTCCATAACCTCCCAGTAGGCTTCATGACAGAAGTGGTTGGAACACACCTAGCCAAATATATTGGTGAATTCATGGAGTATGTTGCATCAAATAACTCCAACTTTTGGCGATCTTATACGCAAATTTAGGTCAAATAACCGCTGAAAAAGGAATGGAAAGGTTCGTAAGTAAGGAGGGGAGTGGTGCATGGTTTTCTTCAAATACGAAAGACTCAATGCTTTTTGTTTCATGTGTGTGCGTCTAGGCCATAATGGACAAAAGTGTGAGGTCTTATTCTCTATGGAAAAAGATGATGGTGTGCAAGGCTAGCGGATGGAGCTGATGGCGGAAGCGTAGTGGTTCAGCAGCATGGCTGAAAGATGACAAAGCTAGCATCAAAAACCCTAATTCTCGCTTTGGCTGGAAACAGGTTAGCAATTCAAATTTGGTCGGGAATTCACGTGTGCACAATCTCAATAATTTAGCTGGCATTCACGCAACTATTTTGGCAGGTCCAAATTTGCCTCCATTAGGAGTTAATGCGCATATGTCATCGTCAAAGGTTGATACACAAAAATTTCCTTTTATTTTAATGCATCTTAAGCTTTTAATGCCCCCAACAGAACACATTAATAAAAGGTGGGTTCACTAGAGTTGACCATCCAAAAAGAAAGGGAGACATCAATAATACCAGGAGGATAGCACCAATTATTACTCCCGTTTTCATATATAAGCAACAAAATACTTTTTTAGTTCATTGAATAACTCATGTATTCAGTCTATATTACCAAATACATGAGTTATTCAATGAACAAAAAAAGTGATTTGTTGCTTATATATGAAAACGGAGGAAGTACTCCATTAAAAGTAATTCTCAGTCATTGCCAATCATTGGTTCTAGTCATTAATGTCTCACCTCCACGTGAATCAGCAAGGGACATGCATGGGGAAAGAAGCAAAGTCGCATGGAGGAATCAAATGATGATCCAGGAAAACTTATGCTTTGTTACAACATGTATTCCAACTCGCTGGCAAAAGAAAGTAGCAACAGTCAAGATGTGCATTTTTTCAATGTGGAGGTTGGGTCCATGCCAGTTGCTTTATCTCTAGCAATCCCCTTAATTTTATCAATGTGGAGGTTGGGTCCATGCATAAGTTATTCAATGAACAAAAAAAGTGATTTGTTGCTTATATATGAAAACGGAGGAAGTACTCCATTAAAAGTAATTCTCAGTCATTGCCAATCATTGGTTCTAGTCATTAATGTCTCACCTCCACGTGAATCAGCAAGGGACATGCATGGGGAAAGAAGCAAAGTCGCATGGAGGAATCAAATGATGATCCAGGAAAACTTATGCTTTGTTACAACATGTATTCCAACTCACTGGCAAAAGAAAGTAGCAACAGTCAAGATGTGCATTTTTTCAATGTGGAGGTTGGGTCCATGCCAGTTGCTTTATCTCTAGCAATCCCCTTAATTTTATCAATGTGGAGGTTGGGTCCATGATAAATGGAAGCTAACAGGTTTTTATGGTTACCTCAATAGTTGTAGACGCAAGGAGTCATGAATCATGCTTATAAATCTTGCTAGCCCCTCAAGTATACCCAGTGCATTTTGGGTGACGTTAATGACATTTTGTCCAAAGAGGATAAGAGAAGCAACCAAGACCATTCTGTGTGGCACATCCATGGATTCAGGACAATAATTTTGAACTTTGCGCTCAGTGATATTCCCTTGGAGGGATACTCTTTCATGTGGTGGCAAAATAGAGGGATATTCGCATGGTGAAAGAAAGATTAGATCGAGTCATGGCAACTCAGGACTCGCTGCATATTTGTTTCCTAAAGTCGGGCTATAGAACCTAATTGCTCCTATATCAGAGCATTCTCCTATTTTACTGCAGTGCAAGCCATCTCCCCTTCCAACTTTTAATAGACGGATCAGGTTTGAGAACTAATGGTTTCTTGAACCAGAGCTTGATTATGTGATTTGTGAAGCGTGGGAAGCCTCATTAAGGAGAAATCTTGTGGATAAAACTCAAACTTGCATTGAAGCACTCCAAAGCTTGCTCATAGGATTTCTTTGTGTTTCTTTCATTTAGCCTCAGCTCATGTGCCTCAAGAGTTCCTTGCAACTCCTTCACATTTATTTCGTCAAGATTATTGGATTCTTTAATTGCCACCACTATGTCATCAAACCTAGGGGTCAAGGTTCTCATCACCTTCTCAACAATCGTCGAATTAGACAGCGTCTCACCACATGTCTTCATCTGATTTGTAAGGGACAACGATCGAGTAAAGTACGCAGCCACACTTTCTTGATCATTCATCCGTAACAACACACACTGCCTTCTCAAGGTCTGCAACATCACCTTCTTAAGTTTGTCATCACCTGCATGGGAGTTATCAAGAATATCCCCATGCCTCCTTTGCAGTAGAAGCAAGGACAATCTTCTTAAAGTTGTCTGGATCCACACATTGGTGAACAATGAACAATGTCTTACAGTCACTATGCCAAATTATACATTAAAAGGCGCCACTTTCACTAGCATTTCCTACTAAAATGCTGGTGAAAATTAGGCAGAAAATATTAAACAGCGCTTCCACTAGGAAGCGTTGGTGTAGTTTCAATAATAGCCAGCATTTTTTTAAGGAAACGCTACTAAAAATTTAAACTAGGCATAGACAGCGTTTGTTTAATGAAGCGTTGGCATAGGTTTAATAATAGCCAGTGTTTTTGTAAAGAAGCGCTACTAATATATCATCTAAGGTAGCGCTTTGTTAGGGAAGCGTTACCTACTGCTTTTCCCAAAAAATTTAATCCTCAGCTCCCTAAAACCCCAACCTTAATCTCCTCTTCTTTTTTGAAATAGCTCTCAATGTCTCTTCCTCCTCCCTCTTCAGCGCCTTCTCCCTCATCACATCAACGTAGGTCCTCACCGTGGGGTCCAACGTCTTCTCACCGAAAGAGAAAGGGTCGTGTCTCTCCAGCAAAATTATCTGGTTAAGCCTACGCCTTCGGTAATCGTCTTCACAATCGATGATTCTCTGAGGCTTCCTAAAGCCGGTGTCGGCGTCGTCTTTAGTGGAGGGCATTTCCTTCAAAAGGGATTTGGGGGCTATGAATAAAGCAAGCTTGCGAGCAACCTCGTTGTCCATGGCATCAAGATTCTCTTTGTCCTCATTAGCGGGGATGGAGGTGAAGTATGAGTCTTTGTCGCTTCTGTCATAGAGATCCGTGTCGAATGTGGGGGAAGTGAGAGAGGCACTGAACCCTAGCTAGCCTACTCTCCTCTCCTCTTTCGGGTCTCCTCTCCTCTATGCAACGGTGGGAGCCTAACATCCTTTCCTCTGTGCAATGGTGGCTTCATGCTCAACAGCAACGGTGGTGCCCCCTTCTTCTCTGGTATTTCATTCTCTCCTTTCTCTCTATCCTCTCTGTTTATTGCTTATTGTTCTTGAACTTTTTATGCTCCAGACAACACCGTTTCCAGATCTGAAAGATGCTCAAATGTGTTTGTATGATGCTTTCTGGGATGCACACTTTAGTTTTTGTTGTGACATTGATGAAGATGCTCTCTGATTCTTTTTCTCTGATTAACCCAATTCCTTGATGATGTGATAATCTTAGGAGTAAGGATAATTGTTCACAATTTCTCATGTGCTTATATCTGTTAGAGGTATTGCAATTGATATATACTTTTAAATGAAATTGATTATTATGCATTTATGTTGCTAGGTTTACCTGGGGTTGTTACCAAAGCTCAGATTATTGATCATTATGCTCAAATTTTGACTAAGGTCATGGGAAAGTAAGGACAGTGAGCTTTACTTTTGCTTTCCTTATCAGGTTTCTCCTTTCCCTAAAATTTGATGACAATCATGTTTAAGGCAATCATGTATGCTATCCTTCACATTACCTCGGCCTCCTTCAAATTAGCTTCTTCAAGGGAAATAATCATAATCTGTATTCAAACTGTTGTTTGGATTGTTTATTTCATATTCATAACTTCATATTTGAAAGAATAGATTTCAATTTATCTCAGTTTTGCTATTGATAGTTGATACAATGTGTCTTGTTAAAAGTTCTTCTGTTTATTTGGAAATGAAATAGATTGAACTTTTCCCAATGAATTATTTCTACTAATCAAGCAAAGATTTTTTTTGCTATTAGTCAATTATGCATTGGATAATTTTTTCAATAGCTCTACATTACTAATTGTTGTTAAGGACAAGTTAGAAAGCTATGGATTTCTCTTCTTAATTGTCATTGTCATAACATTTGGTTTTTGTGATCAATAACAATTAGCATGCTTATCCATGTCATGGAGATTTGAGAAAGCGTAATCACAACTAGCATGATAATCTGTTTTTATGCAACTAGCATGATCCTTGTTTTTATGCAGCTAACAAGGGCTTATTTTGCATTCTTGAGGTTTTGTTCAACAGTCACATCACTTTCATATTCAACTTGGACACAAACACCTTCATGCATATAGTTGGCTCCCTTGAATCTTGTCTTAAAGACTTGGATACAAGTATATCATCACAGGTTATGGCAACATATCATTTGCATCTTCCTGTCTTGAAACTAAATCACATTTTTTGTAGTAATTTTCTGTTCAGAAGATTCTGTTGCTGTAAGTATCATGTATTTGGTTTTTGTAACTGTGTTGCCGTCCAACTCTTTTAATTTCTGATTACAGTGTGCATCTGTTGTTGATAATCTGGCTGCTTTCTATTTCAACAACATAACTATGGGAGAGGCTCCAAATTTACCTGCATCTGTCAATCTTGCTCATCATATTGCAGAGTGTCCCAATCTGTTTCCAGAAGTATATATAATTTAAATTTTACTGCTCACTAGCTAGTTAAACATTCATTCATATTTTTCCTTTAACTTCTATAAAATTATTTGTCTGTAATCTGGAAAAATTTTGTTGTATATAATGTTAACATGTCTTCTTTTTACTCCTATTTACACATTAATTCAGTTTCGAACCTTCAATTCATAGAATAGAAGTTATATAACTGATTTTAAATTGTGTGCATAGCGTATTCTAAACTGCCTCCTAGCTCCAGAGAAGCAAACTACGGTTTTAGTTTATTAATAATGCCCATGTTAATCTTTTTCCCTCCTGTGGAACGGGGGTGGGGGGCATTTTTATGAGGTTGTGACTTGGGTGTCTTTCTTTTGCATGCCTAGATTTTGAAGACCTTGTTTGAGATCATATTGTTTGAAGATTGTGGCAACCAATGGAGTCTAAGTAGGCCTATGTTGAGCTTGATCATCATCAATGAGAAGGTAATAGACCTTCTAAATCTGATTTGAATTCTTTTAAAATTTACTGCAAGCAGTTATTATGCTATATATCCTCCAGCTTGAAGTTGATGTTACAACTAGAGTATATTTATTGTCCAACTAATCATTGAATCAACCTGTAAGTTATCCTATGCATAATATAAATATGCACAAGTTATAAACCAATTAGTCCACAATTCCAGCCATACTGTATTAATTGATTGTCAAACTGAGAGTTGTCATTTACTTGCAGATATTATTCTCTGATTTGAAAGCTCAAATCTTGTCATCACAGGTATTTTCCTTCAGGGGAACAAAGCTGAGGATCTGCCAGAGCAAGTGTTATGTCTTATTTTTTTTCTATTGATCTGCCTTTGATTTTTTTTATTTTTATTTATTTTTTGTGATAAGTTTTATTGGCTGCAAAAAAAGTATGGAGCTAACAGGAAGTAATATAATCAAAATATATTTTATTTAATATATAGTAATAACTTATAGTGATAGACGACAGCTGTAGATAGAAGTCTAACAATGCATAGCCAATGTCTGTAGGTAAATGTCAACTTGACATTTACCTATGGAATTTTGATATTTAGTGACAGCTTTTGTCTGTCACTAGAAGTCAAATTTCTTTAAAAAAAAGGGAAAGGACAGCGCTTCTACAAGGAAGCGCTGTCTATTCCCAACTTTAGACAGCGCTTCTACAAGGAAGCGCTGGCTATTCTCAAAATCGTCAGCGCTTCCCAAACGCTGTCTTTTGTTGTTGATTTGCAAATCTGTTGTAGTTCTTTGCATCTTTGTGAGATGTCCTTTGTGCATCAGTTGGGTTCTGCCCCAGTTCTTAGACTCCATCTTTCACAACTTCTAAACCTTCTTGAAAGATGTTCCGACCTCAAGTCCGCAGCATCGTTTTCTAAGGTATTGTCCATTTTTGTGCCACATGTGATGTGGGCCCTCATGGTTTTATTCTTCAAAGGCGCCTCGATGGGTTAAGGCATGTGGGTGTTTATAAACTCCCCTTGGCCTTGATTCCCAAGCAACGTGTATCTGGAACAGTAGCCCCCCAGTCAATGTCAAGGGGCTAAAAGGCTTGTCAACCCTCGTGCGTGGCTTAGGCCCTCCTTCTAGCTCCAATGTTCTGACCTCAAGTCTACAGCATCGTTTTTCGAGGTATTGTCCACTTTGGGCCACTTGTAATGTGGGCCCTCATGATTTTGTCCTTAAAAGGCACCTCGGTGGGTTAAGGCATGTGGGTGTTTATAAACTCCCATTGGCCTTCATTCCCAAGCAATGTGGGACTTTTTGGTGTATCCGGAGCAGTAGCCCCCCAGTCAAGGCCAAATGGCTAAAGGGCCGTGAGCCCTCATGTGTGACTTAGGCCCTCCTTTTAGCATCAATGTTCCGACCTCAAGTCCACATCATCATTTTCCGAGGTATTGTCCACTTTGGGCTACATGTGATGTGAGCCCTCATGTTTTTGTCCTTAAAAGTCGCCTCGGTGGGTTAAGACATGTGGGTGTTTATGAACTCCCTTTGGCCTTAATTCCCAAGCAATGTGAAACTTTTTGGTGTATCTGAAACAAAAGTCAAGGATGACTTTCGTCCCGGCACACCACTGATCATAGTTCTTGCCATTCAAGACGGGCAAGGATGCTAGAAATTTTCCATTGGAATATGCCATGATCTATTCCCAAGAATTTGAACACTACTCTAGATACCACTGTTGAAGTTCTTCCGGCTATATGAAAACAAAATTAGGCAATGATTCTTGCTGGCTGGGGTATTTCGCTTGGCTAGAAAGAATGAAATTAGGTGATGAAGAGAAAATTAAAACTAGTAATTATCTAGGCGAGAAAGAAGAAATCTGGGTATGAATGAAAATTGAAAATAGCATTCACACCGTATTATTCAATCACTAAATGTATTTGTACATACACAGGGCCGTCTTAAACATTTTGGAGGCCCTATTTTAATCTTAAAAATTGGGCCCCAAAAAATCGGGGATCCATATATATATTAGTATTTCACAAATATTACAGGAACTCCAAGGTGGTGCAGTGGCTTGGGCGCCTAGTTTTATTCACGGGAGCGGGGTTCGAATCTCGCTCAGGCATTATTTTCATCGATTTTTGGCGCAAAAATATATTTCCCAAGCGAAAACGTCATGCGCTGGACTCGAGGACGGGTCGCAGGGATTGCTAAAAACAAAACTACCGCTGTACTGCACAATGACTCATGATATATATCACGCAATATTATATATATAGCAAAATATTTTGGGCCCTCAAATTTGGGCCAAAATTTGGGGCCCTGTGCTATGGCACTGCTTGCACGGCCCATTAGCCGGCCATGTACATACACCAAGTTCATGGGCTTGGCCAATTAATTATTACTAATGGCCCCACAACTAACTACCATTTAATAGTAAAATTTGAATCAACTAAGAGCACCCACAACGGGCGTGCTCTATTTGCGTGTCTTGTCTGACAAAACCTGCACCACCTTTTCGTTTTATCTCAGCCTCTCTCATCGTTTTCGTTTTAGTTGCCGTTGCCAATAGAAATGTTTTGACCAATTTTAAAGCAACTTTAAAGCAACTGCACAGTAATACTGACTGCCACTAGAAGAGAGGGAGGTTAAGAAACGCATGAAAAAATTTAAGTTTCCTGCATTAAAGATGCTCTAACTAACTAAATTATATCTCAACGGTTTTCACCAAACATTTCATTTTTTATATTTTGTTTAAAAAAGTCTTAAAGAAAATAATTTCTTGTCAATTTATTCATTTTTCATGAAAATTTCATCCGCTAATAAGTAGCATTCATTATAATCGACTCCATGCAAAAGTTTTTTTTTTTTTTGAACAGCATCACAGTGCAAAAGTTACTTGAGACAAATTACATTTAGACTTGTTGTACAAGAGAAAAAGAAAGTTGAGACCCCTGTTATATGCCTTTGCAGGAACAACACATTAAAACAATAATTGTGGCACAACTTATTGCCATCACTAGACCCTCTTTAGATCTGAGCTAAGCGATTAATATCAATAGGGTAAGCATCTGATGCAGATTGGGCATTGTAAGCTCTGCTGCCAATAACACTGTTTCCAGCCTCAGTTGGATGAAATGCATCCCAAAACAGGAACCCCCTCCTGTCTCTGCATGGGGCTTGCAGGGGCAAACATGTAATTTGACCGTTGTTCCTTCCTACACCACAGCACCCAGCATTTGTCACTCTGAAACCTGAAAATTGAAGACCCACAATGGGAACAAAATTAGCATGAACTATGTCCAAACTTAGACTTCCAATATATAAAATGATAAATTATAACTTTGAAACTTTTTTAGGCTGGAAATAATTACCATAGGATGAAGGGTTGTTTATTATATCTTGAAAGATACCATAAACGTTTACATAGATGAATCTTGCATCCGGCAGCTGGTTATTGAGTTGATCAACAAGAGATTTCAATCCGTTGTTGAATAATTGGTTTGCTGAATTGATTCTTTGCACACATGTTCTACCATCTGGGCTGTTTTGGGCCAATGCATTTGGGCTACAACCTATTTGACCAACCCCAAATAATGCCATTTTTCTTGCTCCGTAGTTATACATAATCTGAATCACAAACACAAAACAATTAAGCTTTTAATTTGTGATCCTTATTTGAGATTCTAATAACCTGCACAATTTCAAACCATAAAAATTTCGTTTTTTTTTTTTTGACAAAACCATAATAATTTCATTTCTTTATTATTACTAGTGCTACTATTATGTTTGGACTTTATAACAAAAAATAGCTAAGTAAAGATAAAAAATTATTATTGAAACTAAATGAAAGGGAAAAAAAAAAAAAACAGAGAGAACGGGAGACTAACCCTGAGTTGTTGAGCATATGCTTGAAGAAGGACATTAGCATACTGTTGTGGTGTGTACTGTCTACTACTGGAATAGATTTGAGGCATGAAATAGTTGTTAAGGTAATCATTGCTACCCAAGCCAATTGAATAAACACACTTGCTCAAGTAATTTGCAGCAGTGTTCTCATCTCCCAGTAAATTTACCACTTGGGACACTGTCCTTTGGTAATTTTGCACCTGCCCTCTAAAACTAATTCGTTGTCCCTACAAATTATAGAAACAAATAATGAGCAATTATAGAAAATAACCATGTGGTTACCAAAAGAAAAAAAGGAAAATTAGGGTACTATACCAGTTGTTGTCCTGTTTCCTCTCTAATTCCAGCAGCTGCTGAAGCATAATTGACTCCTTTGAGTATGTCTCTGCCTCTTACATTTGCATAAGAAGGTATGTAACCGTCGAACCCCAAAAGCTCAGCTGTTAAATTTCAAGAGAAAATTATTGCATGCATAATTTATTGGTCAAGATTATTTTAGGTGAAATGTTTTGGGTGACATAATCTATTGGTCAAGATTATTTGTTAGTGGTTCAATGGATTTCAATCAATACAGGATCTGTTTGAATTTTAAGGATAAAAAATGGGGACCAATCGAAGTATATAAATTGGTTTGTTGTGGTTTCAACTTTGTAGGACAGTAATGATGGTGTAAAAGATGCTTTCCTTAAATGGAATTGGTCCGTCCTATTATTTTTGTCTCTGCAATGAATCGATAAATATGAATAAAAAGATCTATTGAATGAAATATGATAACTTTGTAGATCCAATATGAATAAATAGACAATACATTTTTATACTTTTTGCTTTAACGATAGCAATAATATTTAATTCTTAATAATTTTATTTTATCATCATTTTTATGCTTTAAATATATTTTATCTATCTATTTTATCTATTAAAATGATTAAAAATATTACCTCACAAACATAATTTATCTCGTGTATCACACGGGTACACGTACTAGTTAATTAAGTAGAGTTAAAATTAAGCTCACCAATGACGTCAACAGTAGTTTTGCCATTGGAGAACCGTCCAGTTGGGCCTCCAGGAAAGTCAATCCCATAAGGGAAGTAATTAGCTTTCGCCAAAGAAGTGAGTCGGTTGTTATTGCCATTATCAACCAAAGAGTCCCCAAAAATAAAGTAGCAAGGTACTTGTTGTGCAGCTCCAACCCCACTCCACAAACCAAGAATCACCACCACCACTACTATCCCTATATTCATGATCCACTTCATAGTATTAGTAAGCTCCCAAGATGATATTGAAGCAAGATATTATAAGGCAATTAACGGTGATGAATATGGAAGTCAGCTTAGAGAGTGATTGGATGAGGAAGTTGTGAAATGTGCAAATCTATATATAGTAGTCGATGGAAGAGAAATAGGCCAAGCTTTAAGGCTTTTACGTACGGTTGGGGATATTTGGTAAGAGCATTAAATTTACGCGGACATAATGTGAAATTGAATGAAAATGCTGGCATGAGTGGTGTATCACTACCACCACACTATCTCTTTCTCTCGTCTCTGACGTGGAATTATTGCATTTTGCAATGATGGGAATTCCAGCCATCGTAAAGAGAAAGGAAAAAAAGAAAAAGAAAAAAAAACATTGCTAAATGGCTAGCTTGTTAATGATTGATATTTTGATTATTTTCACTGTAATACAAATAGTATGCCCTAAATAAGCCAGCGCTCTTAAAATAAATTCATGATGGCTTTTGCGCATCAAGTTATTGCCAATCAATCATTCTACAGTTGCACTTAGTTTTTGTTTGAATGTTAGTCCTTGTTTAAATTTTCATTCAAGTACATATTTTAACGTAACCAGTTCAATTTGCCCCATACATCGCACGGGTGTAAACACTAATTTTAACAGTTTAGCAGCATAGAGATGTTAATAAATGCTAGTGTACATGACAGTATCGCCATCATATTGATTCGGCATGACTTTACAAAAAAAAACAGTACTTTACCAAAAAAATATTGATTGGGCATGCAGTGGCAGTAGAATTATTAGTGTACTATCAAGTAACTACAGAGGTAAATGTCCTGAACTGCAAAAAATAACTAAAGAGTTTAGTCATGCGTATTTGAATTACTCTTGTATTTTTATTCGACATAACTATTCAATATATGAAATTAAAATAATTTTAAGAGAGCTTTGTTGTCTGTTTATTATTATTTTGATATATATATATATATATATATGTGCAGTACAACTTCAGTTTATCAAGTGCATGTAATTAGTTATGAGAATTTCAATCCAATGCGATATCTAGGGTGCCCATATAAAAAATAGGGATGTCAATCCAAGTTGGCCCCGCGGGACGACCTGCCTGCCAAACCGGGATGGGTAACCCAGCCCTTATCCCGCCTGGCCAATTAGTTATTTTTTAATTATTTTTTTTTGCATTTTTAGCTAAATTTTATTTTTTTATAATATTTTAGGGTGAATTTTAGCAGACCAATCCGCCACTTTTTGGCCCAAAATTCAATTTTTTTTAAATTTTTTCTCTGTTTTTAATTTTTGGCTAGCAACCCGCTACGGGGTGGACACAAGACTCCAACCCATCACCCCTTGGTACGCCGGGGCGGCCTAACCCGTTTTAGGCACGCTTGCAGCGAGTCGGGACAGGCCTCGGTTCGCTTTTCCATCCCTATGCCCATGGACTAGTGATAAATTTGGATTTCAACCAATCGTTTGGTTTGAATTTTTAAAAGTTAAATAATTGACCTGAACTGAAATAACACACATTAGTTTGAGTTGGATGATTGAGTTTAATATAAACATAATCAAAATTATAAAAAATTAAATAAATTTAAAAGTTAGATAAAAGGGAAATATTTCCTCAAAATAATTAAAACTAAAAATAAGAAATAAAAAAGAAGGGGTTGCTTCCAGCACCCCCTTTTTTCCAGCAACACCCCTTACCCCCTTTCCAAAATATCTCTACCTCTTCCTTTCTCTCTCCCCATCCCCATCCCCACCCCCTAAGACCCCTTCCCGTGCTCCCTTCCCTCCCCTAGTGGCCCTCCACCTCATCGACCCCCACTGCTATCTCCCACCCCCTCCCCTTTTCCCTTCATTGAGGGATTTAGGGTTTGTTTGATTCAAACTCGTACCAACCCACTCGTTCACCCGTCAACTCATTTTACCCACTGCCCGTCGAAATCGCTGGTCAAATGAATGGTGATGGGCCTGATATTATCCTTGATAATTTCATTTGGATTGAGCTTTTTGGGCCAGAAACCATCTGTAATCGATCGTTGTCCAGCCCTAATATACACAAAAAGACTGGGGACTAATCCATGGCTCATGCCTTAATATGGTCGGTCGAAGCCTTGAAATTGTCAACTAGCATTAAATGTTAGTGACAGTAGTAAAATTTTAGTAATATTTTGGTTGTCATGCATGCCTACTAAAAAGCTTGTAGTATTGATATTTTAAAGTGAAAAGTCCACAGTCCGCCAGCCCGTTCCCATTCTTTGGCCAAGTTGGCTTACCTCTCCGCGTAGCTTTCAGCAAGTTGTCGTTGACATTTGCGTCGGCGTTAAGCGCTATACTACATGATTGTGGATGGATTACTTACTTACTAGAGCTAGTCAGCAGCACATGATCCAGGTCAACAAAAAAAAATGGTGTGACTAAAAATTGCTTTGCACTTTACAGCTAATATCATTTTTTTTCTCTACAGGCAATATTGATATTGATGTGAAGCATTCATAACTACAAAATGAGCAAAGTTTAGAAAACAAATGAAGCATAAGAGATAAAACTCGAATAGAGATTCTTGAAATTTTGTTATGATTCTTTCCATTAAAGCCACATGCATGTTACGATCTTTGGGCTTGTTAATGGGTGTCCTCTGACTTGTACACTTGACAGTTGACCCAAGTGTTCCAAGGAAAATGCACCGCCGACGATCAAGGAGCACAGACGCATTTATTCACCGTTGATCACGCATAATTAAATTAAATTCATTTTTTTAGAATTTAATTACTATGTGTTATCACCAGAAAATATCAGCCACAGCCGATGAAGGGAATAGCCGATCGGATTGGTAGCCGAAAATTGGTCCCATTGAGCCGAGGTTAGAAGAGAAAATGTTAGAAGTTCAGGGAACATCGTGAGGTCAGCCGATTATTAAAGAGTTTAGCCGATGCGGATAAAGGAAATATCCGATTATTATGGTCTCATCGGCTGAGTTACTTTTTAATTAATATAGAGCTTTGAAGCTCGACCAAGGGCTAAATATGTGAAAGTCATGGACTTTGGCGCTAAAATAACTAAAGCTAGCTTTTGAAAGTCTCCAGCGCATTTAACACGTGATAAATCGTTTGCCCAGCCGATGGGAGAATGGTTAACTCACGATACGCATGAAAAAGCAGTTAAGGGACACCCACTACCGCTCGTTGTCAGCCATGAACGTGTGGAACGCATAATGGCCGATAGGGGGTGGTTGCAGTTTTGTTTTTCTTTTGTGTATATATACCTTCGCTGAGAAATGTAAAGAGCACGCACAATCAATCAAACAACTATTTCTTTTGCAATTTATCAGCTTTTTACAGCATTTATCTTAGCCGATTCCATGTATCTTAGTCTTAGACTTAGCATAGCGTAGATTCATCACACTCAACGCTTTCTGGAGCAGTTGGGGAACCCATAATCGAGAATCAGAGTTCCGTTCTCGGTGTAATCGCTTAAACAGGAATCAATTTGTCGGCTGGACGTTAGCCGAATCCCTCGGCTGATTTTTCCACGCAAACAAGTTTGGCACGCCCGGTGGGACCATAGGTGAATTGAAGGACGTGTTTGATTCTCCAGGGCAGGATCACGCTTGGCGTATGAACCTGAGGTCCGGAAAGAAACTCAATAACAACATGGAGTCGAGTTCAAATCCCAAAAGAACCCCATCACGCAAGAACAACGAGTCAAAGATACACCTTGGGTATGCCCATAGCGGTTGAAGACATCCCGGTCTCACCACCTGCAGAAATGAATAACCCGTAGAATGCCGGCTCCGGTGGTCATGACCACTTCTTTCATCGTGCAAACAGATTGACATGGGAATTCATGACATTATGTACCAAGTGTCAAGGCGCTGGCGGACATTGTCGACCCATGGTCCATAACGAGGTTCAAAGAAAGCAGAGACATGGAAAGCAAATGAGGACAAAGAAGGTGAACACTCGGCCAGCTCTGCGTTGGCGCGGGAACGGCAAACCCAACATGCACAAGGCGATCAGTCCGCACCAACCGAATGTGGTTCAAACCGGGCCTTTTCAGGCACAACCCATACCACTACCGGTAGGCCACCAACCCGCATATGCAAAGGATCGTAGAATACATGGGTATCACCCCGTCTTTGAGGGGGCAAGTGATGCCACTGATCAGCGAATCTGCGGTATGGGCAGATCAACATGGCCCGGAGGCCAATTAACACGGCTGGACATATCGGTCACGCCGCCAGAATGTCGTGTGCTCCAACGCATGGCCCTACTGCGGCGTGCAAACTCATATGGACAGCCGACCGTAGCCGATGGCCCTGGTTATGGTTCAGTGAAGCTATCCGTGATTGGAATGCCAACAATCCACCATTCTGCCAACCGCAACCAGTCCCCACACCATACCCTCCAGTAAGTTCAAATACACTACGAACGGCTGGCAACTATGGGGGAGAGTAGACATGAAACACTGTTCCACCTTTACCCCGCATGCATCACTGCTCCAGGACTCGTGTCGGAGGTTTTGGGAATATGGTCCAGAGCAAAGAATGGACTACTAATCCACCTCTAGGCAATGTTCCATCAAATACCTTTAACCTTCGTAATTGCTCCAACAGCTTCCTCGATACCAAGGTCGAGCGCCCAAATTAATCCACAAGATAATCTCCAGGGAGCCTCCCATTTGATAGACCCGTAAATGATCGCAAATACCATCAAGAAGTACTTCGGATACGCTTAAAGCCGCTGGACCGTCTGCTTACAGAAACCGCACTGAATGGGTGGATCGATGGTTCCTCTCCTAGGGATTCAAAACTCCAGATTTCACCATATTCTCGGGGAGGATGGCAAGTCTACCATGGAACACATAGGCGCTTCACACCAATGTGGTGAAAGCAAATGAGTATCACAAGCTTCACTCTTCCCATTATCACTCACCGACAAATACTCACCTGGTACTCCTCCTTGCCTCCAAACTCGATGCAGATCAGTCGACATGGAAAGGTGTTTCCATGATAGATTTTATTGGCCGCAACCCAGGTAACGTGAATCGATCTAACTAGTCTCAGCAAAGCAAGTTGATGAGTCGGTCGATTATATTGAAAGATTCGTAAAGAAAGCAGGAAATGTTCGTGCAATTCCTCAAATGTAATACACTTCTATGGTGATTAACAACATGCACCCGCAATGAAGGAGAAGTTGGTAGGACAAGCCCGCATGCATTTGAATCACCGCGTAGCGGCTATTCGAGTTGAGCAATATATCCAGGAAAAGGAAAACGAAGGGCTAACCGAGGAAAGTGGTCCCCATCTAGTCTCTATTATAGAGGCAGAGGAATCGTTCAAACTACCGACCTATCACGATATGATGGTAGCCGAAATAGTCAAAGCGGAATAGCTATTCCTCGCCAAAGATCAAGGCCGCTAAAGCCAAAGAAACTGAGTCAACAGAGGATAGGCGCGATACTCCTTTGACATAACCAAGGCGTACTGCATCTTCGACATTTGCTCAAGGACAAGCAAATTCGGCCGCTAGACGGGCATCGGGTTCCACCTCCTCAAGAATTGATGAACAAGAAATACCGTAAGTGGCACAACTCATACAACCATTCTACAAATTAATCGTAGTTTTCGTGAAGGCCATACAGAAGGCTATCAAGGAGGGTAGGTTCAAGCTAGCCGATAAGAGCATAGCCGAGATGTCGATGAGACACCAATCCATTCCCACCAGAACCATGGCCATGGTGTCTTTCTCAAGGCCTGATCACCAGCCAACAAGAGGGAACAATCCATCGTGAGTGTTTGGATGCCCAAAGAAGAATCCAAAAGAAACCAAGAGGTCACCAGGATCTGTGTTTGACAGATTGGGAAACCCACCGATGTTACCGAAAACGCCGGGGCCAACCATCTTCAAGCCGATTCCATGGTAAACCTCCTGCATCTGACGTTTGACTAACGAGTTGATCACCAAGATCTGCAACATGCACTCAAAGATCGAGAGAACGCAAGATGCTCAGAGACCTGGGCAAACTCGATCGGGAACCTCACCAAGCCCACCGAGTATGCCCAGATCACCGAGGACCCTCTCCCAAAGTCTAAGAGAAGAGTGGCGGAGTTCAATGTCGAAGGGGAATGTCCTCTCTTCGCATAACCGTAAGGAATGATGATGAACTCAAACCACGAGAGGATGATCAAGCCACCGCAAATGTCAAAGAAGGGAAGTGGGTGGTTAATCAACCTCCGAAGAAGAAAGAGTTCAAGCCAGTCACACTGACTAGAACGCAGAAGAGAAGGCTGCAGAGGGCTAGATCCTTGCAAAGAATGAAACAAACCCTACAGTTGATAGCCGATGCCAAGGCAGCCGATAAGAAGGAGATCCCAGAAGCTAAAGTGGCAGAAGCTATTGACAGGGCTTTTGGACCTTGCGGTTTGGAGCCTGACAAAGTTGAAACTGATTAAACTAAGGAAGCCCCAGTGACAATCCCGGTTGCCGAGGTAGATATAAGGCAACCTGAAGAAGGAAAAGGGGAACCTGGTAAAGAGGAAGGGCACCTTCACACATACACAAACTGCTTGAATGATAATGACGAAATAACTTAGAATCAGTTACCGAGAAGATTCAATTTTGGATTATCTCTCGATGAGAGTGAAGCGGATTGATGGTCGCCATCGAGGTCGCCACCGATCCCAAGTGAGTTCTCGGGTCGTTACTCCCAGATCGAACACTTAGAAGGAGACGTATTTGTGGAAGAAGCAGAATTGGCAACTTTAGCCGATGACACGGCAAAAGATGCTTTGAGTACTGTATTTGGTAGGCCAACCGAAGAAATGGTGAAGCACCTGAAGCCCCTGTACGTGAGAGCCCACATCAATGGCAAGGCCTTCAGTCGAGTGTTCGTTGATAATGGGGCAGTATTAAACGTGATGCCAGTGGCCACCTTGAGGAGTCTGAACAAGTCTGAAGAAGACCTGATCCCAACTAACATGAAAATGGCTAGCTTCATGGGAGAGGCTTCGTCTGCCTTAGGAATCCTGATAGCCGAGATTACAATTGGCCCCAAAAGCATCAAGTCAGCTTTCTTCGTGATTGATGGCAAACCATCTTATGCAGTCCTGCTAGGGAGAGATTGGATCCACACCAGCCAATGCTTACCTTCCACCATGCATCAGAAGCTCATTTTTTGGGAAGGGGATAAAATTGAAATAGTCCCAGCTGATGACAATCCATTCCCAGCTGAGGTACAAAATCTAGAAGCTTTGTTCTATTCCCCCTCTGTGGCCCCCATAGTTGTTACTGAGGAATACGAGGAAGGATCTTGGGAATCTTGTAACTTGACACCCCTGGGGTTCAAAATCGAGCAATTAGCCGAACCACGGCTAGCCACGTAGGTTTGATATGTTTAAAGACACCCAGGTGGTGCAAGACTTATGGGACCGGCTAGAGGCTTTCAGGATTGAATCTCACGTAGCTGAGTCCTTGCTGATAGACAAACAACAAGGCGATGGCCTCGCCTCGGCAGACGAGATCACGGAGTTGCCGATGGAGTTTGAATCACCTATTCGGAGGACTGTGCCAACCTTTGAATCACAAGACCCCTTGGAGGACCTCAATTTAGGAACTCCAGAAGAGCCTCGGCTAACGTGAATCAGCGGATTGCTGGGGGAAGAGGATAAGAAAGAGGTGGTAGCCCTGCTAAAAAAATACAAAGACTGCTTTGAATGGGATTATCATGAGATGCCTGGGCTAGCACGAGAATTGGTGGAGCATAGGCTACCGATCAAGGAGGGATTCAGACCGCATAAGCAACCACCTAGAAGATACCATCCTCAGTTGATACCACAAATCAAAGCGGAAATCGAGCGTTTGCTCAATGCTGGGTTCATCAAAATAGCCAGGTACGTAGAGTGGTTAGCCAACATAGTACCTGTCAAGAAGAAGAATGGCAAGATTCGAGTCTGTATTAATTATAGAGACTTGAATTTAGCCACTCCAAAGGACGAATATGTGATGCCTGTGGCAGACATGTTAGTCGATGCAGCTGCCACACATGGTATTTTAACCTTCATGGACGGGTACTCGGGCTATAATCAGATACTCATAGCTGAGGAGGACACTCACAAAACTGCTTTCAGGTGCCCAGGGGCACTGGGAATTTATGAATGGTTGGTGATGCCATTCGGCTTGAAGAATGCTGGGGCCACCTACTAGAGAGCAATGAACACTATCTTCCATGATCTAATCGGCAAGACTATGGAAGTATACATAGACGATGTGGTGGTAAAATCCAAAGACTTCAAAGCCCACTTAGCCGATTTGGAACAGGCTTTGCAGCGGATGAGGATCCATAACTTGAAGATGAATCCTGCAAAGTGCATGTTTGGTGTATCGGCTGGCAACTTCCTTGGTTTCTTGGTGCATCAAAAAGGCATTGAAATAGACCAAAACAAAGCCAAGGCAGTGATGGAGGCTAGACCACCCAGGAACAAAAAGGAGTTACAGAGCCTGCTGGGTAAAATCAACTTTTTGAGAAGATTTATAGCTAATTCGGCTGGTAAGATGAAGGCTTTTTCCCCTTTGCTAAAGCTCAAGAGTGCTGAAGAGATGGTGTGGGGCCCTGAACAGCAAGAGGCCTTTGAACAAATAAAGAAGGCTTTAGCTAGTCCACCAGTTTTGGTGCCCCCCATGCCAGGGAAGCCTTTGAAACTTTACATTGCAGCCGCTGAAGAGTCTATCGGCTGCCTGTTAGCACAGGATGCTGAAGATGGAACTGAAAGAGCGGTGTACTACCTTAGCCGAAGTCTCAATGATGCTGAGACCAGATATACTCCATTGGAGAAGTTGTGCCTATCTCTGTTTTACGCTTGTACAAAACTTGAGTATTATTTAATGGCACATGAAATATTAGTTTTATGCAAAATTGACATTGTTAGGTACTTGCTTAATAGTCCTGTCTTACAAGGTCGCTTGATGAAGTGGGCCATTAAGCTCACTGCCTTCGCGTTGAAATACGTCCCATTAAGGGCGGTCAAGGGTCAGGCACTAGCCGATTTCCTGGCAGAACATTCCTGCGTGGAAGTTGATGACCCTTGGATACCCCCAATTACTTGCATAAACCTATTGCCTTGGGTCCTAACTTTTGATGGGTCCAAAACCCGTAGCGAGTCGGGGCCGGAGTGACAATTACCAACCCAGATGGGAAAATGTGGAGGTTTGCGTATCGGCTAAACCCAGATTTAACTAATAACCAAGCCGAGTACGATGCCATGATCATAGGGTTAAAGTTGTTAGCCATGATGGGCGCTGAGTACATTCATGTAAAGGGCGACTCCCAGCTAGTGGTCAAACAACTAAACAAAGAATATGGGTGCAACAACCCGAATCTGTTGGCGCGTTATGCAACGGCTGACAGATTGATTCACCAGTTTATTGATGCAAAGGTGTCATACATCCCTAGAGGAGCTAATATGGAGGCGAATGATCTGGCCCAAGAGGCCTCCGGGTATAGGAATTCTTCGCTGACTTTGGAGTACGACGAATTACCAGCCGAGGTAATGGTCGCAGACCAAATCGAATCATGGAGGAACGAGTTGATCGAGTACTTGCAAGATCCTTCTAAGTGCACTAACCCCAAAGTTAGGAGACGAGCTCTAAGGTATGTGCTTCTTGATGATGAATTGTATAAGAGAAGCATGAATGGGGTACTGTTGAAGTGCATAGATAAAAATGAAGCCCTAAGGGTTATGGGTGAAGTTCACGAAGGCATATGCGGCTCGCATAGGGCTGGGCCTGTTATGAAATGGTTAATTTATCGCCATGGCTATTATTGGCCTACCATCACAGCCGATTGCTTTCAATACGCCAAAGGATGCGAAGAATGCCAGTTGCATGGTCCCATTCAAAGGGTACCAGCTGAATTGATGCATCCAGTGGTGAAGCCTTGGCCATTTAGAGGCTGGGCCATGGATTTGATCGGCAAAATCCATCCACCATCTTCCAAAGGACACAATTTCATTATTGTGGCAACCGATTACTTCACTAAGTGGGTGGAGGCTCAGCCGATGGTCAAGGTACAGCAAGATGACGTTATCCGATTCATTCAACACCAGATCCTATACAGGTTCGGGATTCCAGAGACCATTACCACGGATCAGGGAACTATGTTCACTGGAGATAAAGTGGTTGCCTTTGCTCAGCAGTTTGGGATTAAGTTGATACATTCATCCCCATATTATGCACAAGCCAATGGACAAGCCGAGGCAACCAACAAGATTATCGTGGATCTGATCAAAAAGAATTTGGAAAGCAAGTCCAGAAAATGGCATTTAACTCTAGATGAGGCTTTATGGGCCATAAGGAATTCCAAATCAACGGCCACGGGCACAACTCCATATCGGCTGACTTACGGCCAAGATGCGGTTTTGCCTTTAGAAATCAATGTCACTTCTCTAAGGGTGGCGAAACAGAATTCCTTAAGCCTAGAAGAGTATCAGCAAGCCATGCTTATGGAGCTGGATCAGTTGGATGAAGATCGGTTAATGGCTTTAGAAAGAATTGAGGCAAGCAAACGCAAAATGGCCAAAGGCCTACAATAAACATGTTAAGTTGAAGAAGTTTGTTGAGGGTGACCTAGTTTGGAAAACTATTTTACCAATAGGAGTCAAGGACCCTAAATTCGGTAAGTGGTCACCAAATTGGGAAGGTCCATTCACGGTTAGTCAAGTATTCGCAGGAAACGCGTATCGGCTAGTTAACATGCAAGGCGAAGAAATGAATAGAAGCGTAAATGGCAAGTATCTAAAGAAATACTACCCCACGGTTTGGCAAAGCATACTAGAACAATAAAGGAAGCTATTCGTAGGCAAAACAAGGAAATGTTCTGGTGACCACAGGCCGGCCACCTAGCCAACAAAAATACTTGAAGACAACGAGAAATAACTAGTCTGTTGGGTCAAGGGTGGCTGCAACTGGGGAATCAGCAACCATAGCAGGATCGGCTGGTTCAACTTGGTTAGGGGTGCTGACAGGCTTGGCTGCCTCTTGAGGATCAACCTTCTCAATAAGATCGGCCACCTCTTCTTGGTTGGGAGCTTCAACCGTGCGATCTGCACTTCCTCAACTATCGCCTCAACAATCTCAAATTCATCTACACCATGTCTTCCAAATTTAAGGAAGAATAGCAATGGTCCACCGTAGCGGTGCTTTGGTAGCCACCACATCGGCAGGGACGCTGTTTAAAGCAAATAAGTAGCCGATTCTTCACCAACTGCACTGCTTTACCGACGGTATTGAAGATTGTTCCTCGCTCGATTCAAGAAGAGCCGCAGTCCATCCCACTGATGGTTTGCCGAGTCTATGCCTTCTCTACCCTTCTGCATATCCTGCTCCAAACCGTCTTTTTGGGTGGTGAGTCGTAAAATATCTGGGTCCAGAGAGGAAGCCTGAACATATAAGCTGAAATGCCTCTCCGTGTGGGTCTCCAGTCTCGCGTCAAGTTGCTCAAGTTGGGGTGTTAGCTCTTTGATTTCGTTTTGAATCCGAGTCAGCTCCGAATTCAGCTGAGCTAACCGGTCTTTGAGTCCACCTTTCCTAGCTAGGTCGGCCTGCCGATCTTTGTCGACTGCCTGATAAGAGGACAAGAAAGAGGACCTTTGAGCTTGGAGATTCCGGAGGCGTTGCAGGTCCTGAGTGGCATGGTCATAATTCTCCTTGCATAGCCGATATACCGCAGATATGTCATTTACTTGTAGCGCCATTTGACGGTACAGTTGTCGGCTGGTGGAGGGAACATCAGGAGAGTCGGATAGTTTGAAAAGGGAAGCCCTCAAATCGGCTACTTTACCCTTATCGGTGGGGATCTCTCCCATCAAGGCCTCGCCCACCTTTTCCAAGTGACTAGAGGAGGGTGAGGAGACCTTCTGCAATGGGTCAGCTGAAGCAAACTACTGCTGCAGTTCTTCCTCTGAAACCTGGATAGATGAAGTCGACTGACGAGGAGGAGTCCTTTGGGCAATAGGGGATTCATCCCTAGCCGACTGCAGTGCAGAGCACAAACAAGTTAGGGCCAAACCAACATAGAGTGAGAAATCACAAGAAAAGAGAAAAAGGCGATACCTGTATTGGGCTGTGAGCCTCGGCTATTGGAGAAGTGGGAGCCGGCTGGTGGGCTGCCTCAGATTGAGGATCAGCCGAATGAACCCCTCGCGCCCTTGGAGATTGGGAGGGGACAACCTTGTGAGGAGGCGACCATGGAGCCGAAGTACGTTGTTTCTACAGTCAAAATGAGCCGAGGGTCAGAATTATGACAAAGCCTTGAAGAAACAGTAAAAAACAGAGGTACTTACCTTTATCTGTTTACCCTTGCCAGCGTATACCGTCTTGGTTTTCCGGGAGACAGGGGTTGCAGCAGAAGGTTCATCAATACGAATTCCCCCAGATCTTGTCCTTTTCTTCTTACTCGGAGGAGGAGAGTCGTCCATAATGACAACTCTAGGGGTTGGATTGGCTGTCAAGAAAGCAGTTAGCCGATGCGTTTGCAAAGTAAGGAAAAGCAAAATGAGACAAGAATACTCACCCTTCATGGCAGCAGAAACCCTAGTCTTGTGCGTCGGCTCTGGCCTTACCATCTTCAGAGGGGGAACAGTCACCGCCTCATCTTCATCACCATCATCGTCACTTTCATCATCGGGACTGCTGTCGAGAGGCATGGCGAGCCTTATGAAATAACTAGATAAAGAGCCTTGAAACATCTTATCCTTAGCCGAAGGCCACCAATTAGCAAAGCGCGGTTTCCCCGGTAAGCGGGTTAAATGAGGCCCATTGGAAGCTGTTCAGTTTTTCCAAATTGAAAGCTGCCAAGGTCTTCACCTCTTCAGCCGATAGGTTAGTTCTTCCTATTGCTGGTACTTTACTAAGGTATGGCCAAGGGACATGCTGTAATAACCCAAACTGACGGGCCACACAGTTAGGATGATAAAATTCAGCCGTGGTCTTGTTATTCCTGGAATTTGGCTTTAGCCCACCAAGGATGTCTCTAGCGGTCAAAACACGACTCCAATTGAGAACCATAGTTCCATGCGCCTCCCGAGAAATACTTTGGTTAGCCGTGGTGAATATCCAATCCGGGCCGATTCGTCTTTCAAAGATCGGCTGCCAATCTTGAGAAATTCTCGTCAAGACATGTACTTTCTCCACCACGTCAAAGGGAGTTACCTGCTGAAGTGGAGTCAGCCGCAAATGCTCGGCTAACGTCTGCGCCCCGGCCGGAAGAGAGTGAATACTGAAAGAAGGTTCAATGAACTCCGGGAAATAAAGGGTAATCCATAGTTGCAGGAACCATAAAGGACCTGAAGTGTTCTTTAAGTCGATACCTTGGTGCAACCGATCCAGCATGTTGAACAAAGCCCTATAAAGGTAGCAGAGGAAGAGTGATCCCCAAGCAACTTGCCTACCCGATACAGCTTGGGCCACGTATACTTGAAGTTCTTGAATGACTGCAACAGAGCCGGTACAGACGAAGTACTTACTAAACCAATACAAGAGGAAAGCGCAATGCTCAGCATCAGAAACCACGGTGCCTCTTCCCTTTTGATTGGCTAGAATGAAGGCGTAATAGCCGAGTTGTTCCGATCATGGACAATCTTGATGTTGGAGGTTGAAATGTCGTATAGATTCGGGGCTTCTTGACCAGCCAAAGGTAAACCTGTAATGGCCACCACATCAAGAAGAGTAGGGGTGGCCATTCCCCAAGGAAACACAAAGGTATTGGTGGTAACGGACCAATAGCCGAGAAAACCGAATATCAGACCGATGTTGAGTTGAAGGTCTTTAGCCGACAGCATGATGGCATCGTAAAGACCCATTCTTTTCCACTCCTCGCCTTTTGCCTCAGCCATCCTTGAGTGCCAACTCAGGTAATCGGCAGTGGTGCGGGGCCAGGGCCTTATGTCGGCTGGGCACCGTTTAATGGTAAACCAATCGCAAACTATTGGTAAACCATATGCGTCCGGGGATAGATATTCTCTAAGATACATTGCACCACCCTGCAGGTCGGTGGACGGCCGCAAAGTGAGAGAACCTTGAATCGGATAAAGAGGAGGTATGATGCCTTCGGCTAACCCAGTCGTCTCTTGAGTTGAGGAGTGAGAGTCGGTTGAGCGAGAAGACTCGTCCAAAGAGTCATGGCCGCCGTAGCTATGTTCACGATTTTGAGAATCGGATGCTGAAGACATTGTCGCAAGAAGAAGACGTGCAGAAAGGAAGCTAGGGTTTAAGGATTCAAAAGAGTTCAAAATGCCTGAATAGTAGGAAGAGCGAATGAGGCTAGCTATTTAAAGAGGAATCATGCGCACGGCCAACGATGAGAGTTGTTAAGATATTATCGGATAGCAGCGCAGTCATCGGGTGTGGGAAAAGTAGCCGTTCAGGTCATAATGGGTGACATTAAATGCATATAAAGTGACTAACGATTGACGTTTTCAGAAATTCGAATCTTATCCGATACATCAATTCAGCATTTACAATGAAATGATGTAGGGCAATTGTTATCACCAGAAAATATCAACCACAGCCGATGAAGGGAATAGCCGATGCGTGGGATAAGCCGATCGGATTGGTAGCCGAAAATTGGTCCCATTGAGCCGAGGTTAGAAGAGAAAATGTTAGAAGTTCAGGGAACATCGTGAGGTCAGCCGATTATTAAAGAGTTTAGCCGATGCGGATAAAGGAAATATCCGATTATTATGGTCTCATCGGCTGAGTTACTTTTTAATTAATATAGAGCTTTGAAGCTCGACCAAGGGCTAAATATGTGAAAGTCATGGACTTTGGCGCTAAAATAACTAAAGCTAGCTTTTGAAAGTCTCCAGCGCATTTAACACGTGATAAATCATTTGCCCGGTAGATGGGAGAACGGTTAACCCACGATACGCATGAAAGCGATTAAGGGACACCCACTACCCCTCGTTGTCAGCCATGAACGTGTGAAACGCATAATGGCCGATAGGGGTGGTTGCAGTTTTGTTTTTCTTTTGTGTATATATTCCTCCGCTGAGAAATGTAAAGAACACGCACAATCAATCAAACAACTATTTCTTTTGCAATTTATCGCCTTTTCTGAGATTTATCTTAGCCGATTCCATGTATCTTAGTCTTAGCCTTAGCATAGCGTAGATTCATCACACTCAACGCTTTCTGGAGCAGTTGGGGAACCCATAATCGAGAATCAGAGTTTCGTTCTCGGTGTAATCGCTTAAACAGGAATCAATTTGTCGGCTGGACGTTAGCCGAATCCCTCGGCTGATTTTTCCACGCAAACAATTGTTAATGACCGAAATGGTGCAAGGTCGTACCTTTGCTCCTCTGCTTGGTAGTCGGGCGATGAGCTCCGTGGTGGGTACTCCTCCTTCGGGCGTGATGTCGTTCCTCCTTCAGACCGGCGGGTGGGGTACCTGCAAAAGGCACTCCGATGCCTAAGTTAGATAGGGCTTTTTAGGGCGAGCATAGAGCTCACATCATAGAGATGAGTTTAGGGTTCAGAGAGAGTGTAGAGAATGTGCAAACCTGGGGGGTCCGGCCCCCTTTATATAGTGGAGTCATGCAGGAGGAGGATAACTACCGATCCGAAATCTGCGCGCGGTGACTCCTCCCTTACGCATCAAGGATCAGCCCATCTCTTCCGGATATCTCGCACCTGCCAAGTCCGTCACGTACCAGCTACGTGGTCCTCATTCTACGGAGTGGCAACAGCCCCAAGCCTCGTCTCCAGGTGTGTCTCTTCCGAGGGTCATGAGTCGGCTCGCCCCTGCCCTGCTCGGCGTTATCGCTGGGGCGATCGTACCGGAGGACCGGTTTGGCGCCTTGGGGATCGGATGTAGCTCGCCGAGCTCGAAGAGGTCGGAGTCGAGCCGGGCCGGCTTGGTTTGGTGGACATTCTGGAACTCGCCTCAGGACCGGTCCGTAACACATTGGTTGGGCTCAGTTCGGTGATCCAGCTCGGAGGCCGGCCCATAACACAAGCCCCCTAGACCCTTTGCCTGAAAAGGTACAGGGTCTAATTGTTTTTTCGTTAGGTCGGAATTCGAGCTGGGTGGAAGGCCAAGAAAGAGAAAGTCGCCCCAGTTCTCTGGTCGACCCCTTCCAAGGTGTTGACAGTCTCCTCTCCTATAAAGGTCGCCAAGAAGTGATCACAAGGTCCTTTTGGTCCTATCTCTGTCCAGCCCCCTAGACTTGCTTGCTGATTAGCTGAGCATATATTTAGAGTGCAAGTATTTGGTTTTCTCCAAATACCTTGTAAGAGTTGATCCCATCATAGAATTGCTCTTGCCGAGCTAGAAATAGTATAATTACTTCTTGAGAGTAGTAGGTCGAATGATCTGATATGCGACGTATGATATCAAAAACCTGAGATGACCTATAAGGTATGAGCTGGTATCTGATGCGCGACTTGAGGTCATCCAATCATCTGCATAGTTTGAGATCATCCAGATCGCTACGGTCTTCTAATTATCTATCCAGTGATCTCTTGAACACGGGGAGCTTAAATGCAAATCGAGCTTTGAACTGGTTGAGTCGAGCTCAGATGAGGATGAGCTCTGAGCAGGTCGAGCTCCAGTCAGGATGAGCTCTGAGCAGGTCGAGCTCCAGCAAGTACTTGTGTTGAAGTACAAGGAGAGCTTGTAAATAGGTTTGAACTATGGGTAGAGCTTCGACCCCAAACTTGACCTTTGACTTGAAGATTAAGGTAGGTAGAACTCCAAATAGGTTCGGACTATAGGTCTCTAAATTGGTCGAGCTCTGACCTATGGTGGTCTACTCCCACCTAAAATTTGTACTTGAATTTGAAGAATCGAGGTGCATGTTGAGATATAGGCCTCTACATTTGAAGTCTTTGATGGTGAGTGGTCTTTCTTTGGTAAGCTCACGGAGAGCTGCTTCTTGTTAGTGAGATCACGGAGAGCTTTATTTATCCGAGCTCGTGTAGAGCTGGTCTTTGTTGGTGAGCCCATGGAGAGCTCCACCCTTTCCGAGCTCGTGGAGAGCTGGACTTCATCTCGAGGGGTAAAAAGGTTTTAGTGCTCCCCACTTTTAAGGAGGGTTTTGATGGTGCCTGGCCCAAGTGAAGGTGATCGCTCCCGATCTCGTTATTGGAAACCAAGGGAATGCCCTTGTGTAACTTGTGCTTTTCTGCTTTTCTTTAGTTCCGATCTTGTAATTGCTCACCTGAAAACCTCCTCTTGCAATTCCTTTTCCTATGAGTGAATTTTGACTAAGTGATGATGACTTACTTTACTTTCTTTTCATGCTTTCCTATAGTCCTTGGGTAGTATAAGGTAGTGTAGTCCTCGGGTGGCTTCCCCTCGAAAGATTTGTTTCAAATTGAAAGTTTGGAACATTAGTCCCTTGTAACTACATCAGTCGAGTGCTTGTCTAATCCGAGCATCGTTTTGAGCTGTCAGGTCTCTATGATGGTTGGAGCCGGTTAGGCTTTTCTTTAGGTCGAGTTATCATCTTCCGAGCTGCTTCAGAGCTCGCCAGGCTTCTATGCTGACCTGGAATCTTTGGAACCGCAGGGGTTAGTCTTTGTCGTGCTGCGTTTGAGCTCGACACGTCTTTATGCTGACGTGGTGTCTTTGAAACCACAATGGTCGTGTTCAGCTCGACAGGCGACCTTAGCTGAGGTGTTTTAGAGCTTGTAGGCCTCTATGCTGACCTGGTGTCTTTGAAACCACGGGGGTTACTTAGGTCGACCGCGACCTTCTCGAGTCGCTTGAGCTTGCCAGGCCTCTATGCTGACCTGGTGTCTTGGAAACCACAGGGGTCAAGTTGCGAGCGAGCTTACCCAGCCTTTATGCTGGCTTGGGTTTAGGACCACAGGGGTCGAGCTGCGAATGAGCCCACCAAGCCTTTATGCTGACTTGGGTTTAGGATCACAGGGGTCGAGCTGCGAATGAGCCCACCAAGCCTTTATGCTGACTTGGGTTTAGGACCACAGGGGTCGAGCTGCGAATGAGCCCACCAAGCCTTTATGCTGACTTGGGTTTAGGATCACAGGGGTCGAGCTGCGAATGAGCCCACCAAGCCTTTATGCTGACTTGGGTTTTGGAACCACAGGGGTCGCTGAGGTCGACTGGCAACCTTTCGAGCTGCTTTGGAGCTTGCCAGGCCTTTATGCTGACCTGGGGTCTTTGAACACACGGGGGTCGTGTCGAGGTCGAGCTTCTTCCGACACTGGGTGCTGAGCTCCGTGGCGGGCTCGACCTTTGGTTTTGGGGAACTGTTTCTGTCAAAGTATAAACAACTTGCAACAACTTGATGTAATAAAGTTAGCATTACTTTTTATGCTATGAGTAAAGTGCTCGTAGTCGAGTTTTATACTTCCCTGTGAGAGTAGTTGATTTGGCTGTCCAAGCGGAAAGGTTGAGGTCATCAAATAGTCAAGGTCAACGACGTAGCCGAGTTTAAAGCCGTCTGAATATTGAAGTTGCTGAGGTGGGCCTGGTAGGTCGCCCGAGTACTGGACTGGGCATCCACCTGTTGGTTGTCTTGCTCGAAAGTTTGGGCAAACATAAAATGTCATACGAGAAGACCTTATACAATGCTCCAGGTAATAAAGAATAAAGTGACACGAATCGTTGATGGTTCATAGTTAAGGATGAGATACTGAAAGAGACATGGAAAAATAGCACCTGGTTTTGAGGGACGTATCTGTGGTCGTCCGAGTTGTTGAGGTCGGCACTGTGGTTGACTTGAGTTCCTCCAAATAACTGAGGTCATACGACTATCTGAGTTGAGGTCGGCCGAATATCTGAATAGTTGAGGTCAGCTTGGTAGTTGAGATGAGGTTGACCAAGTTGAGTAGTTGGGCATTTTCAAGCATATCTTGATCTCTTCCACGATTTGTGTGACTGATCTGCATTCTTGATTCTCAAGATACCCAAAGATTTAGTCTTTATCTTGACCTCTTCAAAAAGCAGTTAGTAAAAGATATGATAGGAAATTTCCAATTTGAATATCCATAAAGGAGATATGATCTGTTAGAAATCATAAAGAATTTTTCTAGATAACTCCCGTGTCAGCTCATCATTCTGATCGACCTCAAATAAACTTGTTCTTTAACAATAATAATAATATGTGATTATCACATGGCTTGTTGCGTAGCCAATTTTATGAGATATATCATTGAGATACAGTAGTCGTGCACTAGATTTCAATGGCATGCATCAGATAATATCCTTACCGAGATTTTTTTTTTTTAAAAAAAAACGACCTCTAACGTCACTTGGTATGTCAGTGATAATTCAAAATCGATTAGAGCTCTTTTTGCGGCAACTAATTAGGCTCATTCTAAAAAATCTCATCCATGATAACTAGAGGGGGAAATATAATAGGAAGGGAAACACCTGATTTAAAACACGGTGGTCGAAGGAAACATCGAGATCGTGTTTGCTTGAAGACTGATCTTCCATGTTCTTGGCATCAATGGCATGCGCCGAGGTCAAAACAACTTTGCCGAGTATGAGAAATATTATGCTGACTTTCCAGAATGACAAATTTTTGGCGAGTGTCCTACTGATTTGTTCGTCAAAGAGAGATCTTTGTGTTTGTTGTACTCCTTGTTTGCTCAAGAGTTGCCATGAACAATAAAAATTTGATCTTTCTCCATGTAGACTATTTCTTAGTGATTGGTCAGCCATCAATGGTTGATCTGCTTTTCGTCGTTTTTCTGGCCCGTGGTGCCCCAAGATCGGATCTTTAGGTGGCCCTTGGTGGCCGACGGTGTTCTGGCTTGGTTCCTTCAATGGCGATCTTCAGTTCGTCGTGCTCCTTGTGTATACCATCCTGCTCGGTGGTATTCTTGAGGCCCAGGCTAGTTTTACCGGGCCCCATGGTGGGCGCCAATGTTAATGACCGAAATGGTGCAAGGTCGTACCTTTGCTCCTCTGCTTGGTAGTCGGGAGATGAGCTCCGTGGTGGGTACTCCTCCTTCGGGCGTGATGTCGTTCCTCCTTCAGACCGGCGGGTGGGGTACCTGCAAAAGGCACTCCGATGCCTAAGTTAGATAGGGCTTTTTAGGGCGAGCATAGAGCTCGCATCATAGAGATGAGTTTAGGGTTCAGAGAGAGTGTAGAGAATGTGCAAACCTGGGGGGTCCAGCCCCCTTTATATAGTGGAGTCATGCAGGAGGAGGATAACTACCGATCCGAAATCTGCGCGCGGTGACTCCTCCCTTACGCATCAAGGATCAGCCCATCTCTTCCGGATATCTCGCACCTGCCAAGTCCGTCACGTACCAGCTGCGTGATCCTCATTCTACGGAGTGACAACGGCCCCACGCCTCATCTCCAGGTGTGTCTCTTCCGAGGGTCATGAGTCGGCTCGCCCCTGCCCTGCTCGGCGTTATCGCTGGGGCGATCGTACCGGAGGACCGATTTGGCGCCTTGGGGATCGGATGTAGCTCGCCGAGCTCGAAGAGGTCGGAGTCGAGCCGGGCCGGCTTGGTTTGGTGGACATTCTGGAACTCGTCTCGGGACCGGTCCGTAACACATTGGTTGGGCTCAGCTCGGTGATCCAGTTCGGAGGCCGGCCCATAACATTTATAAAATGCATGTACTTTTCACAAGTGAGAAGTATTATTTTTAAAATGGAAGCAATTTGTAAAACCGAAGGAATAAATTTAACAACGGGATGAGGAAATATTTTTAAGAACATATTTTTTGAGTAAAAAATTAGTTTTTTTCAAATGAGCACGAGCAATTTTCAAAAAATAGAAGAGAAAGGAATAATTTCAAAAATATTGAAGTAGTTTTCGGAAGTAATTTATGAAATGGAAGAAATTTTCAAAAGTTTGAAGTATTATTTTTAAAATGGGAGCAATTTATAAAACGGAAGGAATACATTTAACAAAGAGAGGGTAAATATTTTTAAGAGAAGATTTTAAGTAAAAGATTAGTTTTTTTTCAAAAAAGCACGAGTAATTTTCAAAAAGCAGAAACAGTGATTTTCTGAAATGAAGAGAAATAATTTAAAAAAGGGGAAAGGAAATATTTTTAAGAGTGGGATTTTGGAGAAAAATATTTGAATTTTTTTTTCTAAAGAGCACCAATAATTTTCAAAAAGTAGAAGTATTAATTTTCTAAAAAAAGTGGAAAAATAAGTTTTCGAGTAAAAGTAGACTTAGAAAGGGGGAGGAATAATTTTCGTAAGTGACAAGTAGTAATTTTCAGAATAAAAGAGGAAGGAATAATTTCCAAAAGGGAAGAGAAAGTATTTTTATAAGAGTGTGTTTTTGGACATAAAGTTTAGAATTTTTTCAAAAGAACATGAATAATTTCCAAAAATTAATAGTATTTTTTTAAAAAAAGGTGAAATAATAAGTTTTATAGTTAAAAAAGACTTAGAAATAGGGGAAGAATAATTTTCAAAAGTAAGAAGTAGTAATTTTCAAAAAATAAGAGGAAAGAGTAGTTTCAAAAGTGATAAGTAGTATTTGGAAGTAATTGCAAAAGTGAGAAGTATTATTTTTAAAATGAAAACCATTTTAAAAATGGATGGAATAAATTTAACAAAAGGGAGAAGGAAATATTTTTAGAGCAGGTTTTTTGAGAAAAAATTATTTTTTTTCAAAATAGCAAGGGTAATATTCAAAAAGTAAAAGTAGTAATTTTCAAAAAATAGTGGAAAAATAATTTTCAAAGTAAAAGTAGATTTAGAAAGGGGGAGGAATAAATTTCAAAAGTGAGAAGTAGTAAATTTTAAAACAAAAGAGGAAGGAATAATTTCAAAAAGTGAGAAGAAGTAAGTTCAAAAATAGAAGAGAAATGAATAATTTCAAAAAGGGAGGAGGAAGTACTTTTAAGAGTGAGTTTTTGGAGGAAAAGATTAGATTTTTTTTTTCAAAAGTGCACGAATATTTTTCAAAAGGTAGTAATGTTTTGGAAAAAAAAATTGAAAAATTAAGTTTTAGAGTAAAAGAAAACTTAGAAATAGCGGAGGAAATTTTTTCAAAATTGAGAAGTAGTATTTTTAAAATTGAAATACTTTATAAAATGGAAGGAAAACATTTTTAAAAAGGGAGTAGGAAATATTTTTAAAAGCATATTTTTTGAAGAAAAAATTAGTTTTTTTAAAAATAGCCCGAGTGATTTTCAGAAAGTAGAACTAGTAATTTCCAAAAAATAGTGAAAAAATAATTTTTAGAGTAAAAGTAAATTCCAAAAGGGGGAGGAATAAATTTCAAAAGTGAGTAGTAGTAATTTTCAAAACAAAAGAGGAAGGAATAATTTTAAAAGAGCACGAATAATTTACAAAAAGTAGAAGTAGTAATTTTCAGAGCTGAAGAGAAATAATTTCAAAAAGTAAGGAGGAAATATTTTTAAGAACGGGATTTTGAAAAAAAATATTAATTTTTTTTCAAAAGAGCACGAATAATTTTCAAAAAGAAATTGTAATTTTCAGAATTGAAGAGAAATAATTTCAAAAAAGGAGGAAGAAGTATTTTTAAGAGCGAGTTTTTGGAGAAAAAGAATAGATTTTTTTTCACAGGAGCACAAATAATTTTCAAAAAGTAGTAATAACTTTAAAAAATAATTTTTAGAGTAAAATTAGATTTAGAATGGGGAGCAATAAATTTCAAAAGTGAGAAGTTGTAATTTTCAAAATAGAAGAGAAAGGAATAATTTTAGAAAGATAGAAGGAGTTTTTAGAAGTAATTTATAACATGCAAGTAATTTTCAAAAGTGAGAAGTATTATTTTTAAAATGGAAGCAATTTATAAAATGGAAGGAAAAATTTTAAAAAGGAAGGAGAAGATATTTTTAAGAGCAGACCTTTTGAGAAAATATTAGATTTTTTCGAAACAGTACTGGTAATTTTCAAAAAATAGAAGTAGTAAATTTCAAAAAAAAGGTATGAAAAAATAATTTTTAAGAGTAAAAGTTAATTTAGAAAGGGAGAGAAATAATTTTCAAAAGTGAGAAGTAGTAATTTTTAAAATAGAAGAGGAAGGACTAATTACAAAAAAAGGAGGAGGATATATTTTTAAGGGTGGGTTTTTGAAGGAAAAAAATTAGATTTTTTTCAAAATAGCAGGAAAAATTTTCAAATAGTAGATGTAGTAATTTTCTAAAAAAAAGTGGAAAAATAAGATTTAGAGCAAAAGTAGACTTAGAAAGGGGGAGGAATAATTTCCAAAAGTGAAAAGTAGTAAGTTTCAAAATAGAAGGAAAGAATAGTTTCAAAAGTGAGAAGTAGCATTTTTAAAATGGAAGCAATTTAAGATATGGAAGGAATAAATTTATATAAGTGAAGGAAATATTTTTAGAGCAGATTTCTTAAAAATAGATTAGTTTTTTTCATAAGAGCACAAATAATTTTCGAAAAGAAAAAGTAATAATTTTCAAAAAATAGGGGAAAAATAATTTTTGGAATAAAAGTAGATTTAGAAAGAGGGATAAATAAATTTTAAAAGTGAGAAGTAGTAATTTTCAAAATAAAAGAGGAAGGAATAATTTCAAAAAGTAAGAAGAAGTAAGTTCAAAAGTAGTAGAGAAAGAAATATTTTCAAAAAAGGAGGAGGGAATATTTTTTAGAGCGGATTTTTGTGGGGGGGGGTGATTAGATTTTTTTTTTTTCAAAAGAGCACGAATAACTTACAAAAAGTAGAAGTAGTAATTTTCAGAGTTGAAGAGAAATAATTTTAAAAAGTTAGGAGGAAATATTTTTAAGAACAGGATTTTGGAGAAAAATATTAAATTTTTTTCAAAATAGCACGAATAATTTTTAAAAAGTAGAAGTGTTAATTTTCTTAAAAAAGTGGAAAATTAAGTTTCCGAGTAAAGTAGACTTTGAAAGAGGGGATGAATAATTTTCATAAGTGAGAATGAATAGTTTCAAAAAGGGAGGAGGAAGTATTTTTAAGAGTGAGTTTTAGGACAAAAAGATTAGATTTTTTTTCAAAAGAGCAAGGAATAATTTCAAAAAGTGAGAAGTAGTTTTTGGAAGTGATTTATAAAATAGAAGTAATTTTTAAAATGGAAGTAATTTATTAAATAGAAGTATTATTTTTAAAATGGAAAGATTTATAAAATGAAAGGAATAAATTAACAACGGGAGGAGGAAATATTTTTAAGAGAAGATTTTTTTGAGTAAAAGATTATTTTTTCTCAAAAGAGCACGAGTAATTTTCAACAAATAGAAGTAGTAATTTTCAAAAAAATAGTGAAAAAATAATTTTGAGAGTAAAATTAGATTTAGAAATGGGAGGAATAAATTTCAAAAGTGAAAAGTTGTAACTTTCAAAATAGGAGAGAAAAGAATAATTTCAAAAAGTGAGAAGGAGCTTTTAGAAGTAATTTATAACATGCAAGTAATTTTAAAAAATGAGAAGTATTATTTTTAAAATGGAAGCAATTTATAAAATGGAAGGAAAAATTTTAAAAAGGAAGGAGGAAATATTTTTAAGAGCATAGTTTTTGAGAAAAAATTATATTTTTTCAAAAGAGCACTTGTAATTTTCGAAAAGTAGAAGTAGTAAATTTCAAAAAAAAGTGTGAAAAAATAAGTAAAAGTAAATTTAGAACGGGGGAGAAGTAATTTTCAAAATAGAAGGAAATAATAGTTTCAAAAGTGTGAAGTTGTATTTTTAATATGGAAGCAATTTATGAAATGTAGGGAATTAATATAAAAAAGTGAGCACGAAATATTTTTAGCGTAGATTATTAATTTTCAAAAAGAAAAAGTAGTAATTTTCAAAAAACAGTGAAAAAATAATTTTTGGAGTAAAAGTAAATTTATAAAAGGGGGAGGAATAAAATTCAAAAGTGAGAAGCAGTAATTTTCAAAATAAAAGAGGAAGGAATAATTTCAAAAATTGAGAAGTAATTTTTGGAAGTAATTTATAAAATGAAAGTAGTTTTCAAAAGTGAGAAGTATCATTCTTAAAATGGAAGGAATAATTTTAAAATTGAAGGAAGAAATATTTTTAAGAACAGATTTTTGAATTAAAAGATTGGATTTTCTTCAAAAGAACACGTGTAATTTTCAAAAAGTAGAACTAGTGATTTTCAAAATAGTGTGAAAAAATAATTTTTAGAGTAAAAGTAGATTTAGAAAAGGGGAGAAATAATTTTTAAAAGTTAGAAGTACTAATTTCAAAATAAAAGAGAAAGGAATAATTTCAAAAACAGTGGAGGGAATATTTTTAAGAGCGAAATTTCGGAGAAAAAAAGTAGATTTTTTTAAAAGAGCACGAATAATTTTCAAAAAGTAGATGTACTAATTTTTAAAATAGAAGAGAAATGATTTCAAAAAGGGAGGAGGAAGTATTTTTAGGAGTGAATTTTTGGAGAAAAAACACTAGTTTTTTTTTTAAACAGAGCATGAATAATTTTCAAAGAGTAGAAATAATAACGCTAAAAGAAGTTTTAAAAAATAAGTTTTATTGTAAAAGTAGACTTAGAAATAGGGAAGGTATAATTTTCAAAACAGAAGCTGAAAGAGTAGTTTCAAAATTGAGTAGTTTTTTGAAGTAATTTATAAAATGAAAGTAATTTTCAAAATTGAGAAGTAGTATTTTTAAAATGGAAGGAACAATTTTGAAAAGGAAGGAGAAAATATTTTTAAAAGTAGATTTTTGGATAAAAAGATTAGATTTTATTTTCAAAAGAGCACGAGTAATTTTCAAAAAGTTGAAGTAGTAATTTTCAAAATATATTGAAAAAATAAATTTAAGAATGAAAGTTGATTTAGAAAGGGGAAGAAATAATTTTCAAAGGTGAGAAGTAGTAATTTTCAAAATAAAAGCTGAAAGAGTAGTTTCAAGAGCGGATTTTGGAGAAAAATATTAGGATTTTTTTTCTAAAGAGCACGAATAATTTTCAAAAAGTAGAAGTATTAATTTTCTTAAAAAAAGTGGAAAAATAAATTTTCGAGTAAAAGTAGACTTAGAAAGAGGGGAGAAATAATTTTCATAAGTGACAAGTAGTAATTTTCAGAATAAAATAGGAAGGAATAATTTCCAAAAAGGAAGAAAAAGTATTTTTAAGAGCATGTTTTTGGAAAAAATTAGAATATTTTCAAAAGAGCATGAATAATTTTCAAAATGTAGTAGTATTTTTTTAAAAAAGGTGAAAAAAAAAAAGTTTAGAGTAAAAGAAGACTTAGAAATAGGGGAGGAATAATTTTCCAAAAGTGAGAAGTAGTAATTTCTAAAAAATAAGACGAAGAATAGTTTCAAAAGTGAGAAGTAGTTTTGGAAGTAATTTCAAAAGTGAGAAGTAGTATTTTTAAAATGAAAACAATTTATAAAATGGGAGGAATAAATTTAATAAAAGGAAGGGGAAATATTTTTAAGAGCATATTTTTTTAGAAAAAAAAATTAGTTTTTTTTTCAAAATAACTTGTGTATTTTTCAAAAAGTAAAAGTAGCAAAAAATAGTGAAAAAATAATTTTTAGAGTAAAAGTAGATTTAGAAAGGGGAGATAATTTTCAAAAGTGAGAAGTAGTAATTTTTAAAATATAAGAGAATGGAATAATTTTAAAAAAGGAGGAGGGAATATTTTTAAGAGCGGATTTTTGGAAAAAAAATAGATCTTTTTTTCAAAATAGCACAAATAATTTTCAAAAATTAAAAGTATTAACTTTAAAAAAAGTTTGAAAAAAATAAGTTTTAGAGTAAAAGTAGACTTAAAAATATGGGAGGAATAATTTTCAAAAGTGAGAAGTAGTAATTTTCAAAATAGAAGATGAAATGATAGTTTCAAAAGTGAGTAGTTTTTTGAAGTAATTTATAAAATGAAAGTAATTTTCAAAAGTGAGAAGTGATATTTTTAAAATGGAAGCAATTTATATAATGGAAAGAATAATTTTGAAAAGGAAGGAGGAAATATTTTTAAGAGTAGATTTTTGGATAAAAAGATTAGATTTTTTTTCAAAAGAGCATGAGTAATTTTCAAAAAAGTGAGGGGAAGAAAGTGTTTTGAAAATAGAAGTACATTTTTAAATCAGGGAAAAAATAAATTTTAGAGTGAAAGGAGATCGAAAAAGAGAGAGGAAGGAATTATTTAGCTGAATTTATAAGATAAGTTTATAAGTAAAAAAAAAGGAAAATTGTTTTCAAAAGAGAAAGTAGTAAAAATGATTTTAAAATAAGTGTTTGAAGTAAAAAAAAAAAAGTTTTATAAACTAGAGGTAATTTCGAGGGATAGAAGAAAAGAAAAAAAAATTAGAGATGCCAAATCAGGCTACAATGCATAAAAAGTTCCTATGTGGTAAGTAAGGTGAGCCATTTGAACATTGACACAATTACTAACAAGAAAGTCAGCTTGTTGACAGAGTCGTGATGCAGAGAAAAGGGACGACAAAAGAGAACGGAAGAGTCGCATTTGTTTTAGAGGCGATTTAGATGAACTTCTCCACTAGCATTTTCTAAATATCACTAGTAATATTGAGTTCATTTGAGTAATTTGATGATCACAGAACTCCAAGCTAATAAACAATTTCAACAAAGATATATTCATCCATTGCAAAAAGGGAAGAAAAAATAATCTCAAAAGACATAGTAGTAAAAAGTGATTTTAAAAACAAGTCTTTGGAGTAAAAAAAAATATTTTTGTTATTAAATAGAAGTAATTTTGAAGGTGGAGAAAAGATTATTTTTAGAGTAAAAAATATTAAAAAAATGAGGAAGACCTAGTTTTTCAAAGTGAAAAGAAGTAGTTAAAAAAACTATTTCAAAAATAAATTTTTGGAGTGAAAACAATTTTTCAAAATAGAAGTAATTTTTGAAATAGAATAAAAAATGTAGAGTAAAATAATTTGAAAAAAAGGAGGAAGAAGTAGTTTATCAAAGTGAAAAAAAGTAGTTAAAAATTATTTAAAACAAGTTTATGGAATAAGAAACAAAAATTTATAAAAGAAAAGTAAAATTTTAAATAGAGGAGAAGATATAAATATTAGAGTGGAAAGGAGATTGAAAAAGATAGAGGAGCAAATAATTTTGAAAAATAGAAAAATATTTGGAAATGACTTAAAAAGACTAGTTTTGAGAGTAAAAAGGGAAGAAAAAATAATTTCAAAAGAGATAGTGGTAAAAAATGATTTTAAAAACAAGTCTTTGTAGTAAAAAATATTTTTTATTAAAAAGTAGTAATTTTGAAGGAGAGGAGAAAAGAAATAATTTTTAGAGTAAAAAGTATTCAAAAAAAATGAGGAAGAAGTAGTTTTTCAAAGTGAAAAGAAGTAGTTAAAAAACTAATTTCAAAAATAACTTTTTGGAGTGAAAACAAATTTTCAAAATAGAAGTAAATTTTGAATTAGAATAAAAAATATAGAGTAAAATAATTTGGAAAAAGAGGGATGAAATAGTTTTTAAAAGATAGAAGTAGTCAAAAATGACTTTAAAAACAAGTTTATGGAGAAATAAACATTTTTTTATAAAATAAAAGAATATTTTTAAATAGAGGAGAAAAAAATTAGAGTGAAAGGAGATTGAAATAGAGAAAGGAAGGAATTATTTTGCTGAATATAAAAGACAAGTTTTTAAGTAAAAAGGAGGAAAAAAATAGTTTTCAACAGAGAAAGTAGTAAAAATGATTTTAAAATAAGTCTTTGAAGAAAAACAAAGTTTTATAAAATAGAGGTAATTTCGAGGTATAGAAGAAAGGAAATAATTTTTCGAGATACCAAATCAGGCTATAATGCATAAAAAGTTCCTACGCAGTAAGGTGAGCCATTTGAACATTGACACTATCACTAGAGATCATTTGAGTAATTTGATGATCACAGAACTTCAAGCTAATAAACAATTTCAACAAAGATATATTCATGCATTGCACAGGAATGAAAAGAGAATTACCTGGACTCTGAGAAATCTATCAATCTCTGAATTATGCTACAGTAACAGACGATCAATGTTGTCGTCGCCGATGCGGGTATTGTCAAGTGATAAACCCAATCCCGTTGATACCGATCGAGTTCTTTGAGTCCGTTTCTCTCGTTCTCCATTCTGGAATTCCATTGCAAAGCAGTGTTGTCATCAGGAGCAAGCCCAAGAACTATAAAGAAAAGAAAAACACCAAAATCTAATCAATTTAGAAACCATTAAGAAACCCTAAATCTTTAACTAACTATTTCCAAGAAACCTAGGTTGCTGGGTGTTGAAGCTAGAGAGGAGAAGAAGAAGAATGAACATACGGGGAGAATGACGTAAATCATTGGAGTTGAAATACGAGAAAGGTTGCGATTTCTGACCATCAATTGTGTGAATATTTCTGCAAAAGAAAAATAAAAAAGTGGAATTAGATGGAATGGAAGGGAATTGTTTGGGGGCAAATAGATGTGAATTTCAATTGATTTGGGGATTAGAAGAATAATTACCTGAAAGATTTGGATTGTGACTATGGTTAGGGTTGGTGATGTCGTAGGAAGTGGTGCTCCATTGACATGGAATTGGATGAACACAGCACAAAGGAGCCAACGATGCAAAAATTCCTTTACAAATCAGCGCCATCGTTTTCTTTTAGTATGCTCCATACCCGAATTCCATTGCAAATCAGCGCCGTCAGCAGGAGCAAGCCCAAGAACTATAAAGAAAAGAAAAGCACTGAAACCCAATCAATTTAGAAATCATTAAGGAACCCAATATCTTTAACTATTTTTCCAAGAAACCAAGGATGGTGAGCATTGAAACTGGAGAGAAAAATAGAGAAGAAGAAGAATGAATATACATGGAGAAAAATAGGTTTGGGTGGTCTCATGCGACAGGCAGTATCTCTTCAGCTTTTCTCTGGCTTTAGGTTGGGGGAGTCAGATTTAGTTGTTTCTCACCTACAGTATGCGGATGATACCCTATTCATTGGTGAGGCTTGTGTGGAGAACCTTTGGGCTATGAAGGCAGTCCTCAGATGTTTTGAGCTTGCATCTGGCCTTAAGATAAATTTTGCGAAGAGTAGTTTAGTGGGAGTCAATGTTGAAGGATCCTTTTTGGCTATGGCCGCTGATTTCCTTAACTGTAAAACTGGGGTGCTAATATTTAAGTACATTGGTCTTCCGGTTGGGGCAAATCCTCGGCGTGTATCCACTTGGGAGCCGATGTTGGAGGTGTTGAAGGGTAGGCTTTTAGGTTGGTGCAATAGGAATATCAGTCTTGGGGGAAGGATAGTCCTCTTGAACTCTGTGCTTGGGAGTACTCCTATCTTCTTTCTTTCTTATATGAGGATGCCGGTGAAGGTTTGGAAACAAGCAATGAGGATTCAGAGGGACTTTCTATGGGGTGGGGCTTCTGGGGTTAGGAAGATCTCGTGGGTGAAGTGGTCCGATGTGTGTAAACCGAAAGCGGGGGGTGGTCTTGGGGTGAGGGACCTTAGGAGGGTTAACGTCAGCTTATTAGGTAAATGGAGGTGGAGATTGCTAGTGGAGGAGGATTCTTTATGGCGTGGGTTTTGGTCTCAAAGTATGGTCTTGGAGTGACTCATTTGTCGTATTATGGTCACCATTCTATACCTGCTTTGGGGTCGGTTTGGTGGAAAGATATATGTCAAGTTGGTTTTGCAGGGGCTCCGGGAGGAGATTGCTTTTCTGGGAGTGTGAGGAGGGTGGTAGGGGATGGTACTTTGACTTTGTTCTGGCATGATACTTGGCTGGGGGACTCACCACTGGCTCTCAGGTTCCCTAGGCTGTTCTCCATTGCATTAGATCCGGATGCGAGCGTCCGAGACTGCGGGAAGCTTGAGGAAGGCGTCTGGCAGTGGGAGATAGCATAGAGGCGTCGTTTCTTTGTTTAGGAGGAGGCACTTTTGGTGGAGCTTTTATTCGCCCTTATTCCTTTTCGTCCTTCTTCTGAGCTGGATCGGTGTTCCTAGACTAGGCACTCCTCTGGTATGTTTTCTATTTCTTCCGCATATATGGTTTCCTCTCTGGGCCTTTCACCCGGATATTATGCCTATCGGACCACGACACCCTTGTGTTAAGTAAGGTTTAGAAGAGTTTTGCCCCATCCAAGGTAATTGCATTTTCATGACAATTGCTTTTGGATCAGGTACCAACTCGGACGAACTTGCTTAGTAGGGATGTCTTAACAGATCCGGAGGGCACCACATGTATCATATGTGGCAGTCATTTGGAGTCGGCTCTCCACCTTTTTAGTAGATGCACTTTCTCTTGTAAGGTGTGGTATGCGATTGTGAATTGGCAAGGTTACGATTTTGTCATGTCCCCTGACCTTTTCACACTGTTCTCATACTTCTACTTTTTTGGCAATCCGACTCAAGGCTCACAGGGACTGGTTTTGGTGTGGCACACTGTCTTATGGGTGTTATGGGAACTCTGGAATGGCTGTATTTTCTTGGGAAAGGTGCCTGATCTTGAGCAGACTATCGATCGCATTATATCCCTATCTTGGAAGTGGTTCTTGGCACGACAGAAGTCCTTCCCCTGCATGTTTTATGAGTGGTTTGTTGACCCTCTTGGTTGTATTGAGAGATGATAGGTGTAGTGTCCTTGTTTAGGAATGTTGCGTTTGTTTTAGCTGTGATTGGTGGAGTCGATCTTTTACCCTCCGACCAGTCTTTGTATCGATAACCTTGAGTGGGTGGGCATATTCCTAATACTCCCCTCATCACCTATTATATATATATATATATATCTTATGTTTGCCATTCAAAAAAAAATACATGGAGAACGGTATAAATCATTGGTGTTGAAATACGATAAGGGCTTCGACGTTTGACCATCAAAATCAATTGTGTGAATATTTCTGTCAAAGAAAAGTAAGAGAGTGGAATTAGATGGAAGGGAACTGTTAGGGGGAAATACATGCAAAATTCAATTAATTACCTGAAAGATTTGGATTGTGATTGTGATTGGGGTTGGTAGTGTCACTGGAGCCTTGGAGGTGGCGCTCCATTGACATGGATGAACACAACATAAAATAGACACTGATGCAGAAATTTCGTTCTGAATATCAACTCCCCTCTCCGTATATATCTATAACTATATATAAAGGGGATATCCCCTTTTGGTGTAGCCCTTTTTCCTACCATTTTTGCCCTTAGTTAAGTGAAAGTTTAAATTTCAATTTAAAATTTTGAATTTAACTGAATAATTTAATTGAAATCCAAATTAATTATTTTTTTGATATAAAAAATCCAAATTAAATTTGAGAAAAGAGAGAAATTGCTTCTAAATAACCGCCCATTACCGAATGACAGGGCCACTATTTTATCTCAGAAACCAACCAACATGCGCCTCACCTCTCAACCACTCCACCCCTCTTCTCTCTAATTTTTTTTTTTTTTTTTTTTGCTTTTTCTCATACTCTTTTCTTCTATATCTCCTTCGTCTATTCCACAAGCCATCTTCCTTTTTATTTTCTCTTTTGGGCTTACCTTTTTTTATCTAGATTGGTGACATCTTTGACATTTCTGTTGACAAAAGCAAAGGTGGAAAAAGTTCTCTGAGAGGGTGAGACCATGTTTCCCATATTATTTTTCATCATAGAAACATAGTAACTGGAACTAGAAACTGAAGATATCAATGATTTTTAATTTTGCAGGTGTCCCGAAAGAATGTCACAGAACCCAAAATTATTGTCCAAACAGCATTTAACACATACGATGAGGCTGCACGGCTATGGAAAAATGGCGACAACGGAGACGCGACATGGTGGAAACAGTATTCATCCTTAAATTGAATGCCTCTTCCTTTTACTCGCCCCTCTTTCTTTCCGGACTCTCCTTTAAAGTTCAAACACTATTGTTTGCAGATGTTGAAGTCGCAAATACAACAATTGTTGCAGAACTCAAGCAGGCAGTGGAGGTGGCAAGTCACATGCATGCCTCAGAAGGGCCCAAGGATCATATCATGGTGTGTGTATTAATTTTTCATCTTGCATGCGTTCATGAAAGTGTAATTTACTGATCACGTTTGGATGACATTGATTACAATGCTTTATTTTTGTTTCTTTCTTGCTGGAGTTTTTTTCTTCCATAGCTTTTAATTACATTTCAGATGACTAGATGTAATGCCTAAGTTGGGTCAAAAGGCTCAGTTTAGCGCCATATGACGTCATTGATACAGCCAATTTTAGAGAAAGGGATAGTTGAGCACTCTATCTTGCATAGAGTCTTGATGCAATATTCTAGCATTGCTAATCAGGTACTTCTCTCCCCTTCCCCCAATAATTCTCCCTATAAGATGCAAATGATTACCCCAAGCGTTATTTTTGGGTATGTGTTTAATGCACCTAACATTGCAACCCAATCCTGCTAAACTGTTCTAATTGTTTTTGATAATTTTTTCCTTAACTTGAAAGACTCCCGTGATCATATGCTATCTGGTGTTTTTCATTTTCTAATTAATTTTTAAAATAATGTCTGCATCTATGAGATACGATAATACTCTCATCTAGGTGCAAGTCATTTGTAAAGCTTTTATTTTAAAAAATAATTGATTATAAAAATACTGAACCTATTTTTTAGTCTATTTATTATTTTACCATTAAATCACCCATGGTTTGTAGTGGTTGCCTCAACACAAGATATATTAATGGGTACCGGAAGAAAAAAAAATGCATATACTGATTTGGGAATGATTTCCATTTGTCAGTACATTTTTATTGACCCACATAAAATGTCATGGTTGGTGAAACAAATTTTGCATCTCTACTGGGTTTTATTTTAATTTTTTTGGTTTCTTTTAATGTTACTTTTTGTTTGTAACACTGATTTATTTTTACGTTTCTCTTTGCTTCATGGATTATCAAGAATTTGTTACGAGTATATGGCATTTTTTTTTTCAAATGTGAAAACTAACCTTGGCTATGAAAACAAATCACTCCATAATTTCTGAAGCTTAAGAATAGGAAGAGGAGAACCCTTATGTTGATGTCATCACAGTATTCACATTATGCAGCAGGCAGTTAATGATCTGCACAATACTGTGAACTTTTTGTTTCTCAAGAGATGGCATGTTAAAAATAAGAATTGGAAATAACTGAATTAGAGCAGACCACACCAACACATTTATGGTATGTTTGGTATGTAAGAAAGTGGGAGGAAAGAAAGTGAGAGGAAAGAAAATTTATTGGTTAAAGTGTAAAATTGATGATGTGTTATATTATTATTGGTCTGTCACATTTATCAATGCATCTTTTTCACACTTTACTAAAAACTTTTCTTTCCCTCTATTTTCTCTCTTCTCTGCCAAACAAACCATAATGTAATTTTCTCTCTTCAAATCAAGACTGTCACATCAGAAAACACATGCCAAAAATGTAATTAGGTTCATAGCCTTTGCCGTCCTAGAATCTAATCAAACATTTTGACATTGTCATATTTGCAGGTAGGTTCTATGCGGCTATGCCTTCGAGAAAGCGCACAAGCTGGATCGATGTTCCAATGAGCGTGGTGTGAGGCAGTTTAAGATGATGTTGCCGCAGCGATTGGAGATGGTAAGTAATCTGCCATCTGAAAGTACTGCAAGTAAAGTACGTAAAGTGTTGAAGGAACTGTAGCAATGGATGGAAACTGTAGCTTAGGTGAAAGAGAGTGATCATCTGTAAACGGACTGACAACTGGGGTGAAATAAACCTGCTGAAAGCAGCCCTTCACTTTCCAATGGAGGATTACCTGCTGCCGGGTTCACTTTAGGGGGACTGGGGACAAGTGGGGGGATCTCAAGCAAGCAATGCTTGCGGCCTTGCACCACACAGCAGTTGACAAGGTATGATAACACTTGCCATATAATATTATTTGCTTTGTACAAGAAATTTCCAGTTGAAGCAATGGATTATTGATTGATTGATTGATTACATAATGGATATGTGCGATTTGAGCCTTTTAAGCTTTGTTTGAGATGTATTTGGTTGGTAGCTTTGATGTAGAGATGGACACGGACACTGGACTCACCATTGACAAAAAGATCAAGGTTGTCTCCTCTCAGATACTCACTTCATACACCTAAATATATAGGTGTGGGGTACATGATGAACAGGGGGAGTGACAAAATCCAAATGAAGTTTGATGAAGACTTTTTTACACATTTTTTCAAGTTTTATTCTTTAGTTAGGGCTATGGCATAAATCGAGTGTGTAATTCTATATTATCTTTAGTTCTTATTTTTCCCTCTTGATAATTTGAGTAAAACCATGTTGTTTATGTTCTTAGGAAAAAGGATGGAAGAAGAAAATGAAGCACTGGTTGTGAATCCCAAAGCAGATGACATGACTAGAAAATATAAATTGGCATTGTAAGGAAACATCCTATTTTGACTATATAGTGCTGATGGCGGAGACCCTCAAGGAAGCGTTAGATATTGTTACAATCATGTATCCACCATATTGTTTTATTTCTATATTTCCAGTTGAGTTGTCAGAGTAATGTGGTCCAAAATGATTGTTCCACCAAAAAAAAATTTATTAAGGGGATATATACTTTTTTCTCTTTTCATTTTCCAATTTTGTTTGACAAAAGTTTCATTTGCCTGTTGAAGTTGTCATTTCTTTTTTAATTATTTTATTTTTCTTCTTCTTAGCCTCTTTAATGTTCTGAAAAAAATATTACGTACAGGTACTTTTGGCTTGGTATTCAGTTTCACATCGTCTCCTGAATTCTTTAAAACAGAAATGAATATCATGCAAAAAATACATTCTAAAATAAAAAATTATAAAATACAATTGTCCATATGTGTCCAACATGGATATTGGCTATTATTTCGTAGTGTCCGTGCTCCCTTGGTCTCTTACATGAGAAATCTAAATCTTTCAGAGATGTCTTTAAGGCATCTGGCATCGGAGGACTTCCATCTCTAAAGCATTTTGTGTGTGTTTTTGAAGCTATAATCTTACATTCAGCCACTCTTAATTTAATATATCTGCCGTATTTTGAGTGACACATGTATATTGGATTGGTTATTTTGCCAATTTTATATTTACGTGTATGTTTTATTAATGGTTAATATATACATATACATATCAATGTACTAATAACATGTCATTATGAAAAATTAGTGTAATAACTGAAATGCATAATAAAATCCTTTAAAACTAACATTAAACAACAAAACATGATAAAATAATACATACTGTAGCATAATAGAAATGCGGAAAAACGGACACGGCAGTGCCCGTCTTGCCGCTAGTAAATTATAAAATCAGTAGTCTAGTAGTGCGTATAGAGCACGCAAGTGACAGTTAAAAAAAAAAAGCACCCAAGTGTTGGAAAAAAAAAAAGCACCCAAGTGACGGCCGCAGGAGAAATCAATTGTAAGTTTGTGACCAAACCCCATAACGTTAGAGATTAAAAAACGTCAAAAAAAACAAAAAAAAAAACTAATATATAGAGTATATTTCTCGACTGGCATTGATCTGACAAGCAGTACTGTGGGCGATCTGGGAGCTTCGTAATAGATGCATTTTTTCGGTGGGTGTGCCTGATGTGGGGCATACGATTGACCGCATTCGATCATTGTCCTGGAGGTAGTTTCTATCTAGGGCAAAATCTACTCCGTCCTTGTATTATGAGTGATTTGACAACCCTCTAGCTTGTATTATGAGGGCTTAGTAGGTGTTCTTTTTGGTCTTCTCTGTTAGCCTGGGGATCTCTATGGGTTGGGGCCGTTAGGCTTTTCTTGTCTGGCTGTATATGGGCTGAGATACCCCTTGTACCTCCATTAATATATCTTTGCCATTAAAAAAAAAAGAGTATATTTCTCGACAAAAAAAAGAGCATGAATGTTTGTTTTAGTCAGCTAGTAGAAATGGTAAACAACAAACACACATACACGTCCAAATGGCAACACCCGGGTTCAAACCCCAGTCTCGGCGTCCTTATGTCGTTGAAATTGCTAAAACAACAAGCAGTGGGGAAAGAGCACGAATGTTTATTATAAGCCAATTGTGGATCAAATATTTTGTATTTTGAGTTAATTAAAATTTAATCATCATTTAATTATATCGTTTTTGCGTTTTTGTTTTAGCAATTTTATTGGAAGAAGTAGTAAATAAATCTTAAAACATATAATAATTATAATATGAAAACAATTTAAATGAAATATCTTTTTTTTTTATAGGCAAATGTTAGTAATTATTAGTAATTGTTAGATTAGTGGCTTGGGATGGGTTTGAACCCACACACCTTATGTCTCCCAACTCCTACACCCTTTCCTCCAAACCAAGCCAACCACCTTATGACTCCCAATTTAAATGAAATATCTAATTTATAAGCCATAATATAACTAATGATGGCAACTGGCAAGGTTCAGTTCAAATCAAGAAAATTAAAATATCAATATACATAACTTTATAGTATTTTATGCTTTAAATTTATATTAATGAAAATTTATAGTCTAATAAATTATAATTATCTTTATTTACTTAAATATATTTTTACTATGATGTTAACTGGAAAAATTATCTTTACTCAAATATTTTTTTTCATGAATAAGTATGAACTGCATGATAATTTTCTAAATATATAAATGTAAGCTCGAATGGTATGATCAACTTACAGTTATAAAATGTTATTAATGATGTGACATTTTGTTAATCAAAGTAAAATGTGACATGGATTAAAATAAAATAATTTAAGCAATGAGGAATGCAACCAAAATACAAATTAATAATCCAGTCAATAAAATCCAAATTAATAAAGAATCCAACAGAATTATACTGCATTTGAAGAATTAAGAATTTTCTTTTAGGCAATAAACTCATTCCATTTCATTCAAAATAATGTCCTCAATACAAGTTGGCATAAATCAAAAGCTTGGTAATTAGCAAAAAAATCTTGACGCCCTTGCTAACGAGTGAGCAACAAGATAGCTTGCCTCCTATTGAAACTAACCGAATAGTTTGGGAAAAAACTTAGCCTATCTCTACAGCTTGTAATGGTAATTCCGGCCTCTGTTTGACAGTGTATATTCTCATAAAGGTTATCAACTATCGTTTTGCAATCTAGCTCAAAACACACATGTTGATATCTCATCTCACTAACCCAAGAGACCGCCTCCCATAACCCTCGAGCTTCAGCTTCCAAAGCTTGGATATGACCTCTAAAGAACATGGTTTTCGCCCTCATAAATCTTCCAATGTGATCACGGGTGCAAATGCCAAGACCATAGCATCCAATATCCTAGAACAGCGCTGCATCACAATTGCATTTGAGACTCCCCACAATCGGCTTCTCCCATCGAGTAGGTGGTCTCTGGATTGGACTCCCACGAGCAGCTTGGTTGAGTGATTTAGCAGCCTTCCAATCTAGCAGTGACTATTTTGCTAAAAATATAGGTATGTGAGCATCCTTCTCCTCTTCATTCCAAACCTTCTCATTCATTCTTCTCCAAAGGCACCATAAAAGCATAGCTAGATCACATTGTTGTTCTTGCTGGCTGTCACGTAGCAGGCGGAAGATCAAGTCTGGGAAACCAGCTGCTGCAGGCACATGAGCCGCGAGTAGTTGAGAGAGAGACCAGCTGCTAGGAAAAAGAAAGTATAACAGGCATGAAGTAATAGACCTTGCTTACAGACAACTATAAAATTCCTATAAATACTACTATCTCTGTCCCTAAATATAAACCTATTTTAACCAAAATACACAAATTAAGAAAATTAGTTAACTCATTTAATTTGTTTATATTATGTACTATTTTTCTAAAACTACCCTTCAATTATTGACTCAAGAGAGAGAAATAGTCTCCTATTTACTATTGACTACAAAAAATAATATAAATTAATGAAGGGTATTCTTAGGATAAAAATAATTAATGCACCTAGTAATTTAAAAATAGATTTATAAAAATGGATAATTTTTTTTTTAAAAGAGACTTATATTTAGAGACGGGTAGTAGAAAAATTAAAAGACACCGTCAAGGGAACATTGGCGGCATGAAAAAGGTGGGGAAGTCAAATTGCACGTTGAAATTATCAATGCCACACAAAAACAATCTTTAACTCTCTTTTTTTTTTTGGGTTACAAAACAATCATTAACTCTATTCCTCCATAACTCGATAAAATCCTCCTCTAGAATTAATGGAAGCTTTCCATTAAATGGGAAATGGAAATAAAAGGATTTAACGCTTTGGCAAAATGACATGCTAAAGTAACATAAATGTTTTTCTGACAATAGAATGTTGTCGGACACATTATAATAATACAGTTTTAGGTTTTTTTTAACTTTTTTCACTTTTCGGCATGCAGGTCCAGAAACGCGTTTGTCTTTGTTTTGTCTACATTGTCGAATACGGTGTCTTGTTTTGTTGTTGTCGAAATATCAGTCCTGAGTAACAGAAATATTTTTCCGACAACAGAATGTTGTCGGACACCGTATAATAATACGGTTTTAGGCTTATTTTATTTTTTTTTACTTTCCAGCACGCAGGTCGAGAAACGCGCTTGTCTCTGTTTTGTCTATATTGTCGAATACGGTGTCTTGTTTTGTTGTTTGTCGAAATATCAGTCTTGTAAAGTAATCAGAGCTCTACTAAAAGGCTCAACGAAATAACATGTTAAATTACTCTTTCAACAACTTATAAGTGTATAGCTCTCAAGTCTCATCTAACCGGTAAATGTGATTTTTCCATAAGAATCGCATGTCCTTTCAGAAAGCCTTCCGCTTCTAATGGAATACATGTTACTCATTTGAAGGATTACTTGTTCTATAGATTCAAGGAGTTAGCAAATTAGTAAGAGGGATTTACCACAGAAACAGCACTCATGAACTTGTCGTCTAATTCCAACGCCCTCATTGCATCAGGAGAAAGGGACACTGCCAAATCTATGCTTCCTCCTCCTTTACACCCGCTGCTATGTTGTCACATTCCCATCAAATATATTGGCATACCCACTCAGAACTGCCACTGCTTTTCCCATCCCAAATTCATTCCCATACATGTCAAACCTCGGTGAACTTGACATGGTCACACTGAAGGGATCAAAGTGGAGACCAAGTTAGTAAACAATAGGAGATTCTAACCACAATTTCACTAAATTTCGTACTTCTTTGTCGTTATGGTTTGCAATAGCTAGGTGCACCTTCCGTGCTGCCCATCCCATGATCATTTTCAAGCAATTCCCCTACCGTCGTTTCTGCGGTACTCACCACATCAATTGAGTTTCCAAAGTACTCTCGTGACAGAGGCGGTTCCAATCTTGGTCGATTATTTATGGCTAACTTACAACTGGTTTTCTGATCACGTGTTAGGCTTCGCGCGCGAGTCACACATCTCCAAACATGTGCTGATAAGGACTGGAATGAAGAGATTTTGGTGGTGGTACATACGTTATTGGCCTTTGCTTTCAGTTTTGCAATGGATTCTTCTGAAAAGTGGAAGACTCTTTCTCTCAGCTTGTGTGCTTCAAATATGCTGGTAAATTCCTCATGATGTTTGAAGGGAAGATTGATTAGTGGACCGTAACCCTCTGGAAACCACCGATTGTGAAAGAGATGGCGTGAAATGAAAACAATATGTTCATTGTCACGAATACTCAAGCAACACACAATATTGTTGAAGAGTGTTCAGAAATGTAAATCCTCTAAAAGTAAACAGGTTAATATAAACGCTGGCAGGTATATACTCTCATCAATTGGCAACTACTATGTCTAAAACCATTGAATGTTGGTCGGGGTACTTAACCGGAAAAAAAATTATGGGAATTTCTCCCTTTGGGAAAAAATAAATTATGGAAAAAATATACTCAAATAAGTGGAAAAATTTCGAGTAAAGTAGACTTAGAAAGGGGGAGAAATAATTTTCATAAGTGACAAGTAGTAATTTTCAAAAAAGAAGAGGAATAATTTCAAAAAAGGAGGAGAAAATATTTTTAAGAGCGGGTTTTTGGACAAAAAAAGAATATATTTTTATCAAAAGAGCACGAAAAATAGTAACTTAAAAAAAGTGAAAAATAAGTCTTAGAGTAAAAGAAGACTTCAAAATAGGGGATGAATAATTTTCAAAAGTGAGAAGGAGTAATTTTCAAAAAAAAAAAGAGTAAAGAATAGTTTCAAACATGAGAAGTAGTATTTTTAAAATGGAAACAATTTATAAAATGGAAGGAATAAATTTTAAAAAAGGAAGGAGGAAATATTTTTAAGAGCATATTTTTTGAGGAAAAAAATTACTTTTTTTCAAAATAGCTCAAGTAATTTTTAAAAAGTAGAACTAGTAATTTTCGAAAAATAGTGGAAAAATAATTTTTAGATTAAAAGTAGATTTAGAAAGGGGGAGGAATAAATTTCAAAAGTGAGAAGTAGTAATTTTCAAAACAAAAGATGAAGGAGTAATTTAAAAAATGAGAAGTATTATTTTTAAAATTGAAGCAATTTATAAAATGGAAGGAACTTGTGCTGCAAATGATAGATGATCTCTGGGGTGCCAACATAGTTGGAATGTCAGTTATCATTGTGATGTTTTTACATGGCAAATTTGTTTAAAAAAAATAAAATGGAAGGAACAATTAAAAAAAATGAGGAAATATTTTTAAGAGCATATTTTTTGAGAAAATTATTAAATTTTTTCAAAAGAGCACTTGTAATTTTCAAAAAATAGAAGTAGTAATTTTCAAAAAAAAAAAAGTGCGAAAAAATAATTTGCAAAAAGTAGAAGTATTAACATGATACGGAGATCGAGAGTAGCATTAAGCCACATATGGAAAACTACAAACAATAAATGGGAAATTCAAAAACCAGTAGAAATTCAAAAATTATTACATTTTGTTGAAATACTCAATAACCAGTAGAAATTCAAAAATTAATTGACTGGTATCCCGTTGAATACTCACTGACCAATAGATTCTTTTTATCACTTCAAAAATACATAATTTTATTTATTTTTTAATTTATTTTATACTTTTTACATTTAATTTCTCTATCTCTTCCGCACAAACTACTCCCATGCCACACCTAGGGGCCGTGGGAGTCAGGTCGGCTGACAGGGGCCTACAGCTTGCCTATGTCAGGTTCAGGCTAAGCCAGACCTTTTTTTTTAAATAGATAAGGCTAAGGCTTTTTTAAAAGCCTATTTAGCTAAAAAAGTCAGGTTTTTGGCCACCAAAAAAGCCTTTTAGGCCTAATAGGTCAGCTTATTTAACTAAATATAAATAATAATTTTATATTACTATTATTATTATATTAGATTTTATACATTCTGTTAAATCATATACTTGCTGATTTTTTCGATAATTTAAGCACATTGGGTTACATAAATTTTTGAAATATTTAAACGCCTTACTGCAAAATAGAATTTAAATAGACTATTATATAATATTAGATTCTCTAAAAGGTCAGGTTAGACCTTAAAAAGATTTGTATCATACGAATAAATCAGAATCAGAACTTATAAAATTTAGCTCGTCTTATTATTTCTACTCCTATGTTTCATGTCTCTTAGTAGCAGTGATTTTAATTTTCTTTTTTTTTATAGTTTATTAGAAATAAAACTTAATCTAATTGGCATATTAGCCCGTTAGTCTATTTAAAGATCGGTCAGATGACTTATTCAAAGACGTTAATATCAAATACCCTTTAAGTAGGCTAACAGGCCATACCAGACTTTCAAAAAGTCCAGGCCAGGCTTGACAAAAAAGCCTATGACAGGTAACAGGCTAGGCTTAGGCCTTGAATTTTTTATCAGGCCAGGCTTGGGTCTTACAAAGCCTAACTCGGTCTAGCCTATTTCCACCTCTAGCCACACCTGATCAGTATCTGATGCCTGATCATAGACAGAGAGGCCACTTTTGGCTTTTTACCTACTTGTTTCTTAACCAAATGGAGATTGCCAGCGCAAAGTAGTGATTTCACGACTATGGTCTAAACATTTTAGGAAGTTCTCAAACCCACCTACATGAGAAAGAGCGAGAGAGAGTGTGTGTGGAGAAAGGAGGGGGAGGCGAAAGAACACGTTGGTGAGAGAGCAAGTGTGGGGAGTGTGAAGGGGAAGGAGAAAGTGCAAGATGATGCGTCGACTGCGGTGCGGCGAAAACAGAAAGGGAGAGGAGCAGGCAAGGTGGACGTGGCAATACAAGAAGGCTGCTTATCGTTACCTGGGCAGATTTCTTACTTTTTCACAAACTTCCCGGATAATTATTCTGCGAAAGATATGTTGCATAAGGTGTTTGCGAGATATGGAAGGGTCACAGAAGTTTTTATTCCTACCAAAAGAGACAAAAAGGGCCATAGGTTTGGGTTTGCTAGATTTGCGGACGTAGAGGATCCAAAACTGTTCGCCATCAAACTGGATAATATCATCATTGGCAGCACCAAGATTTTTGTTAACTCGCCTAGGTTTGATCGTGGTTTTGGCAACCCTCGCTCAGCCCCAGAGAAAGCCATCGCATCAAAGAGCGGTCCACGTGCGCAACAGCCCCATGCAGGGGGACATACTAGGGGTCTGGTGAAGCCCAGGGGCTATTATAATACGTCTTATGCTAATGCGGTGAAGCAGGGTGGGGGTATGGTTATCGTGGTGTGCATAAATTCGTGAGGAAGGTGGAGAGTGCTAACTTGGAATTCAATATTGACGATGAGAAGATGAAAAAAATGGGCAATGCCTATGTGGGTGTGACATTAATTCCTGGGAGTGCTTATTGCATGCCAGCTAAATTCCAAAAAATGGGATATTTCTCGATCAATGTTACCCCTCTTGGGGCAAATAAGGTTCTATTGGAAGCTGAGGAGGTTGGTGATATTCACGCATTATTGGAAGATGGTCGTGAATGGTTGCTGCAGTGGTTTAAGGAGGTACGTCCTTGGAGTCCCAGAGAAATTGATAACGAACGACTAACTTGGATCCGATGTTACGGCTGCCCAAGACACGCCGTCCACGATTTTTGAATTCTTAGTAACCCCATTTGGCACTTTCGCGGATGTGGATGATAACACTAAGAGTAGAAAATCGATGGATGTTGCTAGAGTTCTTTACAGGACAAAAATACATGAATTGGTTAATAGGGTGGTGTCAGTTAGTATCAATGGCAGTGTATACTCAATTAAGATCGTTGAGGATTGGTATGGGCCGCTACAATGGCTCACTCCAGCCGTTGGTTATCAGGAGGATGATGATGGCTCGGAGGATGACTCTTGCTTCAGTGATTTCAGTTTCTCTGGTGCCATGGAAGTACCAGACCCAATTGGGGAAGATGAAGAATTTAATGCTGAATTAAATGATACAATGATTGTGGGTGGGCGGCCCTTGAAAATAGGTGTGGCTTCAGATGATGAGTGCATGGGGAAGCCGGAAGGTGAAAACTCGTTGGAGGCATTTGCTCAGGGTAATAATTGCGCCAATGACTCCCAAAATGTGGTGGGCCCCAGTGAGTTTAAGGTAACGGTTCCGGTCATTTCTTCAATTCTTCAGGTGCGTGATTCTGGAATTCCTGGTTGTGGGCTGGGTAGTGGTAGGCCCAGCTATTCAGATCCAGACTCAAATGGCAGGCCGGTCCAATCTTTTGCTCAAAGAGGGGTGTTGTTGAATAATGTGGGTATGAATAGCGCTCGTAAAAGTTTGCAGGGTAAAGGGTGCGCTAATGGGCTTACAACCGCGAACTTGGTTGGGCCGGGGGTTATTGAAGTTCGATCAACTCAGTCCGCTGTTGGCTTAGATGAGGATTGTCATCTTGGTGCTCAAAACTCAGACTCGTCGAGAACCAACAGCCTGCCCTTCATCACGATTCGCAAAAATAGAAGAAAAGCACAACAGGTGGTGTACTCAAGTTCGGCAACATTGAGCAATGATGGTTCTCTTTCACGTCCACAGGTGGAAATTACTTCGGGTTTGGCTGGGGAGGCAACGTCTCGCAGCATTAATCCTTGGCGTGGGTTTTCTGGTTCGGCAGAGGAGAAGATGTGGAAACAGGCTTGTTTAATTAGGTTAAAAGGGGTGGAAAAAGATGAAGTCTACATCTCTGTAATCAAGGAGTTGGAGTCCACCGAAAGGGCTGCTATGGGTCAGGGGGAGACAAGAAGAAGGTCCTTATGAAGACCTTATCACTCAATGTTAGAGGGGTGGGGGACCGAGTTAAAAGAAGCAGAATTTGGTCCCTAATTATCTCAGGTAACTTCCAAATTTGTTTATTACAAGAAACTAAATGCATAAGTATGGAGGAGAGGTTGGTCTATAGTTTATGGGGAGGGGAGGATGTAGAATGGGTGGCAAAAAATTCGGTGGGTCTGTCTGGTGGTTTGTTATTGATGTGGCGGCAAGGCTTATTTTCAGTGAGAACAAAATTCGAGGGTAGTGGTTATGTTGGCATCTCTGTTGATTTTGGAAATAATGGTAGATGTTTGTATTTAGTGAATATTTACTCAGCATGTTCATTAGTAGGGAAAAGACAATTATGGGATGAATTAGTCCATTTCAAACGTACTTCCGTTGTGGGTGAATGGTGCTTATCAAGTGATTTTAATCTTTGTCTTGAATAGTTTTGAGCGAAAGGGAGAAATAACATTGTTAATCATTGTGAGTTATTGGAGTTTCACAATTTGTTGAGAATATGCAGTCATTGATGTCCCCATACTTGGGAAGAAGTTTACTTGGTATAGTAATGATGGGTCCGCCATGAGCGGTGGATAGGTTTCTCGTTTCCGAAGAGGTGATTAAAGAGTGGAATGTGGTCGCACAATGGGTGGGTAGCGAGGACATATCGGACCACCGCCCGATTTGGCTCAAATGCGATGAACTTGATCAGTCAGAAGCCTTTCTGTTTCAATAATTGTCGGCTTGAACATAAGGGGTTTGCAACTTTTGTGAAAAAGTGTTGGTTGAGTTTGAATGTGGAGGGGTGGAAAGGATTTGTATTAAAAGAAAAATTCAAAGGTCTGAAACAACAACTGAGAATCTGGAACAAAGAAGTGTTTGGTATTCTTGATTTAAATATTGAACAAGCGGTGGCAGATCTGAATGCTTTAGAGGATGTTATGGCGGATGGTGGGCTGGTAAACTTGGTGCAACGAAAAGATCTTTCTGGACAATTTTGGCGAAACCTTAGATACAAAGAAAGCATTCTATTCCAGAAATCCAGGTCTAGATGGATTTTGGAGGGTGATGAGAACACCAGGTATTTTTATGCTTGTATCAAAGGTAGGAGAAGGAAAAATCAGTTGGTGGCCTTGAATGTTAATGACAGGTGGTTAGATACAGTTACAGAGATTAAGGAAGAGGTGAAGAGGCATTTTCAAAGGCATTTTTCTAGTTCCAATCATTTTAGAACGCCAACTCTTGATGGTGTTACTTTTGGCCAAATATCTTCCGCGGATAATGAATGGCTTATAGCTCCAGTGTCGGCAGAAGAATTGAAAGACGTGGTGTGGAACTGTGACGGTAACAAGTGTCCGGGACCTGATGGCTTCAATTTTACTTTCTTCAAAAGTTGTTGGGAGCTTCTAAAGGATGAGTTGCTGGAGTTTATTCATGAATTTCAACTTAATGCTCAGCTTCCCAAAGCAATAACGGCGGCATTTATTGCTTTGATTCCAAAAACTGATCATCCTTAATCATTAAGTGAGTACATGCCAATCTCTTTGATTAGTAGTATGTATAAAATAATTGCTAAGATATTGGCTGGCAGGTTGAAAAGGGTGTTGGGTGGTATAATCTCCCCATGTCAGACAGCATTCTTGCCTAACCGACAAATCTTGGACGGTGTTCTGACGGTTAATGAACTTGTGGATTTGACGAAAAGACGGAAGGACAAATGTATCCTTCTCAAAGTGGATTTCGAAAAGGCATATGATTCCGTTGACTGGGATTACCTTGAATATATGTTGTGCCGAATGGGTTTCTGTCATAGGTGGAGGAGATGGGTCCGGGCATGCATCAGATCTAGTTCCATGTCGGTGCTGGTAAATGGTAGCCCCACTGAGGACTTTTCGATTCAGCGGGGACTCCGTCAGGGAGACCCGTTGGCACCGTTTTTGTTTCTTGTCGCGGCTGAGGGTTTGACGGGTATAATTTATAAGGCTGTTGCGGATGGATTTCTAAGTCCTTTTATGGTCTCTACAGAATTATCATATTCGGTCCTTCAATATGCGGATGATACTATTCTCATGTGTGAGCCTACATGGGATAACATGTGGTGTGTCAAATCCATCCTTCGTGGCTTTGAATTAGCTTCGGGACTGTGGGTTAATTTTCACAAGAGTCACTTATTCGGTATTAATTTGGATGACCAATTTTTACACTCCGCTGCTTGTTTTCTGAATTGCAGGTTGGGGCATTTCCCCTTTAAGTTCCTTGGCTTACCGGTGGGGGCAAATCCTAGAAAGTGCTCTACTTGGAGACCGGTGATCACCCTTATGCAGAAAAGACTGTCTAATTGGAGAAGATCTCAGCTCTCTTTTGGGGCGAGAGTCACCTTGATTAACTCTGTTCTCACGAGCTTGCCTGTCTATTATTTCTCCTTCTTCAAAGCACCTAAGAGGGTATTGAACAGTCTTATTAGCATTCAGCGATATTTTCTATGGGGTGGGGAGCCATATAAGAAGAAGATTTGCTGGATTAAGTGGGATAATGTTTGTAAACCAAAATCTGAGGGTGGTTTGGGTATTAAGCACTTGGAGGTTTTTAATTGGAGTCTTTTGTGCAAATGGAAATGGCGGTGCCTTTCCGATCAAGGCGCAATTTGGTATAATCTTCTACGGTTCAAATATGGTCCTCTGGAGAGAAGAATACTTGATGGCAGTCCACTGTCAAGACAGAGCTCTATCTGGTGGAGGGACATTTTGTTGTTAAGAGTTGAGTGGTTCAAGGAGCATATTTCAGTTCGGTTGGGTCTTGGGAACACGGTTCGAGTTTGGGAAGATTGTTGGTTAGGTTCTGAAGTGGCCAGAGACACCTTTCCTACACTTTACCAGCTGACCACAAGGAAGAACTTATTAGTTGCAGAGGTTGGAGTTTGGGAGGGGAATGTGTGGCGGTGGAAATGGTTGTGGAGACGTAATTTGAATTCTTCGGAGGAATCCCAACTCATGGTTTTAATGAATAAATTGCAAGATGTGGTGCCTTCTAGAATAGATCGCGATACCTGGGATTGGAAGCTGAGTGGGGATAAAATATTCCGTTGTAAATCCGCATATTCAAACTTAATTCGGTGCAATGCTGTCGAGTTGAATGCTAGTCTTTCTATGGCCTTTAAATGGTTGTGGCGTACCTCAGTTCCTTCCAAGGTGGCGGCTTTTATTTGGAGACTTCTGCAGAAACGCATTCCTACGAGGGATGCACTAACACTTCGAGGTATTATTCCTAGCAATCATAATAATAACTGTGTATTTTGTTGCCAATTTGTGGAATCTGTGGATCACTTGTTCTGCTCTTGCACTGTGTCTTATAATATTTGGAGATCCGTCTTTGCTTGGATTGGCTTTTATGGTGTTTGGAGCAATGAGGTGGTGAGTAATTTTCTTGCATTTAAATTTTCGTTGAAGGGTAAAGCATGTAGGAAAATTCGATATGTTATTTGGTGCTCAGTTGTTTGGTTAATCTGGTTAAGTAGGAATAAGGTGGTTTTCCACGGGGAGGTGATTGACATTGGGGCTGTTTTGCATAAGATTAAGCTGACATCTTGGAAATGGTTTATTGCAAGAGAAGGTAGACATTCGGATTGGCAATATTCGGATTGGTGCACGGATCCACTTGGCTGTTGTGCTGCGTTATAATACAGAGTTCGCCTTGGTGGGTTTATTGGTGATTGTTGGTAGTTGTCAGGTTGTGTCTATGGTGTGTGCAGGTTTATGTGGCTTGTCTATGCTGTGCGCAGGTTATGTCTACCTTGTGCAGGTCGAATTTCTCCCTCTGTGATTTTGGTCAAAGTGGTTGAAATTTGTTATGCTAGTTTGTTTGATTGGGTTTTTGGGGGAGTGTATGTTTTTTGTAGGGGTGCTGGCCATATTTTGGTTTGTGTTTTGTATGCACAATTTATTGTAACACATGTACTTTGATGGTTGTGTACTCTTTTTCCTCCCCTAGTCTTTTTTCCAATGGGTTTTGGCTTTGGGAGGTTTTAATGAGGCACTTCCATTTTTGGGGAGTACACCTTGTACTCCTTTTCCAATAAAGTTTCTTTGCTTATAAAAAAAAAGAGATTGCCAGCGCAAGAAAGAAAGCCAGGACCGACAATGTTCATGATGATGCTGATACGAAGTTAGCATTGGTTCCTCTTTCGCACAGGCTCACGATCAATCCAGAACTCATTGCCGAACTTGTTCAACGAGGAGTGCTTGGCTTCCAACGTCCCTTTTCAAGACGCAATCCCACTCATCGTTATTATACCATAAACATTGAAGCTTTTCGTAGTGCAATTTCTTTCCTCTTAGAAAACTACCTCCTCGGGAAGCTCAGAGAATACGACAAATGGTGTAACTCCCTGACTCTAATCAGAGTATTACTTACTAACTTAACAAAAATATGATATTAAACGTAATAAATTTTTCGCTTCACATATTACAATAATAAGTGAATCCTTTTGAAAGGCAATACTCTGGCTAAATAAAATTATTTGGATACGCTATGGCACAGAGGCCTTAAAAACAAATTAACAAATACAAAGACTCTTATAGAAATTATATACAATTTTCAATTAATTACAAATGACTCATAATAAAGCACTCAACTCAACATAAAACTTAATGCATTAAGGACGACTCGTGATCCAGTATTAACTCAAAAAGGTCTCGCTGCGAAGGCAAGACTGAGCACATCTTCATGCTCTAACTCCTTCGATATGTTTGTACCTGAAAACAACGCTCAAAATATGTGAGTTTATAAAACTCAGTAACATAGAATTGAAATTAAAACATTACCGTTGTTTTCAGCCATACGCGGTGTGTTACGTATGGAAAACTCATCTCATCAAATCATACTATTATGATAAACATAATGGAGGCATTTAAGCCATAACATTTTTCTCATACAAACATAAACATATTTGCAAGATCATTTAGCATATGAACATATAGTTCATCTTCTCGTAACTTGCTACATCCAAGAAAATGAATGAGACATAAATGTAATGCAACTTAACTAAGAACATATAGTTCTTCTTTACTTTGTGCTTAGCACATCTTAGCTATTCCCTTGATGGTTAACTGGATTTTTAACCGAGAATCTATGTTACTGGGTTTTGTCATAGGCTTTGTTCCCTAGATCCCAATCAACATAACTTACGATATGATGGTTAGACGTCATTAACCCTCCAAGTGGCGTCCCACAAGGCTAACCATACCGATTTCTCCTCTTATGAGGAATCTTGTGTGTCTTTTAAGTGATTTCTATCACAACTCTTATACTTCAATGCATGCTTACAATAATGTAATCTAGCAAACTAGGATTTTCAATCCTCATCATCATTAACTATCTAAACTAACTCCAAGAAATTACAACAAAGTCAAGGAGACAAGCTTAACATGTATTTGAACAACAAAAATCCAAATCATGCATCTTTGAGAAATCATATGATCAAGACAGTACAAACTCATGTACAATCATCACAATCATAAACTTAAACATCATTTCACAACTTTCATGAATCCAAATGAAAACACATAAGGAAACCATTATTCAAGAATTTGAAAGAAACACTAACAGGCAACTTCAAATCCCTAACTCCAATTTTATCAGAAACCAGAATCCATAACTCAATTCACAACAAGCATGCATTATTTAGGAAAATGACATCATTGTCATTCCTATCGGGGACTTATGGTTTCCCCCAACTTGAGATTTAAGAAACTCACATAATCATTAACACTTTATTCCGATTGGAGCTCTATGGGGTTCACAATAGGCAAACTCCACACAAATATTTGTGGGGGGTTGGAGCAGCCATCCAACCCTTAACCAAACCCACTTAATTATCTTAACTTCTACTCATTAGATATTAAAAGTCAGGAAATAAAACGATTAACCTTAGCACACCCTAAGAGGGGTTTTAAATTAGGGGATTCTATGTTACCTTAGGGCTTGGTGAAATTGGAGATAAAATCCCCAATTTCTGGGGCTTGGAGTTTCCTCCTTTCCACCATTGAAGCTTAGATCCTTGCTCCTTCATCTTCCTTTTCCTTTTCCATTCGAGCTCTCTCTCTTCCTCTTTGTCTCTCTCTCTCGTTGTCTCTCTTTCTCTCTTTGTTTTCCTCTCTCACTCTCTCAGCCTCTGGCTGCTCCCTCTTTTCTTTTTTCGGCGCACCACCGTGCGCCGCCTCCGGGGGCCACCGCGACCCTTCCTCCTTCCTTCCCCTAAACCATTGCACCCTTCTTCTTCTTCTTCTCTTTCCCTTTTCTTCCTTCTTTCTCCTATTTTCCTCTTTTCTCTTTTTCATCATTTCCCTTCTTTTTTTCTTCTGCTTCTTTTTCACGCCAGGGGCGTGATGTTTCAAATTAGGGAGAAAAAGGGAGTTCTAGGGTGGAATAAGCTAAAGTGTGGTGTATGGTGAGGAATAGGGTATGATTTGATAAAGAGTTAGCTATCAAATCCTCCTTTAATTTCTTAATTTATCATTTGATCCTTAATTCAACCTTTGATAAATTAATAAATTAAACTACTCATAAATAATTAGTCCCACTTTTCCTTTGTGTTCTGTACAATTTGCGCTATTTAACGCACATTCTGCGATCTGTAAATCGATTCACAGCTAAGGGTGAATCGATTCACTCACTGAAACTGCATGTTTCGCCTTTTGTAAATCGATTTGGTGAATCGATACACCACTACTTACTTCGATTCACAGAGACATTTTCAAAGTTCCAATGCTCAAAGTACTGCATGAATCGATTCAACTGTTTGAAACATCACTCCTAAGCTCTCAAATGACTTATAACTTGATCTTTAGGAATCATTTCCCCATTCTAAGCTTAATCCTTGGAAAAATTGCTATTTTTTCCCCTTAGGCTCAACTTTGCATTAAAAACACTAGATTAAAGGTTATTAACCTCATTAATCCTTAGGGATTAAATCCCCATTTTCACTTAGTGCCTTTAATTACCAAGTTCTAGAAAGTTGGGGTGTTACATTACTCCCCACCTTTTTGGAATTTTGTTCCCAAAATTTGCCTTACCTTCTTACCGTATCCTTCTGTAGGATTGGTTTTCGGCGCTTCTGCTGCGAACTCCGATCCTACGCCTTTTCAAATAGATAAACTCATTTCCTTAATTTACGTCTATCTCAGGTTACTTCTATTCTTGCTGAGGATAGTATGCCTATTCCTAACTACAATTAACTAGAATGAAACACATTCACTTTACCACAAAGGTGGAACATCATTGTAACAGACAGGGTTCCTTTGACTAGAGGCCTCCCACTGTTACGTCACTCATAGGACGCCTTTTATTGTAACACACAAGCGTATTACTCATAGGACTTACTTCAGGACTTACTTCACCTAAAGGTGTAACGCTCTTGTAGGATTGTCACTTGAAGTAAACTATCACATATAATTGAAAACATTCATTCATAACATGGCTCTTGTGTTATGCATAGAAATCTTTTGCCTAAGTACCTTTCCTTTAACCTTATGGAATCGGTACTTATCTCTTATCACACTATTCGTGATCTTATTATAGACCTGGTCTAAGCAATTAGAAATTCTAAGGTTAATTAACTCCTGCAAGGTATCCGTTGATTATACTGATCTAATTCACCCAAATTAGTTACAAACTAGGCCTCAATCGAGTGATGAGTCTCATTTGGTCGGAAACACAGTTTGTAAATGGCTAGATGAAATCACATCAAACACCACTCAACAAATTACTCGCAATAATTAGTAACCTTAGGTTTCTACCGATTAAACCATGCCCATAATCTTACACTCTTCGTTGGAATTTTCTACTTACTCTCTTCAACTTGATAGATTAATTCCCCTGTTTGGTTCAATTGGAATTAAACCGGGAATCCACGCAGCTATGACTAATTTCCACATGGACCGACGTGTCTGTTGCCGGGTTTAATAACCAATGGACCAACTAACATCAAGATAATAAATTTCTAAGATTCTAGGGAATAATATATCTCACTTATCTTAAACTACATTAATACTTATCCTAAATCATTGAAAACCCCAAATGGAATTAATCTCTACAAAGGAGCCAATTGTCCAGGAAATTTGGTAATTCCATTAACCGATCACAAATTAGGTCTCATTCCAAAGAAGGTTCTTATTTGGTTAAGACAAAGTTTGTAATTAGTCAAGCGAGATCACTTCATGTACTCGTCAATTGAATCGAGTGCAAACATTAACAGCTTTGGATTCCCACTGGTTTAACTTTGCTTAAAACCCTTATAGTTCAAAGACTATAGTCAAATCTTCTTCCTTTGGCCAATTATTCCTCTAAGGTCACTATGTCTCGAAAACTTAGGGTTTTTTGTCTTGATCACCTTCGAGGTTCCCTACTACAACTTAGACATTGGAGAGTGTGGCCTATCTTCATCTTACTCCTTATCCTTACCACTAACTACTTAGAACACTATAGTTCACTTAGAGGGCTTTGAGGTTCTCAATCAATATAGGATCCATTCATAATGGGATAGGTTCCACAAGCTTGATACACATCGAAAAACCTAATCGAGTATAAATGCCCATCCTAATTGATTAAAACCTTACAACGAAGAATTCTCACTTATCGATCCTATTTGTCATGGAATGAGGTAATCACAACAAAAGAATTGATAATGAATACTATACCACATTAGACTCAATATATCCAAAGTGACCTTCGCATTTTCCTGCTTCAGGAGTACTACACAACCAAACTTATCAGGCTCATAAGATCTAAGCAAACATGGAAATCCCAACTTCATCATCTTTCTAAACATCTCATACACGGGGTATGACACTGACCATTTCGTGATAATAACCCCTATCTCGACTCTCAAATATGGGTAAGGAATACAAAAGTACTCACTCACGAATATTTGCTAGCCAAAAACATACATCACTTCAAAATCCCCTCCGTGGGGAGAATAATGAAGGAAATCTAAAACATATGTCGGTGTGAGGGTGAGGACAACAATTCACCATTTTCCACCCAAAAGGACCCGATATTTCAAGCATCAAAGCATAATAAAAAAAATATTCAAACATGTATCTATCAATCACAAGTGTTGAAAACTTACCACACCACGTGAAACTTAACATCACAGAGTCAAACATCATAAAGTCAAATATTATGACAAAGCTTCATAATTTCATATAAAAGAAATTCCCATGATTGAATTGTGGGTATTTACTGATACCAAAACATTCTTATCTTACTCAAAGGCCCCAGTACCTCCAAGAGCATCCTATAATACCCTTGTTGGTCCCGCGACTACTTTGATCATTTAATCAATCATGCTATGATTCTTGTAGTGAACTTCCAATAGTAGCAGAGTTTAACGTGGCCAACTAAACTCACTGCAGCCAGGTGTACATCCATGGACTTAGGCAGGCTAGAGTGGCTTCGAATTCACGACCTGAACTACCATTAGACGATCATTACGGAATTCTAAAACTATATGTATAAGTATATACATGTATGAGGAAGTCCCGCAAAACGAGAACAGACTTAAACTATTCTCTGCTAGTCTTCACTCCCTTCATTCCTTAGACAAATCCTGGAGGTGGCCTACCCCAATAATTCGTAAAAAGAACTTAGAGAAATCGGATCCACAAACATAATTGACACTTCCTAAACCGAATCACTTCTAGACACACATAACTCACAGTCTGATAAGATCGAAGTGCTCTAATACCATAATGTAACACCCTGACTCTAATCATAGCATTACTTACTAACTTAACAGAAATCTAATATTAAACGAAATAAATTTTTCGCTTCACATATTACAATAATAAGTGAATCCTTTTGAAAGGCAATTCTCTAGCTAAATAAAATTATTTGGATATGCTATGGCATAGAGGCATTAAAAACAAATTAACAAATACAAAGACTCTTATAGAAATTATATACACTTTTCAATTAATTACAAAAGACTCATAATAAACCACTCGACTCAACATAAAACTTATTGCATTAAGGACGACTCGTGATCCGGTATTAACTCAAAAAGGTCTCACCGCGAAGGCAATACCGAGCACATCTTCATGCTCTAACTCCTTCGATATGCTTGTACCTGAAAGCAACACCCCAAATATGTGAGTTTATAAAACACATTAACATAGAATTGAACTTAAAACATTACTGTTGTTTTCAGCCATACGTGGTGTGCTACGTATGGAAAACTCCTCTCATCAAATCATAATATTATGATAAACATAATGGAGGCATTTAAGCCATAACACTTTTCTCATACAAACATAAACATATTTGCAATATCATTTAGCATAAGAACATATACTTCATTTTCTCGTAACTTGCTACATTCAAGAAAATGAATGAGACATAAATGCAATGCAACTTAACTAAGAACATATAGTTCTTCTTTACTTTGTGCTTAGCACATCTTAGCTATTCCCTTGATGGTTAACTTGATTTTTAACCGAGAATCTATGTTACTGGGTTTTGTCATAGGCTTTGTTCTCTAGACCACAATCAACATAACTTACGATATGGTGGTTAGATGTCATTAACCCTCCAAGTGGTGTCCCACGAGGCTAACCATACCGATCTCTCCTCTTATGAGGATTCTTGTGTGTATTTTATGAACGTGAACACAAGAAGGGGGGTTGAATTGTGTTGAAAACTTTTCGCAAACTTTAAGTTAGAAACACTTAGAACACAAGTTTTTAAAAAACTGTTTGTTTATCGGACGGTGGAAATAAACCGGACGCTGGAAAAGCAGTTTGTGAAAACTTGTTTTTAACACAGCAAAATAGAAATGAATAGAATGCAGTAAAGTAAGAGACACAGAGATTTATACTAGTTCACTACCAAACTGGTAGCTACGTCTAGTCCCTTCGTTCCTGAAGGATTTTCCACTATAATCAACCTGATTACAATTTCCTCAAGAGTATTCTTCTGTCACAACTTGACAATACTCTCAACTTCTCAAAACGACTCAAGATCTGATTGAGCCTTTGAGGATACAGCCTTCACTAGGCCAAAACAACTTTTACAAGTGAGTTGAAATACAGTTAAAAGTAACTCTCACAGAGAGGATAAAAGATTAAGCTCAACTATAGAAAAACTTTCTAAAAGAAAGGGTCGGACGATAAGTTCAGTTCTTGTAGTCCAGAGACTTAGCACGAGACTTGATTGCTCACAGAAGCAATGCTTGTTCTCAGTAAATGATGTAGTATTTCAGCAGAATTTCAGCAAGCTTTTTCACAGTATATCGGCCCCCTCTTCAATAGATACCATGAGGTATATATAGGAGTTCCAAGGATATTACCGTTACGGTAAAAATGGCTCCTTTCCATTGAGTGAGGTAAATTCAAAAAGTTGTCTCTTTCTTCCTTTCCAGAGAATATCCCAGTAGTACATATTACCGTTTTCGTAATACCTTGCTTTTCACAATTGCTTGTACGACTTTGTCTTTTAGCTAAAGGTGTCACCTTTGATACCTCGTACAACAATTTTAGCGCTCAGAATCAATTTCGAAATTCGTTCCAGAACCTTCTGAGGGGAAGAGTAGCAACGAGACTAACACGTGATTTGAAATGAAGTTCAGACGCTCGCTCAGACTCGGAAGTTCGGACGCTTGTTCAGAATCGGAAGTTCGGACGCTTGTAGCAATTGGATAAGTCTAGTGTCATAAAGACAAAATTCCAGACGCTCACAAGGATGAGCCGGATGCTGACACATAGAATGTATCCTTCTCTTGAGAATTACTTTCTTCTTGCTTGAGTGGCTTAGAATATATGTATTATTAGTATTTGCACACTTCAAGAAATGTTAGAACATAAATTGTTCTCTTGTGAATACTTTGTTATCATCAAAATTAATGAGGGTCTAAACTTCTCAATCGTTTAGGTTCCAACAATCTCCCCCTTTTTGATGATGACAAACATCTAAGGTAGATGAACAATTTAGTTTAAAAAAGACATCAAGGGTCTCCCCCTGAATTTAACAGTTTAGATATATATGAACAATTCAGGTATTAAGGCAATTGTTGGTAAACAAATTCATTTAAGTGATTGCGAAAAATCCGTAGATGTATCAGAGCATATATTTAATAAAGTGAGATCGGATGCTGATTTTATACCAAATAGATTGATTTGATCAAATATATTTCATTGTACCAAAATTTATATGCTATGTATGAAATGCTATGCATGATACTTTAGTTCCAGTGTATCCATCGGACAGTGAATATCGGATGGTGGATTATCAGATTTTCACGTGTTCAATATACCTTTCTTTTGTGTTCATCATACCTTTCTTTTACTCCCGCTTTTGTCATCAGACAAAAAGAGTGTAAAAACACATCATAGTCAAAATAAGACTTAGAAAAATTTGAATAGAAATTAGATCAAAAATAATTATATATATAAGTGTATCAACCAAATAGAACAGATTTTGTATAACACACAAGTAAAAAAAAATTTCAAGGGTTTGGAAGAGGTGGAGGTGGGATATTGAGACGTTCATAGAGTAACTTGATCAGTCTCGGTGAGTGACCTTCAAGTTTGTAGCCTTCATTTCTTCAAATTCTGCTTTGGGAATGCTGACCATCTCAACTTGACAAGTAGAAGTAGAAGGTCCAGCTTCTGGTACAAGTGCAGACTTCATCTTCTGATGCTCTGCTAGCACCCAGTTGGATATCTTCAGTCTCAAATCCTTCTTCCTTTGAGCTCTTAAAAAGAATGCATCATTTGGTATAAACCATTTGATGAAATTTTCAAGTTTTCTGAGCTCTGATTCTGTCTGAATCTTCCATTGATTCTTCACATCTTCTGGATATAGTAAATTCATGAAGATGGTTTCTCTGTGAAGAACAACATCAGCAGTGTAAGAGTCAAACCTATTCCCAGCGTCTTCTCCCCATAAATTTATGATAAAGACACTCGAAGCTTCACAGGTGAAGGAGAGTGCTTCATTTTCTGCCAGGTAAATTCTTCTCAGATTTTCCCTGTCATCTTCTTCTAGCACTAGGGGGTCGAGGCATGGTAATATGGCTTTGTCTTTCCAAGACTCAGACCATTGACTCCAAGTGAATCCAATGTCGAAGTGCTTGGTCACAGCAGCCCATTGGTCATATATCTTCATGCAGTCAAGAGGTCTGATTACTGAGCATCTGAACATATCATCGAAGTACACAGTTCTAAGATTGATGTCAGTAACTCTGCTAATTGTCCCAGCAGTTTGAATAGTAGCCTTCTCAGCATTGCAGCAGTTTGAGGAGCCAGTTCTCCATTCATCTTTCTTCAGAGAAGTCAGGTAAAACCTTCTGGCATGATCCTCAGAGATCTTGGCAATCGGAAGCTGGGAGAAATCCTTAAGATTGTACTTTGTAGGTGCCTTCTCATATTCCTTTAGCCCGATCTTGCTGAAAGGCTGCTTGCCCGGAGCAGGTTCCTTCCGTTTCCCAGGAATAGACCAAGGTAGCCACCTTTGTCTATCTGGTACTATCTTAACAGAAACAGATGATGGGTCTCGATATTGTCCTATTACTTCCAGCCTTTTCTGCTCAAGACAGTGTGCCATGAAGGCAGCTTCTTCATCTGTGATCCAGCTTCCACATTCTTCCAACGTGAGCGGTTCAGACAGTGGTAGGGATCTAGGAAGATCAACAGAGAAGGGAATTGCTCTGCTTCCGGATGCTGGTCTCAACCTTCCTTTAAATGACATTTGGAAGTGGTCTTCTCCATCCTTGAAGGTTGCACTTATTGGAGCGGCAATCTCCAATCTGGCAGCTCCAGAGGTGAAGGTTTTTAAATGCCATGTGGATGGACGGTCGTAGATGCTATGATATGTCTCATACTTAACAAATTGTGGTTTGTATGAGATATCCTTCTTTCCACCAGCATCTATAGGTCTAAGGGTAAGGGTAAGTAAGATGGGAGTGGTTTTGGTGATTTTGTAGGCTTTTGGTGAGTAGGGTTTGAAGGGATTAATGGGAGGTATTTTGAAAAGAAGGTTAAAGGGATGAGAATGAAGCTTGGAAATGTATGAAGTGAGGGAGTTATATGTGGAGGTTTGAGGTGATGAGATTGTTGGAACCGAAACGATTGAGAAGTTTAGACCCTCATTAATTTTGATGATAACAAAGTATTCACAAGAGAACAATTTATGTTCTAACATTTCTTGAAGTGTGCAGATACTAATAATACATATATTCTAAGCCACTCAAGCAAGAAGAAAGTAATTCTCAAGAGAATGATACATTCTATGTGTCAGCATCCGGCTCATCCTTGTGAGCGTCTGGAATTTTGTCTTTATGACACTAGGCTTATCCAATTGCTACAAGCGTCCGAACTTCCGATTCTGAACAAGCGTCCGAACTTCCGAGTCTGAGCGAGCGTCTGAACTTCATTTCAAATCACGTGTTAGTCTCGTTGCTGCTCTTCCCCTCAGAAGGTTCTGGAACGAATTTCGAAATTGATTCTGAGCGCTAAAATTGCTGTACGAGGTATCAAAGGTGACACCTTTAGCTATAAGACAAAATCGTACAAGCAATTGTGAAAAGCAAGGTAGTACGAAAACGGTAATATGTACTACTGGGTTATTCTCTGAAAAGGAAGAAAGAGACAGCTTTTTGAATTTACCTCACTCAATGGAAAGGAGCCATTTTTACCGTAACGGTAATATCCTTGGAACTCCTATATATACCTCATGGTATCTATTGAAGAGGGTGCCGAGATACTGTGAAAAAGCTTGCTGAAATTCTGCTGAAATACTACTTCATTTACTGAGAACAAGCACTACTTCTGTGAGCAATCAAGTCTCGTGCTAAGTCTCTAGACTACAAGAACTGAACTCAGCGTCCGACCCTTTCTTTTAGAAAGTTTTTCTATAGTTGAGCTTAATCTTTTATCCTCTCTGTGAGAGTTATTTTTTACTGTATTTCAACTCTCTTGTAAAAGTTGTTTTGGCCTAGTTAAGGCTGTATCCTCAAAGGCTCGACTGTACTGAGTCATTTTGAGAAGTTGAGAGTATTGTCAAGTTGTGACAGAAGAATACTCTTGAGGAAATTGTAATCAGGTTGATTATAGTGGAAAATCCTTCAGCAACGAAGGGACTAGACGTAGCTACCAGTTTGGTAGTGAACTAGTATAAATCTCTGTGTCTCTTGCTTTACTGCTTTCCATTCATTTCTATTTTGCTGTGTTAAAAACAAGTTTTCACAAACTGCTTTTCCAGCGTCCGGTTTATTTCCACCGTCCGATAAACAAACAGTTTTGAAAAACTTGTGTTCTAAGTGTTTTTAACTTAAAGTTTGCGAAAAGTTTTCAACACAATTCAACCCCCCTTCTTGTGTTCACGTTCAGAGATGGTGAGTGAATTGGTCTGTGTTTGTGTAGGGTGTTTGGGAGTTATGGAGGTTTTTGTACACGGGTTTGAGTGTTTGGTGGTTGTGCAACAGATATTGGTGGAGCAGGAATGGTATCATCAGATGCAAAAACAGATACAGGCTCATCAGAAGAAATCAGTACCTTTGGTTCAGGTTTAGATTGCCTGACCAATCTTTTGAGCTTCTGCAGGGCGATTCTTTGGAAGCGGGCCGAATTTCCTTCTTCGTTGGCCAGGATCTTTGAGACTTGCTTCTCGACACGGTTTGCTCCTTTTTCTCAGAACCTGACTGATGGGAACTCGGTCCTCATCTTCTGGTTCTTCAACAGTAGGTGCAGGAGCCACCTTCTGTTTTGTTCTTCGGTCTCTCTTGAAGGAGACTCAACAGTTCTTTTCACACCAGTCATCAAGCTTCTGGTGGTTTTCTTTTCAGCTTCCTCTTCCTGTTGCTCTGTTTTCACCTTCTTGATCATGGACCCAATGATCAGTTTCATTCTGACCAGACTGTTGATTCCAAAGGTGTCCGGAATCACAATACTATCAGCACCAAAATACTTCACCTTTTCTTGATCTGGTAAAGCAGTCAGCTTGTTTATAACCAGACCCTTGACCATCATTCTAGTGAGCAGAACACCATAAGGAATGCACTTGTAGGTGTTCTTCTTGTCAGTAACACCTTTCCTCGAATTTACTAGTGCATTAATCAGGTTGTTGTAGATCAACCTTGGTAAGTTTACCTTGTTCCCAGCCATGAAGTGTCTCATGATGAACTTCTGTTCATAGTTGACTATGTCACTAGAGCCAGCCTTCAACAAGACGCTCTTGGTGATTATTTTGTGAAGAACTCTGAAATGACTCTTCAGATTCTTTGTAGTAGGAGTTTCACCAGATTCTTTCAACTGCTTGTAGTTCTCAAATAGATCATTATTGACCTTCTCAATCCCATGAAATGCGTCAGCCCAATCTGTATAGAAGACGATACCTTCACATGGACAACCAGTGACTTCAGAGATGTTGTTGACGGTAAAAACAAACTTGTAGCCTCTCACGGTTCCTTCAAAAATACCACCTTTGTGTAAACGAGCATTGCCCCAAAATTCTTTGATCGCAGTCACTAGAACCTCAACCTTGTTCCAGAAGAAATAGTGTTCCCAGCCCATTGCCTTGAAACCATTGTAGAAGTCGAAGCCGTAGAGTTTGAAGTTTTCCAAATCAACTCGATTTTCCAACAAGACTTTTCCTTCAGTCATGGTGTCGTAGATAGCCGTATACTCAGAGGATGTTACTCCAGACATGATTGCAGTTGAGAAATGGAGGCGATGGAGGTTTTAGGGTTTAAACACACACACAGAGAGATAGAGAGAAAAAGAGAACGAGTACGATTTTGCAGAAAACACAGAGTGGAGCGAAAAATGTGGAGTAGTGGGAAAGTTAATAGAGAATGGTACAGTTCTTTTTCAAAATAACGCTTCGTATTTTCTTATAAAAATAAATCAAAAAGAAAATAAAGATTCGCCTTTTTATTAAATGCAGATGCCAAAATAAAAGTAAAAGATTTTATTGAAAACGTAAATAATCATGACTCAGTAGGTATGATGAGACGCTTGAATCCTTAACACGTGTGACACGTGTGGGTGTGCTCGGACGCACGCAACCGACTTACCGGATGATGAGTCATGATGCATATGACAGATGCTTATGCACATACATGCTTATGTCATGTCGATCTTTGAGATTTAGTTTATTATCGACGCCGAGATTAATCATTCTTTTATAAGATGAAAGTTTAAATTTCTTCTTATAAAATTGAATCTATCTTCAAAAGGGGTTTTGTAAATATGTCACCACCGATGATCGGTGTCTACAAATTTTATTTCTAAAATACCCTTCAACATAGTCTCTTATAAAATGATGCTTAATCTCAATGTGCTTTGCTCTAGAATGCAATATAGGATTTTTAGTAAGACATATGGCGGATGTATTATCACGAGAAGATAAGAATGTTACTCTCTTTTATCAAGTAGTCTTCAAGTTGATACTTCATCCACGAAGTTGAGAACCGCAACTTGTCACGAGATGTATTCAAACCTGGCCATTGAGAGTGCAATTGTGCTTTGCCTTTTGCTTGACCAAGACACAAGATTAGCTCAAGGAATTGGCAGCCTCCACTTGTGCTCTTTCTTTCAATTCGATCTCCAGCAAAGTCAGCATCACAGAAACCTACTAATTTGTAATCTTTTGATTTCTTATAAAGCAAACCAAGATTAGTAGTTTCTTGCAAATATCTAAATATTCTTTTAACAGCACTTAGGTGTGATTCTCTAGGATCTGATTGAAACCTAGCACACAAAGTGCAAAACATAATATCAGGTCTTGAAGCCGTAAGATAAAGTAGAGATCCAATCATACCTCTGTACAATTTCTGATCTACCTTCTTACCAATTTCATCTTTACTAAGAGTGCAGGTAGGATGCGTAGGTGTACACATAGGCTTGCAATCCAGCATCTTGAATTTCTTCAATAGTTCTTTGATATATTTGCTTTGATGAATATAAATACCATCACTGCATTGCTTGATTTGTATTCCAAGGAAGAATTTTAATTCTCCCATCATGCTCATCTCAAATTCAGCCTGCATAAGCTTAGAAAATTCTTTGCAAAGGCTTTCATTAGTGGCTCCAAAAATGATATCATCAACATAGATTTGAACAAGTATGAAATGCTTGTTTGAGGTTTTTCTGAAAAGAGTAGTGTCAACTAAACCTCTTGTAAATCCATTTTCCATTAAAAAGGAACTTAGTCTATCATACCATGCTCTGGGAGCTTGTTTAAGACCATATAGTGCCTTTTTAAGTTTAAAACATGTTACGGAAATTCAATATCTTCAAAACCAGGAGGTTGTTTAACATAAACTTCCTCGCTTATAAAACCATTTAGAAAAGCACTTTTCACATCCATTTGATATAGTGTTATCTCATGATGTGTCGCAAATGAAAGTAAAATGCGAATAGCTTCTAGTCTATGAACAGGTGCAAAAGTTTCAGTGAAATCAATACCTTCTTCTTGTGAGTAGCCTTGAGCAACTAAACTTGCTTTATTTCTCACAACTTTACCATCTTCATCAAGCTTATTTCTAAATACCCATTTAGTACCAATAGCTTGCTTATCTTCTGGTAGAGTGACTAGCTTCCATACATCATTCCTTTGGAACTGATTTAGCTCATCTTGCATAGCTAGAATCCACCCTTCATCTTCCAAAGCTTGATCAATCGTCTTAGGTTCCATCTCAGAGAGAAGTGCAAAATCAGTCCTTGAAAGAGGATCTGGTTCGTACTTTGTCACCAGGTTCTCCTATGATTTGATCTTTTTGGATGATTGGTTTTGTACTTCCAGCTTTTTCTTGCTTCAGCTTCCGCTTGAGTAGAATTCATCGTCTTGTCACCACCAGATGATGAAGATGTATGTTCACCGTCTGACTTGTCGCCGAGGTTTAATTCTGAAAATAACTCATCTAGCTCTGACATAGCAGTGTCAGGCTTCTTATCATCAAACTTGACATGAATGGACTCTTCAACTGTCAAAGTTTCTTTGTTGTATATTCTAAAAGCTTTAGAATATCCCAAAAAGATTCCTTTGTCAGCCTTGGAATCAAACTTACCAAGCTGATCTTTAGTATTCAAGATATAACAAATACAACCAAAAGGATGAAAGTAAGAAATGTTTGCTTTTATACCTTTCCACAATTCATAGGGAGTCTTATTCAAAATAGGTCTTATATAAATTCTATTTTGAATATAGCACGTTGTGTTTACTGCTTCTGCCCAAAAATGTTTTGCAATATCAGCTTCATTGATCATGGTCCTGGCCATTTCCTGGAGGGACCTATTTTTCCTTTCTACAACACCATTTTGTTGAGGTGTTCTAGGAGAGGAGAAATTGTGGGAGATGCCATTTTCTTCACAAAATTTTTGAAAGTTCTCATTTTCAAATTCTCCCCCATGATCACTTCTAATAGAAGAAATACAGATGCCTTTTTCATTTTGAACTGATTTGCAGAAAACAGTAAATACCTTAAAAGACTCATCCTTGTGGGCAAGAAATTTAACCCATGTCCATCTAGTAAAATCATCAACAATGACTAAACCATATTTCTTTCCGATTAAAGAAATTTGTCCTTGTGGGACCAAAAAGATCAAGATGTAAAAGTTCAAGTGGTCTAGAAGTTGAAACAACATTTTTTTAAATGAAAGGAGGTTTTAACTTGTTTTCCTTTTTGACAAGCCTCACAAAGGGCATCAGATTGGTACTTAAGATTTGGTAAGCCTTTAACAAGATTGTGCTTGTTTAATTTTGAGATTAACCTCAAGTTGGCATGGCCTAATCTTTTGTGCCAAATCCATTGCTCATCTTCAACAGACATAAGACACTTGACATCTTGTTTTTCAAGTTCAGAAAGATCAACTTTATAAACATTTTGTTTCCTCTTTGCTGTAAAGAATATAGATCCATCGTTTTTGCTTTTTACTAAACATCCAGTTTCTGTAAAGATGACTTCATAACCATTGTCACATAATTGACTTATGCTCAATAGATTATGTTTCAGTCCTTCAACATATAAAACATTATCAATAGAAGGAAGAGAGCCTTTACCTATGCGACCAATTCCAACTATTTTACCTTTCTGGTTTCCTCCGAAACCAACGAATCCAGCTTCTCTAGGTCTTAGTTCTTGGAACATATGCTTTTCTCCCGTCATGTGACGCGAGCATCCACTGTCTAAGTACCAAGATTGGTGTGTTGACTTTGTTGTTAAGCATATCTGCAACATAGACTATTTTATCTTTAGGTACCCATATCTTTTTGGGTCCTTTCTTGTTAGTTCTTGAAGGAGGCTTATCCTTCGCAGTTTTAAAAACATTACATGCACTTTTCAAATGACCGGATTTCACTACAAAAAAACACGGGATTACCGACGGCCTAAAGCCGTCGGTAAGCTATAAAAGCCGTCGGTAACCCAATTTTACCGACGGATAACCGACGGCCTAAAACCCGTCGGAAATATGGTCGTCGCAAAGGATTACCGACAGACTCTTCTTTGCCGTCGATATCTGACGGTTATACCGTCGGTAAATGACGTCGATTACCGACGCAAAGCCGTCGATCGCTAATCTTGACGGTTATACCCGTCGGTAAATGACGTCGATTAAGCGGGCAAGCCGTCGTTAGATTTCCGACGGACGTGACCGTCGGTAAATCTGAGCGTTCAAACGGCTTAGGCCGTCGATGTCAAATTTTTTTAAATAAAATTTATTAATAAATTAATTTTAATTAATAACCAAATTAATTTTATTCTTTAATTAATTTAATTATTTATTTGTTTAATTATAAAAATAATTTACTCTCATATTAAAAATATTTATTTATTAATTTAATTAAAAATTACTTGTAATTTAATTTAATTTAATTATTAATTGATTTTCCATATATAAAAATGTGATAACGTAAACTAAAAAACAAATTAAAAAAAGAAAACATAATAAATAAAAAAATTCAACAAATAAAAATCAGTAACTAAAATAATATCCGAAACGAAAAAAAAATGATATCCAAAAATATGAAAAAATATAAGTACAAACAGAACTAATAGTCCTGGTACTCCTGATCATGATCGAGATGCTCTACATCATCTGCATCATCGACATGACCATGAGTACGCGGAGGCGAAGGCGGAGGCGGAGGCGGAGGCGAGGTCGAGGCCGAGGCGAGTAGGTCTTTGGCGAGCTAGCATCCGTACATCTGCTCCGCTGGCCGCGACTTGAGTCAAAAGCTCCTGCTGCTGGGCCCCGTCCGCTTCACCTCGGCTATCTCCTGGTCATCCGCGGCAGAGCGACCAGTGGCAGCCCTACTACTCGACGACTCTCCAGTGTGTAGGCGGCGAGCCCCTTTGTAGTTCTTTGGCAAGGTCGCCAGCACCATATAGGCGACCCTTCTTCTTTCCGCCAACCACTTCCGCCCAAACCCTCAGCGGTGTAGATAAATCGTTAGGGCTCTGAGATGGAGAACATGATGAGCTCACGAGATCTAAGCCGAGACATCCTCGCCTCAAACTCCTCTGTTAAACAAACAAATAAGTCGGATCTTTTTTTAAACAAAACAATATAAACATTATTAAAAAATATTTATTATATTTTATAATTACCTGAGTCCGCCTCGAGCGCTCATCAACGAAATCACCAGTACTCCTCTTCGTATGAGTTGCAAGATGGAGCTCGTGCAATCAACTTCTCTCCCCAACCTCCTCGATCGAGATTGTATTAATAAAAAATTTAAAAAATAATAATAATAATAAAATAATAATAATAACAATTATAACACGTCTGAAGTCTAAGCTGCGTCTTTGCGCTTTGGCCCGACAACTGCCGATGTGCAAGCCGCCACCCTTCTCGGAGGCCCTATTCTTCTTGGCCTTCGAGTGGTCGCCTGGAACTCGTGGGTGTTCCAAAGGCGCTACCACCACGCTGAGCTCGTCCTCTATCCACCTGGTCAAGCGATCCCCGATGCGCATCTCGAAGCATGTCGAGAAAGGCGGTGGGAGGCCTTCATATGAAAATTCTTCTCCATCGGCTCCTCATATTTTTCCTCCCAAGCAACCTAGTGCAGTATCAATATAAGACATTATTAAACATAATTGAAATTTACGAAAAAAAAATAATATGCAATAAAATAAAAATTCCACCTTACTCTGAAAGAATTAAACATATGGTCCCGCTCAAAATCCTTGATGTCCCCAGGTGGGCCAAAACTCCTGGTAATTCTCCTCAATTGTTCTTTGTGATAGCTAACGCAGAGCTTTGAGGAAGAAACCTGAACAATAAAAACATGTTAAATAAAAAATATATATATATATATACATGTAAATTAATAACTCGAAAAAATTGCAAATACTTACCCTTTACGGATGGCACGATAAGAACTCGACCATCATACAACATCTCAACAGTGTCGGGCTCACGGCCCTCCCCCTGCCAAGAACCTCCTCTGCTTGAACCTCCTGCTCCTCTCCGTCACCTTGACATCGGTGTCATCGGTGTATGGCGTACTATAATCATGGTCGGGTGATGAGCATCGACCACCGGATCGTGCACAACATGGGAACTCGAGCGCCATGTGCAAACCGGAACCGGGGTGGGGATCATGTCAATGTGAGGCAAAGGTTCGAGCGTGCCCGAGTCTGTAGCTGGTGTCGAATGTGCCTGAGTCTGTAGGTGGTGCGTATATTTGTCTAGGTGCGAGGAGGTGTATCGGTGTCTCGGCGTAGATGTACTAGGGCGACGTGTAGATGACAATGGCGAAAACCCAGTAGGGTCACGCCTAATGATGGGCGGCCTCTGACGACGAGGGGGGTCGAGGGCGATGCCCTTCCCCTTCCATTTACCACCACTTTGGGTGGTGCAGGGTCGGCTCTGAACCTCCCCGATGCCATAAAAGTCTATAGAGCAATTGAATAATAATGATCATGAAATATTATATTTAAACATATTTTTTTACAAATGAATTCCATAAAAATAAACAAGTTATGAAAATAACTGACAAAGTAAAATATATTGTTACACATTAATATCTCAAATAGTAAAAAGTTAAACAATTTCAATCTGCCCATTCGCCCACTCAATTTAGATCGTCTTGAGATGTTGATGGTTCTCGCCACTTCTTGATTTCATTCCTCATCCCCATCTACATCTTCATATGTGATTGGATTGTCACGTAGTCGAGTAATGGGTTCCACTTCATTTACTACATTGACATGAGATATCTCATCCACTTGATAAGCCATTTCTTCCTGTGTATCATCTGCTTCAATGCGACCACGTGGTTTTATCTTTATTGCGACACACCAACCTTGTTTGTCCCTTCGAGTTGATGGATAAGGGACATAATACACTTGTCTTACATGTTGTGCCATGATAAACGGATCAAACATTTGGTATCTTCTGCTCATGGGTATGTCAACAAGATATATTTTCGATCCACTCTTGTGCCTCTATTTGACGGATCAAACCAATTACAATAAAATAGCACTATTTTTTAGTATAGTCTAAAATATTGTACGTCACTTCATATATATGTTGAATCACGCCGTAAAAGTCATCTTCACCTCCATCTATGGCACCTTTTACATAAACCCCGCTGTTAACTTTTTTTTCCCCTCTGTTTTTGACTGGGTTTGGAATTTGTATCCATTTACAAAGAATGTGTGCCATTCTTTTACACGTGATTTAGGACCATGAGATAAATTTCTCAAGTGTTGGATTTTAGGGGATTACGCCTTTGCTATACACTGTGTCCACACCATGTGCAAACAAATTATGGTTCCTATTTTCAAACAATATTTTTGTATTTTCAAACAATAAATAATAATAATAATATATATATGATGACTCAAAAAACATACCTGGTTCCTAAACCACGTTGGGAAATATTCATGAATATAAGCGTAAGAGTCTTATGCAGCTTGTGGGCTTAGTTAACAAGAATGCCCTGATCAAGTCATTATCAAACAAATGATCAAGAGCAATTGTGGATTAAAGAAATTGAAAGTGGTCAAAATGATACATACGTTAGATACGGTGATATACGCACGGTTGATCAACACGTGAGCGTGGTGACTTCCACACTTCGCCCGTTATCCGGTTATCCACCTCCTTTCCACCATGACTAGGAAAGGCAAAATCTTGATAAGGCAAGCGGGTGTCTTTCACTTTCAATTTCTACTTCGTTCCTACTATTTGTTGGTGTCAACATGAAGTTCATAAAATAATGGGAGCAATGGATTGTCTCACGGTGTAAGTAAGTTGCACAAATAGATCCTTGACCACCTGGCCTTATTTTTCACCGACCGTTTTGAGTCACCCATAAATCTACAAAATAACAACGTTAATGATAAAAATTGATACATTTAACCCTTCAAATAAATATTTATTTTAGAGAATACTTTATTATAGTACCTTTCGAATGGATACATCCATCTGTATTGAACAGGTCCACCAAGTCTAGCTTCATGTGCAAGATGCACTGCTAGATGCTCCATAGAATCAAAGAAAGCGGGGAAATATTCTCTCCAACTTACAAAGAATGACTGTATGTTCTGCTCCATCCTTATGAGATCATCCTCTCTCGGTGTTGCAGAACACAAATCTTTAAAGAATTGGTGAGTTCGGTCGGTGGATTTAAAACATTTGACGCAAGGAACTAAATGCAATAGGAAGTAAACACTCCATGAATACATGACAATCATGGCTTTTCATCCCAATCATGGTTCCTTTGTTCACATCGGCACATCTTGCCAAATTAGAAGAATAACCATCGGCATCCGGGTTCTTTTATCCACCGACAGGCATCGACTTGGCTTCCTCGGCAGCTTAAAGAGTAACAGCTTTGGGTTTCGTGGTCTTCCCATCCGACCGATTCGTCAAATGCAAGTCCTTTCGCCTCTGATAAAGTGGTAAGTCTAGTCCGCCTTCTCATTGTCTTTTGTTTTTCCTCGGCGTTCATCACTGTGAAAAACATTGTCAAAAAGTTCTTCTCAATGTGCATAACATCAAGGTTATGTCTCAATAAATTATCTCTCGATTATGGCGGATCCCAAAATACTTCTTTTTGTCCAATTATGCCATTGTCCATATCCTTCAAATCGATCCAATTTGCCAAAATCGTGATTTTGGGCGGTTCCATAACCACTTTCCCGGATCGTGCGGCGTCAACCTTGAGGCGGGCCATCTAATTCAACTTCCCCCTTCTTGAAAGCGTTCTTATTCCGTCTAAATGCATGATCATCCGGTAAAAACCTGCGATGTGAGTCAAACCAAGAACTCTTCCCCCCAAATTTCAAGGTAAAGGCCTTTGTATGCTCCATGCAATGCGGACATGCCATTTTACCATGAGTACCCCAACCAGACAACATGCCATATACAGGGAAGTCATTAATGGTCCACATAAGCGCTGCCCTCATTGTAAAATTCCTCTTTCGTGCAATATCGTACGTCACAACACCATTCCACAACCTTTTGAGATCGTCAATAAGAGGCTCTAAATAGATGTCAATACCATCTGTCGGATTATCTGGACCCGGTATAACACAGGTCAAGAACATATAAGGCTTAGACATGCACATTTCGGAGGAAGATTGTATGGGAGTAACGATAATCGCCAACAAGAATAAGGTTTCGCCGTGGATTGAACATACTGAGGTAAAACCATCGAGCATAAGCCAAGTCGTACATTACGTGGATCTTTGCAAAATCAGCATGCACACGATCAAAGTGCTTCAAGCTTCACCATCGGAAGGGTGGCGCAACATACGAAGTGATTCTATTCTCATAGTGCCATGTCATTTTGTCTGCAATGCGTGGTGATGCAAACATTCTCTGCTGACCTTGGAATAATTGGCAAATAAAACATTGCCTTCACTGGAACTAGTTTTTGTCTACCCGTCCGATTATTAGTATGTGACATATACCTAGGCTCACCACAAAATTTACATTCAACTAGCGCACCATCGTTTTTACCAAACTCATTGTCGTAATACAACATACACCCTCTCACACAACAATCAATCCTTTTAGATTCCAAATTTGACTTGGACACTAAGCTTTTAGCCTCGTAATAACTTTTTGGCAAACCATCTTTGATAGGTGACGAGTCCAACATCATTTTCGTTCACGAGATCCAAGCACACTTGGTAGCACCACGCTTGGACTTAAGAGCTAAGAGCCTCACACATTGATAACTTAGAGTCTGTAGACCCTTCAAACAACGGCTTATTTGTTTCTAACAATAGATTATAAAATTTTTGTCTTTGTCTCATTTGGAAGTTCATCTGTGTCATCATCTGTTGCTCCTCGAATAACACGTTCACCCCCAAGGCATCACAAACCATATCTTGCATCAATTCAATCTACTCACCACATCCCGAATCTACGTGAAGCGCCAAGCACCTTCGCAATTATCACCAACCCTAAATCAACGTGAGGCAACTTTTCACCATGTGTAGTCCAAATCCAATAATTAAGCCTAAATCCAACCGAATACAGTGGTGCATGACCTCACTTGGGCTCTTAATCATCTGCAATCGCAATTAAAGCACGGACATCTAATCCCTCCATTAGTTTTGAAATCTTTATGTGCCATTGCGACTTGGACAAAAATCGCAACCCAGTATAAAAATCTGGTTTCAAACCCCTCTCCCGGATACAACCTATCGTACATCCAACTACGACTCGAAAGAAAATATTCCATCTTACGCATGTAAAAAAATGACAATTTCAAAGACGACGGCGTTCTTACAACCGCTCTCTTTCTTTAAATGGTATGACTTATCCCATTCGAGAAAAACTTTTGAACTCGTATAATAATCATTCCTTAATTCTCGTATCTTATACTTGACAAAATTTTGGCAAAGATTTCCCATTGGTCTCTGAGTACACAAAATGAACGCAGTTATGAACACCGCAATCAAGTATGCACCCAGAGAACAAAAGGAAATGAATCGAACCGAAATTTCATCAAATATAAAGATACGAGAATTAAGCAACAACTATTATACGAGTAAAGAAAAAGTTTTTTCCCAAACTGCCCGACTTGGACAATTCAAGGTTCAATATACAATGAGCACATGGTACCCTAAAAGAGTATATGAACTCAATAATATATTAAACCTCAAACGGAAAGCTAAGGCTTCTCTCCGATACTAATAACAACAATCAAACATCCATTTCATCAATAATTAAAAAGTAACATGTTGAAAGTTGACATCCTCTTAAAGGATAGAATTAAACAAGCAGAAGTGGCAAGGGAAGCATAAATCCTTTTAACAATTTTTGTTTTCATAGTGGTTTGGCTTGGTATATGCCATGCAATTAGAGCTCCTATATGGATGCAAAATTAGGTTGTAATATCCTTGCTTTCCTGTTGATTACCTAGGAATCCCTTAAGGGGTAAATCCTAAGAAGGTAGCTACTTGGAAACCGGTGGACAAAAATTAGAAAGAAAGTGGACTGATCTTTACGCTACTAATAAGGAAGATAATTTTAGTGTTGATATATAATGTCCATTTCTTGGAATAAATTAACACCTTGATCTTCTAAAACAAAAAATAAATAAAGCAAACAAACTTCAACCTCAGAGAGCATATTGAACATGCATTCCATTCTCCTGGTAAGCACTTTTACAATTGGATTTTTCTACGTGGGTGTGTAGCAACTGGCAGATTTTGCTAAAAGCAAAAATGTGGGTGTGTGTGTTATTGTGGCAAGGATATATAGTGCAGTTTTGTTAAGGGTATAGTTATTTGACCCCACATTTGACATCACAAGGTACAAAAGGCAAATCGTACATCTCTAGCATAAAAGCGACCATTCCCAAGGGATCCATACAACTCATATTCTACGTTATTTTAGGCAAAATAACTCTAGAAATTAAATTTTGGTGTTTAAGGGATCTGAAAGTAAGAAACACTGCATCTGCATAGGCTACTTCAACATTAACATAATGTCTACTTCAACATTAACATAATTCTTTTTCTAATTATGTTAACTGCAGATGTTTTAGGAATTTCTTGTGAATTCTATTGCAATTTTATCTAATATATGACTATCCTTTAATGACAAATCACAATTACTTTTCCAAGAGAGTAATTCAACACACCCGACATGAATTGCTGTCTCTTAATTTAGTTAAACATAATTAGATAAATGTAATAATTACATGCTAGTTTTGCTTCACAAACATATCAACATAAGTTTAACATAGTTTAAAATCGAACACCCATCCTTGAAACCCTAGCTAGCTATAGCTCAACACAATTGTATCGGACATCTGACTTCCAAATTGTAAAGCCAAAGAAAAAAACCCAACAGATTATAACCCTTCAACAATCACCAAATACAAAAGACATATATATCGAATAAAACCAAACCAAACCCGATCCAACTAACACCAGTGCATGCATAACACACAAACAGACCTTGAGTCACACTTATAACGCCTGGTTTTATCCAATCAAATTGTCATTGTCTCAATCTTATAACAATAAAATAATCTTATAACATACATCATTTCAAAATTCTCTCTGTGGAGAACTATGAAGGAAATCAAATAAATATGTCGGTGTGGGGTCTCTCAAATTGACCCTTTTCCACCCAATGAGTAAACCGACATTTCGTTAGAGTGTATACCTCAAAAAAGCTTCTCCTCAAATGTCAACCTGGATATGCCAAAATACTTACTTCTTCTCGCTCAATATATCCAGTGTCTCAAATCGTACAATCTAAAAGCAACTGCAAATGTACCAAGAAAATATAATTGATATTTTATTAATACTGATGGTATTAAAACAAATAATGTAACAAATAAACAACTGCAAAATGCTTACTGTGGAAGACACCAAAGAAGTATAAGGATGAAAGACACCAAGAGCATGCACAAACTCCTCAAATTCTATAACGCCATTCTTTTTTTCATCAAAGACATCAAAGACCTAGAAAATTTTGCAAGCAATAAAATGGACTCAATTAAACAGGTCTAAAAGCAAGAATAGCAGTAAACAAAAGATCTTTCTGCAAATTAAGTATATATATGTGTAACCAAAGCATTATATAATTCTGGATTACGAAGGGAAAGGGAGGGAGAATGCAGTTTTTATTTCAAACAAATATTCTCTAACAAAGCTTGGATAATATGCATATAACATCATCTCATGATACCACCTGGGTATGCCATATAAGGTCGACATAATATCATAATATCATGTAAATAGTAGTATCATGCAAACAATCTTCATAATATCATGTACCAAAACAAAATCTTCATAAATTAAAATTATTTGTATGATCGATTAAATCTGAGAAAATGCATTTCCAGCTTCTCTTTTCTCCACCTTCCCTTGCCCCAGATGGAAAAGCGAGAAAAAGTAAGAACATGGAGACGATAATCAATTGCTTATGGTATTTGATTATTGAATTTCAGAAAATGGAAAAGACATACAAGCAAATTGCAGCCAAGCAACATCACCAATGTAAACTTCTTAAATTGAAGAAATTTTATCTAGTTTTTAAGTAAATTATTATTTTATTTTTTTAATAAAAATATATAGACGCAATCGCGTTATTAATTACATTGCACAATACCACACAATCAAGCCAGCACCCTTTGTTTTTTTTTTTCTAACCAACTCTTAATTATGGAGAAATTGTACTCAATTTTATTGCTAATGAATCACATTCTGTTTTAGCCCTTATTGTTAAAACAAAAATTCGCGAATTTGATAGGAACTAATTCTAAGAGTTTTGATTTTTGAACGCCCCACAAAATCAACACTCATCTAACACCTCTTATTCTTTCTATCTCTTCCTTCTTATCACACCACCTACATGTCACATCTATCACTCCTCTATCTCTATCTCTATCTCTTTCAAGGTGTAGAGAAGCGTTCGGGTGTCCAAAAAATATTTTCCTAGCTTAACTAGTTCAGCAGTAATCACGGTAAGTCGGACTTTACATTACATATATATGCAGGGGAACAAAATAAATATACATCATAGTTACTTGTCTGTATCATCTTCTTCGATACTTCCTTTCCACAAGCCTTTTGATATCAAAATCAAAGCTTGATTAGCTCAGCGATGATCAAATACAGAATAAGAGTCTAAGAGTCAACACCAAAACTAAATACACAATCGTAATGACCTAAATGAATTTTAGAATGTCTACAAAAATTTGCATCGAAAATATGAGGCTATTCATCAATATCAAGGCTACATGCTAGCATTTTTAAAAATTGGCGATTAAAATACATTTATCTACTAAAATTTCCAAGATTACCACAATGTATCAACCCACATAATTAGAAATCAGTAGACATAAACATGAACCTTAAAAACAACGTAATTGGTGATAAGAGCAATAGAAGAGCATGTTTTATTTCCGCTTAGGAAATCCATAAAAATCTCTCATTCACGACCATAGTGATGACAGATGATGAACAATTAAGCAACAGGGATTGATGATCTAAGGAGCCATACATCAAGCACAAACAAGGGTCATATACCTTTTATCAAATATAATAACCTAATATAATATTAAGTCTTAACAAAGAATTACAAACACACCGAACAACCAAGTATCCCCGATTCTCAAATAAACAAGATTAAAAGACATAATTAATTTTTAACAATTTCCATATTTTTGGACACTAATAAGAAGCGGGAACAAAACCAAGAAGGTAATCTTCAAATCCTAAATCATTATGTCCTAATCAAATTCAGACCAAGACTCACAATTATGTAGGACTCACGGTTAGGTTATAAAAAAATCCATTATAACTCGCGATTCTAGTCCACCACTTGCGTGTGTGCTTACGTTCAGCATCAAAGAAGTTATAATTTCAGCAACCACAAGTTAAAAAAAAATACAACAAAAATAAAATGCCCTTCAATTAACCTACCTCCTCACGGCGGGTTACGTTCGGCGGCAGTGCGGCGGAGGGCGAATGAGGTATGAAAGGTGCAGGTGTCGATTCCTGAGTCACTAGTGATAACGAACACGAACGTAAACAGACTATACAATCACTTCATAAATAATTTATTCTAACGATGATAGCATTGAAACTGAACATACAATCAAAGAATAGTACCTTTTAAATGCAGAATTTGAAGAGTAGCGGTCGACGGCGACGGGAGAGGGAGAAAATGGGGGATGGAGAAGGAGAAAACGGCGGCCCTGACGGAGGGGCGATGGGCGTGCGGCCCTGGCGGCAGACGTGGTGGGCTGGCGGCCGGGAGAGGAGGACGGAAGAGAGGTGGTGGCGGCGGCGCTGGCAACGAACGAGAGAGGAGAAGAGAAGAGAAGTAAAAGGAGAACGAAAAGAAAAGGGAAGAAATGGTTTTTGTCTGGTCAGATCTGGACTTTATCGACGGCCAAATTAACATTATGCAAGCGGGCTAAACCCGTCGGAAACTTTCTCGGGTTTATCGATGGCTATTTTCAAATACCGACGGGTTAATGCCGTCGGTATATGAAAAAGCGAAAAGAGTATCAACTGACGGCCTTTACCGACAAGCGGTCGATGGCGTCGCCAAAAACACGGCTGACTTTCAGCGGCTTGAACGCTGAGCGTATGACGGATTGGACTTACCGACGGGTAAAGCCGTCGGAAAAGCCGTGTTTTTTGCGACGGCCACTGACCGTCGGTAAAAGGCCGTCGGTATACCCGTGATTTCTTGTAGTGTTTATTGCAATTGTTACCAATTGACTTCAAACACAAGAGGGGGGTGAATTGTGATAGCGGTGCTTATATAAAAAATTACAGAAAATAAATGACCGAATAATAAATAAAGAACAAAAATAAATAAAGTGCTTGAATGATAAAGAGACAGAGAGCAAAGAAGAGCACGCAGCAATTTATACGAGTTCGCCACCAAACACCCACAGTGGCCTACGCCCCGTCCCCAAAGCAAACCACTATGGGATTTTCACTAAATCACTAGCTTTTAAATCAGGTTCAGCTAGAAACCTTTACAACTCTATACCAGAGCAATACGTTCAAGAGATATCACCTCTCTATGAACACCTTGGGATTCCTACCCAAAAAGAAATGATTTTCACAAATAAAATGAGATGAGAAAGATACACTCAATAGTGCAGATATAACAAATTGAAGCTCAAATAATACAACTCAAATTATGTAGAATAAAAGGCTCTCAGAAAATTGTGCTCAAATAAGTGTGAGTGATGAAAAATATTTGACAGAGTTTTTGGCACAAAAATTAAGCACTGCGTTGTTGTATTTTTACAAGGCTCACGAGCTGTGTTTATATAGGCAATGGAGGAGCGTCACTTTAAGAAGATTTGTCCGTTGAGGATTTGCCCGTTGCGGCAGGGATCTGTCCGTTGGAATTTGTCCGTTGCGTTGAACATGAAAGAATTGAAAACACGGAGACGGCTCGGCATACGACCTCTGAAGACAGCTCGGCAGACGACCTCTGAAGACAGCTCGGCAGACGACCTCGCCACACAGCTCGACAGACGACCTCGACACAGCTCGGCATACGACCTCTGAACAGCTCGGCAAAAGACCTCGGCACACGACCTCGGAACACAGCTCGACACGGATCATCAGCTCGGCACGCGACAAGAGCTCATCACGCGACCTCGGTACGCGACCTCATCAGCTCGACACGCGACTTCCTCCTCAGTTCGACATACGACTTCCTCAGAACTCGACACGCGACTTCCTCCTCAGCTCGACATCCGACTTCCTCAGCTCGACATCCGACACGAGATATGCATGTCAAAATATTTTGTGCGTGTGTGATTTAATTTTAATTGAGAGCTTTTCATTACTACTTACAAATTGTCTTAATAAAGATAAATAAATACCCAGAACCCAAAGACTTGAGAAACAATCATTCTTGATACGCGTCTTGGTATTCTTTTCCACTTTTTGCACGGTTGACTATTTGCAAGACTCCCTTTTGTCAATCATCAAAATCATCCTGTCAAGGCATGTATTCACAGACTCCACTTTTTGATGATGACAAACATCTCATGGAGGGTTTTAGTAAAAATATAATCATGATATAGCAATGAGATATAAGCAAGGTTTTTCAATAAAAGATATCAGAGTTTAAGCACGTATTTTAGAAAAACTCTCCCTCACAATATTAAAAAAAAAGATATCAGAGTTTAGGCGCATTTTGGCATTTTGGTGAAGAACTCCCCTCAATATGCATGGAATAAACCACTCCCCAATCATATAACTCTCCCCTTTGGCAACATCAAAAAGCGGAAAAGATAAAGGGAAAGGCATGTAAAGCGTATGCATATACGTGTAACTAGATGGCGAAAAATAATAGAGTATCAAGGGTTCAATGAAGCATAATTGTTTGCGATTAACATAACTCGCACAAACTTTTATTTTAGCGATTACATGGGAAGGACGGTTGCATTTCTCCACTTTTAGTCTTGGTAACGGAACACGCATAAAAATATTAGCACACTCCAACGCCCAAGTTAGAACTTATTCATAATAAAATGCACTCACACGCAGTCATTCAATGCATGATTGATCTAAAATTCCTAACTCGGTTCTTATAAAAAGAAGCTTTCTTTAGGCAAAGGTTTAGTAAAAATATATGCAAGTTGTTTAGATGTTTCCACAAACTCAATCACACAATCTCCTTTTGAACATGATCTCTAATAAAATGGTGCCTAATTTCTATGTGTTTGGTCCGGAGTGATAAACCGGGTTTTTCGTGAGGTTTATGGCACTAGTATTGTCGCACTTAATTGGAGCAGTTTTGATTAATCCCATAATCATTCAACCGTTGTTTCATCCAAATAATTTGTGCACAACAACCGTCACAGAACGATTCCGCTTCAAAGAAGGGACAAAGCCACACCGCTTGTTTCTTACTATGCCATGAGACCAAGGCATTCCCAAGTAAGTGACATGTCCCACTAGTGCTTTTTCGGTCCATTTTGCAACCCGCAAAATCAGAATCCGAGTACCCAATAAGTGTGCGGTCGGCACCTTTGGGGTACCATAAACCCATGGTTTGTGTGCGGTGAGATATCTCATGATGCTTTACCGCTAAGAGATGTGATTCCTTAGGATTTGCTTGAAAACGTGCACACATACAAACACTAGACATAATATCCGGACGACTAGCAGTGAGATAGAGAAGAGATCCTATCATACCTCTATACTTACTTACTTCGACTGACTTACCACCTTCATCTTTGTCAAGATAGCATGATGTGCTCATGGGAGTTGAGATTTCTTTGGCATTGCTCATTCCAAATCTTTTAAGCAACTCCTTGCAATATTTGGATTGATTTATAAAAATTCCTTCTTTTGTTTGTTTGATTTGAAGACCAAGGAAGTAGTTGAGCTCTCCCATCATGGACATTTCAAACTCACTTTGCATGATTTTGGAAAAATCTTCACACAAAGACTCATTAGTAGCACCAAAGATGATATCGTCAACATAAATTTGAACAAGTAAAATGTCATGATTTTTGTGTTTAATGAAAAGAGTGGTATCAACTTTTCCTCTTTCAAAACCTTTTTCAAGTAAATATTTGCTCAACTCTCGTACTAAGCTCTGAGCTTGTTTTAAACCATATAAAGCCTTTTTCAATTTGAAAACATGATTTGGAAATTCAAAATTTTCAAAACCGGGAGGTTGATCAACATATACTTCTTCTTGAATAAAGCCATTAAGAAATGCACTTTTAACATCCATTTGAAAAAGTTTGAAATCCATGATGCATGCAAATGCGAGAAGCATGCGAATAGCTTCTAATCTAGCCACGGGTGCATAGGTTTCATCGAAATCTATGCCCTCTTGTTGGTTATAGCCTTTTGCAACAAGTCTAGCTTTATTTCTAACAATGATACCGTTTTCATCAAGCTTATTGCGAAAGACCCATTTGGTCCCAATGACTAGGTGATCTTTAGGCCTAGGGACAAGTTCCCAAACATCATTTCTCTCAAATTGATTTAATTCCTCTTGCATAGCAAGGGTCCAATGCTCATCAAAGATGGCTTCATTGACGTCATTTGGTTCAATTTGAGAGACAAAGGCCATATGATGACATGCATGATTAAGAGAGTTTCGAGTTGTTACCCCTTTTGAGATATCACCTATTATGTTGTCAAGAGGATGGTTTTTTGAGACTCTCCATTCCTTTGGAAGATTTGAGTGAGGGGATTCCTTAGAAGATTGTGGCAAAGGATTTTCATCTTCATCTTTGGACTCGTTTGAATCTTCTAAGTGACTATTTCTCAATATTTCTGCAAGATCATCAACACTATCTTCTACCAAAGATTTTGGGTTAGACTCATCAAAGGTAACATGCACAGATTCTTCAATAGTCAAAGTTCTCTTATTATAAATTCGAAAAGCTTTACTAGAAATAGAATATCCAAGAAATATACCTTCATCCGCTTTGGCATCAAATTTTCCAAGGTTATTCTTACCATTGTTTAGGACAAAACACTTGCATCCGAAAACGTGAAGGTGGGAAATGTTGGGCTTCCTTCCTTTGTAGATTTCATACGGTGTTTGCTTAAGGATCGGCCTTATAAGAACTCGATTCATCACATAGCAAGCGGTGCTCACGGCGTCTGCCCAAAAGTACTTAGGAAGGTTAGTCTCATTGAGCATCGTCCTCGCTAGCTCTTCAAGAGACCGATTTTTCCTTTCAACCACTCCATTTTGTTGCGGTGTCCTTGGAGCATGAAAGTTGTGATCAATGCCAGTTTCTGTGGAAAATGCTTCAAATGTTTCATTCTCAAATTCCCCACCATGATCACTTGAATGGAAGCAATGTTAAGTCCCTTCTCATTTTGTATAACCTTTGCAAGTTTTCGAAAAGCATTAAAAGCATCATTTTTGTGAGAAATAAATAAAGTCCATGTATAGCGAGAATAGTCATCCACAATAACAAGAGCATAGTAATTGCCACCAAAGCTTTTAGTTCTAGAAGGGCCAAATAAATCCATATGTAAAAGTTGTAAAGGCCGGTTTGTAGAAACAATATTTTTAGATTTGAAAGATGCCTTTACTTGTTTTCCTTTTTGACATGCATCACAAAGTTTATCTTTTTCAAAATGAAGCTTTGGTAAGCCAATTACTAAGTCCTTTCGAACTAACTTATTAAGATGATCCATGTGAATATGAGCCATTCTCCTATGCCATAGCCAAGATTCATCCTCTTTACTAATAAGACAACATGCATCATTTGAAGGTATTTTATCTAAATCAAGCATATAGATATTTCCAATTCTAGGTCCAATTACAATAACATTTTCATTTATAGAATCCATGACCATGCATTTTGAAGAATCGAAAACCACTTTGTTTCCTTTATCACAAAGTTGACTAATGCTTAGCAAATTATGCTTCAAACCATCCACATACAAAACATTTTCAATAGTGGGATTAGGACTCTTACCAATAGAACCAATCCCAAGAATTTTACCTTTGTTGTTGTCACCATACCTGACATAACCACTATTCTTAGGTACCAATGAGGAGAACTTGCTTTTGTCTCTGTCATGTGCTTTGAACAGTAGCTATCAAGATACCAATTTAAGTCCTTGGCTTTCAAGCACACCTACAACAACAAATCATATTTTAACCTTTGGTACCCAAACCATCTTGTGTCCATATGAGTTAGTCTTGGGCAAGGTGCCCTTTGGTATCCACATCTTTTGCCAACTACATTTTTATTCTTTCTAATATTGCAAATAGAGGCGGTGTGACCATTTCTACCACAGGTGAAAGCATTTAATGAAAGGACTACTTGAGGGTTTGTTGTGATTGAAGAGTTTAAAAGATTTTTCATGAATTTTTGGATGATAACCTAAACCAGCTTTTCCAAAAGTACCTTTTTGGTTTCCTAACATAATGTTTAGATTATCTCTTCCCATCGTAAATTTTGCAAGAGTGTTATTTAAATCCTTAACCTTATTTTTCAAAACACTACACTCATTGCATTTTAAAACTTCATCCTTTTTATTTTCACAAGATATGGGAGGAGAAGTTTCAATCACAGCAACTTGTTTTTCTTTAAGAATCACTATCTCTTTGTTTAAAATTTCAATTTTTGATTCAAGAGAAGAGATGGTTTTCTTAGAAGAAAGAACAATTTTTCCAAGTTTAATCGTTTCATTATTGAATTCTTCACAAGCAGCAAGTAATTCATCATAAGTTAAAGAAGAGTCAGGATCATAAAAATTTACCTCATCTTCATCATGATTTGCCATTAGACTAAGGTGAGCCTCTTCATTTTCAGATTCATCAGAAGAATCCATATCATTATCATCCCAAGCAATGTAAGCTCTTCTTCCCTTCGAATCCTTTGGTGGTTTCTTTTCAAATTTCTCATTCCTCGTTTGGTTTTGAGGACAATCGGGTTTTATGTGACCTTTCTTTCCACACTTGTAGCAGGTAGGATTAAAAGAAGTTGTTTCATCACTTTTCTTTTGAGAGCTTGGGAACTTACCTTTGTTTCTGAGTCTCATGAACCTTTTGAATTTGCGAACCATTAGACTCATGTTTTCCTCATTATTTTCATCTTCAAGGAAATCACATTCGTCATCGTCAGTTTCCTCAATGCTTGCTTTGAGGCGAGCCCTTTCTTTTCCTTATCGCCTTCCTCGCTTTCCATGAGACGATTTAGTTCAATTTCATGTTCCTGCAATTTTCCAAACAAAGTAGCCAAGGTCATAGAAGATAAGTCTCTAGATTCAGCTATAGCAGTGACCTTGGGTTGCCAATTCTGTTTAGACATCTAAGAACTTTGTTAATCAAATCTTCATTCATCAAGACTTTCCCAAGAGCTCGAGATGGTTTATTATATGGATGAACCTTTTTGCATATCTTGTATGTTTTCACTTGGTTTCATCCTAAATAACTCATACTCATGGGTTAATGTGTTCATTCGAGCCCTCTTGACCTCGGTAGTACCTTCATGGGTCAATAGAAGGGTGTCCCACATTTCTTTAGCCTTGCAATTTGAGACCCTATAGAACTCATCGTAGCTTAAAGCGTAGTGATGATGTTCTTAGCCTTCAAATTGTATTGGACCTTTTTCTTATCATCTTCGGTCCAAAGTGATCTTGGTTTGTCTACCATCGCATCATTAATTGATTGAGTGGGGACAAATGGACCATTTTCCACAAAGATCCCAAATATCAAGATCAACACCCTCAAGAAAGATTTGCATTCTATCCTTCCAATAACCATACCCTCACCATTGAAAAATGGGGTCTGTTCATGGAAGTTCCTCGTAATTGTTTGAAGTCATTCTCTTGAGACGGTTAAGTCCTTTATACAAGATTCTAGCTCGATGCCAATTGTTACCAATTGACTTCAAACACAAGAGGGGTGAATTGTGATAGCGGTGCTTATATAAAAATTACGTAAAAATAAATGACCGAATAATAAATAAAGAACAAAAATAAATAAAGTGCTTGAATGATAAAGAGACAGAGAGCAAAGAAGAGCACGCAAAGAATTTATACTGAGTTCGCCACCAAACACCCCTGTGGTCTACGTCCTGTCCCCAAAGCAAACCACTATGGGATTTTCCCTAAATCACTAGCTTTTAAATCAGGTTCAGCTAGAAACCTTTACAACTCTATACCAGAGCAATACGTTCAAGAGATATCACCTCTCTATGAACACCTTGGGATTCCTACCCAAAAATAAATGATTTTCACAAATAAAATGAGATGAGAAAGATACACTCAATAGTGCAGATATAACAAATTGAAGCTCAAATAATACAACTCAAATTATGTAGAATAAAAGGCTCTCAGAAAATTGTGCTCAAATAAGTGTGAGTGATGAAAAATATTTGTGAGTTTTTGGCACAAAAATTAAGCCTTTGCGTTGTTGTATTTTTACAAGGCTCACGAGTGTGTTTATATAGGCAATGGAGGAGCGTCACTTTAAGAAGATTTGTCCGTTGAGGATTTGCCGTTCTTGCGGGGATCTGTCCGCTGGAATTTTTGCGTTGCGTTGAACATGAAAGAATTGAAAACACGGAGGCGGCTCGGCATACGACCTCTCGAAGACAGCTCGGCCAGGCGACCTCACGAAGGCGGCTCGGCCAGGCGACCTCGCCACCACGGCTCGACAGCGACCTCGACCACGGCTCGGCGTCGACCTCACGAGCGGCTCGGCAAAGACCTCGGCACCCGACCTCGGAACCACGGCTCGACCGCGGATCATCATTTCGGCCTGCGACAAAAGCTCATCACGCGACCTCGATGCAGCGACCTCATAAGCTCGACACCACGACCTCGATGCAGCGACCATCACCATTTCGACCGCGCGACTTCCTCCTCGATTCGACATACGACTTCCTCGTAACTCGACACGCGACTTCCTCCTCACCGACATCCGACTTCCTCACTCGACATCCGACACGAGATATGCATGTCAAAATATTTTGTGCGTGTGTGATTTAATTTTAATTGAGAGCTTTTTATTACTACTTACAAATTGTCTTAATAAAGATAAATAAATACCCAGAACCCAAAGACTTGAGAAACAATCATTCTTGATACGCGTCTTGGTATTCTTTTCCACTTTTTGCACGGTTGACTATTTGCAAGACTCCCTTTTGTCAATCATCAAAATCATCCTGTCAAGGCATGTATTCACAGCAGTAAGTACAATGTAAGCATTTACTGTGACTATGGGATTTATCAGATGCTGAATCATTTTCCAAAAGGGTTTCGTCTGATACATAACCAAGACCATGAGTTGTCGTTTTACTGACACCCCAGATCAATGAAGCTTGCTTGCTACGAGTTACACTCTTTGCAAGAAACTTTTGAAATGCTTGTTCATAGTCATTTGATTTGCAGTTAGGATTGCCTGTAACTACAGAACTCTTAGCTTGAGAGCTCTCAGCTTCTGGTTGCTTGTTAGCTTCCAGACGCTGGTTATCAACCGACACGATTTTCGCCAACTTCTGGTTCTCTTCACTGAGTACAGAGTTTTCATTACGTAAAGAATGAAAATCTTGTGATAATTTTAAAATTTTCTTTTTCAAATTCTTATACTCAGTAGAGAGAGTGGCAGAGTCCTTAAGAAGATCATCAAAAGCAAGTTGAAGTTCAGAGTAAGAATCATATACTATTACCTCTTCAACTTCTTCTTCTGAGTCAATGCCAGTGTCTGCCATGAGGGCAATGTGAGCTTCTTCTTCTTTATCTTCCTCAGAGGAGGATAGGTCAAGATCTTCCCATGTTGCCATGAGACCTTTCTTCTTTTTCTTGAAGGAGCTTCTTGTGGGCTTTTCTTTAAGATTAGGACACTCGAATTTGAAATGTCCAGGCTTCTTACATTCATAGCAAATGACTTGGGCTTTGTCCTTGTCTTTGCTCTCCTTCTTGTCCTTTGAATCTTTCTTCAAACTTCCTTCAAGTTTCTTTTCTTCCACATTCTCTGGATCTTCTTAGATATGAATGCTAGCTCATCGTCTGATCCATCGTAGTCTCCTTCAAGCTTCATCATTCGATTCTTCTTCTTCACTGAAAAGCTTTAGAAGTACTAGGTTTATGTTGATTAACTTTTAAAGCAATAGACTTACTCTTCTTGGTAGGTTCTTCTTCATTTAGCTCAAGTTCATGAGCTTTCAAAGAACTCATAAGATCTTCAAGTCAAGAACATTTAGATCTTTGCTTCTTGAATAGCGGTGACTTTGGGTCTCCACCGCTTAGTCAAGCTTCTCGTAATCTTTCTCACATGATCGGTGTAGTATAACTTTTTCCAAGGGCACGCAACCCATGAACAAGTGTTTGGAACCTTCCAAACATAGTTTCAATGTTCTCTCCATCTTCCATTCTGAATAGCTCATCTTGGCGTACCATCATGCTAGCTTTTGTTTCTCTTACTTGGCGTAACCTCATAAGACAACACAAGAGAATCCTGATTTCTTTGGCGAGATCAAACTTACCACATTTATCATATTCTCTTTCTGTCATAGCACAGATGAGAATAAATCTAGCCCTCTGATTGGTTTGATATCTCTTTTTCTGATCATCAGACCAGTTTTCCCTAGGTATTGCAACGCCAAGGGCATTAGTGGGAAAGATGTATCCGCTTTCAACTATATCCCACAAATCAAGATTTTGTGCCTCAAGGAATGCTTTCATCTTATCTTTCCAGTAATCAAATTTTTCTCCATTGAATAGAGGAGGACGGTTCATATGACCACCTTCAGTAGACATGTTCACAATATATGATCTTTTCTCTTGACACTGTTAAGTGCTCAACCAAGAGGCCGAGCTCTGATACCAATTGAACGTGAACACAAGAAGGGGGGTTGAATTGTGTTGAAAACTTTTCGCAAACTTTAAGTTAGAAACACTTAGAACACAAGTTTTTAAAAAACTGTGTGTTTATCGGACGGTGGAAATAAACCGGACGCTGGAAAAGCAGTTTGTGAAAACTTGTTTTTAACACAGCAAAATAGAAATGAATAGAAAGCAGTAAAGCAAGAGACACAGAGATTTATACTAGTTCACTACCAAACTGGTAGCTACGTCTAGTCCCTTCGTTCCTGAAGGATTTTCCACTATAATCAACCTGATTATAATTTCCTCAAGAGTATTCTTCTGTCACAACTTGACAATACTCTCAACTTTTCAAAACGACTCAGTACAGTTGAGCCTTTGAGGATACAACCTTCACTAGGCCAAAACAACTTTTACAAGTGAGTTGAAATACAGTTAAAAGTAACTCTCACAGAGAGGATAAAAGATTAAGCTCAACTATAGAAAAACTTTCTAAAAGAAATGGTCGGACGCTGAGTTCAGTTCTTGTAGTCCAGAGACTTAGCACGAGACTTGATTGCTCACAGAAGCAGTGCTTGTTCTCAGTAAATGATGTAGTATTTCAGCAGAATTTTAGCAAGCTTTTTCACAGTATATCGGCCCCCTCTTCAATAGATACCATGAGGTATATATAGGAGTTCCAAGGATATTACCGTTACGGTAAAAATGGCTCCTTTCCATTGAGTGAGGTAAATTCAAAAAGCTGTCTCTTTCTTCCTTTCCAGAGAATATCCCAGTAGTACATATTACCGTTTTCGTACTACCTTGCTTTTCACAATTGCTTGTACGACTTTGTCTTTTAGCTAAAGGTGTCACCTTTGATACCTCGTACAACAATTTTAGCGCTCAGAATCAATTTCGAAATTCATTCCAGAACCTTCTGAGGGGAAGAGCAGCAACGAGACTAACACGTGATTTGAAATGAAGTTCAGACGCTCGCTCAGACTCGGAAGTTCGGACGCTTGTTCAGAATCGGAAGTTTGGACGCTTGTAGCAATTGGATAAGTCTAGTGTCATAAAGACAAAATTCCAGACGCTCACAAGGATGAGCCGGATGCTGACACATAGAATGTATCCTTCTCTTAAGAATTACTTTCTTCTTGCTTGAGTGGCTTATAATATATGTATTATTAGTATCTGCACACTTCAAGAAATGTTAGAACATAAATTGTTCTCTTATGAATACTTTGTTATCATCAAAATTAATGAGGGTCTAAACTTCTCAATCGTTTAGGTTCCAACATTTTAAGTGATTTCTATCACAACTCTTATACTTCAATGCATGCTTACAATAATGTAATCTAGCAAACTAGGATTTTCAATCCTCATCATCATTAACTATCTAAACTAACTCCAAGAAATTACAACAAAGTCAACGAGACAAGCTTAACATGTATTTGAACAACAAAAATCCAAATCATGCATCTTTGAGAAATCATATGATCAAGACAATACAAACTCATGTACAATCATCACAATCATAAACTTAAACATCATTTCACAACTTTCATGAATCCAAATGAAAACACATAAGAAAACCATTATTCAAGAATTTGTAAGAAACACTAACAGACAACTTCAAATCCCTAACTCCAATTTTATCAGAAACCAGAATCCATAACTCAATTCACAACAAGCATGCATTATTTAGGAAAATGATCTCATTGTCATTCCTATATGGGGACTTATGGTTTCCCCCAACTTGAGATTTAAGAAACTCACATTATCATTAACACCTCATTCCGATTGGAGCTCTATGGAGTTCACAATGGGCAAACTCCACACAAATGTTTGTGGGGGAGGTTGGGGCAGCCATCCAACCCTTAACCAAACCCACTCAATTATCTTAACTTCTACTCATTAGATATTAAAAGTCAGCAATTAAAACAATTAACCCTAGCACACTCTAAGAGAGGTTTTAAATTAGGGGATTCTGTATTAGCTTAGGGCTTGGTGAAATTGGAGATAAAATCCCCAATTTCTAGGGCTTGGAGTTTCCTCCTTCAAGCTTGCTCCTTTCCACCATTGAAGCTTGGATCTTTGCTCCTTCATCTTCCTTTTCCTTTTCCATTCAAGCTATCTTTCTTCCTCTCTATCTCTCTCTCGTTGTCTCTCTTTCTCTTTCACTCTCTTGGCCTCTCGCTCTGTCTCGCTGCTCCCTCTTTTTTTCTTCCGGCGCGCCGCCTCCAGGGGCCACCGCGACCCTTCCTCCTTCCTTCCCCTTCAACATCGCACCCTTCTTCTTCTTCTTCTCTTTCCCTTTTCTTCCTTCTTTCTCCTCTTTTCCTCATTTCTCTTTTTCCTCCTTTCCCTTCTTTTTTTCTTCTGCTTCTTTTTCACGACAGGGGCGTGATATTTCAAATTAGGGAGAAAGAGGGAGTTCTAGGGTGGAATAAGCTAAAGTGTGGTGTATGGTGAGGAATAGCCGAATAGGGTATGATTTGATACAGATTTAGCTATCAAATCCTCCTTTAATTTCTTAATTTATCCTTTGGTCCTTAATTCAACCTTAGGTAAATTAATAAATTAAACTACTCATAAATAATTAGTCCCATTTTTCCTTCGTGTTCTGTACAATTTGCACTATTTAAGGCACATTCTGCGATCTGTGAATCGATTCACAGCTAAGGGTGAATCGATTCATTCACTAAAACTGCATGTTTCGCCTTTTGTGAATCGATTTGGTCAATCGATTCACCATTACTTACTTCGATTCACAGAGACATTTTCAAAGTTCCAATGCTCAAAATACTGCATAAATCGATTCAACTATTTGAAACATCACTCCTAAGCTCTCAAATGGCTTCTAACTTGATCTTTAGGAATCATTTCTCCATTCTAAGCCTAATCCTTGGAAAAATTGCTATTTTTTCCCCTTAGGCTCAACTTTGCATTAAAAACACTAAATTAAAGGTTGTTAACCTCATTAATCCTTAGGGATTAAATCCCCTTTTTCACTTAGTGCCTTTAATTACTAAGTTCTAGAAAGTTGGGGTGTCACAAACGGTATTGTGAAACAAGTGCAAAAGAGATGACTCACCTCGTGGTCGATGCGTGTGTGGCCACTCTTTACGCTCGCCTCCGCTCAATCCACCAATCATTTGGTGATTATGCTAACCGCTAAGCTTCCACTTCAGATTACGAAGAGGATTTTGAATTTGAGCTCCCGCTACCATTTGCTGACGCGCCATTCAGAACTTTGGACCTTTCAAGACAGAAGAAATTAGGTATTCCTTTTATGTCTGTTGATACGACTACTGTCAAGATCGTTCCAAGATCGTTGTGGGTAGCTTTGATTTGTGCTGTATTTATCCGCCAAGTAATTACTCTGAACACGCTGCTGTTTTGGCGTCGATGTTCATTGTCACGAATGGAGAAGGCAATGCGATTACCATACAACTTGTGGACCAGCGTACTGATGATGTTGAATATCCAGTTCGCATGAGAATGATCCCTTTTGGTTTTTAGCTACGAGCATTCGCTGCTCTGTGCCATGCTTCGAGCGAAGAATGGAGATGGTATTAATGAGCCCTGATAATTTTCTACTTGTGATTTGTTTCAAAACAATTTTTACCTGTATATCTTCGAATGCCTAATTAACGGTTTTCATTTTGGTTCATTTTGTCAATTTCGAATTGACTACTAAGTTCACAACTTGAGACGAATGAAGGAAACATGGGAAACTCAAAATGTTCTTACTTAGTGTGTGTTTGATTCATAAACTCTTTAATTTATAAACTCTTTAAAATATTTATTTACTAAAAAATAATTTAAAAATTAAAACGCGGATTACTATAGTATTATGAAATTTTAATTGTACGAATTTGGTCCTCCAGGTATTGCGATAGTGTAATTTCGGCATCCCAGGTTTCAATTGTGCAAATTGGGTCCTCCAATTATTGCAATTAAGCGATTTGGTCCCATTTGCCGTTCAATTTCTAATAAAAAATATCGATGTATCACGTGTGGGTATAACCTAGCACATAATTTGGTCTAGTGGCATATTAGTTGGTTTAAAAATTAAAAAATCTTTAAAATATTTTCAGTTATAAATTGAATGTCAATTAAACGAAGGGACCAAAACCGCACAGTTGCGATACTTAAAGGACTCAACTCGTTCAATTAGAACCCGATGACAAAAATCGCACACTTGTGATACCTGGAGAATCCAATTCGCTCAATTAGAACTTAAGAAACCAAAAACACATAATCGCGATACCTAAAGACTAAAAGGGCAATTAAGGAAAAAAAATCTGCGAAGGAATTACGATTTACGACTTTACAATCTTACCACAAGAAATTGCGAATGATTCTCTTCGAGTATATTTGGATTGGTGATATGCGATGGAATGGAGTGGTATAGTATTCCATTGTTTGGATATTAAAAAAAAAGATGGAATGAAATGAAACCCAATGGTATGATTGGTATCCATTCTATCACATTCCATTACTTTGCATTAGTTTGCTTCACCTCTAATTTGGGGGGATGGAATCCCTCAATAATTTAATTTTATAATTATTAAATTACATCTTTATCCCAGTTTTCTGTCTTCATCTCTTCATAGTTACACGTCCTATCACTGATTACGCAGCCACCCACCGGTGTTCTCCGTCCCAAGTTCAATTATCGCTCCTGATCAATGTTTTTTTCCTGGCTGTATGCCCTTTTTTTCTCCCTGTTTTCATGTTTGTTCAACTTCAACAGCTCAGGAGTATTGTACATAAACTTACCGCGTGTTGCTGCAAAATCCTGAACACGTTACTTATATTCAACCATAAGGTCCGTTTGGTTAGGGGTTTTGGAGGGGATGGGAGGGATTATTTTAAATTATGTTTGTTTGGTTCAATTTTTTTGAGAGGAGGGTATCAAATTCCCTCCTAAGCCAATTTTGGCTCCCCCCAGGGTTTTGGAGGGGATGGGAGGGGAGATTAAATAATTTAAAATAAAATTACTTAAATATCCTTATTTATAATATAATATAAAAGAATATAAGGATATAAAAGTAAATTAATCACTCCCCACCATTAAAATCTCTCCCCTCTCCTCCTGAACCAAACATGCAAAGGCTCCTTTCCCCTCCTTTCAACCAAACACAAAATCAAATTAAATTCCTCTCCTCCTTTCTCTTTCACTCCCCTTCCCTCCATTAAACTGTTTGGTTCAAACGAGGGGAGGGGAGGGGAAGGATTTTAATGGAGGGGAGGAAAGGGGAGAGAAGGGGATGGGAGAGAAGGGTAGTCTTTGCTTGTTTGGTTCAGGAGGGGAAGAGGGGATTAATTTACGTATATATCCTTATATTCATTAATGTTACATTTAATATAGGGTTATTTAAGTAATTTTATTTTAAATGATTTAAGCTCCCCTCTCATCCCCTCCAAAAAAACCCCAATATTGGAGGGGAGCAAAAATTGAGTTAGGAGGGATTTTGCTCCCATCCCCTCCTAAAAATGAATCAATCATAAAAAAAAAAAATAACACCTCCCCTCCCCTCGTTTAAACCAAACAGACTCTTTTGACGAAATATTCAACCATCAATTGGAATTTAAACTAATTCTATTTGACAATTATTTTGAATTTAATCCAAAGTCATTTTACGACACTGTTACGTTAGTATCATTGCGGTGGAGGCAGCTGATATCTACGGAAATGGATTCCCCGCTGTTATTGTGTGATGCAGTTACAGCGGTCAGTCGTCCGATTTAATTATGGCCGAGATATAGTTTAAGTTGATTAGATCGTAGCCGTTCGATTTTAATTCAATAGCCGAGATTGTCTACTGCGTGCAACTGCGTGATTTTCTACTGCAGGAATCCGGGTCCTGATATCTATTGATATTAAGTTTTATTATTTGAATTAGTTATTTGTCTTTAATTTAATTAATACTTGACATTTTTTTATCTTCTTTACTTAACATTTAATTAGTTATTATCTTTGCTCAAAAAATCATTTTACAATTAAATAAAGAGAAAAATATTGATTTAATTATAAGTAACAAGGTTTTTTAAATAAGGGTAAAAAGAGAATAAAAAGATTATAACACATTCCAATCCGTTCACTTTTCAAATAGAGTGAAAAATGTTCTGTTCCATAATAAAATACCCAAATAAAGAGATAAAACTTTTGTTCTATTCCATTCTATTCCGCTCATTTTAAAATATCTAAAGATACCCTTAAAGTCAAGTTTTAAACCCTAAAGTGAACTAGCCTCTATTGGCAGCACACCTCCAACCGCCGTACACAAGGTCGTTCGTCCACCACCGCCGTTTAAGCTCCAATCCATCCCTCAAGCTAAATCTCCACAATTTATCAGGTACCCTTTTCCCCTCTGCGGCACCTACAGGTCCGCAGTTCAGGCGAGGTTCTTTTGTTTTAATAATCTTTTGTGATTTCAACTGTTTATTGCGTAAATATTGTTTGCTGTGTGCCCATGCTGCTTCGTTGATTAGTATCTCTCTCGTTTCATATTCCGCATTGGTCTCAGTACTTCCCCCGATTTTTATTTGCTTTATTCGATCGATTTTGTGAGTTGCTATTGAAATTGATAATTCTACAAACATCATTGTTGAAATACTCTGTTTTCCCCCCCTCATTGGTATGTGCCCCTTGAAGGGGGTGGGAGAGTGGAGGTCGTGGCAAGGCTTCTGGGTGCTGGATGTTTATTGTTTCTGTATTTTATTTAATTCAGTGATTTAGTTTTCACTTGACTTGAATTGATTGCAGAATGAAGGTGATGAATGTCACATATTGAAAATGATTAAATGTTCATTTTTGTTGGTTATGGGAGTCCTGGTGGGGGGAGAACGAGTGCTTTGTTATTGTGAAACTGCCAATTATGGTGGTACTAGTACGTGTAGTTTTCATAATTTCGATCCGCTTTAGCTTTCTGCTGTTGCCGTTTGCTTCAATTTCATGCTTATAATTCTTAATTTGTTTTCGTCTTCCATTTTTTTCCCTTCTGGGTACAGTCTTCATTATATCTTTGGAGATGCCTTTGGGTATAGAAGTAAATAATCAAGTAAAGGAGGAGTTTTGAAATTTTTAAATTGTGGTTTGAACTTTGAACTGTTTATTAGACAAAAGTAGTGTCAACTCATTGTAATAAGTTGTTGACACATTATGAGCATCTGTTCTTAGGACTTAGGAGTAAGAACTGGAACAGTAACAGTAACAGTAACGTGAGTACTGAGGAGGTCACTTGAGAGTTAAGTCTTAGGTTGGCCATGGCCCAGCTCATTGGCTAAATGTGAATATGTGGTTAGCATCGCAGTAGTATGACTATTGCGTATAACTGAACGACAAGGAAACGGCACCGACCTCATCATGTCAAATCAATTTTCAATTTGAATAATATATAGAACTAATGGGACTGGGACTATACTACCAGTGACATGGGAAGTCACGTCCAAGTTAAATCATGAAGCTGGAATCATATCCCTAAGCACATTTACACGAAGGCATAATAAGTTTTAAGGACTCCTTCATATGCTTTCTAAGATCTCATAATGTTAAAGTTCTACAAACCCTAGAATCATCTAAACAAAGAAGAGAGAAATGAAACTAATCTTTTCTGAATTGTATAGAAATGAATCTTTCTTAATTTGTTTACAAAGGACTGCGGCCATATATAGCTTGCAGTGATCGATAGAAATCTGTTACAAAAGATTAACTAACTAACTTCTAACAGTTAGTTAGTTATACAATACGACACACTAACAGCTGGCACATGACAGCTCACTAACTAACATTGACAGCTCATATTAACTAGAGTAGAAGTACTCCTCTAATACTCCCCTGTAAGCTCAACTGTGAGTGATTCAATGCAGTGAAGAATCACAAATGGTGAGCTTGGATCTGAATTCTTCAAATTTGGTATGAGGAAGCGGCTTTGTGATGATGTCAGCAAACTGTTGATGTCCAGGGACAAAACTGACTTTGATTTGCTTTTGAATAACCTTTTCCCTTAGGAAGAACAAATCCAATTCCATGTGTTTGGTTCTTGAATGCAGAACCGAGTTATGAGCTAGAGCAATAGTGCTCATATTATCACACATGACAGTAGGCATATTAAAAGTGAGACCCAGTTCAGTGAGCATAGATTGCACCCACAGAACCTCAGAAGTAGCCAGAGCTAAGCTTCTGTACTCTGCTTCTGTACTTGATCTGGAAACAACTGGTTGTTTCTTGGCCCACCAAGACACCAAATTAACACCAAGAAATACACAAGCACCAGATGTGGACCTCCGGTCATCTGGATCAGAACCCCAGTCAGCATCACAGTATGCTGTAATAGACAGAGGACAAGCTGCAGCAGGTCTTAAGTGCAGACCCCAAGTGACTGTGCCCTTTAAATACCGCAGAATTCTTTTAACAGCTAACCAGTGAGCTTCCAAAGGGTTAGACATAAACTGGCAGACTTTATTGACTGAGAAACAGATGTCTGGTCGTGTAATAGTAGCATATTGAAGTGCTCCTACTACTGACCTGTACAAGGTAGGATCAGAAAACACTGCTGAGCCATCTTTAGAAAGTTTACAACCACCAATCATAGGAGTAGGCAGAGGTTTAGCATCAATCATGTTGGTTTTAGTTAGCAAATCTCTAAGATATTTTCCTTTAGTTAGAATTAATGACCCATCAGCTTGTGCTTTAACTTCTATGCCCAAAAAATAGTCAAGAGAGCCCAAATCTTTGAGAGAGAAAACTGCATTCAGCTGAGACACAAGTTGCTGAAATAAAGCAGAATTATTCCCAGTGACAATGATGTCATCAACATAGACCAAAATGTAGACCAGATCTGACCTGTTGGAGTAGATAAACAATGAGGGATCACCTACAAGCCTTAACCCCGAACTGCAGCAATGTGCCTTTAAGTCTATCAAACCAAGCCCTAGGAGCTTGTTTGAGACCATAAATTGCTTTATTTAGTTTACAAACTAAAGACTTGTTTTGAGCTTCAAATCCTGGAGGTTGAAGCATATATATCTCTTCTTGAAGAATGCCATTGAGAAAGGCATTATTAACATCCAACTGTTGCAACTTCCAGCCCCTAGAAATGGCCAATGTAAGGACAGTCCGGATAGTTATTGGTTTGATTACTGGTGAAAAGGTTTATGTATAGTCAGCCCCATATTTTTGCTGAAAGCCTTTAGTAACTAGTCGAGCCTTGTACTTGTTGATACTTCCATCAGGATTTTCTTTAATTCTGAATACCCATTTGCATGCAATTGGAACCCTGTTTGGAGGTAGTGACACTAAAGTCCATGTGTTGTTCTTAAGTAAGGCATCATGTTCTGCTTCATTGCAGTCAACCAAGGTGGACTAGCCAAGGCCTGTTTTGTAGTTTTAGGTTCTGTATGTGCTAGAAGCAATGCTGGGTTAATTCTAGGACAAACAATCCCTGACTTTGCACGAGTCTGCATTGGATGAATATTATTAGAGTGAAGAGGAACTGGCCGTGGCAACACAACAACACCTTGAGACTGAGCTACACTGTTCTGTGAGATTGAAACAGCACCTGAGACCTGTGAAGAATGTTGTACAGACCCAGAGGGAGATCTAGACTGAGTATTGAAGTATTTGGGACAGGAATAGCAGTATTGGAAGAAGACTCAGCAACATTTGAATTAGCTGCACTTGAAACAAAATTGACAGTATTTAAAGGAGAGTTAGACACACTAGATGAAACAGTGTTTGGAGATGGTGCTGAAGGCAGATGTGAAGTAGAAGGTACCAGAGGAATTGAAGCATGAATAGGTAAAGATGAAGCTGCAGAAGTTTTCTTGGTAAACATATCTGAGTAAGGAAACCTAGTTTCATTGAACAACACATCTTTGGAAATATAGAGCCTCCCTTCAGAAAATAGGCATTTGTAACCTTTGTGTGATGTGGAATAACCTAAAAATAGGCATTCCTGAGACCTGTACTCAAGGTTTGTGCTTATTATATGGCCTAAGAAGCAGAAAGCATGCACAACCAAAGATTCGGAGGAAACTATAGTTAGGTGGCTGGTTGAACAGTTTAGTGAAACGTACCTCATTATTAAGAGCTACTGTAGGTAGTCTATTGATGAGATAAACACTAGTTAAGAATGCAAAATCCCAAAATTTGAAGGATAAGGAGGCTTGGGACAGCAAGGTTAAGCCAACTTCCACTATTTGTCTATGTTTCCTCTCAACCACTCCATTTTGATGATGAGTGTGGGGACAAATTAGCTTATGAATGATCCCATGTTGGTTTAAAAAATGAGTGAATGGTCTAAACTCAGCCCCCCAATCGGTTTGTACAGCCTTGAATTTTTGAAAAAATTGGTTTTCTACTAAAGCCTTAAACTGTTGGAACACAGAAAAGGCATCAGACTTCTTTTTGAGTAGATAAATCCAAGTGAATCGTGTACATGCATCAACAAAGGAAATATAATAGCTAAAGCCAGAATAGGAAACAAATGGAGCTGGTCCCCACAAGTTACTAAAAACAAGTTCCAAAGGATGTGAATACACAGTGTTAGAAGCATGTGAAGGCAGCTTGTGTGCCTTCCCTAAACAGCAAGAGGCACAGAAATCAGATATGCTTTTATTTAGATGAGGTATATTACAATGTTTGAGCACACATTTTTGAACTGCAAGTCTTGGATGACCAAGCCTTGAATGCCAAGTAGAGAATGAAACAGTAGCAACAGAAGCATTAACTACAGGAAATGGTTTAATACAATGAGAAGATGCAGAATTAGTAATGGAAGATACAGACTTGTGCAGCAGATTGGAGAATTTGTAAAGTCCATCATGGTCAAGATGTCCTTTGAGAATGACCTCATTGGAACCCTGACATTTGACAAGACAATGGCTAGGATGAAACTCAAAGAAGACTCCATTCTCACGGGCAAATTGACTCACACTCAACAGATTTTTGGTTATTGAGGGAACATGCAGTAGATTAGAAAGAATTAAGTTAACTTTAGGATTAATAGGAGATTGAAACATTGAAGAACCAACAGAATTAACTACCAGACCTTGGCAATTTCCAATCAAGATCTGATCGGGTCCCTCAAATGGAGCAAGTTGCTGGATGTTCTGAGCTTGAGAAGTTACATGGTGTGAGGCCCCTGAGTCAGGATACTAGCATGCTGCTGGAACCGAATTTGTATTGGCAAGAAAGGCTTGGGGCCTCTGTTGAAAAGCAGAATTCATTCCCATCATAAGAGGCACTTGTGGAATTGGTTGAGAGGCAGAAGGCATGGCTGCAACTTGAGGCATTTGAGGCAAGGAGAACATTGATGGTTGCATAGCTGCTCTTGATGGTCCATAATAACTCCAGGCAGAATAGGGCCAGGAAGGAGGACAAGTCGCAGCAGGCCACATAGAGTTCATGCCTTGAACCATTGATTGACCAGAATTTGGACCATGGAGCAGTAAAATTGCTGTTTTGAGCAGAATCATTGAGTGGAATCGAAGGCACAAAATCACGTTTGAAGCGGTGGAAACAAACTGAGGCATTGTGGCCATGTTTATGGCACACTTGACACTGAACTGATCCACAGCCTCCTCTGCCTTTGCCTCGACCATGAAATCTACTGTCACCACCACCACCACGATTAGGTCTACCACCACGATTGCCAGAGAAATTCGGATCAGAGGCAGTATCAACCGGTGGTGCTGAATTGGACGCAGAGGACGAGTGCGTGAGGTTCACTGAGGGAACTGTCGCTTTTCGAAAGCGATCCAAACGCGCCTCATGACCTAACAGCAGCGTTTGAAGCTCCGCAATAGAAATCGGACCACTGTAGACCCATAGTCTTGTGGTAAACCTTCCAAGATCACATCAAGATGTTCGCGCACTGAGATAGGTTCTCCAATCGCACTTAGCGAATTAACCAGAGACTGAATTTTCAACAGAAACTCAGAAATCGAACGATTCTCAAGCATTATGTTGCGAAGTTCAGAACGAAGTTGTCGCGACTTCGCCTGGGTATGCGTTTGAAAGAACTCATGTACCTTATCCCATAGTTGCCACGAGTGCTTCGAACCAATAACACGAGTGAGCATATCGCGCGAAATCGTGGACTGAAGCCACGCCAGAAGAAGTTGATCTTGCTGTTCCCATTTCTTGAACACCAGATTCACTTTTTCCAATGAACAATCTTCAACAGTAAGGTATTTTGGAGGAATAGTTGGATTTACAAGAAAATGATAAAGTTGCTGAGCCTTGATCATTGGCTCAACTTGTTGTTCCCACAACAAGTAGTTTTCTGAATCCAGTTTTTCTGAAATCGCCGAAAAGGACTGTGCCTTTGCCTGAGACGAAGAAACCAAAGCGGAAGCAAGCGGAATCGATGTGTCACCATCACCATCAGCCGCGACGGCATCGGCGACGGTCGCTGGAATAGAATTCTCAGGAACGGTGTGACTCGATGATACCATGTTAAAGTTCTACAAACCCTAGAATCGTCTAAACAAAGAAGAGAGAAATGAAACTAATCTTTTCTGAACTGTATAGAAATGAATCTTTCTTAATTTGTTTACAAAGGACTGTAGCCATACATAGCTTGCAATGATCGATAGAAATCTGTTACAAAAGATTAACTAACTAACTTCTAACAGTTAGTTAGTTATACAATACATCACACTAACAGCTGGCACATGACAGCTCACTAACTAACATTGATAGCTCATATTAACTAGAGTAGAAGTACTCCTCTAATACATAAAATGGACACTCTTGAATTCTCAATGTAGCCTCTTCATTGAAAGCTTTCTTTTAAAGGTGTTAGTTTTTGGGTAGGGCAAAAACACAGTGCCTAATTAGAAAGGAAGAGTCCAAAGGCACTCTTTTTGTTGTTTTTTCTGACCAATGGATGTTTGGCCTGTTAGGCAATCAAAGGCCTTATGGAAAGCAGTTTCATTAGGCTAATATCTGCTCAGGCTAGCCAACAAATTTTCACTAGAGCCACCATTTCATAAGAAGCTCAAAGATGCTTCTTTACTATAGCTTGTATCATTCTAAGTGTCAGAGAACAACCTTCTAGTGATGTGTTTGGTTTTCATGATTTTTAAGTTATGTTATTGCTATTGAGCTTGACTTATAGTTAACACAATTTTGCGGAAGTTCAGGCTTTTTAATTAGCTAATTGATTTCTTTCTTTTCTTTTTTGAAATAGATAGATTGTGTGAGATCATCTTCCATACATGAACTTGTTCATAGATTAGGGGATGTACTGATCTATGTAGTTAATTTCGGATAGCGGTGCGGAGCGCGGGACCCCAAAACTGCTATAGCGGGATAGTGGATAGTGGGATAGCCGCTATTGCGAAGACTAGAAAGCAATATATATAAATTATTTACAGTATACATAAATACTGAAAAATAGAAAAATACACAAAATTAAAGGGGTAGTCATACACTCATACTATTTTAATGAGAGAGCTTAGTAATTTTTATACATTTACTAGTATTATTACTATTTAAATGAATTGTTATATAATTAAATTTACAAAAGAACTTACCAAGAACCACTATATTCTCTCTAAATACTCCCTCTGGAACCATTTATAAGGCAAAAAGTCATTTCTAGATTCGTTAAAAAATGCATGTATTTGGTCTAATTTTTGGACCAGATACATGCATTTTTTAATGAATCTAGAAATGACTTTTTGCCTTATAAATGGTTCCGGAGTAGTATAATATAATGTAGATGCACATAAATATTTTTTATTGTTTACTGGATATTCCTAAAATTAAATTGAGTTATTTGAATTTTAAATATTATATATTTTTGTTTTTATTTGATTATTTGATTGTCATATTTTTGTTATTATTATATATTTTGTTATAGGAATTTTGTATTTTTATTTGGGTTATTACTTTACTATTTCAATTAAAAAATACAGTCGTTTGTGTTTCACGTGACACATCCCTTTCTTTTGTGTTTCACATTTCACGTCCCTTTATAATACCCATCTGAGAATGGGCTTTACTCACATGGGCCCATTGGGTTTTTGTTCTGTTGCCCTAATCTGACCTAAGGAGCACGCATGAACCGAATGGTGGAGCAGCCTTGCAGCGCAAAAGGAAACATCAGGCCGAAAAGTGGAGATCACACTCCACTCTGATTTGAAACAGAATGGTGGTGGAGCAGTGCCACTGCTGCTACCAGTCTCAGCCACGGAGTGCAACATAAATCGCAAGTGATGGGCTGACCAGAAAATGCAGAGCTTGCTGAAAATCTCAGATCTGGTAGGAAACAGTGAGAAAGCTCTTTCTTTTTTCGATTTTTCCTTCTCCTCCCCTCTTGTAGCGGTGCTAAACCCGCTAAAGATGCCGCTAAACACCGCGAAAAGCGGCCGCTTCGCCCGCTACCTTGAAACGCCCCGCCCCTGCATTTAGCGTCGCGTCGCCTACCTGAACCGCGCCGCGAATCCGCTATAGCGCGCTAAAGCGCCGCTTTTGACTACTTAGGTACTGATTATCATAGTTATTGGATTTTTAATTATCTGACAATTTGCCAATTGATTAATATGGTTTGGCACATATGAGCGCCATCAATGAAGTTACCAACCGATGCCTATTGTATCATTACTTGTCCAAAATCTTACGAGCTAAAACCTAGCTCCACCAAGTTGAATCCAGCTCCAATGACGGAACTCAGTTCCAACCATCCTTTAGTCTTTGATAATTTTGAACCTTGTGATTTGTCAATTTGGCAATTGATTTTGAACCTGGTCTGGTCTCGTCGTCTCTGATCTGTGGTCTCCGGTCTGGTTCAGTCTAGTGCACCCAATAGGAATGCTCCCCCTAGGCCTTAGCCATAGAACTTCATCTTTATGTTAAGTAATGAATTATTGGAACTCCGGAAAGTTGTAATTTCCCTCATAGACCCTGCTATTTCTGGCATCAGACTGGGTAATGGGCCTAATGGAGAACATTATTTGTCCTAAACTGTAACTGTACAGAATCTACAGATATTCTTATAGGAAAATAGAGCATATGATTTGCGATGTGATTCCCTTTTCAAGCTCCTCAGAAAATTTTATCACGTGACAGTATGGCTTCAAAATTTTAGCATAGTGAGAATATTAGGCTTAATTCATATGTTTTGCTAGAAACTAGATCCATATTTGTCTAGGCCCTTGTGATTCCAAACTTCAAAGTCATACATCTTAAGTCTCTTGTACCAAATCAAACCTTTGGGGGCCAACTACTTTCTTATGTCTCTTGCTACTAACTATTTTCCCGGCCTATGATAGATTTTAGGACTCTTGTCTCTCAGTGACAGCTTCTTTGATGATTTCCCAACAGACATGTTGAATCATATGGAGCCACTTGCAAGACTGGCAATGTTCTGACTTTTGTGGTCATTGTCATTTATTGTGTGTACCTTTCTTGCAATATTGCAATTTAAGGCTGAAAATTATATGTAATATTAAATATTCCCAGATATTGTTGTTTAATATGCTTGAATGCTAGATATGAACAAGTAACAACTTCATAATATAGTTTTTTGTTTTGCTTATTTGTCTGATTTCCCAGTTCAAGTGCTTGACCCGTAGTTAGACTGCTTGACCTAAAACCCAGCCTTTCTTACTGGAGCAATCTCCAGTGTGGGTTATACAACCATATATATCTGGTTTATCACAAGAATCCTACGCAACATCTGCACCATCACTTTCTGCTCTCTACCAGACTAGCACTTTCTATCCCATTGCCACACACATGGACACTGATGCCATTGGAGGAGATCCTGTCAACATGCTGAAGGCTATCCGAATGGATGATGATGATTATGAGGATGAAGATGATGATTTTGATGATGAAGAGGATGAAGAGCTTGAACCCATCACACTTGGTTTCGTTGACAAGCCCAAAAATCATTGGTCTCTTCGCCGTCAATATTTCCCAAGCAAAGCTGGAGGAGTCCCGGTACTATACCTTTGCATTAAATTCTTTTGCACTTTGCTTCTATATTTCTTTATTCAATGAAAGCAAGTTTCAGTTTTTGATGGTTATATGATCTGTTGCATGAAAAATAGGCTTGGCTTGACCCTCTGAATATTCCATCAGGGAGGTCATCCGTATGTGACATTTGTGGAGACCCTTTACAATTTGTGCTTCAGGTATGAAGTTCATGGCTTGTGCTATTGTTTGATGTGCATACTGTTTGTCTCTTACCAATGGATCATCATGAATTGTATGAAACTCTTGAACCACTAGGTTTATGCCCCAACTGAGAAGGAAAGTACATTTCACCGGATGCTGTTTGTTTTCATGTGTCCTTCCATGACATGTCTTCTCAGAGATCAGCATGAGCAATGGAAAAGGTATCCGGAGAAACCATCTAGAAGGTCTGTGATCATCTTCTGTGAAACCAAGTTTTCAATTTTTTCAGTTCCTTTGACTCTTGATCTCTGATAATGTAATTATTTGTTGAAGTGTGAAGGTTTTTCGTTGCCAGTTACCTCTTGTTAATCCTTTTTACTCAAGTGAATGCCCTATGTATGATGGAAGCCACAATCCTGCTGGCAGTGGAGGTTGGTTTACTCAACAACATAATACTTCTGTCTCATTTTGCTTTAAATAATCCTATCCTACAAATATTTGTGGGGATCATTTATATAAGTTCCTTCTATCCTAGTTTGATGAATGTGTAATTGTTTCTGTTAATTTTTGTCCTGGAGGAAACCAGTGTTCATAATTGTCAAGAGGTCCTCTGCTTTGGTGTGGTAAAGATAGATTGCTGTTTCTGTTTGGATCTTTATTTGCCAGCCTTCTTAGTTGTGTCTGTTGAATTGTGTACTTTTACACCTGTAATTGTCTTATTGTGACTTGTGACTTTGTGAGTACTAGTATGCGGTAGTCCTGCATGAAGTAGAAAGAGTTGAAGATTACTTGTTCTCCATCTTTCTGCTACTGCTACATAGTGGCACCATGCTTTTATCAAGAAAAAATTAATATGATGTCACATTTCAGTCTTAAACTTCATTTGGTTACCCAACAAGCTGCACACATTGTATTCTTATTGTTGCAATACTCATTATAACTGATATATGGCCGGCTTACCCATCAAGACAAGTGGATTGGAACTTTTGTTGACTTAGGTGTTGGAGAACATGGGCACATTTTCTATTAAATGGTTTGTTCCAAATCTACCTCTACTCTGATGGAGTCTTTCTTATTTTCAGCTGCTCTTTGTGATTGGTGTGGTACCTGGAAAGGAGACAAGCTCTGTAGTAGTTGCAAACAAGTGCGGTATTGCTCTGAAAAACACCAGGTAACTAAATTGCTTAAATGTGTCAAATAGTTTTCTCTCCATAAATTTGATTCCTGTAACATTCCTTTTCTCTTTCAACATACAGGTCATGAGTTGGCGCTCAGGGCATAAAATTGCTTGCCAGCAGACACCGGTTTCTGGACCCAACAGAAGTGGGACCACCTCATTGGAATCTCGTACAGGTCACAGTGGTTTAAGATTTGTATGTTGTTGCAGGGTTTATTTGCTTCTTGTTGATAAAAAAAATATTAGTCACTTTTTTGATGAAGTCAATAAACTAAGACTAGTTATAATAATAGTGCTTAGTCATAACGATTTAATCCTGAATTTTCAAAAAAAAAAAAAGTGACAGTATATTTAGATTTGTATCTCACTAGGAAACCTTAAAGATGCTTGATCCCATTCCAATATAAAGTATATGCTGATCATTTATATTAGAGGTTAATGTATAAAATTTTATGATATCTACTATTTGGCTTCCTGTTAGTTCACATCTTGGATCATTATTACTATACAGTTGGAAGCAACAACGTGTGGCCTGAATTTGAGATCATCATTGAAGATGAAAGTGAATATAACGGAGACATATCTGAGGATAATACCTTAGTTAATTCCTTGATCTCGGGGAATAGGAGTGATGATACTATGAATTCACTCTTCGATAATTTTCAGGTATTAACTTGTTTTCATTAAGATTATATTACTTTTTTTAAGTATGTTGTTTTCTAATTTTATTGTGTGTGAATAGGGTGATGACGACAAGAAGAGTTGGGCCCACTTCCAGGAACGCATTGCCAAAGCCCCTGAACAAGTGTTGAGGTAAATAATGTTTAGAAAATTTAAGAATGCCTAACTGATTTGAAGAACTGCCTTGTGCCCCTACGGAGACAGATTATTTACTGAACTAAATGGGAGAAAATGTTTGTCAAAAAGATTATCTTGCCTTGGGGATAAATAAACAGGAAAGCAGGAAAAATATTCATTTCCTCTGACCATTAACCATACATTTGAGAGATATGAGATATCAACCTTTTTGAACATTCTATATCTGCACAATCTGATAACCGTCAAGATTGAAGTAGGGGTACAAAGTTGGAATTCTGATTATGCCCTCAATCATATTATAGAAGGTGCATTGCTTTGATAATCATACATTGTGATGTGTGATACAAAATTTAATCGTGTATAACCTGGCTGATGTTATTGATTTTGTCAATATATTTGTGTTTGATTACTCTGATACTTATATGGTATTAAAACAGGTATTATAGGAATACTAATGCAAAGCCAATATGGCCTATTTCAAGCGGTCGGCCATCCAAAGATGATATCCCTAAATGCAGTTATTGTGGTGGACCTATGCGTTGTGAATTTCAGGTAGTCTATTATCTATTTAAGAAACTTAACTACACTAAAGACATATGTGGCAAAAACTCATTCATCTATTTTCCCGTTAAAAACTATTTTTCCACAAAACTATACTGTAGGTTTTGTTTTTCTTCGACACGCGTGTTGAGCACAAGTTCTCTTAGCTAGTTATTTTATAAATCAGTTGTTAATTTGAATGTCATTCTGCATATACTGCCATTTCTCTTGCTTGGTCAACCATATGTTTGTTGCACTTGTTTCCTTTTGATACTGAGTTGTTAATGTTGGTGGTGGTGCCAGATTTTGCCACAGCTGTTGTATTACTTCGGCGTCAACAATGAAGCGGGCTCTTTGGATTGGGCTTCAATTGTAGTGTATGCGTGTGAAGCCTCTTGCGAAGCAAGTTTGTCTTACAAGCATGAATTTGCTTGGGTTCAACTTTATTCACCTTCTGCTACCTAATAGTGAAATTTTTGCCTTGGTGGAAAGTATGAGGTGTGAATTTCTTTATTTAAGTCGGTCAACAATTAGGGATTATGACAGGTGCTTGTATAATTTAGTCTTGTTTTGCGTCTGTTTGGAAGAAATTTTGCCCCTTAAAAGAAATAGGTTATTGTTTGGTTTTCTATAGTACATTTAATCATTTATAAAGCAACGCACAGACAGTTAATTTATTATTTGAACCTCGAAAAAAAATCTTATGTCAGTTTGATTGGAGATTCTCACATCAATTTTACACTTTTTTTCTTTCTCTTTTGCTCATTACATTATTCATCACTATCTCCTTTTATATCTATTTCTTGTACTATTTTCACACCCCATGGTGTTAAGAAATTGTCAATTTTTTTAAACATGTTTCGTTTGGCTATGCCGAATCCTATCCTTGAAAGTTGGGAAATTCTGGAACGTATGAAATTGTAAGGGATAAATAATTAGACGTAAACGCCATTGGTAGACCAGAGAAGAGCAATAATGATGATACAGATTCTGTTGCAAGTTATTTAAAATTTGTTGTGGTATTAACTTTAGATAATTATCTTTAAACTTCAGGTGATGTTTTTTCCCCTTCAAGTTAGAATTTTTTATTGTTTATTGTTTATTTTTTATTTTTATAGCTTACAAGTTATATTAGCTTGCTCGATGCGCATAGAATCATTACATTACACATTATTCTTCAAAAAGAGGGAGCATTATTACCCTCCGCAAAATGTTTCTAGTATATGAATATTGGGAGTTGAGACTTGTATGTCAATATTTTCCATTTCCATACCAAGACAATAGAAGATCGATTAAAATGTGAAAGAGAAGGAGCTTCTTCACATAAAAAAGAACTCAAATAAGTTGTAGATGCAATATGAACCTTGTTCCGCCTGCAATATACGCAATCCTCAACATTTTCAATTTTTCTCCTTCAATCGTTGATAAGTAACAATAACTTAAAATAATGTATAAAAAAAGTGGATCGATTCAGGCAGAATCGTGTATTCTAAGAAACTGAAAGCAGACAAAAAAAAGCTAAATTTGGCCACTTAAAAAGTGCTTAGGGCCAGCATTATAGCTCAGGACCAGCCAAAAAGTAACTAAAGTCATATTCCTAAAAATTCATCAGTGGTCCAAATACATAAGCAACTGGTTATAGTTCAGGGTCTTTATCAGTAACAGGAAAGAATTGCAATAGCAAATCCTTCAAAACCTGAATCAAATCCTTCAAATCATTGTTATTACCCAATAAAAGGCAATCTCTGATTAACCCACCTTCCACCACCTCTATTCGCAGCGTCTCCACTATTTCCCTCACCACTTCCTGCCATTCCATATACCAAAATCAACACTTGCAATATTTACTTGAATGCACACATACGACAACGTTACAACTTAAATTGCATACGAGTACAAATGCACATGCGATTATGACTAACCATAAGCTTAAAAATTAAATAATACAAAAATAAAAATTAAGTAAATGAAACGACGTCGTACGTACCGATTGGCCAAAAGCATTTATGAGCTTGCGAGAGAGCGATTTAGTGAGGGTGAGGAGATTTTGGTAATTTCGGGAGAGCCAAAGAGTTCTTTCGGTGGCCGATTCCAAGCGAGTCAACTCACTCAAGCCCCTCAGCAACTCGTTGATGTCGGAAACGGCCCCGTAGAGGTCGGTGAGGGAGAGGTCCTTCCACGTCCAGGTCCAGGCGGACCAGACGAGCCTCCAGAACCCAAAGCCGGTGACACTCTCCAAACTGTGGGCGATGGTCCTGGCTCTGTCGGCGCCGGTTACGTCGCCGCGGGCGGCGCGGAGGTTGGCGACGCTGGTGAAGATGGAGTGTGCGAGGGAGAAGAGGTTTCGGAAGCGGAAATAAGAAGAGAAGGATAGTGATTGTGATTGGGAGGGTGTGATGAGGAGGATGGCGACAAAGAAGACAAGGATCGAATTTGATCGAACGGTTGACATTTGATTTGATTTGATTTGGAGCTTCAACACCAAGAAATTGCGAAAACAACTGTGTTCGGTTTTCAGGTGCATTGCAAATTTGCAAGTTTGTATCGGGTCGGGTTGACAGCTTCCAACCGACCCAAATGTTTTTCCCCCAATTTGCTTTTCGTACAGGGTCGGGTACTCGGGTTCCTTTTAAGTTCTTTACATATATTTTTTTGGTTACAAGCTCTTTACTTATATTTAAGATGATGATTTTTTTACACGTAATTTAACTTTTTTAAAATAATTAGTAATTATAAGAAAGTAATAAAAACATTTTTATAATTACTAATTATTTATAATTACTAATATTATAAATAATTCACCTTCCACAACTAGCAACAAATATGGTAAATTGATATATTTGGCTAGGATAAAAGCATCTTGATCACCTCCAACATAAACCAATGCTTGTACTACCCCCTAGTCTTTAGAGAAGGAAGCATTTACATTACATTTCAATAAACAAGTGGAGGGAGGATGCAAGTAGCTTCAGATGCAACAGGGGATCTATTCTGCATTTTGTCCATAAGAGAATTAGCTAGACACTATTCATAAAGCGCAGATACAATAGCAAAAGAAATCTGATAGGCTGTAGGAAATTTTCTCCCCCATAAAGCTTCATTTATGTGCTTCCAAATACCCCAAATCAGCATAAAAAACAAGCTTCTACTGGTAGCATCCAAAGTAGAGAAAACCAGAAAGCATAAACCCTTGAAATTTATGGCTTTACTCAAAAGAATGAAAAACAGAGTCCAAAATTCATGACATGTTGCTGCCAAACTTTAATACTGTTGGACAAGCAAAGAATAAATGTCAATTGTTATCTACACCCTCATTGAAAACAAGACAGAGACTCGAACTATTGATACCTTCCTTTGAAGATTGGTGTGATTAGGGAGGAAATCTGTGCATGCTCTCCAAACAAATTAACTTTGGGAGGGACTTTTAGTTGCCCTATTATAGACTATTTTCCAGCAACATGATACTCTTCGAAGTTCGCAATATTATTTAGGAGGAATCTATAAGTTGCATTTACATAATACGTACCATTTATAGCAGGAGCCCATATATGCATATCTTCTCTAATTAAGCTGAGAAGAGGGGCCACAAGAATACTTTTAACATCCTCAAGAGAAACCAACATATGAATCAGAGAATAATTCGAAGTCTTGGAGTTAGGCAGCCATAGATCCTTGACTTTTAGGTCTTGCAGAGAAGCATAAGGAATGTTGTAGAGAATATTATGACTAGAGTTCCTTGGCCAAGGCTCTCCTCTAATGTGAACTTGCGAGCCATCTCCCAGCCTCCATGTAAGCCCATGCTTGATCAATACTCGTGAAACATGAATACTACACCATGAATATGAGGGGTTATGACCTAAATCCGCCTCCACGAACTCCACCCGGGGAAAATATCTGGCTTTGAAGATACGAGACATTATAGTATTTGGATGAGAAATAAAATTACATCCTTTCTTCCCTGGCATGGACAAGTTGAAGTGATGAGGAACTAAAAAGCATGAAAAAAATCCAATTTAATAAGTTAAATTAGGATGAACTTTGTCTTATTTTAAGTTGGATTGTAATAATTTTTATTTATTTGTAATATGTTTCCTAATTAAAAAACTTAGTTAATTTAGGAAAATATGATATACGGCCATTATGGGCCCTCTTTATTTAGGCACCACTTTTGACCCATTGGCCCATTAGGGTTAGGGAGGGTTTTTCCCTTAAATTGGGTTGATGATTCATTTGGAGGCTAGTTTTTTATTTTGAATGAAATACATTTGTCTTGTGTGAGAATAGGGAAATGCTTCTCTAGGGTTCTTCATTGAACCAACTTGGGTCTCATCAAGAGCTTCTTTACTCTTGTGGTGATTCTTCACTATGATCTTATCATTCTCCCAAGGAATGTGGTGATCTTCTTCTCCATTTCTTGTCTAGTTCCATTTGCATACTTTTATTTATTTTCCTTGTTATTTTCCATTTATTTTCTCCCCTTGATTCTTGAATTACACTTGAAAAAGATCCTTTAATTTCTATGGAATCCCGTAGATTCACATCATGAAGCCATACAAATCACGAAATCCCAAACCTCCAAGCATCCTGCTAATTGAAAATTTCCCCCAAGACAACCCAATGAATCCCTTTGGCATCACTTGAGCTAGAGCGTAACTAGAATAAATTCAACATACACTAGATTTCTTCACTAAGGGAAGGGGAATGAAGTAAAAGCTCATGCAGTAAGATGTTATGGACTGTGATATAGATTTGATGATAGTTTCTCTCCTAGCTTTGGAAAGGGTATTGCTTTTCCATGAATTGATCTTCTTTCATATTATGTCTTTCATAGAGCTAAAGGTTGCCTTTCTACTATGATCAATGAGGGAGGGAATACCTAAGTATCTGCCCGAACCAAGAATCTCATGGCTACTAATCAGATAGCAAAGGCTGTGACAATTTGATTGGCTGACATTGTTGCTAAACAAGATCTTTGATTTATGTAAATTGACGGCTTGTCCAGAAGCATGCTCATAAGTAATTAGAAGGTCCTTCATGGTGGAAAATTCCTTCTTTGTAGCTCTTAGGAAGATGAAGTTATCATCCACGAACAACATAAGTGATACAATAGGTTCTCCAAGACATACTTTAACACCATGAATGTCACCTCTTCTTTCTGCATTCGTGATCAATGTTGAGAGACCTTCTACATACATAGTGAAAAGAAACAGAGAGAGCAGGTCTCCTTGACGAAGGCCCCTACCAAGAATAACCGTACCAATCAAACCATTGTTAATCAAAGTGGAAAACTTTACATAGGTAACACACATCATAATGTAGTTGAACCAATAGTTATTAAATCCTAAATTAATCATCATATATCCTGTCAAAAGTTTTAGTGATGTCTACCTTAATAACAATATCACCTTTCTTTTCCTTACGAGTGGACATCATGTGATGAACAATCTTAGAAGCTACAAGGACGTTGTTGATGATGGAACTCCCAACCACAAATGCTGACTACTCCTTTGAGATACATTTGTCAATAACTATGGCATGATGCATCGTGAGGGCTTAGGCTAAGACCTTGTAGACCACATTACAGAGCGAAATAAGTCTAACATCTCTCATGGCGGACACATTTAGGTATCAGAGTGATATTAGTGTCATTCACAAAAGAGAAATATGACCTAGGTCAAGCAACAAACGACAAGCTTGACACACTTCTTAACCACAAACGAACTAAAAATTGCGAAAAAAGCCAGCATTGAGCCCATCAAGCCTAGGCACCTTGTCTGCTTGCATTGCAAATAAAGCAAACAGAAAGTCCTCATCTGAGAATGGCTCAAGGAGCATCTTGTTGTCATCAACAATAATTTTGGATTGCACTAAATCCACAACCGGCCCAATATAGCATATGTTAAGTCGTATTCTTTTGCCTTTTACAGTTTTACAAACAATAATGTCAAGTAATTATGATATTTTAATCATCAAAAATAGAAATTTTATATTAAATAGTTAATATTTTATATTAAATAGTTAATATTTAATGAGATACAGTGTAACATAATACTGTTTAGTAGATATGTAATACCCATACAATTATTTATATTATTGTCAAAAAATACATATTTATATATTATTTAAATATTTAAAAAAGATTTTATAAAACTATGTAGAAGTTATTTAAAAATATTGTTTATAAGTAATAGTTAACGATGACCATTGTCACTTCAATACTTAGTGTTATAATAAACATACGATAATTATATTTAGGTTAAAATAATGTTTTGGTCCCTATACGTGACATCGATTCTTAATTTGGTCCCTATACGAAAAAATTATTAAAACAGTCCCTACACGTGATAACCGTTACCAAGTTGGTCCCTACCATCCATCACGTTAATTAACAGTGTCTAAAAATCTGAGTTGACAGTTAATTGCTTATATGGACCTCCACCTTTCAATACGTGCCACCCACCTCAATACTTTAATACATATCTGATAAGTTAAAATGTGCCTTTTGCCTTTCTTCATCCCTCCTAACACCCACAGCAAAACTTCTCTGAGAAGAAACAAAACACGACGCAGGGCAACTGAGAAGACGCCGAAAATTGCCGCTCCTTGCTGCACCCACACCGCGCCTCGCCGCGTCTTGCCACCACCACGCCGCGCCGCTCCTCGCCACTACGCCGCGTCGCTCCTCTCTGCCACGTCGTCTCACCTTCTCAATGCTCGCGTATCCACTGAAAATCGCGTCGTCATCTAACCAAGGTACGAATTTCTGCTTCAAATTTTGGGTTCTCTGTACGAGTGAGTTGAACTAGTGAGTTTCATTGGGTTTCGAATTTTGCTTAGGGTTTCGAATTTTGTTTACGAAAAATGTTGTTTCATCTTTATTTCGTGTTATGCTGTTTATGTGCTTTGTCACTGGGTTTCGAATTTTGTTTCTGGTCTTGTGGTTTATGGTTTGACACTATGGTTGTTTCTGAATTTGTTTCTGGTTTGACATTGTGGTTTCTGGTTTGACATTGTGGCTGTTTCATCATGTTTCTTGTTCTCTATTTTTTGGTCTGTGGTTTGACAATGTGAATTTTGTTTCAAATGCCTTGAATTTGGTTGGTTTTAGGGAACACACCTTTCAAATTCACGGTCTTTATACACCACAGAGGCTCTCTATTGAAGACTCCTACTAAAAGTCAAGGAATGTGGTTAAAATATGTTGGGGGATTGAAATACACTCTCAATGATTGTGATCCTGATGAGTGGTCCTTTCAAGAGATCACTGGCATTCTAAAGAGTTTAGGATACAAAGTAAATTTACAAATTTTCTACCGAAAGCCCGATATTCGCCTAGAAGAGGGGTTGGTTGAAGTTTGTGATGTTGCAGGTGCAATGAAAATTGCTGAAATTTTACTTAGCATATGTTCCAAAGAGTTTGAGGTATATGTGTTGTTACAAGGAGGTGACAATGAGGCTTAAAATGAAATTGAAACTGAATCTGTTGAAGAAGAACGATTAAATGAATTTGAAACTGAATCTGTTGAAGAAGAACGGTTTGATGATAGTGAGGATGCGCATGATGATGGTTGTTAGATGCAGTACATCAATGATGCAGGTTTTGAAAATCGACAAATACCAGCACAAACAGTGGCCGACATTGAATCACATGAAGATGATAAAATAGATTCAGATTATGAAACCTCGGAGCTGGACAGTGAAGAGGAAGACAGTGACGGAGGCAATGAACTAAATAGAAAAAAGCCAAAGTATCCTAAGTACAATCCATCAGAGATGTGTGCAAGCTTCAAGTTCCAGCTTGGTATGGAGTTTACTTCCATCAATCAATTTAAGGATGCAATCAGGGAATGGAGTTTGTTGAATGGCTGGGGTCTTAAGTTCAAGAAAAATGATAAAGTAAGATGCAAGGTTGTATGTAGAGATGGTTATCCGTGGTTATGTTTTGTCAGTAAAGTTGGTGGCTCATTGACTTATACATGCAAGCGATTGGTAGATGAACACACACGTGGCAGAACCTACAATGGAACAATGGCCAATTGCAAGTGGATTGCGGGTAAGTTGGTTGATTCAATGAAAACAAACAAAAAAAATCAGTCTTAGTGGTGTCATTAATCATATTAAAAAAGACTATTGTGCTGAAGTTTATGTGAATAAGGCTGCCATAGCTAGAAGACATGCAAGAGAACAATTGGAAGGTAGCTTTGCAGAACAGTTGATAAATCTTCATCATATGTGAATTTAGAGTGCTTAATTGAATTAAATACATGAGGAATTGAGAGAGTTGAATATATATTGAGCTTAAAGTTTGAAATTCTTTGCACTTAGTTGATTGATTGCATATTTTAACTTCTACATTATTCTCATGTATGTTGCACTTGATTTGCTAGAAATGGAAACAAAACCAAAAGAAGTTACTCTCAAGAACTCAATGAAAGGCAAAGAAGAGGATTCGTGAGTGCTTAAGATTCGAAGGCATCCGAATACGCGAAAAAAGCCAAGTTTCTGAGCAATGCGCGTGACGCGCTGCTGCAGGCAAAGGAGTGCGCGTGACGCGCATTTTTGGAATTTTGGCTCTGTCTTCAATGCGCGTGACGCGCACTGGTCACCGTGTATTTGCGCGTGACGCGCATCAGTGTATTCTGCTAACCGACTCTGTGCGCGTGGCGCGCAACTGTGATGCGCATGACGCGCACTGTGCTGCAGAATTCATTTAAATAGATAACTGTTCACTTTTTGAAGCTGTTTTGGACCTTTTCTGAAACCAAAAACACCGTGGACAAAGACAAGGAGTGTTAGGGTTTCATTTTTCTTCATCTTCAAGGAGGATTCAATCTTGGGAACAAGGTTTGGAATCTTTGGATCATCAATGGAGTTTTCTTCTTCCATATGTTTGTTTTTCTCTTTCACTACTATGAGTAGCTGAATTTCTTAGATTAGGATGAGATGAATCATGTTCAAACTCTTATGTAGTTAGTTCTCATATATTAATACAAGTATATGTTATGTAATTTGAGTTTCCAATCTCTATACTTCATGCTTTTCAATATTTGATCACTATTGCGTTGATTTTAGGTTTTTCATCTTGATTGGAAAATAGGATGAATGAACTTGAACTGAGATTAGTAACCATAATCATGATGATTATAGGAATATAACTCGTGGTTATGTGCTCTAATGAATCACTGTTCTTATTGCTTAGTCTAATCATTAATCACCTAAGGGATTAGGGGTTGTGGTTAGAATAAAGGGTTTATGAGGCAAGGGATTGTCCTTAAGCTAATTCAGTTGATTCGAACTTCAATTTATATGAGATTACTTAAGTTAATGATGAACTAGTTACATAAGAGTGGGTACAAAAGGATTCAACTCCTAGTCGTTTTTACCAATTGATATTTCACTTCCATTTCTAATTTTACTTGTTCTAAGTTACAATTGAAATCAAAATACCCAAATCATTCTCGTTCAAAGTAATTAGACACTTGTTTTCGTTGATAAACGTCATAATCCCTGTGGAGACGATACTCTACTCATTACTATATTACTTGTTGCGATTGGTGCACTTGCCGTAAAAAGTAGTGTATTAAATTACGCTAACAACAGTATAGTAAGCTGTGGGATTATTGTGAGGACGTGAAGAGAATAAATCCAGGTTCAAGCCTTCTAATTCTTACTGATAGGCAAACTGAAGACTCTGATCCAGTGTTTTTACGAATGTACATGTGTCTACATGGAGTGAAAACAGGCTTTTTGGGTGGATGTGGACCTGTCATAGGGCTTGATGGTTGCTTTCTAAAGAGTCCATTTGGAGGGATCTTGTTGGTTGCAGCTGCTCAAGACCCAAATGACCAGTATTTTCCACTAGCTGTTGCAGGTTTGAGAACAATGACTCATGGACCTGGTTCATGACTAACCTGCTAGATGACATATGACGAGATGGAAGATGGGTCTTTATTTCAGACCAACAAAAGGTATGAACTCTTCCCATTAACCTATACATGCTTTATAATATACACGCTTTATAATATACATGTTTTATGTTATGTTGTGTTTCTTTCTTGGATAGGGTTTGGTGCCTGCACTTCATGACTTGTTGGAGGTGTTTAGCATAAAACATGTGTTAGACACGTTTATGCAAATATGAAAAGAAGTATGGTGGTGGTAGTGTGATAAGGGATAGGATGCTTGCAGCTTGCAAGGCCACTTACTATGCATCATGGCAAAGGAGAATGCTTGAATTGAAGGATGTTTCGAATGATGCTCATGACTGGTTGATGGGCATAGACCCCAAATTGTGGGCAAAGTCACATTTCACAGAATATTCAAAATGTGACATCATCATGAACAACATATCTGAAGCATTCAATGGTAGAATTCTTGAAGCTAGAGAGTTGCCCATAATCTCCATGTTTGAATGGATTAGGGTATATTGGATGACATGATTTGCAAAGAATAGGAAACTGGTGGAAAAGTATAAGGGAAAGAGCAAGATATGTCCAAAGGTTAGGAAGAGGCTTGACAAAGAGGTGTTGGAATCTGGGAAGTGGACTCCAACATGGGCAGGTGGTTCTAAGTTTGAAGTGCAGTATTTTCCTGCACAGTTCGAGGTTGATTTGGGGGAGCGCAGTTGTTCATGTAGGTTTTGGAGACTCACTGGGATCCTTTACAGGTTATTCCCTTCTCCAATTTTATTTGTTTATTGTTCTGCTTTTTATTCGTTAGTGTTTTTGAATTGATATAATACTTGCTTTATTCTATACCTAAAGAAAGTTGTGCATATGTTGCAGGCATGCTGTTGCAGCAATTTTCGTGACAAAGGAGATCCACATGATTATGTTGACAAGTATTACTGGGTTGACACATATGCAGATGTGTATGGTCAAGTAATTAACCCAATTAATGGAGAGCAAATGTGGATACCAATAGGCCTTCCGGCTATTATGCCTCCACATTGAAGGATTCCAATTGGGAGGCCAAAGAAAGCTAGAAGAAGGGAAAAGGATGAGCCACCAAAGGCAAACAAACTCAGGAGGCAGAACACATCCATAACCTGCTCTAAATGTGGTATTTATGGTCACAATAAGAAGATATGTTAGAACATGGTACCTCCAGACACAACTGCATCAGCTGGTTCATCAGGGAGAGGCCGAGGCAGATCTGGTTCATCAGGGAGAGGCCGAGGCAGATCTGGGTCACAACAACCTGTTGATAATGGTTCTCAACCTGCAGGTTGGTTTTTTCCTCTTTCTAAATTTCAACATGCTCTTTTCACAAACTGCATGCTTTCTAAATAATCTGTAGGTTCACAAGCTGCTGCTCCTTCACAACAAGCTGCTGGTTCACAAGTTGTTGGTTCACAACAAGCTGCTCCTTCACAACAAGCTGCTGGTTCACAAGCTATTGGCTCACAACAAGATGTTGGTTCACAGCCATCTGGAATAGGGAGAGGCAGAGGGAGAGGAAGAGGCAAAGTTGTTGGCTCAGTCACTTTGAGGCCAAAATTACCAATTACAAAAGGACCTGCACAAAGAGAAAAGGAGCACTGGAAGTAGGGAGCTCTAGGATAGAAGTTGTTTTTTGTTTTTTTTTTTTGGGATACTTGGCCTCTGTGCTTTATGTCAAAGTGGGGAATCTTTTGTTTTTTTTTTTTTGTCTGATTCTTGGCCTCAGTGCTTTAATTGTAGGAGCACACCCTTTGTTTTACTCCATGTGATTAGATATTGGAATCTTGAACAGGTCATATATGACCAGCATGTTCAATGAAATATTTGATGATCCTGTTTTGGTGAAATATTTGATGAAATATTTGATGAAATGTATGATCCTGTTTTGGGTTAAATATTTGATGTTGATACTGTTTTGGTGCGTGCACATTTTTTATTGCTTGCAATGAGTTAACTATTGACTGGTCAATTGCTCATATTTTACCGGGACTATTTTAAAAATTATTTTTCGTATAAGGACCATATTAAGAATTAATGTCACGTATATGAACCATATTAATAATTAATGTCACGTATATGGATCATATTACAAATTAATGTCACATATTAAACTGTTAACTTGACACTTCAGATAATTAACAGCCACATCAGATCGTTAGACACTGTTAATTAACATGGATGGACGGTAGGGACCAAATTAAGAATCGATGTCATGTATAGGGAGCAAAACATTAATTTAACCTTATATTTAATAGCTAATATATATGATATTACAGTATAATTTGGTTACTTTAATATCAAGTATTTTATAAACATAATATTAAAATTTAACATTCTTATAAAATAACTTTAATTTTAGTATGTTAATTATTAATAAATATTTTGATATTGAATAGTCATTTAATAGTTTCAAAATTCTTATCTCAAATAGTAATAAATAATGTCAATAATACTTGTCAATTTTATATCATCTAAAGACCGTTAAATTAAAGTAATTTTGTTAAGTAATTATTAATGATTATTTTTTATTTTTTATATTTAAAATGTTAACAACTAATATACTCAATAATATAACATGTCATTAATTGCACTTCAGATTTCTTAACTCAAATTATAATTAATTAATTAATTAATAATTTTGTATAATAATTAAAAAAGAAAATTACCATTACATGATATTAATACTTAATAATATTATTAACTATACAATTACTTATATTTAATAGTTAATATATATTATTTTATAGTTTTATTTCTTTATTTTTAGGTATTTTTAAAATTATGATTAATAATTAATATTGTCAAAAAATAATTTATACGTAAATATTTTAAATAAATAATTTTTTTTATTTAATAGTTAATTTACTTACTAATATAAATATCATTAATTTATTTTTAAATTATTAATCCAATTAAATTTTATTTAATATCATTAACGCTTTTGAATTTTATATTATGAAACACTGTTATTTTTAAGTATTGTTGAATTTATTATTATTAATTATTATTTTCATGAAGCGATTTTAAAATTTAACATTGTAATAAGTAATAAACTCTATAGTATATAATGTCATTAAGTGTATTTAATTTTTTTAATTCTAGTTATAATTAAATAATTCTTTAATGAATATTTTTTCAAGTGAATTTGACCGATCTATATAGTACATACATATGTAACTTCTCAATCAATAATTAATAATTAGTATTTTATTAACTTATGATCATATTTAAATTAATGTTTAAAATATCTTTGTTTGACCAAAATTTTTAGAGTATATATAAATAGTTTTTATATTTAATAATTAATATGACTAATTTAGCTAGTAATTAAATATTTTAGTTTAAACATTAATTAATAATTAACATTTACATATCTATCTTAAATAATATATATATATATATACACACACACACACGTATGCAAATATTAGACAATGGAGGAAATTTTCGATGGTAAATAAATTAATTCTCATTAATTTATTTTAGAGACTAGAACCAATCACTTTAACAAGGAAAAATTTGTAAGTAATTAATTTTATATTACATTCTTGTTTTGTATAATTCTAATGCAATTATTTAGCGTTATTTTAAAATTGATAATATTTCAAAATTTACTATATGGCTAAAACAAAACAAGGAAACTGAAAATAACATTTGCCAATAAAAAAAAAGGAAACTGAAAATGTATTAACTTTAATTAATTAAAAATAATGATAAGAATATACGTAAAACATGGAAGATACTATCCGCATTCTCGTGAACACCAACTCATGATTTTCATGTAGTCTTTCGTTTCAAATACTCAACCCTTGTTTTCCTCTCTCATTCATACAACTCATTAATACTCTTTTATAACGTCTCTTGTACACGTCACATATACTCTCTCCGTCTCATTTTAATAGTCTATTTTGCTTCTAATACTCTCTTTTGATTAGATTTATTGATTTATATAATAAAATAACATAGTTTGACTAAAATACACCTATTTAAATTGAACAGCTACAATTACTAACTAACAACTCATTAATAGAGGTTAGTTGAGATAAATGATATATTTGAAAAGTATTAATTAATACTCATTGATTTTTTAAAAGACAAGTAATTTGAGACAATAAAATATTTTAAACAGGAGGGAGTAGATATTAATGATAACAAAACGAAAAAAATACTTCCTCCGTTTTCATTTATAAGCAAAAGTCGCTAAATGTATTGGACCAGATACATATATTTTTCAATAAATGTAAAACGTGACTTTTGCTTATAAACGAAAACGGAGGGAATAGTTTTTACTTATATCCTCGATGTCCCTAATTCAGAGCAAGTCCCTGGTGCCACTGTGTGATAGATCTTCTCCAATCATGAACACAAGATACAGACTCGGAAAGAGAGACAAGATGAACATGATGATGGGAAGTGGCGAGAATCAAGATTTTATCAGCAAACTTCCCGATGACATCTTAGCCTTCGTCCTCTCTAAGCTTCGAGTTGATGAAGCTGTGAGATGCAATATCCTCTCAAAAAGGTGGATAGGTCTTTGGAAGCAAACTTCACACATGGAATTCAATGCGAAGCACATGATAAGGCCTTTAACCCAACTTCTATATTCACGAGAATCTCTCACAGACCTAGATTCTACTCTAAGTCCATCTATTCGGAAAAGAGTTTTTAGGTACGGTATTAAGATCTTTCAGTTGATGTATCGTCACTCTGGTAACATATCTAGCTGTCAAATCTTGCATTTTAGAAAGAGTCTTATCATTGGCGAAGTAAACACTTGGATTGATTTTCTAGTTAATAAAAAGAAAGGGTTAAAACATCTGAGCCTTGAGTGTGTACCTAATTGTGGAGAAACTGTAGATAAAGCTACCTCTGAAGATGAAATTCACAAACCCTGCTTCTTGCGTGGGATTTTTTATTGTCTGGTTTCACTTGAGTTAATAAACTACACAGTTGATTGTTCGTTTGCATTTGAGGATTGCCACAACCTCAAAATCCTTAAACTAAAGAGGATACACTTGGGCGATGCAACTCTTAATGGGATTATAGAAAATTGCGTGGTCTTGGAAAATTTTAGCCTACTTGAATCCACAGGTTTCGCGAGACTCATTATCATGAAGACAAAACTTACAGTTTTACAACTCCAAGCTCTATGTGTAGATCATCTAGAGGTTACTTCCCAGAACCTTGATGTTCTATTTCTCGATTCTATAATTTGTCCTGCGAAGAATGTATTCATTTATGCCCCAAACCTGCAAAACTTTCAGTATCATAGGTGCTCGGTATTTTCAGCAACGCTTTCAGTTGAAGAAAGGAAATTAGTTATGGAACCCCATGAGATTCTTACATACTACAATGATCTTTCGGTAAGTTCTAATTCTTTCAATACATCTTTTGCATAACTACACATTTTATATATTAGGATATTCTATAATTTGTTTTGAAAAAATTGGTTAAAATTGATTATATACTAGTCAAAGTTAGACATTAAAATTGTTATTTGACAACCCAAAAGTAATTCAATTATTGAAAAATTGACTCCAAAATCAAATTGATCAGGCTTGGCTGAGTTAAGCATAAAGTTGATTGCAAAATTTTCCATTAGCTTGATTTAATGTGTGTTTTCTAGGTATCAACCCTAAGATTTGATGGCCTTAACATCGATCTAACTCATTTGCCTATAATGGGTGCTTGAACCACCTGATTATTTAAGTCCTCGTTGATAAGTACAACGTGTTTTAAAAGAATATAGATGGACCCTCGATTTGCCTTTCGAGGTTTTCTAAGATTTTGAGGTTTTCGAGTTGAAGAACTATTGTCTTGTAACTTCACCCTCTCATATCCTCTCAGGTTCTGAAAACCTAGACCCTTAATTGGGTGTATATTGCATTAGATGATTTTAAAGGATTCTCTCATTTTTCCGTCTCTTGAAAACCTAACCTCGAGGAATATGGTTCATTTGGAGATCAGGTTAAGATTGAGAGTTCAAGCCTAAATTTTTTTAAAATTTTCAAAATGGTTGTGCGTGAGATTTTGGTTTCTGCTGTAAATGTTGAGGTCATAAAGATTGATTCCATTTTTTTCATCATCAAGAGCTAGTGTTTGAGATCCCAAAACTTCTGGTTATTCGTTGTACAATGATATGAATAAGGCGCGATATTTTTGTCCATACGGGAACAAGTTTTTTACGACAAATGATTTTTTTTGAAATATTCGATGGCATTCTAGTGAGCCTATCTTATCCACCCTACACTAGTCCAATTGATCAATCAATGAGAATAATGTGTTGTATTGCATGAATATCTCCAACTTTATTACTCTAAATTAAGTTTATTGCTTAGAAAAATGTTTTATAAACAAAAATATTACTTTAGATTTTGACGTAATGATAATATCTCTTACTTAGATTGATGAATGACTCATAATTAATACTTCAAGCAACAACCCATGAATCTATCTAAATTACTAATGCTCTAGCTATGATTCACATGCTGTAACATTAATATATTTCTTAATATTTCTTTTATAGCTCAGTTTCCTTATTGTCTTAGGGTCCTCGTCCTTCAAGCATGACCACTATATTTGAGAATTTGGTTACCCTCTGCATGGATTTTGATCTGAAAAATATCAGAAATGCTATAGCACTTTCTTTCACCCTTAGATCATGCCATCACTTGAAGAACCTTCAAATTAATAACCAGGTACGCCTAAGATTACTTCAGCCATATGCTTGTAATTAACTTTCCTTTTAAGTTACATGTGTGTAATTATACAAATCTATAGGCTTAACTACATTCTATTACATAGTTTTTCCCCCACTCACTATAGGTCAATGATGATTCATGGGATAACAACAATTGGGTGTATCATAAGAACGAAGATGATCTTATACCTTACCCCGATAACTTATTTTGGCAGAGAAGGGAGCTATGTGAGTGTATAAATCACCAACTGAAGTCCCTTTGCATAAAGGGATACACAGGTAAAGAGTTTGAAATAGAATTTGTTAAGTACATAATAACAAATGCAGAAGCGATAGAGAGGATTACCCTTTGGTTTGTTGATGATTGCTTGTGGGATGAAGCCACTTGTTTGCTATCATTTCCAAGGGCCTCTACCAAACTGTCCATCGATCTCAAACCTGGGACGGAGTAGCCGAGAAAAGTAGGTGGGAGCTTTCAAATGTGGGTCACAACCCTAAGGGTCTAATAAAGTGTTGCTTCTTGTTGACAAAAATGTGTTCTGCTGCCGTTGCTTAGGTTTGAACCTTTCAAATTGCTGGTCTTATGTTTGCTTCACCATAGACTAGCTAGTAGCAGTGTTTTTCTTTTGCTGGTATTGTTCGTTGGATTTTCATACATTTTCATGGATTATATATATGCATTTTACTTGTTCTAGTAATTACTGTTTTACTCTAATAGCTACCAAAATGGAATTGGTTAATTTTTAAAACTTCTCAAAATATTGCAAGGCGTATTCGAAAAGATAGAATCCATAAATACGACATACAGAAGTACATGCAGCATGAATATGACTAGTTATGAAATAATATTTTGATATTATTTGAAATAATGTATCTCACAAATACAACTTAATTAGAAACATGTAGTGACATATATACGACTTATTAAATATTTATAAAAACAAATTAATTGTCATATTCTTCAAATATGAGTTATTTAATATATTTTATTTTCAAAAATAAATATTTGACGATTATTTTACACCGCCTCTTCATAAAGAATTTTTATTTAATCCTTTAAAACCAAAATTTCAATGATTTATTATCTAAAGTAGTTAAATCAAATTCTATTAACGAGAACTAGAATGTATGTCTATACTATTTAAACCCAGCACAATTATTTTTATGAACATGTCCACAATTTCTCATTGTTTTATAGCTTAATTTTTCAGTTAGTTAAGAATATGGACAAATGAGATGCAAAGAGCAACACAACCATATAAAAGAAGGGTTTACAATCACCCCTTTAAATTCTCGCCATCCTTTTTCTTCTTCCTCTTCTTGGTGCGGGACTCCATTTCTTCTTCATTTTCCATTCATTTTTATTACGTTTAGCTAATCAAAATTATGCTCCATAGCCTCTTAAAATTAGCTAGAACTAACTGAACTAAGTCAGTGGGTAATCGCTCAAGTAATGATCTTTTATTTCCTTCTTTGATTGGTGTCCCGAGGCTATGCATGCAACACTTTCTTGCAACACTAAAGTGAAGAATATTTGTATTTGATCATTCATATTTAACATAAATAATTTAAAACAATTTTTTAAAATAAAAAAGTGAATTAATAATTAGGATTAAAATCATTGTCCTACATTAAACTCACTCATAATAAACAGTTCTTAATTATACATCAAAATATTATTTTCAAATTTAAGGCAAACAAGTAGTATTATTTATTTATTGTTTACCTTACTTACTAATATTATATCCATATTTAAGACAATATAATTTGTATATGTATTTTTTACTTACTCTCATTATTAGTAGGTGAAAATTCAATTTTATTGAGTTATGTTGAATTACATGTAAAATTATATTATATAAATATAACAAAAGAAGAAATTTTCTTACACTTTTGACTAATTATTAATAACAGTAATTTCTTGAATTAAATGTGAAAGTCTAATAAAGAAAATATATTTAAAATTAATATTTGTATATATAATTCATTTGTATTTAAAAATACATATCAAAATTAATATTTTATTGTAAAGGCAGAGATAGAATTTTCAAGATAAAAAATAATATTTGAATTCAATCATTTAATTAAAAATAATTTAATACAGATTTTTAAAATAAATAAAAAAAGTGAATAAATAATTAGGGTGCAAATCATTGTATCCTGCATTAAACGTACACATTAGAAACTGCTCATAATTACACATAAAACAATTTATTCAAATTTAAGGCAATGTTTGTAGTATTTATATTTATTATTTTCCCTTACTAATATTATATCAATATTTAAGGGATTAGCTTGTTATTAGTATTTTTAATTGTTACTTTCCTTCCTTAGTAATCAGTAAAAAAAAACCAATTTTCTTAAATTGTGTTGAATTATATGTAAAATCATATTACATATATAAGTTGTTGGTTTTGGGCTTAAACCATTGCTCCATTACAGCTTCTGGTTTATCAGCTTCTGGTCTACCAAATACCTGGTCTCTTCCCTGGTCTACCTGTCCTGGTCTCTTCTCGCATACCAAATACCTGGTCTCTCCTTTTGCATACCAAATACCTGGTTGATGGGCGTCGATCTCACTTCCATTGTTGGGCTTCGTTTATGAGCCTTAGTTTAGTTCGATTACTTTGCTATTTGTTGTTCGGTGAAGTAATGTAATTGCTTCCTCTATTTGTTATATATAGAGGATGATAAGCAATTGAGTAACATACTCTTGTAATCTGAATTCATAGTGAATATCTTTCTTCTCCGCCTGCGGACGTAATCCTCACACCGAGGGTGAACCACGTATATGCTTGTGTTGTTTTCTATCTCTTTCTCTCGTGTTCTTGTGAGTTTGAGTGCGATTTTCCCAACAAATCGGTATTAAGAGCGAGACTCGATCCAAGCCTCCACTGTCCAGTCTTCACAAGGCTCTCGGTGGATGTTCAAGATCCACATTGCATTCTCGTTAATCTTGTGACTCGGTGTTTGTTCGGTTTGTGGTGCTTCTCGGTGAAGGGCATCACTCCCAGCTTCTTTCTTTCTTCTGCTTTTTACAAAGGAGTTTCTCCACCGTCTGGCCCAAGAAAGATGTCAAACACAATCAAGATCGAGAAGTTTAATGGGAGGAACAGTTTCAATCTCTGGCGCATTAAGATGCGTGCACTTCTCAAAGAACAAGGGGTTTGGGCCCTCTATCGACCAAACCGAAAGGTCGCCAAAGATTCGTCAACACAACATGAGGAGAAAGCTCACTCGTTGATTCTCCTATCCCTATCCGATGAAGTCCTCTATGAAGTTGTCAAGAGGATATCACGCCAAGTTATGGCTCAAATTGGAGAACCTATACATGACCAAATCTTTGAGCAACAAGTTGTTGCTTAAGAGGAGGTTATTCAGTCTTCAAATGAAAGAAGCGGTCAAAACCGAAAGAGCATCTTGATGAATTGAATTCAATCGCTTGAATCATGGACATTGATGTCAAGATGGAGGATGAAGACATTGCCATGGTTCTTTTAGCTTCTTTGCCACCATCTTATGAAAACTTTGTAAGTTCTATTAGTGTTGGTAAAGAGAGCATCACTCTACAAGAAGTCAAGACAACCTTGTATTCTAGAGAGCTTCGATTGAAGGCATCCGAACAGTGATGATTCTCGCCTCAGTCCGCTTTGTCAAGAACTTCAAAGAAATTCAGCGAACAATCAAAACAAGAAGAAGGGAAAGGGGAAGAATTCCAAAGGAAAGGTTAATCCGAAAGATATATGCAACTATTGCAAAGAACCTGGACATTGGAAGAAAGACTGTCCTAAGAAGAAGAAGAAGGAATCTGTTGCTGCTACTGCTCAAGAAGACTGCTCATCGGATTCTGAGTATACTGTTAATGATGATCAAACTCAGTCAGAATAGTGGGTGCTAGACTCAGGATGTTCTCATCATATGTGTCCTCACAAAGATTGGTTTGTGACGTATGATGAGAAGCTTGGAGGAAATATGCTCATGGGAAACAATGAACCGTGCAAGACAATTGGTATAGGTTCTATTCAAATCAAAATGCATGATGATGTGATTAGAACCTTAACCAATGTCAAGCATGTTCCTGGATTAAAAAGAAACCTCATCTCTGTTGGTGCTTTGGATTCAAAGGGCTTCATATGCAGTGTTCAAGGAGGGATTATGCAGATCAGAAACAGGAAAGGGACTGTGGTGTTACAGGGCTCAAAACACAGAAATCTATACATTCTTCAAGGGACAACTCGATTAATGCGTAATAACCGCTTCGTGGGCGTAAAAACGTAAACTCGACATGCCGCACTGTGGCACATGAGATTGGGGCACATGAGTGAAAAGGGGCTGAAAGTTCTCGTTGATCAAGGGTTGTTACAAGGTCAGAAAGGAGGAGCATTGGAATTTTGTGAACATTGTGTTTTTGGTAAGCATCATAGATCCAAATTTCAGAAGGCTTCACACACAACCAAGGCTACTCGACAAAGATACACTCAGTTGTTGGGGTCCATCAAAGGTTCCATCTATAGGTGGAGCTAGGTACTTTCTTTCCATTATTGATGACTACTCGCATGACTTGGGTTTATATGATGAAACACAAGTCCGAGGCTTTCCAATGTTTCAAGAATTGGAAAACTTTGATAGAAAATCAAGTGGGAAGAAAGATTAAAAGACGAAGAACCGATAATGGTTTAGAGTTTTGTTCAAGAGTTCAATAAATTTCAGACACCAAGGTATTGCCAGGCAATATACAAAGTGAGGAACACACCTCAACGTAATGGCATAGCGAGAGAGAATGAACCTGACCTTATTGGATAAGGCTAGATGTATGCTATCCAATTCAGGGTCAAGAAACATTTCGGGTGAAGCTATTGCTACAAAGATGCTACATTGTCAACAGTCTCCCTCCTCACCCATTGACAATAAAACTCCAATTGAGGTATGGTCTTCCAAACTCACGATTATTCTAGGCTTAAAGTTTTTGGTTGTCCCGCTTATTACCATGTTAGTGAGGCAAACTTGAACCTAGAGCTAGAAATGGAATTTTTGTTGGATATGGTGAGGTGTCAAGGGATATAGGATTTGGTCACAACTGAGAAAAGGGTGATTTTGAGTAGAGATGTAAACTTTGATGAGAGGTCTCTATCGCATAACAAAGTCAAATTGCACAATCACCAAGTCGTGACAAAACCTATAAGCGAGTGGAGTTTGAAGAAATTGAAGGGCAGAATGATCAAGCTGAGAAAGGCACTGATCAAGCAGAATCGGGTAGTCAAGCAGACCAATCAGAATCTGGCACAGAATTGCAAATTCCTGCAGAACCGGTAAATGTAAATGATGCGTGCATCGAAAGTCTCAAAGGAATAGAAAGGCTCCAGAGAGGTATGGTTATGAAGATATGCCCTCATATGCATTTCAAGTTGCTGAAGATGTTGATGCACAAGAGCCAGCAAATTTCCAGGAGGCTATTACTTGTTCAGAAGCAGAAAAATGGCTCACAGCCATGCATGATGAAATGCAGTCTCTGCACAAAAACAATACATGGCAGCTTGTGAAGTTGCCTGAAGGCAGAAAAGTGATGGGAAGCAAGTGGATTTTTAAGAAGAAACCTGGAATCTCCAAAGTAGATGGAATCAAATTCAAGGCCAGATTAGTTGCAAAAGGTTTTAGCCAAAAGGAAGGTGTGGACTACAATGAAATTTTCTCTCCAGTTGTAAGACACACTTCCATTCGGGTTCTCCTTGCCTTAGTAACTAATATGGACTTGGAATTACAACAACTTGATGTAAAAACAGCTTTTCTACATGGGGATTTAGAGGAAGACATTTACATGAAGCAACCAGAGGGCTTTGTAGAACAAGGAAAGGAGAAATTAGTTTGCAAGTTGCAGAAATCCTTGTATGGCTTGAAGCAATCTCCAAGGCAATGGTATAGGAGATTTGATCAGTTTATGATTCACCATGGATTCAAAAGAAGTCCTTATGATTCATGTGTGTACCTCAGTAAACTGAAAAATGATTCCTATGTCTACCTATTGCTCTATGTTGATGACATGCTCATTGCATCTCAAAACATGACTGATATTAATAGGCTCAAGTCTCTTCTCAGTTCTGAATTCGACATGAAAGACCTTGGTGCTGCAGAGAGGATTTTGGGAATGGAAATCTACAGGGACAGAGATAAGAAGAAGCTTTTCTTGTGTCAGAAGTCTTACATTCAGAAAGTGTTAAACAGATTTGGCATGACTACTGCAAAACCTGTTACCACTCCACTTACTGCAACCATCAGAATCAGTGAAGTGTTTGAGACTCAGTCAGAAGCTGAAAGGGACTACATGGAGAGAGTTCCATATGCTAGTGCAGTTGGCAGCATCATGTATGCCATGGTTTGCACTAGACCCGATCTTGCACAAGCTGTAAGTGTCATAAGCAGATACATGAGCAGGCCAGGGAAGCAACACCGATTCTTTGTCAAGAGAGTTTTCAGATATCTCAAAGGATCAAGTGATGTTGGTCTTGTGTATGGGAATGATTCTACTTGTTCTCTTACTGGTTTCTCAGATTCTGACTATACTGGGGATCTTGATGGTAGAAGGTCCATTCGGGTTATGCTTTTACAAATGGCAAGTGTTTAGTAAGTTGGAAAGCTACATTGCACCTGATGGCGTTATCAACCACGTAAGCGAGTACATGGCTCGACAGAGGCAAAGAAAAGAAGGCATTTGGCTTAAAGGCCTTATCGGTGACTTAGGCTTTCCACAAGATAAAGCCATCATATTTTGTGACGACTTAAGTGCCATTTGTTTGGCAAAAGATCAAGTGCACCATGAGAGAACCAAACACATAGATGTTAGGTATCACTTCATTCGGATGAAAATGTAATAAAGGTGCTCAAGGTTGATACTAAGGATAATCCGGTGATATCATGACCAAACCGGTTCCCAAGAGCAAGTTCATGCATTGTTTGGACATGCTCAATGTTGATAAATGAAAATAACAGCTTTGAATGGCGCTCAAGGGAAGATGAGAATTTGCTAAATGTTTCTGATAGTGGTTTGACCCCAAGGTGGAGATTTGTTGGTTTTGGGCTTAAACCACTGCTCCATTACAGCTTCTGGTTTATCACCGTCTACCAAATACCTGGTCTCTTTCCGATCTACCAAATACCTGGTCTCTTCTCGCATACCAAAGGCTGGTCTCTTCTTTTGCATACCAAATACCTGGTTGATGGGCGTCGATCTCACTTCCGCCGTTGGGCTTCGTTTATGAGCCTTAGTTTAGTTCGATTACTTTGCTATTTGTTGTTCTGGTGAAGTAACAGAATTGCTTCCTCTATTTGTTATATATAGAGGATGATAAGCAATTGAGTAACATACTCTTGTAATCTGAATTCATAGTGAATATCTTTCTTCTCCTGCCCGTGGACGTAATCCTCACACTGAGGGTGAACCACGTATATGCTTGTGTTGTTTTCTCTATCTCTTTCTCTGTGTGTTCTTGTGAGTTTGAGTGCGATTTTCCCAACATAAGTATAGTAAAAAAGTCTTACACTTTTGATTAATTAGTAATAACAATAGTTTCTTGAATTATATATGAACATATATTATAGAAAAATATATATTTTTTTGACGTGATCATAGAAAATATATTTAAAAAGTAATATTTTTATATTTTATTTGTATTCAAAAATATACATTACAAATAACATTTTACTGTAAAATTAAAGATAAAAATTACATGATAAAAAATAATATTTATATTTTATCATTCATAATTAATTGAAAATAATTCAAGTCAGCTTTTTAAAATGAATAATTGGGGTCAAAATCATTGTTCCACAATAAACTCACTCAAAAGAAACAACTCATAATTATACCTCAAAATATTATAGTTAAATTAATTTAGTAGTGTTTTTTGTTTTATAAATGAAGAGGTAGCACAAAAGGCTAAGGAACCAAACCGGGGTGCTACACTCTATTACATCAAAACGAAGTTTATGGCTAAGTCCAGTAGAATGAACATATATTCAATTGTCTTTTTTATCTTTTATTTACCTTCCTTACTAATATTATATCCATATTTACAAAAAATTTATTAGTACTTTTTTTATTACTTACTTTCCTTGGTAATTAATAGAAATTTCGTTTTCTTAAATTGTGTTGAACTGTATATAAGATTATATTATATGCATATAATATAACAAGAATTTTCGTTACAGTTTTGACTAATTAGTAGTAACAATAATTTCTTGAATATTATGAATATGAGGGGCGTTCAAGTTACTCCATGAGTAATTCTTGTCTGAGTTACTCCGGTTAATATCACTTTGTAGATATTGAATTTTATCAATCCAACCATTTAATATCGTCATATTATGTTAATGATCACGTATACCAAGTTTTAAATAAATTGGACATCAATAGCTATGTAATCATATGGTCAACATTTTATTTCTAAATTAAAACGTATAGTATATGTTGAATCGAAGTGATCTGATGAAGTATCAAATGTTTTTAAAATTTTATGAAGTTTTATAGAGTTGATCTACTCAATAAGAACTTTTAATGTGGCGGTCCGATTAATGAAATTTGATATCTTTTGAGAGATATTAACCGGAGTAACTCAGACAAGAGTTACTCCTGGAGTAACTTGAATGCCCCTCTATGAATATTATGTGTACATATATTACAGAAATTACATTTAAAATTTAATATTAATACTAAATATCTAAGTGAGAATAATTTTATTGAAAATATAATTAAGTTAAAAACCAAATTTGGAATATCAATATCGAATTAAGAATGATAAATAATCCATAGATTTTAGCCGTAAACCAAAAGTAAAGTAATGAATATATTTAGAGAATATACAGATTTGACAATGCGGGATAGTTAATACTCCCTCCGTCTCATTTTAATAGTCTCTTTTTCTTTTTCACGATTCTTAAAAAAATGATTAGATTTACTGATTTCTATAATAAAATAACACAATTTGACTAAAATATCTCTATTTAAATTGGACAGCTACAATTACTAACCAACAACTCATTAATAGTGGTTGGTTGAGATAAATGGTATATTTAGAAAAAAATTAGTTAATACTCATTGATTTTCTAAAAGGACAAGTAATTTGAGACAATAAAATATTTCAAATAGGACAAGTAAAATGAGACGAAGGGAGTAGCATGTAATCAATCTGTTGGTCGGTGAAAGTACAAGAGGCCAATGAATTTCTTTATACTTACATATGTATTTTGCTATTATTATTATGATTTATTATTTATTATATAAGACATTTCAGTTTATTATGCTATTTATTTAAAGGGAAAAATATGTTTTCAGTCCCTAGAAATATCATGATTTTCAATTTTAGTCCCTCTAAAATTTTTTTCCGAAAATTAGTCCCTCAAAAATTTACCCGTTACCAAATATGGTCCCTCCGTTATTTTGCATTCCATCTGTCTAACGGAATCCATGTGTACATGCCACGTGGACGCCACGTCACTTAAAATTCCACGTGGCAGTTGAGTCACTTAATTTTAATTCATTTTTTTGGTTTTGTTCGCGTGCCGAGCTGGAAGTCGGGTGCCGAGCTGTGGGAGGTCGCGCACCGAGCTGAGGTCGCGTGCCGAGCTGTGGAGAGGTCGTATGCCGAGCTGTGGAGAGTTCGCGTGCCGAGCTGTGGGGAGTTCGCGTACCGAGCTGAGGTCGCGTGCCGAGCTGTGGAGAGGTCGTATGCCGAGCTGTGGAGAGTTCGCGCGTCGAGCCGCGGGAGTTCGCATCGAGCCGCTGGGAGTTCGCGCATCGAGCCGTGGAGAGGTCGTATGCCGAGCCGTGGAGAGTTCGTGATGCCGAGCCGTGGAGAGTTCGCGTCGAGCCGCGGGGAGTTCGCGCATCGAGCCGAGGTCGCGCGTCGAGCCGTGGAGAGGTCGTATGCCGAAAGCCGTGGAGAGTTCAGATGCCGAGCCGTGGAGAGTTCGCGTGCCACCTTGGATTCTCGCCAGCTACCGGGTATGTAAGATAACGGAGGGACCATAATCAGTAACGGGTAAATTTTTGAGGGACTAATTTTCGAAAAAAAAATTTAGAGGGACTAAAATTGAAAATCATGATATTTCTAGGGACTGAAAACATATTTTTCCCTTATTTAAACACAATAAAATCCGTAAGTTTGATTCAATTCAATATAACATCAAGTATGACTTGAGAGACCCTGGTGAATGTTAGAACACTATTCTTAAATATCCATAGTCAAGTAATATTATTAATAAGGAAATAACATTGTAATGAGACTATTATGTGAGTAGAATGATGACCACGTTTCGCGGGTCATGAATATGAGATATCAAGTCATCACAGAAACACGCACACACACACACACACACACACACACACACACACACACACACACACACACATATATATATATATATATATATATATATATATATATATATATATATATTAGATTGACCTGCTTTGAGAATGCTGCATATAAATTGTGCGGTTTCATAGGCGCTTCTCGTGGCGTCTATAGTGAGTAGTCGTTTGACTTGAAATCACTATGATTCCTATATGAAGAATTGTATGTTTTAATACTACTAAACTAGTGGTATACCCGTGCATACGCACAGGTAGCGTTGCGTTGATTGTTTTGTTCTTTTTCTTGAGACATTATAGAGCAAAATAATACTGTTATTACAACTTAAGTTCTTACATTCAAAATATACAGCGTAATTTAAAGCTTATCCAAAAAACTCAGTGAAACTAGTGTAGTAGTTTGCAATACTTAATCATATCTATTTTCTAGACAACAATTTTCTCCACATTAACCATGTTCATGTCAACATTGATAAATTGAAATTGGGTTCTCCTTGAATTCATTTTGTTGATAGAAAAATTAACTGAAACTGAAAATGCCAGCATTTTGTTGATCCATAACTTGTCTCGCCATCAGGCGGTCCTCTGAGTTTTAAAGTTTTAAAATTTCACTCCTTGACAAATGTTTCAAAATCTAGAGGTAATCTGTGTAACGAATAACAATACAATTCATTGGTAAATCAGAATAGGAGTGATCTAATGTGATTCATCCCTCCTACACAATTGGAGTATTTCTTTGGGCCTCTCGATAGAGTGAGACGGTGAAATACAAGATCATGCTGGAATGGACCAATATGCGATTTTGGAACTTTTCGTTGTTACGCGTCTACTCCGTCATTGAAGAACGCATTTTTGAACTATAAGGATAACACATTTTATGTGTTCAATTAAGATATATGGACGAAGGGACAATTACTGCACAGTAATATTAGTTGCAGTAAAGTTAAGTCGAACCATTGACTTTCTATTAAACTAGGTAAGATTGATGTATTGTTGGATGTCATTAATTGTTTATAACATTTAATAAGAATTTAATATTATTGTCAATTTAATGGAAACCTACATAGCCACACTTATATATAGAACAAGAAATTTGGAGCGGTAAATAATTAAATGAAATTTAATTATTTCATGTTTAGTAAACAATTAAATAAGATTTAGTTATTATCACATTTGGCAAATAATTAAATATGATTTAATTATTATATTTGGTAAATTCCTGCAATCCGTAATATTGAACATTTTTCTTATGGAAATAATTACACTGGTACGCGTGAATACAAATATTTCAGATGACATTTCCGTGAGAAAGTATTATCGGAGGTACTAAAGCAGATAACACATTCTCATGAAAGTGTTTTTGGAGTGCTCCGTATTTTTCCAAACAACTAACTACACACCGTTATTGCTCATATTTTTCGATTAGTGATATCTCCTCCTTTTAAATCTAGCATTCATTAAGAGGATATTTGATTTTTTTTTATGCAATAAAATGTGTTTATTAGCCATATTTAGGGTATTTATTAACCGTTGTTACCGTTATTTCACTATAATAAGACCTCTTAAATGAGTAACGTTACGGTCAAATTCAGCCTTCATCTTTCATCTCAGCAGGCTAGTTGAGTTCTGGCCAGACCTAAAGTAGGCCATGCGGTTTCAATACTGAAAAAAAAAAAAAATTGTTTGTATTATTGCGAAAATCATCAATAAAAATTGGGGAATATTGAAAATAATTTTGTTTATATTATTGCGAGAATAATACAATACAAGATACCACCAAAAAGAGTCATGTCCAATACAGAAAGACCTATAAAATATGATATTTCTATAAAATCTTGTCGTTTAATCCGATAACAAATATTCAGGTCCCTACTCTAGAGATGAGAGCAAGCATTGGTGGTTAGAGATTCGTGTAACCCTTTATAAATATCACATATTATCAAATTGCTTTTGTCTACAAATGGCAATGAAGAACATCATTTCAGCAACTTGTCTCCTTCTCCTTCTCCTCCTTCTTCCTTTAGCCTCATGCACCATCAAGAAACAGGTCTTTAATTTTTCTATACTACCTTTTTGTCCTTCACTTGGTTTTGTTTTAGTCTCATTTGAAACATCTTTCATGGTTTCTCACAGGTTTATGTGGTTGAGTTTGGAGAGCATACTAGTGGAGATAAAACACTGCATGAAATAGAGAATACACATCACTCTTATTTGTTTCTGGTTAAAGAAAATGAGGAGGAAGCAAGAGCTTCTCTTCTTTATAGTTACAAACACAGTATCAATGGCTTTGCTGCATTGCTTACCTCAGAAGAAGCCAATAAGCTCTCAGGTAAAACTAGATTATCTATCTATCTATCTATCAATCTGTCTATCTGTCCGTCGGTTCTCTGACACAGTAAAGAAAGCATGAAACAGAAATGGAAGGAGTGGTCTCTGTGTATAAGAACCAGGCAAGGATCTACTCTTTGCACACAACAAGGTCATGGCAGTTTGTGGGGTTAGATGGACCATTGGATCCTTTGGGAGAAGAATCCAATCAGAGAGATAGAGACTTGTTAACCAGAGCAAAATATGGGGAACGTATCATTGTAGGAATGATTGATAGTGGTAATTGATCCTGTTTATATATATATCTTATCTTGTATATATATAATTAAATATTGTGACTTTTCACATTAATTTGACTCTATTTTCTAATGTACTATGTAGGTGTGTGGCCAGACTCAAAGAGCTTCAGTGATGAAGGGATGGGGCCTGTTCCACAAAAATGGAAAGGAGTGTGCCAAAATGGAACTGCTTTCGCTTCATCACAATGCAATAGGTGACTAATTAAACTGCTTTTCTTTTTTGTACCACTTGAACTTCATTACACTTTTTTCATTCCCTATCAATTTGCATCCTATAGTAATAGATTGAGTGATTTTACTGCAACTACTAATAAGGAATTTGCTTTATGGGTCCACATGATTAAGGTAAGTTTCTTTTCACAAAAAACTAAAGTTGTTTCATCTTATTTCTTTTCTTGAAGGCCACTGCAGCCAGCAGTTTTTCAAATAGAGAGCGTTATACTTGTGATCTTCGAATCTAAGATTCAATCTTATTTCTTTTCTCTTGTTAGATATATTTAAAATGATGACAAGACAATTGCCTTTTGAAAGGAAAGTTCTTTCAATGAACTTTGGAACCTTTGAATAGGGTTCCTTTCTGAGTTAACCAATAATAATATTAGTATAAGCTTTTTTTTAATTTATTTAATATTTTATATATGGATTATTAAGGAGTGGCTTGAATATTACGAAACCAAAAGTTCATTTCACTATCTGTTGCACAAGTTATGCGCATGTCATATTCATTGCATATAAATATTCATATATTTAGGAAAATGTGTAAAGAACGTACAATATCCAATTATCCATTACCCTACATCCCAAGAAGACGATATTTTTTAAGGGACAATATTTTGTTAGATAAAAAGTTATTCACAAGTGAATTTTTTAATTGATAACAGAATAAAACAGAAGAAATAACTTTTAATTGAACGAAGAACATGTTACAGCAGTTCCATATAAGAAAGGACAGACAAATCAACTACTAGATTCAGAGCCATATAACTGACATATTGTAATTTGTAACATATTATTGGTTTTCATGAGTCACTTTTTATCATGGCTGCTTCTAGGGTGGACAGTATATCATGTGGTCTACGGTGGACTAATTCTTGAAAATAGTTCGAAATTCTGACGACGATTGATGTCACTCTATAAGTAGAAGCTCACGGTCCTCCACATCTACACGACTGAAACGGTGATCTAATTGGTATCGGTTTAAGCAAAAAATAAGGAAAAACGAATATGTTAATTTTCGAGACACTTATATTTGTTTTTCCTTATTTTTTGTCGAACTGACACCGATTAAGACACCGTCTCTGTCGTGTGGACGTGAAGGACTGTGAACTTCTACTCAGGGGGACCACTTCGAACATCGTTGGAGTTTATATATTTCATTAATTCTGAGATGAATTAGACACAATGATAAGGTAAAAGAAGGCATTTTCTGATCCAGCTTTCACCGTATGTGGAACTATATTCCAAATAGAACTGATTCGTCTAAATTTGTCTAATTTTCTAGTTTTTGTCCTTTTGACTTAATTGTTTTTGGCTTCTTTTGTTTCTCATCTCGTGAGCCTCTATCTGTATTCCACTCTCTTCTCCTTTTGCTATAGTCAAGACTACTATGTCTATTCCAATTTCTAAAAGAAATATATTCTAGCAGTGCCTTTTGTATCGGTTTTAGTGATTCTATCCTATAGTCTATATACAGATGATTGAAGGAAAAGAAAAATGTCCAATTACTGAAGAGCCTCTATACTGAAAACGGTCAACGCATGCCAAAGCCCAAAACATATGCACGAGAGAGAGAGAAGAAACTGCCATGTAAACTAGAGGACAACGTTTTTTCATCAGTACAATATAATTTTGGACGCTAGAATATGTACCTCTGACAAGTCATGGCATGGTTTGCTTCCTCGTGATTTTTTTTTTCCCCTCGTGATGTTATTGAGTGTGTCTCTCTGATTTGTTATACACACACTCTCACTTAATGTTTCGAAGAGTAAACCAAGTAAATTCTTAGGTGTAACATGTTAAATGCTAATGTTCTTTTGTTTAAAAAATAAGTAAGATTATTATACTTTCATTTCCATTTTATAATTATTATGTTAATAACTTATAACTTCAAATTTTTTAATATACTATCAAGGGGCTGATTCATCTGGTCGAGCCTTTTGCCCACACTTGCTTTGAGCTTGGGTTCGATTCTCAATTTCTTTTATTGGTGCGATATGTAAATTTCACTATAATTTTTCGTAGAAATTGATGGTTTTCTCTGACCATGTACAAGAACATGTCGTTTATTAATTGATAAAAAATTATTAGTATTAATATACTTCAAAATGTATAATTTGTTAATATATTAATATATTTCTAAAAAATAAGTAGGAATTCATTAGCAGTCCCATGTAGTGTAATAATTAATTGACCATCAAGAAGATTTTTTTATCTTTAATTTCCAACTTTACCCATGTATCTCAAGAATCATAATTAACTTGAAGTTAATTATGTATTTTTGGTGCAGAAAGATCATTGGAGCTAGGTACTATTTGCTTGGTTATGAAAGTGCATTTGGCCCTCTAAACGAAGAGGAGGATTACAAATCAGCTCGTGACAAAGATGGGCATGGAACTCACACATCTTCAATAGTAGCAGGGCGTGCAGTGCCAAATGCCTCAGCACTTGGAGGCTTCGCCAAAGGCACAGCCTCGGGCGGAGCCCCTTTAGCACGCCTTGCCATATACAAAGCATGTTGGCCACTTAAAGGAAAATCAAAAAACGAAGGAAACGTGTGCACAGACATTGATATGCTGAAAGCCATAGATGATGCAATTGGTGATGGTGTTGATGTTTTAAGCATTTCCATTGGGTTCAAAATGCCAATCTCTTATGAGGAAGATGTTATTGCTAAAGGTGCGTTACATGCTGTAAGGAACAACATTGTGGTCGTTTGTAGTGCTGGGAATTCTGGTCCTTTGCCTCAGAGTTTGTCAAACCCTGCTCCGTGGATCATCACTGTTGGTGCTAGTACCGTGGATCGCTCCTTTCTTGCTCCAATTAAGCTAAGCAATGGCACAATTATTGAGGTAAATTTTAAGCTCACTAGAAATAAAATAAAATAAAATATTTGAGTTAACTTTCAGCAGTATTATTCGTCAAGTAAATAAGTTTCAGCATTATTATTACAGTAAGAAAACTTTTACATAAACTTTGACGAATTTAAAATTAATTAATAATCACTTTGACGAATTAAAATTAATTTATCGTAGCTTTTATACAACAACTAAAGATAAAAAGCATTGTCTTAGGAAAAAGCGACACAAAAACGGGTTCTATGGTGTAGTGGTTAGCACTCTGGACTTTGAATCCAGCGACCTGGGTTCGACTCCCGGTAGGACCTGTTTCCTTTTTTTCGGTGTTAAAAAAAAAAAAAAAAGGTCAGAACACATACGAATTTTTTCCTACTATTTAACATTTTTTTAGCTGTTAGAAATTGGCTAATTCATCTTTTTTTTTCCTTCTTGTTTTTAGCGATCAACCTCTACTTTTAACTTCAGAAAATAAATCTAATCCCTCCAAAAAATAACATTTTAAAAAATCAAAACTTTTGTGTGAGTATTTTTCAATAAACAAGCAAACAGAGAATTTGTAATTAAGAATTTCACAAGATTTGTTACGAAGATTTATTTTCAAAATTGAAAATAAAGAAACTCCTATTATATTCATTCGATTGAATTAAATTTTTTCTATGTTAATATCAGGGTCGATCAATTACTCCCCTCCACATGGAAAACAGTTTCCGTCCACTGGTTCTCGCTCGTGATGTTGAACATCAAGGCGTGCCGAGTGCAGATTCTGGGTGCTTTTCACTACTTCTTTTACCCCTTATTATTATGTTTTGATTATTTGACTAATAATAAATTTAAATTGTTTATTTTATGATGCAGGTATTGCTTAGACAACACCCTTGATCCCAGCAAGGTACAGGGGAAGATAGTTATCTGTATGAGAGGGCAAGGTGAAAGATTAAAAAAAGGCTTGGAAGTTCAAAGAGCTGGTGGTGTTGGTTTTATCCTTGGTAACAATAAAATGCTTGGAAATGATGTACCATGTGATCCCCATTTCATTCCAGCCACTGGAGTGTCCTATGAGAATGCCTTGAAACTTATTCAATATGTCCATTCTACCCCTAATCCAATGGCACACATTTTGCCAGGAAGAACAGTCTTAAAAACCAAACCAGCACCCTCCATGGCCTCCTTCTCTAGCAGAGGTCCAAATATAATTGACCCTAATATTCTAAAGGTAATTAATTCCCATTACTTTATTATCATATTTAGGCTGAATTCCTTTTGCAATACACGAGTAATTAATTGCCATTACTTTATTATTATTTTTTTGGTCAGCTGCAATTACTTTATTATAATATTTAAGCTGAATTCCACTTTAGGTCTTCAAGTATCATGATTTTACTATTTTTCCCCCATTTCCCCTTATTTTTAATATCCTAAGTATCGTGATTGTGCAATTTTGGTCTCTCACCTTTAGTCTCAGGGCATCATGATTGTCTGTAATCTAAAAGTGCGGGACAAAATTTGCAATATCACGATACTCATGGGATTAAAAGTAGGAGATAATAGAGGAAAACCGGGGATGTCCCTTTTATTACGAAAGAGAGAAAATATTGCCGACTAAAAACACTCTAAAACAATAGGGGATCAAAATTGCAAAAATCGCGATATTTAAGAGACCACAAGTGAAATTAAGTCTGATATTTATATGCTTCTTTGTTTTTGTTTTTGTTGATATTGGTTCTTTGCTTCTCTTTATAAGAATATTCATGTCTCAGTTGATAATTAATCTGTTATGGATAAGATTTTACTAGTTATAAATTGTCACTTTATGTTATCACCCAATTAATTTATGTCTCTTATGTATAAAATAATAGTAACATATATTTTAGTTTAAAATTTCTCAAATGATTTTGGACTTTCAGCCTGACATAACAGCTCCGGGAGTAGACATATTGGCAGCATGGACTGCTAAAGATGGCCCTACACGAATGACATTTCATGATAAAAGAGTGGTTCAGTACAATATCTTTTCTGGAACTTCAATGTCTTGCCCTCATGTTTCTGCTGCAGCAGTTCTTCTCAAATCCATACACCCCACTTGGAGCAGTGCTGCTATAAGGTCTGCCCTCATGACTACAGGTATCTTCAAAATCAAGGCATTGCATAGTACTCTCTTAGATGATTCCCAACTGTTTGATATTCTGGCAGTAATAAACATGGCTTGCTGCTAGAGCTGATCATATATGGGGAATGATTTATTGATCTATTTATATAGCATTTTCTATCATACTAAATGATTAAAAAAAATTCCTTATTTGTAGCTTAACCACAATGATATTGATAAGCCCTATAGAAAAACTTCATTAATTCTCATGACACTGGAATTCCCTGCAATGTATTTTTATGGACTGAATCACCAATTTAGTCTCTGAAACTGGGACTCGGATTCCTTGCAATGGCTATATCACGCAGTTGCCGCAATTAGACATCTCGAATCGTCCGATTTTGATCAGACGGTCCACGATTTAACTTCGTTAAATCTGGTCCACGGTACAAAGTTAGAATATAGACCATCTAATCTTAATCAGACGGTTCAGATTGGCTACAGTGGGACTACGTAAATGCAAAGAATCCATTTCCTTGAACTACTGAGCACTGCCAATTTGGTCCCTAAAATTATTATTAATATTCTAAAATAGTCTTTGAAATTGAAAATCTTCAATCATATTAGTTCTCTCGACTCAGTCAATGTAGCTCTTGAAATTGTTTGGCCGTATCATTTGATCAGTAATTTTAAAATAGAGGTATCATTTTGAAATTTGCTAACTTCGGCTAAGTCGACAGTACCCTACAATTTTAAGGACTAGGTTGATATTGCACTACAATTTTGTTGACTAAATTGGCGATTGACTCTATTTTCCTCATTTGAATCTTTTTTCTTGCAGCAAGTACAACAGACAACACAGGTAATCCAATGACTGATGAAACCGGAAAGCCTGCAACCCCTTTTGCAATGGGTTCTGGCCACTTCCATCCCAAAAGAGCAGCAGACCCTGGACTTGTTTATGATACCTCCTACATGGACTACCTTCTTTACCTTTGTAGCTTTGGAGCAACCCAAAAATTAAATATCACATATAACTGTCCAAACTCGTTTTCTGAATCGATCGATCTCAACTATCCATCAATACAAATCCATAGACTCAATTACACTAAGACTATAAAGAGGACAGTCACCAATGTTGGTAGGAGCAGGAGTGTTTACAAGTTTAATGCTAAGCCACCAAAGGAATACTCCATCACAGCAACTCCAAGCATTCTTAAATTTAATCATGTTGGTCAGAAATTGAACTTTGTCATCACAGTGACAGCAAATAGAGATCAGTTACCAAGCAAGTGTGACCCTGATTTGTACTATTTTGGATGGTATGCTTGGACTGACAAATATCACGTTGTAAGAAGCCCAGTGGCAGTGTCTTTTGCATAAAAAATATATAGCATTAATTCTCTATTCTTATGTTAATTAATTACTCTAGCGTTTTTCCTTCTGATATTTCTCTTGAACTATCCAAACACCAAATTATTGTAGACTATTAGAGAGACAATTGTGTATTTCGGTGATTAATGGGCCCAGGCCTCCTCTATCATAAGAGAGTATGACCCTGGCAAGACTTTTTTCCATCGTAGTCCTAAAAAAAGCCTTGCTAAAAGCACCTCCATTTTTATTTTCTTCACTTCCCCTCACAATTGAAAAAGACAAAAATACCACCGTCTCCTTAAACTCTCCCTCTCCCTTCCTGCTATTGGAGTCTCACATTTGATAGTGATATGGCCTCAACAGTAGTTATAAGTGGGAGACAACCCTCACCCAATGAGTTAGCTCAAGTGGTTGAGCTGAGACATTTGAAGGAGTTGAAGGAAGGAGGTCCAGAGTTCAAATCCTGGCTATGGACCAACATATGAGCTTGTGCATTTATGTTCTTCCCTGCATTAGTTCCCTAAATAACGCATAGAACAAACCAAATCCTAAATACTCTTTTAGTGTTTTTAGAGTTGTATAAAAATTTACCACACCGTAATATTGAATAATAAAAGTATAAACTTTATAGCTTGATCTGTACTTTAATACTATTTAATGACATTAAATTAAAATGTGATCTATACCATAATTTAAAGGCAAGCTTTAACAGCATATATGCTAAAACTGTCATACTTCACTGTCATTCATATACTATAAGATATCCATATAAAAACCATGTTTATTTTACCCAAGCATTGCTTATAGTGAGCAATCTAGATCAGTTCTGCTACTTTAAAAAGTATTTTAGAATCTTATTTTTGTCTCAATAAAAGATAGAACAATTTGCAATAGAACTTTATCAGCTAAGTAAAGTAGTCTACATTCTTCATCATGGTTCTTCACATATTTTACATGAGTGCAGTTCTTGATGCAACTTTTCAAAGAATTTCTAGGTGGAAATGCTTCTTCACAGCTAGCAGATGTAACAATGTGAATAAAGCAAGCTTTGCAAACAAGTCTACAATGTAAATCAAAGCAATATAAAGACCATCATGCATTGACACATCTTTGTTTCATGAACAATATTCATTATATTATCATATTAGTTCGGAGGTATGTCTTCATCATATATTGGATATTGATTTATTGGAATCATAGTTGTATTCCGTACTCCAATGGTTCAAAGTTATTATTCTCCAAATCTTTTTCTATTTCAGGTCTAAAGCCATGGGTCAAAGCAATAATGAGTTGGACAGAAAATGGAATATGGTTAAAACAAATATTAGTTACAGTGTCTACATGTTTCAAAAAAAAAAAAAAAAAAGGAGAGACTGAGCCAAGAGCATAACAAAGTCAAAGCTCGAGATATCAGTCACTGTACAAGTTAGCATGATCTTCAATGCGAGCACCGGTGCATGTTTTGTAAATAACCCAAGAAGAGCTTATATGAACTATGAGTTATGTGATGGTTTGAGACCTTACTTGTTTGTGACTTGTTTAGCTCTGTTTATGAATAGAATTCGAATTTTTTCGGTTACATAATAGAATTCTAATTTGTTTATTTTCTTTTGGCACCCCCTGTTTTGGTTGGTTTTGTATTTGAATGTTTTTCCATTTGTAAATTGTCCTCAGTTACTTCAATTTTTTAATATTTTGGAGGTATGCGCAATGTACATAGAAAATGTAAAAGAAATAGCCAAAAATATCTAAGAAGTGTTACATGCAGAGACTGACCCACGTTGAGTTCAGGGTGTGCACTTGCATCCCCTAAACTTCAAAAATTTTCACTTACCACCCCATAAAATTTTAATTTTGACCCTTTTGAATTTTTTTTTGCACCTGACCTGACCCACCCCACCTGCACTCCACCCACCTCACTCCTCGCACACTCTCCCCTTCTCGTAAAACTCAGGCTCTCTCTCTCGCTCGATCCACTCTCTCTCCCTCATATGGCGTCGCCATTCTTGCACATTTGAGCTTGGCCAGTTGGGTGTCCCAGGTTAGATCCCTTTACTCGCTCTCTCTGTTGATGATTCACGAAGCAAGACGAGCAGGCTCTGTTCTGCTCTGCTGCATCTCCAACTGCGTCTGCTCTACTCTATCTCCGACCACCACGCAACGCAGTCACCGGTTTCTTGCTGTTGATGAGCCTATGGTGCCTCTGTTTATGTTTCCCCCTTGTCCCCCTTCAGATTTTCCCTAATTTTCAAAACCTAACACTACGCCACATTGTCAAAAAAAAAGCGCCACTTTAAATAGTACTTTTATAGGGGAGCGCTGGTAAAAGCTGATATTAAGAATAGACAGCGCTAAGCGCTATTATTGTTTTGAAAATAGACAGCATTTTCTTAAGAAAGCGCTGTCTATTAGTGCACTAAAGTAATAGACAACGCTTTTTTGAGAAAGCGTTGTCTATTTTTAATCCAACAACAGCGCTTTCTCGTAGGAGGCTGTCTACTTTTCTTTAGATTTTAATAATCCCTTCACTCCCACCAATTCCCTCATTCGCTCTCTCTCACTCTGATTCGGCGCTCGCCTCTACCTTCCCCCAACCGCCGCTTCCTCTTCCTAAAAACTCCCTCTCCTCATCTACATCCACGACGATGACTTCTGCATTTGCACCCCCTTCAACCTCGGCTACCACCGCCACCTCAACGCCGTCGCCGCCCAAGCAAACGTCGTCGTTTTCTTCGTCCATTACAGGCTAGCCCCCGAACATCCTCTCCCCATCGCCTACGACGACACCAAGGAAGCCATCTAATGGGCCGCTGGCGCTTTCGATCCCTGGCTCAAAGACCACGCTGATCTCGGCCTCATTTTCTTCGCCGGTGATAGCGTCGGAGCGGACCTCGCACACAACATGGCGTTGTAAGGATTATCGGAAGGGTTTGGAGCGTTGAAGCTGCAGGGAGTGGTGCTGATTCATCCTTACTTTGGGAACGAGGAGAACGACGAGCTGGTAAAGTTTCTGTACCCTAAACCTAGATCCAAATCTTATCAGCCGAAAGACCCATGTTCACATTTTCATTTCTTTCACATGTCATCTCCTCTACTAGTTTTTCTACCGATGGTCCTTTTTTGTTCTGTTTTGACATGGTAATGAAGCTTCATCTTCTTCGACAAGGTAATAAACAAGTAACTACACCCTTAACTTTCAATTTTGAATGTCAGATTTCTAAATTTGGCATTTTGGGTACATGGCTTTTTCAATGAATTTGGTTTTGCTCTTGCTATTGGAATGATACTGCCAACAACTAAATTCCCGCAGAAGATGAAGAGGTGGAGAAATGCAGCAGCATCCAAAGCATAGGCAGCTCCTGATTTCACTTTGTTATTCAGCAGTTGTTGTTGTTATTCTGCAATTGGTGGCACATCGAATTACTTCCATGCTACCAAGATTTACTCCAAGGCACAAGCATTCAAAGAGGTTTCTTTCTTTTTCTTAAGCTTTATATAGCTTCCCCTGTTGCTTAAATTGAGGTTCTTTGGTTATTTGGGATCATTTCTATCTTAATATGTGTTGCTTTTCTGGAAAATGGAACACAAGGCTTTCACAGTTAATATCTGCTTACTCTGCAATTATTCTTCCTTGTTTATGGGACTAGTTTGGCTTAGTCTACATGCCCATTTGAACACATCTGGGAGGATTACTGGTTGAAATGCTAAAATTTCATTTAAAATTTTCAATGGTCTTGTCATTTTATGATTTCTAACAAGTATCGTGTGAACTTGGGATCCTAAGAAACGTTTCATGTAAAATCGCTGGAGCTGTTCCTCTAAAACTTCTGAAACTTTCTACGAAAGAAATATGCACTAACTTGCTTAACTATTATGTTGAACAAGATGATTGAAGGCTTTATTAAATAGTTTTGTTGAATATGGTAATTAGGATAGAAGCTGAAGTGCGTGGTAATATGCAGGAAATTGCTGGTGAAGATGTAATGCCGAGGTTTCTTTAAGACTTTTAAGTTTATACCGCATAAGTTAAATGCAATTTTAGCAAAATACTTGTATTCTGATTTTGTTGAGCTATGTGCTGCTTTTATATTGATTTTTATACTAAATGCCCGCTAGGAGAGTTAGGGCATTTGTCAGATAAAAGGGCAATGACTGTGACTTCTTTATGTTCTGCTGATACATATTGTGATTGATATAAGTGAAGTGATCAGTCCTAATGGTATGCTCATATGTATTTCTTGTTCTTACTTCTTGTTACTTTAGAAGCTATTGTTAGTTAAGATATAATATAAGTCTGTTTCTTCTGATATGATCACATTTCATATTTATCTGATACTGAGCAAAATTTGGTCATACTTTATTATGAACATCTTTATAGATATCACAAATATATTTGTAATGTCCTCTGTTTGACTACAATTATTGTTAAACTAGACTAACATTTTTAATTTCCACTATGCATCTATGACAATCATTTTGAACGAAATCAAAACTTTACAAATTATAGTATAGAACTTTACCGTCTTCTTACTTGCATTTGTTCTCTCATGGAACTTAGTTTAAAATAACATTTAACAGGGGTAGAGTTCTTTTCTTTTGCATAATCATTTTGATGGTTATATTCTCCCATTTTTATAGGTGAAGTACCTCTCAGGTTTAGGACTGTAATTATTAGCTCTGATGGTATCCTCTTACAATGGAGGCCAGAGGATTCTGACCCATGTAAATGGAAAGGAGTACTGAAAAAAAAGCAAGATAGTAACACATCTGTGACTTTTTATAGTGAACTTGACATTTCTTGTCTTGCACTTGCTATAACACTCAGTTTTTAGAGATGAAAGTGTTTCATGCATCATCTTGTTTTGATCGACTGGTGTAATTTGTCAAATGTATTATGTTGTGGGTAAATGGATATATCATGTTAGTCTTATATTTATAAGTGTGACAAAGAATACTTTTATGAAGCTTCATGGGGATTTTGTTGACCATGTCTGGAACATTATGTTCTGATTTAGACATTTATATTGACTTATAATTTTGTTGACCATGTCTGGAGCACTAAATGCAATTTTAGCAAAATACATATTTTATTGATTTTTTATACTAAAAACACTTTTTTGAATGGTGAATGAAAGAGGAAATCTGAAAAATCAATTTTTTTTTTTAAAAGGGGAATAGAGAGCGCCGCGCTTCCTTGAAAGTAGGACTTTCAGCGTCTTCGCCGAAGGCAGCTCTATCTCGTCATTCGATAATAGCAGCCGCTCAAGTGCTATCTATTATAAAATAGCAGCTTAACTTCAAGGCGCTATCTATTCTCAAAATCGCCAGCGCTTCCCAAACGCTGTCTTTTTGAAACACAAATCACCAGCGGGTGATTAGGCAGCTCTTTTAAGCGCTGGCGAATGCAAAAAATAAGCGTTGTTTATTTCATTTTCTGTTGTGGTGTAATTTCTCTCTTGTTCCGATACTGCTGCAATTTGCGATCTTGCGAACTTGTGATTTGCGAACTTGCGATTTGTGATTTGCGAAGTTGCCATTTGCGATGTTCAGTGGCGATTTGTGATGTTCAGTGGCGAAGTTGCCATTTGCGATTTGTGATTTGATCTTGGCCTTGTTCATCAATGGCTACGGGCTACATGCATCTCAATCTTGGCCTTTTTAATTTTTTTTTTTCAAAGATGTGGTTCTATGGGCTATGGGTTGTGTTTTTTACCACTGTTTGTTGTTTTTTTAAAATGGAACAGTGAATATCAACTATCAAGGATTAGTGAAATTGTGAAATAGCAATCTTGATTATGGAAAAATATATGAAGTATAATTTAAATTTTTTTTGCACCCCCTGGCCTTGGGTCCTAGGTCCGCAACTGGTTATATGTGGCACCCCAAGATGATGCTTCTTGGAGGAAGCTCTATCTGAAATGTATCTTTAGATAAAACTTCCTACAAAAGCATTATCTGAAAGTTCCTCAGCTAATCACTTCACGAACGTCATGTGTAACACGCATTCATTCGATAGCACGCTTATGCATAACACTTTTAAACATTGTCTACTATCAATTTTAGAGAAGAATAGGCTGCTTATACACTCTTTATAAATGACACCTATTTAATTTGGGGGTAAATATGTCAAACTATCAAGTCAAAATTTCAAAATCACTCTTCTCTCTCTATTTCTCCTCCCGCTCTCAGTTTTTTCTCCCCCTCCTTCCTTTACTTTTTCTTTTCTCCTTCCCTCTCTCCATTTCTCCTCCCTTTTCATCGGCTTCTTCCTCCTTCTCCTTCTCCCACCTTCCTTCTCCACGTCTCCGACTGACACCCTCTCCGGCGCCACCACCTCCATTGTCTCCCTTCCTTCTTCATTTCTCCCTCTCTCTGTCTCTCTCAGAGAACCATCGGTGAGTTTTTTCCCCCTTTTTTCTTCCTCCTCTGTCTCGCTCTCTCTCTCTCTGCCTCTCTATTTCATCATCTTCCTCCTTCTTCCACTTTTAGGGTATTTTTGTCACCCCAAATTTTACGTTCTGCAGTCTGCACCCAAAAGATGTCTCCCCTATGCACCCACTTCTCCAACTATCTAAATTCAAAAAGAAAAATTGAATCCTTATTCATTCTTCTCTCTTTCTCTCTCTCCATCTCCGGATCTTTCTCTTCTTCCCATTCTCATATTTTTTTCCTTACCTTTCTATCATCTTCTTCCTCCTTCTTCTTCCACTTTTCACTGCATTCTGCGCATTGCACACAGTGCCCAAGCTTTATTGGTCTCTCACTCAGTATTTTCTGGGTTATGCCAAAATTGGGGATTGGGGAAGGGGTTCGTTTTCAGCCTTTTTTGGTTTTTTTTCAGTTTCTGATTTTAGCTTTGTTGCAATTTTCATATTAGATTTGGGGTTTTTTGGTTTTTGTAATTTGTGGCATTCTAATTTGGGCTTTCCTTTATTTGAATGAGGTTCATGTTCAATCACCTATCCATGCAGGTCTGGAAGGTATACAAACGAAAACGGGCAACATATTTAAGGGGCTATTCTTCAAAGGGTGAGTGCTAATCATCTTTGTTTATGGATTTTTTTGGGTCTGTTCTTTTTTGGCTCTTATTTACCATAACTGATTGGCCTTCTATTTACTTTACTCAAGTTAGGACATTTTATTTACCATAACTGATTTGATCCACGGTAATTTGTGTTCTGGGTTTCCTATGAGAAGTTTAGAAAATTGGTTGGACTTTTTTCTTTCTAATATAATATTTTGATTTATGTTATTAAAAATCCATTCATGATAACTCACAATTATCTGCCTCAAGAGTAAACTCCCAATAGGGAAAGAAGTTATAAATCCCTAAAAATTTGTTATAGCATTTAGAATTTGACAATATTTTGAGAGGACTGCATATTGTGTAAAATGTGATTGATGGGGATCTAAGTTATTTACTAATTTGTTATTTTTTTCTTTTTTATTAGGATCATGTGAAATTTTGTTATTCTGTTGATGCAGCGAATGATATTGGCTATTGTGTTAAGCAATATATGTAGAATATATTTTGCTAAAACAACCCTTCAATCGCTTTACTTGGCCCTGGAAGTCTTGAGGAATTTAGAGTTGACAGAAGTTGAAGGCATTGATTAACAAAATTTTGTAGGCATTCATCAACAAAAATTTTGTCTAGCAGTACAATCTCTATTTCTGGGATGCATTTGAGGGGAAATATTATATAAAACCTTGGGAAGGTCTCTCAACTATAATGTCAATTGAGTGATCTTTATCTATATTTTGATATCTTTGTTTTCAACCATTTCTATATGCTAATTAATCTATCTGTTCAACTTATGCTTGCACCTGCTGAAACATTCTAAGGATCCTACCTTTCTTTTTTTTAGGATCTAATGCCTAAATTCTTGAATATGGAGATGGATGGAGAGCTTTATTGGAGAAAAGATTCAGATGATGTACGTTGAAATCTTCCAATTTACTATTTTGTTTGTTACACAAAAAACTTTTGGATCAGAAATCTCATTTATGTTACTGATTTGATTGCAGAGCAATGCCAAGGTTTGTGAATATTATTAATTATCACTGTCGTATATTTTGCCATGTCTTCAGTGTCGTATATTTTCAATTCAATTCTTCCTTCAATTCTTAAGGTAAAAATGTCTATATTTCACAATTCTTCTTTCTAATTTTCATTCTTTGAAATTGGAAATGCGGGAAAGTTGCTATGATTCGCTCTAATTTTTTCGATTTTGCAGATTAATGTGGAAGGTGGTTAGGACTTGAGAAGCCAGGGAGGTTCCACAATTTGTTCCCACTTCGGTTGTTTTCTGCAATGGTCAGTCTAATGATCAGAAAATGCCTTGCATTTAATATCTTCTTAGCTAGCTAGCTAACTTTGTGGGTTATTCTTCTACTACACTTCTGATATATAATCAAAAGGATAATAGAAAACTTTAGAAGGGTACTAAGGATTACAACTAAAGAGATGAAAGCTTACGTTGGGCCTGGAAGCAAAATATACATATGTTTCAAAGGAATCACCTTCAATTCTGACTTTTGCATATTTACAGGTCATTCCTTTAGAATATAATTGAAGGATGGTATAAGAGGACCAGATATATCTTAAGATGTATCAATATATGTAAATATTCTGCAGATTGAACTTAATGTTACTTGGAACCTGCTTAAGATATATTGCTTAAGATATATCAATATAGGTAAATATTCTGCAGATTGAACCTAATGTTACCTAGAACTTGCTTAAATATGGTTTGCTGGTCTCACATTAATAGGTTCTGATATTGTTTTAGCAGAACCTGACCATAGTTTTATCCATATTTTCATTTTGAATTGCATGCGCTTGGTCCGTGACAAATTATTTGGTGGATAAATGATGCACTTCTAATTCATGTTATGAAAATAGGTCAGTGGTTTTGGAATGATTATGAGATAGTTTGCTTCCATGAAAAAATTGTTATAGATAAATCTGACAATATACTCCTTGGAAATATTTGTATGCTTGCAAGTTTTCTTTGCTGACTTAGGTTTCCTTTGCTTTGCTTTGCTTTCCATTTATTTGTCCTGACTTAGGTTTCCTTTGCTGCAAGTTTTTACTTTCTTCCCTTTTTAATGGGATACAAGTTTATTTTTAGTAATAATGGCTTTGAAATTGGTATGAAATTTGATTTTATTTCATTTACAATTTACAATGTGGGTTTGAAGTATTTTAAGTAATTGTGTCTTTAATGTTTTTGAGTTCATTGTTTGTTTTGGTTTACTCTGTTTGCTTTGGCATTTTGGTATTAGCTATAAGTTGTATGCAAGCATCTTACTTTGCTTCTTAGACAGAGAAAAATTTGTTATGGAGGTTGAGTAGAATTATAAGTTAATCTTAATTGTTTGGATGGTTATTTGAATTATGTTTGTAAATATTGAATCACAGGTACTACTACACTGTTTTAATTTTGAAATAATGTTTTCATGAAATTTATACTATATCAGTAGTCAAGGAGAGTCCCAAATACCGGAATAGAAACTACCTGAAACACTTCTATTTTCTAGAAGAACAAATTTTCAAACTACCACTACAAGTGGATACACTAGCAATTTTGCCTCTTCTAAAATGTATAGAAGGAAAGAAGGTAAAGGTACCTTTTATTTTCAAAAGAAGCTACCTCTTTTTACTTTTAAAAAATGAAAGATCGTAAACTATTAATTTTGGTGAATGATCTCTGGGTTGAGAACACTACAACAATAAAAGGGAATAAATCGCGCTTTTTTTGGCCTTAAATAGCGCTTAAAGGCGCTATATATCGGGCCGCTACTGATTGTATCTTCAATAAAAAGCGTTTTTTGAACGCTATTTAAAATTGGGAATAAATAGCGCTTAGTTAGAAAGCACTATTTATTCTTTGAGAATAAGTAGCGCTTCCTTTATAAAGCACTATTTATTCTCAAGGAATAAGTAGCACTTTTTAAAAAAACGCTATTTAATATTTTTTTTTTGGTCATATTCACATACTTATGCATATAGTGGTTACTTCACACCAAAATAATCATCAACACTCAAATTTGTGCTAATATCAAAACTCACAAAATCCAAATTTACATTACATGATATAATTCTCAGCCAAATATTAACAAAACTATCATAAATAAAACATTAAAATACATTAACTAAAACATAACACATATTATGCTAGTACCTAAACATTACACACTAATCTTCTTCTTCTTCTTCTTCTTCTATGTGCCAATACATAATAAAATTCGTAACAAAATATCGACACCACTCTTCCTTGAGTACGGTATGATCAGGGTATGTGTCGAATTGACAATCAGGAAAGTACTGTAAAATGAAAATTAAATCAAGTTAGAATTGAATACATGTTTCCAAATGGTATGTGTAAAAGTAAAAAAATTATATAAACTTCGAAATTAATTATTACATATACATATCTCCGTTGGAATTTGTGTTTAGTTATGAATGACAATATCCTTGAGAAACTTCAATACATACCGGCCACAATTATCAGAGTTCAGTTGGCGAGGATACTATAAAACAAAAAATATGAAATTAATTGCTTTTATTTTGATAATTTAAATAATTGCATAAAAAATTTGGTATAATACCTTTATCGGTATCCATTTAGGTGTCGTTGATTTAGAAAACTGAGACTTGACATTTAGTGTTCGATGAACAAGGATAGCCCTACGTGCAAAATCAAAAAAAATCATTCAATATATATCAAATACATTCATAACGACTGCTCTTAACATCAACACACAAACTATATCAAATTTCTAACAAAATTTTGGCAGAGTCTCCCCTAAAATATGGACATTCCAAAATTTATACAACACCTGTAACAGCATAAAATACCATACCAGCCAACACAAGGATTCACATAGTCCAAACATAAACAAATAAAAATTTCAACATTACAATATCTGTAAACATTTAAGTTCATAGCATAATCATTTATAAGAAAAGCAATAAACCGTTATGTCACAAAGCAAAACACGGAGCATGCAACTATCACATAATGGATTATGACAACCTTTATGAGATACATAAACGTAGTGTTACTTAAGTCATTAAAAACAAATCAATCACATTCCTTAAACATAATAAATTCAGCTTTCCAATATCCAATTTCAGATTCATAACGATAATCAATCCAATACATGCATAAAAGTACATATTCATATATATATATATTAAGAAAATTCATATATACACACACACACACTCTCTCTCTCTCTCTCTCTTACTGATTGTATGTCTCTTTCAATTTTTTGCGCAGGCTGAAGTGTACATGCAATGGATCCAAATAGTACACAATGTTTTGATTTAGATTAATCGCTATCAATAACCAATGATCCCTACAAAAATGTTGGAAGAAAAAATCATAAGCAGGTAATCACATTTCAATATATATATATATATATATATGTGTGTGTGTGTGTGTGTGTGTGTGTGTGTGTGTGTATGTATAAATTAAATGACTCACACTATGTTGCAAGGTAACAAAAACAAAGTCTCATACTCAGGATTTGCCAATGTCAAATGTTGAACTATATATTCAGATACAGTAGCATTCCAAACTTGCAAATTGGTTTGTTGTGGGCACAAAAACACAAACCTCTGAGTCTGTTCTTGTGGGACCAATATCTCTTGATACATGTACCTTAAATTAAAACATGCATACAAATTAATATATTAACAATAACATAAATATTTAGCTGAAACAATAAAAAACATTGGATAATTTAAAGTTGAATACAGTACCTGAGATATACACTAATAAAAGTTTGACTTAGCCATTCATTATCATTAAGAATTTCTTGAAGTTCAACATTAGCACCAAGTCTTAATGTGTGCTTATAACCTAAAATTGATTTATCCATTGGTACTTTAATGGTATCCTCTCCCTTCATCATTGTTGTCACATGGACTCTAAGAAAAATTAAAAAATCTGTAGCAAGAGCTGTAGGAGGCTGAGAGGTAGATGCGACCACCTTTTTCACCGGAGATGTAAATGACCCAATTGTTGGCTCCTTGCCAACATTCTTGCTAGTTGTAAACGGTTTGCTCTTGCCCTTGTCATTGGGTTTGGATCTTGGGGATACCTACATATTTTGCATTCCAATACATTAATTAGTTAGTGACCACTTAATTTAATAAATATATGCAGTATATAATTTAATATATACGTACCGTATCACTTGTAACTACAAGGTGGTTTGGCCATGCCACATAGGTACCTATTGCCTGTTCCACTGTCATCACATCACCGCCTCAGGTAGTGCAATGGTGCATCCCCCTCAAATGCAACGTCAACTCTAACCTTCACATGATTAGGAGGTAAGGGTAGGTTGTGTAGTAACACACCTGGTCCGTTATATAAAATTCTCTTACCGACCATTCGTTGCGTTGGGCTTGTCAAATATAGGCTGCACTCATGAATGCCCTAAACCAATGATAAACAAAATATTAATATGTTAAACCATTGAATACTCAGGTGACACAAGTATAGAAAGAAATCTAACGATTATTACCTCGGGAGACACAATAGTGCAACTATCTCTAACACTATTTGGGTTAGGGATAGGTAACTCATGCTCATCCTTCTCTACTGGTTCCTTATCCTTCTTGCTATCTTCCAATTCCTGAACTTTTTTGTACAATTGATCGCTACCATTTTCCTCAACTCTTCTGTTTCACTAGCATTAGCATGGCGTCTTGTGCGCTTATGTGATCCGAAGATAGCGCCTGGAGAGACACCAAATCCCATACCCTTACTGCACTGTGATACTCCTTGATCGGTATGGCCTGAGAAAGGATGTCTTGTGACATATATGATACATCCCCTTGTGACATAGACTGTGATAGGGTATCCTGTGACACACAACTATTATTAACAAATATTTTTAAATATTATCACTATTATTAACAAATAAAAACGTTAACTAATGCTATCATACTTACAATTCTATCAGCCACTTCCCTAGTGGGTAGATGTTCAATCTGACCTTCCTTGTTTCGGCGGGCTTCTATCCACAATAAATGTCGATCAATTGATTGAGATGTTACATCTTCTCCTGCCTCCAACAGCTGTACATATGAACAAACAAATTAAAATTCACCAAACAAATTGAAATTCACCATTACTAATAGAAAGAAACCAAAAGATACGTTAAAAACAAGTTATAATTAAAGATATTGTACATACTATTTCTTCCTCAACGCGGGGATACTCTTTAACCCCTGCTTTGTAAGGATAGGGAGGATTTGACGCTCTCTCACGATTTTCATTGTTTATTCTCTACATAAATACATTAGAATATATCAATGCATGGTTTAATGTCATATATACAAGTTATAAAGATTATTGTATATACCAAAAATTCTTCATCTTCTGTGCGTTTTCTCACAAAAGCGCTCCAATCATCTTGTTCTATGAATGATGCATATATTGATGGAGGCTTATGATTGATGTTCCCGTATTTGTCTCTCAACCACTTGTGAGTCAAGGCAGTTCGAAATGTCCGGTGTGCTCTTCCAGCTATCCTAAGTGTAATATTCTTTCGAGCCTCATCAACATTAAAGGATTTCTCCAAAAACATTATAAACAAAACGGTAAACTATAAGTATATTTAGATTAATTAAGAAACAATACAATCCACAAATGTTAACTAATTTATATACCTGTATCTCATTCCAGATCTCATCTTTTAGCTCCTTCATAGATGGATTCTTATCCTTCCAATTATCGCGGGTAATTGGGACTGTCTTCCGCACTGTGGCCCCAATGTATTGAATAAAGTCATTAGCATGTTTACCAATAGGTTGACCCCTAACATTCCATGTAACCTAAAAATATAGCATAAGTGTACAAATTTAGATACTCAAATAAAAAAATGAAACAATTAATTAGATTAATTGATAAGTGATCAATGCATTTTAATGCATCTTTTATAGCAGTGCACTTAGTGTTCTTAAATATTTATTTTACCCAACAACTACTTTTTAGCATGGTTTTATATCTTTGGGTCATGATTGGGCTTTAGTGGAATTATTTGCTAATTTTTGGATTTTGTTATATCCTGACCCATGTTGCTTCTGCAGGCCATAACTTGGGCTATACTTGTCCGATTTCAGTGTTCTTTGTGGCGTTGGAAAGCTAAGAAGCAGAGCTACAATTCTTATGTTGGGACCAGCCTAGTTCTCGCCGTTTTGAAGGCCGAAATTCCACTTTACTGAAGCTGACGAGCTGCTTTGCGAGTTTTGGGCATATTTTTAGTTTGTTATCGGGCTTTTATCTTATAACCCGTTTAGGGAATTAGGTTTTTCGTTAAGCCGAGACTATTAGATAGAGGATCAGCCGTTTTCTTTCATTATCTTACGTTTTATTATTCACTTGCACTTAGCCTCCATGGAAGCCTAAGTTCCTAAGTTGATTCATCGGTGAAAGGTTGTCGTTCTGATTTTGAGGTTAGGTGCTTAATGTTTAATACAATTTCGTTTTAATTTCTTAAATTCCATCTCTATCAATTTCAATTTGGTTTAAATGTTTGCAATCTATCGATTCGTTTTCGCTTAGTTAATTGTTCTGTCTTCATTACAAAAACGCGATTGATTGTGTATGACGCTTGATTGTATGCATCTGTTTAAATCATAATATTTCAATTGCTTGACTACTTAAGATTAATTGATTCGAGTAGAAATTGATAGAGGGTTGATTAGAATTACATTATGATATTGGTTGCGTTTTAACGGACGCTTGTCCGCTCCGTGGACCGATTGAACCCATTGTTTGCTTGTTTGGAATCTGTGAATTCGTATAAACCGATTAACGCTTGTTTAGTTAGTTTATGTCAATCGTGGAATTCGAATTAATTGAATTGTTGTTATTTAGAACCCGTGATAAATCCAAGGACGTGCACCCTAAACCGGTGAATCAATTGTCTCTATAATCGATAACTCTCTCAACGACTGCTTTCACAAAACCCCCCTTTTTCGTTATTGTCAATTTTCTTATTTCCTGAATTTGGTAATTTTGGTGTTAGAGGTCTTCGTGAGACGACCAAGGTCTCTTGCCTTGTTACTATATTTACTGTTTAATTATTTTGACCCGCGTACGACCGCAGATCAATAAGCATCCTACCGCACGTTTTGGAGCCCCTTTACTCATATCGCGTATGATTTTCTTCTTAAAAGTCGGTCCACGGCTCGTCGCCTTTTGGGTGGACTCGGGAGCACCATCATCACTGTGAGATGCCATTTACCTGCAAAAAAAAAACTAGACACGTAAGTAATTAAAAAATGATAGTTCATAATCACACAGGTTTAAAAGAGAAATTAATGAATACACATTTAATTGATTAACAAATTAATAAAAATTAAATAGCATTCACTACATACATGTACATTTAAGCAACTCTTTTCCTTTTTCTCTTTTTATTGACATTTGCACATCCCATATGAAATAATGGATTGATCCAAAGCCCTTCATTATGATCATTTCTAATATACACATCATCCTCTATAGGTGTACTTGCCCCAAACAATGATTGTGATGTCCTGAAGAAAGGGTCATCCTCAATATCAGCATATTCATGTGTTTCATCATCAATCTCATTAACAATTTTTTTGTTAGTCAATAGAACCATGGCCCAATTCATATCAACTGGATCGGAAACATAGAACACTTGTTGAGCTTGTGATGCTAAAATAAAGGGCTCATCTTGATATCCCAACTTATTAAAGTTCACCCGCATGAACCCCAACTCATCTTTAGTCTTCCCGGCACATTAAGTAAGGTACTAATGAGACTATCAAAGATATTTTTTTTCAACATGCATCACATCAATGAAATGTCTTACGTATAATGACTTCCAATATGACAACTCAAAGAAAATCGACCTTTTTTTCCACCCTCGTGTGACAAGGTCTCCCGCAAAAGGTTTCCCAAATTTAATATTCAAATCTTTTACTTTTTCAAATAGTTGTGCACCTGTCAAAGGCAAAGGAGCTCTACGTTCTTCTGTATTCCCATTGAATGCCTTTCTCCACGATCGATAATAATGATTTGGATTCAAAAATCTACGATGCCCAAGGAAGACATTCTTCTTACCATGATCCAATCGAATCCAATCTGTATTATCTTCACAGATAGGGCATGCACACTGGCCTTTGGTACTATATCCCGACAGATTACCATATGCTGGAAAATCATTAATTGTGCCGAAAATCATAGCCCTCAAGGTGAAACTTTCTTCTCTATATCCATCATACACCACTACACATGTCTCCCACATTTGCTTCAAGTCTTCAATTAAAGAAGCCAAGTATACATCGATATCATTTCCTGGTTGTATCGGCCCAGAAATTAACAAAGACAACATCATATATTTACGCTTCATGCATAGCCATGGAGGTAGGTTATAAATCACCAAAATCACGTGCCATGTAATCGTGAGAGCTACTCAACACCTTGCGGGTTAAATCCATCAGTAGACAATGCAAGTCGTAAGTTTCTTGGTTCATTCCCAAAATCAGGATAATCAATATCAACTTTTTTCCATTGAGGAGAATCTGCCGGGTGCCGTAACTTGCCATCTTGAATCCTTTCATCCTCATGCCATGCCAAGTTTTTTGCATCTTCTGAACTACGATACATATGCCTGAATCTGGGAATTATGGGAAAATACCATAAAACCTTCTCTGGAGCCGAATCTTCCTTCTTATACCGTGAGGCTTCACATTTAGGACACGACTTTAACGACGCATATTCATTACGAAATAAAATGCAATCATTACGACAAGCATGTATTTTCTCATAGCTCATCCCAATAGATCGTAATATTTGTTTAACCTCATACGTCCGACTAGGAAGCACATTATCATTTGGCAACATATCTTTCAATAGTGTGAGTAAGTTCGTAAAGCTCTTTTCAGTCCATCCATTGCCCGACTTCAAGTTAAACAACTTTAACATTGCCGATAATCTTGTGAATTTAGTACAACCGTCATATAACGGTTTCTCCGCATCACTTATCAACTTCTCAAACATTTGAGGACAATCACGAAGATCTTCTTCAACCGCATTTGCCATCTCTTCAAAACGGTCACCATCATATGTATTTGTACCGGTGTCCTCTGACACATATCTCCCACTATTCCCCATATTCGAAGATTCACCTCTTGTCTCACTGTGCTTTGTCCAACAGGTATAAGTTTGATCAATCCCATTGCTCACTAAATGCCATTCCAATTCCTTAACATTAACTTTGTTTGTATAACAACAACTTAAACACGAACATACGATTTTACTAAGATCTGTTGTATGCCCAACTACAAACCCAATAAAATCTTCCACTCCATCCTTATATTCCTTCGACAAACGATTGGCAGACATCCACTTTCGATCCATATTTGCCTATGAATTGAGAAATAAAACAACACCAAGGCATTCAGAGCAACAACATAGGCTATGTCGTTAATGCAAGACAAAATTGAGATTAACTAAAGCCCAATTAGATAAACCAAGACTAAAACTACCACTTCTCTTAACAACAACACACAAACTATATCAAATTTCTAACAAAATTTTGACAGAACCTCCCTTAAAATATGGACATTCCAAAATTTATACAACACCTGTAACAAAATAAAATATCATACCAACCAGCACAAGGGTCCACATAGGCCAAACATAAACAAATAAAAACTTCAAATTCAACCATTTCTCTAAAATGATCTGCAGTAACATCTCTAAAAACTCAACTTCTTCATTTAACATAATGAGAAAAAACACTAACATTAATAATAATTATACTAAAAAACCTATCAGCTAAAAACACATTAACATTGATCCCTCCAAGTTCCTCATCAACCATTTCTCAATCATATCTAAACACAACTACAAAAACCTAAAACAAGAGTTCCTTGGAAAATAAAATGAAAGCGTTTTAGGGGAAAAAAAGGAAAGCAAGAAGAATGGGAACAGATGAAACCTGTTGGAGCGATGCGACGGTGCGACAGTGGGAACAGAAGAAGGTGGTGGCGACGCGACAAACAACGAGGACGTAAGCAGAGGTGTGACGGTGCGACGGCTGTGAGCGATGGTGCGATGTCACAAACGGCGAGAACACGAGCAGAGGTGGTGGCGACGCCAATGACAACGAGCTTCGAAGGTGAGAAACGCAAGCAGAGATGGTGGCGACACTGAGAGGAATGAGTAACAATGGCGACGTTGAGAGAAACTCGAGAGAGAGAGAGAGAGATATCGACTGGGGACTGGGTAGTCTTGAAACGCGAGCTGAATTAAAATTAGTAGTTGACAATAAATAGCGCTTTATCTATGAAGCGCTACTTTAGGTCAGACAATAAGTAGCGCTTTCTATATAGGCGCTACTTTAGGTTAACACAATAAATAGTGCTTTCTGCATTAAGCGCTACTTTTTCTTGCGTCCTTCCTTAAATAGCGCTTCTCACTTTAAGCGCTATTTATTCCTCCACTATAAGTAGCGTTGATTTTATAAGCGCTATTTATTTCTTTACCCTTCAGCAGCGTTTCTTAGTTAAACGCTACTTAAAGTACTTTACCTAATTTTAAGTAGCACCTCCATATTTAAACGCTATTTAAAGTGGCGTCATCTTTTAAAGAATCTGTTGTAATGGAAGCTATTGGCAATGACGTCTCACTACCTACTGATATGATATATATGTGCGTTAACTCAAATCATACATCATGCTTCCTTTTATCTTTCAAATCACATCAGGCATAACTTTTAAACTAAGTTTAGTAGAATCTTCACTTGCACCATACGCTATATCGGAGCAATTTGTGTTGTGCCCTATATCATTGTGTCTTCTATCGTTGAACTAAGGTTGCGAGTATATTAGTTTTAAACTCTTACTTCCAATATTTTTTGAATTCACTAAATTCTATATCAGGTTTTAATATCAGAGGAACAGTTGTTTTATGAATTTACTTAGACATGGTATTTAACCCAACCATTCTAATTTATTTGATATATTTTTGTTTACCATTGCTTATTTTTTACTTACTGTAATTTAACATTGGAAATTGCATTATATGATTGCATGTGGTTGCTTAAGCCTGATCTACATTTTTTACTATGCAAAATATATTAGTTATCCCAGCTAATGTATTTCATATATTAAAAGGTTTTTGATTCACCACAATTTGTTTCTGTTTGCAGTGGTATCAAACATTCAAGTTATGCTTCAAAAAAGACAACTAATAACCTGAATTCAGATGGTAAAAACTACGGCTAAAAAACCACATCTAAGAACCTACATTCAAGTTCAAGGACTGTGGCATGTTCTCCCCCTTTTGTGAAAAAACTTTTTGTTGCTGGCTGGTATAAGCTGAGTTTGGGTGCTAGGATTTTGTAGTGTGGTCTCATCTCTTTCTACTAAATTTACCCTTTCACACCTTGTTGTAATGCTATGCTAGGATTTTAACTGGATTCAAAATATTTACTTCTATATATAAGTCTGCGCTTTAAAATATGCGTAGAAACGAACGTGACTCGTGCAAACGCACACGTATTTTACTAGTCGGAGTAAAAAGAAGAACTTTATCAAAATACTTTTTTGGAGTAGTGGTGGATCCAATTTTTTTTTTCACGGCTGTCACATGTTCACTATTTCCAAGATTGATGCATTGCAGATTCCATATATATGCATCATGACATGCACAATCTGGTAGCCTTATATGACAACCATATCAAACACTCCCAAAGGATCAACAGTTTGACAATCATATTCTTGGCAACAAAAAGCTGCAAATCAATCTTTCTCCGTCTCAATTATATTTTCCTTTTTCAATTCCCGCAACGCCAAGTATTATAGGTATTTTTTGCGTAAAATGAAAGAACTTCAACTCTACATTTTAGTTATTTGTTAGGTTTGAATTTGGCATCACTTGCGGATCCTAGTAATTCCTGCAATCTTATAGGAAGATGTTTGCCTAAACAACGATAGGTCCGTTCCTTGTAAAACAAGCAGGAGAAAAATAATAATTAATAAGGATAACCATTCAAATCGTTTTCAATGTCAAACTGTGAATTATATCAATTGTGTGAATGATATTATCACGGAGAATGAAGGTTGAAATATAATGCTATCATTAACCTAAATTACTATTGATGTCGTTCTCACCGAGATAGAGTACATGTACGTCAGGCACCCTCTTAAAGCGTTTAATTCCCGCTTGGATTAGGCTAAACCTTTCCTTTGATCCCCACTCCACCAGTTAAATCAACCACAGTCCCATACACACACGTTTCGCTCCATAGTTATTTTTCCCTGCATGTATTCTCTTTCATATTCTTTTTCTTTGCGTTCTGTAGTTATTCATTCATTCTCATTCCAGCTATAACATAAATAAAAACAAAATATGAAAGTATATCATGATTTTTTTTTTGGAATGGCAAAACGAATATATATATATATATATATTAGGAGGTATAAGGGGTATCCCAAACCAATACAGTTAGACAAAACGAGCCTAAAGATCCAAACAGATGGACCCAAAGGCACCCCAAGATACAGGAACAAAAAGAACACCGAAAGGCTAAGCCCTCATAATACAAGCTATGGGATTTGCAAACCACTTGTAATACAAACACGGGGTAGATTTAACCCTAGCCAAAAATCACCTCGAGGACAAGGATCGAATACGATCAATCGTATGTCCCACATCAGACACCGCCCCCAAAAAATACAATCATTTCGGATCCCCCAAATAGCCACAACATTGTATGCCAAATCAAAGCCAAACCACCCCTACATCGAGAGCTACCCCCAAGGTTTGTGAATTGAGAATAAGAGGAGAAGAGGTTCAGTGGCTGCACAAAATCACAACCCAACCAGCTAGCAATAGAGTACCAAATTGATGAGGAGAAGCCGCACCTACCGAAGAGATGTAACCCCGACTCTCAGTGTGATCCACACAACACACAAGATGTTGCGGCCATATTAGAAATAATACATCTGCTGAACAAATTTGTCCGAGTCGGAACTCTATCTAAAAGTAACTGCCAAGAGAAGGCTATTACCTTTGAGGGAGCCAGACTCTTCCATAATTTGCCAAGCACGCTAACCTCAAAATGAGAAAGACGAGCCACACGGGAAGATGACTCTGCCAAAAGGCCGTATGTCGAGGACACAGAGAACATACCGCTAGGGTGTCGGGTCCATATCCATCGATCTGACATAGCTGGCTGGGGCGGGGGCACCAAGATCGCCATAAGTTCGACCAACAGGCTCTCCTCCCATACAAAAAGGCGTCTCCTCCAAGGAATGTCCTAGACCCAAGTGTCATTGTCCCACCTCCCACTGTCACTGACCAACATATGCGGATCAACCCCGAGTGAAAATAATCTAGGAAATCTACTTCTCAGAGTAGAATCCCCAATCCAGACATCATGCTAGAAAGACGTAGACCTCCCATCACCTAATCTCCTCCTAACACACGCCGAGAACCAGTCTGATCCCAAATCCCCTACTCCACCTACCAGACAGATATCCTTCCACCAAATCGAAGTCGAAGAAGGAACTCTCAAATCTGCAAAGTACACAGTGGAAGTCACAGTACTACCATACCTCGCCCTCAGCACCTGACACCAAAGAGCCTGCCCTCTCCTAACATCCTCCACCTCCATTTCCCTAGTAGGCTAGAATTAACCCACCTAAGGTCCCTCACCCCAAGCCACCCCCACTCTTAGGCTTACAAATATCCTCCCACTTAACCCACGAAATCTTCTTCACCCCCGATGCCCCGCCCCACAAAAACTCTCGCTGGATCCTAACCACTTGTTTCCAAGCTTTCACCGGCATCCTCATAAAGATTAGATAAAAGATAGGAATGCTACTAAGTACCGAATTTAGAAGAACAATCCTCCCCCCAAGACTTACACTCCTATGTCTCCAGCCCACAAGCTTACTACGCAATACCTCCGCCATAGGGGCCCATGTGGACGCTCGCTTAGGATTGGCCCCAACCGAAAGGGCAAGGTACTTGAACGGGAGTACCTCAGTCTTACAATTAAGGAACCCTGCCTCCCGAGCTAAGAAGGACTCCTCAACATTAACCCCAATGAGGTTGCTCTTAGCAAAAGTCACCTTGAGACCAGAAGCAAGCTCAAACCATCTAAGTACCGCCTTCATCGCCCATAAATTTTCCACAGTAGCTTCCCCAATAAGTAGTGTATCACTCGCATATTGAAGATGAGACACCGTCAAGTTCGACTCCCCTATATAGAACCCAGAGAATAATTGACTAGAGACCACCTGACGCATCAAACCACCTAGGCCCTCAACCACCAGAAGAAAGAGGAACGGTGCCGACGGATCTCCCTGCTTTACCCCCTACTAATGTTGATTTCCTCTATAGGGCTACCGTTTACCAAAACCGAGAGGCTTCCAGAAAACACACATGCTCTAATCCAAGCTCTCCACCTATCATCGAAGCCAAACCGCTTCATCATATAATCCAAAAAACTCCAGTTCACCAAATCATATGTCTTCTCGAAGTCCACCTTGAAGTCCACAACTTCATTTTTGCCAAAGTCCACAAATTCCTCTTCTTTTTGGCAAAGTCCACAACTTCATTAACCACCACCACTCCATCCACTAAGTTCCTCCCTTTAATAAAAGCAGATTGAGTAGGAGCAATAAGGGCATCCATAATACTACTCAACCTAGATGCCAACGCCTTAGCCATTATCTTGTACAAACAGCCAAGAAGAGAGATGGGACGAAAATCAGTCAGGGTTAGGGGCACTTAACCTTACGAATGAGGGTAATAAAATAGGAAGAGAAACTTCTTAGCAATCTAGCATTTGAGAAAAACTCCTCGAATAACAACCCCACCTCAGGACGCATGACGTCCCAAAAGGTTTTAACAAATGTGAAATTAAAACCATCTGGGCCCGGACTCTTATTCCCATAGCAAGCAGCCACCACTCTATTAATCTCCTCCAACGAGAAAGGAGCAGCAAAGGAAGCAGAGTCTTCAAATGAAAGGGAAGGGAAATCAATACCATCAAGTCGCGGTCTAACCCATTCCTCCTCGGAGAAGTGCTCCCTGAAATAGCGGGTAGTCTCAGAGCGAATACCAGCCACATCCTCCACCCATCCGTCACCCCGTCGTAACACAGAGATCTTATTCCTTACCCCTCGAGACTTGAGACACACATGGAAATACCAAGTATTTGCATCCCCATCCTTCAATCACTTAGCTCTAGATCTCTGAAAAGCCAAACTATCCTTACTCTTCAACATCAGCCATAACTGGGAGAAAAACACTTTCCTATTATCCCCTCTTCCAAAGAGAGTCCTTCCGATTCACTCTTCAAATCAAAGGCTTTAATAGATTCCACCAACAATTGGATCTTAGTATCCACCTCCCCAAAAATCTCTTTATTCCATTGTTTAAGCACCCCTTTCAGTTTTTTCAAATTTCCTTAAGCACAAACCCCATCCACCTAGACTATGTATCGGAAGACCAACAATTTTGGACCACACCCTTGAAATCCCTATCAAGCAACCAATGGTTATTGAATCTAAACGGCTTCGCACCCCACCCACCATGTGAATATTTCAGGACAAGCGGGCAGTGTCAGAGACATCTCGCTCTAAGGCCCAAAGTACCATATGACCCCACCGATCAGCCCAATCCTCCGACACCAGAACACGATCCAGTCTACTCAAGGCAACCCCATTTGGTTTGAACCAAGTGAAAGTCCTTCCCAATAGTGGGGTGTCCAGTAGGCCCATATCATCAATAAAACCACAGAACTCACGTGCTTCCGTAGCATCCACAGATCCAGCCGGCCCCCCAACACCCCTTCACTCATTTAAGGAACAAACAGAGTTGAAATCCCCCGCCACACACCAGAGGCCACTCCCAAAACCCCTCCTTGACATCAATAGCTCACCCCACAAGCGCCTCTTTTTCGGTAAGTTGCATTTCGAATACACATTAACCACAAAGCATCTAACCCGCTCCACCCCCCACTCCAAGCAACCCCCGCAAAACCAAAACCAGAAAAATGGAAAAGTAAGTTACCTTTAGATTGATCCCAAATAGAGAGAATGTTGCCACTATTACCAACCACCAGAGAAAAGTGCCAATCGCAAAGATCATTCCCCCTACAAGTGATGGCATAGACTAGCGGAGACAAACTCCAGCTTTGTTTCCTGAATAGCAATAAAATCCACACCATGCTCCCGAACAAGTTCCCAAATTTTGTTTCTCTTCGGCCTTGTTCCCAATCCTCTAATATTTATAGAACACACAATCATTGATCAACAGCCTCTCTTTCCTCAACAACGTTGGCTGCCTAATCACACAACTCCAAACCAACAAGTCTGTCTACCATTCCAGGCTCCCTCCGAGACACACCCATTTTCTCCCCCATGTAGAAAATTTTTCCCGCATCATAGTCATTTCTGCCTCCACTGGAATTGAGGCTCGAAACAGCCCAAACTACCATGCCATGAGGGTCCAAGTCAACAGGAGGAGGGGCAGTAGAGTTTTCCAAATTCTGATCTAAATCCACAATTAAATTAATACCAGGTAAGGACTGTGTAATAGATATAGGCGAACGCGTGTAAGTTGGCCGCAGGGACAAATCATCCAACTTAGACGACGTGAAGTGATGCCCAGTAGTACCCAAAGAATCCGCCCCACCCTGGAGTGATCTATCTGCCCCCTTTTTCCCTTTTGTAGTCTTCCTCAAATCCCCACCAGTAAGTTTCAAGAATCTTGATGAAGGAAGGAATAACTCCCCTATCCCAGTACTCCTACGCTCACGAAGTGATCCGTGAATCCACCCCTTCTTTTTCCTCTACACCTTCTTACCATTTTTCTCCCCAGTTCCGGCCACCACCATTAGGTCAACCACCGCCTGTTGGTAGAGAGATATCGGTGAGCTCAAGGAGGAGGATGGGCAACGTTGAGGAAGGCCAGCCTGAGGCTCACCCAACACTTCCTCCCACGGCCCATCATCAAGAAAACGTTGGCCCAAAGCAGCGACCCGCAGCCCACTTTGTGACCCCTCAAAGTTACACCCTCCAAATCTTAGAGAAGGCCCCCTAGATGATGTTTAGGTCACCCAGCATCTGTTTACTTGGTCCATCACCCCCCCCCCAATTTCAGAAATTGACTCTCCAATAGGTTATTGGGCTTACGTCTAGGCCCATATTCCGCCAGCTCACTTAAAGAATTAGAGACCCCCCCATTTCCTCTACTCGTGCCCCCCAAACCAAACCAATGGTTAAGACAATTTAATGGGCCCAAAAGAAGCGATTTGCGCTGACCCAGGTCCATGCCCCACACTCGAGAATTACTCCTAACCTCAAACCTATCCTCGCCTCCAACATCATCTGCATCATTTGTTCCCCCTTTCTCAGCCAATGAGTCCGGACAGCAACTCTGCACCCCACTCGATAACGACTTCACTGAGCTATAATTAGGAGTTCGTACGCCTTCCTCCTACCAACGAGCATGAGAAATGGGTTGACCCACAGGGGATTGGGTACTTTCCTGACCAATTCGTAGGTTAGAAACCCTACTTTTTCCTTCTCCAAAAACTTCCCCAATCGGTGTAGAATTGTTGCGACCTGTCTCTATCACCTTTAAAGGTAGCTCTGTAAACCTTGAACTAAACCCCTACACCCCCAAAAGATCCTAACATCTATGTTCCACCTCGAAACAATCACCGTCACTGTTGCATTCAGAGAAACCAAGCATTGTCGCGTCTGCCGCACACCAATCATCGGCACAAGAAGACGCGGAGTTTGAGGTCAACACCGAACCCTGTTCTGGCGCCTTGAAAGGGTGACCTACCTCACTGAACCGCTTCTCCATAACCCTGATTGGGTATAGGACTCCGCTGACTCTAACTTGCACCGTAACATCAATGGACGTGCAAGCCGAGACAGAGACCTGTAACCTAGCCACCTCACACCTAGCCATCATGATTTATTTTGTTCTTTCAAAAAAAAATCATGTTTTAATTTTTTGAGGACTGACGTTCACCACGTGTAGGGATAACAATCATTTCTTAGCCCAAATGTCTAATTGTCAAACACTGATTAGATATAATGCTCAAAATGCATAAAGACAATGTATATTATATAGAATGACGTTTGTCTCTATTCCAAAAGTTTAGGATTTGTTAACCGAACACATCTTAATGACTTGTATGGATTATTATAATAGAAATAATAAAGTATGAATTAGATTTGTTTTACATTATATTGTTTGAACAGAGGGGAAAAATTTGAATTTTTTTTTTGTTGAGAAAGTTACAACTCCCTCTCCACTAAGGGTGTGTCTGAGAGTTTGTATAGGAGAGGGGAAAGACGAAGAGGTTTTTGACGAATAATTGAACATAGATGAATAATTGTTTCTACAAATTTCGGTACATTGTCTGTATACAAGAGTTGAACTATAAACTCTATGATTTCGAAGAAGAATATATTTAACACAAGAATTGAACATAGATTCCTAACATATCTTCCAATAAGAAGATATCTAACATAGAAACCTAACACATATTGATCTAATATCAAAGATCTAATAGCATATCTGTATATGTCGTCAAGTCCCATACACAAATTTATCTGAATTGGAGATTTTGACTTTACAATAATCATCCTTCAAGTCATTGTACTCCAATTCAGGTCTTGCATTTATGTGTCTGCTTATTGGAGATCTGTAAATGAGATATAGCAGATTAGATGATAGACATACACAATATAAACTATAACATGTATGATTAGAAATATATAAGGTACATGAGTTTTGATAATTACCTTGGATTTCAGCCCAAGGCTTTAATACCAAGTATTGCAATAAGAGAAAGAATTGGCAAGAGGATACCGGTGGAAACTAATAGCAATAAAGTCGAAAGTGATGAAAATGCCAACATCATTAATCTTTCTTGACATACTGAAGGTGCTGAATGACTTGGTTGAGATCCCGGTTAAAGTTGAGTGTCTGGGGGTAATTGTTTTTAAGGAGAAGAAATTCACATTGCTTCTCCTACACGATGATGGGAGTTAAACAACAGAGTTTAAGAACTATTATGACAATGTGTGGTACACAGTAAATGTAACTCTAGAGGAATAACAAGTTCACTCAAAGCAAATCGTACTCACTGAGGGTTTGTTTTCTCTCCCTAGTCATGCATATATACCAAGCATCATTGTAATAGTTCGTGAACCCTGTTGTGCACTCCTCATACTCGTGGGGGACAATCAATGCGAATTCCTTCTCCTGTTGTGATCCTCCTAGGCACACCCGACACTTAGTACCCCAATCAAGTCAAGGAAAATTATTGATACCGAGTATCAGTATTGCTATCAGTTTCAACGGGTATCCAAATGACTTTTACCTTTAGCTCAATTAGTTGGCCTTTTTTTATTTCATACACACATTTCTTGCGGCACTTGGTGCATAAACCATTTTTAGAACTTTGTAAGTTATGCTCGCATCAAGCTCACCCTTTGATGGACAAACTTGCGTCCTTAGGTCTGTCATGCTTGAACAATTACTTCATTGTGTAACTCACCTCATCCCGACAATTACTAACTCTCAATCCACACAAATAGTTATTTGAATCCCAAAATCAGTGACTTTAACAGCAACATAAATATGCAAAATTCTCATAAACCCTAATTTGTATCACAGTTAGATAATGATAAATATGCAATAAAAATCATATTTTCTAAAATGGGTTCCATGTAATCCCAGAAAAAAAATATTCTAAAAAGAACAACTCTTATATTACAAAACAAATTTAATAGGATAACATGATGAATCTAGCAAGTTTAATATTGCAACCATAGCCTTTTGTCTAACAAAGGAAAAAGAGTGTACCTAGAGATGTCGACAACAAAAAAAAGAGACTTGTAGAGGGACAAAACCTTGCAATTGTGATCACACAAACAATATTAGGGTTTCAAAAACTGAATGATGAAAGAGTGAAAACAAGGGATGAGAAAGAACGAGAGAACATAACATAAGAGAGAGAAAGAGAGAACAAATATTTATCAAAGATATGTGAGGATTCATGAGAAATGACAACTTTACGTAGATGTTATTGAAGATAGGTTTTTTACCTTGGAGTTGGTGATTCAGAGAGTACTGGGAGCGAGACATTATCTCATGTTAGTTTTAAACTTTCGATAACACTTGCTCGAAAAAGTGTCATCTTAGGTACACTAAATTAATGTAGTGTAAGTTGAAATTTATTGTTGTTGAGAAATCAAGCTCTAACATAACATGTTTGTATATATTTATGTATATATGTGCGTATATGTCTGCGAGTGCATGTGTGTGCATAGGCGAACCTACTTACAACTCAGGGTGTACACATGCACCCCCTCAAGTTTCCAAAACACCATTTAATACCTTCTGTTTTTTTATTTTGACCCCGTTAGTTTTTCATTTTTGCACCCCTGCAATCTCTCATCTCTCCCATTTGTCTCTGTCTCACAACGTGTAAGTGATATTGTTTGTATTATTATTATTTTTTTACTCGGGTAAATATCTAGGGCACGACACACACCATGGTTGGTTTCAGAATTATATGTTTCAATTTTTTCCTCTATTTAGACTTATGGTTGGAAATTTGGTGTTTTTTAGGATTAAAATGTTGTGTTTGGTAGGAAATTATACTAAAAAATTAATTTAGGAATTTGTCACAATCCATATATTGCTTAAAAATATAATATTTCGTCCAAAAACTTTTCTTCACTTTAAAATTATCATTAATATTTTTGCTAACATTTTTTTATTGGAAAGATAGAAAAAAATGGAGAAACAAACGGTAATACATTAATTAAAGACCAGGAAAGTGAATTATAGATGAGTAAAGAGTGAAAGACATCCAAGAATGTGAATTCTCTTTGACAAATTGGGTCCCACTGTTTGATTCAAATTTTATTTTATTTTTTATTCATAATTATTATTGATTTTTATTTTTTATATAAATTGTCCCCACTGACCTCGGGTCTTACCTTTGCCACTGTGTGTTGAGGGGATATTTTTGTTAGTCAATTTTCTTTAAAAAGAAAAATAGATTTGGTGATGCTAACAAGTGTTATTACTTCTTATGAGTTAAAAATTTAAAAAAAAAAGTAACTATGCATTAGAGAAATTTAAGTCTTGTATAGGGATGGAAATAAATTAGAATGGGTCAAGCTTTTTACTCCTCGTAAAAAAAAGACAAAGGTTTGTAATAAAATCATTTTTAATAACATGTAATAAAATCGTTAAATGGGTGATAGACCTATATCTAGTCTAGTCTAAATAAGTTTATAAGATAAGATCGAGCCTATAGGTAAGTCAACATGCTGGAAACTTTAAGTAGGTCATTAAGCATATAATTTTTACACATAATATTAATATATCATTTATATTTTTGAAATAAGTCAATGTGTTAAATTTAAAAGACTATTTGAATAAAATAAAATAAAATCTGAGATTCTTAAATAAACTAGTGCACTTACCCGTGCTCGCACGGGTTATGTAAATTTTATGATATGTAAAGTAAAATATATCATTTATTTATTTTTTGACGAATAAATCATTTATGAAAAGTTATAAAATTAAAAGTACCTAAGTTTGTATAATAAAATAATGATGAATAGTGATTGATAATTGATATAATAAATAAATAAAAATATGTAAGTTATATAAAAGTTTTACACTGTGAAATTATTGTTTGACATGAGGTAATAATAGTTGATATAATTAAAAAAATAATTTAAAAAATTAAATTGATTTATGTAAATTTTTTAATGATTATTATGTTGTCACATGACTTAGTTAAGTATTTTGATTGAATGAAAAATGTCTAGATATGAAAAATAATTGATTGATATGCTTTAATGTATTTACATTTTGAATTTGAATTTGATTTAATTCAAATTTGATTGAATGGTAAAACTCTAGATATGAGCATTAATTGATTGATATGTCTTAATTAAAGAAATATCATGAATTAAAAAATAAAAAATAAATTATTTTTTTATTTTTGTGGGAAAAGAATGAATGTGAAACTGTCACGTGACATGAGTTTACGTGGCAAAACTCTATAGTAGATAACTGTTTTCAAAATTCTTAATGTAATTTCTTTAATAAATAAGTCTGATATAATTATCAAATTATCCTCTGTCATCTGTGACATGCGGCTAATCATAGATGGACTCTTTGTGAGGAAATCGGGAACCTATTTGCCTGGACAAGTCATTACGTATTACACTATTGCTAGTACTTGCATATTCCATAAACAAGAAAATTCAAAACGAAAAAGGGAAAGAAAGATAAAATTAAAGTGCTTATGATTGTCAAAATCAAAGAGACTTGCACGAAAACAGCAAGTAGACCAAATCATCAGATAAAAAAATCAGAGCACTGGAAAAAAAAAAAAAATCAGAGAGCAAATCATCAGAGACCTTGCCCTTTCGGGGGCACGTGTAATAGAAGAGCACAATTTTTGACATATTTTTTTATATTAACTTGTTTTATGTTTTATTTGAAGCAATTTATTTTATGTTTTATTAGTTTTCATTTTTTATTATCACATTTTTTATTTTATCTTTCATTGCTCTCTTTTCTCTTTTTTATTACTGTATTTTCTAATATAATTTTGATTTTTGAGTATGAAAAATTGGGTGCGAGGGTAGAAATCTTTTTGTGACTGTGGAAAAAAATAATGACATCACCGATTGACACGTGGCAACTGAGTAGTGGCCAATGACGTTGGAAATCATGGGACGCTAGGTGACAGATAATGTGGGACCCAGGTGATTATTCCCTCGGGAAGTGTAGCCGTAAGAAGCGCCGAGCTGCAGCAAAACATAGGCAGATACCTTTATAACTACGCTTTTTCGTTTTACCCAATCAATCATTATCTATCGTGATTCTCTGGAGCTTAATTACCGGCTAGTATATGATTCAGCGCGGCTTGCTTGGACCTCAGCTCAGCCACCAGAATTGCTTGCTTGGAGTAATTTTCGTTTCTCGCCAAAATAGTCATAGATGCCCCTAAAACGACAAAAGAGTGGGGATTTTCGTCGACTTATTTTTCTTATTGTATTTTCTTTATTTCTTTACATTTTAGTGTAAATCACACTCATCTTGGGCGTGTTTGATTATATTTTTTTAAAAACAGATTTTTGTTTTTAAAAATTTATTAAGAATAAAATTTATTTTTTATTAAATTTTATAAACTAGAAAACAGTTTTTAAAACAGTCTTCCATTTTACATTAAAACATACACTCTCCACTGTTAATAGATAAAAATATATGTTTAAATATGTTTTTAGTCCTCATAAATATAGAGTGTTTTGATTTTTGTCCCTGTAAAATTTTTTGTTTGTTTTTCGTCTCTGCAAAATATTTTATTTTGATTTTGATCCTTATAACCAAAATTCATAACAAAATCCACATAAACACTTCATTTTCCTGCCAAATTTCTTGTAAATTTTGATACGAATAATTAAAAACCATTATTTCAAACAAAATTTATAGTAAAATTCATAGAAAACACTTCATTTTTCTGCAGAATTTCCAATGTTGAAATTTTGTTAACTCTTCAACAATTAATAAAAAATATTTTATTCATTTAACTTATTTAATTAAAATAAAAAAAATCCTCTCTCCCTTCATCTTTAACCTCCAATCCCTCTTCCATATCTGGTTCCCCTCTTTGATAAAGACATGCCAGTTTTCCCAGCATAATCGGAAGGGAGGGAGAGGACCATGGCGACGGCATAATCGGAAGGGAGGGAGAGGTTGGAGATGGCGATGTGGGGTTTAAGCATGTCGACGAGGACTAGGTAAGGGAGGCCGTAGAAGGAGCACCACTGAGCGTTACGGAGAGGGGCTTCAAGGGACCATATGTGTTCGGTTGATAAGGCTCGGAAGGCAGGGACGGAGTAGTCAGAGGTGTTGGGGTTGCGGTGGCGCCGGTTGTGGGGATGAGGCGGTGACGATGGGGCACGCATCGATGTCACGTAGGAGAGGACGGAGGCCATGGTGAAGAGGAGGAGTGGGCTGATGGAGGATGAGTGGAGGAGGGATGTAGCGGAGGCGGTGGAGGAGAGGGTGTCCATTGTGGGTCGAGGGAGTTGTGAAGGTGGAGGAGGTTGGACAGCATTACAAAAAACCATTGATCCATTCCCATGATGTTGTCACTCAAAACCCTAATTTCTTTCTTTCTTTCCCCAAATTCAAATTAGGGTTTTTGTTTTCTGAAACAAATGGGAGTGGTGGTGGTGATGATCTGTCTATCTCTTCCTTTGCGTCTGCGTCGCTATTATGGTAGGCAGTTGAATTTGTATGTGGGGGGATTTGAGTGGGAGAAAGTGTGGCTTCCGAATCTATGAGGGAAATGAGAGGGTATTTGTTTGTTGTGGCCCTTTTTGTTTCTGGTGGTGGTGGTGGAGGTTGAAGTGGGGAACCAGATCTGGAAGAGGGGTTGGAGGTTGAAGATGAAGGAAAAGATGATTTAGTTTTTTTTTATTTTAATTAAATAAGTTAAATGAATAAAATATTTTTTATTATATTTATTGACACCTCAGCAGTTCCACATTGGTTTAGGAGTGACACATAGGCAAGGAGATGAGAGATTATTGAGGAATGGTAAAAAAAAAGCTTTATTTTGTCATTCAAACCTATCTTATGGGACATAACTGTCACAAAAAAAAAGTTAAACAATTAATATAAAATTTTAAAATAACTTAAATGACTCCGAGCGCAATTTTGCCTAAAAATTATGATGAAAATATATTTTACACTTCGCATCCCTAACAGATGCCGTATACATTGCTCTCTTTTCATAGATACCAGCATTGTCATTTCATATTTTGGTAAATGTGGGGGCGAAAAGCCATGAGCATTGTCATTTCTTCTTATGTTAATTTATGCAATATTATCTCTTCATGAATAAAAATATACTACAATTTACTCCATTTTAAATTTTGTTGTTAAAAATTAACTTTATAACTGAAATATCCTTACACTGCCGCACTCAAGATATTCAAATATTATACTTCTCTTTTCTTTTTTCCTTTTTTTTAAACCAAGATATCCTCCACGCGCAACTGTAGAGACTAATCCTTCAAGATAACTGAGATCCATTGAAGGGGTTGACCTCTCCCAACAAATGTTTTTCCATACGCACCGGCCAGGGATCGAACCCAGGACCAGATGGTTAAGAGACCCAAGTATCTACCACTTGTATCACACCATGTTGGTTCTTTTTATTTTAAATTATACAATTTCCTTCCGAAATAAAAGAAAATGCATTACATTACACAATTTTTACATTTTCCATAAAAATAAATCTATAAAAAATCTATTCAAGAATGCATTACATTACATTTAAGAGAATATTCAATGTTGTTATAGATGATAAGTTTATATTTTAAACCCCCTTTTTTAAGCCGACTCTCTCTCAACCTTTCCTCTACTCCTCTTTTCCTTCTTCCTCATCCACCTGAAGAAGTGGTTTTTGGTCATTTTTTGGCCTGGAATCACCCATCTACATCGTTTTTTTTCTCTCCTTTTATCTAATAAGTGGTTTTTCCACATAGATCTGGTTTTTCTTTCGTTTTTTTCTATGATTTCGTCGTCTGAGTGCGGCATTGTTTTGTTTGTTGTCTTGGTGCGGCGTTGTTTAGTTTTTCGTCTCGTTGCGATATTCGTTTGGTTCAGATCAGCAGATCAGTTTCGATCAATTACAGATTCAATCAAGACTTGAGCATCAATGTTACAGTTCCGGAAGCATTGGTATTCCGGTTACATTGTTTTTGTCACATTTGTAGGCACTTTGCCATTTTATATTATAAACCTGAGTACTATGAGTTTATTCGCAGATTCATCCTTTTTGGTTTTTAGCAATGTTGAATTTGTGTTGTTTTCGATGTATTTTACCAATTTGAATGAATGAATATATTTTTTAGTCAAAAAAAAGTTATAATTAATGATTTTCTTAAGACATGTGCATTACCTTAAATGACACTTAGTATGAGATAGAGGGAGTATCTCTTTAATGGCCCATGTTGTGAAATTTATTGGGGTTTGATTACAGCTCCAATTAAATAATAACATCATTGGAATTCTCAGCCTATTATGTTGTTCACTACACGACCCATTAACAGAAACATACGATGTCTTTTATAATATATTTATAAGAATTTAATTTATATGAAACACTGGTATAAAAATATTTTACACATGCATCAAATGACATTTTTTTATAAGCACATCCAATGACGTGTTACCACATCATTTAATTAGTATAACAAATCATGTGTTTTTAAACTCATTAAATGATGTGGAAACACATAATCTGATGCATGTGTAAAATATTTTTATGCGTAGAAATTAAACTCATTTATAATATATTTTTATATATTCAAATAAAAATGCTACTATATACAAGAGCCAAGAGGTGTCTTTTATAAATTCAAACACCTCTTGTATAGAGAGAACTTTATGAGAACATTGAAAATGGAAAAAATATTCAATGTTTCTAGAATATGAAAACTTGTGGAGAATAATTATGATGTATATTTATACTTTAAAAAAATGATATGTTTTATTTTTAATCTTACAAATTTATAGAAGTGCTTTGTACCTACAACAACAAATTCTGAGATCCATCCATGTTAGGAATCACACAATATCGAACCAAATTTGTTGTGAGTAGTTAAAAATGCTAAAAATGGCTTTTAATGCAAAAGAACTTATGACTTTTTTTTTTGACCAAAAAAGAACTTATGACTTGAAAATATATGATAGAAATCAAATAACTCGGTCATAATAAATTGTATTATTGTCAGAAAGTTATTCTTCACTAAAATTAATACTTATTATAAAAAACAAAACCATAATTCATCAAGACCAAGAAAATTATTGAAATCAATTTATTTTAATTAATGCTCTTATAAGTTTAAATATTATTCCAAAAATGCCCCTATATTAATTACTCCTAATTCTACTAAGACTTGTAGAGCTTTTTTTAGCTTTCTTCGCCACCAAGAATGTATAAATCAGACATTTGTATCCCAAGTTGTGGCCTAAACAGTGTGAATTATCAGTTTTACATCAATACTCAAGTATCACGCATAATAGTCAAGTATTGCGAGCTAAATGGCTAAAAAAATAGCGTCAATACTCGAATATCACGTGTTTTATGCTCAATATACACGTTTTGAAGTTTTAAACTAACACTGTGTTTGGTTTGAGTGATTTTGAAGAGAGAGAATTTGGAAAGAGAGAAAAAGAAGAGAAGTGGGTATTTTCTACTGTTTGGTTTGCAGAGAATTAGGGAGGAGAGAAAATAATTTGGTGGGCCCCATCCCTTTTACATTTCTTCGCAACTGTGCGAAGAAAAGAGAAGAGAAATCAGGGAGAAGTGGGAAGAGCAACGCGCGAAGAGAAAAGGGAAAGGCAGGACGCTCTCGCGAGCCGCCGCTTCGCTCATCCTTCATCCTCCTTGCCACAAATGAAGTCAAGGAAAATGTGAAGCACCAGATCCGGTCGTTCCTCCCGCGACGTTGCTTCTTCCTGCACGACGGAGCTTCTTCCTTCCTCGGCGGCGCGCGACGCTGCTTCCTTCTTCCTGCGCGACGGTGGTTCTTCCTTCTTCCTGCTCGACGGCGGTTCTCCCTTCTTCCTACGCGACGGTGCTTCATCCATCCTCTGCTGCAGGCGATCTGGTTCTTCCATCGTCTACCTTGGTCCTGCTTCTTCGCTTTTGTTCACGCCCAGATCCGGTTCTCTGTTCTTTGCTTCTTCGCCACCATCGCTTCCTCTTCCCTTATACTTCAGCTTGATCAAGGTACACTCATTCTTTATCAACGATTTCTCCCTATTATGCCTTTGATTTTACTTATTTATCTGCATTTGTTCTGGTATCTGCTTGATTCAAGTTGGCCTCTGCCTTTGATGATGCTTCTCGATGTGTTGATTAATTGTTGTTCTGGTATCTGCTTGATTCAAGTTGGCCTCTGCCTCTGCCACCTGCATTACTTGTCTAAGATTGACTGTTGAATTCAATTTACTGATTTCTCTAATTAGTTTACTAAGTAGTATATTTAGGCTTAATTTTATTATTCTGAAAGATTTGTTGTTGTCGTATCCTGTTTGATCTGAATGAAACAAAAAGGTTTAAGAGCGATTGAGGATCTCATTTGGGTGATTTTCTACTTTCCATATAGTTCTTATGATGATAATCTGCTGCAATGGTTGAATACTTGCTATTGGTTCTGTTGTGAATGTTTAGGAGTGATTAAATAGAGTCCATATCGCTTTTGTTTGCTGTGTTTTGAAAAAGTAGAATACTCCTCAAATTAGGTTGCATGCTCACTATTTTAGCTATTCTATTCATGAATGTTGTTAGCTGTTCACTGCCACCTTAGATCCTTAGATCCTTAATTTATTATTCTGAAAGATTTGTTGTTGTCGTATCCTGTTTGATCTGAATGAAACAAAAAGGTTTAAGATCATGAGTGGTACTTTGAGTAAACTGCTGGTGAGATCATGGGAGCTAGTACCAACCAGAAAAAACGAAAAAAAAAAAAACTGAATGTACATGGAGGCCATGAGGAACCAAAACCAACGCATTATTATGCATAGTTCTATATATATGTATGTATGAACTTTCATTATATCTTCATGTGTCAAGCTTGGACTTGTAGATTGTATATTTATATTTATATATGCCTTGGAATATCGATCATTCTCACTTTTGAGCTTTCATCTTAATTTGCTACTTCTGAATTCCTCAATTTTACTCATGTTGCCTAGAAATTCAATGTTTGAAGCTATAATTAAGTTGCTAGTATGTCACTGATCTGTACATATATGTTTCACGTTTATCACAATATTTGAACCTTCTATATATGACTCATAATTAATGAAGGTCATTTAAAGGTTTTGTTTCCACAAATTAAACTACTACTACTTGTACGGTTTTCTCGCTTCCTTTATTCTGTCACTTTTTGCTACTTTGCTGTCTCCGATTCAAGTTAGAACAAAAAATGCAAAACTACTTTTGAGTTTTCATTAAATCCATATATGTTCATGAAGGCCACAAGACAACTAAGACAGTTATTTTATGTTCCTTCTAAGACCTCAAAAAAAATTATATTTTATTGTTAATTTTTATTATTATGAATAATTTTTATCGTGATAATTTTGTTGCTTAATCAGAATCAGCAAGCAATTGTGTTTTCTCAGACTGAGACGAGTTCTGTTGGTTTCTCCCATTAAGAGTAACTTGCAATACTGACCGTTACCTTGGTCAATTTGATTGATCATACTTGTTGTTTGTATGGCAGACAATGTAATTAATTCCTGTCACTCAAAAACTTATATAGTATATGATCAGCTATACATACATTATTATACACATGATCCTGATCCATCTTGTGGGTTTACCAAGACTGTTGTAAATTCCAATTATTCAAAATTTCTTTTTCTGGATCATAATATGACATATATAGAAGGTGCAAATAGTGTGATATCGATGAAACATATATGTACTCCTCAGTGACATACTAGCTACTTAAGTCAAGATCTTCATAGCACCATTCAAAGTAGTAGTCGTTTGCTTTCCTCTTTTTTATTTTCTGGTCTACCCTTGCTTCCAATTACATATAGTAGCAATGTAGCAATGTAACAAACATTTAACATTATGGAACAATAAGCTAATTTCTTAGACTACATAAACTTGGTCCCTTAATTTTATTAAACATCGATAACTTTATCTATTCATTTATATCTTGTGGAATATATTTTCATTTGAGGTTATTGATAAGGGTGACAGATTGGCTACCGCACAAGCAATCAAACGCAGGAATAATTTTTATTTCATGTCCTAAACAACTTCAAGCTTATGACTAAATGAAGCTTGCAAAGAGAATTTTTCGGTGACAATTTAAGAAAACATATTAGGTTGAGAGACATCATACTTAACAGTGTGGTAGACATAATATTTCAACTACTCATCAATTGCTTCATTAGTATACAAATCTACATTAGTTCACTTGATTTCCTATTGAATATTTAACTGAGCTTCTTAACCAAGACTTCCATTCAAAATGAGTGCCAAATATACTTTTAACAATCACAGCATACATGTCGTATCCTGTTGTGGCTTCTTTTTGTTTTGCTTTGCTTTGGTTCCTTGCTAATTATTTTGTTTCTCTTAATGGATAGTAAATATAAAATTGGTAAGAATTGGTATATTTTCTTGTATGTCATATCCTCATTTTTTGTTAATTGTTTTATACATGTATCTTGCATTGAAACATTTATTTAGCATTTGTTTCTTTGTGCTGCATGTGGGAAAGACTTTTTTGAGATTATCATATGGAGAGAGTGACCAATCCCGGTAGTGTTGGACAAGTTAGCAATGATGAACAAATCGAAATAATAGAAGAGGTCGACTTGGATGAAGATGAAATGATTGATATTGGAATGCCATTTCAAATGAGAATTTTAAGTCATTTCCAAAAGGAGTTGGAAAAGAGGCAGTATATCACTACAAGAAAACACGGGATTACCGACGGCCTAAAGCCGTCGGTAATACATAAAAGCCGTCGGTAATCCAGTTTTACCGACGGATAACCGACGGCCAAAAACCCGTCGGAAATATGGTCGTCGCAAAGGATTACCGACGGACTGTTCTTTACCGTCGGTAATACCAACGGCTACACCCGTCGGAAAATGATGGTGGATTCCGACGGGCAAAGCCTTCGGTAAATTTCCGACGGTGTCGACCGTCGGTCAATCTGAAAAGGTTCCGACGGCTTAGGCCGTCGGTAAACGATGGTGGATTCCGACGGGCAAAGCCTTCGTTAAATTTTCGACGGTGTTGACCGTCGGTGAGTTTCACGCTTTAGCCGCTTGGTAATCGTAATGTTTTTTCGTAAAAATAAATTAATTAATAAAATATTTACTTTAATTAATTTTATTAATAAAATTAATAAAATTATTAATTAATAACCAAATTAATTTTATTCTTTAATTAATTAATTAATTAATTTAATTATTTATTTGTTTAATTATAAAAATAATTTATTCTCATATTAAAAATATTTATTTATTAATTTAATTAAATATTACTTGTAATTTAATTTAATTTAATTATTAATTGATTTCCATATATAAAAATGTGATAACGTAAACTAAAAAGTAAATTGAAAAAGAAAACATAATAAATAAAAAAATTTGACGAATAAAAATCAAGAATTCAAAATAATATCCTAAACGAAAAAATGATATCCAAAAATATGAAAAATATAAGTACAAACAGAACTAATAGTCCTGGTACTTCGATCATGATCGAGATGCTCTACATCATCTCGCATCATCGACATGACCATCAAGACGAGGAGGCGAAGGCGAGGCGAGGCGAGTCGATGGAGTAGGTCACAGGCGAGCTAGCATCCGTACATCTGCTCCTGGCCGCAAAGACCGAGTCAAAACCTCATGTCACCGGGCCACGGCGCTTCAACTCGGCTTATCTCCTAGTCATCCGCGGCGGGCGAGCGACTGGCAAAGACTACTACTCGACGACGCTCCAACGTGTGGCGGCGGGCCCCCTTTGTAGTTCAGGCAAGGTCGCCAAGACCATATAGGCGCTCTTCTTCTTCCGCCAACCACTTCCGCCCAAACCTCGGCGGTGTAGATAGATCGTCAGGCTCGAGATGGAGAACATGATGAGCTCGAGATCTAAGCCGAGACATCCTTGCCTCAAACTCCTCCCCGTTAAACAAACAAATAAGTCAAGTCTTTTTTTAATAAAACAATATAAACATTATTAAAAATATTTATTATATTTTATAATTACCTCGAGTCCGCCTCGAACGGTCATCAACGAAATCACTAGTACTCCTCTTCACATGAGTTGCAAGATGGAGCTCGTGCAACTGAACTTCTTTCCCCAACCTCTTCGACTGTGATTGTATTAATAAAAAAACTTAAATAAATAAATAATAATAATAATAATAATAATAATAATAATAATAACAATTTTATAACACGTACAAGTCTAATCATCGCTACCGACCGATGTAACCTCCAGCAGTGCAAGCCGCCACCCTTCTCAGAGGCCCTATTCTTCTTGGCCTTCATGGGTCGCCTGGAACTCGAGGTGTTCCAGTTGCTTTACCACCGCCCGAGCTCATCCCCTATCCAACTGGTCAAGGCGATCCCCGATGCGGGCATCTCAAGCATGTCGTAAAGGCGGTGGGAGGCCTTCATATGAAAATTCTTCTCCATCGCCTCCTCATCTTTTTCCTCCCAAGCAACCTCGCTCAGATCAATATAAGACATTATTAAACATAATTGAAATTTACGAAAATAAAATAATATGCAATAAAATAAAAATTGCAGCTTACTCTGAAAGAATTAAACATATGGTCCCGCTCAAAATCCTTCAGCGTCCCCCAGGTGGGCCAAAACTCCTGGTAATTCTCCTCAATTGTTGCTGTGATAGCTAACGCAGCTGGCTTTGAGGGAAGAAACCTGAACAATAAAAACATGTTAAATAAAAAAAAATATATACATGTAAATTATTAATAACTCGAAAAAATTGCAAATACTTACCCTTTACCAGATGGCCTGATAACAACTCGGCCATCATACAGCATCTCAAGAGTCTCGTGCTCCTCGCCTCCTCCTCGCTCAAGAACCTCCTCCTGCTGAACCTCCGCTTCCTCCCCGTCCCCGCCCAACATCCGTGATCAGTGTATGGCCCGTGACTATAATCATGGTCTGACCGATGAGCATCGCCACCGGATCGTGCACAACATGGGAACTCAAGCGCCATGTGGTCAGCTGGAACCCCGGTGGGGATCATGTCAATGTGAGGCAAAGGTGCCGAACGTGCCCGAGTCTGTAGCTGGTGTCGAATGTGCCCGAGTCTGCGGTAGGTGGTGCGTAAGGTCGCCTAGGTGCAGGAGGTGTATCGGGTCAGTCTCGGCGTAGATGTACTAGGACGACGTAGATGACAACGCCGAAAACCCGATAGGTCACGCCTAATGATGGTCGGCCTCGACGATTTAGGGGGTCGAGGGCGATGCCCTTCCTTCCATTTACCACCACCGGTGGTCTGGGGGTCGGCTCTCAACCTCCCGATGCCATAAAAGTCTATAGAGCAATTGAATAATAATACCATGAAATATTATATTTAAACATAACAATATTACAAATGAATTCCATAAAAATAAACAAGTTATGAAAATAATCGACAAATTAAAATATATTGTTACACATTAATTTCTCAAATTGTAAAAAGTTAAACAATTTCAATCGCCCATTCTCGCCCACTCAATTTCGCATCGTCTTCAGATGTTGATGGTTCTGCCACTTCTTCATTTAATTCCTCATCCCCATCTACATCTTCATATGTGATTGGATTGTCACGTAGTCGAGTAATGGGTTCCACTTCATTTACTACATTGACATGGGACATCTCAACCACCTGAAAAGCCACTTCTTCCTCGGTATCACCCGCCTAATGCGACCCCGTGGTTTTATCTTTATTGCGACACACTAACATTGTTTGTTCCTTCGAGTTGATGGATAAGGGACATAATACACTTGTCTTACATGTTGTGCCATGATAAACGGATCAAACATTTGGTATCTTCTGCTCATGTGTATGTCAACACATATATTTTCGATCCACTCTTGTGCCTCTATTTGACGGATCAAACCAATTACAATAAAATAACACTATTTTTTTAGTATAGTCTAAAGTATTGTACGTCAGTTCATATATATGTTGAATCACACCGTAAAAGTCATCTTCACCTCCATCTGTGGCACCTTTTACATAAACCCCATTAATCGCTTTTTCCCCCTCTGCTTTGACCGGGTTTGGAATTTGTATCCATTTACAAAGAATGTGTGTCATTCTTTTACACGTGATTTAGGACCATGAGATAAATTCCTCAAGTGTTGGATTTTAGGGGATTCGCCCGCTATACACTGTGTACACACCATGTGCAAACAAATTATGGTTCCTATTTTCAAACAATATTTTTGTATTTTCAAACAATAAATAATAATAATATATATATGACGACTCAAAAACATACCTGGTTCCTAAACCACGTTGGGAAATATTCATGAATATAAAGGCGTAAGAGTCTTGTACGCTTGTGGGCTTAGTTAACAAGAATGCCCCGATCAAGTCATTATCAAACAAATGATCAAGAGCAATTGTGGATTAAAGAAACTGAAAGTGGTCAAAATGATACATACGTTAGATACGGTGATACTTCAAGACAGCTTGATCAACACGTGAACGTGGTCGACTTCCACACTTCGCCTGCTATCCGCTTATCCACCTCCTTTCCACCATGACGGCCGGAAAGGCAAAATACTGATAAGGCAAGCGGGTGTCTTTCACCTTCAATTTCTACTTCATTCCTACTATTTGTTGGTGTCAACATGAAGTTCGTAAAATAATGGGAACAGAAATGGATTGTCTCACGGTGTAAGTAAGTTGCATAAATAGATCCTTCAACCCTGGCCTTATTTTTCACCGACCGTTTTGAGTCACCCATAAATCTACAAAATAACAACGTTGATGATAAAAATTGATACATTTAACCCTTCAAATAAATATTTATTTTAGAGAATACTTTATTATGCTACCTTTCGAATGCATACATCCCTCTGTATTGAACCGGTCCACCAAGTCTAGCTTCATGTGCAAGATGCAATCGCTAGATGCTCCATAGAATCAAAGAAAGCAGGGGAAATATTCTCTCCAACTTACAAAGAATGACTGGTATGTTCTATTCCATCCTTATGAGATCATCCTCACAATGTCGCAGAACATAAATCTTTAAAGAATTGGCCGAAGTTCAACAAGGATTTAAAACATTTGACGGCAAGGAACTAAATGCAATAGGAAGTAAACACTCCATGAATACATGACAATCATGGCTTTTCATCCCAATCATGGTTCCTTTGTTCACATCGGCACAACTTGCCAAATTAGAAGAATAACCATCCGCATCCGAAGTTCTTTTATCCACCGACAGATCGACTTGGCTTCCTCGCCAGCTTAAAGAGTAACAAAGCTTTGGGTTTCGTGGTCTTCCCATCCGACCGATTCACAAATGCAAGTCCTTTCGCCTACAAGAAAGTGGTAAGTCTAGTCCGACCTTCTCATTGTCTTTGTTTTTCCTCCGACGTTCATCACCGTGAGAAAAACATTGTCAAAAAGTTCTTCTCAATGTGCATAACATCAAGGTTGTGTCTCAATAAATTATCTCTCCAATATGGCGAGATCCCAAAATACTTATTTTTGTCCAATTATGCCATTGTCCATATCCTTCAAATCGATCCAATTTGCCAAAACTGTGATTTTGGGCGCTCCATAACCCTTTCCCAGATCTGCTCGTGTCAACATTGGGGCGGGCCATCTAATTCAACTTCCCCTTCTTGAAAGCGTTCTTATTCCGCCTAAATGCATGATCATCGGGTAAAACTCGCGATGTGAGTCAAACCAAGAACTCTTCCCCAAATTTCAAGGTAAAGGCCTTTGTTCCGCTTCCATGCAATGCGGACATGCCATTTTACCATTAGTACCCCAACCGCACAATATTCCATATGCAGGAAGTCATTAATGGTCCACATCGTCACGCCCTCATTGTAAAATTCCTCTTCGTGCAATATTGTACGTCACAACACCATTCCACAACCTTTGAGATCGTCAATAAGAGGCTCTAAATAGATGTCAATACCATCTATCGATTATCCGACCGGATAACACAAGTCAAGAACATATAAGGCTTAGACATGCACATTTCGGGGAAGATTGTATGGGTAACGATAATCGCCAAGAAGAATAAGGTTTCACCGTGGATTGAACATACGGGTAAAACCATCGAGCATAAGCCAAGTCGTACATTACGTGGATCTGGCTGCAAAATCGGGATGCACACGATCAAAGTGCTTCCAAGCTTCACCATCGGAAGGGTGGCGCAACATACCTGAAGTGCTTCTATTCTCATAGTGCCATGTCATTTTGTCTGCAAATGTGGTGATGCAAACATTCTCTGCAGCCTTGGAATAATTGGCAAATAAAACATTGCCTTCATCGGAACTAGTTTTTGCCTACCCGTCCGATTATTAGTATGTGACATATACCTAGGCTCACCACAAAATTTGCATTCAACCAAGCACCATCGTTTTTACCAAATTCATTGTCGTAATACAACATACACCCTCTCACACAACAATCAATCCTTTTAGATTCCAAATTTCAACTTGGACACTAAGCTTTTAGCCTCGTAATAACTTTTTGGCAAACCATCTTTGATAGGTGACGAGTCCAACATCATTTTCATTACGAGATCCAAGCACACTTCTAGTAGCACCACAGCTTGGACTTAAGAGCTAACAGCCTCACACACATTGATAACTTAGAGTCTCAGAGACCCTTCAAACAACGGCTTGTTTGTTTCTAACAATAGATTATAAAATTTTGTGTGTCTCATTTGGAAGTTCATTTGTGTCATCATATTGTTACTCCTCGAATGACACGTTCACCCCCAAGGCATCACAAACCATATCTTGCATCAATTCAATTTGCTCACCACATCCCGACCCACGTGAATCGCCAAGCACCTTCGCAATTATCACCAACCCCTAAATCAACGTGAGGCAACTTTTCACCATGTCTAGTCCAAATCCAGAATTAAGCCTAAATCCAACTCAATACAAGTGGTGCATGACCTCACTTGGGCTCTTAATCCTTCCGCAATCGCAATTAAAGCACCGGACATCTAATCCCTCCATTAGTTTTGAAATCTTTATGTGCCATTGCGACTTCGACAAAGTACACAACCCCAAATAAGAAAATCTGGTTTCAAACCCCTCTTCCCTGATACAACCTATCGTACATCCAACTACGACTCGAAAGAAAATATTCCATCTTCTCGCATGTCAAAAAGAATGACAATTTCAAAGAAGACGACGTTCTTACAACCGCTCTCTTTCTTTAAATGGTAATGACCCTATCCCATTCGAGAAAAACTTTTTCAGAACTCGTGATAATAATCATTCCTTAATTCTCAGATCTTATAGTACTTGACAAAATTTCAAGAAGATTTCCCATTGGTCTCTCGAGTACACAAAATGAACGCAGCTTATGAACACCGCAATCAAATATGCACCCAGAGAACAAAAGGAAATGAATCGAACCGAAATTTCATCAAATATAAAGATACGAGAATTAAGCAACAACTATTATACGAGTAAAGAAAAAATTTCCCAAACTGTCCGACTTGGATAATTCAAGGTTCAATATACAATGAGCACATGGTACCCTAAAAGAGTATATGCACTCAATAATATATTAAACCTCAAACGGAAGCTAAGGCTTCTCTCCGATACTAATAACAAATATCAAACATCCATTCGATCAATGATTAACATAACAATTAGACAAGCGTATGACAATGGTAGAATTAAACATGCCATTTATATATATATATATATATATATATATATATATATATATATTTCTAAATAATAAAAATATTTTATTTTCCTTTTTCATTTAATTTTTTATATGATAATTTTTAATGTTGTTATTTTTTATTTTTTTATTGAAATTTTTAATTCTTCTCTTCTTCAGATCTTTTTCATTTTTGTTATATCATATTTTTAACGATTGTTTCCTTGTTTTTCTTTTTTTTAATTCGCTTCATCCGTTAATTATTTTTTAATTTCGCTTTTTGAATCCTTCTACTTTTTTAATTATCTTATTTTTCAATTCTATCTCATTTCGCTTTGTTATTCTCTTCTTTCTTTTTAAAATCTGCTTTTGTATTCTATTGTTCTTAAAAACTCTGCTTTTAATTATTTTTATTTTAAATCTATTTTTAATTCTATTATTATTTGTCCTTTCCAATTCAAATCTTTTGTTTTTTTGAGCAATGGTTCATTTATCATGTGTGTAGTTTTATTAATCATTTAGTTGCCACTACGCCATCTGCCATATATAATAAAAAATATTTTATTTTTCAATAAATAATAATTATTAACAATTCAATCAATATTGCAATTTTAATTTATATATTTTATTTTCTTAAAACGGAATAGCTACTTATTCATTCAGGGTTTATTTAAACTTATTTTACATTTCATTCAGGGTTTATTTAAACTTATTTTACATCACTTAGCTAAGCTCATATTAATATTCAAATATATCAACATAAAAAATATTCATATGCTCTCTTCATTTTATTTTAATAAGCCTCTAAAGTAATTTATGAATAAATAATCACGCCTGGTTTCTAAAAATAGCTCATTAAATAAATATTTTATTATGTCATTTCAGATTTTGTGCTGAACGTTAAATATTATATGTCACTTTTTAATATATAATTTTATAATTTTATTTATTTCACCCGCTATTTAACTTACGATATCTGCCCGCTATTTTACGCTATCCTACCAATTTTACGCTACTTTTCGCGATCCTCGATTAACAACACTGGAATTAGAAAATCGACTTGGTCATTTAACTCTTTCTTCCTTGTTCCATTTTTGCTTTTAATATTTTGTTTGGCCTGAAAAGTTGTGTCTTAAGGCTAGGAAAAGATAAAAGCGATGCAGTCTTGTCTACACATTCTATCATGATTTGCACTTTTTAAGCTATCTCATGTTGATTTACTTACATGTTGATAATACTGATGCTGGGATTAAAAGAAATCTAAACTATAAAGGTTTAAGGTATAAATCTATTACAGAGAAGTTCATGGACCATTTCTAAATTATACAATAAAATTGTACTCTTTACTCACAAGCATTGTGACTGATGAGTGATAACAGAATCGTGCATAATTACACAAGACATATCATTTAGACAATTACACAATACACTTCAAAATCCCTCTATGGAGAGAACTATGAACGAAAACAAATAAATATGTTTGGTGGGGGTCAACAGACAACCCTTTTCCACCCAATGAGTTAACCGACATTTCGTTAGAGTGCATACCTAGTGGTACAAGTGGCGAATCGTGGAGGTGGCGAACTCAGAGGCCTATGAAACCAGAGATCCGTAAACCCGTGAGATCCGTAAACCCGGGAATCCAAAAACCTAAAGAAATAAAATGCAATGTAAAACCCTTGTCACCACCAAAGGAATACAGAAACCCTTGTTCATAAGCAGCAAATTAATTCTAATCACAAACCCCATATACGTAGCTTCGTGATTGGACTTAATTATTTATAGAGTAGAAAAAAAAAGAAAAATAACATGTACGTAGCTAAGCTAGGGGCCATGCCATGTCTTTTGATATCCGATATCCCCATCAAAAGAAGAACCTATTGAACTCCCAAATCAAACTAGCATCATTCTTCTATTGCCATTCATTCACTCATTCATTCAGTTACATCTACTTTTTTTTTCCATCTAGCATAATGAAAGGTACATAATGGTAAAAACACATAAAAGAATGATAAAAGGGAAAACCATGGCGCTTATGAAATGTGGATTCCAAAATTATAAAAATAATCAAAATATGATATAATAATAAAAACTATCAATTAATTGGAAAGCTAAAACTTAATAGTTACTAGCATAAAAGCGAGGTTAAATGAAGGGGGAAAGATTTATTCAAGTCTCGTCGGCAAAGAATTAAGCATTTCATTTCTCTTGAAGACTAAATTGAGCCTTTTACTAATTATGACTTAATGGAGATTTCTATCTTTATGAATCATACACGCTAAAAATAAAGCCCTCAAACAAAGATTTCTTAGAAAAGTACTTGTTATGAAAAAGTAATGGAGCACTCTTTCAGCACTAATTTTAAAGAGGACAAATTTAGTTGAAACACAGGGTACTTAATTGAGGGATGTACAATATATGAGCCTTAAATATTCCTTTTTATTGTTCATTCTAAATGACAGGAAATTAAGAACGCATGCTTCATCGTATAGATTAATGGATGCTTGACAGCTGACATTTGAAACTGTAAATGTTAGAAAACCACACAAACTGGGTATTTATCATGGCATTGTTGCTGATGAAATAAGGATGCTTGGTCACACTATAGGATGCTGCCTGTACTCCTACAACTTTCTGCTATTTTAAGCAACTGACTCTCTAACGCTTGACAATCTTTGGATCCAATTTGAATCCTTACAACAACAAAAAAAATCCCTTTTATTGACTTTTACTCATGATAGCATGGTTGAATAGCTAAATAGGAAATGGTGATGGAAGAGGGAAGCCACGACTGTCCAGTATAATTGATCAAATAAAATCCCAATGGAATCACCACCTAAAACAAACCATAGATAAATCACAAATATCAATCCATCCCACAATGACCATGTGTATTTAATTATTTTGTTGTGCCTCATGCGTATACAGAGTTATCTGACATGAATTATGGCAACATCTCCCGATTAGTACATGGATGAAATGATAAAAAACTCCATCCTACAGAAGCAATATTGTATTACAGATCTATCTTATTGAAATAAAACTAAAATAAGCATTTCAAAGGAATTCCTAGAGACAATTGTTTTTTATATTGTTTTTGCCAATCATAAACAAGATGAATATTTGGCATTCGGTTATCCGTGCTTTCAGAGCATCAAAAGTTAACCAGTTATGTAATGTTAGCCCCAAATCAAACTAGCATCATTTTCATATTTATTTCCATCTAATAACATATAAGGTCAATTTTTTTTCTCTTTTTCTCCATTTTTTCTACCATATTTTTTTTTCATTTTCATCTTGCATCCTAAAGCACTTGTTCAACCATTACCATACATTAAATTACCTTTTCATCTTTTCCATACTTGGGATCTTACCTCAAAATGGAGCTCATAAGATATTAGTTCAATATGCAAATATGATGCAGAACAACCTTGTTTCAGTGCATAACTTAATACTTGAATATTGCATTTTACCTAAGTTTTGGTAAATTGTAGTGACCAGTAGCATAAATATCCCTATTGTACTTCTCTGATGGTCAATATTTAACCTTAAATAATAATTGAAGAACATTGTACAGGAAATCAATTATTAATTGCTCTACTAATGTATTATGCCAATATAGCCAGCAACAAGACTGGTTCACTGCCAAAGCTATATGTTTGGCTGTGTGGTTTTTTGTAGGCATACATTTCAGAAGTGTGGTCCATTATTGTGTAGTCACAAGTATGATGCAGATGCAGGCCTAGACAGGTACTAACTCTAGAATATGTTAGGACCATTAGATAATTGTACATGCCTTATCACTTTCAACTTTCAACCCACACACTGTACTCACACACACCACCGTTTTCCCAATCTATAAATAATTGTACATGCCTTTTCATTAATAAGCAATTTTTTTTAGTAACAAAACATACAAGCAACAGAACGATGACAATAGAATTTCCAAAGAATGTAAAAATAAAATTGCCAATCAACAAACGATGACAAAAAATTGCTAAGCAAATGAACACCCAAAGCCTAATCAACAAATAGGGATGCCAAAATTGCCAAATTTATTTCACAAACAGAACAAAAAATTAAAAACCTAATCTTCAACAAACGATCAGACGGGAGTGCAAAGAGTGAGAGAGGGGACTGTTTTGAAAATAAAAATTATGAAGAGTCAAACCTGAAAGGTCTCGGCAGATCACCGGGTAAGCCCAATCGCCGTCGTCCCCTGGCAACCGTGACAAACGCCGCAGAGATGAAGCTTCGCAGTAATGGTTTTGCAGACGTCGCCGAGTGGTCGAGGGTCGGTGTATCGAGAGCGCCAATCCCGTGAGACGATCGTGGTCGAGATTTGAAAACGGTCCCCCCTGATTCGCTCGCGACCGACGGCAAATTCGCTGCGCACTGAGTGGTAGAATGAAGAAGAAGACTCGAGGGGGGGAGGGGTTTGAAGAAGAAGAAAGAAGAAGAAGAAGGTTCTCGCGAGTGTTTTGAGTGGGTGCGCTGGTTGAAGAAGAAGAATGAAGAAGAAGATGGTTCTGCGAGTGGTGGTTCTGTTCTGGCCAAATAAAGAGCTTACCGACGGCCATTTTAAACTTACCGACGGTCTAACCCGTCGGTACACGACACGGGATTAGCGACGGAGTAAGCCGTCGGGAAAACTACATTACCCGGCGGTATTCAAAAAACCGCGAATTTCCCAAAATTCACGGTTTACCGACGGACAATAACCGACGGCTTGGGTCCGTCGCTAAAAAACCGGGATTTCCGACGGTCTAACCCGCTTGCATATCCGTAAATACAACGGTAAGCCCGACGGTTTTGGCCGCCTGAATCCCGCTTTAGCGACGGGCTCAAGCCGTCGGTGAATGGCCGTCGGTATGTGAACTATTTCTTGTAGTGTATCGGTTCTGTTGCCTTACTGTGTTGTGTTGTCCATGCATTGCATTTGCATCAATTGTTGTCAAGATGTTTGCATAGTCGAGTCACTAATGATACTCCACAAAGAGAGCATAGGCGTCGTGAGTTAATGAGATATCTAATGGGAACAGGGAATAGTCGAGGAATTATACGCATGGGGCCTTAAGCATTCATGCAATTGTGTCAAAGATTGAGGGGTACTGGCATAGTAAAGGATAATATATGATCTACGGTAGAAGAGCAAGTGGCAAAATTCTTACATATTATAGGACATAATGCAAAAACTCGTACCCTGTCTTTCTTCTTTCATCGTTCCGGAGAGACCGTTAATCGTCACTTTCACCAAGTGTTGCATGCCATTCTTGCATTAGGGGAAGAGTTTTTGGTCCAACCATCAGGTGCAAATGTCCCACCACAAATACTCAACAATAATAGATTCTACCCATTTTTTAAGGTACCAATATATTTTATTTAGTTATAGTTACTTTAACCCTTTAAGTCCATCTCTTGCACAAGTAACTAACTAAATCATCTATGAACCAAGGATTGCATTGGAGCTATAGATGGTACACACATTCGAGTGAAGGTTCCAAGGCGTAAGCTCCTCGTTTTCGTGGAAGAAAGGAGTATCCCACTCAAAATGTTTTAGCCGCATGTGATTTCGACATGAAATTCACATATGTGTTAGCTGGATGGGAGGGAACAGCATCTGATTCTAGGATATTAAAAGATGCTTTAAGTAAGGAAGATCCGTTATTAATCCCAGAAGGTTAGTGGAAGGTTAAAATAATACTTGTTTTGAGGTTGTGCATTTAATCTATTTTGACTTAATATTTGAGTTATAATATGTATATAACTTTTGTAGGAAAATTTTATCTTGGGGATGCGGGATTTATGCTAAAACGCGGTTTACTAACACCATATAGAGGTGTTCGTTATCACTTGAAGGAGTATTCAGCCCGTGGCCCACAAAATCCTAGAGAATTATTTAACCATCGACATTCTTCACTTCGAAATGTTATAGAGAGAACTTTTGGTGTGTTAAAAAAGAGATTTCCCATTATAGTTAGTGGCACTGAGCCACATTATTCCTTCGAAATAATGATAGATATAGTAATCGCTTGTTGTATCCTACATAACTTTCTAATGGGTGTGGACATTGATGAATCCTTACTCGCTGAAGTTGATCGTGAATTGCTTCAAAATGACATGGATAGATCTCAAACGCAGCAACGTGATGAGGATTACAGACAAGGGGCACTTTTAAGGGACAACATTGCAACTGAAATGTGGAATGCATATCAAGCTTGATGTAGTTATGTCATGTTTATGAGTTAATGAGTTGATGTTTGCTTATATTAATTGTAGTTTAGACATTTCATATGTTGTTATCATGTACTTCTTTCATTTAAGTAATGTTATTTTTATTTACGCGTTAGTTTTAGTAATGTTATGGATTAATTTTTTTTAGTCAGCAATGTTATGGATTAATTTTTTTTAGTAATGTACTTCTTTCATTCAAGTCAGCAATGTTAGTTTTAGTAATGTTATGGATTAATTTTTTTTAGTCATTATTAACTTTTAATATGGTGGGCATGGTGTTATCTTGTTTCTATTGAAAACAATTGTGTCTATAGATTGGAAAAATGGCAAAGGGAAAGTGGTCAAGGTGTCAACCTAGTCAAGGTGGTAAGGAAAACTTGAGGTGGACTGATGATATGGATCAAATACTATTAAATGCTTTGAGGGAGGGGGCTAATAAAGGGAATAGGGATGATGGGGCGTGGACAATGTAGCATACTCTAATGTTGTAGATGCTTTATGTCTCATGTTGCTCCAACCATGACAAAGCAGCATATCAAAAATAGGATGAAAACATTGAAAGATAATTTTGCTGAATCATATGATTTATTTGGTAGTCTAAGTGGATTTGCATGGAATCCTATGACCAGGAGGTTCGAGGCAGAGGATGAAGTTTGGCAAGATCTTATAAAAGTGAGTTTTTTTCTTTTTTTTCCTTCTCTATTTTCTAATGAATCAAATAAATTTTATCTGAAGATCTTTATGTGATTTTCTGGTGAAACTGTGATTTTAACTGTACATTTACTAACTCGATTCTATGTAAACTGGGGTAGACTTGCATATAATCACGAAGTTTGAGGATGATTGAATGAGTCTACAATATAGTGGTTATTTTCCTGCATACATGCCTAAAATGACAGTTTTTTTCTTTTTGTTTCAGCTAATGTTTTCTTTTTACCATAATGTACTTTCTAACAATGCATAATGTGATTAATGTAGGAAAAACCACATGCTGTCAAGTGGAAAACCATGCAAATTAAGCATTATGATGTTTTGAGACAGCTTTTTGGGTTTGATCGAGCAGGAGGCAAAAAATCTGGTACTCATAGAATGAGACGCAAGGAAAAGGAAAAGGAAAAGGAAAAGGAAAAGGAAAATGATGGTACAAGGGACAACATTGATCTAAATGACTCCATTGATTATGATGCTTACATTCCGGAATTTGACACTGGTGTGTTTTATGACGGGCGAGAAGAGCCCCCTAATGTTGACTCATATAGTCCTGCTGGTGGGGTCTCACATCATTCTTCCGGGACATCTGGTTCTCAAGGTACAAAGCGTAAGGCTCCAATGGCGGATTTGATGGAGGATCAATTGGAGAGAATGACAAGTGGAATTGGACTCATGGCTGATGCATTGAATAAAGGTAACTGTATTTCTAATCAAATGCATGATGTAGAAAATCAACATATAGCAATAGCTGAAAGACAAGTTGCAGCTATTGAGAAGCGCAATGAAATTCTGCAACATAGTAGACCTCGAGTCTATACAGCTACAGATGTATGGGATATGTTGTCTGAGTTGAATTTGTTGGAGCAATTTCGTTTGCAATGTTATGAATTTCTTTGCAGTGATGACAAAAAGAAGGAGCTGGTTTTTGGTGTGCCCGTTCACTTGCGGCTACAGGTTCTCTTTCAAGTTATGAATGTTACTGGGCACAATGTAGGCACTAGGTAGCTGCCTCATATCATCGATTGGTGCCTACAGCTTCTTTTTTTGGTATAGCCAGTATGTAGTTGGCTGATATGTTGGTGCCTGAAAGTTATTTTTTGTATAGGCATTAGTTGGTGCCTGAAAGTTATTTTTTGTATAGGCATTATGTAGTTGACTTATATTATCAGTTGGTGCCAACATCTTTTTTGTATAGGTATTTTGTTGGTTATATGTTCATCAGCTTATGCCTACAGGTTGTTTTTTTTTTGTATAGCCAGTATGTAGTTGGCTGATATGTTGGTGTCTGGAAGTTATTTTTTGTATAAGTATTATGTAGTTGACTTTATTATCAGTTGGTGCCAACATCTTTTTGTATAGGTACTTTGTTGGTTATATTTTCATCAGCTTGTGCCTACAGGTTGTTTTTTTTTTTGTATAGCCAGTACGTAGTTGGCTGATATGTTGGTGCCTGGAAGTTATTTTTTGTATAGGCATTATGTAGTTGACTTATCTTTATCAGCTTGTGCTTACAGGTTCTTTTTTGTATACTGAATATGTAGTTGCCTATATTGAATATGTGCTTACAGGTTCTTTTTTGTGTATAGACAGTAAACTCTTTTGTTGTTTCTTTTGTTGTTTCTATTAATAAACGTGTAATTGAAATTTGAATCTCCATTTTTAATAAACAAAACATTGGCACCCCTTGTGCTTAAAGTCCAGTTATCCATTAATAATATTCATTTTTATTATAAAAAAAAAACTCACAAATTGCCATAACATAAATATTGTTGTAACAATGTTTGACAGAAAGAACGTGGAAAAAAAGATTACCACTTTACCTTATAATTTGCAAGGTGACAAATTTTTTTATGGCCATGGAAGACAATTCAAATAAAATAAAGATGTAACCCCAAAAAAAAAAGTAAAATAAAGACTCAAATTTAGTAAGGGTATTTTTGTCCAATGATAAAATATTACCATTTTTCTCTTCTCGTTTTCTTCTCAACCAAACAAAGGGAGAGAAAACTTTATACTTCTTTCTCTTCTATTTCTCTCTTTTTTCTCTTAAACCAAACAATACCACAAATCTTCCCTTTTTCTCACCTCTTTCTCTCTCTCCTCTCTCTTTCTCACCTTTTTCTCTCTTCTCATTTTCTCTTCTATCCCAAACACAGTGTAAAAGTGAGACTTCTGAGACACAATGTAAAATCCCATTAGACAAAAAATTGAATCTTGATCTTTTTAAAATACCTTAGGGTTGCTGGGAAAGAGTTTTAAACCCCAAAGGAGAAATCAAGAAGGAGGAGGAGTTAAAGATGAGATTGAAAGGGAGATCACTCGTTTGACATTGGGATTCACCATTGGAGCACTCGTGGCTTGTGAATAATCACACCCTTTTCGACCCTTCCATGATACTGTCGATGTGGGAATTTGGGATTGAATTTGAGTTAGGATTTTTTAAGAACTTTAACGTAATAAAACAAGTTTAATCACAAATTGAATGATCATATGACTTGCTTTGGTGAATTTATTGATCATATATCTTGAATTAATGAAGTAATGAGTACTGGTGATGTCTTGTGCATGATTTCATATGAGCTCATTGATTGTATAACTAATCTGTTGAAAGATTGGCATGAATAAATCCTATCTAATTATGATTTTTTAAGGAAATAATCTCAAAAAGGTATATTGATGTGTGATCATTGATTGTTGTTTGATATGAGCATCGAGCTCCACAAAGATGGGTCTTGTACCCCACATGAGATTAGTTGGTGCTCCATATGGATGAGTCTTGAACCCCACATGAGATTGAGTCTTGTGTTCCACATGATTGGGTACATAGTATACATTCCACATGAGATAATTAGTTGGGGCTCTATACATTGAGAAACACTTCCTTCGTAGAAGAGGTATCTGTCCACATAACAATGGGACACCATTGTATTGATTGAGCATTTATGCATATGGATTATTCTACAGAATATTTGTGTATTAATTGATTTATCATTATGCATATGGATGTAAAATATTGTTGATTTTGAATGGATGGATCCATATTTGAATGTGAAAGATTGCAGAAAATTGTTTAAGCTATCTATATTACTTATAAACTATGTGTTTTATTCACTGACATTATAAATCTCATATTCTCATTAGTAGTATTGTTCCCAGAGATTTGAAAGAAGATTTTGAGGATGCTAATGAGCCATAAGTTTTGCAATGGATGCTTCGATGATTCTTTTACTTCGATGATTCCTTTACTTGTATATGAGGGATTAGAGGCTACATTTGGCTATTTTGAAGATTTTAATTATTTTGGGTTTTCTAGACGACACCTAGTCCCGAGCAAACTTGCATTAATATTTCTATTTATGGATTTTTATGGATGCATGTTTATCTTTTTTTTATTTTCAGATGTGCCAAATTTTCTTATATTAAGAAAATTTATTGATGCAATTTTAGGATTCAATTAAGTAATTGATAAACATTTTCAATAGAATTATATTAATTTATGAAACCACTAGTGCAAAAACAAGATAAAAAAAGGGGATTTTAAATCGGTTTCCCAAACAACCGATTTAAAATATAGACGCGGTGGCATTTTTGTAAATAAGTAAACATAAAATTACTTTTTAAATCGGTTGTTCCACTCGATCAATTTAAAAAGTTTTAGCTTTGTTTCTAATATAAGTGAACGCTTTCATCACTGCCTCGTATTCTTTCGCATACTTTGCTTTCCCCAACCTCTCACGCACTCTTTCACCGCCGTCGTTATAAAAGCTTCTCTTCCGTGCCTCCATCTTCACTGCCGTGAGTCATTCGTGCTCGCTGTCGTTGCCCTCGCCTTCGTCCTTGTTTTCACAGCGCGTTCGTGTCGTTGTTCGTCCTCGTTTTCATAGCTCATTCGTGCTCGTTCGTGGTCGCCGTTCTCCTTCTCGCTGCCACCACCATTCGTCCTCCTTAGGTAAGTTCACAACGACTTTGTGTTTGTGATTTCAGAACTTTGTGTCTGTGCTATTCAAGTCCTGATTCATCATATGCTAATTTTGAAGCGTGGGTCCAACTATTAGGGGTTTCCCTAACAGCCTTAGGAAGCCTTAGGAATTCCTATATTGAAAGTGATAGACGGACAACTCGTTCGTTTCAGAACCCTAGTCAATGATGCAATCAGAACCCTAGTCAACGATGCAATATATTGTTAATGTTCTAATTACCATTTCTTTTTTTTGGATAAATATATCTCTACCATCTTTTTCCACGCTAACAGCTGGGAAAAGCTCTTTGAAGTGCTCTGTGCCGTTAATAAGACTGAGAAGGTCGAAGAAGTAGCTCCTGAGGTTAGTTTAATCTGTATACATTTCTTTTTCATTTTGTTGTGAAAAAATGGTATTTGCGGCATTGATTTTCTCTCGGCATTCATATCTTAGAGGCTTGACAGCAATGAGTTTTGTGTATTCAGATTATTGCGGCTGCTAGAGATGCCCAGGAAAAGACGGAAATTTATGCACCTTTTAACATTCTTCGATTGGATTCTGCTGGGGCTTTTCAGCCTATTATGCAGCTTGAAGAGGTATCACTTCTGCCGTGATTGATCTGGAGTCCGTTTTTTGTTTGGAATTGCTCCGAGTTTTTTTGGCTCTGTTTCAATGTAGTTGTGTCAGTTACCTTCCACCTATTACAGTTTGCAGCTGTACCAAGGTTGTGTATGAGTTCGTTAGATTTTGATTTACCCTTTGTATTATTATTTTTGTTACTATTCAACTTGTGCGAATTCTCTTTTGTATGGCTGCTGGAAACACACCTTACAAGCTTAGTGTTAATCACTTAGCTGATTTGACCATAGATGAATTTGAAGCTTCCTCTAATGGTTACATGAGTTTACAACTACATCATTTAAGTATGAAAATGTCACTGCTATGACCATGAGCGTGCTTATTTCGATTCAGCTGATTGGGCTCTGGGAAAGGTACTTTTGATAAACATGCCTGAATTGAGTGCTGAACCTAAGTTTAGGATCTAATAGTACTGCTTAGGACTTCATATTCACTTGTTTTGATAGGACATAATATTTACATAGCTTATGATGTTTCATTTAGTTTGGTTCTTGAATTCAATATTTAAGTCTTATTTTCAGTTGATCACTACTTGGAATTGATAAATTTACATAATTCATCAAATGTAATTTATATAACTGATCACATAGCCAACATAGATGCTTCTGACTTACTTAGGTTAACTCTCAATAGATGATTTACATAAAGTCATTTACCATAAGCTAAATTGGTGAAATATTGCATTGTTACCTCATCCTTCGGTTGTTGATTACTGTTTTGTGTGAACTAGTATATATCATGTTTCCTTTTGATGATTTATTGCACGAAACAAATGGAGACTTGCCTAAAGTAATAAACAAAGGAAAGAAAGATGAAGAAGAAAATGCCTTTGATGGAGAGTTCATTAAAGTTGAGAAGGAAGAGAATGTCTTAGATAATACCATAAGATTTGCGGATGCTCTTGGAAAATTAGATGACTGCCTTACAATGGTGCATCTTTTTACTGCATTACCTGCATCAGAGAGCAAAAAAAATTGATGTGGGGCGTGTCCACAAATGCCGAAGGTATATGCTTGGAGTTTCAATAGCTTCGGATTAATATGTAATCAAGAAAAAGATAAATATGCAACTGTTTATGAGGAATAGATTATTAAAGCCTCGTTGGCTTTTTCTTCAAAGAAAAAGATGCAACCTTTTATGTTGTTAATAATAATTATCTTCTGTATTTGTTCTTATTGTTTGCCTGTATGCTAGATTGGCGCATGAATGGCAAGCATTCATATCTCGCACTAACAAGTTAGGAAAAACATGTGTATCTGTGAAAGGCATTTACTATCAGGTACCGATCGTGGCATTTGTTATGTTCATTAATCTTAATTGTACATGTTATGAACCAAATTTATTCGTCCAACTGACATTAATCTCCAAATTTGTATACTTTTTTTTATTTCTCAAACTTCTATAATTAATTGCTGCAACCTCTTCTTGGTTTTGTCAATTTTCACGTCTATCATTCTATAAATTTGAAGTATCCCCCCATACTTGATCCTCGGTTGGAAGCTTTGGCAGCAGGTACCCTTTTCTCAACTTTAAATGGAGCTTTAGAAACATGATTTGCTGGAGAGATTTTATGTATCTGCTGATCATGTTTCTTTTCAAATAATAACATGTCTTAAAAATTTATACCTGGAAACAATAACATAGATATAAATGACTTCTAAATAAGACATTTTACGATACATATATTCTAGTTATCGATGAATTAGTATTAGAAATCAAATTGCTATTGTTGTTAAATTTCCACAAGTGTTATTGGTTAATCAGTAATGATTGAACTGTTATGATAGAATATGGTCCACAACAATGACTTGGTTTCATTTCTTATTCAGGACTTTCATTGGTAGGTTTTATGTAGGTACCAAAGTAAGCCTTAGGTGAGGCTTATGACATGCCCCTACCGGAATGGGGCAACCTCCCTCCCATAAACTTGGGTGAAAACCCCTCCCCCTTCCCCTCATCCCCCAAAAAAAGATTGTCTAAAAGTAAAAAAAACCTTGTTTTGCCAGAAACCCTAAGCGGTATTTGTCAAGTATAGGCATGGCAGGGCGGTTCGGGGCGGTTTGCATTCCCGCCCGCCCCGCCCAGAAAAAGCCGAACCCGCCCCGAAACGGGTCCCATCCCGCCCGACGGTCGGGTTTCCCACCGCCTCGCCCCCTTCTCACAAATTATAATATAAATATTAAAAAAATTATAAAATCATTTTAATTTGTTTTTTTTGACAAAAAACCATTTTAATTTGTTTTTTTTAGCGTAATTTCATTCATTAAACACCACAGTTCGGGGTATTTTGGTAATTGTACACTAGCGGGCGGGTTGGGCTCGGGCTGGGGCCATTAACATCCCGCCGCCCCGACCCGACTTTGTGAAGCGGGGAAAAACCGAACCCGAACCCGAACCCAGTCAAACCGGGTTTTCCCCGTCAAAATCGGGACGGGTTCGGGTGGGTCCCTACGGGTTCGGGTTTCGTTGCCATGCCTAGTCAAGTACCAAGACAAATTTAAATCAGGGCACCTTGAATACTGTTGCAAGTTGCAACGTGAACAATTTTTAAAAGTTTTCAGCTTATTAATCTATGAAATTTGTGCTGTATTGTAATAATCTATGTCAAATTATGTGTGTCATGTGCATACAAGACAACACATCTTATTAGATTTTTTAATACTTTTTATTGATGCTATTTCTTTTAAACTTAATCTTAAATTTGGAATTATTCTTATGATTGTGTGTATATTTTGACATTTTTTGCATCTGTTGTGGTCTAATTATTCAGGTACCGAGGGAATCATTACAAGTTTTCACTGTTCATCTGGAAATTACAGCCTCTGTTTCCTAGAGAAAGTGGAGTTGAAATTTTCAAGGTAAAAATGTTTTTGCTTACTTTGAACTAACCGAGAATATGATATCCTGACCATGTTAGCTTTTATTTTATTAGTTAGCTTCTCTAAATTCAGTTATTATTCGTTTAGGTACTCAGGACACCAATTCGTGATGGAATAAAATGCCTCCCCGGGGTTGATACTGCTAAACTTCCTGATAGGTTGGAATCCATTAGTGCTACTAGTGTTTGATCAAAATGTCATTGATATTTATCATAGAATACTCATTTGATGTTGTTTTGTAAATCGGTAATCCTTGAACACAAGATTCAATTCTTGTTGAACATATATGTAATAGTTGAAGTTTTGGTATTTGATGTTTGTTTTGTGAGCTATGACTATTGAATAGTTCTGTATTTGCCAATTTTTAAGCTGTCGAATGTTTCTGTAGGGTGGCAGCAAAGAAAAAACCAAAAAAATTTCAAAAAAAAAAGACTTTTTAAATCGGTTATTAGAAAAACCGATTTAAAAAGTAGTCTTTTAAATCGGTTATAAGAAAAACCGATTTAAAAGATCACTTTTTAAATCAGTTTTTCTAATAACCGATTTAAAAAGTCGCTTTTTATTAAATCGGTTTTTAAGATAACCGATTTAAAAAGTCATTTTTTTTAAAATGTGTGTTAAAAACTCACTTTTTAAATCGGTTAAAAAACTGATTTAAAAAGTCCAGACATACTATATCGGCAGTATATAAATCGGTTTCATAACCGATTTAAAAGGGTCATTTTAACCGATTTAAAAGATCTTTTCTGCACTAGTGAACTATTTTATTCCAAGCTCACGTGACCAGAGGTTTTACAAGAAATATGTATGTTTTTAAATAAAAGAAGAGAGAAGTGCAATACTAGAAACTCTCAAGGAAAGAGAGTGGAAAGAATGTTTTGGTTATAACATTATTTTTCAACAAAAAATTAATATGGAGTAAATTGTAGTATATTTTTATCTCTCAGAAGGTGGGAGTGTATAATTTAACATAAAAAAGAAAACCATATATTACTCGCATCTCTTGAGGGAGGACAGTGTAATTCGAACATCTCCTAGAAAAGGCTAGTGTATATTTTTAACATAAAATAGGAAGAGTGTTAACACCGGTGTCTTTCAAGAGGTGGGGATATAGTTTACTCTATTTATTATAAAAGAGTGCTATCAACTCATTCTCTAATACTCTTTTTTCAATACTCACTCTCTTATTAGTTGAAATTCAAATGGGTCACACTAAATTATGTGGGTCCCACATAAATTTGGTAAGGCCCATATGAATTTTAACCAATAAGAGAAAGCGTATAGAAAAAAAGAGTGTTAAAGAGTGTGTCCATAACATTTCTCTTCTTATATTACTTGAATTATTTGTCTATCTTTTCTTTCTTTCTTTCTTTCTTTCTTTTTTTTCCTTTGCGCCTTTTCAATCAACATTTGATCCTATTAGATGAGCCTATCCTGAATTATACCTTCATCATGTATTTTATTAGTTTGAACAAAACCTAATCTCACATGCTAATTATAAGCATACTGGTTGTCCCCCTCGGGCATATAATTAAACTAGTATGAAGTTTAAAATTTTGAGTTAGCAAATAAATTGTTTCATGAGAATCCGGTTCCAAAACAAATATTCTCACAACAGGAAAAACCCTCCTCACAAGCAAGTTAAACTTTATTATGATGATTTAAATCTATATATAACTTCAGTTGCCGAAAATTTCCCGGATAAGTTAAGCAAAACCTTCAAGTAGTTAATTTTCTTCTGGATAAGCCCTCCCAGAAAAAAAAAAATTGTTTGAGCACGAACAACGCTATTATTACAGCCTTTTCGGTGAGGAAATGTGTATACATCGTTTTGGTAAAAAAGGGAAAAAAATACACTAAAAAATATGTATAATTTATTTTTAAAAAAATCAATTAAAACTTTTCATTATGTGTGAAAACATAATTAATTCATAAGCTTTTTAAGAAAAAGAACTTTTTATGTAATATGTAAAAAAAAATTATACATTAAATTATCAAGAGAAATATGCTTTCTAAAATAATGTGAAATAATCTCTTTTAATAAGAATTTAATATTCAAGATTGAACACATTGAGAAAATGCGTGCAACACCTTTTTCATGTGATAATATTGTAATTTTTTCTAAAAATTATTTTAAAAACACTTAATGAATTTTTTTTTTTGAATGAACACTTAATGGAATTTGACAATAAGTATTTTAAGATGATGATTAAGAAAATAAAAGTAAAAATTAAATAAAAAGTGGAATATATTATATGGAAATTATATAAAATATTTAATAAGTATTTTTAGGTGTTAACAATAATTTATCTGTTAAAAAAGGTATTTACAAGAATTGAGTAATAGAATTTATTGCTTAATAAAACTCTTCTTCAATAAAAAAAAGGTAAATTCATTTAATATCTAAGTAAATGTAATTAAAATATTGGTAAATTAAAAAAATATTCAATACTTTCTTTATTTAGTATTGACAAAATTGGTTAAAGAATTTAAAAGATTCCTTTTGTAGTTATCCGAATATGCTGTCATTGCAAGATCTATTTTGTTGGTACAAGAGCTATTTTGAGAATAATTAAGTAAAAATTACCAGAAAAAAGACGAAAATTAAAATGAATTTGATTACACTTCAATAAAAAACCATATATAATCAGGAGGAAAAAGGTAAGTCTCATACGGTCACCCACGGCCTACCTTTTCTCGTTGCCGGAAAAATATGTAATTTTTTTCCTTTTAAAATTTTTGGTGTTGTTATCCTAAGCTCGTGCATTTTTATACTATATACTTAAACTATTCATTATTATATGTAAAACTTCATGAGTTTTTATATGAATTTTTTTAAAAATGAAAGAAGTCCCGACTAAAATTTGCTCTTCCAGTTCTGTTCATTTCAGCAGCTCCTTCAAATTATAACTGTTGAACACCGCATGTTAAAGCACCAGAGTCTGCCTTCTAGATAACCATGTACCAGTACAATTAACTTTAACAATTACGTAAGTTAATTGTATTGCTTCTATTTGTCATGTATTCTTCGTTTTTTCAAATTAAATAATAATATTCTTACGGTTGAATTCTTTTTCATAATTTTAAGTTATCATTTTCAACTTTTAATAAATTAAATACTTTTTAAATTCTTATAATTTTACAATTATTATAAACTTTTTGACTGAAACGTATTTTTAATTTGAAAAGCATTTTTAAAAAAATAAAAAATTAAATAGTCTTGGGGTTGGTTTATATGTAGAGAGGGTAGAAACTCTAGTTTGCAATTTTCTCATTGGTGGTCTAACCCGATGGGGTGTTTTCAATCCATTTAGATTAGAACTTGATGTAATGGGTTGGAGGGTATTCATTATACTCCGTTTTAATGCATGTTTTGATTATTAAAAAAAATAGTATTTCACACTTTTGGCTGGATCTTCATCGGTTAACAATGTGCCACAAGAAAGAGATGTTCAGAACATTCACGAATCTGTTGCTATCTATCTATCTATAACTAAACAAAATTATCCTGTCAAAAATCTATAATAACAATAAAGTAATCAGTAAAAGAATTCATTGTCTTACCGTCAAAAAAAAAGAAAAAGAATTCATTGTCTTTGGAAAGTAATACTCATGCAGAGTACGCGTAAAAAAAATAAATTTTTATTTACACCCATTAAAATCACGTTTAATTGAAACATTAAAAAAAGTTATCTGAATACTCAATTCAAGAAAGGTTAATTTGAACCTCAATTCAATGCTTGGACAATTGTCATAATAATAATATCATAATGGAAAGAAATCATTAGATTTGGATAAGTACAAGTGGAGAGAATGGTAAGAAACTAGTTTTATTTATTTAGAAAAAAAGGGAAAACGCTGAAACACGAAACACGAATTCAACCCAGCAAGGCATCCATGTACGTTAAGGCGAGTAGTGTCAATTTAAATAATGTGATTAACTACACACACAAGTCACAAGTTAATTACAAGAAAAGGAAATACAATAGTAGTAGTAGTAGTATTAAACTAATAAAAAAACAAAAGGAGTGGGGCCCACGGGGGAAAGGCAAAAAAACAAGGAGCTGGTTTTGTTCATAACAATGAGCCGACTTAAAGGGCAATAAGAGTCACGCAGGTTGGGACATGGCACAATTAAAACAAAGGGAGGGACCGCACTCAACGCCCTTGCGATGACGCCATCTGACAACACAAATCAATCACAAGTTTACTCACTACGTTTCTCATAATCAATCATCTCTCTCTCTCGATCCCTTTCCTGTTCCTGTTCTTGTTCTTTATAAATATAACCTCAAACCTTTACTGTTTCATTCCCCAAACCTTAAAACAAATTTAAAAACCTGCTTCTACTTGTTTTTCTCTTAACTTAAACCTAACCAAATGGCCGACGAGTTCTCAGAATCCGAGGTTGTCTTCTCCGACCAACATCGTCCTCCTCCTCCTCAAAGTGCTGGCTCCGATGACTGTCGTGAGTTGGTGGTCGAGCCGCCCCAGCGGCAGAATTCCCGGGAGGGGAGTGGTGAGGTTGAGAAGAAGAGGGTGGTGAGTTCGGTGCCGGTGAATATTCCGGAAATGATGCTCCGACGGTGGGGTTCCGCCGAGGAGGAGGCGGATGAAGAGGAGGACATGGTGCCACCGCACGTGATCGTGGCGAGGAGGATTGCCGGGAAAATGGCGTTCTCGGTGTGCACGGGGAACGGGAGGACGTTGAAGGGGAGGGATTTGAGCAGGGTTCGGAATTCTGTTCTTAGGTTGACTGGGTTTCTGGAGGTCTGACATTGATCGTGTTTGGATGATGGGAAAATGGAAGTGAAACGGAATGAAAATTGTTGATGGGAATTCCTTCGTTTCTGCCTGCTTTGTTTGTTGATGACCATCTTTTTTTATTTTTTTATTTCTCTGAGATCTTTTTTGGAGTCTCATCGATTGTAATAGGGTGAAAAAAAAAAAGACACAAAATTTGGAGATAAGAAATGAAAGTGAACTAGTTTATAAATTTTCATGTTCTTTTTTTAAATTTAATGTTGGGATATAATATTGTGTGTTATTATATAATTTCATTTTCTTGCGGGGATTGTGTTACATTAATTGTTCAAGGCTTTAAGCAGTTCTCAACTTGGGCGATTCCGATTGGTTTGATTGCTTGCTTCCGCAATGTGTGCGCAGTGCACCCACTCAAGTTTGCTCCTGCACATAAGCGACAAACAGTTGGTTTTTTTTTTTCTTCTTTAATTTTTTTCATAGATGGGGTACAAGGAAAGATAAAAGAGGAGGTTTTGAAGTTAAAACTTCAACAATGCTTAAGTTAAGGTATGTTTGTGCGAGGAAGATGTTATTTCTTTTAATTTCACAATATTTCTTATGCTTCATCCTTTTGTTTGTGTACATGTTTCATTTGTTAAAATAAAGAGTAATTGTCCTCTCACTTACACCATGGCCATGGATGAAAAAATGGGGCGACATCTAGAGTGAGATACTACGGTAGATACCTCAAATGGGCGATATCAAAATTATCCATTTAATTTCTATAGGTTATTCCATCGGTTTAAATTTGTTGACTCTGCAAAATAGTTCCTTCAACAATAATTGGCTGCCCCTAACTCTCCCGCATTATCCATGGGTCGCACTTTTTTAATGATAAGTATTTTCTTTTTTAATATTTTTATTTTATTTTTTTATTAAGTGATCTATGGTCTCTCGTGTAAAAATTACAAGAAGGTGATCTATTTTAGATAGGCTCTTGAATTGAAACTCGAAAGCGAACACAATATGGTAACATGGGTTTTAATTATGATTTGGCACGTAGGTAAAGGGGCAGAAAAAATAATTAGTTGTCGGATCCGAATCCTCTCCTGCTAATCGTTTTGTCGTGGCAATATTAGAGTATTACTAACAGATTAGAATAATGTTTTCCCTAAAAAAGAAAAAGAATAATAATAATGTTTAAGGACTCGACAAATTAATAAAGTTAAAAACTTGGCTATCCAAGAATCGGGTCAAAAATTTTGGGGCGTGTGTGTGTAAGCATCGTATTTTCAGGATCAAACTAGCCATATGTGGATGCAGATTACTTAAATTTTTAGTTTAAAATTTGTTTGCAAATTCACTGTGATATAGTATTGTTGTTTGATGGGAACAGCAAGTTAAAAAATACATATAAGGATCATGCTGCCGAAATTCACTATTCCAAGTTTTTGTCTCAATAATATGTCACGTGTTCAAGTTCAACTATGCAAATCGATTTAGAAAATAAGTACAACAAACTATATTTTTTGTCAGCACTAATTGATCAATTTATCTACAGGTATATACTTGAGAAAAATATCAACTCTTCCCTTTAGAAAAGTTTAAACTTTTGCACTAGTAACGAGTAATTAATGGAAATTGCTAATTGTCACAATAAGAGAAACCACCAAAACGCAATAACTGATTTGAGTGGTTGATTTCTAATTTCACCCCCACATGATTTCTGTCAAAGGTGGAAGTAATTGTATCCCATTTCCTTGAAACAAAGACATGTTAGCTTTCGTGAAATTCGTGAGTCAAATCTTTCACGACAATTAGCACTGTTCGTAATTAATTAACTTATCTGACATCCTATTTCAGGTAGCGCACACTTTCTACAGCAAACATTATCTGATAACACAGAAACATTCAGATAATGTTTTCTTATAAAAATGTTATCTGAAAGATACCTTCAGATAATGTTTGCTCACACAAACGTTTTCTGAATGTTACCCGAGTTTTCCATTTTTTTTCCACATGATTTTTATGTTGTGAAACGTCTTCTGAACGACGTTATCTGATTAAGTTTCATGGCGTAGTGGTAGCAAGGCCCACCAGGAGTCATCATGCCCTTGTCGTCGACCACGACACTAGGGGCCAATCGCGAGTTTGGACAGTGAGGCTCCTTTCATCTCCTTCGAGTTCCAGCCTCTTTCCCTCCTTGCTTGTTGTATTTTTGTTAGTGATTGAGGTTTTCATGGTTTGTTCCTGTATATTTCACAGCCGACGAGTAGTGTGGTCATATGAGAAGTACATTAACAAGAGAACATGAAGAAGTTCAAATTACCCATTCTTTAACTTACTTAACAGGTTAGCCTTTTTTTCACTTTTTTTTAGTTGTCAAATATTGATTGGGTGTTTGTAAATAGCAAATGTTGGGTTTGAGCTTATTCCAGAATTTCTCCATATCTGTTTTTCCAACACGTGCAATATTGCATATGTTAAGTCTTAATAGAAAATACAAATTTTATAATTTTACAATTAGATAAAGTTTTTTATTTTTTTAACTATACACTGCTAGAAAAATCAGTTTTAGAGAGGGAATGAATCCCTCACTAAATGATTAAAAATCCGCCACAAAACTATTAGCGACAAAATTTTGTGACGAATACGAATTCGTAACTGAATTTGGCGTCGCAAAAATTTTAGTGAAGGAAACTAGGATCCGTCGTAATTTGTGACGGAAAATATCTCTCAGAATTCCATAAAATCCGTCACTAAATAATAAACACAAAAAAATAGCATTTTCCGTCGCTAATAGTGAGGGATTGAATCCCTTTATATTAGTGACGGATTTTTTCCTCGCTAATTTGCACTTTATTATAAAAAATAATAATTGAATAATACAACCGCCTCCTCCTTCCACCACCGCCTTCTCCTTCGTCTCTCAGCGTCCTTGTCCAACACCCAACAACCACCTGGTCCTCCATCTCAAATCCACCATCACAGAACCACCTATCAACTCCCACCGTCGCCCAGAAGAAGAGAAGAACAAATCTGGCTTACAAATCTACAGATCCAGCTTACAAAACTAAACACCACGAAATAGATCCACCATGATCTCACTGGTGGCGCGGCCAGATAGAAGATGGGAGAAAAGATCTCACTAAGATCTCAGTGTTAATTTCAGATCTGAGTACATAACCATGCAAAAAAAAACACGAAAATAGAAGATGGTAGAAAAGAACCTGGGTGTTTCAACTTCTCACCCAAAAATTACACAGAAGCCAGAAAACCAAAAATTGAAAAAGGGACCTAAAACCAAAGTGTGCGTTTTTTTTCCCGTATTTATTGGTGATCTCACTATCCTTTGCGATGATCTTTGCCTCTTCTGCTTCTGCTCATTCGTCCTTTCTTTTCCTCCAGATCCATAATCACTCCTTTGCTCTTTTTTAGATTCAAGACGCTCTCCCTTTTTCTATGCAGTCATGTGGGTGGCTTTATAGACCCATACTTGCGGGAAAAAAAAACAAATTCAAATCAGTACTGTTCCAACCTCAAGTCCGCATCATCGTTTTCCGAGGTATTGTCCACTTTGGGCCACATGTAATGTGGGCCCTCATGGTTTTGTCCTTAAAAGGCGCCTCGGTGGGTTAAGGCATGTGGGTGTTTATAAACTCCCGTTGGCCTTGATTCCCAAGCAATGTGGGACTTTGGTGTATCCAAAGCAGTAGCCCCCGTCAGGCCAAGGGGCTAAAGGCGTCGACCCTGTGTGTGGCTTAGGCCCTCCTTCTAGCGCCAATGTTCCAACCTCAAGTCCGCATCATCGTTTTCCGAGGTATTGTCCACTTTGGGCCACATGTAATGTGGGCCCTCATGGTTTTGTCCTTAAAAGGCGCCTCGGTGGGTTAAGGCATGTGGGTGTTTATAAACTCCCGTTGGCCTTGATTCCCAAGCAATGTGGGACTTTTTGGTGTATCCGAAACAAGTACTAAAATCAAATCAAATAAGAAGATAAGAGAAAAGGAACGAAAACCCCCTTTTTCCGCACCCAGATCAATGGTTTTGAGCGAACATCTTGGTTTATCTGTTGATCTTGTCCGGATTTGGTGAAGAGAAAGGAAGGGAAGGGAAAGATTGAGATGTGGATGAAGGAGTGGCGGCCGAGAGAGTGGTAACCGAGAGATGGGGAGAAGAATCAAAGATGAGGGAGCCATTTTCGGTGCTTTGAGAGCTTCAAAGATACCAGAAAAACGTGGTAGAAGAGAAAAGCTGAGAGAGAGGGAGAAAAGCACATAGAGTGAGAAAGAGAAACGTGTTGTCTTCCTCACGCACGCAGGCTAATGGCAATTTGTTCAAAGTGCAAAAAACAAATTGTATTCTAGAACTTCAATGAAACGGATCCCCGTGACATCTAATGAGCCAATGAATAAGCGACACATCATCAAGAGAGGTGCTTAAAAATCACGCACGCAGGCACAACGCTTATCTCCTCTTTGTTTTATTATTATTATTATTTTTCTTTTGGTACAATCTTCTCTTTGTTGTTTTTACTATCTTCTTTTTTTTTTACTAGAAGTGCTGCACTTTTTTTTTGTAAAACCGCACCTTCTTTTATTTAAAAAGAAAAAAGAAAAATTGTAGCATCAAGGACTGCACCTTCTTTTATTTAATTCATGGAATCCTTGAATACTTGGGAGGTTATAGTGACCGATTTAGCGACCGATATTTCAGTCGCTAATTATCGGTCTCTAAATTGGTCGCTAAAATTGGTAAATATTATTTTAATTTTTTTATAGCGAATAAAAATATGGTTTAGAGGCCGTTATTTCGGCCGCTAATTATCGGTCTCTAAATCGGTCGCTAAAATATTTTTTGTGACCGATTTAGCGATGTTGTGATGTTTTCTGCCTCTCTTTTGGAGGGATGCGCCGCGCCTCAATACCTAGCCCCAATTCACTGCAGATTGGTAAATGAACCCAAGGTTATTGGGTAATGGGTAATATTGACACTTTGACATTATATTATTAATTTATTCTTTATTGTTTATTTTAGTATTTCTCTTTTTTTTTAATTTAGGTTTTGTTTTTCTAATTTTATTTATTTCTTTAGTTTTTAGTTTTTAGTATAAAATATTAATCTTTATTATCTTTACTTATTTGAATTTTTCTCTTTATAGTATAAACATAAACATAAATAAATTTTTGCCTTTACTTATTTGAATTTTTTGATTTAGTTATTATTTACTTAAATTCAAAATGAATATCTATATTTTCAAAATTGCTTAGTCATTTATACTTGGAGAAAACCCAGTTGTAAAAATCAGAATGAAAGTAGATATGGGTACCTCACATGTATGAAATTGTTTGCCACCTCTATTTCCTCGTAAGTACATTATTATTATTAATGTTTATTAGATTTTAATTTAAATACCTCTATTAATTTTTACTATTTTTAGTTTAGAATATTTTTATTTTCAATTTTAATATTTTTAAATTAATTCCAATGTTTAATACATAAATTCTTTTTCAAATTTTTTTATTTTAATTTGTTAATCAATGTCATTTTTGTTTTAGAAATATTTAATTAAAAAAATTAGATTTATGTATTATTATTAGTATTTAACCAAAATACACACAAACATATCTCAAATAGATAAGAAATAATCAATTGACATAATATATAATTCTATATAATTTTAAAATGTAGAGTTTTTTTTTAAATAACTAGATATAAGATATTGAAAAAAAAATAATTGTTTAAAAAAAAACATTAGTGACGGAGAATATCCATTGCTAATCATTGAGTTTAAAATCCCTCACAAAATCTGGAGCCATTAGTGAGGGAAAATATTCTTCGCTATTAGTGAGGGAAAATGTCCCTCGCTAATCATTGAGTTTAAAACCCCTCACAAAATCCGTCGCTGTTAGTGAGGGAACATATCACTCGCTATTAGTGAGGGAAAATATCCCTCGCTAAACATTAAGTTTTAAAATCTCTCACAAAATCTGTCGCTATTAGTGAGGTAAAATATCCTTTGCTATTTGTGACGGATTCCCTCACTAAACTACATCTTACAAATTTTGTGACGAATTTAGTGACGGAAGAGTTAGAGAGGGTATCATTCCGTCTCAAAAATCCCTCACTAAATGTATTTTAGTCAATTTGTGACGGATGAATTAGTGACGGATTTTTTCCGTCACTAACTCCGTCACAAACTAGATACAACTTAAGTCCACCTGATTTCTTGTTTTCCGTCATTAAATCCGTCACTATTAGTGAGGGATATGTCATATGTGTCCTTCTCAAATTTCTATCTCTAAAATCAATTTTTCTAGTAGTGATATATCATGAGGAGCACAAGCCAGCACATTATAAATAAAAATTTTGCTATTAGTGAATATTTCTATTGAGTACTATTTATATTTAAAAGAGAATGATGAATATTTTACATTACAAAACATTAATATTTACATGAAAAACTTATTAATATTTAAATTATATGATAAAAGTATATTATAAGAAGCTAGACTGAACATTTCACATGGAAAAAAATTCAATATTCAAATTACAATAGATGAATATTTTAATAGAAATCACATATCAATATAATTTTTAATGTTCATTTCATTTTTACTGTTTTTAATATACATCATGCGTAGCGCAAGCCATTGTCGTGTCATACTAATTACACTTTTACATAAATTATATTTTAACTTTATTTCTTATTTTAAATTCCTTCAAAAGTATGATATTTCCAATTAATGAGGTAAATTTCAACTATTAGTTAATAGTTATATTGGTAAATGTTTATATCTCATGATGATAGATGTTATATAAAAAAAATTATTATTCAACTTCATTTGTTATAATAAAGTAATTTTCTGTCGGCTTATTTTCAGTTCATTCTATATTATTTAGAATATCATTCTATCAAAATTTTGTCTTATTACATTGTTTGAATATTTTCCTAGAAATTTAATGAATTCCTATTTAAATTCATTAATTTATCTTCACAAAATTAAAATATTTTTAATAACTTTTAGAAACAAATTCCTTTTGAACATTTTATATGCATTTTAGACATATTTTTTATGAAATTTCCCATAGTCTTTCTTTAAATGTGCATGTTTTAATTTTTATTTTTATTTCCTAATTGTTACAAACACATTCATGACCCTAATACAAGTAAAAACACACCATACATAAATGAATATTTTGGATGTGAACATATTAATATCTAAGTTAAAATTTATTAATTAGTATTTAAATTCCAAAGTAAAATTATATTACAAGCAGATTAAATATTACAAAAAAATAACACTAATTCATAAGTTACTGTAAATAAATATTTTAATAAAAAATATATTATTATAGTCTTTTAGCATAAAATATATATTTTTAAACACACATTGTGCGTTGAGTGGGCTAAATATTTAACTTGTGTAAGGGATGAATTGATCTGTTGCGGTATGCTCATTAGTGTCGTCGTTGTTCAGCGGCGGAGTATGCGATGGAGAACCCTAACCACAAAAAAAAATATGTGATTTATGCAGAAAGATAACAAATTAGTTTAAAGTTTAAATTTTATTATTCAAATTATACAATATACTGCCAATTATTTACTATTTATTGAATTTAATATAAAAATACATAACATTATTCTATAATCATTTTCAATAGTATACATATACCCGTGCATAGCACGGGTCAAATATACTTGTTATATATTATTCAATAATATCATTCATAAAATACCATTCAATTAATTTAAATTTTATTTTCTAATAACCTCTTGTATTCTTATGAAACAAATTTTCATGAAGTACATTTTGAAGAATGCAATTATTTTTTTAATTACATCAAGAAAATTAAATGAGATCAACTACTATTCGTAATTACCGTGAATTTTTGTTGTTGGTTTTTTTTTGGCAAGCAAAGAAGATTTTTATTATGGGAGTACAAGGGGTACTCCAACCCGAAACAATAAGAGAATGCCTCATTAAAACCTCCCAAGGCCAAAACCCAATGGAAAAAAGACCAGGGAAGGAAAAAGAGTACAAAACACTATGGATGCATATATACAAGAGAGCACCCTGCAGTACAGGATCAAGTTTCAACAGCAAAACCAGCCAAAACAGTTATGAATTACCACAATTTAATTGCAGCCACGCCAACAAAGGGAAATTCAACTTAGGTTCCATCATACCATGTCCTCTACCAACCCACCATAACAAAGCCACCTTCTCACTTTTGTTCCTGTCATCCACGAAATTTGCCTAGTACACACATATCCACATGACAGCAAACTAAAAAACAGACGACTTTGAGCATGTAAATGGCGTTTTTAACAACTCTTTCGCAACCTGTGCAGCGCTTCCATAATTTCAGCTTAACAGTCATGGAATACAGAAGTGAAAGGTGCACCAACAGAAAGAAAAACAGCCCAACAATCAGAAAAACAGCAACCAAAGATGAAAAGGTATCACTTGACTGAAATGTAAGCAGCAGATAGGATTCAAGCACCAATCAGAAAATTGCCAACTCAAATTTCTCCCAACTCTAGCGATGAACCACCACCAAGATATTACCTTAATCTTAGCTACAATTTCGGTATGTGCAGCGACATCACCCCTGAATAGTATATTGTTCCTTAAGGACCACAATGTCCACACCACCGTGCTCCAAATTAAATGTCTGACAGTTTTCTTCAACTTACCCATGCGCAACAGCCCAAATTGAAGGAAATTCTCAACACCATCACAATGCCAAACCCCAAAACGACCAATCCAACGGTAAATAGAACTCCAAACCGCGTAGGAAAAATTGCAAAAAAAAAAAATAGATGACTTACAATTTCCTCCTGATGGAAGCAAAAAAACACAACAAGCATTATGATAAGGCATGATATTTGAAACCAGAGGGAGTATTAAATACCTATTTTTTCCTTATTAATTACCAATTTTTCTATTTGGTGTGAAGAGAGAGATTACATAGAGAAAATAAATAGAAAAATTGATAATTAATAAATGAAAAAAATACATATTTAATGAGCCGGCAAAGTGGCACAGTTAGAAAACGAAAAAGTAGTAATATCTTGTTCTAGAATTCAATGATTTTTAATTTACGCTTTCTTAACTCTTAAAATATCCAGTTAGGTTGATTGCACCAAACAATTGATCTTGAGTCAAATTTAAAGTACTATTAAAAAATAGTTAAGGTGTATAATTAATTACGAGTACTCAACTATAGTTCATGTACCATAGCAAAGTACATGTTTATTGTAGATTCGTGCCTCATTATGCTGGACTTTATTAGTACTTCATCATTGACTGTATCATAATGTCTGAACAAAATTGATGGACCCATTTGCCATATTCGTTTGGTTGTTTAGGGTTTAAAAAAAGTGTATTTCTGCATCCATAAAAGGTCTGCTAAATTCTTCTCACTGTTTTAGCTTTATATTTTTCCAGAGAATATTGCTTCGTTCTACGTACTATTTGGTTTGCAAGTGGGGAAGAGGAGATCACAGAACAGCTAGCAACCAAATAAAGGCAACAGATAAAAGAGGTAATAGCAAAACTGAAGAATCACATATATATTACATCCTTATTGTAATATACTAATATACTTTAAGCAAATTAATGACGAAGGGAACATTATAGAACGGAATGTATTTAATCCTTTGAAGAGATGCATGGATCCTTCAAAGTTAATCAACCGTTATTTTGTCTAATATTCAATTAGGCTTCTATACATGAGAAATGGATTTTTCCCTTGACAAATTATTTTTGCAATTTGATCGCTCCCACAAAATGTTGTTTTATTCCCTTCAAAAATTAACAAAATATTGTTTTATCAATAAAGAGGTCAAATCTAACAGGAAATTAAAAGATAGATCGATATCTAGGATTTGATATGAGAAATTAATAGGATCTAGCTAGGCAATCAAATAATAACAAAAATAATCTTCGACACGTTAAGAGAAAAATAGGAATTATTCCATAAAGAGTACACCCTTTAGGATGAACTCCATCCACTCATATCGTCACGAGGCGTATATAATTTGCACTGATAATATTAAACACTAAATTAAGTAAATTAATCTCAATAGTGCACATTTATATAATTTTTATTTAGGGTGCATGCTTAAACCAACGGATAGTCTTTTTTTTTTTTAAATTATACGTGGGTATCACACACACTTTTACATTTGTTTTCCATTTAATTACCATCAATAGAAATTTTCACTTAATTTTCTTTGCCACAAAATGATAGAATTTGAAATGAAGATAATATGGAAAGAAAATTAGGACCTCACATGTATGTCATGATTGAGTTTTTTTTTTTTTTTGCACAAGCGTATGTCATGATTGAGTGGGGCTTATTACCTCTCACAAACCATGTGATCACTTCAAATTTTAATATGGGAAACATATGCAAACAAATATATTTTGTGTGTGCTTTGTTGAACGAATTTTTTAGAATATAAGTATAAACTAGTCATACAATTATGCTGATATTGGCATAATTAACAAGCAACAAACTGGCAAACATGGAAGCTAAAGCATATTATTGACATTCTCTTTCCAAGCCTAGAAGAAACTTGTAAATGATAACCACACCATATGCCCTTTTATAAGAAACCCAAGACCAAACAATCCATATGATCTATCTCTGAAGTAACCCACAACTTGTTAAATAGAAGCATTACGTTATCATTTTTAAATATTTATTATTTAAGCATAAAAAAAATGTAAACTTATAAAATGTGTGGCGGTAATCCATCCATTTTAGTAAGGAGAAAAAAAGAACAGGAGGAATTCGGAGAAGGGAAAGCATGGTGGGATCCCCAAATCCAAGCTAGTTCGATGACAACGAGGCCACGTGTAGTGAACAAGAAACCACCATGATTCAGTGACACGTGTATTGCATGATTAACCTGTAGCCAAGGACCAGATCAACCAATATGACGCGGAGAACTTCACAGCCTGGTGAAAAGCGACTATGCAGTTGAGTACTTGCATAAAATGCGCTCGGTTAGTTTGGAGGTTTCAGACTTATGATTTGTAAGCAAGGACTTTCAATGGCTTGATCTATACAACAATTTAAGTATCTTAACAATAGAAAATTAATTAGATTGAAAGTAAATATTAAAATGATTAATCAACTAACTTGTCGTTTAAGTATTTATTTATTAGTCTCGTGGCGGTGTGTTTGGTTGTTAGGCATCAATTGTGCTTTTAACATCAAGTTTGATGGTTTCCAATGGAGATATGTGTCAAATGATTTATGGGTGAACACGATCGTTAAAAGTTATTGGAGGTTGTTAGTTGACATGGCATATAAGTTAGTTATTAATCAGTGACTTGGATTGCAAGCTCGAGTTAGTTACTGCCAGTTAACACTATAAGAATACTTGTCATTTCCTAGGGCCAAAAACTTAGGAAATGGCCAAAAGTCATGGGAAATGGTCAGATTTCTGAGGGCCCACCGAGGGCCACGAGGAGATAGAAATTCGTTGATAGGAAACGGTTTTTAAGGGCTAAATTTGAAAAGCCCTAGGAAATTGCAACTAGTTAATAAAAAAAAATTGAATCGGCCAAACGCCCGGAACGGATTTGTTTTGTTGTTCTTCTGATTAGTGGTTTTTTTTTTGTATTTATGCATTTCACATGGTTTTGTTTTTTGTATTTTTGCCATTAAAAATTAATGTTAATTATTATTTTACTAAGTTACAATATTTTATAACAGAATAAAATTATATAATTGAAATTTCAAATAAAATTGTATAATTGAAATTTTACAATTGAATAAAATAGTAAAAATTTACAGACAGAAATGAATTGTAAAGAATTACAAAGAAAATTACAACGAAATTACAAACATTTTGTTCTTCATACAAAATAACATATTACAGAATACATACAGAGTAACATTTTACATACAGAATACAAAAAAGGAAAATTACAAACAGAAATTACAACACAAAGTACAAAAATTTTGTTCTTCATATCTCCATGCCGGCAAAAAAAAAATATTCAGGAAAAAAAAATTAAAAACGAAATTCCAGAAGAATGGGAGATGAAGACAGAGACGGAAAGATTAATGAAGGAGGAAGAAGAACCCTCTTGAACACAACAAATTCACGAAATTACAGGAGGAAGAAGAAAAAACATTAAACGAAATTACAGGAGGAAGAAGAGTCAGTTAAAGGACCGAAAGCCAGAGAAGCCAATGGAGACAGAAATCCACCACTAGAAGCTAAAGCTCAATATATCTGCAAGAAAAAAAATAGAGCAGCAATGAGAAATTGAAAAAATGAGAAAAAGGGAGAAGAAATTATTCTTGCTCAGATTTCCCAAGACTCGTCTGCGCAATGAACTCCTTCTCCTCACACCCGAATCTTCTTTTCGAGCTGGACTCGGATCCAGTTGTCCTTCCAGATCACCATGTGTGCGAGACCACCAGAGGGAATCTTCCGTTCCCATGAAACGCTGCTTGAGGTGGAGCAGAAAAGTCATGGCCTCATCGTCAACAGCTTCTGTTTCCACTCTTTCCACCATACTCACTAAGCTCTATGCTTGAGGTGAACAGAGAGCTTCGTCCTTCACATCGCGTTAACAACAGAGAGGAGGAAGACGGGATCAGGGAGGGTTTGTGAAGGAGGCATTTGAACGAGATGAAGGAGGAAGATGAGCTCGGGAGAGAAAGTGAGGGTTTGTGCGGCGTGGTTGAGGGAGTGAAAGCTGAGAGTGAGGGAGTGGGGCTCTTTTAAAATTAGGGTTAGATCAGCGTTTAGGCTTGGGCCGGAACCAGCTTTAAAAAAATTAAATTCAAAACCGAGGGGAACACCCCTAGGAAACGCCACCCGGTCAAAGGCAACCCCACCCCCAATGTCTGATCAGGTCAGCTTTGAAAAAAAATTAAAATCGAAACCGAGGGGAACACCCCTAGGAAATGCCATTCTATCAGATTTTGCCCATTCCCGAGGGTTATGTCCCTCGGTTTGAGCCAATTTTAATATATATATATATATTTAACATATCCGACAGGGTTTTAGTGGGAGGCCGTAGGTAAATTCCTAGGGCCAGTGGTCCTAGGAAAAATTTATTGGAAATACACTAAATTCTTGTAGTGTAAGTCAGTTATATGGTACTGTTTTATTGACTCATCTTTCATCTATTACTTTACTCTGTTGGTTATATATAGCTGAGGAAAGGGTGAGATCGAGAGAGAATGTGGTATGTGTGATTCATTCCTGTAATTTGTGAGACTGAGAGGAAATACAAGAATCTTATTCTTGGATTAGGCTTTCGGGTGTGTACAAGGAATACAGGGTAGTGAAACACTGAGTGAGAAACAAGGGGAGGTTCAATTCTCATTGTAAAACTCCATAAACTTGATTCTTGAATAATTTGGACGAAGCACTTGTGGAGTCCCGAAGATGTAGGCATGATTGGTGGCCGAACTCCGTCATCAAACTTTGGTGTGTTTGTTTCATTTGTATTTTTCTGTTTTGGTTTTGCTTGCATTGTTAATCTCCAATTTATTCAATGATCGGTTTTCTAGTGCTTAGGTTATGGGCTAGATTCTGTTTTCTGTGAATCTTGCTTTAACAACTGGTATTAGTAGCTATCGGGCAATAAGGCAGATCGATGGCTATGGCAAAGTTTGACATTGAGAAGTTCAATGGGAAGAATGACTTTGCTCTTTGGAGGATGAAAATGCGGGCACTTCTAGTTCAACAAGGTCTGGAAGAAGCTTTGGAAGGGGAAAAGAAACTTCCTAGCACACTTTCAGATAAAGAGAAGAAAGATCTCATGAACAAGGCGCATAGTGCTATAGTCTTGTGTTTGGGAGATAAGGTTCTCAGGGAAGTATCTAAAGAAAGAACCACTACTGCTATATGGCTCAAACTCGAGAATCTCTATATGACCAAGACTCTTGCAAATCGCCTCTACCTCAAGCAAAGATTATATACTCTGAAGATGCAATCGGGAACATCAATTGAAGATCACATTGATGAGTTCAATAGGTTGATTCTTGACCTAGAGAACATTGATGTGAAATTGGAAAATGAGGATCAGGCATTTCTCTTAATCCGGTCTTTGACAAGTTCTTATGATGTGCTAGCTGACACTCTCATCTATGGGAGGGAAGCCATATCTCTGGAAGAAGTTCAGGCTACTTTGATGGCCAAAGAATTGTCCAAGAGGTCAGATGGTAAGGAATCCGATGCAGGTGGAGAAAATCTCATGATCAGAGGCAGGGGTGAAAAGAGAGATGGCAAGGGAAAGAATAGATCAAGATCAAAATCAAAAACCAAATTCAAGTGTTTCATTTGTCATAAGGAGGGACACTTCAAGAAGAATTGCCCTGAAAGAAAATCCAAGAAGAAGATCAATGGTGAAGAAAGTGGTGATGCATCTGTTGAATCGGATGGCTATGATAGTTCTGAGTTACTAGTTGTTGTAAACAGTCAAGGAGAAGCAGAATGGATCATGGACTCGGGTTGCTCCTACCATATGTGTCGAAAGAGGGAATGGTTTTACAAATACAAAGTAATTGAAGGAGGCCAAGTTCTAATGGGAAACAATGCCACTTGCAAGGTTGTTGGCATTGGATCCATTAAACTTAGGCTAACTAATGACACAGAGAAAATCATGACAAAATTTAAACATGTACCTGACCTTAAAAGAAGTCTCATTTCCTTGGGGACCCTTGAAGATGCAGGATTCGGTTTCAAAGCTGAAAAATCTGTGTTAAAGGTTCTTAAAGGATCCAGGGTTGTCATGAAGGGAGAAAGGACTAAGAATTGCTTATATGTACTAAAGGGTAACAATGTCACTGGAGAATCTAATGCTGCTATTGCTCACAGTCAGATTAGTAATGGTAGTCTTTGGCATCAAAGGCTGGGCCACATTAGTGAATAAGGCTCAAAGAATTAGAGAAACAAGGACTGCTTGGTGGGGACAGATTGGAGAACCTTGAATTCTACAAACACTGTGTTTATGGGAAGCAAACAAGGGTTAAATTATCAACTGGAATTCACAAGACAAAAGACAAGCTTAGTTACATTCATTCAGACTAATGGGGACCATCAAGGACACCCACTCATGGAGGTAATAGGTATTTTATAACTTTTATTGATGATTTCAGTAGAAAGGTTTGGATATACCTATTAAAAACCAAAGATGAAGCATTCAAAACATTTGTGGAATGGAAAACTAAAGTGGAAAATCAAAGTGACATGAAAATAAAGGCTCTTAGAACTGACAATGGATTGTAATATTGTAATGATGTGTTCAATAATTTTTGTAAAGAGCATGGTATTTACAGGATTCACATTGTCAGCAAAACCCCTCAGCAAAATGGACTTGCTGAGAGGATGAATCGAACCTTGCTAGAAAGAGTTAGATGCTTGCTGTCCAATGCCAATCTTTCTAAGCAATTTTGGGGAGAGGCAGTCCATACAACATGCTATTTAATTAATAGAAGTCCTTCCGTGGAACTTGATAATAAAACTCAGAGAGATATGGAATGGCAAACCTGCAGATTATGGAAACCTTAGGATATTTGGGTGCACTCTGTATTATCATGTAAATGAAGGAAAATTGGAACCAAGGGCCAAGAAGGGTCTGTTTGTTGGATATCCAGAAGGTGTTAAGGGCTATAGAGTGTGGTCTACAGAGAAGAAAAAATGCATAATCAACAGGGATGTTAAGTTTCATGAATCTGAATTACTTATGAATCAATCAACCAGTGAGGTCATTGGGAACTCTCCAAGTAATGAGGAACATTAGCTTGAGGTGGAGCTTGAGGGTAACAAGATCAGTGAGCAAGTCACAGAAAACTAAACTCAGCAGGATCAAGTGAAAGAGGGGTCAGAAGAGAGATCGGATCAGGAGTACCTTCTCTACAGGGACAGGGCAAGAAGAGTGATCAAGCCTCCTAACAGATATGGACATTATGACAACATATGCATTGAATGCTGCAGTGACATTTACCAATGAAGAACCAAGGAATTATAGGGAATCTGTCAATTGCAAAGAGTACAAGGAATGGCAACTTGCTATGGAAGAGGAAATAGAATCTCTACATAAGAATCATACCTGGAAACTGGTGGAGAAGCCTCCTAAAGTCAAGCTAGTAGGGTGCAAATGGGTTTACAAAAGGAAAGATGGAAATTCTAAGAGTGATCCCCCTAGGTACAAGGCCAAATTGGTTGTTAAGGGGTTTACTCAAAGGGAATGAGTGGATTTCAATGAAATCTTTTCTCCAGTGGTTAAACATTGCTCAATAAGAATTTTGTTAGCAATGGTTGTTCAATTTGATCTATGTTTGGAGCAGTTAGATGTAAAAACTGCATTCCTACATGGTGAACTTGAAGAACAAATCTACATGAGGAAACCTGAGGGCTTTGAGGTCAAAGGGAAAGAAGATCATGTATGCTTACTCCAAAGATCTTTGTATGGTTTGAAGCAATCCCCATGATAATGGTATAAAAGGTTTGATAGTTTCATTTTGAGTATTGAGTATAGAAGAAGCAACCATGACAGTTGTGTGTATTATAAGAAGCTGGACAGTAGTGATTATATATACTTACTTCTATATGTTGATGACATGCTCATTGCTAGCAAGAGCAAGAGGGAAATTGAGAGACTCAAAAGGCTGCTGAAATCTGAATTTGATATGAAAGATTTGGGTGAAGCAAGGAAAATTCTGGGTATGGAAATTTCAAGACAGGTTACTATTGGTGTTATGATGGTAACTCAGCAAAATTACATCAAGAGGGTTTTGCACAAGTTTAACATGACAGAGGCCAAATCTGTGAATGTCCCGATTGCATCTCATTTCAAGCTATCTTCTGATGACAGTCCACAGTCAGAAAAGGAGCAGAAAGAAATGATGCAGGTACCCTATGCAAGTGTTGTTGGAAGCCTAATGCATGCAATGGTATATACTAGGCCTGATGTTGCTTATGCTGTAAGTCTTGTACGCAGGTTCATGGGTAACCCAGGCAACCAACACTGGTTAGCAGTCAAATATATCCTTAGATATTTGAAAGGTTCTGTTGCAGTTGAGCTGAAGTACAGCAAGGATAAAAACCAGCATTCAGGTGGAGCATTGGGTTATATTGACACTGATTTTGCAGGGGATCGTGATAAGAGAAGGTCCTTGACTGGTTATGTTTTTACCTTGTTTGGGAATGTTGTAAGTTGGAAAGCTTCATTGCAACATATAGTAGCCTTGGCAACTACTGAAGCTGAATATATAGGGTTGACAGATGCTATAAAAGAGGCAATTTGGTTGAGAGGGCTGATAAATGAGCTTGGGGTTACACATGCCAGTATTAGTGTGCCTTGTGACAATCAAAGTGCTATTCATCTATGCAAAAATCATGCATATCATGAAAGGACAAAGCATATTGATACTAGACTCTATTGGATTAGGGACATTGTAGCTGAAGGTAAGGTTCAAGTGCAGAAGGTTGGCAAGGCAAAGAATGTAGCTGATTTCATGACAGAGGTTGTTCCCTTGAGCAAGTTTAATCATTGCTTAAGCCTGCTGAAGATCGATATTGGTTAATCATTGATTGTGTGACAAGCTCTGGGTGTTCATGTACATCCAGAAGTTAAGTTATACTTATATGTCAAGGTGTAGATTGTTAGTTGACATGGCATATAAGTTAGTTATTGATCAGTGACTTGGATTGCCAGCTCGAGTTAGTTACTGGCAGCTAAATCAGTTAGTTGGTACTGTTTTATTGACTCATCTTTCATCTGTTACTTTACTCTGTTGGTTATATATAGCTGAGGAGAGGGTGAGATCGAGAGAGAGTGTGGTATGTGTGATTCATTCCTGTAATTTGTGAGACTGAGAGGAAATACAAGAATCTTATTCTTGGAATAGGCTTTCAGGTGTGTACAAGGGATACAGGGTAGTGAAACACTGAGTGAGAAACAAGGGGAGGTTCAATTCTCATTGTAAAACTCCATAAACTTGATTCTTGAATAATTTGGACGAAGCATTTGTGGAGTCCCGGAGATGTAGGCAGGATTGGTGGCCGAACTCTGTCATCAAACTTTGGTGTGTTTGTTTCATTTGTATTTGTCTTTTTTGGTTTTGCTTGAATTGTTAATCTCTAATTTATTCATTGATCGGTTTTCTTGTGCTTAGGTTCTGGGCTAGATTCTATTTTATGTGAATCTTGCTTTAACAGAGGTTTTACCGGATCTTATAGTACAGCTTTACACCAAATACTTTCTGAATTTTTTTTTTTTGGGAAAACCTTCTGCTGCATCTCTGCTGCCATACAACTCTATATCTTTTTCTGGTGACACAAAGATGAGAGAAAATGGAAACTCTGACGTGCATCTCCACCACCAGTTGTCAAAGCTTTGAATCTCCACCATCAAACTGGACGACATCCCCTCCTCCGACCAAACCAACGGCATTAACATGTCTTCTACGTAATTACACGACCCGAGAACGAGAACGAAAACTACAGGGCGCTGTTGTCGTCGGCAATGTAGACATTGAATCACTTTTCAGTTTTTTGTAAGAAATTTAAGTGTAAGAGGAGATGTCATTTTCCTAACTACACACTCTAAAACTCTCATTGATGTGCTTTATTCAAGATAACTAGATAATTATCAAGTGTAAGATGCATACATTAAATCTAGTCAACGTTAGTGATTCAAATCCATTTTCCATAAGAGGATTTGCCATTTTCTCCTCCAAACCATTGATTTTTCCCAATAGCCACACATTTTTGCTCTCACGGGTTTCCAATTTGATGATCGCCGCTTTGCACTTTTCCTTGGTTGTTTTAAGCAATGATTCTTTGGAACGGAAGAGGTCTACGAGGTTTTCTACAGTGCAATTAATGCCTTCGCCGACCTCGAAATCGACACGATGTTGTTCCGAATCAGAGAGTTTTGAAGAGGAATTGAAATGGGGATAAAGTTGGGTGCAAAAAAGGTACTGGATCTGGGAGATCCTGTCACTGGCTTCTTGGATTGAAGCGATGAGAATGGAGTTAAGCCAAAAACGAGTTTTTGGTTGTCGTTTACTGAGGATAGGGGTACCCCTGATTTTGGAGATTGTGTGTGGGTATTGGCCCTGCTACTACCAGATAAGCGGCAATTCCGATAGTGGTTTAATTGCAGTGGCAATGTATGTCAGGGAAAGGAGGAGGGAGAAGGGAAAGGAAAAAAGAGAAAGAAGAAGAAAATATTCAATGTACATAATGCATCGTAAGATCTTGTAAATCTGTATGATTTAACGACTCTTAATCATGGTTTACTTTGAACCACTTAACAACTAGTTCACCCTAGACGCCACCCCAGGGACAGAACTACGTAGTTCCTTCCAAGGGCCCTAGCCCCTGGTTTTCGCAAAAAAAAAATTACTACTAATATACTCTGCACTCTTACCTACGTTGTTGCCCCGGCCCCTGGTTTCCCTTTTTTTTTAAAAAAAAATTACTACTTGTAGTATTCTGCACTTCTACTACCATATTACCATGTGATGTACATATATCTTCTGCAAAGTTAAGCTACAAAAAGAAAAATTTCTAACTCAAGGCTTAGCAACAGCTCCAAGCAACACGCAAAGTAGATGATAACAAAGTCAAACAAGAAAAATCAATCCAAAAGTATGAATGAAACAAAACAAGTTATAGAATACACAGAGATAGTAATACAAAAAGATGAAACAAGTCACAAAATACACAAAACAACCAACAATACCTCAATCCTCAGACATTACAATTTGAAAAATTTCACAGAAAAAAGTCACATAACAGTAACACACAGCTACCCCCTTTTGCATTGCGCGCTTGATCCGTCACCAACACCACTGTGGGTGTCGTTCGTTCGGGAATCGCGCCGCTTCACCACTGCGCCAACGGCACCGCGCTTCACCACCACACTGCTCTTCACCACCGCATTGCCGTTCTGGATCTCGCCGAACTTGACCACGCCGTCAGGCATCACCACGCTGTCGTGCTTCCGTCATTAGCTTCAGCAAGGTGCGCTGCCCCAATCCCATCCCCATTTTTGCCTTCTGACCTGTATCTGCAGATTACAACTTTAGGGTGTTGGCGTGTTTGTGTTGCCTTGCTTGCGTTGTGTTATTTTTATGGGCCTTTTTTTGTTTTTATTTTTATGGGCCTTATTTTGTGGTGATGCGTTTTATTTTGCCGAGTGTTTTTATTTTTGTGGCCTTTTGTTGTTGTTTCGTTTTGAGTTGTACCCCATGCCATGATTCAATTTTATTTATTTCTTTTCTATGAGAATTTTATTTATTTCTTTTATTGTATTTGATTTCTTTATTAGTTAATAAAAAGTTAATAAATAAGCCATCTAAATATATTTATTATTTTTTTAGATGAAGAAGCCATCTACAATTGATGCATTCTTTAAAAGGAAGAATGTTGAGATTCAAACATCTAATGAGCCGTCAAATCCATGTGTGGGGAGTGATCAATTGAATTCTGAAGATCGTCCTGCAAAATCTTTAAGAATTGAAATCAAAGAAGGATTTGATTTCAACTCATTAGAGCGTGATCCGGCATTACGACCACAAATATGGGAATATCCAACTGAGAAGCATGATGAAGTTTGAAGGGCTTATCTTAAAGCTGGACCGTATCAATGTATGCTTTCTACGTATCTAAAATCTACAAAAAAACATTCTCGCAGTTTTTAGCCATCATGGTATAAGCTATTTCCTTCTTGGTTGGAATATTCTCTTAGGGTAGATGTTGTATTCTATCTACCATGTTTTTTGTTCCATAACAAGGATGCACGTCATGCATTACATGCATTTACTGTTGATGGATTTCGATCATGGAAAAAGGTCAGGGATGGGAAGAAGCGTGCATTCTTGGTGCATATTGGAGATCTTAATTCAACTCATAAAAATGCTGAGAAAGCATGTGTAGATCTTATGAACTAACCATCACACATTGCTAGAAGGTTTGAGAATTTCACTACACAAGAGATTACAGAAAATAGACTTCGTTTGAAAACTTCAATTGAGGCAATTAGGTGGCTTGCTTTTCAAGGATGTCCTTTCAGATGTCGTGATGAGTCCAAGACATCAGATAATCGTGGGAATTTTTTGGAACTATTGAATTACTCATCTTGTTTGAATGACAAAGTGGCTGAAGTTTTAGATAAAGCTCCACAAAATGCCTCATATACATCACCAAAAACACAAAAACAAATTCTACATATCTTGGCAAATAGAGTGAGAAATGTCACCCGTGAAGAAATTGGTGATGCAAAATATTGCATAATAGTTGATGAATCTCGAGACAAATCTAAAAGGGAGCAAATGTCTATTGTTTTGAGATTTTTTGACAAAGATGGTTATGTGCAGGAGCACTTTTTTGGGCTTGTTCAGTCGTAGACACTGCTGCTTTAACATTGAAAAAAGCTACTTGTACTATCCTTTCCAAGTATAATATTGATGTTCAATCTATCGGAGGACAAGGTTATGACGGTGCAAGTAACATGCATGAAGAATGGAATGGTTTGCAAGCTTTGATTTCAGGTGAGTGCCCTTATGCTTATTATGTTCATTGTTTTGCACATCGTTTGCAATTGGCATTAATTGTTGCATCTAAGGACGTTGAAGTCGTTTACAAGTTTTTTATCAAGTTGAACTCCATTGTCAATATTTTTGGTGCATCATGTAAACGTAATGACCAATTAAAAGCTGCTCATGCTGCAAATATTGATCATTTACTTCAGATTGGTGAGCTTGAAAGTGGGAAAGGGTGTAATCAGATTGGTTCTTTACAAAGAGCAGGTGATATTCGTTGGAGTTCTCACTTGAAATCTTTTTCTAGCTTGATGACAATGTTCAGTGCAACATGTGAGGTTTTGTTGAATATTATTGAGGATGGAACAACTGCTCAACGAATTGATGCAGATACAGCTTATGAGCTGTTAACTTCTTTTGAATTTGTTTTCATTCTACATCTCATGAGAAATATTTTGGAGATTTCTAGTGGTCTTTATCAAGCTTTGCAACTCAAATCTCAAGATATTTTAAATGCGATGCATTTGGCTTCTTCTACTAAGTCGCTCATTCAAAAGTTAAGGGATGATGGATGGGATAAAGTGCTTGTAAATGTCAAATCATTTTGTGAATCAGTCAACATATCCATACCAGATTTTAATGCTCGTTATATTGCAAGACGGGGAAGGGTCTGTCATCAACAAGATGACATTACAATAGAACATTATTACAAAGTTAATATTTTCAATGCTGTGATAGATTCTCAATGGCAGGAACTTAATGCCAGATTCAATGACAACACAGTGGAACTACTCATTCTTAGTTCAGCTTTAGATCCGAGGGAGATGCGGATATCATTCAGAATCGATGACATTTGTCAGTTGATAACAAAGTTTTACCCACAAGACTTTGTAGATTATGAGATGATACAATTGAGGATGCAATTTGAGCACTTTGATCATGTGAGACAACTTCCTGACTTTGAAGCATTGGAAACTATTTCTGATTTATGTCGATGGTTGGTACAAACTAGGAAAGCAAAAGTCTACCCTCTTGTGTATAGAGTTGTAACTCTCATTCTCACACTTCCTGTTTCTATTGCTACAACAGAGCGATCTTTTTTAGCCATGAATATAGTCAAGACTACACTTCGCAGCAAGATGGAAGATGAATTTTTAACTGATTGTCTGCTAGTATATATTGAAAAGAACATTGCTAAAAAGTTTAGTGTAGATTCAATTGTAGATGATTTCCGTGACATGCAAGAGAGACGCTCTGCATTTTGATATATTTCTAATATAATCAATGTTTTGGAACATATTATTAGAATTTGGGTTTGGGCCTAACTCAACCCCAAAAGCTAGCTCATAGGGTGAGGGTTGCCCCCACTTGTAACCACTATTCAGGTCATCTCATTCTTCCATGTGAGACTTCTAACACACCGTCCTCACACCCAGGCCTGGACATCTGGAGCGTGACCCGAGTGGCCCGATAACGGGTGGCCCAACAAATTGATCTATGATAGGCTCTGATACCATATTAGAATTTGGGTTTAGGCCTAACTCAACCCCAAAAGCTAACTCATAAGGTGAGAGTTGCCCCCCACTTATAACCACTAATCAGGCCATCTCATTTTTCCATGTGAGACTTCTAACACATCTTGTAACAAACTTCAATTGTGTGACCAATTTTGCCACAATAAGAACAGACTTTATTGCTACCTCGGCCACGGCCAAAAGGCTTTCTTCCATCAGCAGCATTAACAAAAACTGATTATGATTTCTAACACATATAATTATGAATATTTTTGTATTAAACTTAATACATACATATCTATTGGATGAACTATGATTTTTATAGTTGGCCCCTGATGTGATCTAAGTCTGGTTCCGTCACTACGCCACCCAACTTAACATAGGGAACTTATTTGATTCATGAAGGTTGATAACATTAGTGGAATCTACCTTTTTTTATCTTGCAAGAAACGTGATCCTTAGTACGAGTCATCCGCAAATCCTTGTTCGTTATCGCCATTCAAAGTGGCAGAATTAATGCTATCAAAGCAATATTGAAATTAGACTTAAACTCTGAAATATGTGAAAAATAGATATTTGCGCACATTCCTCTGGATTTCACTAAACGTGTATATACATGCTGTCATTATCCTTCCGGTGAAAGAGTACAATTAGTTCAACATTTTCTATCCATTCCATTCAATTCTTGAACCCCTGATAATGAAAGTGAAGAAAAGCATCGTCAATGAACGCCAAAATATCAAAAGGAACAATTCCCTGGCATTATCCAATATCCACCGCATCATTTCCTTCTTTCACAGCAAAAAATATAAACCGATGGTAGCAGTACACATGTATAGATAGAGAGGAAGTTTCGTGTGGGCAAAAGAGTACAAATGGCATGCGCTATCTGGCACCACTGTGGAGAATGGAGACCAGATTGGAAAGTAGTGTAAAAGTCATTCTAAAAAAGTTTGAGGAAGTGATTGTGACACACATATAAAATCATTAGACTACAAACAAAATTTCACTTTCAGTCTTTGACATTTTGGGATATGGCTTTTATAACCTTGTGACCCTTAAACTTTTTCTTCCGAACTATATAAAAATAAAATTATTGAGAATTCATAATTTTCACATGTAAGAATTGATAGAAATTAAATTTAATTACATTTTTGGTTCTCCAACATTCTCAATTTGATGATTTTAATCTTTCTATTTTATTTTTGGCGATTTTGGTCTCCCAACTTTCTTAATTTGGTGATTTTGGTCTCATACTTTTTAATTATACTTTTGATCCTCAAAATCAGTGTTTTGAAAGCCGGACCGATCACTGAACCGGTGAAGGTACTGGTTCACGGTTTAATGGTTTCACCGTAGTCAAACTGTGGTCAAACCGGAGATAAATAAATAAATGATTTTACAATTATTAAATTTATTAAGTAATATGTCAATATAAGTATTAAGAAAATATGATAAAACAAATTATAAATGAACATAAATTGATCATATTATATATTTTAACAGATAAAAAATTAATAATAAAATGCTAAATAATAAAAATTCATGAGTATGAATATTTATTACTTGTCATTGGACATTTATTTGGCTAAACAAAGCATATTTTTCACTTCAAACATACAAAAAATAAAAAAAATAGGAAAAATAGGAAACAACCGGTTCAAACCAGTTTTCATCACCGGTTTTTGGGCTGTTTTGCACCCGTTTGACTGGTTCCTCGCCGGTTCTCACCGATTCTTTGCTCTACCGGTTTCGTGGTTTGTATGGACCGGCCACATGACTGGTTCTCAGTTCAATTGGTCGGTCTAGTCCGATTTTCAAAACAGTGCTCAAAATCAAGGATTTTTTGCACTTTTGGTCCCAAAAATCTTGGATTTTGGGAAAGTGAAAGACCAAAAGTGCAAAATCCACAATTTTTTGGACCAAAAGTGTAAAAAATAAAATAAAGGGATCAAAATTGCCAAATTAAAAAAGCTGAGAGACCAAAAGTACAATTAAACCTAGAAATTAATACCAACATTTTTTTAATGATAAAAGGTGATATCTGAAATTTTGTAAATCAATTTGCAAAGATAAATAGAAACTTTTTTTTATCTCTCTTTTTTCTTTATTGTATTCTCTTAATGATGTCAACTCAGAATCATACGTAATAAAGGGAGATAGAAAAATGTTTCAATATATATAATGCTTCCATCAAGTAATTTGAAGAGATACTATAAAAAAAGTAATTTGAAGAGATTTTTTTTTAAGAATCGTGTTCTTTTATTCAAACATCAAGTAATATATTTTTTTTTTCAATTATTAAACCATCACTTATTAGTTATCTCATACATAACACATTTCTTGCATGATAGTCCACTAAATTCTTTCATTTTGTCATACGTGCAGGCTTGCAGAATTGTCGGGCGGGGAGAGGGAGAGGGAGGGAGGGAGAGAGGGGGGGGGGGTTTGAGGGGCTCTTTCTGGCTAGTGTTGCATTGCATATTTGACTCGGACTCTTATCCTTTATAAATGGAGCCATCCTTCGTTGATTTTGTGTTCAGGTTTGGATAAAGTTTCTCCCAAAAAGGGTACAGGAAAGAAAGAGGAAAAAAAAAAGAGAAAAATATAAAAAAATAAAAAAATGTGACATGATGAGAAAATAAGAGAGATAATAAAATAATGGAGGAAATATAAAAGTTATAAGAAAAAAAGTAGACATAAGAAAAGCAGTACTCTTTTAAGTTTTTTTTTATTAGAAGTACTCTTTATGTTTTTGACTATATGAACGTAAATTTTAAAAAATATTTATTAGATTTATAATATGACTTTAACAAAGCTTATCAAAAAAAAAATATGACTTTAACAAAATTTATTAATTTGCAGTGATTTTTATCACGTAATAGTTATTCGGGGGAGGGATTCTTTAACTCTAGGTGTCTATTGTTCTCTATTTTTTTCTCTATCTCTCATCGTTCTCTCTCCATTCTAAACCATCATTTTCTCTCCCAATTTGCTTAAAGTTACCATACTTTTCACACCCCAAAGGTAGACAATTTATTTCCCAATTATTCTACTTTGAGTTAAATATTTTTTTTTTGGGTACAAAGTTAAATATATTTAATATCCCTTATAATTGTCAAATTCATTTTTTGGTTTCAATGTAAATTTTATTCTTTTTAATACTTTAAAAATATAAAAAAATAGGAAACACCGATTTTATTCTTTTTAATACTTGCATTAGAATGAAATTCTTGTGCATATGCTAGTAGCTCACCTTCCAAATCCCAGCAAGACTTGTAAAAGTTGAAATTGAAATCGTCTGAAACTCAAATCGCCTCTTTGATCTCTTCCAAAGTAAGAGGTGTTGTTAAGTTTCGGTTATCCTCCTCTGAAATTTTCTGAAACTCAACACCATCTAACACATCCTTTTGTTGTCCACATCCATTTTTTTAATGGTGTGTTTCCTGATTTTTTATACTTTTCGAATGTTAATTTCAGACAATTTGTTTCAGATAGTCCAGATGGTAACTTCTAGAGGTGTTAAAGTATCCGTAAATTAACTTCAAGAAGGCCATTTACCAATGAAATAGACGCTTAGCTTCCAGAATTACCTTATAGACAGAGACATTTTGAGAAAAAAGATATAAAAAGACTCTACAAGGGGTGTATTCGAAAAAATAGAGGTGTTAATAGTAACCCATATATCAAATATGTAGTGAAGCGGCCAAATGGAAATCCGCAAGCGAAGGGAAATAATGGGCACCCACATCTAATCCAGTTTCTTTTTTGGCGCGGACCAGCAAGAATTTGGAACCCCCTAGCCCAATTTTTTTATATATTATTTTCGATTTCTTTATGGACAACATTTTTTATAGATCATGATTAGATTTGGCAATTTGGTTTTTATTTTCTTTTTTAATTATAAAAATAATCACATTTTTTATTTTATTTTTTCTAGCATTTTATATAATAATAATAATATAATAATAAATAATTTTAAAATATAATTTTATTATTTTCCCTTTCTTATATAACTATTTTAGAAATATAAAAGAAAAAATATGTTTTTGATCCATATAAAAGCATAATTGTTCAACTTTAGTCCTATAAAAATTCATTTTTAGCTCTCATATATAACAAAAAAATTGTGTGTTTTTAGTCTCACAACTTTTACATTTTACCGTGACTACAAATAAATAAAATTTCTTTAGTGACTAAAGTTGACGTTGGGACAAAAGTACTCGATAGCTATAATTCTTAAGAAGTTATGTATTGCCAGGTTGGGCAAGCAGATCCCTTGTCAACATTTTTGGTTAAGTTAATCCCTTTCATGAAGGCGATTTCTCTTATCCTTTCTTCATCTGTTATCTCAAGTTTTGCCTAGTAACTAATATCTTCTAGCTAGGACTTGAAGTTATTTTCTTCTCTCTTCATCCCTTCGTTTCTTCTTTTTGTATTTCTCTTCTTTTTCATTTTCATACATTCTCTTAGACCTCAACATGAATTTTCTCTAGCCATATTGCCAAGGTTTGTGGTTTTCTTCACACTTGATTTTTCAATGTTCTTTTTAGTTTTCCTCTTCTTAGCAGGCACATTGATCGCTCGCTTAGTTTCTCGACCATAATGACCTTCTCCACAAAGTTGAGGGAAGGGTTTGAGGAGAAACTTAAAGAGGATTAAGCCATTGGAGACTCGAAAGAGTGAAACTTACAGAAGGCTTTGAAGAACATATGTTTTGATAGAAAAATAGTGTTTGAGAGAGAAGTTTGTGAAGAGAAATGACGAAAAGATGAAATTTTATAGAAAAAGCAATGAAGAGTTGGAAAGACAAGCGAGAGAGAGAGAGTGAAATAGTTTGTAATGATTCATTTTCTTGGGAAACAAATAACCATACAATGTTTTGCAGAAAAGTGAAATGAGTTTATTGAAAATAACGGTTAAGAAATACGCCTCATTATAACTCAGCAGTCATATTAAGTTTGATGGGTTTCCAGAAATTGTACCATTAATAACAAATTATGCACAAGCCATCATACTTATATAGATGCCAAGTAAAAAGAATTATCAAACATATATTTAATAAAATACACTTATCCATAACACACACATAAGTAACGATGTGTAGTAGATGCAATACTTATAGGAATTAAACATCTATTCTTTCCCAAAGTGAAAATTTGAATTATTTATAATAAACATTAATCTATTTTCAGCAAGGGTTTAACAAATATATCAGGTCATTGATGGTCTGTTTCTACAAATTTTATTTCAAAATTACGCTTTTGAACATAGTCCCTTATGAAGTGATGTTTAATCCCTATATGTTTTGCTTTGCTACGCAAAATTGGATTTTTAGTCAAACATATAGCAGAAGTATTTTTATAGAAGATAGAAATGTTACTCTCATAAAGATTGTAATCTTCAAATCTTCAAGTTGATGCTTTATCTGTAAGTGTTGTGAAGAACAACTTACAACTGTGGCATATTCCGCTTCTGCAGTTGATAGAACAATTGTGTTTTGTCTTTACTTGACCATGGGACCAAATTATCCCCAATGAAGTGAAAACCCCCACTAGTACTTTTCCTTTAAATGCGGTTTCCAGCATAATTAGCGCCACAAAATCTTACTAACCTATAATTTTGAGATTTCTTATATAACAAACCAGTGATTAGTAGTACCTTACAAGTACCAAAATATTCTTTTAACCATGGTTAAACGCGATTGATGAGTGAATATCTTATGATATTTTAAGGAGTATTTTGGGCATAAATACTTCTTATAAGATATGTTCATGTTTGCTCGAATTTTGTAGAAAAATAGAAAAAGACCCACTAAGAGCAAAAATACGCGATTTTGGGCAAAAAATGGGGTCAAAAGAAGCGAAATTTTGAGCTTCTAGACAAGAGGTACAACCGTACGCCCCAGCGAGGGACATTAAAGGCATACAGAGCAGTCAGTATGGCCCAGCGCCGAAGTTTTTTAGGTGTACAGCCGCGTATCTCTAGTATGGCCGTACATACCTACCTATCATGGGCAGTACGGGCATACAAGGCAGCCAATGTGATGTCCTAATCAAATTTTTCCAATATATTAAATATATTAGTTTATACAATAATAGTGAAAATAATTTTATTTTATTTTATTTTAGCAGGCGGAAGTGTACAAATGTACCTAAAGGTACTTAACCTTAGGGCCCTTAACTGTATAGAGTGTCTAATAACTGAGATTCCCTTAAATACTGACTTTGACTCACTGGCTGTGGACCAACAATCTTTATCTTTCTTTTGGACTCGTCTGATACCTACTAATATCCGAAGGCAGATATATGCAAAACAAGAAATAGAACGGGAGATTCAGAACACACTCTACACACTATTAAATGGAAAAGCAGGAATTAGAATTCATGTATAAAAAGGCAATCACATATATAGATAGATTAGCAACCACACATAAGTAGATTGGCAAGCACATAAAAACAGATCAACTACTCTCGCACTCATGCACCTAGAGTTCTACATGTCTATGTGGCCACACAACTTCCAAGAATGGCAGAAGGGCCCCACCTTAGCCACTTCACCTTTTATAGTCAACAACTCCTCAACAACCTTCCACCGACATGTGGATAGGTCAAGTCAATTGTCCATCCCCCTATCCCGCTCATCGTACCCCTAAGAATGCATCTCTGCTCCCCAATTTCGAAGTTAAGAACAGGTGTCAGGGCAGCACTCGGGATCGACACTATGAACAGTGATACAACGGTACTTCGTCAGGATAACCAGGCTACCCGACGTCCCGACACAATTGCGGCCAAACCATTGGTCACCTAGGAGCCTTGTCGGACCCAGACTATCCTCAAGGACCGACGTGTCCTGTACTGGCTGCATCGTGCCCACACTCTGGCACCTGGCCTCGTGCACAGCTTATGTATATGGCGGTGGATTACTGCACATAGCCATGCATATAAAATCTCTCCCCGGAATGTTTCCTTATCATTCATCATCTTATTTCAGCACTTACCAACTTATCATCGACCCAACCATAGTCAACATCAATTCAACTAGTTTCAATCCCTTATCTCATCTCTTATCATTCTTCATCAGTTCAACTTATCAACTTATTATTACTTTAGCCATTATTATCAACTTATCATAGATAAGCAACTCATCCTATTCCGTCATATCATATTATATAGTAACTTAATATCCAACCAACATAAGCACAGCCATTAGTAATACAACACTACTACCAGTGCCATATATCAATTATCAATCATCCTCAACCAACATATATGATCAACCTTAGTGTCGCTTAGGCGACCTACTACTGACATGTTATCAATCAGTACACCAATAGTCAACACACATTCAACCATATAATTAACATTATATCAATCAGCATCCATCCATAAATATCAATAGATCACTCTTGTGGTTGATAGACCTCTGACAACTGTCCTCAGCTATCACAAGTTACAGCCTCTCTCCTAAGGTGTTGCTGCTATCAACCTCTAATAGGGCTTGGGTAACCCTACGCCTATTTATACACTTATTCTAATCCTACAATCCTTAGTGGATAGGGTTCAGATCTCCCACCTGGTTAGAAGAGCGTTTGCAGCTGCTCTCTCTGCATGCTCGCCACTCCTGCTACTCGTACTCCTACCTTTGGATACTCCTACCTTGTCTGCTAGGCCACTCTCATCCTTCTCTCTCAGAGAATTACCTACTAAGGGCTTTCTGATGCACAAGATCCTCTCTTGAGGCAAGTGCAGAGCATAATTGCTCCTTAGTGGCCCTTTAAGTCTTACTCCCCTTCTCAATCTCTAATATTACTTACTAAGGGTTTTCTGATGTGCCAGATCCTCTTTAGAGGCAAGCACAGAGCATACTCATTCCTTAAAAGTCCCTAGAGAGAGAAAGCTTAAGAGAGAAGAGGATTTGGGACGAGTTGGAATGGAGGGGTAAAGGGTGATATTTATAAGCATATTAGGTCCATCGCGTCGCGATGGTGTCAAGACTCAAGGACCATCACGTCGCGACCATGGACACGTGTTAGAGATCCCATGCTTCTGATCCATCGACTTACTCACCGACCTATATCGCGTCACGATGTGTTATAGTGTAATCTGGTCGCGATGCGACCGAGGCTAAGGAGACATTTGTAATTTCTTCCATTCTAGACGTTTTTAGGGGTTTCTAGATCCTTTTTAGGGGTATTTTGGTCATTTTTGAATGTTTCTATAACACATCTAAACCTATTTCTTTTCAAATTAGAATTTCTAATGCTTATTCATTGTCTAATTGTACTTTAAATATTATTTTCTGAAAAACGGGATGTTACAACCAACACGAGCCAGTGTCGGAGTTTCCCATATGTACGGCTGCACATACCTATGTGCAGAAGACAGAATTCAGGAACCATGCGAAGTACAACCGTACATAATAAGGCAGTACGGTCATACATCCCTACGAAGTCAGTAAAACTGAAGGGTCTCTCAACCTAATTTTGCAAACTCTATTAATAGAGACCCAAGGCTTCTCATTATGAACACTTTTGGAGAGAAAAAAAAGACTAAATCCTAATTTTGAACCTGTGAAGCCATCAAGAGGTCTTTGGAGCGTGAGCCACGATTCATCTAGAGATTAGAAGGGGTCCTTCCCGGCTACTCTTACTTTTCTCAATATGTTTTCTGATTGTATTGCTTTTCTGTTTTGTGACATGAGCAGCTAAAGCTCTCTTCTAAGGTCTTTAGTGTAGTTTACTTTAGTAATTCCTTAACTATGTTTTAGTGACTATTTTGTTCTATTTCTATTCTGAATTCATTATCCATGTTAAAGTCCCTTGGCGTTATGATTGCTTGTGGTTTATTTATCTATGTATAAGTTGTTGCATTATCTGCGGAGGATCTGGAGTTTTACAACGAGACTATAAAGGAACTTTAGGCAAATCGATTGCATGTTTTAGTTAATTAATCTGTCGGAGGATCCATGGTTAATTAATGAATCTATAAGGGAATTGTGGACTTATAACGGAACCGAAAAGTGGAGATATAAGACCTTTTGACTAATTTAAACCCCTAGACTATCATAGGAGTTAATGCTTTCAACCAAGGTTAGTTCAGGAAATTAGTCTTAGGGAGAAAAAGTTATTGACTGTCTGAGGATCAGGGCTAATAGATAGAAGGGGGTCAATAACATGGAGTAAAGGAAGAATAAGATTAAGAAAGAAACGAACAGGATAAACAAAACCAAGGCCCTATGCTCTAACTCTATTGTCTTCCAAACCATTTTCTATGCTTTCTTTTTCCATTGCTCATTCAAACCAACTATTTGAACGCTTAAATAATTAAGACGCCTGAAAGTAGATTAGTACTTATCCTTATTCCCTGTGGGTTCGACAACCGGGACTTAAAAATTCCAATTTTGTTACAATATGCGACCAGGTGCACTTGCCTGAGACGCAATATCAATTCTCTAGGATTAGACTAAAATCTATCACATAAGCATACACATGATGGCAGTCATTGCCACTAGAGGTGGAAGGTGGTCACTAGCAGTAGTAGAGCAGAAGGGACATGGGAGGCCATCGCATGGACACGCAATGACAACAATTGCCGTTGACATGGATGGGGATCTGAATGGCAGAAGAACAAAATCAATTAGTTTATTTCACGTGGCTTTTCGAAATCTTGATTCCCTAAAAATTTGATTCGAGAAGTTAAAAATATGTGTATTTCAGAATTAAGTTTCTGAAATTAACATTTTTATTCTGTAAATTAATTTTCAGTATATCTTCATCACAAAAAGAGCGTTTCAGAAATAAATTCCCATAAATGGGTATTTTGAAGGGAAAAAAAGAGAAGTGTATTAGAAAAGAGTTTAATTAGTATGCACTTTCAATATAAAATTTTTACACTGTCAGTCAATCAGATATCACAATACGTGTGATTTTTAAGTTTATTAGGATATAAGAGTAAAATATTTTTAATGATATGACAAATTCTCAATTGGTTGATAGTGTAAAAAACCTTTACATAGACGATACATACAAATTAAATCCTTAGGAAAAGGTGCAAAAAGCAATCCTCGTATCAAATTGTGAAGCCTTCCAATCACTCAGAAAAAAATAGCCCATTTTTTTTTTTGGGTACAGGCTGTTTCTGTTTTATTTGCCACACAGGCAAACAAGAATTTGGAACCGGTCCGCTAGCCCAAATTAGTAGATATTTATTGATCACTATAGATATTTTTATTTACAAAATGTTTAATAGATTTCCTTTTCAGCTCTCGTTATCATTATTCTCCTTCATAGATCTTGGTTGGTTATGACGAATCAGTTTTTATTTAACATGACGCTATTTTTATTATGTTTTTATATTTTATAGGACTAATTTTTTAATTGAAGATATAACGAAAACCAAATAAATCTTAAATATTCTTCGTTTAGAGTAAAAAATTATTATTTCGATGTTTCCAAGAATACTATTTTTTTTCTGTCAAAAAAAAATACTATTTTAATATCTCTTTTTTTATTGCCCTGAAAAATATGATAATTATATTATATTATATTAGTATATTATATTATTCCCTCCGTCCCTTAATATATGACCCTCTATTTCACATTCCTTAAGAAAGTGAGTTTTATCTGTCATTAGCATTAAATTTATACAAAATATGTGTTATTTTTCCCAGTTTACTATTCTCATTTTCCAAGACTACAAAGAGAGAGATAATGAATGTACTTTAGTATAGGGAATAATTTTGTAAAAAAAAATTAATACACCTTAATTTTTTTTAAAATTATTATATTAAGAGACAATTTATTTTACAAAAGGGTCTCCGAGGGAGTGACTAATATTATTATATTATATTACTCCCTCCATCCCTTAATTTAGAACCCTTTAACCATTTCACATCCCTTAAAAAAGTGAGTTTTGTTTGTTATTAGTATTAAATTTATATAAATTATGTGTTATTTTTTCAAGTTATTCTTTTTATTTTTTAAGACTATTAGGAGAGAAAATAAATAAACTTAGTATAAGGAGTAATTTTATAAAAAGAAAATTAACACACCTTAATTTTTGAAATAGATAGTATATCAAGTGACAATTTATTTTACAAAAGGGTCTTAGAGGGAGGGAGTAATAATATATAAAAAGTGAAGTGAGTCCCGAGCAACAAAAACTGAAAAAATCGCACTCTACAAAAACAAAAATGGCAAGCCCACGCGTACTATAGATAAGCAAAAACCCTAAAAAGCAGACTCTCACTGATTCTGTCAGTTGGCATCGGCGGTACCTCTCTTACTCTTGCGTCGACGTTCGAGGAGGGCTTCGCAGCCCCCCTCTCTCCGGTGCAGTTAAGGTACCTTCGTTTTGAAACCCTAAATCTTTTTACAGATGTTGATTGTTTTGTTGTTTGGGTTTCGGAGGGTAACCTACGAGATTTCAATTTTCGGTCTTTCTTTCTTTTTCTGCCGTCACGTTCGATTTGAATGCGGAACTGGGTGAAATTTTTTGTGTTTTCTTTGTTCTTTTCGTTTGAGTATCCAATTGAAGAACTGGTTTTTTTTTTTTTTTGATTTAGTGAGGCATATGTAAACTGTAATATGTCGCTATCGGTTCATGTACTTGATCTATTTCATGTTTTGTCACATATCATTCTTGTATAGCTGTTGGATTGGATATTTTTCAATAGCCTGGGTCTTTTACATTGGAATTTCTACTGGAAATTGTTTCTTCGGTTTTGGTATTGACAGTAGTCTGCGTGATATTCTTTCAAATTCAGCCTTGGGAAAAAAAATAATTATTGTGACAGATTTACGCTGTGGGCTGACAGATTTAGTGCTGCCAAATTCCAAACCATACTTTAAGTAACACATTTATGTTGATAATATTTTACTAGGTAAACAAACTTCGTAGGTTATAACTATTGGAAGTTAAATTTTCATGAGAGAGAGAGAGAGAGAGACTTGGAGTGAGACAAACATTTGGCTTAATAGAAATATATTGCACTGCTTTTTCTGCTCTGGCTAAGTTATTTGTGGCAAAATTGCTGGTAACTTATTTTGTTTGATATCTTTATTCAGGCTATTTAGGAGATTTGCCTTGCCTTCACATGGAAGCACAGCTTGCTTGATTCCTTTGTTTTAAAGGAGTTGGGGTCTTCTGGTTTTTTTAGAACTTGGAAATTTAGAGATTGCTCTCGCACTCGCCGGGTCATAGCATCATGATTGCTACAAAAACCATTGCACAGCCACCAACTACAAAACTGAAGATCAAGTTCTCCACCAAAAGGTTAGAAGTTGATCTCGGGCCAAAATGTGAGTTTGGAGAGAAAGCGTCCCAACTTGATGAAAATGGACCCTGTAATTCAATCAAAAAATCCTCTCCACTAGATTCCAACAAAAGGCGATCATCTGTGAATATTGAGGGCCAAAAGAAGAAAAGGCAGAAGATTGATCGGAGAGGATCGCAGCAGTGTGCTAACATCCTTAAGAGTTTAGCATCTCATGATTACGGCTGGGTGTTTAATAAGCCAGTGGATCCTGTAGCATTGAACATTCCAGATTATTTTACAATCATATCTCAACCCATGGATTTAGGCACGATTAAATCCAAGCTGGAGAAAAATATTTATTCTAGCATGGAGGAGTTTGCAGCTGATGTCAGATTGACCTTCTCAAATGCCATGACATATAATCCTCCAAGTAATGATGTTCATTTGATGGCAAAGGAACTCACCAAAGTATTTGACAGAAAATGGAAAGACATGGATAAAAAATGGAATTGTGAAGATGAGCATGGGAAAAGTGTCACTGGAATAATTAAGGAAACAGAGAGTAAAAGTTGTAATGGGACACATTCCTGGCATAAAGATTCCTTGACCAAAAAGTCACAAGTATCTGAACACAAAGCAATTCATAAGATTAGTTCATTGGCAACAAGAGATGCTAAAGTAAGTGTTGTATTCTGTGAGAGAGAAAAGCCCTTTTGTAATATGCAACTATACAATATATATACTGGAATTGATGAAATAAAAATTGATACTTCTGCCGACTTTGATCTCCATGGTCACCTTATTTTGTGACATAGATCTTTTGTTTTGTTTTTTTTATGCATTTTTGATCGATGTCATTATGTTGGCAATGTTTTGCTCATAGGTGGAGGTAGCTAAATTATCGCTGATTCCTTGCAAACCAGTTAAGAAGGACTTGATCAAAGGTATTATGCATTTTATGGCTCTGTTGAAGAGCTAATAGCTATGTATTCTATAGGCAGCAAATGTAACCTTGATGAGGAACATCCTTCTGGTTCTGTAAGGAAAGGCCTGTCTTTTATTGAGTCTTGTCATGTGCAAGTGTAGTATTTGTGGTGACATAACATGTTGTGTAACTTCTAGCTATTTAACTCTAATGCCATCAGCTAATTAGACAACCTTATGGTTGCATGTGTTTAATGTAATGTTTGCTGCCAAATTGGCTTGTATTTGTGCTTTGACTTAGATATATCTTTTGAAGGATCTGAAGAAAGGGATCCAACTGCACATGGTGGTGTTGCTTTGAAACAGGTGTTTAATAATATTTCATTAGCAAAATTAGCTGTAGCTTTAAGAAATTCCTATTACTTGCAAATATAAGAAATTTTTTTATATCTAATACCAGGGCTGCCAGACTAAATGTACATCACCTTTGCAGAGGAAATCTGATCCTGGTTCTGATGGTGAGAAGAATTATGATTTGTGATATATTATGTTCTACCCGCTTACTTTACTGCTGATTTGGTATACTTGGTGTTGATATTATGTAAAGGGGCTGTAAGCTCTTTAGATAGTGAGCATGGATGTTCCAGTTCTCAGCATGCAACTTTTGCCACTGATGCCTCTTCCGGTGAAGGTTAGCTTCTTTCTATTTCAAGCTTCAATTTATTTTGTTGCTTTTTGCAATGGGAATTTGTATGATAGTAATTGTTGTTTATCAATTTTTTTTTTGTTTTAGTATGGAGCACCTCTGTTCTTCCTGTACAGCTGTCACCTAAAAAGGCTCTTCGCGCTGCTATGCTTAAAAGCCGCTTTGCAGATACCATCTTGAAAGCACAACAAAAGACACTACTCGAATATGTAAGGCTTTCTCTCGCCTCTTACCTTAATAAAGGGTATTTTTGAAATGCAGTGTGGTTTACTAATATATTTTTCATTGCTTTATTTAGGGTGATAAAGGTGATACTCTGAAATTGCAGCTTGAAAAGGAGAGATTGGAAAGGATGCAGCGTGAAGGTGAATATTATCTCTTTTACTTGGAATTCAATTTAATTTGGTAAAAATGAGAACATCTGTGTACTTCTTTTAAACTTTGAATGCTCATCATTAGAATTGTTTGTCTCTGATCCATGTTCCAATTTATTCTTTCTAAATAGGAACATGCTTCATACAATTTTATCTATGCCATGTGTGTTATAACATTCCATGTATTGTGTAAACCAAATAAACTCTCCTAGAATACCTGAAAAAACTGATGCTTTGAAGTGTGTAAGAGATTATTCGAAGTGACTTTTCTTGTTGGGATGATGAGAACTGTAATTTATTCATTTATTCCCTTGTTAACGATATGCCGAATAACAGAGAGAGCAAGGATTGAAGCCCAAATTAAAACTGCTGAAGCTGCTGCAAGAATGAGGGCTGAGGAAGAATCGAGGCAACAAAGAGTAAAGGAAAGAGAAGCTGCACGGGCTGCAATAAATAAGGTTTTGTTCGTGATCTACATTTTGTAACTTCAATTTTGTATAATTAGCAAAATGAATTTTCACTCTGATGTCTTTTGTAGATGAAGAGAACTGTTTACATCGAAGATAGTTTGGAGGTTGTGGAAGAACTGGAGAGTTTGTGTGGATGTACGCTATCTTATAAGGCCCTGGGCGGAAGAAATGACAACAGAGTTGCAATGGAGACATTGGATAAACTTCAGTTTGAGAACCCATTGGAGCGGCTTGGTTTATTTCTCAAGGATGAGTACTTCACAGATGAAGATGAGGAGGTTCCGAACGGCGGCTGGGAAGAAGGGGAAATTTTCTGACCCCTTTGTTATGCCAGTATTTATTGCTTATATCTTTTATACAGGAAACATACAATAATTGTAAATGCATATTGCTGTGGAGTTAGGTCTTCTGATCATGTGTGCCGGAACATCTCTCATGTTGCATGCCCTATTAGTGGAATATGTCCAAAACCCTGTTGGGATTTATATGGAGGAATACTCCAGCAAACAGAAAATACTGATAGAGTAATAGTGTCTATGATATAAAAATGTTAAGATTTTGGTAAAAAACGGATATAATGATTAATTTCAATTATTTGTTTTATTTTAAAAGCTGCTGGGTTTATGTGCCGATTACGCGGTATATATTGAACACAATTGAACACCAATAAAAAATAAGGCTTCATTATACTTTCAGTCTCTTATGTATATTGTAGGTTTTAATTTGGTCTTTGATGTATTATTTGTTTTAAATTGGTCTCTTATGTTTAAAGGTTGTACCAATGTGGTCTCTGTGTTTTGAATAAGTTTTTATGTTACAAAAATTATTGTACTAATATAGTCCATTTTTTCACAAAATAAGAGGTAAAAAGGGGGCTACATTAGTATAATATTTGTAACATAAAGAGACTCATTTCGGAACTAAAAAAATAAGAGTGATTACATTGGTATAATTTTTAAACATAAGAGATTAATTCAGAATTTTTAATACATAATAGACTAAAACGAAACTTTAAATAAACATAAGGGATAAAAAGTATAATTTAGTAAACAAAAAAAATATTGTATGCTATAGATTTTTGGAAAGAGTTTAACTATTGGTTCCGAAAGTTAAAAAAATTTGCATATCTATTCAATCCTATTTTTTCATGATGTCATTTTATTATATTAGTAGTTTAAATATCTCTAGCACTAAAACATTTTTATATTGTTAGAACATAATGCTATTGTCTTGGAAACTACATCATCACCGAAACCAAACCTTTACCAACCTCTTTCCATTTTGGTTCATAAAAAAAATCCTCCCCTTCCCCCTTCTTGTCCACCACCCACCCCCCTCTGGCGACCTCACCACCTCATGCTAAAGATGATTAGATCACTTCCAATATTAATTGAAACAAACCTTCTTTGCTATGATGCAACTCCTCCAAACGCCAGTCTCGTAAGCAAACCTTTGCACACAAAAAGCACTTGCAAACCACCTTCATAACAAACTTTGAAAACGGAATTCCTTGTGCCAGAAATCATGCATCACCATAGCAAGTTGGGCATTCTTCTGCATAAAACCCAAACGCCCTACAAGGCCATCAATGTTCGCTAACAACTCCACTAGATCTCGACCGCCAAGTCGTGTCTATATTTTTGGACTTCCACTCAAGCGAACCACTATGAGTCGCCACATTCTCGTTTCCTAAAGAGACCCTCACACCTTCACCAGTTGTCCTGTGCTAGGCCCACCCGGATTCATTGTCGAGAACAACCGTAAGTGTCCCCATCATACTGCTTTGAGTGGCCGTGGTAGCTCATCTCCCTTGTCCAGTAGAAGCCACTTGTTTCAAGAGAGATGCAAAATGCGGAAACACACCAAAAGAGATGGAGAGGGAGGGGAAGAGGTGAGGATGGTGGGTGAGAAGGGGGAAGGGGGCGGGGAAAGAGGGAAAGGGGAGGGAAAAAGGAAAAAGAATAAAATTGAGGATTGATAACTATATTAATGTGTGTACCATGCTCAACCTACAAGGTTGTGCACAATAGAAGCCACCCACACAAAACATTGTAGACTTAACGGGGTAATACCCAATTTAGTCTTTGAAATTTGTTACTCGTATCAACTTGGTCCTCCACTTTTGGAATATTTCAAAATAGTCTGTGACATTTGACAACGTTGATCAATCTGGTCCCTCGGTTAGTTGACTGTTAGTTGACTCTGTTAAAATGATAATGTGTCACGTTTACTATCTATGTGGTACCTATGTACGCATCCAGGTGGCCTCCATATCACCTAATGCAATTCCAGAGATCAAATCGATAATTTCAGGGATCAAGTCGATACCCCTTTCTCTCTTCTCCTTTCTCCTCCCTCTTCTCCTGCCTGTCACCTTCCCCCATCCTCTTCTCCTTCTTCTCCCCCTCCTCCTTTTTGATTAACAGTAACATCCATGCACTTGTTTCTCCTGCTTCTCATTGCAGAGAACAAGAAAGCCATTGAAAAATTGAAAACCCTACAATTCAGAAAGGAAGAAGAAAAAAATGAAGTACGTGCTTGTAACTGGTGGAGTTATTAGTGGCCTTGGTAGAGGAGTTACTGCTAGTAGTATTGGCTTGCTTCTTAAGGCCCGTGGACTTAGAGTCACTGCTATTAAAATTGGTATCTTTCTTTCATTTCATTTCCTTTCCTTTCCTTTCTCTCTTCTTCATCACCTTTTGCAATCTCAAGTTGATAATAATAATAAAACATGCATTCTTTTTTCAACACTTTCTATGCAGTTTTCTTATCTTTAGTTTTTTCTTGTTTATTTAACCAAGGAAACACCTACCCAGTTTTTGTTTTTGTTTAAAGTTTAGAGCTTTGAAGGGTACTATTGAAGGGTTGCATTTATTCATTCATTCTCACTGGTTGGTTGGTTATACAGATCCTTACTTGAACACAGATGCTGGAACAATGTCTCCAATTGAGCATGGAGAAGTGTTTGTGTTGGATGATGGTGGTGAGGTACACCACTTGTTCTGATTCACTAATTCACTTTCACCCCCTTTTTTTTATTTCAAGGACTTGCCTAAAAGGCCAAAAATTTAAAATAATAAAGTAAATAAAAAGGGCCTTATTTCAAGGAAGGGAAATGCGAGAAAAATATGGTGCCAACTTTATGCAATTTTTTTTATCAGTAAAAATTATGAATCTTGACTATTTTTCGTTCAAAGGTGGACTTGGATCTTGGTAACCATGAACGCTTTTTGGATATCAAGTTGACCCGTGATAGTAACATAACTACTGGGAAGATTTACTAGGCTAGTTTTTTTTTTTTTAGACTGTGTTGTGTTGTGTTTTCTTTTCCATGTGATGTTCATATGGTCCTTCCCCACCTATGACAGATTCTGAAGATCATTACAAATTTACAAATTTTTTCTCATTATTCTTCTGATATTGATGGAGAGTGGATGTTGCTGTTAATCGGAAAGGAGAGGGAGAAGAAGGAGAAGAGGGTGGGGAAAGGTGACAGGTAGGAGAAGAGGGAGGAGAAAGAAGAGAGAAAGAGGTATCGATTTGGTCCCTGAAATTATCGATTTGGTCCCTAGAATTGCATTAGGTGACATAGAGGCCACCGGGATACTTACATGGGTGCCACATAGAGTAAACGTGACACATCATCATTTTAACAGTCAACTAACCGAAGGACTAGATTGATCAACGTTGTGAAATATCAGAGACTATTTTGGAATATTCCAAAAGTGGAGAACCAAGTTGATATGAGTGACAAATTCCAAGGACTAAATTGAGTATTATCCCTAGACTTAATCTTCCCTTAGGCAACTTACCCATTGTAGAGAACAAGGGCTTGTAAGGTCTAATCTCTTCAAGAAAAACAGAGACGTCGAATTATATGACCCGCGAGTTGTAACGTGATCTTAGAGGACTACGATCATGAATTGTGAATCAAGAGAAGCCCTCAAACAATTTTGCATATATGACACCAATGATGAGAACATAGAAGCGAGTTATTCGCAAAAAAATTTTGAGCTTAAGGCACCAAAGTTTTAGTAATCAAAATAGGGGTCTATCTAATATGGACTTGGTCCAAACATATACTCTTTGTTTAACCGGTATTTAGTATCATTCAAAGCTTATTCTCTTTTTGACCAAAAAGAAAAAATAAGCCTATTCTCTTCGAAACAAAAACTGAGAGTTAGCTGTATCCGATATATATTACTAACACGAACGGTTTCAATGGCAGGATGTGAGAATTTTTCCACACCGAATCTATAGAAGCAATTAACTAAATCACTCTATTATTGATGAAACATCTTCATCTTCTACAGTCAAAAATATTCTCCTTACACAAATCCGAAAATACTACCAAAGACAGAGATTAAAAGGCTTAGAATGCAGCTCAGCCACATGTTGGATGTTGGAGGGCACCTATTATGCCACTTGATCATGCAAGAAATTTAACGCATCCTGCATTTGCTACCATGTAAAAACGCTATACAACAGTTCACACCACGTATTTATTTTTAGCAGCTCTGTCAAGCTTCTTTGCATCCTCCTGCAGAAACAGCAAGATGCGAAACAACAGTTAGCCCAAGTTAAGATAAGAGAGTAAACCACCAATTTCGTCGTTGAACTTACATATGTGATACAAATGTGAAAGCACAAGGGTAGTTCTACTTACATGAAATATAAAGCCAATGGTGTCATTATAATCAAGAAACTCCTTCCACTGTTTTCCAATGCTCACCTGCAATAAGAAAAATTAAATTTAGATGTTCCTCAAGTTGCTAGAAGTTCAGAGAGAAGATATAAACAGTCACAAGCACACTCAGACCCTCCCCCATAAGACCACAAAGTATAACACATATCATGGAGTTTTGTCTATTGCCAATACTCAGTGTCATAACAGAAAGCCAGCTTGGCAAGATCAAGAGTAAATTATACATAATTGTTACAACCTATGGCCTAATTACTCATTCCTCCTCCATATTTCTGACGTAAGAGATAAAACTCCAACCTACAACCAAAACAGTACGGTCTTTTTTGGAGAGAAAAAAGGGGGGTGGGGGGGAGCAAAGGCATTGAGGCTACAAAACTGTGCATTTAAATTTCTCATGAGGCTAATATCCAGCGTCATAACAGAAAGCCAGCTTGGCAAGTTGAAGAGTAAATTATGCAAGAATTGTCACAACTCACAACAAATTGTTTAATTACACAGTCCTCCTCCATATTTCTGACATAAAATGACAGTTAAAACTCCATCCTACCAAAACAACAAAGTTTTTTTTTTCGGGTTGGGGGGGGGGGAGGCATTGAGGCTCAACACTGAAAAAATTTCATTTAAATTGCTCAAGAACAATGAATATCTGCTATTGACATTCATATTTAACAAATACGCATTCTTAGTTTGGCAAATCATAATATTATTGTTTAACACCAAGTTAAAAACTTTAGTAGAAAATCTTGGTACAAAGATGTTACCTGAGCAGCTTCATTTGAAGCGTTCTTAGTCCAAATAGAAATTTTGTCCTGTCTATTTCTCACATTCACTACTGCTCCGCAAATCTCATCTCCATGATCAAATTGTTCTCCAATCATCGCCAACAACTTCAGATAACAACAATAGCAAAAAAAAAAAAAGCATGCTCATTTTTTTATTATTATAATAATAACAAAGCATCATCCAAATCAGTACCCACATCACATATTCTAAAGCATACATACATACATACATACATACATACATACATACATACATACCGTATATAACCAACTGGTATCAGATTTTCCCTTTTGAAAGATCACAGTCCATTTCCCCCCATTAGCACAGATTGGGTCCTCCCACTTTGGCTCAATTTCATACTTGAAACAATAGAAGTCTGCTCCCACAGCTAACTTGCTTGGATGGTGAATGTTATTGTAAAGGCTGAAACAATGTCAATTAAAGAAAAAAAAAACCGATCAAATTAATAATCAAGAAAACATTTAATTTCCAAGAACCTACAAATGATTTTTTTTTGTGGACCCAAAAGGGAGAGAAGGGGGGAAAAAGAAGAGAAGAAAGGGAAAAGATTGAATCTTGACCTCCAAAACTCTTCGACGGTGGCGAAAGTGTGGATGGATCGAATAGAGCTACCCCAAGCGGCTTGTTTGGACTTGGCGGAAGGGTTGTCGAACCAGAAGGTCCAAGAATTCTCGAGGGGGTGGGGTTGGCGGGCGACGGCGGTGGGCGGCTTGGAGGTGGCGGAGGAGTCTTCGTCGTCGAGGATCTCTCCTTCTTCGAGGTCGACATCGTCGTCGTCGTCCACAACCCTAGGGTTGTTGCTGATTTGGTCGTCGGTGATGGTAGATTTTGGGGTGTCTTCTACAACCATTTTTGCTCTCTCCCTTTCTTTCTCTTTCCCAATTCCTTATGGGCGGTGTTATGTATTCACTCATTTGTGATTTTGCGTTTTCAATCAGAAACAAAAGGGCACTCATGGGCTGGGTTACTCACAAAAGTTGGGTTTCAAGGTCCATCTGCGATTTAATTTATCCCTTTGGACCCCCTCAAAAACAAAAAAAAACAAAAATTATCCCTTGTTTATACTTAATAATCTTCTTTCAATTTTTAATTTATCTATTATTTGTGTCTAACTCTTTTTTTTTATAAATAAAAAGTTTAGGTGAGTTGGGTTTATACTTCAGTTTTCAAATGTTTTGTATTTTACATTAATTTTGATTCTAGATGGATGGGACTTGTAAGAGGATAAAATTCTCCTATGACTTCCGTATTTTTTATTTGATTAGCTAATTTTTTAACTATAAGCTATCTGTTATCAGCTATAAGCTAGTTTATAGGTTATTTTTACCAAACCCAACCTTTATTGTGTTTTGTTGTGTAAATATAAATTTGCTAAGATTTTCAGAAATTTAGATGAAAATCGTGACAATCAAGATTTTCAGAGAGTTTTGAGATCATCATAAAAAAATTGTGAAAAGTAACTGTAGGTGGTTGCGTGGTTATTGTAAAGGATTTTTTTTTTACCAAAAAAAAGGCTACACCAAAACTCCCGTATTCCATTATTATTTGTCGTAGATGTCTCATTTTATTTAAATTTTATACGAAATTCTCTTGTTGTGATGGGGAATTTCTTGAATCTCTTCAAGAAGTGGGGGTCATTGACTTGGAGAACAACTACTTGTCAGATTCCAAGAAGGGCTTGGTGTTTGTCATGTCTTTGACGATGAGCCTTACACCACAACAAATCACTATGTGGTGGTACAAAAATTGAGACCAAGATTCTTCCCTTTCGATGGTGAATTTAAAAGAGTAGTGTGTTGATCAAGATACCAAGCCTTATAGAATTCCATGATAAACGAGTCTTGGTCCAGATTGGTAACACAATGGGGAATAGTGTCAACATTTCTAATAACACCTTGGTGTTATGAAGATGGTAATAAAGGTTGGAGTGTTGCACTGGCTAAAGCGAGACTTTCCACAGTTTGCATACATGTGGACTTAGGGAAGAACCTTATCTCGAAATTTTGCTTACTAGCCTATAATCAAGGGCCGGCCCAAGCATAAGGCAGTTCAAACCCTTGCCTTAAGCCTAAAAAAAAAGCTTTTTCTTATTAGTCAATAGACCTCCAAATAATGTTTTCTATATTAGTATACAAGTTTAGACTATGCTTACAATTGACAATCTAGTGCAGCTGGCAGAGCTTAAGTCATGTAAATTGGGTGTCGCGAGTTCAAACTCATGCGGAGCTATTAAAATATCATTTTTTTTTGCATGCCTTGCTCCTAGTAACAAAAATATCAAAATAACACAACAAAAAGTACCATATGGTGGATTTGAACACAGGTTCTCATGGGATAGAAATAACTTTCCACTACCCCAATTCGGAGTGTGTTCAAACTCATGCGGAGCTATTAAAATATCATTTTTTTTTTTTTGCATGCCTTGCTCCTAGTAACAAAAACATCAAAATAACACAACAAAAAGTACCATATGGTGGATTTGAACACAGGTTCTCATGGGATAGAAATAACTTTCCACTACCCCAATTCGGAGTGTTATCTAAATATGACAAATAAAAAATATTTTCTCTATTAAATAGCGCTCACTTAAGAAGGTCTTACCTTTTTTGGTCAATAAAGAAAAGTCTCACTTAAAAATTTGCTCTAGGCCTACAAATGTGTTGGGTCGGCCCTGCCCTGCTATAATGTTGAATATGAAGGACTCTGCCTTGTATGCTTCACGAGTGGAAGACTCGATTATCGTAGAAATGCTTGTCCTCTAGAGGTAACAAAGAAACAAGAAGTTCAACATCCCAAAGCGTGACCACAAAAGCCCACTCTTGTGGTGGTCCAAGGCGATTGATGATAGAGTTTTGGAAAGAAGAGTCATTTGGCCCATAGATGATGGTCCAGTGCAAACCTCATAGACGATCGCAAAATCCATGGGGTAGTCAATCCAATGCTCGAGAAGGGAGTCCTAATAAACGTGGAGTTCATGTAGGGAATTGCGGAAGCATGTTTGTTGTGTTTTGAAACATGACAACTAATAATTTAGAGGATGTGGAGAATATGGAGGAAAGATGTGTTGGAGGAGAGACCAAGGATATATTCTAAATGGGAAAGATGGTGAAAACCAATTTGTGGGGTTGAACCAAAACGTCAATAGCGGTTACACGAAAAAAGTTGGGTAAGGGCATCGGAAGAACACAGTCCGTGCACACATGAACGAACCAACTAAACCCAACCCTAAGCAAGGGCATAAGCAGGCACACACGAGGCAAGTGGCAAGTGGGAACTAGGAAACAAGATGGCATAACTACGATGAGCATCTCCAAACCAGCATTACACGTGAGTCTCACCATTACATATCACTCATATTTACTTTTTACAACTTAAGCAACTCATCCCATCCCATCTAACACTTTAAAAAGTTTACTAAATAAGCCCTACAAGTAACCTCACATTCTTACATTTTATCAGCAAAACCTACATTTTACAACACCTATACATTTTTTTTATTGTTAATTATGGCCCACAAAACTTGACAAGCAATGGGTGCTTAAATAAACACATGATGCTTGACAGGCAATATACTCCAATGGCGAGAAGACAGATGGTGCTAGTTAGATGGGGCTGGATTCTTAAGATGGATGCAGTATTGTTTTCAGGAGGGATGAGTGCCGTAGGACTCGTCTAATATCCTTAAAAAATTGGTTTAGGTTCTTAATTGAGTTTTACAAATTTGAATATCTTTCAGTGCGGTTCAATTTGGTTCCCCGCACACCCAAAAAAAAAAAAAAAACCTGAACTGCTGTAATCTTTAAGGACCAGTTTACGGCTCCCTCAAGCTTTCGTACAGCTACAAAACTTTTTAAACCTCAAGTTGGCCTATCAGTAATCGACGATTAATCATTCAATACTCATTAGTACTAAAGCAAAATGCAACAATAACGCCTAGAAAAGCTGTCTTTAGACAGACCAGTACCTAAGAAGTATTTGAAGGATCAGGGGTTGGTCTGCGTCATTGACACAAATGAAACATGTAATTATTAGTATATCAAAAATTTTCAAAAACGTTCGAGTTTGTAGTTCTCATTGAGCAAGTAGGATTAGACTCCAGGAATAGGATACTGAGTAGTAAGAGCTTCAACTTTCCTACGCAACTCTGAAACCTTATCTCCCAAAGGAAATTCAGGAGATAATACAAAGTTTATGAAATCTTGGAGCTTAGTTCCTGGGGCCAAACTTTTGGCTTCAAGACTTATCTGCACACCCTCGTGAATGTAGTCTGCAATTAGTGCAAATTCTTTCTCACCAAGTCCTCTTGTTGTCATTGCAGGTGACCCGATGCGAATGCCTCCTGGAACTAGGGCACTCTTATCACCTGTTGTAATTAGCACACGTCAGTAATAATGGGACGTAAATATCACAAAGAATAAGCAAAAACGGCAAACTAAGAGTGTTTGGTGGCGGGATGTTTTCAAGTTTACCACGATTCATAGTTTGGGAATCTTAGATTGCCATGCTTGGTATGATGTCTTAAAAAATATTCCCAAAAATATTCTAATTATATTTCCAGGTAAAACATTCTCACCATGGGTTGGGAATCAAAAATTCCGATGAAGGTGGAAAACTTCCTGTAAACATCGTCGAACATTTCTAGAAATGTTTCAAGCACATACCAAATGCATTTCACGTTTTCCAAGGAATCATGATGTCTAGGAAACATGATTCCTAGAAATGAAAAAGTACTCTGCATACCAAACACACTAAATGATACACAGCAAAGCAGTAAGTCTCTCACCAGGCACTGAATTTTTGTTGAGGGTTATAGAAGCCATGTCAAGAATTTTCTCCGCCCGAGCACCATCAATGCCCTAAAGGATGTGATGCTCATTAATATAAAATACAGCCAGGGTATAAATAGGATATTATACATCAATAAGCAAAATAACGTCTATTTTTAGCAATTTACATTGCACTGCAAGTTTTGAGAAAATTTGGCACTCCTACATTATTTTTATAATTTATAATGGATTGGGGAGGGGAAGAAAATAGGGAATTATCATTTTATTGTGACACAAAAAACACAAGAGCAAGAAGCTTACAGATGGTCTCAGATCGACAAGAACCAGGTGATTATCACTTCCACCAGAAACCAGTTTATATCCATGCTCGGTTAATCGGTTAGCAAGAGCTCTACAGTTAGCAACCACCTGCAGGATGGTAGGATTATGAGTGTTTTGTTCGGAAGTGCTTTATGCCCAACTCTAACCAATAATGAAAGGGGGTATTGATATACCTGGTTTTGGTAATTTTTAAATTCTGGAGACTGGGCATGCTTCAAGCAAACTGCTAGTCCTCCAATTGTGTGGTTATGAGGACCCCCCTGGATTATAATTCTACACTATATCAAAATCACAAACTAGGAAGGTAAAGAAAATAAATGCATCTGACTCCATAGGTGCATAGGATTCATGCACTTTCACAATGAGAATAGTTAAAACAGAACTAATTAGAGGAGAATACTAATTTACCTGTAGACCGGGAAAAACAGCATTGTTAATGGCAGACTCCAGATCAACCCCATACACGGAATCTTTTTTGAAGAATATCATACCACCTCTTGGACCTCTCAGAGACTGGAGGAAGTCATGGGCGTTTTAAGTATAACAAATAAAAGTATTCACTAAACAGCTTCAAGTAAATAGCATTATGTTTTCTTTTCATTTTGAGTGCGAAAATACAAAGCAAACATAGAAATATCTCAAGGCAAACCTTGTGGGTTGTGGTGGTCACAATATCACAAAACTCAAAGGGATTAGCAAGCACAGACGCAGCAACAAGCCCACTTATGTGAGCCATATCCATCATAAGAAAAGCACCTACTTCATCCGCAATCTTCCCTTGCATATAAGATGTAATTAGCTTTTTGTGAAGAAAATAAATCACATGATGTAGAGAACAGATCATGAGGATATAATTCCAGAAAATGGACAGGTACAGAACATACTTTTCTGAAGCGAGGATAATCAATGTCTCGAGGATAAGCACTAGCACCAGCAATAATGAGTTTTGGTCGGAAGAGATTGGCAGTTTTCTCCAGCATATCATAATCAATTAGACCTGTTTTCATTCCAAAGTGGATGAAAAAAAATAAGTTATTCCAAGCTATTCCACAAATAAGCCAATATATCCAAAACAAATCTTAATGATGAAATATAAGTACCTGTTGATTCATCCAGTCGATAAGGCATAGATTCAAAATATATAGATGTTCCTGACACACGTCTTTTGGGTGTCATGAATCCATGAGACAGATGTCCCCCATGAGGCAAATCCAAACCCTGGCAGCATATCATTATACATTAGAACAATAGCATAACGGGCTTCCATTTAGGAGTTTGGAATAGTCAAAACCATGTGAGAGAAAAATAGTTTACCATTATTCGATCATGTGGTTTAAGAATTGCAGTGTATACTGCAAAATTAGCTGGGGAACCAGATAATGGTTGAACATTTACACCCCACTTATTACCATCTAGATGAAATGCAGCCAGTGCCCTTTGTTGACATAGGATTTCAAGCTCATCAATGTACTCATTGCCACCGTAATACCTTACATGTATAATGGGATTCCAATCAACAAAATTACGTAAGTGGAAAGGAAGGAAGCTTTCAGCAAAATTCTCATTTTCTGAGAAAAAGAAAAAGTATAAGAAGAATTTACCTTTTACCAGGAAGACCTTCTGAATACTTATTTGTGAGGCATGAACCAACTGCCTCCATCACTGCTCTAGATGTAAAATTCTCAGAAGCAATAAGCTCTAGACTTTTAAATTGCCGGTCCTTTTCCTTGTCAATAATGACATGAACCTCAGGATCAGCTTCACCCAAGCCATAGTCCAGGAAGCTACATCCATCACCTGATATTTGTAATTCCATGAACAAAAAATATCATCACTGGGGCATAAATTTAAATATTGGTATGCTGAATTCAGGTATATATTGTTATAGTGGTATCAAAATGTTGAACTTAATGATGATATTGAACACAAAACCAGAGAAAAGAGTACATAAATACAAATATTTTCCAAAGCTGATTTATTATCATGAAAGGGATTTGCTCAAACCATAAGTAAAATATATTGTTGTTGACATTGTCATACTTATATTACGGACGGTAACATCAAACTGGATTAAAACACTGCCACATAACAAGATATCTGCAATAAATATAGATGGAATTGAGCAGATCAACTACTCAGAAATAAAACGATTGCATGTTGGAGTTTAGCAACTGCAGTTGTATTCCATTGGTAGACATGAAACAAAACATAAAACCTCAAGCCTATTGGTTGGAAAGCCGAAAGCTTCACACTTGTTTTATATACTATCTTAGATATTACAATGGACTCTAGCACCCTGAATTGTGCGAAAAGAAAAATCATACTATCATACTAGCCATTCGCATTCGCATATGATAATTTTTCAATCAAATGGTAAATTACAATTACCTCCAATTTCAGGTGCAGAGAAGGACAAAGATGATGGCTTCCCAGTGACTAAACTTCCTTCAACATGTGATGCTTTGCATGGCTTCACTCTATAAAAATTTACTTGAGGTATAAATCCATGACTGCTATACCCTTTATAAGTGAAATTCTGCCACTTAGTCCAAACAGGTTGTTGCAAAGAACCCATCATTGCAACTCCAGTACACGACGACATCCTTGTCTTCTGAATTTATGAATCACTGTTAGACCCCCTCCCTACCTGGTTCACAATTCATTGTACAATAAAATTACGATAACGTATTACAACATAGCATGCCATGGAAGTTACAATTGAGAAAGGGAAAAAGAGTTGCGATCAAAATATAACATCGTGCAAGTTATAGTCCCATGGAATAAACTTGAAACAAAATGATGGAATACTGTTCAAACTGATAATTTCGACATGAAATTTTGAATTCATAAGACACTGTGACTGAATAATATCAGACTATGAAATTAAGTTCTAAAAAACACTTTTTTTTTACAACATAAAAAACATTATTAGCAGCTAAACAAAATTTTAATACATTATACACCACACATAGGGGTGGGAATAGGCTAGGCTAGGCCAGGCTTTGCAAGGCCTGAGCCTGGCCTACTTTGAAAAGTCAAGGCCTGAGCCTGACCTATTACCATTCATAGGCTTTTTTTAAGCCTGACCTGGCCTTTTTAAAAACCTGGCCTAGCCTGCTAGCCTATTTAAAAGACTATCAAAAAAACCCCTAAAACTCATTCAGATGAGACCCTGTATTCAGCACCGCACTGCAAAAATCATGTCAACAAGGAACTATTCAGATTTCTTAGTTTTCAAAACTACTAAAAATTACACACTTGCTCAACTAAATCCAGTTCATCAAAAACTAATGGCTAACTAGCATAAAAAACTCTAGCCACTACTTATGCAGAACTAAATTACCCCCTAATTGCAGACATAACTTCATAAGTACAGTACAGAAAACCAACACAATAGAATGGAACACCAAGTGCATCAACAGGAAAGCATAATAGAAGACTTTGTGCACACTTCAAAACAATATCAAAAGTAGACAAAATAACTAAGATTGAAAACTTAAAAAATAGAATGGAATTTTGTATCCAACAGATATGTCAAGTAACAAGAAACATGCCGTTAGGTGAGCTATTTCATGTCACGGTGAGAACAATACAATTTTTTTGGAATAAAAAAGGCAAGAACAGAAAACCATAGATACAAGTTAGAAGTAACAAGTAAAATCGTCGGATACAGATAAATACAATTCTTTCATATAAATACAACACATAAACCACCGCCGGAGCACGACAACTACAAGCGACCCCGACACTTCCAACCTTTGAGATATTCAAACTACAAGCGAAGAGGGATGATTATGGCGGCGAAGCGACGACGGAGAATGGCGAGGAAGGTGACAGCCTGCGAAGTGATGAGACGAAGAAGACAACACGGCAGCAGCGGCGCAGAAGCTTGGGTTCAAAATCTGTGAGATGTGAAGTAGTTGAGAGAAGAGAGAAGGAGCAGAGAGAGTGAGACTGACCTGCGGGCAATACTCTCAGGCGACTCAGCAATAAATTAGGGTTTCTTGTGTGGGGAGCACTCAGCACACTGCAGAAGAAAACGAGAGAGAACGCATAGGCGAGTAGCGGCAGCGCGCGAACAAACAACCCGTGTGGCGTAGACTTGCGGTCTAATAGACATACATAAATAGCCGGAATGAGGAATCTCGGGTATTGATGGGGTATTTTAGTAAAATGAAAATATTTTAACAAATTAATTTAATTGATATTTATACAGAAATAAAAGTAATTTACATATGCAAAAATGAACATTAAAAGTATTTAACATTTTAATAATTATTTATAAGTGAGAGCCAATGTTGAATCATGTCCAAATACATAACATTTATATGTCATTTATTGTATGACATAAAAGGAAATAAAATATAGTCATTTATGTGATACCATATCAAAATAAAGATTGTAGGTGTTTCTAAAAATATGTCATAATGATAAATAATTCTAGATTCTAAATTTATTTTGTATGCTAATAAAAAATGTAACCAACAAATAAAAGCTGGCAAACCAATAAGGAAAATGAATATAACAATTCGAAATATATGTCATGATATTATTATTAACATAAAATGTGACTTCATGATAACGAAAGTATAATGTGGTTCATAAAATTCAAAAATTAACATTCAAATACTCAAATTTAATATATAAGAATGAATATAAAACAAACGGTGCCGTTTCAAATTTAACAATTGTGTTTGTGTGTATGTGTCTACTGCATATATGAGAGAGAGAAAGAGAGTTCTTTACGGTGAAAAGGAAGGTTCCGGCTTGCATGGAGTCAGTGACCGCATGCAGTCGCGATCTCGGCCATCTGATCGAGGATCGGACGACGGCTCACAATTCAAGGTCGGTATTTTATGTTTTTAGAAAAATAAAAAACATGTTTTTTGTGAGTCGTCCGATCACGTGACTGCATGCAGTCACTGACTGCATTTAAGCCATTTCCAAGAAGGAATGGTTGAAGTGCCAATACGTAGATACGTGACCGTATAATACTAGATTGAAAGTACACGAAAAAAGTAGTTACGCTAAGTTATTGCCTTCATAATATGGCAAAGAATGGTATATAGATAATAAAAGAACTTCACTAATAGGATTTTAAAAATGAAAAAACTTGTTAAGAATTAATTAATCATGAATATTATTATACAGTGATGTTATTTGGACACAAAAATTGGGCAACATACGCGACATCGTATGTCCGTACATGTACGGATAATTTTTTTTTTCAAAAAAAATTTTTTAAAAAAAAATCGAAAAAATAATTTTTTTCATTATCTGGTTAATCAAGTTCACATATCTGGTTAATGCTATTCATTATCTGGTTAATGTCAAATCCTGAAACTTGGACATTCCATTTTCTTATCTGGTTAATCAAGTTCACATATCTTGTTAATGTCAAATCTTGAAACTCTTAACACGTCTTTGGACATCCTATTTTCTTATCTGGTTAATCAAGTTCACATATCTAGTTAATGCTATTTTTTATCTGGTTAATGTCAAATCCTGAAACTTTTGGACCCATTTTCTTATTTGGTTAATCACATTTACATATCTGGTTAATGTCAAATATGTGTCTGTAAAAAAAAAAACTGTACGGATGTTTGTACGGTCCGTACATGTCTGTACCATACGGACATGTTGACGTCGCGTATGTTGTCAAAATTTTGTGTACAAAAAACATTTTCCATTATTATAACCAAGCAAAAATAATGTAGATTTCTAGTTTTTTTTTATGTCGCTGAATGATGCTAGTGGGGTTTGTATAGCCAAGATGTAAATGATGTTTATATTGATTCTTTGGGCTTTTAGTCATGTTGAATACCAAAAAAACAATCCAAAATATTATTTATTATTCTAATTATGATCATTTAACGAAAAGAAACAAATAATTTTTCCTTAACTTATAGTGTAAGTGCGCATCTTCACCAAGCAAAAAAAATTGAAGGTTAGCTATGACACTACGTAACCGATTTTCACTTTAAAAGTTCATCACTACGATATCTATTATTATTTATTTATAAAATTTAACTATACTAAAGACACGTGTCAAAAGTTTACTCATTCATTTTTTCCGTCAAAAATTATTTTTCAATAAAAAACTTAACTACACTAAGTTGTATTTTTCTAACAACCCATGCTGAGCACAAGTTCTCTCAGCTAATTTTTTATCGAAACTATTATTATTAATTATTAATTAAATACTTGAAGATAGATATAAGAACAAAGTTATACATCTACATGTAATTTGAAATGTACATTTGCTTGTTAATTTAGTCAAAACTTGAATGATAAAAAATACTATTAATAAAGAATAATGTCCAAAATTAATAAAAAAATCATATATCGTTTTGCATTTATTTATTTTTTCCCTTTTTTGCACAGAATAGGTGTAGTGTACCCCTTAAAAAAACTCACCTATACCTCTTAGCATGTAAACTACTCGATTAATCAAAAGGGCAAAAGATATTTATCCACCCAATTTTTCTTTTATAGCCAGCCAAGGAATAGAAAGTTAAATCGCATTTTTCTAAACGGGTTAACCTCGTGCAAGTTTCCTCAGCTCGAACCGAATCAGATTCGCTTCTTTAAGAAAAGTCACGGCATCTCAACTATCAACCAATACAATCTGCATCAATTACATGCCAACAAAAATCGCATCTAACCTTTTCATTGCTTTTTACCAAAAAGGGCACATTCTTCCAATGGCAGAGAGAAACGAATTGATAATGCTTAGTATTTCCATTGTTCTACAAGATATTTAGGTTATCATAACAGCATTGATATTCATTATCCAGATCAACTAGTATCTAGCCACAGAATTTGATATGTAACTTACATAGACTCCAGGATCAAATTATTTCATTGCACGGAATTGTAGCTATCCAACCGTATTCTTTTTGGCTTGGGAGGTGGGAGGAAACAAGGGTAAGAAGGTTGGCTTGTGATGGTTATCGAGTAACAAAATAACATCATTGAATGCATTTCATTCAACATGCGAAAGACCCCCGCCACCTTCAGCACGTGTCCTACAAAAAAAAATACATGTTAAGAATTAGGAAAAGGAACAATTATGGCAAAGTAAAGCTCATGAAGCGTAGTGTTTTAAGTTTTAACAATTGTATAAAAACATGGAATCTTGTGGAGATTGAAACACAAAAAGAAGGAAAGAAAAAAACGAGGCAATGAAAGAAATATGAGTCTAAGTGTAATGCACAAGAACGAGGAAACTGTGCTTCATATGGACATCGAAAGGATCGTGTAAGCAACATTTGGCAATGAACAATGCGAACAACAAATGCATTCGCCCACTCTAAACCAACCTACTGAACTATGAACCATCTATTACAGGTTCTAATTACAATTGGATTTGGATTTGGATTAAAACCAACTAATTGCAGAAGCTATATCAAACTAAGATCAATGAGCCAGCAGAAGACAAAGGCGGCGATTTATGATTTGCTAATAGAACAAGAAATGTTGCAACAAAGCAAAAATTGAGATAAAAAAAATCCCTGATGTGGAGAATTGAACATTGTTGTTCAGTCCCCATCAGTTTTTCCTGAAAGGTAATTAGACTTTAAAGTTGCTAGCCTCCTTGATGCAAACAAAATAGTGAATGTCATGGAAGGATATAAAAAAAAGAGATATGATGATGTCAAGTTTCAATACTTACTTGTGGTCAGAAGGATTTGGCCTAAGCTCATAAACAATAGTGGCAACAACGTCCCTTTTTAGCTACACAATAAACAAGAAAGTCAGTAGTCTGACTAACCTATAAGCAACCAGTAACCCTGAATTTAGCAGTTACCTGAGTGGCTTCGCCTTTAAAGCCAATATAGTGTATTTTAGTTGTGTCACCTCCAAAATTATCAGGAAAGTGCAATGTAATATTTCCCACACTTTGAAATTTAGAATATCTAATCAAAAGGATCGATACATTAAAAAACCATGATGGCAGAGACACAAGAAAACTCCAATGACACAAAGCACTAGTGCCCCTAATTAGTGATAGTATATGAATATACAACATTAATATCACATTTCACATAGGAATTGAATCATATGTGAATTATAGCCTTAATGAATTTTTCACAATATTTTTTGGGACAAGTGTTAGTACACAAGGCCAATGTGATGGAATAGCTAAAATGTGAAGTTGATAATGATTACCTTGTCTGGTATTCCAATACTCCTTGCATATTCTCAACCAAATCCCATTCCTTTAAGAAATAAATATTGTATCATTCAAGCTGTGGTGTGGACTTGTCAATTAATTCCTCGAAAGTCTTGAAAGAAACCATACCTGAATGGCTTGCATGCTTTGTGCATCTGAAAAGTCAATGCCTTCTCGATTGATGAACCTAATTCATGTTGAAGTTCTCAGCCTTTTGTGTAGGAGAATATTTGCAATAAATATAAATTATTGTAATCAAATATTCAATTAAGTCAAGTTTATATTATTATTTTCCAAAGTACAAAATATTATATAAAGGTGGTATTGCATCTATTGACTGTAAAGGGTATGCTGGGTAAAGAGCTGAAATAAGCCTTGTTGGTCCAAACACTAAATGCATTGCCTTTATGCAGAAGTCAGTAATAGAAAAGATGCAGAACTCAGTAATAGAAAAGAGATCGCAGAACATTCATTGTTATTTTTATCTTTCATCTTACAACCTTTCCTCCTGAGGTTAAATCCCAATTCCCAACCCCAGTACATTCATAAGAAAACAAAAGAAGAATAAAAGTTTACTTGCAAAAAAAATGCACAAGTGACAGAGGATATCATATTATCATTCGCATGAGCATTAAACAGCATAGATGATGGGGGAAAAGGACGACAAAGAAGGTGCTTATCTAAAAACAGTCTGCCACATGAATAATCCAAATTAATTTCACAGGCTGGACTCGGGGGGAAAAATATAGATCAGAATTGTGAGACAATCATCAATGATAAATGTCACAGAAGAAACATTCCAAATAATGAGATGATAATGCAACATCTATATTAAACTCAATTAATGTCAAAGCCATACATAAACCAAAAACTAGAGTTGCAGAGGCTGGTAACTTTTTCTGAACTTAAAACAGAATTATTTTCAGAATAAGTGCCAAAAGTTACTCCTAAAAAACGTCAATCAAATACAATAAAGCTGCTTCAAAACCATTACAACTTACACTCTCATCTTGGAAGGACTTGTTCCATCAGCTCCACCGACTATGGATATGCTCTTAATCTTGACATCTGAAGTAAATCTATCTCACACAGAAGTATAACATGCTCTGTAAGAACTTGTAAGGCCAGTGTTTTAAATAAAAAAGGAAAATGCTGAAGTCATTGTGATTACTGCTTTTAGCAAAATGCTGATCATACAAATTTCAAGGTTGGAAAATAAAGAAAAAGCTTAACAATGAAAGAAAGCATTATTTAAGACATATTTAAACACCAAGTCACTCACACACATATTTCTTCATATTAAAATTAAAGTAGTGCATGAGAAACAGTTAAAGACTACAGTTAATGCAAATGACCTCTAGTTCATGGAACATAGAGAAACTGGAGTTAAAATAGAAAAAGAATAACATCATAAAACAGAGTGTATTGTTATTGAGAAAATATATACTTATTTTTCTTGTTAACATAAAAAACATATCTCCCTAGAATCATATTATGTAGCTCAGTCCAATTTTAAAGAAAACTTGCTTCATTCACAGTAAAGGAGAGGGTAAAGCAATATTCCATCTGGCAATTTTTATCCAAGAAAATCTATTTTATAAACACTGCCTTGCCAGGTGCCAAATATTTAAACATCTTAGAAGTGGGTAGGATACAGCCATTGAACTGTCTCTAAATTTATATTTATATTTTAGTTTATATTTTATACAAATTAGAGATGCTCTCACTCAGACTCTTACACTTCATTCATCTAGGATAAGAACTGGACGACTTCATCACACAACAAGGGTTTCTTTAATCTGCCCATGTCTTTGAAAATCAGATGCAATGTGTTTCTCCCCAGAACCAATATTTAGAAAATGATGCAAATTAAATAATCAAATCGATAAGAAATAGGTTGCAAAATTGTGATGTAATAATAAAACGGTAATTAGAAGATGAAAAATAATAATAACTAGTAGGGTGAATTTAAATCAGAATTAGCTGTTACATGTCCAGATAGCTTGTGTTGACAATCAATATTACAAACTTGAAATCTTTACAATGTAGTTCCTCAGTTACTAATTAGGTGATATTATTTTCAGCATGAATTTAAGCTAATTAGGTGATACACTCCCTTCTCTAGGATCGTCAAATTATGGTATTCACAATTAAGTTCTTATATGTTGATTTTCTGGAGTCCTAGAGAATTAAAATTCTTCCTGTTGCAGTTTATTTTGTTTCTTTCACTCAAATTCTGTTTGTGAAACTAATTTACATCATCAGGGATGTTGGCTTGATGAATATACAGGCTTTCTGAAGGTTTAATATAACCCAAGTCTAAGGCTCTGTTTGGCAAAAATTAGCGGATAACGAATAAGTTAGCGAATAGAGGATGGGCTTATAGCGGATAACGGATGAGCTTATAGCAGATAGCTGATAGCAGATAAGCTATCAGATTAAATTTAAAGTGTTTAGTAAAATTAGCGGTAGATCTAATTGATAAATATAAAATGACACAAAAGGAATTAATGTCTCAATTATTATTAATATTTAATAGGGGATAGAGAAGAAATTCATTTAACACAATGAGAGTAAAAACGAGAAAAAAAAAGTAATACGCTATAAGCTATAAGCTCAAACGCTAGTTGAAGTAGTGTCTGAAAAAACGCTATAAGCTACTGGAAAAGCGCTATAAGCTACTGCTTATCAAACAGTTCTATTTTTTTCAAATAAGCTATCCACCAGTCAAATCTGCTACTCCCTCTTATCTTGAATATTGGCAAAAAAAAAAAAAAAGAACACAGTTATTAAGGGACGCTGCACAGGCCACTTTTACGAGGCCATAAAGTGATTTTGGTACAGATTTCAACAAAGTTCTACCACTGTTTAAGCTCTTTTTACTATTTTCGAGACTAAAAAGTGATTTTAATAAGGATATTTTATGAATGTTAGTGTAAAATTGGTTAAATTTGCTTATATTTGAGACCAAAAAATATGAAGTTTTTGTTGCTTATAATTGAGACCGGAGGGAGTATAAGCTAGCGGATTGGACTTACCGGAGAGAGCCTAAGTAACATATCTGGAAGTCATTACAATATTATGAACACATTCAATATAGCAGTTGAAAACTAGAGAATAATCAATTCATCATGTCAGCAGAAAAAGGTTCAGGCACAGCAACTTACGGAATGAATACAAGCAACTCGGGATCACCCTCATTGCTTTCCAAGTGGTCCTGTTGAAGCCATTGATAACCAAAGAGGATATAATATATTACTGAAGGTTAAAGACCAGACTGCAGAAGCAACAAAATAACTTTGAAAATTAATTGATAAAAAAAAAAACAATGAAGTGCTGATTGTATTACCCCAGAAGAATTCAAACGCTCTTCCCAAGCTTTAAAAACTGACTTAACACTACCAGGAGTTGCCTCGTTCAAAGCAGATACCTGGCAGAGACTTTCGAATTATGATTTTGTTAATAAAAATAAAATTCAAGAAAAATAGAGAGACATGTTCACTTCAATTTCAAGCTAAGAAACAGTTAAATCAAAGGGAAAGGGTTTTGATAATAAAATCGAGAGAGAGAGAGAGAGAGAGACCTTGGAGAGGTCGATGTGCTTGTAGAGAGACCAGTCAGAGGAACAATCATGGTCTTCGCAACTGTGGTCATGCAGGCACGCCATCTTCACTCTTCACTCAGTTCGCACGCACAGCGCAAAGCAAACGAAAGAGAAAGATTATTTCCTCTTCGCACTTCGGTTTGGGTTAACGCAGCCCCATTTCAGTTTCACACGTCATTAAAACGACGCACACCCTGCTCCGATTTTCTTTTTCGTGTTTTATGTAAACGACAAGCGTATTCATAATTCATGATTTCGCGATGGAAATGGAACGGTTGCATTTTGATGAGATGAGTTTGGGCTAATATGTTTGTCTATAACAACCTCATCATGAATTTTAACTGGCTTATATTTTTGGGATTTTATATTCCCACCTCCTAAATTTAATTTTTCCACCCTCTCCTCCCTTTATAAAAAGTCAAAAATACCCCTACCCAACATTCACTCTCCCTTACCTCCCCCACCTCCAACCCCAACATTCGTTCTCTCTCTTAAAGTCACTCTCACGGTCCCCTCTCTCTCTCTCTCTCTCTCTCTCTCTCTCTCGTACACTCACATCCTACCTCCATCTCACCCATTCACTCCTCTCCCACCACTCATCCCCGCCTCGGATGGCCGGGACTTGAAGAATGGGCAAAGGACCGACACATTTTCATTCATCATTTGTCATCCTACCACTCGTGTGCATGTATTTTTTCTGTGTTTTTGAATTTTTTGAAAAATAATTTTAAGACACTTACGAAAATTAGTTTCTAGACATTATGAATTCAATAATACTCAATTCTTATAGAAACTAATTGTCGAAAATGTCTAGCAACTAGTTTCCAGATGTTTGAATTTTTATGCATTTTTCACTTTTTCAGAAACAATTTTTCGAACTCACATTTTGGTGTCGTCCGAAAACTAGTTTTCGGTATCGTCTGACATCTAGTTTCTGGATGTCACCAAGATGTGAGTCGAGGATTTTGTTTCCAGAAGCATGTTACAGTTTAGAATTCGACACTTTGAGTTTGTGGTGCATATCAGACAACTATATTGACATGATGATGTCCGATGAATTTCCAATTACAAAGACCGTGTCTGTGGATTGTATGCATGTATTCACCACTACGGAGGTACTTACTTGGTAGATTAAATTTATTAAGTTATGATTATCAATCTTTTGGTAAAGCCTTTGAAATTATGTTTTCAAGTATTTCCTACCGAGATGACCTATTGGCTAGGGCACGAAATGTCAAGAAAGTGATTGGATGTGTGGTTGTTATTTTAAAATTAGATAACATGAAAACAAGAAGGAAAACATTTTTTATGTTGGACTATGAAAGGGGTGGTAAGTATAAACCATACAAGATTGTGAGATTGTGGGTTACTAGTATTAGAAAACATTTTAGAAGTGTCATAGTCTCGTATTCGACACACTGATGTCCCATGGACATAGGGTATCGATAATAAATCTCACTTGCCCTTTGATCTCCAACTCTAATATTTTCATGATTTACTTTTTCTTCAAAGCTTCAACTTTGATGTCTTCATGTATCTTAACTGATTTTAGGGCATCACATTCAAAAGTGGTGTCATGACCGTAATTTTTTTTTGTATGCCTCAGGAAACTAGATTTTGGACGCTATTTGTATGCCATCAAAAAATTAGAATATGGATGTATTCAAAAATTTGTTTCCGTTTGTTTTAGTCTGGCACAAAGCATATTATAAATGCCTAGAATCTAGTTTTTGGTACTGTCTAGAATCTAGTTTTTGGAAAATGACGAAACCTAGAAAAAAAAAGTCACAAATTCCTCCATAGCGACGACAAGCGGCGGGAGTTTAGCGGCAGAGGGGATGCACGACAACCGAGGAAATGTGGGAGGGAGGTTGGGGAGGTCTTAATAGGGTGGGAAAGGGGGAGGGTTTGTTTAGGGTTAGGGGTATTTTGGTCTTTTCAAGTGGGAAATGTGGGAAAATTAAGTTCGGAGGTGGTTTTATCAATTGCCATATTTTTAGACCCGAATTTAAGTCTATGTTCAAAAGAATATGATAATATACAAGTTTAATTAAAATCAAGTTGACCAAATGTATAATTAAAACAATTATAATTAGGACGGTATCAGGTTGACCCAAAGTATAAACTAAATAAAATTATAGGACGATTATATATCAACATTAAAAGAAAAGTAGTTTATGCAATTGGTTAACATGGTAGCTTCAGGGGTGGATAACCACATCGTGTAGACGGACATGGCAATGGGTCGGTCGGGGGCGGGTTTTGCCTCCCCTGTCCCCGTCCCCATTTCTAACAGGTTCGGGTTTTGTCTTTTTTCATCTCCATCTCGACAGGGATGGGTCTCCCTGCGGGCCCCCGACTCCGCTTCATATATGTAGAAAAATTGAAAAATTATATTTACGATAATTAATAAAATAAAATCATAATTATTATACAGTGATAAAATAAAACAAAATAAAATCAAAATAAAATTTTCTATTAAAAAGATATTAAATTTAAAATAAAGAAAATATATGAAACAAAATGAATGAGTATACATGCATAAAACAAGATAAAAATCAATAATTTATATTTAGCTCGTCGGGTTCGGGTCAGCGGGTTGGGTATCAACATCCCCAACCCCGCCCCACCCCCGGTCAAAGCAGGTTTTCCCCGTCAAAATCGGCCCGGGGTCGGGTTCTGTTGCCATGCCTATGTAGTCCACCATGGGATAATCCATTATTGCAATAATTTTTTTATTCCTTTAGTTTTCTCAAATCACAAACCCTCACCTCTTCAACTTCCTTGCCATCTCTTCCATATCTTCCCATCGATGTTAGCGATTCTTGCAAATTGGGTTCATGATGATTGTCGTGTGATGATGTGGCAAGGCGCAAAAAGGTAGTGAAGACAATTGGGGCGCAACCTGGCAGAGCTCTCTGGGGAATAGGGGTGGCGGCTCAAAGTTGCTTCGTTCTCTATGGGTTGGTTATGCACAACATATTGCAGATTACGGTCGTGAAACAAAGGTTGCAAGGTGGTTTCCATGGTGGTATTGTGGGTTCAATGGGAACAAGACTAATAATGGCTCAACAATGGTTCAAGATGGTGAAATAGGTGTCGAAAGGTTTCGATTGGTGTTGAGAACAAATCAAACAGGATGGGCGAAATGGGGTTCATGGTGGTCTACGAGTGGTTTTTTTAGTTTCAGAAACCTGACATTAAGCTCAGAACCTTAGTTTTGACTATGACAAACCTTCAGCAACAAATTACAAAGCTTTTTGAATGTTTAAGCTACTAATAGTTCTGTTAAAGTGTGATCAGAAAGAAACAGGACTACTTAGAAGCAAATGGACACAATTCAGAAAGCAAGGACAACTTATGCAATACAATCAGAAAGATATCAGAATGATAGAGCTCTTAACAAATTCTATATCAAAGATGGTTCTGATACTATGTCCATTTTGCATCAGAAATGAAGCATAAGAAGGAATTTTGTGTACTTCATTATGTGGCTTAAAAAAGACTATCAGAATGATCATCTAAACATTGAACATTAATGTTTACCATGTTTCAATACATTTTTGATATCCTACAATTGACGATGTTTCATTATTCTCAGTAGCTCTAAAATTGATGAATCTACCATCAGAAAGAGAGTGCAGTTTTGCTCAAAAGGATGTAGTTTTGCTCAGAAGGATGCAAAAATCATGAAACCTTCATCAGTTGGAGAACAAGTTGTTTAACCATGATAAGATGGTTAAACACTAGAGAACCAATCTATGAAAACAATTACTCTCTCCATAATAAAATATAAGCAAAAATGTACATGTATTTGGTCCGAATTTGGATCAAATACATGTACTTTTTTACTTATATTTTGTTATAGAGTAGTATATCTCGACTGATTCGAAGCAAGGTGAAGTAAATTGTTCAGAAGCTTCATCACAATGATATCATCAGAAGCTTTTAATGACGGCTCATTATTAACTGGTGATGGAGACTATTGTACTTCTTGCAGAACTTTCTAGCTGGTTTTTGCACCACATTCAAGGACTTTCCAACGGCTATTTAACGTCTAGTTTTTCCTGGATCTCCTCTTTAAATTGAATTGATCACTACTACTTCAACTTGGTTACTGCAATCACAAATCTGATCAAGTAAATTGCAAATCAGTTCGCATTCTCCATAATACTTACCTTGTTTTAACCCATTTCTAGCTATTACTTAAGAACCCTGATCCTATTTCTAGAAGTGTTCATTCACACAAATATTGAATTTTGTAATCCACTCTTAGAGTGATTAGTGTGCAGAAAAACAAAATCATTTCTACCTACCTTAAATCACATCTCTCTAAACTAGTTTTTTTGTAACTGGATTTTTGTGTAAATTGAGAGGGAAAAACTTGCATAAGTTGTGACTATAATACAGAGATTATTAAGCCTGAAGAGGCTTGGAAAAATGGTATTTGGGTGGCCTAAAGAGGCATTAAGCTGAATACTTGTATTAATACTATTCATAGTGGATAATCTCACTTGGAAAGTGGGGACTAGACGTAGCCCAGGTTTAAGGGTGAACTAATATAATTTCTTGTATGTTATTCATTTATTTCATACTTGTTTTTCATGCCTTAAAATACCGCTCTGAAAATAATCATTTTAAAACTGCTGTCTTTGAGAATTAAATTAAGAACATGTTTTTCGGTGCATTCTGATCACCAGCATCCATTGATCAAATATTTATTTTTAGTCAAACAAGGTTGTTATTATGTAGTGTTGTCATAATTAATCAAGGACTATTATTTCCAAATTAGATAAAATCACTTTCAGTTTTATTCAGAAAGTAATCAGAAAGAATCCTCAAAACTGAGTTGTTAGCTTCTGAACCATTTTGACATATTTCTGAAAGAAACTCAAATCATTATACATGTTTTAGAGAAAGAAAATAATCTTCATTGCATTCATCCTTTCTTACATGTTCAATTGAGTTCAATATCTTTAAACTAAGACATAGCAAGATCATCTTTCTGAAGTAATTAACTTTGTTGTCTTCCTTTCTGACTCCCAAGTATAACACTTTAGAACACATTCAGAAGGGTATTTATATGCAGAAACACGAAAATTTTTATCATGCCACTATTCAACCCCCCTTCTACATGCATTATATTTGTTTTAACAATATATATGTAAATGTTTTTCTCAATATGTGTTTTCCAAAAAAATATATGTCACAAAAATTGTTTAAAATATTCTTCTAACTTAATTTATATTTATTTGTTCTCTCTATTCTATTTAAAACATGATAATTAATCTGATATTTGACAATATTGTAATCCATGATTGAAACAAAACAGATCTTTTAAATTTTTGGTATGTAATTCATCATTCAAATATTTTTTAAAAAATAGATACAATTATTTTATAAAAAATTTAAGAGTCAATATATACACGTGCATGACACGAGTTTACTACACTATGGTATATAATTCGTCTTATAAATATTTTAAAAATAGAAAAAAATATCAATTATTTTATAAATTTTTTTAAAGTCATACGATACTAGTTAATATATTTTTCCGCTGATAAAAAAATGGAGGAAACTTAAATACAATACTCTAGGTACTGTTGAAACTATTCTCCAATGATATCATGACACGTCAACTATGATTTACGTCAAAACTTAAAATACTCCACGTCTGTTACCACTTCGTTAATGTGAGAAGAAACATATTCGCATCAGGGTGATAGCTCCGGCAAAGAGAGGTTTGTTAAGGGTGCCACGCTACTCTTATCATTCTAGGAAGATAAAGAAAAAATATAATAAAAAAGGCAAAGGAAGAAGAAGTGAGCCAAAGAGATAGAGAGATCTAAAGCGTTTATCCTTGTTCCTCCATCACTATTGAAGGCCGCAACACCATCTTCTGCAATCTTCAACTCCCTCCCCACTTTCTCACCACCTCTTCCCAAAATATAAAAATCAATTTAAAAAAAAATGAAGTAACAAAGGCAAAACAGAGTGGTGTGAGAGAAAAGGAAAGACAACAACCCACCCCTTTCTGCCATGAACGTGCGACATCCTTTAACCGGAAAAACGGCGACCACCACGAGACCCATTGAACACACATCCTACCCTGTGATAGCAACATCGAACCCAATCTTAACTACAAACCCTTGCCGGATCTCAACCTTGTCGTCGAACTAAAAGGTCCACTGCTCGTCGTTCGATTCGCCCACCACCTAATTTGTGCCCCGTCATCTCGACGACGCCTCAACCATTGCCACCACGGGAGACTTGTATAACCTCTTCCCTACTCAAATCTGCGACTACCCTCATCGTCGCTGTCCTTGGGTGGCCTCCCCCTCACTCACCATTTGTCTCTGTGTAACGCTTGCCTTCTCCCACGACGTCGCTCAAAGCTGCCCCATCCAACGTTTCACGTTATGCCATTGCAGGCGACTTGCTACATCGTTTGTGGTCTCCACTTTGAGGTTAAAGGTCAAGGCGTCCAGCCACGCTGCCCGCTCACACTCACCGGAGCCACCAACTCAGATCGGACCTTCACTCTCTCCCTCATACGTCCATACTCGCTTCCGGGATGGAGGGAGGTATACAGTGGCGAGATAGAGAATGGCGAGGATCAGTGCGTATTACTAGAAAACATTAACGACGTCATGTTGACGTTAGTGAGATGTCCATGTCTTACATTGTAATTGGTGAACAGTACCACCAGTACATATGTTACTGTATATAAAGTTTTGTCCTAAAATATGGCGACTTCTAGGATGGACAAGAGTTACATGTGGTCCATCATGCACAAACTTTTTTGACCCTGAGATGAATCTATACTAACTTCCATGCCATGGTCCCTCCCACACTAGATCACTCTCTCACTCTCATCGGCCAAACCTTAACACCTCTGTCGCCTCTTCGCCATGACCAGCACCGCCCTGGAATCTCGCCACCGCTCTGAAATCTCTCACTGCCACCGAATGTAAAAATCGAAGAAACAGAAACCCAAAAATCGAATATGAATCGGGAAAATCAAGTTGAGGGTTTTGGACACAAATCTGAATCTGAAACCCAAAGAAGAATGATAGAGGGAGAAGAGAGTGTAGCAGTGAAGGTGGTCGTTGTGACAGCCATGCGAGTGATAGAGGTCACACGAGCGAAGGGGAGACGAACGAGAAGTTGAGAGGGAGAGATATGTAGATCGGGGAAAGAGGGGGATAATAGTTGGAGATCGAACAGAAATGAGGGAGAAGTTGTGGGGGTGCGACGGAATGGTCCTTAATGGTGGCAACGAGCGGCATCGGTTACTGAAAGAACAGTAGTGTCTCGTGGATCGAGGAAAAATGAAGGCGGCGACGGGAACAACCGGTGGTTCATGGGGTAGCTTCGGACGTTACAGTGGCCCCCTTTCTTTATCATTCTCATTCTTTCTTTTCACGGGTCCTCATTTCTCCGTTTTTAATTTTTTTTTTGACAGAGAAATGCTACAATGGCGGTGGGAGAGGTGCATTTGTTGGTGCTCATTGTGCTTGTTGTGGGAAGATGGTGAAAATTTGGGGAGAGCGGCGGGGAGCAAGTCAGGGGGGAGAGATTGTGAGTGAGTTGGGGGTGAGATAATGTGTCGAGGGTGTATGGTATAATTGTGAGAATTAGATCAATCGAAGGGTAAGTAATTTTTGTCTATCATGGACCACGTGTCTCACTTCCCCACCCTAGCCAAAGCCCTAAAAAATACTAGTTAATATGTCAATGGAAAAAAACTTTATAGATAGAAAGTATTGTTTTAAAATATAAATGATATTTATTGATTTATTAATATATCAATGGAAAAAACTTTATAAATAGAATGTATTGTTTTAAAACAAAATATTTATTTTAAATATTAAAACTTGAATAGAACAAAATCATTAATGCACACACAAATAGGTATTAAAAGTATAGTAATTTTTTTTCATTAGTATTAGTATATATAGTAAAAACAAAACTATTAATATTATTCGAATAGGACTATTCATATTTTTAAAAGCGTTAAAATAACTAAAATATTCATAGTATTATTCCATTAGCATCAAAAATTTAATTGTATTTTATTTATATATATTCTCAACATTAAGAAAGTCTTTGTCATTATGTATCAACATATTTATTAATAGCTAGGATAATTAAAATATTAATCTATTTATACTTATATACAAGCTTTTGTACCAATATTCTTATGATAAATATACATCTGCCAAATCAAGTAACCGACGGCAATATTTTATTTTCTGAAATTCAAATTATATTATTGAAATTATACATATATATATATATATATGTATATATCATATTGTATAAAAACAATTCTCAAAACGTGCAAACAATAAAATTTTCTTTATATGTAAAGATGAGAATTTAAATTTATCACGATTTCCGCCACGAGTAATACTCCATATACATACATATATATATATATATATATAATATTGTATAAAAAAATCCTCAAAATGTGCAAACAATAAAATTTTCTTTATATGTAAAGATGAGAATTTAATGTACCAAAAAAAATGATGAGAATTTAAATTTATCACGATTTCCGCCACGAGTAATACTCCTTTGTTCAAGATATCATAATCATAATCTATTAATGGTATTATATTTATAATTAGATGTGAATACATTAATGTGAATAACATTAACTAACGCGAGGTGAATAATGGTAGAAGCGTATAGAGAAAAAAAAACATTCTAGATTTGTAGAAGCGTGTGTGTGGTTCCAAAAACAAGTTCTTCTAGAAGCGTGTGTGTGGTTCCAAAGATTTTCTTGTTTTTAAATCATGTGCCATGTGTTTTTCCATTTTACTATAGTAATTATTTTATATTTTACCATACCATTTTATATGATTGATCAATTAGTGTATTTAAGATCAATTAGTGGGTTAAATTCATGTTTTAAGAGTTACTGAATGAGTCTGGCTCCTCTCCGATCACGAGAGGATTCCAACTGGACAATCTCTCTCTCCAACTGGACTCTCCAGTGACTGGAGAGGATTTCAATTCATTTAAGATTGGGTGTCAACAAATCTGGTGTCACGTGTCAAGTGTCAACTCTCTCTCTCTCTCTCTCTCCAACTGGACTCTCGAGTGACTGGAAAGGATCCCAATTCATTTAAGATCGGGTTTCAACAAATCTGGTGTCGCGTGTCAAGTGTCAACTCGCATGTGTTTATAGATCTATATATACATATTCAAGTTGAATCTTTTAATATTCATCTTTTATCCAAGGTTCCACTTCTCTCTCGTTCATTCTTATTGGTTTAGTAGCGATGGCACATAACACCGAGGTGCCTTCGTTTGCACAACATGAAAGAGACAACAAAGCCAACCAAAAAATTCCCTTCTACATGCTCTTCACTTTTGCGGATAGCCTTGATGTGATGTTGATGATCATTGGCACTACCTCTTCTGTGGCTAATGGGTTGTCACAACCTATCATGACCCTCATTCTTGGGAAGATGATCAACACCTTTGGCTCCACAGCTTCATCCCACATTGTCAAGGAAATTTCCAAGGTATATATTTCAGTCTTTATATTCCCCCTATCTTTCTGTAAGCAATGCAATTTCCACTCTTATGCATGTTTCTGTAAATCATGCAAATATTCGATGGAATCAAGTTATTTAGATTTGCTGTAAATTACACCATCCCATAATTATTTAGATTTGTATGAATTAGAGACTAAAATTTTTTCTATAGATCAGGACTTTTCAGGTAAGAAAACAAATTAAACAATATGGTATATGTTGGTGGTTTAAGTTAAATTAAATAAACTTTTTTATGCTTTTAAGTAATCAAGGAGCACTCTTTGTTACGTTTGAAGTTTTACCATGATTTTAATTACAAGGAGCATTCTTTAGGTGACTATTGAATCTTGTTTTCAGTTGCAATTTTTCATCAATGCCACGTTTCAGCATTGAAGTTATTTTGAAAGTCTTAACTGTATTTGTAAGATTGGGTCAATCAAATGCACATTAAAGCAATTATGTTTGTGTCCTAATGGACTTGTACCTTTGCATAGCACTATCTATATTACTAATGATATCTATTATTCCATTAATTAGTACAAATTATGATTGCAAACACTAACACACTTCAAATTTCAGGTTTCATTGTTATTTGTTTATCTGGCTTTAGGATCTGGAATAGTATCATTTCTACGTAAGACTTCTGACACTTAATTCCCCATATTCTCTGCTTATTTACTGTATTGTATGTTTGATTTACTAAATGTATGCATGGCCCCATAGTACACACAGTTTCCTCATAGCAAATGTAATATACCCTTGTTGCTTCGGACACTACTCTTGCGTTTCATTATGATAAGAGGGTCATTTTGTTCAATGTTGCAGAGGTAGCATGTTGGATGGTGACAGGAGAAAGACAAGCCGCACGAATTCGTGGCTTGTACTTGAAAACCATATTAAAACAGGACATTGCCTTTTTCGACACTGAAACAACCACTGGAGAAGTAATTGGGAGAATGTCTGGTGACACAATTCTCATTCAAGATGCCATGGGAGAAAAGGTATGTGTATGCTCCTATTTTTGTATGCAAACAATCATCTTCATTGCAAGTTTACACTGTGGCAATGAGCATGTTAATAAATAAAAACTTACAATGACAGGTTGGGAAGTTCATTCAACTTGCTTCAACATTTTTTGGTGGCTTTCTGATTGCCTTTATAAAAGGATGGCAACTATCAGTGGTTTTGCTTGCATGCATACCTTGTGTTGTCATTGTTGGTGGATTCATGTCCATGTTGATCGCTAAAATGTCAAGTCGTGGGCAAGCTGCGTATGCAGAAGCAGGAAATGTTGTTGACCAAACAGTGGGAGCCATCAGAACAGTAAGACACTTACAAACATCAACTATAGAAACACTGAATGATTAAATTGCATTTGTATTTAACCAGTCTTGGACTTTTCACTTAATTTTTTTTTTTTATCAGGTTGCATCTTTTACCGGGGAGAAAAAAGCAATAGAAAAGTACAATAGCAAGTTAAAAGTTACTTATACAACAACGGTTCAACAAGGGATGGCCTCAGGGTTTGGAATGGGGGTACTATCTTTGATTGTCTTTAGCACCTATGGACTTGCCATGTGGTATGGTTCCAAATTGGTCATTGAGAAAGGATATACCGGTGGAACTGTCATGGTTGTAATCATATCTCTTATGACTGGTGGAATGTAAGTTTGACATTGGTACTTGATTTAATAAATATTGCATTGACATGACATTGTTTAGGCATAAGATTTTCTCTTTTTTTTCAACTTGTACTTTGTAGACCTTTGATCGGTACCATAACAAAATCTGATAAATTTTCATTCATTCACAGGTCACTGGGTCAGACATCACCATGTCTAGATGCATTTGCTGCAGGCCAAGCAGCAGCATATAAAATGTTTGAGACAATTAAAAGAAAGCCGAAAATTGATGCCTATGACACTAGTGGTGTTGTCTTGGAAGACATAAAGGGGGATATTGAGCTCAGAGAAGTTTATTTCAGATACCCTGCAAGGCCAGATGTGCAAATCTTTGCTGGATTCTCATTGTATGTTCCCAGTGGCACGACTACTGCTTTGGTAGGTCAAAGTGGAAGTGGGAAGTCTACTGTAATCAGTCTGTTAGAAAGATTCTATGATCCTGATACTGGAGAAGTACTTATAGATGGTGTGAATTTGAAGAACTTTCAACTTAGATGGATAAGAGAACAGATTGGCCTGGTTAGTCAAGAACCTATCTTGTTTACCACTAGTATCAGAGAGAACATAGTGTATGGGAAAGAAGGTGCTACTGATGAGGAGATAACAATAGCAATAACACTTGCTAATGCCAAAAAGTTCATTGACAAACTGCCTCAGGTGTACAAACATTGCAAACTCTTGTTCTAGGTTTGTCTCTTTGGTCAAGTTTGATTGAATTTGAAGTTAATAAAAGTGTATTATCCTGTTTGCAGGGCCTTGACACGATGGTAGGGCAAAATGGGACCCAGCTTTCTGGTGGGCAAAAGCAAAGAATTGCAATTGCAAGGGCAATTTTGAAGAACCCAAGAATCCTTCTTCTTGATGAAGCAACAAGTGCATTGGATGCCGAGTCTGAACGTGTTGTCCAAGAAGCGTTAGAAAAAGTGATGTTAAAAAGGACTACTGTTGTTGTAGCCCATCGTTTAACAACTATTAGAAATGCTGACACCATAGCGGTGGTTCATCAGGGCAAAATTGTGGAGAAAGGTTATACATAAAAATACCATTTCGATTTAATTTGTATATAGCATATTATCATATCTATCACATGCAGTTTTTGATATATTTCATAGACAATGTTAAGTAATTAAAACAATTGATGAAAATTGATTTTTTAACATCTTTGAATATATAATGCACTCACTTTTGCATATTAACGTAGGAGCCCACGATGAGTTAATCAAAGATATTGATGGTGCTTATTCTCAGCTTATTCGTCTACAAGAAGGGAAAAAAGAAGTTGAGGGTAGCCAAAAGTCTGAAGCAGATAAGTCAAGCAACAATTTAAATATAGATGGTGAGATGGCTATATCTTCCAGCCATAGAATATCCTTTGTGAGATCAATAAGCCAAAATTTATCAGGGAGTCGTCGACACTCCCGGTCACTTAGGTTCTCTCTTCCTCATCAAGGTAATGAACATGTATCTGGAGAAATAGAAGAAGTGGATACTGAACAAGGTCAACTTGATAATAAGAAGAAACCCAAAAAGGTTTCTATTAGACGTTTGGCCTACTTGAACAAGCCTGAGGTTCCTGTCTTACTACTTGGATCCATTGCTGCAGTAGTAAATGGTGTTGTGTTCCCTATATTTGGCCTAGTGTTTTCATCAGCCATTAGTATGTTTTATAAACCTCCAGAACAGTTGCGGAAAGATGCTAGGTTCTGGTCACTTCTGTATGTGGGTTTGGGTTTGGTTACTCTAGTGGTTTTACCATTGCAAAATTACTTCTTTGGGATTGCTGGTGGAAAACTTGTAGAAAGAATTCGTTCAATGACATTTAAAAGGGTTGTGCACCAAGAAATTAGTTGGTTTGATGACCCTGCAAATTCAAGGTATGTTAAAAAGGTATTTTACTTCAAGACATAATAAAGAAATAATACTTACTTATCACAAGTTTATCATTCATTCTACTCATCAAACTGAAAGAAATGAATCGCCTTACAGTGGTGCAGTTGGTGCAAGGTTATCTACTGACGCTTCGACCGTGAAAAGTCTTGTTGGTGACACCTTGGCCCTCATTGTGCAAAACACAACAACAATCACAGCAGGTCTAATCATAGCATTCACTGCCAATTGGATTCTTGCTTTTATAGTTTTGGCTGTGTGCCCCTTGGTCCTTATGCAAGGACTCCTTCAGGTGAAGTTTCTTGAAGGATTCAGTGCGGATGCCAAGGTTAGTCTTACTTTTGGCTTTGTCCAATATATCGAAAGAGTTATACATTGTGAGAATCATGAGAATCTTTTGTCTTAATATATAGGTGACTTATGAAGAAGCAAGTCAGGTGGCAAATGATGCTGTTAGTAGCATCAGAACTGTTGCATCGTTTTGTGCAGAATCAAAGGTGATGGATATGTACGGAAAGAAATGTTCAGGGCCAGAAAAACAAGGTGTTCGGTTGGGGCTGGTGAGTGGTGCAGGATTTGGCTTCTCTTTTGTCGCTCTTTATTGCACAGGTGCATTCTGTTTCTATATAGGATCTGTTCTAGTGCAACACGGGAAAGCAAGTTTTACAGAGGTTTTCAAGGTACAATCACTCGATCAACTTGGTATGCTTTACATTTATCGGATGCTTCTTTTTAACATCTTACCCGATAATTTATGCAGGTTTTCTTTAGTTTAACAATAACAGCAGTCGGTATTTCCCAATCTAGTGCCCTGGCACCAGACACTAACAAGGCCAAAGATTCCGCAGCTTCAATATTTGAAATTCTTGACAGCAACCCTATTATTGATTCCAGCAGCAATGATGGCATAACACTAGAAACAGTTACCGGTGATATTGAACTTCAACATGTCAGCTTTAATTACCCAACAAGGCCTCATATTCAAATTTTCAAAGATTTGAGTCTAAGCATCCCATCTGGAAAGGTAATCTTTTGGTTGTACAAATTAGTTTATTGAGAACATGTATTGCATTTACATTTCTGATATATGTCTCTGCAGACTGTTGCTTTGGTTGGAGAAAGTGGCAGCGGAAAATCAACGGTTATTAGCCTCTTAGAGAGATTTTACAACCCTGATTCTGGACGTGTGTTACTAGATGGAATGGATATCCAAAGGTTCAAACTAAGCTGGTTGAGGCAGCAAATGGGATTGGTTGGTCAAGAGCCTATTCTTTTCAACGAAAGCATTCGTGCAAACATAGCTTATGGCAAAGAGGGAGGTGCTACAGAGGATGAGATAATTGCAGCGGCTCAAGCAGCCAATGCACACAAATTCATAAGTTCTCTTCCAAATGGTTATGACACCTCCGTTGGGGAAAGAGGCGCACAACTATCAGGAGGGCAAAAGCAGCGTATTGCTATTGCAAGAGCCATGTTGAAAGACCCCAAAATCCTTTTGCTTGATGAGGCAACAAGTGCACTTGATGCTGAGTCAGAGCGTATAGTTCAAGAGGCTCTAGACAATGTCAGTGTGGACAGAACTACTGTGGTGGTAGCTCACCGTCTTACAACAATTCGAGGGGCTGACATTATAGCAGTGATTAAAAATGGGGTGGTTGCTGAAAAGGGAAGCCATGATGTGTTGATGAAGATTAGTGAGGGGGTTTATGCATCATTAGTAGCTCTTTATTCAAGTGCATCATAAGATATTTCTATCTTCTAAACTGATACAGAATAATGTTGACAAAACCAACCTCCTTGTTGACAAAGCTCACATGCAACTCATTTTCCAACATCCAACCATCCCATTTATCACATTGCTTGATTATTTACATTTCCATCTCCATTGTTTTTCTTTGCAACTTGTTTGTTTCCCCATTTTATCCAGTTAATGTTTGGTCTCTAGGCTCACTATAAATAGGGTCAAATACTAATGTATCAAACATTGAAGTTATATGAACTGAGAGTGTTTAAAATCAGAGTTCCCTCTATTCTTTACTGGGTCTGTACCATTTTAGTATTCAGAGCTTAGGTTCAGTGAATTTTTGAGTGAAAGAGTGAGAGGAATTAATCTTAGCAGAGAGGAGTTTTTGAGTGAGGAGCATAACCACTAAAAACCTTGAAACCTCCATTTCCGATCCGATTTTGCCAAAACTAACACTACCATCGTGTTCAGAAGACCCAAATCCTTTAGGATACAAAATTTCACGGCGAACAAACACCACACGCACCTTCACACGCCGTCGCCGTTGACCCACGCGCCGCCCTCTGTCTTCACGCGTTTCCACGCACCTGCTCAAGGAAGAAGACAAGACACGTCAGCGTGCCACGTCACACCAAGTCATCAAGTGTTGTCCATTCAGAAGCTGTCACGTGTCTCCAGACCAAGTCAGCATAGACCAGTCAATGCACACTTCACATGCCACCTCACACCATCCAGCCAATTAAAAACTACCATGTGTCATCACGTCCACGTCATCCCATATTTTTTGAAAATTGTAGATAAGCCCATAATCTTTTCTATATTTACATTTATGCCCCTATAATTTTTGAAATCATAAATTAGTCCCTAAACTTTTTGAAATTGCAATTTGGTCCCTAAAGTTTTCATAAACTACAATTTAGTCCCAAAAACTTTCAAAACTTGCAATTTAGCCCCTAAACTTTCTGTAATTACAATTTGGCTCATGAAGTTTTATAAATTGCAATTTAGTCCCTAAAATTTTCGAAAAAATGCAACTTAACCCCTATCTTTTTTGAAATTACATTTTTACTCCTCTCCCTTCTTTTCTGATTTTTTAAAAAAAAAAGCCAAAAAAAAGAAGGCTTATAAAAAAAAATGCCTCCAAGAAAACAAAATGATCAAACTCTCTGTGACATTCAATTTGAAGAAATGAGAAGACAAATTCAACAGTTACAGGAAACGGTTAACGCGCAGCAAGCCCTATTGGAAGCACGAAAAATACCATTAGATGTTGACGACTCCAGTAGTGATTCATCATCATTGAGACACCGCCGCCCGCAAAGACAGCCTTTTAGAAACAATAACATCAAGGTAGAAATCCCAGATTTTGAAGGGAAACTTCACCCAGATGAGTTCGTTGATTGGCTTCAAACTGTAGAGCAAGTCTTCGAGTACAAGGAGATTTCAGAAGAAAAGAAAGCCAAGATCATTGCTGTGAAACTAAAGAAGCACGCTTCAACATGGTCGGAGAATCTTATAAAGAAGCGAGAACGTGATGGGAAAAAGAAGATAAAGACATGGGAAAAGATGCGGCGAGAACTAACCCGTAAGTTCCTTCCTACATCTTACTATCAAGATGCCTTTATTCAGCTACAAAATTTTCGACAGAGGAATTCGACTGTAGAAGAATACACAAGAGAGTTTGAGAGGTTGATAATGAAGTGTGATGTTCAAGAGAGGGAAGAGCAAACCATAGCTCGATACCTCGGAGGATTAAACACCAATATTGCCAACCCAGTCGAACTCCAACAATACTAGGCCTTAGAGGATGTTGTCTAACAAGCCATCAAAGTGGAAAAACAATTACCCAGAAAATCCACCTATCGTCCTTTTACCAACACAGATAACCCCTTCCACAATCGCAACACCACCACCAATAAGCCAAGCACATCCACAACACCAGCCCCTAAAAACACCACCGACAACAAGAATAAGGCCACAAAGTGCTTCAAGTGTCAATGTTTTGGTCACATCGCTTCAAACTGCCCAACTCACCAAACCATCATTATCATCAAAGGAGAAGCCTATGAGGTCTCTGAAGAAGAAGCTCCAGAAGAGCCCGAGCCCATATATGACGAAGAATTCACCCCTGCTGATCATGGTGAATTTTTGGTGATCAGAAGAAGCCTCCATACGATGGCAGACAAAGGAGAACCATGGCTACGACATAACATTTTTCACACTCGTTGCACCACCGCCGGAAAAGTATGTGATGTCATCATAGACAGTGGGAGTTGCGAGAATGTTGTATCTAATCATATGGTAGACAAGTTGAAGTTACCAACTCAAAGTCATCCTCATCCCTACAACCTACAATGGCTCAACAAGGAAAGTGAGGTAAGAGTCACTAAACGATGTCTGGTGTCTTTCTCAATTGGCAGGAAATACCAGGATGAAGTATAGTGTGATGTTATCCCCATGGATGCTTGTCATCTACTCCTTGGAAGGCCTTGGCAGTATGATCGTCGTGCCTTATACGACAGATATACCAACACCTACTCATTTGTCAAGGAAGGAGTAAAAATTAAGTTATCGCCATTATCGTCAGCTAAACTCAATGAAGGTAAGAAGGAATCAAGACCTTTGGTTTCTTTGGTGACAAAGGGCAGCTCAACTTGGCCCCAGAAGAAATTCCTATCGTGAGTTTGATTCTATTGTTTGAACCAAACAAAGAAGCAAGCATTCCGGACGAAATTCGGCCATTACTTGCTGAATTCCCAGATGTTGTACCAGAAGAGATTCCACCTGGACTTCCACCTATGCGAGATATTCAACATGCCATTGATTTTGTTCCAGGAGCTGTCATTCCCAACCGGCCTGCCTATAGGATGAGCCCCCAGGAGCATGCCGAAATCCAACGACAAATTGAAGAGCTGTTGCAAAAGGGATTAATAAAAGAAAGCGTCAGCCTTTGCGCCGTTCCTGTAATTCTAGTCCCTAAGAAGGATGGAAGTTGGAGGATGTGCGTTGGTATTCGAGTTGTTAACAAAATCACAATCAAGTATCGATTTTCGATACCACGGCTCGATGATTTACTTGATCAGCTGCATGGTGCCACCATCTTTCCAAAGATTAATCTGCAAAGTGGATACCATCAGATCAGGCTCAGACCCGAAGACGAGTGGAAAACTGCCTTCAAAACTCGAGATGGTTTGTATGAATGGACTGTGATGCCTTTTGGCTTATCTAATGCTCCTAGTACATTCATGCGATTAATGAATCAGGTACTTCAACCTTTCATTGGTAGATTTCTTGTTGTCTACTTTGATGATATTTTGATATACAGTAAGGGTAAAGAAGAGCACTTAGATCATCTGCGACAAGTGCTTTAGGCTCTGAGAGAGCAAAAACTGTATGCTAACTTGAAGAAATGCTCATTTTCAACCAATGAAGTAATTTTCTTGGGTTACATCATCACAAATGAAGGCATCCGATCGACCCAAGCAAAATTGAAGCAACCAACAGTTGGCCCACTCCGAAATCTATTCATGATGTACGGAGTTTTCATGGATTAGCATCCTTCTATCGCAGGTTCATCAAAAATTTTAGCTCTGTTGCTGCACCCCTCACCGAAAGCCTGAAAGGAGACCAATTCCAATGGATAGAGCAAGCTCAGAAGAGTTTTGAGGAGTTAAAAGGGCGATTGACAGAAGCATCTGTGCTTGCACTTCTAAATTTTGATCTGGTTTTTAAAGTCAATTGTGATGCTTCAAACACAGGTATTGGTGCTGTTTTAGGCCAGGAAGGTCATCCGATAGCCTTCTTCAGCGAGAAGCTCAACAACGACAAACTCAAGTACTCCACGTATGATAAAGAGTTCTATGCCATTGTTCGTGCCCTTCAGCATTGGAGTCATTATTTGCTTCACAAGGAGTTTATCCTCTACTCCGACCATGAAGCACTCAAACATCTGAATTCTCAGCAAAAGATCAACCGCAAACATGCCGCTTGGAGTGAGTTTTTACAGGCTTACCCATTCTTGCTCAAGCACAAGGCGGGAGTTCAAAACACTGTAGCTGATGCTCTCAGCAGGCGACATACTCTCCTCTCGACTCTCCAAACAAAGTTTATTGGATTTGAAGTTATCAAAGAGTTATATCACGATGATTTCGATTTTCACAAATTTTGGAGTGCAACAGAATCACAGTCGTTCCAAAGTTACTACCGGCATAACGGATATTTATTCAAGGAAAAGGCATTATGCATCCCACAGTGTTCCCTTCGAGAAGCAATCATTTGGGAAGCCCACAATGGACGATTATCCAGACACTTTGGATGAGACAAAACTGTAGCTCTAGTCAAGGAGAATTTCTATTGGCCAAAAATAGAAAAGAATGTCAACAAGCACATTCAAAGGTGCCGAATTTGCCACTTGGCCAAAACCACCAGTCAGAATACCGGTTTGTATATGCCTCTTCCAGTTCCTGAAGCACCTTGGGAAGATGTTAGCATGGACTTTGTTCTTGGTCTACCTTGAACTCAGAGGCAAAAGGATTCCATCATGGTGGTTGTTGACAGGTTTTCCAAGATGGCTCATTTCCTTCCTTGTCAAAAGATTAATGATGTTGTGCAGGTTGCAGATTTATATTTTAAGGAAATTGTGCGTCTTCATGGGATACCGAAAACCATCACTTCTGATTGAGATGTTAAATTCTTAAGCCATTTTTGGAGGACTCTCTGGAAGAAGATGGGAACTAAGCTTCAGTTCAGCAGTGCTAGTCATCCCCAAACTGATGGCCAAACAGAGTCAATCATCAAGCTATTGAGAAATCTTCTCCGTAGTTTCGTTGGAATAAATTTGAAGCAATGGGGTCTTGTTCTTGCACAGGTCGAGTTTGCCTATAACAACTCTACCAGTCAGGCTACTGGAAAATGCCCATTCGAAGTGGTCTATAGGCTTGACGTCTTTGTCTAATATTCGAACTTATAGTGCCGATGCCGATGAAAGAGTCAAAGAAATCAAGAAATTGCATGAAAGGGTCCGTGAGAAAATTCAAAAGCAAAACACTAAGCGCAAAGCCCAACGAGACAAACACAGGAAATTACTGGTATTCAAGGAAGGAGACTTAGTATGGATAAATTTGAGAAAGGAACAGTTTCCTAAACGAGCAAATTATAAGTTATCTCCTAGAGCTGATGGCCCTTTCAGAATTGTACAGAAGATCAATGACAATGCTTATAAAGTAGCACTACCCGAAGATTATGGGGTTTCGACAACTTTCAATGTCGCTGATCTTTCACCTTATTTTGAAGATGAAGCTGAACTCAACTCGAGGACGAGTCCTTTCCAACCAGGGGAGAATGATACAGAATAATGTTGACAAAACCCACCTCCTTTGTTGACGAAGCTCACATGCAACTCATTCTCCAACATCCAACCATCCCATTTATCACATTGCTTGACTATTTACATTTCCATCTCCATTGTTTTTCTTTGTAACTTGTTAGTTTTCCCATTGTATCCAGTTAATGTTTAGTCTCTAAGCTCACTATAAATAGGGTCAAATACTCATGTATCAAACATTGAAGTTGTATGAATTGAGAGTGTTTAAAAACAGAGTTTCCTCTATTCCTTACTGGTTGAGTACCATAAACTACCCCTTTAACATCTTCTAACTTGTTCTAGATTCTAAGAACAAGATCTCAACATCAATATCATATGTTATTTCAACATCTTCCTTCTGGTTTTTGTTGTTTTTTATTACTATTTTTATTTTCCTGCTAATCTACTATGTTTGTAATCTGACTTTATTTTGTTAGATTTTTTTTTTTTGTTGTTGGTGTTATTGGCTGATAAGTTGTGGGTGATGGTTTATATTATGTTGATATCTTAGTCACAAACCTTCTCTTAGCAAAGGGCTTATGTCGTGTCACGAAAAATAAGGCCTTAATAGTGGATGGTGGTGTCTCATGAACTGGTTTTAGTTGGAATAGTTGTTGTTAGCAAACTACCTTCCCTCTAAATAGGTCTAGCCCTTTCGTCGCTGGAATGCTTGGCTAGCTACGGTTTTGTCCACACTCCAATTCTTGCTCCGACAACCTGTTCATGCTGCTTGGATGCCGCAAGGCAAGAGCACTTTTGCCATTAAAAATAAGACTACATAATTTAATTTGATTTGAGTTGCAGACAGAAAGATACTGCTATAAGTTAAGGGAATCCATTAATAATAGAGAAAGTATGTTTTGGTCATGTACTAGAAAGTGACATTTCTTCAATTCCTCAAATTCGTTCCAGTCACCATCAGCATTCTATATTTTGTATAAAACCCATACTGCAGTTTCTTAATGGCCACCGAATAGCCACCAAAGTAGAGGAGTTTATTACTATAACATTATTTGATTAATATATCCTTAGGGGAGAGGTTGCAAATGTTTTCAGTAGGTGATGCATAAGGCAAGGAGCTAGTCTTAGATAAGCTGAGTTGATCAAGACAATGAATTGTGATAACAATATTGCTACTATACTATTTATTGAAGGAGAAAACTTAGATCAAGTTTTAATTATCAAGTTCGTCATGTTTTTAATTGGAAAAAAAAATTGTCCCTAACTGTTATACCATGTTTCAAGAAGTGAATAATGTCAAACTGTTTCATGAATATTTATGTGTATTTAACAAAAACATGACGAACTTGATAGTTGGAACTTGATATAAATGTTTTTCCTTTATTGAATTGGATTTTATTTTGACATAAATTTTAGGGGGGGGGGGGGGGCTTGCATTGGATAGGGATAAAACTGCAAAGTGTCAAAGAGGAACTACTCAGGATGAAAAATATGTCTATCTCTTTACCATCTTTCAAAAAAGATGGCACTTATAGAATTAGAACAGCCCACTTTAGCATATTCAATATATAGGAAAAAAAATAAAAAAATTAGACATCTTTTCTAATGTTCTGAGGTCCCGTTGCCCGATGGACTTTAAGGAATTAAACTTGGTGTTTATTTTTCTTTATAAAAATGCCTACAAAAGCCAAATTCTTTATCACCTTAACGAACAGACGTTGATGATTTTTTTTCTTCCTAAATTATATTTTTGGTATTTTATCTTTATTTTTCCTTTTTATTTTTTTTCCGAAATGGCTTGTTTGCAAAAGTTATACACATGTGGTTTGTATTTTATTTTTTGTTTCGAAATAGTCCCATATTTTATAAAAATTATACTAATGTGACCCATTTTTTTGTTCCACAATGGTCCCTTAATTTACAAAAAAAAGAGACTACATTAGTATAACTTTTATAGAATAAGGGATCATTTCAAAACAAAAAAATAAAAGTAGAATCACATGAGTATAACTTTTGCAAATAAGGGACCATTTCGAAATAAAAAACTAAAAAAGAGATCAAACTGAAGTCTAAAATAAATATAAAAAACAAAAAGTATAATTTAGCATTTTTATTTAAATTACGTAGTTTCTGTAAATTGAGTTAATAAATTATAAATTTTAAAAAGTAAATAAATTTCCATAAATTATTACCTTTTAGGAAAAATGTTCACAATATATTGTTCAACACGCTTTAAACACATTTTCTATTAATATCTATTAGAACTCTCTCAATTAACTTAAGGTGTATTTACTTGTATTTAATTAATTGTAATTAGCTGTAATAGTGACAGTGTAGTTAGTTAGTCATAACAATAGTTAGTTAGCTTCTAACACCTGTATAACTAACTGTCTTGATCACAGTTGTAACTAATTTCGATCTATCAATCAGAAAATGAGTTTTCACTCAATCATGCAAAGCTCTCCATTCTCTCTGTCTTGATACGATAATATCACTAAATACCTTGAGTTAGTTATTTATCTAGTATTACTAGTATTATTTTTTTTTTATAAAAAAATGTTATGTATAATCATAAGCTAGCAAATATCTCGCCGGTTCCATATTCGTAAATGTTATTTTTAATCGTTAACTAGAAAGTATTATATTTTATATTTAATTGAACCAATTAAGTATTGAATTATATATTTAAAAAAAATGTTATTTGACTACGTAGTTAATTAAAGAGAAGTTATTACTAGTTTAAACTTTATCTGAATTGATTGTTCATATTTTTATTATAATTTTAATAACTTTCAAATATTTTTCTTTTACTCTATATATATATATATAAATTAAAAAATTATACTTAAATTTAAAAATAGCCGTCAAAATATGCAAGATACTTACCGGTGATTATTAAATATATGAAAATGAACAACCAACAACAAGACGCAATTGAGAAATCAGAATTAGGTTGGATATAGAATTACGACAATAATAAAAAAAAAATTGGCAATGAAATATTACTATCTACGTAGTGTCCTTCTAGAAAGTCCAAAAATATATTTTTTTTTGACAAAGGAAGGACCACAACAGGTATCCTTTTTCTATAACAAAAATGCTAATCATCGCCAAAAAAGTCTTCACGGTTCTAACCTTTCTAGAAAAGCAGCATTTCATAGCTCATACTTAGCCCAAATTAGATTGATACAGTTAAGCCTGCAATATTAAATAGAAATACAATCTTGTCATCTCTTGCATGATTTTTCAACGAGAAGGTTAGGTCCCCTCGACTCGATCCTAACCTTTGGCCATCCCATGGCACACAAAACAGAGGCACAACATGAAGAACACAAACCAAAAGTTGAGGAAAAAGTTCCTTTCTACAAGCTTTTCACTTTTGCAGATGGTCCTGACGTAGCATTGATGACCATTGGTGTCATTTGTGCAATAGCTAATGGGCTGTCGCAGCCTCTCATGACTCTCATTTTTGGGAAACTCATCAGCATCTTTGGCACCACCGATTTATCCCATATTGTCAAGGAAGTTTCAAAGGTAGCCTCTCCGTGTTTTGTTTCTTGCATGAAGATTGAAGGATTTGCGTTGTTTCTTTTTTGTAGCTTTGCATGCCACGTCCGTTTGGTATTTACCACATTCCATATTAACAAATATTGTGTTTGCAAACTAACTTATGTAGTTGGCTGGCGCCACCGACACTTTGAATTTCAGGTTGTATTATTATTTGTTTATCTTGGTGTTGGGTCTGGAATAGCATCATTTCTACGTAAGATGCCACTTTGTCCTCCTCTTTTCGGCTTATTTATTTGTTAAAGAGTTCTTTGTGTTTCTTAATTAATTTCAACATAATATTCTGAAATAAGGGTCATTATTTGTTCGATACTGGCATGCTGCAGAGGTATCATGTTGGATGGTGACAGGAGAAAGACAAGCCGCACGGATACGAGGCTTGTACTTGAAAACCATATTAAAGCAAGACATTGCTTTCTTTGACACTGAAGCAACAACTGGAGAGGTAATTGGAAGAATGTCTGGTGATACCATTCTCATTCAAGATGCCATGGGAGAAAAAGTAAGCTTCTTTCTTGTATGAAATTGACAAACACCATGTATCGATCATTCTTTCAATTATATGTACGTATAAATATACATGATTAGTAACTCTCTGATCACGTGAAGTTAATTAATTAATGGCAGGTTGGGAAGTTTATACAACTTGTTTCATCCTTTTTGGGTGGATTCGTGATTGCTTTTACAAATGGGTGGCAACTCAGTCTAGTTTTGCTTGCATGTATTCCTTGTATTGTCATTGTTGGTGGATTTATGTCCATGATGATGGCGAAAATGTCAAGTCGTGGGCAAACAGCTTATACAGAAGCTGGAGATGTTGTAGAACAGACAGTTGGGGCCATTAGAACAGTAAGTCACAAATTATGAAATTAATTTTGCTTTTTATATTTAAGCATAGCCATTGACTTCTTTTTTATATATTTAACTAGGTTGCCTCTTTTACTGGTGAGGAAAAAGCGATTGAAAAGTATCATAGCAAGTTAAGAATTGCTTACAATACTACAGTTCAACAAGGGTTGGCCTCAGGGACAGGAATGGGATTACTTTTGCTTATTGTCTTTAGCACTTATGGACTTGCTATGTGGTACGGTTCCAAACTTATCATTGAGAAAGGATACGATGGTGGAAACGTCTTCAATATAATCATAACAATTAATAGTGGTGGAATGTAAGTAAGATCTGTAGAGATTTTTAATGTTTGAAGCTCGTCATGCTCTCATTAACTTAATCTGCATTATATATTGTTGAAATAGGTCACTTGGTCAAACGACCCCATGCCTAAATGCATTTGCAACAGGCCAAGCAGCAGCATATAAAATGTTTGAGACAATTAAACGTAAACCAAAGATTGATGCTTATGACACAAGTGGTGTTATCTTGGAAGAGATAAGGGGAGATATTGAACTGAAGGATGTTTACTTCAAATACCCTGCAAGGCCAGATGTGCAGATCTTTGCTGGATTCTCGTTCTATATTCCGAGTGGCACAACTGCTGCTTTAGTGGGACAAAGTGGCAGTGGGAAGTCAACTATAATCAGTCTATTAGAAAGATTCTATGATCCTGAAGCTGGAGAAATACTTATAGATGGTGTGAATTTAAAGAATTTTCAAGTTAGATGGATAAGAGAACAGATTGGGCTTGTTGGTCAAGAACCTGTCCTGTTTACAGCTAGTATCAAGGAGAACATAGCTTATGGGAAAGAAGGTGCAACTGATGAGGAGATAGCAACATCAATAATGCTTGCCAATGCCAAAAAGTTCATTGATAAGCTGCCCCAGGTATAACAAATTCTTTTACTCACAATATAAACCTAGACACTCTTGTCTTACACAAGTGACCCCAATTTTATGTTTTATTTTTTTTTTTCTCACTTTGTTTTTAAGATGGTTTGAAGCTAATAAATAATATAATTATGTTTCTAGGGCCTTGACACGATGGTAGGAGGGCATGGAACTCAACTTTCTGGTGGACAAAAGCAAAGAATTGCAATTGCAAGGGCAATTTTGAAGAACCCAAGAATCCTTCTACTTGATGAAGCAACTAGTGCATTGGATGCTGAGTCTGAACGTGTTGTTCAAGAGGCATTGGAAAAAGTTATGTCACAAAGGACTACTGTAATTGTTGCACATCGCTTAACAACTATTAGAAATGCTAACATCATAGCAGTGGTTCATCAGGGGAAAATTGTAGAAAAAGGTAACAAAATTGAACCCTTTTAGTTGTTTTTATCAATAATAGTTTCAATACATATATGGTGTCATGTTTAGTCATTACATCTATCAATAAAACACCTATATCCTTATACATAATAAAACCAAATCATACATGTATTGAATTTGGCATTTTTTTTGTTTATGTGTAGGAACTCATGACGAGTTAACCAAGGATCCTTATGGTGCTTATTCTCAGCTCATTCGTCTACAAGAAGGAGCTAAGAAAGCAGAAGAAAGCTGTAATTTTGAAGCAGATAAGTCAAGGAACAGTTTTAATTTAGATAGTCATGTCACTATATCTTCCACCCAAAGAACATCCTTTGCAAGATCAATAAGCCAAAGTTCATCAGGAAGTAGAAAATCTCTTTCACTTGGCCTTGCTCTTCCTTGTCTAATTTCTGGACATGAATCTGTAGAAGGAGCTAATGGGGATCTCGAAAGTAGTGAACTTGATAATGTGAAGCGCCAAAAGGCTTCTATTAAACGTTTGGCCAAGTTGAACAAGCCTGAAGTTCCTGTCTTACTACTTGGCTCAATTGCTGCAGCAATACATGGTGTTGTTCTCCCTATATTTGGCCTCTTGCTTTCATCAGCTATTAATACTTTTTATAAACCTCCAGAACAGCTTCGAAAAGATTCCGAGTTTTGGTCACTTCTATTTGTTGGTTTGGGTTTTATTACCCTGGTGGCTATACCAATCCAGAACTATTTATTTGGGATTGCTGGTGGAAAACTTATAGAAAGAATTCGTTCATTGACATTTAAAAGGGTTGTGCACCAAGAAATCAGTTGGTTCGATCATCCTTCAAACTCAAGGTATGTAATGAAGTTATGATGATTTTTTACTTTCAATTACGAAAGAGAAAATAAAGACACATTCATTATTCTCACATGTTAATTCTTTCACCTCATCTAAATAAAAGAAATGATTATCCCTTGCAGTGGTGCAGTTAATGCAAGGCTAGCTACTGATGCTTCAACCGTGAGAACTCTTGTTGGTGACACCTTAGCCCTCATTGTGCAAAACATAGCAACAGTAACAGCGGGTCTAGTTATAGCATTCTCTGCTAACTGGATTCTATCTTTTGTAGTTCTGGCTGTGTCACCCTTGTTGCTCATGCAAGGATACCTTCAAATGAAGTTTTTAGAAGGATTCAGTGCAGACGCAAAGGTTGGCCTAAATTTAGTTTTTGTCAATTCCATCAACAGAAAGTAAGTATATTGTAGTGGATATAACAAGAACCTTTTTGTTTTTAATAGGCAAAGTATGAAGAGGCAAGTCAGGTGGCAAATGATGCTGTTGGTAGCATCAGAACCGTTGCTTCATTTTGTGCCGAACCAAAGGTGATGGATATGTACCAGAAGAAATGTTCAACACCGGAAAAACAAGGTGTTAGGTTGGGGCTTGTTAGTGGTGTAGGATTGGGTTTCTCTTTTTTTGCTCTATGCTGCACAAATGCTTTCTGTTTCTACATAGGATCGATTCTCGTGCAACACGGGAAAGCAACTTTTGGAGAGGTTTTCAAGGTACATACATCACTTTGGAATATGTCCACCTTTACTTGATGTTTCTTCTGAAGTACTAGTTCTTATAATATAAGTTTTGTGCAGGTTTTCTTTTGTTTAACAGTTACAGCAGTAGGTGTTTCCCAAACTAGTGCCTTGGCACCAGACAGTAACAAGGCCAGAGATTCAACAACTTCAATATTTGAAATTCTTGACACCAAACCAACGATTGACTCGAGCAGTAATGAGGGTATGACACTAGAAACCGTGAAAGGTGATATTGAACTTCAACAAGTGAGCTTTAACTACCCAACAAGGCCTAATATTCAAATTTTCAAAGACTTGTGCCTAAGCATTCCAGCTGGAAAGGTAATAATTACTTTAGTAATCTAATAATTAACTTTTTTTTAAGCAAATTGGCATACAAAAGCATCACAATAGGAGACGAAGATCTCAACTAGGTTGGCACCGACAGTGTAAAAAGGTTTTATACAGACATCCAATCGCATTTCACCATAATATCACTTTGTTATGTTACTTCTTAAAACATCTTCACAAATATCCGTATGGTGAGATATGATTGGGTGTCTACGTAAAATTTGTTTACACTGTGAATACATAGTCATTCAATTTGTAGTACAAATATATTTATTTAAGGATATGTTTCTGAGATAATTACATTGTTGATATATTTCTCTGTAGACTGTTGCCTTGGTTGGAGAAAGTGGCAGTGGAAAATCAACAGTTATAAGCCTATTAGAGAGATTTTATAACCCTAATTCTGGACGTGTATTACTAGATGGAATGGATATTAAAAAGTTCAGACTAAGTTGGCTGAGGCAGCAAATGGGTTTGGTTGGTCAAGAGCCTATTCTTTTCAACGAAAGCATTCGTGCAAACATAGCTTATGGCAAAGAGGGAGGCGCTACAGAGGATGAGATAATTGCAGCAGCTCAAGCTGCCAATGCACACAAGTTCATAAGTTCTCTTCCAAATGGTTATGACACCTTTGTTGGGGAAAAAGGCACCCAATTGTCAGGAGGACAAAAGCAGCGTATAGCTATTGCAAGAGCCATATTGAAAGACCCCAAAATTCTGTTGCTTGATGAGGCAACAAGTGCACTTGATGCTGAGTCGGAACGTATAGTTCAAGAGGCTTTAGACAGAGTGAGTACAAATAGAACAACTGTTGTAGTAGCTCATCGTCTTGCCACAATTAAAGGTGCTGACATCATAGCAGTAGTGAAAAATGGGGTGATTGCTGAGAAGGGAAGACATGATGTGCTGATGAAGATTGATGGTGGAGTTTATGCTTCATTGGTTTCTCTCCATATTAGTGCATCATAGAAAGAAAAAGAACTTGCCTATGTGCCATGCAGATGACGCGCTTTTTTTTTTTAAAAAAAAATGCAATAAACTTTGCAAACAATGAGACAACTTGCCCCAACTAACTTTATTATCGTTGGGATTCTTTTACAAAATTAATATATATACTTGTGTACGAGATCAATGAAGTATTGATACTTGGTCTATGTGACATGTAACTATTGGACAAAGTGACTAATTGTTGAGAGTGTAATAGTAATATGACATGAATAGTGATTATAAGTTGGAGGCAACCCTCACCCATCAGCTAGTTTTTGGAGTTGAATTAGGTCGAAACTCAAATTCTAAGACTAACTAGATGTTGACCCGCACATTACGCGAGCAAGTTTCCAAATTTGATAAAATGGTAGAATAATAGTCATATTATATATAAGGAATTGGATGAATCAATTGTAAGAAGATTGACATAAGAAAACATATTTAAATGGAAAAATTACTTTAGCGATAATGTTAGTTTGAATAATAGATAATTAAAAGTGTGAATTGCAATGCATTTTAACAATATAGATTTATGTACTAATTTTAACAAATAAATATTTTTCATCCAATATAATCATTTTTAAAAATATGAGATCTTGTTAATTTTGCGGGATGAACACATTTCACAACCAAATTACTCGTACTTTCAAAAACCAGTCATTCCATTCCACTTTAACGTTTTGACCAAAGTGGTGTTCCATGTAACTTTATGCATGGTTTTCTATATGTTTGTTAAAAAGTCATGTTTGGTTTTGTGAAAGTATTAGTATGATATGTGTTATAATTTAAATGTAAACTATGAGTTGCAACATGGAAAATGCAAGTAGTAATAATGTTTTAAATAAGAACCATGAGTAATATGTATAATGATTAATGTCATTTGGATTACCACAGTAGTGCATCTAGTTTTTGAAAAAATTCAAGCAAGTAATCCAATGTTTGCATTGTGCAAAGTTATCCATGTCCACTCAATATTCTTGAACCAATTCTTTTATTCCTTAACAAATATCCATATACCAAACATAAAATTTGGAATCAGTAACCGAAGTTTTGGATAAAGAAATAGGGTTGACTTGAACTTAAGATTTTTCAACTGGTTGATTAAGGCCTCTAATCAGTGGGTATCATTCCTTCTCTTTTTCCCCTTCAAAATTTATCATGTACAGGTAACCGCTGTAAATAACATGAAAAAGTTGCAAAAATACTTTTCTTGTGCATTAAGCTACTGTTAATTGTATCATTTTGGATCATTTTGATCTTGAGGTCTTGTAGCAAAAACTCTTCCTTCTAAAATTTTGTTTGAGGTTGAGAACTTGGCTTTAACAATTTAACTAAGACAAATGATTATTGAACACAAAATTGAACACAGATACGGGATACCGTATGTCCGTACTGTACGGGTCGTATATCCGTACAATATGGAGAAAGTTTTTTTTTCAAATTTTTTTTAATATTTTTTTTAGATTTTTTTTAACTGGTTAAAAAAATATTTGACATTAACCAGATAATGTATTGCATTAACCAGATATTTGAACTTGATTAACCAGATAAGAAAAAGTTTCAGGACAATTGGCATTAACCAAATAATGAATAGTATTAACCAAATATGTGAACGTGATTAACCAGATAAGAAAATGAGATGTTCACAAGTTTCAGGATGTAGTATTAACCAGATAATGAATAACATTAACCAGATATGTGAACGTGATTAACTAGATAAAAAAAAATTGAAAAAAAAAAAGATCCGTACAGTGCAGACATACGGTGTTTGTGTTCATTTTTGTGTTCAAATAACACAGCTGTTTAACTAAATAAGAAAGAGATAAACACAGTTCACACAAGAACATAGTACCATAAACAAAGAAAGTAAATCAGAGGTCTATTTCAAGCTCACAGCACGATTAGTTGGTCCCTTGAACGTTGCTTAATTAGTATCATAATAGATATATGATAGTAATTAGAGTTATTAAAATTAATGAAAATATTTAATTTAGTATCACTCTTATGGTAAATGTTCAAAGTAGGATGTTCATAGTTCATACTTTTCTATTATTCCCATAAGTTAATTGTACCATTTGCATGATTTATGTGAAAAAGTTCAAGAGAGTGCTTGACAAAACACAGCAAATAATTGCAACAAAAGCTTCACGTGTATTTATTGATTTCTTTTTTTATGTCAATTTCTAACCAGTGAAACTTTCTGACAAATGGGAATTGAACATTGCTTTTGACTCCTACTGCTAACAAAATAAAGTTCATTTTAAGCAAACCAATATTAAAAATTCAGCTAATAAGCCTTAATATGTAACAGTATCAAAGCAACTTGTTTTCAGAACATCGCATTCTCTGGTCAACATACATCATGACATCAGAGAAATCAGTCCCCCGTGTCAAATTTGAATAGCCATGGAAACCAATATTACTGTAATTCCTGTGTATATTTCCATCTCAGACAGTAATAGCATTTTTTTTTTAAAGTTGCATTGCCAAATCAACGTTCTGCACCGGATACAGATTCACTGCAGTCGACCAACCCACGAAGTCACTACAGTCAAACAAAACTGAACCGTTAGATTCATCCAATACTTTATACCATACCACGTATCTCTTCTGTAAATGAATCGGCCCACGTTGTACTCCACGTCCACTTACCCTTCAGCAAATCCATAACAGTGCCATATTTTAATAGTTTTTGTAAATATCCTTTTGAAAAAACAATTATTGTAAATGTATAATAATTAATAATCCTAAATGCATCAATACCAAAAAATTTTACCATTTGTGTTTCTTCAAAAAAAAAATTTATTTGTTTAGAAAGTAATAATTATTTAATAGCTAGCTAACTTTTTGTCCAATGTCTTATATATTTGAAAGACAAAATTGTTCTAGATGTCATTTATCTTAATTTAAAGTTTTAAGTTAGTTTTTTATCCATTTTTTGCCATAAGTACAATTTGCCGTATCAATTGTGCCACTAATCAGAACCCAAAAGTTGTTGCAAAAAGACAAACACATACCAACTTGGCCAACATTATCAATTTTTTAGAACATGTGAGACTAAACTGAAACTAAAATTAATTTTAAAGGACTAACTTAATAAAAAAAAAGATAAATGACCAAATAAAATTTTAAATTAGGATAAATGACCTCTAATATAATTTTGCCATATTTGAAATCAATTTTATACTTTGACATACGTGACTAAATAGTAGCCGTTTGTTTTCAAATATACAAAAATATTAATAATATATTTTAACTTATCTTTTATTGCATTATTAATTATTGTCTAAATCTTATTTTGTATTTCATTAAATACAAAAAATTATTAAGCTATAAATGAGTTTAACAAGCTAAGTTAAATTCTACTTTTTTCTTGCAAGTCAAACTCAAACTTTTACTTTGGCTCATTAAATAAATAAGTCAAGTCCAAGCTTTAGATTTTCTTCACAAGCCAAGCTCAACCTTTAAGTACTCGGCTCGACTCGTTTACACCCTTAGCTGAAAGTAACTGCTCCATAACTATCAGGGGATAGGTCAGGCCGCCCGAAATTCCTCATGTTGTCGAGGTAACTCATCTCTCTCAAATATCGCTTATAGTTTTCTAGGTGCCTCCTTTGTCGGCCTTTATTCATGATCCGATGAAATCTCTACTTGCAGGGGTTACGTCCAAATCTCTTCTCGCGTGTACCCAAAAGTAATTGTAATGTGAGTCGGTGAGTTGGGCCTAGTTTGTAGAACATTATTTAATATCATTTAATGAAATGTAAAATAAAATTTAGACAATACTTAATAATACGATAATTTTTTTTTGTCTGCAGACGGAGTGGCAAGCACCACCCGTATACTCACACACACAAAGTGGGGATCACGGGCACGAACCCGGGCAACCACGAAAAATGTCCAGCATAACAACGTCGGCTTATGCCAGTTGTACTAAGCCTTACAGACAATAATACAATAAAATATACTTTAAAGTATATCGTCAATATTTTTGTATTTTTGAAAACAAATGGCTACTATTTAGTAGTAGTAATGTAAGTTAAAATATAAAATTGATTTCAAATATATAAGACACAGGACAAATAAAATATTTTGGTACGATGAATTTAAGATGATTATTATTATTATTTACATGAAGTATTGAAATATGACATTGTTCTGGATTGCTGAAAAGTAATCGTGGACTCGGAGTAAAACGCGGGCTGACACATTTACAAAAGAAATGACATGGTATGATATACGACTTCGGATGAATCTAACGGTTCAGTTTTCTTTAACTGCAGTGATTGCGTGGGTTGGTCGACCGCAGTAGATCCATATAGTCCACATCACCAATGGATGGCCTTTCTGCTCCTTTTCCAGCAAGACATTTCACAGCAAGTAAAAAATATAACTCAAAGCACTCATTAACTTTGTTTCCTTCTAGTAAGTTGGGGTCTACTATGTGCTCTACACAGCAAGATCATTTTTATTTTCCAATTTGAAATCAAAATGTTGCCTTGCTTATGTAAATTGTCAATCTTCTTTTAAGCTTTTTCCTCGCTCTAACTTTGGTATGTGCATGAACTTCCACGAAGCAAAGTTTCATCACCCTCATTATACGAAAGAAAACACTAACAACCCTTCTGAAGCAAATGCTTATCTTTTAAAAGAGAGGACTTCTTATGCAATTGGTTCTGCTGTAAAACTACTTACAAAAGGCATTGTAAAAAATCTATACTCGAAAGGTGCCATTGTAACTCATTTATGCTTTTCACCCTTTTTCTATTAATATTTTTGCTTACTAGAGTAAACAAGAAACTGATAAATTTTGTTTAGTTTTTTCTTCCAGCTGCCTTTTTGGAATTCCATAACAATATTGTACAAGCAGGGACTATTCGGGAAATCTGAATTAAACATGTCAAAAGAAGGTGTGCTTACAAAACAAATATGGGCAAGCTGAGATCGAGTACAAATCAAAAGGAGATTTTGGGGAAGAAAGGTTTCTGCTCTGCTTTTAAATTTTTTTACTGCAATGGTAGGGTTTAAATTTTATCAACAACAATGTGTGTTGTGATTGGAGGAGCCCATGCTATATTGCTGAGTTGTTTTTACTTGCATGACGTGTCTAAATTCTACCATAAAATTTGCACGAGCCACTTACATGTTATAAGTCCATGTGTTATTTACTTTTTTTAACATATCCTAATAGTTCGATTGATTAATATAAAATTCTTGTTACATCAAGTCCCACATCGGTGGGTTCTTGCTTTGGTGATGGTTTTGGAGCCTATATAAGGAGGCTTAGTAATGCTTTTATAATCATCCCAAATCTTCTTCTCTTCTCATCTTTTATTATTTCTTATACTCAACAAGAGTATTGTGAGAGTATTTGTGAGGTATTTTGTGAGAGGTATTCTTGTAATATTTTCCCACATAAAGTGAAATTCTTACTGGTCTTGCCAGTGGTTTTTCCCTTATTTGTTGAGGTTTTCACGTAAATTTTGTGTGTTCATTTCCTTATTTTCTCGTCTCTTATTTTAGTGACACTATTCGATACTCTGGTACTCCAAGGGTATCAGGCTCCCAAGGTTAGTGATACTATTCCGCGTCATTTTAGGAAGGTGTTGGTTCTTAGGATGCTCTGTGGTTGCAGATTGTCCGATCCGCCACATCGTAGAAAGAATTGATCGAAATAGTGTGGTAGTGTAAAAGTGTATGTCTAGTAAAGTTACGCTAAGGAAAGACAAGGGTTTTTAAGTAAACAGCGACCTCTCTTTTCCTGGGAACTTACTTGGTGCACTCTTTGCTGTGCTACGCCACTTTTTCAGGTATATAGTACTATTCAGGACACGGTTACTATTCACACGTGTGGTTGTATACTTTTACGAATTGTTAACATATACCGGATTTGTTCTCGCATATCTGGATACGCAACAATCATTCACGATATCTTTGTACTATTCACGTGAAATAGTGTAATCCCGGTTGATTAGTGTACAACCATGGCAAAGAAAATTTGGAGATAGAAGTTCAGCGGAGTAATCTCTCCTGTGGAAATTGAAGGTGGCGGCTTTTGAGGAAGGATAATTGCTTGGAAGCAATTGAAAGCGAACCTGCAGATATGACCTGATGAAAAGTGGAAAGAGTAAGGATAAGCAAGCTGTTGCCAATTTGCACCTAGCAATGGCGGATCTGATTTGTCAGTGTTGAAAATAAGACTGCAAAGGAGATTTGGGATGTACAACAAATTGTACGAGGTTAAGTCACTTCACACAAGAATATTCTTGAAGAGAAACTCTACACTCTTGAATGAGTGAATCCACATTGGTGACTGATCACATTAACACGCCTTGAATACGCTATTGGCTCGGCTCATAGCATCGATTTCAAAATAGCGAGAAAATGAACGTGCGAACTTTTACTTGAGTTTACTGCAGTTCATATGATCAACTCATCATCAACATTACAAACAACAATGTTCGACACTCTTCACTTTGATGATGTTGCTTAGGTGCAATCCTTGAAGAAGAATCCAGCGCAAGAATAAGGAGGAAATGTCGAAAGTTCAGCGCGAGAAGCTTTAACGATGATGCGAGACGGATCACTTAACGTGGCCCCAAAGATGGGAGCCAAGATCGTGGTAGATCAAAATCTCAAGAAGAAAGAATCTCAAATGCTACAACCGTGGCATGAGAGGGCATTTAAAGAAGGAGTGTTGGAACAAGAAGAATGGAGAGAGGACCTCAGCATCAACCTCGCAAGGTTGTGTTGCAAGTACCTCGGATGATGGAGAAATCTTGTATAGCTGAGCAACAAGTTCTAAAGGTAGAAGGCTCACTGATGTCTGGATAGTGGATTCAGGTCCGACATGGCCCATGACTTCACACCGAGATTGGTTTTGTACTTATGAGCCTGTCTCGGTGGATCCGTGTTTATGGGAAATGATCACGCCTTAGAAATCGTTGGAATCTCCGATCAGAATAAAGATGCAAGATGGTACCTGCTCGCAAGATACAAGGGAGTGACATGTGAAGGGCTTGAAAAGGAATCTATTGTCTGGGCAATTGGATGACCTAAAAAGTGCAAGATCCATATTGAAGGTGGAATCTTGAAAGTAGTGAAGGGCAATCTTGTGGTGATGAAAGCGAGAAGAGCACAAGCAATCTATACATGCTTTTGGGAGATCGTTACAAGAGGCGGATGCACAGTTGCATCGTGAGCCATGAAGAATCAACGATGATGTGGCATCGCAGAGCTAGGCCATATGTCGGAGCGTGGCTTAAAGTCCTTGCGAGCGGCAGTCTCTTACCAGGGCTCAAGCGGTAACTTTACCCATACGTGAGTCTTGTGTGACAAGTAAGCTGATAGATTGAAATTTGCAAAAGTAACTACTGTGAAGCTAAACACATACTAGACTTGATACGATTCTGATGGTGGGAGTGCACGGAAACATCCATGGGGAGCAAAGTATTTTGTATCATTCATTGATGACTACTCTAGGAGATTGTGGCATCTGATCAAGAAGAAGTCGATGTGTTTCCAGATTCAAGAGTTCAAAGCACAAGTAGAGCTTGGCGGAAGAAAATCAAGTGCTTGAGGACGCCATAATGGAGGAGAATATGTAGATGGTAACTTTACATTCGTGCAAGCAAGAGGTAATTACGAGACAATTCACTGCCGCACATACACCTCAGCCAGAACATGGTGTAGCGAGAATCGGATGAGCAGGACTCTCCTAGAAAGAATAAGAGCTATCTTTGAAACAAAGAGGATTAGCCAAATCTTTTGGCGGCGATCAAAGCGCACGTTACGTGATAAATCGATCGCCATCAACGCGATTGGTTTGAAGTCACCAATGGAGATGTGGAAAGGAAAGCCGGTAGATTATTCTTCTTTACATGTGTTAGGATGTCTGCGTACGTAATGTCGACTCCCAAGAAAGAACAAAGTTGGATCCAAAAATCCGGAAAATGTATATTCTTGGGTTATCTTGACAATGTCAAAGTGGGTATCGCTTGTGGGACCCCACGCCTGGCAAGCTTATTGTTAGCAGAGATGTAGTCTTTGCGAAAATGAAGCTGCAAAGTGAGCGGGAAAAAATGACAAAGATTTCCAAGGAGGCTATATAGTGCGGTTGGAGAGAAAGACTTCAAGAAGATGATTCTTCCCAAGCGAACGAGCACATAGAACAAGAACCAGATGAGGTCAATGATGAAGGAGTTCGACGATCAACACGCCGAGTCGCGGCACCATCATGGCACTCGACCGTGTTATAACTGGTCATGATGCATCGCGTCTTTTGACCGAAGAAGGTGAACCATCGGCTTTTTCAAGCGTTGAGCGATTCAGATGCTTCTCAATGGATAGCGACAAAGAATGCGAGGAAGAAATGGAAGCCCTACATAGAAATAAGACTTGGGAACTTGTTGAACTTCCAAAGGGTAGGAAAGCCAGGAACAAATGGGTGTTCAAAATCAAACGAGATGGCAATGATCAAGTGGAGCAGTATCGTGCGGACTTGTAGTCAAAGGTTATGCTCGGAAAGAAGGGATAGACTTTGTGAGATATTTTCTCCGTTATCCCGGACTTACTACTATCGGGTAGTGTTGGCAATGTGTAGCTTGCGATTTGATTTACATCTTGAACAGTTGGATGTAAAAAGACTTCTTCATGGAGAGCTTGAAGAAGAAATTTATATGCTCAAACGAAGGCTTTAAAGAACAAGGAAAAGAAAACTTGGTTTGAGGTTGACCAAATCTGCATGCGGTCTAAAGCGGCGCCCAGATGTTGGTACAAGAGATTTGATTCCTTCATAATTAGCCTTGGTTACAATGACGAAGTTCGGACCATTTATCACGTACTACAAGAGGTTTGATGATAATGATTTCATCATTTCTTTGTTGTATGTGGATGACATGTTGGTGGTAGGCCCCAACAAAGATCGAATCCGAGGAATTGAAGGCCGCATTGGCTAGGGAGTTTGATATGAAGGACTTGGGACCCACAAACAAGATTTTAGGGATGCAAATTCAGGAGCAGAAATGATAGGAAGATTTGGCTTTCTCAAAAGAATTATCTAAGGAAGGTCTTGCGGCTTCAACATGCAAGGCTGTAAGCCAATTTCTCACACCGCTTCTCGTCAATTTTAAATTATCCTCAGTATGAGTCCTAGCAATGAAGCGGAGAGAGGATGGAAATGTCTCGAGTACCAGGCAGTGGAAGCCTTATGTATGCCATGATATGTACAAGACCGAGACATTACTGGCAAAGGTGGAGCGGTTTGTCGGTTTATGGCAAATCCGGTAGAAAGCATTGGAATCTTTAAGAGATCCTTGATACATCAAAGGAACCTCAGATGTTGCACATTATGTTACTGAGGATCGAATTCATTATCGGGGGGTTATGTTGATTGATTTTGCGGGTGATCTTGATAAAAGGAAATCTACCACCGGGTATGTATTCACGATTCTAGGGGGAGCGGAGTGGTTATCTAAAGTTACTGCATGGTGTAGCTTTGTCTACTCAGGTGAGTACATGGCAGCTACCCAGGCTTGCAAGGAAGCTATCTGGATTAAAGGTTTAATGGAGGAACTCGGCACAAGCAGGATGATTCTTGTGTATTGTGACAGATCGAGTGCCTTGCACATTGCAAGAATCCGACTTTTCATTCCAGACAAAGCATATAGATACGATCACTTTGTTAGTGAAGTGGTAGAGAAAGGAACCGTGGATATGCAAAGATTCACACCAAAGATAACCTAGCAGATGTGATGACCGGCGATCAATGCCGATAAGTTTATTTGGTGTCGATCCTCCTATATGGCCTATCGAAGCGTAGACATAGAATGGCAAGGCAGAAAGAGTGGTGTGAAGATATGATTGGCTCAATCATAATCTTCAAGTGGGAGAATGTTACAGCAAGTCCCACATCGGTGGGTTCTTGCTTTGGTGATGGCTTTGGAGCCTATATAAGGAGGCTTAGTAATGCTTTTATAATCATCTCAAATCTTCTTCTCTTCTCATCTTTTATTATTTCTTATACTCAACAAGAGTATTGTGAGAGTATTTGTGAGGTATTTTGTGAGAGGTATTCTTGTAATATTTTCCCACATAGTGAAATTCTTCTGGTCTTGCCCCGTGGTTTTTCCCTTATTTGTTGAGGGTTTTCCACGTAAATTTTGTGTGTTCATTTCCTTATTTTCTCGTCTCTTATTTTAGTTGTGTGACACTATTCCGATACTCTGGTACCTAACAATTCTGATATTATGCCAAATTATGAGTATTAAGAGAAGTTTCAGTGGCTTTGAATTTTTTATTTTCATTTTCATTTTTATGTTAATTCTTCATCATTATGAATTTTTTGTCATTTAAAGGAGGCAAATTACCATTACATCCTGCAGTTACTTGGAGAAACCTTTAAAATTGTTGAAAGAGTTTTTACAAATATCAGCCAATAATATCAAAACAAAATCCAGCAAAGTAAGCCAGATTGCTAGAAAAGCTGATTAGGCAGGGAAATAATTAAAAAGAAGTATCTAGAGGTTATAGAAATATGGAACAAGCACTTAAATATCATACATATATACTGCATACATCTTCACTCACAAAGCAAAATGTTTGTAGTATGAGAAGAGAACTCCATAATCATAGCTTTCGGTAACTGAATTCCTGATTTAGTTGCTTTCAAGTAAACTCAACTCACCCTAATAACCCCTTTAAAACCAACAAAACAATAATGCCAAGAACCGGCGAGGTCAGAACTGTTCAAAATAATTCCATGTACCAGTCAATAATAATAATAATAATAATAATAAGGACACTAATTTTCACGTATCAAAAGAAGCATTCTATGTACCATCAAAACAATCAAAGTAATTAAAAAACAGAAATGGGAGGGAAGATGTTGATCTAATAACAAGTATTGAGGTTGAGATCTTGTCTTGGGATCCAGAACTACCTTTGCTTAGCCGCGGAATCTACAAGAAATATCAACAGGGAAAAGTAACAATAAACTCGCAAATAAGAACTCAATAATGAATATTAATAACATCAAACAACAGAGAAGAAGAATGAGAGGTGAAAAATGCGAATGAGAAAGAAGTTTGAAGAAGAAAGATCTTATGATGCACTTGAATGAAGAGCTACTAATGAAGCATAAACTCCATTAGTAATCTTCATCAACACATCATGTCTTCCCTTTTCAGCGACCACTCCATTTTTAATTACTGCTATAGTGTCAGCCCCTCGAATTGTTGTAAGACGGTGAGCTACCACCACAGTAGTTCTGTCCACACTGACATTGTCTAAAGCCTCTTGAACTATACGCTCTGACTCAGCATCAAGTGCACTTGTTGCCTCATCAAGCAAAAGGATTTTGGGGTCTTTCAGCATGGCTCTTGCAATAGCAATACGCTGCTTTTGCCCTCCTGACAATTGGGTGCCTCTTTCCCCAACAGAGGTGTCATAGCTATTTGGAAGAGAACTTATGAAGCTGTGTGCATTGGCTGCTTGAGCTGCTGCAACTATTTCATCCTCTGTAGCACCTCCCTCTCTGCCATAAGCTATGTTGGCACGAATGCTTTCGTTGAAAAGAATGGGCTCTTGACCAACCAAACCCATTTGCTGCCTCAACCAACTCAGTCTAAACTTTTTGATATCCACTCCATCTAGTAATACACTTCCAGAATCAGGGTCATAAAATCTCTCTAAGAGGCTGATGATTGTTGATTTTCCACTGCCACTTTCTCCAACTAAGGCAACAGTCTGCAGAGACATATATTAGCCATGAAAATACATTACATATCCTCAATAAATTGATTTGTACAGCCAAAAGATTACCTTTCCAGATGGGATGCTTAGACTTAAATCTTTGAAAATTTGGATATGAGGCCTTGTTGGGTAATTGAAGCTCACATGTTGAAGTTCAATATCACCAATTACTGTTTCTAGTGTTACGCCCTCATTGCTGCTAGAGTCAATAATAGGCTTGTTGTCAAGAATTTGAAATATTGAAGCCGTGGAATCTTTGGCCTTGTTAGTGTCTGGTGCCAAGGCACTAGACTGGGAAATGGAGATTGCTGACAATGTTAAACAAAAGAAAACCTGCATAAATTCTCTTGTAAGAAGTTGATCAAAAGAAACATTAAAAAATGTAGAGCATCCCAAGTTGATTGAACGATTGTACCCTGAAAACCTCTGCAAAAGTTGCTTTCCCGTGTTGCACTAGAACAGATCCTATGTAGAAAGTGAAAGCATTTGTGCAATATAGAGCTAAAAAAGAGAAACCATATCCTGCACCACTAACAAGCCCCAAGCGAGCACCTTGTTTTTCTGGTCCTAAACATTTCTTCCCATACATATCCATCACCTTTGATTCTGCACAAAATGATGCAACCGTTCTGATGCTACTAACAGCATCATTTGCCACCTGACTTGCCTCTTCATACATCACCTATATAGTTAGAAGAAAAAATATTCTCATTATTTCCACATTGTATAATTCCCTTGATGTAATGGACAAAGCCGAAAATAAGGCTAACCTTGGCATCTGCACTGAATCCTTTAAGAAACTTCATCTGAAGGAATCCTTGTATAAGAATCATGGGTGACACAGCCACAATTATAAAAGCGAGAATCCAATTAGCAGTAAATGCTATAACCAGACCAAATGTGATTGTTGATATGTTCTGCACAATGAGGGCCAAGGTGTCACCAACAAGACTTTTCACTGTTGAAGCGTCAGTAGATAACCTTGCACCAACTGCACCACTATAAAATGATTCATTTCATTTAGTTTGATGAGTAAAAGGAATTAACACATGATAGCTAAGTTTTTTTTTCTTTATTTTTTCTTTCCTTGCTGGATGTAAAATACCTTTCTAACATACCTTGAATTTGCAGGATCATCAAACCATCTAATTTCTTGGTGCACAATCTTGTCAAATGTCAATGAACGGATTCTTTCTACAAGTTTTCCACCAGCAATCCCAAAAAAGTAATTTTGCAGTGGAAAAACCACAAGAGTAACCAAACCCAAACCCATATATAGAAGTGCCCAATACCTAGATTCTTTCCGCTGTTGTTCTGGAGGTTTATAAAACATACTAATGGCTGATGAAAGCAAGACGCCAAATATAGGGAACACAACACCATGTACTATTGCAGCAATGGATCCAAGTAGCAAGACAGGAGCCTCGGGCTTGTTTAAGTAGGCCAAACGTCTCATAGAAACCTTTTTGGGTTTATTCTTATTATCAACTTGACCTTGTTCAATATATGCTTCTCCAATTTCTCCAGACAAACCTCTAAGTGATTGGGAGTGTCGACCACTTCCTGTTGAACTTTGGCTTATTGATCTCATAAAGGATATTCTTTGGGTGGAAAATCTAGCTATGTGGCCATCTATACTTAAATTGTTACTTGACTTATCTGCTTCAGACTTTTGGCTACCTTCAGCTTCGTTTTCTCCTTCTTGTAGACGAATCAGCTGAGAATAAGCACCATAAGCATCCTTGATTAACTCATTGTGAGCTCCTACGTGAAAAGGAAGCATGCAAAAGTGAATACATTATTCCAAAATGTTACAAAAATCAATTTTGATAGATTGTTTCTAATTACTTAATATCATTAGGAAATATATCTAAAGCTTCATGTGATATATATAATACGTTATATATAAATCAAGCTGAAATAGGTTGTTCGTATATAACCTTTTTCCACAATTTTGCCCTGATGAACCACAGCTATGATGTCAGCATTTCTAATAGTTGTCAAACGATGGGCAACGACAACAGTAGTCCTTTTCAACATCACTTTTTCTAACGCTTCTTGAACAATACGTTCAGACTCAGCATCCAATGCACTTGTTGCTTCATCAAGAAGAAGGATTCTTGGGTTCTTCAAAATTGCCCTTGCAATTGCAATTCTTTGCTTTTGACCACCAGAAAGCTGAGTCCCATTTTGCCCAGCCATCGTGTCAAGGCCCTGCAAACAGAATAATACACTTATATCAAACTTGATCAAAGAAGCAAACCTAAAACAAGAATCACTTATTAACAGTTTGCAATATTTATATACCTGAGGCAGCTTGTCAATGAACTTTTTGGCATTGGCAAGTGTTATTGCTTTTGTTATCTCCTCATCAGTTGCACCTTCTTTTCCATATGCTATGTTCTCTCTGATACTAGTTGTAAACAAAATGGGTTCTTGACTAACCAGGCCAATCTGTTCTCTTATCCATCTAAGTTGCAGGTTCTTCAAATTAACGCCATCTATAAGTACTTCTCCAGCATCAGGATCATAGAATCTTTCTAATAAACTGATTACAGTAGACTTCCCACTTCCACTTTGACCCACCAAAGCAGTAGTTGTGCCACTGGGAACATACAATGAGAATCCGGTAAAGATCTGCACATCTGGCCTTGCGGGGTATCTGAAGTAAACATCTTTGAGTTCAATATCTCCCTTTATGTCTTCCAAGACAACACCACTAGTGTCATAGGCATCAATCTCAGGCTTTCTTTTAATTGTCTCGAACATTTTATATGCTGCTGCTTGGCCTGAAGCAAATGCATTTAGGCTTGGGGATGCCTGACCCAGTGATCTGTGAATAAATAAAAAGTAATCAGATTCTCTTGTGATACCCATCTAATGTCTACAAAGTGAAAAAAGAAAATCTTATGACAAAAGGGTCATATCATTGCAATTTATTAAATCAAGTACCAATGTCTCACTTACATTCCACCAGTCATAAGAGCTATGATTACAGTTATGACGTTTCCACCATTATATCCTTTCTCAACAACCAGTTTGGAACCATACCACATGGAAAGTCCATAAGTACAGAAGATAATCAACAGAAGTACACCCATTCCTAACCCCGAGACCATCCCTTGTTGAACCATTGTAGTATAAGCAATTTTTAGCCTGCTATTGTAATTTTCTACGGCTTTTTTCTCGCCAGTAAAAGATGCAACCTGATCAATTTTCAGAATGAAGTCAGAGACAATAGTTAAATACAAATGTGAAATAATCTTTCAATGTTTCTACAATTAATATAATTGTCTTACTGTTCTAATTGCTCCCACTGTTTGGTCAACAACATTTCCTGCTTCTGCATAAGCAGCTTGCCCACGACTTGACATTTTAGCCATCAGCATGGACATGATTCCACCAGCAATAACGACACATGGTATACATGCAATCACAACTACAGCTAGTCGCCATCCTTTTATAAAGGCAATCACAAAGCCACCAAAAAAATTTGAAGCAAGTTGAATAAACTTCCCAACCTGTCATTATAATGAACTTTCATCTATTAATATACTCACTCCCACTGTGTAAAATTGCAAGATCATGATTCATAAGACTTTGTTTATAACAACCAATGAAGGTGATTGATTGTATACAAAAATAGGAGCATACAGATACCTTTTCTCCCATGGCATCTTGAATGAGAATTGTGTCACCAGACATTCTCCCAATTACTTCTCCAGTAGTTGTTTCAGTGTCAAAGAAGGCAATATCCTGCTTTAATATGGTTTTCAAGTATAGACCACGAATTCGTGCGGCTTGTCTTTCTCCCGTCACCATCCAACATGATACCTCTGCAGCATTGAAAAAAAAAAACTCATATCAGAATGAAAGGCAAGAGCAGTCGGTCTTGGCAAAAAAACCCGTACCCGTGGGTATCCGCGGGTAAAACCCGCCACAGATTTTAAACGGGCAGTTAAACAGGTACCTGCGGGTGTAACGAGATGGATATTTATTACCCGTGTATAAGCGGGCTAGCGGATCATCATCTACCGTGCGCGAATGCCTGTATATATGTAATTACTTAAATTTTATGGATATTTAGTTGTAATTTCCATAAACTTTTTAATTTAGGAGCATGAGGTGGTATTTTGTAAATTCTCATTTGAAACTTTGTCTAGAAATCTAGGTAAAAAATAATTTTTTAAAAAAATAAGTGTGTTTTTTAAGAATTTATTAAGTATCAGGGGATACTTGCGTAGATCTGCGGTCTCAAATCAGATTAAAACCCGTCACGCGTGATCTAACAGTATGGGCGGGTGCGAAGAAATTATCCAACAGGACGGGTAGTGGGGGGCTACTACCCGTGCCCGTCCCGCCCCGTTGGCATCCCTAGTCTCCAACGAAATAAGGATATGTTACATTTGCTTTGAGATAACTAAATTTACTTTAATAAAGAAGCGGAGAAGAGGGGGAAAAGTGCCGTCTTACGTAGAAATGATGTTATTCCAGATCCAACAGCCAGGTAAACAAATAACAACGAAACCTGAAATTTGAAGTGCGTTAGTGTCTGCAATCACAATCTGAAGACCCAACTGCCATGTGGACATGACATGCAAAGGTACAGAAGATGGATGATACATTGGAAATCTTTTAGAAAAGTTTTCAATAGGCGTGGATTGAAGGGAACCGACGGTGGAAATCAGGTGGATTGAATTTTTCTAGTATATATATTGAACAGGCCATCAGTATAAAATATTACAAAATGCATTTTTTGTGAAGCAGCGGCATAACAGTCCCAGCAAAAATAAATAAATAAAATCCCAGCAAAACTAAATAAAAAATAAAAAAATTCATATATTGGTTAACTTCGTTGAGTGAAAATGCCAAAAAAGGAAAAGAAAATATTAATAGCCACGGATTAAACACTAGTGATTCATGCATTTGAAATTGAAATGCACTTCCGGTGTTTATGGATTGATTTTTTTTTTTTTTGGTATATTGTTTATGGATTGATTTGGTTCTGGCCGGTTTTGTGGTAAAATAAAATCCAAACAGATCATATTAAATGTGTCAAAAAAAAAATCAGATCATATCAAAATGCATTTCTTTGATTTAATTCGGATCTTTTAAAATGTTCAAACAAATCGATTTGGATTTTCTGTAAAAAATAAAAAATAAAAAAAATTACTAACTTTCAAAATTTATCACGTATTATCTCTTTTATATAAGATTTTGAATTTCATATAACTACAAGTTAAGAAGGTTCTTCAAAATAATAATAATAATTAATTACATTTCAAACGTAGGTGTTACTTTTAATTAATATATAATAATATAATTTTTTATTATTATTTCGACCTTACATATTTTTATTAAATTCTTTGCCTAAAATATGATAACAAAGTCTATTTACTATTTAAGAAATTTTTTTTGGACGGAAATCAAACGTCATTTAAATATTAGAAAAAAGATCAATACACCCAGATTGAATAGAATGTATTGAGGCATTTCCCATCTACAATTGAAAATCAACACGAACATACACTAAAGACACGTGGTAAAAGCTCATTCATCCGTTTTCCCGGCAAACACTATTTTTTTCACAAAAAACTTGATAGGTTCTTTTTTCTTTGTCACATGTGCTGCATAAGGGTTCTCTCAGCTAGTTAAATACTTCATCCGGAATGAAATATAAGCAAAAAAGTATATACATATACTTTTTTGCTTATATTTCATTCTGGAGAGAGTATTTTCGACCAAATACATATACTTTTTTACTTATATTTCATCCCGGAGAGAGTACTAAATATAACCACACACTTGCCAAAAGGAATAGAGCACAAAAATAAAGAAAAGTTCCAAGTACTTATATTTAAAATACACTAATTTTAAGTTAAAATATGAAAGGAAAAAAAGTCGAGTGATATGATTGATTCAAACTAGTAATTGTAATTTATTTGGTTTAAACTTGAAGTGAACCTAATATTCAAATCAATTCAAACTAATTAACCTAATTAGTTTGTTTTGAATTATCAAACTCATCAATTCAATTGATATATCGTTTTCATCATGATTCCTGTTTACTTATTTAAATTGTGTTTCGCCATCTTATTGATCTACGTTCTCATCACGATATAATTCCAAGACTCTGGCTTCATTTTTTATTTTTTTTCTTGATAATCATTTTCCCTTTGCGTTACATTACATACAATGCAAATTAATAAACACTGCACCAAAAGTTCAAGAGAAAAGAAAAGACAAAATTGAAATATAGAAGGCAAAAATCGATCAAAGTTGTTATTATACCTTAGAAACTTCCTTGACAATGTGGGATGGATCGGTGGAACCAAAGGTGTTGATGAGCTTTCCAAAAATGAGTGTCATGAGAGGCTGTGCCAATCCATTAGCCACGGCAGAGATCGTTCCGATGATCATCAACGTCGCGTCAAGGCGATCAGCAAAAGTGAAGAGCATGTAGAAAGGAACTTTTTGGTTGTTGGCTTTGTTGTTGTTGTTGTTATCTCTTTCATGTTGTGAAGATGATGAAGGAGGCACCTCAGTGGTCTGTGCCATATCACTGTTTCAAGATCGCAAATTAACAAATTAACCAGTGAATGAGTGTGAGCGAAGTGAGGTCACGTATAAATAGAGACGGTTACAACGATATGCTTGTTTCTCAAGATTCGATATTTAATTTGTTTGAATCATGATAACACAAACCGGACCAGACCGGCCAAGGTCGAACCCTTGTGCCCAAGGCCATAACAAGTCATCTTACCACTAGGCTACATGTTATTTTGTATATAAATTGAAATATTATCTATATATTATCTATTTTTTAATATATATATATATATATATATATTTAAAAAACAATATTTTATTAATATTTTATTAAACCTGGTTCGACCCCGGTCCGACCCAAAAACCCTGAACCCTGACCTTTTTCGATTCAATGTCCAGTCCGGTTTTAATTACCTTGGTTTGAATATATAGCCACAGTCCAACTACAAGGTGTATATCTTATCTATCTAGTTAAAAAGAGTACAACAGAAAATTTATTTATTTGTTTTCAAAAAAAACAAATTTATTTAAAAATAAGTGAATGAAAGATAACTAATTCACTATAATCCGATAATAATCTTTTTTTTATAAGGAAAAAGTTTAGATCAGGGGTGGCTTACCCCCGTGCAGGGCCAGGGAGAACCACTAACCTCAGCCAGGATTTAAGGTGAAATTTACGTATCGTCCACCAACACAGCCACCTGGAATCGAATCCAAGTCACAGTGTGTGCAAGCAGAAAACCGAACCAATTGAGCCAAACTAAATTATCGGTACATCCATATAAACAAAACAGCGGCACACCCTGGAATCAGTCTCTGGATACCGTGCTTATCGTAGTAGAGACTTGTCGAAAAAGAAAAAAAAATGTATGGTGCCTGGTTTTAAAATTAAATGGAAAGTTTTTAACAAATTAACATTAATAGTATTTATTGTAATATATTCTATGAACTTTGTACTTAACAAAAAAAAAATACCTACCAAAAAAAAATATTCTATGAACTTGTACTTGATATTGGAACAGCTTTTAGAAACCTGGAATGTTATGTACCCAAAAAAAAAAAAAAAAACCTGGAATGTTTATTCTTCGTATCTTTTGGCCAATAGAAGTACAGTCACATTATTACCAAAAAAATGTAGAGGCACATTAATTATTGCATTAACATATAACTATAAATAACTTTAGGCTGTTTTTGGTAAAAAGTAGCGGATAAACTAGTTAATAGTGGATAAGTTTATAACAGATAAGCTAGCAAATTGAATTTAAAGTGTTTGGTAAAATTAGCGGTTAAACTAGCTGATAAATACAAAATGACATAAAAGAATATTTTAATAAACGAGAGAGACCGCTGGTCAAAAAATAAATAAATAAATGAGAGAGAACATAAGGGTTAATAATTTTTTACTTCATTTAATAGAAGATAAACGAAAAATTTAATTAAAATAATAAGGATAAAAACGAGAGAAAAATGATACACTATAAGTTATAAGCTCAAACTATTTCAAGTAGCATATGAAAAAATGTTATAAACTATCCGTTATAAGCTAACAGTTTAGCCTTATCAAACAGAGCCTTAGTTTATTTTCTTGTATGCAAGTTCTAATAATTGTTTTTTTGATTAGTGTGTGTATATTTATATATATATATATATATAGGAATACTGTAGGTTTCTGATCATAAATTAATTTTCTTTCTATTTTTACCCTTATTTAATAAAGACAATTATCTATTAATCTATTATAAGAGCAATATCTAATTTTAGTTTTCGAAAGAATAATAAAATAATAATTTATATAACTTTTATATAAAATATCTTCTATCTAACAATACGAATATTCAAAATAATACACATAACACACAAAATAAAAAATGTGCAAAGACGGGCACGACGATACCCGTTCAGCTAGTCATTTATAATTGGACTTCAGAAAACATATTTGTCAACAACAAAACAAAAAAAGATTTCAAAAAAAAACATGAGTTTTGAAAAGCAAATGGATCCCCTTTAAAAAAAAAAAAAGGCAAATGGATAACATATCAAATGAAAGAGCAAAATGGATTAAACAAGATCTCAAAAGTTTAACAGATAACTCATCTTACTCTAGAGAAATACAGATAACTCATAAAACATAAATTTTCTTAAATTTTAAGTTTAATTGCACTTTTAGTCTTCCAGTTTTCTCAATTTGACGATTTTAGCCCTCTATTTTATTTTTTGCGATTTTGATTCCTAACTTTCTCAATTTGGCGATTTTAGTCCTTATATTTTTTTTAACTGCACTTTCAATCCCAAAAAATATTAGATTGTGCACTTTTGGTCAATTACTTTCCAAAAATCTAAGATTTTTTGAGACAAAAAATACAAAAAAATCTATGATTTTGAGGGACTAAAAGTGTAATTAAAAGAATAAAACTTAGGTAAGGTTCCTTAGGTGTGGTTGGTGCTGTTTCTCTCACAAAATAAGATAAAAATTGTTTTAATAGTGGTAGTTATGAGAGGTTAGAAATAGTAGGAGTGGATAGAAAGATAAAAATTTATCTATTTTATGATAGGAACAACGCCAACAACACCTAAGAAATCTTACCTAAGTTTTGTCTTAATTAAAAAGTGTGGGGACTAAAATCGTCAAATTGAGAAAATTAGAGGACCAAAATCGCCAAAAATAAAATAGGGGATCAAAATCGCCAAATTGAGAAAGTTAGGAAAAAAATGCAATTAAACCTAAATTTTATTTTAATCTTATCTCTGTAAGTTGTTTCACCTAAACTCATTCATATATTTAATCATTTTTATTTATTATCACCTAATATTCAAATTTCTAAATCACTTAATTACATGAAAAAGAGAAACATAGAAGGAAACATAAATACAATTGTTCTACTTCTCACATACATCCTCTTTTTTTTTTTTTATGAACACATGCATTCCCTAAAACTTAATACATGTTTCCTTTTGCGTTGAAATCATCGTGGAAGCTACATTATCGAGCTTCACTCTAGGCGCGCGTTTAGGGCCAGCTCAACACCTATTGAAGCCTAAAGCGAATTATCTAAGTGAGATTTTTTCAGTCATTTATTCACAATAAAATACTAAAAAATTACAATTATATTTTACCATATGAGCTAGATGGATTTGTGGTACCCAATAGTTATTCAGTCAATTATATTAGTAAAAATAAAAATTTTGAGGCCTTTTTTTGGTCAAATTTTTTTGAGGCCTAAAGCCCTAGCTTTAGTAGCTTTGGGCTTGGGTCGGCCCTGCACGCGTTGATGACCCTACGACCGCGGAAACAATAGAAAACTGGATGAGCTTTGATACCAAAAAATGACATTTCTTTCTAATTCAGTACTGCATAGATTGGGACATAATAAACATATAATGCGGAAGGATATTTTTTTAATAGAAAAAGGTTTAGGTGAATTAGCTCTCTAGGCATCAAGAATGTCTCAAAGCTCAAAGAGTACATACATATATATTTACATATTACCCACTAATGAGTCGTATTCTTATCAATTGGAACAATTTTTATTGGCAAAATGACATCTTTTTACTTTTTCGAGGAATGACATTTCTTTCTAATTCAATACTGCATAGATTGGGACATAATAAACATATAATGCGGAAGGATATTTTTTTAATAGAAAAAGGTTTAGGTGAATTAGCTCTCGAGGCATCAAGAATGTCTCAAAGCTTAAAGAGTACATACATATATATTTATATATTATCCACTAATGAGTCGTATCATTATCAATTGGACCAATCTTCATTGGCAAAATGACATCTTTTTACTTTTTGGAGGAATGAAGTGCTTTGAATATTTCTCCATTAGGAAATATTTACTTTGATAAAATTTTTCATTAAATTCAAATTAAACTGTCCTTATTTTTTTCTATTTCAAAAAAATATCACATTTAAAAGGAAGAAGCTTTACTGCACGTCATTAAAATTTAAGAAAATAGCTTATTAATTTCATTTACAACATGCCTAGTTCATGCAGCAACCGTTATAACAGATAGCAATTGGTAGCCTAGTATTGGCTACTTGGCTATCATTTTTTTCCGTCCAAAAAAAAAAACTGTAGCCTAGTTGCCAATATTATAGACACCATGGCTGCGATGCTTGCACTTTGTCATTTTACCTGTATAGATGTGGGAACTAATGGTGATTTCCTAATGATGAGTTAATTAATGATCCTGTTGTTGCTTATGGAAAGGAGCCTGTAGGGATGGCAATTGGACTCAGGCCCGTTGGGTACCCGCAAAAAATATTTGTAATAGGTAGGGTACATACCCGCTTTATAGGCGTGGGCTCGGGCCTGGGTAATTACCCGCAAAATTCAATGGGTATAATTATAATTTGTATAATAATTATAATTATTATACAAATTTTTCATAATAGAATTAATCTAAACTAGTAAACTTTCTAAACCTAGTTACTAGTTTGTGTCTGTTGAGTAATATATGATAAATACGGTGGATAACTGTAACACTGATAAATAATTTGATAAATACTTTGATTTATTATGTTTTGAGTAGATTTGAAATATCTTTGGGTCGTTTTTTAATTGAGTTATGATGTTCTTTTTTTATTTATTGTTTTTTTATCATTAAAGTGCGGGTAACGGGCACGGGTATGAGCACTTAGGTACCCAGAGGGTACAGGCACGGGGACTAAAGTTGTTGTCCATGAGGGTACGGGCTCGAGTACGAGTAATTTTTTCAAATACGGGTATGAGGATGGACACTATAGTACCCTGCCCAGAGGGTACCCATTGTCATTCCTAAAGGAGGGAAGTGCACAACAGTTGAGACAAAAATGCCATGCATATCTAAAGTTGACAAAACGGGCTACCCAGCTAATATCGAGTCGGCCCACATCAGATTTGGGCTTTATCAAACTGGGTTAAAAAAACCCGGGACAAAATTCGGGCTCGAAATTTATTGCCCAAACCTGTCTTATGCGGGCTATGGGCTTTTTAGGCCGGCCCGACATGTATTATTTTTAATTATTTTTTCCAAAACCAATATTTAAGCATACACTAGGCGGCTACTATCGTTGTGTAACCTTGCGTAATTGTTTCAATGTGCTGGGGACTCAATTAGGAATAGGAAAATAAATTGACATTATGTTCACTTCCCTCTCTCTCTCCCCTCCTTTCCGTTTTTCGTTCTTTCTTTTGCTTTATTTATTCAAAATACTAGCTATATTTTGACTTGAGAAGAGAATTCTGGATCTTAGCGTTTTCTTTGTGGCTGTGGCACTCACTACCCAACCAACCAAACAATGTGGATTAGTTATGAATTAGCTTCACAAATTTGTCCACTTTGTCAGCTTCGGAGGTTGACAATTATTACCTACTAATATTGTTAATTATGTAATTAGTGAGATAGTTTAGGTTAGTTTCCAATATTTAACTAACCCATCTTAGCTGTCATTAATCATAACCGTAGCTGGCTTCTCATTGGTTGATTAGTTTGTATATAAACTATGGCTAACAGACTTTGTAACCTCTCTGTTCATTTTCATCAATATACAGAAACTCTTCTATATCTTCTTCTCTCGATGCTCTGCATTTTTGCATCAGTATTATCATGGTATCAATCGCGAAAACGCTTCCGCTTCAATCTCTCTTCGTAATTCCATTTATTTTTTTGATTGCGTTGTTTTTCCTTCGGTGAATTTCTTCATCGATCGATTGCATTCTTTGCTGCATTTGCCCTATTTCTTTGACCTAATTCTTCTGTTTTGCGCCATTTTTATGGCTGTTCAAACCTATTCCGATTTCCTCACCAATTCTTCAAATCCTTATTACCTACATCCGAATGAAAATCCCTCGGTTGTTCTTGTTTCGCCTCCACTCGATAGCAAGAATTATCATAATTGGGCGAGATTGATGCTGATCGTGCTCATCTCGAAAAACAAAGATCGTTTTGTTGATGGTTCTCTGCCTAAACCATCAAGTTCAGACCCTATGTTTGCTCAATGGACACGCTGCAATAACATGGTTATTTCATGGATTCAGCGTTCTACATCTGAATCGATTACAAAGTCAGTTTTGTCAATCTCCACCGCTGCTGCTGTTTGGCGTGACTTGAAGAATCGTTACTCACAGGGGGATATCTTTCGCATATCTGATATTCAAGAAGAGTTGTATCGGTTCAAGCAAGGTAATCTTGATGTATCCGATTATTTTACTCAATTGAGAGTTTTCTGGGATGAATTAGAATATTATAGACATGTTCCTTATTGCAAGTGCTCAATTGTTTGTTCCTGTGGTGGATATACATCAATGAAAACATTCCGAGAGCAAGACTATGTAATTCGATTCTTGAAAGGCCTGAATGAACGGTTCACTCACACTAAATCCCAAATTATGGCTATGGACCCTTTGCCTAGTGTTGGCAAAGCTTTTTCTCTGGTTGTCCAACAAGAAAGGGAATTGGTTGGTAATGTTGTTTCTGAACCTGTTGCTGAGAATTCTTTAGCACTCACACTCAATGCCTCTCAAGCAAATTATGCTGGGAAAGGTGGTGTTGTATCTCAAAATTCTGGACATAAAGGGAGCTATGGTCGTGGAAGAGGAAATTATGGCAAGAATCAGTCAGGATCTAATCGTGTGTGCACCCATTGTGGAAGGGTTAACCACACCATTGACACTTGTTTCATGTTGCATGGTTTTCCCCCGGGGTATAAGTCAAAAGGCAAAGGACAAGTGAACTGTGCAGTATCTGATCCTCCTTCTGCAGTTGATTCACAGTCTCACACTTCACAAACTTCTCCAGCTCCCTCTCCATTCAGTGGTTTCACTCCAGAGCAGTTTCAAGGCATCCTTTCTTTAATTCAGCAATCTCAGAAAATAGAAACACCTAAACCAGAAGTGCATATGTCAAACTCTATGACCACAAATCCTCTTGCTTTCCATTCTGATGCAAAGTTTGCAAATGGTAAGAATCCTTTCACATGGCTCCTGGACACAGGTGCCACTGACCATATATCTTTCCATTTCAATTCTTTTGATAGTTTCCAAATTATCACTCCTATTCATGTATCCTTACCAAATGGTAACAAGGTATTTGCTTCCATTTCTGGTACTGTTAAACTTTCTCCATCACTGACCTTATATAATGTTCTTTACCTTCCCCAATTCAGTGTCAATCTTATTTCAGTAGCAAAATTAGCCCAAACCAATCACTGTCACTTTAGTTTCACTAATGATGTGTGTCACATTTTGCAGAATATTTCCAAGAGGACGATTGGTACAGCTAAACTCATTGGGGGATTGTATGTGATAGGAGGACCATCTTCTACAGCAACTGCTACTGCTTGTAATTTTGTCAAATCTGATTCTTCACATTCTGCTCATCTATGGCATATGCGACTTGGTCATGTTTCTGTTTCTAGTTTAAAACTCATAGCTAAACAATTTCCTTTTATTCCTTGTATGCATCATATAGCTCCTTGTGATGCTTGTCATTTTGCAAAGCAAAAGAAATTACCTTTTCCTATTAGTACAAGTGTTTCCACAGCTCCATTTGATTTGTTGCATGTTGACTTGTGGGGACCTTACTCCACTCCTTCTTTTCTTGGACACAAGTATTTTTTAACTCTTGTGGATGATTTTTCAAGGTTCACTTGGGTTATTTTTCTTAAAACTAAAGATGAAACCAAAGTTCAATTGCAAAACTTTATTGCTTTTATTGAAAATCAATTTCACACAACCTTGAAGTGCCTTAGGTCCGATAATGGCACTGAATTTTCCACTATTTCTTCTTTCCTTCTTTCTAAAGGAATTTTACACCATAGGTCTTGTGTTGAAACACCCCAACAAAATGGGGTGGTTGAAAGAAAGCACCAACACATACTCAATGTGGCTAGGTCTTTGTCCTTTCAATCTCACATTCCACTCACTATGTGGAATTTCAGCATTCAACATGTTGTGCACCTCATTAACTGAATCCCTATACCTCTTTTAAAACTCAAATCTCCTTTTGAGGTATTGCATAAACTTCCCCCTATTTTTGTTCATCTTAAAGTCTTTGGTTGCTTGAGCTATGCAACCACCTTACAAGCTCATAGGACCAAATTTGATTCTAGAGCTAGGAAGGCTGTTTTTCTGGGTTATAAAGATGAAACCAAAGGTTTTATACTTTATGATCTTCAGTCAAATGAATTGTTTGTTTCTAGGAATGTGATTTTCTATGAAAATCACTTCCCCTTTACTCCTCCCTCTAAACCTGCTGCAGTCTCATCTTCAAATATCCCTTGTGATTTTTCTCTTGATCCAGAATCAGATGCTCCAATATCTACTGGTTCTCTAGTGGTTTCTGTTAATTCAAATCCTACTTCTGCGAATTCAGATCCTGTGTCTACTGCCTCTGATTCTGTTTTGTCTTCTGCACAACCAGTTGTTCCCAGTTTTGTTTCAGTCCCTATTGTGCCAACTTCTACACCCTCTGCACCTTCTCCTGTAGTTGGTGTTAGAAGATCTACTAGGACCCGAACTGAACCGACTTATTGTAACGCCCCGAATTTTCGAAGCGTCAACTCGTCTGTTCTTAGAAAATCGGCCTATATTTTTTTTTTAAAATAAAGTCATCGTTAATAACTAGTAAAGCGTTTAATAATCGCGGAACTGCTTTATTGCCAATTATAAAAAAAAATTTGATTAATAGCAACGACTCTAATTAATAATTAAACTAAATTTTTGTCTAACTGAAAATTTAATTTAATTTTAAATCTGGTGAAACTAAACTAATAAGTGCCTGTAACTACTCTTCAACTCAACCGAAATGTAATAAAATTCTGAAATTGTAAATTATAGGAAAAAAAATAACCAAGTTTAAACTATCCCAATTGCTTAGCAGGAAAAACACATGTCCGCAATAAAAAGAAAATACAAAGTTAAATGTGTGCAAAATAAAGTTAACGTTCAAAAGTAGCACAGAGCATCTAACACCCATGTACCCACAATTATTCGTCGACAGCACCATCACACATAATGTAAACAAATTATACTTGAGGCTTCTCAAATCCATTTGTACCTAAAAAGTGGTGTAAGGGTCAGTTCACGTGACAAGTTGTAATAAGCTAAAACATGAAAAATTGCTCAAATACTATTTATAATTTCTCTTTTCACCTTTAAATAAAAATACGTAAGACAAAAATTATCATAACAAACAACCAATGAGAAGATGTATTTACATCTACCTACGAACCTGAAATTAAAATTAATCACCTTAAGGACAAAAGAAAATCTATTTTTTTTTTCTTTCTAACTTATAAATAAACTAATCAACATATCAACACCACAAAAATCAGCATGTTCAAGTTAGTATGCATGCTTTATGCAAGACTCTCATGATCGCGATATAGTCATCTCATACCAATGGGGAATTTAATTTAACAACGCCACGAAGGCCTTGACCACAAAGGTCGTCCAAAAATAATAGTTACCTCCCATACCAATGGGGAATCAAAGCATATCACCGCCACGAAGGCCTTAAATACAACGGTCCAAAACAATAGCTACCTCCCATACCAATGGGGAATTAAATCATTTCACCGCCACGAAGGCCCTACACATGCCGTTCTACATGATGCATGTCATTTCGTCAAGTCAATTCATGCCATGATAGGTAATTCACCAGGAAATCCAATACACATCATAACACCTATCCAAAATTTTTTTTTTTTTAACAATTATCTCTTGAAACCTTCATATCATATACTCCTTAATAATTCTAAACCCATTTCTACACTTTTTTTTAAAAATATTGTTTCCAAAATAATATTAATACATGAAGACTAATATTTAATAAAAATTTAAATAATAAAATAATAATACACCATGCCAATATACTACATACTAAAACAACATATATTTAAATAAATAAATCACACACTAACATATTAAACACATGTTCAACATAATCATGTATTATCACGCACAATATTATATATTAACACCCAAGAACCCGTATTCACAAACTAATATAATTAATCACCTATCTATTTATATAAGATCAGAGGTTAATATAGGAGGTTTGATTAATAATAATAATAATAATGTTACTAATAATAATAATAATAATAATAAATAAATAAATAAATAAATAAAATAGAGGGTGTTACAAAACTTACCCCCTTTAAATAGTTTCGTCCTCGAAACTAGGCAGACTCGAAGAGGTTAGGATGGAGCTCCCTCATTTTGTCTTCCAACTCCCAAGTAGCATCGCCAGTCGTCTGATTCCAAATCACTTTCACCAAGGGAATTTCCTTGCCCCTCAAGTGCTTAATTGTCCTATCCCCAATACTCATCGGTGGGACTTCGAAGGAGTGGTTCTCCTTCAACTGAATATCATCTGGTGCAATAACGTGTGAAGGATCGGCCATGTACTTCCTCAACTGAGACACATGGAACACATTGTGGAGGTTGGCCAAATTCGGAGGTAAAGCAATCTGATACGCTACAGGACCCACACGTCGAAGAATCTGATATGGCCCAATAAACTTAGGGGTAAGCTTCTTGGACTTCAAAGCCCTGCCCACACCAGTAGTAGGCGTCACTCTCAAGAACACATGTTCACCCTCCTGAAACTCTAGAGGTCTCCTGCGGTGGTCTGCATAACTCTTTTATCGGCTCTGAGCTGTCCTCATTCTTTCTTGAATTAGTTTGACCTTTTCGGTGGTTTGCTGCACTAACTCAGGTCCTACGATCAAACTCTCTCCATCCTGATACCAACACAAGGGGGTTTGACACTTACGCCCATACAAGGCCTCATATGGGGCCATCCCAATACTCGCATGATAACTGTTATTGTAGGTGAACTCAACGAGGGGCAACAGATTATCCCAACTTCCCCGATCATCCTGCACACAAGCCCTCAACAAATCCTCTAATGTCTGAATGGTCCTCTCTGTCTGCCCATCCGTCTGGGGGTGATAGGCAGAACTCAACCTCAGCCTGGTGCCCAAAGCCTCATGCAATGCTTTCCAAAAATGAGAGGTGAACTTTGGATCCCTATCCGACACAATACTGGAAGGTACTCCGTGTAATTTGACAATCTCTGCAACATAGATCTCTGCCAGCTTAGCCATATCATAAGTAGTCTTCACCGGTAGGAAGTGAGCAGACTTCGTCAACCTGTTTACAATCACCCAAATCGAATCAAACTTCCTCTGGGTCCTCGGTAATGCCACTACGAAGTCCATAGATATGCTGTCTCACTTCCACTCTGGCACATTCAACGATTGTAGTAGCCCAGCTGGTTTCTGATGTTCCACCTTAGCCTTCTGGCAAGTCAAACACGACGCTACATACTCTGCCACCTGCCTCTTCATTCCTGGCCACCAAAATCTCTGCTTAAGGTCCTGATACATCTTCGTAGCACCGGGGTGAATATTCAGCTTACTTTTATGAGCCTCATCCATGATAGTCCTTCTCAACTCAGAATCGTTGGGCACACAAATACGTTCGTTACACCTCAAGATATTATCCGGACCCACTTTGAACTCAGGTGCCTTACCAGTCTCAATCAAACTCCTTTTGTCCTGGATCACCTCATCAGTCTCCTGAAGTATCCTGATCTCGTCCATTAGCTTATTACTTACAACAATCATCCCACAGTACACCTTTCCTGTCGATGAGTCCATGTTAATGTCTAAGTCGCGAAATTTTTCCAACAACTCTAACCCCTTTACCGTCATGGCCGACGCGTGGATCCGCTTCCTACTCAAGGCATCGGCTATGACGTTTGCCTTCCCCGAATGATAGTGCAACGTGAACTCATAATCATTGATGAATTCCATCCACCTCCTCTGTCTCATGTTAAGCTCCTTCTGATCAAACAAGTACTTCAAGCTCTTGTGATCGCTAAATACTTCGAAGTTGCGCCCATAAAGATAGTGCCTCCAAATCTTTAATGCAAAAACTATTGCAGCCAATTCCAAATCATGTGTGGGGTAATTTTTCTCGTGAACCTTCAACTGTCTCGAAGCGTAGGCTACAACCTGTTTATTCTGCATAAGCACACAACCCAACCCTTGATGAGATGCATCGCAGTAAACTTCATATGGCTCGTCCGGCCGTGGCAACACTAGCACCGGTGATGTGGTCAATTTCTCCTTCATTTGTTGAAAACTCCTTTCACACTCCTCAGTCCATGCAAAGATTTGATTCTTCCTAGTGAGCTGTGTCAACAGAGCTACAATCTTAGCGAACCCCTCAATGAACCTCCTATAATACCCTGCCAAGCCCACAAAACTCCTGATTTCTGTAGCGGTCTTTGGCTGTTCCCAAGCCACGACAGCTTCCACTTTGGCTGGATCAACAGTAATTCCTTCCTTAGAAATGACATGCCCCAGAAACTTCACTTCCTCCAACCAGAATTCACATTTCCCCAAGTTAGCATACAACTGCTTTTCTTTCAAGATCTGCAAAACTTGGCGCAGATGGTCTTCGTGTTCCTCCCGACTCTTTGAATAGATCAATACATCGTCAATGAAAACCACCACAAACTTGTCTAAGAACGGATGGAAGATGCGATTCATGTGGTCCATGAAAATAGCTGGCACATTGGTTACTCCAAAAGGCATCACCAAGTATTCAAAGTGCCCACAACGTGTCCTGAAAGCGGTCTTAGGTATATCCTCTTCCTTCACCCGAATCTGATGGTACCCCGACTTCAGATCAATCTTGGAAAATACCATGGCTCCTCTAAGTTGGTCCATTAAGTCATCAATACGTGGCAAAGGATACCTGTTCTTAATGGTGACTTTGTTGAGTTGCCGGTAATCTACACAAAGTCTGGACTTTCCATCCTTCTTCTTTACTAGGAGCACAGGAGCTCCCCAAGGCGAGACACTTGGTCGTATAAACTGTTTAGACAAGAGATCTTCCAACTGGTTTTTTAATTCTGACAGCTCTGACGGAGACATCCTATATGGGGCAATAGAAATAGGTCCAGTACCCGGAATCACATCAATTGAGAACTCAATATCCCGGACTGGGGGTAACCCTGGCACATCTGACGGAAACACCTCCGAAAAATCTCTGACTACAAGTACTCCATCTATCTCCACCTCTGGCTTCATACCGATTGAATTGAGGAATACATACTTCTGAACTCCTCCCTTTAGAGAAAACTTCAACCTGTTGGCATCGAGGAATCGCGAAACACCTGGGTCTGGAAATATCACCGACTTGCGAGCGCAATCCAGTAGAATATAATGGCTAGACAGCCAATCCATCCCAAGGATCACTCCCAAATGCTTAAGGGGAATACAGACCAAATCAACATTGAATTTCATGTTTAGCACAGTCAAAGGGCATTGTAAACATGCCTTATTAGCAATCACCTGGTTGGAAGGTATAGTGACCACTAAATCAAAAAGCGTTGAAGTAACAAGCAATTGCGGAAGAATTCACACAATCCAAAGAAATGAAAGAATGTGTTGCTCCTGAATCATATAACACGTAAAATAGTTTACCACCAATTTCACACTCACCCTGAATTAGCTCCGAAGAAGGCATGACTTCTTCTCCACCCATCTGATAGACACGACCCTAGCGATGGGGCGTGCGGCAAAGACCGATGTTGTTGGCGGCGAGTTGTACCCTTGGTGCTCGGCAGTCTCTAGAAAAGTGACCCGGTTTCTGGCAGTTGTAACAAACTTTGGTCCTGTCAGCACACTCATTGGCTTTGTACCCCTCTTTCCCGCAAGCATAACAACGGATAGTCTGAGTTTGGTTCGGCCCTGGTGGCCTATTTTGCACCTGGTTCTGTGTTCTCTGACCTCCTCCAAAAGGTGGTCGTGGTCGGGGTTGCTCTCTGACATTCCCCTGAGGATGGGCATAGGGCTTCGGCTGGAAAATCTGCCTTCCCCTACCCTGATGGTTGTCATTCTGCCCCTGGGACCTAACTGGTCCACCTGTTGCTGCCCTGTTCAGCTTGCTTCTCTTCATAATCTCTACCTTCTTACACTTTTCCACCAGCTTCTGATACTCACGAATCTTAAGTGGCTCCACCGACTCCTTAATCTCATACCTGAGTCCATATTCAAACCTCTCACACATGTACTCCTCGTCCATCTGGTTTTGGAAATATCGAAAGTGTTTAGCCAGTGATTCAAATCTGGCCGCATATTCAGCAATGGTCAAGTTTCCCTGATATAGTCTCAGAAATTGTGCTTCCTTTTCAGCTCTGGCACTCTTTGGGAAGTACTTGTCTAGAAACTTCTTCTTGAATGTTTCCCAAGTCAATTCCTCATGACTGGCCTCCATCATCTGTTTGGTGCCTCTCCACCAATATTCAGCCTCTCCTGACAGCAGATAAGTAGTATACTCTACTTTCACATTCTCAGGACAGTGGAGAATGTTAAAGATCTTTTCAATCTCCTGCATCCACAGGTCAGCCTTGTCTGGGTCATGCTCTCCCTTGAACTTAGGTGGGTCGTGACGACGAAAGTCCACCAAGCCTTTGGATGCAGCAACGGCTTCCTCTCTCTCTGTTGTCTCGAATGTCACGCCAGTGCGGGCTTCACTGTTGGGCAACCGCAGTACTGTTGGTTCATTGCAGCGGCCATGGCAGTCATGGCTCGGATTACTCCTGCCATTTCGTTTCCTTCAGCTGAGGCGGGTTGACTTGCAGGACGAACCATCTTAATTCCTACAGTTTTATTGGGTTAGAAAAGATTTTCACGATCTGATCATAACTCTAGGGCCTATAAAACCAAATTAATAATTTGGAAATCAATAATCAAGGAAACCAAGCATGCTATCCTCACAATAAAACCAAATTAATAAACTAGTAAATTTTCAACAAATATTTCAGAGTCAGGAATTTAATTAATTAATGTAAAAAGATAATCAGATGCATAAGCCAAACAAGATCGCCCCACCCAAAAGTCCGAAGACTCATCCTAAGCTCTGATACCACAATGTAACGCCCCGAATTTTCGAAGCGTCAACTCGTCTGTTCTTAGAAAATCGGCCTATATTTTTTTTTTAAAATAAAGTCATCGTTAATAACTAGTAAAGCGTTTAATAATCGCGGAACTGCTTTATTGCCAATTATAAAAAAAAATGATTAATAGCAACGACTCTAATTAATAATTAAACTAAATTTTTGTCTAACTGAAAATTTAATTTAATTTTAAATCTGGTGAAACTAAACTAATAAGTGCCTGTAACTACTCTTCAACTCAACCGAAATGTAATAAAATTCTGAAATTGTAAATTATAGGAAAAAAAATAACCAAGTTTAAACTATCCCAATTGCTTAGCAGGAAAAACACATGTCCGCAATAAAAAGAAAATACCAAGTTAAATGTGTGCAAAATAAAGTTAACGTTCAAAAGTAGCACAGAGCATCTAACACCCATGTACCCACAATTATTCGTCGACAGCACCATCACACATAATGTAAACAAATTATACTTGAGGCTTCTCAAATCCACTTGTACCTAAAAAGTGGTGTAAGGGTCAGTTCATGTGACAAGTTGTAATAAGCTAAAACATGAAAAATTGCTCAAATACTATTTATAATTTCTCTTTTCACCTTTAAATAAAAATACGTAAGACAAAAATTATCATAACAAACAACCAATGAGAATATGTATTTACATCTACCTACGAACCTGAAATTAAAATTAATCACCTTAAGGACAAAAGAAAATCTATTTTTTTTTTCTTTCTAACTTATAAATAAACTAATCAACATATCAACACCACAAAAATCAGCATGTTCAAGTTAGTATGCATGCCTTATGCAAGACTCTCATGATCGCGATATAGTCATCTCATACCAATGGGGAATTTAATTTAACAACGCCACGAAGGCCTTGACCACAAAGGTCGTCCAAAAATAATAGTTACCTCCTATACCAATGGGGAATCAAAGCATATCACCGCCACGAAGGCCTTAAATACAACGGTCCAAAACAATAGCTACCTCCCATACCAATGGGGAATTAAATCATTTCATCGCCACGAAGGCCCTACACATGTCGTTCTACATGATGCATGTCATTTCGTCAAGTCAATTCATGCCATGATAGGTAATTCACCAGAAAATCCAATACACATCATAACACCTATCCAATTTTATTTTATTTTTTTAACAATTATCTCTTGAAACCTTCATATCATATACTCCTTAATAATTCTAAACCCATTTCTACACTCTTTTTTTTAAAAATATTGTTTCCAAAATAATATTAATACATGAAGACTAATATTTAATAAAAATTTAAATAATAAAATAATAATACACCATGCCAATATACTACATACTAAAACAACATATATTTAAATAAATAAATCACACACTAACATATTAAACACATGTTCAACATAATCATGTATTATCACGCACAATATTATATATTAACACCCAAGAACCCGTACTCACAAACTAATATAATTAATCACCTATCTATTTATATAAGATCAGAAGTTAATATAGGAGGTTTGATTAATTATAATAATAATAATGTTACTAATAATAATAATAAATAAATAAATAAATAAATAAAATAGAGGGTGTTACACTTATTTCCAAGATTATCACTGCAATCTTCCTTCCAAAAGCTGTAACAATGCATCCTCAGGTAATAATTTGTATCCCATTGATTCTTTCTTTATCTTATGATAAATGCTCACCCACACATAAAGCCTTTTGTTGTACCATTTCTACTGAAATTGAACCAAAATCATTTGCCCAAGCCATCAAGTCCGAGAATTGGAAAAAGGCTATGGATGTTGAGCTACAAGCTCTTGCTAAGAATAACACTTGGTCCATTGTTGACCTTCCACCTGGTAAAGTTCCCATAGGCTGTAAATGGGTTTACAAGGTCAAGTACCATGCCAATGGTTCAATTGAAAGGTATAAAGCTCGTTTAGTGGCAAAGGGCTATACACAAACGGAAGGTATTGATTACTTTGATACTTTTTCTCCGATAGCAAAATTAACAACTGTAAGAGTTTTGCTTTCTTTGGCTGCCATTAAAGGTTGGTATCTTGAACAATTAGATGTCAACAACGCCTTTTTACATGGGGATTTGCATGAGGAAGTCTACATGAAGCCTCCTCCTGGTTTCCCAACTAAACCTTCTCAAGTTTGCAAGCTTCAAAAATCCTTGTATGGACTTAAACAAGCAAGTAGACAATGGTACTCAAAACTGTCCAATGCCTTGATTTCTGTTGGTTATACTCAATCATTGGCTGATCACTCCTTGTTTGTCAAAGGATCTGGATCCCATTTCACAGCATTACTGGTTTATGTCGACGACATTGTGTTGGCTGGAAATTGCTCTGCTGAAATTCTGTTTGTGAAACAGTTTCTGGACAGCAAGTTTAAAATAAAGGATCTTGGCAAATTGAAATTCTTTCTAGGACTTGAAATTGCAAGAACTAAGTATGGCATTTTACTTAATCAGAGGAAATATACTCTGGAACTATTGGAAGACTCGGGCACTCTAGCTTCCAAACCAGCTCCTACTCCATTTGACCCTTCCAATAAACTGTCTGCTGCACAAGGTTCAGTTTTGGCCGATGCATCCTCTTATAGGAGGTTGATTGGAAGACTTCTCTACTTAACCACAACTAGACCAGACATTTCTTACTCAGTCCAGCACTTGAGTCAATTTCTTTCCAAGCCATTGCTTCCTCATTTTCAAGCTGCACAACGCATTTTGAAATATCTCAAGAATTCTCCTGCAAAAGGAATTTTTTTCTCAGCTGCTAGTTCTTTAAAACTGCATGGTTTTGCTGACTCTGACTGGGCATGCTGCCCTGATACACGACGGTCTGTGACTGGTTATTGTGTCCTACTTGGCTCATCCTTGATTTCTTGGAAATCAAAGAAGCAAGGTACTGTTTCAAGGTCTTCCACTGAAGCTGAATACCGCGCACTGGCTCATCTCACCTGTGAATTACAGTGGTTGCAGTATCTGTTTGCTGATCTGCAAATAGCATTTTCTCAGCCAGCATCAGTTTATTGTGATAATAAATCCGCAATTTACTTGGCTCACAATCCAACATTTCATGAACGAAGTAAACACATAGAGTTGGATTGCCATGTGGTAAGAGAAAAGGTCAATTCCAAGCTTATTCATCTTCTTCCTGTGCCTTCTTCCTCTCAACTTGCGGACATCTTCACGAAACCACTTCACTCTACCTCTTTCAATTGTATTTTGTCCAAGTTAGGCCTTGTTAGTGTACATACCCCAAGTCCAACTTGAGGGAGGGTATTACCTACTAATATTGTTAATTATGTAATTAGTGAGATAGTTTAGGTTAGTTTCCAATATTTAACTAACCCATATTAGCTGTCATTAATCATAACCGTAGCTGGCTTCTCATTGGTGATTAGTTTGTATATAAACTATGGCTAACAGACTTTGTAACCTCTCTGTTCATTTTCATCAATATACAGAAACTCTTCTATATCTTCTTCTCTCGATGCTCTGCATTTTTGCATTAGTATTATCAACAATGCAGTGAGAAATTATTCTACTAGTACTAACACTATATTTGGTTAGGAAATAAAAGTTAGAGGAAAGAAAGTGAAAGGAATAATTGTATAAAGAAAGAAAGAGAGTAGAAAGTGAAAAGATTGTTTTAGTTGTTAGGTACGAGAGAAAATAGAGTAGAAAATTAGAGAAAAGAAAATAGTAGACTTAATAATTTATGTAGAAATAAAATGTATATATATATATATATAATTATTTATTATTTATAAAATATATATCAATGGAAAAAAATAATATTTAATCAAAAGTAAATATAAATTAAACAATTTTAACATATTAAAAAATATTGTATCTCTTAAAATAAAATAAAATTAAAGTGGAAAAAAAATTTGTTTTTATTGCATCAGAAGTATTATATAGTAAGAAAGGAAAGGATTAAATTGTCATTTAATGGCCCAACACTTCTCCAACCAACTTTCCGCGCAAATCAGACTGAACAAAATTCGTATGGGAACCACAAGAAAATTTTCATTCCTGCTTTTCTGGTTTATCAAATAGTGGAATACTTTTTGAAAAATGTGTTTCCGTCATCTTTACAATCTTTCCACTAGGTTTCTCGCGTTCAAACAATATGTAAAGGTGCGTTTTTTCGGTCGGGCCGGCCCATTTTGCCACCTACTATTGTCGCCATAAAAGATAAAACAATCTGTGACTTAAAAGGGATAAAACTATCTAAACCACATACACGATTATATGAATGAAATTTATATTCTCAAACCAAAAATCATTTTTTCCAAAAAAAAAAAAAAAAAAAAAAAGTGCCTTGCCACATTGAAAACGCAACAAGCTGGAATACCAACAAAGGAAAATGATAAACAGATTTGAAAAATAAAACCATCTCTATAACGTTTAAAGTAGCATCTAGCTTCACAAATGCATCCCATTTTGTTGTATTCCACGCTCAACAAATCTTAACATAAGGCTATCAGCTTCCGCGGACTTACCATCTAACACTAATTTCTTGGTCACTTTCTCACACAACTTCAAATCAGGAATCAAATTACGTCTAAACATTCTACAAGCCACTTTATATGCTGATAGAGCAATCCCTTTAGTCAAATAGCTTTCCATCAGAACATGGCATGTATTAGCATCAAGTTTTGATGCTGTTCTCAAAACCTTCCCCAGTAGTTTCTCAGCCTCCTCAAGGTTCCCAAAATCACAAAGCTTCTCAATAACTTGATTGTATACTGTTCTAAATGGCTGCCTAGCAAGCATTTTTTCTAATAATTTCATCATACTGTCTACGCTTCCCCATTGACAAAATCGGTGGATGACTGCCCGGTAAGTTACAGGAGTAGGATCCAGACCTCTGCCAAGCATCTTCACAATTAACTCAGCAGCCTCATCCAGTCTACCTTTCTTCCCCAATGCATCAAACAATGTTGTATATGTGACCGCATCAGGATGTTTGTTGCTTAAATACATGTCATCTAGCACCGATAGAGCAGCGTCCAAGTCACCGATCTGACAAAAACCATGAATTACAGTAGTAAAGTTTACAACATTAATGGCACAGCCCTTATGGAGACATTCTTCCAAGTATTTTTTAGCTTCTACTACTTTCTGATTTTGACAGAGCGACTGTATTAGCAAGTTAATTTCAACTGGATTTGGGAAAAAACCTTTTTCAATCATTTCCCTGATCAAATCACAGGCCTCAGACAATTTTCCCTCCCTACGGAGACCATGCATCACAACACTATAAGTGATGGCATTTGGGGTCCACCAATGCTCCTCACTTGTATTTATCATCTCCCTTGCCTCTAATGATTTTCCATTGTGACAGAGGCCATTCAACAAAGCTGTATATGATACGGTATTTGGCTTGCACCCATGTTTGTACATCTGCTGCAACATCTTTTTTGCTTCATCTATCTTCTCCATGCGACAAAATCCATCAATAATAGTAGTATATGTCACCACATCAGGATTACAGCCTCTCGAGTACATATTGATCACTAAGCTCTTTGCCTCATCTATCCTCCCCTTTTTACAGAATGAGTGAACTACTGCACTATACCCAACCTTATCAATGTGGAAACCCTTGTCTTCTGCTTCCCTTAGGAAAGCAAGAGCATCATCTGCATGTCCATGCTTTGAAAGCATGTGGATTAGTGTGTTATATGTAACCTGATCAGGTATTAATTTACCATTTTGAACCATATTCTCCATTAAATGCTTCACTTCTTCGATTTTTCTCTCCTTACAGAGGAAAGCCATCACAGTATAATAACTAACTTTATCTGGAGGGCATCCCATGGATGGCATTTCTGCAATAAGCTCCAATGCATCTTCAATCCGATGTAAATCACAGTAACCCTTGATCAAGCAGTTATATGTAACAATATCGGGTTTGATTCCAGCCACCTGCATTCGTTCCAAGAATCTCAGTGCCTTTTCCAATTTATTTCCCTTCACCAAAACAAAGATAGCAGTGTTACATATAGACAAATTAGGTTCAACTCCAGCTTTCTGCATCAAGGTCAGAAGTCGCAAGGAATTCCTCAACTTGCCTGCACGACTATAAGACACCATCACGTAGCCAAAAGCTTCAGGTGAACATTCAATTCCCCGGCGAGTCATAAGTCGAAGAATCCGCCTTGCACCTTGACACAATTTAGTCTTGCTAAGGATATCTAGCATTGTATAGTAGACAACAATGTCATGTTTATAGCGCCACTGCCGATCAGCCCAGTAAAAAAAATTCAAAGCAATCCTTTCATCAACTTGAGAGCGCAAAACAGCACAAACAAGTGGGGGTTTGAGGCTCCTTAGTAAGTGCCTCAAATGCCCTTCAAATTTAGGGTTCCAAGCAGACCTGAGTGTAATTAACCTACAAACCTCCCTAACCAATGGATGTCTAAATTCACTCTCATCAATTTCAACTCTTGCAATATTTTCTCTCTGTTTGTGATTTCCATGAAAGGAACCCATAAACTCTAGACTCTCATCACCACTGGTTCCCTCTTCTTCACCTTCTTCTTCGTCTTCATCTTCTACATTATCATTGACACTTGCAGCAAAACGTAATTCCCCTGGAAACCCAGAACCCACTTTCCCTAAACCATCATTGAAATTCTTAATGTTGCATTTACCCTCATGTTGAGCTCCAAAATTAGCGGTTGAATAAGAACCCGGAACATAAATTTTTGAATAAAGACTCAAAGCAATACAGGATAAAGGGTTATCACAGAAATGGGAGGCTAAAACCTTTCTCAATAGATAATGATTCAACCTCAGGATTGCCATCAACAAAAACTCTGTTGTTCTTACTTACAGCAACAATACCCACATCTCAATCTCATCAACAATCGTTAGGGATTCATTCAAATTAACGAAATTTACGATATTTACCTGCAAGCTTGAGGTGGGCAACTGAGGAACCATCATCAGCTTACGATATTTGGTCGCAGCATCAAATTTGGGTTTCTGGGTTACTCTGTTTCTTCATTTCTTTATTCCCCACTTTTTATTTTCAATTATTTTTCTCTCCTCTCTCGCCTCCTATAAATTATTTTATTATGCACTTTTATAATTTTGTTAATTTTTTAAATAATTTTCTATAATTTTAAATTTTTAAAATGGATTTCTTGTATTTTAAAAAATTGACAAATAAATTTTTATGGTTAATATTATTAACTTTTTTTGTTTGTTTATAGAGATTTGTTTAAAATATCATCTATTAAAAAATAGGCTAAATTATATTTTTTATCCCTTATCTGTATTTTAGGATTTCACTTTGGTCCCTCATTTTTTTGTCCCTATGAATGTAATTCGGACAAACCTGTGCATGTTCTGCCTGAACAACATTCTGTTGAACCTATGAAACGAGTCTTACCTGAATGTAATTCGGTTGGCCTTGTGTTGCTAGTCCTATTTGAATGATCTGATTTTGATTCTGCTGTCCAGCTATAACTAAGGTATCCAACATTCAATTGTTTGGTTTCAAGCTCTCTGACTTCCTGTATCTCATTACGCACCATAGGTTTGCCAATATCAGCAAGTTTATTGGACACTTGATACATGATGTCATAACCCATGTCAATTTGTTGTTTACTAAATGAAGTAGTCATAACAATTGGCGGCTCCAAACGAGTTGGATCCACTATTGTTGATGGTGTTGCCATAAAGACAATTGTGGCTTCAATTGGTTGGACGATTGACGTAAACATTCCCAAAGTGGTGGATTGGGGTGCCCCACCCCACCCCACCCCACCCCATTTAGGAGGGTTGTCGGACAAGTCCACTTTACCATCCCTACTTAACTACTTCAAAGAGCTTTAAGTAGGTGAAGGATGAAGGTGAAGGATGAAAACCAAAACCATGTGTGCATGGAAAAATAACTTTAAAAGACGATAAAGATGACTTGCAAGTAAAATAGGTTGTTTGATAGATTGAGTGTGTCTCAATAAGACTGTACAATGCCTATTTACAATGCAAAACTCATAAGTTACCGCTATTTGTCATGTTCTTCACTAACTTAACCGTTTTTACAAGTGGCAAACAATTGTAACTTGTAATATTATCTATACATGGATTGACTGACATTCAAGCTCCCAATAGCTCTTTTCCCCCTTTTGTTTCGGTTGCAACTGTTTTCCCCTAAAATAAAGACCTTGGAAACAATTCATTGAATTTTTTTCTTTTTATTCAAAATTCCTTTACACCTGAACGCCTCCAAACCCATTAAACATTGACAAGCACATTAGCATACTAAACTTAATCAAATTCACAACTTTCAGCATTCGACTGATAATTGTTCTTTAATCAGATGATCCCTAATTCGATTGTCATTGTCGACTAACCTATCAAATCGGTTGTCTGCGTGTTTGACTACCAATTAGTTATTTTTTAAGTGCTAACACTAACGAATGTAAAATAAATGGGATAATGAAATATTTTACTCAATGTTTTTGAATATTTTATCGTCATTCATCAAAGTAATAATTAATTACTCCTTCCGTCCCTTAATATAAGATCTTTTTTATCATTTCACGCCCTTTAAGAAAATGCGTTTTGTTAGTTATTAGTATTAAATTTATAAAATGTGTGCTATTTTTTTCCTCAAGTTACTATTCTCATCTTCTAAGACTATTAAGAGAGAGAATTATTACATCTTGGTATAGGAGGTAATTTTGTAAAAAAAAAAAATTAATGCACATTGATTTTTAAAAAATATCTTATATTAAGAGACATAATTTTTTTACAAATGAGTCTTATATTAAGGGGCGGAAGAATTACCTTCCTATAACAATCGAAATTGTCATGAAAAGAATATATGATGCGACATAACCACTTAAAGATTTACAAACATCAGAACGAACCAAGAAACAAAAAACGAAGTTGTCATTTTGAAAGCAACCTAAAATTTGTGAAAAATCGAGTTAATGACCAATTTGGTCCTTAAAATTTGAAAAAAAATCAGTTTGGTCTTTTATTTTATCAATATTCCAAATTAATCCCAGTATTTTGAAAAAGTATATCAGTTACATCCCTCCGTCAGTTCTGTCTGTTAACAGAGTTTCAAAATAGTTCTTCAATTTAGTCACTTATTAGCAAACAAGTCCCTGCAATTTATAACTTAATGTCAATTTGGTCCCTGTGAAACTGACAAAGGGACGTAACTAATACACTTTTTCAAAATATAGAGACTAATTTAAAATATTGATAAAATAAAGAATAAAACTGAATTTTTAAAAAATATTGAGACTAAATTGTTCATTAACTCGTCAAAGATCTCATGCTCTATAGTCGTTAATGACTTGGCAACCGTCCTCCCTTTTCTCCACATTTCCAAGTCAGACTTCAAAGTACACGAATCACACACGTGTCACGCTGTTACGCGATAGTTACCCTCATTTCCCTTGACAATGATGACATGCACATAGAGCAACACCATTTTCTTTTATTTTTCAAATTCCATCCAGTATATAATAAAAAAACATCGATCATGCTTAAAACAAAAAAATTAACAAGCTTTACTTCTTGTTCTTTACAATATCCGGTAGACAAAACAAGCTGCATATAACATTCCATCGTCAGCATTTCCATCTTGCGGGCAACTAATCCAAGGTTGCGTTTCCAACTTTGCAGCATTATTATTAATTAGTAGTATATTTGTCAACACGGACACAATTATGAAAATATCAAGAACTAGAGTCTTCTATTAAAAACCATTGAAATGCTCAAAGGGAAAAGAGAGCGGACATTAAAAATGGCAAAGTCTAGTTCAAGTTATCATAACCGTGATTTCGTTTATGGGGAGGTTCTTCTTTTTCTACTTTTGCTATCACAGATTTCCTTTCAACTTGCAACGTGTGGCTCCATAGTACAGTTCCTTCCTGGATTCCAAGGACCCCTTCCCTTTGTACTTGAAACCGGGTCAGTTTCACTTACTTAGTTTATGGCTTTTGTTTTAATCTATTATGGTAATAAAACATTTCATATTTGTTGTTCAGGTATGTGGGAGTGGGTGAAACAGAGGACGTGCAAGTCTTCTACTATTTCATTGAGTCAGAGAACAATCCAAAGGAGGATCCTCTTCTGCTTTGGCTAACTGGTGGACCTGGTTGCTCTGCCTTGTCTGGCCTTGTCTTTGAGATCGGTAATTGCAACTAAAAACATCATATTTTAGTTCATTAAATTATTTATTCACCTGCACATTAAGTATGTCTTGTTCCGATCTCAAGTCGGCAACATCGTTTTCCGAGGTATTGTCCACTTTGGCTTACATGCGGGTCTTTATGGTTTTGTTCTTAAAATGCGCTTTGCTGGATAGAGGTAAGTGGGTGTTTATAAACTACCCTTAGTCTCGATTCTCAAACAATGTAAGACTTTTGGTCTACTAGAACATGTCTAAATCTAGTTTCCAACTACAAAAGAAGATGAAATATGCCATGAAGAAATTGAACGGATTATTGTCCCTAAGAAAATGAAGTAATAAAAATAAGAGTATAATCGATATACAACTAACTACAGGGCCAGTGGAAAGGAATTTTATCATGACCGTACTTTTGTATATATAGCAAGTAACAAACAAGATGGGCAAAAGAACTGAAACTTAAAACTTTAGAGATGTTTATTCTCTTTGGGTGTTGCAGGTCCACTTGTATTTAAAAAGGAGGAATACAACGGAAGCCTGCCTAATTTGGTCTTGAGGCCACATTCATGGACAAAGGTGGGGTTTATAAATCCACATATTTGTTGGCTGAGATAGATATTTTGCCTTTATTGTCAAGGTTTTACATATCAGACGTGTCGCAATTCTTAATATTACGGAGAATTTCAGTTAAACGTGGCTGATGTGGCATGAATCACGGCCGCGGGAATACCAAAAAACTTATTGTCGTGGCGAGATCACAGTGGTGGACCTTGATTTAAAACCTTGTTTATTATATTTACTGGTATTAACAATAATTTTTCTTGGTAGGGGAGTAGCATTATATTTGTAGATTTGCCAGTTTCCACAGGCTTCACTTATGCCAGAACAGAGTCTGCTGCTCAAAGAAGCGATTGGTTACTAGTTCACCAAGCTCATCAATTTCTCAGGAAGGTAATTCACCCATAATTCTATTGCTGTCATTTCACATTAATCACTTTTTTCTTTGTTTTTTTTATTATTTTTGTTTGCAATTATATCAATCCATCAATAAAATAGCGATAATTATGTTATAAATCTTTGTAGTGGTTGGTTGAGCATCCAAAATTTCAGTCAAATGAAGTTTACATTGGTGGTGATTCGTACTCTGGCATTCCTGTTCCAGTAATTGTTCAAGAAATTTCACAAGGTATAAAACTCATAAATGGCTCAAAATGTATGGCAAAGTTGGAATCATAAACATATGTAGAATCTAATGCCCATTGGACTGTTAGGGACGACTGATATGTTCAACATAGTATTCTAGCATTGACATTGTGTTACTATATAGTTTTTCTGTGTGTTGAAAGTTTAACTACTCTCAAATTCCCTTGTTTGCAGAAAATGAAAAAGGGGTCCAACCATGGATAAATCTCCAGGTTAGCATCTTAAAGTATCCCTCTCTTATGTTAGGAATGTATTCTTTCAATTAGACCTATAAAGTACAAAGTGCAATCTTAAAGGAGGAAATGTACATTGATGTTGTAATAATGTGAGATTTGAATGATTGTGTATAATACAATTGTGTTGAGTATTACTCATAATTCGCCCCCCATGGTACAAGGTTATTATTGTAAAATATACCCTAGTGTAACATAGTTTTGTAATCCTATTTGATGATAATAAGAATTCAGCCACTCTAGCTCCCGGGGACGTAAGCAAACTTGCCCAACCTCGTTAACAAATTGTTTATGTTCTTGTATGCGTTTTTATCCGCTTTTCTTTAGATTCGGTATTGTTGTTCTATGAAGCACGGACTATGACACGGACACCGCGACACGACACGGACACGGACACTCGGACACCGCTAATGTAAAAACACAGGACACGGACACCGCTATATATATATATATATTAATTAATTAAATAAAATAAAATATAAGCATTATTTATAATAAATATAAAAGATCTAAATTGAGAAGCAAAATTTATAAATCATCTAAATTGAGCACTTTGTTTCATTACAAAAAAAATTCTAAAACAAGATATAGTAATAGTCTTTCACCTAGATTCATCCATCTACTACCAAAAAGCTAAAAATGATCTAATCAAGTTAAGGTCTTTCACCCCCTAATTGATCATCATCAAGAAGTGTGCCCTAATTAAACAGCGTCCGTGCTTCATAGTTGCTGTTCTAACAAATTGGTTCATATTGCAACTGCCAAATTTAATTTATACAGAGATACAAAATAAGTGGCTCTTTAATTTTTTTTATGGAAAACTTGGATACAAGAAGAGGCTTTACACGAGGAAAACAAACAAGTCATTTGTACAAATATATAACTTCAGAAAAGTGAAATTGTATGAGAGAATTTTGTTCTATGAGAATCTTCTGGACATTCGATGAAAAATGTCCTGTAAGTGTAACAAAATTAGAGAAGAAGCCCCTCTCCCTTGATTGAATGACCATCTTTTCTCATTGGTTGGGGTATTGATTATAGAACAGCTTCCAGATTGATTATGAAATGTTCTTTTCTTCAGGGATACGTGCTGGGAAATGCCGCAACAACTGGAAGGGAAAAAAACTATCAAATCGCCTTTGCTCATGGAATGGGACTTATATCTGATGAACTATACGAGGTAATTTAATTATAATTCCTCCTTAGCTATTTTTAAAAATTGTATTAAAGAAACAAATGTGAAAAATGCTAACGAATCTCTAATATTTTGAAAAGCAGTCACTGCAAAAAAACTGTAAAGGAGAGTATGTGAATGAAGACACCAGAAATGTATTATGTTCAGAAGATCTCAACTCATTCAAGGAGGTATACATATACATCCATTAATTATTTGTTGCCCCTTCTACCCTTTTTATCAAATTTTGTGAGTAGAATTTCTAGTCAAACAAACAATCACAAAGTCAACCATTCTTCTATTTTCAAAGGCTACGTCAGGACTCAACACAGCCCATATTTTGGACCCACTGTGTGAGTGGCTTGATACTGAAGTTTCTCAGAGGAGATCTTTAATTAAGAAATATCCCTCGAAGTTCCTCAAAACACATCTCAAATTGCCACCCATAAGCTGTCGGGTAATCTTCATGCCTTATTAAGGACTATGCACGGACAGTGTTATCCAATCAAATATCACCATAATGTAACTTTATTATAATACTTTATAAAATATCCCAACAATCATCTACGTGGTGAGATCTGATTGAATAATTGTGTAAAGTTTTTTTTACACTATCAGTGCGTAGTCCTTAAAGTACTATTACAATATATACCATTTGTTGCATCATAAACCAATCTCCAAATATTTTTGTTAACTTGATGTTTGTTTCCTTTCCACTGATAGAGTTATCCATACTTTCTATGCGGTTATTGGGCCAATGATGATGATGTTCGCAAAGCACTGCACATACGCAAGGTATCTATAGTTGATACATGTGAAAGTAATTTAATTCCTCATGTTAATTAGCTATGCAACTATAACATAAAGCTTAATTGGTTGCATGTGTGTGCTGCAGGGAAGTATTGGGAAATGGCATCGCTGTACCTTTAATATACCAAATAAACATGAAATCTTTAGCAGCTTTGATTATCATGTAAATCTCAGTAGAAAAGGCTACCGTTCACTAATTTACAGGTCAATATTAATTCCTTCTCTATGCTCAGATATTGCATGATATCGATAACACTGATGAACTAGTTTGAATTTCTTATGGCAAATAAATTTTATATATTTCTAATTACAGTGGTGATCATGACATGTCGGTTCCATTCTTGGCGACTCAAGCATGGATAAGATCTTTGAACTACTCCATTGTGGATGATTGGAGGCAGTGGCTTACAAATGGCCAAGTTGCAGGGTATTCACTTAACTATATATAGTTGTTATAATAAATAACCATGCTAGATTTATCCAAAAGGTTAGTTAAATGTTGTACTTAATATTTGTTTAATTTTTTCTGCAAGTAGATACACAAGGACTTACTCCAATCGGATGACATTTGCAACTGTGAAGGTAAGCCTCCCGTTCCTCTTGCTACACTTGTGTGTCACAAACAGATTTAAGTCTATTAATGATTTTAAACCTTAAACAAGAAAATTTTACAATAACCATTCTTTGATCGTGATTCATGAACTGTAGGTTGAATGGGGGAATTATTTCTTTTTAAATTGATATGATCATACACTGAGAATGAGGTGTACGTCAATGGTTATTAGTTTCTTTATTCTATAATAATTGATTGATCTGCGTTTCAGGGTGGAGGACACACTGCTCCTGAGTTCAAGCCTGAAGAATGTTTTGCCATGTATAGTAGGTGGATATCTAAGAGGGCTTTGTAGGAACAATCAAACGAAATAAAAGTCATATGCTAAGTTGCCAAGGAGAAAGACTTGGGACATTCCAGAGTAACATAGGTTTCTGTGAATCTTTGTCAACCCAAAAAAAATAAAAAATAAATAAATAAATAACAACAGGAGACCCATGTTTCAAATGTAAGGATGGATGGATGCTAAATGAGATTTGTACCAAGATTTTTTTTATTTTTTTTTTGATGATTCAATTCCACTTATCAATTATGCTCAATTCCACTTATCAATTATGTTCACTCTTGTACCATAAAAGAATGACCACAGTTATGAGAGTTATGGCTCAAATCACATTGTTGCCAGAAGAACTTGATGACAACAAAATTGTAGAAGAAGTCTTGGTGGTTTTAGTCGAAAGGTTTGAGTCTCATATTTCTTCACTTTGAAGATATTGGGAAAAACCTAAGTCCCACGTAAACTATAAGGAAAGTCTCAAAAGAGTTTATAAGTAAATGACACTCATCACATTATAAACTGGTTTTATAAAGATGAGTTAGACCCAAAATCTTAATATAGTATCAAATCATATCCTAGATCCATTTTGGACAAAAAAAAATTTGTTGGGAAGCATTCCAGAAAATATTCAAAGAAGAAGGAAAGATTTCCAAAGTGTGGAATTTGCAAAATAACTAGTCACGGGGAGAGTGATCGTCGGTGCAAAGGAAAAACAGCACCACCAATCCAATGCATATACTGCCACAAAAATGGCCATATTGAGATATTTTGTAGACTGAAATAGCAACAAAAAAAAAATCAACAAAGTCATTCCTCTCAAAAGACAAATGTAACTGAAACTAAACATGATGAAGAACTCTTGTTCATGGCCAAGACTACAAGGAGTTTGGAGGACGAAGACACTTGATTTACTGTAACGGAACGACATTTCGTTCTGTGGGATAGGTGATGAGTCTAGAACTGGTCTCTGTTTCTCCAAACGAACACCGTGGTGGCCGGGTGATTCTCCAAAAGGTGGCAGCCATGGTGGTTTTGTTGAGAGAGAAAGAGATTGGTTGCTGCGTTTTTCCCGAGAGAATGACGACGATGAGGCTGTGGCGGTGACCAAGATGCTGTGGGTGTGGCTAGATCTTGGTTCTAGAGTGAGAGAGGGATGAATTGTAGAGAAAGGAATGAGGGTTTTGTGATTCCGTAACAGTCTGCGAGACTGCAAAGAAGACGATGTTGCTGCAATTTTAAAGTGGGAATGGCTTCCAGCACTAATTTTTTTGGCCTACAACACCTCATCCCTTTTTTGACATTCCGACAACCAGTTGTTGAAAGTAAAAATGGCTTCCAACAACAAAGTTGCCGAAATGTAAATAAAAAATAAAAAATTGGGGGTGCTGCAAACAGAAAAGTGGGGTGCGGAAAGCCAGTCCCTTTAACGTGGTAATGTCAGGGAGGTGTACATAGTAATTTGGGGGGGTGCAGTAGCATAAAAAGGGGATGCAGCAAAAAAAGGAGTGCAGGCAGCAAAACACAAAAAAGAAACTATATTAATGCGTCTTCTAATTTATAAACTATTTTTAACGCTCCATTAAACAAAATATTATTACCAAATTACTAAAAATATTTCAAGAATAATATTTTGTAATAATAAAATAATAAAATACAAATAAATTACAGGCAAACATACACATATATTTATATACACACACATACACATATATCACGAAAATGGAGTGTTACACCGATCAATTCTTTTAAGTCTTTATTTAACTGTACAGTCTCATACCCAGACTGTTTGAGAGTTTATCTCATTCCAGTGTGAATTCAGTTCATTCATATGTCCTTTTACTTGTATATGCCTCATGCACCGACATTCTCTCCCCACCATCGTCAACCTAAGGCAACCAATGTTTGATCCCCGTAAGACACACTCTTAGGAAGGAGCAATGAACTTTAAGTGTGACTAAGCCCAAATTGAGGATCAGTCTCATAACTGACTCAAAGGGTCGAAGCCGTGGGAAAACCCTAGAGTGTCACGAGTGCCAAATATTGTAATTATGGTGGTTTATTAAAATCTGTAAAAAAAAATTAACTAGAGATAACTTATTTTCTCTTCAAAACTCTAAAGTTTTTTTTTGATGATGTACGATATTTTTTTTGTTGATAACTCTAAAGTGAATTATCATTACTCTCCTTGTCCAAAAACTTTAGTTGTTTAAGGTTTTGACACACAGACTAAGAAATAATTAGTTTAGACAAAATTCGATTAAAATATCCTTAATAAATGTATCACTTTTCAATGCAAAATCTATTGAAAATTACTAACACTCCACCAAAATTACCTAATACAGATAAACTACAATTAATATATACAATTAATTTAATGATATAATGAGAAAAAAATACTGATTTTAGATTTCTAAAAAAAAACCAAAGTTTTGGAGGAAAAAAAATAAAAATAAAACACTCAAGGTACTAGGAGAGTTTTTTTTTTTTAAAGGAAACAAATCCATGTCATGTGTAACCAAAAAAAAAAATCCATGTCGGAATGGGAGAAGTGTGGAATTGCGGAAAGCCGTTCATTTTGGCGGGTCTGAATCTGCATATAAAAATATTATTTCCCCATGTCATGTGGAATCTTCCCTCTCTTCTGTACAGACTCTCCTTTTTCTTTTCTTTTCTCTTTCTCTTTCTTTCTCCTCTCTTCTGGATCCGCCGTCACGGCATGGCCACTCCCAATGGCACCGACGACGGAAACCACCGCGCAGCCACTCCGTCCGAATCGGCGTTGATCTTTCTCGGGACAGGTTGTTCCAGTATGGTTCCCAACGTAATGTGCCTCATCCAGCCCTCCGATCCTCCCTGTCCCGTTTGCGCTCAGTCATTGTCTATCCCACCCGAGCAAAACCCTAATTACAGGTACGCTCTTTCATGTCCAACCATAGCGGAAAGAAATGCCTTCAAGATGATCCATTGTTTTCTTGTTCTTCTGATCTCCGTTTTGTGCGTTTATGTCTTAAACACTTTTTATGGCTTTGTAGGTGCAATACATCGCTTCTAATTGATTATTGTGAAAGCAACGGCAACCACAACTATATATTGATTGATGTTGGGAAGACCTTCAGGGAGGCAGTGCTCAGATGGTTTGTTACCCATCGGATTCCAAGAATCGATTCCGTGAGTTAATCCTGACAACAACTTTTTCAATTTCCGGGTTTTACTGTTGATGATTTTGTGTTATAGTTCCCTCCGATACCAAAATCTAGCAAATCCATGTGTTCAACATTGTAGTTTAGAAGTTTGCTCCCATTTCCTCCTTGATCTTTTGATGATTACATAAACTGTAAATTGAAAAGAAAAAAAAAATCCATGGGCTTTGCTGCTATTTCATTTGTTAGCTAGGTGTCTTGGCTATATTCTTCCTCTACTTGGTACAATGTGTAAATGTGTTTTCTTGCTGCACCCGTGCAATATGGTAATGAGTCAGAAAATCTATCATATCAGGGCACCTTGGCCTATCTAAAAAACAACTGTGGGTCTTGTGCTATTGTTTGTTCATTGTAATTCAAAGAAGCTTATGTTTCATAACTAAAGCAAAGCTGAGGAATGGCTTGCTTCCTTTTAATTCTTCCTTGGGAAAAATGGGCTCCCTAATGCTTTTGTTATTGAAAAAGTGAAATAATTTTTTTTCCTTATATCTGACCTCATAAGCTATCAGCGATTTTATTTTCAATGAAATTTTATCATTTGAATTAGCATATTTGTTAAATGGTGCTTTCCTCCTTAGATTCATAAAATTCTAAAACATTTGGATACACAATGTCCTTTCTTGAATAATGTCAAAGATCTTTTGAACAGTTTTCCTGTTAGTGTTTCTCTAACAGAACTGTTTTGAAAGATGCCCAACCTAGGGTTAGCATTAATTTAAAAAAAAAAAAAATGCTAGCCTGAACATCAGGAGCTTTCTTTTCCCTATAGCTTCCTCTTTTTGTAATTGGTCTTCTGTGGACATTTGGAAGAGTGGAAATGGGGATTGTAAGTGATACCCTAGAAAAAAAAGGGTGACCTGGTTACAATTATAAAGCTTCCACCATAGTAGGGTCCAGGGAAGGGATTGACCCATTATGTATCTATTGTAGGAAGCCTTGCCTTGCATTCACAAGAGGTTTATTCCACGATTTGAATCCATGACCTCCTAGTCACACGGAAACAACTCCAACAATTGCGTCAAGATTTCCCTTCAAATGATACCCCAGAGAAAAGATTAATTTTACTACATACTTCTGTTTAACAATATTATTAGGACAAAGTCTGTCAAATGAGTCCAATAAGTCAAAAGATGAAGGTTTACTACTGTGTAGGATTAAATCCAGAGTCATATCACGTCAAGTATGTCTATAAAAGTTTAGTTATTATACCAGAAAGTTAGTATTTAGTATTCATCTGAGAGACATGCTTTAAAAAACTTTGCCTGCCACAGAGCACCTGATCTTTTAAAGGATATTTCATTTCAGATATATGCTGGTAAAGATATCTAGGGTATGCCATGAAGAGAAAGAGAAGGGCCATGGTGAATGCATCAAAATATTTCTTAAGCAAGGGAAAGCTCAGTGATGTTGCCATTTGTGTCTAGGTCATAAAACTGGTAAGGCAAGCAGACAAAGTAATGAATTGTACCACTACTAATTAACAAAATCAGAATCAAGGTTTTCTATGTTACATACTGAGAGTGTCAGTAACCTGAGCAGAGCCTCTTGAAATTTGTAGTTGCCATTGGCTTATTGTGTAACCTGATCCTATGGTGTTGTTCTGTAAAGGCACATAAAAAGTATTCACAGCAGCACAGAAAATTTTATATTTTCCCTGGGAAGAAAGTCATTTTAGGGAAAACAGCATATAGATAATCATAATATGGTAATTGCTACTGACCTATGATATTCAAGAACATGGATTGATTAGAATTTGCTTCTTTAGCCTTAGTTTTATCTACATTATTACCTTGCAATTTGCATTGACCTAAAATTTTCATTCTCTGAGAAAAGATATAATTCTTGCTAAATTGCAGATTATTTTGACTCATGAACATGCTGATGCAGTCCTTGGATTGGATGATATACGTGCTGTGCAGCCTTTTAGTCCAACAAATGATATTGATCCCACTCCTATCCACCTGAGTCAACATTCAATGGATAGGTACCTCTAGTAACTGTTGCTCGTTATTTAATTAATTTATTGATAAAATTACGATTAGATCCCTGATTTAGCTGAAACATGCACCTTTGCTCTATTTTCAAAACCTACATAAAATATCTTCATATTATAAGGCAGTACAACGTAACCCTAACTACCAAATAGTCCTAGAAATAGTAAAATAACCGTCATTCCGTGCTCAAATGCAAAATTAGTTACTCAAATACCCTTGTCTAGTCCTGAGTTAGGTCCAGTTACTCAACAAACTGGTTTTGTAGAGCTGAGTTAGGCCCAAAATCTAATATGGTGTCAAAGTTTATCCTAGATCTGTTATTGGGCCAAGATCTATGTTATTCCACTCACGTTTGTCCGTGCTCCAGATGTCCAGTCTTGAGTGAGAGAGTGTGTTGAGATCTCTATTATTCCACCCACATTGGTCCACACTTCAGATGTCCAGTCCTAAGTGTGAAGGGGTGTGTTGAAAGTCTCACATCGACTAGAAATATGACCTAAATAGTGTTTATAAGGCTTGGGCAGTTCTTACCTTACAAGTCGATTTTGTGGGGTTGAGTTGGACCATAAGCCCAAATTCTAGATAGTATCAAAACCAATCCTAGATCAGTTATTGGGTCAAGATCTTTGTTATTCCACCCGTATTGAGTGTGTTGAGATTTTTGTTATTCCACCCGCATTTGTCCATGTTCCAGATGTCCAGTCTTGGGCGTGAGAGGGTGTGTTGAGATCCCACATCGACTAGAGATATGGTCAAATTTGTCCTTAATAGGCCTTGGCCCTCGCCTTATAAGCTGGTTTTGTGGGGTTAAGTTATACCTTAAGCCCAAATTCTAAGAACCCTAACTATCAAGACCTCAACAATTCAGCCTTTAGTGGGTATATTGGCTTAGGGAAAATCTCAAATGGAAGAATAGCTACAGTGAATATTAGTTATATTACTTGCTTAAACTATAAGTTCTGGCATAGCACTTGGACACTAGATAAATGCTTCAAGAAGATATAGATAAGCACACAGTTTTTGGTTAAAGTTGTTTGTTGTTAATTAACACAAAATATGTATCATTAACAATAAAAGTCTGCAAATTGAACCACTTTTTTGTGATAGTCAATCTGTTAAAAGGTACCTTATTGTCGGTATGGCTCTTTAATTTTTAATATAGATGATGTGATTCTGTTGCTATCACAGGGTAATTATTTGCAATATCTCAGCATTTGTAACTGTACAAATCTTTTAGATGAAACCAATGTGTTGTGTGTGCTTCCCAACCACTGAAATCAGATGCTTGTACATTTGGGAAACTTGTCGTGATTACAATGTGACTTCTATCTCAGCATTAGAGAAAGGCTAACAACACACTCTCTTTCCAACACTCTTTCTCCTATTGGTTGAAATTCTTGTGTCCTACCAAATTCAAGTGGAGCCCACATGGTTTGGTGGGACCCATTCCTATAATGGTGGGATCTACTTGAATTTCAACCAATAGGAGAGTATGTGTTCAAAAGAAAGTGTTAGAGAGTGTGTTGCTACTTGCTAGCATTCCTCCTCAGCATTATGCCCCTTTCATTTTGATTTTATGGCTCTCTTATGTTCTCAGTAGCTGAATCCATGTTTTAAACCTTTGCAACAGCATAGCAGAGAAGTTTCCTTATTTGGTTCAGAAAAAACGCAAGCAAGGACAAGAAATACGAAGGGTAGCTCAGATTGCCTGGAATATTATTGCTGAAGACTGCAATCAACCATTTTTTGCATCAGGATTAAAATTCACTCCTTTACCAGTTAATTGCTACTATCTTTATCCTAATGTTAAGAATGCAATACCCCTTTTATATAAGGACTTCACTGTTTTGTTTGCGGATGTAGGTTATGCATGGAGAGGATTACATCTGTTTGGGCTTTCTTTTTGGTGAGAAAAATAGGGTGGCATACATATCTGATGTTTCACGGATTCCCACTAGTACTGAGTATGGTACGATTTGAATTGCCTTCCTGCTTGGACATATGCTTTTCTTCGTCAGTGCTTTCTCAAAAAGTTGGACTATAAGTGTGCTAAGAGACAACTTATCTATTTGTTTTATTATATATGGTGACTTTCTTACAGTCACTAGGGATTTGCAGTACATGTCGTCACTTGGACTTGTTCCTTTTAAGATTGCAAAAACATCTTCAATTCTAGAAGACAAGTCTCATGTTTTAGGTGTCTATACATAATGAGAAAATTCTCAGCGGAGTTATAATTTTTGACATCTAACAATTAGCAATAAATTTTCTTTTTACAGTCATTTCGAAAAGTGGAGCTGGACAGTTGGATCTTCTAATATTGGACTCATTGTATAGGGTCAGTAGTTCCATTTTCCAATTATAGGTTATAAAATACATTTATCTAATTGTATATATCAGTTTCTTTCTGCCATTAAATTTCTATAATATTGTACATGATATGCCACTAAAGGATCTCTTCATGCACAATGGGCATGAATGCATGTGCACTCAGCATGCTTGATTTCTGGTGTACTGCATCAGTTTCTTGTTCCGATTCTTACTTCACGTCATTCTCTCCAAAAGAGAGAATTTTGCTACTTGCGGTGTGACAAAGTGCTTCTTACTTCACTGATGTTTCTGACGGCTTGATCTAATTCAATCTTGTGTTAATTTGTTTAGTGGAATATTAGGGAATTGTTTTAAGTATATCCTGCACAAACCTTTGAAAACAAGAAACAAAGGTAAAAATAATGTGGCCCTTTGTTAGTAAAATCAGAAAATGAAATCAGAGAACATTTTTTTCAAACCAAAGAGATCCTTATTGTCTCTCTGCAGGAGTAAATTTTCTCAACTATATTTTATTTTTCTTATACAAGACAGACATCACTTCTTTGTTACTAGTTTAATAACCTGACCATAGAAAGCCAATAATATGATTAACTCAGCTATATGTGCTGGACCTAGGTGCTTTAAAATTTTCAAGCAGTTGGGCATAACTAACTAAATGGGTGCGGTTAACAGTTAATTTTTTTTGTTTTTTGTGTTATTGCAGACTGGATCACATAACGTTCACCTTTGTTTCCCACAGGTTTGATTTCCATTTTGCAAAATGATAATTACAGTATCTCCCTGGAGGTGAAATGTTGTTATTAATTAGTAATTTTACAGACTCTTGAAACTGTGAAGAGGTTGTGTCCAAAGCAAACCTTATTGATTGGAATGACTCATGAGTTTGATCACCATAAGGACAATGAATTTTTGACAGAGTGGTCCAGAAGGTATATGTCTTTCTTATCCATTTGTGAAGAAGTCAAATCTTGACTGTTACAAATACATTTAATAATAATTGACCCAACAATCTGATAATAGCAAGATCACGTAAATGTAATATCTATCTTTGTATTCTTATGGTATGTTAGGGATTTTAGAAAATGATGGAGTTGACTCTTCTATTATGGTGCTTAGGGAAGGAATTCCAGTGCAGCTTGCCCGTGATGGTTTGAGAGTCCCCATAAACTTATAGAAAGGAAAGGTAATCCCTGTGGACCTGAATCTTCATTTTTATCGTCAAGAACGATACATAAAGAAATAGGATATGAATTATGGCATGCATTTGTGTTGATGTCTCTTTTTTCTGGAGAGAATATTATTACATTCTTTGTTTTCTTTCTTTCCCCTATTTTTTAAAAATATGCATTAAAAAATTGTGAAGTGAATGGCATTGAGGAGGGTGTGTTTGTTTATGGAGATGAATAGTAAGTAGGTAGGAAATTGGGTGGGGAGTGAAAACTGAGTAGGATAGAAAGATAATTTTCATTTTTTGTTGCTTGGTTAGTGGAAAAGGCACTTCGAAGTCACTTTCATAGTATTGAAGTAGATAAATTTGAGTGGCACTACAGTTTCACTGGCCCTGTATTTCTTGTGGTCCCTAACCATCATGATGTAGTCTTCATTCCAGTTTTTTGCCTCCTAAAACAAGCACACCCTTATTTGTACCTTAGCCATAGACATTTAGGAACTGAATATGTATTAAGCAAACGAGAGCGTAATGCCTTTTCTCCTCCCATTCTATTCCTTTATTAGTAGCCGATCTTGACTTTCAATGAATATTAACGAATATTAAATCTTAATGTGTGCTATCATGTTCTTGCAGGTTTAAGCATGTGACAATGTATACCATATACAGTTGATCTTAGTTGGATTCATTGGAGCCTTAATATTTTTGAAAGAATATGCTCAGTTTCTACAACAATCCAAGGAACCAACATTTTTGCTAGAAAGCGGCATTTGTTGATGTGACACTGATAACTTATTGTGATGGAAATCTCGATTTTTATAGTTAAAAACTCTTGAAAGATGTATTAAAACAATTTTATTGCAAAATTGGAGAACAGGTTGGATAGCAGTGAGTTTCAAGAGCTCAAAAAATCTCCTGACTGGAAGATGTAATAATCTTTTCAATCATATGGTGATTATTAGAAATAATAAATGGTTGACTGGACATTTAAGTTTTTCCCACACGGGTGTTCTTTTAGCCTCACTCTATTTTACTGTTGTTAATTAGGGGTGAGAATAGGCCAGATCAGAACGGGCTTTTTAAGGCTTGAGTCTGGCCTACTTTGAAAATTCTAAACTTAGGTCTGGCCTATTGCCAGTCATAGGCTCATTTTTAAGTTCTAGTCTGGCATTTTTGAAGGTCTGACAAGGCCTAAAAGTCTGATTAAAAGCTTATTTCACATCATCTTAAAAACAATCATTCTCCTCTACCACAAACCCACACCCAAAACCTCCGCTTTTAATATACCCAAAAAAAACCTTTGCTTTCAACCAATCTCTTCATCCCCATGACAAGTAGTAGATACACAACAAAGATCAAAGCAGGGAGATGGATTCTTTCAAACAAGAAGAAGCCAGTAGCAAAGGAAGAGAACCAAAACTTTGTAAAGGAACAAACCCAGGTTGGAATCCTATTTTTCCCTGCCAAGCACATGAAAACTTTGAAAATGGTATTTAAAGTCATGGTTTGCATTGAATCAAATATTATATAAAAAGTTTTAATAAAATCCTATCAGTTGAGTGTAGGGGGTACCAAAGAATATTTCAACTTCATTGGTTTGGGGAATCAAAAAATTTCTAAGAATGCCATATTCAAAAAAGTACAGCAAGGTGAAACTATGTAATGTGTAATGCAATATTTACATGTCAACTGAGTAATACAGAACAAGCAATGGAAGAATCGCGGTTACCTAGTTGTAGCAAAGGGTGATTCACAACAAGAACTATCAATCCACACAACTCTCCCTGCCAAACAAAGCACCCAGGCCCTGCGACTGGAACCACCAACCCCCTTCAATCTTGTTGCAAATCACATGGTGAGGGTGAATTCTCTTTTTTCTTCACCATGAATCCATCGCCTCTCCTCAACCACGTCTCTAGACCTCCTTAGAAATGCCCAAACGCAGCGCTGCAGTCGTGCATCTCCCTTTTGCACAAACACACAAACCAACATCATCGTTACGCCATCATAAGGCCACCCAATCGTCATGAAGGGTTCACGATCTAGACGCCCAATCGCACCCTCGTTGTTGTGAAGCTTTGCGTTCTGATCGCATCCTCAATCACCCGTCGCACACGGCCCAACCCCACCACGAACGCCATTCTTTCACCACTGTTTCCCGCTGCCAACCTCAATGTCTTCTCGCGCGAAGCCGTTGGCAGCCGCTTCTCTCATAGTTGTGGTGTTGCGATGGTTTCGCTCCTTTCGTATATGCGGTGTTGCAATGGCTCCTTTTAGGGTTTTTTGTTTAGAAATATATATCCTGAAACAAGTGAAAAGAGTGCACCTCTTACATATTTAGGGTAACGTATATACATATATTTTAATTTTTTATGATAAATAAAATAAAACACGGAGTGGGTTTGAGTCTGTATAATATGGGTCGTGGTATGTGTCTTTCCGCGTTCTTGTTACCGTGTATATATGGGTTGTGGCTGTGCGTATATATGGCCTGCCAGGCTTCGTAGGCTATTTTGTTAGCTTAAGCCTCACCTTTTTAATTAAATAGGCCTTTAAAACAGTCCAAACTCAGCCTTTTTGCTAAACAAGCCAGACCATAGCCCTTGTCAGGGCGGCCTGACATATCCTCATCTCTATTGTTAATGTTGCTATTTTTTGCTGTTGCATTTTTTGTTTTTTATTTTTAGTGTTGCTTCCTTTCTCAGCTTCCAGTGTGCTATTAAATACGAAAGTAAGAGAAAAAATTCAAGTAGGATAAGTTCCTGCTAGACATGAAGCGATGCTATTTATTTTAGATTGGATGGAAACACTTGTAATTATTGGACAAGGGATATTGATGACAATGAGTCAATTAACGAAGCATATGGAAACAAATAAATACTTCATGCGGTATGAAATATAAGAAAAAAAAAATCAATGTATTTGGACCAAATTTAGACAAAATATATAGACTTTTTGCTTATATTTTAAACAAGAGGGAGTACCGTCTTAAGATAATGAAGCTTGGAATTGCATGGGTTCAGACTTCAGACTGACAATGGCTTAACCTCCTCTTTGTTTAGGTAATCCAATGACTCAAGCAAACATTCTTATATCACTTTGTCAAAATCAATTTACCGATTAGAACTCAATGAAAGAATGAATAACTATTAAAATCCTTTTTTTCTTGGCCTGATAAACCAGGCAGGGGTCTTGGTCCTCTTTCCATGGAAGCAAAGCTTCAATGCCATGCTTCTTCTTCCTCTGCTTTGAGATATTGACATATAAAAAGATATGAAAACACATAAAAATGTGAAGAAAAGATTAAGCATTCCTAATGGGTGGGTCAGTGGATGGGCGAGAAAAGGCACTTGATTGTGGAGGCACAGGCCAAACGAGAGAAAGAGGAACGTTGAGTGTGTGGGCGTCTATGTTGTTTTGTGAAGAGAGTCCACATCGGCTGGTGCATAAATGAAAGTAAACTGTTTGCACTATAAAATGAAGGAATCTATTAGAGTTGCAACCACGGAACCATGTGATAAGCACAGAGCGAACTATTCTTTCGCCTTTTACTAAAGAATACCGTGTGCTTGTCACTGAAAGTGGTATACGCTTATTTTTTGAAGAGTTCTCTTTATAAAGAGCTCTGCAATATTAGTTTAAATTTTTTTGAAAATTATGATATTATTTTAAATGTTGTAGATGTAAATTATATTTTAATTAAAAATAATTTTGTATTTATGTTCTTCTCTCGACCCCTCTCCCTTCCCCCGCCATCTTCTTTTCCCACCATCAGGGCATTTTGCACAGAAAAATCCGAATCAAAGCCCTAGTTGAGAATCTATGAACCAAAAAGTTAACCTAAACCTCAACCTTTGATATTCATATTATGACACAAGTTTTAAGTGCAGCAAAATCACAAGAACCACTCGGTGACGGAGGGAACCTCACCAACGAGGCATTTTGCACAGAAAAATCCGAATCAAAGCGTTATAGCCTTATAGGTAACAACGGAGGGAACCACACGCACCCTCTTTAACCAAATATTTATCCTAGTTGAGAATCCAGAATCTCCTATAAACCGAAAAGTTAATCTAAACCTCAACCTTTGATATTCATATTATGACACAAGTTTTAAGTGCAGCAAAATTACAAGAACCACTCGGTGACGGATCTAGAAATCTGTTAAACGGGGGCTAATTTTTTTTTATGACAAATAATGATAATAATAAATATTAAGTATATATTGAATTGGTTTATAATTCCAATGATATAAATCACATTTTATCTTAAAAGATAATTATAATTATAAATTTTTTTAAAATTACTCAGTAACTTTCCATTATAATAAAAAAATACCTTTTTTTTTAAAAAAAAAAACTTCAACAAACACCTTAAAAAATTTTAACTGATTTTTGTAAAAAAAATGATTTTTAATGAAAAAGAATGAAATAAGCTTGCCCTTATCTTTATCTATTTTTTAACATTTTTTAAAGTTAGGTGTAAATGAGAATTGTAGCTGTTCAAGGTGTGTATTCAAACTATTCTTTTTAATGTTTAAAATAGTATAAAATAATTAAAAGCAAAATAGTCACCAACATATTTCATATGAAAATAAATCTTTAAAAACAATTTGCCATGTTTTGACTTTACTTAACGCATTGATGGAAAAAAATAAAATAAAAAGCATCGAGAAAAGAAAACAAAAGGCTTTGCTGCATATACATGTATGTTTAGAATAAAATTTTGGGGGGAGGGGGGCTTTAGCCCAGCCTTGCCCCATGCTGCATCTGTCACCGGAACTAGGCATGACACAACGGGTTGGGGTTGAGCCCAATGGGTCAACCCGTCAACCCGTTTAAATGGGCGGGGTTGGGCTACTATATGTTAGCTTACCAACCTTTTTAGCCCGCCAACCTATCGGGTCACAAGCAGGCCAGACAGGGCCAACTCGTCGTGTTAACATATATTTCTTATTTATTTATTTTCTACTCCCTCGATCTCATTTTAGTTGTCATATTTTGGAATATTTCATTGTCTCTTTAGAAAATAAAAAAGTATTAACTACTTCTTTTCCAACAATACTCCGTGTATTTCAACCAACTATATTAATGAATTTTTTTTACTTAACTATCTTATTACTCCAGTTAATAAGGGATGTTTTAGTCAATGAGTATCATTTTATCATCGAAATTTATAAACTCAATCATTTTCTTAAGAGGTGTGCACAAATTAATAGTACAAGTAAAATGAGACAGAGGGAGTAACAAATTTTCTTTATTTTACATATTTCGGGCATGCTATTCTGTCATTTGGTCCGTTTTAGGTGGGTTGACCCACCATTTTGGCCCCATTTTAACCTGAATTTCAGTTTTTATATATTTTTTTTGTTTTTGATTTTTTAACGGGCTGGCCTGCCAACCCACCAACCCGTGATGGAACGGGTTGGGTCAGCCCGTATTTTAGCTGACTCATAGCGGGTTGGGCCGGGTTGGCCCGTTTTGCCATCCCTAACTGGAACCACTAAAGCTATCAAATTTAACGTTGTTACACTTGATATTAAATTTATAAATATCATGTTAAATTATAAAATTAATAAAGATAATTCATAACTTTGATAAAAGACAATTCATAACTTTCATAAACTTGATAAGATTTTTAATAGTTTTCAATTTAACGGTGATTCTTCGTGGTCACACTTGATAACAAAAGAGTATCAAATTTGAAGTGCTTTTGTCACACATAAACCTACTTGAAATGTTTTGAACAGGTTACGAGCATTTCCAGTCACGCGTTTAGTTTTGCCCAGGAAAGAGAGGGGGTGGCGGTGGGGAAGAGAGGAAAGAGGAAGGAGGAGGCGAGGTGGAGCCCTAGTCCATGTGGTTGTACATTTGGCATCACTTACATGACATGGCACAGGTGACTTGGATTTCTGTTAGCCACATCATCACTAACTTAACGGAGACTAACGGCAGGGAGGTCAGTTTGGAAATGACAGGGACCAATAAGGGAAAATTATTTTTGCAGGGACTAAAACCAAAAACTCTTATATTTGTGGGGACTAAAAACATATTCAAACATATTCTTATAATATGGTTTCTATTGTAATATAAGAAAAGTTAGGGTTAATATTTTTGTCTAATTATAAGAAAAATAAACTCATTAAATGAATTTCTTCTTTATTTTTTTCTTTATAATAAAGACTTGGAGGTAGTAAAATTTAAATTAAATATGATTGTTGTTTGATTGATAATTTAAATTAAATTTATTATCTTTAAAACACATAATACTTGTTATTTATATTAATATTAACATTTATTTATTATTTATATATTTTGAAAATGAAATTATATAAGTAAATATAAGTAAAAAATAAAAGTTTACATAAAATATAAGTAAAAAATTTAGTTCTCCTATTTACATAACCTGATACAGACAATAAAAAAGATGAACGATGAATGTGGTTCACAGACCCTGAACCTGAGTCGGTCATAATAGTATTATATTACGTTTCGTATAAAAAATTAAAGCAAATCTGTGTCCAATGTAATTTTTTTGTGTGTCCAATGTGAAAAAAAAAATGTCTATTTGTATGTCTAAAGTACATGTTATATTTCTATTAATAACAACATTATAAATACTAAGAGAACTTTATCTATTTTGTCTAATGATATAATTGTTCTACCACATTAAAGAGTTTATCTATTTTTTTTTTAAAAATAATATGACAAGTTAATCAAATTCTAAGTTCTAACATCTTTGCTTAAAAAAAAAAAAAGTTAACATCTTGTCTTCCAGAAATTGTTAATATAAAAAAAAAGTATATAACAACAATCAACGTGGAATTTCCTAGATGCAGAACATCTCTTTGTTTTTGTGACAATAGATGTGAACTTGTTGAAATTGAACTAGTCAATGCACGTGACTGTCTTTTGATTCCATTTCCAAGTCTTATTCCTTTTTATATTCTTTGTGGTTTACAAGAAAAAACAACAGCAAGACCAGGCAGAAGGAAACAACACCTTGAATTCCTCTACACCATAGTCAAAATTTGAAATCGTTCTAGAAAGCAACCTTATGGAAACTTCGAGTATGCGTGTCTTATGGTTTGCTTCTCACATTTGAACACTCTCACAGAAAAAAAATAGCATTAGTATATTAGTAGTAGTAAAGAAAAGAAGAGCTTTGAAAGATTAAGACTACACAAACAAGAGGATGGCATGTTCTGTACCTTTTAACAACAAGAATTTGGACATAAGCTTCTTTGTTTTCAAGCCAACCGTTGTGATTATAGATGATCTTGTTCATGGACTCAGACAATTCTCCTTAAGTACTGAGAGCCTTGGTTGTGTTCAAAGCTCTATATTTAGAAGCATCCATGGAAATATGGTAACTTTTTGCTTTCTCTTGTTTCCAATTTTCAGTTCAATTTTACCAATTATCACAAAATTCTAAAATTTATAAATAACTACACTGATTACTTTTTGATTGTTCAGTTAAGGCAAAACAATGCTCCTTGTTCAATTTCATTTCACTTGTCTCGGACTAACTGTTCTGGGTTGGTGCTAATTTTTTATTGGGTTGATCTTTCTTTATTTGTTCATTGAGCTGAATATTTGTGCCATGTAATCAGATCATATGGTATGGAGCATGGCAGAAACGATCAAGTAAGGAAAAAGAGCTGCTGACCTCAACTCTTGTAAGTCAGAGAAAACAGATCCAATATTTCGCTTACCTTTTTTTGTTCAACTTCTGAAAACAGATTTATTATTTTTCGGAAATTTAAAAATGTCAAAAAATTGTTTTTATTATTTCTGAAAATACATTCTCTATGACTAACATTCTAGAACTTTTCTTCTTCTGTTATCTTACACATTGATCAACATGCCAAATCAATTTTTTTTCCCTTTATTTTAATTATTTTTTTGTTTGCTTTACAGAAATCAATGCTAACAAACTTATCAAGCATGGCTGTGTTAATTGAACACAGTTTCCTTGAATCATACGCCGGAGAGACAAGAGATGGTTCTTCAACTGCAAAATTCTCTACTGGTGACATAATATCCATCAACTCAGCAGACACCACTAATAGTAGTGACCATAGTGACCTGTGCTACGCCGTGCTAGCACTTTTCAGGTCTCGCTTTGCGAAAATGGAAGGCATAACTTCAGGCCTTTGCTTGAAAGGACAAAGCAGATCAATAGTGGTGTGTATTCGTGTGTGGAAGTCTCTCCAATTTTGTTACTCATGGATTCTCAACTCAGACCATAGAAAATGGATAATGCCTTATCTTGAACGTTTCTCTATCGACATGAAGTATGATATTTTCCGAGTAGTCTATGTTAGTGCTGACACTGACAATGTAGTTGATCTTGGCTATGTTTCTCCTCATCAGATGCTAGAAAATGGGAAAGAGAGTAGACAAGGGCAGGTTATGCTGAACTGAGACTGCTGTAGAAGATTTCAAGTTTTGAACCATCCCTTCTGCTAAGTTTTGTTTTGTTTGTTTGCTTGTGAATATTGTATATTACTTTGTCAAAATCAATTTACTGATTAGAACTTAACTAATAGGGGGATATAACTAAATTGCAGTAATATCCTCTAGCACTTAATTAGTGTTAGTTAAGCTGTAGTTATATCCTTTATTAGCAATGAAAGAATGAAAAACAAATAAAAAGATATTGAAAGCAAAGCTTCAACAATGCAATGTTTGTTCTTCTTACTCTGCTTTGGGATATTGAAATATAAGAAGAAAGGGAGAAGAATGGATTAAGCATTCTTAATGGGTAGATCAGTGGATGGGGGAGGACATGCCGAAATCACTGTGTGTTGTGGGGGTCTGTTTTGTGACTAGAGCCCACATCGACTAGTTTGTAAATGAAAGTAACCTATTTGTGCTATAAAATAAAGGAGCTTGGTGTTGGTTAAATTACGGAACCGTGTGATAAGCACAGAGCGAACTATTCTTTCGCCTTTTACTAAAGAATACCGTGTGCTTGTCACTAAAAGCGGTATATGCTTATTTTTGGAAGAGTTCTCTGAAAGGAGAGCTCTGCAATATTAGTATAAAATTTTAATTGCGGAAATGCTTAATTTTAGCTAAGAATTTATTCGTGAATACGTCGCGACTGTTTTGCTAGTCTTAATTGTTTTTGGTATAATATCCGACTTACTATTATCTTTGTTTTTATTTTTGGAGTAAATACCGTTGTTTTTTATTTTTACAGTAAACTAACAAAATATTCGTACGGATCACTCTATACGCATTTTTAAAATACTGTTGTTTGTAAAAAAAAAAAATTGTGACAAATATATTTAGTAGTTTTAGTTTTATAAAAATGTAGAAAGATTAGAAGTATTCAAATAATAAAAATGTAGAAAGATTAGAAATATTCAAATAGAGAAAATAATTATATTAACATGTAATGTTTTTCCGTCAAGATTTAAAACTGAAATAATCATTTATAGATAATAAAGAGATTCAAAAAAATTGTTATGTTCTAAAAAACAATTAAATTATACTAACATGTTATGTTTCCCGTTGAAATTCAACAAGAAAAATAATCATTTATAAATAATTAAAAAAATTATAAAATTGATATATGCTGAAAAACAATAAAATTATACCGATAACAATAATGTTTCTCTGTCAGGGCTCAAATGCAAACTAATCATTTATAAGTAATAAATAGATTTCTATAATTGTTATGTGATAAAAAACAATGAAATTATATTGATAACTTCTAATGTCTCCTCGTCGAGGCTCAAAAAGTAAAGTAATCATTTATAAATAAAAATATATTATAAAATTGATATATGCTGAAAGACAATGAAATTATACCAATAACACGTAATGTTTCCCCTTGGGGACTCAAAAGCAAAATAATCATTTATAAACAATAAAGAGATTTATAAAATTATTATATGATCAAAGACAATGAAATTATATCCGATAATATGTAATATTTTCCCGTCGTTGCTCAAAAAAAAATCGTTTATAAATAATAAAAAGATTTATAAGATTGTTATATATTCAAGGAAAATGAAATTATACCCATAACATGTAATGTTTTTTCGTCGAGACTCAAAAGTAAATAATCATTTATTAATAATAAAGAGATTTATAAATTTGATATGTGCTCAAAGACAATGAAATTATACCGATAACATATAATGTTATCCCGTAAGGACTCAAAAGTAAAAAAAATCAATTATAAAAATTATAAATATAAGAAAAGTAGAAAAAGGAAAAAAGTAAAAACAACAAAAAAACAAAATAAAAAAATTAATTTTCCGTAAAGAAATTATAACAACATTTATAAAATTTGATACGTGTTAAAATAAAAAGAAATAGAAGTACTAAAAAAATTTTAAAAAATAAAAAATAATCATTTTTTTTACCAAAATAAGCTTATATCATTTTATTAGTAAAACATTTATAAAATTTAATACATGCTCATCATGTTATTTTTTTTTATCTGGACGTAAAAGAAAAGTAATTATTTATATCGACAATATGTAATGTTTCTAATTCGAATTCCCTGCAGTAATTTTTTAACGCAGTTATCGCAGTTAGCACATTGGATGACTGCATAGAATCCAGATTCGTAATGTTTCTTCAGTTGAGAATCAAAAGTAAATAATCATCTATAAATAATAATTAATAAAGATATTTACAAATTTTGATATGTGGTCAATGCTAAAAAGTAAACAAATTAAAAAACTAAAATCAGAATATAAAAAATTGAAATATAATCAAGAAAATTACAAAAAATAAAAGAATTAAAAAATCGGAAATAAAAAAAATTATTATATTTAATCACAATAGCTTGTCTCCTACTGCCAGTTGCTTTGGCAATTTCAGCGACATGGGGACGCCGGGACCGAGGTTCGAACCCGGGTGTTGCTGTTTAGACGTATGTGTTTGTTGTTTACCATTTCTACTAGCTCACAAAAAAAAATGAAAATTTAAAAAAGAAGAGAGAGAGAGAGAAAAAAGTAAACTAAAAAAGTGGAGGGAAGAGAGAGATAAGCTTTTGAAATTTGAGAAGAGAGAAGAGAGAGAGAAAATGGAGGAAAAATGTGAAGTTAGATTGACTATTCTACCCCTAAAATTGATGAAGTGTTAAAATTTAAAAAATGGGTAGTTTAGTATTTTTTATTGGTAGTTTGTTTTTCTATATCGATGATATTGATACTCAAACCTTTTAGTCTGAGAAATAAAAAGTAACAATTTGGTCTTTAAAAACTTTAAATACAGGTCAAATTATTTCTTTTTAGGATAATTTTTAGGGATTAATTTGACCCACATTTGATATTCTTAAGAACCAAACTGGTATTTTTAATTTTTTAGGGATTAAATTGATCTTTGTGATTTTTGTTGTGGCCAATTTGGATATTTAGTACTATTTACTCTTATTTTTGAAAATCAAACAGTATGCGTTCGCGAAAATCGTGATGAAATCCGTTCACGATATATATCATTACTGTTTTAATTATTCTAATCTTTTAAGCAAATTGTAATATATTATTGTCAGTAATTTCATTTTTTTGGGTTACGTATTTAATTTATTTTTTATTTGTAGTAAATTTGATGGTTGTTATGAGAAGTCTTACGTGTTTGAAAGATATTTTCTTAATTGTGATTTTTATTATGTTTTTTATAATCTAAAATAACAATATACTATCTAAAACTAACTAGATGGGCTTAATCATCGATTAGAAGCAGGCTCATCGGTGAAGGCTAAGGTGAATCTCCTCTCATGTGGTTCACTAATGAACCAATTGTAGTCGCCATCAAATAATATATTATTTTCAACGATTACGATGAAACAAATGATATGCTATCATATATCGTCTTTATTTTTTCGAAATTTACAACTTGGTTCTCATGTATTGTAAATCTTTTACTTATCATCTTTTATTGCAAGCAATGATACCGGTGTTGATAATCATGTGAATTATCTGTTTTTTCTATTTTTTTTATTGGGTTTAACCATTTGCGTCCAACTTTTGACTTTGTTTTGCCCCAAATAATTGAGATTCTGGTGATGGCATAAACTTGAGAGTTTGGTTATAATTTTAAGTGTTTTAGGTATCAATTTTTATATTTTGATTACAGAAATTAAGGAGTAGAACAGGACCCAAAACTATGATGAATGTGACCAAACAGAAGACTCAACACTGCCATTGGACTGTCAGACAATCATCTTGAGCCGCCATGGACCCAGAATGTCCAAGAAAAGGAAGGCGATACTGTAAGTAGATCGGTTTTTGGTCCACTATAAGTAGCATCTTGAGCCACCATGGACCCAGAATGGCCAAGAAAAGGCCCATGATTTTAGGGCCTCCCCATTTAATTTTCTCACCTCCCCACACTCAAAAATACCAAAACTACCCCTATCTATTTCTTCTTCCTCCTAAACACTCTCTCTCACCTCACTCTCTCTCGCTTCCCTCATTGTCTCGCCTCACTTCATTCACTCTCAGAACCAGCGTCTTGCCTCCGCGCGAGATACTTTTTTTTCTACGTTTCGCACCATTCCGGAAACTAGAATCTGAGAGTATCTGGAATCTTGAATCCGGTAGTACTAGTTTGAAAGTTTGACAAAAAGTACTACCGGATTCTTATTGTCGAGACTTTCCGGATTCTTATTGTTTGGAAGTTCAAATCTAGCAAAAAGAGAGGTGAAACAACGTTAAGTTGTTCAAAACACTTTCGGATTCTTATTACCGGGACATTTCGGATTCTTATTACCGGACAATTCAAATCAAACAAAAATAAGGGGAGACGAAGCATTGCATACAGAAAAAAGTGAAGGGGTATTTTAGACTTTTTAGGTGGAAGGGGAGGTGGTAAAATTAAGTTAGAAAGGCCCCAAAATAAAAAAACCCCAAGAAAACTCTTGATTTATCAAAATTGATCTTTTGTACCGAAGCAATGCAAAAGCTATCAGGACAAGCTTTGATAACATTAATTTGATGGTAACAAGCTTCGGGTACCAAGACCAAAAAAAAAAAAACCGATCTACCTCTTAGCATGCATAACTAAATCCGACCAAGAAAATTATACGTTGCAAAGAGTGGAAGCATATATATGAAGTAAACTTTCATTCCTCGGATCATGCAGAGTGTAGGTAGGTGCATCACAGATTTGACTATTGTTGATCAGATGAACCAATCACATTTGGGAAAGCCTTTTAGACCTTCAGTATGTTTGGAATCACGGAGGTTTATCATCCAACCCACGTTGAGTAAGAAGCTACAAGTCATAGCTTTCACAGTGATATGCCTTGGGCCGTGTTATGACTGGTGCCTGTTAAAGCAAAGAGGGAGGAGATACTTGGGTGTCGAAAGTATCACAGATGGTAGGGATTTTCTAGTTGATATTTGGAATTTGTTGCAAGAAATAAAACAAAGATCTGGCAGTTACGAAAGTACTTGTTGATTGCCCCTATAATTTGATTTAATAAAACTAGTGGAGTTACTAGTGACTATTCAATTATTTCAATTCTCCATCATACAAATCTTATCCCAGAAAATGGCCGATTACAGTACCGGATGCTCGGAAGATTTTACAGTCACATTCATAATCATATTATATGCTAATTGTAGCCATACTAAAAACCAGGTAAAAATTAAACAGAAGATAAATTCAAATTTAGTTCCGCAACGCTGATATTCCATCAGACATAAAAATCAAGTTTCATTTTTCATAACAAAAACCACGTCCTAGCTTATGATCTCAATACAAAACCAACTCACAAAATCTCAAGCTTCAACTACAAAGAACAAACATCACAAGAATGAAACAAATGCTTCTCCTTGGTTTCTCACCCAGTTCCTTTACAAGTCTTGAACACTCAAACCTGAAAACATCAAGAGCATTGTAGTTGTGAGGCACAAAATGACAAGACTGTATATAGCATAAATAGAAATAATTAAAGAAAGGCAGACATGAATCCGTTTGAATTTCCATGAAGTTAAGATACATACAGCAGCATATAACCATTATTAACTTTTAAATAAAGTACTTCTAATAAAACTTTTCTGTGGTCCAAAATTTGGTTTCTGCAATGTGTCACTGATATCTTACTAACAGTGTTATCGATCATTGAAATGGCGGAAGGCCTAAATTCTGCAATTTTAACACGCCACTGCACCTACGGCGCCACCATGGCCATGGTGGTTAATCTGCCATAGCCGCTTTTTGGTAACACTGCTTATTATCTTACAATTGGCATGTATATACACAGTTGATACCGGAGGGTATCCTACACTGAATAAATACAAAATCTCAACAAGCAACTTCATTTACTGACCTGGAGGAAGTGATTGCTTCAATTTATCAGCTTTCTCAGGGTCAAAAACACAAAGTGTGTAGAGGTACTTGGAGCATCGGACCTTGAACTTAACCACATCTCTGCTCCGCTTGATTTTCACTGACCTCGCATCCTTCCTTCGGGCAGTGAGAAGGAAATCCTTAATCTCATGGATTTGCTTAGGCTGTGTAGAAAACACCATACACATTGAGATAGCAATTGCGGAAATTGGCGTACAACATTATATCAGCAAAGATACCTCAACAACTAGGAACTAAAAAACAGTTATACAAACACAACTTATGCAACTTAACTACACAAAATTAATGTTTTTATACAAATCCATAAAGCATTAAGTAGCTATGCTGTAATTGAAAACACTGATATCTTTACAATCGAAAGTGCTAAATCAGATTATAACCCAGCAATTCCTAAATCTAACTTCACTGTTTTCCTCTATATCAGGATGAAACTAGGCCCTCTCACTTCTGATCCTCTCAGCAAATCAATTACTCCCAGTGTTACACTTTCACTAGCTCATTTGTAAAAGTTCACTTCACATGGCTTCTTAGCATTGAATAATTCAACAGAAAACCGATCCAGAAATAGGTGTTCCAACAAGACTAACACTCTTTTGAAGATAATGAAGAAAAATGATAAAATCGGTTTTGATTACTTGTCTTGCAGATAATAACTGAATCGAAATAACAAAGAAGATATAATTGAATACCATATTTCGATAATAGGCAGGCGAAGAAACAAAGCAATTGAGAAATTTAAAAAAAGGGGGAATGAGAAATCACCATTGTTCCAAGAGGCACGGAGGTGGCAGTGAGTGGGAACGGAAGGAAATGTGATGTAAATTGTAAAACGTAGGACAAGTGCAGCTCATAAACCCTAACCCTAGTCTCTCTCTAAGTTCCTGGATTTGACCCGGAAGCCCATTCAATGTTTGGGCCCATGACCCTCCTCCAGTTGACCCAAGCGCAGACTGGGAGTAGAAGTTGGGGGAGAAAGAAAACTTTTTGTTAGGAAAAAGAACTGAGCCAAGAAAAAGTTATGCAAAAAGAAAAATGGGGAATTAAAAAAAACCTGCTATTTTGACAAAAAAAATACCTGCTGATAATATGTCAATGACAAAAATAGTAATTTATCTTAAATTTATATAAACCAAATTTACTCCTATTGAATGTTATAATCACTACCATTCAGAATATAGATTCAAGATGTTTAGTTCCTTTTACAACTGTAAAATGTAAAAAATAAATTCTCTTTTTTGTTTACATAAAATTTAGGGTGAGGGGATGATGCCCCAGCCAAGGCAGGAAAGTCCTTTAGGCTCTTTGAGCGACATGTCGGATACAAGTCATGTCATGCTCTACTAGGCCAATCTCTTGAGGTTTGGTGAAAAATAAATTATGTTGCTAATTTCATCAACAGCTAACCAATTTTAAATTTAAAAAACAATTGATTATGTTTTATTATCAAAGTGATTTTATATTATTATTTAATAATGTATTAATCTATTCTTCTTTTTTTTTGAGGGATAGTTAATCTATTCTTGTAATAGCTAAAATTCCTATGTAGTGATTTTGGCAGTCAATTTTTTAGATAATTAATTTGGTAATATGTGAGTGATTGATACAATAAAAGATTTTTTTTATGTATGGGAAAGAATACAATAAAAGATTTGAAGTATGAGATTAAAACTACTAAAAATTATGATGACTTTAATTCACTAAAACTTAAAAATAAATGCATCATTCTTATGTAGTATAAAGACTACTAGTAATTCATTTTAGAATTTCTTTGGGGATGGCTGTCAGCATCTCTAAGTTTTTTCTTACAGCATACCTCCCTCTTTTTCCAAAATACTCCGTGCCCCTCCTTTTTTTCTATCCTCATCCCCCACCCCAAGTGCGCCCCCTCCCCTGCAACCCTCTTTCCCTCATTGCCACCTTCACCCATACACTCCTTTTGTTTTGTTTTTTTTTTTTAAAAAAAAACAAATTTCTAGTGGTTCAAACAAATTCCAAAAATTTATTTCCGAAAAAAAGAAGACAAAAAGGAGTTTGAATGGGAGGTTGTTGCAGGAGAAGGGAGACCACAAGGGGTTGGGGTGCGTTTAGAGTGGAGAATGAGGAAAGAGAAAAGGAGAATGTAGGCGTAGTTGTGGGAACAATTGAGGAGGTGGGGGTGCTGAAAGCAGCCCCCAACTTATTTTATTAAAAATGTGGCCGGCAACTTCTCCTTAATGGACCAAACAAAGCATCGCAAGGCAAGCCCAAAGTCCAAAAACTATGTGTATCTTCGAAATTGGATGTCTATGTCTAGACTTCGTTCATCAGCTCAGCAATAATGGCCAAACTAAACATCTCTTAATTAGTCTTTCAAAGCCACTCATTCATCTTTAAATGAATATATTGATGATTGTAATACACTGTTTGGCTTTGCATCATTTAACGACATTGTGCTCAGAAAATTATTATTGGTATTAGAATCACTGTGTGTGTGTAAGCCTTACCTTAGTTGTTGACTATTTGACCCTTACACTCCATGTGTAATTTTTTCCTACCCCCACTTGACTACACGAGTCTGTAAATTACCAGACATTGCCGTAGTAAAATGTTTTGACTTTTTTTTTTTGACAAAAGTAAAATGTTTTGGCTAGCATTTGCAAATGCCAATCCTTTTATTAACAAATTATTGTCATTTAAGTCATCGAAGGAATTTTGTGACAAAAATAAGTACTTCTCGTATATATAAGGCTTAATAATTAGCCAAAGTTGTCATGGTTTTGTCATTCTCTCCTTAACAACTACTACAAATAAATATTTCCGATTTACCTACATTTACATAGCATCATCCCAAAACAACTTGGAACTTTTTTAGATAATTAATATAATAATTGTACATACTTTCAGGATGCTTAAAGAGGCGCATGTATAAACTTTTCAAAACAAACGAATGTAGATGCACCAACAATTTCTACAGTGGGAAACAAGAAGCCATAAGATCCTTGCACGTGCTAAACAACTTTTTTGGTCATGTTATGGGTGACAGAGCAAAACCAGAGAGTAGAGTCAGTCCCAAGAAAGAAAAAAGAAATAAAGTGATAGTATTATGATAGAAAGCAAGTTGAAGAATTAAGAAGAGTAACTCCCCACCTCAAATTTATGTATGAAGTGGGGTTAGGGTCGTTGGTTTGCCAACCCTGCCTTTTTATTGGTATTATTATCATTGTAGATATATAGTGCCCTCCCTTGTCACCATTCCATACCCAGAAAAAGGCTCCAACAAATAAGGCAACCCCACAACATGCATCCAAACAAATTGCACAAACCTATACTCGACTCCAATTCTTTAATCACCTATTCCCACTTGGGATAGCCAGCTAGCTAGTGCCACAACTAAAAAGGTGACCTTAATTAGACTCTTTCTACCACCCTCTTTCCTTAAATTCATTGAATGTAAAACGATTTTCAGAAGGGGAAAAAAAAAAACAAAGGTCAGAAACATAAATGATTAAATGTACTAGCAAGCAGTGGCGGAGCTATACAAATATATGTGAGGAGGCCAAAATAGTTAAGTGATATACTCAGAATTCAAAGTTATACATAATTATAATAATTCATAATTATGATAATACTTTTACTTAATTTAGTTACATTTACAAAGAACGTTTAAATATAAAGTTTTAAAAATGTCATGTATAATCTTATTTATAAAAAATATTAATTAAGAATATTTAAAAGAATACAATTAATTTTAAATTTATATAAATGATTAATTGGATACTATATATGTTTATGTGTGGCATATATTAGATGATGTATAATAATTTCAATATGTTTTTTTTTATACATTTGTAATCAAAATATGTGATAGTATTTGAGAAGTAAACAACAGAGGTTAGTTTTGTAAATTAGTTAAAGATGAAAGATTTAAGACGTGGAAACAATGTAATAAATGTTTGTAGATAGAATATGATGTGTGGAGCCAAGAACGTGAGATGAGACAATGGTAAATGAAATACTATATTTTAGTAATGAAGTAAGACAATGCAATTAGTAGTGCAAGTGTGTGAGTGGTCACTCAGTCTTCTCTCTCTCTCTCTTCTCGATGTTATTTACTTGCACCTACTCTTGCTGCTGCTGATTGTGACTTGCACCTACTTAGTGTAGTACTCCCTCTGGAACCATTTATAAGGCAAAAAGTCATTTCTAGATTCGTTAAAAAATGTATGTATCTGGTCCAATTTTTGGACCAGATACATACATTTTTTAACGAATCTGGAAATGACTTTTTGCCTTATAAATAGTTCCGGAGTAGTATATAGTAAGAAGTTTCAAATTTTTTGGGGTAGCCATTGCTACCCCATGACACAACTACGCGCCGCCCCTGCTAGCAAGAATCCATATATTGCATAATATTTTTTTATAATTCAAAAATAGTATTTAAAATAAAAATTATAAAATTATAAAGAGTTTAATGGGGATGCACCGTCGGTATAAAATATTTTTACACTGACCTCCAATGAGAGTTTACCATATTGCCACATCACCCTACTTTATAACTGCATTTTAAAAACAACTACACAATGGTGAGTTTTCATTGGATGTTAGTGTAAAACTGGTTTACACTGACAGTGCATGTCCCATTTTCTCAATTATAAAAGAGATATACATAAATTGTTAGAAATGAAAATTTTCAAATTGGAAGAAAAATATAAAAGTTTGTTACGTAAATTAAAGTCAACAATCATTTGTGTTTATTGAATTTATATTCTATGTTAATATTTAAAGTTACGAATTCCCATTTACAGTTATGAAAAGGTTTGACATTGATAGTAAAAAAGTTATGTGTGATTGATTAAATTTAAGTATTCAAAATAAATAAAAATATTTAAAAAGTTAGATGTTTGATATAAAAGAAGTCACGTGAGATGTTGAGAATGAGAATAGATAAACTGAAATATTTATATTCATAGAAGTCAGATGAAGTCACTCAAATTTAATGTATAAAAGTTATTAAACATTGCAAGTGAAAATGAAATTCTTCTTGTTAAATCTGTCGAGATTCATGATCAATAGGTTCAAAGTTTTGTTTTCTAACAATTAAGTGTTATTATAGTAAAATATGATTGAATTTGTTTTTAAGCAATGTGACAAGTCACCGTAAATATATTAAAAAAAGGAAAAAGAAAACAAAATCACGGGGGGACATAAACCAAAACCCATGTAAAATAAGCTGGAATCAAGTAAACCTAGAATTAGGTTTTCTATTGAGTCTCAGGTTATACTGCTTCTGAGATTTGGACTTTAACCATCGTAAATCCATCATCAGCGGCTTTATCATTATTCTGCTCTTTTTCTTTAGAAGTACTTGCATCCTTTTGTTTTGCCCACAAAACAGATAAAACTTTAAAATCATTCTGAATAGCAGCTGAAAAAGAGCTAAGGTCTTTAACAATCATTGAAGTGATGTTAAGGGGATTGGATTGACATGCAGAAAATATGATTGAATGATTGTATACTCATTAAACTTTTTCAATAATAGCATTGCTCTCTGTATTATAATATATTTGGACATTTTTTCATTCACTTTGATTTGCCTTAGAATTAGCTTGAAAAGTTTTTTTTGAAGGAAGCTTGAAAATATTTTGAAGGAAGCTTGAAGTTAAACTTAAGCACAAGGAGTGCTAAAATTTGGCGGTGAAATATTGAGTTTTTTATTTTTTGGTCAACATGAAATATTGAGTTTTAAATCACAAGAAGTTTCTAAACGGGTTGATGGTTTAGAAATTGCAACCCGCCCCGCCAAAATAAGCGGGTCAATCCAACAGGCCAACCCGTTTTGTCATGCTACTGTAGCTATTACAATTAGCATTGTTTTTGTCGTTTTACTTATAGCTAATAATGTTATAAACCTGGTTATTTGTAAGCTTGCCACGTACATCCTTTGAGAAACACATTGTTTCTATATATTTTTCCTTTCCAAGAAACGTCAACTTAGACAATGTAGGCAAGGAATTTTGATGCATTACATATTCCAAATACTTTGGACACGAGGGCATGAAGCAGGTATGATTAAACAAGATCGAAATGGACAAACGTACAGCTTTCACTTAGCAATTCATGAAGCAAAAGCATTGCAGCAAAGGTGAAAGGTTGCATCGCCAAAACCAAGAAAACGACAAAGTGGGCCACTTTCACATTAATAGAAAGGGGCATGGCGTTTTGTTTTCCACCCTTGTATGATCAGGGAGACACATCACATGGCTTTGGTGTCTTCTTACATGTTCAAATAGTCACATCCTCCTTTTTTCCCAAATGGTTCTATTCTACCCATCACTACAAGGTCCATTAGTCCAACACCATCCGCAGTGTCACTGGCCATTTATCTTCATGCATGATAAAGATTTTACCAAACAATTCAAACATAACTCATCAAAGGTCAAGAGGTTCAACATCACCTCCCTTGTCCAATATACTCCATTAGTCAATTCATGCGTCCCAAAGATTCAGTGTTGTCAATAGCGGATCACGAAAAATAGCAGAAAGCAAAAAATCCGCTATGCAAAATAGCATATAGTATTGCGGGCAAATAGCTAAAGTCAAATAACGAGTTAAGTAAATCAATTATGTGTATAAATAGTATGTTGTATAAACCGGAAAAACTGAGGAACTGAAGGATAAGAAAGAAATCAAATAGGGGAAGGAAATAAACCCAAAAAAGACAGGGGAAGAGAGATGAAAGAAAACGAAAAAAAACAGAGGGAGAAGAAAGAAATCAAATAAGGAAAGAAGATAAACATGAGGAAAAAAAAAGACAAAAGGAGATGAAAGAAACTGAAAAAACAGAGAACAAAAGGAGAAGAAAGAATCGAAAAAACAAAGTAAGAGAAGAAGAAGAAAGAAACCAAAAAATAAATAAAAATAGAGCTTTGTTATCTGATAAGGAACTAGTCGGAGGAACGTCAGAGACTTGTCGGAGATGGAGGATGACGTGAAGAGAAGGGAATGGAGGCAAAGAGTAGATTACGTGATGAGAGGTTTACATATTAGGATGATTATAAGAGCATTACTCACCGACTCTTCAGTTTTTCTATTTTAAAAACAGGTCATGTGCAGTTCATTTGCCACCTCTTCAGTGTTACTGTTATCATTAAAAAACCCTAAAATTCTTTTTTTTTTCCTTTTTTTGTGGCTATTATCGCTGCATCTGCTATGACCGATACTGGAATAGCAACCGCTATTGCCCTAATAGCGAAATAGGGATAGCATGTGGCTTTCATAACAGTTTATTCAAATTCCACTACGCTATAGCGCCACTATTTGACAACACTGCAAAGATTTAGCCAAAACAAAGAATAGAGTAAACTTGTATATACAAGTTGAATTCTAGATAGAACTATCTTCACACATTGATTTCCTAACGGATTAAGTATTGTATATAGTGTAGCTAACACAATGACGAGATACCATATAGTTACAGTATTAGTTTATGAATAAGTCCTAGCATGAAAAACAGGAAAACAAAAACAAAAGGCTATAGATAAGGCTATAAACTACATTTTAGGCAAACGCTTCCAACCATTGGCAAAGGGTTGAGAAGCAAGTGTGATATTACATGAGAAGAAAATGCAGACTACTAACAGTCAAATCTTTCAGTAGTCTAGAGATCCCACTGCTGTTATCCCAGTGCTTAAATTTCTTGGATCTTGACGACTCACATAGTCATCACAGATGCTGTTTGAGAGTCTCTGAATTGGAACCGAGTTCAAAAGCCCGGGGCCAGTGTTGCCCATTTGCTGCACTTCCTCGGGCGAAAGTATCTTGATGCACCATGCACTATTCACGAATTCCCTGTCATAAGAAATATTGCAGCGAATAAGTGACATATATGTACAGAAAAGAGGCATGATAGGCTGGTTTCATTAAGAAAAAGGTACTTGAATCGACAACATATATATCATTACAGGCCAAAAAGCAGTGCAAGTTTATGCTGCTCAATTATTTCTGCAGGGTTAGTTATATAGAACTATCATATTATTTAAAACTAGGCCCCTCGGTTTATCTAGCTCTCGATTTAGCATTTACAAGGAAAAGGAAGAAGAACATAGAACAAGGCACAGGTAGTGTCGGATACTTACGGCCAGGGGCCATCACCGAGGAGAAGTACATCATTGTCTCGGTCAACGAATACAAGCTGCCAGCCTGATCTCACAGGGTCCTCCAACTCGCCTTCTAGCCCAAACATGCGAGCGAGTTCACTGCGCAGCTCATGGTAGCTGCTGAATTTAGTGATATCCAATGATCTTCCAAAGGACCCTGATTTATAAACCTGTAACAAAAAATTTCAAATAAAAATGCAAGTTGTGAATAATGATAAATTTTGGATTCGAGAGACAATAATCCCACTGGGAAAAGTCACCTTCACAAAGGTCTTGTTCAGAGAGTTGTTTCCTTGCCCTCCATTTTCTGGAGTATGCAAGAAGCCAGAATCACCAATACTAGGTGTGACTCCATGATTCAATGAAGAATCAGTGCCTGTGGTATTCATGTAATTAGAAGATTGATAGGGCATGGTTGAGGAATCACTGTTGGTGCTGATCCCCTTAAAGTTTGACATCCCATTATGCATTAGAAGAGATGAGGGCTCTATATTGAAACCAAATAAAAGATGGCTTTGTGGATCATTGCTCCCTTCTTGGTCTATTGAGCACTCCCTACCAGGAAATGGTGGCAATGTAATAGCATTTTGAGATATGGTACTCTGTGGCTGCCCTAACTGCTCCACCTGAGGCAGAACACATTGAGGTGCTCCAGAAGAAAGGAGAGGATCCACTGCAACACGCTTGGAGGGCCAAGCAGTTGAATTTTGAACAGGAACCCAAGAGCTTGTTCTAGGAAGATTCAGAAGGTGGGATGTTTCATCCTGGGGAAATGAACCAAAGATACTGTGCGGAGAAACAATAGTAGTCGAAGAGTTCACATTTGAATCAGAAAAACTTTGCTGTTGGCATAGTGAAGAGAAAGCTTGCATAGGTGGTGATTGAGGTTGAGGTGCTGAAACAAACTGCGACATTGTAGAGACTGCACTAGAAATCTGTTGATTATCTACAACTTGCTGTTGGGTTTGTTGTTGCTGCTGCTGCTGCTGGTGGTTATGATGATGGTGCTGACTATTAAATGAGTGCTGATTCTGTAGATGCTGCTGAAGATGAGTCTGAGTTTGTGGTTGAGATTGCGATGGATGTTGATTCTCCTGATTGTTTTGAAATACCTGTTGAGGTTGTGATTGTTGCAACATCTGGGCTTGCATTAAAGCAGCAGTCCTGTTTGGGAAGTTCTGTGGTTGCTGAAATTGAAGCAAGGAACCAGCAGGATGCTGTTTGGAAGGATCTACACACCTCATGTCCTGAAGTGCAGCAGCAGCCACGGCTTGATACATATCTGTTTGCATGTTCAGCATGGAGGGATCAAACCTTGGCTGCATCCAAGGATTAACCCCAATACCTTGAAAATTAAGAGATTGAAGCCCTCTATCGGGGTCCCGGATCCACAATAAAGGAGAATTCATGCCAAAATCGTCGTCCTTCATGCCTGCCAACATTTCGAGCAAAGAAAATTGGGGAGGGCAGTGAGAAAGAGTTTACACAGATGCACAAATGAAACAGCCTTTGAAATGTAATTAGCTCGGAAACTTCAAACTAAATTAGGTAGTCAAAAAAAATCTATGGATATTCTCAGTCCTAAAGGTGGCAAGATGCTCACCATGGAATGAAGGCAATCCCGGAGGCCACGGTCGTTTAAGCCTAAGGGGGAATGGGGATGGATACATAGGAAATGTCGTTAATGGCTCAATTTCCCACAAAGACACTCTAGGTTGCCTCTCTCCTGCAGTGGATTCATCCCACCCAACCTGCAATCCAAGTCAAAGCTGTGTTTTAATCGCTAAAATCATTCCTTAATGAATAGAAATTGTGCATGAAAAGACATGTTCGAAATCATACATCCAGATGCAAGAAGTAGGTCAATTTAATAGTGTAACTTGAACGAAATTAAAATATCAATAGTATTTTCTTACAAACCTTTACTGAACGCCAGTGTGAATTCGGCCACCGGACAGGATCCAGGTCACTAATGCCAGTTATTGTACCCATGTATCTGTACAAGAAAGATATATCAGTATTATACAACTATATTACAAGAATGCATCACCAACTCTACAAAATGACTGGTAGCATTTATCCCGACAATAAGAAGTATTGTCAACTAAACTTTATAGCTAATAGCTAATACAATACATAAGGGCAGTCTTAAGGATCAGATGTACAGAACAGAAAGCATAGATTTAAATGTCTCCATATCATTTCACAAATCTAATATTTGTGACTAGGGTGTTTAATGATCTGATTAGTTTTCTTTACCTCATTATACTTCTCAGAGATTTAAGCACTTCATATGACAAAATTCTCAATTATCTTGGCAGCATGGAAAAGACAGCCATGTATGTTTTCTAAAGTTTTATTGTAAATGATCCTTCAATACCACATCAAAAAGAAAGCATTTATTCAATATCATCTTCAACAATAAGTTTAAAAAACCTACCGTCGCACACTAGACTCCTCTGTTTCAAACAGCATCCTGAAACGCATACCAACTGAAACTCGAGTATGATACACAGCTTTAACATACTTCGCTAAGGGTATGACAAATTCTGATGGGCTAGCACTGAATTTATAAAAAAGAAAACAATGTCAATCAAAAGAAATATATTATGATATGATTTGAAAGTTTTGCAAATGTGTACTACTTATACCGTGGGTTATAGAAAATAGTGAAACGACTACTTGTTGTAGCTGCATGAGCTGCTGCAGCAAGAAGCCCCAGATGCATACTATCACTTGACAACACTGATGAAGGCATCACAGTTTGCGGTCGGTTAGCACGGCGGATGCCAAGAAGCAATTGGTTCTTTTCATTCCTGTTGAAGAGGATGCACTTGAGTTACACCATTGATAAGATATATATCACATAATTACTAACAAAATCAACGATTCTCAAGTATCATAGTAAAGTAAGCAGGTACAAGAAATAAGAATCAACCATGCATCTCAAAGCCTGAACCACATGTCAGTAAGAACGTTTAGTATATTATTTTGAATGGCCAAATGACATACAAGTTTTATGGCCTGCTTCAGGTAGGCAAGTCAACCAGCCACATAATTGCCAAAGGGAAAATTTCAGTATTGAAATGATGAGAAAATCCAAGGTGAAGGAAACAATAAAATCACTTGCCAGATGAACAGCACAGAATCACCAGCAACAAGTCTTTTAGCACTCACAAAGACACTCCATCCAGTAGTAAGTAGATGCCTTTTGGGCTGGCCTGCAAGGAAGAAAAACTTCAAAGATTATAAACAAAATCTAAACTTATTTTCAGCTCTCAGCAAGAAACATGGACATCTCAAACTAAGAAAATTTCCCACATATTCCATTAAAATGAAACTAAGCTTTGCAACTCACCCCGGAAGATATGTCTGAATTTCCATTCATTACCATGCAAATCCCTTGCAATTAACTCTTGAGCAGGAGGCTGTTGGGAGAAGTCCTGCAGGTCACAATTATGAAGACTTGAGAAATTAACAGATTTTGGTGAATAAATTGAAGTTCTACGGCAAGACTTTTTGACAAAGGTTTACCAATGGAGGAAACACTTTTTCAGCTGCTCGGCGGGGCACAGAGAATCCCCCGTGAGTGCTTGTATCACTAGCAGTCAAAGTCTTGCAGAAGTAGTTTGTAGGCTGTTTACTTGGAGTGCCCAACTCTGCTGGAAGGTATGCCTCCTTTTGCTCTTGCTGCAAACACAGTCATAATCAAAAACTTAAGAATGATATAAGCTGCAAAACCAGTCATCACTTAAGACAGTGTATCATACAGGATTCAGAGGTTGCAAGGTCATCTGTGCGTACACTTCATCGGTCTCAACATCAGCCTGGATCCAACACAAACAATCGGACAATGAGAAGACAGGGGGTGTAGAAACCAAAGAATGGTATAATTGAAACAAGAGGAAATCAAAATAAGCCAGCCTCGTTACTATTAAAAATTAGTAAAACAAGAGTGAAAACGAATTAGACCCCTGCGAAAGCACATGTAACCAACTAGTTACTAATAAAAATAAGTAAATATGTCATACATGCATGGTCAAATTATGAAGTTGACAAACGAGCTGAGGAGGCAAGCCCGGACAGTTTGGGATATGTGCATCCACTTCCTTGTTGGTAGACACAGCCACCTGTGCAGAAAAGCACTGAGTTAGGATATATGCATAATGCATACATGTAACTTCATGTGCTGATTTCTGGGAGGTAAAATGAAGTTACTTTATTTCTTTAGGTAATTCATTAGCCTGCAACAGCTCAAAACTAAAGAATTGATCTTTGGAGCCAGTTAAGTATGCAAATGGTTTCCCAGATTGAAAGACAAAACCGGTAGCAAAACAAGTGTAACAATCACCCCCATCCTCCAAATTGGCAGCAACACAGAAACAGATAGACAAGAGACACAGTAGCATATTCATGCCCAGAAACTGGAGATTCCTATTATTACTTTATTCTTACCATTATTAAGAGAATGTAATATATTATTTTACTCACCTGTTCACTGTGACCTTGTGGAAAGTATACCACTCTACTTCCAACTGCTGGTAAAGAGACAAGGGGACCAGCACAGGCATGCCAAAGTTCTGAATCTAGGACTCGCTTTTCCCCTACAAAATCCATCCCAATGTCATGAATTTGGAATATAAAAAGTTCATAACTTGTCACAAAGGACAAATTGATTTTGGGGTACTCTTGGTAAATACAAGATCTTAAAACCATAAAACAAAACCCAGAAGAGGTTCTTATTTGGCAAATGAAGCCAAATTACTTCTTTAATCCCTTAGCTATGGCATAAACAAGAGAAATCATAGCCCAAAATGACGAATTTCCACATCCCCCACCTCAAAAAAAATTATAAAAATATATATTTAAGCATCTCTCGTGTTAGATAAGAAAAACTTCATTGGCTGAATATATTAACTCAAAAGGTAAAATGAGAGAAAAAATTCGAAGACAGAAGCAGGAATGAAAAAAGGAAGAAGAAGAATCTGGAAGCAATTGTTAAGTGTTAACATACCTTCCTGGGGAGGAGGACTAAAACCAGCTGAAGTAAGTCTCATTTGAGCAAAAGATTTGAGCAATTTGTAAACTCAAAATTGAGCCCAAAATCAAAACACTATCTAAGTAGACAAATTAAGCAACAAAATTCTCAGAAAACGACACCCCCACCACAAACAAAGCCTTTTAGTCTCTTCCTTTCCACTGCAGAATATCATTCTTTGTTAAACTCTTACTCCCCCTTTCACCAACCAAAACAACCCATTCAAATCTAAATATACCCACAAGATTCCCCACTCTTCAATCCTCAACCAAAACCAGTTTCACTACAAAAGACAATTACTTTACGCCTCATTCGCTTCTCCTCTTCCTCAACCCCCAACACCCCAAGTTCCAATCTTCACCATAAGGCTTCATTGCACACAATCATCCAGAACCTGAGCTTGAGTATATGTTGCCAGAAGCTCAATAAAGGTAAAAAAAAGAAAAAACTTGAAAAGCAAACAGATCTCAGGAAAAGAACAGTGAAGCTGAGAAGAGAGAACGGATCTCACAAACCCAGAAAAGAAAGAGCAAATGGAAGCAACAAGAGAAAGAGTGTTAAAAGCATCAAGTTTGTACTATATTTTAATTAACAGAGAGAAGACACCAAAAGAAGAGTGATGGGTGAAGAGGAGTACAACAAAATCGAGAGTCGGGTCAGGTTTGCGTTTGGTTCATTTTTCCAGTAATGGAAAAATGGGAAGCAGTGGTTCTTGTGTTTGTGATATTGGGGTTTATGGTTGTGGTCGTGGCACCACTTCTACTCTACTACTACTACTACTATTACTAGTAACTCGGTGGTCATGCTACTGTTGATTTACCCCATTTTCTCTCTCTCCTCTCTCTCTCACTCTCAGCTCCAATCAATCAGAACACAACCGCCATTATTTTTGGGAACTTCATTTTTGGGGTGTCCTTTTAAGAGGGAGAAAGAGAGTGTGTACGAGTGTCACATTTTTTCTAGGGAGAGAGAAGAGAAGGTTTCACAATTTTGCATTTTTATTTATTATTGTTACTTTTTGTGCCAACCATTTCATTTTCAGACAACCAGAGAGGGAAATATACATCTGCCTAAGATTCACTGTTTTTCCCTATATTTTTCTCCTATCATCATGATGATTAAGTTTTCTCATTCACTGTTACTATAGGGAGTAGCCTGGCATATTAGTACCTCGTTGAAAACAATTTTCTTTAAGATAAATTTATAAATTTATATATATATATATATATATATATATATGCTTTTAATGTAAATGTGATGTGATGTGATGCTATCATTTCCATATAATGTAAAAAATAATAATACTACTTCCGTCCACCTACAAGACCCTTTTTAAAAAATTTCTTGTCTCTTTCGATAAAACTTTTTCCTAATTGTTTTTTTTTTGAAAAATATAAAGACCTTTTTGAAAAGTAATACTAAACGCATTAATTATTTTTTATAAATATACCTCTAATTGTCAAAAATTCGAGAGAATAACTAATTAAGTGAAAAAAAATGATAAGTTGATATTTTTGAAAAAATAATATATATTATTGATAAATTTAATGTAACTAACTGAGTGGAGGAAGGAGGAAGACGATGTGTGTTGTTGTTCAAGACCAGTTCTTCTCCTTTTGTTTTACCAGTATGTTGGTTTTTGATTTGTTTGTTTTCTGAGTTACTGGATTTGTTGGGGATTGAGTGTATGTTAGAAGTTAATAATCAAAACAGAAAGTAGCAAGGGGGAGGATGAGGAAGAAGAGGCAGGCACAGGTAAATGTGGGGGAGAGGGGAGAAGAAGATGGAGCTGAGTTGGGACCCTAATTTATGTTAAGTTCTATGTCATTGCACATGTGGCAACATTAATTCCATGTGATAACGGTGACATGCAAATCTATTAGCCACACCAGCAGTAAATAAACAGAGATTAACGGTAGGGACTAAAAATGATCCTTTTAGAAATGTTAAGGATCAATAAAGGAAAATATTAGTCAACGTAGATTGGCTCAACTGGTTCGGCCTTCCGCTCGCACACGCTGTAACTTGGGTTCGATTCCAGATTGCTGCGTTGATAGGCGATACGTAAATTCCACCGTAAATATTGGGGGTGAGCCTCCCCATTCTAAACATTTTTATTTCACAAAAAAAAAGGAAAATATTTTTTACAGGAACTAAAAACAGAAACATCTATATTTGCATGGACCAAAAATATATTAAAGCCTTGAGAATATTTATTATCTATTAAGACACATAGCAAAACTTCATTTATTTGTTTTTCCACCAAAACTATTTTTCTAAAAAAGAAAAACTTAATTACATTATATTTCATTTTTTTTTTGTTAAATAGCACTTTTGGTCCCTTAACTTTATTTTAATTTTCGTTTTGGTTCCTTAACTATTATATTTTTCATTTTGGTCCCTTCAGTAACAAAAATACGACACTTTCGTCTCTTCTGTCTATAATCCATTTATTTTGTATGTATAAGTCATTGAAACCCATTTTTTTGCTCCATTATTTTTTATCATCTTACTTCATTAATAAGAACTTTGATAAGAGCATGATTTTGACTTTATTGTTTAAAAAGATTACAGACATGTATGACGACTAGAACTTTCAGAATTTAAGGGACAAAAACGAAAACTAAAATAAAGTTAAGGGACGTAAATGAGAAAAAAATAGTTAGGGAACTAAAGTGTGGTATTTTTGTAACTTAAGAGACTAAAATAAAAAATATAATAGTTAAGGGACCAAAACGAAAACTAAAATAAAGTTAAGGGATTTTTTTTTTTTTTTGACATTCATACTAGCACGGGTTCTTTCAACCATGACGGTATGAAAGTGATGCACACAACGCACACCCGTCACCAACCCGGCCGTTAACGCACTATTGCATTCAAAAGATGAAATATTGGTGATCTTACGTTCTTATGGACGAAAATGAGCGTTGAGGGTGGAATTGACGAATCCTATCCATTGGTTCAAGAAAAGATGGGACCCAATAGAGAAAAGATTTGGGGATGGGACTTGACACTACAGTGAGTGCTACAGCACTTTTTCTTATTGGTCGTACGTATAGCAAACCATTATACACGCATTAGCTCACTCACTCAGTCACTCCCATTACCCCACCCGTTTTATTGCTTCCACCCTTCAACCATTGTACTTTCACAAAATACAAGTCACACGTACAGGTAACGAGTGTATTGATTTTGAGAAGGAAAAAAAAAGTTCATCTGTTTAAGACTACTTCATACATTCGGGGCTTAGAATATGTTTGATTTTATATGGTAAAAAAAAATATTTAATTTGATTTTAGTAAAACTAAAAATTTGGGTATTTAATATACCAAAAACAATATAGGTATTTATCAAGGGGATCGGTGGTAAAAAAAAATTATTTAATTTGTACCAAAAAAAACTTATTTAATTTGATTTTAGTAAAAACAGGTATTTAATATACCAAAAAGAAAATATAGGTATTTATCAAGGGGGTCGGAGTATTTTACAATAAGAGCAAAAAAATATGAGAGACAAAAAGTTCTTGAAATCAATAGTCAATAACTTATTATCAAAAACAAAAAAAAATAGTCAATAACTCAAAACAGTTGCGAAACATTCAGTAAACTTTTCAATTAAATTAATCAGTCCAAATGCATGCACTGTACTCACAATCGCAATCACAATCACATGCAAAATTCACCTACAATAGTAGTTCGCATCCTTTCAATATCATAAATAATGTCTTCGTCGGCATAGAAAATTCATGAGATATTATTTTTATTTTTTTATTTTATTTTATGATTGTATAATAATAATTATTTTATTTTATTAATTATTTAAATTTTCAATTATTCTATATATATGGAGCGGAACCGGAGCAGAGACGGACCTATTCATAGTTGAAGGTGTGAACTTGCGCACCTCAAATTTTCAAAATTTCACCTACACTCCTATATATATATATATATATATATATATATATATATATATATATATATATAGACCCCACTCAATTTTAATTTTTGCACACCTTAACCCATACACTTTCATCTCTCAACCGACTCACTCAGATAGTGTTTGATTGAAGGTGAATTGAGGGGAGGGGAAGGGGGAGGGGTTATTTTAATTTTCTTATGTTTGGTTCAATTTTTAGGAGGAGAAAAAAGCAAAATCTCTCATAACCCAACTTTTGCTCTCATCCAATGTTGGGTTTTTTGGAAGGGAGGGGAGGGGAGCTTAAATCATTTAAAATAAAATGACTTAAATCACCTTATATAATATATAATATAAATGATTATAAGGATATATAAGTAATATAAATGATGGATTTGTTTTTCAAGACACGTAACACAAAGTTGTAATCTAGTGCAATTTTACATAGCTTAATCGTTTGAAAATATTCTTATGCTTATACTTTTCGTTACCGCTGTCAGTAGTCTCTTATTTTTTTAGTAATAATTTGTTATTAGAATTTTTTAGCAATAATGACGTATAATTTTAAATTTTTTTACACCTCAGGCCCAGGGTCTTAGGTCCGCCACTGAGCCTGAGGCTCATGAAACCCGACTTATCTGAGAGTGAATGGATACCAATTTTTCAACCCGCTGAGATGGGGACAGTGAAAAAAACCTCATATATATATATATATATATATATATATATATATATATATATATATATATATTCTCAGTTCTCACAGTATATACTATCTCTGGTTCTATTTATAAGAAACAAAATTGTGTTTTTTTGTGGTCCTAATTGTAAGAAACATAGACTCATTTTCAATTATACTAATTACTAATTTCCTTTTATACCCTTATTTTATTGTGTATATTAATGAGATACCCACCAATTTCTCATGCAAGTGGAGTACTAGTTTTTTGCATAAAGGATACCAAAAGAATATTCGACCATTTATTGCTATGAGCTTTTTTTTAATAATATTTAAATTTAAATGATTTAAATCATTTTTCTTGATCTTAATGAATTTGTTTTATGTTTCTTATAAAAAGGACAAGAGATAGTAACTAGAACTAAAAAACCAAAAAGTAACCGTGTGCCTTTTTAATTGTGCACATACTTTTCATAACATGTAACAAGTATAACCACGATTTTCTTAAGATTCACTAATTTGCATGTATTACAATAATATTTAGTAGATGCCAACAATAATCATATATTGTGGAATCACCCTCATCATATCATACCATTTGTAGAAATTTGAATTATCGATGAAGTACATTGATTTACCAGAAACCCATTAGTGAATGAGAACACATATTATAATTGTATTAGTTGAAACATCGATGTGCATTGCAGACCCCCCCCCCCCCCCTCTCTCTCCTCTCTTCTGCTGTGGGAGATTTTGGCCGTAGGCCACATGTGAAGGGATTTTTCTCCACACACAGGGATAAGATATGCTTTTTAATTACGCCATTCCTTAATTCAACTGTGCAAATTAAAGCAACCAAAAACACCAAACTAATTGTGAAAGCCATGGCTTTTGTCTCGTACATTGGCTAAAAATTGGGAATTTTGCAAAAACACTTTGTACTACAAAAGCTAGCTAGCTCTTCATAGTTCAATTTCTGCAATATCCTGTACGTCCTCATACATATATATATGGATGATCGTTTGAGTACACGTAATATGTTCAACCAGTGTGTTTATAAAAATTATGGTGAGCTGAAAAAGCGGTGACCCGTCAAGCGTGTGGCTGGTACATTGCCCAACTATTGGTTTAATGTGTTTATAACCTGAATTGTATATAGCGGGGACCATTGTTGATAGCAACTTCACAAGTATAGAATGTATCAGAAGATGCTTGGACGTGGAGTACACCCCGAAGATGATTGAACCAACTTGCTAACCCTATATGAGAGGTTCAATTATACTTTAACGGGTATTGCTGTTGATAAGGGTTCAAAATTTTATACCTATATTTAGATAATATCTTTTGCAAATTATAGCATGACATGCTATAATGTGGATATATACCTTCGTTGAATCTAATTAAAGAAATTTTTTGTAAACAATGCGAGCGAGTTGACCCGCAAAAAGAAATGTGTTTAGTTTTTCAGCCTGCCCCATTGCGAGTTACGGCCACAAGTTGAAAAATGGCGAGTTGACCCGCCAAAACCGACAAAGAAGTTGGTGCCATTCAAATTCTTGAGCCTGTCTATAGGTGTCAATCAAAGACGAAAAGGGACTTGGATGCCAGTAGTGGAGAAGGTTGGGTAGAGGTTGTCATCTTGGAAATGTCATAGTCTATCCATGGAAGGGCGAGTCTTCCTCATCAAATCAGTCTTGTATGCACTATTAGTTTATTTTCTTTCTTTCTTTAAGGCTCTGTCAGGTATTATTTCTCACCATAAATCTCTTTTTAAGCAATTTTCATGGGGAGTTTAGGCGGGTGAATTGGATGAAGTGGGATAAGATTTGTAGAAGGTGAGAGGTTGGGGATAAAAAAACTTGCGAGTTTTCAATTTAGCATTATTAGGGAAATGACTATGGAGAATTAAGACGGAGAAACAGGGGCTATGGTATAGGGTGTTGCTACATAAATATGTTGAGATGAGTGGTAGACTTGAGAGGAGTGTGAGGGAGGGATCCTTGTGATGGAGAGATGTTTTTCGGTGGAGGAAGGGGCATAGGTTTTTAGTCATAATTGGTCTTCAAACTCATTAACAAAGAAGGTTGGGAATGGATTAGAAACTTATTTTTGTAATGAGCGATGGTGCGATGGTGGAGCTCTAAGGAATCGATTTGGAAGATTGTTTGGGTTGTCTTGTGAAAAAGATGCACTAGTGGCAGATTTAAGATAAGGGTCAGTAGAGGGGGGTTGTGGGGTTGGAGTTGGAGGAGAAGATTATTTCAATGGGAAGAATAACTGGTACAACAACTGAGGGAGGAGGTAGAGGCAAGCATAACTAGGAGGATGAGCGAGATATCTGGGTATGGAGGGAGGGTGCAGCTGGTAAATATACAATGATATCGGTGTATAGAGTTCTCATAAAGAACCTTAATCAAGAGGTGAATGTGAATCATAAAAAGGTATGACATAAATTAATATAGTTTCGGTGTTTGTTTCTACAAAATAGAATTCCCACCAAGGTTAATCTTTTCAAAAGGGGGATAATCGGTGGCACAATGGTTCTTAAAATGGTTGGGGCTTGAAACTGCTATGCATACAGATGGTCGGATGCATTTGGTCTAATTTGACGGCCTGCATCAAGGTGGTAAGGGGAATAGAGAAAGGTTCATGACTATTTGGTTTGCTTGTATTTGGGCTATATGAAAAGCAAGAAATATGGTGGTGTTTCATTAAAAAAGTGTGGTGATTGTTGATGTAGTTGAAGATGTTAAACGACTATCATGGAATTGAATAAGCGCAAAAGCTAAGGGAAAAAAAATTTCGGTGGCACAATGGTTCTCGAATCCTGTTGCCTGCCTCGACATAGAGAAGGTGTGTGGAGTAGCATAGGTAATTTATAAAATATGAATTCAGTGGCAGTATTGTGTGGAGGAGAACCAGCAGATAGGAATGGTTGCTCATACTGATGATAAAGATAAGGAAAAGCTCAAAGGTCACTTAAAAAAAAATGCTAAATAGGTGCTTTTTTTGCGGGGGGTTCGAATTGAAAAAAAGACACTTTCCCGGCTCATTGTATAAAAATTTAGGTTAAATTGAAGGGGTTAAAAACCCCCTCTAATTGAACATTATTTTCCCTCTCCTTTTTTCCCCCGACGATTCCCTCCTCTTATGTTGAACATCGCGCGTCCCTTTCCCCCAAAAACCTTATCCCCTATTGCAAAACCCTTTGTGAAGAACCAAAGCTTTTTCCCTCTCCCACAGCATCAGCGCTGGCCTGCCATCTCTCTCTCTCCCCCCTCTTCCTTGGAAGCATAAGCAAGAACCACCGCCTTAAACTGGTTCCTGGACTTTCGTTGTGACTGTCGTTCTCCGCCGGAAGAAGAAAGTAAGTTCCTTAGAACCTTCTATGTTCTTCCTCCGTCTCTGCCCTCACTGTTTCTTTCTCAAGACTGTGCACCTAGCCACAGCACCATCGCCTTCCCTCGCCGTTTCGTTTCCTTTCTCTCTTATTTTCTTACCTTCCGATTGTGCTTAATTTCAATAGCCATTTGATTATTATTTTTTGTTTTCAGTTCTATTTTTCACCCTCAGTTTCAGTCTGATGCAATTGAAAGATGGGAAATTTTCGCAGTTTCGCACTAAATCTACTTTCAAACGGTATGAATTTTTTTATATTTTTTTTATGTTGTTTGCGTAATTAGTGTTGATTTTTTTTTTATGTTGTTTGCGTAATTAGTGTTGATTTTCCTGCTACTTGTTGCTTCACAGGGTGAGATTAAGGGGTGTAGTATGTAGTCATATATGGCGCTCTCAGTTTCTCGAGCTATGTCAAATGGTGTGGTTTTGACAGTGCCTGTTTTGGTTCTCACTGCTTTAGAGGCTGCTGTTTTTCTGTTCTTGACAAGGAAGGAGGACGTTGAGTGGGTGAAAGATCAAATTAATTCACGCAAATGGCCTTCATATGCATGATAATGTGCTCTGCAAGGGTATTAACCCTCGCACTAGGGCTCAGCAACTTAAGGATCTTAGACAGTAAGACCCTTCTTCTCAATTTTGCATTTTCCCCCCATTTGTGTGTGTATTTATGATATGAGTATATATCTATTTTTGAGATGCCACATTTTAATGCCATTCATTTTATCAGAGTCTTCTTCAGAATGACAATTTCTGATAATCTTGTTATTTCTAGTTTGCAATCAAAGTTGATTTTTGGTGGATAGAAAACATAGAGAGAGGTGGGAGGATTGGTTTCAACAATGAGTCAAAATAGGAGTTCCTAGAAATTTCCAAGCTTCTGCTTGTTTTTGATCTCTCAAGTATTGTTTACCTGATGTTATGGTTCAAGCTGAAGTTTGTTTGCTTTATGTTCATCTTTCTGTGAAAATTTGTATTAAACATTGTCTTCACATCCTTTAAAATTGGCATGTTTCTCAATAGTTAAACATTGTCTTCACATCCTTTCGCAAAAGCTTATTTTGGAGATTGTTATGAAACAGACATTATGTTCTGGTTTTTTATTATTATGTTTGTAGTTTGGTTTGTGACAGAATTGTAAGTTGCTTTGTTTTATTTGATTGATGATGTATCTTAATATCCATTACTAATCCACACACTTACAGTTTGGTTTGTTTTAACTAAGTATTTTTTCTTTGGTTATTTCAACCAACAGATGCTACAAGTGAGCCTAATTTGCCTTTGGAAGCAAGAGGATCGTCTGGTGCTAGCAACGTTTGAAGATGTTTAAGTTCCTTTGTTTTAGATTTATTTTGGAGTTTTATAAGACTTTTTTTAGGTTCCTTTAATACTATTTTTGAGGTGTATTATCACATTTGATATTTGTACTACAAATGTTTGGAGTATATTTATGTTACCATAGTTATATTTTTAATGCCTTTTATGAGTACTCTTATAAAATTTATTTCATGTTTTACAATTGCTATAAATTATTTCTTTTTTGTTGGAACAAAATATTAAAAAATAAATATGTTTAGTAACAAAATTATTCAGATAGCAAGGTATATAATATAGGGATGCTAATAATAAAATTATTAATCAGCTAAAAAACCTGATTACAAATGACAATATATAAGGGAAGCTTTAGAACCAAAGACTGACAATTAGAGGAGGTTTACAACCCCCACAAAATAACTACATAATATAAAGCAGACGTGGAATCAGTGGCGCAGACTGTGGAGGTTATCAACCTCCGCAATAAAACCGCCGCAAAATAAGGGACATATCGGCGGTTCCTAAAAACCCCTGCAAATAGATTGCGACGAGTGTAACTGAGGCGGTTTTAGAAACTCCCGCAAATAATTTAGCGGAGGTCGAAAACCCCCGCAAATTGCAAAAAAAAAAAAGCCACTATTTAGCGTGTTTTTTTGTAGTGGGTGATCCATATTGAGTAATCTTTGATCAGTGATGAAGTGGTATAATACAAGCCCTTCAAAATATAATTGGTGATGGGGTTAAGATAGTAGGCTATCCAAAACCTGGTATGCACTTTTGATGATAACATTTCAAGGGGGAGTACAACATATAGTTTGGAGGATAATAGATGGTTGTAAATTGAGTAATTTTTTGAAGGTAACAACTGGAAGCATGGTAGTTTGATGGGTTTGTGTTATGCAGAGGTGATGGATTGGTCAAGCATTTGGTGAAAGGTATAAGCCATTTCATTTTGAGGTGTAAACGACTTTAGTGGCACACTCCCAATCCTGTGTCAACTTACATTATGTATTGATTGGCAAAGTGAATCATTCTTAAGGCACCGGCTAGTCGTTGGATAACAACTAAGGTACTCCTTCATGTTAGGCCATATCTGTGAACTTCGAGACAACAATAACGATGTGTTTGAGACAGCAGTGGTTGTTTCTTTATTTTAGTAGGCGTTGTGCAATGTAACGAGGAGTCTATCAGATTATAATTGAAGTTGTTTGTATGGGTGTGGGGCTGATCAATTGTGGGAATAGAAACAGGTTGTTATTTTAGAGTCAATGTAACGGACCAAATCAGCAGTAGATGCTCTTCTTGTATTGTTTCGGTGGTTGGGCTTTCCTTGAGCTCGGTTCCATCTTTGTTAAATCATATTAATATATTTTTTTAAAAAAATTAAATAAAAAATTGTTTAAATACATAAAAAGGCGGGCTGGGGCTGACATGCTCCAACCCTAAAAAAACAACAAAAAAAAATAGGCTAAAATATACTTTTGGTCCCTTAACTTCATTTTAGTTTTTATTTTGGTCCCCTAATTAATTAAACTTTCATTTTAGTCCCTTAAGTTACGAAAGTTGTGTCAAGTTCATTCTTTCTGTCTGTAATACCTTTATTATGTGTGTATAGGTCATTGATACTGTTTTTTTACTCCATTACATTTTCTCATGTTACTTCATCAATAAGAACAATGATAGAAGCATGATTTTGACTTTATTGTTTAAAGGGATTACAGACGGAATGGATGAATATGAGCATGGTTGGTACTAGGAATCAAAAACCATTGTATTTAACCCCTAGGTACATGGCTCGAAACCTAGGGAATGCAAAAACACCATTAATTTGGATTAAATCCAAAGGGGGTGGTGAAGTCCTGTGAGTGAACCGAACACTGTGGCATGCATTGCAGAGGGGTCTGTGGGCCCGGTATGCGTCGCAGAGATAGTGGGTCGGGCACACTGTGGTACGACTAAAAAATGGGTGGCGGCCCAGGGTGTTACAATGTCCTTCTCTGAGTGACCACTTCTCTTATCACGAGCAATATCTTTGTAGCAGCCAACAAATTTCTGAACCGCACCATTCATTCGAAACCATCGAGATTTTAGTGCATTAAATTTCCTCTCACGAAATTTCCCGCGGTAGTTGTTGTAGTTGTCTCTGATTCTAGACCAAAAGCCTTCCGCACTTTGGTCAACTCCCACGATTGCATCATTTGAAACGTTCAGATATGACTGAATCAGAAGTGTATCTTCTTCTATTATGAATTCGGTGCGAGTTTTTTCCACAGTGGGAGTGGGAGGGCCTCCTTCTTCATCGAGCACAATTGTCTTTAGGCCGTCTTGGATGGAGAATTGTGGCACTTGAGACACATCGTTAGGGGACTCCACATGAGGATTTTGAGATGAGGGTGGTGGAGACATAAAATAATTAGGACTATTGGATGAGGGTGGTGAATACATAAAATAATTAGGATTTTGAGAACTATCACCGGTAGGGCCATTGGGTGGGGGTGGTTTGTTTTGTAAAAGATTTATAAAAGACTCATAACCCCATTGATTGGGATCCATTTGACAAAGAAAAACACACAAGAATGTGGTTTGGTAACAAAAAGAGTAGAATTGTGGGTTGAAAAATTTTGCGCATTCTAAATTGAATTGGGAGAGCAATATTTATAAGTCATTTAAAAGCCAAATATATGGCTGTTGCCAACGGTAATAACATCAGTGAAACGGTCATATTCATCAGTGAAACGGTAATAATATTGGTCCTGATATCAAACGGTCATATTCATTAAGTTTCAAAAAAAAAATTAGCACTGTCTTTTTTTTTTTGATGAAACGGTCATATAACTTGGGTCAGCCCAAAACTTTGGGTCTCATCCAGTACATCAGTGTTGCCCAAAATATATCCGCCTCGTCTCCTGTCTTACCCTACTTTCCTTTTCTCAAAATCCACCATATCTAGAACTTTCCTCTCATCTCATTTGTCCCTCTCATCTTTCACTCATCTCCAGAACTTCTCGGTCTCCACTCTCCATTCTCCACCATCTCCAGAATCTTCATCCTAGTCCTTCGTTCCTCTCATCTCCTTCTCCTTCCTCATCTCCCTCGGCCTCATCCTCCATGCTTCTGCCGCTACTCGCGAGACCGCCTTACTGCGTCGTACGCCGTCGGCCTACTGGAGCTCCATCGCGAGCAGAAGCGAACGTGATCGGCCCACTCACATGGCTTCTCTCTTGCGCAATCGGAGCATGAAAGGTTGCCCCTCCGTGTCGGAAAACAACGAAGCACCGCTCATGGTAGCGGCGGTCCCTCTGTAGATCTAAACCCTCATCTCAGCTTCAATTTTTTTTTTCAAGATCTTTCATGGATCTGTGTATTGTGAGTTGAATCTGTGTATGTTACAGATTTATGTTGAATCAATTGTTTTTTCTTCAAGATTTCTTGCATGAATCTATGTATTGTTGAATGTTGAATCTGTTTTCTGTTGAATCACAAAATCAGTTTTTTCCCCTCTTCATTCAACCCTGATTTCAACGATTGTGTGAGCTGAAGAGAGAGAAACAATGATTTTAAATGCATAACACACAGTATCTATCTATGGATGCTGGATCAAAAATTTTAGCTACTGAGCTTGCCACATAGACTGTCTCCAATAGTAAAAAAATTAGATACTCATGCCACATGGGATAGATGCCCAGCAACATCCCCTCATTGTGGATGCTTTTACACATTGACCCGACGGGTGTAACCCATTAACGTCTCTATTTTTTTTATGGCCACTAAATATCGTTTATGGAGATAATATATACCATTTTAATACATACAATGGTTATCTAAAAAAAAACCATACAATAGGCAATTAATATATTCCATTTTTGTTTTTAATTAACAGACAGTGACTACTTAAAAAAAATTTGTGCCTAAAATTTTATTAATATTATGCAATCTTATACATCTTCCCCCTTTTTTGTAAACGAAAATTACTCAAATGCAACGTTTCCGAGTTTCCTCCAATTTTTACATGCTTAACCGCAGTAGGTACGCTAATTAAAAGAAACTAGTATTTAGCAATAATAATTTGTCCCAAATGATTGTACGTGTTAGTTTTTTTTTAAAAATAAATAAATAAATATGAATATCTGTGTGTTGTTTATGAGAAGTAACGCGTCAAACACTTATTGCATGTGAATATATCATTCAAGGTTCCACCGATGGAGATGACACAAATTTTTACAAGAGTGCTATTAGATTTTTGGTCTAACTCATCTTTACAAAACCGGCTTGTAAGGTGAGGGGTGTCATTTATTTATAAACTCTTTTGAGCACTTATCTCTAGTCTATGTGAAACTTAGGTTTTTTTCCAATAAAAGCGACATGTGTTTAAATGTCATTTCATAAATAATATCTTGCTTCTATTATTCATATTTATTTCTTATTTAGACGTTTAAGAATTATCCAATCCATTTTATAGAAATATATATTTTATTATTTGCTTAATTTTCATGGGGTAATACCCAATTTAGTCCCTGTAATTTGTCACTCGTATTAATTTAGTCCTCCACTTTTGGAATATTCCAAAATAGTCCCTGGTATTTCTCAAGGTTGATCAATTTGGTCCCTCGGTTAGTTGACTGTTAGTTGACTCTGTTAAAACGATGATGTGTCACGTTTACTGTCTATGTGGCACACATGTCATTATCCACGTATGCACCACATCATCTGTCTCATTAAATGCAAATTACAGGGACCAAATCGATAATTTCAGGGACCAAATCTATACCCCCTTCTTTTCCTTTCTCCTTATTCTTCTTCACCTCCCCCCACCTTCTTCTCGTTCTTCTCCCCCTCCTCATCAGGATTGCTTGCTCTCACACCCACCACACCCATTCCCTCACTTTCAAAGAGGCACGCTGCTCTTCCTTCCTCTTCAGTTTCCGCTACAACCAATTGCTGTCTCCTAAATTGTCTCCTATCGGTTTCCCCAATCTCTCTGTTTCTGCGTTTTTTACACACACAAAAAAAGTTTTTTTTCAGCGGGTGATGGTGCATCAACAGCAAGTGAGAGAGACGAAGGTCATGGAGGACCACGTAATCATCACCGTTCGTGGAGGAGACAAAGGTCATGGAGCAACTTCATTCCTGCTGGCAATTTTGGTCATGGAGAGAAAAAACCTTAATTTTAATTTGGGGAAGATGATGAACAAGTACAAGAAATTAGACCTATACTGACGGACAAAATCCGTCACTAAAAGCTAATTGTCCGTAGCTAAAAGTGTATTTTTCCAAAATCAAAAAATACAGAACCAGAAATGCAACCTCTTAACAAAGCTCAACCTTCACCAACCTCTTACAACCCTGAGCCAAAATAGTCAACCCAATATCAGAAACCACAGAACCATAAAAACCATCAACATTCCCAACCAATTTCAAGATCTGTAAATTCCCACACGTCGCAATCTCGTGAAGCACGTTGTCACTACACCTCTGCAGTTCCAATTCCTGCAATGTAGGACACTCCTCAGCCACACTCAACAAACCCATCTCACTAGCACCAATCACCTGAACCCTCCTCAAATTGGGCACCCACTAGCTAAAACACTTAAGCTCACAATAGGAACCTGTGAATTAACCTACCTGATAAGAGAAAGTTCCAATCTAAGATCCTTATGGAACAAACGAGGCGACCTTGGAGATTGAGCCAGTGCTTGCAAACGAGGGAGTTTGAGTTTCTCTGAGAATCTAGAAGGATTTTGAGAAGAAGCTCGTTGGAGAGAAGAAGGGTTCGGTCAATGAAGGAGAAATTGGAAATTATGGGGTTCGATTTGTGAGAAGAAAGAGAGTGAAGTTGCATTGCAGCGACAACCATTGGGTTGAAGGGACGATGTCCCAGAGATCAAACAAAAAACGCTGCTTCTTGTTCTGTTTTTGTAAAACGCACGCAGAACCAGAAAATGGAGAAGTATCAATTTAGTCCCTGTAATTTGCGTTAAATGAGACAGATGATGTGGCACATACATGGAGAATGACATATGTGCCACATAGACAGTAAACGTGACACATCATCATTTTAACAGAATCAACTAAGTCAACTAACCAAGGGACCAGATTGATCAACGTTGGAAAATGTCAGGGACTATTTTGGAATATTCCAAAAGTGGAGGACCAAGTTGATACGAGTGACAAATTACAAGGATTAAATTGGGTATTACCCAAAAATTTATTAGATTAGTACATACTACATACACATAGGTGCAGGTTCACTTATTCCAGGTATAAGTCTTTTCAATTTTATTGTATTTAACAAATTTTTATTAGAAATCTAATAAATTCAATCATTTAATTAAAAGTTTTTATTAAATAGATAAAATATACAAAATTTCATAAAGTTTAAACCCACTTGATAATTTAACAAGTTACCAATTTTATTTTGAGTATAATATATTATTAAAATATAAGTAAATTATAGCTCTGGTTGGTTAAGATTGCCGGTGAAAAAAATCCAGTTTGACCGAAGCTTGGCCTCACAAGATTTTCGTGGAAGTGCCTCGAAACGGAGAATTTCGGCACTGTTTTGTACGAACGCGACGAAAAAAAGTTTAAACAAACAGGCACTATATATCTATAGTGTCCGAGTTTTTATTTTTTTGATAAGCAAATTGTATTATTGAACAGGGAGTACAAGGGGTAATCCAACCCTTACATCAATCTATAGTGTCTGAAGTTATCTAAAATTTCACATACATGATTTATTTTATTAATAGCTAAATTTGTTAAATTTATATTTTACAAAAAACTATAAACAAAAACAAATCCCTATCCTATATATGTACATGTATGTGTGTATCCAATTTAAAAAGATGGGAAAGAAGGGGACGCGAAGTCTATAGGTGAATTTATGAGGTATGGGGACTTCGATTTGTGCCTTTAAAAAAAATATTCTATTTTGATGGTAGCAAACTCAGTGGGACAGTGATTAGATAATACAACTTTGAAATTGGTAGGGGTACTGGGGCAAAGGATCCAGCTTCAGATTTATATATACATCCATACATTTTAGGGGTGGGCTAGCTTCTCAGGGATAACGTCAAATAACATTATAATATTAGATCCTGGCCACCAAATTTGTAAATTTATGCTTAATTAATCACAAGATGAGATTAAATTTAAGATTTAATTTTAGCCCGAAGCAAAAATATTCAAATCATTCATGCCAGAAAACATTTTAGACAACGGTGTTCAGATCGCTTCAGTAACATATACAAAAAAAAAAAATTAGTGTTCAGACAAGGGTTCGTGCCAGAAAACTTTTAGTTACTTAATAATAGTATCACCTAGATTATCATAAGAGAGAATAATTACCAGGTACAAACTGACCTCGCCTAAAGAAAAAAGGTACAAACTGACCCATAACTCTTGGGAACAATCTCATCTATTCTATTGAATTCTCATATATATTCAAGTGTCTGTATTTAGATTGCGCGATGATTTTTGTGTCGTACATTATATTCACGCTGATTCGGTTTTAATGAAGAGATCATAGCTCGTACATTACATAAAGCCCCTTTCTTTCACACAAATAAAATACAGTGTTAATTAGACTAGACCAAATCATCAAATAAAAAAATTAAAAGGTATTTTAATTAATATTTAAAAGGGCTTACAATAGACTAGTTCAGGTGAAATGTATACAGCACTATGCTTTCAAGCTCCATATCTTGATGGAATTACGATTAATCTTTAGTCTTTATCAAAGAAACAAGTAGCCAGGAATCTTGACTTTTCCCTTTCATTAACAATAAAAATGTCTTAGAAAGATACGGCTTGCCGGCTTGGTTTCAAGGTATTAACCATTTTCTTTCTTTTTGGTTCTAGGGGGTCAAAAAGCCTCATATTCGAGGAGGGGTGTAGCTTACCTATCTCAAATAGAACCTAAGAAGAGACAAATTAAAATGTATATATCTTAATATATTTTTTTTTTTGATGGAATGGAATGTATATCTTAATATGATACCGAATTTAGGCATTAAGTTTGGGGAAAGTGCTATAAGCCAAACTTATTTATGTATATTTTTTTGGGGTACAATTATTTATGTATATTTTAATGCAAAACATAACAACAAAGATTCCGGCTATGTTTGCATATAATCTAGAAATATATATATTTCTATTGATACCATGTGTTAAAAGTTAACATATTTATATGTTCACATTTTTTTGACAAATAAGAATTTAACCAATCCAATCATTTAATCAACTTTTCATTAAGAAGCTAGATTAATTTGAAAATTTATGTATAATCTGAAAACTATTTGATACTTCACCTCATATATATTTTTAATGTATTATATGCTATATAAAGTATTAGTAAATATATGCTACTAAATTATATACGTATTAATAGATATACTAGTGATGTACTAAGAAAAAAATGACTTTAAAATAATATAAAAATTGGGATTAAAAAACCTGAGTTGTTAAAGAAAACTCCTAAGTAAGAGGCTCAGACAATTGTGCACAGGCCGGCTTTGATAATTTGAGTGCCCCTTGATTGTGACAGTTGTTCCGACTTATGAATGCCAAGTTAGTAGTACTTTAGTAGACAACCTATACCAGATCGACAACCTTTTAAGTCCCTGTGGTCCAGTTGATCTATGAAGAATATATTTTAAAATCCCATAAACTTCAGGTTTTGTAACACGGTAACATAGAGTCTTTATTGTGTAGATTATCAAACTAATTGTACCACTCTTAATGGAGTCGTGTGGAAAAACAACAAAAAAAAAAAAGAAAAAGACTAATCTTATTATTGTTTACGATAATTAATGCAAAAAGTAGGTAACTTGGTTGGTGAGCTAAAGGACGCTGAAGGAGTGCAAGCTGGAGGTCCTCGGTTTGAATTATGGATATAGCTTACCAACGAGAGAATTCTAAATTCAAACCCATATCATAACTAGTGCGAGAGCGGAAGGTCCGACTATTTGTGTGCGAACCCTGTCGGCTCATACATAGTTTTAGTTAATCATTTATTAAAGGTGAAGGTTTAATTTTCTGAAAATTAACTAAATTGACAGCACTTTGGATTATTGAATAAATTGAAAGCAAATTAACAAATTTATCGATATCGATCTCGTATGTCTAACCCAGTTATATATATCAGGTGCCTCTAGCTCGTTAACGTGAAGTTTCTTTCAATCCGATGTGTTTCTTCCCATTTCAACAATCACAACAATATCACATCAGAAGGAAGAAAAGAAACTTATCTGGATGCACCAATTTCATGTAAATTTGAACCATTCACACGTGCAAACAAATATAGTACTGATTCTGATAATTAGGTTATGATAGAATAGAAGGATTTTAATTCTAAAAATTTAAACCAAAGAATATAATATATGGGGCTGCTGTAGGTCCGTCGACGAGTTCAGTAGACAAACCAAATTCTTTGCATGGGCCAATATATATTAATTTAAGAAATGAAGCAAGAAATCTGGCAAGTAGATTGAAACTCAACAACTAGTAGGTCCTTAATAATTACCAATGACCAACGAGACTATATAATTATATCATGCATCTCAATTTTTTCTCCTCTCTTTTTTTTCAGATTTTTTCTCTCATCTTTTTTTTTCCATATTTTGTACACTATTAATACGAAGAAATACATATGGGTAATATATTTAATCCATTTTTTTTTGTAAATATATTTAATCCATTTTTAATATCCAAAGAGTATTAAATCCGGAAGGAAGTATAAGATGGAGGAGTATGGGAAAATAATCATGTGAATTAAAGTACTCAAGCTAAATGGAGCTAGGAAGATTTATTATGTAGGATCCGGTTTTTTTAAATTAAAAGAATAATTTAAAAATAGTGTAACATAGTTACTTAGTTAAAAAATATTTTGTTTAGTTTTACAATCAGTGTTATTTTATACAGTATATTATATTTTAGCATTATTTCTATTCAAAGTTATCATTTAACTAATCAATAATCAATAAAATAATTACAAACAAATATATTCATTTATAACTTATAATTAGCTGAGAGAAATCGTGCTAAACATGGGTGGGAAAAAATAGAACATAGAGTGTAGTTAAGTAGTTAAGTTTTTTGTGAGAAAATAGTTTTGATATAAAACAAATAAACGAGTTTTTGCAATGTATTCTTAGTATAGTTAAGTTTTTTAAATAGATAATAAATTGACTTGTACTCTTTCAGACATTATGAAAATTCAATTAATACAACCATGCATGTCATAACTACATAATAAGCAATGCACGATAAGTCAAAATTACGAACAAAGATTTTCTTTAAAAAATGGAGACATTTCTTTGAAGAAAAAAAATAGTGAAAATGGGAGGGGGAGAAAAAGCGGAAAAAAAAAGGGGTGTGGCCCGTGTGGGTGGAGGAGGATAAGGTGACAGCCATTGGCCGCATGGAGATGCATGAACTTTAAAATTAATGTTTTGCATGAATCATTAACACTACAGCTAGCTAGGGAGGGAGCCTTTCAAACATTTTCGTACATTCACTCTCATATCATATGAATATTTTGATGCCGGGGCTTTCTCTTTCTTGGTGAGTGCAATGCAATGCAATGCAAAGAAAGAGAGAGGGGGTGGGTGTGGAAAGGAAAAGCGAGAAATGTCAAAAAAGCAACAGCTCATGGCTTAGATTTGAGGGTCCCGCGAAATTCCGCTCTCTGGATTTCGTTGTTTCCCTTTTTGACGCGACGCCTTCGGTTGGAATTAGATTCATTTGGATGGGATGGGACTCACACCCCCTTGGCTCTCAACTCACACCCCTTCCCTCTCCCACTCTCATCTACGACTTGCGTTGCACGCAACACATTCAAAACTTCCATCCTGGTTTTGAGTACTCTACTCGGACCATAGTCGATCAAAAACTGGCAATGACTGCTTACAAATCCAAATCCATAATCTAATAGAGGCGCTCTAGGACAAAATGAGCCACATCTTATATACAGGCGCATGGTTTTCAATATAATTAACAGATACGATTAATTGGGATATAATTCAATAAATGAAGCCAAAAAAAGATAATTCAATAAATGAAGCCAAAAAAAGGATGTACAATCTAAAGTACGAACAATTTAAGGAAAAATAACGCGAATGACTTAGATAAATGGCAAAGAGACAATCCAAGTAAAGAAAGCCACACACAAAACATCACACACCCATTGTAATCACCTGGTGGTGCCAATCAATAATTCTTTTGATGAAGATGACGAAAAAGGACGTGTTATAATTGAGGGGACCTTTCTACCTACAATTATTTCGAGGATTTTGCGGAATTTATGACTCCAATATGTCCACTCAGATAGCTTCTTTTTCACAAGTGAGTTCTTGTCAGGTAGCAAATGTATGTAGGTATCAAAATCAGATTAAAATTTCTTTAATTTTTTTTTTTCAGGTAGCAAATGTAGTATCAAATGTATTAATTGTTGAGAAGTAATGTGTAATTCAATTAGTTAGTTGGTTTAAATGAGTTAGAGTTAGTTAGTGCTGACTTGGCATTTGTTAGTCAAGTTAGTTAGAAAGTAACAGTTTGTTTAGTGAATAAACATGCCCTATAAAAGGGATTGTATGTGTAATCAAGATTAGTATTCATTCAATAAAAGTTTTTGATTTTCATCATTCTCTCTTCCTTGTGTGAGTGTACTGTTACATTGAGAGAGTTCCAATTCTATTCTTTGATATTTGTTCCAACAAATTGGTATAGCAGAGCAAGGTTCGATTCTTGGATCAAGAAAGATGGCAAACTCGAATGGTCATTTTCCAGCAAATCTTCCCATCTTCAATGGGAAGAACTATGATCGTTGGTGCACTCAAATGAAGGTGATTTTTCTGTTTCAAGATGTGCTTGAAATCGTTAATGATGGTGTACTTGAACTGGCAGTGAATGCCACTGATGCACAGAGGACAGCGAATAAGGAACTGAAGAAGAAAGATGGCAAGGGTTTGTTTCTTATCCATCAATGTGTTGATGTCGATATCATTGAAAAGATCATAGATTGTGAAACGGCAAAAGGGGCTTGGTTTATCCTCAATAATGCATATGAAGGTGCTGATAAACTCAAGAAGGTGAAATTGCGAAGCCTTCAAAAGCAATATGAATTGTTGCAGATGGCTGAGCAAAAAACCGTTGCAGAGTTCTTTACAAGGCTGCTTACATTGACAAACCAGATGAAATCGTGTGGTGAAGCGGTCACGGAGTTGATGAAAGTAGAGAAAGTTCTGAGAACTTTAACTCCTAATTTCGATCACATTGTGGTGGCGATAGAGGAGTCAAAGAATCTCTCAGAAATGAAGTTAGAAGAACTTTAGGGATCCTTGGAGGCTCATGAGTTGAGGATCAAACAGAGAAGCTCAGATAAAGTGACTGAGCAGGCCCTTCAAGCCCAGGCATCAAAGAGAAGTGTCACTGATGGAGGAAAATTAAAGAAAGACAAAGGAAAATGGAAGAATCATAAAGGAAAAGGATCGGGTGAGGGCACTAGTGAACAAGGTGCTCAAGAAGGAGGTAACAAGAAAGGAGGAGGCAACAAAAAAGGCAAGAAGAAGTTCAACAAGAAAGGGATTCAATGCTTCAATTGCCAAAAATATGGTCATTTTGCAAGTGAATGCAAAAGTGACAAGAATTCTCAGAAAAAAGATGATGAAGTGCAGTATGCAAATGATAAAGATTCAGATTCAGAAGGCGTGATGTTGATGGCAGTCACCAAAACAAAAGTGGAGCAATCTGATTTCTGGTACCTAGATACAGGTTGTTCAAACCATATGACCTGTCATAGGGACTGGTTTAAAGATCTGAATGAGGAGGTGAAAAGAAAAGTCAGATTTGCAGACAACAACAGTGTCACTGCTGAGGGTGTTGGCAGTGTCAAAATCTTGAGTAAAGGAGGGAAGAATTCCTACATAAATGATGTGCTTTATGTTCCAAGCATGAAGAGCAACTTGGTCAGCCTTGGACAACTGTTGCAAAAGGGTTTCTCTATGAAGATGGAGGAGAATCAACTCAAGTTGTATGATGCGAATTGTAGACTGATCTTAAAAGCTCCCTTGTCAAGAAATAGGACTTTTGAGATTAGATACAAGTGATGGAGCATCAATGCTTGTCAATTACAGTAGAAGGTGAAAACTGGAAGTGACATAGGAGGTTCGATCATCTAAACTTCAGAAGCTTGAGTCTATTAGAAGAGAAAAGAATGGTACATAGTCTTCCTTCCATCAAGGTGCCAACTCAATGCGAAAGATGATGTGAGTCTAAGCAGCCCAGAAATTCCTTCAAAACAGAAGTAGCAGGCAGATCCAAGAAGAAGTTGGAAGTGGTATTTTCTGATGTATGTGGTCCATTTGAAGTCAAGTCACTTGGATGTAACAACTACTTTGTTTCTTTTATTGATGAGTATACTAGAATGATGTGGGTATATCTAATCAAGAAAAAAAATGAAGTATTTGATATTTTCAAAAGGTTTAAAGTGATGACTGAAAAACAAAGTGAGTGTGTGATTAAGACTCTTAGGACTGATGGAGGTGGATAGTACACCTCACTGGATTTTGCAAAATTCTGTGAAATTGAGGGAATTGTGCATGAAATAACATCACCATACACACCTCAGCATAATGGCATTGCTGAGAGAAGAAATAAGACTATCCTAAATATGGTGAGAAGCATGATGAAGGAGAAGGGAATACCTCACTATTTGTGGGGAGAGGCAGTAGCAATTGCTGTCTATATTCTGAATAAGTGTCCAACCAAGAAGTTGAGCGATGTCACACCTGAAGAAGCATGGCTAGGGAGAAAACCGAATGTGAAGCATCTCAGAATTTTTCGTTCTCTATGTTTGAGACATGTCCCTGAGCAATTGAGAAAGAAATTGGATGATAGGGCACAACAGATGGTGTTACTTAGTTATCATTCAACAGGAGCATACAAGATATTTGATCCAAAGTAGAAAAAGATTGTCACAAGTAGAGATGTTGTCGTAGATGAATCAAAGGGTTGGGATTGGAAGAGAAATTCTGAGTACAGTGATGAGAAAAGAGTATTTGTGGAGCTTGAAAGCAGTCAAGGTAGTGAAGAGTAGGTTGAAACACCTGCTGTAACAGAACCAATGAGAAGATCACAGAGGGAAATGCAAGAATCAGTCAGGCTCGATGGCTATGATCTACTTCCAGATTCAGCAATTACGCAGGAAGGAGTTAATTCATTTTGCTTTGCTTGCAGAGGTAGAACCTATGAGCTTAGAACAAGCACTAAATCAAAAAGTGGAAGGAAGATATGATGGAAGAGTTGAGATCAATAGAGAAGACTAAGAGTTGGGAGATGGTGTCCCTACCAAAACAGAAAAGAGACATTGATGTAAAGTGGGTCTACAAGACTAAAATGAAGCCTAGTGGAGAGGTTGCAAAATACAAGGTCGATTAGTTGCAAGAGGTTTTTGCAAAAACCTGAGCTGGATTTCAATGAGGTCTTTGCTCTTGTGGCCAGAATTGAAACTATAAGGTGGTAGTGGTTTTGGCAAGCAATAGAGGTTAGTCATTATATCAACTTGATGTGAAATCTGCATTCCTCAATGGTCCATTGGAGGAAGAAGTTTATGTGTGCCACCATCCGGGTTTGAATTAAAAGTAAGGTGAAGATAAGGTGTTCAAGCTTAGAAAAGTCTTGTATGGATGAAGCAGGCTCCTAGGGCCTGGAATAAGAGAATTGACACTTTTCTTTGGAGCAAAATTCACTAAATGCACAAAGGAGTGTGGTGTGTATGTGAGGAAGTCGGCAGCTGACAAACCATCTTATAGTATGCCTCTATGTGGATGATTTGCTTGTAATCGGGAGCAATGAGAGTGAAATTTTTGAGTTTAAGAAGAATATGATGTCTGTGTTTGAGATGACAGATTTGGGTTCACTATCCTACTTCTTGGGTATGGAGTTTGTGACCACAGCAAGGGAATTTTTCTCAGATCGTAAAAATATGTTGCTACATTTTAAAGAGGTTTAATATGGGTGATTGTAAACCAAGAACAACTCTAGTGGATACTAGAATCAAGCTTGAAAGGGAAGGCGTTGATCGGATGGTGGATGCTACTCTATAAGCAAATTGTGGGATCTTTGAGATACCTTTGCAATACAAGACCAGATTTGGCATATGGTGTTGGTCTGATAAGCCGATTCATGGAAAAGCCAAGGTCTTCTCACCTAGTTGCAGCAAAGAAAGAGGATACTGAGATACATCAAGGGAACACAGGACTTTGGAATTACATTTCTGGAAGATCTAATTATGCAGATGCAAAGTGGTTTATGGATACTCAGATTCGATTGGAGTGGGGACAAAGATGACAGAAAAAGTAGGAAGATATGTGTTCATGTGTGGAAAGCACCAATCTCTTGGTGTTCTAAGAAGCAGTATAGTTGTATTGTCCTCATGTGAGGTCAATATGTGGATGCAAATTGGCGGCTTGTCAAGCAACATGGTTAGAAATGTTACTTGATGAAATTGGTCTAAATAAATCGGACTTGGCTAAAAATCCTGTTGCACACGAGAGGAGTAAACATATTGAGACAAAGATCCATTTCTTGCATGACCAAGTTAACAAAGAGAAGTCGCAATGGTGCATTGCAAGACAGAGGTTCAAGTGCCGATGTGTGACTAAACCAATCAAGAAGGCGATTTGAAGAGCTCAGAGGAATGCTTGGAATGATATCACTAACTAATGTGAATTAAGGAGGTGTGTTGAAAAGTAATGTGTAATTTAATTAGTTAGTTGGTTTAAATGAGTTAGAGTTAGTTAGTGCTGACTTGGCATTTGTTAGTCAAGTTAGTTAGAAACTAACAGTTTGTTTAGTGAATAAACATGCCCCGTAAAAGGGATTATATGTTTAATCAAGATTAGTATTCATTCAATAAAAGTTTTTTATTCTCATCATGCTCTCTTCCTTGTGTGAGTGTACTGTTACATTGAGAGAGTTCCAACTCTATTCTTTGCGATTTGTTCCAACATTAATAACCTTTTTTTGACTGTAATGTACTATTAATAACCGAAACATTTGAAAATATAATATAATATAATGTACCAAAATATGAAAATACTGTCAAATAATGATAACAGAACAGCAAATATATATATATATATATATATATATACCAAGAGGGGGTCGGAAGCATAGTTAGAAGAGCGGAAAGGAACTACAGTAGGAAGTAGGACTGAGACGGACTCAGCATAAGTTCAAAATGGGGAACAAACCCCAGAAATGTAAAAGAACTTAAAATAAAACGGAAAACTTAAAGTTTAAACCATGCAAATGTTATGCAAACAATTATCCAGCCATATAAAGTGTGATGAGTCTGAGAAAATAAAGAGAACTGAAATTGAAATTGAAAACTTTGATTAATGTAACTATCTATGAGTTACATAGATTGGATTGAGAAAGAGGAAGAAGGGGAAGAGACTCACTCAGAGCTCTCACTCTCACTCTAGGATTGTAGAAGCCTAAGCGTAGCCAAAGCGTGCTTAACAATGAGCAAACGTCGGGCTTATAAAGAAAATTGAAATTTACTATTTGCAATAGTAACCAAATAGTAAAATAATTGAGTCTTTTGACTAATTGAGTGCTTTGTCAGGTGTCTTTGTTTCCTGTTCAGAGCACTTGGCGTGAATTGCGGACGAAAAAATCCTATGGTTCCATTCTGTTGTCCAAATTGTGGAGTTCCACGTCATCGGGGTCATCATCGCTGTTTGAGATTTCTCCGGAAGATTGTGGACTATTGATTTCTTCAAACATTGAAGAATAGTTGTTGAAAAAGGGCAATGATATCTTCGTCGGAAGACAGTTTGGGACTGCCCAGAGATTATAGATAGGAGTTTCTCCTATCTTTTTGAGATTGCACCATCCATTTGGAGGAGTGAATTCTTGTCTGATTAACTCGTGTCTTAACCAGAATGAGTTGATGAACTCCTTTGATTGGACATGCCAGTTGATAAAGGGATTGAACATAGCAAGGCTGGCTATAATATGGTGTTGTGCAGGAACCACATATAACCTGTTGCTTGTCGGTAGAGATGACTTTAATCTAAAAGTAACTCTCCCTTTTCTTGAGATAATTGCTGCTGCAAGCAGATATAATTTTTGTGGACCAAAAACTAGATCAGAAGAGTCATTAGTCCAAAAAGAATCTAACATACCTAGATCAAGAAATGTCCAGATAGTATATTCTTTTCCTTTGAAATAAATTGGCTGAAATTGTGGAAGGCTTATTCTAGCCTTTAAAATTCCAGTATAGGGACGTTGAATGTCTTCACCGTCTTCACAGAGATTGGAAGGAAAACTAAAGTAAGCCATTGGTTGGCAAACATAGATTCCTTGAGCTTGGATGTTCCTTACAGAAATTTCCCAAAGGCATTCCTGGGCTTGAACATATTCTTGGAAAATTGAATTGGATAATTCATTTTGGATTAAGAAACTGGTTTCAAAATCCACATAATTGGTTAATTGACCGATAATTAGAGAGGTTTGTAAAACAAACTTCTTCTTTATATCTTCATGATTGATTTTAGTTAAACACTCAACCTTACAGGACAGTGTTTGATTGTAGGTTTGTGTCTGAATTCTCTCGGAACTCTCGCACTCATCCTTTCTTTTGAAATTGGCTTTACTTTCCTCAGGAAGATAGATGATCTTTTCCTTGAGTTTAAGTTTATGAAAATTAATTTCATAAAACAATTTTGTTTTTTGAAAATCTTTGAAATCTTCATTTAATTTTGAAAAATAAGCTGCAAGAGCGTTTACGCAATTGAGCTTTTCTTTTAAGTCTGCTGATAACCAAAGATTATTAATAAGACATTGTTGAGTTTGATCTAACTCAGTTTTTGTCTGAGGATAGAATTGCTTCTCAGAAAACATTGGAAGTTTAATATTATTAAACTTCATCATTTGATAAGGTACCTGCAAATAAGAATTTTGATCTTCTTCGAGAGGATCGTCATGGTTAACAGGGTTAATTGAAATATTATGTAAAATCGGTATTTTCAAAAATTTGAAAATAATTGGCTGATTTTGGTATTGGGTAATAATACCTTCACGAGTAATTTGAAAAGGAAAAAGTAATTTGATGAACGGAGTTCCCAAAATTACTTTATTTTTTAAATTTTTAACCAGTAAAAAAGAACTGTTAATTCTTAAATCCTGGTTTTCAATTGTAACTGAAGACAATTTGAAATTGATTTTTTAAAACAGAACCATTAGCAGTGCTAAGTCGTTCTGAGGTTTTTTCAAAATATTGTGGAGGAATAAGATCTTCCAAAATACAATTTGAATCAGTTCCGGTATCGAAAAGAGTTGTGGTATCAATAATAAAAGCATCAATGACAATCTTAATATTGATATAAAATTTGTCTGAAAAATTGGCAGATCCTAAGAATTCAAGATCATTAGGATCAATACTTTTGACTGAGTCAGAAACTTCTGAGTCAGATTCTTGTTCTGTAATAGAACGATTGTTAAATTGATTCTGGAGACCAGAGATTTTTTGTCTTAAATCATGAACTTCAGATTTAAGTAGATTGATCTCAGATTGGAGATCATGAATTGTGATAGGCTTGGAACTGGTATTCTCAAGTCTTTTGAGGGTGTCTTTGAGATTGAATTTGTTGGTAACCAAAGGGTTTTTTGGAGACTTAGTTACCAGAATAGTTTTGAGTTTTTCAAAGTACCTAGCTCTCTCCTGAGGATCAGGAATAGCACTGATGGCTTCAAAGAGCAGGTCTTGGTCTTTGGTAAGAACATTAACCGATGATTCAGGTAAATCATCATTTTGGATTTGGTTAAGGTTCTCAGAAGAGAATTGACTTGAATGATTATCAGAAGAATCAGAGGAATCGTCTTCTTGAGATGAATCAATCAAAAGATTGTTGATTTTGTCCTGGATATCTTTGTGTAAGTTAAGAGAGCTAATCTTCTTATTGAACTTACAAAATCTACTAATATGGCAAGGCTTACCACACTTATAGCAGACAATTTTGTCTTTGGATTGATGAGGATTCCTAACCTCATTATCCAATTGGGTTTTGGGCTTAGGTTTAGGTTTCCTAAGGCTCCGATTGTAGAATTGATGTCTAGGAGGACCATGTTTGGCTTTGGGCTTGCTACTGGGCTTCTTAGCACAGGGTAATCCAAATTGTTCGCAGAAGGTTCCTAAATCCTTACGGGTTTGGGCCTTCTCTTTGGGCAATTGTTGTTGCACTTTGTCGTCCTGACAAATCTTGAGTGCAACTCTTTGGATCATGGCAATAAGCTGTCCATAGCTTAACTGCTCATAATTGATTCTATTGGAATCTTGGCTTTGGCTACAAAGCTTGTCTCTAACCTTGTCGCCAAGAGACTTTGGAAGACCAGCAATAAACTTTTCTTTCCAGAAAGCTTGTTGACTGTCTTCTCTGGTGTAAACCCTGGTTAGGAAGGTATCCTTATACCACCTAAAGTCTCCTAAGGTTTTGCACCTAAGATTGGATAATAACTCAGCAGATCTATCCTTGATAACAGAGGGATCTCCTATGAAATATTGAGCTATTGTAAAAATTAAGGTGTTGACGGCATCAGGTAAGGTAACACCGTGTTCAACAATTGGAGTACCATCAGGTTCAGTCTTAATGGCACTAAGAATTGAGAGTCTTTGTTGGTCAGATAGATAATTATCCCACCATCCTTTGAGTTGACCACAGAAACCTGCAACAAGAATTTCCACAATCATAGATTCAGGAAAATCGTTAGTGGTTTCATAAGCAGTAGCAACCATAGTCATATTTTGAAGAATTTTTGTAATGCCATACTCATTTTCACCATCTATGTTCCACTCATAGACGTTGCTGGCACTAAAACTTTTGAAATTAGAATTGGAATCCTTTTCTTCTAAAAGAACGTGTTATTGAACTTGAACTGTTGATGATGCATCTAACGTACTTTCTATGTTTAATCATTCTAAAGTGCGGTGGGAAGATGTTATTCTGTATTAGAATGCTTGGTTACCCTTCTGATTCGCTGTTTATGATTAACCATTAAAGAGTTCAGTTCATGGAGCTACCTATGTTACTGTTTAAAGAACTTTTGAAAAGAATGTTTTGAAACACATTTTTTCATATATAAATCTGGTAATTTGACATGATCAATTACAAGCTGGAAACACTGTGCTTAAATTACTGCAGAGACTTTAATTCTGGTATTAAAAGCTTTTTAATTTAATATTGAAAAGGGAATCTGATGAGATATATTATGTCTTTGATAATTATTCAGTTTTGTCCTATTATGCAACTTTTGTTTGAAAACTGACCCATTAAAACGAATCTTTCTTTATCCGGTATTATTAAATCAACTTTGTCCTCTAGTAATGATGAAGGAGTGGTAGGAGAAGCACTAAGTCCCGACGGATGTGGCAGTAAGTCTTCATGATGATTACTCCGACAAAAGAGCTTTTGTGACGACTTTATGATTTAATAAAGGCCACAACTTTTACTTTATTCACATGGGTCTGTCTTTTGAAACTTTTACAGTTGAATAAACTTTTTGAGAAAACTGAATACAGGTCTCAGACCACAGACTAATATATACTATTACTTTGCCCTGGATTAAATTAAAAGGATTTTATCCAAAAACCTCAGTCTTGTATATATTTGAGATGTCTTTATCATTACGGATTTATAGCTGATTTATGTAGGTTCTTTTTCTAACAAAAGAATACTTTTTTACCAATAACATAAATTGCTGTAGAATCTGAACATATTATCCGGTTATTTCATATTCTAGCAGATTAGTTTGTAACTATTTATTCTTTCTTAATAACCATAGTCCCTCTTTATCAAATATGACTGATTAAATCCAGTTAAAGTATTTTAGTGCATGATTTATTAGTTCTTGTTCAATAACCTACTGTCCTAACGAACCAGGTGATGGCAATGGTACTTACGGGTGAGGAAGGCTTGTTTTTATTCTGAGCTTACATTTTGGTCATCATGTTTCGCTCACTTTCCTCTCGTTTTTCTCCTAACAAGTCTTCTTCCTCCTCCTCGTCCTCCTCAATTTCAAATCAAAATGATTTTTCAAATTTTTCCAAAAAAGTCTTCAAAGACGAGATCCGCTTTGAAGATCTCAATCAAGATCTCGACAATTGGGATATTCCCAAAATCAAAGATGAAGATCTTTACAAATCCAATAAAGATTTCAAACTCAAAAGCCTTTGGCACAACCAATCTGACTTCGTCATTAGAACTGTCGAAGAAAAATACAAAATTCAAACTGAAGATGAAGAAATTTATCTTCTCTCTGAAAAAACTATCAAAAATCACAAAGCCAGAGGATATAGTTATCTTCATATTGGCAGTGTTCAAATTGGCATGAAGCCACTCACCAAAGAATCTCTCGACACAACAGTTCTATTCTGCTTAAGAGACAAAAGACACAATCAATTCGAGGCCTCTTTACTTGGTACTGTTGAGTCCAGTTTATGTCATGGCCCAATCTTCTTCAATTGTTTTCCTGACTTAACTGTTAGTCTGGATGACAAAAATATTCTTGATGTTTTATTCTTGAATATCAAAATACATGGGTATGATATGAAAGAAGGATCTATACCCATTGCTTTAATCTATAGGATTCAGTACAAGGTTATGAATTCTATAATTTCCAATTTTGTCAAAACCAATTGTGAAAAACGTGGCGAAACCACTCTTTTTCTCACTGACAATTCTAAGGCCAATGTTGCTGTTCCCAAAACCATTCAATGGAGTGAGGTCACTCTTCCTGAAAAATGGACTTTGGAAAAAGCCACTCCGGCTACTCCCAAAATCACTCCCAATTTCCAGAGCATTCTGCAACATCCTACTGGTCAAGTAGATTTAATCTTTGATAGAAGAAACAGTTTTTCTCTATCTAGATCTATTAGATCCAACGATGACTTTCAGTCTGCCTTCTCTAGAAGATCCTTTTCGACTTCTAGATCAATTCCCAGATCCATTCCTAGATCTGAACCTGAACCTTCTCATGATGGTTCTACAATTCATTTACAAGGATTTGAAGCCACTACTCCGGTAAAGACTTCTTATCAAAGGGATGATGATGATCAGACCATCCCATCTCCAACTTACTCTTCTCTCAACCCAGAGTATGAGTTAAATACAATTTCGAAAGTCTCTTCTGTCTTTATTCCAGACAGAAATTCAATTCAAAAGGAATTCTTCTCTGAGGAATGGACTCCTCACAGAAAATGGTTCTTCAAACATTTCTGCGGAACTAAGCGCCAACGGATGCAAGACAAGTTTTATGGATTTCTTGAAAAAATTCAATACAATCTTCCATTCTTTTACTGGTTTAATGGTATTGCCATTAAAAACAATCTCAATTATCCTTTCAAAGATCCTTCTTTAAACAAGAAATCTTTAGAGGTTATCAAAAAATGGCATTTAGGAGATGGTCAAGAGGTTCAATCTGAATTGCCTCCCAAGACTCCCTTTACCCTCACCAGTAAGGATTCTCCCACAACTGTCATTGCAGCCCCTTTCAGTTCTAAAACTGAAATGGATCCAATCTCTCCTAAGGATATCAAAACCCTTATGGAACAATCCAATTATACCAATCGTTATCTCCAGACTTTAGGAGACAAGATCCTTGAGAATTCTGTAGCTGATAACAAACAATCTACTCCCATTCAAATTGAAAAACCCTTGTTTAATCCCTATCGGATTTCTAACAATGGCAAAAGAGCTCTTCGTCTTTCTGGACCTAAGGCTCAAATCAAAAGGGAAGTTGAAGAAGTTCACACCGAATTTCTCAACAGGATCAACAAGCAGATCGAACTCTGCAAGGTCATTCCTGACTCTCCTGAGTTTGAAACTCCTCCGCCTCATAGGAATCCCACAAAAAAGAATTCTGTTAATGTTCTTGGTCAACCTTCTTCAGCTTGTTCCTCTGAGGAAGATTCTGACATTAACATCAATCCGGTACTGGCCCCAATTGGAGAAATCCTACAAAGCTCTATTATCCTAGAGCTACTGCTCCTGATCTTCTTTTAGAAGAAAAGGATTCCAATTCTAATTTCAAAAGTTTTAGTGCCAGCAACGTCTATGAGTGGAACATAGATGGTGAAAATGAGTATGGCATTACAAAAATTCTTCAAAATATGACTATGGTTGCTACTGCTTATGAAACCACTAACGATTTTCCTGAATCTATGATTGTGGAAATTCTTGTTGCAGGTTTCTGTGGTCAACTCAAAGGATGGTGGGATAATTATCTATCTGACCAACAAAGACTCTCAATTCTTAGTGCCATTAAGACTGAACCTGATGGTACTCCAATTGTTGAACACGGTGTTACCTTACCTGATGCCGTCAACACCTTAATTTTTACAATAGCTCAACATTTCATAGGAGATCCCTCTGTTATCAAGGATAGATCTGCTGAGTTATTATCCAATCTTAGGTGCAAAACCTTAGGAGACTTTAGGTGGTATAAGGATACCTTCCTAACCAGGGTTTACACCAGAGAAGACAGTCAACAAGCTTTCTGGAAAGAAAAGTTTATTGCTGGTCTTCCAAAGTCTCTTGGCGACAAGGTTAGAGACAAGCTTCGTAGCCAAAGCCAAGATTCCAATAGAATCAATTATGAGCATTTAAGCTATGGACAGCTTATTGCCATGATCCAAAGAGTTGCACTCAAGATTTGTCAGGACGACAAAGTGCAACAACAATTGCCCAAAGAGAAGGCCCAAACCCGTAAGGATTTAGGAACCTTTTGCGAACAATTTGGATTACCCTGTGCTAAGAAGCCCAGTAGTAAGCCCAAAGCCAAACATGGTCCTCCCAGACATCAATTCTACAATCGGAGCCTTAGGAAACCTAAACCTAAGCCCAAAACCCAATTGGATAATGAGGTTAGGAATCCTCATCAATCCAAAGACAAAATTGTCTGCTATAAGTGTGGTAAGCCTGGCCATATTAGTAGATTTTGTAAGTTCAATAAGAAGATTAGCTCTCTTAACTTACACAAAGATATCCAGGACAAAATCAACAATCTTTTGATTGATTCATCTCAAGAAGACGATTCCTCTGATTCTTCTGATAATCATTCAAGTCAATTCTCTTCTGAGAACCTTAACCAAATCCAAAATGATGATTTACCTGAATCATCAGTTAATGTTCTTACCAAAGACCAAGACCTGCTCTTTGAAGCCATCAGTGCTATTCCTGATCCTCAGGAGAGAGCTAGGTACTTTGAAAAACTCAAAACTATTCTGGTAACTAAGTCTCCAAAAAACCCTTTGGTTACCAACAAATTCAATCTCAAAGACACCCTCAAAAGACTTGAGAATACCAGTTCCAAGCCTATCACAATTCATGATCTCCAATCTGAGATCAATCTACTTAAATCTGAAGTTCATGATTTAAGACAAAAAATCTCTGGTCTCCAGAATCAATTTAACAATCGTTCTATTACAGAACAAGAATCTGACTCAGAAGTTTCTGACTCAGTCAAAAGTATTGATCCTAATGATCTTGAATTCTTAGGATCTGCCAATTTTTCAGACAAATTTTATATCAATATTAAGATTGTCATTGATGATTTTATTATTGACACCACAGCTCTTTTCGATACCGGAACTGATTCAAATTGTATTTTGGAAGATCTTATTCCTCCACAATATTTTGAAAAAACCTCAGAACGACTTAGCACTGCTAATGGTTCTGTTTTAAAAATCAATTTCAAATTGTCTTCAGTTACAATTGAAAACCAGGATTTAAGAATTAACAGTTCTTTTTTACTGGTCAAAAATTTAAAAAATAAAGTAATTTTGGGAACTCCGTTCATCAAATTACTTTTTCCTTTTCAAATTACTGGTGAAGGTCTTATTGATAATCTTTAGTTATCAACAGACTTAAAAGAAAAGCTCAATTGCGTAAACGCTCTTGCAGCTTATTTTTCAAAATTAAATGAAGATTTCAAAGATTTTCAAAAAACAAAATTGTTTTATGAAATTAATTTTCATAAACTCAAACTCAAGGAAAAGATCATCTATCTTCCTGAGGAAAGTAAAGCCAATTTCAAAAGAAAGGATGAGTGCGAGAGTTCCGAGAGAATTCAGACACAAACCTACAATCAAACACTGTCCTGTAAGGTTGAGTGTTTAACTAAAATCAATCATGAAGATATAAAGAAGAAGTTTGTTTTACAAACCTCTCTAATTATCGGTCAATTAACCAATTATGTGGATTTTGAAACCAGTTTCTTAATCCAAAATGAATTATCCAATTCAATTTTCCAAGAATATGTTCAAGCCCAGGAATGCCTTTGGGAAATTTCTGTAAGGAACATCCAAGCTCAAGGAATCTATGTTTGCCAACCAATGGCTTACTTTAGTTTTCCTTCCAATCTCTGTGAAGACGGTGAAGACATTCAACGTCCCTATACTAGAATTTTAAAGGCTAGAATAAGCCTTCCACAATTTCAGCCAATTTATTTCAAAGGAAAAGAATATACTATCTGGACATTTCTTGATCTAGATATGTTAGATTCTTTTTGGACTAATGACTCTTCTGATCTAGTTTTTGGTCCACAAAAATTATATCTGCTTGCAGCAGCAATTATCTCAAGAAAAGGGAGAGTTACTTTTAGATTAAAGTCATCTCACTACAAGAAAATTCGGATTTACCGACGGGCATATACCGACGGTCAGAGACCGTCGGTTAAACGTTGGATTTTCCGACGGCCAAGCCGTCGGTAAAACAACAAGTCCGTCGGTAAATTTACCGACGGTCAATGCCCGTCGGTAATTTCAAAGATATTTCATTTACGCGCCTATTTTTCAAATACCGACGGCCTTATACCGTCGGTAAGTTAAAAACCCGCTTGTAATGCCGAGCAGCTTTACCGACGGCCTAGACCGCTTGCAAAAAGCCGCTTGCACGCGCGATAATAATCGGGCCAGGCCTTCCTTTCTCCTCCATCTTCATCCCTCTTCTCTTTCACTTCCTCTCTTCCTCCGCCCCCACCACTACGCCGCCACCACCACCACGCCCACACCACCACCAGGCCGCCACCACCACCACCACTCTATTCTCTCTATTCTCTCTGCTCGTCACTATTCTCTCCTCCATCTTCATCCCTCTTCTTTCACTTCCCTCTCTTCCTCCGCCCCCACCACTACGCCGCCACCACCACCACGCCCACACCACCACCAAAGCGCCACCACCACCACCACTCTATTCTCTCTATTCTCTGCGTTACATCCTTTGTTCTCACTTGTTCTCACTCTTTCTCTCCACCACCACCACCACCACCGCGCCCACACCACCACGCCTTAGTCGCCACCACCACCGCGTTTCTCCGCCACCACTACCACCACCGTGTCCGCTCTCTCTCTGTCTCTCATCTCTCTCTCTATCCGCCGCCACCTCCACGTAACACCATCTCGCCGCCGCCACCTCCACAAAGACCACGCCGTCCGCCGCCACCACCTCCACAAGACCTTCCGCGCCACCTCCACAAAGACCGTGGTTTGCCGTCACCTCCGCCACCACCGCTTATTCTCTGTCTCTATTCGCCCTTCTTTGTTCGTGTTTTTTCTTCCGAATCCCAAATTGATTTGGTGTTCCTTTTCGATGTTTCAGGAACGATTGAAAGTTCTTGAAGTGATTTGAAGGTTTTTGACGTGATTTTGAAGGTTTTGGTGCATCACGTATTCTTTTGTGGCTTGACCTCCAATTTTGTGTTCTGTGATTTTGGGAACTAAGGTTTGTTTGTATTCCCTGTTGTTGGTATTTGATTTTTGTTTTAGTAGCTTTGCAAGAGTAGCACTGCGTGAGATTATTAGTTGTTTGATGGTTGTTCTGCTGTTATTGATTTTGTGGATTGTTAGTTTGTGACGGTTGCTCTGCTCTTATTGATTTTGTGGATTGTTAGTTGTTTTAAAAGTTTAGGATACTTATATTATGTCCAAGGTTAAAAGTTTGTCTTAAGCATGCTAATTAGAAGGGGAAAAAAACAATTCTAGTTGGCGCATCCTGCTCGGTTAGCATCATGATTTGAAAAAAATATTGGAATAAAGTCTTAAATACTGCAAACCTATGCCTTTGTTCGTTTTGTTGTAATTCGATTATTTTCAGTTTATATGCTCATGACTGACCAATGTTGACAACAAACAGACAATGTTTTTAGATGGAAACCGTGGTCGAGGTAGGGCTTCCAGGAGGCCGATGATGTCTGCAAGGGAGTATCGGAATAGCTTTGTGACGATTGAGGATCGCGATGCTCGCCATCGTGATCCTCCTATGCCTTCTAGGAGGTCGATGATGTCTGCGAGGGAGTATCGAAATAGCTTTGTCATCAGGACTAAGGATCGTCTTTGAGGATCGTGATTTGATGAACCAAAGATGGTGATCCCAGGAGGCCTGTAGCTACCGGTGATGCTCATCGAGGACATACATCGCTCAGGTCTCCAAATGATGACGATGAGATCTTGGAGTATACTCCATCCACACCGAGTATTCTCCAATCGGAGAGGATTACACTCCGACCTCACCTGAGTATTCTCCAATCGAAGAGGATTACACTGGCCCACACCAAAATATTCTCCCACCGTAGCAGTTACACTCCATCGACTCCTTCTGAGGATTCTACCGCCCGATTTTGTCCTGGGACCCCTTAAGGAGCCGCCACTAGCTAGCCTCTATTTTATATTATGCATGTTATGTACATTAGTATTTAATCGCTTTAACATTTTAATTGGATAAATGTATTAGGATAATATATGATGTATGTCTTTACATTTGTGCTTTTCTATTTAATTTTTGTCTTAAGCCTAAGTTCCAATTATTCCAACGTTTCAACGATTGTTCGTGAAACCAGGCCGCCACCACCACCATCACCACTCTATTATGCTCTATTATATGTTTTACATGAGGAGGTTAAATAGCTTTTGAGAATTCATGATTTGATAAAAATAGTGAAAGCCAAAAAGCTTACTTGGGGTTTATTTGGAATTATTTTATAACATGATTGTTGTTTGGTTGGCATCCTGCTCATTTTTGTTGATTGCTATTTGGTAGCTTGTTAGTTAAAATTTTCTATGTTTTTTCTGTATTTTTAGTTCGAGGCCACGACATTGCTCCGAGACTGCCACTCACATCGAAGGGCGTGGACACTCTCTTGTTCTCGAGAATTAGGTATGCACTTCAACGAAATGTCGGTTGACTCATTGGGTGGAAAAGGGTTGGTCGCTGACCCCACACCGACATATTTATTTGATTTGCTTCATAGTTCTCTCCAGAGAGAGAATTTTGAGGTGATGTGTGTTTTGGCTAACAAAGGATGTTTTATGTTGAAGTGATGTATAGTTGTCGTAGTTTTCGAACAAGATATCAATCCACATTGAAATTGATTTTCGATTCAAAATTGAATTCAATTGAAGAGTAACTCTATTTTTTTTAAAAAACATATTTTTTTTTAAAAACAGTAGTAGTTCTAGTGGTCAACTCGCTTTTTTTAAATTGAAGTAATTTTATTATTAACAAAAGGTACCGGAATAAGAAAGGGTAACGCAGATAAAATACGAGCTTGTTTTATAGCAATCGTAATTAATCGTTGTTGTTTTAAGGTCAATCTATTCACGCGTCTAGATAATATTTTTGACGAATTCGAGGGGTCCCGTTGAGTTCTTCATAATCATAATATTTTGGATTCGTATAAATGACTCAATAGATCACCTTTTCCTATGTTTCAAAAATCCCATTTCATTTTTTTAATGATGTTTTTGAAAAATGAACTTCATTAATTGATTCAAAACCCCTCTTTCTGGATAATATATGTCGATACTTTTTCTTTTAAGTTGAAAGAAAAGTAAAAGAGAAAAGGAATCACTCGATTTACTTCTCTCCACAGAGAGAATTTTGTTTGATGTATATTTTATGCTAGAGTAAGGTAGCATGTAGATTATTCATTTAGCAAGCAACACATAAACTCAATTTCAGTAAGTGAATCTCTGATCCTATGTTCATGCTACGTCTCGCTATACTTGTAGAAACCAATTTATATTGAGATAGTAACCATATTAATCTCCAAAATATTTACAGATTATAACTATATACTATACTGTAAATACAAACAACGTTTATTAAACTAAAAAATTTAACATATGAAAGACATATTATTACACAAAGACATGAATTCTGTCGAGGAAATTGATTCCCAAATTAATCGTATCAGACACTAATTATAAACTATTAAAATCCTATATTTGATGAATTTAATTATGTGATGATCTTATTTTTTAAAAAAAATAATAAAGTAACCAATTTTATGTTGTTTAGAGATACCATCAACTGCCTTGGTTAATGTAGTAGATTCTGGTGCTAGGCTAGTTTTTTAACTGCAGAAATGTAAAATGATTGTTTTTGGCCAATTAAAGGATTAGGATGTATGGTAGATGTGACCATATAGGAGCTCTAATTGCATGGCATATACCAAGCCAAACCACTATGAAAACAAAAATTGTTAAAAGAATTTATGCTTCCTTGCCGTCGTTATGCTTGTTTAATTCTATCCTTTAAGAGGATGTCAACTTTCAACATGTTACTTTTTAATTATTGATGAAATGGATGTTTGATTGTTGTTATTAGGATCGGAGAAAAGCCTTAGCTTCCGTTTGAGGTTCAATATATTGTTGAGTGGGTGTACTCTTTTAGATACCACGTGTTCATTGTATATTGAACCTTGAATTGTCCAAGTCGGACAGTTTGGGAAAAAACTTTTTCTTTACTTGTATAATAGTTGTTGCTTGATTCTCGTATCTTGATATTTGATGAAATTTCGGTTAGATTCATTTCCTTTTGTTCTCTGGGTGCATACTTGATTGCCTTGTTCCTAATCACGATCATTTTGTGTACTCAGAGACCAATGGGAAATGTCAATAAATTTTGTCAAGTATAAGATATGAGAATTACAATGACTATTATACGAGTTCTGAAAAAGTTTTTCCTCGAATGGGATAAGTCATACCATTTAAAGAAAGAGAGCGGTTGTAAGAATGTCGTCTTTGAAATTGTCATTTTTTTACATGCAGAAGATGGAATTTTTTCCTTCGAATCGTAGTTGGATGTCACGATAGGTTGTATCCGGAAGAGGGGTTTGAAACAATCTTTTGCGATGGGATTGATCACTTCGTTCAAGTCGCAATGGCACACGAAGATTTCAAATTAATGGAGGGATTAGGTGTCCGTGCCTTAAATGCGATTGCAGAAAGATCAAGAGCCCAGGAGAGGTCATGCTGCACCTGCAGAGAGTTGGATTTATGCCTAATTACTGGATTTGGACTAGACATGGTGAAGAGTTACCTCGGGTTGGATTAAGGGTTGGCGATAATTGCACAGGTGCTTCAAGTAATTGCGTAGATACGGGATATGGTGAGCAGATTGAATTGATGCAAAATATGGTTTGTGATGCCTTGGGGGTTCAACGTATCATTCGAGGAGCCACAGTATGATGACACAGATGAACTTCCAAATGAGACTGCACAAAGATTTTATAATCTCTTGTTAGAAACAAATAAGCCGTTGTTTGAAGGGTCTGCCGACTCTAAGTTATCAATGTGTGTGAGACTTTTAGTTCTCAAGTCCAACTGTGGTGCTACGGATGTGTGCTTGGATCTCGTAACGAATATGATGTTGGACTCGTCACCTATCAGAGATGGTTTGCCAAAAAGTTATTACGAGGCTAAAAGCTTAGTGTCCAAATTGGGGTTGGAATCTAAAAGGATTGATTGTTGTGTGAGAGGGTGTATGTTATATTACGACAATGAATTTGGTAAAAACGATAAGCGCCTTTGGTTGAATGCAAATTGTGGTGAGCCAAGGTATATGTCACATACGATAATGGGAAGGGTAGCCAAAACCAGTTCCACTAAGGCAATGTTTTATTTGCCAATTATTCCAAGGTCAGCGAGAGAATGTTTGCGTCAACACGCATCGCAGACAAAATGACTTGGCACTATGAGAATAAAAGCACTTCAGGTATGTTGCGACATCCTTGTGATGGTGAAGCTTGGAAGCACTTTGATCGTGCGAATCCCGAATTTGCAGCAGATCCACGTAATGTACGACTTGGCTTATGCTCTGATGGTTTTACCCCATATGTTCAATCTACGGCGATACCTTATTCTTCTTTGGCGATTATTGTTACCCCATACAATCTTCCTCCTGATATGTGCATGTCTAAGCCCTATATGTTCTTGACTTGTATTATACCAGGTCCAGATAATCCAACAGATGGTATTGACATCTACTTACAGCCTCTCATTGACGATCTCAAAAGGTTGTGGAATGGCGTTGTGACTTATGATGTTGCACGAAAGAAGAACTTTACAATGAGGGCAGCTCTTATGTGGACCATTAATGACTTCCCTGCATATGGCATGTTGTCTGGTTGGGGTACTCATGGTAAGATGGCATGTCCCCATTGCATGGAGCATACAAAGGCCTTTACCTTGAAATTTGGGGGGAAGAGTTCTTGGTTTAACTCACATCGCAGGTTTTTACCAGCAGATCATCCATTTAGACGGAATAAGAATGCCTTCAAGAAGGGGGAAGTTGAATTAGATGGCCCGCCCCCGAGGTTGACATCCAATGTATTTTGGCCAGAGTTATGGATCTGCCAAAAATCACAGATTTTGGTGAATTGGATCGATTTGAAGGATATGGACAATGGCACAATTGGACTAAAAGAAGTATTTTTTGGGATTTGCCGTATTGGAAAGATAATTTGTTGAGACACAACCTTGATGTTATGCACATTGAGAAGAACTTTTTTGACAATGTTTTTCTCACAATGATGAACGTTAGAGGAAGAACGAAAGACAATGATAAGGCCAGATCGACTTACCACTTTATCAGAAGCGAAAGGACTTGCATTTGACGACTCAGTCGGATGGGAAAACCCTAAAGCCCAAAGCCTGTTACTCTTTAACTGTTGAGGAAGCTATGTCGATGGTTTGTGGATAAAAGAACTTTGAATGCCAGACATTTATTCTTCTAATTTGGCAAGATGTGCTGATGTGAACAAAAGAACAATGATTGGGATGAAAAGCCATGATTGTCATGTATTCATGGAATGTTTACTTCCTATTGCATTTAGTTCCCTGCTGTCAAATATTTTAAATCCACTTACAGAACTCAGCCAATTTTTTAAAGATTTGTGTTCTGCAACATTGAGAGATGATGATCTTATCAAGATGGAGTAGAACATACCAGTCATTCTTTGTAAGTTGGAGAGAATATTTCCCCCTAGTTTCTTTGACTCTATGGAACATCTCCCAGTGCATCTTGCACATGAAGCTAGGCTTGGTCGACCGGTTCAATACAGATGGATGTATCCATTCGAAAGGTAATATAATCAAATATTCTTTAACATAATTATTCACTGCCCCGGGTTAAATGTTGATCACCAACCTTGTTATTCTGTAGATTTATGGGTGACTCAAAACGGTCGGTGAAAAATAAGGCCAGGGTTGAAGGATCTATTTGTGCAACTTACTTACACCGTGAGACAATTCATTTCTGTTCCCATTATTTTACGAACTTCATGCTGACACCAACAAATAATAGGAATGAAATAGAAATTGAAAGTGAAAGACACTCGCCGCCTTATCGGTGTTTTGCCTTCCCGGCCGTCATCTTTGGAAAGGAGTCAAGTCCTGGTTAACGGGAGAAGATTGGAAGTCGTACACGTTCACGTGTTGATCAATCTTGAAAGTATCACCATATCTTACGTATGTATACTTTTGACCACTTTCAATTTATTTAGTCCACACCTATTCATGATCATTTGTTTGATAATGACTTGTTCAGGGCATTCTTGTTAACTAAGCCCACAAGCGAACAAGACTCTTCTGCCTATATTCATGAATATTTCCCAACGTGGTTTAGGAGCCAGGTATGTATTTTTAGTCCTATTTCAACTATTTGTTGTTTGAAAATACAAAAGATTGTTTGCAAAAAGGAACCCTAAATCACTTGTGCATGTGTATACGCAGGTGTATAGCGAGTCAGAATCGCCCATAATCGAACACTTGAGAAATTTATCTCATGGTCCTAAATCACGTGTAAAAGAATGGCACACGTATTTCGTAAACGGTTACAAATTTCAAACTCAGTCAAAAACAGAGGGGAAAAAAACAGTTAACAGCGGAGTTTATGTAAAAGGTGCCACAGAGGGAGGTGAAGACGACTTCTACGGCGTGATTCAACATATATATGAGCTAGCGTACAATACTTTAGACTATACTAAAAGAATAGTGCTATTTTATTGTAATTGGTTTGATCCGTCAAGTAGAGGCACAAGAATGGATCGCAAATATAATACTGTTGACATATGCATGAGCAGAAGATACCAAATGTTTGATCCGTTTATCATAGCACAACATGTAAGACAGGTGTATTATGTCCCTTATCCGTCAACTCGAAGGGACAAACAAGGTTGGTGTGTTGCAATAAAGACAAAACCAAGGGGTCGCATTGAAGCAGATGATCCACATGAAGAAGTGGCTTATCAAGTGGATGAGATGTCTCATGTCAACGTAGTAAACGAAGCTTGAACCCATTTCTCGAATACGTGACGATCCAATCACATATGAAGATGTAAATGGAGATGAGGAATTAAATGAAGAAGTGGCGAGAACCATCAAGATCTCAAGACGATGCGAAGCAGTGGGTAGAATGGGCGTAATAAATTTGTTTAACTTTTTACAATTAGAGAATTTAATGTCTAACAACATATTTTATTTTGTCGCTTATTTTCATATAACTTGTTTATTTTTTGGAATTCATTTTTAATATTGTTATGTTTAAATATAATATTTCATAATCAAGTATTATTGAATTGCTCTATGACATATATGGCATCGGAGGTTCAGTTCGACTTCCACCACCCAAAGAAGTGGTCAACTAAGGAAGGGCATCGCCGACCCTCGCCGTCGGAGGCCGAACATTATTAGGATTGATGATGCCGGCTATGCGATGTTGTCATCCACACAAATGGCCCAGATACATCTACGCCTACACAGGCTCCAATGAGTTCGCCCCTACGCACCACGCCACATTGGGCACCTACACAAAGATGCAGACCTTCTGCATCGACACCCATTTACATGATGCCCACCCCAGGGTTCCAGCAGACACTTGCCGCTTCTTCCTCTCATTTTGTGTCTGAGACGGTGCCCGACACTCATGTGTCCGATCAAGAGTATAGTGTGGGTCGGGCACCTGATCGACCGGGGTTCAAAGAGACGAGGAGGTTGAGCAGCAGCAGGATGAGCAGGAGGTCGTTGATGATATTCAGATGCTACATGATGGCCGAGTTGCTATCAGGCCAGCTGGTAGAGGGTGAGTATGTAGGTTGAATACACATTTTTGCCCCTTATCTTTTTTTTAGTTTTCAATTTCGTCCCTTATCTTTTTTTAGTTTTCATTTAAGTCCCTTAAACTTCAAAAATCACATCAATTTCGTCTTTTCTGTTTATTTATTCATATTTTCTTAGACGAATCACCATCTGACATGTGGCAGAAAAATAAAATAAAATAAAACAAACTGCCACGTGTAAGATGGTATTTCGTCTAAGACAAAAAAAGAATAATTAAAAAGAAAGGACGAAATTGAAGTAATTTTTATAACTTAATGGACTTAAATGAAAACTAAAAAAAAAGGATAAGGGACGAAAATTACAGTTTAACCTATATATTTTTAACTTGTTTGGTATGTTGTTATTGTTTAGGTTCCTTCCGTCAAAGCCACCGCGAAGGCTATCACTAAGTAATTGACCAAAATTAACACAGCCTATTGGCCCACCTAGGCGACGCTGACGGTGGCTGAGCGGAGGCACATGTTCAATTCTTTCGAGTAAGTTGTTTTTTTGTTGCGTATTATTTTTATTTCATGAATCTCAATTATTTTTAATAACGTATTATATTCATACAGAGAGGTTTCTTGGAAGGAAGAGCAGAGGAGCAGATCAAGAAGAACTTCCATATGAAGGCTTCCCACCGCCTATCCGATATGCTTAGAGATGCCCGCCTCAATGGGCAGCCCACTTGGATAGGAGATGAGATCCTGGCAAAGAGCTACAAGCGCCTTTGGAACTCCCCTGAGTTCAAGGCGGTAAGCAAGAAGGCGAAGAAGATTAGAGCCTCTGAAAAGGGTGGGAGCTTGCATACTGGAGGTTCGGTCGAGCGCGACACAAATCGACTTGTATGTTTTATATTATTATTATTATTATTATTATTATTATTATTATTATTATTATTATTATTTAGTTAAGCTTTTTTATTAAATAATTACAGCCTCAATGATTTGCAAAGGGAGGTTCAGTTGCCCGAGCTCCCTCGTGCACCTCATATTAGGAGAGGTCCCGGTGAGTTTGTCGATGAGCGGTCGAGCCGGACCAGTGTAATTATAAAACATAATGAATAGTTTTTTAACAATGTTTATATTGTTTTATTACAATAAAAATTGACTAATTTGTTTATGTTTGACAGAGGAGTTTGGCGAGGATGTCTCAGGTTAGATCTCGCACATCCTCATGTTCCCCGCCTCGTAGCCCGTGAGGATCCAGTGCGTCGGCCGATGGTTTGGGCGAATGTTGATGGCGGCAAGAAGAAGGGTCGCTTATACGGTCGGGCGACCTTGCCAAAGAACTACAAGAAAGGTCCGCCGCTTCGCCGAGAGTCGCCCGATCGTGTTCTGCCGATGAGCGGGAGATAGCAGAGTTGAAGCGGGCCATGGCTGAGCAAAGCGGCGATTAGCGGCCGAGCAATGGCGGATCGCGGCGTCCAAATAGAGGAGGCCCGCCAGACGGCCGCCATTTTGCTCAGTCTTTGCAATGACAGGAGGCTCTGTACCATTTGCTAGCTCGCCACCCGCCTCCTCCACCGCCTCCGCCTCATAGTACTGGTGATCATGTCGATGATGTAGATAGTGATAGTGATCATGATCATGATTATCGTGACTATTAGTTATGTTTGTATTGATATTTTTTGTATTTTCGGATATTTTTATTCTTGTTTTGTTAAATCGAATTTTTTTATTTATTTGTTACGCTTTTTTTAATTTGTTTTATAGTTATGTTATCGCATTACATTTTTAAATACAGAAGAAATTAATTATTAAATGTAATAACTAGTAATCGTTAATTAAATGGATAAATAAATTAAATTGATTACGTAAATTAAAATTAAATAATTTAAAAAGTAAATAATTTTTAATAAAAATAAATATTTAAACAATTTTCAAAAAAATTAAGTTCGATTTACCACGGTCATGGCCGTCGAAATGTCATCGGAATTACCGACGGGTTAAAACCGCTGAAAAACGTCGAAAACTTACCGACGGCTTAAAGCCGTCGGAAATGGCATCGGAAGTTCCGACGGGTTAAAACCGTCGGAGAAAACCGTCGGAAATTTACCGACGGGTTAAAGCCGTCGGTATGTATTTGCGACGCGCAGTTTACCGACGGCCTAATGTCCGTCGGTAATCCGTCGGAATTTTTTTATTACCGACGGTATTTGTGGATTACCGACGGCTTTTGGCCGTCGGTAATCCCGCTATTTCTTGTAGTGTCTCTACCGACAAGCAACAGGTTATATGTGGTTCCTGCACAACACCATATTATAGCCAGCCTTGCTATGTTCAATCCCTTTATCAACTGGCATGTCCAATCAAAGGAGTTCATCAACTCATTCTGGTTAAGACACGAGTTAATCAGACAAGAATTCACTCCTCCAAATGGATGGTGCAATCTCAAAAAGATAGGAGAAACTCCTATCTATAATCTCTGGGCAGTCCCAAACTGTCTTCCGACGAAGATATCATTGCCCTTTTTCAACAACTATTCTTCAATGTTTGAAGAAATCAATAGTCCACAATCTTCCGGAGAAATCTCAAACAGCGATGATGACCCCGATGACGTGGAACTCCACAATTTGGACAACAGAATGGAACCATAGGATTTTTTCGTCCGCAATTCACGCCAAGTGCTCTGAACAGGAAACAAAGACACCTGACAAAGCACTCAATTAGTCAAAAGACTCAATTATTTTACTATTTGGTTACTATTCCAATTTTCTTTATAAGCCCGACGTTTGCTCATTGTTAAGCACGCTTTGGCTACGCTTAGGCTTCTACAATCCTAGAGTGAGAGTGAGAGCTCTGAGTGAGTCTCTTCCCCTTCTTCCTCTTTCTCAATCCAATCTATGTAACTCATAGATAGTTACATTAATCAAAGTTTTCAATTTCAATTTCAGTTCTCTTTATTTTCTGCACTCATCACCGCCTATATGGCTGGATAATTGTTTGCATAACATTTGCATGGTTTAAACTTTAAGTTTTCCGTTTTATTTTAAGTTCTTTTACATTTCTGGGGTTTGTTCCCCATTTTGAACTTATGCTGAGTCCGTCTCAGTCCTACTTCCTACTGTAGTTCCTTTCCGCTCTTCTAACTATGCTTCCGACCCCCTCTTGGTATATATATATATTTGCTGTTCTGTTATCATTATTTGACAGTATTTTCATATTTTGGTACATTATATTATATTATATTATATTATATTTTCAAATGTTTCGGTTATTAATAGTACATTACAGTCAAAAAAAGGTTATTAATGTTGGAACAAATCGCAAAGAATAGAGTTGGAACTCTCTCAATGTAACAGTACACTCACACAAGGAAGAGAGCATGATGAGAATAAAAAACTTTTATTGAATGAATACTAATCTTGATTAAACATATAATCCCTTTTACGGGGCATGTTTATTCACTAAACAAACTGTTAGTTTCTAACTAACTTGACTAACAAATGCCAAGTCAGCACTAACTAACTCTAACTCATTTAAACCAACTAACTAATTAAATTACACATTACTTTTCAACACACCTCCTTAATTCACATTAGTTAGTGATATCATTCCAAGCATTCCTCTGAGCTCTTCAAATCTGCCCTTCTTCAGTGGTTTAGTCAGCACATCTGGCACTTGAACCTCTGTCTTGCAATGCACCAGCTGCAGCTTCTCTTTGTTAACTTGGTCATGCAAGAAATGGATCTTTGTCTCAATATGTTTACTCCTCTCGTGTGCAACAGGATTTTTAGCCAAGTCTGATTTATTTAGACCAATTTCATCAAGTAACATTTCTAACCATGTTGCTTGACAAGCTGCCAAGGCTGCAGCCACATATTCAGCCTCACATGAGGACAATACAACTATACTCTGCTTCTTAGAACACCAAGAGATTGGTGCTTTCCCACACATGAACACATATCTTCCGGTACTTTTTCTGTCATCTTTGTCCCCACTCCAATCAGAATCTGAGTATCCATAAACCACTGCATCTGCATAATTAGATCTTCCAGGAAACAGAATTCCAAAGTCCTGTGTTCCCTTGATGTATCTCAGTATCCTCTTTGCTGCAACTAGGTGAGAAGACCTTGGCTTTTCCATGAATCGGCTTATCAGACCAACACCATATGCCAAATCTGGTCTTGTATTGCAAAGGTATCTCAAAGATCCCACAATTTGCTTATAGAGAGTAGCATCCACCATCTGATCACTGCCTTCCCTTTCAAGCTTGATTCTAGTATCCACTAGAGTTGTTACTGGTTTACAATCACCCATATTAAACCTCTTTAAAATGTAGCAACATATTTTTCTGATGCAGAAAAATTCCCTTGCTTGTGGTCACAAACTCCATACCCAAGAAGTAGGATAGTGAACCCAAATCTGTCATCTCAAACACAGACATCATATTCTTCTTAAACTCAAAAATTTCACTCTCATTGCTCCCAGTTACAAGCAAATCATCCACATAGAGGCATACTATAAGATGGTTTGCTGCTGCTGACTTCCTCACATACACACCACACTCCTTTGTGCATTTAGTGAATTTTTGCTCCAAAAGAAAAGTGTCAATTCTCTTATTCCAGGCCCTAGGAGCCTGCTTCATCCATACAAGACTTTTCTAAGCTTGAACACCTTATCTTCCTGCCCTTTTAATTCAAACCCAGATGGCTGGCACACATAAACTTCTTCCTCCAATGGACCATTGAGGAATGCAGATTTCACATCAAGTTGATATAATGACTAACCTCTATTGCTTGCCAAAACCACTACCAGCCTTATAGTTTCAATTCTGGCCACAAGAGCAAAGACCTCATTGAAATCCAGCTCAGGTTTTTGCAAAAAACCTCTTGCAACTAATCTGACCTTGTATTTTGCAACCTTTCCACTAGGCTTCATTTTAGTCTTGTAGACCCACTTTACATCAATGGCTCTTTTCTGTTTTGGTAGGGACACCATCTCCCAAGTCTTATTCTTCTCTATTGATCTCAACTCTTCCATCATAGCTTCCTTCCACTGCACCTGATTTAGTGCTTGTTCTAAGCTCATAGGTTCTACCTCTGCAAGCAAAGCAAAATGAATTAACTCCCCTTCTGCTGTAATTGCTGAATCTGGAAGTAGATCATAGCCATCGAGCCTGACTAATTACTGCCTTTCCCTCTGTGATCTTCTCATTGGTTCTGTTACAGCAGGTGTTTCAACCTACTCTTCACTACCTTGACTGCTTTCAAGCTCCACAAATACTCTTTTCTCATCACTGTACTCAGAATTTCTCTTCCAATCCCAACCCTTTGATTCATCCACCATCTGATCACTGCCTTCCCTTTCAAGCTTGATTCTAGTATCCACTAGAGTTGTTACTGGTTTACAATCACCCATATTAAACCTCTTTAAAATGTAGCAACATATTTTTCTGATGCAGAAAAATTCCCTTGCTTGTGGTCACAAACTCCATACCCAAGAAGTAGGATAGTGAACCCATACCGGAACTATTCCAAATAGTAAATTTCAATTTTCTTTATAAGCCCGGCGTTTGCTCATTGTTAAGCACGCTTTGGCTACGCTTAGGCTTAGGCCTTTCGTCAAAGTTTAGAGAGAGTTTAGAGAGAGGTTTCCCTCTTCCCTCCTCCCTCAGCTATGTTTTTGCTTTCTGTAATTTAAGTTTTTAATAAATAAAAGCATGTCCGATTCTGCTTTTACTTTCTGTTGTTAATACCGCCTTCATGGCAGGTTCTTTGTTTTGATTTGCATTTGCATTTCATGTTTTAATTTCTGTTTTAAATCTTTCTTTTTGTTCTTTAAGTTCATACTTCTGGGTTAAGTCCCAGGAACTTATGCTATGCTGAGTCCGTCTCAGTCCTACTTCCTATTGTAGTTCCTTTCCGCTCTTCTAACTCTGCTTCCGACCCCCTCTTGGTATATATATATATATATATATATATATAATGAACTAAATTTAAACTCCTAAAATATTTAATTGATTGTTTATGTCAAGAAAGTGTCATTTGTTTGTTAACTAGCTTCATAAATGCGAGCACTAGAAATCACCAATTTCTATATCTAGAAATCTATATTTTTGGGCTTTAATCTGCAATATAATTAGTACAGAGTAAACCAACAGTTTTATCTTTGAACTTAATTATCTCATCTCTCTTAGGGTCTGTTTGGTTCAACGGAGAAGAGGGGAGCGGAGAGATTTTAATGGAGGGGATGAGAGGGGAGAGAAGGCGAGGGAGGGAATTTTATTTAAATATATGTTTGGTTCAAAGGAGGGGAGGGGAGGGTTTTTAATTAAATATATGTTTGGTTCAGGAGGGGAGGGGAGAGATTTTAAAATCAATTTACTATTTTATCCTTGTAACCTTTTATAAATAAAAATTAAAACAATATAGGCTTCTATTAACGTTGAATTAAACAAAGAATAAAACTAAAATTAAAAGCTCTACATAATACGTCGTATTAAAAATAAAATTAAAACAAACGTCAAATTTCATTATAAAGAAAAATCAGTAGTTAGGCTTTGACATAGATAAAGAAACACCGCAAAATATCCAAGTTTATGACATAAATTACTAAAAATGCTTAAGTTTAGATAATACGCAAAATGTTAATAAATTAATCAAATACATTATCACTCCGAAAAGCCAAAGACCATTTGCACACACATGAGTTGAGCTATAGCTCTTCAGCTCAAGTTAAACCATCTATTGACGATAATTTTCCAATCTTGATTATCCATCTAAGACAATAAAAAAATTATAAAATTAAAATATTGTAGAATTTTTGAATGGTTCAAAAAAAATAACATGTAATTGAAATCCAATTGAAAGCAAAGCAAAGCAAACGTAGGGATAAAAAAAAAACAAACGTACCTGGAAGCGAAAAAAAAAAGCAAACGTAATAAAAAAAAACAAAGCAAAGGATTGATAAACGAAAGACAAAGAATAAAAAAAGAAAGCAGTAGAAAAGAAGCAAAAAGCAACGAAAGGATTGATAAACAAAAGACAGAGAGCAACGTACGTGGCGTACTTTGGAAGGAGTAGCAGACAGGGATTTGCAATTAGGACAAATTTGGATTTTAATGTATAAGTAAGGATAATTTAGTCAATGTATTTAAAATTTTAATTGTCCACTTTCTCTCCCCTCCAAAACCCCCCATTTTGGGAGGGAGGCAAAAATTGGGTTATGAGGGATTTCGCTCCCATCCCCTCCCCTTAAAAAGATTGAACCAAACAAGCATAATTTAAATAAATCCCTCCCCTCCCCTCTAAAACCCCCAACCAAACAGACCCTTAAGAAAAAAAATTAAAAATTGAGAGGGAGGATGTAACGTTCGGGACAAAATTGTTGTTTACACTGTAATCCTCCAGTCACGAATATAAGCAAAAAAAAAAACTATCTCACACCTATTAAGAAAAGTAGTTAATCTCATTTAATTTTCTTAAAGTAATCAAAAAAGAAATTGCATTCCTCAAATTGTCTTTAATGAAAACTTGTTCTATAGGAATAAAAGAGTTATTGAAAAATCAAATCTGAATTAATTGAAGGGTATTTTGAATAAGACATCATTAAATAGGATAAAGTTAGTTAAATCTAGCACAACTTAATAAGAAAGTTCTTAAGTTCTGACTCCAAAAAAGAAGATGCGTCTGTTAGTATATGGAAAGCTTATGTTAGTCTTATTAGTAGGAATGAATGCTTGTGCTAGCACATAGATGTCATTCTAGTATGTTTACTTGGACTATTTTAGATGTTTCTTTTGCTCTGTTAGATGCTCTGATGGATTATCTAAGGGAGCATGTTCTCCTGTGTCAGTTACTGGTAGTTAAGTGTATGACTTTTCTTTTATATAAAAAAAGACGCATCTTGTTATTATAGGTTGTGCTAAACATTTCTATAAAGTTATAGGTTGTGATTGATATTTCATGTTTGTGTTTATGTTTTCACTGTACGCAATTGCAAATATACGATGAATTTGCGGCCATGAACGACATGTTGCATTGCCTCACTCCCACACCCGTTGTCACAACTCCCAATAGCAACTTCCAGCACATCGAGATCTTCGAACCCATAGTGTTCAAACAAATCACCGAGTAAGTTAGTACATCTTAAAGATATGTTTGGATAGAGAGTTTTGGAGAGAAGAAGAAAGGATGACTTATTTTTCTTTTCTAAATTAAAGAAACTATAAAGTATTTTTAAAAACAAATAAAATGTAATTGAAACGCTATATGATCGGCTATCATGATATTTCTTCAGTTTTTTTAAAATATCAAATATATATCAAAATATAGACTTATCCCCTCAAAACCCTTCGTCCAAACATATTTTAAATCATTTGACACACATCCTTCACAAGAAGATATAAATAAAAATACTTTCTATAAATTTTCAAAATCATGACAATAAATACTAAAAAATTATTATTACCCCTTATCCATATATATTAGACCAATTCTTGTTTAGACAGTGCTATAACGACACCAATTACTCATGAATTGGGGTAAAATTGCCAAACTTAATTAAGTTAACAAATAATCTTGTGAGTGCAATTCATTATTTTGCTTTTATCAATATGTAATAGTTAAGTATTTTTTTATTTTTCCTAAAAACTTAAGCTCCATTTGATTCGTCCAAAAAAACTCAGAGGAGAATGATAAAAATAAGAGGCTTAAATATCTTTTACATCTCTGCAAATATACCAAAATTTGTTTAGTTCATATAAACAAAATTCTTTTGATCCTAATTAATTTTGTTTTAATTCTGTAATATTTTTTCATGCTCGAATTGATCTTATATGGTCCATATTTCAAAGACTGATATCAATATGGTCCACATATTACATGAACTAAAACCAACATGAACAAATATTACAAGAACTAAAACAAAATGAACAAGGATCAAAAGCAAAATTTTCTATGTTTTAGAGACTATAAATAAACAAAAAATTGTACAATACTAAAAACAAAAATAAGGTATATACTTACATGGATGAAAAAGATATTCAAACCTAAAAAATAAATATTTTGTACATCTTTTATATAAAATAAAATGGATTAGATAAGTAATTTATAGTCTATTGAAATATTCCTCACTTGTAATTTTGCTTTTAGATTTATTATGTGTATAAGTTAGTGTTTAAATATATAAAACTTGTACCTTTTAACTTACGTAGTTTTTTTTGTTGAGGAAAACTTACGTAGTTACCAATACTAAAACAACTAACTTAATATACGTTTTATAATGTTGAAGATTAACTAACACGCATAGATAAGTTTAGGGACTAACGCAAGAAAAGAAGATATTTTCATAATTTAAATGTTTATTTACTCAATGATGTGTTGAAATAGACTACAAATAGTTACACTTGTACTGTCGGTATCATCTCTAAGATCTACCCAAATTTAATTACTAGGTAATTACCATACATTTTGGGAATGTGTGACCCATTGATCTATCTTCATATGGAACTTATTTTTTAAAAAAGTTATCGAAGCAAACAACATGAAATTATCCCAAACCACAGAAGTGTATAAATTATCCATTGGAAAATAACAAGCAACGGACGCAAGCATAAGGTCATATCATATGGGAGACAAATCGGTGAGCTTACAAGGGTCTACGTTTCTAATTAATCGAGCTCATTCATTCATAATATATATTTTGAACCGGAAGATTTTTTTTTAAACTTGCCTTAATTACTCATTTGGACCAAGTGAGGTCTCGGGTATCCTCACAGCAAAATCCTTTAGACCTGTATATGGCTAATCCCAAGTCGACGAATCAGGGCAATATGTTTTATATCAGCTTGATCGCCTTCTCAAAGTAATTTTTCAAGGACTCGATCTTGTGACACGATCGCATAATTAACTTTAACATAAAGTTGCATATGGGCGCATATGTTAAAAGAATTAGAAGAATTATCGTAAAAATAAGCAACTAATTGTAAAGTTGCTTAATATGTATAGCATCAAAGGGGAAGGCAGACAAACTTAAGAACAAAACAGCACTAAAGATGGAGGCAAACCAAACAGAATAATAATGTGGAGCCCATCTCTTAATCATTTCGGTCTGTAGCATGAATAAGACTAATTAATGACGAAGAAAGGTTGAGAGTGTCGCTAATCATAATTATTAGTAATCAAAAGGGTCTATGTCCCTTTTTCAAATGTATAATAAACCCCCCAAAAGAAAAGCATAAACATATTGCTATAGAGAGAGAAACGAACAAGGAATGAAACATGTTGACCAAGTGTTGCTGTTTTCACCCCTCTTTGTTTGCCATTTTTCAAAGGTAAACTGGCAGCCAGGGAGCAAAGCAAGAAAACAATCCAGCAGCCATTTGGATTTTTTCTTGGCCATGTTTTGCGTGACAAAGGGTCTCCAATATAATCATCAAACAGAATAAACCCATTAACAGTGTAGTTAGTTATGTTTTAATTATGATACATGTTTGCTCATCACCACACTTCCTAATCATTTCTATATCATCTAGGTTAGTGAAAATGGACCTACAAAACCCCTACATTAATAAACATTCTGTCCTTCAAGTCAAATCTTAAATCCTTATCATTTAGATAAAAATATATTTCTCTCCTTTTTGTCACTCTTATACAGATCTACATATGACAAAATTGCACTGAATCAATAGTATGTATCTACATGAGCATGCTGCACTGCACAGTAGTCTCCCCAATGGTGCAGGAGATGTCAATAATGTGTCCCCCTTGAACAGTGAAACATGCAGTGGGGAAAATTTTGTATCACTGTACTAAGAATGTTAATAAAATATATGTGTCGAGAACCGAAGAGTAAAACTCTGTTCAATCAGTCAAATTGGAGATTAGTGTCATAGTATGTCCAAATGGCCTAAGCCATGAGATACTTCGGTCGATTCGCTCGACCTGAAAGAATAATTAGGGTGTGTTCTGGAAAAAAAATAATTATAAAATACAATAAATTATGCACCACATGAGATGGGATGGTCAACAGAATTTTCCTTTGAATATAGCTTCGAGGATATTGGTATTCTACAAGGTGCTGAATTTAAAACTATTGGAGTATCCCTTAAGATAAGATACATTTGAAAAGCTTATGTTTAAAATTGTGTCAAAGATACATTTGAATATGAAGCCCAGTCCCTTATTTGATGGGACCACATTCCAAGCAGGGCAAGTGGGTTGGACCCATTTCTTGGCTTAGGAAAACGTTAGACATTAATGATGCTGTTAATTTTGTAAACACATGTGGCTATAAAATAAAAGTAGTATATTAAAATATTGCTAATACTCCCTCCGCCACTATTTATAAGCCTTTTTAGAAAAAAAACACATATTAAAAAAAATAGCTAGCATAATTATATTTGTCTATAATGTGTATACTTTTACAAATTTATCCTTTAATCATAATTAATGCATGTCTTGAATTTTTAAACACTATGTAATTAATTATGGGTACTTTTGGAAAAAAGTAATTAATATACTCCCTTCGTTTTCGTTTATAAGCAAAAGTCACTTTTTATATTCATTGAAAAATATATGTATCTGGTATAATTTGGACCAGATATATATATTTTTCAATGAATGTATTATACCAGATACATATATTTTTCAATGAATATAAAATGTGACTTTTGCTTATAAACGAAAACAGAATAAATATCTTATAATTTGAAAAGGAGTTATAATTAGTTACAATTTTTTTTCCTAAAAGAGGCATATAAATAGTGAGGGAGGGAGTAATTTTTTAATGGGACACAGATTGTTGGGATTTAATATTACTCTAAAGAATGATATTTTAATGTATGGGGCACTTTTAAGATCTAGTAGAAGAATCAGTTAGATAGTGTAGGCCAGAAAGAATAAATTATTCTGATCTAATTCTAGGGTTGAGAAGAACACACCTGGGCTTTTAAATTAGATTTGGTTCTAACTAGACTTCGCTAATATCCATAAAGAAAAAAATATGTTGCTTAATATTGATGATAAATAAAAAGATAATCATCAAAGCATTAAAATTTGTGTTAAAAAAAAGCATTAAAATTTGACTTAGTGAGGTTGTAGCACTATCACCATTGTAAAAAAAATAAAATAAAAGAGATTTTACCAAAAAAAAAACTAAAAGAGATAATTTGATCCTATTAAAAAGGTTCGCTTTATAGCTGCAATTCCCTTACGGTCTGATTGTTACGCATGAAAATGCGACTAAAGAGAAACGAGCAAGAGAGACACGCGAGAATTTACCTTTTTCTCCTGATTAGAACTTGCGAGAATGAGACGAGAGAGTTAAAAATATGTGGGTCCCTAGCACTTTTAATTTCTTCGCAGAAGTGCGAAGAAATTGGGCTTATGACGCTTTTTTTTTCTTTTCTATTTCTACCCTTTTTCTCTTTTTTGTATCTCAAATTATTTAAATTTTTATCCAAGGGTATTGATATCTTTTAAAAAATAATCAACATCTCTCTCTTTTTTATTTCTCTTTTTTTTCTCTTATTCCAATCAATACCTCAAATCTACCATATTTCTCATATTTTTCTCTTTTTTTATATTCTCACTTCATAATTTCTCTCGTGAACCGATCACATCGTAATCACTTTTCTTGAGGCTCAATATTTGATAAAAAGTGCTTTGTATAACGACAACAGCAGCACATGGTTCGGTCAAACACGAAATTATCTATTGACAAAAAAATAAACATGAAATTATCACAAGAGAAGCCAAATACAGTAGCCTGCTTCTGTATACAAAAAGCGAAAATAAAATAAAAAATTATTCATAGGGTTGGTACTTTTTTTTTTTTTTTTGAGGGAACATAGGGTTGGTACTTAGTAGGCGGTATTTACGATTAATAAAATATGCCGAATTGCTTATGGCACAAGTTCCATTTGGACACGCAATTTCCATATTTTTATTTTTGATCCTCTTTGAAATGGAACTATAAAATATTTTAAAAAATAGTCATGTGCGTCTTTGTTTTTATAGATGATTTTCATATTTTTAAATAATGATGTTGCGAATTTTTTATATTATTATCTTCTCTCTTTAATTAAATTATTGAAAAACAACAATAAATCACCGACAAAATAAACTAAGCAACTAAACAATATTTTTCACCAACATTAAAAGAGAAGAAAAATTCCATAGAAAAGTAGAAAATTCCAGAGAACTGCCTTTCCTAAAAGGTAAATTATATTCCACTTGTGATTTGAAATTTAAGGATATGCACCCAAGACCTAATCCTCGGATTGAGTTAGAGTGACTGAGTTTCCTTTCTTCAAATTAGGGAATTTCACTAGCTCTCTTTGAGTTTAGCGGATGACTTAGTGGGATACTAACTAATATTTGGATTTGTTAAAAAAAAAAAACTAATATTTGAATTTGTATCTTATGTATCTGTATGTTTGCGCAAGTAAGAAAAACGACATCACTGGATTAGGCTTTTGCATAATATGCACCATATTTGTTAGGCCACTGCTTCATACACCTTGTTTTTTTATACATACACCCCACCCCCTTTTACCAAAAAAAAAAAAAACCTATTTATACTCCAATAGTAAGAAGACGTCTTTTTTTCCTTAGTTTCCCAAATTTCCAAAAACTTAATTTTTGGACGCATATGTGTTTGTATGTTAACGTCTGAAAACTAAGTTTTCAAATGTTATGATGTTGTTAGGTGCCAAAATGAATTTTGGTTTTAGACAGGTCGAACTTGACAAAGAAGAACAAAGCATGTCACGGCTGTGTTAGACATAGAGAAGCTGGCAGGTGTCAAGTGAACTGAAGGGAGGCTTTGGTCGAATACCAAGTCAAGTAATGGAGATGGCGAAAGGAGACTGAAGATATGATGAAAATTATGCATCGTTAGAAGAATTTGAAGATTTGGTCGAAAACGTGAATTAAGTGCAAAAAATGGCTAAGTGTTGAAGTTCATAAGCCATGGTTATAGTCACAGTTGGCATATTTCGATTAGACGCGCAGTCCTGTTTTTGAGTTGAAATAAGTGCTAATTTGTTGAAACGACCAAAATGACTAAGTCCCAGAGGCTTGGTAAATATATTGACAAAACACTATGATCCTGTCAAAGTGACCAAAATTGGTGCTGTCAGAGTTCAAGAATGTTGTCGAAGCCGACGAAGACTTGTCAAGATTGGCTCAATGTTTACGAGTTAGCATAGTTAGATTACGTCGGATAGGCTTAGGACAGTGTAACTGCGAGACACGTAAGCTTAACCACCATATACGTGTCAAGCAGGTAGGTAGTTAGTTATTTCCAAGCTCTCTATAAATACCCAGTCGAACGATATAAACAAGGTCGGATACTTGATCGATTTCCCTACATCTCACACATCGTAGATTCGTGGTCTGACATCAAGTACTCCTTCCACCCTTTCAATTCAATGCAATTTATTTTTTTGTCTGATTTACTCTTCTGCATTTTAACATTTCAAGTTATTTACTTCTTCGTCTATTTTACTTTTTTGCATTTTACTTCCAAGTTCATTTACGTTTCTGCATTTTAAGTTTTTGCAACTCTTTACGTTTCTGCATTTTTAAACATTTTCTGCTGTTGCTTTTAAATTTCATTTACATTTCCTGCAAACTACTTTACATCAAACTTTATTTAGTTTTCATTTACTTTCAGTCATTCAAATACTAAAAAATGCATTAAAAATCATTTTAGTGTTCTTCAATGTCAATTTCATACTTCATCTCATTTCCATTTCTGAAACTTTTATTAAAACTGTTTTCTTTCACTCTATGTGTAACCGTCGAATTGATGAGAATCCTTGATAGAAATGCCAAGTTGAGTCTCCATATTAGAAACATAGTGATTTTGACAAAGATCCTTAGTCTCATTTGACTGAGATGATTTCTTGACGAAACACTGATTTCAAGATAAAACACATTATTAGGCGAGATTATCGCATAACTTGTTAGAATTTACAATCGTTTGAAAAATCATTTGTTTTCTTTTAGATTTGGTAGACAAATGCTCGTAGAAATAAAAATCCCAGTAAACAATTGTCAGGTTGAACATTCAAAAACTTAGTTTCTAAACGTTACTCTCGAACATTGAGTTGTCAATTTTAACATCTAGAGATTAAGCTTCAGACATTCAATTTGACAACACAACATCCGGAAACATAGTTTCGAGACATTGTATTGTTCAATAGTACAATGGAAGTTGTAATCCCTGTTTTTAGTATTAAATTCTTCGACAAAAAAAGGCATTAAATTGTTGACCAAAAAGAAAGTATTAAAGTCAAGTTTTAGGAAGCAGAATAGGACGATTGGAGAGGTGACTAATCACAAATGAAAAATAATTGAGCAATAAAAAATAATTTTCTCTTTTTAGTTAGTGTGAAAAAAAATACAGAATAAACACACACACACACAGGGGGGGTATTAAATGCGGATATATTTTTTCAATTTTGCTGCTTGGTTCGAATAAAAATATAGACAAATAAATTTGTATCACTGTTAAGAATTTTACATTTTAAATAAACTAATATGTAAGATTTGACGGCTTCAGTGAAAATGGATGGTTATGATTTATTTGAAAATTTTCATCACGTAAAAAAAGCCACACCTCAAATAGGGAGAACCCAAAATTTAAAAACTAGATACTGATTACTGACCCGTTTTGCACGGGTATACGTTACTTAAGATCAAGTGCACAATTTCTCGTTATGTTAACACAAGAAACTATATTTTTTGTACCCAAAAAAAAAACAAAAAATTTGAATAAAAATTCTTTACGAAAAGGGAGTTTGGGCGGGGAAGGTGGGACTAGAATGGCACTATAAATCTTTGCAATGAGTACCAACCTCTTCAACGTTCTTTTTGGGCCTTCTCTACCGTATATTCCATTTTAGTGGGTGGAGTGACTAATGACACCGCCCATTTTTTGTTAGTACACCATTTCTTGGAAGTTTATTTCTGGATCACAAAATTTGTTCGGAAATAAACTCTTAACAAAAATTTGCCATTCATAAATAAACTTCTAGAAAGGGTGAATGTTTTGGCTAAAAACAAGGTGTCAATAGGTACGCCCTTTAAGCGAGAGTAAAAACATCATACAACGGGATTAAAAACAACAAGCATTCGAAGGCAAATTATAACGGGATTAAGCTTTTATCCCATGTGATCTAAACATTCTCAAACACGGTAAGAAATAAAAGTGTTCCTTGATTACTTACATTACACTACTATTTCCGTTAGTAACACCACAGAATATTTAAAAATAATAAGATTATTGTATGCACATTAAGATTTTCATGTAAAAGAACTCATTACCTTCTCAAACGAGAGTTTTTAAAAGTACATGAAGTCTTATACAAGCATTGGGCCAGAATCTGTGTGAGGTCGTAAAATTGCAATAAATGAGGACATAAACCACTTGAGGAAGAAGATACGAGAATTTTCTGCACCAAAATTACAATATGCACCAATATGTTTAGCACATTGGAACCGCTATTCGCTTAGTTAATTTATCTTCTAAGTTCCATATGATTCATGAAGACAGAGAGGTATCAAAATTGTTGGAACAAGTACTTCATGGAGTGTTCACGGGAATAGCTCATATGTGGACTTGACTCTGGCTAAAAATGTTTCTATAACCTAATCCAACATTTATGCCATTCCAACATTTGTGCCTAAAAGAAGTTACTAATAATTCAAGAAATTGACAAAGAATACTTACATCCTAACCTTTCATTTTGTCTACAACAGAATGTGCATGTCTACTGCTGCAGTACATCGCTTGTGATGGAATGCAGGCTTCGCAAGGAGGCACATCATTCTTCTTCAAAGTCCAAGAGAAAATCAGTCAAGTTTTCAGAATCATCTACAGCCTCCTCCAGGGTCATAGGACCCTCTTTCTTTGCTTTTGGCTGCATGCATGTTCAACGAGAGTTACATACTGTTGCTGATGATATAAGAAACATGTGAAATATAACAATGTTTTACAAAGATGTCTGATTTGATAGTCCAAATAGGAGATGCCAGAGAGCCTTCTATGATCCATCTAAGGCTACTATTTTGAAAAGACAACAATAGTTAAGCCAGCATGATTTGAAGTTATTGAACACTATTAAACAGAGAAAACAGATTGCACCAACAGGGACAAAACTATAAGAAAATATATCTGATTTACAATACCTTTGACTTGCGAAGCTGAGGAGTAGTTTTCAATACACTCCAATTACGATTAATCTTCTCTTCGTCTTCCTCTACCTCTGCCTCTGCTTCTTCCTCTTCCTCTTCCTCTCCAACTACCTCTTCAACATCAATATCACTATCCTCTTCATCCTGGTTAATAATGTGGGAAATGAAGGGGGAAATGTTACTCAACCAATCATTTGGGAATGGAACTCACAGACAACCACATTCCAAGTGTGGTATTGTTAAGTTACGAGAGTAAAAGATGGTGAATCGAAGCTCACATCATTTTCACCAATATCAATGGCTTTGGCCATAGCTTCATCCACATCTGTGATCTGCCATATTGCAAATAAAGGGTATCAAACTATAACTGCGTGACAGGTACTGTATTTGAATGAAGGAGGAGGACACAACAGTCATACATCTCTATCCTGCCGGAAACAAATACTAGGATCGAATGATAGGTCGGTATGATAACGAGAAAAATAATCTGATCATATATTTACCTTTATTAGAGTATAGCTAGGCTACGTTATTATAGAATATTGGAATACTTTTGTGCACATTCTAAGACAGCACATTTTGTTATTCCTTTAGGGTCTGTTTACTTTGCAAAAACATTTTCTGTTTTCATTTTCTAAAACTTGCATTCAATTTAACTTGCTAACAAGAGAATGAGATGCTCTTGAAGTGAGTCATTGTGATGGAGAGAATGAGATGCTTCGGAAATAATGAAATAGTTTTTTTGGCATTTTTATTGTTTCCGGAAATGTAGACAATTGTTCACTCAAAGAGTCTTTCATCTTCTTATTAGCAAGTTAAAATTAACACTAATTTTAGAAAATGAAAACAGAAAATGTTTTTACAGGCCCTTAGGTATTTCAGTTACTCAATCTGTTGAAGCAGTTATATAAGAGAAGCTACTATATTAGGTTGTATTGATCCCTTAACAAGAAACAATGAAACTATTTTCACTCTCTCTCAAACTCTCTACTTTCCGACTCCCTCTCTTTCTCTGCACATTTTCAGAGTGTGCGAAATTCTATCAAGCTCAATAAAGACCATCCTTTATCAGTGGTGATGTCTTTAGGGTTCCCAATAAAATGAAATTTTCCAGCCCATTAAGCAAAATTGGTGTTTTGCACCGAGAAAAAGATGAGTAAACGATAATCATAGTCCTAGGGCCTTCCAACCAAGTCATTATTGATAGAGTGAAATTTTATATGAAGCTTTGCTCATTTGACAACTCACTGTGTGAAATAAACTCAGTTCAAAACAGTCAATTATAATTTCAATGCTTTAGGTCTATTTCCCCCTCAACAACATTAGTTGAGGGTAGAGATCCAGCTTTCATTTTTCTTTTATTTTATTTTCAAATTTTCTCTGGGGCTTGTTTTCATTTCAAGTTAGTTTTTCACCTCACCAAGAACCTGACCGTCAAGAAAAAAATTGAGATTTTGAGATTGTGTTTTACAAGCTTGAAACAACGTTATGTCTTTATCCAAATTGCTTTTCATTAGATTCAAATCAAGTTTGAAGACAAACTAACAATGTTAAAGTAGGAAAAGGAAATGAAACCAGAAGATTCAGCTATAGCAATGGATGGTTGATATGTGTTAGTCTGAATTATTGTTCATTAAATACATTATCCTTTTGAGACTCAAGTCATCCATTAAGGCTGTCTGGATATCAGATTAGCACCTATCAAATTAATACAGGAAACCTGAACAATCCAATGCTTGTATTTCACTTTCCAACACCCGTGGCAAACCATACAAAATTTAACAATAGATCTCTTCAAACAACCAATTTCCTACATGCAAGTCATCTGTTTGCAAAATAATTCATTCGATCCGCATGTTCATTACCAGTATCATAGAATTCATACTTATTACTTCCTTACCTCAACTTGTTCCGTCTTCTGCTTTTCCAGAAGCTTGTCAAGTTCCTCCCTTGAAATGATTTTTCCATGCTGATCATATAATGGTAAAAAAGTTCAGTACTTGTGACATGAATAAAAAATCACAATTTTCATAAAAAAAAAATAATAATTGGACTTTGCATCACTAAAGTTTAGGAAAAACACCATATCTACAGCACTACACTAAAGATAAATGTAAAACAACAAAATTATAAAAGCATGTCATGTGCTCTTGGTATTATCCTTATCGATGCAACCAGCAGCTAATTTGAAATGATTCGAATGCAAATAAATTTAACAGCTACTGTTCCATCTCTACATCTTATAAACCAATGGGGAGGAATTGTCTTTCACTTTTTTACTTTTTTTTTTTAGCGAGAAAAAGGTGAAAGAAGGTACTTTAGCGGTTAGAACTGTATAATAATTAAGTTTGCAGGTGGGTAAAATTAACTGTCAATGACCACATCAAGCTTATATTTGGGATACATGATAGCTCATAGATATAGACCAGTATTCAAGCACATCATTCATAGTGATATTTTTATCTCAAAAATCTTTTGAGCACTCCATCCTGGAGATATGCTCCATACTCATCTAAAGATGTTAATATAACAATTTACTCCCTTTAGCAACCAAAATTTTCAGGAAAGCAAGGAATGACAGAAAACGAATAAGATGAGCTTGGAGAAAATAACCTCCTTCAGAAAAGCCAGCGTATTTGGTGTTGGTTCATGAAAATCTGCCCCCCTGTAGTCAATCACTTCATCTGGATCTTGAATATAGTTCACAGTTGGGTAAACTGGATCTCCACCCCATACTGCAGAAAGAAGAGAAATTTTTCAATTACTATTCTAGATTAAGAGTATCTAGAATCTAGAGTGAGCAAGTATTTGAACAGTAGGTGTCAATGCATAAAGTATGATGTCATCAGTACAAAAAGTGAATGGTTTAACGCTGATACTTAGAGGTAAAAGTAGATGACATTTAATCAAGTATCAAGTTATAATGTTAGTCTGAGGTTTCCAGGACAAATGAAATATAAGAATCTGAAGACTAATGCTATTTAATTATAATGAAATTGATCTAAAAATTGGTGGGGGAAAAAAGAAAAAGAAAAAGACATGTGAAAAAAACTGATGATCAATATGTGAATATAATATAACAAGTAAATGGGAGTCAATATTATCCTTTCAGATATGATTCTTCAGTTATTTTTCCTTTCCATTTTTTATACACAGATAAAAATGGGTCCCAATAATAGCACAATAATACTTATAAATCCCTAGTAACATTATTTTATAGGGGGAAAATAGCCATAATTAAATCTTGGACACAGTAAAGTTGATTATCAGCTAGACAATAGGGTTCACAATTCATAACTAGTGGACTTTCATGTGTATAGGGGTATGTATTAGAAATAGGCAACTCATTCTCATGTCCTTGTCTAATTGCTTAAATTTTTAGGTGTAGAGTCTAGTGGTTCTTTGGCAAACAATGCTAAATAGAGTTGAATAATCATAGAACCGTAAAAAGTAATATGAATGGCTAGATAAGATGACTTAAAAAAATGATACAAACATGACACACAAATATTAATTTTTAAAGTCAATACTTTGCTTTATTTGGTCCTCCCTCATTCGCATTGCTAAAGGATCCCTCCGGATGCGAGTATCAGTCCCCATCATTATGCGATACTCTCCGTCAGTTTGGTGGCTGAACATTTCAATTAGTTGAGTATTTTCATCTTCACCAGTCTCTTCAAAATGCTTTTGAATAGCTTCAAGAGAAGTGTCTCTCTTCCATGCTTTTACCCATTCTGAATAGTATGCAATTGGACCAATCCTTTCCAGTTTCTCTTGCTCAGCCTGTAGCCTGCCAAAATCAGGAATTTCTTCACAGATTCTATCATGTGAGGAAAAATGTTATGGGGAACTTTTACAATCAGAATTTTCCAAGTTTAAAGCAAGTACTAGAAAATGATAAAGTAGGAATTTCTTTTTGGTTTATTTATGCAGGTATTTTGAATATTAAAATTAATTTTGATATAAGAATGTAACAATCATGAGAAGTTAAATCTGACTTCAAGCACAGACTTCACACCATGCTTAAGAACAATAAAATCCAACACAGCCATACTAGGCGGGTTTTCTATATTTTTTCCTACATATGATGATGCTTTATTATCTTTGAAGAAGTACACTATGAGTGTCTTTTTTCTCCTTTTGAAACAATACCTCTGAAAGAGTTTTGTATCCACGTGCCTGGTGAATGGTTTCTATCCCTGACTTTTGAGGGGCCTGGAAACTGTAACTTGCCAAAATAAAAATGGGGTCTTTCCTTTGGGGAATACATTTTCTTTTGTAACACTCGGACACCAAGCAAATCCATTTTAACAAGGATGTAAAAATCAACTTTCCACTTGATCAATCCAAGGAGCATATTGACTGCTACCAATTCTTTTAAAAGTAAGTTATTACAAAAAAAATATGTCAAATGGAGGGGCTTAGATAAACTTGAGGCAGCACAAGTTTGGTCTGTGTAGTCCTTTCAGAATTTATTCATTCTTCAAGCAAATATTGTTCAACCTTTGTATTGAATTTCTTGTTTCTAGTACTTCTTATATGCTTTGCATTTAGGATGCACTATAAAAATACCACTTTCATTTCTATTCTTCATAACTATTTTGTGAGCATAATAGTTGTCAATACCTTTCTTCCTTATAAAGATGGCGCCTAGCTCGGTAAAGGGCAGTTTCTGTTAGTGTTGGATGTTCACCATAAAGCTTTACTTGCCCAGTTTCTGCCATGGCTTTCAGGAAAACCTGGAAAAACGATAGAGAAGTTCAGACACAAGATGTAAAACTTCACTATCAACAATAAATTCTCTAACATGAAAATGATTTTATGGCTAAATTCTCTAACATGAAAGTAAGCTCAGCGTTGTAGGGATGAGAATATTAGGATGCACAAGTGTGCACACAAGACAAGATATGATTAAGAATGAAAGCATATAAAGAATGTTGGGGTAGCACATATTGTAGAAAAGATAGTAAAATCTAGTCTTAGGTAGTTCGGGTATACATAGAGAAGACCCATAGAAGCATCAACAAAGAGGGTAGGCCAATAGAAGATAATTCAGCAGTTAGAGATGAAGGGAAAAGAAGGACTTGAATTTAATTGGTCTATCATTAGACACAATCCATGACAGGACATTATGTCATCATTTGATCCACATAGCCAACATGGGAAAAGGCTTTGATTGTCGTTGTTGGGAAAAGGCTTTGATTGTCGTTGTTGTTCTTAAAACCTGCTTAGTTGTTAACCAGAATGCTACTAAAGAAAGGATATATGAACTGGCCTCATGACCCTTTAATGCATGAATTTGTAAGGGTGAAATAATTCATAGGTATAATGAACTACAATCATAAAGGACAAAACCAATGAATGCACACACAGTACACACACACATACAAGCGCGCGCACCTAAATTACAATATCAAAAAACTTTTCCGTGATTATTTCATGCAAACTAACCGTTTCAACATCAGGTTTCCTCCTTTGCCACCGGGACCAGTGTTCTTTATCTGGCTTTCTCCAATTCCACCACAGTTCATCACTCGTAAGTGTTCCCTCTATCGGCTTTTTAACTTTCGGATCAACAAACGGATGAGGAACTCCAAGTTTCTTATCAAGTTTGTACCCAGTCTCTTCTTCTTGTTCCTCCCCAGACTCAGACTGATAAACAACATAGTCAGATGAGAATTCCTCAGAATCTTCCTGGGGTTCGACCGAAACCTCAGGGAAACGGGGGTCAATCAATTCAACACTGGCCTCAACATTGGCCTCGGAGGAGGAGGAAGAAGAAGAAACAGATGTTCTATAACTCTTCCTCCTACTTCCAGGCTTGCTGCCATAAGATGGAGATCCTGATGATTCCCCAGTTGGAGCAGGTGCCCTTCCAGCCCTTACTTGTTCAACAGTTCCTTCAGGCCAATACTCAACTTCAGGAATACTTGCTCTAGCACCGGAGGCCGGCTCAAGCTGGCCAGAGGTGGAGTCCATGTAACTGTAATAGGGTGGACGTTCAACTGATACATAATCAATTTGTTCATCTTTCTTTTCTTCATCTTTCTTTTCACACCTTATGCAAAAAGATGAAGGAACCCTCCTTCTTGATTTTCTGAAACCAACTCTACATTGCAAAATACCAACACCAACCGGGTATGATGATTTCTACCGGGTTGCAAGCATTGTATACTATAAATTAGCTCCATATTACATAGCTATAAAAACATACTCAAGCGAGATAAATAACTTTAGATGAAAAAAATCGGAGAAAAAATATGTAATTTTTTAGTTTACTCACTTCCAAAATATATAAAATCGCCTAAATGTAAAGTGCAGTTAAGAAAGAATGGTGAAGGATCCCAGAAGGTAAAAACTTTAACTTTGAAACAAGCTAACCTGGAAGTGATTGAGGGACAAGTTGGGAAAAAGATTGGCTTGAATGGAAGCCATAACGGCGTCGCCACGGAGAAAAGTAAAATCCGGATTTTGCAGAAGAGGGGATGACAAAATCCAAACGCCGTCGTAGTATATGATGGTTACGGTGCAACTGCAATGTAAAATTGGAAAGTAGAGAGAGAGAAGCTCAACTCAACTCATCTATGCTACTGCCGCACTGCCACCACCCTTATCATTTTCATTTTTCTCTGTTTCCTTTTTATCATTTTTATTTAAAAATTGCTATATTTACTATGTACCCAAAAAAATGCTATATTTACTTTGATAAGAATTGGGCACATATATCACTCGGCTACCAATAAAAAAAATATGGTGAATAATATGTAAACATATCTATAAACGCTTTTCGAAACTTGAAATTTTGCTTGAACCAAGCACAAGACCCAATTCACTTTGTATTAAAAAAAAAAGGAATTGTTGATGCATAAATAGATAGAAACCCTCTAAATAGTATTTTTTTTTTTGGTACAAGAAACCCTCTAATAGTATCTCTTCAGTACATTAAAATCGGAGTCACGAACAAATATTCAAAAGATTTAAAATTCTTTCCACCCTACAATAATTATTTAAAAAACTTTATTTTTATACAATAGTACCATTATTTAATCACATAAATAAGGCTATGTCTAATGTGTTCGTTCGACAAAAAAAAAAGAGAAATTGCCACAAAACCCATTCAAAACTCAATTTTTCTTGTTTTTTGTCGAGCAGACTAATCAATCACCATCTCTGTGATGATGAGTAGAGTAGCCTGGCTAAACTGGCGACGCTTCGGTCGTCGTTGAAGTTTTGAATTTTTTAACAACTTGTCCACGGTGGATTACGGTCCATATTAGAATTTACCCATAAATAAATGCTACCTTTTTATTTATCGTAGGAAAGAGGGAGAGGGAGAGAGATACAATACAACGTACTATCAACCGTTATTGTCGCTCTTTCAGTTACCATACATTACCAGGCCGTAGACGCGAATCGCCATTTGTGTGTGTGTGGAGCATCATCACATTCACTCCAACCCTTCCTCTTCCTTCCTTCTCCTCTCTCCCACTATTTCCCCATGTCTTGATTTCATCAATCTCCATATTGCAATTAATTATATTATATATAATATAATATAATGGCATCCATGAAGCTGGGATCAAAGCCTGAAGCTTTTCGTCGTGAAGGCCAAACGTGGTCAGCACTCATTTGAATCTCTCTACCAATGTGGATCCTTATGTCATGCCATTAATAATTAACTTTGTTTTTATTTGTTAATTAATAATGTTCCCATATCAAAATGCAACCTTTAATTCATTTGATCTTTTTAGATGCTGTAGTAGGTTTTCAATTTAATATCTGCAAATTCCCCTAATTCAATTGTTCGTTGATCCTGATTTTTGTTTTACTTTCAGGGTTTGTACAACGGGACTTCCAAGTGATGTTACCATTGAAGTTGGCGAAATTTCTTTTCTCCTCCACAAGGTTGTTTTTTTTAATTTAATTAACTTATTGCACACATTATTTCTTTTTGTTGACCATCTTGGTCCTTAGTTTGTTTCTACATTTGTGATTTTGATGCAGTTTCCATTACTTTCTAGAAGTGGCCTGTTGAAGAAACTCATTGCTGAGTCCTCAAATGAGGATGGATCAAGTTGTGTTTTGCAGCTTCATGATATTCCTGGTGGAGCTAAAACATTCGAGCTTATAACAAAATTCTGCTATGGTGTAAAATTCGAAATCACGGCATTGAATGTAGTTAGTCTCAGATGTGCAGCAGAGTACCTCCAAATGACTGAAAACTATGGTGAAGGGAATCTTATAACACACACAGAGGCATTTCTTAATGAAGTTTTCACCAATTGGCCAGATTCTATAAAAGCCCTTGAAACATGTGAGGAAGTGCAATCCTTTGCAGAAGACCTTCATATTGTTTCAAGATGCATTGATTCCTTGGCTATGAAGGCTTGTTCTGATCCAAATTTGTTTAATTGGCCGGTGGCCACACATAATTACACGCAAAACCAGGGAGATCATGGATTGTGGAATGGAATTTCTGGATTGTTGAATGGAATTTGTTCTGAGACTAAACCACCACCTGTTGGTGATAATTGGTGGTATTATGATGTGTCTTTGTTGAGCCTGCCTTTATATAAACGACTGATTTTAGCTATTGAATCAAAAGGAATGAAATCTGAGAGTGTTGCTGGATCTCTAATATATTATCTTAAGAGGTTTCTCCCCTTGATGAATAGGCAATCAAGCTTCAAAGATACAAATCATGCAACCATTCCTACAACTTCTGAAGCAGATCAAAGGGCATTACTGGAAGAAATTGTGGAGTTGATTCCTAATAAGAGAGGGGTTACATCCTCCAAACATTTGCTTAGGCTGCTCCGCACTGCGATGATATTACATGCAAGTGCATCATGCAGAGAGAATTTGGAGAAAAGGGTAGGAGCTCAATTAGACCAGGCTGCACTTGTGGATCTTCTCATTCCAAATATGGGATACTCGGTTGAGACACTTTATGATATAGACTGCATTCAGAGGATTCTTGATCATTTTATGTCTATATACCAACCTGGATCCTTATCAGCTTCTCCATGCATAGCTGAGGAGGGGGCATTGGTAGCTGGGGCTGATGCATTGACACCTATGACAATGGTTGCAAATTTGGTAGATGGATATCTTGCTGAAGTGGCTTCAGATGCTAATTTAAATTTGTCTAAGTTCCAGGCACTTGCTGTTGCGGTTCCAGATTATGCTAGGCCCCTTGATGATGGTATATACCATGCAATAGATGTGTACCTTAAGGTTAGATCATTATGGATAACATTGCTCACCTAGATTAAAAAAAAAAGTCTATTTGGTGAATGAACCTCTCACAAATTTAAGTACCATGATATCACAATTAAGTGCTATTTCAGCATTATTATTGTTTTAACTGTTTCAAATTGTATAGTTCTAACATAAAACTTCAGGCACATTCGTGGCTGACAGATTCGGAACGGGAGCAACTATGCAGGCTGATGAACTGTCAAAAGCTCTCATTGGAAGCGAGCACTCATGCTGCGCAAAATGAAAGATTACCTCTCCGAGTAATTGTTCAAGTCTTGTTTTTTGAACAGCTTAGACTCCGTACATCAATATCAGGCTGGTTCTTTGTTTCTGACAATCTCGAGAGCTCGGGAAACCCCAGTGGAAATATTGGCTTCCGCAAGAGTTGTCAACTGGACTCGGCGGAGGGAACTGAAAACGTGAGGGAACGTCTTTTGGAGCTGGAGAAGGAATGCTCGAGCATTAGAAAAGACCTGCAGAAGCTGACAAAAACAAAGAAACATTGGAGCATTTTCCCAAAAAGGTTTGGGCCATTTGGCTTTAGAAGAAGGTCAGAGAGTTGCAGTCCAAAAGAATCAAATAATTGTGACACAAAGACATCATCCATTGTGAATGAAAAACCAAATAATGAAAGTAGTTGAGAGGGTTCACTGAACTCCATAGATCAAGCAAGTGGAGAGATATATTGTTTTCTTCTGCTACACATTCTATGTTTCTATCCAAATGCAGTTGTAACTTCACAATCAAATTGATAGGAGGAATTGGGGCCACCACTCTTTTTATGTTGCGGTATCCCGTGATGCACTATCTAATTGAGGCTCTTGGGGGTTGCTACCCCCTTTTTTTATGAAAATTACAACCCCTTTTTTTTTTTGGTGGCAACTGGCAATCTTGATTTGTCATATGTTCTGTTCATCAACAAAATGACAAGCTCTTCATGTTTGAAATTTGACTAATGGCAAAGTGCTGCTGTAACTATAAACCATTCATTTCACAAGGCTATATCGGACCAGGTTTTCTAATTATTAAAATTAAAACTAGGATATGGCAGCTTGCAGAAGCTGCATATCGATTAGATGGATGTTGCTGACAATGTAGTTGTACATACACGCATCCACACACATCTATGGAGGAAAAACAATGATTAATCCCTGTATGTTACATTCAGCATATGATCAACCGGTTTTAGATCTCCTTATATATTATCGGAGAATTTATCTATTATCTATATAAGAAAATTAACTACACTAAGTTTGATTATCCATCTTGCGTCGTGTGATAACATCTCCATCTTTTATATAAAATACAAAAAGAAAATTATTTCTCGCTGATTTTCTCGCACCCATGCTCCTATCTGCTAGTTTCAATAGAGAAAATCAAAATGAGTTTGACATATCTTGGGAGCTAGGACTCATGCTTTTGAGCCTATGTTGGAGGTAAAATTGGGTGAAACTTTGGGCTTGTTACATGCTATTAAGTGGATAGAGGAATTACAGTTTGAAAATATTATTTTTGAGATGGGATCTAAAGTAATGGTTGATAGTTTTAATTATTGTATTGAAGATGGCATGAAACAAGGAGCTATTATGCAGGAGTGTAGGAGGTTGTTCTTAATTTCTTGTAAAAACTCTTATGTGGGGTTTGCTGGGAGGACTGCTAATAGGATCGCTCATCCCTTAGCTAAGTCGACTTTATTTAAGGTTAATCCTCATGCGTTTGATTAGATACCATCATGTATTAAGACGTATATTTTTAATGAAATGAATTTATTTTTTTGAGTAAAAAAAAAAGGTAAAGGCAAAATTTTTATTATTTTTGACACGAGTATCCTAAAAAAATTTTGGCACTTGGAGATCACCGAGAAGGCCAGACTAAAAATTGAATGAAAAAAATTGGGAGAAAAAGAAGAAAAATGCATTCCATCTTTAATTTCTCCAAATTAAAAAAAATACATTTTACCGTCTTATTTTAAATAATTGAAGCATTGAAACCTACTATGATTCTGTTACATTTCACTTCATTTTATCCCTTTCCAGCATTCCTTTTTTTTTTTATACAGCCCTTTCCATCACTCCTTATTATCAGCATAATATATATAACCATATTCTTAAAAAATAACTAAATGATTATCTTAATTATTTTTTAAGAAACCGAGAGTTTTTAAAAGGAAAATGATAAATAGTACGATAATTGTGAACACGAAATATGACGAATGAATAATGGCCGTGCGATGTTGTTTTGATTCAAATTTATTTTATTTTCATTTTTTTGAAAAAGGTAAAACCACCGCATCTTTGTATTCGTAAAAATTCGTATGCAAAGTGTTTCGTAAGAAATAACATTCCTCTTTTCAAAAAGCTAATTATTTTCATAACTTTGATTCTTGGTGTGATCAAAGTCAAACACGTTGTCCGTTGCGCAATATGCAAAAGTTGGGAATTTTTTTTGGGTGGTCAACAAAAGTTGGGAATTTGGATGATGCGCTCAAGCTATTTGATGAAATGCCTGAGAGGAACGTGGTTTCGTGGAACACCATGATTGCTGGTTATTAGGGATAGCAAAAAAACCTCCACCCGTGGTGGTCAACAAAAGTTGGGAATTTGGATGATGCGCTGAAGCTATTTGATAAAATGCCTGAGAGAAACGTGGTTTCATGGAACACCATGATTGCTGGTTATTAGGGATAGCAAAAAAACCTGCACTCGTGGATATCCGCACAGATTACCCGTAATGGGTAATAAACGGATAGTTATTAAAGGGGAGTGGGGATCATGGTACCCGCCCCGCAATACCCGCATATACGTTACAATTATTTTTTTATTAAATATATATTATATACTATGACATTTTTTATCACTTTGGGATGAAATAACTTTTATTTCCTACATTATTTGATATCTTTTAGTGGATGGACCCATAATAATACAATTTTGTAAATGTATATAGTATATTATACAATATTAATATAATATGTAGTTATATTATGTTGTATAATTTATTTTATGTTAAATTATTAAATACCCATGGATATCCATGGATATCCGTTACCCGCGGAAATATCCGTGAGTATTAACCGATATGGGTACGGGGAAAGTACTACCCGCACCCGCTCCGCTGACATCCCTACTGGTTATGCACAGAAAGAGAAAGGGTGTTGTTAACAATGCTGTTACTCTTGTTAGTGTGTTGCCTGCTTGTGTAAGATGGATTGATGGGTTTATAAAACAGAGATGGAGTTGGGTCTGTTTTTTGGGGAACGCGTTGGTGGATATGTTTGCAAGGTGTGGATGCATAGTGGATGCTAGAAGGGTATTTGATGCAATGCAGCAGAAAGATGTGATCTCTTGGAATATTATTAACATTGGCTTGGCAATTCATGGGTGTGCTGATGAAGCTCTCAGTTGCTTTGGAGAAATGCTGGAACATGGAATGAGGCCGAGTGATGTAACTTTTATAGGACTGCTAACTGCATGTACTCATTCGGGAATGGTGGACAAGGGACTTGAATGTTTTCATATGATGGATCAAGTTGGCTTTTAAGTTGCACAAATATTAAATTTGTGCAGGATGGGAAAGTTCAGTTACAAGCCTTGATTTAATACATTAAAAATTCTATGGTCGAGACGAAAGAATGGCAACCTGACTTATTGGTCCTTGCATATCTAAGAGTTATTTACAAAATAAGGCTTGGTAAGCCATCTATTTACAAAACTGAAATGCATTAATTTTTTTATGTTTCTTTGGCAGTTGATTTAATTTTTGTTGTTGTTGCCGGAACCAATGGCTCAAACCTTTTCACAGTTCCCTTTGCAGGACAAACACAAGCCTACTCACTTTAAGGTTAAGACCAACACCACTAGAATAAGGGCATTTTACATAGCATGGGAGAGCTATGCAGGTATTGAAATTAACCAACATTTTGTACATACGTTGTAGTGGCTATGTCCCCAGACCCATGATATGTAATAAGTGGCCACAGGAACACCCGCTTAGAGTTTAGATGACTCAAGTCTCACAGGATATGTGAGTAACTTCTACCACACACGATAAAATACATTAAAATTGTAAATGAGGTTTTTATGAAACGGGTGGTATTCGTCAACTCAAGAATGAAATGCTTTTCAACCATTATGAAGAAGAGCATCACCAGATCGAATGTATTGAAATGGGCAAGCAAATAACATCATCTATTACATCCAGAACATTCCAACAAGATCCACAAAAAATTCAAAAAAGAAAAATTGGATTTCCCTAGCTTTTGAATGTCCCTCTCTCTCTAATTGCTCGAACCAAAAAGAAGGAGGTTGCCCTAGCTTTTGAATGTTCTTCTTCCTTCTCCGGCTACTCGAACCACCAAGAGGAATTGCTACATCAATTTTCGTTTTTTGATTCCCGTAGTTGTTCCCCTGCCTTAGGTTATTTAGGTATCTATTCATATTTGTTTTTTATTGGAATTCGGATATATAATAGAATACCTTTTTTTGACTGTATCTCACTATGTATCATTTGATAATCCAATGAATGGGTTCGCAACCTTGCAAATCTCCGCCTCGATGATAACCTCAATCTATTGATTTTTTGCTCTGTTGAGGTGATGGACTATAATGTCAGAAATGGGTTAAGGGGACAAACTGGTTTAGGGAGGTGCTGACTTCCTTGCAGAGGATGGAGGAGATGGGTTTCCCCGTTTAGTTTAAGGGACTAAAAGTAAAATGGTTGAGGGGGCATCATTAAATACTATTCAGACTTTGTGGAAAAAATTATAAATATCACAAAACCGGAAATAACTGGCTACTCTCGGTTGTATTGACACTTTCCCATCCTGCACAAATTTACCATTTGTGCAGCTTAAAAGCCACCATCAAGTTTATGGAATTTCTCCCAAGATTGAACATTACGGGTGTGTGGTGGATCTTCTTTGCCGCACTGGTCATCTCGCAAGGGCAGACAAACTGATTAGTTCAATGCCCATGAGGCCTTATGTCATAGGTTGGGGTGCAATGCTAGCTGGTTGCCAGGTATACAAAGATGCAACGAGAGGGGAACGGGTGGTGCAACACATTCGTGAATTGGAGCCATCACACTCTGGGAGCCATGTTTATCTTGCAAATATTTATGCTTCAATGGGAATGCTAGATGATGCAGCGAAGTGTAGGTTGAGACCTGGGTGCAGTTGGATAGAGGTGGATAACACGGTTCATGAGTTCTTCATGGGAGACGTTTCACACCCTCTGTCAGATAAGACATATTCAATGATTAGAGAATTGAGATCGAAAATGAAGCTTGCCGGGTACAAACCAAAGACAGATCTTGTGGTGCGTAACGTGGATGAAAAGGCGGAGAATGCTTTGTCCACTCAGTGAAAAGCTGGCAATCGCGTTCGTACTGGTAAAGGAACTACAATTAGAATAGCCAAGAACCTGCAAGTTTGTATTGACTGCCATGATACGATAAAGCTCATATCCGAGCTTATTCAGAGAGAAATTGTTGTGCGAGACCGAAGCCACTTCCATCATTTTACAAATGGAGATGTTCTTGTAATGATTTTTGGTAGTAAAACATTAATTTATTGAATTTGATTAATCTAAAGATAAATTAACACCTCGTGATTATATATTTTTATATGCTTAAAAAACAACAAACAATTTTTTATGCATTCCATTCTCAGTCAATTAAAGCAACCAAAATTAGATTATCAGTGACCATAAATTCAAATGCAACTGAATCATCAAAGGCTTCACCAACCAGACTGAATATACCAGACAAATGCTGCATCCATATGAAGGCTCAGAAGGTAGGAACAAGTCAGATATGTATATTATACTACTGATCATTCCAACAGTAAAGTAAACCCAATATCATCAGGGGATGTACATTATTACAATCCAAGAGGTCTCTTGGCGAGCCGAAATGACGATTGGTTCTTTCATCCCAGTGCCATATAGTATTTATGCATAAAACACACCTGTGAAACAAACAATAAAATGCAAAGATTGTCGTCAAAAACTTGAATCATAAAAAAGTAAGCATGTTCATTACAAAAGTAGGATGCATATGTACACATATCATGTGTGTACATGTACAAGGCTTACAGAATACAGAATATGTAACATTTGAAGAAACAAAGGTGTCGGGGGTGATATACACAAAACCAATTGCATTTATCTGTTTGAAAACCTTTTTCATTCATGCTTCAGACTAATGTATATCCCATTGAAAAAGGTACATCTGCAGTGCCGTCAATTTATTATTTAAAAAAAATGGATAATAAAGATTGATCTTGCTAAGGGGTAAATCCCTGCTCAATCAGTCGAACATTAGTCCCATAGCCGGTCCAAAGGCCCGAAACTGTGGGGATACTCTGGTAGACTCATTGAGGTGTCAAAAACCCTAATTACGGTGGATTCTGAATTCTAAAAAAAAAAAAAAGGATTAATCTTGCCAATGTTTTGTCCTATCCATCTCTGATTTTTATTATAACTAGTAACAGACCCGTGCATACGCACGGGTGAGTAACACATTGTATTCGTTTGGTTCCAAGTCGAAGTTTTCTTCCCAATTGTCGAATCATCTTTTTTTTATATTCGACGTCACATTGTATTCCTCATTGAGCTCGTTAAATAAATGAATCAACTGAGCAAGACGCCACTCAGTATTCCTCATTGAGCCTGCAATAAATGAACTGAGCTCGACTCGCTTGGTTCATGAGCTAGCTCGTTTGGTTCCAAGTCGGGTGTTCTTCCCAATTGTCGACATCACTTTTTTATATTCGAAATAAATGAACTAACTTGAGCTAAGCATAAAGTCGAAGTGTTCTTCCCAATTCGTCAGTGTTCTTCCCAATTGCTGACATCACTTTTTATATTCGACGCCACCTTTCCCAATCATGTCGACATCACTTTTTTATATTCGACGTCACCTTAGTGCTCGTTGAATAAATGAACTAAACTTGAGCTAACACGTCACCTTCAGTATTCCTCATTGAGCTCGTTAAATAAATGAACCGAGCTCGACTCGTTTGGTTCTTAATCGAACTTGAGCTAAGCATAAAGTCGGCAAGTGTTCTTCCCAACCGTCAAGTGATCTTCTCACTTTTTATATTCGACGTCACCTTGTATTCCTCATTGTGCTCGCTAATAAATGAACTAAACTTAAGCTACACGCCACCTTGTATTCCTATCGAGCTCGTTAAAAAACAAAACGAGCCTCGACTCGCTTTGGTTCTAGCTCGTTTGGTTCCAAGTCGAAGTGTTCTTCCCAATTGTCGACATCACTTTTTTATATTCAAATAAATGAACCGAACTTCGAGCTAAGCATCGCCACCTTGTATTCCTCATTGAGCTCGTTAAATAAATGAACCGAGCTCACTGCTTGCCCAATCGACATCACTTTTTATATTCGAAATAAAAATGAATCTGAACTTGAGCTAAGCATAAAGTCGAAGTGTTCTTCCCAATCAATGAAGTGATCTTCGTGACTTTTTTTATATTCGACGCCACCAGTATTCCTCATTGTGCTCGCTGAATAAATGAACTAAACTTGAGCTAAGCACGCCTCAAGTCGGGCAGTTCTTCCCAATTGTCGACATCATTTTTTTATATTCGAATAAATGAACCGAAAGCCTCGACTCGTTTGGTTCTAGCTCGCTTGCTCAAGTCAAGTGTTCTTCCCAACGACATCACTTTTTATATTCAAAATAAATGAATCAACTTCGAGCTAAGCATAAAGTCGAGTGTTCTTCCCAATCGTCAAGTGATCTTCCCAATTGTCGACATCACTTTTTTTATTTGTCGACATCACTTTTTTATATTCGGACGTCACCTTGTATTCCTCATGAGCTCGTTAAATAAATGAACCGAGCTCGACTCTCGCTTGTTCTAAATTGGTTCCAAGTCGTAAGTGTTCTTCCCATTATCGACATCACTTTTTTTATATTCAAATAAATGAATCAACTTGAGCTAAGCATAAAGTCGGTTGTTCTTCTCAATTGTCGATGATCTTCCCAATTGTCGACATCACTTTTTATATTCGACGTCACCTTGTATTCCTCTATCGAGCTCGTTAAATAAATGAATCGAACTTGAGCTACATACCGACTGCTTCGTTTCATGAGCTACCTCGTTTTGTTCCAAGTCGAAGTGTTCTTCCCAATTGTCGAATCTTTTTTTATATTCGACGTCATCACTTTTTTTATATTCGATGTCAAGTCGAAGTTTTCTTCCCAATTGTCGAGATCACTTTTTTTATATTCGACGTCACCTTGTATTCCTCAGTAATTCTAAAAAATGAACTGAGCTCGACTCGTTTGGTTCATGAGCTAGCTCGTTTGGTTCCAAGTCGAAGTGTTCTTCCCAATTGTCGAATCTTTTTTTTTATATTCGACGTCATCACTTTTTTTATATTCGACATCACCTTGTATTCCTCATTGAGCTCGTTGAATAAATGAACTAAACTTGAGCTAAGCACGTCACCTTGTATTCCTCATTGAGCTCGTTAAATAAATGAACTGAGCTCGACTCGTTTGGTTCTAGCTCGCTCGTTCCAAGTCGAAGTGTTCTTCCCAATCGACATCACTTTTTTATATTCGAAATAAATGAACCGAACTTGAGCTAAGCATAAAGTCGGCGTGTTCTTCCCCAATTGTCGGCGATCTTCCCAATTTGACATCACTTTTTTATATTCGACGTCACCTTGTATATTCCTCATTGAGCCTCGTTAAATAAATGAACCTGAGCTCGACTCGCTTGTCTCATGAGCATAGCTCGACTGCTCGTTCATGAGCTAGCTCGCTTGGTTCCAAGTCGTAAGTGTTCTTCCAATTGTCGACGCCAAGTCTCGCTTGGTTCATGAGCTAGCTCGTTTGCTCCAAGTCAGTGATCTTCCCAATTGTCGGACGCCACTTTTTTATATTCGATGTCACCTTGTATTCCTCATTGAGCTCGTTAAATAAATGAACTGTACTTGAGCTAAGCATAAAGTCGTGTTCTTCCCAATTGTCGAAGTTGTTCTTCCCAATTGTCGACATCACTTTTTTATATTCGACGTCACCTTGTATTCCTCATTGAGCTCAAGTAATAAATGAATCAACTTGAGCTAAGCATAAAGTCGAAGTGCTCTTCCCAAGGTCGACATCACTTTTTTATATTCGACGTCACCTTGTATTCCTCTATCGGTGCTCGCAAATAAATGAATCAACTCGAACTTGCAAGCATAGCTCGACTCGTTGGTCTACGAGCTAGCTCGTTGGTTCCAAAGTCGAAGTGTTCTTCCCAATCGCCGAATCTTTTTTTATATTCGACGTCATCACTTTTTATATTCGACGTCACCTTCATTGAGCTCGTTGAATAAATGAACTAAACTTAGGCTACACGCCACCTTGTATTCCTCTATCGAGCTCAGTTAAATAAATGAGCGAGCTCGACTCGTTTGGTTCTAGCTCGTTTGGTTCCAAGTCGAAGTGTTCTTCTCTATCCGACATTGATGCGATTTCAGCTCGCTTTAATTTCTACTTTGAAATCGATCAATCGAGAGCGCCAAACTCTAGGGTATAAAGCGTTTACATGCCACGCTCTTTCTCGTGAATGATTAGATAAAATGATAAAACATAGGAGGAAAAAAATCCAAAAGAAAAGGAAATAAGAGAGAAGAGAGAAGAAAACCGTAACCAAAGACTCTCCATGAGTTTGATCAAGACACCATCATCGCTTTGAGCCTAGAGCAACTTCCGCAACTCTAATCATTAACGCTATAAAACAAAGAAGAGGAAAAGAGAGACAATCAAACGAAAGCTGTGGAGAGACCGAGAGAGAAGTTTTAGAGATTTCCAAACTTTTCAAATTTGAAATTTGAAATGAGATGAGAGAAGAGTGTAGAGGGGAACAAACAAAGTCAATCCCTTTAGGCATTGTCCTCAGTCCTGTTCCCACAAATGGCTTGATTTTGTCGTTCTTCCATCTCGAGGGAAAATGGCGGAGAAGAAAAAATTTCACTTTATTTGAGACACCAATTGATGCAAAGAAGGAATACACGCTGGGTAATCCCGAAAACCTCCGTTTTGGAGAGAGAATCGTGTATGAGAGTTTCACTGATAAGGAAATTGTGGAGAAGCACGCACATAAGAGGAAGCCTAAAATGAGGATAAGAGGAAAATGAAACAGGCTGGATCGAAAAATGTTGGACCGTGTGTGCATTTTTTTTTTTTTCGTGGGAGACAGTGGTGTAGGTTTGAATTGAATTTTCCATTTGTGGCATGTAAAAAATATTTAAAAAATGGTGATGTGGCAAAACATGTTTCAATGATTGACACCTGTAAAAGTTACTCAAACAATGACTCATAGATGTATTATTAATAGATGTGACTATTATTTATAAGAAAACCATAGGTGAGGTTATCTCTTTTTTATTGGGATCATGTTAGCAATCCATCTAGGTCCAGTCCATTTATTTATTCCACACCAATGTAAAGGGGCAGTAACACTAGAGTAACACATACTTAAGAATGGTAAAAATTTCCTACTTATAAATTGCCACAATTATAATCACGATCCCAACAACAAGGCTACTAGCTGGCCACTTGAGAACATTCAACAAATGTGACATGACTAATGGCTAAGAATGCCACAAACTGCATCAAAATCACAACCCCTCGTCCCCAGAGCACAGTAATGGGCAGCCAGAGATTAAAATTAAATAAACTCTCAAATTTAGTCTCACGGGTTCTTTCAATCTTTAACTTCACCACTAGAGCATCTCTTTGTATAGATAGAATCATCAGAAAACACACAAATTTTATTCAATAAACCTCCAAAATCATGGACATATACCAAAACCCGACCTGATACACACAAGTATTATAGATATAGATATAGATATAGATTACACATCCCCAATAACACGGCACTGGCACAGAGATTTCTTTCACCTTAGGGACATATACTAACAAAGAGAATTCCAATTATTGACACAAGAAATCACATGATCACTGATCCTCAAAACTCTGTAACCCTAAAATATCATGTTGTGGAATCGAGAAAGCAACTATTTCGAAAGATTAATTAAACAAAAGGGAATCGATGTGAAAATAGAACGGAAGAAGAGACCTTTGAGTTTAGTTGTAGTAGAGCTCGAGACCCATGCCATCGTGGATCTCGTAATCCTTGAGAGTGATGTGATCCTTGTAGATGGTGTACCACTTCTGGATTCGGATCTTGTCGGCCCTCGTGCCCGTCTGAGCTGCCACCAGCTTCTTCAAATCTCCAATCGTGTCGTCATCGTTGCACTTCACGCGCACCTTCTTCCCCAATCGATCGTTCAGCACCACCTCTATCATCTTCGTACAAAACCCTAATCCCGAATTCTATACCTGATTTTTTCGTCCTAGCTTTCTGGGGCCAAATAAGGGTCTTTTATAGTTTTATTTATATTTATTCACGGCGAGGCTAAAATACTGTTTTAATCCCTTATGTTTATTTTAGGTTTTATTTGGTCCCTTATTTTTATTTGTTTCAAATTGGTCCCTTACGTTACAAGGGTTATACCAAAATGGTCTTACCGCTAGTAACACTATCAAAATACTGAGTTGACAGTTGAGTTGACACGTTGGAAGACCAAATTGAAACAAAAAAACATAATGGACTAAATTGGCACCAAATTGGTCCTTCTCTTATGTTTTATTTGGTGCCAATTTGGTCCCTTATATTTATTTTTCGGTTTTAATTTGGTCCTCCAACGTGTCAACTCAGCTGCCAACTCAACATTTTAACGATGTTACTAGCGAGATTTTGGTATAACTTTTGTAATATAAGGGATCAATTCAAAACAAATAAAATTTAAGAAAACAAAATAAAACCTAAAATAAATATAAAAGAATAAAACAGTATTTTAGTCTTTACCGCCGCTTATCGGATGGGATGGCGTATAAAATAAGCTTTTAAAATTGTTCCATGAAAAAAGACTCCGCTAGCTAGCTTCATTTGCTTTTAACCACAACAATAAGGAGTGGGTTTAAATTTAAATTCAAATAAACATTAAGGAATATGAATATAAATTTGAAAAATATTTTAAAATTATAAAATATTATATATGTAATTTATATTTGATTTAAAATATTAAATTTTTAACATTTTTGTAGTGTATAGTTATTAAACTCTTTTATTTTTTATAATTTATGTTGTATGATTTATGAATTATTATATCGTTTAATTTTGAAAAAAAGTTCTGAATTATTTTTTATATTTTATGTTGCATGATTTATGAATTATTTTTTTTATAAGTATGCTAATACATGAATTATATATATATATTTAATGGAGATGAGAGACTTCAATGGAAGGAGTGGAAAAAACTTTTTTTTTTGGTCTAGCACATATGGTAAGGTGGAGGGAGAAGTGCGTTGTGAGTTCGAACTCGCGCTCTCAGTATTCACACAACACTTGCATATGTTTTACTACTAGATTATGTTTTCGGGATAATGGAAAAGAGTATTTCAATCATAGTATATTTTATTCAGTTGAGAGAAGATAATAAGATGGGAGGAGAGATAATGTCTCTTTATTTTAGTTCACTATCTTTATTGTGTTCTATTTATGTAGAGCTATTTTAGTCAATGCACTTAAAATTATACAAATTCATCTTCTTTCTCTTCCAAGTTCTTTCAATATTAGAGTGGATAAGAAGCATGTCAATTGGGGTAGCATACAAAGTGTTTCCCGTAAAAAAGAGGTTATTAGTGTTTCCCTTATAGTAACCATTGTACTATAACAAAATTTTAAAAATGGTTTCTGATTAAAAATCGACAACGTTAGTATCTACCATTTCTGACATCTATTTTCATATTTTAATTTATTTTGGGTTTATTTTTATCACAATTTAAAAAGTACATAAAAGGTGAGTAGTTATTAAAAGAGAATAAATATGATTTTGTGTCACTTCCATCATAAGATCGTGAACTCGGGGTAAAACATTGCTCAATCAGCAGAACTGGAGATTAGATTTATAATTTATAGTGTGTCCGAAAGGTCTAAACCCTGAGACTGAGAATATTTTGGTGGATTCACTCAGTCCAAATAGCTAATTAGGATAAGTTTTGAGAGAGAAAAATAAATTGGGAATAAATCTCATACTCAATTTGAATATAAACCGTCTAATAAGTAAATAAAAAATATAAAACTTGTCCCAAGAGCACAGCCTAGTGGTAAAACATATGTAAGTATTGTGTGGACACTGAGAGCACAGATTCAAACCCGCAACGCTTCACTTTCTCGTCTCTCTTACCATCTACGCTGGACCAAAAGAAAGATAAAACTTAAGTCACATGTCTTAAGTATTGTTTTTCCTGTTCCACTCACAAAAATACAGTTATTTTTTGTAAAAATTTGCGATGAAACAATTTTATAATGTACATGCACCCTTTAAACAGCTGTTCACAATTTTTTTTTGTTTATTTTAAATGAGAACAAGAAGATCTATTTCTAAGTTTTGTCCTAATAAAAAAGAAAAACAAAAAGGAGAATGTAAATAGAAATAGAAAATTAGAGGAGAAAAACTAATAAAATTAGAAACCAAGGAACAGCCAAATTTTGAGAGTTTTTTTTATTTAATTAAAAATCTAATTCCATTTTATGCTCCCTGAATATCTCTTTTTTTTTTCTTTTTCGGCTCTCCACTTTCAAGTATTGAGTTATAGGGTGATCGATCAGAGGCATAGCCATATACTGTGCATCTTCTTCATCTTGTTATTGTTCTGCATTCATATCTGTGTTGCTCTCTTCCACCACGATCGAAGAAGATCTGGGCACTACCTTCTTCATATCCGCACTGATTGCAACACGTGCATTAGGGTTCCCTTCGTTCAGATGCTGCCTTCCACATGTTGAATAATTCTGGGTTCTGCAATGGGTTTTGCCCCAATTCGCTGAACCATTGCGGCGTTGGTTGATTTCTCTTTCCACTTATGCAAGTTTGATTCTTTTCGTTCTTGCTCAAAACTCCATCTTCCATTACCCAATGCGTTGAAACTGAAATTCTGGGCTTGTATATTTCGAAGGAACTGTTGTAGAGTATATTGGGTATGTGTGTTTTTCTTGGTTTGTCTTTTTGAAGATGAAGAGATTGAAAAATGACCCTCCCAGTTCGAGGAGGTTTAAACTGTCTCATTTTTTGTTTGGTGTTGGGGTTTTGTACTTGGTTTTTCTATCATGTAACTTTACAAAGTTTCTGAAAATTGTATCAACGTTAAGTGGGGATGAGAGTGACAATAGGTTGGATGGGATGGTTATTGGGGACTCTGAAGATGCCGATTTAAGCAAACCTTTTGTTAGTTCTGTTTATAAAGATGCATTTCACAGGAGGTTGGAGGATAATAGGGACCGGGATGCTCCCTTGAGGCCAAACAAGGAACCATTGAAGGAGAGAGATAATGGACGTGGATCTATGAAGCAGATTCCGCGGGGATATGGTAGGATTACTGGAGAGATCATGCTGCAAATGAACAGGACAAGTGATTTGTCTGTGCTTGAGAGAATGGCAGATGAGGCATGGACATTGGGGTTGAAGGCTTGGGAAGAAATTGATAAGGTTGATGATAAGGAGTCTGGAGAAAGTTCTGTCATTGAAGGAAAGCTCGAGTCTTGTCCTTCTTGGATATCAATGAGTGGGGAAGAGTTGTTGAAAGGGGATGGCTTGATGTTTCTTCCTTGTGGGCTTGCAGCAGGTTCTTCAATCACTGTGGTGGGGACACCCCATTATGCTCATAAGGAGTATGCTCCCCAGCTTGCGAAGTTGAGGAGAGGCGATGGATTGGTTTCGGTTTCGCAGTTCATGGTTGAATTACAAGGGCTGAAGTCAGTGGAAGGGGAAGACCCTCCTAAGATTCTTCACTTGAATCCTCGGCTAAGAGGGGATTGGAGCAAACGACCGGTTATTGAGCATAATACCTGTTATCGAATGCACTGGGGAACGGCTCAGAGGTGTGATGGCCGGCCGTCTGAGGATGATGAAGGAATGCTCGGTATGGTTTTGTGATGTTTCGTTTTCATTTTCAAGTATGCTATTTAGGGGAGTCTCCATTGCCATAACGTAGAACGGAAAGAAAGCAGAAAAGTTAAAAGGTGTAATGATATTGGGAATGATCGAATAAGAACAAAAAAGAAGACGACAACAAATGGGCATGAAAATAAGGAGTGCCTTATTGCTTACATGGTCCTCAAAAGAGAACATCATTGCTTGTTTGTTGTATGCTATTAAATTCTTAATCTAAACACATCAGAAGTAATGCTTATATATATTTTGCTAATATCCATAATCACATCTAATGCAAGATTGTCAAATGAAGCATATTTTAGAGCCATCAAGTTACATTTCCTTGATGTAAAATCCAAGGGATATTAAGACTCTGTTAACATATTTTGGCAGGCTTTGTATATCCATGCTTTTGCAACTATGCGTGATCCGTTTGTAGAATCGTGAGTAAGTATATGACTAAAGAAACAAGGATGATGAATTAATGTAACTCCTCTAGTTTTACAGTAATACTATCATGTTTTGTTGTTTATTAATTGATAGTACTGAAACAAGCAAAAGATAATACTTGACTGTGTGACTTTTTTATAATATAATTGGATAATAATTTTGTATAGGATGGAATTTGGTCTTAAAAAATGATAATGGAGTGCCGTAATCCTTTAACCTACATTTTTGCATAATTTTTTTTATCTTCTTCAATTAATATATAAATAAAATAATAATCTTTTGATCATGCTTTGCAGTTGATGGGTATAGACGGTGTGAAAGATGGATGCGGAATGACATTGTAGACTCAAAAGAGTCCAAGACAACATCATGGTTCAAGCGGTTTATAGGGCGTGAGCAGAAGCCAGAAGTGACGTGGCCGTTTCCTTTTACAGAGGGTAGAATGTTTGTCCTTACACTGCGTGCTGGCGTCGATGGATACCATATTAATGTTGGGGGTCGTCATATGACTTCATTTCCATATCGGACAGTAAGTTAACTGAGATATGACAGATGTTTTCATCTCATGCTTGCACTAAATACATTAATAGAGTGAAATTGTACATTTAGCTTATTCAGGACAATCATTTTTTCTGGGGATAAGTTTCTTAATGTTGTTACTTCTATTTTACCATACTGGGCTTTGTTGAAATAGATAGTTATTGAAAGAAATTTGTGCTGATGAGCTGCACACTTGATCTCTTGTTTATAGCTTGATTACAGTCAATCATTGGAGTAATCAAGGGGCTAATTAGGAGTTAATTAGAAACTAAGTTACAGCCTAATTATCAACAACTAACTCTTAGCCTATTCACTAGGTAATCAACAAAATATATAGTTGATTATATATTCCAATATAAATGCTAATATTCTAACAGACTTTAAAACATTATTTTCGTGTTGGTGAGTTCCTTTTGCATTTTTGTTGGGTTTTATAGATGGAGAATTTTGGTATATGGTGGTCTGCCCTCACAGCCATATTATAAATAATAATGACGGTGATATCTCTTGTACCATGTATCAAAGGGCCAATTTGGCTTAAACTTCAACAATAATTGGAATTAATTGCCATTATATTCTGTGCTGCTGTGGTTACATTTCTTTCCAGCTGATTTTTCGTTTCCACTTTATCAGGGTTTTACACTAGAAGATGCTACAGGACTGGCAATTAAAGGAGACCTCGATGTTCATTCAATTTTTGCTACCTCTCTCCCTACTTCACACCCAAGTTTCTCACCTCAAAGAGTACTGGAAATGTCAGAGACCTGGAAAGCCAGTGCTCTACCCAAACACACTGTTAGACTTTTTATTGGAGTTCTTTCTGCTTCAAATCACTTTGCAGAACGTATGGCCGTTCGAAAAACATGGATGCAAGCAGCTGCAATCAAGTCCTCAGATATAGTAGTACGATTCTTTGTTGCATTGGTAAGGCTTCTGCCTTTCTTTTTATCTGGCATAGAAGCATACTTATGTACTAGAGAAACACAACCTTTATTTTACTCTAAACCTCTGTGAGACCCGGTTCTCCAATAGATTGACCAGCAATAATACCTACAGCTTCTCCTAATTCTACCAGGTCCCCATGAAAAGGACTCCGGCCATAACACAATCGGCAGATCCAAGACGTATTTGCATTTGCATAAGGGCCAAGAAAGTTTAAGTGTGATTTTTGTGGCTTGACTGGCTTCTAATTTGATGGCAAAGAAGAAGCTACCACAAATAAAATTTGGAGTTGGTGGTTATTTCAATTAGCAGTTTCTTGAGGTTTTAAGAGATAGGATCAGTTAAATTAAGTGGATAGATGTGAGATCTTTAAACAGAAAGTCAGTGAGACAAAAGAGAACTTCAGCTTTTTATAAATTTCACACAATTGCAAAGAATGTTAATGATGATTTATTGGTTGTCTGGCTATAATTTATCACCAATGTTTGTTGAAATAAAATAAAAGATGAAATGTGCTATAGGACCAGGGTTCCTTAGGCATCATTACATGAATTTAGCTTCGTAGAACAGCTCGTCCAAATATGATCAGTGGAGCCTGCTGAGTTTGATGTATAACTAAGCAGGCTTTGTGTGTGCTTACAAACTTAAAAGCAAGACCAGTGATCACCTTAGCTATTTTGGTTTCCATGAAGCTCTTCTTTTTAAATAAGTTGTCACTTGTCAATAAGTCTGATTCTTCCAACTTTCATTATTTCATGTAGCTGATACAAATGATTTTTATTTGAATGAGATTGGTGTTTCGGATTAAACCTTAAGATGCCATATAAGTTGGTTTTAGGGAACCTTTATTGTTTCTGCATAGTACTTCTATATTTGAATTCCTCCTGGATTGGTTGTTAACCATAACTTTCCCTTTGGACTGGGTGATATATGATAATACAGATATATGTAGATATATTGGAGTTCTATGAGATAATTTATGTTTAAAATGTCCATATGATATTTAATGCAATTTTTGAAGAAAAAATTGGTTTCTCAATTTTACACAATTGGAATGTGATTGTTAGGAATTCAAGGGCTTTGTGTATTTTCCTTTTTTTAACTATTTATTATTCTTACTCATAAGATGCCTGATTTTTCTGCATTTTATGTCTATTTTAAACATCAACATGAAGAATCCAAGGAAGGAAGTCAATGCAGTGCTGAGGAAGGAGGCTGCTTACTTTGGTGATATTGTCATTTTGCCCTTTATGGACCGCTATGAGCTTGTTGTGCTTAAAACCATTGCTATCTGTGAGTTTGGGGTAAGTTCATTTTTAAATATTCAGTCAGCTTTTCTGTTTCTTCTATTTTTTGGATGGATATTCGGGATATGTGTCTTGCATATGTCTTGTTAATGTCTGTCAACCTGCTCAAAATGTTCGACTCATGTGACTCCAAGCCAATTTTCTTTAATGCAGATTCAGAATGTGACTGCTGCATATATCATGAAATGTGATGATGACACTTTTATAAGAGTGGATACTGTCCTGAAGGAAATCGAAGCTGTACCCCGGGAAAAGTCCCTTTACATGGGTAATCTCAATCTCTTGCATCGGCCTCTAAGACATGGCAAATGGGCAGTTACATATGAGGTATGATAACTACCACATGTAATTGTACAAGTAGGTAATACGCGAGTGGTTATATTTCTGTTTGGTTATCTAAATGATTATTTTCCGACACTTTATGGAGTTTATATATATGGATTAGGTTTTCACTTGTATATGTATCCCAACAAACCCTCCTATGCGGGTCAAATTTGTTTTTGCCCCAAATTAGGGCCTTAAACAAGGCGTAATAAAAACTGAAGGGCTCATATGCGTTGATACCTATGTACAACATCTATTTAAGGCTTAAACTTGTAGCAAGCATAGAGTTGTGTATACAATTATTTATATATTTTACTCTAGTGTCGGTTCTTGCTCTATGGTGTTACATTGTTAACTTTGATCGCAAGTGATATTTTTGCCTATTTGACAGCTTAATGTAAGAAACTTGTTAGGAGTAATGTTTCATAATAAAAACACGCACCAATAATCTTCAAACCTTTTCCCACCAAGTGAAGTTAGCTATATGGATCAAACGATACCATAATATCATGTCATGAATCATATCTAAAATAAACCATTTAACTTCAAATCTCTCTTAATGGTTTGACTAATAGTTTTATTGGTCTTAATTTATGTGTATATATATGTCCCCTTTCTCTTAAGTATTATGTTAACTAATGCAGGAGTGGCCAGAAGAAGTTTATCCTCCTTATGCCAATGGTCCTGCGTACATAATTTCCAGAGACATTGTCACTTTCATCATATCTCAACACAAGGATAGAAAACTGAGGGTTCGTTTCTTGTACATATTTTATAGTTAGTTCCACTTCCTGTGTGTTATCAGTAGTACATATTGATTGGTGAAACATTTGTTTATGATGGCAGCTCTTTAAAATGGAGGATGTAAGCATGGGAATGTGGGTCGAGCGATTCAACAATACGATGAGGGCCGTGCAGTACTCCCACAACTGGAAGTTTTGTCAGTATGGATGCATGGAGGGCTACTTCACTGCACATTACCAATCACCAAGGCAGATGGTCTGTCTATGGGACAAGTTGTCGAGGGGTCGGGCACGCTGCTGCAACTTCAGATAACAACAATCTGCATCTCTAGTCTACAATTTGATTTGCCATTGTCTTAAATTGTTGTGCTGATCTCAGTTCACCTAGGTTAGTATTTGGAGAAAATTACAGTGATAACAAAATGTATTACACATTCAATTTGAAAGAAATAGAATTTAGCAGGGGTGTCAAACCAAACCATAGTGAAACTTTACAAATCAAATGAAACCGCAAGTTTTTAAGGATGAACTGAATGGAATTTAGTTTGCTGCTTGATTTGGCTTTAGCTTATGATTCATTAACTCTATTTGAAGTAAAATAAAAGCAGTTGTAAATGGATAGCAAAACCTTCCTATAAAAGGTGCAAAAAACAAACGATTTCATTTCTAGTTTAAGTGTTTGCAAACTTGCTGAAAGCTTTTAAGCTGCTTATTTATTATAAGTCTTAAAACTTAAAACTGTATTTTCATCTACGCATTTGCATTATTGTCTTCAAATTTAATAGGTTTGCCATTTTGGTAATTCTTTCTTTTGTTTTTTCAAATATGTGTTGGCCTTTTGAAAACTTTCTTGCCCCAAATCGTCAAAAAAGGAAAAACAATCGAAAGTGCATAGCTGAAGGACTTTTATTTTACCACCTCTCCACTTAATTTTAACACCTCGCCAATTTTTTAAAAAGTCAATAATACACCTCTAAAATACAAAATTACATTCCCTCTTCCTCACCTCACCTCACCTCCACCCACTCATTCTTCAGTTTTATGCCTCTCCCATTCTCTATCTCTCTCACGGTCCCTCTCTCAATCAGTCTCTCTCCCACTGCCAACCTCACTCTCCCAACCTCAACCTCACTCTCGCATTGTCCCTTCGCAGCCGCAACGGACATCACAGCCACCATTCGCCATCATTTGAGGTGCGTTCGGCCTCTTTTTTTTTGCGATTTCCAAACTTTCGGAATCTTGTTGTCGGATACGTTCGTCAACAGGAATTCGGTAGTTAAAAAATACCATATTCTTGTTGACGAAATTACCCGGCAACAAGATTCCAGAAGTTACTTTATTTTCACTTTGTTTTCAAAACTTCCGGATGCATATTTCCGGTGAGTTCCGGAAGTTAGTTTCCGGAATCAAGTCAGGACAGAATTTGACAAATTTCTTATGTGGTATAGATAGATTTCCATGGAAGGCAATTTTTTCGACACCCCAATGCCTAGTGCAATGGATGTTACAGATGCCGTGGATTGTACTGCAATGGATGTTACACAAGACGTGGATTGTACTGCAATGGATGATGTTACACAGGACGTGGATTGTACTGCAATGGATCTTACACAGGACGTAGATTGTACTAGTGCATTCACTACTACGACGGTACTTACTATTTTGTTGATTAGTTTTCTAAGTTTTTACTGTTGGATGAGTTGTTAAATCATTATTTTGTGCGTTTTCAGGTCTTTTCTACCCGAGACGACCTATTAGCGTGAGCACGAAATGTTGGTAAATCTATTGGATACGTGATTGTTATTTCAAGATCAGACAACGGACGTTCAAGCAAGAAGACATTGTGATGTTGGGTTGTGAAAAAAGTGGCGAGTATAAACCTTACAAGACGAGATTGAAGGCTACTGGTACTAGAAAAGTCAGTGCCTATTCAGACTGAAAGGAAGCCTAGGGAAAGGTGTTGGAGGGTGGGTTTTGAAGGTAATGGGTGGAACTCACAATCACGAGCTGATCAAAAACTTCGAAGGTCATTCATATGTTGGTCGGCTTACTTCCGAAGAGAAGTCTTTTCTCGTTGACATGACAAAGAATATGATCAAGCCGAGAAGCGCTTTATTGTCATTGCAGCAGAACAACCCAGACAACAACACTATAATTAGGCAAATTTACAATGTACGTCAAAAGATTCAATCAAATCTTAGACAAGACAGAACTGAGCTGCAATATTTGATGAACTTGATGCATCGCGATCATTATGTACACTGGCACAGAAAGGCTAATGGTACTGATGTTGTCAGAGATATATGTTGGGCATATCCAGAAGCCATCAAGCTTCTAAATTCGTTTAACACTGTTTTGCTTATTGATTCTACTTACAAGACTAACAAATATAATATGTCACTACTTGAGGTTGTTGGTGTTACCTCAACTGAGATGACATTCGATGTTGCATTTGCTTTTGTGGAGTCTGAGAAAGTTGATAACTTCACATAGGTGCTTGAGAAGCTGAAGAGTATGTTTTTGAGACAGGATGCCTTGCCAAAAGTGATACTGACTGATCGAGATCTTGCATTGATGAACGCAGTGGCTAAAGTTTTTCCCACGTCATCTAACCTGCTGTGCCAATTCCATATCCGCAAGAATGTGAGGGCCAAGTGCAAGACTTACGTGTATCCACAGGAGAAAATTGAGTTGGTCATGACTGCATTTGATTTCATTATTAACTCGCCTGACGTGGATGCGTACTGGACTGATTGGCACATTTTGAGAATGAATCAGCACCGTTCGGTAACTTCGCTGACTATGTCAAAACCACTTGGTTGAATCCTCACAAGGAAAAGTTCGTTGCAACATAGATAGACTGGGTAATGCACTTTGGAAACACAACAACCAACAGGTATGCATTTTGTAAATGTTTGATTACTCGTATTTGTTGGTGTTTATGCGTCTTGTAAAGGTTTGATTACTCACATTTGTTGGTGTTTGTGATTTTTTTCAGGGTTGAGTCTGAACATTTGAGGTTGAAGAGGTTGTTAGCTGATAATAGAGGAGACTTATGTAGTTATTGGGATGCTATGAACAACATGATCAGGTTACAACACACTGAGCTAAAGGCTTCATTCGAGCATAACATTAGTAGACAACATCATTGTTATAATATTGCCGTCTACAAGCACTTAAATGGACTTGTGGTGAGGAGTGCATTAGACCATATTGCAGATGAGCTTCGTCGAGTTAACACAGTTGGTATTGATAATTCTGCATGCGGTTGCGTGCTACGATACACTCATGGGTTACCTTGTGCATGTGAACTTGCCAGAGATACGACGCAGTACATCCCAATCCCATTGGAGTCAGTTGATATTCACTGGAGGATATTGAGCTTCAACAACCACTGTGACACCGATAGTGGCCATGGTTCAGAACTAAGTATACAGGTTGAGCTAGAAGCATTGCAACGTAGGTTTCAGGAGCTTGATGTTGCAGGCAAGGTAGCACTGAAGGAGAAATTACGCGAGTTAGCATTTCCTGACACCACTTCCATGTGTCCACCCCTTGTAAGGTGAACACAAAGGGAGCAACAAAGAAAGGAAAGAGGATGACAATAGATACTTCAACAAAACGTGATCCATCATATTGGGAGCGTGTTGATGACTTCTATGCATCCCAATATGACAGCACGTCAACTCCAACTTCCTCTAAACTATCAGCTCCTCTTCCATCCAAGAAGTCACTTACCCCGCTACCTCCACTCAAACAGTCAGCTCCACCTCCACCGCCACCTCCATCGAAGAAGTCAGCTTTAGCTCCACCTCTACCGCCACCTCCATCGAAGAAGTCACCTCCACCTCCACCTCCATCAAAGAAGTCAGCTCCACCTCCACCTCCATCGCCGGACTTGCATTCATACAACAATTCTCATATCAAATTCATCAATACATCGAGAACATTTTTGATGTACAGCCTAATGGCAATTGTGGATATCGCAGCATTGCTGCCTTACTTGGTATGGGTGAAGATTCTTGGCCTTTAATCCGCCAGGATTTAATTACAGAGCTTCGACAAAACCGTGACAACTATGTCGGCGTGCTTTGTGGCAATGACAATGTGGACGGACTAATTCGATCACTATATGTTGATAAGGTGGGCAGATGCAGGCCTGACAAGTGGATGACCATGCCAGATGTAGGATATGTCATTGCTAACAAGTATAAGGTGGTCGTGATATGTTTAGACTCAATGGGAAGTTACACAATTTTCCCTCTCAGGCATGCACCACCAAGAGATCGTAATACCCACCACGTCCTTTGCATTGGGTATATACATACTATGCGACATTTTGTACAAGTACGACATTTATGTGTCCTATTTGTTTTTGTAACATTTAATTTGCTTTCATAGATGATAATATTAATTTTGTTAAAAAATGGCATGTATCCAGGTATATTTCAAGAATGAGGCTCCAATACCTCCTTCAGATCGACTATGGGAAACTTTTAGAAGCGACAAAGCTAATGAATGAGAGAATGTATATGCGCGTCGCATGCAAGATTGGAAGTTGATTTTTTTACTAACAAGAACAAAATCTTATGTAACTGTTGGTTGAGTCCTAATCTTGTATAAACACTTCAAAATTTGTTATGAAATTTTTATATATTATTTCCATATATTTTTCAATGGGTTGATTGAGTCCTAATATTATATAAACACTTCATATATTTTTACGTGTGGAAAATGCAACAGTCAAATCAGCCTCCATGTAAAAATCAATCAAAAACTGTTTAAGAGGGTTTCAGAAACATGTTGTCGGAATCAGCCGTCAACATGAATCTAGAATTTTCAAATTTTTTAACAACCGAATTCTTGTTGACGGGGTGTGTCGTTAACATGTTTCCGTTAAAAACCAATATTCCAAATCCGGTTACTTATTGACGGAACCTACCATTAACAAGAATTCGGTTGTTCTCAATTCATATTCAGGATTTTGAACTTCCGGATTCTTGTTGACAGGGTATTCCGGCAACAAGTTTCTGGAAACAGTAAATTCGCAGAAAAAAATAACGCAGACTAGCAGCAAAATAGGGGCGAAGGAAGAGAGAATAGCAGCGAAATGAGAGACAAATGGGAGGAATGCGAGCGAGAGAGTGAGAGTCGGAGGGAGGTTGCGGAGTTTTCGAGTGGAAGATGGAGGGAGGTGGCAGAGAAAGCGATGAAAATGAGAAAGAAATGGGAGGAGAGGGGTTAAGGAAAAAAATAAGGGTAGTTTAGTCTTTTTGGAGAGAGGAGAGGTGTGAAAATTAAAAAGAGGGCCCAAAATCATGGGCCATAGCTGAATTGCGTAACAATCTGAGTAAGGTTGATCGATCATTAAAATGGGTCCACTAAGGAGTGATAATAGAAAAAGAGAGGTTTTGTTAGTTATTCTTTCAGTGGCGTTCACTGCGTGTATTTCAGTGACTTTACCCTAAGTGTTTATTGTTTGGGTTCTCCTAGTCTCTACCCTACCACCAAAGTACTTTCAATTTCATTATCAGCAAACCAGCCACTCTCAATCTCATTAGTCATTGAATTTGAATTTCTTTCAGTAGGTGGCACGACCCATGGTCCTCCTCACGTGCTATTCCATAGATTTTTTTTTATTTTTTTTTATTTTTTTGATATAACGTGCTAATTCCATAGATTATTTCCTCATCTCATTCATTTCAAAATGGAACAAAGTAGAGAATTTGGTTTAGATGGTCTTAAAGTTAAGGATAGCGTAGCAAGCTATCTTATTCTTATCCAAAATCCAAAATATGTGGGACATGTTTTCTCTTCAGTCCCTCTGTCGGCATCACATTAATATGCCACATGTCCCGTGTGCCACGGACACGTGTCCGTTAAATATCGCAATCCTCGTTGTCCGAGTAATGGCTACCCACGTCGGCACCAAACATTGGAGTGTGTCGACATGAATAACACAACAAATCATATGCCATACATACAAACAAATGTGAGATGTAGATTACCCCACAATGACAACCTGTCATTATTCCATTAAACTACCACAATGCCCTTTTCCTCCTGTTTTGTAGTTGTTTTGTAGTTTGTATTTTGACGAACGATACTGGTGCATTCTTTTATTATTTCACAAAGAATATTTTTTATGACCATAATGTATATACAATTATACACAACTATATAAAAAAAATGTATATACACATCCAATTAAAATTCAAAATATATTTAAACAATAGATTACATAGTTTTATTAAAACTGTATATTATTCTAAAATTTAAACTAATAATTATATCTATGTAATCTCTTATCGCCTCATAAATAAGTTTTTATGAACATAATGCATATGAATACAATCAATTAAAATTATATTATCCCAAAATAATTTTATATTTTAAAAAAATTAATTTGTTAAAAATTAATTAAATGTTCTTATATACACTGTTAACATAAAATTTACTTTTTCATCAATATTATACACATCATACAATTTTTTTCCCCTTCCCTGTTTTCTACCATGCCAAAACTTAATTAGATAACGACGTTTGAAGACAGAAACGTCATCTAAAAAAATACGGAAAACTCAGGTAACTTCGGATAACGTTATCTAAAGGTTTTCGTGTCTTTTCAGATAACATTTGTTGTAGAAAGCGTTATTTGAGATCTTAACTTTGTATAACAGAAGACATTAAAACTGTATATTTATTTTTCGCCAGCGCATTTAGTTCTCCATTCAAAAGTTCTTGACAACCACCAGTAGCATGCCGCCGTCGCCATCTCTGTTCGTTGTCTTCATTTTCATCTTTGTTTCTGCGTTGCCATCTTCATTCTTCGTTCATCATCACAGGTCAGTCTTTGCTTCCCCTATGTGCTTTCTGTATTAGTAACCCACTTTAAACTCCATAAAACAGTATTGTTACTTGCAAGTAAGTGGTTAGTTTAGGATTTATCGAAATTAAATGGAGAGATGTAACTCTTATGCACATTTTTGTTTGGTAATTTACTGGCTTGTATTTGAGATGTAATTCTCATGGTGGTTCTATTTTGAGTATTGTTTGGTTATGCTCTATAAATAGGATATGTCACTAGTGTGCGAAACGAAGAAGGAGAAGAAGAAGAAGAAGAAGAAGAATCTCTCGTCTTCACTCTCTCTTCTGCTCAACCAAACTTCCATTTTCATAGGTGCGTCACTGTTTCATTTTTTTTCATTTTCTTTCTTTTTTTTTTGTTTAACTATTTTGCTTTTGCTGGGTTCTAAGTGTGTTTATGTTTTTCAGATAGAAATGTGTTGTGCTTTTTTGTTTTTGTCTTTTTTATCTTTCATTTTTTTAATTTCTCAGTTATTCGTTCAGATTCCTTAGTAAGCTCTGGTTTTTATTAATTTTTTTAAAAGGAGATATTTTCGAAAAGGGTTAGTGTGGCTGTGTGGAACTATTCTGATGTAGCTCATGTATTGTGTTATGATGGATGGTTAGAGGATCAACGTTTTTACATGTTAGTAATTAGGAAGTTTATATCTTTTATAAAAAGGTAATTGCATGAATAGTAATTAAACTGATGTTTCTCTGTTATGCTTTTTGTTGTCATTCTATTAATTGACTACTGTTGACAACAAACGATGTTTTTAGATGAAAACCGTGGTCGTGAGGGCGTCGTACTCGCATGGCTTCCAGGAGGTCACGTCCCCCTATTAGCAGGCCGATGATGATTGCAAGGGAGTATCGAGCTATCTTTATGAGGAATGAAGATCTTGATGCTCGTCTTCACAATCCTTATCGCAATGAGGATCGCGATTTGATGAACCAGTATGTTGATCCCCGTGCTGACGTTGACCTTTGGAGCCCAGGCCTTCGTATGCGCATGCTTCAGAGGAGACCACCCTCTACCAGGAGGCCCGTAGCTGCAAGGGAGGTTCATCAAGGGTCGGACGTTGTTCAGATCCCCAGTGATGAGGATGAGATCGGAGAGTATAGTCCATCCAAATCGGAGTATTCTCCCATCGCACCCTAGTACACTCCATCGACTCTTTCGGAGGAATCTATTGCCCAATTTTGTCCTATTTACTCATCTAGTACTGGCCAAAACTAGCCTCAAGATGGACACTCGTCATCGTTGTTATCGTTTGTGTCACTTCCTTCTACTAATTCTTCAACTTCAACATGTTGCCGATTAGGAGACGGAACCTTCTGAAGGCTTCATGATTCTTCTCCACATAATGCATATTTTCTAGGGTTGATGCATTAGTTGAAAAGATACAATGAAGATCAAGTCGATGCATGTTGTCCACCAGATGGTGGCAAAAACAATGAGTTCTTCTCTGGATTCTATAATGGTGTCATGAAAATAACTCCCTGGTTTTCCTCCTCGTTGAAGAAATTTGTCCCAAGATGATGGGAAAACCAAGGATTTATTTTCTTGACACCATTATAGAATCTAGAGAAGAACTCGTTGTTTCCCCATCATCTGATGGACAAAATGCATCAGGCTGCTCTTCATTGTATCTTTTCAACTAATGCATCAACCCTAGAAGTCTTGCATTATGTGGAGAAGAATCATGAAGCATTCAGAAGGTTCCGTCTCCTAAACGGTAACATGTTGAAGTTGAAGAATCAGTAGAGAGAAGTGACGCAAATTACAACAATGATGACAGTGTCCATCTTGAGTCTAGTTTTGGCCAGTCCTAGAGAAACAACTAGGACAAAATCGGGCAGTAGATTCATCCAAAGGAGTAGATTCCAAACAACATTGCTTTTTTATTTAAGTGTAAATAATGTAGTAATGTATATCTTTCCTTGTTTTGAAAAGTTTAGTAATAATGTTGATATATCATTGCTTTTTTATAGATGTATAAAATTGACAGCTAAATTATATTATGGTTTGAATTTTTGGTAAATTTGGTGCCAATATATTCTGCTACCAATTATTGTCAAATTTCCTGCATTATTGTCATTTTAGAAAGCTTCTGGGTTTTTCAATTCATGGTTTTCATTGGTGGGATACAATTCCTAGAATAATTTGGGAAGACTTTTATAGGAATAGAGTGGGTCTTCCGAATTACAAATTTAAATAATATTATCTGCAAGGGTTTTGGTCTATGTCCCCCTTACTTGTTATTTTTTTCATTTTGTTTAATAAATTTGTTGGCGTGCTGCAAATGATTGGTGTTTTCTGTGGTGTCAACCTAGTTGGGATCTCCGAATAACACACTGATGCTAAGCATGTCAATATTTTGATTAAAAAAAAGAAAGCCTTTGGGCAGGAATGGATTAAAATATACAAAAAAATGTAACTTTTTACGCCAGTTATCTAAATAATCGATGTAAAAAGACATATTTTACACCGGTTATCTGAATAACCGGTGTAAAAGGGTATATTTTACACCGGTTATATAAATAATTGGTGTAAAATGTCTTTCAAAAAAATAACAAATAAACGAAATTTGAAATTTTACACCGGATATATAACCGGTGTAAAACATTTACATTTTATGCCGATTAAATAACTGGTATAAAAACTCCAACATACAACACCGGGAGCATCTACACCGGCACCAAAACCAGTGTAAAAAGTGAATTTTAATCGGTGTAAAATCTTCCTTCTGCACTAGTGTGTATCCAACTGATGGAACTCGTACACGTGTGGTTCTAAACCCATAACTTCGCAGTTATGGTATTTCATTAAGCTCTGACTATGCCCAAGTTGGGTGTTGTGTTTTGTAGGCTTGAAAGAAGAAAATTATTCACTTGCATTGTCTTACAACCAAATCAGGTGGTTGATTTGCTTCTTTCAAACTTTCAAAATGAGTGGCTAATTTGCATTTTTTGAGCTTGCAAAACACGACTCTTGACTTTAGTAAAGACATGGCTTATTAAAATACCACAATTGTGAAGCATAGCTGATCCGAAGTGGAACTTGGAGTTGGCCGGAGTGGTGAGGATGATGGCAAAGGACGGCAGAGCATAGCGGAGTACCACAAAATGGTGTGTACCTGCACACACACTCTGTTGCTTAAGTCAGAAATGGAATAAGAAGTGTGAAGTAAGGAATAGTGCATACCTGATTCTGCAGAGGTCAAGTGAGATCAGCGTGCTAAGTACGATTCTGAGCGGTTATTCAGATCCGTAATTCGCGACGTGTTTCATGGATCATCGTTAGATTGATTGGAGGATCCAGATCGGTTCTAGGGTTAAAGCCCTTAGGGAGTTGAACTTGTTGGTGGTTTAAGTCCGATTGTGGGCCTTGGCCCACTCCGGATCAATAATGACACTTGTATTCACTATTAAATGATAGAAATTTCCGCATAGGTGTTTGGCACTAAGCCAACATTTTGGTATCACGAGTTAATGAATGAATGAAATTATTTTATGTTCCTTATGAATTGTGGGTATAAAGTGAATAAATTATTAAACATGTGAATTATGAATGAAAGATTTGGATACCGTGTTCAGATGACTTCGTAATCTCCTGTTAGCTGCCACAAAATCTGCACTAAATTACGATTCTATTCAGTTTTGAAACAATTCACCAGAAGGTCTAATGATCATATGATTTTTGGATAAATCCTAATGACCAAATTGCTGAGAGAATCTGAAGATCTTCACTGTTAAAGTTGTTGGTATATAAATACACATTAATACATAATTTTTGTCACTATTTAAAAAATGTGTATTTATATACTCAAAACTTTAGTAATGGAGATCTCCATTTCTTTTGAGAAATGGAGAGGATCTTTACTCATTTCTAACGTGTGCAACCTTGCACATGATAAGAATTATTAATTGCTCACATTTTGTTCTTATTAATTATCTAGTTTCTTATTTTTTTTAGTCAGCTAGTAGAAATGGTAAACAATAAATACACACACGTCTAAACGGCAACACCCGGGTTCGAACCTCGGTCCCGGCGTCCCCAATCCATGTCGCTGAAATTGCTAAAGCAACCAACAGTGGGAGATATCTAGTTTCTTATTTTAAACCCAATGATCGTATCATATTATTTTAAATAATTATATATTATGATTATTCAGTTGAATAATTTGTTTTTTTATAGGCGTTCTTATATGCCTTTTAAGCATAAAATTAATTTCTCGTGTGGACATTAGACTCTTTACAAACAGAAAAATACTGACTAATATCTTTAAGAAGCATTATGAATTTTAAAATAAACATTATCAAAATAAGAAGTATTTTTTTAATATAAATATTTTTTATTTCTTAATTCCTTAATCAATCTTGAAACACCAAGGTTGTTAAAACCGGACCGGTCATCGAACTGGACAAGGCACCGGTTCAAGGTTCAAGGGTTCAATCGAGGTTAAACCGGGGTCGGACCGGAAATGAATTAAATAATATTCTTAATATAATATACCAAACAATAATAAACAAAAAATATCATAATATTCATAATTTCACAGTATTAAAAGTTAAACTCCACTTAAAATGTTATAAGTCAACATATAATATGCAAACCAGCGCAAATATGTTATAATAATATTCTAATATTAAATAATGACAAATACTATAACATAAATACTCTGCTAATAATTTTAGTGTACAAATTTATTTTAATTTTTTTATAATATTTGATTTAATCCATTAATGTAAAAAAAATGGATAATGGACATCTTGTGTGCAAAAAACATTGTCATTTACCCTTTTAAAAAAAATGGATTTTGATCGAACTGTCGATTCTGGGTTTTCGAGTCCGATATCCGACTTTTACCGGTTTTCCAATTTGATTCCCGATTTTCAAGCAAAACAGTTCTCAGGTTCATTTGGATCGGACAGGAGTCTGTTTCGATTCAACCAGTCGGACCGCCTAGTCATGTCCGATTTTAATAACACCGAGTAATAGAATACATGGTTACAAATCGTTAGTTGGTTAGGAGTTGGTTACATATAGTTAGCCTAATCAAGTTCTATAAATAGGACCACAATGTACAAACTCATCATCTTTGTTAATATGATTCTATTTGAGAAATCTCTTTCACTTTCAAGCTACTAAGCTTATTTCTCCTATGAGGAGAATCCCCATCTCTATGATCCTGTATTTTATAACACCGAGAAAAACTAACAAATTTTTTTTTTTGAACAAAAAGTTTAGGTGAATACAAATAAGTATTTATAGATATACTTACATATATTACTAGTTAACAAAGTTTTCACATTCCAGCGGAAATCGAAGTACCCGTATCCTTATCAACCCAACTCCAATATTCCATGGCACCAGAAACAAACATTTGATGTGTAACTTTGAACCCGTCGACGACATTAAAAAAGTTTTCCAAGGGGTAATAGAATGATAAAGATAAATATCTTTCGATTCATGGAAAACACGTGAACAGGTTTCCCCCATATATTTATTCGTAAGAATAAATATATGGTGATTTGAAGTAGTTTCTTTCATACTCGACTGCATAGAAAAAACAAACAAACAAGCATAACACCTTACTAATTAAACCAAACCAACACTCATAGCTGTAGCTGTTAGCACCCATAAAAAGTGAAGGAAAAAAAAAGACAAAAAATTGACCTTATTATGTCAAGAACACAATCTGGTGGCAAAGCATACTAAGTATTATGTGAATGCTAAAAGCAGTGTTTAAACTCGTACCGTCTCACGTTTCTCTTTTCTCTAACTTCTCGTTCTCAGTTAACCATCCGTAATAGGACCAAAAAAAACTTGATTTTATTCTAATAATAACATTCCATAATGTAAGCACTTGCTACTTTTAAGTAACTGAGGACACTGCTTGTGTTTAAGTGGATAAAGAGAAGCATGGCATCCTAATCCTAATTATTGAAGGGCAATAACGTTGGTTAGAGTAAATGATAAGGGCATATCTGTAATGTAAAGTTTTTCTTACAAAGGGAAAGTTTTGTCCTTTTCAACAGCGCTCCCTCTCACTTTCTCTCTCTGCCCCACATCACCGTTTTCCATGAATCCCGCTCTCACACACACTCTCCTCACTCGTTCTTCCCACGCATCACATTCTTCGAACACTTTATTTTTCACCTTAAAAAAAAAAAATCCCAAATTGCCTTAAATGAATGTAAGAAATCCAAAAAGCAAAGGTTACCCCACAGTCACACACAAAACAACGACCGCTTTAGCTAATCTTTCTATTTTCTCCTCACTCATTACCATTTGCTTCACAGATACACAACCAAAATAAATAGTACCCCATCCTACGTAACTGTTCCTCACACCAATTAATTCCATTCCCAACGGTTTCATTTGAATGAAATAGGGGACACGTTTATGTGGAAAGTGAGGAGTTTTTGTTGTTAAAAGCTGAAGGAGAAGGAAGTGGCGGTTGGATAGACACAGAGAGAGAGAGAGAGACTGAGATGGATTTTTCTTCGTTCTTGACGTCCCTTGGGACGTCCTTTGTGATATTTTTGGTTTTGATGATTCTGTTTGCTTTGCTATCAAGTAGGCCTGGAAACAATGTGGTTTACTACCCGAATCGGATCCTCAAGGGAATGGATCCATTTGAAAGTGGTTACAAAGCCCGCAACCCTTTCTCTTGGATCAAGGAAGCCGCGTCTTCTTCTGAACGGGATGTCATCGCCATGTCTGGTGTCGACACTGCCGTTTACTTTGTCTTTCTCAGCACTGGTTTGTTTCTCCTCTCTCTCCCCTTTTCTATCTTCATATTTATGTGTGTACCTTATTCTTTGTTGATTTGAAGCTCTTTCTTTTGTTTGGGGGCATTTTAACCAATTTTACTCCTTTTTAAAATCACAGGTTTTCACTTATGAAACAATCTCTGCAAACTTGATAAACTTAGAAGATTGAATGAGGGGGAAAAAATTGAGATGTAATAGAAGTTGATTTAAAAAACTCAGAGATTACAAGATTTTTTAATATTTCTTTATGACAAGTGGTTGTTGAAAAGTTTAGCAGATACAGTCTGTTAGAGGATCATTTATCTTTCCTTACTTTTTAACTATATGAATCCATGTTACTATATAAAAAACTATATATCAGTTTGACCATGTTATGTGAAAAGCTGCTTTAAATTGAGTTTGTGTGTTGAGTATGAAAGGAAACTAAGGGTGTATTCATGTTACCATGGGTGTGTATGAGAAAAACATTTAGTTCTACTCTGAGCATATTAGATTAGCATTTTAGAATCTTTCTTTGTTTACTTAATGACACACACTGTGCATAGTGTTGGGGATTTGTTGTTGGTATTACTTTGAGCATCTATAATATCTTAGGAAATCTCAAATAGTGTAAGTTTCATTGTGACGTGCGGAAAAATGATTCTCAAATGTTTCCAAATCTCAGATGAAGTGGAAGCTGTCTGGGAAAGGATATTTTGAATTACATTAAGAATTGCTATATTATATAGTTGCTTTCAGAGTGGCTGTGGAGTTGTTTCCTCATTCAGAGGACATCAGAGTGTTATCTTGCAACTCTGTTCACTTTTTTTGTTTACAGTTATTCTGATATGTTGACTAAGAAATATCAAGTGAATTGGTTTTTAGGAAAGTTAGTGAGCTAAGCAGGATTTTGCTCATGTAAAGTATACGAGCCTTACTGGTTAAAAGGGAGGAAGATTTGATATTATGATGATCAAATGAATTTATTAAATTTGTTCTGCATGTGAGCCCCTTCATATTTGCTCATTATCATTGTCACCATATGATTCTTATTCATTTCATCACTACTTGTTCACTTTTGGTGCTTCAATATTTCAATCATTGTCTTCTATCTAGATGGAACCTCTTGAATAGCCATGAAAGCAACAAGGATAAAACAATTTGCCATACGTCCTTTCTTAACCTGTTTTCCCCCCAATGTTCCGATTCCTTCTACATATTAGGATAGAGAAAGACGTGCTTTGTAAATAATCATGTAATTCAGCATAGCAATGTTTTAAATGGTTTGGTTATGACAGGCAGATTCTTGCTTGGGTGAACATTCTGTGCCATATGTGCTGTTACTTTGGAACTCTGTGGCTTGTAGACTTTGCATTTGAGATTTCACTCTCAAAATGTGTTTTCACACGACATAACAAAAAAATTGTCTTCTTTTTTTTGCTATACATATGTTCATCGGGTTGTAAACTTTCATATTTTTCAATTGTTTGCTGACATGCTTATCAGATGATAGTTAAATCAAGTATTCAGTTTTTAATTACTATCCTTCATATTCACTGCCAGTATTGGGTATCCTAATTTTATCTGGCGTTATTCTGCTACCGGTTCTTCTGCCCGTGGCTGTTACTAATGATGGTGGAAAGACACAAACAACTAGCAAAGGGACTTTCAATGAACTTGACAAGTTATCGATGGCAAACATTACTGTAAGATCAGTATTGCTTAGCATTTTTGTGTAACAGCATTTTTATCAGTATTACTTCCCTTGTGAAAGTAATGTCCCATATTTTGTTTTTCTTTTGAGTTGAACAGCTAACCAGCTTCATTAATATTTTCATATGATACTAATGCCAGAGCTGAATAACTTCTTGTATGTGTAGGCAAAGAGTTCAAGGTTGTGGGCATTTTTAATTGCCTGCTATTGGGTTTCACTTGTTTCATTATTCCTCTTATGGAGGGCTTATAAACATGTGGCGTGGCTGCGATCTGAAGCTCTTAAGTCTCCTGATGCGAAACCTCAACAATTTGTTGTAGTTGTGAGAGACATACCTCCTGTTCCTGAAGGTCAGGCTAGGAAGGAACAGGTTGACTCTTATTTCAAAGCCATATATCCAGAGACATTTTACAGATCTATGATCATAACAGACAACAAAAAGGTATGGTGTTCATTTGATTTCCTTTTTCCATACCCTCTGAATCACCTTCACTATTTCTGATTCAGTGTCTTGCATTGGAGCCTTAGTTTCCAATTTCCGATTGCTGCAGCATTTAGTAATCTAAGAGTGTATGTAGAATGTCTAATGATTTTGTCCCCATAATGTAAATATATAACTTGTCTATGATGTTCCTTGCTAATGTGTTGTGCTTTTAAATGTTACAATATATAAATTAATTCCCATAAGTTTATTACTAACAGGTGAACAAGATTTGGAAGGAGTTAGAAGGGTATAAGAAGAAGCTTGCCCGTGCAGAAGCAGTATATGCAGCGTCAAAAACAACTGCCAAACCAGAAGGTACAAGACCAACTAACAAGACTGGCTGCCTTGGACTTATTGGTAAAAAGGTGGATAGCATAGAGTTTTACAATGAAAAGATTAACGAATTGGTTGCGAAATTAGAATCCGAGCAAAAGGTCACTCTCAGAGAAAAGCAGCAAAATGCTGCTCTGATTTTTTTCTCAAATAGGGTGGTTGCAGCATCTGCAGCTCAGAGTTTACATTCCCAAATGGTTGATAGATGGTCGGTCTTCGATGCTCCTGAACCCCATCAACTACTATGGCCTAATTTGAAAATCAAGTATTTTGAAAGAGAACTGAGACAGTACTTGGTGTATTTCATTGTTGCACTGATGATACTCTTTTACATGATTCCCATCACATTTGTATCTGCGTTTACAACTTTGAATAATTTGGTGAAACTTCTCCCATTCATAAAGCCAATTGTACGTATGAAGGCTTTGAGGACAGTGCTGGAAGCTTTTCTCCCTCAACTTGCACTGATTATTTTCTTGGCTATGTTACCCAAGTTGCTTCTGTTTTTGTCTAAGCTTGAGGGCATTCCAACTGAAAGTCATGCAGTCAGGGCTGCTTCTGGAAAATATTTTTATTTCACGGTGCTGAATGTTTTCATTGGAGTTACTATAGGTGGAACGTTGTTCAGCAATTTCAAGACAATTGAGAACAACCCGAACGAACTTGTGTCCATTCTAGCTGAAAGCCTCCCAGGCAATGCTACTTTTTTCTTGACCTACGTGGCCCTGAAGTAAGATAGCATCCTAACTTCAATTCATTTTGTTTATTTATCCATCATGTTAATTTGTTTTGTTGATTTTTATGTTAAAAAGGTTCATAACCACTTTCCAGTAATGGTAGATTGAAATGTAGAAGGCACACTTTGTCTACAAATGGTGTCCCACTGTATATCTTGTTATTATCTTTCCCTTGATTCTTTTGAAGTTGGGGTTACTGTGTGTTTAAAAGCATGTCTATAACAGTCAACTTCAAATTTTGGACTATTCCCACTAGACATATGAATGAGAAAATATTTTGCCTGCTTGACACAGCACAGATTAACTGTTTTTTCTTACTCTTTTTTTGTTTGTCTTAGATTTTTCGTTGGATATGGCCTTGAGCTGTCCCGAATAGTTCCTCTTATTATCTACCATTTAAAGAGAAAGTATCTTTGTAAGACTGAAGCTGAGTTGAAAGATGCTTGGTCTCCTGGTGATCTTGGTTATGGAACTCGAATTCCCAGTGACATGCTGATTGTCACAATTTGTTTCTGTTACTCTGTTATTGCTCCTCTGATAATCCCATTTGGTGCTCTATATTTTGGTCTAGGATGGCTTGTACTGCGAAATCAGGTGAAGTTCTTGCAATTTTGTTTTATGAACACTGTTCTATGTCTGTTTGAGCACTTTTTTGTTGCAAGCTCATTGAAACTGGAAATTTATAAGCTTGTAACAAAGGAAGGAAATACTTGTGATAATACATGGAATTTAACGATATCTTTTTGCATAAAGATTGTCTACTAATTTTTTGTGTGTCCTTGTACCAACAGGCACTCAAAGTCTACGTACCATCATATGAAAGTTATGGAAGAATGTGGCCCCACATAAACAATCGTATACTAGCATCTTTGATATTGTACCAAATAACCATGTTTGGGTACTTTGGGGTGCAGAAATTCTACTATGCACCACTGGTGATTCCTCTTCCCATATTGTCATTACTCTTTGGTTTCATCTGTGCAAAGAAATTCTATCCCGCGTTTCAGCATCCGGCGCTCGAGGTTGCAGCTCCTGCGCTTAAGGAAGTTCCCAACATGGAATTGATTTTCAGGTCTTTTATTCCACCAAGCTTGAGTTCTGAGAAGATTGATGATGACCAGTTTGAAGATGCTCGGTCTCAAGTTTCAAGATCAACATCGTTTGTTTGATGTCGTTACCTGAATTTCAACTGGCTTTTACCTGTTAGTTGTAGTGTTGTAGTGAATGCTCTCAGATATTTTAATTGTTGATAACACGTTTTAGGAAGCAGGGACTGCTTGTGAATGTCATTATGTAAGGTGAGATTTGGCGTTCTGGTAATATACCATAATACAATGTTTGTTAAACTTGTAATAGTTGTGGAGAAGTGTTTACATGTTCTAAAAAATTCATGGTTTTATTCTGATCTTAGTGAGAACTGATGATTTATCATTTGTATCAAATAAACAATCTCAAATGATTCTTCGTTAAAAAGTCTGGTAGGCCACAATGCAACATGTTCTGCCATGTGCAGCAACCGGCAGCGTGGTCCCTGAACTTTTGTTTGCAAATAAAATGAGATAGGAACATGGAAGGAGTGAAAGTGGGAAAGTAGGATCTGACAAAATATCAGTTGAAAGAATATTAATACGACACAGACATCTTTGCATGAATTTACAGGGTCTATAAAATCGTCCACAATCCAGTTCCATTTTTGGGACATGTGGTTCCTTTTTTGGACTGCAGACAATCCAGTTCGTTAGTTTGGAAAAAGCGTCCAGACATAGTCGTTTTACTTGGACCATTCTAGCATGAGAAAATGGCATTGGTATCTACAAATAGGGCGTGTTTGGATATACAGCTTAACTAAGCATTTATCCCGTAAGCAGTTATCATATAAAAACTTACATATAAAAATGTCTTCACACTCGAAAAGGAATAAAGGTGAACTTTGCATAAGCTGAAAACAATTTATCTATATATTATAAACTATTTTTATAAGCTCTTACAAACATTTGCACAAGTGTTTATGTCTAAACTAAATAAGCTTTTCGAAACAACCCATTGGTGTTTTAGTTAGAGTCTCCACCATCATAGTGTGGAAACTGCTATCTAATTCTGATAGAGACCCAAGTGCTCTTACAAACATTTGCACAAGTGTTTATGTCTAAACTAAATAAGCTCTTCGAAACAACCCATTGGTGTTTCAGTTAGAGTCTCCACCATCATAGTGTGGAAACTGCTATCTAATTCTAATAGAGACCCAAGTAAGGGCTCTTAAAGAACAAGGGGATATGATGTATTAAGAGTGTGGTAAGGATATATGGTAAATATGAGTGGGGTAGGCTGCTTAGTTGACAAGTTATTATGCCTTAGTAGTATAAATAGTGAGGTAAGGGAATTGTGATGGATATGCAAGAACATTGAAGTGAACCAGTATGGTTAGGCAGAGAGAGTTTTCTCATTCTCTGAGGAGCTTGTCTCTGTGGTAGATTGGGACCCTTTTTCCCTTCTACAATTTTACTTTCTTCACTAATCCCATATCTTCAGTTTACCGTGTTTAATCCCTTTCTTTTGATTAATTTATGCATCTGAATTTCTGGGTTCCCATAAATGGTTCGACCTGCTGGATCTATCGAGGGAGAGCCAGTGACGTCGAAGAAGGCGATCCCAATTTTTGATGTAACGCGAGAAACCTACAGGTGGTTGATCCAGTTGGATCGATATTTTGAAGCCAACAGTTGGCTCCATGAAGAAATGAAGGTGATGTGGGTGTCTATGTTTGCTTTGAAAGGTGCAGCGGCCAATTGGTGGTCCTCTCGGAAGCAAGGCAACCAGATTGTCACATGGAAGACTTTGAGAGGGCTTTCATTAAGGAATTCGTCCCAGATCTGTGGGAGATGATCGAAGCTGCAAAAGAGGAGGAGCCAAAGAATACGACCCAAGATCTGAACGAGGAGGCCAAGGATGATGAGGAGTCGAAGGTTGGTGATGAAGGGGTTGATTCTGGGTCTCTGCAAATCACAACCCCCTCAGCACCGTCAACTCGGAAGCTGTCAACGACGACCACAGAGGTTCGAGTCAGGGGAGATTCTTTAGTGTTCCCTCCACCATCAAGGCCAAACGCGAGACCGACGAAGCTCGCAGTGGTACAAGGGGAGAAGAATCAAGCTGCTGAGGTTAAACCACAATTGCCTCCAGAGCCGCCGAACACAGATCTGTTTATGGCGGCCATGGCAAATCCAGGAGAGGCGAGCGAAATTGAGGCGGAAACGGGGATGGAGGAAAACGGGTAGTAGATTTTTAGTGGATCTAACCCAAAAAGCTTCGTGGTCGATACACCACCATTGTCGTCGCTGGAACCGCCGGACTCGGGTTTACGTGCTAAGGCCCTTTCCGAGCCAGAACCACCGAATCGAGATGCTTCTTTGTACGAAGATGCGTTTTTGACCAAGCTGCCACCGGGTCCGCCGGAATTACCACCAGATCCGCCTGAGCCGCCTTATCGATGGGGCCTGTTGTCGTGGCTGTGGGCAGCCGGTCATAGGGACACCGTCGCCGACGACCCATGCTTCGCCGTCTGCACTAGCAGCGCCACTGTAACCACTAGGGACTGGTCGAGTTCGAGGCTGTAGCCATGCATGAAGGTTGAAGCTGCTGAGTTTGGAAATGAAGATGGAAGGAAGGATAAGGAGGCAGAAAGGGAAATACGAAAGATAGGTCAGATTTTTGACCTAATGGGCTAAGCCCGAATTTCTTAAATTAATTTTGAGTATGATAAAAGCGGGAGGCAAGGTCGCGCTTGAAGCAATATTATGGACCTGTGCAAAAAAACTAAGTATTGGGCCCAATTTGCTCGTGAATGGAAGAAGTTTCAAGAAGAATGGACAATGGGCCTAATGTTTAGTGGGCCAAATTCTAATTCTTTGATTGAATTGGAAAGGCATGTCATCGATTTGAATAAAATGAAAGTGGGAAATCTGGGCAATGAACTTGAAGTGATACCAAAAGCAGAACACTCAGATGTGTTTGTTGTTGACAAATTCTTAGCACCCACTCAAGTGTCTGAGTACAAGTCTCAGGTTTCACAAAGAGGCAATTTTTCAACAGCTTTCTCAGCCAGTGTTCTGGTGTTTTCAACCTTGCTTAGGGGAGTTGTTGAGTTAAATGTTGATAAAAGTCATTCATCATCCATATTTGGTGGTTTGTGTGAATCTCCATCATCAACTACTAAGACATCGTCAGTTGTTTCTTTCTTACTCCTTAGTATCTATGCAACCAATTTCTATGGTGGAGCCAGATTTGTAGAGGTTGCTAAGACAGCAACCTTAGGTATTTTTTGGGTTTTCTTTGCTTTAACAATGGCAAATATTGGAATTTCTCAATCAAGCTCCTTAGCTCCTGATTCTAACAAAGCCAAGACAACCACTGTTTCCACATTTGAAATAAGGGATAGAAGGTCAAAGATAGATCCCAGTGATGAATCTGGTAGCACATTGGATAGTGTAAGGAGATAAATAGAGCTTTATCATGTAAGCTTTAAGTGGTTAAGGCAGCAAATGGGCCTTGTAAGCCAAGAGCGGGCATTTCAATAATTCTTACAATAATTCTGATCCTGAAACACATAGGGAAACATGGGAACCCCTGGATCAATGGGATTTCACAACAAGGGATACTTGTGGAAGTTTCTAAATAATTCATGGAAATGTTTAGTGCCGGTGTGGTTCCAAGTTGGGAAGTTCTCATTAGTTTTTTATTAGCATGTGATGATTCAGTGGTGCTACCAAATGGAAAGAAGATGCATGTGTATGTTGTGAGGTCTTGTGTTGATGGGAATGATTTTTTGGCAACAACTTTGGTTGAAATATCATGGAAATATGGGCATGGAAGGATTGGAGACTAAGAGTCTGCTCCGAATTGATGTCTTTGCATTCATCAGTTTTGATCAGATAATGGGACCCAGGAGAACTCAATTTTCCTATGGCAGCTACAACTTGTGAATACTGTTGGAGTGGTTTATCCATTTTCCATGGGCTGCTCAACTTTGAAGTGAATGGTTATCACAAGAAAGGGGCTTTGAATTGTGACAATTTAAAAATCCTGCACTAAACACAGTTTAACTTACGCTCAAGAATGTTCTTAGAGTTGAGTAGGTTAGTTATCAATGCAAGGGAACCTACTCTGGATTCGGAATATAGTTAAGTAGATAATCTAACAGAAAATGTTAAATAGAAACATATGTAAAGACCAAATGGCACAGTAAGCTACAGGTATTTGATCATTCAGCTCAAACCTGATTACTTGATTTTAGGTGTATTGTGTGAAGTGTCACAAGTGAAATATTAGAGAGAAGGAAGAAGAAATAACACCAGATGTATAGTGATTCACCCTAAACCTTGGGCTACATCCACCTCCTGTGAGTTTTTCCACTATTTCCCAAATAGTTACAACACTTGAGACCACACATTGGTCTTACAATAAGTAGTCTTTGTTTTAGCCTCTTCAAGTTGTTCACACTCATAAACTATCTCCTAGAATCTGACCTTTTCTTCCCAAGTAATTTCCTTTCCAACACTCACCAACAAGGTAGCTTGAAAGGATTACACTTAACAATAAACAGTTAAGAGGTAAGGGGCTTTTAGGGGTGTTTAGGCTTGATTGCATAGGTAAGAATATAGTCTAAGATACTGTGTTTATAGGCAATAAAGTACACTAAAGGATCCCCACACAATTTCTGTGCGGTGTACTTGAGTAAGTTGAGAGACAGTTGGTTTCACGGTTTGATCTTAACGCAACAGTCAGTGCAAGCCCTCTCACCCTTTCCCGTCTTCCTTTTCTTGTTTAAATAGACTTGATTTGCCTATAGATCCGTTACAGAGCCGTTGGAGATCTTTCAAAAAAGCATGGACAGTGACATGAGTGGTACTGTAGAAAGTATATATGCTTTTGTACTTGCTGTCAGTCTTTGTCAATCTGTCACTTATACTTTTACATCCTTCTTATTCTGAACCTTCTCATTTGCAGCAACTACAGTAACTTCCTCTTGCATTCAGTGAACATCTTTCTCATAAATGTCTTGGTGTGCTGATTAGTGCATGCCCTTCATGGATTTAATTTGTCTTCATGTTTTGAAGAATGTTTGTGTTGCACAAGAGAGTAGGTTTGTCAAACTTACTCATCCTGAGTAAGCTTACACAAAATTTTACTGAATCTCTGAATGCTTTAGGTTCCTTGTTCTTCTAATGTCTTCTAGGCTTTATGATATGTTCTTTTTTTTTACTCGAAGCTTTGGACAAAGTATTCTTTGCATTTGCCATGAATTCTTTTGTTTCTTTCTTTACTGAAACTTACTCAATTTAAATAGTTATAATAACAATTTATCAGATTAACTTAAGCATCTTTTCACTGAGTTTGTTTTTCATCAAAATTGTGATGAGAGAGTTTGTTTCAACAAACTTAGTATTTGACAGAGGCAAGTTGTGGTGCAATGGACAGATTTGGCAGCTGATGATGCAAATTTCAGCCTTGAGGACAAGGCTATGTCTGAAGGGGTGGGTAGTGATAGAGACCCGAGTAAGGGCTCTTAAGGAAAAAAGGGGATATGATGTAATAAAAGTGTGGTAAGGATATATGGTAAATAATGAGCGGGGTAGGCTGCTTAGTTGGCAAGTTGTTATGCCTTAGTAGTATAAATAGTGAGGTAAGGGAATTGTGATAGATATGCAAGAATTTTGGAGTGAACCATTATGATTAGACACGGAGAGAGTTTTCTCCTTCTCTGAGGAGCTTGGCTCTGTGATATATTGGAACCATTTCCCTTCTACGATTTTACTTTCTTCCCCAATCCCATATCTTCGGTTTACCGTGTTTAATCGCTTTCTTTTAATTAATTTCTGCATCTGAATTTCTGGTTCCCACAAAATTCAATGGTGGAGTGAGCTGGGAACCCTCTTGGTTGTCACTCACTAGCTCCCTTTTTGTTGAGCTTAATACAAAATTAAGCAGCAGTTAGAAAGTTGGATTGAAGATGAAGTTTTCTGTTCCTTATTAGTTTCACAGAGTGGGGAAAAAAGGAATCGTTCTCTCAAAAATCAAAACGGGCAACTAGTATTGTCGGAAAACGGTATGAAGTAATTTTGTCAACCAATAAACTATTGAAATTACTTCTTAAACACAATATAACCGATAAACTATTTGAACCCAGCATAACAGCAACAGATAAAACATTGTAAAGAGAGATAAAATTACATTAGTAAATATGATCACCACCGTACACACATTGAGTAATTCTCAATTTATACAGAATACATAAGATCTTGCCGAGTCAATTACACAATGCAATTCCTCCCTTATGCCAGTAAGACGAGTTGAGGTCTTCCAAACCATGGAAGATTAAGGTTAAACATAAAATTCTGTAACTGACACAGACAAAAAGACAAATGATAGCAACTACAAAACCTTCAGCCAAGCTCTATTACAGATGAATTCATGGAGGAAACAAATAGACTAAGGGCAACAACCAATAACAATCAGATGACTATTGGGTAGCTTTAATTTAATAGGTTGTATGATATCACAAGATGCTCATCCAGCAAAAAATCCACAAGCAACTTCTGCAAGATGGAAATTATACGCCAGTATTTGCTCCATCTGGGGAATCATGTGGCCTCACAAAAAGCCGTGGTCAGGTTATATAACATGCTCGTATTTTTCGCAATTAGTAGCCTCTTTCAGCCAAAAAGGAGCTTGTGCCACCATATCATCAACATTAGTATTAGAGTCAACATATATTCAGGTCCCCTACTACCCTTTCCTTCCACACTAATCTGTGCAAGGGAAATTAGCTCCAAAGAAATTAAGAGAAATTCTCCAAGCAAGATGATGCTTCTGTTTATCTGCATTCAGCACTCATTCAAAAAAATCATATTTCTAATAGAATTCAGAGCTCTCCAAATCAGCCTCTCCAATTGAGTCCAACTTCAATAAAAGGAACATCTTAAAAAGCATGTTGAAACAAAGGCACAAGTACAGAATCTAGTCCCGGCACACAAACTTCAAATCATTCAACAAAATCTTGTACATCTTCTCATTCATATAGGCATCCCTCTTCTTGCATTCATCAAGCAACTCAAAGGCTTCATCGGCTCTTCCTTCGCGACACAATCCTTCTAAAACAGTCTTGTAGGTAAGATGATCAGGGGACCTAGAATTACCCAACATATCAAACATAACCTCAATTGCATCCTCAAACCTCCGCTCCAAAGCAAGACTACAAACAATGATCACATAAGTGCTAGTACTAGGCAACAAACACTTAACCCTCATTTCCTTATAAAACTCAAACCCCTGATTCACCCTCCCTTTCTCACACAAACCCTTGGCAATATAACTATAACTATAAGCATTAGGTTCACAACCATACAATCCCATTTCGCGAAAAACCCTAATCGCCTCATCCAACTCTAAACACTTTGAATAAGCCTTAATTATCATGTTCAACACAAAAGTATCAGGTATAACACCAGAAGCCTTCATTTGCTTGGTTAAGGAACGCACGGCGTGTAAATAAACATAGCAAACGTGCAATTTATTGAACCTTCTAAGGAGTGAGTTGAACAACAAGGTATAAGTTTCGAGATTGGGTTTACAATCCTCGGAGTTGAGCATCTTGTTGTAAACATCGAAGGAGCGATTGAAGAGGAACTTGCGGCCACAACAGAATCTGATGATGGAGTTGTAGAGAGGGACGGTTGCGTCGCAGGCGCCCGCGATGACTTCCTCGACGAGGGTTTCGGCGTGACGGTAGCGGCGGCCGGCGATGAGTTGTTTGATGATGGTGAGGTAGGTGAGGTGAGTGTGTTTGTAGGAGCGTTGTTGTGCGGTCCAACGGAAAATGTCGAGAGCGAGATCGGGGTCGGATTGGGCTTTTAAGGCCCGGTCCACGTCGGAAGGGGTGAACCCGGGTTTGAGGTGGTTGATCCATGTTTCGAACTGTTTCTCGAGTGGGGTTTTGGAGGGTGAGGTGTGGAGGGGTGGAGATGGGGATGGGGATGGGGATGGGGATGGGATGGTGGAGTAGAAGAGAGAGGAGGGACATGCACGGCGTAAATTGAAGAAGCGTTTCGCCATGATGGCCATGTTGATTGTTGTTGATAGGAAACAAAGGCTCAGAGCAAACTCTCTGCCAACGTTGGAGCGGAGCAGAGGCGAGCAAATGTGTCCTTCACCTATTGCTATACTATAATATACTATAATAGTACCTCAAATTTTAAGATTCTTTTACTTTTAGTCCTTATAATTTTAATATTTTTTTACTTATAGTCTTTGTAATTTTAAGATTTTTCTACTTTTATAAGGACTAAAAATAAAAGAATTTTAAAATTACAGGGACTAAATCTAAGCAAAAAATTTTACAGAAATTAAAAGTGAAAGAATCTAAAATTACAGGAACCATTTTTAAAAATATATATTTACAGGGACTAAAACAAAATTTTTCTGAAATTACAGGGACCAAAAGCACTATTAACCCTAAAAAAGTTGACGTAACATGTGTGGACTATCACATAATTTGGTTTAGGTGGCATGTTAGTTGGCTTAAAAATTTAAAAATCTTTACAATATTTTTTGTTATAAATTGAATATCAATTGAGTTGAGGGACTAAAATTGTACAATCACAATACCTTGGACACATAATTCGCGCATTTAAAATCGTACATTTGTGATACTTAGTGTCTGTTTGGTTCAAATAAAGGGAGGGGAGGGGAGGGAAGCCTTTGCTTGTTTGGTTCAGGAGGAGAGGGGAGAGATTTTAATGGAGGGAAGGGATTAATTTATTGGTATATCTTTATAGTATTTTATATTATATTATATATAAGGATATTTCAATAATTTTATTTTAAATAATTTAATCTCCCCTCCAAAACCCCCCACTTTGGGAGGGAAGCCAAAATTGGCTTAGGAAGGATTTTGCTTCCCTCCCCTCCCCTTCCCTCTCATTAAAAAAATTAAACTAAACAAATATAATTTAAAATATCCAAATATAATTTAAAATATCTCCTTTCTTCCCCTCTTCTCTAAAACCTCCTGACCAAACATACTCTTAAAAGACTCAATTCGCTGGACTAAAACATTAAAACACTAGAGACATGACACTTGTAGGATCAGATTCGCTCGATTAGAACTCGAACGAACAAAATTGCACGATGGCGAATTGGCGATATAAGCCAAATAAAACAAATAAACAGCCGATATTTTTATAATTAGAAATAGATAAATAGAATAGAAACATTTGTCTCCATTTCATTTGCGTTGCTGCCTGTGAAGAGTGGGAGAGTGAAGAAAATGGTGCAGACGAATTTGCGTACAATGACGACGCAGGCGACGCCGGGAAGCTCCGAGTACTTGGAATTGTATCCGGAGAGGAAAATTTCGTATTTCAAGAATCCCTACATTCTCGGAGTCACTGCAGCTGCTGGCATTGGTGGACTCCTCTTCGGCTACGATACAGGTAATCACGCCTCTTTCTTCTTCTTCTTCTTCTCCTCCTCCTCCTCCTCCTCCTTAAATTCAATCATCCTCTTTTTATTTATTTACTCGCTCTGGATTGTCCTGTGATGAGGTATCGCCTTTTTGCAGTAAAATTTCCACCGTTTCTGCTCCATTTATTTATTATTTTTTTGTTTATCAGCATGAGGATCTCTATATATGGTTATCGAACTGAACTGACGGGTGAATACTGAGTGAAACAACTGATCCTCGTATCATGGAAGTTTTCCTCGAAATAATTCATTTTATGGTTTTAAATTGCCTTCTGCGATTGTGACTGCATCAATCTTTTTTATCCACAATTTTCTGTTACATCAAGAATTGCAACATAGCCGCGACTGCAACTGTGGTGACTGGTGACACCAACCACATTTATCTGTCATTTTTCACACTATCAAAAAATTGCTAAGGAACCTAACAGTAATTTAAAACCCTGGTCCATTTTGCCACAGTATTATCAATCCAAAGCCAATAGTTTTTCAATTAAAAAAATAATAAACAATTAAAGATAGGCTGCGGCTAGTTACATCCCTTGATTCCTAGTTACACCCCTGGCAGCTTTTTAGGACAGCAAAAATACCAAAATATCCTCAAGGTCATTCCAAATTTTCCAAACACGCCAAAACCTCTTTCTCTTTCTACCATTTCCTCTCCAAAACACACAGCCCTCTTCCCTGAGCTTTCACATTTGCACCCTGTCAGATTTGGTGTTTTTTTAGTTTACGTTTTCGCTGTATTTTTTTCTGCGTTTTAGGGTTGAGTTCATGTATATGTACGTGAACTCAGTTTGCTTACGTTAAAAGCACATGTGTACGCAAACTGAGTTCATGTACACATACTTAAACTCAATTATGTGTACATAAACTCAGTTTGCATATGTTAAAAGCACATGATTGGTGTGTACGCAAACTGAGTTCACATACGTTAGTTCAAGTACACATACGTTATGTGTACGTGAACTCAGTTTGCGTACACACTAAACATGTGCTTTTAACATACGCAATATATACGCGAACTCAGTTCAAGTATGTGTACGTGAACTCAGTTTGAGTACGTGTTAAACAACCAAAATATAGATACGTGAACTTATAACTAAGTTCACGTACAATACCTAGATGCGGGGAAAAAATGCAAGAATCATATTTCCTAAGTGGGGTGTGTGTGTGTGTGTGAGAGAGAGAGAGAGAGAGAGTGGAGGGGAGAAAGAGAGAGAGAGGGGGGTAGGTGTGAGTTTATGTTTGAAAATTAAATATGATATTAGGAGTATTTTTGGAATAAAAATAGTAAAAAGGTGTCAAAGGGGTGTAACTTGTCTATTAAGGGGTGTAACTAGCCGCAGCCTTAAAGATAAACCTGTTTTTGATTTGATTAAAATGTTGTGATAATCTTAACTTGTTAATAAATGCACATTTATTTGTACATTTTAATGAGAAACTCCTTTTAAGGATTTGGTGGACTAGGAAATTCGTAACAAGAAGATACCCTAGGAATAGGATGGTTAACTTTTGATGCTCAATATTTGCCTTTTTTGGCTGAAGATTATAAGCCAATGCAGGGATTGCTATTTCACTAATAATTGTTAGCAACTATTTTAGGTATCAGAGTTTTGACTGCAGTTAAACCCATTTATAATTGGCCCCATTTTTTTGTTTGCTAGTTCTGAGCTGGTAGAGTCTGAATTCTAACTCAAGTTCTGCTTTTAGCCAGAATGATAAAAGAAATACACTTCTGCGGACTGGTTGGCTGAACGTGGAACTGTTATTTTCTGCAGGTGTTATATCAGGGGCCCTTTTGTATATTAAAGATGATTTTGAGGTTGTTCGAAGAAGTAGCTTCCTCCAGGTACAAGCTTTTCTGCCCTATTGAATGTTGTAGGCTTCAGAATGCATGAGTGATCGAGTTCTAATTTATAGGGGACACTTATGGTGCATCAGTTTTAAAACGGACCACCTGTACAACCATAATTTTAATCGTTGCTGTTAGGAACCTAAGAACTGAATTCAAAAGATTGAATGAAAAAGAACAATTTTATTGAAAGAATGAGAAGAATAGGAGAGAGAACTCTCCTTCAAAGGGTTTTCCCTTTCCAAACCAAAGAGCCACTGCTCTAGGTTTACCAAAAGATAACAATCTGAATAATTCTCCCTTTAAACCTCTAACCCCTATTTATAAAAGAAACTCCCTAACTAATAGGTAATAACTCAATAACAACTAAATCCCTTATTTCTAACTAATAGTTAACAACCCAATAACAACTAAATCCCTTATCTCTAATATCCTAACAATACATCCCACCCCAAAACAACCTTGTCCTCAAGGATGGAAATAGAAAAAAATAAAATAAAATAAAATAAAATAAAACTGCTGAAACATAATGAAGACTGCTGGGAAAAAAAAAATCTGTTGAAACAAAAACCTCTCCTCCTGGATCCCACTGTTTGGAGCTTGATGAGCCCATTTCATCTTCAGCCAAACCGGTCATTCGCACCGTTCTAGTCACATTGCATTTGAGTGGAAGTCTGATGACAATTTCTTCCACATTTAGATGGCCCATAACTTCAACAATGACAAAACCATGAACTCTTTCATCAGCTGAAAAGTTTCCCATATGAAGGGTAGATAGCAATGTTGATGCCATTTCCCTTTTCTTGGAGACCCACTCCCTTTCTTCATTAAATTGGGCTTGGCCTAGTAAGACAGCCACATGACCCAAAGGGGGTGCTTCTTCTCCAGTCACTTCTTGTAACGACCCGTTTCCGGGCCGCTACTAAACTAACTAAACCTGTATGTGATGGATTTTTAAAAATGGTACTCTTGTGTCCTTCAGAAAATACGGTATATATTTTTTTTTAAACAAAGGTGCCCGTAAAGCACACACAGAGTACTTACAGCGTTTCGAAACATGGTGCATCTAGGACACAAGTTACATACTGGAAATGCATACACGCATAAACATACATAGTCAATATACACAGTCATGCATAAAATAAAGCGAGTAGAAATGTATGAGAGAATACACCTATGATATGAAAACCTCGTGAGAGTAATCATACCAGGGGGTAATCCCGTGAACACCCACGCATTTGCTCCAAAAGTAAAACCACCCGATCTACCCTGTTTTGACAAAACAACATTAGCTTGGCCGGTCATCAACCCATCAGACACAAAGATGCATATAGACTACGGTCATCCAAAAAAGAAACACAACAACAATGAGAACACAACATCTACAAATCAACGCCGATCCTCAGATGGATCCTCCTCCTCCTCGTCCTCCATCGGGTCCTACTTTGTCGAGTCGATGAAGGTGCCGCACTGTACATCCTCCGCACATCACTCGGCACATACTCTCCTCTGATCACATAAATCGTCGTCGGGCCGTGCACCTAAACAATCTGCTCTCCACACACCGCATGCAGACAGGGGTCGATCCTTTGGTGGGGTGGGAACCCGCCCACGGGAGGAACTCGGTCCCACTGGAAGAATCGAGTAGCAGTAGCCCTCGAGGTCGATGCTCCTGCAGATCCTCGCTTTAATCACGCTCTTCTGAGCGGTCCATCTCACCGCGGTCCTCGACCCGCGTCCGGCGTGCGAGAATCACGGGAGCGAGTCGCTCTAGGAACCTCGGTCGGTCCTGCGGAGACGAGGAAGAGTCCGCATAGCCTCTCCCGCCGAGTAGCCCTCTAAGCCTCGATCACTGCGTGGTCCGAATCGGGAAGCTCAGCACATGCGTCTCATCATCTCTCGCTTCATAACCATACCGCCCTCCCTGAAGGTTTGTACAACATCCCCCGTGTATATAACACGGCGGGAGATGGGATCGAACTCCATTGCCGTGGGTAGCTCAATATCGGGAAAGTCAAAGATAATCTCTGACGATGTCCGCATCACCGGGATCGGTATACTCTTCTCCATCACCTGGGTAGCCATCATGAATCGAAGGTACCACAGGAAAGGGTCAACTTCTCAAACAATCAAAATAAACCAAAGCATAAAGCAGTAGGCAAACAACAGTGTATACAATTCACAAGCGCGACTCAAGACCCAAATAAAAACTCATTCTCTCAACACTTTCGCCACATACCGGAAGTAACGCGGATCCATCCACTGAATACCAGCCGTAGCCTTGGGCTCTCTCCTCACCCTAGGACATTCAGCTCAGGTTTCATTAGCATTACGACGCCTAGCTATTCCCTATCGAACACCAGCCGTAGCCTTTTAGGGGATTCTAGCACCCTAGGTGAATCGACGCAAGCTCAAAAACGTCCCGGCAAAACTAACGTCTAGCCATTCACTACGAACACCAGGTAGTAGCCTTTAGGGGATTCTTGCACCCTAGGTGAATTGGCTCGGCTCAAAAGCGTCTCAACGACTCGACCCAACTCGCTCCGATGAACAATTCGCATAATTATAACAATATAATTGATCCAACAAAGCATAAGCAACATAGCAATATAACTCGATCCATCGTGAGATAAATAATATAAGCATCTCATCTCAAATAATCACACTTAGCAAAGAACGATGCGTCAATCAATATGGAATCCATCCTGCGCAATTCGATGGAATTGTGAGAGGAACAAACAAGTGTGGGGGTTGGGGACCGTACAACCACTTGCAGACAAGCCCACTAAATAATCAGCATATATAACAAAAATAAAGCGAAGGGGTACAAGACCCTCACTTCGAACCCTTAGGTTCTCAGACTTCTTCGCATGAACACTTGAAATTAAATTCGTATCTAAAAATTGCCCTTACACAAGGACATATACAATAAAAGCCTACGATGTCTAGAAGTGCTCTTACCGAACTCCACGCCACGCGTCCACGTATTTCTCGATCCTATGCTGCACGATCTCAGATTTACTCAAGGCCTAACACAATAAACAAACTTAGCATAATCTAAAGACTTAATTCTATGACCTTAGGCTCTCAAAACCTAAAACCCTTCGTCCTAACCAAAACACTTCCACTCAGAAACATAATTTAAAATACTCGTTTTTAATAAATTGCGTACTCATTGAAAATATTTTACTAACTAATTAAAAGAGTAAAATTCCAAGACTAGAACCATTTCTTGAAAAAAAACTAAAGCATAACACATCATTATTTTCTTGAAAGCTTATGGCAAGAAACAATATCAATTAACCACTTCTTTTCTCAAACCTTACATCAAGGCTCCACTTGGTTTTTCTTGGGTCTCAAGGAACCCAATTTACCTAATGTGCTTCATTGCCCCAAATTCTCAAAACAAATTCTAAATGAAATCAAACCTTTTCTATAATTTTCCAAAGCTTTAACACAATTCCATACAACCATATAGTGCTAAAAACACAATTTATTCCTCCCTCAAATCCTAGGGAACTCGCGGCCTTCATAAAAAAAAATAAGGGAGCAATTGCAAATCTCCTAAACTATTATAACCACACCATTTCATATGAAATTACTTTCACAAAACAACAAACTATTACACAAGAGAAAGCTTAATCAAGACTCAAAAATCATTTTTCAAGTCCCTCAAGGACAAAGGTTTTCAACAAAAATCCACTAACTCTTTTTATTCAACAATTTCAACAATGTTAATAACAAATATACTAACTAAGGAGCAAGAGCCATCAACCAAGTACATGATTCACAAAGTAATTACTACTAATCATAAGCTAAGAGAAAAATGCAAAACAATTTCTTCTATTTATTAATCCTATCACAAATTAATGACTAATTTCATTAAGCAAAAACTTAATCAAAAACCAATCCTAACCCAAATCTCTTTCAAGAATGCAAGGGTTTTCACAAAATCTAGTAACCAAGCTCCAATTAAACATGCATGTCTATGTCAAGACAAGTTTTGCAAGAAATTCTCCTTTGTCCTACACCCAAGAGCTCACGGCTAAGGGCTCTAAATTAGTGACTAATTTGCAACTTTCCAAACCACAATTTATTACCATTCCACATAGCTTTTTTTCTTAAGACAACAAGTCACAATTCAAGACTATCCTTAACTAAGTTTCAAAACTTATTCCCAAAACATTTTCAAAAGTAAGGTTTTCCAAGAAATCTTTCCAATCCTTTGATCCAAACCATTTAACTATGATCATGATAATGCCAATAGTTAGAGAACATCCCCAATTAAATTCTATCATGCCTTTTAAGTCCCTCAAGCATAAATTCCCACATGTAACTTACTAACTATTCTACATAAACATACACAACAATCCAATAACAATTAAACTACCCAAAACATAACCCTCATCAATTAATTACATGAATTACAACATAAATACAACTAATCAAACTTTACATGTCATATTAGTCCTTCAAGAACTCATTTTTTTCACAAAACCTAAACTAACTCCCTACTAAATCATGCATAATCAATCCAATAACAATTAAATCACTCAAGGCATGTTATTCATCAATTAGACACATGGTTCAACAATTAAAACATACATTTCCTATAGTTCAAGAATTGAAAAAAACCTTGAAATAACAATTTACACATGCTCATCAAAAAGTACTACTCATACAAGCATCAAACAACTTCCAATAACTCAATTAAACCAACAATTAGGTGATTCAATGAGGATCGCACTATTTTCCCCCTTTTCTCCTCTTAGGGCTTTCACCCTAGAGTTCAAGGAAGGATTAAGGGTGTTTCATTTCCTCTTGATCATCATCAACCCATCAAACAACATCAAACAACCAAGAAAGCAAGATTGGAAACAAGAAAAATCAAAACTATACAAGGGGAGGGGGGCGCTGTTTTTGGGGCTGTTTTAAGGGAAAGAAAAATTATTTTCCACTTACTTGGATGGTTAGGAAGTGAAGAACTAGAGGTAGATGAAGATTTAGAACAACTTTGATGAAGGTTGCAAGTTGAAAAACTCAAAGGAGGTGGAGGAAATGGCTATGGAAGCTTGGAGCCTTTGAAGGGAAGAAAAGAAGAAGATGAAGGTTGGAGAAGGTGAGGGTGGCGTGAAAGTGGGGCTGAAATGTTCATCTTTTATTCACTTAAAAAAACTAGACACATCATTTATAATAATTTACAATAAGTAAAAAGTAAAAATTTTTTGAAATAAATCACACACTATGTGACACCTATCACCTTTAAGAGATGCTAATCACATCATCTAGTCCTACCTATCTAATCTCACATCTCTCATGATTACCCACTAATTTTAGAGTCTAGGGGTTACTAAAACACGACGACGAAATACCAGCGTTACCGATAAACTCGCGAAAATTAATTTAACGAGAAATTAATTCATCGTGTGATAATATTTAATTATAAATAATAAAAATCATGTCAAACACTCAAAAATAGTCTCAACAAGTTACGATTCGATTTTCATCGGAATCGGAGTTCATTTAGAATTTTATCTGTAGTAGCGCGGCGATTGAAAGCAGCGAAACTTCGTTAGAATTTTTCGACGATATTCGAACCGTGAATTAATATAAAATATTAACTCTCAAATATAGTTTGATCTCGATTTAATTAATTCACTTAATTAGGGAACAAGAAATTGCTTTATTATAGCATAAATACGACAAAATACACTAAATAACGCTCAATTAACACATCGTAAAAATACGCGTGTTACACTTCTTTATTGGTCAACGCCAGTTTCTTCGCGAGTAAACCCACACAAGGAGATTCCTTCCTCAGCAAATTGACCTTACTTTGGGCCTCGCCCGTTAACTCCAAAACACTGCCTCCATTTGCAGAAGAGAAGGCCAAACCCGGAGACAGAAAACATTGGGCTTGGCCCATTAGGTATGGAGAAATGCCCAAATCCCCTCCGTGTTTCTTCTCCTTTAGAAGCGATTCGCATGAGGAGAACGCTGTTGCTGTCGACAACCATGGTAGCTCCACCGGTTGCAACTCACTAACCCCCTCCTGCGAGCTGGAGTCCGGTGTCTCTGGGTGTGGTTGGACCGTCGCAACGGGCCATCCTTCTAGCGCCACCCACGGTTTCGGTGATTTCCATGTTGATAACCCGCTAACAGCCACACGTGGGTTAGGAGCGACCCGATCCGGAGGTTTTGGTGGCTGAACTGGGCGGAGAACGGTCGCCACACATGCGTCGGTGTCCGGTGGTTCCAGCGGAGGTGGTTGTTTGATCCCAGTCTCTTCCGTCATCTTCATATTCGGAACTTGAAGTTCTGGTGCTGCAATCTTGGTCGATGGAGTGACCACCCCTTGTGGGACGATGCCAGGCGGATTGGTTGCATCTCGCGACAGTTGGATCTCCGCCAGTTTCGACGACGGCGTACCTTGTCTTCCTCTAGCGACGATCTCAACACTCTTTGTCGTCTCTGTTTCGTTGCACGCCTCAAAGAGATGCCCTTCCTCAGTTCTTGCGATTACAGAGGATTCTTCATCAACTGGATCCTCTAACACATTGCCATCTAGGTCTCCTTCCTCCTCTTGGATCAGTTCTTGTTTTATGTTGCTCTTCTCAACCGAATGCTCCAAGAAATCAATGGATGATTCCATCGTTCCTTGGTCTTCTTGTTTCCCGGTAATCCCCCTTTCCAAAACATTGCCGTCATAACTTGCTCTGAATCTCTCAATCAAAGCTATGGAAAATGACTCCCAGTCAGAATCTGGATATTCTTCATACCAAGAAATGAACCAATGTAAAGCCACATCTTTCTCCATCCTCATGAAAGCCCACGGGAGCATATTGAATGATGGAATTTCAAGAACCTTGAAATTGCGTTAGGAATTTATCTATACCGTTCAATGAATACAATTGTTAAAACTATGAGTGCATGGGTGGATCGCTTTAAAAGTGGTGCACTATAAGAGTCAGCATAATTTATATGTTTGTTGCCTTTTCCTTTTTCCTGCCTCTTTCCTTTTCTTTTTTTGTATGCTTGTGTGGAGGTTGGGGTTTAGTAATTGTTTTTTTTATTTCCATTAAGAGCAAGAAACATAACTATCTAACTGGATAAACGAAATTTGCTGCTTGTAAATCTCATTTAGCATATGCCTTCTTTGGAATCTGGATTATTTTGATTCTTTAAATTGCCAGGAAACAATTGTAAGCATGGCATTGGTTGGTGCCATTATTGGAGCAGCAACAGGTGGCTGGATTAATGATGTTTTTGGACGAAAGAAGGCCACCCTTAGTGCTGATGTTGTCTTTACTCTCGGATCAGCTGTTATGGCTTTCGCACCAGATGCATATGTTCTCATATTTGGCCGTCTTCTTGTTGGCCTTGGTGTGGGCGTAGCTTCTGTCACTGCTCCTGTATATATCGCAGAATCCTCGCCATCAGAAATAAGGGGTTCCTTAGTGAGCACAAACGTGCTTATGATAACTGGTGGACAGTTTCTTTCTTACCTCATAAATCTTGCCTTTACCGAGGTTAGGTCTGTCTCTCTTTGCTTTTTAATTTCCGAGTCATGCTGACACTGCTTGACATTCAACTTGTGTAAATGAAAGTTTTTATGGAAGAAACCTATTTTAATAGTATTTAGGAATAGGAATGTGTCTGAGTTATGTTTCCTTTTGATTATCGTTTTAGAAGTTTAAAGAGAAAAACAATCTCTATTCTCTAATTTGACTTTCTAAAAGTTCAGAAGACATTGGCAGAAAAGGCAAAAGAGATATAAAATTGCCAACAGAAGACGGCTCTTCTGGTTTATAGACACCAGGGAAGATAGGTGAAAACGTCTGTTATTTAGGAAAAAGAATAGATCAATCTTTTGTAACAGCCATTAAATGCATTTATAAAATAGATACCCAACTGAAAACATATCCTAGCCTAGCCATTATCTAACTTCTGGATTACTGTTCTTCCTAAAATCTGATGCAAGAAATTTTTTCACACCAATGCTTGTTTCATATTCTTATCCAAAAATTACTTATTTCGTATTTGCTGGCAGATAAGATTTCCATTTTTGCAGTTTGAAGGGGCAACATCGTCATCAACATAGATATTGGGGCAGTATCATTGAAGGAACTTGTGTTCTTTCCTGCATAATTTAATGATTTATGGTTATTTGTTTTTTAATTTCATGCTTCTGTCTCTCTTTTACGTATAAGATAAGTTGTGTAATACCATTGCAATTTTTCCCTCTCCTGTCTAAGGCTTCTGTGGCCAGCTTCTTTTTTCTTTTAGGATTTGTTGACCTGATGAGAAAATTAATTCATCCTATTGCCTGTGTTCATTCGGACAGTATGTGACTAGGGGAAAGTGAAAGAACTCAAATTATCCCTGCAATTCTGTTTTACCATTCTTTTTTGTAGTTTTATCTCAGTCTCCCTTTGAATTTCTTTGTCCTCTTTTGGTTTGGGAAATGAAAATCATGAAAAAATGTCAAGAGCTTTGTGAATTCTTTTTTTCCTTAATGAACCTGTGTAATGGGTGTGACTGTGTGAGTGTTATCTCTTCTTCTTCTGTCAATTGTCAGTTTGTCATCCATATGAGCTTAAATTGTATGACTTCTGAGTGCTGAGAAAGTTTGTAAGTTAGCTCTTGTGATGTCACCTGTAACTAATAAAGCTATAAGTGGCATGTTGCTTGTGGGAAACCGTACATGTAATGTTTTGCAAACAGTTATAAAGATCTAAATTTGATACTTTTAATCTGGTTGGGAATATAGGCAACACTGGCCTCTAGTTTTATTGAGTTTAATTTTATACTGTCAGTCTAAAAGATTTTTATACTACTTTTCAATGATGTGCTGCCACATGGCTTTATAAATTAGAAAATTCATATAAGATGTCATGTTCATTAAAGGACTTAACAGCATATCATTGGGTGACAGTGTAAAACATTTTTACACTCACCATGCATATCATAAGGGCTTTGTTGTTGTTCAAGCAACAGATAGTGTAATGAAAGGTTAAATGATTTTTATTTCATGAAATTTTATTTGGCTCAATGTTATTGTTATTACCTGTTAAGGGATTTTATAATTATTTGATAATAAAGCAGGTTCCTGGGACATGGCGATGGATGCTGGGAGTTGCTGCTTTGCCAGCTGTTATTCAGTTTTGTGTCATGCTCTGCCTTCCTGAGTCTCCAAGATGGCTTTTCCTGAAGGTGAAAAAGCTTCTATTTCATTTTATGAATTACATGTGGGTATTGTTTCCTTGAATGCTTTCCCTATGCTAAAAGCTATCTTACACTGGTATCTTTTATATACAGAATAGGAAAGATGAAGCTATTTCCGTGCTTTCTAATATCTATAATTATGAACGCCTAGAAGATGAAGTCAATTATCTCTCGGCTGTTTCTGAGCAAGAACTTCAGAAACGGAAGAACATCAGATACACGGATGTTTTCAGATCAAAGGAAATCAGAATTGCATTTTCTGTTGGGGCCGGACTTCAGGTTACTGAAACAAGCCGAAATTTTTCTGTTTCTAGATTACACTTTTGTTTGGTAGTGCCCATCTGAAACATTTCTTTATTTCAGAAAATTAATACATCTACTTTAATTAAAAAAATTATTTGTGATTTTGGGGCTATATTTTTTTTTTTTTCCAATTAAATAGAAAAAACTTCATTTCCAGGAAAATCAGATGTTGAAGGGCAGGGCTGTGATTGAAAAGAGTTGTTAAAAAACTGTTCGATTTTCTTTTTCTATTATCTCAAAACACTCAATGATGTACCTCTGTAGGTATTGAATGCATGCTTTTGTGATTGCTTGCATCTCAAGCTGTATAACATCTCTCGCATTTTCATTATTATGCAGGCTTTTCAACAGTTCACCGGTATCAGCATAGTCATGTACTACAGCCCCACAATCATTCAAATGGCTGGGTTTAATTCCAATCAGTTAGCTCTTCTTCTCTCTCTCATTGTTGCTGCCATGAATGCTGCTGGAACAATTCTTGGCATTTATCTAATCGACCATGCAGGGCGAAGAAAGTTGGCCCTCACAAGCTTGTCAGGTGCAATTGTAGCTCTTGCAATCCTTTCTGCAGGATCTTACCTTGAATCATCTGACTCCACAAATAGAACCTATGGGTGGATAGCGATTATTGGGTTAGCCCTGTATATTCTGTTTTTCGCTCCAGGAATGGGAACAGTGCCATGGACTGTGAACTCAGAAATCTACCCTGAAGAGTTCCGTGGTGTATGCGGGGGCATGTCAGCCACTGTAAACTGGATTTGCAGTGTGATAATGTCTGAGAGCTTTCTTTCAATTTCTGATTCTGTGGGCCTTGGTGGGAGTTTCGTGATTCTTGGTGTTATATGCGTGGTTGCTTTTTTCTTTGTGCTCTTGTTTGTGCCAGAGACAAAAGGATTGACCTTTGAAGAAGTGGCACTCATATGGAAGAGGAGAGCCCGGGGTAAAGATTATGACACACAAACCCTTCTTGAGAGCCAATTCTAGGTGTCTCGGCTGTGAGCTGCAGCATTACTAGGAAACCAGTCATTTGAGTTGTTAGCTGCCACATTATGATATGGTAGTGGTAGCTTTGCTGTGATCCCATGCCGTGGATTTGCATCTTTACCGAGAGATTATTGGGAATTTGGGATGATTGATATGTAGATCATCCAAAGCTTTTTGAGAGACTACAATTCAGGAAATTTTGCAAACTTATCTTCAATATAAGAATTAACCGAAATAATGATTCATGGTTAATACCAACTCCATCAACCATATATCCCGACTTTGGTTAATAATTTTCTTAATTGAAGAGATGTTTGCTACTTCCTCAACTGGAAATCTGCCAAGAGTATTTTTTTTTTTTTAAGAGATGGAGTTTGTTCTTAGCAAATAGGAAAATGGAGTTGACTTGTGATCCTTGGTTTGTTAATATGATGAATACCCTGTGTGAATTGCTACTTTCGTGATGTATGTATGATGTTTGATTTGATATTTGTATGTTGCATATGCTGATTGAAAACTCTGGTGGTGATCATATTATAATAGTTATCCCACACATGATTTTAATTTATCTAAATTTTCCAATATACATAAATTATCAAATATAAAGTAACGTATTTAAATACAATTAAATAATATATTTAAATATATTAAGTTTATCGGTAAATTTATTGAGATATTTCATTCAGCAAAATATCATGTTATTTATTTATTTTTTTTTTATTTTTTTTTGATAAACAGCAAAATATCATGTTTCTTGTGTAAAGAGACTGAACCAAAATTATATTGATAATAACAAAAGAATCAAAAGTACTATCATTTAACCCTTAGTGAGATATGATGAATCTTGGTTTGTGTTGATTTCTAAAGCGATGCCATCCGGTGGGAGACCGAGAATTGAGGAAGGAGTTTACAAGAGTTAACCTAGCTCACTATACGAGAACGGGAACGAGAGAGTTACTTTATGGTCTCGTTTGGTGGACATATCAATAGACTATTAATATCAATGATATCAAAACCGGACTAGGCGGTCCAATTGGTTAAACTGAGAATTGACTCCTGTCTGGTTTAAATAAACTTGAGAATCGTTTTGCATGAAAATCGGATATTGAACCGAAAAATTGGGCAAAAACCGAGAACCAAATTGAAAAACTGGGAACCGGCAGTTCGATCAATATCCAATTTTTTTAAAAAAAAATTGGTAAATGACATTGTTTTTAGCACATGAGATGCTTTTTATCCATTTTTTTATATATTGGTAGATTAAATCAAATACTATAAAAAAATTAAAATAAATTTGTACATTAATATTATTATCAGAGTACTTACGTTGGGGTATTTGCGATTATTTAATATTTGAATATTATTATGACATATTTGCGTTGGTTTAAAATATAATTTTGCAGGTTATATGTTGACTTATAATATTTTAAGTGGAGTTTAATTTTTAATACTGTGAAGTTATGGATATTATGTTATTTTTTGTTTATTATTGTTTGATATATTATATTAAAAAATATTGTTTAATTCATTTCCAGTCCGACCTCGATTTAACCTCAGTTGAACTCTTAAACCTTGAACCGGTGTCTTGTCCGGTCCAATGATCAGTCCGGTTTTAATAATATTGATTAATATGATAAGTTTTTGTTCTATCTAATACTTGATGTTTATAAAATAATTTATCAAACAATATTATGTTATCGTATCTCATGTTTAAGATAAAGTAAAACATGATACAAAATAATATAAATTATATGTAAGTGACAAAATTACTCTTATGTTAGGCAACAATGGTAGTGGTCAGTGAAAGGTGCTTAGTGGTGTTGGTAATGACAAATTTGGAGGATATCGGGAAGCGATGGTTGCGACTGAAGGGTGTTATGCAACAATGATGGAAGGTCTCAGGTGCTGGTGACGATGACCATCATGTAGCGGTAGTGGAGAGTGTCGAATAGCGATATTGGTGGCAATGTTAGGGGATGGTGTCCAACACCAATAGTTATGGTGGAGGGTGTCAAATGACGATGACAGTGATAGATGGTGTCAGACAATGGCGATTGTTGTGGAAAATGTCAAAATGGTGGTGACAGTAATGAAGGGTGTTGATTGATAGCGATGGAGGATACTAAGAAGCAACAACACTAGAATGGAAAAAAGGGTAAAATGAAGGAAGAAAAGGTCACGAACAAAGTGATATGGAAAAAAGTATTTCTATTCTTTAGAGTTGGTTTTAATATAACCCTCTGCTCAAATTTAATTTTCAGTTATTGAGCTAGATTTGGTATGCTAATAGGATACGGTTATCTTATTTTATGTGCTCATCAAATTATGAATTAAAGTAAGATATGGTAGTTTATCATATTCAACATGTATTGGTTACTGATTTCGAAGATCTGAAGTGGTCAGAGTCACTGGTGAATCGTCGTTAAGTAGAATTCCAATGACGGAGTACAATGGGGTGTACCTGCAAAGCTACTTCGACGCTCAAGTTAGTGAGTGAAACAGGTAAGAAAAAGTGTGATGTCATAATCATACATGGTTCTCTGGTGGGTCCCTTTTTATATTATTCCCACGAGATTTGGGTCTTGTGAAACGGTTATTGGCTTTATTCCACGTGGCGTGTCTGTCGTCATCGATTTGATCCAACGGTCCTACTTCGGTAGCGTACGAGCTACGCGAAATAGAGGCCGTTAATGAGATCGGACGGTTCAGATCAGATTGCTGTTCTACGGCCACGATCTTATGATGTTGGCTTGGAAGCATTAGGTCAGTTCCGAACTCAGCCCGTTGTTGACGCGAATTGGGCCTGGGATCAGTCCGGAACAGTTACCAATCTAAATTGCAAATTAAGGAAGAGGAACACATTATCTAATGTTATCTTGTTGGGTTAATTTTTGTTTCTTTTCAATTTTCTTTCGGTGGATCACACTTGAGCTTTCTTCCAACACTTAAGTTGGGTCCTTCGTTAAACTATGTTAAGCTTAATAGATTTGGGATGGGGGAAAAAACGAAGAGAAATGCAGGTATTTGTCTTGCTTGAAAGAATAGAAGATTGAGGGAAGAATTTTTTTTTTATGTGAGGCCCATCAAAAACATTTCTCTTCATAACTAGAAAGTAATGATGGGGAAATGTATTTTTTTTTACAGTAGAAATTAGCTTCATTCATTAGAAAAATTCATGAGGATTACAACCTGATAAAAACAAATGTGTTGGGGCATTCCCCATCCACAAATTAGAGACATTCTAAGGGTCAAGCCTATCAAGACGTGAGTATCAATACATAGAGATTGTTTTGGAACCATTGGGGCACGATCAAACCAACTTCTAAATCCTAGTCACGGGCCTAACAAAGTCTTTCGCCCACGGTAAAAAATGATGAAGAAAGGAGAATCCACAGTCTTTTTTCCTATCCAATTACGGATTAAATCTTTGGCTACTACAGGCACATTTCGACTACACGTGGTCTCAGCGGTGCCCAACTTAATCCCTTGGATAGAAGATAAATTAAACTTTCAGAGGATGCAAAAATTGGTATCAGCCTCATGAGGACCTACCCACCCCATGTCAACCAAAGGTACCCATTTCTTTTGGGGCATTCTAGCAAGCAACAAATGTGCAAAATTTTCCTTTATTCACCAGAGCCTGGCCTTACACAAAACTTGGTTCATAGGGACACCCACAACAGTGGCAACACATCCAAAATCCGAAATTATACCTGAGTCTGGTGGCTTACGAGGAGGGCGATCAAATCCGAGATCCAAAGGTGAGGGATCAATCGCAGCTTGCTTTTGGCAGGGAGATGGTAGGGGACCCGAAATTCCAATCTATTTGTGCAGTTCGCCTTGAGGCGGTGGCTCTGGTGGTGGGCGCTCTGTCGTGATATCAACCGTGGCGGTTGAAGTTGAAAAGACAGTGAAACTGAGGGGAAGGAAAGTCATGGAGGATGCTGGTGGATACCTGGGAGGAAGAGATGGTGGATCGGGGAGATCTGAGACAGAGGACGTGGTTACAGCCTTGAAGCAGCGACGCCAATGGCTCTGCGTAGGGCACTAGCAGGGGAAACTAGAACCACACTCCACTCGGTGGGGGAGGAAAGAGGCACAAAGTTGTGACCGGAAAAATCCCAAGAGGGGACCTCTAACAAGGGAGGGAGATGACTCCAAGCTGTGGCCAGAGAGAGGAGACCCTAATGGGGCACGACGGCCCATAGGGAGAGAGCACCGCATTAGGGAGGGAAAGGAGGGTCGCGAGGCGAGTGCAGAGAGACCATGGCTGAGAGCGCCGTGGCAGAAATTTGGCCATCACAATGTAACTTTTGTTATTTTTACCATAATTTTCTTTCTTTCCCTTCTAATTATAAGGATAAAACTATTTTTATTTGTATTTTTTATATTTGTTTCTACTCACTTTTTTATTTATCTAAACAAACAAAGAGAAATGTACTGTTTTAATATTTCCCCCTTTTATTCTATTTCTATCCATTCAAACACCACACAATTTCCACTTAATTCATCTTCATTTGTTCCTCTCTCCAATTTCTTTCTTTCTATTCTCTTCCTTCCCTACCTCTTTCTACCTTCAAACAAAGTGTTAAACCCCCAAGTTCATTCAAACTTCAAATTCTCGGTGACCAAAACCTAGAAGTAGCAACGACCAGTGTCCGAAGCTGTTCGTCCATGTCTCGAACAACACCAGAGGTTATCTTGAAGAATCGGTTTCTAAGCTACTTGATCTGGCAATCCATACCTTCCACTCTCATCTTCCTCATTTCCTTCTCCATTATCCCAAACTCTCCACTATGGTCTCTTCTCCCTTTCCTCTTTTTCCAACTCCTCTTCTCCGTTTCCCTCTCCCTAATCTCCTTCCCACTCCCTCCTCACTCCCCCGACTTTCGCCGCCGCTTAAAACTCTCCCTCACCTTCCTCCTCTTTGTCGCCGCCTCCGCCCTCTCCGCTTCCGTCACGGTGCTCTCCCTCTCCGGAATTAAAGCCATCGGAAGATTAGGGTTAAGGGGTTTCCTCGTTGGTTTAATGTTTGGGTTGCATTACGTTTTTAAACGCCGTTGGGTTTTGGAGTTTCCCATTATTCAGGTTAGTCTATTAACCCAATGGGTTTTCGAAGTTATTATCTTTTTTATTATTAATTATCATTGGCAATCACTGACTTTGGTTACTTGTTGTGTGTGAATGAACAGCGTCCTCCTTTCTTTAACTTTAAGATGGGGATTCCTTTGGCTGCTAAACGAGCTTTGAAGCTTTCCATTGTTGCTTTCCTTTTTTCCGCTATTTTAATGGAGATTCTGCCACATGCCTTTAAGTGCAGCATTGCTACGCGAGCTTTCTTCACTGAGCAGATTGTCTTTTTTGTTGCGAGTTTTGCTATCTTCTTCTGTTGGGAATTGACTCATAATTTACACCGGGTTGGTGTTCCCTGCCCTACACACTCTTCTAATTCTTGATTCATGTTTTCACTTCACTTGAATGTTAACTGCTGCAATGTTGAACTTTGTTATAGCTGCTGTTAGTTGTCATTCTTGACAATTTGGATTTCGTTTTAGTCATTCATAGGCAGAATTGTTAATCTATAAATAAAATGGTGTTGTAATCTGGTCATATATTAACATTAGTTTTTCTGGTACATGGTGTTCTCAAATTGATAATCCTTAATTCTAATCCATGTTTGTTGGGTTTGTCATTAGTTTTATTAGCCTAGAAAAACCTACTTTCATGTGTTTGTGCATTTGTCTGTACTAGGTTGGTTGTATTTTTATGTTGTCGTGCATCAGTCTTGTTGCTTTTGTTCAACCTTTGTTCGGTGATATGTTGTGTCGTCATATTCTTTTGCATAATATGAATATCTTTCGCACTGTCTATTTTCATGCAATGCTGATGTGGTCTTTTTCTTAGGGTTTTTTTTTTTCCAATGTAGATTAGAATTTGGTTCTATCTAGCATAATTTAGTATAATATCTGGGATCTGTTACTTGAACTGATAATCTAAATGTGCTTGTTACTGTGTCTGCTCATTATACCATGCAAGAATGGCTGAACAATGTGGAATTCAACATGACTACAGATATGTGCAACATCAAATTAGAAATACCTTTGGAACAACGGAGTTACTTTACCTTAACTATGCATAATATGTTATCCATATATGTTAGAGGGAAGCATTCTTATCTATTGACTAGAGTCTCTATATTGGTCAAATATGATAAATAGGTTTTACATACCAAGAGATCCGTATTTGCTCCCCCAAAAGGATCTGCAGCTGCAGAAACAAATCCAAGTGAGCATCTTCTTTCAGCTCTGGAGGAGAGTAATCCAACATCGCTTCTTCAGTATCTTGCGTATCATGATCTCTGTATGGTTTGCGAGAACAATGTTGACACTTGGCGGCGTGCTGCATTTTTTGAAGAAACCGGTGACACTTACAAAAGAGTAATTGCTGTGTGCTTGAGGCCTCTGGAGCATCTTGCCTCAAGATTAGGTGAAGGCTTGGGAAATTCTGCTGACAAACCTACACAACTATTGAATCAGTTATTGCCCCCAACGGATGCACGACCAGATTTGAAGCACGTAGAAGAACTGAACAACTTCCAGGTAAATATCTCTATTTATTATTTATTTGTTGCTAAGAAACTTTTTTTTCAGTATAACTGGAAAACTTTGAGAATTTAGACGGTCACACTAAATTTTAAACTTCACTATAAAAGTTGGGAATCAGTGTCTTCCAGACGTCAGTATATGATCTTCAGTTTTTATATGATGTTTGAAACTTATTTTAAGTTGTTGAGCCAAAATTTTCTATATGGAGGATGCAGGGAAATGTGTCACTTTAGAAAAATGATTGCTATATAATGGTAACACAGAATGTACTTCATTGTGTGGTTGATATATAAGCGATCATCTTCACTTGTAAGGAAAAATAAAATGAGAGGAATTCTTCATACCTTTTACATGTTCAAAGTCTCATATCGTATTATCGTTTACTGAGAAAAAACGAGGATAAATATTGTTGCTTAGATAATGTAATAATAAAGGTGGATGGACTTAGTGAGGGAAAGGCCAACCCATGATTTCTTAGGAATCGTAGTTGGAGGAAGGAGAGAACAGAAGCTTGAAAAGCTTGAGAGAGAATTGAACTCTATAGGAGGTTTTGTTATTAAAAGATACTGAAATGAGAGGATACATGAGCTATTTACGCAGATTATTGATAGTAACTAACTAACAACCAACAAATAATAACTAACAAATTTCCAACGGAAAGTTTAGCAGAACTAATAATTTAATAGACCCTCAAGGCATGAGAAGACGGTGGGGTGAGGTATGCAGATGACACTGTCGACAACAAGGAGTTGAGAGTCTATGAGGAAGGAGAGGAAGCCAGTGACAATGGCAGGGAGGTGGTGGAGCCATCCACAGATTCATTGAGGCGACATTGCTCTTGGAGAGGCGAGCAAGTTGGCAGAGCTAATTCAAGCTCCGATAAAGTTTCCATGGATCTCTCTGGTGGCGCCATTGAAGCACTAAAGGACCGAAGGGCGAAGACTCTCTTGCACAACAAACTATTTGTGTCTGGACCAAGATGGCTTTGACACCATCTTAGTAATCAAAGTTGGCGGAAGGAGAGAACAAAAGCTTGGAAAGCTTGAGAGGGAGTTGAACTTTATAGAAGGTTTCGTTATTCTAAGATACCGAAATGTGAGGATACAAGAGCTATTTATACAAATTATAGTGACCAACTAACAACCAACAAGTAACTAACTAACTTACAACAGAGAACCTAACAGAACTAATTTTCCAATATGATTTGTTTAGGCTGCATAGTTATGCACATGGGTGACGAAAAATTATAATTATGCCACCGCCACCCTATTAATTACAAATTATATGACCAATGGATACAAAAAATCACTTGTTTATTTATTGCCTTTGATAAAGAGACCTTGTAGTGATGGCGCTATAAAACAAGACATTCCACAATTATGAATTTGTATGTGAAATATTAAAAGCATCTGTTTGCTTGCATTCAGCTATATGCATGGTGTTCAAGGATTGTTGCCTCACTGACTGCCTGCTCGCGTAAAGAAGATAAGTTTGGAGTTGCTCAGCTTTCTGGGAGTAATGCTGCCGTGGTTTCGACGCTGATATCCTGCCTTCTTGCTGTTGAAAATTACATGGGAAAGAAAACAAACCTGCAATCCCCAAATCAGTTGTTGGGAGCTGCTGGTATCAAATGGGCAACAGTGAATAGTGGAAGAGTAGATGTTGCAGCTGGTAAAAGAAAAAGTGGCCCAGTAAATTCAAAAGCTTATGCTATTGCTGATGTTCTCAAGACATCAATCTACCAAATAGTCTCTGCATTCCATGATGAGATGTTGGCTGGTACTAAAGCAAGTCTTCTGGAGAAGGATTGGGTCACAAGTGGGAAACCCCTTTTTGGTACTCGAGAGGTGGTTGTACAAAAATTACGTCTTTTCCTTGATTTTCGGGCTACCTAAATGCTGCATTCTAATGGGGATTGGATGCTCTATTACTGGATTAAACAGCATGATTGTAAGACACTTATCCAAATAGGATGTTGTCAAGTGGAGATATATAGATGGAATGGAAGGAAAAGGTTCGCAATTTTGTTGTCAGAAATTTGAGATGGATATTAATCTGTAGCGATTATGTTGAACATACTTGCATTGGCAGGTGAGTTATCATTTGGATTTGCTTTTTCTTGATAATTTTTTTAAGTGCTTCTCTTAAATTTTGATGAGTTTGGATGAGCTTTGAAAAAAGTTGAAGGCTTGAAGTTGTAGCACTTAAGAAAGCAGATATTTTTTTGAGATAGCTTTTTTGTGTTGATGTTAATGTAAATATTAATTTTGACACTTGGTGTTAAGAGATCTTAACTCTTATAAGTGAGAAAGCCTTTTTTTATGTGTGAGAAGTGTAAAACATAAAGTCATAATTTTTTTCAAGTTGTCGCGTGATCATTAAATAACTTTTAATTTTAATCATTGATGCAGTGTTATAAAACTCGGACCGGACCGGCCGGTCCGGCCGGTTCAACAAGGAACCGGACACATAATTGGTCCGGTCAGTCTAGTCGATTGGTCATGTCTCTGACCCGGAGATGACGTCATCTACTCAGATGCGAATTGGCAGACTCGGTTCACGCGGTCTCATCCCAACTTTGACTAACGCACCTGCACAATTTATTAATTTTTGACTAACGTGCCTCCAAGTCACTCTCTCACTTGTTCCAAGGCAGGAAAATGTTGAAGAAACCGGTAAAATGACACAATCAGGGATTGAACCCTGTTGAAGTACTGACCTGGTTCGAAATATGGTTGAACTACTGACCCACCGGTCTGACCAATGACCCAGTACCCTCATCGAGTCGGTCACCGGTCCGAGTTTTATAACACTGTATTGATGTATAGTTATATGACATTGTGTGCGCTCATTTGATGGAATGGTTAGACATGTTGTCATGTTACTAAAGATTAGGGATTGAGTTGTGCAATCAAGTTCTTGCATATGATAGGATTTTTAATTTTATGTAATGCTAGATTGCCCTTTAAAAGATTTTTCTAAAAAAATATAAAAATGGAAAATTTCCCATCTCCTTGGAAGCTCATTCAAACCAGATCAATCCCAAATTTAGAAGCACTGAAAGCTCTTCAATCATTTTAGTAAAATTTGTTAAGGGTTAGACTCGATTTTTGAAAGTCGGTTGTGAGAGTGAATCACCAAAACTGTAGGGGTGATATTTGGCCCATAAAATTAACGAATTTCTAAAATAATTATTGAAATTGAAAGTCTTCGATCACATTAGTCTTTTTGAGATAAATTTAGGGACTAAATTGTTTGATTCAAAAAGACTAATGTGATAAAAGATTTTAAACTTCAATAATTATTTTGAAATTTCATTAATTTCAAGGATTAAATTGAGTGATGCCTATAATTTTAGAGACTAAATCGGCGATTCACTGTATTTTATAATAATTTGAATTAAAATATTTCAACACCGCACAAACAATAACTTCATGTATGTAAATATTTGGTTGAAAAAGATAATAATTATGATGATAAAATATATATCTATATTTATATATATTTTTTGATATATTGATCATTATTTAAATTTTACCAAAGAAATTTTCATAAAATATAGGTTTAGTTGCACTATTGGTTCCCCAGGTATCACAATTGTGTGAATTTGATCCCCAAGTTTCAGTTGCACAAATTGGGTCCTCTGGGTATTGCGATGGTGCAATTTTGGTTCCTCTGGTTCCAATTGTGCGAATTGGGTCTTTCGGTTATTGTAATTGTGCGATTTTGATTCCTCTTGCCATTCAATTTCTAACAAAAAATGTTAATGTATCACGTGCGTGTATGGTCTAAAACATAATTTGGTCTAGATGACATGTTAGTTGGCTTATAAATTAAAAAACTTTACAACATTTTCAGTTATAAATTGAATGACAACTGAACGAATGAACCAAATCCCACAATTGTGATACCTAGATGACTCAATTTGCTCAATTAGAATTTAGGGGACTAAAATCGCACAATTGTGATACCTCGATGACCCTATTCGCTCAATTAGAACTTAGAGACTAAAATTGCACAATCGCGATATCTTAAGAACTAATAGTGCAATTAAGCCTAAAATATAATCACACTATCTTAAGACTGCCATCTCAGCAACAACGATCATAAACTCCTGTCATTTTCAATGAGAACTACAATCCATTTTGGCAAGTAAGAGCCTTTTAGTAAAAGTGTTGATCAAATTTTTTTTATAAACAAAGTGTTAATCGATTTTCGTAATCTTAATTTTTTATCAGTTTAATAATTATACATTAGCATACATATGTCACTATCTTGTTATAGTGAAAACTGTGCTGACCACAAGTTTGCTACAGTGTTTTTCGCGGTATTTTTGCCCACGTTTAGTCTTCACAGTTTTGTCTTTAAAAAATGTCTTGGTGAGTTGAGGGAAATGGGTGTTTATAAACTACCATTGGTGTTTAGCCTTCACGATTATGTCTTTAAAAGATGACTTGTGGGTAGAGGAAAGTGTATGTTTATAAACTACCATTGACCTCGATTTCCAAGCAATGTAGGACTTTTTGACATATCGGAACAGTAGCCTCCTAGTGGAGGCTAAGGGGCTAAAGAGCTGTCAGCCCTCTTGTGTGACTTATGCCCTTCTTCTAGCGTCAATGTTCCGACCTCAAGTCGGCTACATCGTTTTTTGAGGTATTGTCCGCTTTGCCCCACATGTAACGTTTGTCCTTTGATCAAAATAAAGATAAGCGACGACAGTTTAAAAGAATAAAAATTGTTCAAATTTTTTTTTCTTTCTCAAAGGGGATGGAGAAGGGGATATATTATTATTTCAATGGCACTAATGACCATTGTTATATCCCAATTTTGTCCACTCACCTCTTTTAATTTATTTTTGCTTTTGGGGATAATGGTTGGACTCATTTTTTGTGTTATTTCTTTTGGGCCAATTCCAGCCCAATTGCGATGAAAAAAAGAGAAAAGAGGTAGAAATAGATGGCCTTTCTTGTTACAAATTACAATCACCAAGCACAAACCCAAAATACAAGCCAAAGTCCATTACAAGTCCAAGATTTATAAAATCAGGATGAATAAAAAACAAAAATACAAAAAAAGGGCAGGGATGCACATGGCATCCTGCCAAACAGCAGCAACAACAACAAAGACATTTTGAGGGTGAAGTCAGGGTGTCTTTCTCCATGTTCCTAGCTTGTTTCCCATTTTTGCCAAGACCAAGCAGCTTTGCAGGCACCATCCTGCATCCTCTGAAATCTCCAGCCAGCAACCAGCCAATACAAGGGTCAATCACTATTGTCCTATTAGAGCTCTTCACTCTATAAATACAGTTTGAATTCAGAGAAGAAGGGGGGAACAACAGAGATTTTCGGAGGAATTTCTGAAGAATTTTCATCACCAAAACAAAGAATTAGAGACTACACATTGGGTCCTAATTCACTTAATTCAAACACTGAGAAAAAGGGAGAGTTCACGGTTGAAGAAAAAGAAGCAAAGCAGTAAAAAAGGCGAAAAAGAAAAGAAAAGGGGAGGCTCGCGGTGGGATTGTAGGTGGAGCAAGCAAGTTTTGTTTTAAACACTCAACAAGAGCTTGGAATATACGTTGGCTTCCTTTTCTTTTGAATAAACTAAATAATATGTTGAACACTTGATTCCTGATGCTACAAAATTAGGATTTTTTATTTAGCATGAGAACAATGACAGTAAGATCAGCAAGAGAAATTAGAGAGTATAAAAATGGTGATTTAAGTTGAATTAGAAAAATTAGAAGAAGAGAAACCTGATAAAAAGAAAGAAGGTTGAGTTGCCGCTTGATTATCGCGGTGGCGACCCCAACTTGTCTTGTGCGACCTCTTGTTGCCCAAATCGTTAAGCCACCGCGCCAGAACCGTCGCTCGTTTCTTCTCCCTTTTTGACTTCCCTCTCTGGCTCGCTTTCCCGTGACCGTGGCTAGCTGTCCTGGCCGGAACCACCGCGGCCGGTCATGGCCGCGCGCCATCTCTTCCCATTCGAGCTCCTTCTCATTCGCGCACCACCTCCCTCTCGATCTCTCCTTCTCACGCCTCTCCCATTTCTCCTCCCACGGCTTCGCCACTGTCATTAGCAATCACGGCCGCGCCCTCTCCCCCAACCTCTTATCTCCGCCGCCTCAGTCCCTCTTCTTCTCTCCATAGCTGCTCTGCGCAGCTCCTTCTTAGTTTTTAGGGTTCCCAAAAATTGAACCTGCGTAAAACGCTCCCCTCCCCTTTTATTTTTCTTCCATTTGTTTTTTGTTTTCTTTTATTTATCAATTCTCTGTTATTATTTTATTCATTTTGGTTTTGTTTATAAGTATTGGGATTCTGCCCATTTGTCTTCTTGGTTTTCTTTAGAGACAATTTTTACTCAACTAAATTTCAATTTAATCATACATGTTTTGAGACCATATTTCTTGAAAAAGATACAATAACATCATGCAGATTAACTTACTAGTAATGATCACTCGAGATTGCTTCCCGTTTGATCATTACGAACACCTCAATCTTCTAAACAAAAATAGGTTGTTAGTGAGGATCACTCTCGATTGCTTCCTGTTTGTTCCTACGAAAACCTACATTCTTTATAAAAACAAAAATCAAGTTATTTTTACTAATAATGATCACTCAAGATTGCTTCCAGTTTGATCATTTCGAACACCTTAATTCTTTAAACAAAAATAGGTTGTTAGTGAGGAATACTCTCGATTGCTTCCCGTTTGATCCCCATGAAAACATATCTTCCTTATAAAAATGCATAATAAAATCAAGTTTTTTTTTGATAGGCCATAATAAAATCAAGTTATTTTTACTAGTAATGATCACTCGAGATTGCTTCCCGTTTGATCATTACGAACACCTTAATTTTTCTAAACAAAAATAGGTTGTTAGTAAGGACCACTCTCGATTTCTTTCTGATTGGTCCCCACGAAAACCTGCCTTTTATATAAAAAATATACAATTAAAATCAACCAACACACAACCATTTTCTATCCAATAACTACGTAGCCTTTGATTTCTCCACTGCACCCGGAGATACATAGGAGCAGGAGCTCATTCCTGTCAAGCGCAAAAATAAACAACTTTCATTAAGTCCTCCTTTTTATCTTTGTTAATTCTCGTCTTTTTTTAATAAAAGGAAAATAGATATTTTTAGAAGTTAATATAATTTTGCACAATTAGTTAGAGGTAACCTTTTTCAAAAGGATGTCATAGGGTGCTAATATCTTTCCTATACATAAGTCAACTCTCGAACCCAATTCTGGTCTCAAGGACCATTTTCTTCAAAAAGGGGTTTTTTCAATATTTCCCCCAAAAATAAATTATTGGTGGCGGCTCCATTAATATCGAATAAAATCCCACCAGATTTTTCGGTCGCTACAGCTGGCGACTCCACTGAAGACATTTAGAGAGTCAATCCTAACATGATTAATTGTGCAAAGTAGCTAACTTTAATTTTTAGTTCCCCTTCTTTTTTTATTTTTTTCTTTTGTAAATAATTATTTATTATGTATTTGTTTATTTTTTTTGAATATTATGTATATGTTAAACATTGGGATAGATGACTATATTTGTATGCTTTGTTTGTTTTGCAGCTTGGTTAGTGTTAGGGTGTTACCCCTCTCACACACCGCACCTACATGTTTGCACACACATATGAGTAAGACCCTATACCCGGGGCCACAGCAACGCTTAAGTTGAGTGGAGGTTCGGTGATAGTCAATTGGAATTTTCTTTCCTTCTGGCTATTGCGAGAACCTCATCTAGAGTGTGCTCCTTCTGGGTATTCCGCACCAGATAGTTATCTATCGTTGTGGTTAATATTATGGAGGAGACTTTAACTCTAGAGACCTTTGGTGAGAATGTGATTAAAGCCACCTCTGAGATCTATCACTCAATACAAGACTATAGACCCTTAGGTTAGAAAATCTCTAACTTTAGGTTTAACTCACTTAAGACACAAAGGGGCATCATGTCATTTTTTGTTCTTCTACCGAAATTTTGTTATATCATGTCGGTACATAATAAGGGTTTACTAAACCACATATCTTCACGCATGCTATACATCATCATCCAACATTATATCTTCACACATTCATACTTCAAAAAGAACATGTTGAATTTATATATATATATATATATATATATATATATATATATATATATATCATTCATTCTTATTTCATTTTAGGTCGCCAGAGAATCGTAGAAACTCAAAAGTTTGGCTGCAAGTATTTTGTGAAATAATATGGGATCAAGTAGTGAAACAGTTTCAAAGAAGCTCATACGTGCCAAAGCAATGAGGCCTACGGTTCCCTGACACAAATAAATAGATTCATGCATCCATATCCATTCATTTTTTTTTCTTTTTCTTACATACTCATGTCATTTTTTTAAATCCAGAAAAATAATTGAACAAATTGGTTCCTCAGCACCCTTATCGAACTCGCTCTCAATCAAATATCATGGATGACATCAACCAGCTAAAGGAACAAATGAGCATAGTTTTAGAGCTTTTGCAGTCTTTAGGCAAAGACAAGATTGCGGATGGGGTATCTCCAGCAGTGAATGATGAAAGTCAAGCTACACCTTTCCACCCACCTAGCTTCAGTCCAATGCAGTTACAATATGGTCTCAATGCTTAAGGGATGATGGTATCTTTTGCAATTTACCCACATGGTCCTATACATTCACCAGCTAGCAACCCTCAGAATCAAATACCGCAATTCCCACTTTACGGTCTCCCACCTGGTTATACGCCACCTATGGCTGGTGATGATTCTGCGAACCATAATCCTCAAGGCCCCCAGGCACAGCAGTTCCCGTTATTTGGTCTCCCGCCCGGCTACACACCACCAGGTGCTAACAATAACTCTACAGAAACTGATTCCCAAGCCCTTGTTGTACAAGATGTAGCTCAGCCTCAAGGATCCGGTTCAGGTACTGAAACCATACCAATCCAAAGCTCAACTCCTGTCTTCATGACATACACATTTCCACCTGGTTATGTTCCACCCTATGTCGGGAATACTCAAGGAGTCATTACGCCTTTAGTGACCCCCGTGGTGAATCCCCGATCATTTGGTCACCCCTATTATGTTTAAGAAACCCATTAAATCCCCAGACTAACTATGTTGCCTGGCTTCCAGCCATGGGGGATCCAATCTGAGTGTCCCGATTGGGAATCAATGGTCTGATACAAAGTTGCAAATCTTTGAAGATAGACTGAGAGTTGTAGAATGAGTGAGTTATCTCGGTTCAAGTAATGCTTCAGATCTTTGTCTCGTACCTGATGTGGTCGTACCGCTAAAGTTCAAGGTGTCAGACTTTGACGAGTATAAAGGGACAACTTGCCCGAAAATCCACTTTACCATGTACTATAGGAAGATGGCGTTCTATTCACATGATGACAAACTTCTTGTTCACTTTTTCTAAGATAGTTTAATAGGGGCAGCGTCGAGTTGGTATACACACCTTGAGCGATCTCACATTCGCTGTTGGAAAGATTTGGCAGATGCTGTCTTGAAGCAGTACAAGTATAACATTGATATGGCTCCTGATAGAATGCAGTTGCAAAATATGGCAAAAAGGGACAATGAGAATTTTAAGGAGTATGCCCAACGGTGGAGAGGATTGGCAACCTAAGTGGAACCACCTCTGATCGAAAAAGAGATGGTCGCCATGTTCATGGATACCCTCAAATCACCCTTCTATGATAAAATGATCGGAAGTGTATCGTCAAACTTTTCAGATATGGTCATCGTAGGGAAAAGAGTTGAAGGAGGAATGAGAAACAGAAAGATTGCCCACAATTCTGCTGGCATGAAGAAGAAGGAATAGGAAACTAATGTTGTGATGACGAGCCAGGGAGGACATATCCAAGGAAAGCCACCCTACTTCTTTACCAGTTTCCCGCAGCCTTTCCCATAACCTTACTTTCCACCTCCGTACATTGTCGCTGCCTCTCATAATCCACCCACTCAGCTAAACCAAAACCAGAGACAGCCAAACGACCAAGTGAGAAAAGCAGTCCAATTTGACCCTATTCCCATAACCTATACAGATTTATTCCATCACCTCATCAGCAATTCCTTGGTCTCCCCACGCTCGATGAAACCGCTCCAACCTCCCTTCCCAAGAGGGTATGACCCAAATGCCACGTATGAATTTCATGCAGGGGCAGTAGGTCACACAACTGAAAACTGCAAGGCCTTGAAGTACATCGTTCAGGATCTGATCAATGCTAAATTGTTGAGTTTTAAAGAGGATGGCCCTAATGTGGGTAATAATCCCTTTCCAGGTCATTGAGGCCCAACAGTAAATGCCATTACTGAGAAGTTTGGGGATTAACCCCTAATAGTTAAATCGAAAGGCAGGGAACCAAATGATGAGAATGTCCCTATCTGCGACATCAGAAAAAGCTTTCAGAGCGTAGGAATGTTGAACCCAAACCAGATAGCAACTGTCAAAGATGATCGCAGTGCTGAAGGCAACATCATCAGCCTTGTCCACCCTTGCCCGTTTAGTGGAAAACTTGGAAATTTGAAAATTGTTGAGTTTCTCGTGATTTTTTATTCAAAATAATTTTGTAATACAAATCCTATTGCTCTGCCCAAAGCTTTAGGATAATTTATTGTCAAAAGGGCGCACATATTTCATTTGAGTTACTTTATCAATAAAATGCACTTTTGAATTTTCCAATCATTTCCCTTTTCTTTTTTCATCTTTTCAATTCCCTTTCATCTTTTTTTGTTTTTTCATTTCGTCAATTTTAACTAATGCAAATCAAAATGTTGTCTTTGAAAATGATGATGCCAGTGACTCCTACTATAATTTTGACTACCCCATGAGGACAATTGGGAAACCTCTTCTGAACTGATGAGATTGATGGTACAAGAGGCAAAAATGATTTAACCCCATGAGGAAGAATATAAAATAATCAATCTGAGTAATGAAAGTGACAAAAAGAAGGTTAAGATTGGAACCACGATCAAAAGCAGTGAGCGAGGAAAGTTGGTTGAACTCCTATTTGAATATGTTTACATTTTCGCGTGGACATACCTAGATATGTCTGGATTAGATACTAAGGCATCCAATGGATATCGCTTCATTCTCGTTGTAATCGACTATTTCACTAGACGAGTTGAAGTTGCATCATATGCACGTGTGAAAAAAAAAAGTAGTTAATAAAAAATAGAAAGAAAAAGGTAAAGCAAATGCACAATTTGCCAAAAATTAATTTTTGTGAAAATTTGAGCGATAAAGTTTGGCCATTTTTTCTCTATCCCATAAAATAAAAAATAGATATCCCTTGCTACCCCTTTTGAGGCTAAAATTTTTTATTTACCCTAAACAAGGATCACCTATCCATTGGAAGCTAGCACAATAGTCTATTCAATTTCGTCTGTTCAAAAAAAAAGCAAAACAAGCAAGCAAATAGCAAATGCAACGTACCAAATACGCTTGCAAGAATCAAAAATCAATAAATAAAAATAACAAAGCAAGACAAGACAATTGTGCTAGCATCCATCAAAGTGCATCTTTGCACTAAAAATCCTTGTTGAAAGAAAAACCTCAAACACTTTTTGAATCTGAAATATCCTTTCTTTTGTGACCCTTCAACCCCTGGCCACGTTACAACCCTAATAAAGCCCATTCTGATCAAAATCAAATTTCTCATATTTTCTCAAAACTTGATTTTTGGAAGAGGAAATCCATATAAACTCCTCATTGCAGTTGTTTTACAAAAAATGTGGTTGTCGAGTTCATCAAAAGGGATCTGATCCACGATCTGCCAAATAAGATTATCATTGATAATGGGACTAACTTGAATAATAGGATGATGAAGGAGTTGTTAATGACTTTAAGAACCAACATCATAATTCCTCACCATGCCGCCCAAAGATGAATGGGGCAGCTGAGGCTGTAAACGAGAACATCAAGAAGACTGTCCAAAAGATGGTTGTAACATTTAGAGATTGGCATGAAATGTTCCCTTTTACTTTGCACGGTTATCAAACTCCAGTTTGCACCTCAACGGGGGCAACCCTTTCTCACTGGTGTATGGAATGGAAGCAGTACTTTCCATTGAAGTCGAGATCCCCTCGTTAAGGGTATTGATGGAGACAAAACTGGAAGAGGCAGAACGGGTTTAGGCTCGGCTAGATCAATTAAACCTCATTGAAGAAAAGAGAGTGATGACCTTATGTCATGGACAGCTATATCAGCAAAGGATGAAGAGGGCCTATGAAAAGAAAGTTCGCCCTCGGGAATTTCAAGGAGGAGACTTAGTACTCAAGAAGATTTTGCTCATCCAAAATAATTCTCGTGGAAAATGGACCCCGAATAACGAAAGCCCATATGTTGTGAAGAAAGCTTGTTCGGGATGAGCCTTAATCCTCACAAGGATGGACGGTGAAAATCTCCCACTCCCAGTAAACTCTAATGCAGTCAAAAAATATTATCCCTAAAAAAACAACAAAAAATATGTATATAAAGAGCCAAGCAAAAATGAGCTCACTAGGTTAAAAACCTGAAAGGGCGACCTAGGCAAAAATTAGAGCAACCCGTTGGATTGAAAACTTGAAAGAGCAATCCAAGCAAAAGTTAGGGTCTAGAAATTGGACAATAAAGTCGGCTGATGCATCAAGAGGCTCTTACCCAACCGGGGCAGTTTTATATATTTTCAGAAGCTGAGTAATGAGAATTTAAAGTTATGGATATGGGAAGCTGACATTGTTCCTACAAAGACACAAACTATAAAAAAATCTACTTAGTCATTTTCTTTTCTTTGTTCTTTCTTCTTCCTACACTTTTCTTGACTGAATTCTCGATGTACCTTCAAGTCTGTGTGACTTTAGTCCTTGTACACATGACTCTGACTCTTCTTTGAATATCAAATGCCTCCGTTTTTCTTTCTCCCTATAATCTCGTGTTTCAAAATGTTGTTTTATGATATTAGGCACTGAATTGTGAAACATGTGATGATACTGAAAAACATTACGATTATTATATACATTATAAGAATCATGAGGAACGCCAAATCTCGATGAATAAGTTTCAAAAAGGTATTGACAAAGGGATTTCCTTTTAAAAAATGACTATCACTGCATTGGTAACCTGCGCTTCCTCCCAGTCAAAAGCATAGTATGAATGAACCCAATGAACCTTGGTTCGTCCCATATCTTTAAACGCTAGAGATCATACGGGCTGAGGAACCAGTGCAATAAAAATAATGGTCGCATTGCATACATGCATCACATACCATATATTCATGCATCATCTTCATATCACCACCTTTTAGCCGCTTTGTTACACCTAGTCCATGCACCAAGTGTTGATCCTTCACTATTGTTTTCAAAACAATGCGCGGAGCATTGGTCCTTCATTTTGCTTTCTGAGCGACGCGCCAAGTATTGCTTCCTCTTTATTGCTTTAAGATTACCGCGTCAGTTCCCGACCTAGCGGTAATCCCTCATTATTGCTTTTTGACTAACATATCAGTTTCGGACCTGATGTTGATCCTTCTTTATTGCCTCTCATCGACGCGTCAATACCCTACATGGCGTCGAACCTTCCGATCACCGCGTCAGTACCCGACCTGGCGGAGATCCTTCTTTATAGTTTTCTGATAAACGCATCGATAATCCCTCATTATTGCTTTCGGATCACCGCGTCAGTACCCAACAAGGCAGAGATCCTTCTTTAGTTTTCTGATAAACGCACTGAGCTTTAATCCCTCATTATTGCCTTTTGATTATCGTGTCAGTACCCGACCTGGCGATAATCCTCTGTTATCATTTTCCGATTAAGCACACCAAGCGTTCATCCTTCATCGTCATTCCTCACCCCGTCCTTCGCCTATCCTGGTTAGGGACAAAATTAGTGTCTTTATCTTTACTTCTATTTTACAAAGAAAATATGACAACCATTGTTATTCATATTTTCTAGTAAAATATAACTAAAGAGGGGCAGCTGTTATACCCAAATTTTGTCCACTCACCTCTTTTAATTTATTTTTGCTTTTGGGGATAATGGTTGGACTCATTTTTTGTGTTATTTCTTTTGGGCCAATTTCAGCCCAATTGCGATAAAAAAAAGAGAAAAGAGGTACAAATAGATGGCCTTTCTTGTTACAAATTACAATCACCAAGCACAAGCCCAAAATACAAGCCAAAGTCCATTACAAGTCCAAGATTTATAAAATTAGGATGAATAAAAAACAAAAATACAAAAAAAGGGCAGGGATGCGCATGGCATCTTGCCAAACAGCAACAACAACAACAAAGGCATTTTGAGGGTGAAGTCAGTGTGTCTTTCTCCATGTTCCTAGCTTGTTTCCCATTTTTGCCAAGACCAAGCAGCTTTGCAGGCACCATCCTACATTCTCTGAAATCTCCAGCCAGCAACCAGCCAATACAAGGGTCAATCACTATTGTCCTATTAGAGCTCTTCACTCTATAAATACAGTTTGAATTTAGAGAAGAAGGCGGGAACAACAGAGATTTTCGGAGGAATTTCTGAAGAATTTTCATCACCAAAACAAAGAATTAGAGACTACACATTGGGTCCTAATTCACTTAATTCAAACACTGAGAAAAAAGGAGAGTTCACGGTTGAAGAAAAAGAAGCAAAGCAGTAAAAAAAGGCGAAAAAGAAAAGAAAAGGGGAGGTTCGCGGCTGGACTGTAGGTGGAGCAAGCAAGTTTTGTTTTAAACACTCAACAAGAGCTTAGAATATAGGTTGGCTTCCTTTTCTTTTGAGTAAACTCAATAATATGTCGAACACTTGATTCCAGATGCTACAAAATTAGGATTTTTTTATTTAGCATTAGAACAATGACAGTAAGATCAGCAAGAGAAATTAGAGAGTAAAAATGGTTTTTTTTTTTTTAAATGAAGGAAAGGAGCCTCGTTAAAACCTTTCTGATGCAAAACCATCCTTAGGGAAAAAACATCTAGAAGGAAAAAGAGTACTCCCCCCTGTTTTTATTAAAAAAAAAGGAAAACAACAAGATAAGAAAAGCACAGGGGACAAGGCCAAAACCCAGGACCGGAACCAAAGAAAAAACGAAACAATCCAAGAGGACAATAAAGAACCTAGGGATCCACAACCTATCCCAAGAAAGGCTAGGAGAACCTATAGTATGGGAGGCTATTTCGATTTCTAAAAAAGTCATCTGAAATAAAGCTAGGAATGAGATTCCACCAAACAGTACCGTTGACATGAATCCCATGAGAGGCAAGTTTGTCAGCACAAGAATTTCCTTCTCTGTAGATGTGGGAAAAGATGAAGGACATTTGCTTAGTAAGAGCAATACAGTTGGTCCACCTGTTTCTGAGCTTCCAAGGCACAATAGAGCTATTGCGGAAGGCAGCAACCACTAACAGAGAATCACACTCCAACCACAAACGACGCCATCCTCTTTTAAAGGCAATCTCAATAGCAATCATAGCACCCAAAAGTTCTGCCTGAAGAGCATTACGAATGCCAAGATTAGCAGAGAAACAGCCAAGAACAACAGCATTAGAGCCTCTGAAAATACCCCCGCAGGATCTTTGGGCGGAGACACCCTTAGCTGCACCATCAGTGTTGCATTTAATCATTTGAAAGCTGGGGGGCTTCCAAATAACTTCTTTAATAATCTGGCCACTACCAGGGCGACCCTTCACTTTGAAACTCTTCAAAATAGAGAACTCTTGAATAGAAGAAGACATTTTCCCACGGCTAGAATTCCCAGCAAGAGAAACATTAGTCACAATTAAATTGATTACCGATTGAGGAGGGAAGAACTTATTATCAAACCTCAGCTTATTCCTACAATGCGGATGGTCCGGTAAATATTAATAACACAAGCAATAACAACATCAAAAACACTGGGTGCTCGACCTCTATTGCAAATATCAAGGGTGGAATGGGGAGAGAACAATCCACAGAGCTATTTAAAACCGAGCTAAGCCAATTCCAGATGTGAGTAGCAAAAGGACAATCCAAAAACAAATGGTGGGAGGTTTCATTGAGTTCCCACAAAGGGAGCAGACGGAGACCACAACAATACCCCTATTCCGCAAGTGGTCATCTGTAGGAACCTTATCATGAAGCAATCTCCAAAGAGTGAAGGATTTAGAGGGAGGAACACAATTTCTCCAAATTAACTTAGCCCAAGGAGCATCTTTGACCAGGAGGCTCGTGAAACAAATAGGCATCCTTAGAAGTAAGAATACCAGAATCATTGGCACCCCATCTCAAAAAATCCAACCCATGATCAATAGGAATAACAGTCCCTTTAATCTCTTCTAAGATGCCAGGAAAGTGGGAGCAAAGATCAGCAGGAATACACCAAGAACCATTATGAATGAAATCACTTACCTTAGCCTGGAAAAAATGATGCAGCGAAGGGTGAAATCCCATAATATCAACAATGGGTCTAGACAACCACTTGTCCGTCCAAAAATTAATATTAGAACCATCCCCTAAATGCCACATAGAGTTATTAGCAATGATGGGCAGATTGGAATTGATACCAGACCAAATAGAAGAGGAGATGTGATCTGAATCGGAGAGTTATTTTTAAGGACACGGGCTCTCGAAACTTCGCCCATTCCAGTGCGAGGTTCTAAACTCCCAGGCAAGTTTCAGCGTACCCGCTTGATTGATGGAGTTAATAGGGCGAATGCTGACCCTCCTTCAAGAGTAGGAGAACGGACTTTCTTCCAAGCAACGGTGACATATTTCAGGAAGAGGCATCTCTGACCAAATGAAGTTCCTAATCCTTTGATCCTTGAAGAGAAGATTTTTTGGCCAAGCATAAATATGAAAGCTGTAAACCAACATACTATGAATTATGGACTTAACCAATTGAACCCTGCTCATAATAGACAGCAAAGAACCTTTCCAAGAAGATAGCTTAGTCTTAACACGATTACGCAATAGGAAGCGGATGAGCACGCTTAGGGCGATACTGAAGGGGAACACCCGGATAGATGAAGGGAAGGGTGCCATAAGAGAACCCCAACCAGGTGGAGATAAGCGCATAGCAATAGGAGTGATCTTTGCAAGAATAAAATTTAGATTTCTCGGGACTAATAGCACGCCCGAGAAAGCGACCTCATAATCCTCAAAAGTTGCGACAAACTAGCAATATTCTTTTGAGAGGCCTGCAAAAATCAAAATCTCATCGGCGTAAAGCACATGACTAGTAACCCTATAGTTCCTGGGACTGACATTAGCGAAGCTTGCCATCATCAACTAGCTTGGAGATGCCTCATCGAGCACATCCTCGGCAAGACAAAGCGAGAAGAGGAGATAAAGGATCGCCTGCAGCGAATACCTCTTTTGCAACTAAAGAACCCAGCAGGATGCCCATTAACAGAGATAGACAACTTAGCAGAATGAAGAATTAAATGAACCCAATCACAGAATTTGTCACTAAAGCCAAAAGCACGAAGAACCTGGATTAAGAAATTCCAGTCGATAGTATCAAAGGCTTTTTTGATGTCAATCTTAATAGCAACTTGGCCACCAAAGGACCTATTCTTAAGAAGGTTGACGGCTTCAGAGGCAGTGCAAATACAGTCTGAGATATTCCTGCCTTTAATGAAACCACGTTGATTGTGAGATATAATTTTAGGAGCCACCACCGCAAGCCTATCTGCAATAACTTTAGTAATAATTTTGAATTGGAAGTTAGCTAAAGCAATAGGCCGATACTGATCTAACCTCTCCGCCCCAGTCACCTTAGGGATCAGGACAACAAGATTAGAATTTAAATTGGGAAGCAACCATCCCTGCCTGAAAAATTGGAGAACAGCAGAATAAACATCGTTAGCAATAATATCCCAATAGGTGTAATAAAAGTGACCACCAAACCCATCAGGACCCGGAGCGCTATCCCCGCTCAAAGAATGAAACGACTGCTTCACTTCCTCTAAAGAAGGCATTACGGTGAGCATATTATTATCATCATCGATCCACAGTGAGGAATAACACTATCAATTAAATCATTATGCTGACAAGAGTTCCTAGAGGCAAACAAATTACTATAATAATTAACAATATGTGCTTCAATGTCAGAAGGATCAGTGAGAAGAACATCACCATTTTTAATAGCAGAAATTTGATTGGTAACACTTTTAATTTTGGCCATTCTATGGAAGAATGCCGTGTTCCTATCACCATGCAAGTGCCAATTTAAGCGTGCCTTTTCCCGCCAAAAGTCTTCTTCATAATTCAAAGCCTCCTGTAATTTAAATTGAGCAGCCTTCTCTTGGAGAAATAAGTCCTCAGAGCCACCTGTATTGCTAATATTGGTTTGAACCATATCTAACTCAGACATAGCATTAGTGACATTAACATGAACATTGCCAAAAACCTCTTTATTCCAGACCTTAAGATTGGACTTCAAAATTTTCAATTTCTGAGAAAGAACAAACATAGGACAGCCAAGCATCTCAGAATTCCAAGCATCTTTAATGACATTTATACAATTCGGATGTCGAGACCACATTTGTAAAAATTTGAAAGGGGAAGCAAAATTTCTATCCGACTTCTTCATAGTAAGAAGAATAGGGAAATGATCAGATTTATCCCTAGTAAGAGTGCAACAATCAACACTACCCCAAGAATCCACCCAAGCATTGTTACAAAAAGATCTATCCAGCCGCTTAGCAACATAGAAACTACCCAACCTACCATTAGACCAAGTAAATTGAGAACCCCTAGTAGTCATATGAATTAATTGATCTGAATCAGCCCAATCTCTAAATTCATCACAAGAAAGATGAGAAGACATACCTCTGCCATAATACTCATGAGACCCCAAAACAGCATTAAAATCCCCAATAAAACACCAAGGCCCAGTATTAATAACCTGAACTTCATGCAGCTCAGCCCAAAGCTGTCTTCTCAAGATATAAGACGTGGAGGCGTACACAGCAGCAGCAAAAAAATTCCCGCCGGCATAATTAAGGGAAAAACAGACATGTTGCCTGGCTTTTTTTACAATAACAGGAGAGTAATTTTCCAAACAGAAACACCAAAGATTAGGAGCTAAATTACCTCTATCATTTTCAGCAAATAACTTCATGCTTAAGGAGTTAAAATACCCAGCTGGAACCTGATGTATGGAAATCCATGGTTCAGCAATAATCAAAACGTCAGGTTTGTTCATTCTACACAAATTCTTCAAGGCCAATCGGTGTCAGGATTGCCTATACCTGACGTTCGATCTACAATATCTTCAAAATTTATTTGCGGGTGGGTTGGGACCACCCTTAGAGCGGAGTTACGTAACGGCACTTCTGAATCTGTTGCTTTTTTCATTTTTCTGTTGTGATTTCTTTGAGCACTTAGTGAAGGTTGCTTGACTTCTATTTCTTCTTTGCGTTTTCCACTGAATCCGCCAAATACTTGGAAGCATCAGGCATATGCTCATTATCAAAGCCGTCGGCGATTTACTTCTTCCTCATTATCGAAGTATCGAATAGATTGAGACCCTGGCCGGCTAGCTATCTGCATGTCTTTCACCACAACTTCATTACAATGAACCAGGGAGTCTCAATGCGATTTCCAGGACAGTGTCTTCAATGGATTGAAAAGAATTAGCAACCATTAAACCTATATCAGCTGATTCATCCTGAGCCTTCCCTGTCGAGGAGTCAGCTGATTCATTCTGTGGATTCTGCATAATAGGACCTGCAACATTATCAGAAAGCACAAGTATATTATCATCATTTATTACCTGGTTATGAACTATGCCGCTGTCATCAAGGTAGCCCATTAGTGGATTCTTGTTGTGATCAACCCAAGGAACGTTATTGACTCCTTTGAAAGCATTAGGATCCACCACACGGTGAATAGAGATCACCTGCGGAGCATCCTTGGAGACATCGTTAGCTGCTGGGGTTGGCATGGCTGCTTCCTTATCCTTGTTCAAGCTATTGTTATCTGCATGATTCTCCTCAGTAGGGACTCTATCTTCCACACGCTAGGAGCAACTTTGGCAAAGTTTTTCTTAGGTTGGGCCTTGGCATCCCTTGGTTTATTAAGCATCAAATGCTTGCAATTTTCAAGATTGTGACCGATAACTTGGCAAGAAACACAAAAAGGAGGAATCCTCTCATATTCAACCCTCACATGAAAAGCATAATCTTGACGTTCCACCAAGAGGCGCTCCTGCATAGATGAGTTGAGGTCCAAATCAACAAGGACCCTAGCAAAGTGCCTCATTGACCTCTTCATAGTAGCATCATCGATTGCCAAAGGGACACCTATAGCGGCTGCGATCTCAAAGAGAATCTTAGGTCTCCAATATTCCCTGGAAAGATCATATAAACGGACCCAAGTCTGCACACTTGATTGCCTAATAAGTTTGGGTTAAAATCGGGAACCCACGCAAAGAGTCCGCAAAGACACCAGTCGCAAATTCCATGATCAATCGATCTCACAGTTCTCATGTCTTCCAAAGAAGAGAACGAGAACTCATAGTAACCTTTGCCTAGAGAAATTAGAGACCAATCTGAAGTGGTTCTCCATTGGTTTGCAATGCGTGATCTCAGCTCCTCAAAGCGCAAAGGCGCCGATCCTTTGGACATAGTCAAGCGACCAAGAAGGACATTCTTGCAGCTCTCCACCCCAGCTAAGTATTCATCTTGCGAGATCGTGATGGAGAGATCATCTCCTTTCCAACAGGGTTTCGGCAACTGGCTTGGAGGGATGGGGCACGAGTTGTGAAGGGCCTGCGCGAATGACTTCCGAGCCGGAGAGGGCGAAGCCGTGGAGGGAGCGCCACCGTCTGCGAGGGCGCCGCCATTGCCATTGGAAGGAGCACCGTTGTTTTGGGGGGTGGCTGGTTGGGGGAGCCAACGCAGGGCCACAGGCAGATAGGCTTGGAAGCCATGGAAGCCGCACGCGAAGAAGGCTTCGAAGGAGCAGCAAAGTGATGCGCTGGACCAGGCTGATGAAGCGCCGTGCCAGGAGAGGGGGAGAGAGGCCCAAAGCAAGGCCAAGTGCAGACGGGAAGGCCTGCCATGGTGATCAATCAGAGACAAACGCGTTTACGAAGCAGACAACGCCATCGCAAACCCTGACAGAGGAGCGGTTATAGCGGTCAGTGAACAGTGCGCCGAATCGGAAAGGTAGTGCGCCGAGGACGAGGGAGTCAAGGGAGGGCAGAGGCACGCCGGAGCTCACGCCGGAAGTCCGCCGGCCATGCTGGTTGGCAAAGATGACGGCAACGCACGCGACGCTGTGCAAACCCTGATATCTTTGAGTAAAAATGGTGATTTAAGTTGAATTAGAAAAATTAGAAGAAGAGAAACCTAATAAAAAGAAAGAAGGTTGAGCCGCCGCCTGTTGTCGCGCCGGTGGGCGACCACCACCATGCGCGCTGCCCTCTTTAGCTGCTCACCGATACGAACCGTTGTTTGCCACCGCTCTGGAACCGTCGCTCGTTTCCTCTCCCTTTATGACTTCCATCTCTGGCTCGCTTCCCGTGACCGTGGCTAGCTGTCCTGGCCGGAACCACCGTGGCCGGTCGTGGCCGCGCGCCATCTCTTCCCATTCGAGCTACTTCTCATTCGCGCACCACCTCCCTCTCGATCTCTCCTTCTCGCGCCTCTCCCCTTTCTCCTCCCGCGGCTTCGCCGCTATCATTAGCAATCACGGTCGCGCGCGGCCAAGGACGATGTACCGACCGCGCCCTCTCCCCCAACCTCTTATTTCCGCCGCCTCAGTCCCTCTTCTTCTCTCCATAGCTGCTCTGCGCAGCTCCTTCTTAGTTTTTAGGGTTCCCAAAAATTGAACCTATGTAAAACGCTCCCCTCCCCTTTTATTTTTCTTCCATTTGTTTTTTGTTTTCTTTTATTTATCAATCCTCTTTTATTATTTTATTCATTTTGGTTTTGTCTATAAGTATTGGGCTTCTGCCTATTTATCTTCTTGGTTTTCTTTAGAGACAATTTTTACTCAACTAAATTTCAATTTAATCACACAAGTTTTGAGACCATATTTATTGAAAAAGATACAATAACATCATGCAGATTAACTTACTAGTAATGATCACTCGAGATTGTTTCCCCTTTGATCATTACGAACACCTCAATCTTCTAAACAAAAATAGGTTGTTAGTGAAGATCACTCTCGGTTGCTTCCTGTTTGGTCCCTACGAAAACCTACATTCTTTATAAAAACAAAAATCAAGTTATTTTACTAATAATGATCACTCGAGATTGCTTCCCGTTTGATCATTACGAATACCTTAATTCTCAAAACAAAAATAGATTGTTAGCGAGGACCACTCTCGATTGCTTCCTGTTAGGTCCCCATGAAAACCTATCTTCCTTATAACAATGCATAATGAAATCAAGTTATTTTTACTAGTAGAGATCACTCGAAATTGCTTCCCATTTGATCATTATGAACACCTTAATTTTTCTAACAAAAATAGGTTGTTAGTGAGGACCACTCTCGATTGCTTCCTGTTTGGTCTCCACGAAAACCTACCTTTTTATATAAAAAATATACAATTAAAATCAACCAACACAACCATTTTCTGTCCAAGAATTACATAGCCTTTGATTTCTCCACTACACCCAGAGATACGTAGAAGCAAAAGCCCATTCCTGTTAAGCGCAAAAATAAACAACTTTCATTAAGTCCTCCTTTTTATCTTTGTTAATTCTTGACTTTTTTTAATAAAAGGGAAATAGATATTTTTAGAAGTTAATATAATTTTGCACAATTAGTTAGAGGTAACATTTTTCAAAAGGATGTCGTAGGGTGCTAATACATTCCCTACGCATAATTCGACTCACAAACCTAATTCTGGTCTCAAGGACCATTTTCTTCAAAAAAGGGTTTTTTTCCCCAATATTTCTCAAAAAAATAAATTATTGGTGGTGGCTCCATTAACATCGAATAAAATCCCACCGGATTTTTCGGTCGCTACAACCATGTTACAACTATCCCCGAGGGGATTTGAACCATGTCCCTTGGAGTTACAAGGCCAAGCCCCTACCATTAAGCTAGCACCCAATGGACAATTCAATTTATTTTTCTAAATTTATTCTTCTAACTCTTTAAAAAAAATAGTCCGATTGCGAGATCTAAATATAAATATTAAGTATGAATCATAGTTCTAATACGCCTTCACGTTTTATCCTTGAAATACATCTCGGTGGGTTGAAGGAAGTGAGTGTTTATAAACTATTTTTGACCTTAACTCCCAAGCAATGCGAGACTTTTTGATGTACAGAAAAAAAACCAATTTTAAAAATTAATATTATCATATGATAAGATAGTTAAATATAATTGGATGTATGTACCCAAAAAAAATTGAATGTTTGTGCAAGAGTAATTTGTTATTTATATCATTTGTGTACAATCATACAACTCATTTACGCTATTTAATCTTAATAACTTAACTAAAAGTATTATATCAAAAAAATCTTAACTGCAAGTTGTTAAAACCTTATCCACCTGTCTTATTACATTATTCTCTCTGGCTCTGCAAGCAAACCATCTATCCAACTAAATATTCACAAGCCTTGAGCCATCCAACACGGTTGGATCGGGAGACTTTGAGCTCCAATCTACGGCCAATATTTTCTCTCCTCCCTCAAAGGGACAGCACTTTCACTGCCCACATAACTTGGGAGTTGGGAGCCTAATTAATGTTCCGTTTGGGCCATTTTCCCCGCCTACCATAGAAAACGAAACCAACAAACTTAACACAAACCAACCACAAAAAACGATAGTATTAATTAATTAATTAACACAAACCCACCACAAACATGAAATCATCCACCCTTAAAATCCTTCCTCCAACAGGTTCCCTACACGTGTCCAGTTTAAACACTAAGCAAAGCAATATGACTTGATGGCCATGTGTAGATGGTTCCTTCAACTGTCGGCAACCTAGATGTCACTACACACAAGCCAAACGACCCCTACACGTGGCGTTACTCTGATTGGTCCAAGATTCCCCCATCATACCCCGCACAAATCCGGATTCCCTATCCTATTTTTTGAGGCAACAATTGTCGCAGGGAGGCAATTTAGACCGATGATCTTGATCAAGCGGTGTAAATTTCAAAATTGATTAAATTAGTTACAAAATTTGGTCTAAATATGTGCACCGTTTAATGAAAATCGTATGGTCCATAATGAAAATCGTATGGTCCATATCGTCTGACTATGCCCGATGCACCAACAAAATGACCGCAGGGAATCCGGAGCACCATAACCCCCCTCTCTCCCCGTACGATATAAAACGCCGCAACCTCAAAACATTACAAGTTGTTTATTTCAGTACAGATTAGACTACAAGTTGTTTCACTCACGCTCATCATTCGTCGTGACTTATTTTTTTCATTTTATTTTTTCGCTCGGGAAAACTTGAGTTCAAAATGATGAAGAAGAAACTGAACGCATCCGGTAGAAGTAGAACAAGAGAGACGACGTCGTCGAACTCGAGAGAAGAAGAAACCGATTGGGAAATGAGACCCGGAGGAATGTTGGTACAGAAAAGGAGCACGAAACCGGATGCTCCGGTTCCCAATTTGCGCCTTCGAATCGCCTACGGTGCACTCCGCTACGAGATCTCCGTCAGTGCCATGGCCACTTTCGGTAATATACTATATAGTATAAATTAAGCTCTGGATCTATAATATTAATAAATAATTTGGTAAATTACTATTCTGACGAGTATTGTTGGTAAATTTTACTAGTTAGGTACAGCGCCATCATTGCTAATGCTACGTGCCTACGTAGCATTGCATGGACTGTGTGATTTTTTTTTCTTTTTGCTCTTTTTAATTCTTTAGTAGCCAAACGAGTCAGATGAAAAGGATTTTGTGGTTTGTGGAAGGAACGTGGAAAGATTAGTGTGGTTGGTGATTATTGAATTTTTTTTTTTTGAAGCTTTGATAATGTGACTGATTTGCCCTCGTTGTAGTGGAATTGGGATGAAAATTGAAGTGTGAAATTAACTATGATGTGACAGGGGAGGTGAAGAAGGTTATGAGCGAGGAAACAGGGTTAGAGGTAGATGAACAGAGAGTGGTATACAGAGGAAAAGAGCGAGAAAATGGAGAGTACTTGGACGTGTGCGGAGTCAAAGACGGATCAAAATTGGTGGTGATGCAAGACCCTTCCAGCATTGAGAAGCGCTTCATCCAGATGCGTGTCAATGCAAAGATCCAAAGTGCTAATCGCGCCATCGACAATGTGTCCCTCCAACTTGATCAGCTCGCAGACCAGGTATGTAACTTTTCCACATTTTTCGCTATAGAATGATTTTAGTTGATTGATAGATACATTCCGATAAACTCTTTACGTCCAATTTTGTTATCAAAATTCATCCACAAAAAAAAAAGTTGTTATCAAAATTAAATACTAGTAATAAAATAATATTAGGAGCTCCTATAAGTTTTTTTTTCCCTTATTACAAATGATTTGCGGAGAGGGAAAAATTAGAGGATTTAGGAAAAAGAAACGGTACGGTTTCGAACCCGGTTCTTAATATGCACTCTTATTATGTATGTATTACGTACTACCGTGCTATCTAAGACCGGAGCTCCTATGAGTTGAAACGAGGACACATTACGTCATTTAATTTTTCTTTTTGTTTCTTTTTTTGTTTGTTTACGCCACACATGTTTTTTCTCTCTTAAATTCTATTTATGGAAAACGGCATTTTCCATAGATAGAATGAAAGGCTGAGAAATTATTATTATTATTATTATTATTATTATTATTATTATTATATTTAAGAAAATGAGCCCTATACTTTTTAGGGAGTTTAGCTTTCTTACTTTTTCTTCTTGTTTCTAGTTGCAGTGTTTCTTTAATTGCGTGTTTAGTTCATTTTTAAAAAAAAAAACTAATTGTTTGGTCCATATGTTATTACATGATTGTTTAATCCGAACTAGTAGTGCCCTTCCACTTAACAGTAGACTCAAGCAGAAACTTCAGCTTCAAAATGCATTCAGTCCCAAGGTTTGAAATTTTGAATCCATCTTCTGAAAGGTGTTACCTGATACTTCATTTTTCCTCATAGGCAATTGGGTTTTAAACGGTCATTAATTAATAAATATAAATAGGCTTGTCAAATAGATCTATCGGATAATTTTTTGTTTGAATTATAATAGATGGATAAAAAAACAATCCATTAAAAAAATTGAATTCATCCATTTAATAAAAATCATCTAATACATATATTAATACTTTGTTTTTTACAGATGGACATCCATCGATCCACAAAATTATTTTGAAAAACTAAACCCACTATTCTCGTAGGTCGCTGCGGGCTCGACGACCCTGGACCAGCGTGCTCGACGACCCAGCAACCCAACGGGCCATAAAACCCTAGGTTGGTTGACCTTGTGACCGAATGGGCTGCGAGTCGGCGACCCTGAGTCGGCAAGCCTAACAACCTGGAAGGCGACAGACTCGACAGCCCGGGCCCTATGACCTAGATCAGTGGGCTTACATAACGATGACCCTGGTTTGGCAGGCTTGCGGGCAGACAGCTTGGGTCAGCATTTCTGGGACGGGTTGAGCCTGATCCTAACTCGGCACTAAATTTTGATTGGGTGATTCTTTAAACCTTAACTCGTCCTTAAAACCGAACAAACTTGATGCTCTGTAGGGCATATTAACACTGGGTCTATTAAGGACGGGACCGGGTTGGTCCGAAAGACAAATAAAATAAAATTAAAAGGTAATCATTCAATTATGACTAAAAGTTAAAAGTGAAATATTAAATATTTTTAGTATTTTTTACTATGTTTTTAAACCTAAACATGGCCCTTATAGTAGTACTTTGTTACGAATTTACTAACTAAATTAAAATGGATTCCAACATCAATATTTTGTTTATAAAAGTCTCATCACAAATACAATAGAACTAATGATTAGGGTAAAGGATGAGTTGTACTTGACCCTAACTCGTCTCTAAATTTTGACCGGGGCAACTTTTTAGGCCTTAACCTGTCGCTAGACCCGATCAAACCCGATGTTTTGCGGGTCAAATAGGACAAGGACGAGACGGATCATCAGGTTGGGTTGGATCTTGCTCACCCCTACCTGGGTCGGCGAGCTTAACAATCAGACGAGCGGCGAGCCTGACGGTCTGAAAGGGCAGCGAGCTCGACGACCCAAAAGGGCAGCAGGTCGACGACTGACGTGACAGCGGGTCGACCGGCAGGTGGGCAAACAACCCACCTTATTTTTTTTATCCAATGGATTTTATTTGTTTTTATTTAATTCGATTCATTGGATTTAGAAAATAGTGGAGATTTGTAACCATCCATTTATGTATGAATTGGATGTAATCCATTACTTTTTTTTTGTATTGGATGTATTTACCTTTAGATAAATTGGATATATGATAGATAAATAGATTCTTTCGCCACCCCTTAAAATAAAAAGTGTGCATCAGGTGTGTGCAAGTGCTTCCTGAATCCAAACATGGCGAATAACTCTTTTTTTTTTCCGGGTAGGTCTCTGCAATTGAAAGGTCTGTCTCCAACGGAGTCAAAGTACCAGACGTTCAAATCACAACACTGATTGAAATGCTTATGAGACAAGCAATCAAATTAGAAAGCATTTCGGCAGAAGGGGATGCTTCTATACAGAAACATTTGCAGGTATTTCCAATATAATCTCATTTTGTTACTTGGTACTTATTTCTGCACTTGGTTTTACTTAGAAGATAAATAAATGTAGGTGGATAGTACGGATAATTTGTTTTGGAATTGGGTGATCATCATTTTTAAATAAATTTATTTTTTCTTTAATCTTATCTTAAAATTTAAGGGAACTTAAAAAAATTACCAAAAAATGAAAGAAAATAATTGCTTTGTTAATTAAAAGTAGCTTCATCACTCACCATCTATCAAAAAAAAGTAGCTTCACCATGGAACAACTCTGTATATGGTTTGCAGTCTTTTGCCGACAATATAACAGTTTGATAGTAGCATATTGTACATTATCGCTATGGTAAGTTCTATGAAATAATTAGTTACAAGGTAAATCTAATGGTTGCTTTTTCAGGGAAAGAGAGTGCAGAAATGTGTTGAAACTATGGATCTACTGAAGGCATCTAATGCAAGAATAAAGCCTGTTGTGGTTACAACTAAGTGGGAGACCTTTGATCATGCTCCATCACCGACCAAGTGGGAATTATTCGATTGAGTTTGCTCATCCCCTCCCCCCACTTCTTTTCTTTTTCTTCTTTACTCAAATATTCTTTTGTCTATAATACATAGCTTCTTATTTCTGAACTCAGCCAATGTATTGCTCTGACACTAGATAACTGAATTTTTGCGAAAAAATAAAACTTGTACGTGTTCAAAATAGCAATTAAAATTGATGTCGGAAATGTTAATATATAATTGATACAGCCATAATTATTATTAGACGATGAATTTATCAAAATTTATTCAGTACAACGGGAGTACTGAAATTTAAATGTACACTATAACATATGAGATCAGTGTTAAGCATGAGTGCGAGAAAATCAGTAAGATATAATTTTTCTAAATAATAAAAAAAAGATGACGTCACATGGCACAATATGGATAATTAAACTAAGTGTTGTTAATTTTCTTAAATAGATAATAAAAGAATCACATGCCATTTATGAGCTCGACCGTTTTAAACTGCATGCATTTACTAATCATTTAACTTTTTTGTGATTGACAAATGGGATTAAAAAAATGTATGTTTGATTGTAGGCTATTTAATTTTAAAAAGAAGGAGAAAACTTGGTTTTTTTTAGGAAAAGGAGAAAACTTAGTTACAGTATCATAGATATTATTTTTACTGTTTTGCACTAAAAATAAACCATAATTGTCCCGAATCGATTTCAAGCAAAATTTAGGGGCGTAACTGTTTTAGTACTTTTGTGTTTATTTTGAAGGTGGCTTTTAACCTGCAAAAGTTGTTAAATTTGTGCATCACGGGAAAGTTGCAATACAACCGTTGATTTATATGGTAAATATTTGATGGACGACGTTGAAGAAGGGCTACTTGACTGACTAATTTATGTACATGTTATACTTATTTACAAAATGATCTTTGGTAAACAATATATGTACAAAGGTGGGTTTCATTTTTTTTTTTTTGATGTTTTTTTTTACAGCTTTCTTGATGTTGATGCAACAATTTGTGAGAACTTGACATTTGCAAAAGAAAAATATATAATATAAATTACCTCATAATACTTTAGCATAATTTGATTCTCTTTGTCATTTTAAGAAAATAGCTACGTGGCGTGGAAGTGGGAAAATGGTATAAATTAAAAAGAGAAATACAAAAACAAAAAACGAAGCTTTGAGGTTGAGGCCGTGAGAGAGAAATGTGGTTGATGGAAAAAAAAAAGAATTAAAAACAAAAAAAGTCATGTTTCTTTGGGAAAAATTTGAACTGTAACGAAGAATTTCTGAATCAGGATTTATGAGAAAGGAAGAACGCATGAACGAAACGAATCTATAAGTGGGTTTGTGTTGGAAAGGCTCAGCCGCTGATGGCCTCTCTCACTGTTTCTTCCTCTTTCTCTCTAGAAGTTTATCTCTCTCTCAAGACACACTCTAGAGGTAAGGAGTTTCTGTATCAGGTGGGGGAGTAGTTTAGGTCGGTGAAATGTGAGAGTTGTCTTAATGATTGTTTAAAGTGGGGATAGCTAATAATAAAAAATTTGAGTAAATACTTAAATTGGTCTTCAAGAAAAATCACAGAAACTAACTTAGTCCCTAAAAAATAAAAAATACATATTTGGTCTTTAAAAATTTTAAATACAGGTCAAATTAGTCCCTAAAAATTATCCTAAAAAGGACTAATTTGACCCTATTTAAAATTTTAAGGACCAAATTGGTATTTTTTATTTTACAGTGACTAAATTGATCTCCGTAATTTTTGCTGGAGACCAATTTGAACATTTACTAAAAAAAATAAAATTATTTACGTTTCCCTTACATATTGTACACGGCCTGCACGTTAGACAAAGCCCAAAAAAAAAGTGGGAAATTTTCGTGTGACAAAATTTTCATCATTCAGACTTTAGTGGAGAAAGTTATAAATATGAAGAAACCGAAGGTAACTGGCAACTATCGGTTGTATTGCTACTTTCCCATAATGCACAAATCTATGACTTTTGCAGGTTAAAAGCCATCTATTTTGAATGAAGAACTGTAGGCACAATATTGTACCTAAGTTTGATCCTTTAAAAAATTCTGAAGTATATTACAGAAGTTAAAAAGATTGTTGCATAAAGTCTAAGAATTCCAAGGTCACGTTCCACTGCAGAGCTTTAAGCAGTCCCAATGCCTCGCGTTCATGAATCGATAAGTCTAGCTTCGGTTCAAGATGTAAGCATAAAATTACCACCAGCGCACCACTATCCCGAAGGCACATCCCAAACAAAAAACATGCCTTAGCCCGGGGATGGAAAAACACAGTGTCAATGTTGCACTTCAGGTAGCCTTTTGGCGGTTTGGACCACTTCACATTGTGTGTGGTAGTTGCATAAACGAAAGTAGGCACTGTGGGTCTCTGTGTTCCCCGCAATATACACACATGATAAACCAATTCCCCGCTACCTTCAAATTTGTGTCTGATACCCGCTCCATAAACACATGATAAGCACTCTTTACAATGTATACTCCTTGCTTATTGAAAGACCAAATCCTTTTATCAACTCTCGAGGAGTCTAGGAGGGGCATACGTAAAACAACTTCAGCATTGTGCGGTTCCAATAAGTGTTGAACCAGCGCCTTGTTCCAATATCTCGTTCTGACATCACGAGATCCTACACTCTTAGATGTTGTAGGTGATTTGGCATAACAGTATGCACCTTAGGGGTGGTCTCAAATCGAACAAATTGAGCCCTCCAGACATTGATTAGTGAACCATCCCTTATCCACCATCAATATCCTTCATTCAACACAACTCGAGAACTCCAGAAACTACGCAAACATAACTCGGGTAGTGTCCAATGACAACATCCATAGAATCTTCTTTCGGAAAATGTTGCCGCATCAATAAAAAAAATATCATCAGATAAATTAATAAATAGAGTTCTTATACAAGTATTCATCGAATATTTTAGTAGAACATGCTTGAACATTAGGCTGAGTCGCGGTCTAGGTCGCTCTCTTTAATACGTTTCGTGGCTCTGCCTAAATTGTACAGCGGTGTACAATCCTGTCGTTCTCAGGATAAAACAGCCCTCTAAACTGAGTCTAAGAACTCTTTGCACAAAAGAGAATCCAACAAACTAATACCCACACAAAAAAAATGCTCTAAACTGCTCGAGAACGTCAAAAGAAAGAATAAAATTTTTTCTTGAAAACTCTCCACTTCCCAAACTTTTCTTACACGGCTCTTTTATGCTTGAAAACATAACCAATACAAATAGTATTAAAACAATTAAAACTAATTAACACCAAATCAATTGGCTTCAAACGGCTAAATTATTACCAACGTTCCAAAACCAAATAAATTGACTTTAAATTGCTAAATGAATGCCAACGTTCTAAAACATAAATCATTGTACTTAAATAATTTTAAACAAATCATTTAACAATCCCCCTCTTTATTTTTTAAAAGAATTTCATCGAGCAGTAAGACAATACAACATAAGTTTGAGCATAAGCAATGGTGTCTGTAGACTTGAACTATTACATAGTGATGATGATTTAGATTATACTAGAGTAAGTTGTAGTCTTGAACTCTATCTCTGACAACATTTCACACTCAAACGTTCAGGATGTAGTCTAAAAACCCGTGCATTACGGTCATACAAGTATATCCCAGTATACTGAATGCTCTAGAGAATTTTGCCCAAAATTCTATAGGAAGCGGCCTCACTTCCACATTCACATAGGTGAGTCTATCAAGAGTACTCCTGTAGCTAGGTACCCCACTCTATATACAGTATAGAACTCATTAAGAAATAAATTCAGCCTTTCAACACTACAGGATATCATGCATTAAATATATGAATAAGATTTAGAAAATATTTTTGCATGATTTTCACATCTCCTTATAAGTTGTTATTACCCTTTGAACCTATTTCATGGGATCTTCAGTCCATAGGTTATGTTACACTTGTAAGAGACAATTTATTCTATGGACATTAGTCTCATTTCTTTTGAGGTTTTGAAAACCTTCTCTCTTGTTAATCCTTTCATTAAAGGATCAGTAAAATTTTCTTCAGACCTCACATGATCCATCCTTACCATTATAATAACGGTTTTAAATCTTTACAATAGCCGCAGTACTATCGCAATGGATCAATATGGCTGGAATCAATTTTTTCACATATAGGAATATCTGAAAGTGTATTCCAATCAGCATCATTGTAACCTTCCAGTACAACGGGAAACTTTTGATAATGGAACCCTATGTTCATGGTCCTTTTAAAGTACCTCTTGATCCTCTCAATAGCACATCAGTGCCCATTACTAGGACTGCTAGTAAACCTGCATGATAACCCCACAACATAAGCTATATCAGGCTTAGTGCAATCAGCAGCATACTGAAGGCTGCCAATGATGCTCGCATACTCAGGTTGATTAACACTGTCACCAGTGTTCTTTCTTGAACGACTTTACACTAGGATCATAAGGGATACATGCTAGTTTAGGTCCAAAGAAATTCTCCTTTTAGTTCTAGTAATTTTAATTCCAAAAACAATATTTACATCACAAAGATTCTTCATGTCAAAATTTTACAAAGTATATTATTGACATTTTTTTACCCCACAAAATCAAGACGAAAATTAGATGACAAGGCTTCATGGATAGAGGAAGGATCCTCTTCAACGTTATAGGCATAAAAATTAGGGCTAAAATTGTTAACCACGTGTACTTTTTTACTCCTTCTAAATTCATCTAAAAATCAATATTAGAATCACGAGTTCTAATTATTGCACTATTAGAAATAGTGCCCCCACTATTTTTCAATTTAAACGGAAAACATTTTTCATAAAAATCAGCGTCATTCGATTTATAACAATTTTTCTCGTTTAAATCAAAAAATATATATGCTATACTATTAACTGCATAGCCAATGGAAAGACATTCATACGCTCCAATTTTTTTTAAAAAAATAAATAAAATTTTTTCATCACCATTCAAATGACGTACTTGAAGACTACTATTATTATCTTCACCCCAATTTTCAAAAAATACCCTTCATAACAGAAGAAAAGACATGCGATACCACCTCATAAATTATGCATTGAGTCGAGAAGGCAATATGTATTTCATAGAGAACAACAATGTTCACCTCAAAGCGAAAACAAGAAACAAAACGATAGAAAATGCATCAAACTTTGAATAAGAATGAAAACCACATTCTTTGGTCTTTTTATTATGTCATACTTCTACTACTTTAAATCTATAATGTACGCATGAGACCCATACTTTGATTGAAAACAAAAACTATCTCATATCCTCTTTCAATAATTTCATAAGATAATTTAGATCACTAGAGGCAGAAAAAATTTACGAAAAAATTACATTGAATCCAATTTTTTTTTACTAGCATATAACTCAACACAGGGGAAAAAATAAAATCAATTCTCAAATATAAATAACTAACATGAGGGAGCAACTTGAAGACTTAATCTTGATGATAGTTTTTTTATCAACGTAACGCATAGGCCTTCTCTAATAAACCAATAAAAAATATCACATACTTCAGCTTCTGAATAACCAAAGTCATCATGATACTTGGAAAGAAACAAAGACTCGGAAATAATTCATAAGCACTAAGGTATTGTCACAGCAAACACCCATAACCATTTCTTTTTAAATAAAATCCACTTATGTCGAAAATAATAATTTTTTTAATCATACTGCATATATGAATATTTAAACTTGCAAACGGTGACAAAGTCTTGTCAAATCATAGCATAAAAATACCATAAAATCGTGGATTAAAATCACAAACAATATTTCAAAACAAGTAGAGTAAAGGAGACTTACTTGACTCCTTTATCAGTAAAACCATTGGTATTCCCCTTTATTTGTGGTGTGAAAACACAGAATTAAAATGAAATATTCGGTAATGTTTGTTCTTCACTACTGGTTTGGTGTCATGCTCATAAGGCATAGCAGAAATGATAACGTCTTAAAATTTTTGCTGCGTCAATAAAAAAAATATCATCAGATAAATTATTTAAATTGAGTTCTTATACAAGTTGAGCATCCACCGAATTTTCTGGTAGAACACACTTGAACATTAGGCTAAGTCGCGGACTAGGTCGCTCTCTTTAAGACGTTTTGCAGCTCTGCCTAAATTATGCAGTGGTGTACAGTCCCATCGTCTCTAGGATAAAACAATCCTCCAAACTGCATCTGAGAACTCTTTGCATAGAAGAGAACCTAACAAACTAACACCCGAAAAAAATGCTCTAAACTGCTCGGGAACGTCAAAAGAAAGAATAGAATTTTTTCTTGAAAACTCTCCACTTCCCAAACTTTTCTTACACAGCTATTTTATGCTTGAAAACATAACCAATACAAATAGTATTAAAACAGTTAAAAATAATTAACACCAAATCAATTGGCTTCAAACGGCTAAATTATTACCAACGTTCCAAAACCAAATAAATTGACTTTAAATTGCTAAATGAATGCCAACGTTCTAAAACATAAATCAATAAATCATTGTACTTAAATAATTTTAAACAAATCATTTAATAGAAAATATTTAGCTTTGAAAATATTTGCCACCATAGTATCCAAGTCAGAAATTTAGCTATGAAGACATTACCAATGATACATTGCCTCACAACAGAAGCAGGTTACTCCTTCGAATTTCATTTCATCTAAACTACTTTCAACTTGTTCGCGAGCACCTTGCAAGGGGATTTTGCGCTTGTTTGGTTTCACGGTGAGAAGCATCAAACGCGAGTTTACATCTGTGAAACGTGATTCCACCGTAAAAACAAGTGTTTGGGTCTCTAGTCTTCAAAGTGATTTTGCCCCCCAAAATCGATTCTATTTGAAGCTACTATGAGTAGCTTTTATGTTTGGGTTAAATCGATTCTTATGCAAATCACAGACAAATTTTCAGTTTTGCCCCCCTCTCCCGCTGTGAGGATGATTGCTGCCTATCTTATATGCATTTTTGATGTTGAGTCTTTGGTGTTGCATTACAGGGCAGTAACCCCTCTGTCGACTGTCCTGAGGTTAGGGAAGATCGATGGGAGAGATTGGGTTCCAAAACCCATTTAATTTTTTTTGGCTGCGAAGGCCCATTTGTTTTCATAATATAAAGTATGGGCAATAAATAAGGGATATTCCCATTTTGTCGTAATGACATCCAACAATGATCATTCCTACATTATTAATTTAGATACTTTATTAGATTAGATACTTTATATTTATATTTAGTACTGTCATGCTTATTTTATCAAATTTTAAGTTTTTAATATAATTTTAAAGTAGGACTTATTTTGATAATTTCACACCCAAAAGCAATTTTGATCCAACCTATCCAAACAACAAGAATCGATAAAAATCAATTTTTCCATAAGCGTATCCAAACAGAAACCACATTACGTTTAACTCACTTTTAACCAAAATCAATTATACAAAATCAATTCTATCAAAATTTATTCTCGTCACTGCAGAACCAAACACACGGTCGCAAGTCTTGTGTAGATTCGAAATAAGCACAATGTTAGTTTCAGAAAGCGTTTGTGTAGAGAGCCCACGTCCAACCAATGGCGACAAGCATGGACAATATCTTTCCCACAAAGAGATAAAAAAATACCTATAGAAATTCAGGTTCGGCCCGTAGGGGTCCAGAGCTTTTTTATCCAGGTGCATTTGGAAGACAATGCACATGAACTCTTTCTCACCAAAAGGAGCAAGTAACACATCATTATTATCCACGGTAAGCTTTTGTGACACCGCCTTAATCACTGTTGCATACACCCCTTGTTTCACATGAAAGAGCTCGCTAAAGTAGTCCATGGCCACCTCACATAAGCCCTAATGTCCCTTAGTTAGTATATGGTCATCATTTCACAACTTCTTTATCTTATTACATTTCTTCCTTTTCGTTGTTGGTGCATGGAAGAATCTTGTGTTCATATCACTGTCACCCATCCAGAAGGCATTGGCCTTTTGACGCCAAAAACACTCCTCTTGTACTAGCAAGGATGCAAGTCTCTACTTGAGGGCGTTAAATGTTTTTGCTGCCTCTGAGTCTTTTCTTGGTGCATTTTAGAGGTGGTTCATATTCCTGTAAAGATTATTGATAATATGTCGAGTTATCGGGGGTTGATAGTGGCATTTTAAGTGTTAAATGTTGTATTGCTTTTGAGGTAGGATGTGGTGCATTTAGATAGAGGCAATGAGACATGACTGGAGATTTTGGCAACTTGCAGTCATTCTCAATAAATTCCATAGACTTTTTTTATGACTCGACAATCACATGTTGGCCTACACGGTAACCACTCAGATACTTAACGTGTCATGTCAGCATTGCGGATGAAGACTAAGAAAAGGACAAACTTGACCAATAATTTTTAATTTTTGGGTTTTTTTTTTCCCCTTCAATTTTTTGGACCAACTTGGTGATTTACTCTGCAACAGTTGCTTCAATAGTTAAAATAACCCAGAGAACCGGTAGTTAAGTGGGGATTTGGATCCAATGCAGCAAAAAAACCATGATCTCATTTGTTGGATGGAGATCGGACAATTCATATTTCGAGTTTGTTTAAATTCGTTCCGGTGAAGTCAAAAGTTGAGTCATTGGATGTTCATCCAATAACCAGGATTTGTTGATTGCAGGTGACTGGAGTTAATTTGGCGACTGCATAGAATACGAATCCCTTAAAAATAGAGTAGTACCATAAAATAGACGGGAGCTGCTAAAGTGTCATGTTGGGTATTTGATGATCGATGACAATAGTATAGTTGTTGTGAATTGTGATTATCAACAATTGGAATTTGAACATGAGCATTGCCATTTAAAATGAGAGTCTAATTGCATTTCTCCGTGTTGCAACAAAATTAATTAACCAACACCCATTTCTCACTGTGGTGAGTGTGTGTGACCGAGGGCTGAGACAAATGAACGTATACTCAAAGCTTTCCTCATTGTTCCACACTCACACTCATACATCCATATTACATGTCTTCTCACCACCATTCAACCCCAAAAACCATTTATCTTCCTTCACATTTTCAAGCTTCTTTTCAACTACCCCTGAAAACCCCCCACCATGCATTCTCACCAAATGCATTGCTCTCCTGCAATACTGCGCCTCTTCCAAACACAAACTAAAGCAAATCCACGCATTTTCCTTAAGGCACGGTGTCCCACTCAACAACCCCGACATGGGAAAGTACCTTATCTTCACAATTGTGTCCCTCTCTGCACCCATGTCCTACGCTTACCACGTGTTCACCATGATACGTAACCCCAACGTGTTTACCTGGAACACCATGATTAGGGGCTACGCTGAAAGCGAAAACCCGAGCCCTGCAATTCATTTCTACCGTCAAATGTTAGTGTCTTGTGTTGAACCCGACACTCACACTTACCCTTTTCTTCTCAAGGCTATTTCAAAGTCATTGAATGTTAGAGAAGGGGAAGCAATACATTCAGTTACCATAAGAAATGGGTTTGAGTCGTTGCTTTTTGTGAGGAACAGTTTGCTTCATATATATGCTGCTTGTGGCGATACCGAAAGCGCATACCAGGTGTTTGAGTCAATGTATGAGAGAGATTTAGTGGCTTGGAATTCTGTGATTAATGGGTTTGCTTTAAATGGAAGGCCCAATGAAGCTTTGACTCTATTCAGGGAAATGAGTTTGGAGGGTTTAGAGCCAGATGGGTTCACTGTGGTTAGCTTGTTATCTGCATGTGCTGAGCTTGGAGCTTTAGAATTAGGACGTAGGGTTCATGTGTATTTGTTGAAGGTTGGCTTGAGAGAGAATTTGCATGTGATTAATTCACTGTTGGACTTTTATGCAAAATGTGGGAGCATAAGGGAGGCTCAACAAGTGTTCAGTGAGATGAGAGATAGGAACGTGGTTTCTTGGACTTCTTTGATTGTTGGCTTGGCTGTTAATGGGTTTGGTGAGGAAGCGCTTGAGTTTTTTAAAGAGATGGAAAGACAAAAACTTCTTCCTGGTGAGATCACTTTTGTTGGTGTCTTGTATGCTTGCAGCCATTGTGGAATGTTGGATGAAGGGTTCAATTACTTTAGAAGGATGAAAGAAGAGTATGGTATAATGCCAAGGATTGAACATTATGGATGCATGGTTGATCTATTGAGTAGGGCAGGTTTAGTGAAACAAGCATATGAATATATTCAGAAGATGCCAATGCAGCCAAATGCAGTTATTTGGAGGACCTTATTAGGGGCTTGTACAATACATGGAGATTTGGGTTTAGGAGAGATAGCAAGATCACACCTATTGAAGTTAGAGCCTAAACATAGTGGAGATTATGTGCTTCTCTCAAATCTTTATGCGTCTGAACGTCGTTGGTCAGATGTACAGATAGTGAGGAGGTCAATGCTAGAGGATGGTGTTAGGAAAACTCCTGGCTATAGTATTGTTGAATTGGGCAACCGCGTTTATGAGTTTACTATGGGTGATAGATCTCATCCTCAGAGTCAAGCTGTGTATGCACTGCTAGAGAAGATCACAGAATTGTTGAGGTTAGAAGGTTATGTGCCTCATACTGCAAATGTGCTTGCAGATATAGAGGAAGAGGAGAAGGAACAAGCTTTGTCTTATCATAGTGAAAAAGTTGCAATTGCTTTTATGCTATTAAATACAGCACCAGGGACTCCAATCAGGGTCATGAAGAATTTAAGAGTTTGTGCAGATTGTCATATGGCTATCAAACTCATATCAAAGGTTTATGATAGAGAAATTGTTGTCAGGGATCGTAGTCGGTTCCACCATTTTAGAGGTGGTTCATGTTCATGTAAAGATTACTGGTAATATGTCGAGTTATCAGGTTTTGATGGTGACATTTTGAGAGTGAAGTGCTGTTTTGTTTTTGAGGTAGGATGTGGCGCTTTTAGATATAGAGACAGTGAGACATGACTGAAGATTTTGCCAACTTGTAGTCATTCTCAGTAAATACTTTCTGCTGTAGGTGTCAACCAATTCAAGAATCTTCCTCCTCACAGGCACAAGATTATGCAAGTTTGTTAGAGCATCCACAGCGTGAGCAAGTAAAGGGAGCTGCAGCGCGTTGCCAAACTGACACAGCCTGTCACAACGCAGACCCTCTCTCTGTGTCTCTCTCATCGTTGTGCTTAGTTGTCGTGCACTGCAGAAATGCTTTGACCGAAAAATAACTAACGATGCATTAAATTTTGGCACACCTCAGCTGCCACATTGGTATAAATTACGGTGCACTAAAATTTAAGCTCTCCTGTTAAAGGTGCCCTTACAAAATCCGTCTAGTGTGCTCTTTCAACCAAATACCTGGACTTTCATGCTTCAGTATTAATTAATGACATGTTACATAACATGCCCTTTTGTTACATTTGGTATTGGGCCATGGTTACTGTGTTTGAGGGAATGAAGAGAACTATTTTCTATGGGCGTTGCAGGCTCCATGTTGTTCATGGGAGAAGACAAAGTCAATAAAATATATTCAGTAGGTAGGTGTTTGATCTAAACAATTCAGTTTGTTAAGTGAAAAGAAAAGATTTTAAGGCCATTTTAATATTGCAAATTATAAGGCTATTTTATATTTTATATTTTCTAAAGTATGGAGACAATTTTATTTATTTTTGAACCTTTAGACTAAATTAAATTATAGTAAAAATATAAAAGCAAATAATTCATTTATCCTAAAACTAATATCATTAGCTTAAAGTGCTTAAAATTTAAAAATAAATAAGATTGAATAAATATTCCTAAAACATTTCGTTAATGCACGAAATGGTGTAAGCTCTCCGATGAGTTCGTACCTCCGTTCTTCAGCGTGGTAGCTGGGTGATGAGCTCTGTGGTGAGTACTCCTCCTTTAGGCACGATGTCCTTCCTCCTTTAGACCGGCGGGTGGGGTACCTGCAAAATGCACTCCAATGCCTAAGTTAGATAGGGCTTTTTAGGGTGAGCATAAGAGCTCGCATCATAGAGATGAGTTAAATGTTTAGAATTTAGAGAGAGTGTAGAGAGAGAGTCCTCTTTACCTGGGGGGTCAAGCCCCATTTATATAGACGTGGTAGTTTCGAGTTGTATGCTAGCTTCCTTCCTCAGCAAGTATTCTCTTGGAGTGGGTAGAGCTTATCTCCTCTCCTTAATATTCGGGGTTCATAACAGCTCTAGATATTATTCTTATCGCTTATCTCGCCCTTCCCCTAGGTCCGGGTCTTCTCGTATTAGGATAAAGGTCATCGTCACAGGAGAGTACTGCTCGACCAATGGGCTCGGCCCATTACAGCTCGGACGATATTGAGCTCAGCTCGGTATGGCTCAGATATTGTAGAGTACAACTCGGAGGCCCAGCTCGAAGGCCGGCCCATAACACAAGCCCCTAGACCCTTTGCCTGAAAAGGTACATGGTCTAATTGTTTTTTTGTTAGGTCGGTATTCGAGCTGGGTGGAAGGCCAAGAAAGAGAAAGTCACCCAAGTTTCCAGGTCGACCCCTTCCAACGTGCCAACCGCCTCCTCTCCTGCAAAGGTCGCCAAGAAGCGACCACAAGATTCTTTTGGTCCTATCTCTGTCCAGCCCCCTAGACTTGCTTGCCGATCAGCTGAGCATCTATTTAGAGCGCAAGTATTTGGTTTTCTCCAAATACCTTGTAAGAGTTGATCCCATCATAGAATTGCTCTTGTTGAGCTTGAAATAGCATAATTACTACTCGAGAGTAGTAGGTTGGGTTGAACCCGTCAAAGTGCCACGATCAATTACATGGGCTTTGATTGTCAATAATATGATGATTGGTCGGATGATCTGATCTGCGAGGTATGATATCAAAATTTCTGAGATGACCTATGAGGTCTGAGCTGGTATCTGATGTGTGACATGAGGTTTTTGTCTGGTCTCTGCTCATATGTTGTTCTTCCTGGAAGAGTAGCTGGGTTGAGTAGTTAAGGTCGTCTAGTTTGTTGAGATCATCCAATTATCTCAAGGTTGAGCCCGAACATGGAGAGCTTAAATGCAGATCGAGCTCATAATAGGTTGAGCTTCGAGCAGGTGGAGCTCCAATCAGGATGAGCTTAGAGCAGGTCGAGCTCCGATAAATACTTGTGCTGAGGTACAAGGAGAGCTTATAAATAGGTTTGAACTATAGGTAGAGCTTCGACCCTAAACTTGTATTTTGATTTGAAGATTAAGTGTAGGTAGAGCTCTAAACAGGTTTGAACTGTAGGTCTCCAAATAGGTCGAGCTCAAACCTATGGTGGTCTACTCCCACCTAAAAAAGTGCATGTTGAGATATAAACCTCTACATTTGAAGAAATTATGGTAGTGGAGGTCTGCGCCGATCTCGACACTTAGTAATTACGTGCTAACCTCCATTGTGAGTTTCAGTTAAGCTCACCAGGTTTTTAAGCTGATGGAGAATTGGTCTTCGTTGGTCAGCTCATGGAGAGTTTCACTTTTCTGAGCTCTTGGAGAGCTGGTATTTGTTGGTGAGCTCACAAAGAGTTGCTTTTTGTTAGTGAGCTCACGGAGAACTTCACTTAACCGAGCTCGTGGAAAGTTGGTCTTTATTGGTGAGCTCACAGAGAGCTGCTTTTTGTTGGTGAGCTCACGGAGAGCTTCACTTAACCGAGCTCGTGGGGAGCTGGGAGCTGGTCTTTATTGGTGAGCTCACGGAGAGTTACTTTTTGTTAGTGAGCTCACGGAGAGCTTCACTTAACCGAGCTCGTGGGGAGCTGGTCTTTATTGGTGAGCTCACGGAGAGCTGCTTTTTGTTAGTGAGCTCACGGAGAGCTTTACTTATCCGAGCTCGTGGAGAGCTGGTCTTCATTTGTGGGCTCACGGAGGGTTGCTTTTTGTTAGTGAGCTCATCCCTTGACCGAGCTGCTTTAGAGCTCATCAGGCCTTTATGCTGACCTGGTCACTTTAACCACAGAGGTTTTGCTGAGGTCGAGTTATGACCTTGACCGAGCTGCTGTAGAGCTCATCCTTTGTCCGAGCTGCTTTAGAGCTTATCAGGCCTTTATGCTGACCTGGTGTCTTTAAACCATAGGGGTATTGTCGAGGTCGAGTTTTCGACCTTTCGAGCTGCTTTAGAGCTCGCCAGGCCTCTATGCTGACCTGGTGTCTTTAAACCACAGTGATATTGCTGAGGTCGAGTTTACGACCTTCCAAGCTGCTTTAGAGCTCGCCAGGCCTTTATGTTGACCTGGTGTCTTTGAAACCATAGGAGTTGTCCAGGCCTCTATGCTGACCTGGTGTCTTTGAAACCACAGGGATTGTCCAGGCCTCTATGCTGACCTGGTCTCTTAAACCGTAGAGGTTTTGTTGAGGTCGAGTTATGACCTTGACTGAGCTGCTTTAGAGCTCTCTAAGGTCATCCAATTATCTGATTTGAGGTCGGTCGAATATCTGAATAGTCGAGGTCAGCTCATCCTTGAATAGTCGAGGTCAGCCAGGTAGCTGAGCTGAGGTCGATCGAGTGGAGTAGTTGAGCTTTGTCCAGCATATCTTGATCTCTTCCAAGATTTGTGTGGCTGACCTGCATTCCTGATTCTTAGGATATCCAAAGATTTGATTTTTATCTTGACCTCTTCAAAAGTCGGTTAGTGGAATACTGAATATTTGAACAATAAGAGAGAATATGTCACTAGATAAAATTATTTGAATTCTAATTCATCAAATTAAATTCAAGTTAGATCGAGTATCAGGCCGATAAAATTGGATGTTGGTTACGATAAGGAATTATAAGAATCACAGGTTTCTTCAACCGTCTCTGCTTTAATGCATTAATGCTCTCGCCCGAATAGTAATATTATATGCTTCTTATTTATTTTAGTGGAAGATTTAGATAATGGAAACTGATTTTTCAGAAACGCCATGAGAAAATATCATAGAATGTTTTAAATAAAGACTAGATCTGACCCAAATCTCGGTGAATTTGACAAAGACTTTCATGCTAGTTCTTGCTCCAGCATGAAAGTTCCATTTTAGGGAAGGCTTTTTGGACTAAGGGTACCATGATACTTTCTGTTTTGTCGAGCCCTGCTTTGGTCTCTAGATTGATGGTTTCACATGCTAAAAATCTGGTACATTCCGTTTTTTTTCCCATCCCAGTCTTTCGCGACACTTCAGGTTTACTTCTTTTGTTAGGTCTCGACTTCTCTGCTATGATCGTCCCAGTAGTTCATACAGGAGCTATAGTCATTTCATTCCTATTCGTTGTTATGATGTTCCATATTCAAATAGCGGAGATTCAGGAAGAAGTATTGCGCTATTTACCAGTCAGTGGTATTATTGGACTGATCATTTGGTGGGAAATGTTCGTCATTTTAGATAATGAAACCATTCCATTACTACCAACCCAAAGAAATACGACCTCTCTGGGATATACGGGTTATGCCGAAAAGGTACGAAGTTGGACTAATTTGGAAACATTGGGCAATTTACTTTATACTTACTATTTCGTCTGGTTTTTGGTTCCTAGTCTAATTTTATTAGTTGTCATGATTGGGGCTATAGTACTGACTATGCATAGGACTACTCGGGTAAAAAGATAAAATGTTTTCCGACGAAATGCTATTGATTTTAGGAAGACTATAATGAGGAGGATGACAGACCCATTCATGATCGACTAAAAGGAAAGTCGCCCGGAGATATTGGTTCAAATCCAATTCGTGAGAAGAGTCAAAGCAAGATAGGCCTATATACTGGAGGCTCTATAATACATAATTTATAAGTTCAAGACGGGCATCCCCATAAAGTCGTTCCCTTCCCAACTATAGCTGAACTTGCCCGAAGGAAATGTTGGATCTTCTTACCGGGAAAGAGTTTGGTTACCAAGTTCAGTTACCATAAGCGGAAGTGCAACCCTTATCACCCGATTATGCGACATCTAGAGAACAAAGATTGAACAATAGATATTGCGACCTTACTTAATAGTTGTCGCAAAACCCGCTGTTAGAGAGGCAGGCATCTAGTCAATGCGACCTTCATTCACTTAGGTGTAAGGAAATCCTCCTAATGTGGGGAAACCCTCATACCTACTTTTCCCACCCTAAACAGATCTTCAGAGAGGCGTTAACCAGAAGAGGTAGGGCCGGGAGGATTTCTGGGATTTATATCTATCCATCCGTAAAGAGGAAGGAGGCTGCCGAGACCAACTCCTTTTCATCCTGATAGGGCATCTATTCCATTCGATCTAGAAAAAATAGCCCAAAAGAAAAAAAATAACAGATAACTATCGCTGTTGGACCGGGGAAGGCAAGAGCGATTGTCTTCAAAAGAATTCCCCAACAGGAGAAGGATCGTTACTTTGAGTCCGGCAATCCTATTTTTTTGACAAAACGACTTGTCTTTTAGACGTCAATGGTTTAGGATAGGTTTCCTGCCCCGCGAGAAACTTGGCACCTCATCAATAGGATCCAAACTTGGTGTAGACGGTCTTGGGGATAGTAGGCTCTGTTCTATCGAGGCAGAAGAAAAAGAGCGAAGTTATTCTCTTAAGGTCAGAATGAAGAGAAAGGAACAGCGCCGTCGTGGCTACAACCTAGCTTGGGAATCTGTCTGAACCAGGGAAAGCAGAGTGAACAGCTTCACATCTTACTGACAAGGTGTGTGCCCAGCTAAAGGAAGATCATCTTTCTTCAAGGCTAGGATCAACGGCAAAGATCCCCCTAAAATATGATTTAGGGCTCGAGCCTCGGGGTCTTGGAACTGATTGAAAAAGGGAACTTTGTTACAACTTCACCTACCACCAAAGCAATCTTTTACTATTTCTTGGTAAAAGCTAGTCTGAACTAGGAGGATTCCCAAGACATGAGCTAGCTGATGCTGGTCTGTGGCAATTTCATCCTTGGTTAGTCAAACTCGTTACTAAAGCCTTGTCTGTCTTAAGACCCCATTCCTCAACAATTGGGACAGAGCTCTCTAACTTACTTACCTTATTTCCGAGTAGTTCCTAGGGGGTCAAGACCTTCACTTACCACCAAGCCAATCTCGATGAAAAAACACGCCTACCCCTGACCCTGACGTGAACGAAGCTCCAATGAGTCGCTCCTCGCTGGAATGAGGGCCGGACCGTCATCTACTCACTACCTACGCTATAACTGATCCTCGGACGGAGCCATACCTGTGTTACCAAAACTTGCTAGCCGACACCGGCTACCGCAAAGGGTTCAGTTGGTGGGTTGAAATCTCGTCACTTCTTTTGAAAGTCAAAAACGGAGTTTGGTTGCTCGTTCTAGTGCTGAAGCAGAGTACAGGGCGGACGCGAAGGCCCCAGGCCGGGATTTTCCCCTAAAGAGTCACACACTTGGAGAGGGGATTTCCTTCCATTCATTTGCCCGAGATGAGAAACTATCTGTCCTATTCGATTCCCAAGAGCGCATTCTGCCTTCAAACCTGAAAAAAGCGTATTCTCTAAGAGTAACAGCTGATTCGACGGGATGCTTATTCGAGCGTCGTAAGCCCTTCGAGAGGAAGATGAATGTAAATGTGCCGGTTAGGCTGCAAGTCAATTTTAGCCTATAGACGGACATTGAAATCGATACAGTTGCATTTTCCCCGTATTTTTGATTAAAACCTCTTCTTACCTTATTCTTTACCACTATTAGCACAGCTTGGAAAATCGTTATCTTTTATTCGCCTATACCTATATGTGACAAACGGATTTTTGGACGTGTCTGTCCCACAGTCTGGTGAAATGTACGACCTCCAACTTAACCTAGCCCAAAAGAGTGTAAGCAAAGATAAGATCGAAGAGACTGAAACACATGTAGTGGTCATTATAACGGTTCCTTCTGATCCTAGAAAACGTCCGAAAAAACCTGCTACGGAACTACCGAGCAAGGGCAAAAATACGATAAGTAGATACATAATTTCGAGTGTGATCAGACAACCAAAAATCAGACAATGACAGAACGGCCTGTAATAAGTGTGTGACAACCACCTTAAATTTTTAAAAAATAACGGAGCCGCCACCAATATTTTGATTTTAATAGGAAAACATTGGAAACCTATATTTTTTATATATTTTTTATTTAACAAAGAAAAAGGTCTTTGGACCAGATTTAGAGCTCGGGAGTTGGTTACGCGCAAGGAAGGATTAGCACCCATGCACGCCCAAAAAAATGGTACCTTTAATTATTTGAAAACAGTTTGCCCTAAAAACTTGATTCCCTAAAACATGTATTATCTTTTTTTTTAAAAAAAAAAAGGATACCACAAAGATATAAGTGTGCTAAGAATATTTTAATTACGTGCATATATTAAAAAATTGAATAACAACGTTTTTCAATTTTTTTAGTTTAACAAAATTAACAACTACTTAATCCTAATTACATTCTTATATCTCGTTTTTAATTTACCTTTTATTTTAAAAAAAACAGAGAAAAGAAAATTTAATAACTATAATAATAATAACAACATCTTTCCTTTTTCTTTTGAAAACATAATCATTTTAAAAACATAATAATTTTTTGTTGACAACAAATAAGATTCTTTTAATTAAAAAAAAGGGGGAGAAATCTGATTTTTATGAAAAAATCGTTTTTTTTATATATATATTACAGAGATATATATTTTATTTTTTACCCAGATTTATACTTTATTTACAAATATAATACTTAAATTATTTACAGCTTAGTCTTTTTAATTAAAATATATTGCAATTTAGCCCTTTCCTGGATTTGGCCCCTTTGGAAGGCCAAATCCTTAGCCCTAATTTTCACATTTTTGCAGAATCACGAACGCAACGTGGGGATACAGCAATCAACAAAACAAAAAAATGAAATCAGATTCAAACGCAACACATGGATGCAGATTCAGAAAAGTAAGATAGAATCACGTTTACAGGTTCTAATTCAAATCCAAACGTATACAAACAAACAATCAAGATGCAGCACAAAACACTGACGGTATACAAAGAAGAAAGGGAAGGAATGAAAGAGAACCTGACTTTACAAGCCTTAATCAAGAGAAGAATAGAATCGGAACCCTAATTCTAATAGTGTTTAAAGAAAGAAAAAAAATTTGAGACCCTCTTCTTGCCTCGCTTCAGCCCCTTAAGCGTCTCCTGTTCTCTTGCTTTCCGTTTTTGATCCCGAAAATCCTCCCCTTCAGTCTTCACACTTGGGCCTTTTATAGGCAGATTTCCTCAAGCTCTGAAAAAAAACAATAAAAATAAGCGAAGTGTCAGTACAAAAAAAATCGAATTTTTTTGAACTAGTATAGTAAAAGAACGAGACAACATCCCTTAATCACCGGTTTTCTTCTTTCTTCTCTGCTTCTCACGCGAAAATGGGATCCTGGGCGGCTTGCAGGAGGGTGACGCGACGTTGGCAGGGAGATGGGCCAGTTGGAGGAAATAACCGTTGAGCAAGGCAGAGAAACGTGGTCTGAGGGGGGAGAGAGAGGGAGACAGTTGGGTGTACTGTAGGGACGGCTTGAGGCGATGTTGACAGTGAGATGGAGGAGGTGACCGCTGGGCAAGGTGGAGAGACACGGTCTGAAGAGGAGAGAGAGATAGAGAGAGAGAGACGGCTGTGGTAGGAGAAAGAGGGTTAGGGTTGAGTGAGGAAGTGGAGAAAGAAAGAGAGAGATGGGGTGGGATGTCTTGTGTGGCGCAGGGAGAGTGAGGAGAGGAGAAGGAATGAGGGTGTAGTGTTTTAGGGTTAGGTTAAATGAATTAGGTTTGGGTTGATGGATGATGGGCTGCAGCGTGGGATTGGGCCGCGGCGTGGAGAAAGAGAGCCATGGGCTGGGGGCGCACGAAAGAAGGAAGAGGGGTGCGTGCAGTAACAGGAAGGAATCACAGGGTATTGGGCTGGGCTGCCAGCGTTTTAGCTAAATGCTATTGGTACCCCCCCACTTACAATTCACACACCTCAATCTTTTAAAAATAATAATTTTTTTCTCTCTTTATTCACTCTATCCTTTTACCTCCCAATAATATTATTTATTATCATTACTACTAATAAAATAAAATAAAATAAAAGTTAAAATAAAATAAAAATAAAAATAAAAAGGGCCGGACAAAATTAGGGTACTACAGCTGCCCCTCCTTAATCACATTTTACTCGAAGGTCTTCGTGCATTCGTTGTAAAAGGTAATTAAGGATAAAGGACTCTGATTTTGTCCGTAATAAGTGGTTTGAGATTGCGAGATTGGCTCCCGACTTAGTTTTGGGATTCTAGGTCTGATTCCTAGTGAATTCTCAGTAAGGCATAGGTTTGGTTCCTAACTCTTACGAAATTGGTGAGAGATTCTAGGTTTGATTCCTAGCGAATTCTCAGTAAGGCATAGGTCTGGTTCCTAGCTCTTACAAAATTGGTGAGAGATTCTAGGTTTGATTCCTAGCGAATTCTCAGTAAGGCATAGGTCTGGTTCCTAGCTCTTACAAAATTGGTGAGAGATTCCAGGTTTGGTTTCCTGGTGAACTCCTAGTAAGGCATAGTTATGACTAGCTCTTACTAAATGGGTGAGAGATTCTAGGTTCGATTCCTAGTGAATTCTCGGTAAGGCCTAGTTATGACTAGCTCTTACAAAATTGGTCGGAGATTCCAGGTTTGGTTTCCCGATGAATTTCCGGTAAGGCATAGGTTCGGTTCCTAGCTCTTACAAAATTAGTTGGACTTAGGTAAGGTCTAAGTGTGAGCTTCTACGTCACTCAACACGAGTTCGGGTCAGGCCCCCCAGCAAAAGCGAAATGAGTTTCTAACTCGTGGTTGATTTTAGTAATACAAGTAATGACTCTTTGGATAATGCAAGCGCTATTTCTTTGTATTGATCATGCAAGAATGCGGCAAATGTCATGTTATGCATGAATGTTGTGTTATTATGGGGGAGCGTTGTGTTTCCGACGCCTTTCCAAACCCTTATTGATAATTAGCCAGAGGTCCTTTCTATTGGCGACTTCGGAGCTAGTCAGCTTGGCCCTTTGTAATGTGCACAACGCTGATGATTCTGCATTTTGGTGGTGCGTCCTGCTAAATTCCTCTCCTTGACGGGAAGATGCTAGATCCCCTGGACCCTTTCAGAATTTTCAGTAGTTATGAAATGCTTTTATGTTTTGATCTGCACATGTTTATTTTTAGCATGAATATCTTTCAGAAAGAAAACACAAGTTGATAAAATCCCAAGTTGAGTTCAGGAGAGATAGGAATAAGCAATCCTATTGTGCCAATAACATTTAATAGGCGATGTGGATAACAATGAATTTCCATTATCATGGGGAAATATTATAAGTAGGACAAATTTGTTTCTGCTAGGCAGGAACTGGTAAGCAAAGTTAAATCCGCTAATAATCCTTTTGAAAACAAATTGTGTCGCTTCTTCCGCGATCCAGACCCTGACGGCCTTCTTGATCACCCCCATAAAATTGCATTTGTTCTGCTCTTGCCTGTTTTTGCTCCTGCGGGTCAGCTTCTAGCTCTGACTACCCTTGATGCATTTGGCTTGGACTTTGCTTAGGCTGCTCTTTGCGAGTTTTCGACCTAGCAGGTTACCCTAAATTGCCTTTGCATGTTTTCAATTTAGCATTTTTATTGGACCCTAACTTTTGCCTAGGCCGCCCTTTCGGGTTTTCAACCTAGCGAGCCCTTTTTTTTTGTTTTGATGTGGGGCATCCTCCTAGACATAGTACTTTTTGACCGCATCTGAATTCACCGGTAGCGGTAGATCATGTCCCTCCATATCTGCGAGGATGAGGCCTCCTCCTGAGAATGCCTTTTTCACCACATATGGACCTTCGTAATTTGGGGTCCATTTTCCGCGTTGGTCTTTCTGAATAGGTAGAATCTTTTTCAAAACCAATTCCCCTTCTGTAAATTCTCGATGACGCACTTTCTTTTCATATGCTCTCTTGAGCCTCTTTTGATATAATTGTTCGTGACATATTGCCTCCAACCTTTTCCCTTCGATGAGATTCAGCTGGTCATAACGGGTCTGGATCCATTCAGCTTCTTCGAGCTTGGTTTCCATGACTACCCTTAGAGAAGGGATCTCTACTTCTATGGGTAACACTGCTTCCATTCCGTATACTAGGGAGAACGGAGTTGCCCCTGTGGAAGTGCGTACGGAAGTTCGGTATCTGTGTAAAGCAAAAGGGAGCATCTCATGCCAATCCTTGTAAGTTAACACCATTTTTTGGATAATCTTTTTGATATTCTTGTTGGCTGCTTCTACCGCCCCATTCATCTTAGGGCGATAAGGGGAAGAATTGTGGTGCTGAATTTTGAAGTCATCACACAATTCTTTCATCATTTTGTTGTTCAGGTTGGTCCCATTGTCCGTGATGATCTTCCTTGGCAAACCATACCGGCAAATTATTTCCTTCTTGATGAATTTGACGACTACATTGCGGGTCACATTGGCATAGGAGATTGCTTCGACCCATTTCGTGAAGTAATCAATGGCCACGAGGATGAAGCGGTGTCCATTAGAGGCTTTCGGCTCAATCATTCCTATGACATCCAAACCCCACATGGAAAATGGCCAGGGTGCACTGAGGACGTTTAAGGAAGTTGGAGGCACGTGAATATTATCGACATAAGTCTGACACTTATGACATTTCCTCACATGTTTGATGCAATCACCTTCCATTGAAAGCCAATAATATCCTGCTCTGAGAATCTTTTTAGCCATTGCGTACCCATTGGCATGGGTCCCGGCGAACCTTCGTGAACGCCATCGATAATTCGTCTTGCTTCGTGGAATCTACGCACCGAGGAGTACCATGTCGTGATTTCTTTTGTAGAGTACGTCACCATTCGTAAAGAAGCTCATAGCGAGCCTCCTCAAAGTTCTTTTGTCGCTTTCGAGGCGCCCAAAGGATATTCTTTGTTCTTGAGGTAGCATTTAATGTCATGGTACCATGGCTTTCCATCCGTTCGCCCTCTATCAACCGGCAATAAGCGGGGCTTGCACGCTCTCCATCATGATGATAGGTATTTCTTTATCATTGTTTATCCTAACATGGATGACAATGTGGCTAGTGCATCGGCTAACTGATTACTCTCTCGCGGAATATGTTGGAAGGTGATTCTGTCAAATGATTCGACGAGTCCCTGAATGTACTTGTGGTAAGGGATTAATTTGGAATCCCGAGTTTCCCATTCTCCATTTAACTGGTTGATAACCGTGACTAATCTCCGTGAGACTTTCGTGAGCCTTGACTTTAGTTTCTACGGCAACTCGAATTCCCATGACACAAGCCTCATACTCTGCGATATTATTGGTGCAATTGAAACATAGGTGCGATGAATGTGATGTGCAAGTTTTCTGGAGAAATCAGTATTGCCCCGATTCCGTGCCCCAATGCGTTAGAGGCTCCATCAAACATCATTGTCCACTCCTCGTCTCTTGGTTCTTCTTTTTCAGCAGACATTATATTCTCATCGGGAAATTCATAGGGGACTGGTGAATGGTTGTCCATGGGTTGGTGGGCTAAGTATTCAGCGAGCGCACTACCTTTGATAGCCTTTTGAGAGACATACTGAATATCATATTCGGATAATAGCATCTGCCACCGAGCAATTCTCCCGGTGAGAGCGGGCTTCTCAAATACATACTTGATCGGATCCATTTTTGACACCAACCAAGTCGTATGAGAAAGCATGTACTGTCTTAGACGGTGGGCGGCCCAAGCAAGGGCGCAACAAGTACGTTCCAACACCGAGTAATTAGCTTCATAACTTGTAAACTTTTTACTTAAGTAGTAAATGGCGTGTTCTTTTTTACCAGTCTCATCGTGCTGACCAAGCATACATCCCATAGACCCGTGTAATATTGTCAAGTAGAGGATCAGGGGTCTGCCTGGAACTGGAGGTAATAACACAGGAGGCTCCTGCAAGTACTGTTTGATTTTATCAAAAGCCTCTTGGCACTTCTCATTCTATTCCACAGCTTGGTCTTTGCGTAACAACTTAAAAATCGGTTTGCAAGTGTCAATGAGTTGTGATATAAACCGAGAGATATAATTCAGCCTTCCTAGGAAACCGCGAACTTCCTTTTCTGTACGAGGGGCTGGCATTTCTAAAATGGCTTTTACTTTTTCTGGGTCCACTTCGATTCCTTTCTGACTTACAATGAATCCCAACAATCTTCCTGACTTGACACCGAAGTTACATTTGGCGGGGTTGAGCCTTAAACGGAACTTTCTCAATCGCTCAAAGAGTTTCCGCAGATTGGTTATATGACCCTCTTCAGTTTGTGACTTAGCGATCATGTCGTCCACGCAGACTTCTATCTCTTTGTGTATCATATCATGGAACAAAGTCACCATTGCTCTTTGATAGGTTGCCCCAGCATTTTTTAACCCGAAAGGCATCACTTTGTAGCAAAAGGTGCCCCAAGCTGTAATGAACGTGGTCTTTTCCATGTCCTCCCTGGCCATTTTTTTCTGGTTATACCCGGAGAAACCATCCATGAGAGAGAAAAATGTGTGATGAGTCGTGTTATCTACTAGGACATCGATATGTGGCAAGGGAAAATCGTCTTTGGGACTCGCTTTATTAAGGTCTCGGTAGTCAACACACATTCGAACTTTTCCACCTTTCTTCGGGACAGGGACGATATTAGCAACCCATTAGGGATACTTGGCCACGGCTAGAAATCCGGCGTCAAATTGTTTTTTAACTTCTTCCCTAATTTTCAAGGACATATCTGGTCTCATGCGTCTCAACTTCTGTTTGACGGGAGGGCAATCAGGCTTAAGCGGCAACTTGTGTTTGACGATATCGGTATCCAACCCTGGCATATCCTGATAGGACCAAGCAAAATCATCTTTATAATCCCGAAGTAGTTGGATTAATTCCGCCTTTGCTCCTGGTGACATGGCGAGGCCAATCTTGACTTATTTTCTGTTTTCACCTGTTCCCAGATTGATTAGCTCAGTGGGCTCTTCATAAGGCTCAATCTTCCTGGATTCCCCTTCTATAAGTCTCATCAATTCTGGTGAGAAGTCTTCGTCGGGGTAATCTTCTTCACAATCTCCGTTGGCATGATTAATCGGACCATCAAAGTCCGGTGGCGAAACTTCAACACGATTGTTTTCAGAAGTATTTTCGGTGAACCTGCATTATCAAGGTTAGCAATAAGGGGAGGGTAAAGGAAAGAAGAGGAAAAGAGCGAGTGAAAATACTTGGGATAAAATCAAAATATGTTTCATTAATGTTCGAAATATGCTAAAAGAAAATATGCGGGGCCCTTTAACATTTCCTCTACCGCCTCGGGCTGAGCGGAGAGGTAAGCATTAGATGAATTACATTGAAAATGCATTAAGGATCCTAGGGTTCTCCACCACTTCCCAATTACAAGGCATTGAAGAGCATGGGCGGACCCAACTTTCATCAGAAGTAACAAGATCGTTCCCCACAATAGATACTTGATCTGGATAGATCCATCCCGCGCTTCGGAAGCTTTGGCGGATATCACAAATGGAGATTTTCCCCAGCTCGGGCTCCCGATTCTCAAGACGGGCCTTTCTCTTTTCTTTCCTTTCTTCGATCATCCTTTCCTTGTCTCTTTTAGTGGGTACGTACCCCAGGCCGTGCCGATCCTTGTTCTCGAGAACTCCTAGGATTGAGGTCATACCTTCTTGATTCTTCCCCAGTCCTTTTCCTAGCTGGTATCCCCCTTTTAGCATGACATTGCCCACCATTAGTGCGGCCTTGGATAGACAGGGTCTCTCAGTGGTGATCCCTACATAAGCGCTATCGACAATTTCCAACGCCTGAAACGCAGTTCCCAGGGCTTCCTATGTAGCTTCAATGTAGCGTGTTGACGTCGGCTTACTCACCAGCAAATCTTGTTCTCCTGACACGATGACCGCTTTATCATCCACGACAAACTTCAATTTTGGTGCAAGGTGGATCATTTACTCCCGCTGAGTGAATCCAAGGTCTTCCCAGCAAGCAACTATAGCTGGGCCTGATGTCCATTACCTGGAAGTTAATAATGAAGGTGAATGGCCCGATCTGGATTGGCAGCTCGATCTCTCCCATTACTTCATTCTTGGATCCGTCGAAGGCCCTTACAAGCACAGAGCTAGGCTTCATATGAATTTTGTCGATGGGTAATTTATCCAAGGTAGATTTAGGCATCACATTTAGGGAGGACCCATTATCTATGAGGACCTTGGCCACGAGATGCTCCTTACATCAATTGAGATATGCGGTGCTTTATTGTGTCCTCTTCCTTCCGCGGGTATCTCCTCATCATTGAAGTACAAATAATTGCATGCAGTGATGTTGCCAACCAGGTCACCAAACTAATTCAGCGTAATGTTCTGAGATACATGGGCCTCATTTAGAACCTTCATTAGCATTTTCCTATGACTCTCAGAGTGCGTCAATAAGGCGAGTAGGGACACTCTTGCTAGCGTGCGATTCAACTGGTCTACTATCTCGTACTCGCTTTGTTGAATGAGCTTGAGAAATTCAGCAACTTCCTCATGGGGAATTTCTTTCTTATCTTCCTTCCCCGTGTTGCTTTCCTCGATCACAACCTCTTTTCCTTTGTTTTTAACTTCAATCGGCCTTTTTGCAGTTTCCTCCACCAATTCCTTTTCTGGTTCTTCTACGGTCCTCCTTACCGGCTTTTTATCTGGGGCATAGACTCGCCCACTTCGTGTCATCCCTCCTATTCCCACAATATTGGTGACCGTCGGAGGACATTGCTCCCTATCATTCCCTTCGACTCGGAATTTTGCATCATATATCCAAGGGACTGCTTTGTCGTCCTTGTACGGAAAAGGAGACGGTATTTGAATAGTGATGGTTTTAGGGGCATTAGCCGCTGTAGGAGATGCACTCTTAGTGAATTGAATCACCAAAGGTTTTGGGATCATGGTTCCTGAATCTTGGACCATGGATACCTCCATTTCCTTTTGAGAGATAATTCGGACCATGTTCATATCGAGTAATTTTTGGAGGATGACCCTAAACTCTTCACACTCCTCGGTGGACAGGATGTCTTCATTGTAAGGAGTTTCCTTGTTGACTTTTACCTTTTCAATCAGACCGGCTTTGCGGAGTTTGCCGAATACTTCACTCATCGGGATTTCTACTTCGACAACATCCCTTATTACCTTTCTCCCATATTCGGCCTCTATCATATTCACCGATGTGTTTCCGTGGTTAGGTAACGGATTACTCCCTACGTTAGGGCTATCATCCTGGAAGCTCAACCATTTTGCATTTATTAGGCTTTGGACTTTAATTTTCAGAGCTCGACAATCTTCTATGGAGTGGCCTGCTGCCCCGGCGTGGTATTCGCAGGTGGCATCTGGATTATACCATTTTGGGAATGGCGGTTCCATGGGTTTCTGCGGACAAGGAACCACCAATGAGTTTTTGAGCAGGTGCTGGTAAACATCTTTGTAACTCATAGGGATCTTGTCAAACTGGATCGGGTTCCTTCCTTGGGAGTTCTGAGCTCTTGGCTGATTAAACTTCTGACCTCCTTGATTATCGAATGGGAAACGCCGACGTGGTAGTTGCCGCAACGTATGTAGGGGCACTACTCACCGCGTTTGTCTCTCCTTCTTTCTTCTTCTTGACGAAGGACTTCGCGCTTTGGATGATGAAGTGTCGTTATGGATCTTTCCACCGTGCATCCCGATTTCCACGCATTCTCCTATGACAATCAAATCGTAAAAGCTTGAGAACATGCTTCCAATCATTTTATCATAGAATGGGGGCTCAAGCGTGTCGATGAATGTATCAATCATCTCTTTATCCAATAGGGCTCCACTTGAGCGACCATGCTCCTCCATCTCTGGCGTATTCTTTATAGCTTTCAGCGTCTTTTTCTTCATATTTTGCAGCCAGTTACGGTGGGAGCCATATCCATATTGTACTTGTACCGCCGAATGACGCATTTGCCAAGTCTTTCCATGAGCGAATTTTAGTACGCTCTAACTGCATATACCACCGCGAGGGTGCCCCGGTTAAACTTTCTTGGAAGAAATGAATTAGGAGCTTGTCATCGTGGGAATGGGAAGCCATCTTTCGGCAATACATGACCAGGTGGCTCTTGGGACATGTCTCCCCTTTGTACTTGTCGAACTCGGGTACCTTGAAATTTGGAGGTATAACTACATCAGGGACCAAACACATGTTCGAAGCTTCGAAACCAATGTGATCTGCCCCCTCAATGGCCTTTAACCTTTCCTCCATCATCTGAAACCTCTCCTTGGCTTGAGCATCCTCCTGATGAGTGAAGATAGGTACAGAATTCTGAGCACTTGTGTTCAACGGGTTTCCATCATTTGGAGGTGTCCGTCCTTGTGAACTATGGATAGGTATTTCGTTCTCTTCCGGCTGATTCTCCTCCGGCCCATTATGCATGTGGTGTTCGACAAGTCGTTCTGCTTCTGGGGTCAACTTGGCATTTAGGGCCATCAACATCTCGAACATCTGGCCCATTCGTGCACTCATCTGATCAAGTTATCCCCGCATAGCCTCTTGACTCTGTTGCATGGCCTGCTGATTTTGTTCTAAGGCGTCCATGAGCCTGGCTTGCGACCTTGTTCTGTAAGGATGCAGGTTCTTCGTGTTTATTTATGGGTTCAGAAGGACAATATGAGTATGGAGGAGTTGTTCACGTTATGCTCATATTATGTATGCCATGCACGCTTATTTATTCATTTAATTTGTTTTATCGGCTTATCGGAGAATCGCAAAAACTTTGTAAACGTCTCATCGGGTTGCTGCGTATTTTAAGAATAAATATTCCCATCAAAAGAAAATACCATAATTCAAATTGCCCTGAGGGCTTACAAAATTGAGACGGAAATTGAAATTGCGAGAATTCAAATAAACGACAAAAGACTAAAGGGGATAGGGTTTTTAACAGTCACGTCGGATCTTCTTCTCCAACTCTCCCACTAAGCTCTTGCAGTACTCTATGAAGTTCATCACTTTCCTCGGCAAAGGTCGGAAACCTATTGCGGATTCTGCTTCTTCCAAGAGTTCTGGCATATCTTGGATACCCCTATTTGCGAGCCAGACCAAGTTAGAGCAACGATCCATCCAGTACCGGGTTTCTCGATCAAACCAACTAATGACTTCCCGCTGATCATCAATTTTCCCTTGCATACTGAGGACCTTCTCATGTTCCTCCTCGAGATTTATATGGTAGCCTATGAACTTTTCTTCCGCAATTCTCTTTTCTGCTTCGAGTTGGGCCTCGTACAACTGCATGGTATTTTTCAACTGTTGTGTCAAGCTTTCAACCCGTTCTTGTAAAGCCTTACTAGCCTTTTGAGAATCAGTCCATCTTTTCCTCAAATCACCCTTTTCACAGAGAACCAAACTTAATTCCTTTTTCACTAAGTCCAATTGTTGATTTGCTGCTTTCAGACAGCCTTGAGTCTAAGACCGGCTTACCCTTTCATCCTTGGCTCTCTTTTGGGTCTCCTCTAGAAATCCAGCTTTTCTGTCACATTCATCTCGTAGGACTTCTATGTCTTGATATGCTCTCTTCAAATTCTCCCGGAGAAGTTTCTTATCCTCTTTCACCTTTTCTAAGGCCAGCTTCAATTCTTCCACTTCTTCATTCTCTGCAGGAGGTGGAGGCGGCATTTCTGGGACTAAAAACAAGTTTCGGAAAGGTAACTTGACTTGCTGAACTCTCGTCGTACCCCATTCCCGGTACTTTTCATCCGTATGGGTGCTCTTGCGCCCTAGTGGTTTCCTGATTACTTTCCTCCAAGCTCGGCACGCTTTTGTGAACAATGCCAAATCCGAGGAGCCCCGATCATGTATAATGATAGCAGCTAGCTCTTCTTCGACAGGTTCTCCTAGCATGGGTGCACCGAGTTGTCTCAGGGCCAGAGTAGGATTGTAGTTGATGCAACCTATAGTTCCAATAAGAATGCGTTGGGGAATTCTCCACACCGATAGATCACCTCTTTAATCTCTTGTTCTCTGGAATACCATATCACGATTCTTCACTAAGACTCATCAAGTAAGCGACCCATTCCGCATTACTCCTGGGGCCAGAAGGAATGTCTCCTTTTTACCAAGTGACTTTTCAACCATAGGTACAAGATGGGGACACAACAACGAATTCGTCCTCCTCCTTTCTCATGGCGTGTGTGGAGCTCATAGTATAAGTCCGCAAGCACGGCGGTAGTGGGATCCATACCTTGGGTTTTAAATGCTAGGAAGGCATCAATGGCGGTTTTGTCCACAAAATGGTCCACATGAGGAAACAAGACCACTCCATAAATAATCAGGGCTACTACATCCATGGATTCTCTCAATTTTCCTTTGGCATGAAGGTCCTTAGCTTTTTCTTCTAGAAAGCTCCTGGAGTAACCTTCGAGATCTCCTTCTACCCTTAGTGCATCGTTCAAATCTGATTCAGAGATACCCAAAGCAAGGGAAATGGTACCTATAGTTGGAGTATGTTTTGCGTGACGGTACGGGCCTTTAGTCCTTCCTGGGATCCCCAAGATCTTCTGATATTCTTCTAAAGTCGGTGCCATTTGGAAGTTCCGGAACGTGAAACATCTCAGAGGAGGGTCATAAAACTGGGCTAGTGCCGTTAGGGCTCCCACTTGTACGTCCACATTTATCAGATCCAATATATTCCCAAATTTCCCCACGAAGCTAATCCGATCCAACTGTATCCACTTTTCAGCTATGAAATCAACCAAAGTTTTTAGATGCATCAAACGAGGCGGTTCGATCTTGAATTTCAAAGTGTTTCTCCTCTCTAACCCCTCAGAATCAGCTCACCGAAGACATTTGTTCCAAAGATTTTTGAAATTTCTGATAAACCTGAACGAATGGGAAATTAGTGTTATGGCGTATGCATGAATGAATGAGTATGATTTTGTTTTCCAAAAGTGAAAGAAAAATAAAATTGCAATTTTATTTTATTTCCGAAAACACAGTCATTTTAATAAATATACCTTTTAGTACACATTAAGTTATTTTTAAAAAAATTTGTTACCGTTATTACTATTATTATCATACCCCCTTTTTAAAAGACCTAAGTATCTATTTTTCAAAATAATTGATTAGGGCTCAAAAAGAGAGGATTTTAAAAAAATTTATTTTTGTGATTTTTTTTTTGAAATAAATAAGCGAAAAGGACAATAATGGAGGGTATGCTCCTTTTGTGACCAAGGTTGGTAATTCTTAAAGGATCTATGGTCCACATTAAGTGTCTTTCTTTGGGTGGGTTAAAGTACTAAACTAGACAGTCCGTAGAGCCAAAGGTCCCATTTGAAAATGTTACCACCAATAATAGGTATACTATTAAAGGATAGTTTTTTCTCAAATTGAGCCAAACTCTAGGTGAGGCTTTCGTAGGAACCTACTGGCCGTACGTCCAACAGAGCACCCACTACGCAGCCTCTCCTAACTTAATATTCACTCGGGCTCGGGTATAGCGCTCCCACTCATAGTGTGTGCAAATAAGTGTGCAAAGTGAAGTGTGTGAAAGGAGCAATGACCTAAAATTCTACCCGCTGTAAAATAAACATATAATATATACAAATGTCTTCTACCCTAGGGTTCAAATATACAAGCATATGAGCAAAATATACCATGACCAAATAGGAGTAGAATAAAATACAAGGGAAATAAATCATGTAAGGCGAACAAACAAATTCAAACAATTATAAGGCCTAACTCTCTAGTGTCCCCAGTGGAGTCGCCAGCTGTGACAACCACCTTAAATTTTTAAAAAATAACGGAGCCGCCACCAATATTTTGATTTTAATAGGAAAACATTGGAAACCTATATTTTTTATATATTTTTTATTTAACAAAGAAAAAGGTCTTTGGACCAGATTTAGAGCTCGGGAGTTGGTTACGCGCAAGGAAGGATTAGCACCCATGCACGCCCAAAAAAATGGTACCTTTAATTATTTGAAAACAGTTTGCCCTAAAAACTTGATTCCCTAAAACATGTATTATCTTTTTTTTTTTTAAAAAGGATACCACAAAGATATAAGCGTGCTAAGAATATTTTAATTACGTGCATATATTAAAAAATTGAATAACAACGTTTTTCAATTTTTTTAGTTTAACAAAATTAACAACTACTTAATCCTAATTACATTCTTATATCTCGTTTTTAATTTACCTTTTATTTAAAAAAAAACAGAGAAAAGAAAATTTAATAACTATAATAATAATAACAACATCTTTCCTTTTTCTTTTGAAAACATAATCATTTTAAAAACATAATAATTTTTTGTTGACAACAAATAAGATTCTTTTAATTAAAAAAAAGGGGGAGAAATCTGATTTTTATGAAAAAATCGTTTTTTTTATATATATATTACAGAGATATATATTTTATTTTTTACCCAGATTTATACTTTATTTACAAATATAATACTTAAATTATTTACAGCTTAGTCTTTTTAATTAAAATATATTGCAATTTAGCCCTTTCCTGGATTTGGCCCCTTTGGAAGGCCAAATCCTTAGCCCTAATTTTCACATTTTTGCAGAATCACGAACGCAACGTGGGGATACAGCAATCAACAAAACAAAAAAATGAAATCAGATTCAAACGCAACACATGGATGCAGATTCAGAAAAGTAAGATAGAATCACATTTACAGGTTCTAATTCAAATCCAAACGTATACAAAAAAAAACAATCAAGATGCAGCACAGAACACTGACGGTATACAAAGAAGAAAGGGAAGGAATGAAAGAGAACCTGACTTTACAAGCCTTAATCAAGAGAAGAACAGACTCGGAACCCTAATTCTAATAGTGTTTAAAGAAAGAAAAAAAATTTGAGACCCTCTTCTTGCCTCGCTTCAGCCCCTTAAGCGTCTCCTGTTCTCTTGCTTTCCGTTTTTGATCCCGAAAATCCTCCCCTTCAGTCTTCACACTTGGGCCTTTTATAGGCAGATTTCCTCAAGCTCTGAAAAAAAACAATAAAAATAAGCGAAGTGTCAGTACAAAAAAAATCGAATTTTTTTGAACTAGTATAGTAAAAGAACGAGACAACATCCCTTAATCACCGGTTTTCTTCTTTCTTCTCTGCTTCTCACGCGAAAATGGGATCCTGGGCGGCTTGCAGGAGGGTGACGCGACGTTGGCAGGGAGATGGGCCAGTTGGAGGAAATAACCGTTGAGCAAGGCACGTGGTCTGAGGGGGGAGAGAGAGAGGGAGACAGTTGGGTGTACTGTAGGGGCGGCTTGAGGCGATGTTGACAGTGAGATGGAGGAGGTGACCGCTGGGCAAGGTGGAGAGACACGGTCTGAAGAGGGGAGAGAGAGAGAGAGACGGCTGTGGTAGGAGAAAGAGGGTTAGGGTTGAGTGAGGAAGTGGAGAAAGAAAGAGAGAGAGATGGGGGGTGGGATGTGCGCCGCGGCATAGGGAGAGTGAGGAGAGGAGAAGGAATGAGGGTGTAGTGTTTTAGGGTTAGGTTAAATGAATTAGGTTTGAGTTGATGGATGATGGGCTGCAGCGTGGGAGTGGGCTGCGGCGTGGAGAAAGAGAGCCATGGGTGAGGCGCCTGAAAGAAGGAAGAGAGTGCGTGCGATGAGGAAGGAATCACAGGTATTGGGTCACGCCAGCGTTTTAGCTAAATGCTATTGGTACCCCTCCACTTACAATTCACACACCTCAATCTTTTAAAAATAATAATTTTTTTTCTCTTTTTTTTTTCTTTCTCTCTTTATTCACTCTATCCTTTTACCTCCCAATAATATTATTTATTATCATTACTACTAATAAAATAAAATAAAATAAAAGTTAAAATAAAATAAAAATAAAAAGGGCCGGACTAAATTAGGGTACTACAAAGTGCCAGACCGGTGATAAGCTGATTTAAACGTGATATTCCAAAGTCGATCATGAGATGCTATTTGCTGATGAAAAATTTAAAGGTCGGTTCACATTCAAATCGGTTAGAATGCCACCTATGGGGAAAAGCAGTTGGTGTATTCTTTTGGAAAAAACTCAATGTTCTCGTACGCATCAATCCAACGTAAAAAGATAATCCGAGTAAAGTGCTCGGTCAATACACCGAGCAAGGCAATAGCGTCCGTTTGGATTTTTCATAGAAAAAATAATAATGAGCCTGTTGATGCTGGAATTGGTAGGTGTTGATGTCGGAATCGGCGGGGTTCTCCTCCTCCTCGGGATTGGGTGCTTTCTCTTTCAGGGTCCGACGACCTGGGGTGGTACCTGCAAAAACACTCCGATGCCTAAGTTAGATAGGGATTTGGAGGAGAAGCGGCGCAGGATGTATTAGGGTTTAGGGTAAGTAGAGTGTATCAAACCTGGGGGGTCTAGCCCCCTTTATATAGTGGAGTTGCTTGGAAGGAAGGAAACCTCCGATCCGATTTCTGCGCCCGGTAATCCCTCCCTGACAATTCGGGATTTAGCTGATCTCTTCCTGATATTTCGCCGACAGTGCGGATTAGCTCGCCTTCCTTAGCTCGACGTCATCATCGGAAAATTGTACCTAAGTCCGTCCGCGTCTCGTGTCGTGGCAATTCGTCGAGCTCGGGTAAGAAGGAACCGAGCTGATCTGCACCAGGTCGGCGAGCGTACTAGGACTCGGCTCGGGACCGGTCCATAACACAAGCCCCCTAGACTCTTCACACGAAAGGGCGGAGGGTCTATTCAATGTCCTTGGGTCGGTATCCGAGTCGAGTCACCAAGGTCGGGGGTGTGTCCCAGAAGCTTGTTTGTCTGAGGGGTCACGCTCCACGTGCTGCACCTTTACTCGGCATTCTGCCACGTGATGGGACTCAGATGGGACGTCTGCTCAACCGTTCCTCTTCCCGCCGTCGATCATCTGATGCGGTTCAGACGTCTGCTCAACCGTTCCTCTTCCCGCCGCCGATCATCTGATGCGGCCTGAACCGCTAGAACTATATCCAGTTTCGTAAATGTAGGGCTCGGATTGGTTCGGCTCAGCTCGGTGATCCAGTTAGGAGCCCAGCTCGGAGGTCGGCCCGTAACACAAGCCCCCCTAGACTTGTTAACTTGAAGAGTTAAGAAGTCTATATTATTTGTTCTTTTTTGACCCTATGAATAAGGGATATTGAATGGGGAGTGATCCGTTGTTGATTTTGAACCATAAGTCCCCGAGACTTGCTTGCCGAGTGGCCGAGCAACTTTGTCGAGAGTAGTAGGTCGGGTTGGACCTATCTAAGTGCCACGATCGATTACATGGGTTTCAACTGTCAATAATATAATGACCGGGTCGATGATCCGATCCGCAAGGCATGATGTCTAAATGTCTGAGATGACCTATGAGGTCTGATTTCTGAGGTCTGAGCTGGTGAGGGGTAGTGGACCTCGACTGATCGCGTAGTCTTCCTCGGTTCATGTGCTACATGTGTCGGGCATTAACCTTATTTCTGTCTTTACAAGGGGCGTAAGCCCCGATTGTTTAACTGTCGCGGTTGCACTTATTCCAAAGATCCTCGTTTTTCCTCCAGGATGGTCGGTCATGGTCGAGCTTATTCGATCTGGGCTCGCTGTGGCCGAGCAGGTTGTAGCCGAGCTGCTTTAGAGCTTGTAGGCCTTTATGCCGACCTAGTGTCTTCGAAACCACAGGGGATGTTTAGGCCGACTGGCGACCTTCCGAGCTGCTTTTGAGCCAGGCCTCTATGCTGACCTGGAATCTCTGGAACCGCAGGGGTCGAGCTGCGAGTGAGCTCACCAAGCCTTTATGCTGACTTGGGTTTAGGACCACGGGGGTCGAGCTGCGAGTGAGCTCACCAAGCCTTTATGCTGACTTGGGTTTAGGACCAAGCCTTTATGCTGACTTGGGTTTAAGACCACGGGGGTCGAGCTGCGAGTGAGCCCATCAAGCCTTTATGCTGACTTGGGTTTAGGGGACCACGGGGGTCGAGCTGCGAGTAAGCTCACCAAGCCTTTATGCTGACTTGGGTTTAGGACCACGGGGGTCGAGCTGCGAGTGAGCCCACCAAGCCTTTATGCTGACTTGGGTTTAGGGGACCACAGGGGTCGAGCTGCGAGTGAGCTCACCAAGCCTTTATGCTGACTTGGGTTTAGGACCACGGGGGTCGAGCTGCGAGTGAGCCCACCAAGCCTTTATGCTGACTTGGGTTTAGGGGACCACGGGGTCGAGTCATGATGAGCCCACCAAGCCTTTATGTTGACTTGGGTTTAGGACCACAGGGGTCTGTTGCTCGGTCAAGACCTTCTGAGCTTGGGGCTCGATGACTTAGTTAAAAGACCCTGAATGCAATGTTAAAACACCCTGAATGCAATGGGGATTGACTTATATTAAATGGGGAAGAAAGAGAAAGAAGGATGCGCCTCGTTAAAACCTTTCCAAACCAAAAACCCAGTGGGAAAAAGGGTTTGCAAAGGAAAGAGTACATCATCCGTTTACAATTGTTTAACTAAAGTAGAACTTGAGGTGCGTGGCATTCCAGGTCCTCGGTATTGCCTTTCCGGATAATTCTTCTAGCCCATATGCGCGTGTAGGTGTTCTCGATCCGATGCGGTATGGCCGCTTCCCATGTCGCCCTAGTTTGCCCTCGCTTACATCTTTCTCGCCGCTCAACTTTCCTGAGGACCAGGTCTCCTACCTTGAATGTTATTGGTCTGACTGAGTTGTAGTGCTTGGCGACGCTACCGCTTAGTTGCAAAGTTTTGCACACGGGCAAGTTCCCGAAGTTTCTTCCAGAGATCGAGCTCGACTCTTGCTTCTCTCGCGCCGTGCCTGAGCGTGTTCTCTTCTCGCTGATGTGGAACCGAGCTCTACTGGCACCATGGCCTCCATCCCATACGTTAGCCGGAAAGGTGTTTCATTTGTAGCCGACTGGGGGGTGGTGTGGTATGCCCACAGCACCCCGCAGAGTTCATCCGCCCAGTCGCCCTTTGTCCTCTCCAGCCGCTTGCGGAGGCCATTGAGGATAATCCTGTTTGCGGCCTCGACCTGACCATTGGTTTGTGGATGCTCGACGGAGGCGTAGACGAGTCGGATTCCTAGACCTTTGCAGAAGTCTTTGAACGCTGTGCTGGTGAACTGTGTGCCGTTATCTGTGATGATGGTGTGGGGCAGGCCATGGCGGCAAACCAGGCTTTTCCAGACAAATTTTTTGACCCTCTCGGAAGTGATGGTTGCCAGCGGACACGCCTCTATCCACTTGGAGAAGTAGTCTATGGCGACTATGATGAACTTGAGTTGGCGGTCACGAGGAAAGGGGCGGTATGTCAAGCCCAGGTATTGAAAGGCGAGGCGGCGACTGCGTCTTGAGACTTCCGGTGGAAGATGGTCTCATTTGGCGAATCTCTGGCACTTGTCGCACTTCCTTACGTATTCTAGGCAATCCGACCTGAGCGTCGGCCAGTAGTAGCCTGCTCGTAGGATTTTAGCTGCCAGGGTCCTAGTTCCGCAGTGGTTCCCGCAAATACCCTCATGTAGTTCTCTCATGACGTGCACTGAATCGACTTTTCTACGCAGTGAGTAGTGGTCGCGAGAAACCTCTCTGTAAAGTCCGCCTCCGATTAGAGTGTAGTGCTTGATCGCCGTTGGACCTGCGTGATTCTCGCCTGGTCTTGGGCAATCTTCCTGTTTCAAGTACTCGACGATGTTCTTCATCCAAGAATCCGAGCTGATCACTGCATAGTTTCCGGCTGTCGCGATGCTTGGTGCCTCTAAAGTTTGGACGACCACCGTATGGAGCTGTCCCTCGGTCTTCATACTAGCCAATTTTGCCAGCAGATCTGCCTTGTTGTTTTGTTCTCGAGGGATGTGCTCGAGTTGGACCTCTTGGAAGTTCTGAATCATGGCATTGACTTTCTGAGCGTACTGGGCAAGTATGTCGTCTCGACACTGGTACTCGCCCTTGACCTGGTTGATCATCAGTTGGGAGTCGCTCTTGATTCGGAGCGTTTGGGCCCCCATCTCCCATGCGAGCTTGAGACCAAGTAATAAAGCCTCATACTCGGCTTGGTTGTTGCTAGCTTTGAATAGGAACCTGAGTGCCTGTTCGACGCTGATTCTAGCAGGGCTTTCAACGATGATTCCTGCTCCGCTGCCTTTGGAATTGGAGGAGCCGTCCACATATAGCGTCGATGCTCGACCTCGGGGTCGGTGTTAGCTCTGCAATAAAGTCGGCTAAAACTTGTGATTTGATGGGTCCTCTGGCTCATACCGATTTGGAATTCGGAGAGTTCTCACTGAGCCATGCCACCATTCGCCCTGAGTTCGGGCTGCGCAGGATCCTTTTGATTGGGTAGTCCGCTTTGATTACCACCGCAGCGCTGAAAGTAAGGCCTCAATCTCCTCGCGGAGGTCACTATCGAGTGCGGTTTCTCCACCTTCGGTACCTTAGCTCGCCCGTGGAGGACTTTGCTCACGAAGTAAACTGGGCGCTGCTCGGCTTCTCTCTCTTCTATTAAGGCCGAGCTGATCGAGGTGTGTCGGTGGCCGCCAGGTAGAGGAGGAGAGGGGCTCCTTTGGTGGGCCGTGTAAGGACCGGTGGTGACGCCAGAGACTCCATGCGCTTTTGGAGAGCCGTTTCCACGATCGTCGGTCCATTCGAACCGGTCGGTTTCTGAGTACCTGGTAGAAGGAAGCGATTTGTCGCTGGAACGACCATTTAACCTGGAAAGGGCCGCGATACGACCAGCGAGTCTTTGCACTTCCTTGATAGAGCTCGGGCTGTGCATCTCCAACACTGCCCGACACTTGTCGGGGTTGGCCTCAATGCCTCTGTGGGTGATCATGAACCCCAGGAATTTGCCTCCGAGCACCCCGAACGAGCACTTCTCGGGGTTTAGCCTGATGTCATATTTCCTCATAATGTCAAACACTTCCTGGAGGTCCCGGTAGTGTGCCTCGAAGCTGGGGGTTTTGACCACCATGTCGTCCATATACACCTCGATCGTCTTCCCGATCTGCTTGGCGAAGACCTCATCCACCATCCTCTGGTAAGTTGACCCCGCGTTCTTCAGACCAAAGGGCATAGTGACGTTGTAGAAGTTGGAGGTCTCCGTCATGAAAGCCGTCTTTGGCGCGTCGAGCGGGTGCATCTTGATCTGATTGTACCCGGAGTACGCGTCCATGAAACTGAGCACCTGGTACCCCGACGTGCCGTCCACCAGAGCATCGATGCTAGGAAGAGGGTATGGATCTTTAGGGCAGACTTTGTTTAGGTCGGTGAAGTCCGTGCACATCCTCCACTTACCGTTGCTCTTCTTGACCAGTACGACGTTGGAAAGCCAAGTTGGGTACTTGATTTCCTTGATAAACCCGGCTTTCAAGAGCTTTGATGTCTCTTCTCTGGCTGCCTGCTTCTTTTCCCCTGCGAGTCTTCTTTTCGAGCAACCGGCGAAGCGCCGTGTTTCATGGCTAGCTTGTGGCGTGCCACTCGAGGTCTATCCGGGCATGTCCTCCGGCCCCATGCAAACAGATCCGCGTTGTCGAGCAGGACCTTCGTCAGGGACTGCTCGCTCTGCGGGGCAGTTGCGTCCCAATACGTATGCTCTTGCCCGGTCCTCTTACTTCGATCTCTTTGATGTCATCGACCGGCACCGGCCGGAAATCACTCTCCCCCCTCGGGTCGAGCTCAATCATGCAGTTCGACTTGGGCTGACCTCTTCTCCTGTCATCCCCAGTCGTTGACATAACATCGCCTCGCCTCCTTCCGGTCGGCGTGTATCGTAGCAATCGCCCATCGGATAGGGGAACTTCATCGCCAAATGGGGTGGAGACAATGGCGCCGATCCCATTAATGACGCTTCTACCGATTATCATATTGTAGGCGCGTGTCCGCTACCGAATCGGCTTCTACCACCAGGAGGTGGGCTTCGATCGTCTTGACCCCGACGTCCGCTTTGAAGGTGAGCAAGACGTCGAAGTACCCAGTCACCCGAGCTTTAGCACCTGAAAAACCGACTAACGTACCTCGATAGGGCCTGATAATCGAGCTCGGTAACTTGAGTCGGTCGAAGGCTTCTTTGTAGATCACGTCTGCCGAGCTTCCTTGGTCGACGAGTACTCTCCTGACGTTAAATCCAGCGAGGTGCACTGTGATCACCATTGGGTCGTCTTGGCATCGATCTATTCCCTGATAATCCCTCTCCGAGAAGGTTATGGTTGGTAAGGCCTCGGGCGGGGCCGCTGTTGACGTCGAGCTGTTGACGGATCTCAGGTGCCTCCTCCGACCGTTGCTAGATTCGCCCCCACCTGCAAAACCACCTGCAATTAAATTGAGTGAGGGGGTACCTTCGTCTCGACCCTTCCTGCGTTGACGGGCGGGTGAACGTCTTTCTCGCCCTCTCCGAGCCGGCGATCGGTTGCGTCAAGGCCGGGCGAACGGGATCTTCTACGATTTGTTTCGTTCTCCTGGGGTTGCCCATTCCTCTTTGTCCACGTACTTCGCTAAATGTCCTTCCTGTATGAGTTTTTCAATTTTTATCTTCACCGCTGACATTCATTGGTGGTGTGCTGTAGATCCGGTGGTATTCGCAGTATCTCTGGCGATCCGCATCTGGTGGGAGCCCTTCCGAGGGGGCAAGGTTATGAGGTTGCCGTGTAGGCCTCCTTCAAGACTCGGTCCTACCCACGGTCAAGGGAGTGAACCGCCCTCCGTAGTCTTGCCGCCCTCGGCGCTCGTTCCTTCTATCGCCTTATCTCGGCGGATCCTACTCTGTCTTCGCCGATTACGGGTTTCCTTTGGCGGCGACAACCTCTTCCATGTTGATATACCCCATCGCTCGGCGTCTCGGCTCGTCCAAAGATCCTGCCAGTCGGCGAGGAGTCCGAGAAGGGACCAGGTTTTAGTCTTGACACTATGGCGTGGGCGCCACATCGGTCTTGAGATTTCTGATTTGAGCCGTTTCGTTGTTGAAACGCTCTATGAAGGACTTCAGCGTCTCGTCCGACCTCTGTTTGAGTTCGACCAGGCAAGTGGAGTTTTTCCGGAAGGCTCGGCTCGTGGTGAACCTGGCCACGAATTGCTCGGCGAGTTGCCTGAACGAGTGGATGGAGCGTTGTGGGAGGTTAGAGAACCACATCATGGTCGGTCCCTTCAGGGTGCAGGGAAAGGTCCGACATTTCAAGCCCTCGGATGCGTCGATCAGTAGCATCCGTGCGTTGAAGGAGGTAATGTGCTCTTTGGGGTCGGTCTTACCCTCGTAAGCGTCCATGTTGGGGATTTGGAACCGCCTCGGGACCAGATCGGCCATAACCCTCTCGTCAAAGGGGAGCAAGGTTAGCCCGATTTCGGAGGGTCGGTTCTCTCGCTGCGGCGCCTGCCGGATGTGACCCTCTCGCCTTGGGCTCTTCGTGGCGCTGGATGCGTTCGACCTGGACGAGTCCTGGCTATCTCTTCTAGTTCGCGAGGGTGTCTCGTGGCCTTGTCTTTCCTCGCGATCGCGGGCTTCCGCGATCTGGCGTCTTAGCTCCTCGTTTTCCGCCCTGGGAAGCTCCAAAGCGGGTCCGTGGTGGGTGTTCGTTGGCCGCCGAGTGATGACTTCGCGGTGGCGATCTGTGATTCGCCGTGCTCCTGGTGCGCGCCATCCAGCTAGGGGTTTTCTTGAGGCCTGGGTTAGTTTTACCGGGCCCCACGGTGGGCGCCAATGTTGATGCTGGAATTGGTAGGTGTTGATGTCGGAATCGGCGGGGTTCTCCTCCTCCTCGGGATTGGGTGCTTTCTCTTTCAGGGTCCGACGACCTGGGGGTGGTACCTGCAAAAACACTCCGATGCCTAAGTTAGATAGGGATTTGGAGGAGAAGCGGCGCAGGATGTATTAGGGTTTAGGGTAAGTAGAGCGTATCAAACCTGGGGGGTCTAGCCCCCTTTATATAGTGGAGTTGCTTGGAAGGAAGGAAACCTCCGATCCGATTTCTGCGCCCGGTAATCCCTCCCTGACAATTCGGGATTTAGCTGATCTCTTCCTGATATTTCGCCGACCTGGTGCAGATTAGCTCGCCCCTTCCTTAGCTCGACGTCATCATCGGGAAAATTGTACCGGAAGTCGGGTCTGGCGGGTCTCAGGTCGGTGGCAATTCGTCGAGCTCGGGTAAGAAGGAACCGAGCTGATCTGCACCAGGTCGGCGAGCGTACTAGGACTCGGCTCGGGACCGGTCCATAACAGAGCCATATGAATAAATTTGAATGAGCATGAATGAAAAGCCTTTGATACTGCAGGGGTATTGCCATGTTGTTTTATCTTTGTGAGTTTGAAAAGATAATTCAATTTAAAAGAAAAGAGAAATAATACGCTGATATCTCGGGTTCAACAAATCCAAACTGATTATCAAATTTTAAAAATGCTTTTTGTATTCTTGGCCAAAAAATGCAAGATCGGGTTGCGATAGATTGACAAATTGGAGTTCCACCATATTGAAATCGGCTTGGCAATACTGCTCTGTGTGGTCATAACTCGGCCAGACGAAGATGTATCGTCAAGAAATATTTGACGTATATTTTTTGTGTAGAAATACGGTGATGTTGAGGTCACCCTCTTTAAAAATCCATTAACTAAGATATATAATTTTACCAAAGAATAATGGAAAAGTTGCACCTGATTATGAGAGGATGATCGTCCCCGCTGTTGTGTACGTTCGTCGTGGGGAGATCTTTATGTTTGTGTCTTTTTCTTTTTCACCCGAGTTGCAATGACCAGTGAAAATTTGATCTTTCTACGTGTATCTACTTTTCGGTGATTGGCCAGCCAGCAATGGCTGATCTGCTTGTTGTCGCTTTTCTGCCCTGTGGTGCTCCAAGATCGGATCTTGAGGTGGCCGTTGGCTCTGGCTCTGGCTGACGGTGTTCTGGCTTGGTTCCTCTGGTGGAGATTCTCGGTTTGCAGTGCTTCTTGTGTGTACCATCCTGCTCGGTGGTTTCCTTGAGGCCCAGACTAGTTTTACCGGGCCCCACGGTGGGCGCCAATGTTAATGCACGAAATGGTGTAAGCTCTCTAACGAGTTCGTACCCCCGTTCTTCAGCGTGGTAGCTGGGTGATGAGCTCTGTGGTGAGTACTCCTCCTTTGGGCACGATGTCCTTCCTCCTTTAGACCGGCGGGTGAGGTACTTGCAAAAGGCACTCCAATGCCTAAGTTAGATATGACTTTTTAGGGTGAGCATAGGAGCTCGCATCATAGAGATGAGTTAAATGTTTAGGGTTTAGAGAGAGTGTAGAGAGAGTCCTTTTTACCGGGGGGTCAAGCCCCCTTTATATAGACGTGGTGGTTTCGAGTTGTATGCTAGCTTCATTCCTCAGCAAGTATTCTCTTGGAGTGGGTAGAGCTTATCTCCTCTCCTTCATATTCGGGGTTCATAACAGCTTCAGATATTATTCTTATCCCTCCTTCCCCTTAGGTCAATGGCTTCTCATATTAGGATAGAGGTCATCGTCACGGGAGAGTACTGCTCGGCCAATGAGCTCGACCTATTACAGCTCGGACGATATTGGGCTCAGCTCGGTATGACTCGGATATTGTAGAGTACAGCTCGGAGGCCCAGCTCGAAAGTTGGCCCATAACACATTTAATATATTATAAATAATAAATATAAATTAATATAATAGTAATTATACAAATAGAGTGAATTGTAATAGATACAATTTCTTACCATATTTCATATTATTCTATTTAATAAATACAACATTAAATAGATTTTTTTTTGGTGTAAAACATTAAATAGATTAATAATAGATTAATAAGGTCAGTTTAATTATATATATATATATATATATATATATATATATATATATATATATATATATATATATATATATATATATATATATATATATTGCATTTCTCCTTGAGCACATATTTTTTTGATAAGATGAGCACACTATTTTTATTATATGAGAAATGGAAATAAGATATTGATACTCTCTTTTGATACCTTTATTCTATATGAGATCTCATACTATTCTTTTTAAATGGCATACATTAATTTTTTATTAATAGAATTAGCGTAAAATTTCACAAAAAAATAAAAAAGTTTATGACTTTTTTTTTGACATAATGACTTTTATTATTGAGTTGCATTCCTCGATGAACATATTTATTAATTGTTATTAAAAACGTTTAGTTTTTGTCGCTGTAATTTTAAGATTTTGTCATTTTTTGTCCTTGTAATTTTAAAATTTTTCCATTTTTAGTCCTTTCGTTATACCTCTCTATTAACCACGTCATCCTATTTTAATAGAGATTTGACGACAGAGACTAAAAATGGAAGAATCTTAAATTACAGGGACAAAATCTAAACAAAAATTTTTACAGGAACTAAAACTAGATTTCGGTTAAATTACATGGATCAAAAAGTAGTATTTAACCTTTTTTTTATTTTAACTAATAAAAAAAGATATTTTCACCTAAAAAGGGGGAAAACAAGGATGAAGCGTCGTGAGTAATCTTCCTTGAATTTGAGCCGCGAAAAGAGTTGGCGCGAGTCAAAGTGAGCGCGGTTTTTAAATTTAAATTCAAAAAGACATAAAATTAAAATCTCCACTTCACTTCCCTTCTCTCCCACTTAGGATGCGAGTACTGTTGTAGTCGGTGTTATTGGCGTCAGAGAAGAATAGAGATATCAATCGACATCCAAAATGGGAGATCTGGAGAGAATGGGAAGAGAACTCAAATGTCCAATCTGGTATTGTATCGATTATCTCTTTCTCCTCTTTCTCTATCGCTATTCCTAATTCCTAATTCACTTTGCATTCTTCATGCAGTTTGAGTTTGCTACATTCTGCAGTTTCACTCACCTGCAATCATCTTTTCTGCAAGTAATAATACACACAATCTCTGTCTCTCTCTCTCTCTCTGATTCATGCTTCCTCTCTTTTTCTTTTCAACACTAACTCAACACACGCGATTTTGCATTTTTCAGCTCATGTATATTAAAGTCCATGAGGTCGGCTTCTGCTTGTCCTGTCTGCAAAATACCATTCACTCGTCGAGGTAAGTATCGTGAATCACGATCTCATAACATCTCTTAATATAGCCCTAAATCTGCACTCACATCAAACCCTAAATATAGAGGTTCGCCCTGCTCCTCACATGGACAACTTGGTCACCATCTACAGAAACATGGAAGCTGCTTCTGGAATCACTTTATTCGCAACTCAGAATACCAAACTATCAGGTCATTCTGCATTTAATTTCAACACTATCTCTCAATTCATTCTATTTGTGCTTGCTTGATTGTGCACCATGTTTTTCAATTAGCCAGTTTTAAGTTGTTATTTCATTTTATCATGGCCAGTAATTATTTATTTATTGCTTTTTATTATAATGGGCATAACAAAGAGAACTGATTTGCTGTTTCTATTAACCTTTTTTCCCCTAATAAACTTCTTCCAAAAAAGTAATAATAACTTGTATAAATGTTTATTTGCTTTTTCCTTTAATCTCTTATTTGTGATTATAGTATTTGCACCATTATTGATATTGGGTTGTCATCATTAAACTCAAATCATGATTTTGGTATGTCATCTGTTAATCACTTACCGTGTTTTTCTATAAGTGAATTGGCATGTGTAGCTTTAGAGCAATGCTAAATATTTCGAAGCAATTTATGTAAGAAATGAACGAAAACACGCGTGTCTATTTTCTAAACAAACAAGAAGCAGTTCGGTTAGTGCTTTGATGGAATTCACGGGTTGACTAGCCAATCATATGCCTTCGTATTCATTCTTGCCTTGCTTACAATTTAGAAACCAACTATGTTGAATCGATTACATTTTTTTTGCTTTACTAACTCCTGAATTATGATACAGATGGAGAAAAGCAATGCGAAGGTGATGCTGACTCTGGTGAGAAGGGTACTAGTGGAACTCATGAAAATCATGCTGAGGAGAAAAAAACCCTGAAGAGAAAGAAGTCGAAGAAGAAGATTGAGACTGGAATGAAAAGCTCAGCTTCTGACTCTGCAAAACCTTCTTTTCCGGCAAAGAAAAGGGTTCAGGTGCCGCAAAATCTTCTCTCAGAAACTCCATTAAAGAATTTGAAGTCTGGAGGCCCTCTTAGTGAAATTAACAAAGAGGGAACACAAAAGGCTTCAATCATGGAAAATGAAAGGCCACTCCAAAGTGAAAAAGTTGATCAAGTTCTTTCACCTTTCTTTTGGTTAAGAGAGGAGGAAGACGGTGAAAAGATAAGTCAACACATGGATGAGGATCAACTTATTGTTGGCTCAACACCAGTCCCTCCTTCATTTAGTGATCTCAAGGATGCTGATGATGAAGACCCTTCTAATGTCGCTCCATCAGTAAGTACATGGCTTATAACAAACTAATAGGTTATTAGAAATTATGAAATGATTACCACTTTTCAGAAAATTGTTGATTTATGTGTTCGATGAAAAATCATTTGGGTTTTAGCTCTTATATGCTTTGAAAAAACTTTTTTTTTGGCTTAATTGCATACTTTATTATTGAGAAGAGTAAACCTTGTTGAAGTCATCCAACTTCCTAATTTTTTGTTTAACTGATAATTGTATATTTTTCTGGGGAGTTGAAATTTAGCTGCTTAGAAAATAGTAGCTGGTTGAATTGTTGGGTGACACTTATAGTTTGGGTTAATATTAAATTATTAATACTTTTTGTTGTGATTGTTATGTAGGATGAGGTGCAAAATAAAACATCTTTTAATTTATTTGATAGTGAGATGTTTGAATGGACGCAAAGGCCATGCTCCCCTGAATTATTTTCAAGTCCCATCAAAATGCAGGTAGCGAGAGAATTGAAGTGAAGGTTATCTATACATAATTTAGTATGTTATGCATAACCTACTTATTGAGGTTTTAATAAGTTGTGTGCTAGTTGCAGGTCGAGGATACTCCTGAAATTGATGAAAATAAAGAGGAATTGGTAGCAGCCTCGCAGGAGCTAGAAACAAATCAGTCTATTGCTGATGCTCACAATGCAACATTTGAGAATCCCAATGAAGGAAATCGGTTGGCTGATGTGTTACAACCAAGTGTGTCTTCTCCTCATAATAGAAGTTCTGATGATCTAAATGGAACAAAGAAGTCTAGAAAAAGAAGCAGGAAGGCTAGGGAAAAAGCTAAGCAAGAGCAGATTAGGGAACACAAAGATCAAATTGATGGAATCGATGTTGATTCAAATATATCATTAAAAGTCATTGACGAGCAAGCATCAGACCACAAGCACAAAGCTTCTAACCTGGGAAAGTCTAATAGAAGGGGCAAGAGGGTTTGTTTCGATATTAGTACAAAACCAACACCTCAAACTGCTTGTACAGTCTCCAACAGATTAGGGGTTAGAAGCAATGGTGAAACGAAGATGGCTAAGAATTCATATACCTCAGCATCTAAACAAGAAAATGAGAAGCATTGTCCTCGGGAGATTGCTGTCAAAAGCCAGGGGAGAAGATCTGGAAAACAAAAGGTGGATTGTGTGCATGATCCAGCTGAAGATTTATCTTCAATGCAAAACCAAACCAATGAGTTTGCCGGTTCTGCTTCATCCACTTTGAGTTTGCAGATGGATAATAATGGAAATGCCTCTAATAGTCGGCAAAGGAAAAGCAATTTGTCCATAAAATCATTGTCTTGCGGTAGAGAATTGAGGAGGACTAAAAAGTCAAAACTTTCCTCTGGTTATATCTCAAAGACTAAAAATGATGAAGAAATTCAACCTGATGAAAGTATTAAGCGAGGTACTGATGTCAGGGCTTTGAATGATACATCAAAAGAAATACACTGTCCTTTGACAGATGAACCAGTTTTAAGGAAATGTGACAGCCATGTCAAAAAGTATCAATGTGCTTTCTGTCTTTCATCAGAAGAATCAGAGGTAAAATTGTTTGCTTGCTTATCTTGTCATCACTATAAATGGGCTGAAACTTACAGTATGTTATTCAAAATACAGGCTTCTGGTGCCATTATGCATTATTTTGATGGCAAGCCTGTAACTGCTGATTACCAAGGAGGATCTAAAGTCATACATTGTCACAGGAACTGCACAGAATGGTAAAGATAGTCACATGAGTGATTATAATTTACGTGGATTTACATATTTGCAGTTGATCATTCTTCAAATACCTAAATAATTGCCTAAAATTGATTGATTTAAGAAACTTTCGCTAGTTTCAATTTGGACTTATGTGTTTTAAATATGCACCAGGGCCCCAAATGTATATTTTGAAGATGATAATGCAGTAAATCTTGAAGCTGAAATAAGTAGAAGTCGGAGAATCAAGTGTAGTTTTTGTGGACTTAAAGGGGCTGCACTCGGTTGCTATGAGAAAAGTTGTCGCCGGAGCTTTCATGTTCCTTGCGCTAAGTGGACTTCCCAATGTCGATGGGATATGGTACTTGACATAATCGAACCACATTTAAGACTTCACGGTTAATGCTGCTTTTTGGATATAAACATCTAACCAGATCATACCAATTTACTTCAGGAAAACTTTGTCATGTTATGCCCTCTACATGCTTCCTCCGTGTTGCCGTATGAAAGTTCAGGATCCCAACAAAGGAGCAAGAAACGCACAGCTACGCAGGATAAAAGCCGTGGTCCCAAACATGACTCTGCAAGCCAGGGTCGGATTGCTCACAGTTCTTACAAGAAAATTGTGCTGTGTTGTTCTGCTCTATCCGTACAGGAGAGGGTAAAATAATTGCATTTAGTATCTAATTAGCAATAGAAATTAGAAATTATCTCATTAAAGAATATCTTATTCATTACTCTTTTTTTTTTTGTGTGGTTGAAACTGTAGGATGTTGTTTCTGAGTTTGAAAGAGTATCCAAGGTTACAGTTTTGAAAACTTGGGATTCAAGTGTTACCCATGTTATAGCATCATCAGATGAAAATGGGGCATGCAGAAGGACCCTCAAAGTATTGTTGGGTATCCTGGAGGGAAAATGGATTCTCAGCATCGAGTGTAAGTTCAGTTCTTCTATTTCTTTCTGTGTTTACTTATTAGTTTCCTACCAAGTCGTCAGCATACGGTTATATTATGTGTCTAAAACAATTTCTTCTCTTTTTTCGTTTTGTAATTTTTTTGTTCCCGGTTTGGCTGGTTTTTGGCTAAGCAGGGATCAAAGCTTGCATAAAGGAAACGGGACCTGTTGATGAGGAGCCTTATGAAATTAACGTTGACATCCATGGAATCAAGGATGGTCCCCGTCTTGGACGACTTAGAGCATTGAACAAGGTTAGATATTTCATCGTTGCCATGCTATGATTAATTGTTGTTGTTATCATAAGAAAGTGGTTTGAGGACAAAATAAAGTGCCTTCGATGAGCTGCCAGAAATTTTCTTTCTTTGGTTAAACTTTATCCAAGTTTTTATCTTGTATAACCACTTGATCCAAGTACAATTAACCTAGGGAAACCATTCTTAAAATGTATAAGAAGCTGACCACTAAATATCTGCAAAGCGTAATGAAAGATAACCTTAAATGATCAATCCATCAATGTATGCCTTCCAATGGTCAGGATAACTTTTGGTATTAAGAAAATTAGATGCAACTTGCAAGTAGCTGATATGGAAGCATATATACTAACGACTGCTAGGCAATAGAGAAAATGAGCAGTGAGAATTGTAGGAATGAATGTGTTTGTCAATTTTTACTCTTCCATTTTCTACCTTTCTACCTTCCCTGTAAGTTCCTTCCCTAAATCAAGGCTAGAGTAACTGCAGTCTATTTCACTAAACACTTGTTTATTTGCAGACTAAACTAGTGGTTTGTGTTGACAATTTTTCTTATGCAGCAACCAAAGCTTTTTGATGGCTACAAGTTCTATTTCATGAGCGATTTTATCCCATCTTACAAGGGCTATCTGCAAGACCTTGTTATCGCTGCTGGAGGGATAATTCTACATAGAAAACCAGTGTCTGGTGACCAAAAAGCAGTATCACCAGATATGCATCCATACCAAACCCTCATAATCTACAGTCTTGAGTTTCCTGATAAATGCAATCCTTTGGAAAAGGATGCAATATTTAGCCAAAGGCGATGTGATGCCGAGGTTTTGGCAAGTTCTACAGGTTCGAAGGTTGCAAGTAATACATGGATTCTGAACTCAATTGCAGCCTGCAAGCGACAAAGCCTTGCTCAATAAAGTGTATAGGTCATTTACATGCACATTATCTCAAATTAGTGTTTTTCCTTTTCTTTATTTATCAATATATGTTAAAAATAACATTGTCAATATTATGCAAATACATGCAGACTCTCAATATACTTTGTTTTTATGAGTATGAGCCAAATTTTAATTTATTAATATGCTCCTGAGAATAAGACTTCGTATATTTTTTTGAAAGTATGTCAACAATTTTTTATTTGGCTATGGTTCTGAGGATATAACTTCATATATTTCTTATAAGAAAATAAGTGGGATTTGTTTAGTGGACCCTGACACCCTGTCTGGTGTAGCAAGTTTTACAGAATCAGTATTAAAAAAAGTTTAATCTGTGACTATGGGAAAATGACTTTCAATTATATGAATGTAAAAATTGAGTGAATAGAGTGAAGATTATTCTCAATCTTCATAGACGCAATGAAACTGGATAACAAAACAATGTTATAAACAATTGCTCTTGATTGGCATATGGAATGTGGATCATCAAGTTCAAAATTGTGTAAAGATTGTTCGATTAGTTAGATTATTCATGTATAAACAATTTTTATTACTGGACTAACCCTAGTTTGAGGTAAGTGGTATATTTATTTGTAAACGCTGTATGATATAGATCAGATTGAACTGAACAAAAATTCAATTAAGGACATGCATACAGAGAGCACAGGAATCTGGTTTGTACAACTCTTGCCCCAGTGGACATCTAGAAATCTAAATTCAGAAACGTGCGACATAACTACTCTCCTCTTCTTTGACCGTTCTCCCTCACTCTCACATTACAATGGTTTTACAGTCATCTGTTTTGGTCAATACCTCCCTTTCTGCTCATGGTCTAAGAGCATGCTATCTAGACATTGAAAATGCATAAGGTAGGCAAGAAGTGAATAAGAGCATGCTGTACATGGATATAATTCTTTTAACACAATGTCCATCCTAAAAGCCATGCTTCTCATCTTTGCCTTACCTGTCACAGATTGAGCTTTTGACTTATCACATCAAGTCTTCTTCTGTGTATGTTTTGATATTTTCATGCTAAGAGATTCAAGCATCTGTTCTAAAACTGAAATTTCCTTTCTGACGCCGCCTGTTTCAAGATTAGTTGTTACCATTTGTTCCTTGAAGCTACTTATCCTATCAATGCCTGCTTGAACTTCCACCCCCATTTGCTCCATTGTAGCATGAATTTCCCTCTTTTCCTCTTGCATGTCTTTGAGTCTTCTCTTCAAAGACCTATACCCATCAATTGACTTTTGGAGTTGTTCCGAAAGTGCCTTGATACGTTCTTGCAAGACAATGTTCCCTTCCATTTCAACTCCACTACTCTTCTTTTCCTTCTGTTCTGTGTTGCAAGCATGCAACCTCCCCATCAACATGTCATTCTGAGCTTTTAGATCACCTAAGAGCTCCTCCATTTCTGTTAACTCTTGAGCCTTTCTTGCAAGTTCAGAAGCCATAATTTGTTTTTCTTTTCCCAAACTTGAACACATTGCTTGAAGGCTTTGCCTTGCCACCAAGCTTGCATTAAGCTCTTTCCTTAGTCTCTCTTTCTCATCTGTAGGCACTTCAGGAGTCCTTCTGTCCTTGGGAATTGGAATGTTAGGCCTAAGGTCAGTGTTACACCTCCTAAGTTCAGCTCTTCTCTTGGTAGATGATTGAACCTTTTGAACCCTTGATCTAACCTCATCTAAGAGAAACATCATCCCATTCACCCTATGAAACTTTCTCTCATCATTGTCTTTTGTGTTACCCCCATTATGGTCTTGAATTAGCTTCAACAATAGCTTCACATTTGTGGCAAGGCCTATGCCAAAATTGAAATATAAAATAAAGGATGATTAGTCAGTTATATATATGCCTAATGTAATGTGGAATAAATGTTTGATTAAATTTTTTGACCATTTTGATTTTTTTTTTTTTTTTTTTGGTAAATCGACCATTTTGATTCTAAAGATGATGGAACATGTCATGGATTGCATGAGTAACAATTGATGGCAAATTAATTTTCAATCCAAAACGAAAAAGAAAAAAAAAAGAAATTATAAAGGGGTTGAATGTGTAACACAGGAAATAAATTACCTTCCATACCCAATTCTTCTTCTGGCTGTCCATTGTTATTACTTGTTGAAGAAGCAATTAACTGAGGAGATGAATATGCTCGGACATGATCCATGCTATGTCCAGAATGTTAAGAGGATTAAATTTCAGGAGGGAGAAGTAATAATGGTAAAAGATATGATAAACAACACTACGTAATATGGAAGAAAAGAATGGTGGATGAGTATAAGTTTTTTTCCCTTTCCTTTTTATGTTGTGAATTTTGAATGTAACATGTACCGAGAGATCCAAGAAGAGAGATTACTTTTGCAGTCTCTCTTTCTTCTTCTCCTCTCTCTGGGAAAAGTTTGTGCTTTTGTTTCTTGAATTCTAATATAGTATAGTATATTGTGGGGTTAGTTCGAATGGGAGATAGGCTGGTTCAAGGTTGATGCGCAATTATTGCTTAGAGTTTGACTTTTTCAATCATTTTGTTTTTCCCCGAGGCCGCAAATCAAAACGGGATAAATTATCCTTACTCCTAAGATAGATTTTCCTACGAAATCTTATATAATTATGTAAAAAGATAAATTCTCATATTTTGTCTGTATTATTTATGTAAATTAAGATAATAAAACGTTAATTTGTATTATACAAAAAGTTTTAAGTCTTGCTTATTTTGAAAAAATAAAATACTTTTTGTATGTATTGTTTATTAAATTACTCTAAAATTTTTATTTTTACTAGTTTTTTAAATGATTCCCCATAATTTAAAAGTTTAAAATAGAATCTTTGTGCTGACCCAAAAAAAAAATAGAATCTTTGTATATTTTAAAATTTTGAAGTAAATCTTTTTTATTAATAATTTATTATTATTTTGTTAGATTATAGAGATTCATTTAAAAACATAGACAAATTATAATTGAATTGAATTAGTCTTTATTCTTCATCCAATCTTTATATAATAACTTAGTAAAAGATTATGAGTGTTAAACTGTTAATATAATTGATCTATTTGAAAATTATAGAAATATAGGATTCGATTAAAAAAAATTTAAATTATAAGGACCTATTCAATAAAATTATAAGGACTTACAATATAATCAGGTCAATATTTTTATTTTTAATTTTATTTTGAGACATATATATTTTAAAATTTATATAATTATGTTAATATTTATTCTCTAATTAATTAATTTCAAGATAAAATTTTATTTTTTGCGTAAAAAGAAGATAAAATTTTACTTTTTTTTAAAATATCTTTAGCTAATATTTAAATTTATTCAATCAACGCTTACCCGTAACAACATCAACCATGAGTCTTTTTGTTGTTGTTGATATTGAGTCATTTTTTCACTATATGAATAAACGATGTCATAATATTCTATTATAAATTATATCTAATAAAATATTATTGAAACCCAAAGTCCAAACCACCTATCAAACTGTATTTTTTTTTACTCTCTCTATATCTTTAACTATTGGACTATACTCGCATGTGATCTACTGTCCTCACTCGCGTTTGTAATGTTTTCCTTACGCATACACAATGATCTTAGTTTACTAGTATTATTTATGGAACTTTGAGCTAAATAGAAACTTGATACATAATGGCTTGTTTTGCTTAATATGTTTTTGCTTGCTTGCTAGTCTTGTTATTATTCATCACCTGCTGTATCTAATCCAAAAGTGCTCAATACGTGGCATATTCAGAGAAAGTGCTGGTAACCAACTAGGTTGAAAAATAAAGGCAAGCAAGGGAAGTCACCAAAGCCCACAGCTTAGAATGGAGAGAACGTGGTTTAGCACTACACAGATTATCTCTTTTGCTGTCCTCTAGTTACCAAATCATATAACAAATATATCATTGCTTTTGACTACAAACAACTAAAATGCTCATATCCATGCAAGTGGTCTTCAGCGCGATAAACGCCCCTCCACGCGGGCTCACTCTTTAGAGGAGACAAAGGGTGATCCTTTGACCTAACCTGTTATTGTCATATTATTTTCGCCTTTTTTTTGTTTGAATTATACATTTTAGAACTTTTGTAACACAATGAGTCACCTTAACGAAAAATCTCAGATTAAAAAATAAAAAACAAATCAAATTTCATTTATAGAATGAAAACAATCATGTTTTTTCAAACTGAGAAAATAATGTCATAATTTTCTTAAATTTAATTACGAACATATAAAATGGTACGTCCCGTTTTTGTACAAAAAAACATATAGACTGGTAAATAATAATTATATTTTTTTGACAAAGTTAAATAATAATTATATAAATTAAGAACTGCATTAGGCATCATATATAATATTATAAAAAGTAACTTTATTTTTCATGCCAAGTTAACATATATACTATCAAAAATTAATTGGCATGTTCGGCAAGTAGAATACCTAACCATTAAATTCAAACTTGTGGATGCAAAAAGTAAATAATATAGAGTTATGTATATTCTAAAAGTTGAGAAAATAATGCTAACCCAAACCATCTAAGTTAAATTCTGAACAACTTCTTTATAAACTATATTTGAAGTGATGGTTGTCACATCTCCCTCGTTGTTACATATGAGTATCTTCAATCCACTGCATGATGTAACCCTTGATATTGCAAAATATAGTTGACCATGGGAAAAAAACTGGTTGTGGAAGATAGATTCCTACATGTTCCAAAGATTGCTCTTGACTTTTATTTATAGTCATTGAAAAAGAAACAATCATTGAAAATTGTTTGCGCTGAAATTTAAAGGTGATTCTTGGATCAGATGGGATCAGTGACAATCTAGAAATAAAAACGTTTTCTCCTACTTTACTACCAGAGATAACCTTTGCCTCCAACACATGATTGCTAAGTTGGCTGACTATATATGAGCCGAGTGCCATTGCACAATCCTAACGACTGATCTATATTTCTCAATAACATGATAGGAACACTAATCTTTAACTTCAGTTGATGATTAGGAAATCCAGATGCATAAATTGTATTAAAAAATTCTGGAGTATGTATATCACCTGGTTTATCAAAATTTCCATCCTCTGAACATGGGCTATCAAAACTTAGGTAAGTTTTTGTTTTTCCAGGCATCAATGACATAATGTACTAATTCAACTGATTAACAACTTTATTTGTGGGGTACTAAAATAGCTCTATGATAAAAGAATGACAGGTCTCTCATATTTTCTAAAATAGAAGGGTATGTGCTATTAACAATAGCAGCAAGAGGATCACCTGAATTTTCAATGAGCATATCGAGGGGTATATCAATTGTTGCATCTGCATCATTTATTTCACCAATGGTTCCATTTCTAATACCCAACACTCAATCAGAAAACTCCTTCAATTATCGTACTTCTTTTTTTGAAGACCCACCTTGAAGCCTCATGTTTTTTGTTAATATATGCACCTTACATAATGGCCAAATGTAGGACGAATTAATGCTAGTTGTTGTGCACTGAATTGTAGTTGCTACATATATGCTACTGTTGTTCCCAAATTGATTTCTACAACGTGAATGACAGAATACTTGTCTACCTCTAATATATAGACTAAATGTTACTCTACCTCTAATATATAAACTGAATTTTACACATATGTAGTGTATAGATAGTTTCCATAATCAATATATATTTTCTATTATAGTATCTTGCTATTCATCGCGTGTGATTGATAACTTGATTGGACTGAATATATAACTCAATTAAATTTTGGCATATAGAAAGAAATTTATGAATGATTCATATTTTTTCAAGGAAAGGAAGTAGGTGACTTGGTAATTTATATATGATTCAAATTTTGTTTTAATTTTCCATATATGCTAATAGATCATTCTATATTTTCCTGGTTTGTAATCCCCGTGCATCACATTATATTTCCTCCTAAAAAAATTAGATAGTGGATATAATATTAAAAATGCTTATCTTTATAATTTAAAAGAAAAAAGTATGGGGTTGCTTCTTCCAATAGGTATTTGGAAAAGTATAGGTGAATCAAGTTGTGACTAACCAATCATGTAGCTTTATGATTTCTCATTATTTTTTTTCATATTTTAATTAAATATAATTGACAAAAGAAGAATTTTTTTCAATTTTCAAAATTGATTGCCACGTATAGTTGATTTTTTTTATTTAATTCATACTATAAAATAGGAAACTTTGAAAAGGCTACTAACATGATTAAAGATATGCGATTCTTTTCACTAAAATACAAATTAAAATAATTTTTTATTATTGCTTAATGACATGATATTCTTTCCCTTAATATGCGATATATATATATTTCCCTGCTTTGATGTTATCTGATTATATGTTACTATATTTAATGGTTTACCTCTAATACATAGACTAAATCATCATATTTAATACAAATAACACAAATTTAATTGCATTCTCAATCTATAAATTTGAATTAATAATAATATAATAAAATATTAATGGAAGACAAGACTACACCAGACCAAACTAAAAAACATAGACAACAACCAAAACAAACTCATAGTACTTAACAAAAAAAACTTAGTAATTTAAATAAGTATCTGGAACAACTAAAAGGATCACAATTCTATCAATCATTCACTTTTTCCTTCTTCACATCAACAATCCTCGGCATTTTTATAGTGGAATTCTGTGTTCTACCATCTCCAAAGAGTGATGTAATTTTCATGCCTTCGGCTGATCTCTTTCCACTTGACTTATTTGATGGAGTTGTGTTCTCATCCAAAGCACACTGAATGCATTGAAATCAAAATTGTAAACTTTATAGATAAGAACTTGAATTTAAGATAATTTATAATATAACTATAATTTTAAATGACTTACCACATAGTTAATTTCAGCCACATCCAACTCAGTTGTTTGAGTATCAGCATTTGGATCATTTTCAACCACCTAAGCAATTCAAGTAAATTGCATACAGTATAATATGAGTACATATTACTAAACTAATTTGTTGAACAATAAATATAAGTATAAAATAAGATTTAAGACCTGCATATTATCTGCCACACGAGGAGAAAGATCAACTTTTTGGGTTGGTGTCAACATCATCGGAAGAGCTCTGTAAACCACCATACTTTCTGTATTAGACATGTTTACATAATTGTTTATAAAATGATTGGAATATACAATTAATAAGAAGAAATATATTCAACCTTAATGGAATGAAGTAATTTAAATTTTTCAAGCAAATCAGTAGCACCAGAAAACTTTTTAACTGTATAACTCAGCCAATTTTTCCCGATATTTCCGTCTGTCACCTCTATCTTAAACAAAAATTCTTTGCTTACCATGAAGACAAATTCAGGAGGAAGGACAGTAACCCCATCAATCTGGTAAAAATTAAAACATTTGTTATCGACTACAAATTACAAATTCACAAATAATGTTTATAACCACTACCATATCTTATTTATACCTTATCTGCAACCTTAAGCATAGCAGCTGCACTTTTTCCTATGTAGTTTTCAATTATTCGATCAAACATCATGAACAAGGTCGATCATGTCTCATCAATAACCTTAACAGGTAGCTTAAACCTATAGAGAAAACAAAATAACATTTTAATTATAGCACCAAGTTATCAAAATAGTAGTAAAACTACCAAATAATACAGTTATTACTTAATCCCTCTAGCCTTCAGATTATCACATTTATCGCAATAGTGTTTTGTTCCAACTTCAATAAGATTTGTGTGACACTTGTTGCATCCATCATAACACCACTTCTTTTCAGCATCAAAGCCATATATCGTTGCAAGCACAGTAGCAACACAAACTTGTGATGTTTACAAACACGATTGATTAAAGAGTTGATACAACAATCACAGTAAAACGTAATGACAGGATATTATTTTAGTAGTAATTATAAAACACATATCCAAACCCTTAGAGGCATCAACAACATCCGAAATTGTCATTCTTGGTGTTTTCAATAAGTCATCCTCCATAGACAAAACATTAAATTATTATGTGATTGCCTTAAAAAATTATCATCTCATTGACATATCAATGTATTAATTATAGAAACTTAGGTTTGCCTCTTTTTCTTAGGTATAGTATTATAGGTTTAAAAATAGGAAACATTAAATTGTTATGTGATTGCATTAAAAAATTATCATCTCATTAAAATATCACTGTATTAATTATAGAATCTTAGGTTTGCCTCTTTTAACGTACAGTAGTATTTAGGTTTGTTATCTCTTTCATTTTAAAATAAATTTTTTTAATTATTATTTGCTAAAATCTCTTTCAAATTAAAATAAATCTTCACAATTATTAAATACAAAAATACTGATATTAAATATCAATGTATTAATTATAGAAACTTAGATTTGCCTCTTTTTCTTACGTATAGTAGTTTTTAAGTTTGTTATCTCTTTCATTTTAAAATAGATCTTTTTAATTATTATTTGTAAACATCTTTTTCAAATTAAAATAAATCTTCACAATTATTAAATACAAAAATGCTGATATTAAATATCAATGTATTAATTATAGAAACTTAGGTTTGCTTCTTTTTCTTACGTATAGTAGTATTTAGGTTTGTTAACTCTTTCATTTTAAAATAGATCTTTTTAATTATTATTTGCTAAAATATCTTTCAAATTAAAATAAATCTTCACAATTATTAAATACAAAAATGCCAATATTATATCTTGTTTAAGTGATTTGACCAAATTACCCTCTTAACACTATTACTTTTAATATTATAAAGATTTCTTTTTATTATTTCCTTTTTGTTAACACCTAAAAATAATTGACCTAAAAAGAGTGCTATTATTAACACACTATCTAACATTTTTTTGTCAATATTCACTCTGTTATTGGTTGAAATACGAGTAAGTCCCACTAAATCATGTGGGTGCCACATAACTTTGGTGGGACACATATGAATTTCAACTAATAGGAGAGAGTATGTTGGAAAGAAAGTGTTAAAGAGTGTGTTTCTAGCATTTCTCTTGACTTAATACGGCAAACAATTGATTTAATGAGTTAGTTGACAATGTCAGTCGAACTGAGTCAGAAAAGCAGCTGTTGACTGATCAGTTGAATGCTAAAAATTATAGATTTGGCTAAGTTCAAGGGGCTAATGGGCTTTCCAAATTTTAATGGGCTTGGAGGCATCCAGTTATGAAGAAATTGTGAAGAGAAAAGAGAAAAATCAATGAATTATCTTCGATGAAAACCTAAAGTTTTGGACCGCAGAACAACATGCACGGGGGTGAGAATTGTCTGAGTCGAGCTAGGCTTTGCAAGGCTCAAGCCTGACCTGTTACTTGTCATAGGCTTTTTTATGGTTTAACCTGACTTTTTTGAAAGTCTGGTATTGCATGTTACCGTATTTAAAGGCCTATTTCATATTAACATCTTTGAATAAGTCATTTGACTTATCTTTAAATAGACTAAGAGGCTAATAGGTCAATGAGCTTAAATTCTATTTATAATAAAATATATAAAAAAAATAAAAAAAATCACTGCTATTAAGAGACATGAGACATAGTTGTGGAAATAGATAGGACAAACTGAGTTTTATAATGTCTGATTCTGATTTATTCGTATGATATAAATCATTTTCAATGTCTACCTTTTAGAAAATCTGATGTTATATGATAACTTGTTTAAATACTATTTTACAATAAGGCCTTTAAATATGTCAAAAATTTATGTAACACAATATGCTTAAATTATTGAAAAGACCAGCAAATATATTTTTCAAACACAATGTACAAAATATAATATAATAATAATAGCAATAAAAAATGTTATTTATATTTACTTAAATAGGCCAGCTTGTTAGGCCATAGGTCCCTGTCGGACGGCCTGACATATTTCCACCTCCTAACGATTGTGCACCCACATACGTGTCTGTGCAAGCTCTGCACGGGCCAGTTCGCGGCGGTGAACTGGAATCCTTGTACGGTCGCACTCCGCATTGTACGGTTGTGCAACCCTTTGCATGGGCGAGCTGATGTGCACAGTCTGATGTGAATCTAAAATGTTGCATTGTCCTGCACCTCCTTGTTAAGCAGATGCTCGCTAAAACATATATATGCCCGATCAGGCTTGATAGATGCAAGGTCATGCTCCTTCTCTAAAGCTCTAAAATTGGACTTTTTCGTCAGTTTCCCAGTTATTTCATCAACTTCATTATTTTTGCTCCATTTTGCATAAAACATGGAAAAATGAGTGAATCATAAGCATAAAAACTCAAAATTAAAATGAATTACATCCAAAATTTCTCCTATTAAGTGCACAAAACGGGGTTTATCATATACATTATTACTATTAGGGAAACATAATATTAACATTGTAAATTTTTTCAATATACAAAATCTTAAATAATGTAAAAAAAAAATAAATGCAGAGCACTTTCTGTATATTTTTATGTTAATTTTTGATTTCGTATTCTTTTGTTTCATCACTTAATCTAAACAAATATAATTTTTTATTTGTGTCTCTAATTTTAAAACCACAATCCTATTTTAAAAATTCCAACAAAGACAAAAAAAAAATTTTAATAACAATTTTTAATTTATTTTTATTTACAACTTAATATTCAAATCCTAAAAGTAAAGAAATGAAGCTCAATTTAAATAATAAGAAAATGATAACTTGAAAAATAAAAATAAAAAAAAGTAATGCTTCCTGAACAATGTCGTCACAGTAGCATGTTGAAATTGTATGGATTTTATTTCCATTTTATAGGGGGTAGCTATTAATACGCTCCTTTCCCCCCTAAGATTTTTTTTGATAAGCAAAGAAGATGTATTAATAAAAAATGGAGTACAAGGGGTACTCCGAACCCATATTTACAAATGGTCTAGGGAGGAAGTGTCTCATTAAAACCCCCGACGGCCAAAACCCATTGGGAAAAAGACCGAAAGGGGAAAAAGAGTACGACAACCAACCCTAGCAAGGCCAAACAACAGTAGCATCATCAAAGTTTAAGACATTGAATAGGATTCATGCACCAATTAGAAAAAATAAAACTCTTCTTACGGCCTTCCCTAAAGATAAACCACCCCATGAGCTATGTTTGATTTGAGCCAGTAACTTGCTAGCATCCTTACCCTCATCTCTAAAGATGACCGCATTGCGAAGGTTCCAGATATTCCAAACAACAGCCAACCAAATCAGATATCTCACTTTGCCAAGTTTCTTACCCCGGACAAAGTTCCCAAACTGTATAAAATGCTCCATACAATTACCTGACAAAGCTCCATCAACCCCTAACCAATTCAAGACTGCACTCCAAATACCAAGTGAAAAAGTGCAAGAAAAGAACAAGTGATCTCTATCCTCATTATGCATAGAGCACAAAACACAAATCCCAGCTTGAGTACCAAGATCACAGCCCCTCCGTTGTAATTGAACACAAGTGGGTAACCTATTGAGAAATAACCTCCAAGCCATGAACAAAATCTTAGAAGGCACAGAAGTATGCCATACCTTTTTTAGAATGTTGTCCAACTCAGAGTTGCGTTCTCCAATGAAAACTACCTGTAGCAAATTGTTGTATCTGAGACTTGGTATCAGAACCGCCACCTTCCTCAAGTTTCCAAAGCCATTCATCATCCGTGTCTTGCTTTGGAGATACCCTGTTCAGGATATCGTTTAGTGCTTGAACTTGAGCTTCTTCCCAACCGAATATCCTCCGGCGCCAAGCGACACTCCACTGCCAACGATCATCAACCCAAGCCCCCAAGTCGAAATGTAAGCCTCCTTATTTGCTGCGTAGAATAAAGACGCGGAAATAGATCCATTAACTTTCCTTCGTTTGACCAATCAACAGTCAAAAAACAAAATTCCGAGCCGTTACCAAGTTTTGGCTGCACCAAGTCAAGAAACCAGGCCGAGTCTTGTGTCACGAGATCCCTCCACCATAACGAAGATGTCGGGCCATGAGTATACAGGCCAAATTCATTACCAGTGATGTTACCATATTTATGCGATAGCAGCTCATACCAAATTGCCTCTTTATCATTTAAAAACCTCCACTTCCATTTAGCCAGCAAACTTCTATTGAATAACTCCAAATTCTTAATCCCCAGACCACCCTGATCTTTCGGAAGACAAATTTGCTCCCACTTTACCCAACTAATCTTTTTGGACTCTGCACTACCTCCCCACAGGAACTTCCTTTGCAAAGCAACTAGAGCCTTGAGTACTTTCTTTGGCACTTTGTAGAAGGAAAAGAAGTATAACGGTAAGCTAGATAACACTGAATTAATCAAAGTAACTCTACCTCCATAAGATAATTGTCGACTCTTCCAAGTAGATAGTCTTCGCTTAAAGGAAGAAATCACTGGCCTCCAGGTAGCTTCTTTCCTGATCCACCCCTATTGGGATACCCGAAACTTGAACGAATTATTTCCTATTGCACATCCTAAGAATGTCGGGCGGTAACAGAAGCTCTCCTCGACATTTACACCAATGAGGTTACTCTTGAAGAAGTTTATACTTAAACCAGATACCAGCTCAAATCCTCTCAAAAGAGTCTTCATACACCAAACATTGTCCCAAGAATCCTCCCCAACAAGAATTGTATCATTTGCATATTGGAGAATCGGATATGAAATTTGTTCACTCACCTTATACTTTTTGAACCACCCAATATCCACCGCCTGATTCACAAGACCAGCCAGCCCCTCAGCTGCTATGAGGAAAAGAAACGGTGCCAAAGGGTCACCTTGTTTTAAACCCTTTTGCATAAGAAATTCATCCGTCGGGCTTCCGTTCACCAGAACTGAGACTGAGTTCGATGAAACGCATGACATCATCCACCTTCTCCATTGTTGGCTAAATCCCAATCTTGTCATCATGTAGTCCAGATAACTCCAAGATACCGAGTCGTAAGCTTTTCTAAAGTCAACCTTCAGCATCAAGCACTTCTGTTTTCTTCTCTTCACCAAGTCCAATACTTCATTTATCGTTACCACGCCGTCCAGAATTTGTCTACCAGGTAAGAAAGCCGTTTGACACTTAGAGATAACCTTGTCCAGCACCTTCTTCAATCTTGCAGCTAACAGCTTAGACAGAATCTTGTAGATGCTTCCTATAAGAGAAATTGGACGAAAATCGTTAAGTCCATGCGGGCTATCTTTCTTAGGGATTAAAGCTATGAAGGAAGCGACCATAGCTTTGGGTAGATGAGCTGAACTGTAAAATTCTGCATAAAAGAGCAAACATTAGATTTAATAGTCTCCCAGCAAGTTTTAAAGAAGTTGAGGTTGAAGCCATCCGGGCCTGGGCTCTTGTTTCCATCACAACTCCAAACCGCCTCTTTGATTTCTAAGTCCGAGAATGGCGCCAAAAGAAAATCGTTATCTTCAGCAGAGATTTGTGGGAAATTAATACCATCCAACACCGGACGCTTCCACGAAACCTCAGAAAAGCTGTCCTTAAAATGTCGCTTCACTTCCTGTTTTACCTCCGCCACCTCCTCAATCCATTCATCCCCAATATTCAAAGCTGATATCCCGTTTCTCCTTCTCCATGTTTTGATACAATTATGAAAGTATTTTGAGTTACAATCACCTTCAAGAACCCACTTTGCCCTTGATTTTTGAGCAAGTAGACTTTCCTTAATATGCACCTTTTGCCAAAACTCCGTAGAGACAAGCCTTCTTCTTTCTGCATCCGCCACACCCCCACCCGCTACCACCTCATCTAGATGATTCAACTCATCCACCACCCTATCAATTGATAACTCCATGATACCAAACACTTCTTTGTTCCACTTCTTTAATTTCTCCTTAAGGAACTTCATTTTCTCTTTCAAGATAAACCCCACTGCCTCCCTCAATAAAATGTTCGCCGACTCTCCTTGATAAATGACAGAATTCCTTATGCTCAATCCAACAGTTGTTGAATTTGAAAGGTTTTGGTCCCCAATTTTTATTTGCGATCTTGACCATCTGGACGGTGGTCGGAAATGTCTCTCTTGCCAATCCATCGAGCCTCTATCTTCCATTCAGAAATTAAATCGTCATTTATCAAAAAGCGATCAATTCTACTCATAGAACACCCATCCTCTTTGAACCATGTGAATTCCTTACCCAAGTGTGGACGGTCTATCACCTCCATTTTATCAATGAACTCACGAAATTCATCCATCTCCTCGAAATCACCGTGACCCCATTCTTCCCTCTCCTCTCGCTACTTGACAATCTTGCATTAAAGTCACCTGCAAGGCACCATTTACCTTAGTGAAACCATACTTAGACATCAGCAATTCACTCCACATTTGCCTCTTCCCCTCCATACTACAAGGAGCATATATATTGACTACATACACAACAAAATTATCCTCTTGTTCAATGCACAGCCCAATAAAAAACCAGTACCGGAAGAAATGAAATTTAACAGTAAGAGCCCTTCTTTCCAAATGGTGAGCAAACCCCCTGATAATCCAGCAGATGGTTTAGCTATCCAAGAGACATCAGACCCACCCCACAAATTATGTACCAACAAGTTATTAATCAACTCCATTTTTGTTTCTTGAAAAAGACAACAAGAAAAATTACCTGACCTTACTAGGCCTCGTATCCTTCTCTGTTTTGCTTTATCTCTCAGCCCTCTAACATTAAGTGTAAGGATCATTAACCCTGTACTTTTTTGTTCTCCTTCTTGTTTTTTGCATCTAAAAGAGCGTTTTCCATCTCCTTAATTTGTTCAATATACACTGCATCAGATTCTTCCCCTCCAATCCCCAATTTCTGCACCCGGACTGAGTAGCCTTCTTCATGGCTTGTCTGTCCCAAAATATATTGTTGCAATTTCGAAAATTGGAGGATGTAAGGGAGTCGCAACACAGGATGGATCCGCCAGAGAAGTGTGAAGAATGGGTAGAGGAAGTCGGTTCTGGTTCGACTACGTCGAGCGACTCAGGCTGTCGAGTTGGTTCTAGTTCGACAACGTCAAGCGGGTCGGGATGTCGAGTTGGTTCTAGTTCGACATCGTCGAGCGACTCAGGCTGTCGAGTTGGTTCTAGTTCGACATCGTCGAGCTGCTCGTGCTGTCGAGTTGGTTCTAGTTCGAAAGGCTGTCGAGTTGGTTGTAGTTCGACATCGCCGAGCTGCTCGTGCTGTCGAGTTGATTCTACTTCGACATCGTCGAGCGGCACAGGCTGTCTAGGTTTTTGTTTCTTTCTCAGCGTGATGTTAGTGAGGTTGATCAATGCAGTGGGTTGATGGCTTGCTCCAATACCTGAGGTTTGGGCCTCATCAGAGTTATGTGATGCACGCATATCCGGAATTGCAACGATTTCTTTGGGCCGAGGTAGTGCCACTTCGTGCGTGCCTTCATGATTAACTAAGTGACACCCTATATCCTTGCAAGCTGCCCCTTCCGCAACACCAGCTGGCTCGTGGACATTCCAATTCTGCATGACATTAAATGTGCCATTTGAATTTTGATATGTGCTCTGATTATTCCAACCCTCATGATTCACCCTATCATCAGTTTCCTCATTATTAGCAGCCCCATTATTGATATCATCAATTACATTGAATGCTGCTGTCTCAGCCATAATGGTAGCCATCCTCTCCCCAACTCCATCGTCCTCCTCATTTACCGCCTGGGCATGGCCGCCGCCGTCATCGTTAGACAAATCATCGCCGGAAAAATCAGAATCGGATTCGGAACCCGCTTTGCTTTTGGCCATTATTTGAAGGGGGCCATACCAATCTTCAAGGATCTTGATCGAGAACGACTCTCCATTTATGGTTGCCATCACCACCCGGTTCACCACGTCATGGATCTTTGTTCTGTATAACACTCTGGCCACATCAATAGAGCGTTTTTTCATTGTGTTGTCATCGGTGCAGATGAATTGTCCAAACGGCGACACTAGTTTTTCGAAGAATTTCGTGCACCATGCATGAACAGGAACCCCGTAGCATCGCAGCCATGCTACTCTCTTATTGTCGACATCCTTTGTGCTCCATGGTCGAAGTTCCTCGAACCATTCCATCAGCCACTCCTTTGCGTTCTCAGCCAGAGATTGTATGTCCCCCTCCTCGCTAGATTCCATGAGAACCAAATTTGCACCCATAGGCGTGTTCCTGATGTGATAAATTCCCTGACGGTGGAATTCTTCTTGAATATGGTAAGTCTGGCCAGGATGCACCATCTTCCCTACCATCATATTTTCCAGATTCTTGATAACCACCTCCTCCACCTGATACTCCACCTCACAAGTATCAACTTGCCTTCTCTTCGCTCTCCATACCTCCTTCATTCTATTCCTTGGGCCACCCTTTTTTTGAAAGGTCTGGTTCCCTTGTCCTCCAGGATGCGTTCTCCGTGATAGACCTTTTCCTACCGCTTAGGCATATGAAGTATACTGTTTTATCGGGACCGATTTACTGCATTCACCCTCCTCACAACTATCAACCTGCTTTTGAGATCCATGGGGCACTCCCTGTGATGCGGTTGTGTGATTATCGTTTCTTCTCCCCACAGATGGATCTGCTATGTTTCTCAAGGGCGCACCACCAGCTTTCCTGTGTCTATTTACATAGAACCTAGCAGCATCTCTCTCGAACCTAGGTAGGTTAACGAAGATCTTCTTGTTGCCAATGATGATGTTGTCAAGATAAATAACGAACCTTTCCGGGTCTTTCACGCCAGCAAATCTCGCAAAGCCAAATCTGTTTCCAGCCATGTTCTTTTTGTTTGGTATGATAACCTCAGATATGTCACCGTACTTGCGGAACAACTCCCACATCTCCTTGGCACCAAAGTTATCAGGTATCTGGGTGAAGTAAAATGTTGTTGTTCTAACATTTTGATGCTTGAGCCCAGCTATGGAAACATCCGCATGGTTACGCGCTCCGCCGTAATTTCTTTTCCTCCTAGTCACAATTTGCCACTCCCCACCTTCTCCATCCTCTCTCTCTCATCTCTCCTCCCTCTCTCTCTCATCGTTACTGGTCTATGTTGATATCATTTGCCACACGTGTTGATCACGGTTCTCTCAACAGAACCCTAAGCTTGTAAATGAGGATGAAAATCAAGCTTAAATCAAAGAGAAACTCAGATGCCAAGGAACCTCAAATCGCACCAGTGCCTGAAACTCGGCTGTCTTCACAGAAAGCACCCACCAGATTTGAAATTAGAGAGAATACCAAAGAAAGAAAGTGGACAGCGAAGGTCAGTGTCCACCGCAGAGGACCACTGCCAGATCTGAAATAGAGAAGGTGTCTGTTGGTCGTGCGAAGATCCGTCACAGATCTGTTGAAACCAAAACAGGGGAGAAGATCACTGCCCAGGAGAAGGAGGACCAGAGTCTCGCGGCGGCGGCGAGGATACAGCCCCAGAACACCACCGCAAGGGCGTGACTGAGAGGCGTAACTAGTAGCGCTTATTTTTTGCCTTCGCTAGTACTTAAAAGCGCTACCTATTCAGCCGCTAGTGATCCGTGTTAAAAAAGACAGTGTTTTAAAAAGCGCTAGTGATAAGTGGAATCGCTAGCGCTTCCTTGACAAAGCACTATCTATTATTGATCATAGATAGCGCTTTTTCAAGAAAGCGCTGTCGATTCACTGAGAATAGATAGCGCTTTCTTTAAAAAGCGTTATCTATTATCAACAATAGATAGCGCTTTCTCAAGGAAACACTATCTATTAACCTTTTTTATTTTTTTATTTTTACAATAGCAGTATATTACAGTTACTGATAATTCCTACAACCCGACTAATACAACATTTCTACCAAAATTTTGGCAGAATCTCCCCTAAAACATGGACATTCCAAAATAACATATGTACCTGTATAATAACAACAAATAATGCCAACCAAAATAATGCCTCACATGGGCCAACAACATACATCTAACTACTACTATATTAATGTGTATACATAATTAATGATCAAAGTTTTAAAACAAGAACCTAGAACACACAACAATTAAACCAAGACACATACATAGTAATCACAACAATTAAACAAAAATTTTCAGGATGACATGTGGCTAGGAGAAATAAGGAACATACAGGTCTTACAAATTGGTGATTTGCCCTAACTTTGGTGAGAAACCCTTTAATGATGAACCTGAGATGTTTCTACAAAGAAAAATCCCAATCTATAGTATAAGGAATGTGCTAACTTAGAAATTCATGTCAATTGATAGCAACAGTACACCTCACAAAAAAGAAAAAAAAATACCAGCCAGAGAAGGATTGATAGTATCTTACAACTTGATACCATGATGTCGAGCCATAGTGCATGAGACGTCAAACCAATTACAAGGATCTGGAAAAAAAAGTGCAAACACTTCATTTCTATAAATACATTCTCGAAAGTTCAAATTTTACACAGAAAACAGTACTTGCCATCTTTGCTACTTACTTAATGACACTTCAAATAATTTAATTATTCACTTGCAAGTAATTAATCAAGTCCAGAAGAAGCCATTTATCTATCTGCAAAAAAATTAGACACAAGTAATTAGACACACAAGTAATTTAACAAGTACATAATCCATAATCATTTAACTAAAATAACACAATCTACCTTTCCTTTTTTTTTCTTTCGACTGATCCAAAGCCTCTCTCTATGATCATGTCTAATATATGTATCATCCTCTCTTGATGTACTTTCCTCACCAAACAGTAATTGTATCACAAAGAAAGGGTCATCTTCAATATCAGTATCTTCATTTGCTTGATCTTCATCAATCCTATTAACATTTTTTTTTTGTTAATCAACAAAACAACAGACCAATTCATATCAGATGGATCGGTGGCATAAAACACTTGTCGAGCTTGCGATGCTAAAATATGAGCGTCATCTTTATATCCCAACTTATTGAAATTCACTTATACGAACCCCAAGTTATCTGTTTCTACACCGTTATTATTGTCAACCCACTTACATTGGAACACAGACACCCGAAACATCGCATAATCCAACTCCCATATGTGTTCAATAACCCCGAAGTATGACATATTCGCATAAATGAGATTTCTGTCTTTGGCACTTGAGATATGCATAGCTTGAGCAACAACAGTGACCCCACTATTTTGCATTTTACTCTGATCATCATGTTCTTTTGTATAGAATGTGTACCCGTTCATCAAATAACCAGTGTAAGAGATAACATGTATAGCTGGATCTTAGCTAACCATCTCAATTTTCTAAAACCGAGCTAGGATTTGCATTAAACTCTACAGAAACGTGATCTCTTAGCCACGTTATAAAACACCGATTGTGTTCTCTTGTTAACCAATTTTGATTCTTATTTGGGTACAGACTCTTGAGCAATTCGTTGTGTTTCACAACATAGGACTCAACCTCATCAGCATTGTGTAAAATATGTAAGTGTGCTTGCTCCATCTGTTGCCTTGATATAGTCAATATTTTACATCCAGTAATCCCTTTCCCTTCGCTTTCTCCTGTGTGATGAGATTTCGGCATCCCTATGTTACATCCAACGTTAGATAGATAGTCGGAACATAATTCAATAGCTTCTTCGACTGTATACCGCTCAATAATACAACCCTCTAGTCGTGATCGGTTTTTCACAAACCTTTTTAATATCTTCATGTAACGCTCAAACGGGTACATCCATCTCATGTAAGCTAGTCTACACAATTGTGTCTCCCTAACCAGATGAACTGTTAGATGAATCATTACGTCAAAGAATGAAGGTGCAAAATACATCTTAAGCTTACACAAAATCAAAACAATTTCTGTTTGCAATGTTGGCAACTTTTCTGGGTCAATCACTCTGCTGCAGATTGTCTTGAAGAAGAAACAAATTTTAGTTAAGGTCTTCCACACTTTGATGGGAAAAATGGATCGTATACCAATGAGTAGCAAATTTTCCATGAGAACATGGCAATCATGGGACTTTAGACCCTTTAACTTGAGATCTCTCATTGATACAAGGTTCATAATGTTTGAAGAGTACCCCTCTGGAACCTTAACTCCATGAAGAAACTTACAAAGAACCGTTTTCTCTTTTCTAGACAAAGTATGAGCGGATGGAGGTAGATTTGTATGTAGTTTTCCCTTCTTTACTGGTCCCAATTCCCACCTCAATCCCATACTAACCGAATCCCGCCTTGCATTGATGCCATCTTTAGTCTTCCCGGGCACATTGAGTAAGGTACCAATGACACTATTAAAGATATTTTTTTAACATGCATCACATCAATGAAATGTCTCACGTACAATAACTTCTAATGTGGCAGCTCAAAGAAAATCGACCTTTTATTCCACCCTCGTGTGACAAGGTCTCCCGCAAAAGGTTTCTCAAATTCAATACTCAAATCTTTTACCTTTTCAAACAGTTGTGCACCTGTCAAAGGCAAAGAAGCTCTACGTTCTTCAGTATTCCCATTAAATGCTTTCCTCCACGATCGATAATGATGGTTTTGAGGCAAAAACCTACGATGCCCAAGGAAGACATTCTTCTTACCAAGTTCCAATCGCATCCAATCAGTACCATCTTCACATATAGGGCATGCACACTGGCCTTTGATACTGTATCCAGACAAATTACCGTATGCCAAAAAATCATTAATTGTGCCGAAGATCATCGTCCTCAAGGTGAAACTTTCTTCTCTATACCCATCATACACATTTATACCGTGTCTTCCACATTTGCTTCAAGTCTTCAATTAAAGGCGCCAAGAATATGTCTATATCATTTCCTGGTTGTTTGGGCCCAGAAATTAACATAGACAACATCATATATTTGCGCTTCATGCATAGCCATGGAGGTAGGTTATAAATCACCAAAATCACAGGCCATGTGCTATGAGAGCTACTCTGAACATTATGCGGGTTAAATCCATCAGTAGACAATGCAAGTCTTAGGTTTCTTGGTTCTTTCCCAAAATCAGGATACTCAATATCAATTTTTTTCCATTGAGGAGAATTTGTCGGGTGCCGCAACATGCCATCCTTAATTCTTTCATTCTCATGTCATGTCAAGTGTTTTGTATCTTCCTCACTACGGTACATGCGCATGAATCTGAGAATTATGGGGAAATACTGCATAACCTTCTTTGGAGCCGATTCCGATTCCTTCTTCTTATACCGTGAGACTTTACATTTAGGACACGGCTTTAACGATGCATATTCATTTCTAAATAAAATGCAATCGTTAGGACAAGCGTGTATCCTCTCATAGCCTATGCCAATAGAGCGTAACATTTGTTTAGCCTCATATGTCCGACTAGGAAGCACATTATCATCCGACAACATATCCTTCAATAAGGTGAGTAAGTCCGTAAAGCTCTTATCAGTCCATCCATTGCCCGATTTCAAGTTATACAACTTTAACATCACCGATAATCTCGTGAATTTAGTACAACCCTCATACAACGGCTCCTTCGCATCACTTACCAACTTCTCAAACATTTGAGGATATTCACGGAGATCTTCTTCAACCACATTTGCCATCTCTTCAAAACGGTAGCCATAATATGTATTTGTACCAGTGTCATCTGACACATATCTCCCACTCTTCCCCATATTAGAAGATTCACCTCTTTTCTCACCGTGCTTTAACCAACAGGGATAACTCTGATCAATTCCATTGCTCACTAAATGTCCTTCCAATTCCTGAGCATTAACTCGGCCTACATAACAACAACTCAAACAAGGACATACGATTCTACTCAGGTCTAGTTCTTTTTCATGTTGAACTACAAACCTAATAAAATCTTGCACTCCATCCCTATATTCCTTCGACAAACGATTAGCAAACATCCACTTCCAATCCATTCTAACTTCAACATTTACAAATTCAACAGTCATTCCCATTAATATAACATCATATTAAACGTATTTGTATTCTCAATATTTTACCATTAAATATCTACAATTCACAGCTCGTATTCAATTTACAGTTTGAATTTTTAACAAAAATTTGGCAGAGTCTCCCCTAAAATATGGACATTCCAAAATATATTCAATCCAATCAAACATAAAACACTTCAAAGTACAAAGGAAACAACAACTCATTTCCTTATAACCGCGTGTGACTAGTCTTACTATTTTATCTCTAGTTACCTTTTTGTTCGAAACTAGGTTAAGCTTATGATACATTCATATAATATTGCAACACCAAACAAAGAGAGAATCACATTTTCAGCACAAATATGCACATGAATCAGACTCATGAATCACAAAAAGGGATAAACATGAAGAACTTCCTTCTAAGAATCAAACAAAGAGAGAATCACATTTTCAGCACAAATATACAGAAACAAGTTAAAAAGAGAGGCTGATACCTCAGAAGTCAGAACCCAAAAAAATCACACACGGTATCAAGCACAAAGCAGTTTCCAGTATCCAATACCACTGAACCGGTTGAAAGCCCCGTCGTTTTCCAGTATCCAACACCGTCTCTTCGTTATTTCATTCTCAGAGAGAGAGAGAGAGAAACACAGAATTGGAAGAGGGGCGATGGTGGAGAGGAGGACGAAGCTCAAGGAAGGAGAGGAGGACAGCGGTGGTGGTTTTTTGTGGTGATTTTGCGTGCGACGGAGAAGGAGATAGAGCGAGATTTAGAGACTGAGAGGTTTTGCGTGAGCAGAGAGGGAGAGGTATGCGCGCGTTTTTGTGTCATTATTTGGGTTTATCAAGAAAGGATATTAACAAGCGCTTCCTTGGAGAAGCGCTAGCGAAGGCCATTAACAAGAATCATAGATAGCGCTTCCCTAGGAAAGCGCTAGTGAAGATCCAAAAATAGATAGTGCTTCCTAGCGATATCCTTACGCGTATTTTTAGTAGCTTTTCATTGACGAAGCGCTGTCTATTAGTTCATTTTTACTAGCACTTATTCTAGAAAGCGTTAGTAAACGCCAAAACATAATTTTAGCCAGCGCTTTCAGAAAGAAGCGCTGTTTAAGGTGGCATCATTTTTTTAATAATCTATTGTAGTGATTCCAGAAGTTAACATCCGAATCAAGGATATATGAGGGGAAAATATAAATCAAGGTGTGGGGTGTTTTAGGAAAAACAAGGGTCCAAATAGTAACCCTTCTATAAAGTGCACAAGTTAGTGGGCCGACAAATGGGCTACCCAAGTTATAAGAGCTCAAATCGGAAAGTGGGCCTTGTAAAAGCTCGGACCCTTAGGGATTTTGTTTTCCTACCTCCCCCACTTAATTTTCACATCTCCCCTTTTATTTGAAAAGACATTAGTACCCCTCCTCTTTTTCCCCCCACTCCCTCTTTTTCTTCCCTCTTCCTCACCCCACCTCCCCTTCCACCACTCAAAACCAGAACAATCCCTCCCACTCTCTCTGACGTCCCTCTCTCCCACTGCATCTCTCTCCCAACCTCAACCTCATCGTCGCAGCTGTCGCGGGCATCACAGCCACCGTCCGCCGTCGATACAGGTGCCTTCATCGTCTTTTTATTTTTTGCAATTTTAAACTTTCCAGAATCTTGTTTCCAGATACTTTCTTCAACAGGAATCCGGTAGTTAAAAATTATTGTATTCTTGTTGACGGAAGTACCCGATAACAAGATTCCGGACGTTATTTCATTTTCAAAACTTCCGGATTCATATTTTCGGTACGTTTCGAAATTTAGTTTCCGAATTTAAGTCAGTTTTGAATTTGACATATTTTTTTTCGTGTTACAGATAGATTACCATGGAAGGCAATTTTCCCGACACCCCAATGCCTAGTGCAATGGATATTACATAGGCCGCGGATTGTACTGAAATGGATGTTACTGAAGATGTGGATTGTACTGCAGTGGATGACACATTACAGGACGCGGATTGTACCGCAATGGAACTGACACATAATTGTACTAGTGCATTCACTTCTACGACTATTTTATTGATTAGTTTTGTAGTTTGTTACTATGAGTTGTTAAATCATTATTTTTTGCGTTTACAGGTCTTTTCTACCCAAGATGACCTATTGGTATGGGCACGAACTATTGGTAAATCTATTGGATGCGTGCTTGTTATTTCAAGATCAGACAACAGACAATCAAGCAAGAAGACATTTGTGATGCTGAGTTGTGAAAAAAGTGGCAAGTATAAACCTTACAAGACGGAATTGAAGGCAACTGGTACGAGAAAAAGTTAGTGCCTATTCAGACTAAAAGGACGCCTGGTGAAAGGTGTTGGAGGGTGGGTTTTGAAGGTAATGTGCGGGACTCACAATCACGAGTTGATCAAAAACTTCGAAGGTCATCCATATGTTAGTCGGCTTACTTCCGAAGAGAAGTCTTTTCTCGGTGACATGACAAAGAATATGATCAAGCCGAGAAGCGCCTTACTATCATTACAACAGAACAACCCAAATAACCACACTACAATTAGACAGATTTACAATGCACGTCAAAAGATTCGGTTAAATCTTTAGAGAGGATAGAACTGAGCTGTAACACTTGATAAACTTAATGCATCGCGATCATCATGTCCACTGGCACAGAAAGGCGGATGGTGCTGATGTTGTCAGAGATATATATTGGGCACATCCAGAAGCCATCACGCTTCTAAATTCGTTTAACACTGTTTTGTTGATTGATTCCACTTACAAGACTAACAGATATAAGATGCCACTACTTGATGTTGTTGGTGTTACCTCAACTGAGATGACGTTCACTGTTGCATTTGCTTTTGTGGAGTCTGAGAACGTTAATAACTTCATATGGGTGCTTGAGAAGCTGAAGAGTATGTTATTGAGAAAGGATGCCTTGCCAAAAGTGATACTGACCGATCGGGATCTTGCATTGATGAACGCAGTGACTACAGTTTTTCCCACGTCATCTAACCTGCTGTGCCAATTTCATATCCACAATAATGTGAGGGCCAAGTGCAAGACTTATGTGTATCCATAAGAGAAAATTGAGTTAGTCATGACTGCATTTGATTTCGTTATTAACTCCCCTGACGTGGATGCGTACGTGGACCGATTGACACATTTTGAGGATGAATCAGCACCGTTCGGTAACTTTGTTGACTATGTCAAAACCATTTGGCTGAATCCTCACAAGGAAAAGTTTGTTGCAGCATGGATAGATCGGGTAACGCACCTTGGAAGCACAACAACCAACAGGTATGCATCTTTTGGTTACTCGTACTTGTTGGTGTTTATGCATCTTGTAAAGGTTTGATTACTCACATTTGTTGGTGTTTTTTATTTTTAACAGGGTTGAGTCTGCACACTAGAGGTTGAAGAGGTTGTTAGCTAATAATAAAGAAGACTTATGTAGTTGTTGGGATGCTATGAACAACATGATCAGGTTGCAACACACTGAGCTGAAGGCTTCATTCGAGCACAGTATTAATAGACAATAACATTGTTATAATACTGCAGTCTACAAGTGCTTAAATGGACTTATGGCGAGGAATGCATTAGGCCACATTGCAGATGAGCTTCGTTGAGTTAACACGGTTGGTATTGATAGTTATGCATGTGGATGCGTGCTGCGATACACTCATGGGCTACCTTGTGCATGTGAATTGGCCAGATATATAATGCACTACATCCCAATCCCATTAGAGTCAATTCATATTCATTGGAGGAGATTGAGCTTCAACAACACCTGTGACTCCGACAGTGGCCATGGTTCAGAACTAAGTATACAGGTTGAGCTAGAAGCATTGGCATGTAGGTTTCAGGAGCTTGATGTTACAGGCAAGGTTGCACTGAAGGTGAAATTGCGCGAGTTAGCATTTTCGGACACCACTTTCATGTGTCCACCCCCTTGTAAGGTGAACACAAGGGGAACACCAAAGAAAGGAAAGAGATTGACAGTAGATACTTCAACAAGACGTGATACATCATATTGGGAACGTGTTGATGACTCCTTTGCATCTCAACATAACAGCACGTGAACTCCAACTTCCTCTAAACGGTAAGCTCCTCTTCAATCCAAGAAGTCAAGTACCCCAACACCTCCACCGCCATCTCCACCTCCATCGAAGAAGTCAGCTCCACCTCCACCTCCACCTCCGCCGCCAGCCTTGCCATTCATACATCAATTCCCACATCAAATTCATAAATACATCGAGAACATCATTGATGTACAACCTGATGGCAATTGTGGATATCGCAGCATTGCTGCTTTACTTGGTATGAGTGAGGATTCTTGGCCTTTAATCCGTCAGGATTTAATTACAGAGCTTCGACAAAACCGTGACGACTATGTCGGTGTGCTTGGAGGCAATGACAATGTGGACGAACTAATTCGATCCCTATATCATGAGAATGTGGGCAGATGCAGGCCTGACAAGTGGATGACAATGCCAGATGCAGGATATATCATTGCTAACAAGTATAAGGTGGTAGTTATATGTTTAGAATCAAGGGAAAGTTACACAATTTTCCCTCTTTGGCATGCACGACCAAGAGATCGTAATACCCACTGCGTCATTTGTATTGGGTATATACATAATATGTAACATTTTGTACAGGTACGACATCTATGTGTCCTATTTATTTTTTTGACATTTAATTGGCTTTCATAGATCACAATACTAATTTTGTTAAAAAATGACATGTATCCAGGTATATTTCAAGAATGAGGCTCCAATATCTGATGCTGATCAACTTTGGAAAACTTGTAGAAGTGACAAAGCTAAGGAATGAGAGACTGTATATGCGTGTCGCATGCAAGATTGGAAGTTGATATTCTTACCAACAAGAACAAAATCTTATGTAACTGTTGTTGATTGAGTCCTATTCTTGTATAAACACTTCATCACTTGTTATGAAATTTTCTCATCAATTTTATGTAAAATGATTTGGTCACCTAATATGATTACAAATGGTTTGGTGTTGATTATGAATTTGTTATGTTGAATATGTTGTTACTCAATTTAGCATGTTGATCCTTGAGTTTGAACTTTTAATTTCATTGAAATTTGGTTTGGAATGGAGATCGGAAGAAATTGGAAGGGAAACAAATTCTGCCTCTGCAGGAATCTGGAAAAATAGGTTCCGAAAACATGTTGCCGGAATCACCCGACAACAAGAATCCGGATGTTATCAACATTTATAACTACCGGATTCTTGTTGACGGGGCGTTCTGTCAACTTGTTGCCGGAATTAGAATTGCTTTCAAACTAATATTACGTTACCGGAAACTTATTGACGGAAACCCCCATCAACAAGAATCCGGTATGACTCAATTCATATTCAAGATTTTGAACATCCGGATTCTTATTGACGGAGAGGAGGGAGGTGGGGGAGGAAACGAGGGAACTGACAGAGAAAAGGGAGGGGAAGGGTTAGGGAAAAAAGGGTATTTGGGTCTTTTTGAGTAGTGGGGAGGTGTTAAAATTAAAATGGGGAGGGGCGAATATCTTGCATGTTGCATTCCACCTCTGCGTTTTTTAAAGGGCAAAAGAAAAGCGAAATAAAATGTTACCCTCGTAGGAAAAATCAAAATCAAGATCGTGAATTGTGATCACCACCACCAAAATCCTCTCATCCTAATTCTTCAATGGATTCGTCGTCGTCATCGTCTTCGTCTTCGTCTTCGTCGAAGGTAGAAGCCGATTCCGGAGAACGGAACTGGCTGGATCTTCCACGAGACGTGGTGTCGACGATTTTCCTGAAGCTAGGCGCAATCGAAGTTCTCATTCGCGCTCAGCGTGTTTGCTCCGTATGGCGCAACATCTCCAAGGACCCTTTCCTCTGGCGCACCATCGACATGCACAATTTGGGGGATCTCCACGACATGGAGTACGATTTAGAGATTTTGTGCCGCCGCGCCGTTGATTACAGTTCTGGCAACTTGCTCGACATCAACATCGAGTATTTCGGCAATGATGATCTCCTTCATTACGTCGCGGATTCGTATGTTTCACATGCTTCTCCATTTCCTTTTTTTTTTAATTCAGAATTGATTACTTCAATCGTGTCTAGGGTTATTCCGTTCCCTTTTCTTCTAGGTATTTGAATTTTGATCCCTCTCTCTTTGCATGTGAAATAACGTATCCAGCTAGGCGACTGGTTACTTGAAGTGCCTGTCTCCTTGAGCATGAGAAGGGGGTTTTAATTTTCCAACCACAATCATTCATCTATTTGTTGGAATAAAACCACAGCTTCCAGATATTGAAACTTATATTAAAATAGGAGAAATGCTACCTATTTGACACACCTGTTTTAACACTTAATTAGTTATTTAACAGGGCCAGTATGTGATTTTGCTCAGTAATAGTGTGTTAGTGTTGACGAGTGTGTTAATGACATTTCTTGTGAAAGCAGGGCATACAAAATTGTTACCTTATTTTTACTAGGGACACGGGCAAAGTCAAGTTACCCCTTGTTGATTGGTAAACCTCTTGGTATGGACCCGCAAAGCATGGTCTACTGAGACCTAATTATTGGTTTGTTTGACAAGTAACTCTAATATTACCCAAGTCTCGAATTTAATTTTAAAACCTCTATGGCTTTTGGTGTAAATTGAAAGATGAATTTTTTGTCTTGAATGTTTTTGATCTTGAACTGGAGTTCTATCTTGAAGCTGAAAGCATTTTTGAATTTGAAGTAGATCTAATAGATAGAAGTCAGTGTAGCTAATGGTTGCAGGCAGGTTTGGACTTGAAGGGGCAGACAAATTAGTATCTTGGATTTTGACTAGAAAATTGCAGAGACTCATTTAGGATAGAAGCAGATGTATTAAATGAGAAGGATGGTTTAAGTGTAATTTTGAAAAATGATTGGAAATAATGATTACAGTACTCATCAATGTCATGACTCATTTCATTGTTGTTTGTCATTGAAACTGCGTAGGTGATAGGACTTTGGCAGATGATGACATGGGCTTAAATAAAAAAGGGGATAGGCCCAAAGTTTGGAGAGTTTATGTTAGGAAAAATAAGAAGAGAGATAGTGATGAGGTGGCAGGGAGAGGAAATGAGAATTAGTGGGTATGTGGGGTAATTCGGTTATATGAGTGGGGAGTTGTGTAGTGGGAGGTTATGCGGAAGTTATCATTTTGTGTTTAGGCCAGAGAATTGTGTTTTCTCTGTGTAGAGCATTGCTCTTTGGGTAGTAGGGATTCTTCCCTTCTACAGTTCCCTTTTATCATCAATAAACACTTGTTTCTATTCATATTTCCCTGTTTCTGTTTTAATTACCTGCATCTGTGTTTCTGGTTCGCAACAAATTGGTCCGACCTGCCGGATCTTGCAATCGAGAATCACGTTACAGAGGAATCAGCGGAGCAAGGCACCGAATGCCTCCCAAGAAAATGGAAGCCAAAATTGCGACATTGGAGAACGACATGGCTTCGCTCAAGGTTTCCCTTGCGGAAATGCGAGCGCAAGCGAAGGAGGATCAGGAGCGGTTAATTTCACTCATCACTCAGAGCAAGGAGGATGACAGCATCAACAATTCTGGCAAATCAACAGTCAAGAATATTCTGCAACAACTTCACGGAGACGCTCTTGACGAGCTCCGGAGATCTGTTAAGAAGGTGGAACTTCCTATGTTTTCCGGCGAAGACCCTGCCGGTTGGATCGCTCGTGCGGAAGTGTATTTCCGCGTCCAAGATACGTTACCTGAGGTGAAAGTCAGTTTGGCCCAATTGTGCATGGAGGGTCCTACCATACACTTCTTTAAGGCACTTGCTGAGGATGAGGAAGATCTGACTTGGGAGAAGTTTAAGGATGCACTATTAGAGAGGTATGGTGGAATTGGAGAGGGTAATATCTTTGAACAACTCGCAGCACTGAAGCAGGAGGGTGACATCGAGGAGTACATTCAAAATTTTGAGTGCTTGGTTGCACAGGTAGCGCGGTTGCCGGACGAGCAGTTTATGGGATACTTCATTCATGGCTTACGTGAGGGAATAAGGGGTCGAGTGCGAAGCCTGAAGGCCGTGGGACCTATTTCCCGTTCACGCCTGCTAAATCTTGCGAGAGCGGTGGATTTGGAGGTGAAGGAGAAGAAACCTGGGTGGCTTGGGTCACGAAGCAATGGGCCGCGCGGATCAAACGTTTGGGGCCCAAATACACGACCCAATTCCTATCCAAGTTCCGGGTCGCACAATTCGGGCCGGACTAGTGGGAATGATTGGGTTTATGTGAAAGGAACCCGTGAGAGCCCAGACAAAGGAGGAACCGGGTCGACCCAAAGATCCGAGTCTAAACCTGACAGAAAAGAGGGTTTTCCTCGTGATCGGAGGTTCAAGCACCTCTCTCCTCAGGAAATCGCTGACAGGAAGCAACGAGGTTTGTGTTTCAGGTGTGGAGGGTCATACCACCCTCGTCATCAATGTCCCGATCGTCAGTTGAGGATTATGGTGACGGAAGAGGACGAATCCGAGGATGGGGAAGTGCGAGTCATGAACGCAGAAGCTGATGAAGATGAAGAAGATGAGGGCGAGCTGAGCGTGATGGGTTTGTGTGGGTTGTTGGTGGAAAGGAAGCGCAGGGTACAAACCATTAAATTGAAGGGGAAGGTACAAGGGGTTCCCATTCTCTTGTTGGTGGATAGTGGTGCAACCCATAATTTTATTTCCAAAAAACTTGTCACAGCGATGGGTTGGGAAGTACAGGAGACAGCACCTTTGCAGATTAAATTGGGAGATGGGTACAGAGCTCGATCACAAGGAGAATGCAAACAGGTCAAGGTGGAGATAGGTAAATTGAAGATGGAAATTGATGCTATTCTATTTGACTTGGATGGAATAGACATTGTTCTGGGGATGGCTTGGTTAAATTCTATTGGAGGCATGTGGGTGGATTGGCCTCAACAGGTGATGCGATTCCAGTTCAACCAAGAATGGGTGGAATTGAGAGGAGATAACAGTTGCGAGATGGGACATATGGCTCTGCAGAGTTTATTAGGAGGGTCTAAACCATGGGATAGAGACTGGTTAATGGCTGCTGAAGGGATTCCTTTGACTCAGAAAACCCTGAAAGAAGGTGCTGCAATAGAAGTGTCAGGAAGCCAGAAGCTGGAATTGCAAGAGTTGCTGGCTAAATTTCATGAAATTTTCCAAGAACCAAAGGGTTTACCACCAAGGAGGGGGTTAGAGCATGCTATTCATCTGCTTGAAGGTCAAGGACCCGTGAATGTGCGTCCTTATCGCTATCCTCACCACCACAAGAATGAGATTGAGAGGCAAGTTAGAGAGATGCTTCAATCTGGAATTATCCGCCGTAGTCAAAGCGCTTTTTCAAGTCCGGTGATCCTTGTGAAGAAAAAAGACGGCACATGGCGTATGTGTGTGGACTATAGGGCTTTAAACAAGGTTACAATACCTGATAAGTTTCCAATTCCAGTGATAGATGAGCTTTTGGATGAACTGAATGGCGCTACTTATTTTTCCAAAATTGATCTTAAGTCTGGTTATCATCAAGTGAGGGTGCGCAATGAAGATATACATAAGACTGCTTTCCGGACCCACGAAGGCCATTATGAATTCCTTGTCATGCCTTTTGGCTTGATGAACGCTCCTTCAACGTTTCAAGCACTGATGAACGAAGTATTCAAATCCATGTTGCGTAGATTTGTATTGGTTTTCTTTGATGACATTTTGGTGTATAGTCACACTTGGGAGGAGCATATGCAACATCTGGATTCGGTTCTGCAAGTCCTTTATGATCACAAGTTGGTTGCTAACAAGAAGAAGTGCCATTTTGGTCAGGTATCCGTGGAGTACTTGGGCCACATAATTTCTAGAGAGGGAGTGGCCATGGATCCCTCTAAAGTCCAATGTGTGTTGCAATGGCCGAAGCCTAGGAATGTGAAAGGAGTCAGGGGATTCCTAGGACTCACGGGGTATTATCGGAAGTTTATTCGTGATTATGGAAAGTTGGCACGTCCTTTAACCGAGTTAACAAAGAAGGATGGCTTCAAATGGGGGGAAAAGCAACAAGAAGCTTTTGACATTCTCAAGGAAAGAATTACTACAGCACCTGTATTAGCTCTACCAGACTTTAATCAAGAATTTACCATTGAAAGTGATGCTTCGGGGACTGGTTTGGGTGCAATTTTGCTTCAGCAGGGCAGACCCATTGCCTACTTTAGCAAGGCTCTTGGTGACAGAAACTTGACAAAATCAGCCTATGAAAAGGAGCTTATGGCTGTGGCACTATCCATCCAACATTGGAGACCTTATTTGTTGGGCCGTAAGTTCACCGTGTGTACCGATCAAAAGAGTTTGAAACAATTGTTGCTACAACGGATCACCACCATGGACCAACAGAATTGGGCGGCTAAATTGTTGGGTTACCGGTTTGATATAGTTTACAAACCTGGCCAAGAGAACAAAGGCGCTGATGCACTTTCCCGGATGCATGACATAGCGGAGATGAATGCACTGCTACATTACCCAGAGTGGTTGGGCAGCAAAGAGATCCAGGAAGAAGTTCACACTGATGAACAATTGAAGAAAATCATTACTGCCTTGCAGCAAGGGGAACCCACCAAAGCTGGTTTTGCTTATCGGAAGGGAGTCTTATTTTATGGGGACAGATTGGTGCTAGCAGCCAAATCTGTTTGGATCCCAACTCTGTTGAAAGAATTCCATTCCACACCACAGGGAGGTCATTCGGGTTTTTACCGTACCTATCGTCGTGTGGCAGCCAACCTTTATTGGATAGGCATGAAGAAATGTATTCAGCAGTTTGTGCAAGAATGCGATGTGTGTCAACGCCAAAAGTATGTCGCCGCTTCCCCTGGAGGTCTTTTGCAGCCTCTTCCTATCCCTTCTCAAATTTGGGAAGAGCTTTCCATGGATTTTATTACTGGTCTTCCGAAGTCCAAGGGGTTTGAAGCAATTTTTGTGGTGGTTGACAGGCTCTCCAAATACAGCCACTTTGTGCCTTTAAAGCATCCGTACACAGCTAGAGGACTTGCTGAGATTTTCACCAGGGAAGTCATACGCTTACACGGGGTTCCCATGTCCATTGTGAGTGACCGTGACCCGCTCTTCGTGAGCAACTTCTGGCAGGAGTTATTTAAGTTGCAGGGAACACAACTTAAGATGAGCACCGCTTACCATCCTCAAACGGATGGCCAGACGGAGGTCGTAAATCGTTGCTTGGAAACATTTTTACGCTGTTTTGTAGCGGATCAGCCCAAATCTTGGGCTATGTGGTTACCGTGGGCTGAATATTGGTATAACACATCTTTTCATGCATCTACTGGTACTACCCCTTTTGAAGCTATCTATGGGAGACCTCCTCCAACTCTCACACGGTTTCTGCCAGGTGAAACCAAAGTAGAAGCAGTTCAGCGAGATTTGGCAGACAGAGATGAGTGCTTGCGGCAACTGAAGTACCATCTGCAGCGTGCACAGACGCGAATGAAGAATCAAACAGATTTGCATAGGAAAGAGCAGCAGTTTGCAGTGGGTGATTGGGTTTTCTTGAAGCTGAGACCTCATGCACAAACATCTGTTGCCCATCGGATCAGTCCTAAGCTGTCCCCTCGTTATTATGGACCGTTCAAAGTTGTAGAGTGCATTGGAGCTGTTGCTTATAAGCTGCAGCTACCCAATTCAGCCAGGATCCATCCTGTTTTCCACGTCTCATTGCTCAAAAAGGCGGTTGGCAACTATCAGGTGGAAGCAGCCCTGCCCAACAGTTTGGAATGTGATGTTTCTAATACTTGGGAACCTACTGCAGTCCTAGCTACACGTACCATCACCAAAGAAGGGGAGACAACCAAGCAGCTGTTGATTCACTGGAAAGGTAAGACAGCTGAGGAAGCTACTTGGGAAGAAGAATTCACCATTCGAAGTCAATTCCCCCATTTCAGACTTGAGGACAAGTCTGCTATTCAAGGAGGGAGTATTGATAGGACTTTGGCAGATGATGACATGGGCTTAAATAAAAAAGGGGATAGGCCCAAAGTTTGGAGAGTTTATGTTAGGAAAAATAAGAAGAGAGATAGTGATGAGGTGGCAGGGAGAGGAAATGAGAATTAGTGGGTATGTGGGGTAATTCGGTTTTATGAGTGGGGAGTTGTGTAGTGGGAGGTTACGCGGAAGTTATCATTTTGTGTTTAGGCCAGAGAATTGTGTTTTCTCTGTGTAGAGCATTGCTCTTTGGGTAGTAGGGATTCTTCCCTTCTACAGTTCCCTTTTATCATCAATAAACACTTGTTTCTATTCATATTTCCCTGTTTCTGTTTTAATGACCTGCATCTGTGTTTCTGGTTCGCAACAGTAGGTTTCCGGATAAAGAGAATATCAAGTGGAATTATCCCAAACCTCAAGGGAGACAGTATTAATTTACTTTTATGTTTCATATATTTTGTCACTTGTCCTGTGGGTTGCTTGCAGTTAAGTGAAAAAGTTCATTTATCTCTCATTTTTCAAAGCCTAGTTTTCATTTCTATTTATTCATTTCTCCATTTTCTATTATTTGGAATCACGTTTATTATTGCCTGGGGTTGAGACGATGAATAATGATAACAATGTTGATCAGTGAGACTTTGTTTTAATGATAACCGCCAATTATCTTTTATTTCAGATATTTGTGTCATATAGAATTGATTTTTATGTATGCGTGAGGTAGTTATTGCTGAGAGTATGTCTGTGTTGTGACACAATTAGTTTTTGATGCTTCTGTTTGGTATAAATTTTTTTTGTGTTTATATATAAATACAAAATTTCACATTTTTAGGTAGTTAACCAAAGTCACAACAGATCTTTTTGTAGCATCTCATCTAGTTACTTTACCAATGTCATGGTAGATCTTTGGTAGCATCTTTGTGTAACACTATCTCCCCTTGTTTTGTCTTGGCATTTCACAGTGCAATTCATCTACAACGCCTCCGTCTTGCATGTTGCTATAGCATATCAGATGAAGGATTGTCTGAAGCTGCAGAAAAACTTCCTCAGTTGGAGGAACTTGATATATCAATCAGCAACTTATCCAAGGATCCTCTAGAAGCTATTGGCCGATGTTGCCCTCAATTGAAATCCTTTAAATTCAACATGGCAGGGAACAGACATCCGCACGTTGAGTGTGACGAGGAGGCATTTGCTATCGCAGCAACCATGCCTGGGTTATGCCATCTCCAGCTTTTCGGAAACAAGCTGACTAATGATGGCTTGCTTGCCATTCTTGATGGCTGTCCTCACCTTGAATCTCTCGACTTACGACAATGTTTCAATCTTAATTTGGGAGGAACTTTAGGGAAGAGATGTGCTGACCAGATCAAAGATTTGCGGCTTCCATATGATTCCACTGATGACTATCCATTTGAAGCTGAAATTGATTATGGATCACTCGATGAAGACTACCCATCTGGGATCTCAGACATAGATTTATTGTCTGATGATGATTATGACTATTATGAATTCTCAGGTGGGAGTGAATTTTCTGAATATGATTATGATAATTATTATGACTTTTGAGAAATTTGAAACATTTCAGCACGGGGAAAAATGTGACGTGAGTATCTTAGTGACTACTCCTCGTTATTTATCTGTAACATTGGGATCAAAAGAAAGCCAGGAAAGACTCACCAATGCATTCCACTACGGTATCATGTACCTTATAATGATATTGATATCCACTATAGTGATGCTGTTCTAATGAATTTGATAGGTGGAGTCTTTTACATGGGCAGATAGCTGATAATCATCTGGTACCTTTGTGTAGCACATTCACGGTTTGCAACTTGTATTTACCAGATAAATGTAAGAAGTAATTTCTTTGGCTTTATGTTGAAAATCGGAGTAATGATACAACTACAGCTAAATATTTTCATTTAAATAAATAATATTATGTTAGTTCCATGTGCTTTTTTCCTTGTCACTGATTTTGTACTCGCAGTGACATGCATGGCTGGTTGGATAAGTGAGATACTACTTAGAGCCTCTTTTTTTTTTTTTTGATAGGCTACTTAGAGCCTCTTTGGTTGAGATTGTTCTCAATGCAAACGGCAAAAGCACGCTTCCCACAGAAACGGGAGAATCTCGCAGCGCCTTCCTTGCTCCTTTTTCCAATCGGCTATTTCCATCGGGATTTTGGGCTGTGGAATCTCAAACAAGCAGACCCTTAATGAAATTGCCAAATGAAATTGTAAGAGTGTGGATAAGTGAGATGCTACTTAATGAAATTGCCAAATGAAATTGTAAGTAACATATGTAGCATAAAATAAATTATTACGACTCAGATTAATTTTTAGGCTTGACAATACCATCACAACTTCGACGATGAGGAATATTAGATAGTGGTGTACCATGTCTTTTTTCTTCTTGTCGCTGAATCTGAACTAGTAGTGATATGCATTGCTAGTGTGAGGAAGTGACTTTTTCTAATTAAAATCACTACTATGGGGGTCGAGCATTCTGATATAGCACTACATGGAGTAAGATATGGAAGGGGGCAAATAAAATATTGGCTTAAATATGAAATTGGTCCCCTAAAAATTTACAAAGTTCGTTTTTAGTCTTCCAAAAAAAATTTGAAGGTTTTTAATCTCCCAAATTTTAAAATGGTTTTCCGTTGGTCCCTGTCGCTGACACTGTTTTGTGGCGCGTACGTGACGCTTATGTGGCAGGGACGAACGAAAAAATATTTTAAAATTTAGGGGACTAAAAACCTTCAATTTTTTTTGGGACTAAAAACGAACTTTACTAATTTTTGAGAGACCAATTTCATATTTAAGCCTAAAATATTAATGCTTCAGCACAAAAAATGGACAAATCAATAACGCAAACAATCATTGTGAGGCAGATGCTTCTACACCAAACTCAATCCTATGTTAAAAACCCCGTGCGTTGCACGGGTTTGTTTATATTTTATCCTACTAGACGAAACCCCGTGCAAAGATTTATATTTTATACAAAATATGTTTTAGAAAAAAATGTGTGAAAGATTTAAAATTTTAATATATAAAAATATTTTATACAAATCTCTCAATATAATCAGTGTTCACTTGATATATAGTCATATTTTAGCATATTTTTAGTTTTTGTTGATAGACTTAGCATAAATATTCTCATCTTGAAGGATTACGTTTTAGTTTTTTTTTTTTTTACCTTAGGCCAAGCTTACCACAAAAAAATGCAAATAAATAAAAAACATGCATAGTTATATCTTAGCAATTTTTGTTTTTTGTTGACAAACTTAGTAGATATATTCTCATCTTGATGGATTAGGTTTTTTTTTTCTTTGGCCTTATACCATTCTAAATACGAAAAAAGATGCAAATAAATAAATAAAATTTTATTAATTATAAAATAACATGTAATAACTAAGTATCCCGTCAAAAAATATAATGATTAATTATATATATTGAAACATTGTATTACCTAACTCATTTACTTATAAATTATCTTTTGTATATAATATTTATTATCATGTTTAATAATTAGAAATATCAATTTTTAAGCAAGATTATATTTGAAACTTTAATATGTCAAAAGATAACTCTATCAAATAAGTTTTTTAATCACATTATGGTATTATATTTTTTTTATATGCATATTTCTTATGTTGGTTATCAACAAATAATTTCAATACTTATGGTTATATTATCATTGACAATGAGATATGTAATTGTCCATGATACAATATAGATTTTATCAACTCACATAATTTAGCAATTATTGTTGGATTTGGTTATCATCACTACATAAAATCTAATTATTAGATGTTATTTTATTCTACAAATAAAATGTCATTTGGAGTTATTTATCATCTAAATTATTTATAAAATAATTCTTGTTTCATATGTGTCACCTTTTGTAATAATCTATTTGAATTATTTAATCTCTTATAATAATAAGAAGTTTTATTCCATTACACATTCCTAATGTAATATTAATTGAGGGAGGGGAGGGGAGGAAGGGGAAGGGAGGAGAGAGATTTAATTTGATTTTGTGTTTGGTTAAGAGGAGGGGAGTGAAAGGGATAGAAGTATTTGCTTGTTTGGTTCAGGAGGGGGGAAAAGATTTTAATGGAGGGAATTAATTAATTTACTTGTATATCTTTATAGTCTTTTATATTATATTATATTATATATAAGGATATTTAAGTAATTTTATTTTAAATGATTTAATCTCCTCTCTCATCTCCTCCAAAAAACCCCAATATTGGAGGGCAGCTAAAATTAGGTTAGGAGGGATTTTGCTCCCCTCCCCTCCCCTCCAAAAAATTGAACCAAACATACAAAATTTAAAATAATCCCTCTCCTCCCCTCCCCTTCATTCCCCTCCAACCAAACACTACCAGCATAATTGGTAATTTTTTTTATAAATATAGTAAAATTTAGTTTTATAACATAATTGGTATTTCTAATGTAATATTAATATTTCTAATTTTTATAGCTAATATAATATTATAATTGACCTTCAATTGATATAACCTCACGCGATAACAAAGGTTTTTTTTGAACCTACTAATCACATTAAAAATTTAAATTGAAAACTTTTTATTTATCCTTTAAAATTCATGTTGAGTCATTTTAATATGTGATACATAATAAATATCATTCAATTATTTTTAAATATTTTTTAAGTAGAAAATAGCAATTAGTATTAACATAAACTAATTTGAATAAATAACACTATATTTTATATTTGATAATTATATTTAATAATTTATAGTGTAACTTAATTGTATTTTCAGTTTTTTGTTTGAAATTGTAATTAATAATTAACATCATCATTAAGCAAAAAATTAAATTATGAAAGGTTGCAATTACAGTAAAAAAATAAATTACAGTAAAAAAATGAAAATGATGGAATTAATTAACAAAACCAATTGAAATATTGTAACTCATGAAGTAAAATAAATTAATATTTAATTATAAAGCTCATGTTTCTTTTACTTATATATATATAACATCTATCCGTATTGCACAGGTTTATTTATATTTTATTCATAATAATATTTATAGAGTAACTTTTAAAAATATATAAAATGTTATTACTTTCTAAATATATAAAAATACAATAATAATTTTTTTATTAATTACAAAATTAATAAAAAAATAAGGTAGTTATATTACAATTTTTATTAAATAATTCATTTAAGACAATATTATTGAATAATCTACATGTTTTTCATCGTACTAAGTAACAATAACTAATCAATTATTTTTTGATGAGGTGAATTATTAAAAATATAATAAAACAAAAAGTAATGTATATGATAATGTTGATATTTATTACTCTATTTAATTAGTTTTAGGCCCTGTGTTTCTACTCATAGCTATATACCACACAAACCAAAGGATACATATGTAAATGGAAAGCAAGTAGTTGTTCTAATTGGGAACAACTCAAAAGAACCACATTTCAACTATACATATTTTTGGACAGTAAACATTAAAGAAGAAGGTTTTGTTTTTAGAGTAATGATAGATGCCTGCACTAAAGAACAATGGGAAATGAATACCCATGATTGGCTTGCCACTACATTTGACACTGACAATATAATTTACTTTTGGGTAGCATATAAGTGCAAATACATGTTCCATAATTCATATGTTTGAATTTTACCCTTTTTTTACTCAAACCTTCCAACACCCAATCTGATGGCACTTTCAACTTGATTTGCACACCCAAGTTGAAACCTTTTCAATAACATCCATGATCACCATCGTAAATGTATATGGAGCACATGTTATTCATTTGGCGATTCATTGCATGAAGCAGTGCACTTTGAAGGATTCACAGAAGACAAAAGAGTGGAAGAAAAACGGATTTGCTTATTTTTTGTATCAATATAATTTGTATTCCTTGAAAAAGTATAAAATAATTTTTTTTATGGTAAAATTTTTCAGTTGTGGAGAATGCCAATCAAAGTAGACATTGTTGGTTGACATACGCAACAAAAATCTTTAGAGTGCATGCAAATGATTGGAACAAAATAAAAGGGATTCGCTATTCGGTTTATATAGGAGATTATCCTGTAAAGGCCTTTATTTTATTTCTTTCAAGAAGAATTGTGATTTTATAAATATAATGGGTGTTTAAGTGCATCATAAATTTTATCTGTATAGTTTATAATGAAACTTTAATTTCAAATCTTTTTGGATTGCAATGGTTACCCCTTTTTTGATACATGGATTGCAACGGTTACTATTTGTATGTATTTTTTTCTTTGAATTATTGATGTTTAATATAGTCATGATCATAAAGTTATCCTAAGAATAAATTGATGATAAACTTAATGTAAATATTTGATATGCTAGTGGTGATAATCATTACCAGTGTTATTATACGTAGTATTAACTTGCGCTATATTATTTGACAATTTTTATAGTTTTTTTATAATATAATAGTTACTTTTGTTAAAAATATAATATCATAGTTGTTTTCTAGAATAGTTTTTATAGTTAATATAAGGGTTTATAATGTAATAGTTTTTTAGATTAATGGTTACTATTAGTTTAATATTGTTTCACATTTTTTTGGCTTATATATGATTCACATCCTAAGAAATTGACTCAATGTTAAATAATTTAGCGGAACATGTGCATTCAAGTTTGTTGGTCATTTTAAGATAAATATTAAAAGTATTTCATAACATACATCTACTGAAGTTTAATATAAGGAAGGGTAAAAGTTTCTTTCTTGTTTCCCTTGGAATAAAGGAAAAATTGTTTAAATATTTTGTAAAATGAAAATCGACCACAATAAAATATACAACTATCAATTTATTTGCAATCATAGTCATTTAAAGTTAACAATAGCAGTTAGAGTTTTCACTAAAATAAGAGGTGTAGTTTGTTATATTTCTTATTAATACGCTCTTTAAACACAATTATAGATTTATCATAATAATAATAATAATAATAATAATAATAATAATAATAATACCATCATATTCATAATAACCAATTATAATAATTATAAGTATTCATTTTGATCTACATTTATAACAACTTATATGATATTAATAAGAGAACTGTAAAAAGACTCTAAATTAGTTGACTCATGCATATGCAAAAGTAGCAATTATACTACAACAATTCTGGCAAACTGCGGCGGTTCTGAAGGCGTTTTGCGGCGGTTCTAACCGCTGCGAAAACCCCTCCCGGCGGTTCGAAAACCGTTCCAGTTATCAGTGTTTGGACGTCATTTCGCGGCGGTTATAACCAACCGTTGGTATAACCGCCGCAGGTAACTTGATGCTTTTAGCGGCGGTCCCAAAAATTTAAAAAAATTAGGGGCAGTTTTTAACCGCTGCAATGTGTTAAAAAATTATTAAAAAAAAAAAGGTAGGGGCGGTTTTGAACCGCCGCAATGTGTTAAAAAATAAAAAAATTGGTTCCCAGCATCAATTGCTGCCGTGCTTCCAAAAAAAAAAAGGGTCAATTGCTGCCGCATATAGCCATTCTCGCATACCAGCTGAGACACTTGTTTCTGCAACCGCTCATTTTCCTCCATCAGAAGTGAGAATTTCTCTGAGAATTCACCTTATGTACCCATAGAAGTTAATTTTCAAAAGGCGGAAAAAAAAGTATAGAACAAATTAAAACTAGATAACGTGAAGAAAAAAGAAAAGAAGGAAAAACAAAAAAATAAAGCCACAAATTCCAATTTAGTATCATGGTTATTTTTAGCAATGACAGAAAAAACTAGAATCAAATGAGAAAACAGTGAAAAGAGAAGAAAAAGGACCAAAAATGTCAAAATTAAGACTAATGTGCTGGTTCTAAATCCCATAAACAATCTACAAATTATGACAGAACAAATGTTTTATAATCATAAACATAATACAGAATGATGACCCGAGCCATATTAGTTCCTCTATTTTAATTCAAATTTGGATTTCAGACAGAGACATGAAAGTAAATTATATTATGCTAATCCTGGCATTATTAAAATAAAACACATTTAATTCAAAAAAAGAAAGAAAGAAAGAAAGAAAGATGATCATCATAATTACATTTTAATGATCTAACTATACCCAACTTCTGACCAAGACTTCTAGATCAGAGGTAATGAACACAAAGATGATAGAAATCAAAGTTTCCACAGATTTCATCAACTTATTCTAGAAGAGTTGCTTATTTGTCTAAATCATATCACCTTACCAAAACAATTCACAAAACATTCCATATATAGAACTAGCTTTACAGACATGTCATCACTACTTCACACAATATCTATTGAGGTATTTATCAACATAATATCTATTTATCATCACAATAAATTAGGAAAAATAAAAACAAACAAAAAAAGACAACTTCTTCTATCCTCTTCTTACTGCACTTTCCTGCTTGTCTTATCAGAGTTCCTGGATATGCCACCTCTTCGAGGAGGAAACAAAGAATTGGAGTCACTACCATCTTCTCCAGTGCCATGATCTTTAACCTTGTCACCATTCATAGCAGAAGCCACCTCTTTCTATGAGTAGCACAGAGAATTTCTCTGACAAGGTAGCAGCCAATGGACAGCCACATGTACCTCCCCCAACTATATATAGTCATAAGACTTTCCTGCTACTTCCTTAACATCTGAGGTCATGTGCCATCGTCTGTTGCCTACATAGGAAGTTCCAGTTGAGAGACCAATCAAAACCATGTTACAAAATGCATAAAAAGAAAGCAACCATAGTGAGGTGTATAGCATACCTTGAGGCTCTGAAGGTGTATAGCATTCATTGATGACCCTTAGACATTTTTTAATAGCCTGGAAACAGAAAAATTCAAAAGATATGAGAGGTTGAAACCATAAAAAAAACCATATAAGTACAAGAATGAAATAAAAAAAACCAATTTTTGAGTCATTTCCTTCAAGAAACCAAGCTCTTCAAGCACAATTTCCCAATTTTGCATCAACATTTTAGCTGACAGATTACCCTACAAAGAACTTAGACTCCTTTCACTATTTCCCTCAAGGGTCTGAGACCAGCCACAGGACTAAGTAACAATAGAACAACCCACAAACCAAATGCAACCTGGAACAAAATTCCCAACCCCCTCCTCCTCTTAAACAACCAAAGCTCCAATCTTTCAGTGGCAACCACATCAAACTCCTTAAAATTCAACTCTAATTCAACAACCATACCAAATGCAATTTTATAAGCAAAAAAATGCCTTCAACAACATAGTTTAACACCAAATGTAGCTTATGTTGTACTAGCTCTACATTGGTATCTTCATATTTCCAAATTTCAAAAGTTTCAGGAAAAAAATTAAAAAGAAACTAATCAACATTTCAAAAAGAGAAATTTACAGCACAAACACAGCCTACAAACTAATAAACATTTCAAAAAGAGAAATTAACAACACAAACACATAACCTACAATGTCAGAATCTTAACAACAAGGAGAAATTTTCGAGAAATTACGGAATCTTAACCGCAACAACAACAGCAGCACAGAGAAATTAAAGAGAAATTAAGGAACCTAATAGAATCGTCGTACGATGTAGCAAGAACAGCACGGACAAAGACTCAATCGTCGTCCTTTGGTGGTGATTCGTACCTGAGTCTTGAAAATCAAAGACTCAATCGTGATTTTCAAGAACTGGTAACAATCGTCTTTGAAAATCAAAGAACTAGTGTTAAGAATCATAAACGAAGAGGGGATTCGTACTCAGGGATGTCTTAAAAATCTTAAAAATTCGGCCCTAATAAAAAAAAGGGCAATTTTTTTTTGGTCCGTGAAACAATTTTTTTTGGGCCACTGAAACGTTTGATTTTGTGTGTAAAACGTAATTTAGGGCCCGTGAAGCAATTTTTTTGGTAAAACGATAAAACCCTTGAAAATTTCTTCCATTGATTTTTTTGTGTGTGTGCTTGTTGAGCAAAATTTGAATAAGATGGGGGTTAATATATTATTTGTAAAGGTTTATTGCATCACACCAATATTTTCAATAGAAATAAAACCTAAAAAAATTATTTGACAACTGTTAAAAAATATTAACCAATATATAAATATGAACGCATATAAACATTATTTTTTTAGCTTTAGCAAAAGTATTTTATATTAGAAAAGAAACATTTTCTAGTAATGTTAAAATATTCAATGCTTTTACTTCAATTAAATAAAATAAAATATTAATTACAAATTAGAAGTTTTTTTTCACAAAAGAATTTTTTTTTCTGAATAATCAAATATAAATTTTACTTATTTAAGTTTTTTAATAAAGAAGGTGCAAGACCATTAGCATGTGTACCGCGGCTTGGATAAAAAAAAATCATTTAACAATTACCATTAAACTTGAATCGAACTCGTGACACTGAGATTTGGAGTTCCGCATCATACCATTCGCGCTACTAAGGCCTTCTGGAAATATTGTTTTAGCGTTTTTACTAATAGCAAATTTTTTGGGGCCTCAAATTTGGGCCAAAATTTGGGGCCCTGTGCAATAACACTGCTTGCACGCCCCAATATCCGGCCCTGTTCGTACTAGAGTCTTGAGTTGCAGAATGAGACGCTGCACGAGGAAGGTAGGGTTGCGAGTTGCAGAGGGAGAGGCTGCGTGAGGAAGAAGAAGGGTCACGAGTGACGAGTTGCAGATGAAGGGTGACAGTACCGCGCAAAAGGGGCTTGCGCAGATCCAGCATTGAGCCCTACCTCTTCTTCCTTCGCTAGCTACCCCTTCTTCCATCGCTCCATTTTCCCTCCCACCTAGAGAAGAACGAAACACACCACATACACTCACTCTGTTTTAAGATCTATCGATCGCAAAAATTTCCCCAAATGATGTTGTTGCAGCTTTAGGGTTTCCATTGAGGTCGCGATTCTCGATCAGTGTATGCTATTGTTGGGAGCCAGAAGAAGAAAGAGAAGATGATGTACATCAATTTCAAGGAGCAGGCGATAGAGTTCGAGAAGAACCCCAAGATCAAAGAAGCCATCACTCCTCTCTCCCTTCCACACACACCGCAGACTCACCACTTTCATTCCTGGGGAACCCTAGGAGAAACGATCCAAACTTAGATAGGAAACCATGAAGAACCGAAGATGGCCGCCACTTTCGTTCCTGGGGAACCATATGAGAGCAGAGTTTTAAGAAAGTTTCAGTCAATTGCTTCACAAATGAAGTAGGGTTACCCTCCAGATCAGTTTTTTAATGACAACTGCCGCCAACAACCACGTAACCGCCGCAGTGTACATGTCCTTTTAGGTAAAGGGCTCCCTTTTTATTTTAACTGTCGCAAAGCAACTTAAACCGCCGCAGTTTCTGAGTATATAAAGGCGGTTGATGGAACCGCCGTTACAGCCGCCGTCGCTGTGTAGCCGGAGGCGATTCTGCTGAAACCGCCGTGAAATGACCGCTGCCGGTTGCTGTTCTTCTCGTAGTGTTAGTATCATCTAATGCATATTCTCCCGTAATATCTGTTATGCAATCTCTCTTAACAATCCATCTATCTCTATTTTGAGTTATTTTTTCTAACAATTCAAATCTCCAACCAAACCTAGAAATAACAATATTGGTGCAAAAGTACACTAAAAATACATAAACTAATAAATAAATAGTGGTACATTGTTTCTAAAAACCAGAAGACAAAATTAAATAAAAACCTCAACTCATGAATTTAGAATGAATAATAAGTAATAAAAGAGAAAAACTGATGTTTTAATATTTGAATTTTTATTAAAACCCAAAACTCATAACTACTCTATATATAAATAATAAATAAATATAAATATAAATATAGATAAAAAAATAGTGGGGAGTGTTTTAGGGATGACACAACAGCATACCTCAAGCTTGGTTTACATATTTGAATAAATTAAAAATATATATTTAATAATATATATTGCAATCTATTTTTTCAAAACATTTTTATATATAAAATTAATTTAATAATCATCACTGAAAAAGTTAATATTTAATATTTTATGTTATAAATATGATATCTAATAAAATGTATTATGATCTGGTTTTTTCATGCATTTTTTAAAATTTAATCAATAATTTTGATTAATATCAAATAATTTTAGTATTCAAAATATATGTAGAATAAGTTATATATTTAGCTGTATATTTAATATTTAACACAATATAAAGTGACATTAAATATATTTAATATTGTCTTGTAACTGAAGCAAGAATTAGTTAATGTTATTATAAATGCAAAACTCAAGCTTAGTTTATATATGTATATAGATAGATATAGATGTTAAAATTTTCAGTGAAGATAACAAAAATTTGGTTTAATTACATTTTTGGTCCCTCTAGTTTGAATGTGTGATTTTGGTCTTTTTTTGAGCGATTTTAGTCCCTCTGTTTTTGAAATTTAGCAAATAAAGTCCTACCCTCAATCTTTTTTAAAAGTGAACAAATTGATAGAATTTGAAAATTATGTAGGAAGTAGAATTAGGGATTCAAGAGGAGAAATTTTGGGATTTTTTGATTTTGAGTTAAATTTGATATTTTAGATGGTGAGTTTTAAGTGAAGTGATATTTAAAACAATCTAATCAATTCAATCTCTGAACTTTTTTAATAGATTATGAGAATTTGAGAGATTTAAATAAATAGAAAGGGGTGAAGGGACTTATTTGTAACAATTGACAACTTGAAGGACTAAAATCACTCCAAAAAAATTAGAGGGACTAAAATCGGAAATAGCCCAAATAGAGGGACCAAAAATACAAGTAATCAAAAATATTTTTAATTATTATGAGGATTTTGATCCTAACTCATCCTTACAAAACCGGCTTATAAGGTGAGGGGTGCCATTTACTTATAATTATCTCTAGTCTATGTGAGACTTGAGTTTTTCCCAATACACCCCCTCACGCCCAGCACTATTGAGTTTGGTGCGTGTATATAATGCGGTGGGTGGCCTAGTGGATCTAGAATAGACTCTGATACCATATTAGGATTTTGGGCCTAATTCATCATTACAAAACCGGCTTATAAGGTGAGGGGTGCTATTTACTTATAAACTCTGTTGAGGCCTTATCTCTAGTCTATGTGGGACTTGGGTTTTTCTCAATAATTATGATAAAAAATAAAAATTGTTAACTTATTTTCATTACATTGTATTATTATTATTATTACTCTTTAATATTCAAATCCTAAAAACAAAGAAATAAAACCCCATCTAATTGTCTAGTAAGTGCAACTGGAACGGTAAAAAACTGTAGAGACATTTGATGTGTTGGGGCGTAGGTTCGAACTTGCGGTATCCTTTTTTTCCATGTCTAGTGTGTGAGTCTCGCCGACAGGCTATTTGAATAAAAAAACCCATCTAATTAATTAAAATGGATAAAGTGAAAAATGAAAATGAAAAAAAAAACAAAAAAGTAAAGTTGCGCGAACAATGCCGCTTCAATAACACGTTGAAATTGCATGGAATTTCCTCTAATTGACTCTTCTCGCTTGAGAGGGTAAAGCGAGTCATCACACTGTTAAATCATTTAAGGGCTGCGATTAACTCACGTATCACGTAATACCCTTTACATGTTCAGCGACGCCATTTTCAGTTTGTCAAAACCACCGTTGTGAAACGAGAGTTTTGGGCGCAAAGTAATTTTAATACCCTTTTGTTAACGTAATTATACCAAAATTCAGTTTTATTCCCTATAAAATTTTTTATTTTGATTTAGTCTCTGTAATTTAAGATTCTTCCGTTTTTAATCTCTGTCGTCAAATCTCTATTAAATTATAGGGACTAAAAGTGAAAGAATCTTAAAATTACAAGAACTAAAAGTGGAAAAAAAACTCAACATTTTTAATAGGAATTTAACGACAGGAACTACAAATAAAAAAAATATTAAATTATAAGGACTAAATTAAAACAAAAAATTTTACGAGAACTAAAACTAAATTTCGTTTAAATTACGTGAGAACAAAAGGGGTATTAAAAAAAAAAACAAAAACCTCACACCTTTTGTTTTCGAAGTGTCTTCCAAACAGAAGCACAAAAGTTGCTTACTTACACTGTCTTAGGCACGGCCGTCACAACAAAAGCAGGGGTGAGATAACAGGTACCGTAACTCCTTCATTCGGAAAGAGAGAGAGGATGAAGTTCAACCTAAGAGGGTCAATTAGCCGCCGGCGTAAGAGGCGGAATGCACATTCAAAATCGAAGGCAGTAGCCAATTCCGGAGAACGAAACTGGCTGGATCTTCCACGAGACGTGGTGTGCAAGATTTTCCTGAAGCTAGGCGCAGTCACAGTTCTCACTCGCATTCAGCGTGTTTGCTTCGTGTGGCGCAACATCTCCAAGGATCCTATCCTGTGGCGCACCATTCACATGCGCAATTTTGATGATCTCAGTGTAGACTACATTTTCGAGATTTTGTGCCGCCGTGCCGTTGATTACAGCTCCGGCAACTTGGTCGATATCAACATCTGGTATTTCACTACCGATGATCTCCTTCGTCACATCGCTGAATCGTATGTTCCACATACTTATCCATTGCCGTGTTTTTAATTCTTAATTGAATGCTTCAATCTTGTCTAGGGTTATTCCGTGCCTTTTTTCTTCTAGGTCTTTGATTTCTCTCTATTTGCATGCGAAATAACGTATCAAACTAAGCCACCGGTTACTTTAAGTGTCTATCTCCTTAGCTTAAGAAGGAGGTTTTAATTTTCAAACCACAATCTTGCATCTATTTGTTGGAACTAATGTGAAAGTAGGAGAAATGTTACCATTTTGATGCACCTGTTTTAACACTTAGATCTTTTTGTAGCATCTTTATGTAACACTATTCCTCTGTTTTGTCTTGGCATTTTACAGTGTAAGGCTTCTACGACGCCTCCGTCTTGTAGGTTGCTATAGCTTATCAGATGAGGGATTATGTGAAGTCGCAGAAAAGCTTTCTCAGTTGGAGGAAGTTGATATATCAATTGGCAGCTTATGTGAGGAATGTATTGAAGCTATTGGCAATTGACGTGTGTAACCTTGCACACGATAAGGATAATTAATTGTTCACTTTTTTCTTTATTAATTATCTAGTTTCCTATTTTGTGAGTGAAGAGAGATTACATAAATGTGAATCTATAGAATAAAAAGAAAAGTAAATAATTAATAAGGAAAAAAATGAACAATTTATAATTCTTATTATGTACAAAGTTGTTCAGGTTAGACAAACCTTTTTATTATATATACACATTTTATTATATATTATTAAATTTAGTTATATTCGGTTCAACCGATATTAATTAATAACTCACTAGTTGAACTTTTGACTGATTTTTGCATTTTTCCCAGTCTGTACAAATGATCCATGATTTGGGGTTTGGGTTAATATAGCAAGTCAGAAAAAACTAGATGATCCGTGATTTACTAGCTTATTGATTTTAACTCTAGCACAGCAGTATATGACTCACTTTCTTTTACCTGGGGGAAAAAAAAAACTGGACGCTCCTCTAATGTTACTGTTTTTTGTGATTGGTAAATTATTAGCTGATTCTGGTAGATGAAAACACATAAGACATGGATTACTCATTAAAAAAAAACAAGTAAAAGTTGAAGCTCATCTAATGTTTTGTTTCGTTGTTTTTAATGACGTGTTTGATACAGTTTTTAAAAATGGTTTTTTTGTATTTAAAAATAGACAAAGAACAAATTTTGATCTTGATAAATTTTTAAAAACACTGTCTTTAAATAGTGTAATCAAACTGTATTTAAAAAGTTTTTCTGTTTTTTTTCCCTTCTTTTTGTAACATATTCTTTTATTTCAGATTTTATCTCTTACTAGGTTCCTAGGCTTTCTTATTGACATTTTAGTCTTGCATTAGGTATCGTTTCTAAGTTCAAGTCATAGATGAATTTGTTTATACTTTTTTCGTCATATTTAAGTATATAGTACATCTAAGATTTCTCTCTTTTCATGTCATAGAACATTGATGGAATCATCTCAGATTTCTATGCTTGTGGATCTCAATTAGTACTACTGGTAATTTGTACAAGTATTACTTCTATTTATTTTGCCTCAAAATAACATTAAGTATCTGCTTATCCAACAGATAGTGATAATTGTTGTTGATTTTCTTGCTCAGGCTTCTCCTACCTTCCTTATATTGTTCAATTTGTTTGAAATGCGGCAGCTAATAAAAAGGAATGTTAATGTTAGGCGATCATTTCTCAGAATTGTTAATTTTGACGGTGATATTTCATTTCTCAGAATTGTTAATTTTGACGGTGATATTTTCACTTTAATCATGTTACGAATATAGATAAGAGAATGGGAAATTTGATAGAATCAATTATGGTCATGTTTGTTTTTCATTGTTTCCTTCAGCATCCAAATGCACAGAATAGCCCCTTATTGATGGTCTTGTAGGTGCAGCTAGTGAGTGCCCTCAGCAGAGAATGGGTCGGTATATGGTCAATCTCCTGGAGAGCCTCTAAACCCTTCACGCTTTTGCCATGGTTGATTACCTTTAGCTCACAACGATCTTGGAACCATAAAAATAGGTTACAGTTGCATTCAAATATTAAATGAAAATAATGTAATCTAATATTGAAATATTACTTATGTCGTCGATCCACAAGCGTGTGGCAACATGATCGTCATATGTGATGAGGACTAAGGTGTCCCTTGGGCCGCACGGGAATGACTCCAGCACGACAACAACATCCTTAACCTTCTACTTCTAAGGGGCGGCCTGAGGCTTATATAGCACCTCATCTGGGGCTTGAAACGAAACCTCGAGCATAGGTTGCCGAGGCTGGCGCCGCTCCTCCTGCTCCCTATGTGTCGAGGCCATTGGCCATGACCCTCGATGTTAGCTGCAGTGCCTCCCTTCCTGCGTATCATATCCGCAGAAAATACAACAGTCAAAGTCCAAAAAAAAATAAACACAAAAAAAAAAAAAAAAATACAGGTCCAGAAACAAGTTTCTAGGAAATTTGAATTCACAGGACAAAAAAAAGAATGGTGCGACCAGTTACCTACCCCTCTTAAAACGATAAAAATACCCTTACAAATTTTACCCTAACCCATCCCACTTTCTCACTCTCTTCTTCTCCCTCACTCTCTGCAACACCCCCTACCCTCTCACCCTCTCAAGGTCTCTCTCTCACACCGCAAGTCTCTCTTATTCTCTGTCGTTCTCGCTCTGTAGCTTTTGCTCTGATTCTCGCTCCGGCCACTTGGTTTCCATCAACATTGAGCAGTTCGCTACCGATGATCTCCTCCGTCACATCGCCGATTCGTATGCTCCTCATACTTCTCCATTTTCGTTGTTTTTTTTTTTTTTGATAATTGAATACTTCAATGTTGTCTAGGGTTATTCTGCATTTTTTTGTTTGTATGATTTATTTTTGAAAGTTCTTATAAAAGTTCCAATGTTATTTATAAATATCACATTTTTAGATAGTTAACTGAAGCAACAACAGATCTTTTGGTAGCATCTCATCTAGTTAGTTTACCAAATGTCATGGTAGATCTTTTGGTAGCATCTTTATTTAACATTACATTCCCGTTTTGTTTTGGCATTTTACAGAGCTAGACATCTAAGACGCCTCCGTCTTGCATATTGCTATAGCTTATCAGATGATGGATTTTGTGAAATTGCAGAAAAGTTTTCTCAGTTGGAGGAAGTTGATATATCAATCGGCAGCTTAGGAGAGTATGCTATAGAAGCTATTGGCCGATGTTGCCCTCAATTGAAATCCTTTAAATTTAACATGGAAGCGTACAGCGAACCACACTTCGAGTGTGATGAGGGGGCATTTGCTATTGCAAAAACCATGCCTGGCTTACGCCATCTCCAGCTTTTTGGAAACGAAATGACTAATGCTGGCTTGCTTGCCATTCTTGATGGCTGTCCTCGCCTTGAGTCTCTTGACATACGACAGTGTTTCAATCTTGATTTGGGAGGAATTTTAGGGAGGAGATATGCTAAACAGATCAAAGATTTACGGCTTTCAAGTAATTCCACTGATGACTTTCCATTTGAAGCTGGAAGTGATTATGGATCACCCGATGCAGACTACCCATCTGGGATCTCAGACATAATTTCCTTGCTTGGCGATGATATTGACTATTTTGATGATGATGATTCTGACTTTTGTGACTATTATGATGATGAATCTGACTCTTATGATGATGATGACGACGACCATTATGAATTCTCAGGTGGGAGTGAATCTTCTGAATATGATTGTGATGCTGATTTTGACTTTTTCGCACACTCGCTCCTTGCTCTCTCTAGAAACAGATTATGTGAGAGAGATGATGCAGCGGGGACCTGGCATGGCTCCTCCCAGCATGAGGCAGCAACCACTGCAGCAGTACCAGCAGTCGCCATACGTCATGATGCTGTCGCAGCCTTCCATGTGGGCGCTCTCCGCCCAACCTCCTCCGCAGCCTGCAAGCTCCGATGAGGTCCGTACCCTCTGGATCGGCAATTTGCAGTACTGGATGGACAGGAACTACCTCGACACCTGCTTCGCTCATACCGGCGAGGTGACCTCTGTGAAAGTGATTAGGAATAAGCAAACTAGTCAATTGGAGGGTTATGGTTTTATCGAGTTTAATTCTCGTGCTGCTGCTGAGAGAGTGCTTCAAACATACAATGGAGCCATTATGCCAAACGGCGGGCAGAGCTTCAGATTGAATTGGGCAACTTTCTGGGCTGGGGAGAGGTCCCGGCACGATGATAGTCCTGAATATACCATTTTTGTTGGTGATTTGGCTGCGGATGTTACTGATTATCTTCTTCAGGAGACTTTTAGGGCTCGTTATAACTCCGTGAAGGGTGCAAAACTCGTGATTGATAGGTTTACTAGCAGGTGTAAGGGTTATAGTTTTGTGAGGTTTGCAGATAAGAGTGAGCAAATGAGGGCTATGACTGAGATGCAAGGGGTTCTTTGTTCAACAAGGCCCATGAGGATTGGACCCACCACTAATAAAAACCCTGCCGCCACTCAGCCAGAAGCTTCATATCAGAATTCTCAAGGATCCCAGAACGAGAATGTCCAAATAATTCAACTATTTTTGTTGGCAATTTGAATCCCAATGTCGCTGATGATAATCTGAGGCAAGTTTTCAGCCAATATGGAGAATAGTTCATGTTAAGATTCCAGCAGGCAAGCGATATGGGTTTGTCCAATTTGCAGACAGGAGCTGTGCAGAAGAGGCACTTCGGATTTTAAATGGAGCTTTGTTGGGTGGACAAAATGTTCGTCTTTCATGGCATCGCAGTCCTTAAAACAAACAGGCTCAACCAGATCCAAACCAGTGAAGTGCCGGTGGATATTATGGTTATGGTCAGGGTTATTAAAAATGATTAGGCTCCTGTTGGACAGGATCCCAACATGTATGGCAGTTATTCGGGGTATGCGTGTTACCAACCACCGCAGCAACGACAGCAAACTGGATACAGTTGAGAAGTCTCTGCTACATATATCCGTTCTGTATATGGAGTTGCTTGTCTCGTATCGTGTCTCATGAGTAAAACGATTCTGATCATTTTCCCCGTTTCCCCTTTGATTGCTAGTAACATTAAAATTCTGATCCAAATTTTATCAGTCCAATTGAGAATCGAGCCTATGCTGGTTCAATCAAGGCATATATAGGACCTTTGATTTTACTGATGTCTTATAAGCTTAATGTTAGTTAACTGCTATAGGATATGAGTTGGCCCTTTTATATTACTGACATAGTGTTTGGCCCTCAGGATTTTTGAAAAGGCTTAATGTGATTCCAAGCTATCATGAATGCCTCCACCATATATATATATATTTTTTGGGTACATTGTTTAGATTAAGTGATGATATGAAACGATAAAAAAATAAAAAACCAACTTAAAAACATAAACAAAGTGTTCTGCAGTTTAAATTATTTTTGTAACACTCCTTAGGTCTCTTTTACACAATTTAGATGCATTGAATGTCATACTAGAAAATGAAGAAACTTTTAGCCTAATAAATAGAGATTTCTTGCACGCTGTTTTCCTTTAACTTAGCTCCAACAATTTTAAAACTACGCAGGCATTGAGGAAGGAACCATTAGCTGTTTTTGGCGATGGAAAACAGACAAGAAGCTTTCAATATGTTTCAGACTTGGTATAGAACTAAGTTGAACCATGTATTTTCTATTTTTAAAATTTTTAATTGTTGTTAAAAATATCAAGTTATGTGATTTTGTCATTGTTGTATAGCACTTAAAAATTTTGAATCTTATGAAAGTTGAAAGATATATGCCAATAGTTAGCACCTTTTTGTTGTTGGTTTTATTTTAAGTTGTTATTCTTGATGTTCTGATTGCTTTGTGAATGTCTCTGATGAAGACTTCAATTATATGGGGGTGACAAGGGCGACATGATGAACACTTTCTAATGTTAATTAAAAATGCTATTGAGCAACACTTAATTCTCAAACAATGGTGATAATTCTGATCTGGAGCAAATTGAAAACATTTTTACCCAAAAATAAATGTTTCACTAGCTAGTTCACTGATTCATCATGACTAGGTGGTACATTCCTAACAAGGAGCTTGTGTGTTACATATTGTTAATTCTGACTCCAGAAATTTAGTATGACATTCAATACATCTAAATTGTGTAAAATAGACCTAAGGAGCGTTACAAAAATAATTTAAACTGCAGAACACTTTGTTTATACTTCTAAGTTGGTTTTTTATTTTTTTATCGTTTCATATCATCATTAATCTAAACAAATACAATTTTTTATCCCTAATTTTCAGATAATCTTAATCCTATTTTAAAATTCCAATGAAGACAAAAAAAAAATTAACATTTTTATTTATTTTAATGTATTTTATTATTTACGATTTAATATCCAAATCATAAAAACATAGAAATAAAGCTCAATTTAAATAATAGAAAAAGATCAATTGAAAAATAAAAATTTTAAAAAATGTAATGCTGCGTGAACATTAATAAGATAGATGTTCGAAGTATAGTTATCAGATAGCTAGTTTATCTTATCTGTATGATATAGGTAGTTAACTGAAGCCACAATAGATCTTTTGGTAGCATATCTCTATGTAACACTATATATTCCCTTAATTATTTTGTGTTGGCATGCATTTTACAGTGCATGGAATCTACGAAGCCTCCGTTTTGTAGGTTGCTATAGCTTATCAGATGAAGGATTGTGTGAAATTGCAGAAAAACTTTCTCAATTGGAAGAAGTTGATATATCAATCAGCTGCTTGCTTATCTGTGGATACTATAGAAGCTATTGGCCGATGTTGCCTTCAATTGAAATCCTTTAAATTCAACATCAATGAAGGTGATGAGGATGCATTTGCTATTGCAAAAAACATGCGTGGGTGTTATGATCCTAGAGGCCAAAAGAATGATGATTTAGCTAATTATAGAAGACGATGACTCAGCCAATTCTAGAAGGATCTATTATGCATTTTTACTGGTTGTTATAGTTGTTACTTGGAATAATTAGTAAATTTGATAGGGTGTAGTATTCAGTGTGTTATGGTGCAGTAGTCATACTGTGTGTATGCACCAACCTATATAAACATTGTATGAGCTCATGATTGGCAATCAATGAAGAAATTAGTTTATTTTCCTTCTTTAAGCTCTAGATTCTCTCTCTAAATTCTGGAGTGTGACCCTACTCGAATTGGGTCGTATCATTTGGTGCTTTCATTTCAATCTCATTCCCGCTTACCCAAAGTCAGAGATGATGATTTCGATTTTTGATGCCACTGAAGATGCCTACTGGTGGGTTCGTTGTACTGAACAATACTTCAATGCAAGGAGAATATCAGAGGCAGAGAAGATGGTTGAAACTACACAAGCATTGAGAGGTCCTGCTCTCAAATGGTGGCGATGGTGGTCTCCTCGTCATCCACAGGTGACTTGGGACTCATTCATGACTGATTTTCTTTGGCATTTCAAGTCTGAATGGCGACACATCTTACCAGTATTAGATGAGGAAGAAGAACCAGATTCAGAAGCATTGAACTCTGCCGTGACACTTTCCCTCAGTGACGATCCCATTGTCGATCCGGTTCTTGACGTCGTTGACAAACAGTCGAACTCTGTTCTCTCAACTTCAGATAAGGCTTCCCTCAGTGATGACTAGGTTGAGAGCCTCGCCATGGCTGAGTCATTCCTGAAACATGAGCTACCGCCAAAACTGGAAGTGCAGCTGGAGCAACCGGACATAGAGGCCAACAATGGCCACGTTACACAGAAGGGCTTCAGATCCACCGAGGGAGTCAAGCCATCTGCTATTTTAGCTTCTAATCCACCACCTCTGAAGCCACTAGAGTCAAGAACTCGCACGAGGAGGACCGGCTCTTTTACCATGGTCGCGCTATTTTTTCCTCGGAGAATGGACGCGATTCCACCACAACAGCCACCGGACAACCACCCAACCCCAACACCATCACCGAAACTACCACTACAAGAAAACACGCATATACTGACGGAAATTACCGACGGCCTTTGACCGTCGGTAAAATCACTGGTTTTCCGACGGCTTTTACCCGTCGGTAAAGAGAGAATACGACGGGCTGGCCCGATAGAAACCATGGTTCCCGCTTTTTTAAATTACCGACGGCTTAGCTGTCGGTATTTGAATATTTTCGTCGGTAACACTAGAAGAAAACACGGGGCTATCGACGGCTTTTTCCGACGGATTTTTCGACGGCTGTAGCCGTCGGTAAAGCGCTTGTTTTTCAATTACCGACGGACTTTTCCATCGGTATTTGAATTAAGCCGTCGGTAATGCCGTGTTGTTCACCGACGGGCATATGCCCGTCGGTATTGTTAGTGAGGCCGTCGGTAATCTCCAGTTACACTCAGACCACGAGACCTTCCCCTTCAGTTTTCCTTTCTTCTTCTCCGGCTCCCTTTCTTCTTCTCCGGCGACGCCCCACCACCCCTTGCTTCGTCTTTCTAGCCTCTGCATAGGAAAGCCGTTGCCAAACTTTTGTTTTGCTCTGTGTGAGTTCGACCGAGCAGTGGTGCACCACACTTGGACGTCACCGCCGCCACACCTTCACCAATACACTGCCACACCTTCCGTTTCTTTGTTGGACTCCCTCTGTTCTCTCTCACAGTGGCCCGCCCTCTGTTATCTCTCTCATCACTGGACTCCGTCCATCCCTGGCTCCCTCCCTCCGCCGGCCGCCTTACCGTGTCATCCCTCCATCGCGACTCCGTCTGTTCTCTCTCACACTGCCCTCTGTTCTCTTCGCTCGCTCAACCTCATCTCTCTCTCTCCCCGTCGCGACGTCCTCCCTTGCTCCTGCCACCGACCTCCGTGTCGCGCCGCTCCTGAGTACCGTTGGTGAGTCTCAGTTTGCCCAGATTTGTATTTTGTTTTCTCCCTCTAATACCCTAATTTATCTGGATTTCCTCCAAATTTATAGACTGATTGGATTTCCCCTAATTGCGGAGCAAAGAGGAAATTGTGTGATTTGATCTTGATTGCTAATTCTGTGCGGTTGATTTTCTGATTGCTTATTGTTGTTTATTTGGGAGATATTGTGTTAGATGATTTACTTATAGTTATGATTTCTATGAAAAGTATTGACGGCCTTTCATTTTTGTTGATTGCTATTTGGTAGCTTGTTAGTTAAAATTTTCTATGTTTTTTCAGTATTTTTAGTTCGAGGCCACCACACTGCTCCGAGACTGCCACTGACATCGAAGGACGTGGACACTCTCTTGTTCTGAGAATTAGGTATGCACTCTAACGAAATGTCGGTTGACTCATTGGGTGGAAAAGGGTTGGCTGTTGACCCCCACACCGACATATTTAGTTTGATTTGCTTCATAGTTCTCTCCAGAGAGAGAATTTTGAGGTGATGTGTGTTTTGACTAACAATGGATGTTTTATGTTGAAGTGATGTATAGTTCTCTCCACAGAGGGAATTTTGTCTGATGTATATTTTATGTTAGAGTAAGGTAGCATGTAGATTATTCATTTAGCAAGCAACACATAAACTCAATTTCTGTCGGTTTATGCATGATCATATAGAAACTCGTTTGAATCATAAAAGGGTAGAACAAAGTGAATGGCTGTGAATAGATTCAAACATGATAGGAATTGATTCACATGGGCATAAGACTTTTTTAATGATGTTTTCCGTCTGTGATGAGATCTTCATGGAATATTGGAATTGATTCACAAGAACCCTATAACAGTTTTATGGGCTTTCCTTAACAGCTACGCTAGTTCATACCTTGTTTTCAATCTTATCTCTTAAGTAGTTTATATAAAGAATTCTAAATCATCGGGATTTATTCATTCAAAGAAAATCATTCAGAAACATTCTCTATTAATTCTTAAACTTTATTTGGCATCTTTGAGAGATTTATTGAGCTTTTAGTTTGTAATTTTTGCTCTATTTTGGAGAGTTTCTTTCTTGATTTTTTGATTTTTATTTTTGTGGTGTGATCCCTGTGTTGGTGATATCAAGGAATGAGTTATCTCCTTGGAAATTTTGTTGTAATTATTAGGGTGGGGTATTCCTAGTTGTGTTGAAGAGGGTTATTGGTGTGGGGCATCACCAAGTATAATCTTTGATCTATGACTTTGGAATCATGTGATTATAGTGAAAACTCTCAGGCATTGCTTGGGAACTGGATGTAGGTCACAGTGGTTGTGACCTAAGAAATATACATAGCAGCACAATTCTTCTAAACCTATCTCTATTAATTTTGATTGTGATTTGTTATTTTTTGTTTTAAGGTTTATATAATATGGAATAAAATTGCATGCTTTAGGGCTTATATGTTGGTCTTGATCTTCTTTTTCACAAAACTAGTAACGTACCCGTGCATACGCAAATGGTATCTAAGTATTCAACTATAACCTGGATCCCAGTCTAAAAACTATAACCAAAGATCCAAGCTCTAAACTAAATAACGATCAGACACAAATAAAATCAATCAAAAGAACTATGACCGTATCCCCAATCAAAAGAACTATGACCTGTATCTAACCTAAAATTTAACCGCAAAGTCAAAAAATTTCATACTTTTCAACCTTTAAGTACTTGTTGACATTGAAGATACTAATTCTTTTTAGCTGAATGGATATGCAAACATAGAAGACTATAAACATAAAACTTAAAAAGAAGGAAAATACAACTATAATGAAGGGCTTATTCCTCTGCTCATATGTCCTAATATGTCACCTCATTGTAGTCAACCTGGGAATATCAAATTCTGTCTAGCCCCTCAACTGCAAATGAAGGATTCATAAAGAAAGCTATTAGTATTAATGGTAACAATTTTGTCTATAATGAAATACGTTTCTATTGGGGACGAAATGAAAGAGATTCGTTGCTTAAAATCTAGAATTAGCTAATATCAAGAGAATATTCAAGCAAGCAGAAGAGGAACAATTGAGGCCGATTATCGCTTGTTTTCTTTAAGTGCACATTCAAAGGTGTTATGCAGAGGTCAAGTCATAAATAGCATGCAAAATTTATATGCAAAGTTTGGAGTATGAAAAGGTTTAATTTCCTGCATTTATTTAACATTAAAGCCTTTCTAAGTATTTGTATGATTTGAAATAGTTCTATCCTTTTGTCCTTATAATATGCATACATTTTTTACAGCTTTGAATAAATGAAGTTGTTAACTGCATGGATTCCTTTTGGTTCTGGCTTACGTTTATTTGTATGTTGATTCTCGGATGTACTATATCTGGTTGGTTTCTAATTGTTGTTCTTTGACATTTTTCCCTTTTCAAATGATTTGCTTCATTTTATATTACTAAGCTAATAGTTGTTTTGGAGGATTTTCTTTTGTTGTCTTTCTTTTTATCCTTCAATTCAAAGACTCAGTGGATATCTTATTTTGTCCTCTGCTGTGTAATTCTTTCTATCTCTGTACTAAACATATTTTTTCTGTTATTCATTCAAATTTGAAGCATGTGGAGTCACTTTTCTTCGATGCTTATTTCCTCAAAAAGCCAGTAGTGGGTTTCATCAAAAGTTCTCTTTTGTTTAGTTATTTCTTAAAATCAGTTGGGCTGAATGCAGTTTATATGAACATTTTATGGTGGATGATGTGGAGACGTTTTTCAATACCTACTCATTCCCTAACTTTACCTCTGCATGATGGTTCTCTCTCTCTCTCTCTCTCTCTCTCTCTCTCTTTCTTTGATTCCATGCTACAGATTTTTAATTTGTCTCTTATCTTTGTCCTCACTTAAGTCTTTTGGAAAATAATTGACAAATAAAATTCTTATTTAACAAAAATTTCAATAATTTTATATGGCTGACTTAGGAAGTATGGTAATACAACTTAATTATAAAATAAAATGCAGATGCACAATTTATCATAAGGAGATTGCACTTAAAGATTTGTGTTGTGATTCGATTGTTCTACAATAGGTGAATCTTCGATAGTTGGAAAATTAATTGAGACTCTTTTTGAACTTCTTGTTACCCAGGTGGCCAGATTACTCAAGAGGGGGGGTGAATTGAGTATCAAAAATTTTCGCAAGAACTTTATGAAAAACTTATTTTGTGAAGGAATTATCAATATTGTGATCAAGAGAAATTAACCCAAGAAATCAATTGACTAAAATCAGATGAATACCAATCAAGAACGCAGCAATAACATAAATCTATATGAACCCTAAAAAAAGCGAAATTAAAAGAGATAGGGAAAGAGAAGATCAAACCAGAGATTTATCCTAGTTCAGTCACCAACCACTGTGACCTACATCTAGTCCCCAAGCCACGCTTGAGATTTTCTTCCACTATCAATTCAAAGATTTACATTGTTTCTTGAATTACACCCAGAGATTCCACACTCTGAAAAAAAAAAACACTTGAGATACCACACTCAAGATTTCTATGGGATCCCTCACCCAATCAAAAACAGAATAAGAAGAAGAGAGAAATTGTGTCCAAAACCCACTCTTAGTAGTGGAGATATTACAAGTGAAATCATATGAGTCTCAAAGAAATTTGGGGAAGAAGAAAGCTTATGAGAGAAATACTCTTTTGGGTTCTGAAAATATGAGTTATGTAATGAATGAAACCCTAAATGAGCCTTTTATATTAACCCCAAAAACAGATTCACACAACTGATAGAAAAGCAGCAGAAACGCGCGTGTGAATCGATTCCTGTAATAGCGTGAATCGATTCACTCACTAATAGTTGGATTCGATTCACATAGATTAAGCATGCGATTCACAGAGACTTGTATTTCGTGAATCGATTCCTTAACACATGTGAATCGATTCACCAAAAGCTGGAATGCGATTCACAGAGAGTTGAAATTCATGAATCGATTCCCATACTTAATAAATCGATTCCCATCAGCTTTGAAAACTTGTGAATCGATTCCTTTAAATCATGAATCGATTCCACTCAACAGAAAATGCATAAAAACCAGTTTTGACCAAATGAAATGATTTTAACACTTTGTAAAACAATTGTTGGGTCTAAAAATAATAAAACATATTTGTAAACATACCCAACTTGGTCAAAAACCTTTTAAACACTTATGCAATGCATGATTCAATTTATTTTATCAAATAGCATATTCTAAATCTTAATCCACAAGTTTATTGAGACTCTTAACAATTGACTTTAACTAGAGTAAAATAAAACCAACAGAATACTAGCAGAACCAAAGTCTTCACGTGTTTGACATCTTCGAAACCATCTTCAATTTCGCATAGGGGATGCGTCCATCCACACTTCTGAAATTAGTATCAGTGATTTAAATTTTTTTTTATCAATCCATTAAGACATGTAGCTTTTATCCTAAAAATTTCTCCATAACTCTATTTAGGGGAGGAAAATTTAGGTTTTTCAGTGTTTTCTTATATGTGGTTTTTGGTTTTGTGGGTTAGTTTTTTGTGTACTTCTCTTTATTTTCTAATATTTTTTTTTCATTATGTTGGTTTGCTATTTGGTTATTTTTTTCATTGGTAGGTTTCCTGAAATTTGTTTTGTTTAGTTGTTCCAGCTCATACTTATGTGGGTATAGGGGGTGCATGTGGATGCCTGTACTGTTGTCTATGACCACTTGCCTTGCCCTTCACTAGTACTGCCTTGGTTAATGTAGTAGATGTGGCCAATTAATGGATTAGGATGTATGGTAGATGTGGCCATATAGGAGCTCTAATTGCATGGCATATACCAAGCCAAACCACTATGAAAACAAAAATTGTTAAAAGGATTTATGCTTCCCTTGCCGTCGGTATGCTTGTTTAATTCTATCATTTAAGAGGATGTCAACTTTCAACATGTTACTTTTTAATTATTGATGAAATGAATGTTTGATTGTTGTTATTAGTATCGGAGAAAAGCCTTAGCTTCCCGTTTGAGGTTCAATATATTATTGAGTGCGTGTACTCTTTTAGATACCGCGTGTTCATTATATATTGAATCTTGAATTGTCCAAGTCGGACAGTTTGGGAAAAAACTTTTTCTTTACTTGTATAATAGTTGTTGCTTGATTCTCGTATCTTGATATTTGATGAAATTTCGGTTAGATTCATTTCCTTTTGTTCTCTGGGTGCATACTTGATTGCCTTGTTCCTAACTGCGATCATTTTGTGTACTCAGAGACCAATGGGAAATGCTGCCGAAATTTTGTCAAGTATAAGATATGAGAATTAAGGAATGACTATTATACGAGTTCGCGAGCCGCCTCCTCCACCGCCTCCGCCTCCGCCTCATAGTACTGGTGATCATGTCGATGATGCAGATGGTGATCATGATCAGGATTATCAGGACTATTAGTTATGTTTGTATCGATATTTTTTTATATTTTTGGATATTTTTTATTCTTGTTTGTTAAATTAATTTTTTATTTATTTGTTACGTTTTTTTAATTTGTTTTATAGTTATGTTATAGCATTGCATTTTTAAATATAGGAATAAATTAATAATTAAGTATGTTTGTATCGATATTTTTTTATATTTTCGGATATTTTTATTACTTTGTTTTGTTAAATGAATTTTTATTTATTTGTTACGTTTCTTTTTTTTAATTTGTTTTATAGTTATGTTATCGCATTGCATTTTTAAATACAGGAATAAATAAATAATTAAATGTGATAACTAGTAATCGTTAATTAAATAGATAAATAAATTAAATTGATTACAGAAATTAAAATTAAATAATTTAAAAAATTAAATAATTTTTTAATAAAAATTTAAACAATTTTCAATTCAAAAAAAAAAAATTTAAAGTTCGGCTTTACCGACGGTCATGGCCGTCGGAAAGGTCATCGGAATTACCGACGGGTTAAAACCGTCGGAGTAGCCGTCGGAAATTACCGAACGACTGTACGACAGAGGAAAAGCCGTCGGTACGCATTTGCGACGCGCTTTTTATCGATGGATAGCAGCCCGTCGGTAATCCGTCGGAATTTTTGGATTACCGACGGCATTTGTGGATTACCGACGGCTTTTGGCCGTCGGTAATCCCACGATTTCTTGTAGTGTACTAGATCCAAGTTTCTCCACCAGACCACCACCACAGATCTACACAAAGAAATCTCAACCGTGCAACACGAAACACGTGTTTCCATCTGGAGAGTCACACGACAACCCTCCACCGTTGGATCCGCCATGGTCCAAAATGAAACAATCTACGCCGTTAATCATCAAACTGGCACGTGACATGGAGACTCTCAGCCTGACTCCCCATATTCGCGCATATCCTCCATCAGTTACACCAACTGCTTTCAGGAAGACTCTCAGCCTCACGATCCAAAAAGCCCATCTATCTCTCAATCTCAGCCGTTAACAAATTGCACAATCCATGTGCTACATATTTTGGCCAATCGGCGTGCAATACGTGTCCCATCCTTTGCGCATAATGCTTTCCCCCTATACGGTCATTCATAGTTCCAACGGCTTCCTCAATCAACTCACGCGCTGCACTATCAACAGGCAGCCTGGTTAAAGATCAACCGTCAGTTCCATCTGCAACAATTAATGCGCATCAGTTTCAACACTCTATTGCTGGCCCACACGCCCTCTCACATTCCCTTAAGGCCAAAATTTCAGTGTTCTCAATTAATGACCTTTGCTATCATCACGTGTTTATTTCGCGTGGAAGCTCTATCGCTGTTCTACTTGCTAAGCTTCTAATTCCCCACTCGGTCTCCACCCAACAAGTCTTGGCAAGAAGAGTTCAGCTGGAGCAACGGCAAGCAATTGTCTTTTGCTTTGTTCATAGTCGATCATCCAATGAGGAGCACACTTCAGTTTTGCTTCAAGAAGTTGTTAGTATTGTATCAATCTTGCTTAGTTTTGCACCTACTCCCACCCTTTCAACTACCAGCTCATCCGATTTGCATAAGGTTCTGATTCCTAATCCACTCAACAAGCCTCGTACTCTGTTTTTGCTAGAAGTGAACAGACTCAATGATATTCGAAATTTTTTCCAAGATAATGTAATGTTCAGCAATTCAAACTGTCTTGGGTTGGATAACGTTATTCAACTTTTAGATGAAAATGGCGTTTTGGTGTTTTCCTTGGACGAGCAATTGGAAGTCATCACCAACAAAGCATCAGTAAGTCATAAATATGCAAATAGATATGTGCTTCTCAATGATCCCGATTTTGAACTTTGTGGAAAGGTTTCAGTTGAAGTGGCTAAACGGATTTTAAGCAAGATACGGATTATTTTATTTAATTGTTTGGAATCTTTTTTTTCCAATATGGTGTGTTTGCTATATGCCTATTGAAGATGCTTGGAAAATTTTATTTGATTGGAAAATGCTAATTGTTTGGAATATTTTAGTTGTTTGGCAAATGTTGTTATGTGAGTGGAAAAATATTTCCCCAGCTGTCATGGTACTAGGAAAGGCATTGGATGGAGGAACTATATCAGCTAAAGCTATGCTTGCGGACACAAATGTGATGCCTTGTATAAAACTTGGACAACATGGAAATAATCCTATTGTTGTAGTTGGATATTGTGAAGAACTAGAACGAAATGGATTTGCATCCAGTGGCTCATTCCTTGTGTACATAATGGGCATAGTTTATTTGCATGAAGAATTGAAGCCAAACTTAATTCACCGTGTCCTCAAACTAAGTATCAGCCTAGCAGGGGAAGAATTGGAGCCTACGGTTTCAGATTTTGGGCTAGCAAAATTAAGGCCTACTGGAGATAAATCTCATGGCAGTAGCCAAGTCAAAGGGACACCAGGATATTCAAACAACCATTTGACCAAATTCAGTACTATTTACGGCCTTGGTGTTATGCTCTTGCAACTTATGGTCAGCTTTTATGTGAGAATCAAAAGAGGGCAACAGTGGGACCTTGGTGGACTTTTGGAATTGTCTCAAGCAGCTGGGTGGCCTCCAGGAAAATTTACCCAAGGGAGCAACTTTTACAACCTTGAGGACAAGGTTGCTCTTGATGGGGTAGGTAATGTTATGATCCTAGAGGCCAAAAGAATGATGATTTAGCTAATTCTAGAAGACGATGACTCAACCAATTCTAGAAGGATCTATTATGCATTTTTAATGGTTGTTATAGTTGTTACTTGGAATAATTAGTAAATTTGATAGGGTGTAGTATTCAGCGTGTTATGGTGCAGTAGTCATGTTGTGTGTATGCACCAGCCTATATAAACATTGTATGAGCTCATGATTGGCAATCAATGAAGAAATTAGTCTATTTTCCTTCTTTTAGCTCTAGCTTCTCTCTCTAAATTCTGGAGTGTGACCCTACTCGAATTGGGTCGTATCAGTGGGTTACACCATCTCCAGCTTTTCAGAGACAAGCTCACTAATGATGGCTTGCTTGCCATTCTTGATGGTTGTCCTCACCTTGAATCTCTTGACTTACGACAATGTTTTAATCTTAATTTGGGAGGAAGTTTAGGGAGGAGATGTGCTGATCAGATCAAAGATTTGCGGCTTCCATATGATTCCATTGATGATGACTTTCCATTTGAAGTTGAAAGTGATTATGGATCATCAGTCGATGCTGCAGACTACCCATCATGGGTCATAGATTTGTGTTTTGGTGATGATTATGACTAGTATGAATGAATTCTCACATAGGAGGAGTGAATGTTCTGAATATAATGATTATATGATAAATAAATATTATGACTTTCGACAAATTTTAAACATTTCAGCCGGTGGAAATTAAAGTGCGATGTGAATCTTAAATTTCACAAGTGACTTGATGACCTATTAATCGTAGTATATCTTGATTATTAGTGAGTTGAACTTTATCTCTATAAGATGTTTAGAAACTTAACGGCTTCTAAGAGCACTATTAAAGTGCGATGTGAATCCTAAATTTCACAAGTGACTTGATGACCTATTAATCGTAGTATATCTTGATTATTAGTGAATTGAACTTTATCTCTATAAGATGTTTAGAAACTTAACGGCTTCTAAGAGCACCCACAACGGGGTGTCTTTAATTTGCCTCACCCACGTTCTCTTACTGACACACCAACGTTGGCCATTTTCTTTTCTCTCTCTCTCTCTCTCTCATCACTGGCCCGCACCTCGCTTTAGTTGTCGTAATCTCTACAAATGCTTTGACCGAAAAACAAGCAATGATGCACTAAAAACCTGACAAAAAATAATGCCATATAGACTAAATCATGGTGTATTAAAATTAAGCCACCTGCGATAAAGATGCCTTAATGTCCTTGTGAGTGGAAATGATGCCATATGTACTTTTCAATTCACTATACAGGATCTTTTTAGACTTTTTTCTTTGAAGTGTTGTGTTTTTTTATTTTAAAAAGTTAGTAACTGAAAATTTAGAATCGAATGAAGCAAGCAAGCATAATGGTATGTTTGGTTCTCAAGAAAAATTATGAAAAGGGGAATAAGTGAGAAAGAGTATGAAAAGAAAGAAAGATGTGAGAAATATAGTAGATTTAAGGTATTGTTTGGAATAAAAGAAGAAAGAAGTGTTGATTATTTTTGAAAAAACAAAAATATCCTTAACTAAAAACCAGTATACAATTATTTTAATTAAATACTTAATTTATTTATTTTTAACTTAAATGAATTAATTATATTTAATTATCCCAACAATTTTTTATTTCAACTTAATTTATTTTGATTAATTAAATAAATAAACCCAAAAATATCTTTCCAACCCTTGTAAACAATAAAATATTATTAGTAAAATATTATAAAAAACAACTCAAAACTAAAATAAATAGTTTAGATTGTCTTAATATTTTGTATGTTCAGTTTTGAAATGAAATTGCTACTCAATTGCACTTCCCGTATCCAACGAAAGATTCACAACCCCTTTTATATAAAAAAAAACTAAAAAATAATAAGCTTAATTACATTTTTAGTCCCTCAGATATCGTCATTGTGCGATTTTGGTCTCCAAGTTTCAATTGCACGATTTGGGTCCCCAGGTATTACAATTGTGCGATTTTGGTCTCCAAGTTTCAATTGCACGATTTTGGTCCCCAGGTATTACAATTGTGCAATTTTGGTCCCTCAAGTTTCAATTGTGCGAATTGGGTCCTCTATTTATTGCAATAGTGCGATTTTGGTCCCTCTTGTCGTTTAATTTCTAATAAAAATGTTAATGTATCACTTGTGGGTATGACATAGTACATAATTTAGTCTAAGTGGCATGTTAGTTGGTTTATGTTATGGACCGGTCCCGAGCCGAGTCCTAGTATGCTCGCCGACCAGGTGCAGACCAGCTCGGTCCCTGCTGACCCGAGCTTGACGAATTGCCACCGACCTGAGACGCCAGCGCCCGGCTTGTGACGGCCGCCTCGACCCGACCCTCCTAGCTAGGCCCCGAGCCGAGCTCCATAGTGGCCGAAATGCAGGCTAAGCCCGCTTAAAGCGGGGCCCAGAGGCGATGGCCGAGCCCACCAACCGCGGGGGCTCCCAAAGCGGCGACCGACCTCAACCGGAGGTATCAAACCCTCCGTAAGGCACACAAAGCGTAATACCAGAAACCCTAATATTGGGGACCACGCCAGATAAAGATAAGCCCTGAACCCTATCGGGTACAGGCCCATCTCGTTCAAACGGTAACTTGCTGAGGAAGGGAACGAAGCGCACATCACGGAACAAACTCTCCTATATAAAGGGGCTTGGCCCCTCAGGTTAAAGGGGACTCTCTACTCTCTCTAAACCCTAAAACTCATCTCTATGATGCGAGCTCTATGCTCACCCTAAAAAGCCCTATCTAACTTAGGCATCGGAGTGCCTTTTGCAGGTACCCCACCCGCCGGTCTGAAGGAGGAAGGACATCACGCTCGGAGGAGGAATACTCACCGCGGAGCTCATCTCCCAACTGCCAGGCAGAGGATCAAAGGTACGACCTTGCACCATTTCGTGCATTAACATTGGCGCCCACCGTGGGGCCCGGTAAAACTAGCCTGGGCCTCAAGGATACCACGCGAGCAGGATGGTATCAACCTAAAGATCAGAACTTGGAGCACCTCAGGGCCGAAAAGGCGGTCAAAGCGGATCGGCCTTTGCGGCTATTGACGAGCAACTTTGGAAGGCAAAAGCGAGGAGCACAGAACACGGGACCTTCTCGTGGTGAACACATCATCCGATCTCGAAAGGAAGCGAGCAAAGCGGCAAAGGATCGAAAATAACATATGGCCTCAACGTTCGTGCTCCGTAAGAACGTGTTTCTAATCGAGATCAAGATAAAAATCAAATCTTTGGATACCACAGAACCAGGAGTGCGGGTCACCACACAAATCTCGGACGAGATCAAAATCAAATCGTGGGGTATCCTAAAAATAAGGAACGCAGTCGAGCCACAAATCCTGGAAGAAATCAAGATACGCTGACAAAGCTCAACCACTCGGCAGTCAACCTCATCTCAACTACCGAGTTGACCTCGGCTTCGATCGCATGACCTGTTATTTGGAGGAGCTCAAGTCAACCACATTGCGACCCCATCAACTCGGACGACCACGATACGTCCCTCAAAACCGGACAACCAACGGTGGATACGCGATCCATGTCGGGCGACCTACCAGGCCCACCTCTACAATTTCAATATTGAGGCGGCTTTAAACTCGGCTACGTCGTTGACCATGATTATTTGATGACCTCAACCTTGCCGCTTGACGGCCAAATCAACTACTCACAGGGAAGTATAAAGCTCGACTACGAGCACTTTACCCAGCATAAAAATTAATACTAACTTTATTACATCAAGTTGTTGCAAGTTGTCTATACTTTGGCAGGAACAGTGCCCCAAAACCAAAGGTCGAGCACGCCACGGAGCTCGGCACCCAGCGTCGGAAGAACCTCGACCTCGACACGACCCCCGTGGTCCTAAACCCAAGTCAGCATAAAGGCTTGGTGAGCTCACTCGCAGCTCGACCCCCGTGGTCCTAAACCCAAGTCAGCATAAAGGCTTGGTGAGCTCACTCGCAGCTCGACCCCCGTGGTCCTAAACCCAAGTCAGCATAAAGGCTTGGTCCTAAACCCAAGTCAGCATAAAGGCTTGGTGAGCTCACTCGCAGCTCGACCCCCGTGGTCCTAAACCCAAGTCAGCATAAAGGCTTGGTGGGCTCACTCGCAGCTCGACCCCCGTGGTCCTAAACCCAAGTCAGCATAAAGGCTTGGTGGGCTCACTCGCAGCTCGACCCCTGCGGTTCCAAAGATTCCAGGTCAGCATAGAGGCCTGGCTCAAAAGCAGCTCGGAAGGTCGCCAGTCGGCCTAAACAACCCCTGTGGTTTCAAAGACACCAGGTCGGCATAAAGGCCTACAAGCTCTAAAAGCAGCTCGGCTAAGGTCGTCTGTCGAGCTAAACAAGACTATTGTGGTTTCAAAGACACCGTCAGCATAAAGACGTGCCGAGCTCAAACACAGCGCGACAAAGACTAACCCCTGCGGTTCCAAAGATTTCAGGTCAGCAAAGAGGCCTGGCGAGCTCTAAAGCAGCTCGGAAGGTGATAACTCGACCTAAAGAAAAACCTCTGGTCTAAATCATCAAGTCAGCTCGAAGACCTGTCGAGCTCTACTGCTGCTCCACTTAAGCTACCTCACAAAGCATAAAAGAAAGCAAATACAAACTACTCAAGGGTATCCCCTTGGACTCCTGTTAGGCCACCATCGGCAATAATTCTCTATGTTCGCAGCAACCGGCTTCTCCCTTGCTTCATCGGGATCACCCTGGTTGGTCTTTTCGGCTTCATCCTCCTCCTCCACAATCTTGCCATCCTTCGCAGTCTTGGTGAAGTCAAGCTCTGAGATATCCAAATCGGGGGCAACCACCCTGATTTGGGCAAAGGCATTATCAAAGCCCTCCTTGAACTGTAGAGCACAAAAACTCTTATACTCCTCCGCCCGAACAGCTTCGGTCGAGGATTTCTCCTTCTCAATCGCAAGGTCGAAAGCCAAGAGATCTCCCTCATTTTGCAACTCTTTTTGGTCCTCCAAGCGCCTCATGTAGCTCTCACAAGTTCGGTTACAACTTGCTCGGCCACAGCGAGCCCAGATCGAATAAGCTCGACCATGACCGACCATCCTGGAGAAACAACGAGGATGCTGGAATAAGTGCAGCCGCGACGCAGTTAAACAATCGGGGGCTTACGTCCCCTTGTAAAGACAGGAAATAAGGTTAATGCCTGACTCATGTAGCACATGAACCAAGGGAGACGACGTGATCAGTCGAGGTCCAGTACCTCTCACCAGCTCAGACCTCAGAAATCAGACCTCAAAGGTCATCTCAGACATTTAGACCTCATGCCTCGCAGATCGGATCATCTGACCAGTCATTATATTATTGACAGCTGAAACCCATGTAATCGATCGTGGCACTTAGATGGGTCCAACCCGACCTACTACTCTCGACAAACGCTCAGCTGATCGGCAAGCAAGTCTCGGGGACTTATGGTTCAAAATCAACAACGGATCACTCCCCATTCAATAGCCCTCATTCGTAGGGTCAAAAAACAAACAAATAATATAGAATTCCTAACTTTTGGAGTTAAAGTCTAGGGGGCTTGTGTTCTGGGCGGCCTCAGAAATGGGCTCCTAATCGATCAAGTGGCCGAACGGTCAGAGCCCTACATTTCTGGCGGATGTAGATCTAGCGGTTCGAGCCACATCGGATGATCGATGGCGGGAAGAGGAACGGTTGAAGCGACGTCCCATCGAGTCCCATCACATAGCGAGCGCCGAGTAAAGGTGCAACACATGAGCGTGACCCCAGACAAACAAGCTCGGGACACACCGAGCCTTGGTGACTCGACTCGGATCTGAGCCCATGGACCATTGAATAGACCCTCCGCCCTTTCGTGCGAAGAGTCTAGGGGGCTTGTGTTATGGACCGGTCCCGAGCCGAGTCCTAGTATGCTCGCCGACCAGGTGCAGACCAGCTCGGTCCCTGCTGACCCGAGCTTGACGAATTGCCACCGACCTGAGACGCGCCAGCTTGTGTGACGGGCCGGCCTCCGACCCGGCCCTCCTAGCTAGGCCCCCGAGCTGAGCTCCATAGTGGCCGAGTACCGACCTAAGCCCGTTAACCGAGCAGGGCCCCAGAGACGATGACCGAGCCCACCAACCGAGCAGGGCTCCCAAAGGCGGTGGCAGGCCTCAACCGGAGGTATCAAACCCTCCGAGAAGGCACACACAGGCGGTAATACGTAAACCCTAATATTGGGGACCACGCCAGGATAAAGATAAGCCACGAACCCTATCGGCACAGGCCCATCTCGTTCAAACGGTAACTGGCGAGGAAGGAACGGCGCACATCACGGAACAAACTCTCCTATATAAAGGGGCTTGGCCCCTCAGGTTAAAGGGGACTCTCTACTCTCTCTAAACCCTAAAACTCATCTCTATGATACGAGCTCTATGCTCACCCTAAAAAGCCCTATCTAACTTAGGCATCGGAGTGCCTTTTGCAGGTACCCCACCCGCCGGTCTGAAGGAGGAAGGACATCACGCTCGGAGGAGGAATACTCACCGCGGAGCTCATCTCCCAACTGCCAGGCAGAGGATCAAAGGTACGACCTTGCACCATTTCGTGCATTAACAGTTTAAAAATTAAAAAAAACTTTACAATATTTTCGATTATAAATTGAATGACAATTGAACAGAGGGACCAAAATCACACGATTGCGATACCTATGGGACCTAATTTGCTCAATTAGAACATTTGACACCAAAATCGCATAATTGTAATACTTTGAAGACTAAATTCGCTCAAATAAACTTGAGGGACTAAAACCGCACAATTACGATACTCGATAGACCAAAAGTGTAATTAAGAAAAAAAAATTACAAGCACAAGGAAAGAGAAGTGAAGGTTAATACCGCAAAGAAAAAGAAAAAAAAATTCTCTACGCTTTATACGCATACTAGAAGACCGAGAAAATAGTGGGTCCCATGTGATTTTAGCTCTCCCTCTCTCTCTCCCCTCCAACCAAAACCGAAGAAATTCCCGATTTCTATGCAGTCTTGCTCACACTTATTTCTTTTGTTGATGAATCTCCTAAGAGCATCTTTAGCGCTGTGTTTTAACACAGTTGCTAAAATGCCGAACCTGACACACCAAAATCGAAGCTGATGTGGTAGCGCTACAGTATTGTTTGCGTTCTCTAAATTGTGCCTGTGTTGCTTTAGTCGCTTACGGTGATTTAATCATTGCGTTGGAAAAAAGAGATTGGGGGCGTTGAATGAGGTTGGGGCGTTGAAAAAATGAGGATTGGTGGGTCCTGTGTCAGTAAAATAACGAGGGGTAGACACCCCCGTTAATGATGCTCTAAACGAATCAGATCGTAAGTCTCTCTAATATACCCTCTTTCACATGCCTGCAAATCATGGTTTACTCTCTTGTAAAACTTTCACTTTGGCTATGTTTGTTTAAATAGAAAGAAATTAGGGGGAAGAGAAAGATTTTTGAAAAATATAAAAAGTGCGTATAGATAAATGTGACAGGTCAATTATAGTCTGATACATCTATAATTTTACATTTCAATCAATAAACTTTTTTTTCCTATTTTCTTTCCTCCCAATTTTTTTTCCCGCCAAACATAGCCTTTGGGTACGGTAAATTATGTTCTGGTTTTCTTCAACCAACACTGAATCATCTAAAGCTGTCACCTGTCAACCCAAAGCCCAACGCCAACAAACGTGGAATCATAACAACAACACGTTTCTCCCTTTTCTTTCCTTTTTCATTTCAAGAGAAAAAAATCCACACCGCCGTGGTTTGGTTACTATTTACTTCGACGACGGCGATAACGACGTTTCTCCTATCACGACGATCCCCCTCTCAGTTGACAAGCGGTGATTCGGATCCACCGGATTCTGAAGACAATCCGCTTCACTGTTTTAGGATCTCATCCACATGCTTCACGGAACCATCTTGATATTCCTATTATTGTCGTTCTTTATTGCTCCAAAATGCACCTGGAGCAGCCCCTTCATCGATTTGGAATCTGAATTCAAAATGGTTCAGCACCAGCTCAGAGGCTCCCTCAAAATCATCGATGATTGCTCTTTTGTGGTTTCCCAATTCGACATGCTATCTGGCTCCGACGTGCATTGGTGGGGTAAACGCGCTCCTGATTTCGATAACCTAACCACCGGATTCATCGTTTCTGATCACAAGCTCAACCAAACCTACGCTAATTCTACCTTCGTCGTGCAGTTAATTGTTGGCATCCAGCCAATATGAAAGCAAATTGGTGAGTCAAATGGTTGGTGAGTCAAATGGTTGGTGGCCATCTAAGATTGACACAATTTGCAAGTGTTCACACCATTCATTTCTTCTATAAATAGGGAGTGGATGGTAGAGCAAAAATCATCCCATTCACAACTAAGTGCAACAAGCATTAGTTAGAGAGAAAAGCCTTGCTTAAGAGAAAGAGTGAGAGAAAAATTAGAGAGAGCCAATTTGTGAGAGTTTTATCCACAAATTGAGAGTACAATCTTATTGTATTAATTTTGAGAGATCACCTAAGGGTGAAGTTTGTAATCCCATTATTGTTATAGTGGAAGTTTAAGCGGCTTACGGGTCCCGTGGTTTTTACCTTCACTTTGGAGGGTTTTCCACGCTAAAATCTTTGGCGTTATTTTCATCTATTTGGTTTGGGAAATTATCCTGGGGTTCGTGGAAATTTATTTTATCTCACTTACACAGTTTTTCCCAACAAAGTGGTATCAGAGCTAGGTCTGTGGAAAATTCTTAGTATGCTCTGTGGTTGCAGCTTTGTCTGATCTTCCACATCAGAAAAGAATTATTCACCGGTCACTATTCATTGCCGAAGAAGTTTCAAGCACAATAAACTTGTTGGCGCCAACAAAATGGAGGAGAGCACAGGTAATATGATAAACCTGACTGCCTTTAATTATGCAATCTGGAAGCCAAAGATGGAAGATCTTTTATACATTAAAGATCTATGGAAGCCGATCGTGATGACGAAGGAGAAAGCAACGACTACAACAACAACTCTGGCAGATGATAAGGTAGACGGCAAGCGGAAAAATCAGCAAGCGCCGACCAACACATCGGACACGGTGGGCGTCTTGAATCGGAAGTGTCTTTGCTCAAATCCGTCAATGGATTGACAAGAGCATTTTTCAAAACTTTGCTAATGAACATGATGCTCATGCTCTTTGGCAAAAGCTGGAGAAAATGTATGCAAGAACAACCGCACAGAACAAAGCCAATCTGATGCGACGATTAGTCAACCTAAAGTACAAAGACGGTAGCAGTGTATCAGAACACATGAGTGAGTTCCAAGGCTTTGTAGATCAACTCAACTCGATGAAGATGACCATCGACGATGAGTTACAAGCACTGTTGATGCTGAGTTCTCTACCAAAAAGCTGGGACACCTTAGTTGTGTCAGTCAGTAACTCCGCTCCTGAAGGCAAGCTTACCATGGATATGGTAAAGGATAGGATGTTGAATGAGGAGTCTCGACGAAAAGATGAAGGATATAATCCTGAATCTGAAGCGCTTGTCACAGAAAAACAAGGCAAGCAAGAAGGACGTGGAAGAAGTAAAGGTAGAAGCTCTCAAAGCCAAATCTGGCAAAGAGGACGATCAAAGTCCAGATCGAGGTATGATAAGAAGTGCCGCCACTGCGGCCTTCCCGGGCACTTCATTCGAGAGTGCCAAAAGTTGAAACAGTTAAAGAAACAGGAAGCAGAAAGCCGAACAAATGACACCACAACTGTCACCGAAGATGTTACCATTGTTCGAGATGCAGATTATGTCAATCTTGCATGTCAAGACTCTACCTGGGTAGTTGACTCAGGTGCTTCCTACCATGTCACCTCAAAACGGGAGTTCTTCTCAACCTACACTCAGGGTGATTTTGGACGAGTGAGGATGGGAAATGATGGTGCATCCACAATTATTGGCATCAGCAACATTTATTTAGAAACTAACCTTGGATGCAGGTTATGTTTGAAAGATGTGAGGCATGTTCCTGACATACGCCTCAATCTGATCTCCACCGGAGTACTTGATGATGATGGCTACAATAGCTATTTTGGTGAAGGAAATTGGAAGCTCACCAAAGGAAACCTGGTGGTAGCAAAAGGCAAGAAATATACTTCTCTCTATTTAACAGAAGCCAAGTTATGTAGAGGAGAAGTAAATACCAGCAAGAAGGAAGGTCCAACCGAGCTATGGCCAAAGCGGCTCGGCCACATGAGTGAAAAGGGTCTCAGGATTCTTTCCAAGAAGAATCTCTTGCCAGAAATGATAAGTACATCATTGGGGAAATGTGTTGACTGTCTAATGGGAAAACAACACAGAGTTGCATTTCGAAGTTTCCCACCATCTAGAAAGGCAAATCTTCTAGATTTGATACACACTGATGTCTGCATGATGAGTGATAAGTCACAAGGAGGTGCACTTTATTTCGTGACTTTCATTGACGACCATTCCAGAAAAGTATGGGCCTTTGCTTTGGAAGCTAAAGATCAGGTGCTGGAAGGTTTCAAGGAATTTCATGTAAAATTGAAAGAGAAACCGCGGCAGGTTGAAGTGTGTACGAGCGCACAATGGCGGTGAGTATCGCGGACCATTCGAGGAGTACTGCGAAGTTTTGGCATTAGATTGGATAAATCGATTGCCAAAGACACCTCAACACTAGCGGTGTTCTTTGAAAGGATGAATAGAACCATCTGTGAGAGAGTAAGATGTATGCTCTCAAATCCAAAACTGCCAAACTCCTTTTGGGGGGAGGCAATGAGGACAGCAGTCGATTTGATCAACCTTTCTCCATCGGTTCCACTGAACTATGATGTACCGAGAAAGAGTGCAGACGAGGAAAGATGTTTCATACAAACACTTGAAGGTGTTTGGTTGTAGAGCATTTGTTCACATCCCAAGAGATGAGAGGTCCAAGCTGGATGCAAAAACAAAGCAGTGTATCTTTGTGGGATATGCCCATGAAGAATATGGCTACAGACTCTGGGATCCTTCAAGCAGAAAGATCATTAGAAGCAGAGACGTGGTATTTTTTTAAGATCAAACAATCAAGGATTTTGATAAACCTGAGAAGCCACAGTCAGATGAAATTCCGGTTAATCCGGAACCGTCTCTCCACCAATAAATCTTGATGACTGGAGCTACACCAGATCTCGATGATCTTGATCCACTAGCTAAAAGTCCGTAACTAGAGCAAGCGGCGCTCGTAACAAGAGTTAGATTCAACAGTCCAATCGTGCGGTAGTAAGGAAATCGACTGCAGAGCTTAAAGCCGAGTCAAAAGTATTCTCTCTACCGAGTATGTGATGCTCAGCGACGGAGAATCGGAGAGCTATGACGAAGCTCTTACTCACCAAAGATAAGAACGAGTGGTTAAAAGCCATGCAAGAAGAAATGAAATCCTTGCATGAGAACCACACATATGATTTGGTAACACTACCACAAGGAAGGAAAACACTCAAGAACAAGTGGGTGTATAGAGTAAAAGTGAAGAAGGCGACTCACGACCACGTTACAAAGCAAATTTGGTTGTGAAAGGATTCGCTCGAGAAAAAGGAGTTGACTTTGATGAAATATTCTCACCGGTGGTGAAGATGTCATCGATCGAGTTGTTCTTGGCTTGGCAAGTCTCGACCTGGAGATTGAACAACTTGATGTAAAACCGCTTCTTACATGGTGATCTTGATGAGGAAATATACATGCGGCGGTGAAGGTTTCCAAGTCAAAGGGAAAGAGAAATTGGTGTCTGCGAAGAAGAGTTTGTATGGTCTGAAGCAGGCACCGAGACAGTGGTATAAAAAGTTTGACTCATTCATGGAGAAAAATGAGTACAATCGAACAACGGCAGACCACTGCGTCTTCATCAAGAAATTCTCTGATGGAAATTTCATCATTCTTTTACTTTATGTTGATGACATGTTGATTATTGGCCGAGACAGCGGCAAGATTAGTAGGTTGAAGAAAGAGTTGAGCAAGTCCTTTGCAATGAAGGACTTAGGACCCGCTAAACAGATTCTTGGCATGACGATTACCCGTGACAGGAAGAATCACAAAATTTGGCTATCTCAAGAACGGTACGTGAAAAAGGTTCTTGAAAGATTCAACATGGACAAAGCAAAATCATTAGTTCTCCACCGCTAGTCACTTCAAGCTCAAAGTGAGCCAGTGTCCCTCAAGCAAGGAGGAGAGAATAGAAATGAACAAAGTGCCATATGCATCGGCGGTTGGCAGTCTGATGTACGCTATGGTATGCACTAGACCAGACATTGCACATGCAGTTGGTGTTATGAGTCGATTTTTATCAAATCCTGGAAAAGAACACTGGGAAGCTGTCAAATGGATACTCAAATATCTCAGAGGTACTTCCAGTCATTGTTTATGTTTTGGAAATGGAAAACCTGTATTAGAAGGATATACAGATTCAGATATGGCTGGAGACGTGGATACCAGAAAGTCTATTTCTGGGTATCTGATAACATTTGCAGGGGGAGCTGTCTCATGGCAATCACGATTACAAAATTGTATTGCTTTAAGCACCACAGAAGCGGAATACATTGCAATCACTGAAGGTTGCAAGGAGATCCTGTGGATGAAGAAGTTCCTACAAGAGTTGGGACAAAACTAGGAAAATTATGTTCTCTATTGCGACAGTCAAAGCGCAATACATCTCAGCAAGAATTCGACATTTCATTCAAGGTCGAAACACATCGACGTAAGATATCACTGGATCCGTGATGTGTTAGAAAGAAAGCTGCTGAAAGTTGAGAAGATTCACACCAACGACAACGGGGCTGATATGATGACCAAAGCTCTACCAAAGGACAAGCTAGAAGTCTGCAAAGAGGTTGCAGGCTTAATATCAACCCCATATTGATACGAGGATATTTCCCCATTGGCTGGAGGGGGAGATTTGTTGGTATCCAGCCAATATGAAAGCAAATTGGTGAGTCGAATGGTTGGTGAGTCAAATGGTTGGTGGCCATCTAAGATTGACACAATTTGCAAGTGTTCACACCATTCATTTCTTCTATAAATAGGAGTGGATGGTAGAGCAAAAATCATCCCATTCACAACTAAGTGCAATGGCATTAGTTAGAGAGAAAAGCCTTGCTTAAGAGAAAGAGTGAGAGAAAAATTAGAGAGAGCCAATTTGTGAGAGTTTTATCCACAAATTGAGAGTACAATCTTATTGTATTAATTTTGAGAGATCACCTAAGGGTGAAGTTTGTAATCCCATTATTGTTATAGTGGAAGTTTAAGCGGCTTACGGGTCCCGTGGTTTTTACCTTCACTTTGGAGGGTTTTCCACGCTAAAATCTTTTGCGTTATTTTCATCTATTTGGTTTGGGAAATTTTCCTGGGTTCGTGGAAATTTATTTTATCTCACTTATACAGTTTTTCCCAACATTAATGTCCAACATTACCTGGGACATGATCCCTGTCCTCGCTGTTTGGGACCTTCCCACCGCCTCCAATTTCGGCCACGTCCCGCTCGGAAATCTCACTAGCACAACAACGAGTTCTCTGGCGTCGGCGTCACGAGAAGGAGGGCGGTGTTCACACAAAACCAACGATGTTCGACAATTGCAAGGTTCTATTAAAGGACTTAAGGGTTCGTTGGAGTTTGAATACAAAAGAGAATTCCATTGAGATTGGGTTGGAAGGTGCAACTGGGGTTATGAATTACATGGCTTTTGGTTGGGCAAACCCCAACGCCACTGATTCAGAACTCATGGTTGGTGCTGACGTGGCCGTTACTGGGTTTAAGGAAGATGGTTTGCCCTTTGTGGATGATTTCTTCATTCATCACCAAGTATAGCGAGTGTGTGAAAAACAGTGATGATGGATCTGTTGAAGGGGTTTGTCCCGATTCAATTTATGAAGGGCCAGACAGGGTTGGTTTAGTGAATGATACAAGGTTGATTTATGGGCATAGGAGTGATGGGGTTTCATTTGTTAGGTATATATAAGAGGCCATTGAGTCAGGTTGATGGCAAGTATGATCACCCTGTGGATCATTTGGCTATCATGACTGTTATTTGGGCACTTGGCAAGATTAAATTAAACCTCCTGATAGTGTTCAAGCTTACTATCTTCCTCAGAATCAAGGGGGGTCTTCCCTTTGAGACTTTTGGTCACTTGGTTCTCAATGTTTCCCAGCACGTGAATGATTGTAAAGGTCAAAGGATTGTTCTTTGAGGTTGTGGATGGGGGTCTAACAGATATGTCAGTATAATAATAGTGTTGTTCTTGATGATCAACAAGTTACATTCTTTTGGACATTGTCAAAGGATTCCATATCTATTGCTGCTCGTGTTGAGAAGAAGAGGGGTTAGCTTGCTATAGGATTTGGAAGTGGAATGATATACAGTTATGTTTATGTTGGCTGGATTGATGACAATGCTGTAGGTCGTGTTAATACTTACTGGATTGATGGAAGGGATGCTTCTGGTATACATCCTACGCATGAGAATTTAACATACGTGAGATGCAAATCGGAGAATGGCATGATTACCTTGGAATTTACACGTCCCTTGGTTCCGTCTTGTGATAAGGGCAAGAGGCCAGAATGTAATAATGTCATTGATCCAACAACTCCACTTAAAGTTGTTTGGGCGATGGGTGCTAGATGGAGTAACGGTCATCTTAGTGAAAGGAATATGCATCCTGTTACTTGTAGTAGGCCTATACGTATTCAGCTGATGCGCGGTTCTACAGAAGCTGAGCAAGATTTACTTCCTGTTTTGGCTGTGCATGGATTTATGATGTTTCTTGCATGGGGTATCTTAGCTTCCTGGAGGTATATTGTCAGCCACCCAGATACTTGAAACATTTGAAGGGTGATGGTTGGTCCAAAATTCATGTTTACTTGCAATACTCGGGATTATCAATAGTTCTTCTTGCCCTTCTTTTTGCTGTTGCTGTACTTCGGGGATTTCATGTTAGCTCACCACATGTTAAATTCGGAATTGCTGCAATATTTTTAGCTTGCATATAACCAGTGAATGATTTCCTTAGGCCTCCAAAACAATCAAATGGAGCATTGGTCCGTCCGTTTCTTTGTACTTAGTGTTGCCATTTTGTGAAGAGTAGCTTTCTCATAGTTATACGTGTTCATCAGATAGGTTATATCTTTTTCTTCACTCTAGCTGCAATACTTTTTTCTTCCCCCTCCAAATGAAGAAATCAAACTTTACAAAGCGAGAGCTTTATTGTTGATTAATTAGGTGCGGTTCCATAATATGGTAGATGTACTTCAGACATGGACGGCTATTTAGCCAAAAACATTGTTGTAAAATATGCAATGCACAAAACTAATACAATACAACGTCACTAATTTTTGGTTTCAATGTGATTGTCTTTAGTTATCCCCAACTCTCTGTTGGTCAAGAAGCTTTTAGGCCATTTGTGATGCTAAGGCTCAAGGGGCTTCCGCTGTCAAGATTAAAATCATCCCCTAGCCATATACTCTAGTAATCATCATTTTTGTGAAGACATGTTCCATTTTTTTCCAAAAGAAATTCAGCCTTTTTCGTGTGGCCAATTCATGGGTAATGAAATGAGAACATTTTTTGTCATATAACATGAACACAATTTTGTTGCCCTTAGTTTGTAGATTTTAACATATTTGGTTTCAACAACTTATAGGTTTTCACCTGAATAGTTTGAATAGGACACAGATGGAAGTCACATTCTTCTTATATTGGATGTATGCTTACATTTGACTGAAGAAAACTAGTATACGGTTAAATATTATATATTATATATGTATAATACTTATATTATATAACATTATAATATTTATTTGTACATATATATATATATATAACATTATATTGCATTATATTATATATTATATAATAATATATTATTATATATTATATATAATAATATATACTGCAAAGGGTATTTAAGGAAAAAAGATATACATGACAAAGAGTTGTGTTATGATTCAAGCATTTGTCCATTGTTATTCTTTTTATCCTGTATCTCAATGACAATGTGTATCAAATGCACCCTAATGATTTAAACCGGTAGAAAAGCACGCGAGAAGGATATGTTTCAATACTTATATGAAGATTAACATCAAATTTTGAAGGCGCAAAAAATAAGTTTTTTGTAAAATAGAGAGGAAAAAAAGTAGCATTTTTTTTTTCAACAGAAAAATATGTAGTTGCAAATACTAAATAGCTTAGTATTACGTACGTCTGTGGCCTTATGTTCCTTCACGGCGAGACTCCACTTCTTCAATATTGACAGGGGCCTGGGCTACCAAGAAAAACACTTTTCCTTTTTCGGTCGAAATCTAGGAAAACACTAAGTTTATGGAAAGGGGGAAGATTGGGCCTAACAGAGGAGGGATGCCGTCTAGCAGGTCTTTGGGCCGAAGATGGATCAAGGCCCAATTTTATTATTATGTTTAGAGGTTTTGGGACTTGTATAAAATTTATGTTAGAGGTCTAGTTTAGTAGAATTTTTTTTTATCAATGTATAGAATCATGTAATTCTAATATTTCATTAGCAATAGAAAGTATCGCAAATGCATTCAATCTATTTTGTAACATAGTTGATCTCAAATAAAATTTAGAGTGTGATTGGTTTAAGAGAAAAAGCTAAGAGAGAGGTAGAGAAGAGAGAAAAGAGAAGTGTGGAATTTCTCCTGATTGGTTTGGAGAGAAATAGGGAAGAGAGAAAAAAAAATGATGATTCCCACGAAAATTTTATTTTTCTCCACTTATGCAGAGAAAAGGCAAAGAAATGAGTGTGGATCATGGATTTGACGAAATTGGGTTTGAATGGCTGATGCAACACGTGATGACTTTGGTGTTTCAGTTATTAATAAAAGAATTGTTCTATTTTAAAGACCCTTACGCATCACTTGACATTAATTAACTATAAATAAATTAAAATATATTAATTAATTTTTTTTATTAATCGACTGAATTAAAAATTTATTACTTAAATTAAAATTTATATTTAATGATATAAAGTTGTATATTTTTTTAATACAAGGATATTTTTGTCCTTTTAAAAATTAAACACGCTTTTCTCTCTTATCTTTCTTTTATATACCAATAAATACATCAAATCTATTATATTTCTCGTTCATTTCTCTCTTTTTACACTCTTTCTCACATTTTTTTCTCTATTCTCAATTTCTTCTCTCAACTAATCACATTATTAAAGCAATTTTAATTAAGCTTTTCTTAGCAGTGACAACAATTACTTGTATATTTCCTTAAAAAAACAATTACATGTATATGTATCGTTAATGATATTCTATAAACAACACACATATTTGAAAAAATGGACCGTTTCAAAGGTAGAAAATCCATTTTCGGACGACAACAACGTCAGAACTAGACAATAGTAACAGAAATCATGCAGTTATGTACTAGCACACGAATTTTTACAAGTATATATTTAGTGTTTCCCTTAATTATATCAAATCTTGATCCTGCTTTGAAACGATATATACAGTATCTTCTTTGTACTCCATCCAATTTCAAATATAAGAAAAAAATTTAACTTTGATGATTCAAAATATTATCAAATCTCAACTAATTATATATATCATATTTAATATTCCCTCCGGTTCTCAATGTAAGAGAAAAAAAAGTGTTTTTTAGGGTTTCAAAATATAAGAGATATGTGAGATAAAAAGGTGTTTTTCATTGGAAAAAAGAGTGTTTTTCTTAGTTTTGATGAATTAGGGTTTTGTCTCTTATATTTAAGACCGGAGGGAGTAATATCATTCTTAAAATATTCTTTAATTAATTTATATTTTATTTTCTAATAACATCATGTATTCGTGTGAAACAAGATTGAAAAACGTTTTTTTTTATATTCGAAAAGAAAGGAGAATTGATTTGCAGGGTTAGGCTACTTGTCTTCGCATTTGTAGTATACCGTATTTGATTAATCCTACCTAGGCCTAGGCTTGTACATATTTTCTCCATACACACAGGACAAGAAAGGTCAATAATGTTCAGCTGTAAACCTTCATTGATACCAAGAAAGCCAGGTTATATTTACGGGTCATTGTCGTCTGTCGACTAGCTCCACCGTCCCCTCCCAGCAAAATTTATTAGCTCTTCAGAGGCGTACTACTCAAAGTCACTCTTCTAAAAATAACGATGCATAAACAAGGATGTGTTTCAAGTTTCCAACCTCGGGCAACACGCCTCAATTTTTATTTTTATTTTTACCTAGTTGGCAATCCTAACTCTCAGACGACTAGACCAGTGATGAAATTAAGCTGGCAATCAATTCCCCATGCTTACTTGCAAATTAGTTAACTAAATATACTTGTTCCAAAGCTAACATAGTTTGCTCATATATACTTATACTCCTATGCTTATGAGCAATTTGTTGACAAGCTTGGTTCATGTCGGTTGAAATTGAGGTCAACAGAATTATTTAAATGGTGACAGGGGAACAACGTAGCTGTCCCAATGAAATGATAATAGTACCCGCTTAATTAAAAATCAGAGGTTTATATAATACCACAAGAACCATTATAATTTTTTAATTATTTGAATTCTGAATATAAATTTGCAGAAACACTAGTAATTTAATATTACCTTCGGTCCTATTTATAAGAGACAAAGTTAAAATTTGGTTTATTGAATAACTCATACAGAGTATATTTGGTCAGTTATTCAATGAACTAAATTTTAGTCTTCTCTCTTATAAATAGGACCGGAGGTAGTAGCTTGGAGATACTATCATAATAATAAAAAAAATTGTCATAAAATTCTTCACTTTACAGGCCTATAGTACTAGTAGTTTTAGACTTGCCTAGCGGAAGTCATCTCAAAACACTTGTATCCAGGTAATAAATTTTAGGCTTCCCATATTAATTTCAACTTTCAACTTCAAAACCCAGCTACCAAAGTCAAGATAGCTACCTCTCTTTCCCACCGGGGCCTTGTCAAACCAAAAATATTTTTTAGAAAATGGTGCAATATATATATATATATATATATATATATATATATATATATATATTTCATCCAATAATACTGTTTACATTAATTTTGGAATGCAACGTCTGCCAGAATTTTGTCGATCAACGATCAAGTAAGAAGTAAGTAGGCATTGAGAGAACCGACCATTTTTCTTGCTAGAGACGAAACAAAATATTGAATTAATTCGAACGGTCAAATGAAATAAAAGAGTTGCGGATTAGTGAAGCTAGCTTAATTTATAAAAATTTAAGTACATATTACCTATAAGATTTAGCTCAATCTCCTTGTCAGAAAAAAAGGTTCAATCTCAGCATGACCTGATCTTCTTATTACAATGAATTGAAAAAATTGAAAAAACAATTGGCAAATGTTCTATCTTTCTTGGTGTTCTTGGACTTGGAATTGGATTTCGGACAATATAGGCTAATTCCCCACCTCTCTGTTTTTTCATGAAGGAAAAAGGAAAACACTTGATTAAGAGAGGGTCGTTGACCATAGTAATTTGTCTGCGCGCGAATCTGATTATAGCTCTCATTCAAATCCATGATAAATATGAGTAATACTCTTTATTCAGGTGATCAAGAGAAGACTGAACACTCAATTTGTTATGGGCCGACCTCCGAGCTGGGCTCCTAACTGGATCACCGGGCTGAGCCCAACCATACCTGAGCCCATTGATCTAGCAAGGCCCTCCAAATAATACTTTCTGAAGAAGGAAGCTAGCACATAACCCGGAACTATCACTCTTATATAAAGGGGCTTGGCCCCTCAGGTAAAGAGGGGCTCTGATCTCATACTCTCTCTCTCTCTCTACACTCTCTCTAAACCCTAAACTCATCTCTAGGATGCGATCTCTATGCTCACCCTAAAAAGCCCTATCTAACTTAGGCATCGGAGTGCCTTTTGCAGGTTCCCACCGCGGTGCGAAGGAGGAAGGACATCACGCCCGGAGGAGGAGTACTCACCACGAGCTCATCGCCCAACTACCAAGCGGAGGAGCAAAGGTGCGACCTTGCACCATTTAGTGCATTAACATTGGCGCCACCGTAGGGGGGTAAAACTAGCATGGGCCTCGAGGATACCACCACGAGAAGGGCGATCACGAACCAGGAGCACGGCGAATCGATGATCGCCAGGAGGAATCAAGCTGTAACACCGTCGGCGGAGCCAACGACCACCTAAAGATCCGATCTTGGAGCACCTTATGGCGAGAACACGCAACTGAAACAACGGATCAATGAAGTCCTCGTGACAACCACTACTGGCGAAAACATCAAGCAAAGCGGTCGAAAATTAATTCTTTGGTCATTACCAGTGACTTCCAAGGAAAAAATCTGAAAAACATAGGACCTTAGACTTTTCTTTGTTCATTGCAATTCTGGTGAAAAAAAAAGGGAGTACACAAACGCAAAGGTCTCCCCACGACGAACATAGGTAACAGCTTGGACGATCATATCCAGGTCCCCTCACAATCAGGTGCTATTTTTCCATATTTCTTTGGTAAATTATATATTTCATCTTATGGAAATCTTAAAGCAGCAACCATAACATCACTACATGTATACACACATCACACCGAGCAAAGTCAATTACGACTTACGATGACGTACGTCGGACTTTTCAAAAGAAATGCAAGGAGCATGGATCGATGCATACTAGAAGATTGAATTTTTTCCGAAAAATACACCGACTGCTTTTTCCCATCGGTGGCATTATAACCGATTTGCACATGGTTTTATCTTGCATTATTGCACCTGACAATCTTGAGATCGATTTTGACTTGCTAATGGCATATCCTTTCCCTTGACTTATCATTCAAACTCACCAGGATGCAGATAAGCTGGTGCTTAATTATTCACGTTATCCCATGGTGATTAAAGGTTTCCTTTTTTAACATTCATATTTTGTTCAATAAATATTTCAATATTATTGGCGGAAGAAATCCACACTTCTCGGATATATATGTTATTCAAATATATGTGTTGCCGAGTAGTTATTTTTCAAATGATCGTACAAGATATTGTTTATCTTATCATCTGTTTAAAATTAGAATTTAAATTCTAATTACAATTACAAATTATGATGCCTTATCATTCTCTCCTAATGTTCGAATTTGAAATATCCTATCATATCTTTTATTAACTGCTTTTTGGAGAGGTCAAGATAAAAATCGAATCTTTGGGTATCCTAAGAATCAGGAACGAAGGTCAGCCACACAAATCTTGGAAGAAATCAAGATATGCTTGGCAAAGCCCAACCGATCAACTCGGTCAACCTCATCCCAACTACCGAGCTGACCTCAACTATTCAGATATTCGACCGACCTCAACTCAGATAGTCGCATGACCTCAGTTATTTGGAGGAGCTCAAGTCAACCACATTGCTGACCTCAACAACTCGGACGACCACAGATACGTCCCTCAAAACCAGGTGCTATTTTTCCATGTTTCTTTCAGCATCTCATCCTTAACTATGAACCATCAACGATTTGTGTCACTTTATTCTTTATTACCTGGAGCATTGTATAAGGTCTTCTCGCACGACATTTTATGTTTGACAAACTTTCGAGCAAGGTATAATTTGTCATTTAAATGGATGATGTACTTTCACATTATTGATGGCTAACCTCAGCAGATCAGTATATAGACAACCAACAAGTGGATACCCAGTCCAGTACTCGGGCGACCTACCAGGCCCACCTCAATAATTTCAATATTCAGACGGCTTTAAACTCGGCTACGTTGCTGACCTTGATTATTTGATGACCTCAACCATGCCGCTTGGACAGCCCGATCAACTACTCTCACAGGGAAGTATAAAACTCGACTACGAGCACTTTACTTTACTCGTAGCATAAAAATTAATGCTAACGTTATTACATCAAGTTGTTGCAAATTGTCTATACTTTGACATAAACAGTGCCCCAAAACCAAAGGTCGAGCCCGCCACGGAGCTCGGCACCCAGTGTCGGAAGAAGCTCGGCCTCAACACGACCCCTGTGGTCCTAAACCCAAGTCAGCATAAAGGCTTGGTGAGCTTATTCGCAGCTCGACCCCTGTGATCCTAAACCCAAGTCAGCATAAAGGCTTGGTGAGCTTATTTGCAGCTCGACCCCTGTGGTCCTAAACCCAAGTCAGCATAAAGGCTTAGTAAGCTCGCTCGCAGCTCGACCCATGTGGTCCTAAACCCAAGTCAGCATAAAGGCTTGGTGAGCTTATTCGCAGCTCGACCCATATGGTCCTAAACCCAAGCCAGCATAAAGGCTTGGTAAGCTCGCTCGCAGCTCGACCCTTGTGGTCCTAAACCCAAGCCAGCATAAAGGCTTGGTAAGCTCGCTCGCAACTCGACCCCTGTGGTTTTCAAGACACCAGGTCAGCATAGAGGCCTGGCAAGCTCAAAAGCAGCTCGGAAGGTCGCCTGTCGACCCCTGTGGTTTCGAAGCCACCATGTCAGCATAAAGGTCTGGCGAGCTCTAAAGCACCTCGGCTAAGGTCGCATGTCGACCTAAACAAGACCATTGTGGTTTCAAAGACACCACGTCAGCATAAAGACGTGCCGAGCTCAAACACAGCGCGACGAAGACTAACCCCTGCGGTTCCAAAGATTTCAGGTCAGCATAGAGGCCTGGCGAGCTCTAAAGCAGCTCGGAAGATGATAACTCGACCTGAAGAAAAGCCTAACCGGCTCCAATCATCATAGAGACCTGACATCTCAAAATGATGTTCGGATGACAAGCACTCGACTAATGTTGTTACGAGGGACTAATGTTCCAAACTTTCAATTTGAAACAAATCTTTCGGGGGGAAGCCACCCGAGGACTACACTACCTTATACTACCCAAGGACTACAGGAAAGCGTGAAAAGAAAGTAAAGTAAGTCATCATCACTTAGTCAAATTTCATTCATAGGAAAAGGAATTGCAAGAGGTGGTTCTCGGATGAGCAATTACAAGATCGGAACTAAAGAAAAACAAAAAGCAAAAAAGCACAAGTTACACTAGGGCATTCCCTTGGTTTTCAATAACAAGATCGGGAGCGATCACCTTCACTTGGGCCAGGCACCATAAAAACCCTCCTTAAAATTGGGGAGCACTGAAGCCTTTTTACCCCTCGAGATGAAGTCCAGCTCTCCACGAGCTCGGAAAGGTTGGAGTTCTCCGTGAGCTCACCAACAAAGACCAGCTCCCCATCAGCACTTCAAATGTAGAGGCTGATATCTCAACATGCACTTCAATTCTTCAAATTCAAGTACAAATTTTAGGTGGGAGTAGACCACCATAGGTCAGAGCTCGACCAATGCAGAGACCTACAGTTCAAACCTGTTTGGAGTTCTACCTATCTTAGTCTTCAAGTCAAAGGTCAAGTTTGGGGTCGAAGCTCTACCCATAGTTCAAACCTATTTACAAGCTCTCCTTGTACTTCGACACGAGTACTTATTGGAGCCCGACCTGCTCGGAGCTCATCCTGACTGGAGCTCGACCTGCTCGAAACTCATTCTGACTGGAGCTCGACCTGCTCGGAGCTCATCTTCATCTGAGCTTGACCTGCTCGGAGCTCATCCTCATCTGAGCTCGACTCAACCAGTTCAAAGCTCAATCTGCATTTAAGCTCCCCGTGTTCAAGAGATCACTGGGTAGATAATTGGAAGACCGCAGATAATTGGATGACCTCAAGTCGCACATCAGATACCAGCTCAGACCTCATAGGTCATCTCAGGTTTTTGATATCATACCTCGCATATCAGATCATTCGACCTACTACTCTCAAGAAGTAATTATACTATTTCAAGCTCAGCAAGAGCAGTTCTATGATGGGATCAACTCTTACAGGGAATTTGGAGAAAACCAAATACTTGCACTCTAAACATGCTCAGCTGATCGGCAAGCAAATCTAGGGGGTGGACAGGGATAGGACGAGAAGAACCTTGTGATCACTTCTTGGCGACCTTTGTAGGAGAGGAGACGATCAACACGTTGGAAGGGGTCGACCCGAGAACTTGGGCGACTTTCTCTTTGTTGGCCTTCCACCCAGCTCGAATTCCGACCTAATGAAAAAAACAATTAGACCCTGTACCTTTTCAGGCAAAGGGTCTAGGGGGCTTGTGTTATGGGCCGGCCTCCGAGCTGGGCTCCTAACTGGATCACCGGGCAGAGCCCAACCATACCTGAGCCCATTGATCTAGCAAGGCCCTCCAAATAATACTTTCTGAAGAAGGAAGCTAGCACATAACCCGGAACTACCACTCTTATATAAAGGGGCTTGGCCCCTCAGGTAAAGAGGGGCTCTGATCTCACACTCTCTCTCTACACTCTCTCTAAACCCTAAACTCATCTCTAGGATGCGAGCTCTATGCTCACCCTAAAAAGCCCTATCTAACTTAGGTATCGGAGTGCCTTTTGCAGGTTCCCCACCCGCCGGTCTGAAGGAGGAAGGACATCACGCCCGGAGGAGGAGTACTCACCACGGAGCTCATCGCCCAACTACCAAGCAGAGGAGCAAAGGTACGACCTTGCACCATTTCGTGCATTAACACAATTCTTCCCAGAGAGATTTACTAATTGAGAGTGATCCTTGAGAGCAGCTTAGGACTTCACGTTTAAACTAGAAAACCCAATGACCATTTTGCATCTTGAATCTTGGGGTGCGTTTAGCAACATGGATATTAGAATTTGAGTTTGCGCCTAACTCAACCCCCAAAGAGCTAGTTTATAGAGTGAGGGTTGCCTCCTACTTATAACCACTTTGGATCTATGATAGGCTTTGATACCATATTAGAATTTGGGTTTGGGCTTGTTGTATGGAATACCAATTAGCCGCAGATCGGCTGAATTCCAAAACGGTGATTCCCTTTTCTTCAAGCGATTACGCCAAGGAAGGAACTCTGTTCCTTAGCTATGGGTCCCTTAACTCACTCCAGAAAGGTTTAAGTCGATGAACTAAGATAAAAACTGGGACATAAAGGTAAACATAAATGCGACTGAATAAAAGCTTGAACGAAAAATAAGTTGTTTGATTGATTGATCTCCCTAAAATTATTTACAACTTGGGTACTTATAGTAACAACTAAGAACTACCCCTATTTGCCACGTTCAGCTGGCTAACATTGATAAACTCCTAGTTGACAGTTATTCGGCTGAGTAGTGCCATATTCCACTAACCACGATCCTAAAATCTAGGCGCCACTTCACATCATGGCCACGTCTCAGCCAACGTCTGTTTCAGCGTGGATTTTATCCTTCTGCTCCTCGCCACTCCTAAAAACTTGGAGATAATTCTGAATTTGATTAATTTTGAATTTAAATTAATTCAAAATCAATCTCCATAACTTTCGACTCATGGAGCAATTCAAGAATCTGACCCAGTGAATGACTTCATGCTATCCCAATAGGCCCAATATCTTCATATTAATCCAATAAGCCTAAGGCCCTTGCCTAGCTCTTGGTTTCCTGCTTTTGGCTTTATTAGCTGCAAATTCGGTTGTGTGCAATTCGGCTGACGCCCAATCAGCTATTTGATCCATTCGGCTGTGGTTGGCTTTGGCTAAATCCAAGGAATATTTTTATGTGTAAACACATGCCCCCTACGTTGTCTGTAGCCGGTAACTTTAAATTTAGGCTGAAGCAGCGTAATGATTCAAGTCAAATCACTCCTTTTCATCATAAATGCAAGGTAATCCATTTGCAACAAACTTTTAAACAGTGCAACGGTTCGCCTCATCCATCCGATTTAAGCGCCTTCAAATCCCACTATCAGTGATTCTCCCATCTCTTTAAATACTCACTTAGCCGAATTACCTCTCATGTTTACTACCAGCCCTAAATCCTGTAGCTTTCACCATCTTCCAACTTTCGTCTTTCACCTACAAACCAGGCCCACCATGTCTTCTGCTTCTGATTCTCAAAACCAATCCTACGCATACGATAGCGAACAGTCTTCTTCCTCCTCTGTGAACCTTGACCGCTCCCTTAGCCCCCCTGAGGCTCTTGATTCTGGCCTTCAATCTCCCCTGTTCGAGATCCAAGACTCTCTTTCTTTGGCTCCTTCCACTTCAGATATGAGTGAAGGAGCGGTCTTTCTGAAGGAGTACATGGCCCCTTCTCTCTACGCATTACCAATCTCCTGTGATTGGTTCACCACGAAGTCCAAACCCACCGACCTTCGTTCATGGCCTCGTTCATCTCAACCCTATCTTGATTGGGTGGATCGGCTGAAGGCTGCCAAATCTGATAAATGGAAACAGTGGGGTCTCTACGACATGATTATGTTGTCGACTCAAGACATTCCCCTTAACCTGGAGTTGCTTTATGGCTTCTTCGGCTATTGGAGTATTGCTACCAACACCTTTACCTTCCCATGGGGCATGGTTTCCCCTACTCTCCTGGATGTGGCGGCTATTCTGGGGCTTCCGATCACAGGCGATGATGTCCTCTCTCACTATTCCTTCAAAATTCCAGAACTGGGATTCCACTTCTCAAAGAACACTTCCGGGTATTCCAATTTCCTTGCCAATAATACCAAGTCCAGAGGATCTGTGTCAGATGCTGAACACAACGCATTTCTTCTGTACTGGTTCAACAAGTACTTTCTCTGCTCCAGTTCTATTGCCGTGGTTCAAGAGTTACAGCTTTATGTAGCCCTTGTCAACTCTGATGGCAACTTTTCCTGGAGAACCCTTTTCCTTTCATACCTCTACCGCTGCCTGTTTGCCATTATGGATCGGCTGCAAAGAGGCGAAGACATTAAGAACATTCAGGGACCACTCTGGTTCTTGCTGCTCTGGATAGTGCTCTACTTTCCAGAGTTCATCGACTCACGTTTCAACCCTAGCATTCTTCCTCGAGGTGCAAGCGTTTTGGGTACCCACTTGGTACTCACTCCCTGTGAGCCCTCTTATGCTTTCACCGTAGCCACCAAACTCTTTGGTCTGACCCGAATAGCCACTGACTGGCGTCCTGTCTTGGAGAAAGGTATTGGGCCTTTCTGGATTTTCTCTACAAATGATCCTCTCCCAGTCGAACAACAGAACCAATTAGAGCTTAACTGGAGCTCAGTCTTGACTTCTCGTGACTTGCTCTGTGGCCTCAAACCCACCTCACGAAATAACAAGTCTTCGGCTGAATTCTACCTCCCCAACTGCGTAGCGAGGCAGTTTGGGTTGTTACAACATATACCTCTGCCGTACAACTCTATGGTAGGGAGCCTGGGTCGGCTGCCATTTGGTGCCAATGATGTAATGGAGGTGGTCTCTACCAACTTCAAAAGGACTCAGGCTTTCCGTTTCATCCCTTTCACTCCAGTATCTGGTGAAACTTCTGCTTTCGCCAATTGGTGGCTATCAGTGAAGGACAGACTATTTCCCGATCGGCTGGACAGATATGCGACCCGATTAGTACTCACTGATGTAGCCGAAGCAATGAGGCCATCGACCCAACCAAAACACACTCCCGTTAAAACCAAGCCTCAGGTACAGGCTCAAATCCAAAAACGGACTTCCACCCGGATGAGAACCCCAGTATACCAACCAAGTAAGTACCTTTACATTCGGCTCTTTGCGGTTTTTGCTTTTAATTCAACGTAGTCTCTTACTTTTCTTGTCTTATGGCAGCCACCACCACTACTCCGCAATTTATTGTCATTGAGGACGACCCTGTTAGTCCTCCCTCCAAGAAAAGAACAAGGGCCCCTGGCATTGTAATAGAAGAACCTACCCAGGTTCAGGCCAAGCCCAAAGAAAAAGCACATTCGGGTAGTAAAGGAAAACAGACGAAGGTGAAGGTAAATAGATTATCCTTATCCCCCTTTTCTTAATATTCTTTGTCAGCCTGTACATAACCACCTTGTTTTCAGAAACCACGTGTGGAAATTCCCCTTCCGTACGTCCAAGAATTTTCTGAAGGCGCCAGCTCTCAATTTCCCCCAATGGTATAGCCGATTTCTTATTCCTTTCAGCATATATTGTTTGCTTACTCAATCGGCTAACCATCCTCTGTCACCGGATCCCTACTCACAACCTGAAGAGGTCATCCATGAGGCTCCCCGGGTGCCTTCGCCTCCCAGCTCTGCGGTGGCTATCTCGAAGGAGGAATTGACAAAGTATTTTACCTCGGTGACCCTATTCAATGGCTTCCTCTCCCATCTCCAACCACTTGGAGAGTCAATGCCGCATTGATGGGGAAATACCAACCAACAGGAACATATTGCTACTTTAAGAACTTCTTTGTTCAAACTAGCCAGTCGGTGATATCCTGCAGCCTAGCCAAGAGGTGTACAACACTTTGGCCCTCCAATTGGCTTGCTTTATCTCAAAGAAGACGGCGCTCCCGGGAAGTTCATGACGTCTTATGACCTCCAACGATTGAGGGACCTCCAGGCGCAAAAAACTCATTTCCAAAACTCCTTCATGACCTTAGAGAATGATCGCCAGGAAACTCTAACCCAACTTAAGGACACGGATGAAAGGTTATCCGTTTTGTTAGCTGAATTAGAGAGGGTTAAGAAGGAGATAGCGGAGTTGACCCCTCAATCGACTGCCTTAACTGAGAAACTCCATTCTAACTCTCAGCAACGTTATGATCTCTTCAAGCAATCTTCCTCTCTAGACCGTGACTTGGCAGTATTAGGTGCTCAGAGGACGTGTTTAGAAAAAGATCTTGAATTTAGCAGTGCTGGGTTAGCTGAGGCCACTCAAGCCTGGACCTCCTTTAAGCATCAGCTGGATGAGGTTAGGAGGCAGGAAGCTGTTGTGGCAGCCGACCCTCCAGCCACCCAACAAGGCGATTCTGAAGGTGTTATTGTCCCACCAATAGAAGCATTAGTCGACGCATCAAAGATCCGAGCCCACCCTAGATGTAGCTGCAGCCTTCTGCCACGATCGATGCTCCTGCATCGTCGGTAGATCCAGTCTGCCCGATTGGAGAAAAATCAAGTGATGATCCTGAGGCTGCAGCCTTCCTAGCTTTTATATCTTGTGCTAAATTCTTGTAATTTTGGCTAGGTGGCTGACTGTGGTCACCAAAACAATTGCACTTTTATGTTAATGCAACTATTTTTAATTCTCCAATATGCCTTCCCACATAGTGGAATAGTATCTCTTAAGATGTTTTCCATTGATGCTTCTATTTAGTTCTTCGCCTTGCATGTTAACTAGCCGATAAGCACCACCATGATAAGCTTTGCTAACAACAAATGGTCCTTCCCAATTTGGTGACCATTTCCCAAATTTGGGATCTTTGATCCCAATAGGTAGTATGGTTTTCCAAACGAGATCTCCTTCAACAAACCTTTTTGGCTTCACATGTTTGTTATAAGCCCTAGCCATTTTTTGCTTGCTATGCTCAATTTGGTCTAAAGCCATGAGTCGATCTTCGTTAACCGAATCTAACTCCATTAACATGGCCTGTTGATATTCATCCAGACTCAGCAGGTTTTGCTTTGCTACTCTTAATGAAGTCACATTTATCTCTAAGGGTAACACTGCATCTTGACCATATGTCAGCCGATACGGGGTAAAACCAGTTGCACTGCACTTGGAATTCCTCACGGCCCATAATGCCTCATTCAGTGTTTCATGCCACTTCTTTGGCTTATCCTCAATGTTCTTCCTGATTATATCAATAAGAACTTTGTTGGTTGCCTCTGCTTGTCCATTGGCTTCAGCATAATAAGGGGATGAGTGAATTAACTTAATCCCAAATTGTTGCGCGAAGGCCACCACTTTCTCCCCAGTGAACATAGTACCTTGATCTGCGGTGATGGTTTCAGGTATCCCAAATCTATAGATAATTTGGCATTGTATGAATCTAATCACCTCATCCTGAGTCACATTCACCATTGGTTGGGCCTCTACCCATTTGGTAAAGTAGTCAGTCGCGACTATGATAAACGCATGCCTCTTGGACGAAGGTGGATAGATTTTGCCTATTAAATCCATGGCCCATCCCCTGAATGGCCAAGGCTTTATCACTGGGTGGAGGTTTTCGGCTGGAACCCTATGAATTGGACCATGCAGCTGACACGCCTCACATCCCTTAGTATACTGATAACAATCAGCTGTCATGGTAGGCCAATAATATCCATGTCTGTATATTAGCCATTTCATTGTGGGTCCAGTCCTGTGAGATCCATAGATTCCTTCATGTACTTCTCCCATGACCTTCATGGACTCTTCTTTGTCAATACACTTAAGTAATACCCCGTTGATGGTTCTCCTGTAGACTTCATTGTCTACCAATACATATTTAAGTGCCTTTTGCTTAAGCTTGAAATCAGTACTGCTTGAAGGATTTTTAAGATAGTCGATTAACTCTTGTTTCCAGGAGTCGATCGTTCCTACGGGTGCACACTCCCAGGTTGGGTATTCTTCCTGTTTTACTTCGACTATCATGTCTTTGTACCCTGAGGCTTGTTGAGCCAAATCATTAGCCTCTTCATTCTCTTCCCTAGGAATGTGATGTACTACTGCATCAGCAAACAAACGCAATAGCCTGCTAGCCGTTTCATAGCACTCTTTCAAGTTAGGGTTATTACATCTATATTCCCCAGTTAGCTGTTTTATCACTAACTGTGAATCTCCCATGACTTGAACATAATTTGCTTTCATGGCTGCCAGGATCTTAAGCCCCAAAATCAGGGCTTTGTATTCTGCCTGATTATTTGAACTCCCAAGATCCAGCTGACACATGAATTTCCAACTTTTCACTGCCGGGTCTGTAATGGTGATGCCAGCCCCTACCCCTCTTTGCGTTCTTGACCCGTCAAACATCAGCACCCAAGGTTTCAAGTTAACACACGCAACGTGTTCGGCTAACGGGTCATTGACTTCAACACAAGGGTGTTGAGCCAAGAAATCGGCTACTGCCTGACCTTTCATTGCTCTCAATGGAACGTATTTCAACGCAAAAGCATTCAACTTAATGGCCCACTTCATTAATCGACCCTGTAAGACAGGCCTATTAAGTAAATACCTAATAATATTAATTTTGCGCAAAACCAATACTTCCTTAGGCAACAAATAATATTCAAGTTTTGTACAAGCATAAAACAACGATAAACATAATTTCTCAATAGGGGTATTTCTGGTTTCGGCATCATTCAAGATGCGGCTGAGATAATATACAGTTCTTTCAGTCCCATCATCAGCATCTCAAGGCGAGCAGATGATTGACTCTTCTTCTCGCAGCCTATATACAATTTGAGTGGCCTTCCCGACACCGGAGGTGTTAGCACAGAGAGTCCGCCAATCCTTGCTTAATTTGATCAAAGGCCTGTTGTTGCTCTCTCCCCATACCATATCCTCCGTATCCTTTAATTTGACCAAAGGGAAAAAGCCTTCATCTTCCCAAATTAATTAGCTATGAACCTCCTTAGGAAATTGATCTTGCCAATCAAACTTTGCAGTTCCTTCTTGTTCCTAGGAGGTCCGCCTCCGTGATAGCTTTCACCTTGTTCTTGTCTACTTCTACTCCTTGATGGTGGACCAAAAATCCTAGGAAATTGCCAGCTGCCACTTCAAAAGCACATTTGGCAGGATTCATTTTTAGCCCATGGGCTCGCATCCTCTTTAGGGTCTGCTCTAGATCTACTAGGTGGCTTTCAAAACCCTCGGACTTGACAACCACGTCATCTATGTACACTTCCATGGTCTTGCCGATCAAGTCATGAAAAATGGAATTCATGGCCCTTTGATAAGTGGCTCTGCGTTCTTGAGCCGAAAGGCATGACCACCCATTCATAGATCCCCAATGCTCTGGGCACCTGAAGGTTGTCTTGTGAGTATCTTCTTTCGCTAGAAAGATCTGGTTATACCCTGAGTATCCATCCATAAAGGTGAGAATACCATGTGGTCAGCCAGATCGACTAACATGTCGACCCACAGGCATAGCGTATTCATCCTTTGGAGTGGCAAAGTTCAAGTTTACGTAGTCAATACATACTCTTATCCGCCATTCTTCTTGATGACAGGGAATATATTAGATAGCCATTCAACATACCGTTGTTCTTATAAAGCTCGCCTTGATAATCTTTCGATTTCAGCTTTAATTTGAGGCATCACCGGGATTGAACTGCGAGGTGCACAGCTTGAAAGGTTTGTATCCTCGCTTTGATAGGCAACTTGTGTTCCACCAGCTTCCTCGCCACCAGGCATTTCAAGTAATTTCAGGCAAAGCAATCTTTGTACCATTGGATTAACTCGACTATCTTACCCGCTTGTCTTCATCAAGCGGCCACTCACCTTCACGATTCTGGTTGTTACGAGTACCCAAATCGATCTCAATTAAAGGATCCTCTGCCTCAAAAGCAGGAGCCGTCTTGTGAAGAGGGCAGTCCAATTCCATAGGCTCAGCTGCACACGCCTTATCAGGCTCAGCTGCCGCACCTTCCTCCTTGGAGAATAGGACCTCCTCTTCCTCTTCAATATCATAGTCTTCCATCATGGCATCCATCACTTTGGACTCGGCCTTAAAGATTTCTAGCCGACCCTAAAGGTCTTCGAGTACATGTGGTGCCCTATTCATTAGTCGCCTGCGAATTAGGCCGTGGCTCGGCCTGAGATCTTAGCTTGAATCCCTCATTAGTAAGGTTGCATGCTCTCCAGGCGCCTTCTTCATAATCCTCTGGGATGGCAATAGGACCTAGGTGTAGGGAATAGAATAAGGCTTCTAGCATCTTTACTTCAGCCGAAAAAGGATTCTTGTCTGCTTCGACTGTCTCAACATTGTCTCCAACCCAAAACATATGCTTTTGATGAAGTGTGGAAAGAACACACTGACTTGTATGAATCCAATCCCTTCCCAGGATTACGCTATAGGAAGGTTTTCCATCAACCACAAAGAAAGCTGCTTTGATGGTTTTGGGGCCTACCGTAACTTCGGCTATCAAGACTCCAAGTGCTCTGGAAGGTTCCCCCAGGAAATTAGACATTTTTATATTGGTAGGGACTAGGTCCTCAAGACTTTTTTCCAAGTTTCCTCATGGTCGTCACAGGCATGACATTTAGCACAGCCCCTCCGTCCACGAAAACTCTTCCAAAGATCTTCTCGTTGATATAGGCCTTGATATAAAGGGGCTTCAGATGTTTCACCATTTCTTCTATAGGTTTCTCAAACACTACCTTGGTAACCTCATCAACCGGTGTATCGGCTAACGTGGCCCATTCTGTCTCCTCAGCAAACACGTCTCCCTCCAAACCTCCTGGTTGTGAGTTGTTTGCCCAAAACTCTTCTGGGAATAAGCTAATAGCCTCTATCTCAGTAAGTAGGCCATCAGCTTCTTCATTGAACAGGAGATCCAACAAAGAATCTTCCATGATATCGTCCTACTCCCAATACTTCTCTGGGATTACTGAACCTTCTATAGTGATTGCCTCTTCGCCTACGTCGACTGAGGCGATAAGACCCTCTGCTTCAGGAACAGGTTCCTGTTCAATAATCGGCTCTATACTTTTGGGCACTTCCTCTTTCCCAGCTTTCTCAGCCTCCAACTTTGGGAAGGCCTTATCCAGTGCTTCATTCACAGTTTCTAAGGGAATCTCGCTCTTTTCACTGTTCTTTACATCGGCTATCATCTGCAGAGTTTGTTTCATCTTCTGGACAGACCTCATTCTCTGCATCCTTCTCTTTTGGGTTCTTGATAGCACGGCTGGTACTGCCTTTTTATCTTTGGCATACTTATTCAAGAACCAGTGCCCTTCTTTGACGTTAGCCGGAGGTTTTAACTTTCTCTGAGTCCTCAACTTCTCATCATCCCTTACTGTTATTTTCAAGGAAGACATGCCTCCTTCTACAGTGAACTCGGCTACCCTTCTTTTATCCTTTGGGATAGGTTCCTCATCCACCTTGGGCAAAGATAGCCTACCACTTTCTCTGAGGGTTAGCCGATCTTGCCCCCCAGTTTTAGCAATGGGTACCTTACTCTTCTCCTTGTCGGGTTTCCCGGTTAGGGCCTGGCCATGTGTAACGTACTGTTTTACTAATTCCTGGGTGAGCCTACCTGGTTTAGGTGGCTTGCCCCCTGCCAATGTCCTACCTCTGGTTAGGGTTTTCCCATTCTGTCAAAGACAGAAATCCTGGCAGCCTGAGGTTTCAGTCGATCAATAAGGGTTGAGTCGGCTGATCCCTTTTTTGGCATCCAGACTTGTTGTACAGATATCCTGTGCTTGTGGATGGGTCCTTCGTCATCGACTCCTGAGAATGAGACCATGCTTATCCCAAGGGCAGGGAATGGATCAGTATCCACTGTCATTTCAGCGATTCCTTTGTCCGCAAGCTTGAACCTCCCCTCTTTTATCCCCTTCTGAATGACCTTCCTGAAAACCATGCAATTTAGAGTCGCATGATTATAAGAGTTGTGCCACTTGCAGTATTTCTTATCTTTTAACTCCTCAGCAGGTGGGATCTTGAGCCCATCCAGCAGCCGAATCTGCCTATCCTTAAGCAAGTAGTCAAAGATCTGGTCTGCCTTGGAGATATCAAAGGAGTATTCGGTCTTGCCGTCTCCTGAACTTGGTTCCTTTCCTTTGGCAGCTCTTAGGGCAGGGCAGGTATAGCCTTTACCCTTCACTATTTCAGCTGCCATGATGTCCGCCGTGGAATCGGCTGAATCATCATCGGAGTCTTCAGTTTCTACAATGGACACCAACTGAGGACCTCTTCCTCTACTGGCTCGCTTCTTTTCCTTCTCCTGGATAAACTGCTCAATGCGTATAGCTCTTGAGACCAATTGGTTTAGGTCAGTGCAAGCTTGGCCTACTAGTTTTTCCTTGAGTTGAGGATGCATGCTGCTAATGGCCATGGCTGCATATTCTGTCTCAGGGAATTGCACTGAACATTTCCCAGCCATTTTCCTGAACCTTTCCACAAAATCAGCAGCCGATTCATCTACCTGTTGTCTCAGGTTCATGAGGTCAGCCGCCGTGACTTCGGGTTGGGGCCAGTAGAATCTGTCATGAAAGCACCTCTCCATATCTGACCATGTTTGTATGGAATTAGGTGGTAAAGAGGAATACCACGTAAATGCAGTCCCGGTAAGTGACAAGGGGAACAGCTGTAACTTGTGATATTCATTCTGGTTCCCTTCACCACATTGGGCAGTAAACCTGCCTACATGCTCCATAGTCGATTTGCCATCCTCTCCGGAGAAAGTAGCGAAATCTGGAGTCTTATACCCTCTGGGCAGAGGTACCAATCTATCCACCCACTCAGGGTATGGTTTTCTATAGATCGGACGATCCAAAGGCTTCAGCTGCACCCCAAAGTATTTTTTGATGGTGTCTGCAATGATGGCTGGGTCTAGCAGCTGTGAACCCCCTGGCCTCACTTCTCCCAAGTTAGGAGCAGCCGTTTGTGGTTGCTGTCTCCAAGTTGGGGGATGTGCCTGGGATACTTGTTCTGGAGGATTGGGGTAGCCTGATTGATTAAACGATGGAGGTGGGTAAACCCCCTATGGCTGCTCCATGTTCCCTTCACCAGGTGCCCTGTATTGAGTTCCAGGAACACTTGTGTTAAATGGTAGAGGTGGGATCTGTCCCCATGACTGCTCCGCCATCAAACCAGGTGCCCTTGGAGGAGTTGACCCCATTTGGCGCTGCGCACCCTTCAGGATAGGATGGAAAGACCGAAGGTTAGCCGTCTGGTGGAACATTGTTCCATGACTGCTGACCTGCATATCCCCCAGGTGGTCTTGTACCACCCATTCCTGGGCCAAGAGTTTGGCCCCCAGTGTACTGTGGGTTAGTCGCCTGCACAGCAAAACCATAAGGCTGAGCACATGGCATAGCTTGCGGCATACCAATCGGTCCCACTGCATCCGGTGGCCTCCTAGCCATCTGCACCTGTCCAAAATGAAGATTAGCCTGGTTAGTCATGTCATTCACCACCTGTTGACCTCCAGTGTTCAACGTGGCAAAAGCACCATGCTGGGAATTACTTGGATTAAAAGGCACCTGTACTATATTCGGCTGAACCTGAGTAGGTCCTGCCTGAATGTAGGTAGGCTGGACTTGTTGTGCACCTGCCTGAGTCATGTTCGGCTGAACCTGAATCGATCCTACCTGAGCTGCACTCGTCTGGGTGACGAGTCCTGCCTGGGTGGGGTACCCCACTTGCGTTGGGATAGCAGAATTGATAGAGCTTTCACTTGTGTGAGCCCTCTTAGCCTCTATCTCCCTGGCTTGCTGCACTTCGTTATGTACCATGGGTTTCACAATATCGGCCAATTGTTGTGACACTTGGTACATGATATCATTGATTCCCAAATCGAGTTGTTGGCGTATAAACGAAGTGGCCATCACCACCGGGGTCTCATTGGGCTCGTTGGGTTGAGTTTCAGCTCCTATCTCCACTTGTATTTGCTCTGCTGGTGGAACATTGCTTCCACGGGATGGGCTTCCTTCAATCGGTTTCCTGGGATTGCTTTTTGCAGTCATATTGTTCAAACTTTTGCCCGAACGCAAGTGCATACGCCAATGGTAATCCTGACCTGGGGATTCGAACGTGTTGATTCGTTCACCTTTTGTCCCACTGGGCGTGCCAATTTTGTTGTATGGAATATCAATTAGCCGCAGATCGGCTGAATTCCAAAACGGTGATTCCCTTTTCTTCAAGCTATTACGCCAAGGAAGGAACTTTGTTCCTTAGCTATGGGTCCCTTAACTCACTCCAGAAAGGTTTAAGTCGATGAACTAAGATAAAAACTGGGACATAAAGGTAAACATAAATGCGACTGAATAAAAGCTTGAACGAAAAATAAGTTGTTTGATTGATTGATCTCCCTAAAATTATTTACAACTTGGGTATTTATAGTAACAACTAAGAACTATCCCTATTTGCCACGTTCAGCTGGCTAATATTGATAAACTCCTAGTTGACAGTTATTCGGCTGAGTAGTGCCATATTCCACTAGCCACGATTCTAAAATCTAGGCGCCACTTCACAACATGGCCACGTCTCAGCCAACGTCTGTTTCAGCGTGGATCTTATCCTTCTATTCCCTCGCTCAGCTCCTAAAAACTTGGAGATAATTCTGAATTTGATTAATTTTGAATTTAAATTAATTCAAAATCAATCTCCATAACTTTCGACTCATGGAGCAATTCAAGAATCTGACCCAGTGAATGACTTCACGCTAGCCCAATAGGCCCAATATCTTCATATTAATCCAATAAGCCTAAGGCCCTTGCCTAGCTCTTGGTTTCCTGCTTTTGGCTTTATTAGCTACAAATTCGGCTGTGTGCAATTCGGGTGACGCCCAATCAGCTATTTGATCCATTCGGCTGTGGCTGGCTTTGGCTAAATCTAAGGAATATTTTTAGGTGTAAACATGGCCTAATTCAATCCCAAAAGCTAGCTCATAGGGTGAGGGTTATCCTCTACTTATAACCACTAATCATGACATCTCATTTTTCTATGTGGGACTTCTAACCACGGACGACGTTAAATTATGTAGCCAAGGTGACTCAAACGGTCGAGGGCAATGACGACGGGCTACCTTTACGAGCAAAAAGAATTTGCAGTTTCTGTTGTAGTATGATTTTCAGCCTATATATTATTTGAATTTCTGTAACAGCATCCAATTTTTCAATATTTTGTAAAACGTGATGCCACCGTCACTAGTCTACTTGTATTAAGTAAAGTCCTTGTGTACCACAGTTCACATTTTGCGTGTTGCATGGTATTTCCTTGAACATTTTCAATCATTAATCTTATTTTTGAACAGTTTTTTACCTTAAAAATCCAATTTATGTTTAAAATTGTTTTCAGAGTCAAAAAAATGCATAGTATTTTTTTTAAGAGTTAAAAAATGCACTGTTGTGATTACCAATCATTACGCTTAATTTTTTTTTTAAATGTTACCTTAAAAACCCAAATTACGTTTGAAATTGATTTTTTTTTTAAGTCAGCTTGTTTCATTTATGCATTGCAGAATGGTGACTTCAACTAATAAACTTTCAAAAAAATTATATGCCTTTGTAGTACTTCAATTTAATATTAAGACAATTTACTGTTTTTCCAAAGCAATTAAATTTACTGTTAAATTAGTTAATGATGTGATAACTGTTAATGTAACAGCAAAAATTATTTGTACACTGTATCGTACTGAGTCGGCCGACCTAGTTGATGGAGCATTTTTGCCTTACAACCTCAGTGCTCGAAAGACTGTGTACCGTAATGGGTCGATCGATCTAGTTGATGAAGCTCTTTCGCCTTACAGACTCGGCGTTCGAAGGACTGTGTACTGTACCGAGTCGACCAGCCAAAGGTAGAAGGATTCAAAAATATGACCGAGCACCAGACTCAGGCTGACGGTTGGGAGGCAAGCATATGACCGACACTCTCGGGGTCTTCTTACTTGGGTCGGTCGGTCGGTCTTTACTTAGATTAATCGTCCATCATGGGCCCAAACATGAGATCTACCGTCAGACCCATTCAGTAACTATATAAGGACACTCACTCACAAAGACAATGTAACTTTACTACCTAATTACACTACTATATTGAATGAGACTGACTTTGGCATTAGAGTGGCTTTAATTTGCAGGTCCCCACTGGCGACACCACCACGATCCATGACCGGTGGAGCCTCCATCTTCAACCTTACCCAAAGGTACTCCTCGTGTTCCACCCATGAGCATACACTAAAGCAGTTAATTTTGTGAAAATATTTCTTCCTATGGTCTGTCTCTGTTGGATGGGTGTGCGACAATCTCAATAAATGAGATCGAGTTGTGAAAGAAAAAAAATGACATGCTGTCATATATATAATATCAAAGTATGTTGGGGAGAAAAGCTAAAATAACAAATATTGGAGTGAAAGGGCTACTGCCAGTTTTGACCTATGTCACCACGGTGATAACTTTTTTTAAGGTTGATCACCTCCCGAAAACGACCCATGGAATTCAATAGCCATGAAGCTGCATTGCTATTGTTTCGATTCCATAGATGAAATGCAGGATCATCTTTAGGTGGAGGGGTAAAGAACAATCAATAAAACCTAATTTGTTCTTACCAAGAAGGGCCATCTTCATCGTATGCTTTTAAGAATTGTAATTATCACTCGTGAGTGGATGAGAAATAAGGATTAATCCTGGATGATAAGCAGGTTGAATAAAGAGTGGAAGCATAGGTGGGTCCACGTATAAGTGAGGGTGTTCAGATGCACCAACTCACTTTTATAAAACACAATATACTATCTATAAAATTTTGTAGATTGTATTGATTTAACAATTTTGCAATCGCTTCCTAAGATTTTAACTTTACTGCACTCACGTTTGTGCATTAAAATTGCAGAACTGCACCCATTTTTTACGTTATCGTAATGTGCATCATGAACATTTTGTTGGGAATTTGACTCTTCAAATTCTTTTCCCCAGAAACTGTACTTGTGGAAAATTGAAAACAGAATAAAGAAATAATAACAACACAAGAATTTAACGTGGAAAACTCCCAACCCAGGAGAAAAACCACCAGCACCAGAGAAAAATTCACTATGTAGAAAATTATTACAACTACACAATTTTCTCTCTGCACCCCTGCACACCCACAAAGCTTTCCCACTAGCAAAATTTACTTCTCACACCTCTCCTTTTACAAGAAATATTCCTAATAAATTCTTTTTCTGATGTGGAGGTTCAGCCCAAACTGCAACCACAGAGCATACTAAGAATTCTATTAAATTCTAAAACAAAGAGAGGAATTTATCTAGAGACAAAAGTTGCTAGACAAGCTTTTGAATGGTGTACATAAAACCAAGGCTCAAGCCTCCTTTTATAACAAAGAGGTTCACTTCTCTTTACTATTTTACCCGATGTGGGACTAAAAGTCCCAACACCAACAATCTCCACCTTGTGACTTTGTGGTCCCACAACGCTCCACCTTGATGAAGATTCCCATAGCTTTCGCTATCACTGCAACGCAGTCATGCTCCACCATAAAAGCATAATCACTCAGAACTAGCCATCCCAAGCATTTAAACTCGGCACATGTCGAAATATAACCTCGAAAAACTATGGTGCAACTCCCATATTTGACTCTCATGGAAGTTAATCACCATCGACATAAATTTCACCACACACCTCGTGATCAATGTCAACCAATGCCCGGTGCAAAATGTGGTCCGCTAACATTTAATATCCTTTATCATGGCAACTTTGGGACCCATGCCATAAGGATATACATGTCATTCTTTCAGCGACATCAAGATCGAGATAATATTAGCCTCATTATCAAGATCTCTCGCTACTTTCAGAGTAACCCCGCCTTCAAAGCCTTGTGTAAACGGTGATCAATCAATACATCCTTGACTTGTATTTGCCACAAGCCAAAGTTGATCTTTCCGTCAAATTTCTCTACATCAAATCTGACTGCATTTGAAACTCTGCTTCCCGACATCCTCTTTAGCAGAACATGTGGCTTTGATACCACTTATTGGGAATTTGACTCTTCAAATTCTTTTCCCCAGAAACTGCACTTGTGGAAAATTGAAAACAGAATAAAGAAATAATAACAACACAAGAATTTAACGTGGAAAACTCCCAACCCAGGAGAAAAACCACCAGCACCAGAGAAAAATTCACTATGTAGAAAATTATTACAACTACACAATTTTCTCTCTGCACCCCTGCACACCCACAAAGCTTTCCCACTAGCAAAACTTACTTCTCACACCTCTCCTTTTACAAGAAATATTCCTAATAAATTCTTTTTCTGATGTGGAGGTTCAAATTTAAACTGCAACCACAGAGCATACTAAGAATTCTATTAAATTCTAAAACAAAGAGAGGAATTTATCTAGAGACAAAAGTTGCTAGACAAGCTTTTGAATGGTGTACATAAAACCAAGGCTCAAGCCTCCTTTTATAACAAAGAGGTTCACTCCTCTTTACTATTTTACCCGATGTGGGACTAAAAGTCCCAACACCAACACATTTTCACTCTGATTTCCGCTTTAGTTTTCAAATTTTTACTTCTCAACATTTCTTTTCACGTATTTGTTTTACTCTTTAGCATTAAAAAATATTATTAATTTTTTATTTTTTAAAATGAATTGTTTCCATTGACCCAAAATCTTGGATATGCCACTTAGTAGAGGAGTTAAACACTTCTAAAATCGATGTGGAAGAATAGGCAAAGCAGATAATTTGCTTGAAGAACAACAACAATCAACGATGCATTTAGAGAGGAGCAATGTACAATCCCAATTGACTATAAGATCGATCGTAAATTGTTAATAGAGGTGCGAGAAATTGCGATTATACCACCTTTTGGTTTATTCTTTGCTTATAAAAAAATACGTTGAGAAATGTTCTTTGAAGGTCAATGTCTATGAATGATTCTGATGCATTAATAGACCTTGGACTATTTTAATCTGTTTTGCTTCTTTTTTAATCTTTTTTAATATGTGAGCTCAACAAAAAAAAACTTTTGTAATATGTTTAAACAGTTATTGGATACGTGCCTAATTTTTCTCCTAGTTTTACAAAACAAAAGTAGAGAGATGTCTATTTTGACTTGACCCACTTACTATTAGCAATATTCGGTATTTGGGAGACTAAAAACAAGCTTTATACATGCACCAAAAAATGGCATTGTATGAATAATATTCTATAAAATTATAATATGTTAATAAAAAGATGCCAGACAAAATTAATTTTACCAGTTAACTTGCAATTGTTTTGGTACCTCAATTGGTTTCTTATCACAATCAAAATTTATTTCTGCTAAAACTTACACTCACCCAGCAATTTAGCTATGCTTAATATTTAACTTAAGCTATAAGTTAATATTGATCAAGTTCAATATTTTTGCCTAAAGAAAAATAATAACGTTATATCATTACATTTTTTCCTTGCATATGTATTATAGATATACTCTTACATTCTAATAAGGAATTAATCCTACATTTCTTTTTTTTTATATAATAATCCTACATTTCTTTTTAAAAAATTTGTTTAATATAACAACTTAAATTAAGGCTACCAATAACGTATTTACTGAATTTTAGTTGGATAAAATTAATTGGCTAAACTATATTTTAGGTCTCTTATCTTTATTTTAAATTTTCATTTGGTCTCTATTTTATTTTTTATTTTGAAACGATCCCTTTTCTTATATAAGTTATATCAAAATTGTCATTTCTATTTGTTTCGTTACTAACATCGTTAACTGTGTGCCTCATGTAGCAGTATTTGCTGGACCAAATCAAAAAAAAAAAAGATAAGTTGCCATTTTGAAGGGAAAAAAAGACCCTATTTGAACAAAAATAAAGATAAAGGGCTAAAAATATGTTGACGAAAATGGCCATTTTTGTAAAATTTTTATAAGATAACAAACTATTTGAAATAAAAATAAAAATGGATCAAATTAAAACCTAAAATAAAAATAAGAGACACAAAAATGTAGTTGAGCCAAATTAATCATTGCAGATGAGTGGTACAAATGTCCAAGGAGACAAAAGTAGATCCCTACATGAAGCCCTGAATAGTTTCTAGAAATATTAGTTATATATATGTTGGTGAAGAGACCTGTTTGATACAAAAGCTGATAAAATAGTTGGGGACATTCTAAAGCACGGGCAACAAGAAAAAGGAAAAAAGGAATTAAAACTCTATAGATGAGATGAGGTATATAATGTTATATATATATATATATATATATATATGATGAGAATGGACATATCTGTAAAGCCTAAAATGCTGAAAGTTGCATTTGAAAGCAGAAACATAGAATTTCAATGAGTTGGGGGTATCGATTCTTGGGTTAATTTACATACTGTTATTATATTTAAGAAACGCATCCCTGCACAAGTTGTAAAAGGTGTTATTATTATACACTGCATGCTGTGACATGTCAAAACATATTGTCCTATTAAAGTCTTGCAATTCTTTACGTGAATCGCACATCTGGCTTTCAACATCCTTCCAATTAAAGATGCGATATTTATAGCAAATAATGAAAAACAGCCCTACACTATCACAACATGTAGGGGTTTAATTTACAAGGATTCATATTTCTTGCACATGGAGTTAGAAAAGTTTTTGTAAACGAAATTTAAGTGTTTAATTCAACTACTTCTATTGAAAAATGTTGACTATTAAGCTGTAACTTTGTTAAGAATTGCACTAATGCATCCATCCAATGAAACAATCTCTGCTTTATTTTAAATTTCTTCCGAAACTGTTGGTGTCATAATGCGAAAATATTGATTTTTCATTGACCTTTTGTAATAATGTGTGTCCAGAAGTCATATCCACGGTTAATTAAAAGAAATTGATTAATGTGAAATATAGTTTTATAAAAATCATATTTCTTGGCAATGCTACCAGAAAGTCAGAAACACAACCTTGGCCTTCTATCTATCCTGATACTCGTAGCTGGGATTGGAGAGAGACAGATAAGCATAATAATCACAGGCCTAACTTTTATTTTCCGATATAAATCACAAGCCTAACTTTGCTATATATGTTAAATTATATGGAACATGAATATGGAATACAGAATATTTGACAATATGGAATATTTGAAGAGGCTTTTAGGCCTCAGCCAAAAGCAGCAGCTCAATTTCCAAAAGGTTCCGTGTGTGTGCCATTTTTGTTTTCGAGATATTTTACCCATTGTTTAGGTAGCAGACCTTATTTACATATAGAGAAAAAAACCACTCCCTACTTACTCGATTATAAGCACAAAAAATCCATATATTTAATTTAAAATATAAATAATTTTGACTACTTTATTCCATTTTATAATTGTTTATATTTTAGACTAAATACATGATTTTTTTTGTACTTACAATCAAGTCCGGAGGGAATACCATTTAATTCAAGTTGTAAACCATTTCCACACAATCTGAAAATTCAAAATTAACATTTATATATTAAATTGATTTTTTTCCAATAAGACATTAAATTGAATTTTTACTTTTAAGAATAAATAATTTTTAATCAATTTTTCTTCTTGATACATTATGTTACTAGTATTTCTTTTGTATCAAATGCATTTTTTTGCTTTTTGAATTTTTTATTTATCTTAAATACTATCACCAATTTAATCAATCATAAATTATTCAATTCTCAATATAACAAAACATTTCATAATTATAAATTTGAAGTTCATAAATTTAAAATTTACAATTATATATCGATCAAACTAATAAATATAAGTTACATCTGTCTTGATTCATGTTATTTAATAATTTAATTTTAAGAAAATTATAATTTACTCATTTGAAAAAACTTAAATTACACTTTTCCAATCTGAGAGATAAATATGTACAACACTTTAATTCATTTTAATGTAAAAAAGTTTTTTTTTGGTATTTTATATTTGTTTATGATTATTAGCATATATAATAGTATATAGTATTGAACCCGAGTTATGAAGTAAATAATTATATTTAGCTAAATTTAAAAGTCAATAAAATAGGTATTCAAATATTTATTTTATCTTTTAAATCCTAAAATAAATAGTAAAGTGCTTAAAATAAATTCCTTGCGACATTAAATGTATAGCGAAAAATTTCATTGTTATGCTTATTCGGAGTAATTCATCGATACTAAACGAACCTGTGTCAAAAAATCAATATTAATCCGTCAAAAAAAATATTAAAAGAATCGTTTGCATTAAGGGTCTGTTTGGTTCAAATAAAGGGAGGGGAGGGGAGGGATTTTAATGGAGGGGAGGGGAGGGAAGGGGAAGGGAGGGGAGAGATTTACTTTGATTTTGTGTTTGGTTGAGAGGAGAGGAGGGAAGGGGAGGAAAGCCTTTGCTTGTTTGATTCAGGAGGGAAGGGGAGGGATTTTAATGGAGGGAAGGGATTAATTTACTGGTATATCCTTATAGTGTTTTATATTATATTATATTATATATAAGGATATTTCAGTAATTTTATTTTAAATAATTTAATCTCCCCTCCCTTCCCCTCCAAAACCCCCACTTTGGGAGGGGAGCCAAAATTGGCATAGGAGGGATTTTTCTCCCCTCCCCTCCCCTCCCCTCCCCTCCCATTAAAAAAATTGAACCAAACAAACATAATTTAAAATATCCCCTCCCCTCTCCTCCCCTCCCCTCCAAAATCCCCCAACCAAACACACCCTAAAATAAATTGGATTACATATTTATCACTGAGAAGAGAGGAGTGGGTTTTAAATAAAAGGAGAGAGAGAAATGTAATTTATTTTATAATTTTTTCTCATAATTTTATAATCTCATTTACAATACACACATATATCATTTTAAATACTCTGTTTTCCTCAAAGATTTTGATAATTTAATTTTAATATTTACAAGGGTACTCCAACCCATAAAAAAATATTTACAAAAGCCAAATCAGGAAGAAACAAAAAGACAAGTGAGGGGATCAATACACCAATCAGAAAGAGTTAAGAACACAACCCTTCTTGGCTTTAAACGAAGATCAAAAACTAACCTTACAAAATCCATCACACTAGTGAAATATAAAACAGCCCCCTCAAACCCAATTTTATTAATCATACTCCAAATAGACCAAACCACTACAAGCCAGAAAATATGACGGGTAGGACTAAACTTTTTCCCTCTGAAATAAGCGTTGAACTGAATATAAAGAGCTGAAATTTCATTGGGGAAAGCCACTAAAAAACTAAGCCTCTGATTGTTTTGGGTTAAAATAGCGAGAGAGAGAGAACGCTGAGATAGAGAATGGTGAGAAAATCTGATTTTCTCATGATTGGAATGATGAGAGAATGGGAAGAAAGAAAAAAAATGAGTAGGACCCACGCCGAAAAAATTTCTTCTTAGACATGCAAAGAAAATGGAAACGAGGCGCTGTTTTGTTACTTTTTCCAATTTATACCCTTATTTTATTCTTATATCTAAATTTTTAGTCAATGATATTAATGTCTTTTCAAAAATAACCAACACTTTTTTTTTTCTCTTCTCTTTCACTTATTCCGATCAATACCCAAAATCTACTCAATTTCTCATCTTTTTCTCTCTTTTTATTCTCTATCTTCACAATTTCTCACTTCACATTTTCTCTCGTGAACGAATCACACCCTAAGAGTTCTTTTGTATAATATTTGTTTGACTCCGGCAGTACCCCAAATCGATTTTAGCCAAATGAGGTATATGGTTGCTTCAGAAATAATTGTCTCGGAAATCGTTATTCTGTATCGAAAAACGTTTTTTCCCGTTTGTGGCAAATATAAGGCTTAAACTTAAACAAGCAGACTCTAAGTAAGACATTGCATTCAAGATCCGGTTAATCGCAGGATAAGATAAAAATAAATGATTACTGTCTTCCACACGAGAAACAAAACACACAGGATGTTCCATTGAAATTTTAAATTACTCCTTTTTTGCACAGATTTATTCGGGTAAGCATTTGTCTAAAATGACCATGGTAACAAAAACAGGATCGGACCGGTCGGTCTGACCGGTTGGACCGGGAACCGGGCCATGGTCCGATCCGGATAACTCTTTTGGATCGGCTGGTTCAATGTCAGAACCGGCCAAAACCGGCCGGTTTAGGGTTGAACCGGTTCGGCTCTTTTTTTTAATTATCTTTATTAATTAAAAAAAATTAATTTTTGGTCTCAACAGGGCTTGAACCTCTGTCCTCAAGGTCATAACAAGCCATCTTATCACTAGGCTACATGTTATTTTGTGTATAAATTGAAATATTATCTATATGTTATCTATTTTTTAATATATATACACACCAAATATATAATATATATATTATATATTTGGTATATATATATATATATATTTAAAAAATAATATTTTATTAATATTTTATTAAACCCGGTTCGACCCCGGTCGGACCTAAAATCCCTGAACCCTAACCCTCTCCAATTCAATATCTGATTCGGTTTTAATTACCTTGAAAATGACTCGCCAAGACAAAACAAACACTCTAAGAGAAACACAACTCTTCCAAAAAATTAAAATTATTAAACAAAGTGGGCTTTGAAAATACGGGCGCTAAGTGAGAGTGGAAAAAAGAAGAAAATTAGTTATTATTGAAAAAGATATTATTTAACTAAAATACAATGCTTAGTGTGTACATTAAAATTTATTTTTAATTAATATTATTTTAAATTACTTAATAAGTTCCATAAGACACTCATTAATAATTGTCAAAACTTATTTACGAATGATAAAATAAATTTAAATGTTTTTGCTGTTTTGTAATATCATTTTTAGGTGAAATTAACTTTTGCACAATGTAAAGATTTAAAAAATAATTCTTTGCATATTGCTAAATGATTCAACAAATCCAAGAGGCATGCTCTTTCTTTTTCTTTTCATCTCTATTAGTAAAAACAAACCCTCTTATTTCCACGTGGCAACATTTGGGGTTTATTAACTCCCGCCCCTCGTGCTGCTGTTCTAACTTTTTTTTTTCAAATTCCTGCTCCCGTGCGTATTAAGTCCAACTTTTTTTTTCGAAATTCGTGCTAACTGGCGCAGCAGCTCACTTTGATTTCTTTTTTTCTTTTTCAAATAAGTCTATTAAGTTTTTAAGTTGGGTCAAATAGGTACTGTAAGTTTTTAAGTTGAGTCAAATAGGTCCTTTAAATTTTTAAGTTGGGCTAAATATGTCCTATGAGTTTTTAAGTTGGGCCAAATAAGTCCTTTAAATTTTTAAGTTGCGCCAAATAGTCCTTTAAGTTTTTAAGTTGAGCCAAATAACTTTTCTTTTTTTTTTCTTTCAAATTCCTGCTTCCTCGAGCTGCTGCTCAAACTTTTTTTTTTCCAAACTCCTACTCACTGGCGCTGCAGCTCACTTTGATTTTTTTTTTCTTTTTCAAATAAGTCCATTAAGTTTTTAAATTGGGCTAAATAGGTCAATTAAGTTTTTAAGTTAGGCCAAATAGGTCCTATAAGTTTTTAAGTTGGACCAAATAAGTATTTTAAATTTTAAAGTTACGCCAAATAATCTTTTACGTTTTTAAGTTGGGTCAAATAAGTCCTATAAGTGTTTAAGTTTGGCCAAATACGTCCTTCAAGTTTTTAAGTTGGGCCAAGTAGGTCCTTTAAGTTTTTATGGTGGGCCAAATAAGTCTTTTTTACTTACACATGATTGTTTTACTTTTGATTCTCGACGGGAAAATATTACATCATCGATATAAATGATTACTTTTCTTTTGCATCCCGACGGGAAAGCATTACAGGTTGTTGGTATAATATCACCGTCTTTGAGCACATATCAAATTTCATAAGTATTTTGTTATCTATAAATGATTATTTACTTTTGAGTCTCGAAATTTTTTTAGTTTTTAATTTTTTTATTTATCTTATATTTATATTTCTTTTTTTTTTTTGCTTTTTCTTAATGTTTTTATTTCTTTATTTTTAATTTTTAGTTTTCATCTTTGTAAATATTTTTATTATTTATAAATGATAAACGATAAATGATTATTTTACTTTTAAGTCTCAGCGGAGAAACATTACATGTTATAATTTTATTGTCTTTGATCACGTATCAAAATTTTATAAATATCTTTATTATTTATTTTATTATTGAATCCAGACAGGGAAATATTACATGTTAACAGTATAATTTTATTATTTTTTCATCACATAACAATTTTATAACTATCATTATTATTTGTAAAAGGTTATTTTACTCTTAAGTCCTGACGGAGAAACATTACATGCTGCTTACTCTAACTTTTCAATTTTTTAGGACAAAAACAACAAATTATATTTGTCAAAACGTATAACTTTAATTTTATAAAAAAATATATTTTAAAAATACATAAAAACAAAATGACCCGTGCGTATGCACGGGTATTTCCCTCCAACAATACCACTCTCTCACATGTATATTTTTTTAATCTCGCTCCTTCTCTTTTAAATTCTTTCTCTCTCCTCTTTCGTGCTATCTATTATTATTATTTTAAATGATTATTTTGCTTTTAAGCTTTTAAGTTAAGTCAAATAAGTCCTTTAAGTTTTTAAGTTGGGCCAAACATGGCCTATAAGTTTTTAAATTGGGCTAAACAGGTCCTTTAAGATTTTAAGTCGTCTCAAAAAATAGTTAAAAGACCAAATTGAACTTCAAAAATAAGTTAAAATACCAAAATGATATTTAACAATTTTCTTTTTATTTTTACTTAATTTTTTTTTATTTCTTTAGTTTTAAATTTTTATTTTTTTAATATCATCATCGTCTTTTAGCACATATCAAATTTTATAAGTATTTTATTATTTATAAATGATTATTTACTTTTGAGTCCCGAAAATTTTTTACTTTGTAATTTTTCTATTTTTCTTATAGTTATATTTTTTTTTTTTTGCTTTTAGTTAAAAGACCTAACTATAGTATCAATTGGACTAACGCTTAGTTGATTCTCTCTTTTTGCTCTCTTCTTCATTTTTTTTTGTTTTTTCCCCTCTTTTTCTTTTCTTTCTTCATTAAACCACAAGACAACACCTTTGGTGAAATCTTCATTTTGATTTTCTACGGGAAAACATTAAATATCTGTATAAGTGATTAGTTTTCTTTTGCGTCCCGACGGGAGTGTTAGTATAATTTCATCGTCTTTAATCATATATCAAAATCTATAAATGATTACTTTTACGTTTAAGTCCCAATGGGAAAACATTAGATGTTGTCGCACGGGTCTATATAACTGTTCGTGTCGTCTTAACGATTTTTTCCTTTAGTTTTTTGATTTTTTTTATATTCAATATTTATAATTTTTTTATTTATAGATGATAAATGATTATTTTTTTAAGTCTTAGAAGGAAAATTTTACATGTTCTTGATATAATTTCATCATCTTAATTTTGATTCTTGATGGAAATACATTACAGTATAAATGATTAATTTTATTTTGCCTCCTAACGATAAAATATTATATGTTCTGGATATAGTTTCTTTTTTGCATGTAACAAATTTTAAAAATATTTTATTATTTATAAGTAATTTTTTTTTTTTTAGCCCCGATGGATTGACATGTGTGTATGCACAAATACTGTGCTAGTTTTATAAAATAAAATAGGTACTTCTACAGGCAACCGTGGATATTAATCACCCGAGTTTTACCGCGTAAGTGGTAAAACTCTACCTAATTTTAACGTTGCTATTTCCAAACTCGAAACTGAGACCCTAGTTAAACTGAAATACATCCTTGTCATCTCATCCAATGCATTTTAAGCGAGGAATCTTCTGTATTTAGTAATGCCAAGTTATTTTTACACGGTGCTCTTCACTCCAGGCATTCCATAAAAGGAAAGACAGGCCCAAATTCAGCTTTTGAAGGCGCCTATTATGATGAAGATGATAACCTCAATGCATTGCCGTCATATGGGCAACCAAAAAGGGGCACCGTTTGTTATAACACGATCCTAGTTCCCCACATTTCTTAACTTCAAAAGAATTATTTCCTTTAATTTCTTTCCCCCTCGTGTCCCCACGCCATTATCATAACCATATGGAGCAGACAATATACATTCCAAATATACAGATAAAAGGAGTAAAAGAAAATGTGAATATTTAAGTATTAAACTATATTATTATTATTATTATTCTTATTATTATATAGTAGTAGTAGTAACTCATAAAAAAGGTACAAAAAGAAAGGGCAGCTCGTATATACACATACGTCACCAGCCAGTTATAAAATCTGGAGGCACCGACTGAACACGTGGCGTAAAACGCGCCCACCGTCGGATTCTCAAAAGAAATCAAACGACGCCGCATGCTGTTGTCTACTGCTATTTCTGTTGCTGTTGTTGATTTTTGCAGGGAACAACGGCGTCGTTTTTTGCCTTCTGAGGCCGGGCACCTCCGGCGGCGTAACCATCCGTATGAGCGCCAAGTTCAGCCCCGCGAAGAACGGGTGCTTCTTGACGTCAGCAGCGCCCCGCTTTGATCCGAGCCTGCGGTTCGGGTCCTTGTGCAGCAAAGCAGACACGAGGTCCCGCGCGTGCATTTCAAGCGAACTGGATGGCGTGGCCGTAGGGAAAGCGAGAGGCTTTTTTATGATGTTCCGCAGCGTAGCCTCGTTTGATGGACCCGCGAACGGTGTTCGACCGTACACCAGCTCGTAGATGAATATCCCGAAGGACCACCAGTCAACGGCGTTGCCGTGTGAGTTCCCGGAGGCCACTTCCGGGGAAACGTACTCGTGGGTCCCAACAAACGAGCAAGACCGGGCCTCAACCGGTTCAGCCACGAAAAGCCGGTTTAACTGAAGGGTTTGAACCTTTCTGGACCGGAAGAGTCGCTTCGATAGACATGCGAAGGGGGTGGAGCGGGACTGTGAGCGAGTGTAGGACAACGCGGGTGGAAACGCAGTATCTTCCGGGGAACAATCTGGGGATTCAACGGCTGGGATTGCGTGGGAGCACATTGAAAGATCAAAATCAGAGAGCATGATGTGACCGTCTGATCTGACCAACACGTTTTCCGGCTTTAGATCCCTGTAGATGATTCCCAGCATGTGCAGGTATTCCAACGCCACCAGTACTTCAGCCGCGTAAAACCTGTAACAAGAATATTTATTTATTTATCAATTTCCCATCAAATAGTAGTACTAAATAAACTAATTTTCGATTGATTAAAATAAAAATAAAATGAAAATGAATGGAGAGAGGAGAAGGGGACATTGGAGAAAGGGAAAAGAAGGTGAGAAAATAACAAGAGGATAAGAAAAAAACAAAAGTGGCAGAATGATTAATACTAGTACCTTGCAGAGGAGAGAGAGAAGCGGCTGCGAGGGTGGTGGTGACGGAGGGAGTGCAAGTCTCCGCCGGAACAAAACTCCATGACAATGCAAGAGAAATGAGATGCTTCGAACTCAGCGTAGAGAGTGGGGAGGAAAGGGTGGTCGAGCATCTTCAGAATCTTTCTCTCCATTTCGGCTCTGTGGGACTTCTTTTTTAGAGCAACGGCTTCTTTGTCGACGACCTTCATGGCGTAGAAGCAGGCGGGGTCGTCGTCGAGGTCGTGTGCGGCGGCGTCGCGGAGGCGGCAAAGGTAGACGGTGCCGATGTCTCCGGAGCCGATGCGGCGGAGGAGGTGGAAGTCGCGGAAGGTGAGGCCGGACTTGCGACGGAAGGTGGCGGAGCGGATGGCGGAGTAGGCGAAGTCGGAGGAGCGGTGAGGCTTGATGGAGAGACTATCCGGCGAGGACGTCGTCGGAAGGAGTTCGAAGGAGAGACGGCTGAAGCTGGTGCTGCAAATGCTCTCGCTGCCGCTGCTCATCGAAGTTCGTTGCGTTGTTGAATTAACGGTTTCCAAGCTCATACCAGAATCACGCCCACTACCACCGCTGTCTAACATGGTCGAACAGCAACAACCATAGAAATTGAATTGAAGATGTGCTGTTCGTTGAAGGAGGTGAGAAGGAGGGTACACTTACACACTGCAGTGCTTTGAAGTTGACTTGAATGCGTAGAGAGAGAAAGATGTGAGAGAGTGATTTGGAATATGGAGGGGAAGGAAGGGGGGTGGTTGTGTGGTATTTATGCTGCTGAGGGTAGGGAGATTACTCTAGCTAGGGAGGTAAAATGAAGTGGGTTTAAACTGGCACGTGAGAGGGTGGGTTTTGGCACGTGATGGGTTTTCATTTTGATTGCGGGAGGCATGGCACGTGTGGTCACGTGGCAGAGCTTACTTAGGAGGCTTGATTGAGCTTTGATTTTTTGGGGGTGGGTGGTTTTGTTTTTTTTTGGGGGGGGGGGTAGCTGGGCGTGCGGTGCTGTGCAGCTCGTGTGAAGCTTTTCTTTCAGTAATTTTTTTTTTCTTACTGACAAGAAAAAAGGAAAGGGTTGAGGCTGCGGTGGTCAACCATATTTTCTGTATGACCAAGCACGAAAAATTGGATCATATTTATTCAGGCTTTATGTTTTGCATTACATTCTAATGTTTCTATTGGTGGAGAGAACTTATGCTCAACTCGAATAGTAAACACGGGTGGTAAAACAAAACATAATATACAGTTTAATAGTTTTTAGAGTGTAAATTAAGATTTTTGCAAGAAAATGTGTTTTTAGTGTAGTTAAGTTTTTATATAAATAATACTTAATAGATAGAATAGATTACCGTTAATTACTATTAATAAATAAATAAATATAAATAAATACTATGAGTAAACGCAACAACTTGTCATGAAAAAATATCTGTCATTCTCACAGGTGTCGTAACAGAAAAAGAGGTGTGTGTTAGATATAACGTGGACACTTTTAAATTTCAAAAAAAAATTAGAAATGTAAATTAAAATAATTTAAAATTTTGGAAAGAAATTAAGGTGTCGTATGTTATTTTTTTCAAAAAAAAAAAAACAAAAATACAAAAGCAAAATATTTTGGTCAGCTGAGCCTAAAACTTGTGAGGTTATGTGATCTGTGGTACTTCAAGGGTTTGTCTAGGGTGCACCATTTGCAAAGTAGTGCACCAGTGCACCAAAGGGTAATATTGGAACATTAATTAATTAAGTATTTTCACTGTTCGTTTCTTTCCCCTCTTTCCCTTTCACCTCCTCCTCCGACTCTGCAATCTACATCCGTCCCACCTCCGCCCTATGCGCCTGGGGCTCCTCCCGCGCCGCCATCCCCCCGCCACACCCTGTCTCCTTACCGCCTCATCACTTCTAGGCCTAGCACTTGTTGGTGCAAAGGGTTATGGTTTTGCGAACCTTGGATTCGGTTTCTTCTTTCTTTGTTTTTTAGCCATAATTTTAAATAATTGATGATTAAGGCTCCTTGGATATAGAATCGAGGTTAAGCAATAAAAGATGAAAGGTAGAAATATTGTCCTGTCAGAGAGAGCAGAGGGAAGGGAAATGAGGGAAGGGAAAATAAAGGAGATGACAAAGGTGGGTTGGGGGAAATGGTTAGGGGCGGAGTGGGGGCTGGCGGGGTTGGGGGAAGGCGAAGGTGGGAGAACGGAGGCTGTGGGGGCGCTCACATCTTTTGTTTTTGGGCTTTTCTTTTGTAAACTTTGTAGAAGAAGAAAGAAGAAACCTGGTTTTGTGTTTTATTTTGGGAGATGATGATGTATACTAGTTTCTTTACTCCTCTGTGTAATTTTTTTTTTATAGACAAATATTAGTAATTATTAGTAATTGTTAGATTAGTGGCTTGGGATGGGTTTGAACCCACACACCTTATGTCTTCCAACTCCTACACCCTTTCCTCTAAACCAAGCCAACCACCTTATGACTCCTCTGTGTAATGAAATCATGGAAAAGAGGAACAACGTTCACAAACTACTCCCAAAAGGATTTTGGTGTTTGTACCTTCGACAACCAGAGACTAAGACTGGTTCTGCAGTATTTACGCCTACGTCAAGCACAATGGCTAGATCGGCATTCACTCACGAACGGGCTACATCCATATTGTTTGAGTCCACTCAATCTTCACATCTAATACATAGACCGAGTCTGCAACGTAGCACGATGTTTTTCCAAGGCTCCTTCCGCTTCGGCTACGAAGTTAAACCCACAGCTATTTTCCTCATGTCTCTTCTCCTTCTACCACTTCATCTATTGTAACACTGGACTTGGCGAACGCTGTTGCTGCCACCACCGCTGCGTCTTCAGGTTCCGGCTAAGACGAGCAAATGGCAAAGACCGACTCGGCCGGAGATTCTACTGCCACTGCACTCTCTTGGGATGGCTTGGATTCCGTCGCCGTCGCCATCGCATGAGAGGCATGAGAGAGAAGAATTTTCTCATTTCCTATATTGCCGTTTTAATCTCAACCATCAATATATCTACAAAAACTTTAATCCAATGGCCATAAACCCAACTAGACGCCACCCTCGGTAATTCAAATAGTAACTACACCTCCAACAAGTAATAAACATTTAAATATATATGGTGACATTGTACAAGTTGACAACGAAATTAACACGTACGAATAACCAATTGTTTTCTGACCTGGTAGTGCACTTTTTGAAAACGGTAGTCATGTAACGTACTCCCTTTAAGAAGAGTAGGGCTAACCCTTTTTTTTTTTTTTAAGGAAATATCTAAATTAGTCATTGACAAAAATTAAAGAAGACAATTTAGTTCTTAACAAATAAAAAATATCAATTTGGTCTTTAAAAATTTTAAATATGGGTCAAATTAGTCCCTAATAGAAACTAAAATGTCCTGAAAAATTATCTTAAAAAAGATTAATTTAACTAATATTTGATATTCTTAAGGACTAAATTAATATTTTTTATTTTTCATGGACTAAATTAGTTTCCAAAATTTTGGTCAATAACTAGTTTGGGTATTTACATTTTTTTAAATTTTGTCACCTGAGAGGAAAAATCATAGACTATGCAATACTAGTATATCTTTCTCCAAGGCATGGACAGGTGGACCGTATATTATGTAGTCGATAGTAGAGAAGAAAAACCTTTACCTTCTGGTTTAGAAAAGACGTCAAATGTCCGCTATGAGTATGACTCGAGCCATACTGCTAGAAAAGGGCCTCCATATTCAAGTTCACGAGGATTGACATATGTTATATGTTCAACATTTGAATGGAATTTTTTAAGTGGTTTATAAGTACTCTATACTTACATTAATAAAATTTGAAGCATATCGATCTCATACACTAATAAATCTGTTGGCACACACCACATACACTAAGTACTAATTAAAAATATAAAATCATACCAAATAAATAAAGTAGTTTTAATACTGAGTAGAAATCACTACCCGTACTATATTAGAACCTGTTATTATCTGAGGAATTTTAGGACAACAAAAAAGTTTTTTTTAAAAAAAAAAAGAAATACAAAATAGAAAGACAGAGGACAAAAACAAACAGGGATAATAATTTTGGTTTGAGGAACAAGAACCACAATTGAGTGTGTGGAATGAAGAGAGTCATATCAAATGAAAAGAGAGGGCGGTGATGAATGACAATGTAATGCCTGTAGATGCAGAGACATAGTGGGTGATAATGTTCAACCGAATATACTACATGGATGCACATTCAAATGCTGTTTAACCAAAGTTCACACACACACACAGAGACACAGTAGTGAGACTGTGACTGTGACTCTGTGAGAGTAAACTGTGGGGGTTATGAGTATTGGACAAAGTACCAAACAAACCATAAAAAACATTGTCAACAGCCGTAGGACCAACGAACCTGTGGTACGGCGTAGGCCCCGACGTAAGAGAGGTGACCTTTCAGTTTCAGAATTCAGACTTTTAAAAGCTAGCTAGCTACTGAGTCTGCACCATAGGAATCTTGCTCTGCCTCAATTTTCAAACCCTCACATTCTTGCCCAACCCAAATTCTTCGCGCATTTTTTATTTTATTTCCGGGGCAGAGTTGTGCAGTATATAATACTCCCTCCGGTTCTAAATATAAGAGAAAAAAAGGTGTTTTTTAGGGTTTCAAAATATAAGAGATATGTGAGATAAAAAAGTGTTTTTCATTGGAAAAAAAAGTGTTTTTCTTGGTTTTGATGAATTAGGGTTTTATCTCTTATATTTAGGACCGGAGGGAGTACTAGTATGTGTTTGTGCCTCGTTTCTTGTGCTATTTAGGGTGGCAATACTGGTTCATCCCTACGGGTTGATCCGTTTAACACATCAAATGTGGCGGGGCTGGGGATAATGACCTCGTCAACCCACTATGACCCGTTTCGCATAGACCATATGAAAAATTGGGCGGCACGGGTTGGCTCATCAGGTTGAGTAATAAAAAATAAAACAATTACAGCTTTAATGATTTGTGTTTACATTTTCACTTCACTACACTTCTTTAAACAAATTTTGAAGTTGGGATTTATTGTGAAAAGGGTGTGATTTATTCTGGAATCATGATTTTTTTTTAATTTTTATTTTTCTCTCGATAGTATGTTTGAACTTGAGCCAGATCAAGTTTTTTTTTCTTTTTTTTATATGACAGGCCAACCCGCCGACCCGTCATAAAACGGGGTGAGGTGAGAAATTCAACTCATATTCAAATGTGGGACGGGATTAAATTCAACGGCTTGATTGATTCAATTTGTATCCTACAAATAGTTATTAAAGATATAAGCATGCTAAGTTTGACACCTGGCGTCAACGGATCCTGACTCATATATATATATATATATATTGTTTTTTTGCAAGTGTTTCATCAAATCTATAAATAAAAAATTATTATCAGGTGATCAAGTTCTCTTCTAAAATAATGCAATTATGTTAGGAGGAAAGATGAATGCATCAAAATCCAATTTCTTAATGTTTTCCACTATTTCATAATCAAACTATCGATGTCAACATAGAGTTTGCAATTATGTGGAGTAGATAATCTATGAGAACTGCTATATCTTACGAAACACGACTCACGAAAAGCGAAGAATAAAAGGGGGGGAGGTGGTTTTATTTTTAAAATGCATAGAAAGTCAACGCACATTAAAATCTAACAGAAATCGAACGATTGAAAACACATTCGTTGCTTTTCGTCTCGATCCCTCTCGTAACATTTAGCTTTTTCCATAATCTATAAATGCATAATAGGCCATTGTTGAGGAAAGCAGTTATGCATGAAAAGTGTTTCACGGAAAAACAGCTAGCTATACAAAATAAAATTAAAAAAAAGTTGCTCTATAATTTTGTGGTCCTATTTCCCTTTTCTTTTCAGTATGATGATAAGCAACAGACAATACAAGGTTTCAGATATTATTAAATGTGTAAATTTACTTTGAAATTCCCCCTTTCTTTCCCTTTTCTGCTTTAATTTTGTATCGTTTAGTTATTGATATTGAGGTTGGCAATCATTTATTAGCATATGAGATCATAAAAAAGTATCAATAAACTAGCTATTTATATGCATATATAATATGTCACCATTGGCGAGGCTGTGGTGGCTGAAGGCGTTTCATGGAAGCTTAGACAATGCTGAAAAGAAAAAGTTGTGTGATAATTTTGTGGTCCTGAGTTCTTTATCCTTTATTCTTTTTCTGGGATGATGATAACCAATAAGTAACAAATGATTCCAAAAAAGTACTCCCTGAATTGTCTTAGATCCTACATTTCATAGCGTTGTACCAACATATATAAAATTTATTTGATACTTCCCTAATGATTTTTGGTATATCAATGTGTTGATATAAATAAGTAGTTTGTGAAAGTACAATTTTCTACTGTATTTTATTAGCAAGAATTAAACAAGTCTCCCAATGAGGTATAATCACAGTTTGTATGTAGAGATGTAATTTTCTTTTTTATTAGCAATATATTAATTTACAATGACATATTAACCCAAATATGGAAACTAATTTGAATTTAATAATCAAGGGCATACATCATACTCTATAACAAGCAAATACAGATATTTATTTTATTGTATGATTGCAACACATCTACTAAGTTAGAATTGGATAAATGTTAATCAATGTCCTAAGCACTGGTTAAGGTTTTAAAAATAGTAGGTACTTAATTTTAAAAAAAAAGTGTTTTATAAAAAAAAATTAAAAAAAGAGTGTTTGTCAACCTATACATTCAATATTTTGCATTCAAATAAATAATTTTTTAATTTTTTTTTTGTATAGATCGGACATTCCTTGCACACAAAATTGCGAAAACTAATCCGTCGAGCTAGGTAAGGCCACTTAGGCGGTAAAACTCTCCCTCAAGAGTTTTAACGTTATTGTATTACCAAGGCTGGGTTCGAACCTGAGACCATTAGTTAAGCTAAAAGAGACTAGTGTCATATATATCACCCTAGCGCTCTTGAGTACGTAAATGATTTTTTTTTTAAGATATTGGTAAATAAGACCATTTGACTTCAACTGAAAAACAATCAAGTACAATAATTGATTAACTAATTAAGTTTACAGAATTGTTTTGAGCAAAGACACGATCATTAATAAAGTAGTTAATTAGTTCTTAATTGAACAAACTTAGCTTTGGTGGCATTGATGTAAGTTGTTCTGTGTACAAACAAATAACAATTAAGTTGATGCCAATCAAATATCTTGTTCATTTATTTCGGAAAGCAACGTAGCCAACAGAAAGTGGACAGATTAGATTGATACTAAATATCCACATGGCCAAACAAAACAGTGCATACATGGCATGTTATGGTGATCGGAAGAAGCAACAGCCAGCGTGGGATCGATGAACAATACTACTATTTGATGGGGAAATTGATTGGGGCCCCTCCCAATGGAAAATAAGAATTCCCTCAAAAGTTTACATGATTTTTGAATTATTTGACACACACCCTCATCCTTTTGTTGGAAGTAGATTGAGAAGAAATTGATGCAAAGGGCCCCATGATTGTTTAGGATTGGAATTGGTGTTTTGGGAAAGACCAGCAAAAAGTGCATCAAGTGGAATTGTTGGTGCCATGGGGCCATCCCGTTTGTTCTAAAGGGGAACCCAAACACTTGAGTATTCATGAAGCTTGTTTGTTTCTTGAGGTCTATGACAAAATTTGAACCACCATCGAATCAAACCAAACTTAACTATTTACTCATGTGATCCAAGACACCAAGCACTCACAAGCACAATCAATTTTGGTTATTATTTGTTAAAAGATAAAAAATTGTATTTTGAACCATTCCGATTGATGCTATTTGTACACTTGTAAAATTAGACATTTGGACACCTTGGTTAATAACATTCAAAACTATGGTTAATGACGTATTGAGTTTGGTTAATGGATACATTAAAGTTGACTAACTCATTAACCATTCATTGAGCTTCATTAATCACGATTTTGTATATTACTACCTCCGTCCCTAGATATAAGCCTCATTTGAAGGAAAAAAACCGTCCCTAAATATAAGTCTCTTTTCAATTTACTAGATATATGGATTAATTTTTTACAAAATTACCCCTAAAGAATCTTGGGGAGATGACAAGTGAGAATTGGTATTAGAGTCTTGGAAAGATTGCAAGCTAATCAATTTTGTCTTTTCATATGAGATGCACCTGTCTTTATAAAATGAAAAGTTATTTCACGTGTATGAACTCCAAGATTCAACATTCATCGGTTACAAGGAGACATAATTTATAATGGAGGTAAAAAACGTGGCGCTAAAATTTTAGACTCAATTTTAGCATTTAAATTTTTAGTGTTTAGAATGCTCCGCCAGAAGTTTTTAGAAGTGTAGAAGATTAAATACTTTTGTTGGTGAAAATGTGATGCAGTCTTTTTTATGTGAAGTTGTTTAATTTTAAAAATTAAAATTGCATAAACTTTAAAAACTAGAGACAATCGTTAATTAAGTGGAAAAAAAATTTGTCCCAATAATTGAAGGGTAGTTTTGGAAAAACAATACACATTGTAGACAAATTAAATGAGTTAACTAATTTTCTTAATTTGTGTTTTTATCAAATGATACTTACATTTAGGGACGGAGCACTACAAGAAATCGCGGGATTACGGTAATCCACAAATGCCGTCGGTAATCCAAAAATTCCGACGGATTACCAACGGGCTAATATCCGTCGGTAAAACGCGCGTCGCAAATGCGTACCGACGGCTTTGGCCCGTCGGTATAATCGTTCGGTAACTTCCGACGGCTTTAACCCGTCGGTAATGCCGAGTCTACAACAATTGACATTTCCGACGGCCATTTCCGTCGGTAATTTTTTTTTTGAATTGAAAATTGTTTAAATTTTTATTAAAAAAATTATTTAATTTTTTAAATTATTTAATTTTAATTTCTGTAATCAATTTAATTTATTTATCCATTTAATTAACGATTACTAGTTATTACATTTAATTATTAATTTATTCCTGTATTTAAAAATGCGATGCGATAACGTAAACTATAAAACAAATTTAAAAAAAGAAACGTAACAAATAAATAAAAAAATTCGACGAACAAAGCAGTAATAAAAAAGATATCCGAAAATATAAAAAAATATCGATACAAACATAACTAATAGTCCTGATAGTCCTGATCATGATCACCATCTGCATCATCGACATGATCACCAGTACTATGAGGCGGAGGCGGTGGAGGAGGCGGCTCGCGAGCTAGCAAGCTTCACCATCACATGGATGTCGCAACATACCTGAAGTGCTTGTATGCTCATAGTGCCAAGTCATTTTGTCCGCAGTCTGTGTTGACGCAAACATTCTCTGCAGCCTTGGAATAATTGGCAAATAAAACATTGCCTTCAGTGGAACTGGTTTTTGTCTACCCTTCCCATTATCAGTATGTGACATATACCTTGGCTCACCACAAAATTTGCATTCAACCAGCGCGCTATCGTTTTTACCAAATTCATTGTCGTAATATAACATACACCCTCTCACACAACAATCAATCCTTTTAGATTCCAACCCCAATTTGGACACTAAGCTTTTAGCCTCGTAATAACTTTTTGGCAAACCATCTCTCGATGGGTGACGAGTCCAACATCATCTTCGTTCACGAGATCCAAGCACACATCCGTAGCACCACAATTGGACTTGAGAGCTAAAAGTCTCACACACATTGATAACTTAGAGTCGGCAGACCTTCAAACAACGGCTTATTTGTTTCTAACAAGAGATTATAAAATCTTTGTGCGATCTCATTTGGAAGTTCATCTGTGTCATCATACTGTGGCTCCTCGAATGATACGTTGACCCCCAAGGCATCACAAACCATATCTTGCATCAATTCAATCTGCTCACCATATCTCGTATCTACGCAATTGCTTGAAGCACCTGTGCAATTATCGCCAACCCCTAATTCAACACGAGGTAACTCTTCACCATGTCTAGTCCAAATCCAGTAATTAGGCATAAATCCAACTCTCTGCAGGTGCAGCATGACCTCACCTGGGCTCTTGATCTTTCTGCAATCGCATTTAAGGCACGGACATCTAATCCCTCCATTAATTTCGAAATCTTCGTGTGCCATTGCGACTTGAACGAAGTGATCAATCCCATCGCAAAAAGATTGTTTCAAACCCCCTCTTCCCGGATACAACCTATCGTACATCCAACTACGATTCGAAGGAAAAAATTCCATCTTCTGCATGTCAAAAAAAAAAATGACAATTTCAGCAACACGACATTCTTACAACCGCTCTCTTTCTTCAAATGGTATGACCCTATCCCATTCGAGGAAAAACTTTTTCAGAACTCGTATAATAGTAATTCCTTAATTCTCATATCTTATACTTGATAAAATTTCGGCAGCATTTCCCATTGGTCTCTGAGTACACAAAATGATCACAGTTAGGAACAAGGCAATCAAGTATGCACCCAGAGAACAAAAAGAAATGAATCTAACCGAAATTTCATCAAATATCAAGATACGAGAATCAAGCAACAACTATTATACAAGTAAAGAAAAAGTTTTTTCCCAAACTGTCCAACTTGGACAATTCAAGGTTCAATATACAATGAACACGTGGTATCTAAAAGAGTACACGCACTCAATAATATATTGAACCTCAAACGGGAAGCTAAGGCTTTTCTCCGATACTAATAACAACAATCAAACATCAATTTCATCAATAATTAAAAAGTAACATGTTGAAAGTTGACATCCTCTTAAAGGATAGAATTAAACAAGCAGAAGTGGCAAGGGAAGCATAAATCTTTTAACAAATTTTGTTTTCATAGTGGTTTGGCTTGGTATATGCGATGCAATTAGAGCTCCTATATGGCCACATCTACCATACATCCTAATCCATTAATTGGCCAAAAAGCAATCATTTTCTGTTTCTGCAGTTAGATAGTATAACATTTAGGTCTAAATTCATTGTTCTATATCTTCATAAGCATGCATATAATGAGTAAGTGAGTGAGTGAGTTAAAAAACTAGCCTAGCACAAGAATCTACTACATTAACCAAGGCAGTACTAGTGAAGGGCAAAGCAAGTGGTCATAGACAACAGGGTATGTGCTTCCCCTAATCTAAATTTCATCGCAAACCTAGCTGAGGCTAGTGGTTTCCCCTGGCCTTGCATGGGATGTGCTTCCCCTAATCTAAATTTGTATCTATCAAAAAAAGGGCAAGTGGTCCTATTTATATGCTGTAGTACTGACTTTAACCAAATATGAGTATGGAAGCAAGTACAATTCTTGCTTTAATTTCCCTTTTAATCACAGGTCCCGCCTCCTAAGGATTCTAGAGGACCAGACTTACATTTTTTGTGCCAAAGGAAGAATGAAAATTTCAATTCAGGGTCCACTTTCCTTCTATTTTAAATGGTGGGGGCTGGCTGAATAAGTTCCAAGCTAATGGAGGGAGACAGAACAGTACGTATTCTTATTCCATTCTTTACCTCCAAAAGTCATTCCCATGTAAGCATTTTCCTTCAGTTTTTTTGTTTACTTTTTTTAGTATTTCACAGTGCTCTAGTTAATGGAACCTTTTTTTATAAGTTATTCATTTATAACTAAATTTCACAAAATTTTAATTTCACAAAATTGCAATTTTTTATAATAATTTTTTGTTTTTTTTATGTTGATCTATATTTTTTTATGTTTTTCCTGCTGAGGATTTTGTTATGTTGAATTTAGATATGGGGAGAAGGCAAAAGAGGTAGAGTGTTGAATGATTGGATGTGTCCAAAGTGCAGAGGCATTTGCAACTACAGGCTGCATGTAAGTTGTGTGTGTGTGTGTGTGTTTAGAGTTTGGTGTTGTGGTTTTCATTTTGCACCATTTTTGTGTGTTAGTTTTGAAAGAGTGACCTTGTAGGAAAAAAAGAGGTCAACCACCTACTGGTGCATTTATACATACAGCCAAGGCATCGGGTTTTAAGTCTGTGACAGAAATGCTTAGCGTGAAGGCTTCTGAAGATTTGTATACAAAGGAAGCTACTATGGAAAAGGTGTGTTGACTGTTTGAGTGACTTCTTAAGTTTACTCATGTGTGATGGTTAATAAGGTTCCTCTTTATGTATGCAATTTGAACTAATGATGACACTGACAGGAGCTAAAATGTGCTGATAACTTGAGATCTGATAAGGCTCTTAAGGGCAGTGCTGTTTCACCTATAAAACAAAAGGCATCAGAGAAGGTTTGATGGTCATTTAATTGTGATGTATTTATTTGAGTTATATAGTTTTTACTGATTGGTGCATAGTTGTCCTTTTTCTTTGGAAGACTGCGGTTGATTGTCATATATGTTATGTACTACAGGAGCTTATAGGGGATCTATCAGCAGAACCTGGGAAGGAAAACTCCTTAGATGGAAATAATGCTTTAAAGGTTGACTCTCTGAAAGTTTAGAAGACATCTTCTGAGAAATCCAAGAAATCGAACAGGGAAGGTTTAAAGGAAATCTCTAATGGCAACGGTGTTGATGATGCTTGCCAAAACAAGAGATTGAAAAGGTGTAAGCTTTGTAATGGAGTTCTTTGGGAAACAAAAGGAATTCAAACGATGAAAGAGAAACAGAAGTAGACAAGAATAAGAAAAATGGCAAAGGCACTGTTGCAATAGATGATGGTGATAAGAATCAAGACACTGTCTATGGAGTGAAAGATGGTCCTGAGGTTTGGGCTGCAAAAGATTTTTTCTTTGATCCTCGAAGTTTGGCTTCAAATGGTTTTTCTTCCAATCCTAATCCATGTGGTGGGAAAGAAGAAATCCATCAAAAAACTTGTAATGGCACTGTAGCTACTGATGATGGTGTCAATACCCAAATGGGCATATGTCCTGTGAGCTTGTTGACAGAAAAAACTGAGGAAGAAATTTCTTTGCCCCCTGGCACTGCAATTACAAAAATATTGGGCATTGAGGTTCCACAAGAAGATGTTGGCAATGCATTGCAGTTTTTAGAATTCTGCAGTGTTTGGAAAGGTATGTCTTTATGTTAACACTGTTAACATTTGTTGGTTGTATGGAAGTATGTTTTTCTGATGTTGAATTTTCTCTTAAATCTGTTTTGATTAATTGCAATTTATTGCAGTAAGTAATAGTTTACCAACTGAATATATAGATTTTTTATAAAAAAAGATTGTTCACAAAATTTTAATTTATATGCAGAAATTTGTCTAATTCAAGGATAGTTGCAAGGGGGGAAAAGTGTACATCTTTTTTTTTTTTGATTTACAAAGAGAAGTTGTGTGGCAGAGGAACTCAAATGGAATGTTTAGCAGTACTGCCTTAGAATGGAAAGTGGAATTAAAAAAGGGGTCCACAACACGAGTGAGCAAAAGTAGGAGGAAGGAACACTATCTATAAAGGATATAGTGTAGTTTTCCATTGGTTATATCAAAGATTTCATGCGTTAATTTAGTCCCTGTATTAACGTACACATTTGGTCTACTAGGAACCAAATTGATACAACCAGAATGTGATAACTTCCCATATATTTAGGGACCAAACCAAACAAGCGCATCAGGTCATAGTACTAACTATGCCGTCAAACCAAACTAGCGATTACTCATAATCAAATTAAAATCAAAACTCATACTATGAAGGAAATGAAATAAATATGTCGGTGTGGAGGTCTCTCAGACGACCCTTTTTCACCCAATGAGTAAACCGACATTTCGTTAGAGTGCATACCTCGATCGCACAGTAGTGGTAGAGGCACGAGCGATGGTGGCAGATGAGATGGCGCGGCGGAGGCCTTGCTACTTAAACCACTCAATATGTCACCCTCTTCTCTCCCACCAACCTTTGAATTCAAACCTGCCCGTGTCAAATGAAAAATATGAATTAACTTCTTAGGCTATATTCTGGCAACAATTTTTCTACCAATCATTTCAATGATAATATTCCTATCATTAAGTTATATAGTTCTTCATTACATTTGTTATATTTTTTGGAAAAAGAGACAGACAGAACAAGAAAAGAAGGTACAGTAACATTATTGAAATCATATAATAATATAATACATTGTTTCTCAAAAGTGCATGAAAAGGAAAACTCCTTAGTTCTTACATTCTCTTGAAATAAGAATTTTTCTTACTTCAGGAAAAAATCTGTATTATTGATTTTTCCCTCACTCTTAAGTGATCACGATCGTCGAGTTCTTTTGAAAACTGCATGAATCACATCTGTTAAATTTATTTTTATTGTATGATAAATTTACTTATTTTGGTTCCCACAGCATTCCATGGGATAAAGCTGATGGTCTTCCTAACCTACATACAAAATTCATTCTTAAGAATTTGAAGTATATGAAGTGTGGTTGAATTAAAGACAGTGGGAAGATCCTCATATAGCAAGAGGGGATCTTCAAAGTTTTAATAACATTTTACCCCCTTAGAATTTTTAAACAAATTTCCACTTGATATTTCCACATTGAAACCAATAATACGGTTCCATTTTGATATTTAATTTTGTATTTATTCATTTGAAGCAAGTCTTCTTTGTGTTTAAAAGTCCCCACAACCTGGTCTCCCACTTCCCATTTTCCTGTAGCGTGACGTCGGTGGCTACAGCTACAGCCTACTACCACACTCAAAAAAAAGTCTTATACTGTTTACAGAAACACTGGCAAAAACAGAGAATCATTTTCAATTCTGTGAACATCATTGAAAATCCAAGTACTAATCCCCAATTAATCCACCAAACTTATCTCGCCATTGCATCCAATAGAACCCCTTCACTAAGAAGAAAATCTATATACACCGAGGATGCCACATAAATTTCCTTGTTGGCATTTAGGCTTTGTATACTAAAAAGTTCTAATCCATAAAGATATCAGAATTTCAGAGGTTCTAATCTATATAGCACAAAAGTTCATTCAAAAGATGTCAACAATAATTTTACATTAGAAGATCAATGACAAAAAATTGAGGCAAAAATAAAATGTCAAATGTACCTTTTGAAGGCCTATAAAACCTTCTAAGGGAATATACGTGAATCTGATATAGATAAGAAAAGACCAGAAAAATGTTTACTAAAAGGTCGATCAAAAACTCAAACTTGGTGACACATCTTATAAGAGGTTATATATGATTTTGATTTAAAGGAATAAAGCCGGGAAAGTTGAGGTTATATATCATCAACAAAAAAAATCCTCTTTAGTATTGCATGTATCCTTATTACACCTATAACCTTGATTTTCATCATTGGCTCAATATATTAATTTCAACTTGAGATTCTAGCAAAGAAGTATGAAGATAAATATAAGCAAGTTGGAGATTTATCATCCAAGTTGACTACTGAGGAGGCCACATTTCGTGACATACAGGTGCAATAAATTAATCCTCAGAAGACACCAAGGAAACATCAAGTTGGAGGAATCACTGAACAGCTAACTTCAATTACTATCATGAAATTCCAAACGAAGACAAAAAATGACAAACACCCACCAAATGAAAAACACCACCTTAGAACTAAAGTCATAAACTTTCATATTAATATCCAAAAAAGAGAGGGATCCAGATGGTAAATTAAAAAAAAAAAAGAGAGAGAATAAAATGTCATTTACCGAAGAGGCTGGCTTTGAACAACAATAATCTTGATCCCTCCTCTCTGTTTCTCGTCCTAGTGCTCTCAGATCTTGCCCCATTTTGAAAATTTTAATCAGTGATAAACACTGGTAAACGATAAAAACACTAGATGGCAACAAACATACACACAAATGGAGTACCTGCAGCACAGTTTGTAAGGCCTACTTCAAGACCAAAGTGAGGAAGCTCGTATGCATATGCTGGCACCTCAGATATCAGCAAAAAGGAGATATAGTTCAGATGAATCCTAGCTCGGTAATCAGCCTTACCCTCTGCGGATTTATTAGCAAAAAGGAGAGAAAAAGTGTCACAGGCAGAAGCAAAATGGGGATGAATAATACAGGGATAGAATGAAACGAGTATAATTAATACCTCTTCTTCTCCATTCGTGTTTCCAGATCTGAAAATGAAGCTTCCCTCCTCAGTTCGTAGCCCCCCTTTGAACTTGAGTGTGAGGGTTATTATTGCATAGGAAATCAGATGAAAATGCAACCCAACCCTAATTCAGCGACAGCAGAAATTAGAAAGGCATGATCTCGCAGTAAATGTAGAGCTCGAAGAGGGGGAAACCCAGAGAGAGAGAGAGAGAGAGAGAGCACCGAAACAAGTAATAATGTAGAGCCTTGACGATGTATCAGAGATTTATGCCGGTGTACCGTTTTTAACAAGGCGACAACAGTAGCCTGGGAATGACGTCTAAAGCATGGATGGGTCGGTGGACTCTGAAAATCCGCTAACCCGGTTAAGATGGAAGCAAGGGTTTTAAAGAGGGAGGGATAGTAGGGCGCGGTGGTGGAAGGGGCGGTGGTGGAAGGGGAGAGGCGACGGTGGGACATTAGGCTTCTGATGGTGAGTAGAAGAATAGAAGAGATGGAGAAGTCGAAAAGGGAAAATGGAACGAAGGACGAGGGCTTCTGATTGTATTTAAAACATACCGACGGGCTCATTAACATTACCGACGGGTTTAACCCGTCGGTTCATTGACGGTATTACCGACGGAAATATTCAAATACCGACGGCTAAGCCGTCGGTAATTTAAGAAAGCGGGAACCATGGTGTCTATCGGGCCAGCCCGTTGTATTCTCTCTTTACCGACGGGTAAAAGCCGTCGAAAATCCCGCGATTTTACCGACGGTCAAAGGCCGTCGGTAATGTCCGTCGGTATATGCGTGTTTTCTTGTAGTGGAGGGAGGATTAATCAGACTGTCTGTTAACAAAACTCAGTAGATGGTTAATAAGTTATCCAATCTTGATTAATGACATTTAAAATCATGGTTAATGAAGCTCAGTAGATGATTAATGAGTTATTCAATCTTTATGTACTCATTAACCAAACTCAATACGTCATTAACCATAATTTTAAACGTTATTAACCAATGCATCCAGATGTCTAATTTTTCAAATGTACAAATATCAATACTCTAATTATAATTACTCATCTCAAAAAGATTTAATTAGTTAACTAATTTTCTTTCATTATCCCAATTAAAATAGTTAAAAGATATAAGTTACGATTTGATACTTATAAGGCATGAATAATTTTTATGCTAGAAATGTCTGGTTATAATTAACAATTTTGTAAGAATGAGTTGTGTGTGGAAGGTTCCATTAATATTTTCCAAGGCAAACAAGCTCATATGCGGCAACTGCGCCTAACAGAACAGTATGAAACAATAATTGAATTTTAGTGATGATCCAAATCATACTCTGTGGAGGGCAGACAACATGATCAGCTAACTGACAAGTATCTACTATATATATATATATATATATATATATATATATATATATATATATATCTCACTTGGCAAAACCAAAGATTACAGATCAATAATAACCTATGCTCAAAATTCTAGCTAAACCATAGATTTTCACGATTTAGGGTACTAATGACAAGTATAATGAGTGGCTCCAAATTCTAATTCCACGTAAAAGAGATTTGTGGGCCAATTTTGTTTAACTCATTGTTGTCTTTTACCTGTTTCAGAGTTTGTCATCTCAAGCAAGTCTCTGAGGTTTTATCTTACTGACACAGTTCTTTATAATAATTGAGGCCCTCAAGATATTAACCTCAGATCTAAAATAATGAGAGCGCTTGGTTGCTAATAGTACTAGAGTTTCTAGAGTGGAATGCGTAACATGTGCCGACCACTTATTTTTATTTTATTAAAATCCTCGTAACAACTTAAACTCATCTATATATATACGTGCTGCCACTATACGGCTACGTTTGGTAGCTAAAAAAATGGGAAAAAAAATAAAAAAAAGGAAAGTTTATTGAATAAAGTGTAAAATTGTTGATATGTCATATTATGATTGGCCTGTCATACTTACCAATACAAATATTTTACATTTTTCAAAAAACTTTTCATTTCCCCCACTTTCTTTTCCCCATGCAAACATAGTGGTACATCTGCTTTCAACAATGTAAATCATGAGTTCACTCTTTGAATGGCAATTACATTCTTTCCTCGTACAGATCTGCCATTGATTGATTAAAATAAAAGTATACTCCCTCAGTTCCATAATTTTGGTAGTTTTAACAAAAAAAATTTCAAAACAATGAGTGTTATATAAACTCAAGATATAATTCACATTTTTCTTCAAGTATACTCTTCATATATTTATTGTTTTTACATTAAAAATTGACACAATCCCGCAAATATTTAATTGATTACTCCTTCCGTCCCTAAATGTAAGTCCTGTTTGAGAATAAAATTTGTCCCTTTTTATAAGACTCTTTACAAATTACTAGATGCATTAATTATTTTTTTTACAAGAATATCCCTAATTAATTTACATTGTTTTTTAGTCAATAGTAAATGGGATAACTATTTCTCTCTTAAGTCAATAATTGAAGGGTAGTTTTTGAAAAACAGTACACATTGTAGACAAATTAAATGGGTTAACTAATTTTTTTAATTTGTGTATTTTGGTCAAATATGGCTTACATTTCTGGACAGAGGGGGTATTTCAGAAGCTGCATCAATTAATAAAGCTATTTTGGTAAAAATATACTTCAATTAAATAATTCTGTGTGTAAAAACCTTAAACCACCAAAGTTATTGAATGAAGAGAGTAATAACTATACCTAAAGTGGCATCTTTACAGTTACACCAACGGCGATTATGAAGGCTACGACAGCGGAGTGAGTTGGAAAAGAAGTTTAGCATGTTGGCCTCAAGGTGAGGCACGCAACTGTGATGCTGGTTGGGGCGTTGGCCAACCGGAGGACGACAATTGAAGACGATGGTGGTGATGGTGTCGGAATCATGTTGTGGTGGCAGCAATTGACCCATTTATGTCTATATAAAAAAACTAGTTGGATACCTTAAAGAACCAAATCTTTTATTATTGAGTAACTTAATTAACAACGGAAGGTAGAAATTTAAGTTTTGAAAATTCATTCATGATATGCTTTCTAGGGACCATGATTCACTGCACTTGACTAAACATGCAGTCATTGCAGTCAAATCCCCACACAACCATTGGATTTGTTTTCCACAGTACAATTCCCACCTTTGATTTGATTTTTTTTTTCATAAAAAAAAAGGAACAATTGAACGTTTCTGAATCCGTTTTTTAGAGGGTGGGCGAATTGAAAGAGAAATGATTTTTCGACACAAAAAAGGTGTCGAACACCGTATTTTTTTACGATTTGCTGTCTTTTTTTTCTTTTTCAACACGCATATCGAGAAGCTTTGTCTCTGTTTTTTTGTTGGGTGTCGACTACGGTGTCGACTTTGGTGGTGTCGAAATAACACACCTGGAAATGAAAATCAATTCAAACGGTAACATGTAGTAGTATTATTTGACATTTTTTTTTTGTTTTTTGAAGAGAAATTCTGCAATGAATATAATTTATTTTTAAAGAAAAGTGAAAACTGTATATATACAACACCTTTTTTTTTTGTTTCCTCCGTTCTTGTTTGTGGTTAGTGTTAATTGGAACTTGAATTATACGTTGTGGTAAATCTCTTATCACGTCATATTGATTTTCAAAAAATAAAATTTCCAAACTGAAATACTCGAAATACAATCATTTACTACATTTCTTTCGGATATCTTCGTTTCATTATAAAAATACTACATTTTAACTTGAACTATCTTTCTTTCAGATTTCCTCGTTTCATTATAAAAAAACAAAATGTATAATTCAGAGAATATTGAGATTATAAACAAAATGGTTACATGGATTGCTGCAAGAACCAGAGGACTATTGGAAGGAAGCATCATTCATGAGAGAGATAGGAGTAGTAGAATAGAAGCAGCCACCAATATTCCCGCTTTATTGATGGGCCGACAAGTAGACAAAATGTGTCATGTAGATAGCAACTTATCCTCTCTGTAAAATTAGTATTAACCAGTTTGTTTACCCGTGTTCGCACGGGTTATCTAAATTTTATGATGTGTAAAGTAAAATAAATTATTTATTTATTTTTTGACGAAAAAATAAATCATTTATGAAAAGTTATAAAATTAAAAGTAACTAAATTTATATGGTAAAATAATAATGAATACTAATTGATAATCAATATAATTAATAAATAAAAATATGTAAGCTATTTAAAGATTTTACGTGAAATTATTGTTCGACATGAGGTATTAATGGTTGCTATAATTAAAACAATAACTTAAAAAATTAGATTGATTTAGGTACAAAATTTAATGATTCTTATGTTGTCACATGACTTAGATAATATTTTTTTATAAGCAAATGTTAGTTGTTAGTAGTTGTTAGAATTGTTAGTTTCCCGGGTTTTAACCCGGAACCTCCAGCTTGCACTCATTCCTCGTAATATTTTGATTGAATGACAAATATCCAGATATGAGAATTAATTGATTGATATGCTTTAATTTATTTACATTTTGAATTTGAATTTGATTTAATTCAAATTTGATTGAATGGTAAAAGTCTAGACATGAACATTAATTGATTGATATGTCTTAATTAATGAAATATCATGAATTAAAAAATAAAAATAAATTATTTTTTATTTTGGCGGAAAAATAATGAATGTGGAGCAGCCACGTGACATGAGTCTACGTGGCAAAACTTCATTTTATATAATACAATAGATTTCTCCCGTGCTACACCCGATATTATTTATTTAATTTTTTTTATTTTATAGGCAATAATAAAATTTTATTATCATGAACTTATATGAAACCATCTTAATTTTTTTGTTGACCAAGAATAAAATAAACATGCTAGAAATTATAGATATGTATTTGCACACGGAAATTTCAATAAAAATAAACCCATACGCCAATATTTTTTTTTAGAGCCCACCTTAATTAGCTCAAGTTGATTGGGTCGACCAAAGTATTCATACGGCTTAGACCATTCGGTTCCACTATGAGACTAATCTCTGGTTTGTCTAATTGAAACACAATAAAACAAAATGGACAATACTATATATAACGTTGGCATTCACCTGTAATGGAACGATAAAATTATACTAACCTCTATGATTAGCACACACCAATTTAAAAACAACCAAGAGGCACATCAATTTAAAAACAACCAAGAGGCACATCACTCCCCGTCCAAAAATTTATTCTCGCAATACTTGTTTGGTTAAAAAGTAAAAACCCAATAAAGTTCATATATAGCTCATTTAAATTATACAATTTTGTTCCTCGTTTTTATAACTCTCTTAAGCAGAGTTAGTTAAAATAAGTTTGTAACTGTGCTATTTTTCTATTATGGTGTTAGTTAGTTGAGCAATTTAGTTGCTTAGTTGTCTCAGATGTGTATATATATACGACGTGGGTCTTCCATATGTAAGTTAATCGGTTCATCCACTCAGTATTGAATGCAATAATAGAGAATTTCTTCTCTTATGTGCTTTCTTCCAAGAAGTTATTCTCTTGATATGGTATCTAAATATTTTTCTTGAGATTATGCATTGCTCACTATGTGTTTTTTTTTCCCCTACATCTTCGAATGAAGATCAAAATAACCCCTTTTTTCTTCACCCTTGTGGTAGCCCTATCTAGTCTTGGTTTCTCAGCCTCGTGTTGGTAACAATTACAACACATGGAAGTGATGTGTTTGAATTTGCATCATTCTTTCTGTTGTTTTGGTATGCATTTGCAGCTCATCTAGGCATGCTTGCATAAGTTCTTTGCATTATTTTGATCATTTTAGTCCATATGACTTGTTTTTCTTTTGTTTTGTGCATAGGAAAAGAGCACATTGGCTTTGAAAAATGGTGGAAATCATTTGATGAAAAGCAGAGACAAGTTTGGAAGCAAATTGGTGCAAAATAAGCAAGAAAACAACAAACACGGCCAGGGTGTGTTATCTAACAAGACCATGGATCGAAACTCGCATTGGGAACTTTGTACATGAAACAGAAAGAAACACGACAAGGGTGTGTCAGCCGACGAGACTGTGTATCGTACCTCACATTGCGAGCTTTCATGAAACAGAATGAAACACGACCAGGATGTGTCAGCTGACACGGTCGTGTTTCATACTCTGCAAATACATTTTAGAATTTTAAGCCTTGTTTCTTATTGGGCTTGGAACCCTTTAAACCCTAAGTATAAATAGAAACTCTTGAGGCATTTCTAGGGTGAGAACATAAGGATTGGAAGCTGCGACTTATAGGTCAAGATCAAGATTCTTCTTCCTCTCTTATCCTTTGGATTTTGGTTTGGATTCTTATCTATGGATTCCATATTTTTCAATGTTTGAGTAGTTTTCCTATTTGTAGGATCAAGCATAGCCCTTTGGTATGTTTATGATGAAGAATTGATTCTCATTCCCTTTTATTGATGTTGAATATCTTTTGATTCAATCCTTATTGAGCTCCATGCATGTAAATTTGTCGGCCACTCATTTGCATCTCATAGATATTTAGGGAAGGACAAAAGGTGAACCTAGGTATTGAATCTATAAGAATTGTACTTGAGACTTAAATCATGAGAGTAGGTTTGGTGTTTCAAGGATTTAATGAATTATCACAAATCGTAAAGGATTTAATTTAAATTCAATTACCACAAGAGTAGGAGTTGGTTTAATTGGGTGCAATTCTTGTATATCGAGAGAGAACATATTAATAATTATAGTAGGGTAACTCACCTTCAAAGTAGTCAACGCTAATAAAATATTCATACAGATGGATGAACTTGATCAACGTTTTGCATTTACAAGGATCATTTTGGAATGTTGATAATATAAGGAATTAGGTTAATACGATCATACAATTTCAAGGACCAAATTAGGTATTTTTCTCATGAAAACATGTAAATAATTTGTCTCATAAATGCCAAGGGTCTCTCTTCTTGTGTACCCAATGTTTGTAACCTGTGGTTTTCTTCCTACCTTTTATTTTTTTCACTCGGTCCCTAACTTCTTCTACAATAATATAAAAATGCCACAGAATCAACTGGGAAACAACCAAAGTCCCTCAAGAAAAAATCAACCGAACAGAAACACAAAAATCAAGACAAGAGAAGAATGTGAAGATCTTCTTTGTCTCAAACACCTTGTTCGCGTGAGAAGAAGGTGAGAGGGAGAAATGGGGATCTGAACAAAGTGAAGATAGACGAGTGAGAATGCAAGACGAAAGCGAGCATATCTCCAAATCACCTTCAGTGAGCCATCGTCATTGCTCCGTCAGACCTCCACCACGTTTGCAAGCAGATCTTCGAGTTACCTCAAGCAAGAACGAAGGGATAGAACGAAAGAGTGAATGGAGTGAAACTAGATGAGAGGGAGAGGAATATGTCGATGTTGCAGTGGTGCGGTTATGAGGGAGGGATGAGAGACGTTGAGAGAGAGGGGGATGAGAGACGAGGGGTTAGTGTCTTGGGGAGTCTCTAGAAGGTTCTCTCAAATTGGTGTAGGGTGTTAAGTATTACCGTTGAAACATTTTACGTGGGACCCATTTTATGAGGTTCGGGTTGGAGTAAAAATTTACACAAGTTCTTAAAGCTGATGTGTTTTGCTTGGACCCACAAAATTTGAGTTAAGAAACTCTAACATAACTCAGAGTTGTAGATGCTCTAAGTGACTCAGTCTAGTTATTTGAGCATCAACATTCGACAACAATTTCTTGGTTAATGAAGTGTAGAGTTTTATTAATGGATATAGCAATGTGTTGCAACGCATTAACCATCGACTGAACTTTATTAACCAGGATTTTGATCGTCATTAACCATGATTTTTAGGTGTTCAAATATAATCTACTACATGCATATTTGAACACCTGAAAATCATGATTAATGACGTTCAAAATCTTGGTTAATGAAGTTCAGCGAATGATAATGAGTTACGATACCTTGGTATATCCATTAACCAAGTTCAACACTTCATTAACCACATAAATTGTTGTTGAATTTTGATGCCCCATTTTAATGTACAAATAACATTTCTCAAGTGACTCTTTGAAACCACGGTGAGATGCAACTGAACGCACGACTGCTCAAAAGCTCATAGTCTTAACTTTTAGGTGGATTGCATTGGGACGTGGTTTTACCGCAGTTTCAAACACACGCTAAAAGTTTAACACAACACCATTATAAATAATTTAGGAAGCCCCTTTTAGTAACCAATCTAGCAAAGACTCTAATCTCTACATGTATACAAATCCAAGAGTAATGGTTTAGAGAGAAAATCATAAGTTTTAATTCATAGTTAAAAAAAATTAATGGCCGATGTTATTGTAAAATACATATACAGATAATAAATTATAAAATGATAAAATTTTACTTGATCTTATTTTGATAGTTTTCAATCGACAATTTTAACTTCATACTTTCCTTTCTTTACACATCCCACTTTAATGGATCTAAATTTCCTTATGTGAATGTGCTCCCGATAAGAAATTAAGAATTATCGTAGATTTTCATTTTCAGTCTGAATTCTTGTAACAGATTTGTAAATTAGAATATGCTTCTTAATTTGTTCCTAGACCAAACATAAAATTGCATATCCTAATAATTCTTTTTTGACAAAATCAAATTCATTGCATTTCATTAACAATAATGTGTTCAATACAAATAAGGAACATGCTCAAATAAATGGTGACTAACATATGATTTCGATACTCTAGCTAAACTATGAGCAACGAAATTAGCTTGCCTTCTAATAAAACTAACCCAATAGTTTTGACAATCTCTTACATCTAGACAGGATATTCCCAAACTCAGAAAGAACGCTAAAATTACCCTTTATCCCATCTACCACAGATTTGCAATCCAATTCAATAATAACATCACCAACATTCATATCCTAAGCCAATTAATCGCATAAAACAAGTCTAACGCTTCTGTCTCATGAACTAAAGGATGCCCATGATTCCAAACTGTTGTGGCTTTGACAAAAGCCCATGTATAATCTCGCAAACACAAACCAAGACCATAGCAATTTTAATCCAAAAATAGCACTATATTAACATGGGCTTTTATTTCAACACCTCCCCAACTTAATTTCCCCACCTCCCCAACCTAATGAAAAGACTTAAATACCCCTCAACTTAACCCTAATCCCCTCATTTCATCACCTCCCTCCCCACAGTTCCTCACCTCCCTCTCCTCTCCCGATCCTCGCCCTTACCTCCCCTCATTTCCACCGTCCCCTCTCCCGATCTCACTCTCGCCCCTCACACTCCCCACATTTCCACCGTCTCGCATCGTCTCTCTCCCTCTCACTGGATCATCACTCGATTCTGCAAGGTACGAGCATCGTCTGTTATTTTTTTTCTGGTTTCTCTGTAAATCCGGACTCTAGAATCCGGATCACTCCGGCTTCAAGAGTCCGGACGTAGAAATTGCACTGCAATCATTCTGAACTTCCGGACTCTTGAAGCCGGAGTGTTCCGGATTCAAGAGTCCGGAAGTTCAGAATGATTGCAGCAGTTATTTAATTTGATTTTTATTTATATTTTATTTATGAATTTATTTTACAGGATTATGGCACGTACGATGGGTCGTGGATCCGCTAGGGGTGGTCGGATATCAGCCCCTGTTGATGACCGGACGAGACCTACTATGTCGGCGCGCAAGCGTCAGGATGAGCTGCGTCGACCTCATGACGGTAGTGGAGCTCAGATTTCACCTAGTACGTCAACAAAGACATGAGCCGGCCGTGGAGGCGTGACGTCACCGACAAAGCGGCGGTAGTGACGAGGCAAGCACCGCGGCCTCGTTGGGATGTGGTCGAGGCGCAGGATCGGTGAGGCCATATCGGCGCCCTGGATCGGCCGATCAGAAGGCGATGTTACCTGGGACCCGTATGTCGGCCACGCATAAGCGCCGGAGTTCTACGCTATATCTCACTTCAGGGCTTCATCCGCTTTGGGACTCGTGTATCCATACCGCCGGACAGGTATTGCGCCCATGGACATGTGCAGCGCATACCCGACGATCCCCGGGACTTGAGACGGCAGTCGGTCAGTTCAGAGGAGATGGACGAGAGGTGGCTTCATTTTGATCAGCACCTCATTGTTCTTGGTGCTCCGGTGGCGCCTGGATTACCGGACGTGGAGCCTGGATACATGGATTGGTTCCGACGTATCTCACATCCATATATATATCCTGATCATGTATCAGTTCCAGATCCAGGATCACCACCGCCGCCGCCACTACCACCACCACCACTATCCCCACCGCCACCGCCACCAGCAGATGTATGTTATGTTTATAAGTCTTATTTATTTGTCTTAAACAGCTGTGAATACGAAAATTAAATCTTTTTTTGTTGTTGTCGTAGGCTGCTAGTTGGGCTAGGGTGTCTGAGATTGCACAGGCAATGATGGACGGACGCCTGCACATCCAGCCCGACACCGATGGTTGGGAGCTGATGCGAGAGCTACAGATATTAGCACGCCCCCATTTCCCGCAGATATATACACGACGGGTCAAAGTAGGCACGAGTAAAGAAGACCTCTTAGTGTTTTCATATGTATTTTGATCAGACATATATATGTATTTGTATTTTGGGATATATGCATTTTATTTGTTCATAAATTTTGCGTCTTCTGGTCATACCATTATGTCGTTGAGAGGCAAATACAATTAAAACACAAATTAAAACACAAATTGAACCATAAATATAGAGATCCAATATATAAATATTCAATGATCTACAGCTACATGTTCTGCGGATGAAATAAAAATAGATTTCCAATGTTGCATGCGACTAAGATATAGCGCCTCCCAATCCCTAGTACAATCGCTTCTAAACCTTTTCCATTGAACATCCGGCTGAGGTATTGGAGTGTCATGCTTTAAATAGACCTGAAAACATGTCATTTTGAAACCAATTAAACAAAGTAAAAAATGATGTAAAGGTTACAAAAAAATAAAGAGCTAACACAACTATTGTACCTGTACAAAGTGTTCCATTCTATGCAGAAATCCAATGCAGAGGACGCTACTGAAGTTTTCCAATCCTTCTGATTGGTCCGTGCCTGAGAGGAAAATTGTGGTACTTCCTCGGGTCTAAACATATCGTAACCACCTTATATTTGTTAGCAATCACATATCCTCGCATCCGCATGGTCATCCATTTGTCTTTTTTGGCAACCTGATCAACCCTGTCAACATATAGTGATCGCCTTAGTGCCTCAAGGTTGTCTTCGCCACAAAGTACACCAACATAGTCGTCCCGGTTTCTCTCAACCTCTCTAATCAAATCCTGTCGGATTAAGGGTCATGGATTCTCCCCCATCCCAAGGAAAGCAGCGATGCTCGATACCCACAGCTTCCCATCGACTCTACATCAATAATGTTGTCAATGTATTGATGAATTTGATAAGGAAACCGTGTATGAATGGCGTGGCGGATCTGACTTCATTAGTGGAGGAGCAACTGTAGGTGGTTCTGACTTGATGGGAGGAGGAGGAGCTGTAGGTGGTTCCGACTTGATGGGAGGAGGAGCCGAATGTCTAGACAAAGTGTGAGCCGACTTATTGGGCAGAGGAGGAGCTGAACGTCTAGACGAGGTTGGAGTTGACGCACTATCGTGTTGGGAGGCAAAGAAGTCATCAACACGCTCCCATGAGGATGGATTGCGTCTTGTTGAAATATCTACTGCCAACCACTTTCCTTTCTTTGGTGCTCCCCTTGGGTTCACCTTACAAGGGGGTGGACAGATAGAAGTGGTGTCAGGAAATGCCAACTCACGTAGTTTTGCCTTCAGTACCATTTTGCCTGCAATATCAAGCTCCTGAAACCTATGTGCCAATGCTTCTAGCTCAACCTGTATACTTAGTTCTTAACCATGGCTACTGTCGGTGTCACATGGGTTCTCGAAGCTCAATTTCCTCCAGTGAGTATGAACTGCCTCCAACGGGATTGGGATGTAGTGCATCGTATATCTGGCAAGCTCACATGCACAAGGTAGTCCATTCGTGTATCTTAGTACACAACCACACGTAGAACTATCTATGCCAACGGTGCTAGATCGGAGAAGCTCGTCGGCAATGTACTGTAACGCATTCTTAGACACAAGGCCATTTAAGTGCTTGTAGACTGCAATATTAAAGCAATGTTGTTGTCTACTAATGATATGCTCGAATGAAGCCTTCAACTCAGTGTGCTGTAACCTGATCATGTTATTCATTGCATCCCAACAGTTACACAAATCTCCTCTGCTATCAGCTAACAACTTCTTCAACCGCCAATGTGCAGACTCAACCCTGTTCATCAGAAAACAAACACAATTGAACTCCACAAAAATAGTGATAAATGTCGGATGTCACCGACAATTCGATTGCATACCGTTGGTTGTTTTGTTTCCAATGTGCATATGCCGGCCTATCCATGCGTAAACAAATTTATCCATGTGTTGATTTAGCCATGTGTTCTTGACATAGTCAATGAAGTTCTTGAGCAGTCTTTGAAACATCCTCGAAATGTTGCGATCGCATCGGTAGTCATCCATTGTTGGTGAATCAACAATCGAATCAAACGCAGTCATCACCAATTCAATTTTTTCTTGTGGATACACATAAGTCTTGCACTTCGCCCTCACATTCTTACGGATATGGAATTGGCACAACATGTTACGCGACAGGGGAAAAACGTTAGCCGCTGCATTCATCAAAGAAAGTTCTCGGTCGGTCACTATCACCTGTGGTAATGAATCCTGTCTCACAAACATACCCTTCAACTTCTCAAGCACCCATGTGTAGTTATCCGCTTTCTCCGACTCCACAAATGCAAATACAACAGCGAATGTCATCTCAGTTGAGGTCACACCAACAATCTCAACTAGTGGCATCATGTACCTATTAGTCTTGTATGTCGAATCAATAAGCAAAACAATGTTGAACGAATTTACAAGCTTGATAGCTTCAGGATGTGCCTAAACTATATCAGTGATAACATCAGAGTTACCGGCTTTTCTATGCCAGTGGACATAACGATCACGGTGCATCAAGTTCATCAAATGTTGTAACTCAGTTCTGCCCTGCCTTAGACTAGACCGGATCTTTTGTCGTGCGTTGTAAATCTGCCTAATTGTGGTGTGACTGTTTGGATTTTTATGTTGTAATGAGAGTAAGGCGTTTTTCGGCTTAATCATGTTCAATGGCATGTCGCCAGATTAGACAACTCTTCGAAGTTAGGCGACCGACATATGGATGACTCTCAAAGTTTTCGACTAACCCGTGGTTGTGCATACCGCACATTACCTTCAAAACCCACCTCCCAAGACCTTTCACCACCCTTCCTTTCAATCTGAATGGGTATTGACATTTTCTAGTGCCGTAGCCTTCACTCCCATAGTCTTGTAAGGCTTATACTTGCCACTTTTCTCGCAACCCAACATCACAAAAGTCTTTTGCTTGATTGCCCATAGTCCGATCTTAAAATAATAACCACACACCCAACAGATTTACCAACGCCTCGTGCCCATGCCAATAGGTCATCCCGCATAGAAAACACCAAACGACAACATGTATCATTCACCAACTCATCTAACAAATCTTAACAAAATTGATCAATAAAATAAGTACCCGGCAAAGAGTGAATGCACCGTACAATCCATGGAAAGCGACCTCCGGAACATCGGGAACAATGGGCACTATGGTGTCGGAAAGTTGTCTTGAAAAAGTTGTCTTCCATTGAAATTGCACTGGAAAAGACAAGTCAAAACTTTAACAGACATAGAGTCCGAATTCTAATTGCCGGAATATTCCGGATTCTTAAATCCGGACTATTTTATACCTCCGGACTTTAGAATACGGAGTACTCCGGATATTAGAATCCGGACTTGGGAAATAGAGTAACCAAAAAAATAAACGTCCGGATTCTTATATCCGGAGTGCTCCGGTAATAAGAATCCGGACTCTCTGCGATTTCAAAAAAAAAAAAGAGGCCGACAAACCTCAGATCAGTGGCAATGTGGAGGAGATGGCGAACGAATGCACTGTAATGGTCACGACCTCCAAGGCGAGCCAAAAAACTTCAAAAAGTGAGAGATTAGGAGAGGGCGATTTCCAGGAAGAGGGGGAGGTTGGGAGGAGAAGATGAGGAAGGAGGAAGGAGGGGAGGTGCTGACAGTTTAACGAGTGAGAGAGGGAGTGAAATTAATCTGAAGGGTAAAGTTGGAATATTGAAAAAATGGGAGGTGGGGAAATTAAGTGGGGGAGGTGGGGAAATAAAAGCCCTATTAACATTGCATTTAAGGACTCGAAATGGTGGCTTGGACCATCTAACAGCAGAACCATTCTCCTGGACCGCAGCAGTTAAACCCTTTTTAGTAGGCTGTTGTTAAAGGCACCCAGCATTTTGCTGGGTGCACCCAACATTTTGCCACACTGACCAAAATACCCCTAACAACTTTTGTGAAAACCATTTTGCCAGAAACTAGTGTTATTTTTTTTTCACTACTCTGTCCCACTCACAAACTGTCTATTCACGACTAAGTTATTTTTTTTTAAATAAGCTATTTGCGCAGTGTAAAAATTTAAAATTTATACACTGTGCAAATAGCTTATTTGCACGTGTTCAAATTTTTTCAACACGTGTAAATAAGCTATTTGTGTAGTGTAAACAAATTTAAATCTTTACACTGCGCGAATAGCTTATTTCTACGTCAGAATTCAAATTTTTTTAACACGCGCAACTAGCTTATTTGCACAGGTGATATACATTTCTATATACCACGTGCAAATAAGCTAGTTGCGCGTGTAAAATTTTTTTAAGTTTGTAAGCACAAATAGCGTATTTACGCGTGTGATATACATTTCTGTCTATCCCGTGCAAATAAGCTATTTGCGCGTGTACAAAATTTAAAAAAAACGCACAAATAGCTAATTTGTGCGAGTTATGCATTTCTGTATAACTTGCACAAATAGCTATTTGCGCGTGTTATTTTTTTAAAATTTTGTACACGCGCAAATAGCTTATTTGTGTGAATTTTTCTTAATTTGCAAACCTTAATTTGTTATTTGCGAATTCCAAGAAAATTTTGATAAAAAACTGTGAGGAGTTAAAAAAAATTGAGTTTTATTATTTACTAAGAGCATTTTTTGTGCTGGGTGCATCTAACAACTGCCTTTTAACACGAGCATTTTGCCAGTCCATTAGTTCACTTGTTGCACGCTTTGCTACCTCAAAAAAAAAATGATGCAAACCTCCTTCCAAAAGTTTATTATTTCTACACCACCACATAGCATCGCTACTGAGACTTTTTGTTGCATTGAAAAATTGGAAACATGAAACAGCACCACTATAAATCCAGCAACTAATAAGTAAGACATGAAATGATGAAATCACCGATTCATTGTGGCAATTTTAGATCAACCATATTTAGCACGTCTGTGATTGCTGATTAGCATTTCCTTTTAAAATAGTAATAATTCACCGTTGATCAATGCTTCAAACTAGGGTGCTCTCGTGCAAGAAATTAAATTCATAAACGCTTGGTCATTAATGTTTAAGCGTTAGTAATTTTGAAAAATAATATGAATGACATTATAGCAGAAGAAAGTAGCAGAGCAGAGTTAACGGGATAACTATCAAAATTATCTGACCTTAGAAGGATCAATTAAAGAAACTTCTTTTGGCATCAAAATTGAAGTATTAAATGATAAAAAGTTAGATGATTTTCTTCAAAGAAAATGACAAAGTAGGATCTATTGCATTTTCTAAGATAATCAGAGCTCCGTTGTAGAAGCTACAAGAGTTAGCAAAACATTCGGTATGTGAATCCATATGCAGCTGTGTCATATATAGTGCAGCTTTCCCTACATATCAACTTGATCAAAGTTAATTGATCTGTCCTCAAAACCGTAGTCTGATTGATGGAGACTGCTCCTGGCCAATCTGCTCATCATAGCAAGACCTAATACAAAGGCACAACAGATCCAGTCACATAAAACACATAGCCATCCTTTGAAATGCTAGTCTGTTATCCAGCAGAATTTGTAAAATTATCTGAGAAAAGTGACTTGGCAATTTAAAAATTCTCAAGGCACAGGCAAGCACAATAGAGGGGAAAAATAAGAGACAAAAATCTAAGAGTAATTTAACGACGTACTAATTTGGGGCTACTTTGGTGTGGCCATTGAAACTAATGCTTTCTTCAGAAACTCATGTTGCATGGGGATAATTTATCGCTATTGTTTTTCTTTTTTTTTTCTTTTTTTGGGACTGTTTTACATGATCACTCACTTTGCTATGAAAACATATCTGCCAGGATTACTTTCTAATTATGCGATCTTAGAAAGAAGACAATTGAACAATAAAGAAGGTGAAAAATGCATTACAACGACATAAACGACAATTGGTATTCTAAGTTTATTTTCATTTGCATAATCTTTGTGCACATGAAGGATATGTAGAAGACGGAACAAAACTATACCTTCAATCATCTTGTAAAGTGATGACCACCATCCCTCGGGGGATATTTGGCGTCGGTCTAAAGATTCCTCAATTTCTTTATCATGCTTCCTTTCCAAAACCCCCTGCAAAGTTATCAGAGCATCCTTTGTCTTCTTGAGAATACTGTTCTCATCTTCTACTTCCAATTGTTGTAGGTCATTCTGTGACGAGGTGAGACTGACAGCAAGAGCAAACTGGGCTGCAGCAGCCCACCGAGAAGAAGCTAGCCATTTTCTCTGACCATCCAAATGTTTTTTCTCTTCTCTTCCTGTCTTGTCCCCACCAAGTGCTAAGCCGCGTAAGTATTGGGCATTTGCAGCTCCTGTACTTTGCACCATCTTAGAGAAAGCACTACCTTCATTCGACAGCAGCTCCTCAGGGGTATCATATTCAAGAACCTTCAAACATAAAAAGTTAACATAGAATCAAACCAACGTCAGTCTAGGGTTTTAGAGTCAACTTCAAGGCTGTATGCATTCATAAGGACAACTTGGTCGAAGTTTCAAATTTCTTGACAAAAAATTCCAACCACATTGGTTTAAGACTGGACATAGCACCGTCAAATAAGTTCTTATGGTCTCAGTTCATCCATCCAGCTATTGAATCACAAGAATTTATCATGTCAACCAAACATACCATATTTCCAATAAACATTGCATCAAAAAGAGCCATTTAATATTTGTCCCTTTAGTACAACTTACACCAGTGCCAAAGGATTTTGACCATATTATGAGTTAGCCAGCTCTATAGTCTGAACATTGAATATTGAGTGCATACCTTACCACCATCAAGCAAGAGAATCCGATCACAATCAATAATTGTGTTAAGGCGATGAGCAATAATGAGCATTGTACAGGATTTAAATTCCTCTCTGATTGTTTTCTGTATGAGTGCATCTGTTCTAACATCAACCGCTGCAGTTGCCTCGTCAAGTACTAATATCTTCGATCTTCGTAATAAAGCCCTGGAAAGACTCAACAGTTGCCTCTGTCCAACACTGAAGTTCTCGCCTGCCTCAGATACCTTGACACAGAACACTTTTATTAATGAAAACTGGTTTCAACAATGTTTATATCTAAAGTAAATACAGGATAAATCATACTTCTAAAGCATATCAATATGCTCAATTCCAAAAGAGGATGGACAGGTAAAGATCTCTGGCACAAAATCTCAGAAGATGCTCAATTCAAATACACCACAATACAGCAAAACAACCACCAAAACACGATATGTTTCTACTTCAGCACTATTTTCTCTTGAACCGAACATTACTTTTATAGTTGAGCATTTAGTTCTTAACTCTAACCAGCAGAAGTTTATCGTAAGAACTTATTCCAAAAGCTGGCATGCCAAAATAGATCAAGGCTTGTGCATAAGTTTATCCCACCCATCAGATTCCTCACTTTGGCCCATCCTGTCCCCATCAGCAGGGCCAACAAGCTACAGACGGAAACCCACTTACCCTGCAGGTGGAATCATCATACCTATGTTTCATTGATTCGGATACGATTACCAGTTACAGTACTGGTACAATTCATTCTAAAAGATATATAAAAGTATAAAAGCATACACCAAAAACATTACATAGAAAAAAAAAAGAAATACAGTTTTCAAAATTTTCTAACTCCGAGGTTGCAATAAAACTCTACAAAGTATAACAAGTTAGCAAATAAATTTAAAGGATAGTATTTGGAATGAGGTAGAAGTTGTTTCATTTCATTTAGTTAGCAAACCAAACAAATTCATAACAAATTTTTTTATTTTGCTTGGATTGACTTGTACTCCAGTAATATACTGACAACAGGTACCTACTCATTCGTAAAGGTGCAATCAGGCGTGTGCCCAATAATTACCAGAACCAGACACACAGCGGCTACATCTACTGTTAGAAGTCCCACATGAAAGAATGAGATGACCTGATTAGTGGTTATAAGTGGACGGCAACCCTCACCCCATGAGCTAGCTTTTGGGGTTGAGTTAGGCCCAAACCCAAATTCTAATATGGTATCAAAGCCTATCATAAATCCATTTGTTGGCCACCTGTTATCGGGCCACTCGGGTCACGCTCCAGTTGTCTAGTCCTGGATGTGAGGGGGTATGTTAGAAGTCCCACATGGAAGAATGAGATGGCCTGATTAGTGGTTATAAGTGGGGGGGGCAACCCTCACCCCATGAGCTAGCTTTTGGGGTTGAGTTAGGCCCAAACCCAAATTCTAATATCTACCATTTAGGAATATATGCCCATTATAGTTTCATACCAAATTAGACCAAATACCAAGAATATGTAGCATCCAGATTCTATATTCAGCTTTAATTCATATATTAAGTCACACAAATAAATTAATCAGCTAGTTTATTTGAATGGCTGATTACACCACCAAATTGCAAAGCTGTCACTAAGACATCACTAATTACTTACTGTATTAATACTCACAGAACCAGAATGAAGAAATTGGAAAGCAAAAGGAGGATGAATTCAATAATAACCAAATTCAATTACATGATGTATTTGAGGAGGACTAAATTAAACATCAAACCATGTCTTAAACGTAAAGTATAGAATGCCGTCATTTTAATCAATATTCACCAAGACAATCATATATCTAACAAAGCACAATTTAGCAATTACCTCGGCATCCAGCCCCAAAGAATTCCTCCGTATCACATCCTTCAAATGTGCCCTCTCCAGAGCCTCCCAAAGGTCAGCATCATTGTGTTCACTGAATGGATCAAGATTAAATCTCACAGTTCCTATAAAAAGTAAGATGAGCTCAATATTATAAGAGTGAATATTTTATTTTCATATTTTAATTTTGATTACCTACAAGACATAAATTCCGAAGTTAAAAGATTCTCATGTTTCAACAAATCACAATTTAAGAACTACGCAAATTGGACAAATAAAGCCTGTTAGAAGACATGGTTGAGCCTAGTATAACCACTCAAGCATTTATAAATGTTTGTTTCTGGATTTGGCATCAGAGCTTTTTCAATCATGGGGTCAAGTGGCACACCAAAAAAAAGCATTGCAATTTCCAACCGTATTGAATGTTTTAATTAACTTTGATGTCAGTAAGTTTATCATTAGCCCTAATCATTTTATAACTGGATTTTGTCTTACTAAATGGTGACAAAGGTAGTGTCCGGTGGTGTACATACATGAATTTAGCATGAGTAAAGAAATCATTCATATATCAGTTGTCGTGCTAAAATCATTCAGAATTTGCATCCTTAAATAGCAAACACAAACCAAGACCATAGCAATTTTAATCCAAAAATAGCACTATATTAACATTGCATTTAAGGACTCGAAATGGTGGCTTGGACCATCTAACAGCAGAACCATTCTCCTGGACCGCAGCAGTTAAACCCTTTTTAGTAGGCTGTTGTTGAAGGCACCCAGCATTTTGCTGGGTGCACCCAACATTTTGCCACACTGACCAAAATACCCCTAACAACTTTTGTGAAAACCATTTTGCCAGAAACTGGCGTTATTTTTTTTTTTTTTCCACTACTCTGTCCCACTCACAAACTGCCTATTCGCAACTAAGTTATTTTTTTTAAATAAGCTATCTGTCTTACTAAATGGTGACAAAGGTAGTGTCCGGTGGTGTACATACATGAATTTAGCATGAGTAAAGAAATCACTCATATATCAGTTGTCGTGCTAAAATCATTCAGAATTTGCATCCTTAAATGTCAATATATCTATATATCCTCATCATATCATAATTTAAACTGTTGACTACACTGATTCAAGTTTAATTTTGGCTAATATTATATTAATTTAAAACACCTAAAAGCATTATAAATATCTTTAACTTCATTCTAACATAACCTATAAATATTGTACACTACACAATTTAAGTAAGTACTTCACAATTGATAACCTTTTTCTCAGAATTATCTTGCACGGAACATGGATAACAAATTAACGGGGGAAATGATGACATCTTAAATACCTGAAAAGAGAACAGGAGATTGTGGTATAATGCCAAGAACTTTCCGCAAATCAGCCAGCCCAAACTTTGCAATATCACAATCATCAATTAATATTCTCCCCTTTTCCAATTCCACGATTCGAAACAGGGCATTTAGCATGCTGGATTTTCCTGCGCCAGTCCTCCCAACGATGCCAACCTTATCGCTTGGAAAAATTGTGAAAGACAGGCCATGCAGAACTGAAGGAAGTTCAGGCCTGTAGCGAAGAACAACTTCCTCGAATTTGATGCATCCAGAGGAAGGCCACCCAGGGGGAGGGCGATTATCATCGATCACAGAAGGAGCCTCCGAAGGCAAATCAATATAAGTTCCAACCCGCTCGACAGCATTTAAACTATTCTCAGCCAAACTTGCAAGCCTGAGCACACCGGTGAGCAAGTTGGTGATATTCAAAGCGTAACTGAGAAGCAATCCCATGGTGGATGCAAATTCTTGCTGGTTCTCTGCCCTAACATTCTGCATCACGGCGAAGGTTGCAGTGAACCATATCATGAGGCCTCCTAGGGTTTCCAAACGAATTGCAAGCCATCGGTTTCCGCTTATGTTCACCAGCGTGAATCGAATGTTGTTGTCCATGGATCTCCCGTTTATATCTGCCATTCGATCGTAAGCTTTGTAAGCACGAATTGTTGATAGACCATTCAGCGCTTCTCCAAATTGTGCATAAACAGGAGATCGGCTAATTGAATCTAATCGCTTCACTTCACGAGCAGTGCTCTAACAACAACAAAATCATTCTGAGTTAATATACATTTATAACAACACAATGTTTAGGGTTTCAACAAAAAATGTGAGAAAACAGTGTTCATTATACCTGATAGTATAGATACGCTCCATAGAACAATACTAACAATGGCATTATCGCCCACAAGGACATGGTGCTTACAATCCCTATTAGGATGAAGGTCGAAAGAAGCTGGGAAACTTGACCTAGAAACATGTTCACAAATGGAGCCACATTACGATCGATATCGCCTAGATCCTTTGCGAACCTGTTGATGACTCTTCCGAGTGGGTTTGTGTGGAAGAAGACCATGGGAGCTCTTAAGATGGAGTGAAGCATGGCTTCGTGCAACCTTCTGGCAGCATAAAGACTTGACATAATTAACCAGTAAGAATTTGTCAGAGACACCAAAACCTGGTAAGGACAAGGACAATTACAAATTAGTATCTTCCATGGTCATGCATAAAATTCAGTTCATGATTTTGAGCAAAATGATTGACTGCAACACAACATGAATCTACTTGCCATTTTATGAGAGAATTATTATACCTGACCAAATGATAGAGCTGCATATATGAGATTGTAGAAGCCAGGATTATAACCCTCTAAAGCACTCTGATCAGTCCAGTGACTTAACCATGTGCTACTTGACACTCGTAACACTTCAGTTAAGAAATAGCAGCCAAATAGTACTAGAACCACCCAAGAGCCTCCTAAAGCAGTTTTGTACCTAAAAGGACCCCAAGACAATAAGAATCAAAGATTATATAAACATACAGAAAGGATAAGGGAGACAGGACAAAAATTTGCACCATATTCCACTTTCTTATAAATGTTCATCATCGGGATTATATGTAAGAATGACATTGCAGCATGGAGAATAAGGCATTTCACATATGAACGTGAGTGCAGGTGCATATGAGAGCACGTGTGTCTTTGTATGGGGAACCGTCATCTACTATGTTACTACAGCAAATAGTCACAAACCTCAATATTTTAATTGATATTAAACTTATTCATTTAATCTTGTTACCTCGTTAGAACATTCCAACTCACAACACCTGTTTCCCGTTCTTCCTGTTTAATAAGGACGGATTTTCCTTCTTTTGGTTTACTTTCACTCTTTGCATAATCATTAACTGCGCCATTGGCCACTGGTTTTGAAGAGGACTTCTGATCAGTGGTTTCAATGTCTACCTTTTCTTCTTCATACTCCTCCATTTTTCCAGCATTTTCCATCAGCTTTTGGAACAACTGTCCCTGGCTAGAGAGTTCCTCAAAAGTTCCCTCCTCCTTCACCATACCATCATGGACCAAAATGATTCTATCAACCTGTGAAAGGAAATGCAGCTGATTTGTAACAAGAACTCGGGTCTTCCCTCTCAATTCTCCCTTGATGCATTTATCAAAAACCTGAGATGATACCGCAGTGCACATTAGACAATGCTAAGATAATATCAAGATTGAGAATCAGAACATTGATGCATTTATCCAAAACCTGAATGCATGTTGTATTCAGTATCTCAGAATGTGATCATGAAAATTTCACTCATAGAATAGACCCCATTGCATATTTTCCGTCTTTTTCATTACACTGATAAATGCCAGCTATAGGCAGGTACCATGAACATTCAGACACAAACACATGCATGAAAAAAGCAACCAACTGCAAAATAATTTATTTAGTAATTCAAATAATACAAAAAAGCACCACGGAATAGAACAAAAGAAATAGATGCCATGCAGGACAATAGCATGTATAGCCAAAAATAGAAATTGGATTTAATGTTTTAGATTAATTAAAGGGAAAAAAAACCAGAGAACTACCGCCGTTATAAACTCCAAGACACAAAAGCGCTATGAATTATAAACGAAAAATGTTATTCAAACACCAATTTGGGACAACTTTTTCGACAACTTTTTAAATGGTTAACGCAGTTCACACATGTGTAGTGTTGGATTAGGTCAATGGATATATGAGGTGTTGCAACTCATTAACCATCTACTGAACTTTATTAACCATGAATTTGAACGTTATTAACCACGATTTTCAGGTGTTCAACTACATGTAGATTTAAACCCATGGAAATCCTGGTTAATCACGTTCAAATTTGTGGTTAATGAAGTTCAGTAGATGGCTACTAAGTTGCAACACCTCGTATATCCATTAACCAACTTCACTAACCACGTGTATGAACTGCGTTAACCATTTATAAAGTTGTCAAAAAAGTTGCCCCAAATTTGTTGTTCAAATAACAGGACCGTTATAAATTTAATCATACATTATGTTACTATGTATGTCAAGAATGCATATAAAACAAGTGCCAGATCCTGTGCAGACATGTACAACACTCAAGCATATGAAACAACTGATGAGAATTAGTGGTAAATATTTACCAGTTCTGATTTGCATGCATAAGATGACCAAAACAATACCATAGACAGCATAAATTTACTTTCGAGATAGAACACTGAAGGAACAAAAATAACATTAGATAAAGTGGAATCACTTAGCAGAAGGTAACCTGTCTAGCCACATGTGCATCCAAAGCACTTAGGGGGTCATCAAAGATGAACACATCAGAATTGGAGTAGACAGCTCTAGCCATGGACACTCTTTGCTTCTGGCCACCACTGATGTTTACCCCTCTTTCACCAATTTCAGTAAGATCACCACCCTAGTCATTAAGCATGTGAGAGAAAGAAAGAGCATTCACCAATTTCAGTAAGATCACCACCCTAGTCATTAAGCATGTGAGAGAAAGAAAGAGCAAGGGCCACCAACATAAAAATCTAGTAATTAAATTGAACACCCATTGCATCCACTCAAATGCTATAACACTCATGTATATACTCACAGGTAGTAACTCAAGGTCGTGTTGCAGTTCCGTCACGTCTATTGCTCTTTCATATCTTATTGGGTCAAAGATAGAACCGAACAAAACGTTATCCCGTACCTGTAGAAATAAAGTTTATCAGCCACCTCCACATATTCAAAATACACGATAATGATCAAATGGCAAACAGGATATATTTGCACATCTTTATCGTTAATAGCACCCAATTAATTTTATAAAGTAAAAAACTGATAATGACCGACTGACAAGAAGATCAACTTTACAATTTTATGGATTAATAACAACCTATTAAGTATATAATGCAACTAACACTGGTGGGGGAGACATCCAAAGACCAACCACCATATAAGATAACAGCAAAAGGTTGATTTTATATCTCTAGTATATGCTTACTTGCAATGCATCCAAAGAAAGGGTTATTTGGGTCACTTGTTGGTTGGGTATTTAGTACAAATAGGGATATATGCCAGAATTTTGTATTCACCATTTTCAAAGCTGTTTAGTGAATTCCTGTTTACATTCTTACTTATTTTCTCTCTCAACATCTTCCTATCTTCTTTCTCCCAAATCGTAAAAAGTATTGATTATTCTAAATAGAATATATTACTAACTTACAGTTGCATTAAAAATCCATGAAACTTGTGGTACATAAGCAACTGTTCCTCTCATAACAACAGTTGAATCGGCAATTGGAGGAAGTTCTCCAAGCATTGCAGATACAAGTGATGTCTTCCCTTCTCCTGTGCTGCCAACAACTGCAACTAGGCTACCAACAGGTATATCCAAATTTATGTTTGACAACGTGGCCCTCTCTGCCTGAAGAAAGAAAATAAATTATCAGATTCTTTTTTCATAAAATTCAAAAGCAACGTTCACAATTCCTAATGTTATCAAATGTAAAATGATTCTGCCATACAATGCTTCTTGGAAGATATAATTTTAACACAACACTGACATGCCATCAATTTCAATTTCTGCCACAAGATTAAAAAAAAAAAGAGGCAGAAAGCAAAAAGGTAAAACAGGATACAAAAGACAAAAATATTTGTTTTTCAGCATGATGGTACTAATGAACAGATATCCTTTATGCAAGTAGAACATCTGTTGTGTAATATAATCATTGTGTATTATTAGGAGATATGTGACATAATTAGGATTGATTTGGTTCTGATTTGTACAGATTTATATTTCCTTATTTAGGTGATAGTCGGTCTATATAATTGGGGTTTGTACATATTTATTTCCATCAATAAAATTCTGTTTCTTACAATTTGGTATCACGAGCCAGTACTAGGTTTAGCCGTCACTCCCTCAGGCAGCCTTCATTGCTGCATTACCTTTTTTTTCACTCAGGCAGCCTTCATTGCTGTGTTTTTCAATCAAGACCAGCCTGGTTTGATCGAGTCTGACCACCAAGACCGTCGCCGCCGAGCACTGCTCGCCGCCACGGAATCATTGTCTGCCAGCCGAGAATTTTTCCGCGAGTTTTCCAAATGAAACCACCTTCATCGTGAGCGACTCGCCGATCCGACGTTCCCAAAATTTCCGGCCACCGACATCACACGCGCCTACACGCCGCCACCGCAGCCTTCGAGTTTCGAGCGCGTGTAACCCACGCGCCGCTTCCGACCTCCGCTCGCGCGCCGTTTGTTCCGTCTGGTTCACGGCCTCCTGGTTCCATATCGTGGGTCATCACCGTGTTTGGCACCCGATCTTGGGCTTACAAAGTGAAAATCCCTTCTTCAACCTTTAAAGACACGTTTTTTTTTTCCTTTTTTGTTAACCATGGCAGTGACAAATTTGTTTCTCGAGAAAACAGATCGCCGATCGGACCACTAAGCCATTCTGACTTACCGGTGCTTAAAGGTACATACCGTGTTGATGGGCGTAACTATATGGAATGGGCCCACTTGTTCGCACAACTCTCAAGAGTTGTAAAGAGGTCAAACATATCGAAGGAAAGGCACCACCAACACCGATCCTATGTTCAAGCTTGGGATGAAGACGACTCACTTATCATGACTTGGTTTTGGCACTCTATGGTTCCGGAAATTAGTCGGAACTGCATGTTCTTCTCTACTGCCAAGGAGATTTGGGATAATTTGTCGCAAACTTATTCCATGAAACAAAATATTTCAGCTTGTTATGAGTTGGAGAATAAGATATTCAGCACCAAGCAGGGGACTTCTTCTGTAACCGACTATTATGGGACATTGAATGGTTTGTGGATTGAATTGGATCAATATCAAAATTTGAAGATGAAGTGCAGCGATGATTCCGCCATACATCGACTACATTTATTGAGAAATCAAGGATCTTCAAGTTTCTCTCTGGCCCGACTCGAATTTGATCCTATTCGGGTTCAAGTTTTAGGCAAAGAGAAACTCCCCTCTCTCTCGGAAGTGTTTTACACTGTTCGTAGTGAAGAAAGTCGCAGGGCAGTAATGTTGGAAGATAAATCCATTGAAAGTTCAGCCTTAACTTCCGTGAAGGGTCCCATAAAGGAATCCTCCTCTTCTGGAAAGCCTCATGCTAAGTCTAATCGTGAAGATCGTTGGTGCTCTCACTGTAGGAGGACGGGTCACACCAAGGAGACATGTTTTAAACTACATGGAAAGGAGAAGGTTCTGGAGCGTGTTGGGGGATTTAAGGGTCCCTTTCAGAGGCGTGCTAACCAAGCAATCACTGATTCAGACACCTTAGTTGAAGACTCACCAACCACTCAACTGGAAAAGGAGGTCCTCGCTCTTGCAAAGATGAGTTGGAACGTCTGCATGCTCTTATGAGTTCCGCTTAGTAAGCCTTCCTCTTCCACTTGCTCCCTCACCATGACTGGTAAGAGATCTAGGTTCTTATCCTTTTATGCTTCGCAGTTGAGAATATCCGGATTATTGACTCTGGTGCTACTGCATCACATGACACCCCATACTTCTTATTTTTCATCCTACACCACTTTACCTAGTAGTCAACACATCACTGTAGCTAATGGATCACAAATCCCAGTTACCGGGTGTGGAAACATTAAACTTCAAACCCATCACTTAAAGAATGTACTTCATGTTCCCAAGCTGTCCAGTAACCTCCTGTCCATTCATAAAATCACCAAAGATTTAAATTGTGCAGTAACATTTTTCCATTCCCATTGTGTTTTTCAGGATCTTGCCACGGGGAGGACGATTGGAATTGCTAAGGAACAGGACGGGTTATACTACTTGCAGCATGAAAAGAATAAAGAGAACATTGGACAAACGGCTCTCGCTTCTAGTCATCCAACAAAGTCAGAATCTTGGTCATCCTCCCAGATATGGCTTCACCACAGGCGTCTTGGTCATCCTCCATTTAGTGTCCTTAAGTCGTTATTTCCTGTTTTATTTACAAAAGTGTCAGTTGAGTCCTTTCATTGTGATGTTTGTCAATTTGCTAAACACCATCGTACAACTTTTTCTCCTAGTAATAATAAAAGTTCCAATCCTTTTGATCTTATTCATTCGGACGTGTGAGGACCTACATCTGTTTGTAATATTTCTGGAGCGAAATGGTTTGTCTCCTTTATTGATGATTGCACTTGGGTTACCTGGATATTTCTCATGAAAGATAAGTCCGAAGTTTTCCAATTGTTTGTAAACTTTTACAATATGATTCAAACCCAATTTGGTAAAAAGATTAAAAGATTGCGTTCTGATAATGGGAGAGAGTATGTGAATCACCATTTTTCCCAATTTCTTAAAGATAATGGTATTATCCATGAGCTAACCTGTGTGGACACCCCCCAACAGAATGGGGTTGCAGAGCGAAAAAACCGTCATCTTCTTGAGGTTGCCAGATCTTTACTTTTTCAAATGTCTGTTCCCAAGTCTTTTTGGGGGGAAGCTGTCTTAACTGCCACTTATTTGATAAACAGGTTGCCTTCTCGTGTCTTAGATGGTGTCAGTCCGATACAACACTTGTCTACCTTTCATCCTTCTATTCCCATTATGACTAATCTTCAGAGTCGAGTCTTTGGATGTTCTGCCTTTGTCCATGTTCACAGTCCTCATCGGGGAAAATTAGATCCTCGTGCCATCAAATGTATCTTCATAGGGTATGCCCCAAACAAAAAGGGGTACAAGTGTTATCACCCTGAAACTCGTCGTGTCTATGTCTCCATGGATGTCACCTTTCATGAATCAGCTTCCTTCTTCCCTAATCCTCGACCAGGGAGAGTAGTCTAGAAGCTGAGTCCCTTCTAGAGTCTGAGTCTGAGTCCCTTAAGCTGTGTTTTTCTTTACAGGATGTCTCGGATGACAAAGAGGAGGACGCAGGGCAGGATAAGAATGGTAAATTTGGGGAGCAATATTACCTAAAAGATACAAGGTAAACCCGACCTAGTCCAACAGCAACTTCAATCGTCCGAACCAGAGGTAAGTACTCATAACCCTGAAGATACTTTAGATGTCTCTTGTGAACCTAACCCAGATGATCTACCAATTGCCTTGAGAAAAGAAAAAAGATCTTGTGCTAAATACCCTATATCCCAATTTGTGTCTACTAAAAACCTTTCTGTGCAACACCAGAGCTTTATTTCAGCTATTGATTCTATCAGAATCCCTAGTTCAGTACAGGAAGCCTTAAAGGATGAGAATTGGGTTCGAGCCATGAATGAGGAAATGGGTGCATTGGAAAGGAATGAGACTTGGGAAATTGTAGAGAGACCAAAGAACAAGAAGGCAGTCGGTTGTAGATGGATATACACTGTTAAATATCGACCGATGGCACACTAGACCGATACAAGGCGAGGCGGTTGCAAAGGGTTACACCCAAACCTATGGGTCGATTATGAGGAGACATTTGCTCCAAAGAGCAAAGATGAATACAAGTGAGAATTATACTTTCCTTGGCAAAGACACTTTGGTTGGGAACCGCACCAATTCGATGTTAAAAATGCTTTCTTACGGAAGCTTAGAAGATGAAGTATATATGGAAATTCCACCTGGATATGGTGTCACCGGGCGGGGAATAAAGTTTGTAGACTCAAGAAAGCATTATATGGTTTGAAGCAGTCTCCTCGCTTGGTTTGGAAAGTTTACTCAAGTTATGATATCCTTGGGGTACAGGCAAAGCCAAGGTGACCATACCTCTTTATAAAACATTCTCGATATGGAAAACTTACAGTCCTTTTGGTCTATGTAGATGATATGATTATTGCAGGTGATGATGAGCTTGAGAAACAATCTCTAAGAGAGAGGTTGGCTACTCAATTTGAGATGAAAGACCTCGGGAAGCTAAAGTACTTCCTTGGAATAGAGGTTGCTTACTCTAAACAAGGTATCTATATCTCTCAAAGGAAGTATATCCTCGATCTTCTTAAAGAAACTGGTAAGCTAGGTTGTAAGACTACTGGAGTACCTATAGAGCAAAATCACAGGATTGGGAATGACTTGGAAAGCCCAAAGGTGGAGAAGGCACAATATCAGAGACTTGTGGGAAAACTCATATATTTATCTCATACTAGACCCGACATAGCTTACGCAGTCAGTGTAGTGAGTCAATTCATGCATGATCCAAGAGAAAGGCATTTGCAGGCAGTGAATAGAATTCTTCAGTACTTGAAGACCTCTCCAGGGAAAGGACTACTGTTCAAAAAGGAAGGGAATTTATCGGTGGAAGTATATACTGATGCAGATTATGCAGGGTCAATTGTTGATAGGAGATCCACCACTGGATATTGCATGTTCTTGGGAGGAAACTTGGTGACATGGAGGAGTAAAAAACAAAATGTGGTTGCAAGATCAAGTCTTGAAGCGGAATTTGAGAAACTATGGCTCAAGGGATTTGTGAGTTGTTATGGATGAAGATTATACTTCATGACCTCAAAATAAAGTATGAAGCTCCTATGAGATTGTTTTGTGATAATAAGTCCGCCATTAGCATTGCACACAACCCAGTTCAGCATGATCGGACAAAGCATATAGAGGTAGATCGACACTTCATTAAAGAGAAATTAGAAAGTGGTCTCATATCCACGGAGTATATTCCTTCACGACATCAATTGGCAGATATGTTGACCAAAGGACTTCCCATCGAACAGTTTCAGGACCTTATTTGCAAGCTGGGAATGACAGACATACATTCACCAGCTTGAGGGGGAGTGTTGTGTAATATAATCATTGTGTATTATTAGGAGATATGTGACATAATTAGGATTGATTTGGTTCTGATTTGTACAGATTTATATTTCCTTATTTAGGTGATAGTCGGTCTATATAATTGGGGTTTGTACATATTTATTTCCATCAATAAAATTCTGTTTCTTACAATTACATCTATATATGTATCTGTACATAATGATGAAATATGCAAGCATAGGATGACAAAAAGATCATGGACCTTCGCATCCCAAGAAAAGTATCCATTCCTGATCGAGATGGCCGGTAACGCTGGCTCAAGAGGTGGATTTGGTAGAAGCATTCTCTCTTCAGCTAAGAGCAACTCCTCCAGACGCTTCAACGATACATTTGCATTAACCACCTTTAAAACAAAATGAAGAATCAGGCCAATGTGAACTCCATCAATCTACTTTGGTGTGGCATTAATTCCCATTTCACTCATTTAAGAAGACAACAATAAATCTAAGCAAGTTTTATTTTTTATGGCCATTTACTAAACAGGTTAACTCTGGTTCTGTTATTTATTTATGAAAAAAGAAATTTCATTAAAAAAAAAACAAAAAACAAAACAGAGAGAGGTAAAAAAGAGAATAAAAGAACATGGGATAAGGTATCCTGCCACTAAAACAAATAAACACAGAAAAGTGCAAAGGAGAATAACCTGAGTTATGATATTCGGAAGCATGAAGAGAGGAAATCGAAGCACGGCAAACAGAGAAAGCGATGTGAAAGCTCTTGCAGGTGTCAAATCCCCTCCAAGCAAGGTGAACACTCCAAACGAAATCACAGTTACAAAAACTGGAATGCTATTTAGTATAAACGAATTACACTGCCAAAAAGAATTCAATAAAAAGAGGAATGCAGTCAAGAAGCAATACCAGAAAGAAAAAAAAATACCTATAGGTTTTCATGATTAATGCTCGGTTTTCATGCTCAATGCTAAATACTAATATTTTGTTGAACACTATCAATCATTATAATAATCCAGCATTATAATCTTACAGTCTATTATTTGATTTGTGGTTTATGTGAAGGGGTCTCTTGTACCTTTCATTGAGATTTTATTTTATTTAAAGTGGGAGGTGAGAGGAAAAGTCAATCCCTTAAAAAAGTGGGATGCGAAGTAATTAAATATATTTACTTTTTTGTTTAGATATCATGCATCATGTATTTAAACTTTTGTCATTCCTTTGTGTGACTGTTGAATGATTGATGCAATGAGCTACATGACTGAGCAGCCAGTTAAGTCCAGCTTCGAGGAGGAAAAGTGTAGATGTAGGTTCCCCTCTGTCCCTCAGACTCCCTCTGCAACTGCTATGGTCTGTTATAATTGTGTCAATTCAGTATTCTACTTCCTTATAATTTCAAGTTGCTTTCAATATTGTGATGGATCTACATTCAAGTGGTTGCCTAGAACTTTTTATCTTCTTCATTTATCAGGCTCCATCATTAATTTTTCTATTATTTGTCTCATTTATAAAATCATCTGTTGGACAGATAACAAACCATTATTGCAGTGGGTCAAACAGAGGGTTTTTCCTATCTGAATTTTGAGACAGAAGAAGAAATTGAAAGAGGAAAAATGTTAGGGAGGAGAGAATATAACTTGATAAATATTATATTCATGTAGCATATGTCTAGTTGTTTCTGATAGCTATTTAGGTCCACAGGAGTGCAACCAGATAATAGTTGAATTCTAATTCAACCAATACAGAAATTGGTTTCTTTAGGGAAACCGAAGCTGATATACCCATGGAAGCAAAGATAAATAAAATGCAACACAAAAAACGATTGGAACAAAAAACATCTTTAATGATTTCATTCCATACCGCTCCAAGTAATAATGCTTTTCGAAACCATGATAATTCATCATTTCGTACATTCAGTACTTTTGACTGGAAACTACTCTCCCATGCATAACATCTATAAGCCCATGTTTGCAAAATCAACAAAACACAGTTAGAACTTAACAATTAATATAATTATAGAAACATACAGTTAATATTCTTGGAAAAAGACATACTTTACAGTGTCCATAGCAGCCAAAATTTCATTCATGAGACCGATTCTCTTGTCTGTGCGTTGTAATCCTTCCTTAGTCAGCTTCTGCATTCTGCTGATGATTAATGTCTGCAATTGCATCCACAAAACATGTCATTATTCATGTTTTTAGTAAGCTTCCATGATGATTAAAAAAGTCAGACCAAGGATATCATGCCAGAACATAGTTACTAATCTAGTAGATTATTAGCTTGTGGAGATATTTATTTGGTGCACTAAAAGTAAATTTATATCTGAACCCTGATAGGCACCTTTAGTTAGTTGTTAGTTAGTTTAGTTAGTTAAAAAGGTTAGGAGTTCATGTCTATAAATAGGAAATTAGGAATAGTCTGTCAATTGTCTGGAAAAGTAGGTAAGACCTTGGGAGAGGTTGGCACTCTCGAATCAGCCCTAGAGTGTATTCAACACTCATTCCTCAAGATCACATTGATCAAGAGGAGTTCTCTAATAAAATTCATGTTGTTTTCTTAAATCTATCCTCTAATAATACCAGTTGATCCTATCAACTGGTATCAGAGTTGTTTTGATCCAGGGCAATTTTCATCGTCGATAGAAGATGGAATAGCAGATTGAAGCTCTAGTACGTGGGTTGCAAGAATCCCATGATGCAACAAATGAAGGAGGAAATGCTGCAAACAATGAGGGAGCTACTGGGCAGCCGCGAAGCAAATGGCAGAGGTGGCGAAACCCGCACAGAGGTTCCCAATGCAGAGGTCCCTAATGACGGAGGAAGCGAAACTTTCAGTGGGTCTGATGGGAGAAGACGAAAGGTTTTGGAAGATCGACTTGCCGGTCTTTAACAGTGAAGACGCTCCAGGTGGATTTAAAAAATCGAAAGACATTTTTGGTTGAAGGGGCTACGCGACGAAGATAAGATGGAAGTGGTTCTAGTGGCAGTAGAAGTCCTTTCTTGGATGCAGTGGTGGGGATCATGCACAGAGAATCACAGCTGATGTGAGTTCAAAGAAGCGGTCTTGAAGAGGTTTCAGACACCTTGGTTGAAAATTCATTCAAAATTCTGTTGGGGCTGAAACAAGAAGGGTTTGTGAAGGAATACAGGGAACAATTTGAGGTTCTTGCGGGTCCTCTGAAAATCACAACCCGAGTACTTGTGTGGAATTTTCTCTAATGGACTCAAGGAGGATGTGTGAGCCATGAGACCCAATACCTTGAAGGAGATGATGGATTTGTCTCTGCTAATTGATGAAAGGAACGCCGACTTTAGAAAACAGGTGGGTCAATCATCCACTTGTGTATAAGGGAGGGGTAACAGAGAATTTTATGGAGTTAGAAGAGACGAGGGATCAACAATGATGACCGAGAAGCAGGAAAATAAACATGCGTGTTCACCAGAAAATAATTTTCACAATGTTGAGAACTCACAGGGAGCTGCCAAAGAAGATCATGGGAGGAGCAGCTGGAAATGTATGACTGATGAGGAATATCACGAAAGGAGAAAAAAGGGCTGTGTTTTTGCTGCAATGAGAAATTTGGCCCCTGGGTCAAGTATGCAAGAACAAGCAATTGAAGGTGATGCTGTTGGAAGAGGGAATTACAATATCAGGATGAGGGATTGTTGAAGATGAATAAGAGATCCAGTGACGACATTGAACATTGATAGATATATTTTGTAATTGCTTTCGAATTGTCCATGCTACTCACCTTGAGGACAAGGTGAATGTTTAGGGGGATTATTGATAGGTAAATTACTTACTTGTTTGTTTGTTAGTTGTTTAGTTAAAAAGGTTAGGAGGTGATGTCTATAAATAGGAAATAAGGCAGAGTCTGTCAGTTGTCTGGAAAAGTAAGAACTTGAGAGAGGTTAGGCACTCTCGAAACAGCCCTAGTGTGTATTCTACATTCATTCCTCAATATCACATTGATCCAGAGGAGTTCTCTAATAAAATCCTTGTTTTCTTCAATCTTACCCTTAATACCTGTTGATCCCATCAAACACCTCTTTACCTTGATGGGATGAGACTGAAGAAAGGAATTGAATCAAAGGTAGGGAGAGAGGAAAGGAAGTATGTTATAATAGGATAGAATGCACTAGCTTAATTTATTTAAACTTCTTGAGAGTGTATTTATACTTAAAAACCGGTGCAGTACAAGTGTAGTACAAATTAAGTAAGCAGGTGAACTCTTGTACCTGTAATGGAAACATAAGAACAAGCAACAAAGCACCAAGAAGGGAAGCAACACCTAGTTCTTGGTAAAGAAGAACCATAGCAATGGTAATTCGGAATGGAGCTGACCACAAAGTGTGAAGGGATTGGCATATTTGCTGTTCAAGGGGAAAAAGTAATCAAGTTAATCGCAAGGAGGCAGTAATGCAACGTCAAACATATTACTCAGAAAAATTATCATACCAAAAATTCAGTAAGTTGTTTACAAGAGAAATCATCTCAAAGATTTTGGGCTCCACAACCATTTTCCCACAATAGTTAAATTTCCAAGAGTAATAATATATCCATTTCTATTTGCATTAAAATGATAAGTTGTTTCAGTCAAAAATGGTTTGTAATAAAATGGGTTGTTTGCTCTTAGTGGTGAAGTTTAGGTTTGTCCTTCCAGTTTCCACTCTTGAGTATCTGTTGTTAGTTAGTGGGCTCACAGGTCTCAGAAGAATACAAAATAGCAAAAGTTTGTTGACAACTTCAATGCTCTCTGTTACAAACTAATTTTGGATTAATATGAAAGTTTATGAGCAAAACCTGAAGGATAAAAGCTTTTCCTATATGACAAATGTCAGGAGACAATCACCCTATTCAAAAAATATATACAAAATAGTGTATAATATTTTTTTAAACCATTGTAAATATATTCTTCTATTGTCAATAGAAAGCAGCAAACTTGGTGTGTCAAAGTACCCAACTATAAATCAGAAAATCTTAGTAGAAAAATAAAAAAGATGAAAGGAAAAGAAAAGAAAGATCAAAAGAACAAAAACAAGTATGAAATTCGACTAAAATTATAAATAAGATAAAATCAAGACAAAGATCAACTATAGCATATCGTTACTATGAACAAAATGATTGTTTGATAAAGCAATCTGTAGTTTGACCCTTGCCACAACTAGGCATGTAATTTCAAACCTCAGTTTAAAGTAGCGTTATTTTGACATAATTAGTTACTATATTTCCAACTAGAACCTTTTATTAGAAAGGCATGTTACAGATATCAAATCCAGTATTGTCCCTATTTAACAGTTTTAAAGTCAGGTGGGTGGATCTTTGGTACCTGTCAGAATCAACAATTAGAAGAGATATCAGACAATAAAGTGTAAAAAAAAAACATGCCTGAAGTGCCTCAGCATCAGTAGTCATCAAGTTGGTTATTTTTCCAGATGCAAATTTCTTTCGCTCCTCATGAGTAAGCCTTAAAGACTTGCGAAATACAGCAGCCACCTACAAGGAAGAAAAGAACAGAGAAAAATAAATAAATGGAACACCAAACTCAGCATGTTAAGTGCAACTGAGTGAGCATGAATATCAATAGAAACATGCACAGCCACTCCTGGCACAAGATCATGTGTGGCCAAATTTTCAATTTCAGCCAAAACATGGAACAATGCTCCACGATCTATGCTTCAAAGATGCTACTCTTAGACCCTTGTTCAAGAAAATTAGCTTTTAGGCAGCTGTTGTCTCAAAGCCTACGGTCTTCTTTGTTGGATAGAAAGGGAACATTTATTTAGATAGGAAAGAGGTAAAGGCTGTGAAAAAAAGGGTCAAAAACTGAAAATTCTAAATATAACAATTGTTCAATGTGTCTACCTTGAGACTTTCAGCATGAAAGGATTTCTATTACAAACCTAATGACCTTTCACTTATGAAATCATTATCGGCCACTTAATGAGTTCGCTCTAGGTAAAGCAGTTCTTTGACAACCAACTAGACAAGAATTGAAGATGTGAATAGATATATCTAATAAAACAACAAAAGAAATAATTACCAGAGTTGATCTCAGCCGGTACCCAACACGCATGACATTCTGAAAATATTGAGCTTCACATAACACCCCAAATACCTACCAAACAAAATTTCAGATAGGGTCTTAGCCAAATCTCCCAAAAGTTATATAACACTTCCTGCAATTCCATCAAGCCACCATGGAGATTGGCCTAATTTACTTAAAAACCAAAAACATCTTTATTGTTTATCATCAATTGTAAACATGCAGAAGCAATTACGATTTATAACACGGGTACAAGAATTGCAGCCAAATTTCTAGGATCCGAAACGAGCAGCAATATCATCAAACCAGGCAAACAAAGAATTCAAGCATCAAAATTGTCGGATTCACAACGCATTCAATCAAATCCAAAAATTAGCAAACGATAATTTAAATAGATTTGTATCATACCACTCCGACAAATATTGAGAAGGCATAAATGTAGCCAATCCCGGCTGGATCACCATTTTGCATAGACTGCAGACAATTAATAGGACAAGTCAAGTAACATTAAGAAAATTGTTAAAACAAATTAATAATAGCAAGGTATTTAGAGAATAATAGTGCAAGTGTGGGCTGATCTTCTATTAGTCTATTAATCTTGTTCTAGCGGTACTTAACCAGTGACAATCCAGTAAAAGAGTAACTAACCTGTAGAAGCTGATTCAATATAAGTGGGCCCGAAAATTGGGAGAGATCATTGCCAATCTACATGTTGTAAACAGGAGAACAAATAAATCAAATGTAAAATTCTCAACTTAACAGTTTAATCATGCAAAGTACCATTCCAAATCATCAAAGGTACATCTCCTCGCAGATTTCACACTGGAAGTATAACATTTGATTGCCAGTAAAAGTCTGAACAATTACTGTTAGAGATATACTTAAGTTCTATATGTATTAGCTTTGAGTTTCTGTGTAAGCATGCGCATCGCCTTAGCCTTACTCTGTTTCAGTTAGTGACAGCTGTTAGGAGTTAGTTAGGAACTCTCACTTCTGTAACTAACTCTGTGTGGTATATCAGTCTGAGCCTAGCACTCGGCAAATACAATTCGGAAATACAATTCATTTCACAGATTTACAATGTCTTTTTCTCTGTTTCTCTCAACTCAAAAACCCTAGATCTAAATCTATCATAGTATCAGAGCTTCCAAAGCCTAATCCATGGCTCTGTTCCCTCCTCCTCCGCCATATTCCTCTTTGCCTGAAGAACAACAAGCACAGAATCCTTCTCTGCGCACAGATCCGATCAATTCGCAACCACTAGAATCGCAAATGCAGCACCCAGGCTTCGTGAACCCTTTCTCGTCACTGCACATGGCTCCTTCGCCGGGAAATGCTTTTCTGTACCGGTGAACCTTGTTCAAGCATTGCCCAACCATTTTTGATACACAATCACAGAGATGTCAGCTGCTCTTTCATCACCACCAGAGTCTCCTCACCTTTTTTTGTTTTTTTTGGGGGGGGGGGTGTCAAGATATTGTAAATAAGATTAGTATTAGTTAGGATATTATGCGATATTATCCCGATTGTATTTACGGGAGACTTTCCTTGTTTCCTTTCTTAATTGATTCTTTCCCTTATTCTTTGGGATTGATTAGGATAGACTCGTGTGTGTGTGTATTGTATATTCCTCACAAGAATACAAGTATTTTGAGTCTTAAGTACCTCTAATACCAACTTGATAGCCGATATGATGGTATCATCTTATTCAATGCATAAGTAATATAAGGAATCATTTCGTGCAGCAGTAGATATATAAGAAAACTAATCACCAATTTAAAATGTAAAGTTCTATATATCCTTGCAGGACCATCCGGACATCATACAGTTTACTACGCAGCAAACTCCAAGGGGTATAAATATTGTGTATCCAAACCAAACATAAGGGCCTAGTGGGCATGTTGCAAACTTTTGACCAAGATGTGGATCATAAATCTAGTCCTAATATATTCAATAATTTAAAACAAATAAAATTTTCCATTATTGAGAAACCATATCAATTGTTGAATGCCAAAAATAAAGAAAACTATTCTAACTAAATTGGAATCCTCACAAAGAGACCAGTATATTCTGTAAAATTCATGTTACAAATGCTGTTCATCAATTATTTCTAATATACGGGGGGAAAAAAGTACATTACCTTGAACAAGCCTCCCCACCAAAACCTACAGAATCAAAATGAAATATAAATAAAATGAAGTGTAAATAAAAACAAATGATTCACCAACATAATATCGAGTTATTCCTCTAGCATCTAGTACTAATTTAAGGAGTTGCTAGGGGCAATTAACACACAGTATGTTCAACCTACAGTCTTTCTATGTTATCTCTATCTACCTACAATTTTGCCACACTCTTACTTTCTCTCTTCAGTTTTTCAACAGGGGAAAAATATTGTATCAAAATAAGGGCATTGACCTGCAAATCCTTATTTATCCATACCTTCCTCCAAGGCTTGCATTTAATGCTCTCAAAAGCCAAGGTTTTGACTTCTGAGATTCCTCAGCCCAACATTTCCGGAACCTACAGATCCAAGAGACATATTATAAAGTGAATTTGAGACACAATAAATTAAGTAGAAAGGAAAAAAAACAGGAGGAAAAAGAAAAATATACTTATTGTGCAATGTCTCTGTTCTATCCCATGTATCTAATTTCCATACATCTTTCTCTGTAAGTGGTCTTTCATATCCTAGTTTCATGATGGGATTCATCCAAGAAAATATTATCCCTGCCAAAGGAAGAATTCAACATGTTTTACCCACGCAGCACACATACAGGAATACTGATCCAATCAAGAGCATGCTAGACACACTATGAATAGAGTTGCAGTATGCTACCTTCAAAATTGATGGACAGGGAGGAAAAAAACTAATAATTATTTTAACCAAATACAACATATCTTAGCAATTTTCACTTGAGTAACATCTAATACCAGCAGCAGCAAAAATGGAAATATTAATAGCTTATTCAGCCCATAGTGATTGTTCTGATCCCTCTTCACAAAAACTTTTAATGCATTTTCCAATAGTACACTATTAACAGCATTCCCAACTGTTGAAATTAACATTTCACTAATGTTTATGTACATACTCGACAATATGTTCGCATGCCTTTCAGGACATATCAGCTCTCCTTCAGGGAGTTCATCATATGCAGCATCAGTAACCATTTCACTACCAATGGGGGTATAACCTGGATAAGGATCCAAAGTAGGGACATACACAAGCAAAAGAGTTCCAAACAAAACCTGCACCGAATAAGAGATAAAACATTACTTCCCTTTATATAAAAATAAAAAAGAATTTCACACTAGAGTTGTAATTGAGGGAAAATACAAGTAGGGGGGAGGATAAGATGCCCTCCAAAACAGGGAAGGGAAAAAAAAACCTATAAGGGGGAAGAGGTCAATAATGCAACAAAACTGCCCAATCAAACTGTCTATGCGAAATAGCAACTACCTTGAGTAGAAAGAACAGTAAAGCGAAGCCATAAAGACAACCTTATCCCCTAACGGATTAGGCATAAACAGACACCCTTAATAATGCAAGTGCTGCAGTCCAGCAAAATGCAATAAAGAATTGAAGGAATTTAACTCTGCCACTAAATGATTGCCTCCTAGTTTATACCAAAACCTTCACAGTGAAACAGCTCCAAAGTAGAAAGATAACTCTCCAAACACATTGGAGGTAGATTCCATGAATAATTTCAGCAAGGACCCATACCTACTAGTCATGTGCAGACTAGGAAGCAGGTAGCAGATATTTTATCAAGGAAATTGTCGGAACAATGTAGATTACATTTGTAACAAGCTGGGTATTATTAGCATCTATGATCCACCTTGAATAAAGAGTAATGTCAGGTTAATGTGTATGCGTAATATGAGTCTCGTACAAGTTGTACTATACTCAATTTGCTAGTATAAATACACGCATATGGAGCCTAATTGTACCATGTTACCATGTCCCAGTAGACAGCAATTTACAGGCTCTCTCTGTGCTTTCAATATATTCCTTTTTATAACACATTACAAGCTTATGCAACAAAACAATTCAAAGGAGAAAGCTCATATTTAAAAAAAAGGTCCCCTCTGAACCAATTAAGAAAGCCACAGCCAACTTTAGATGCACAGTAGCATTCCTTTCGAAAGCTTTGCAAGGGCCACAAGGGTTATCAGGAGCCTAAAGCTAGCCGCAAAAGTGCATTTCGAATAAGCAAACCAAACATTAAGTATCAATCACCCAGTTAGTTTAACAATCAAAAAACAACCAACGATCATAAGGCACACTAAATTTGAAGAGCACGGAATACCTGGCAGACCACCTCACTGATGTACAAATACAGCACAGATCTGCGAAGGAAACCAAAATGTTAGATTGAGAAAAACAAAGACAAGCAAAACATATGGTTTTGAACATGAAGCAGATGAAAATGTGGATTGTTTCATTCACATTGTTTGATATGCCTAGTTATATAATAATATATATCTATACACACACAAAAAAATGTATGTGATTAGACTGTCCCTTTTTCCTAAAATATTGACTAAAAAGGTGGAAATGTGGAATAAGGAAAATTGGAGGTGAAGCACATGATCCACAATACAGAGGTATTTCCAGGTCGATACTTCATTTTTGGGTAAGTAGGGGAGAGGAAAACGAGTATTGTAATAATAATAATAATAATAATAATACAATATACACACATAACAATTACAGATCACCCCAGTTTCGATCTGCGCACCAAAATGGAAAAAACTGGCTTTTAAAATATTAGCTAAAAACAGAGAAGAAATAAATTCCAAGGGTAGCTTTTGATTGATAACACAGATTTATTTCAGGGTCGGTTGATGCTTCAATTTTTGGAGTAGGGGAGGAAAACAGAGTATATGGAGTGCAAGTTTAGAAAACAACAAACAAATTCTAGTGTAAAGGTTGTTAAAAAATCTAAGAAATCTCTGAAAATATCTTTTTTATATCATAGACTATTTTAGAGTATCCTAAATGATCTATTAGGATTTTATATTCTATAATTTGTTTCCTTATTTAATTAGAATCTTTGTAATTATTAGGCATATCGTATCATGTAAATAGGAATACAATTTCCCATATTTATTTGTATTTATTGCATTAAGCCTATATAAAGTGGACTTCATTGCGTAGTCAAAACACGTGGTTTCAGCATCTCTTGTCTCTATTTTCTCTCTTTCAACATGGTATCAGAGCGGTGTCATCCTCTATGACCTGTCTTTTCACTATTCTGCTGCTGGGTTCCCCAAAGTATGAAACTTTAAAAAAAATTCATAACTTTATCAACCATACACAAATTCAAAACTCTATTTTTTGAGGATTTCTTCTTTTTGGCTTGTTTTAAAGCTCTCTTGGGTTATGTTTTGTGATGTTCAAAGCTCAAATCTGATACTATTTGACTTTATTCTATTGCCTGCTTCTTCTTCGGTGTTTGCCATCCAATTTTTTTTCACTAATGGATCATATCAGTGACTTTTATTCCCACCGGCGTTCATACTGGTGATGACTCTTTTCCCACAGACAAATCGTATTAGTGGTGACTTCTTTTCCCGTCGACAGTCATTCTGATTGTGACTTATGTTGGTTTTGACTCACACTAGCCCAACTATCTGTCTCAGATGCTCTGGCCTCGGCCTTTTTCTCAAGTGCACTGACCTCGTCTTCGTCCTAGATGCACTGGCCTGGCCCCGTCTTTGTCCCAGATGCATTGGCCTCGTCTCTGTCCCAGAAGCAGTTGTTAGACTTAGTTTCAAGTTTAAATATTTTAGGTCTCTGGAATTATTGGTTTGATGCTTCCAAATGTTGAGAAGGCCAGACCTTGTTTTGCTTCATTGCTTGCTAAGAAATTTGTTTGATAATTATAGCTATCTGGCTAGACTATCTTTCTAGCAATTCACTATGGCTTCTCCAGCATCCCTGAGTTGCCTTCCCAACCATTGTTTTAGTGGAGCACAGTTTTTATGTTTTCTATTTTTTTAAATTTTTATTTGCGAGGAAATACATTGTTTTCTTGTAACAAGCTGAAAGCTTAGTAAGCTTTAGGTTGAGGAGGGGGTGTTAGAAAATCTGATAAATATCTGATAATATCTTTTTTTCTATGATTTGTTTTCTTATTTAATTAAGATCTTTGTAATTATTAAGCATATCGTATCATGTAAATAGGAATAGAATCTCCTATATTTATTTACATTTATTGCATTAAGTCTATATAAAACGGATTCCATTGTGTAGTCAAAACACGTGGTTTCAACATCTCTTGCCTATATTTTCTCTCTTTCAACATGTACCGTCTAAAAGGAGACTTGGGAGGGAGACACCATTGAGTTTCCTTTAGGGTATGTTTGGATGGAAGGTTTTAGAGGGGAGGGAAGGGCTTATTTTTCTTTTCAAAATTAAGAAAGCTATAAAATGTTTTTCATTTTGAATGAAGTATCATTGATATGTTATATGATCATCTATCATGTTAATCCTTCATTTTATTTTTCTTTTCAAAATCTCAAATATATATCAACATATAGACTTAGCCCTCCAAAACCCTCCATCCAAACATACCCTTAGTGTTGTTTTGCCACGGCTAGTGGAGTGTGATTATTGTATCTTGTGTTGTATTTCACAAAGGTTGTGGCTTTCGCGTAATACTCTGCTAGTTGCCTAAGTACTTAAAGGCTGGTATTTTTGTATGAATACTTTCAGTACTTAATATATGTTTTTAAATTTTATATTCTCCCCATAAGTTGGTTTAAGCAAGTTAAGTCTCATGGGGCACCGACGGGTGACACTTAAGTCCCCGATTTTATGGTCCATTTGTGGTTGAAGCACGAGTGGGGCAGGCTGCATACAAGCTGGAATTGCCAACACATGTGCAAGTCCATCTAGTTTTTCATGTGCCGCAGTTAAAGAGAGCAATTTCAACAAATTTGCCAAGCCACCAGATTCCTCCCTTCCTTACTGAGGTGTGGGGAGCTCCAAGTGACTCCAGTAGAAGTGTTGGCTGTAGGGAAACTGTTGAGTGGGTGACACAAATGTTGATCAAGTGGAAGAATATGTCGGGTTGTGAGAACACGTGAGAAGATAGTGTTATTATTGAAAAGGTTTTTCTCGAATTCCACCTTGAGGACAAGGTGAGACATGATGTTGGGGGGAACTAACAGGCCCGCTGAGAGGCCCAACTTACAAGTGTATAGGAGGAAAGCAAAAAGAAGGGGAGAGGAAGAGAAGAAGAGAACAAATGGGCCCCATGACTCACACAGGGGCTGCTGAGTTGGGGAAAAGAGGAGAGAGGGAACATATATAACATAATGGACAGGTGGCCCAAGGAGAGTTGAGGAGGGGATTCGGAAATCGGGCCGAAAAGGAGAGACAATGATTATTTAAGGGAGGGAGAGTAATCATGAAGGCTGTGAAGAATTCCCAGGTGGTTGAGGGAAGGTTGGGGCTGAGTAGGAGAGCTACTCTCTCAGTTATTTGCTGTTTTTGTTATTTCATTTGTCATCTTGCAAGGAGCCAGTCTCCATTCCGTAGGCTTGTAGTTATTTTCTTCCTTACTCATACACATTTCAGACTGTAAGAAGGAGAGTTCATCCTGTGTTTGGAGTAAATTTCAATACAGTTTCTGTTCATGTTTTTATGAGTTATTGGTTTCTATCAAGTACATGGTCTATCGTTGGACCTAATATATGACAAGACTTTATGGCGTCTATTGATCCATGTAACGGACCCCGCCTAGTGACAAAAGACTTGATTGTTATAGCTGTCGTCATTGTAGGGGAGGAAAAAGGCATGGGGAAAAAAAAAAACAGAGAACTCAAGATTTAAGAAGGGCTTGAGAGTATATTTTTTTTAAAATAAAATAAGCAATATAGAAGGGGTGCATAAATCATAAATCCTCCTAAGGCTACAGAGAAACTCAAAGTAGATTATTTAGGGTTGTTGGTGTGCCATGGGTGCATATCATTTTCTTTTTAGTGGCTTCCAGGGCTCAAGAAGAAGGAAGCACAAGGGAAAAGCTTTATGATAATGTGTTATCTATGTTGTTCTCCATAGTATTGTGCTAGAAAAACTTGTATTATAAAAATTCTTCCCACTCTCTAGATGTGTGGTGATAGGATCACTCTTATAGCATCCCTGGTGTTTGGCCTTTTATTCCTCTGAAGGACTCTCCCTAACAGATATGCAAAGGGAGTGGAAACCTTTATTGTATTGATCAGCTTGTTTGTTATCTTCTTTCAGCCTTTCTAAAGATAATATCTTGACTTCCATTTTTGTACTACTGATTTCAGCTCTCTATTAAAGTTAACCCTTGCAGGGAAAAAAACAGATTTTATGAAGACTCAATAGATATTGTGTATTGCCCCACTATTAGCCAACAAGCCACATTAGATAACAAATATGATATGGTCAAACCTGCTATACAACTCCTTCACAGAAATGACAAGGTTGATCATAACAGCATCCCCTATAACAGCATAAATCAAACCAAATCGGACAAACCATCGGAATTCACAGATGTAGACTTTAGTTTCAATCACAATCAAAATCAGCATAGAGCACCAAGCAAGAGCCTCAACAACCAGTGAAGTTATCTGTCAATAGGTGATATTACAGCTTTAAGTATCATAGTTGACATCTGCCAGAAAAGGATTAACCAGAAAAAATAGAAGGTATTGTATGCAAAAATGATAAGCTGAACAGGTTGAACAATCAAATACTTTCAAATCTCAATTATATGCAAATTAAGTAAGATAAAAGAAATTAAATCGATGAAAAGTATGGGCAGTAATCAGAGCCATAGCTCACCTCAAATGGAGCAAGTCGAGTCTGCCCATCTAAATTTAGAACTGATACGCCCATGATCAATCTGTATAATGGCTCTGCCACACTATATGCAGCCAAAATCCCCAGAAAATAATTGTAGAGGTTTGACCTTAAACGGAACCTCTTGACTTTGAAATCCTTCTTAATCAACCATATGCGGTATATGCATAGGCCTAGAAGTACCAAATAAGAAACAGAAATCACCAAAGAGTCAACTGCACAAGGAGTGTAAGGACCAAAGGCATTCTGGACTGCTTTTGTCCACACTCCATTCGCAACCGGCCGACAATACCAAACCAACGGCTCGAAAGCCATTGTTATCAACTGTCTGGTGATAAAGTTTAAGCAAAACACATCAGCACAAAATGCTCCCCTCTCTCCTCTTCAAATGATGAACCTGACGCCAATAAAAAGTAACAAGTATCCAGAATTAGCTGTTTCTACATATTAGCCTCAAACAAGTAGATAATCATAAATCAAGCATTCACATTTCATCACTTTCCCCACCTAACATATCTAGGAGGAAATAATCGAATACCTGAACTGCCATTATTTCCTATGTCTACTTGCAAAACTTATTTCTACTTTTAACCTGAACTTTATTCATGAGAAACTTAATCAGTTTCATGTATCCTCTAAGGACTTGGGTTGCAAAACTCATCACAGAACTAAGTTTAAGAAGAACCCCAACAAAGAACAGTAATAGAAATAATGAATTAACAAACCACCAATATAAGGAGAGAAAAAATGAAAACGATACCATCCCGTGCAATTGCACTTGCGCGCGCGCACACACACTCCACTTCTAATACGCTAGATTAGATTTTAGGAATCCAAATTCAAATTGACTTGCGTCTTTAGCGCACTTATTTTTAATTTGCAGTCCACAGTCTAGTCCAAATTCTTTGAGCTAAGCAGAAGATTAAGATAAATAAATCAGCACAAAACAACATCGTGAAAATTTAAAATGAAAAGAAAGCTAAAGACATGGATATCAATAAAATTTCAAAGGCGAAAAAAAAAAGGAACGAAAGACGGAGGAACCGAGAAGCACGAACCAATGAGAAGAGAGAAAAGCGCTGCCGGTGAGAGGCAGCAAGAGAAAAGAAGCGGAAAGGTTTTCCAGGAAAAGCTTATCCAAACAGAAAGAGAGAAAAAAAAGTTGAGAAAAGTTTGGGGGAAGGAGACAAAGGAAGATCGGAAGATAAGAGAAAAAGAGAGAGGGAATCTATCAAACCTGGTTAGTTGAGCCCAGCAGTGAGGTGTGGTAGAGAAAGGAGCGAGTGGAAAAATGGAACTAGATTCAGTCGCGCTCACTCGCACATGTGTTTGTGTGATGTACCCAATGAAACATACAAAAACTAAAATAAAATAAGAAAAAGGAAACAGTAGCGGCTGGGTTTGCGTTGGGCGAAAATGGAATTCAAAGGCGTGCATGAAGACACCATCTTCCACTCTATCCTGTCTCTTTCGTTGCACTATAAAACTAGATTTGTTAACTATCTGTCATGCGTCAGACCTGACGACTTCTTTTTTTTTTTTTTTGCTTTTAATGCAGATCTTATTTTCTCTTCCTAATAATAATAATAATAATGAGACAGTTTTACGCACTCGTTCAATAGCATAGGAGTATCTGTGAAGATATTTAAAATTAATTTCACAAAGTGGTTCGGTAAAAAAATAATTTAACAGAGTGTGATTGTGATAAAATGTGATGGATTTTTTTATCATATGCAAAGTTGCATAGGTTAAGAAATTCAAAATAGTAAGTTTAAATTGGAACTTGTGTATTTTATATTAATAAATAGTTATTGTTTTCAATAAATAGTTACTAGTTTTAGATTTTTTAACATGTGCACCATTGCACATGATATAAAAATCTAAATGGGACTTGACTTTGCGTAAAACTTTTTAAATTGTCTTTTTTTATATGACAATGACTTTTTACATTGTTAGTGCCTACTTACTAAACCCAAATAATAATAATAATAATAATAATAATAATAATAATAATAATAATAAGACTTTTTTTTTTGTCCCTCTAGTTTCACCATTGTGTGATTGGTCCATGTGGTTTTAATTGCTTAAATTATGTCTCACGTTTTTCCAATCAAACAAATTTGGTCCCTAAGCTAATATTTTATTCAATTTTTGACAAAATCAACTAAATTTAATCACAATTTTAGGCGAGACAAAAAGAACATATAACATAGATTGTCAATATTATTTTTGATTAATTAATTTTTTTAATTTTATCAAAATTTAATGGTATTTTTTTATTTATGATTGAAATAATCATGATTGAAGTTAAAATTTGTGATCCATGTCATTTGATGCTCTTCACATGTTAAAAGTCGTGGCTTATATCAAATTTTCTACTTTTTTTGACCAAGTCAGATTTTCTATTACAATTGAATATAATACTACTATAGGGACCAAATTTTCTTGATTGGAAAAGTATCGGGACTTTATTAAAGCAATTGAAATTAAAGGGACCAAAACTATATATCCGTGAAATCATAGAGACCGAAAATATAATTAAGTCTAATAATAATTGTAATAACAACATAACACATGAGTTTTTATATTAAAATATTTAAAAAAATTGTATGTAAAATGTTATTAAATAAAATTTATTAGTTGTGAAATAATAAAATGTAATTATATTGAGATATTGTATTAAATAATTCATTACAAACAACAATTTTATGTATTTTATATATTTTCGTCGTTTTTTTAATATAATACAAAGATAACTATTTATATAAGGGGAGTTCATTGAACACTTTATATATTATATGATTGGATTAATCACACTTTTAGTCCCTCTGATGTCCCTCTGATATAGTGATTGCGCGATTTTGGTCTCTTAGTTCCAACTGTGCGAATTGGGTCTTCCAAGTATCACAATTGTGTGGTTTTTGTCCTCCAGGTTTCAATTGCACGAATTGGATCCTCCAGATACTGTGCTTGTGCAATTTTGGTCCTCCAAGTATCACGATTATACGATTTTGGTCCCCATAGTACATATATGATGTGTATGGGGTTTTAAATTTGTAAGGCAACTAAGATGTCGCTCAGACTAAGTTAAGTGTCAAGCCATACCCGCATGTGGCGCATCAGTATTTTTTGTTATAAGTTTAACGATGATTGGATAGAAGGACTAAAATCACACAATCGTGATACTTGAATGACCCAATTCACGCAATTAGCACTAAATGTCTAAAATTGCACAATCGTAATGCTTTGAATATCCAATTTGTGAATTGATATCTAAGAACCAAAATCACACAAGAATAATACTTGGGAACCAAAAATGCAATTAAACATATGTGACTCGCGGGGATGGAAGAAACATTTGACAATTTCCACCTAGAAATGGCATAAATTATATGAAAAATCGTCGCTAATAAAGGCTTGCTTAAGTTTTAAAATCATGCCTGGGATATTATATCAAATTTTAGTTTTAATATATTTATTAAATTTTTCTTTTTATTTCTTAGCTAAAATGGGCCTTATGCCTCGTTAATGTATTATTCCTGACATTGAAGGTACTGATACAATGATATTTGTTGAAATTTTTTTTTTTGGATACAGGTATATTTGTTGAATGTGTTGTCTTCTTCCCTTTAAATGCTTTTTTGGTACAAATATATGAGAACTAGCAGGATATATATATATATATATAAATGTAAGTTATTAAAATGACATGATTGAACTGATAAGCGAAACACAATTCTAGTAGGAGGTCACAAGATCGAACTGAAAAAGTTACTTTGGAGAGGCGACCAATCGAGTATACAACACCTCGATCTAATTCGTCAACCCGAAATTGGTCTCATGTGGGTGCAAATGACTTTGCTGTGAGGATACCCGGGGAGCACACCGAATCCATAAGAGTAATTTGGGTGGGTATCAACCTAAAATTACACGGGAAGTCATTAAATTTTTGTGACCTTAGCGTCCCATTCTATTCCTTGTCTCTTGTGGTTCGTAAGCAGATATCAAGCTGGATGCTTTACCATAAAAGATCAGAACTGCAATTTTCTGAGCCATACAATTTTTAAAGTTCGGATCAGAAAAGCGTTGAGATTTCATATACTATCGACGTCGTGTCGTAATGATGTTGAACATTTTTAATTATACAATAATGTTATTCCAACGCCACTTTTTTTTGACACCATATACAACACCGTATTTTCGTACGGTCGTGCATTGCACGGACTTGCATGCATCCGCATTTGTTTTTTTTACAGGAACATATTTTTTTAAGTGGTTAACAGAAGTTATGTAAGTGGTTAACACGAGTTGTGTAAGTGGTTAACACTGCATCTCACTTCAAAGTAGTGTTAACCACTTACACGACGCGTATTAACCACTTACATAACTTGTGTTAACCACTTACAAAAAGTTTGTTAACCACTTCAAAATATATTGTATCTCACTTCAAACTTGTGTTAACCACTTACACAACTCGTATTAACCACTTGCATAACTTGTGTTAACCACTTATAGAAAGTCTGTTAACTACTTCAAAATATACTGTATCTCACTTTAAACTCGTGTTAACCACTTACATAACTCGTATTAACCACTTGCATAACTTCTATTAACCACTTAAAAAATCTGTGTCTATTAATATTAGTGGACTGCGTTAACCACTTACACAACTCGTGTTAACCACTTAAATAACTTCTGTTAACCACTTAAAAAAATATGCTCATGTATAAAAATAAAAATAAAAGTACGAACCGTATGAAAAATACGGTATTGTATACGGTGTAGGAAAAAAGTGGTATTGGAATAACATTACTCTTAATTATATTTATAATTCTTTTGCTTTGATTATTTCGAATTTTTATTATCAATTAAGAAGATAAGCATATATTTTTTTTTTGAAACCTAAGATATGCATATACTGTTGTAGTTAGATAAACAATAATATTTTATAATGACTTATTCTTATTTTTAGAACATTAATTCTTTCTTTTATTTTTTTTGGTGCTAATTCTTTCTTTTAATTTACATTTATATTTTTATATTACTTATATTTATTATATTATTATATGGGTAAAACTTAGGTATAGTACCTTATGTACTGTACAGACTGTTCTTGCCTAACATACACTCCAATTTATTGAAACCGTTTGGCTATATACACTCCTTAAAAAGCGGTACATGGCAGTTATTGGCTAATTTTAGTAGAAAACAGCATGTACAGCACCTAGGGTAATGTACCTAAGTTTTTTCCTTAATATATTACAGTCGTATCGTATTTATAAATTTTAAAATTTTGACATATTCCTAAGTCCATGTCATGTGATATTTGCCTTCCCTATTGTGTCTTGTGTTTCTTAAGTTTGGACATTGACATATTTTTATAGGTAAATTCTTAGGTACCCTTTAAATTAGTCGGGTACCGTACCCATATTAACTGTTTTAATAAAAATAGTCCACTTATTCAATATTTTTCATATAACCATTACGACATACATTTTTTATTATTTTAAAAAGTAAGCAACAAGTTATGAATAACTATTTCGGTGCTCCAGAAAATATTTTACAAATTTGCTAATATGTTGTTCTTCCTCTTTTCTCTTGGACGTTTAGAATGACCATCATATTAGAAAAAGGTGAATAATCAAATAGCAGTAAACATATACCGATGTCAACTTGTTTTCGATATCTAAGCTCCATCAGAAGAAGAAGAAGAAGAGAAATCAAATATATGTCGAGAGAAAAAGAATCGTGAAGTGGGTATAAAGATGAAGAAGAGAGAATACAAAGAGGCATCGTAGAGAACTTTTTTATAAAAACTATTATTTAGTTTAAAAAAGGTGCATCTACAATTTAAAAAGTCAAATGACTAATTCAAGGTAATTAAAGTGGATTTAATGACATAATAAGCGGATACAAGTTCACTTGAGTATCGTACCTAACGCTTCCACTGGGTACCGAAGTGCTCACCATTTTTATATTAATATTAATACTAATTGGAGAAAAACCAGGGAACAACCCGAGGAGTAGACTCGCCTCTTACAACATTCAATAACAGTAAATCGGCACATTGATTAGTTTCGCAATTGTTTGCGAGACCAAATCAGTCGAGGGATCGGCTAATATTTAGCTGACAAATTGATTCCTGTCAAGCGATCACACCGAGAACGGAACTCTAATTCTCAGCTATGGGTTCCCTAACTACTCCAGAAAGCGTTGGGATTGGTGAATCTACGCTAAGCTAAGACTAAGAGATATAAAATCGGCTAAATAAAAGCTGTAAATTTGAGAGAAAAATAGATGTTTGATTGATTGATCGCGTTCTTTACAATTTCTCAGCAAGGTATATATACACAAAAGAGAAAACAAAATTGTAACCACCCCCTATTGGCCACTAAACGCTCCCACTACGCTAGTAGTTGACAACAAGCGGTCATGCGTCCCTCAACTGCCATGTTTATGCGCTTCATGGAGCAACTGCCTTATCCTCGGTTGAAAAAGAGCATCTGCCACGTCTCAATTACACTGAGGGCCCTCAAGAGATGATTTTAACCCTTTTTAACACCAAAGTCCCATGATATTTATCTCAAACTCTTGGTCAAGTCCTCTTGTTTCCTTGTTCGGTAGCTTTCAATCAGCCGATAGCCTTGTAACATTCAAGCACGTGTTTAAGCCCCATCGGCTAAACTTTTTAACAATCGGCTGACCTTATGGTGCTCCTTGAGTCTTCAATAATTCTAAGTTATGTCCTCAACTCAATAGGAGCACCATCGGCTATAACTATGATCGGCTAGATCATGTATCGGCTATTGCCCTAATCGACTTGCTTTTTGCTATTTTTTGGTGATAACAATTGCCCCTGCATCATTTTAGCTGTAAATGCTAAATTGATGTATCGGATAAGATTCGGATCTCTAAACCATCAATCGTTAATCCCGTCAATGCTTTTAATGCTAGCCTTAATGACTCTGAACTGCTAGTTTATCTTCACCCGATGACTCGCTGCCACCCAATTATGATTCAACAAACTTTATTGCTAGCCATGCACGCATTCTTCTTTAAATACTTACCGTTTATGCTTTTGTTTAATTCTTCGTCTTGCATATTTACATTTCCTGCAAACGCTTGACTAACAATGAATGGGTCTTCCCAATTTGGTGACCATTTCCCAAATTCGGGGTCCTTCACCCCTATTGGTAAAATAGTCTTCCAAACTAGGTCATCTTCAACAAACTTCTTCAATTTAATATGTTTGTTGTAGACACTAGCCATTCTGCGCTTGCTTGCTTCAATTCTTTCTAAGGTCATCAGTCGATCTTCATCCAACTGATCCAACTCCATGAACATAGCTTGTTGATACTCTTCCAAACTTAGGGAATTCTGTTTTGCCACTCTTAATGAAGAAATATTAATTTTCAAGGGCAAAACTGCATCCTGGCCGTATGTCAGTCGATATGGAGTTGTCCCAGTGGTTGTTGACTTAGAATTCTTAATGGCCCACAAAGCTTCATCCAGAGTCTGGTGCCATTTCCTAGTCTTGGTATCCAAGTTCTTCTTGATTAGGTCAACAATGATCTTGTTGGTTGTATCGGCTTGCCCATTAGCCTGTGCGTAATATGGGGTTAAATGAATCAACTTGATCCCAAATTGCTGAGCAAAGGCAACCATTTTTTCTCCTGTGAACATGGTCCTTTGATCCATAATGATGGTTTTTGGAACCCCAAACCTGTATATAATCTGGTGTTGGATGAATCGTATGACATCATCTTACTGCACTTTGACCATCGGCTGAGCCTCCACCACTTGGTGAAGTAATCAGTTGCCACAATAATGAAATTGTGTCCCTTGGAAGATGATGGGTGGATCTTACCGATTAAGTCCATAGCTCAACCCCTTAATGGCCAAGGTTTTACCACTGGATGCACCAATTTGGCAGGCACTTTTTGGATTGGGCCATGCAGCAGACACTCATCGCATCCTTTGGCATATCGAAAGTAAGCGGCTGTGATAGTAGGCCAATAATATCCATGGCAATAAATCAACCATTTCATGACTGGCCCAGCCCTATGTGAGCCGCATATGCCTTCATGAATCTCACCCATGACCCTTAGGACTTCATTTTTATCTATGCACTTAAATAATATCCCATTCATGTTTCTTTTATATAATTCATCATCAATAAGCATGTACCATAGAGCCTTTTTCTTAACTTTGGGGTCAGTACACCTGGAGGGATCTTGTAAGTATACAATCAGCTCCTTTCTCCATGAGTCGATTTGGTCCATAGCCATCACCTCGGCTGGTGGCTCGTCATAGTCCAAAGTCAACAAAGAGTCTCTGTATCCGAAGACTTCTTGGGCTAAACATTGGCCTCAATATTGATCCCTCTTGGAATGTATGACACATTTGCATCTGTAAAATAGCACAACAATCTGCTAGTCGTTTCATAACGGGCCAACAGATTTGGGTTATTGCACCTGTATTCCTTTGTTAACTGTTTTATCACCAATTGAGAATCCCCCTTCACGTGAACATAATCAGCTTTCATAGTGGTCAACAATTTCAAACATATGATCAAGGCGTCATACTCGGCTTGGTTATTAATTAAACCTGGGCCTAGCCGATATAAAAACCTCCAAACATTCCCATTTGGGTTGGTGATTTTCACTCCGGCTCCGACTCCATTCTGGGATTTGGACCCATCAAAAGTCAGAATCCAAGGCAACAGGTCTATACACGTGATTGGAGATACCCAAGGGTCCTCACCTCCACACAGGGATGTTCTGCTAAGAAATCGGCTAATGTCTGACCCTTAACAGCCCTAAGTGGGACGTATTTTAGAGCAAAGGCAGTGAGTTTAATGGCCCACTTCATCAGTCGACCTTGTAAGACAGGCCTATTAAGCAAATACCTAACAATATCAAATTTGCACAAAACTAGTATTTCATGTGGCATTAAATAATATTCAAGTTTTATACAAGCATGAAACAGTGACAAGCATAACTTCTCTAGAGGAGTATATCTAGTCTCAGCATCAATAAGCATTCGGCTAAGATAGTACACTACCCTTTCGGTTCCGTCTTCAGCATCCTGTGCTAATAGGCAGCCGACAGACTCTTCAGCAGCTGCAATGTAGAGTTTCTGAGACTTCCCCTGACATAGGAGGCACCAAAACAGGTGGACTAGCTAAGACCTTCTTTATTTGATCAAATGCCTCTTGTTGTTCAGGAACCCACACCAACTCCTCTGCATTCTTGAGCTTTAGCAAAGGGGAGAAAGCCTTCATCTTTCCAGTCGAATTAGCTATGAACCTCCTTAAGAAGTTGATCTTGCCCAACAAACTCTGCAACTCTTTCTTGTTCTTGGGTGGTCTAGCCTCCATCACTGCCTTGGCCTTATTTTGGTCTATCTCAATAAGCTTTTGATGTACTAAGAAACCAAGGAAGTTGTCAGCTGATACACCAAACATGCACTTGGCAGGATTCATCTTCAAGTTATAGACTCTCATTCTCTGCAAAGCCTGTTCTAGATCGGCTAAATGGTTTTTTGAAGTCCTTGGACTTCACCACCACATCATCTATGTAGACTTCCATAGTCTTGCCAATTAGATCATATAAGATAGCATTCATGGCTCTCTGGTATGTGGCCCTAGCGTTTTTTAAGCCGAATGGCATCACTAATCACTCATAAATTCCCAATGCCCCTGGGCACCTGAAGGCAGTCTTATGCGTATCTTCCTCGGCCACAAATATCTGGTTATAACCAGAGTACCCATCCATGAAGGCCAAAACCCCATGGGAGGCAGCCGCGTCAACTAACATGTCTGCCATTGGCATTACATATTCGTCCTTTGGAGTGGCTAAATTCAAGTCCATGTAATCAATGCAGACTTGAATTTTGCCATTCTTCTTCATGACAGGTACTATGTTTGTTAACCAATCCACATACCTAGTTGTTCTGATGAAGCCAGCTTTTAGCAAACACTCGATTTCTGCTTTGATCTGTGGCATCAGCTGAGGATTATATCTTTTGGGTCGCTGCTTGTGTGGTTTAAAACCATCCTTAATCGGTAACCTGTGCTCCATCAACTCACGCGCCAGCCCAGGCATCTCGTGATAATCCCATGCAAAGCAGTCCCTATATTTCTCCAATAGGGCTACTACATCCCTTTTGTCCTACCCCCTCAGCAATCCACTGGCTTGCGTTAGCTGAGGCTCCTCAAGCATCGCTAAGTTGATGTTTTCCAAGGGATCTTGGGATTCAAAGCTTAGTAGAGTCCTCTGGATGGTAGACTCAAACTCTATCGGCAACTCTGTGATCTCGGCTGCTGGAGCATGGTCATTGCCTTTGTGATTTTCCACTTGCAAGGAATCGGTTATCTGGGATTCAACCCTAAAGCTTATAACCGATCCCACAGGTTTTGTATCACTTGTTAATCATTAATCTTTTCCATGGTTAGCCGTGACTTGGCTAATTGCTTGACTTCAAATCCTTGGGGAGTCAAATTGCAGGATTCCCATGATTCTTCCTTATACCCCTCAGTAACAGCAATAGGAGCAACACAAGGAGAATAAAATAAAGCCTCTAAAGTTTGGACCTCAGCTGGGAATAGGTTGTCATCGGCTGGGACTATCTCTATCTTGTCTCCTTCCCAGAAAATTAACTTGTGATGCATGGTGGATGGTAGGCACTGACTGGTGTGAATCTAGTCTCTTCCAAGTAGGATTGTGTATGATGGTTTGCCATCAATCACAAAGAAGGCTGACTTGACACTTTTTGGTCCAACTGTGATCTCGACTACAAGGATCCCTAAGGTTGAGGATGCTTCTTCCATAAAGTTAGCCATTTTCATGTTAGTTGGGATCGGGTCTTCTTCAGACTTGTTTAAACTCCTCAAGTTAGCAACATGCATCACATTTAACACTGCCCCATTATCAACAAACACTCGGCTGAAAGCCTTGCCATTGATATAAGCTCTCACGTACAAGAGTTTCAAGTGTTTCACCATGTCCTCGGTTGGCTTACCAAAGACAGTACTCAAAACATCCTTTGTCGTGTTATCAGCTGAAGTCGCCCATTCTGCCTCTTCCATGCAAATATCTCCTTCTAAGTGTAAAAATCTGTGGATAACTAGCCCAGAATTCACTTGGAGTTAAACTGACCACTTCAATAAATGCCATCAAGCCAGTCGCCTCTTCATTGAAGATGTAATCCAATATGGAGTCCTCTAGGTAGTCAGTTTCTGCGTTCAACTCATCTTCATCATTCAAACTTTGTGTGAATATGACAATGTATTGTCCTTCTTTGCCAGGTTGCTCCATGTCAACAGTCGTAACCATACTTGTCATTTGGGCTTCCTTAGTTGGCCCAGTCTCAACTTTGTCAGGCCTTTGCCCACAAGGTCCAAAAGCTCTGTCAATAGCTTCTGCTATTTTGCTTCTGGAATCTCCTTCTTATCAGCTGCTTTGGTATCAGCTATCATTTGTAATGTCTGTTTCATTTTCTGTAAGGCCCTGGCCCGCTGCAGCCTCCTCTTCTGCGTCCTAGTTAAAGTGACTGGCTAACTGGCTTGACCTCTTTCTTCTTGGGAGGCTGGTTGACGACCCACTGCCCTTCTCTGACATTTGCACCTGGTTTGATCATCCTCTGTGGCTTGAGTTCGTCATCATTCCTTACTGTTATGCGAAGAGAAGGCATTCCCCCTTCCATGTTGAACTCTGATACTATTCTCTTAGATTTGGGGAGAGGGTCCTCAGCGATCCTTGGCATAATCGGCTGGGTTTCAGTTGAAGTTCCTAGCCGATTTTGCCCCCAGGCCTCTGAGCATGGTGCACCCTCTCTATCGTTAAGCACATGTTGCGATATTGGTTGATCAATTCACTGGTTAAACGCCCAGGTCTGGGAGGTTTACCATGGGATCGGTTGGTAGATGGTTGGCCCATAGTGTCTTTATAGAACACATGCTGGATACCCAATCTGTCAAATACAGATACCTTGGTGACCTCCTCATTCTTCCTGGATCCTTCTTCAGGCACCCAAACACTCCGCCTCGGTTGCTTTCCCTTTGATGACTTGGGCTGGTCAGGCCTTGAGAAAGATACCATGGACATACTCATGGCAGGGAACGGGTTGTTGTCCACTGACATCTCAACTATGCTCTTGTTAGCTAGCTTAAACCTACCTTCTTTGATAGCTTTTTGAATTGTTTTCCTGAAAACCACACAATAAGAGTTATGTCACTTACAATATTTCTTGTTCTTCAGCTCTTCAGGAGGCAAAATTTGATGTCCTTCTAGCAGCGAAATTTGCTTGTCCTTGAGCAAATAATCAAAGATTTGGTCTGTCTTGGTTATATCAAAAGAGTATCCAGCCCTGTCATCTGCTGACTCAGCTTCTTTGGCCTTAGTTGCTTTCAATGCTGGGCAGGAATAATTCTTCTCTTTGACTATCTCGGCTACCATCATGTCAGCTGTGGGGTCAGCGATTCAGAGTCAGATTCTTCTGCTTCTATGATAGAAACCAAGTGGGGACCCTTTCCACGACTGATCTTTCTTTTCTCCTTCTCCTGGATATACTGTTCAATCCGGATAGCCCTCTCAGCTAATTGGTTCTAGTCTGTGCAAGGCTGTCCTGCTAGCTTTTCTTTCAACTGAGGGTGCATATTATTGATCACCATGGAAGTATATTCTGTCTCAGGGAATTGCATAGAACATTTCCCTGCCTTCTTTCTGAACCTCTCAATGTAGTTAACAGCCGATTCATCAACCTGCTGCCTGAGGCTAGTAAGATCGGTTACAGTGACTTGGGGTTGAGGCCAATAAAACCTATCATGGAAGCATCTCTTCATGTCAGCCCAGTTTTGCACTGAGTTAGGAGGTAATGAAGAATACCAAGTAAAAGCTGTCCTAGTGAGTGACAAAAGAAAGAGTTGAAGCTTGTGGTACTTATTTTGACTACTTTCACCACATTGGGTCGTGAAGCGCCCTATATGCTCCATGGTAGTTTTCCATCCTCCCCTAAGAATATTGTGAAATCCGAAGTTTTAAATCCCCTGGGGAGAGGAATAATCTGATCTACCCATTCAGGGTAAGGTTTTCTATAAACTGGACTATCCAATGGCTTTAATTGCACACCAAAGTACTTCTTAATAGTACTTACAATCATCTCCAGGTCTATCAGCTGAGAAGCCCCCTGTCGATTATCCTGAAAATTCGGCTGAGGCACATTTTGACCCATGGGTCTCCAAGATGAAGCCTGTTGGAACGAATTTTGAGGGTTAAAAGCATTTGGTGGAACATTTCCTAGAGTTGGACTGATATTCCATTGTTGCTTTTGACCATATTCACCAAGACCTCCTCCCTGAGTCCCTGTAACAGCCGACGAATTGTGGGGAAAAGGTGGAACAGGATTCCATGTCTGCTTTCCCACATAGTTCCTAGTCGTTTGTGGTAAATTTGGACTTACTGGAGGGTATGGCGTGGGGATTGGCTGTGGTTAGTAGAAAGGTGGATTGTTGAGGTTACAATTCCCAGGTAGCTTTCCTGAACCATAACCAGGGGCCATCGGTTGCCAATTCGGCTGTCCATAAGCATTCACCTGCACAGTAGGGCCATGTGTTGGGACATATGACATTACCGACGACAAACTAATGTGTCCAGCCACATTAACTGGCCTCCGGGCTATATTGATATGCCCATATTATAGATTCGCTTGATCAGTTGGCATAGCTTGCCCCCCAGCATGAGATGGTATTCATGTGTTCGGTTGATCCCCAAACATTTGGGTTGGTGGCCCTACCGGCTGTGCCTGGAAAGGCCCACCTTGAACCGCATTCGGCTGCGGCTGCCAAGCCTGACTGCTTTGAGCATGCTGAGTTTGCACACTTCCCATGGGTAGCACAGAACTAGCCGAATGTTCCCCTTGCTGCCCTCGACTCGCCTCCGCGTCTCTCGCCTGCTGAACCTCATTGTGTACCATAGGCTTGACAATATCTGCTAATTGTCTTGACACCTGGTAGATAATGTCGTGATATAATGTCGTGAATTCTCATGTCAATCTGTTGTCTGATGAAGGAAGTGGTCATGACCACTGGGGCCTCAATATTTTCAAAGTTATTCATGGTAGTTGAGGCTGGTGCGGAGACTGGAATGTCTTCAATCGATGTAGGCATACTTAGGGTGTATGCTGCCTCGTTGTTCTTGTGTGGTGGGTTTTTCTTGGGATTTGAACTCGACTCCATGTTGTTGTTGAGTTTCTTTTCGGACCTCAGGTGCATATGCCAAGCGTGATCCTGCCCTAGAGAATCAATCTTGACCTTCGATTCACCTATGGTCCCACTGGGCGTGCCAAATTTGTTTGCGTGAACAAATCAGCCAAGGGATCGGCTAATATTCAGCTGACAAATTGATTCTTGTCAAGCGATTACACTGAGAACGAAACTATAATTCTCAGTTATTGATTCCCCATCTACTCCAGAAAGCGCTGGGATTGGTGAATCTACGCTAGGCTAAGACTAAGAGACATAAAATCGGCTAAATGAAAGCTATAAATTTGAGAGAAAAATATATGTTTGATCGATTGGTCGTGTTCTTTACAATTTCTCAGCAAGGTATATATATATATATAGAAGAGAAAACAAAATTGTAACCACCCCCTATTGGCCACTAAACGCTCCCACTACGCTAGTAGCTGACAATAAGCGGTCATGCGTCCCTCAACTGTCATGTTTATGTGCTTCATGGAGTAACTGTCTTTTCTTCGGCTGAAAAAGAGCAGCTGCCACGTCTCAATTACGCCAAGGGCCCTCAAGAGATGATTTTAACCTTTTTTAGCGCCAAAGTCCCATGATATTTATCTCAAACTCTTGGTCAAGTCCTACCGTTTCCTTGTTCGGTAGCTTTCAATCAGCCGATAGCCTTGTAACATTCAAACACCTATTTATGCCCCATCGGCTAAACTTTTTAACAATCGGCTGGCCTTATGGTACTCCTCGAGTCTTCAACAATTCTAAGTTCTGTCCTCAGCTCAATAGGAGCACCATCGACTATAACTATGATCGGCTAGATCATGTATCGACTATTGTCCTAATCGACTTGCTTTTTGCTATTTTTTGGTGAAAACAACAATAAATGTGAACCACAAAAGTTCTCCAATCCGGTTGCCAGAGAATATAGATAATCTCTTGGAGGAGAGGCCGGAGGAGTGCAAAATGGGTAGAGACCGAATGCGCCATATCAACAATGATTTATGATTTTAGAGTCCATTTGAAAGATCACCTAGTTGAAAGCTAGATCCCTACCACTTTAATATTCAAACGAAGAGCCCATAACTCAGCTTAAACTGCATTACAAGATCCAAGATTCCTATAAAAGTCTTTTACAAATTTACCTTGATGGTCTCGGGCAATAACGCCACAAACTGAGCTGCCAGAATTTGAGAATGAGACCAAGCAACCTCGAATGTTGGAGCCTACCAAGCAACCTCGATGCTTCTTGTACATCTTCCATTGGCTACCCTACTACCACTCTGCTGCATAATGAATATAGCTTGAATGATAATGTTAGGAGGTGGATTATGGAAGGGATAAGTGAGTAGTGAGAAGTGAGGGATTGAGAAAGATAACTCTGTTTCGAGGCGTAGAAAACCTCCTAAGAAAATAATAAGAGAAGGGAATTGACTAATTCTTCATTGATACCAATCATGAGGTCATACAATGCTTATATAGAGCAGATGTATACACACAATAAGACACTTACACCAACTACACCATAACAGTACTACCAAACAAACTAAAAAAATGTTTAAAGGATCATTCTAGAATAAGATGAGTCATCATTTCTTCTAGAATTAGTTGAGTCATTATTCTTTTGGCTTCTAGGATCATAACATTACCGACCCCATCAAGATCAACCTTGTCCTTAAGGTTGTAAAAAATGCTGCCTTGAATAAATTTCCCTGGGTTCCACTGCTTGAATTGGGATGACTGCACTGCTTTAGACATATCGAAATGTCCACCGGGATCCCACTGTAGCCCTTTTTTATTAACTCTCTCTAAAAATACCAACATATGTTGCGATTGCCCTTTGTGCAATAATTCAGCCTTGTAGTGAAGAAATCCCTTAGCCTTCAAAGTCTTGTGTGGTGGCCCAATTGTGAAATAACTCCGATAAATGGGACCAATATTAAATTCTCAATCACTCACTCTCATAACATCATTACGAATGTTTGAAAACTTTGATTCAAACATTTGTCCATATTCCCTAATCCTGCTTTCATATATTGCATTTCCTTCATGGCACCAAGCTTGCATTGATTTGCTCTCGATAAGCTTCACTGCTTCAATATATTGAAAAGCAGCTTCCTTATAACAACCAAAAAAATGACCAAATGGGCCTCTAAGCATCGCGATGGCGTATTCATGTGCCTTTAACAGAGTTGAAAATTGTATGACCCAATTTTTAATTAATACCAAAGCCTCTTGTGCTTCCACAAATTCTTCTCGCGTGTGTTCTACGACCACTTTGTTGTCAACAAACTGAATCAGTAGTATGAAGTATATTTTAGCCATCCAAATAGAAGAGTGTTGCAAGTCCACTTCTCGGACACCATCATTAATTTCAAACTTTACTAACTCATCTTGAACTTGAATTATATGCAGCCCAGATTGTATGTGCCCAAATATAACAATTACTAAACCAACTAATGCATAGACAACACCTTTAGGGAGCCATTCACCATTAATAGGAGGCGGTGCTAGTTGAAGATGATCTCCTAGTGTCCTTCCTAAAATAAATTGGTTCCAGAGATATTTGCTCAAGACATGCGGCAGCAAATGGTTGATATTCCATCTCTTGAAATAATACATCAATGGGAAACGTTGGAGTCTCTGATGTAGGAGACAGAGGAAACCCATTATCTTGCGGACTTAAAAGAGTGGGCATCATTGTGGATGTAGGGAACAGTTGAGATGACTTATTGACACACCGAGAAGATGTAGCATGCCTAATAGTTGGAAAACCAATAGCAGCAGATGAGTCATTAATGGAGTGCGCATTGAGAAGCGCGTGGGAACGAAGCTGACTCATGACTGGGTGGCTTATGAGAAAACGCGTGGAGAGTTGATGGGGCATTGAAGTAGCACACATGAAGGAAGGCATGTGGTCAGCTGGAGCATTAATTAATGAGTGAAAAACAGTGTATGTAATTAATTCAGGCATGGGAATATGATATTGTGAAGACAGCTGGTATGGCACACAGAATGGCGTGTGGAAAACTATTTCCGCATTAAAGGCACACGCAGGGAAAATCGTGTGCAAGGCAAAAAAATGCTAAGTGCCTTATGACAGGTGGCGATGCCTTATTGGGTATAACGGGTAACGCACGGATTGTGCTATCCCCCAACAGCTGAGATTGCGAGAAAGAGGGGTGAGGTAGATCGTACGGCTGGTAGGGAAGCTGAGAAATAGCTGGCGAAAATAATGAAAGCCCATGGGTGGCTGAGAGAGATACAATTGGAGTCGTTGGCTTATGGGTGCCCGATTTGTATGTCCTCATCGTTTCTGTGAGTAGCGACAGTGATGGTTGCGGGCGTGGTGATGGAGGCCTGGTGCATAACTGTGGATCCGGTGGTTTTGGCGGTGCCGGTGGTGGAATTGAGAATTTGTCTGGTGGTTCTGCAGGCTGTCGCGACGAAACTCGGTTGGTGAAGTCATAACTGCAAGGAAGGAAGGCTAGGCAACTATGGCTGAAAACAAAATCTGCAGCGCCATTAAAACCTCTGCTCTTGTAATCAGGCTTGGGCAAGTGAGTTGGGATAGACACAGAGCCGGAAAAGGGAGCACAGTGGTTGCTCAAAAAAACAGTTTTGGAGCGATCAAAAACTAAATCCGGTTGAGTCAAGCTGAGGGATGAGTAGTGAGAACCATCACCGGTGTTTTTAGTTATGATAAGCGAGCCGCCTCGCCTTGAATTGGTGGTGGAGCCATATCGCTGCTCGCCAAGAGGGCGGATCGGATCAGCGATGGAATCGTCATGGAGGAAAGGTTCCTCTGCAGATTTCAATGATTCATAATCTGGTTCTTCTTCCTCATCTAATATCGGTAAAATTTGCCGTCATTCAGGCTTGAAACGCCACAAAAGGGCAGTGATGAACGTGTCCCAACTCGATGCTGGGTGACGGCGTGACCACCATAGCCACCAGTGGAGAGCACAGTCGTGCAGTGCCGCCACCACTTCTACTACTTTCACCTCCTCTGATGTGTTGTTCACCTTGAAATGTTTTTCGGTGCAAAGCACCCACCAGTATGCATCCTCTTGACAGTAAAAAACATGGTCATGGCTAATATGCGGACGAAGTAGGCAAAATGAAAGCACCAATGTTAGGAGGTGGATTATGGAAGGGATAAGTGAGTAGTGAGAAGTGAGAGATTGAGAAAGATAACTCTGCTTCGAGGCGCAGAAAACCTCCTAAGAAAATAATAAGAGAAGGGAATTGACTAATTTCTTCATTAATACCAATCATGAGGTCATACAATGCTTATATAGAGTTAATGTATACACACAATAAGACACCTACACCAATAATACCATAACAGTACTACCAAACAAACTAACAAAATGTATAAAAGATTATTATAGAATAAGATGAGTCATTCTTACTTCTAGAATTAGTTGAATCATTATTCTTTTAGCTTCTAGGATTATAACAGACAATCACATTTTTTTTTCTCGGTGAATTTTACTTGAATTATCATTTTCGCTAGCAATAGAAGCGGACTTGTGGATTAACTAGTCTGGCCACGATCTTGAATGCTCTCGGTATTGCGCCTCGAAAAATAATCGTGGAGGTTAGATATAAGTTTGTCCTTTATACCGATAGATTTTGGTAGTTAAATGCTTATGCAGATTAACCCTAATTATCTCAAATAGAAGTTAATCAATTACATGAAATTTTGCTCCATTTCAGTTTTTTTTATTTTTTTTGCTTTTATAACAGTAAACGGCCTGGTTTGTTGCAGTTATAATTTTTTTTTTTGATAAGTGTTGCAGTTATAAAATTTGATCTCTAAAACATTAAAATACTTTATGGAACTTACCAAAAAGAAAAATACTTCATGGAATTGAACTATAGTTTATTTTTCTGTAGTGTTTCCACATTTTACATACTATATCTACGACGAATTGACTACTTGTTACTACTTGTTTGCCAATTTTCTAATTTACTTGTTATTTTCAATGGAAAATTCTAATTTACATTTGAATGCTTCTTGGTCTTTATTGACCTGGATGCATTTACGTACCTGTCATCGTGAATTTTGGCTTCCATGGATTACTTTAGTTTCCATTCATTTGACTAGTGCGAGCCTTCAGAAAAGGTCAAAGACCAAGGCTTATCTTTTCAAAAGCTTTTGTATTTGACTAAATGTTTTGGACCAGCTATTGACCCAATCACAGCCCAACAACTGATGATATGAACCGGGCCATGTTTAAGAAGCCCACTCAATTATTTAAGGGTTGAATACACTGGTTAAGAGATTTTTTGTTTGTTTGTAAAAGGTGATGCTAAAAGCCCAAAAAACCAAAAACAAGAAACAATATCACGGAGTACAAACAAGTCACTCAAGTCACCAATGACAAGTCTAGCTAAATCCGTTGGCGGGCTATCTAATCTATGCACCCCAAGGTGATGGCCTAAGCTTCATGTAGTAAGCCAATTCGCGTAGACATTTCCTTCCCTGTAGGTATGCTGGAACTCGAACTCCCAGTCTCAAACCATCCATTTTATGATTCGAACAAAGAATCTGCTACGTCTGGTCCTTAGTGAACCTTCCTTGATAATGGAGATGATTGAAGAATTATTTGCTTCCATAGTCACCCTCCTAATGCCACAATTGCAAGCCATGTCTAGACCATTAATGATCCCCCAGAGCTCCGTCACATTAGAAGTGTTATGCCCCAAATTGGCAACAAATCCCATCACTGGTATGCCTCTATCATTATGAATACCCACTACAACCTGGCACTCCCAAGTTCCCCTTAAAAGCCCCATTAGTGTTTAAGTTTCACCTGAGACTCCCTATCATCCCATTAAAGACAAACCTAAGTAACTAACCTTAGTCATTTATTAAGCAGTCACACATATAGTGAAAATATAGATAAATTTAAAGCGAAAATATAAATACATGCACAGGTGAATACGTGCATATATTAGGCCCCATTTATAGGACCATGAAATATATAAAGTGTGTGTAGTGGGTTTCCACTAGTGTTTTTTTCCCACCAATGGAGTTTTCCACTAGTTTTTTAGAGGGTTTGGAACCAAGAATTAATTTATCAAAAAAATAATAATAATTACATTTATAGAAATGGATATTGCGGGTCTTTATACTTTGTTGTTAATTTTTTTAGTTTGCAAGTCGGTCATTAAAAATCATTCAATTATAAAGCATTCATCAATAAAAAATCAGGAAGACCCATTATTCACTCTAATCCAGTGGCGTTAACTTGCAGCCAACAGCTACTTCCCTATCGTTGTTGTATGTGTTTTTCAATCAAACTCGAAGTTCAGAGAGACTCCTTCATTTCTTATTCTACGTATTCACCTTAGTAGTTTTGTCACTGCCCGTCTTTTTAATGTCATACTTATGAGCATTGATGACATTTTTCCTGGGTGGTGCACCCGTGCAATATTAATTAAGGGTGGCAAAGTTGGTTAGACCCAGCGGGTCAGCCCGCTAGCCTGCCTAAAATGGGGCAGGGCGTGCGCGGGCTAGGGCACGTCATCCCGCCAGCCCGTGGGCCACAGGCGGTACGGGGCGGGCCAGCCTGTGAGGCCATTACCTTCTTATATATTTTTTCTTCTATTTTTAAATATTTTTTTTGCTTTTTATATATTTTGGGTGGGATGTGACATACCCGTTTTGGGGTGGGCTTTGGTGGATCCACCCGCCACTTTTTAGCCCAAAATTCTTTTCTTTTTTTACTTTTTTATTTTATCTTTTAGCAGGCCACCCCGCGGCTGGGCGACTCAATACCCTAAGCCACCGCCCATTGGTGGGCGGGGCGGCCCGCTTTGCCATCCCCAGTATCAATCAATGCTTAATCTCCTATAAATAGACTGCTTAGGTTGTTATTTACATCCTTATGTTTTTTTTTCTCTTTGAAGCTATGCAACTTCATGTCGATATTGAGTGCTCAAATAAATCTGATGGCTTAATCAAGTATATTTATTTGGCACTCAGTAGTGCGAGTAAATTGTGGAATCCGCCTTTGATGACTTGTTTGATGAAGCCAACATTCCTTGGGTTTATCTATGCACTCAGCTATCCCACTCTTCCCTTGTGGCACGTAGTAAATGATCTCTCTCAAACTTGGAGTGTGAAGTTTAGGGTTTGCATTTAGGCATCTAGGGGTTATGTGGGTTTTTTTGGGGGTAGCCACTGAGCCAAATTATTTTCCTTTATCTTAGCGGGGTTCATATGTCTTCCCTGGGAATTTGATAGGTTCACACTTATCTCAGAGGTCATTATTTATGTGATGTCACATCTTAGATGGAGTGATCAATTTGTGGGATGTTCTCTCTTAGCATGACCATCCACAAACCAGATTTGTTTTTCATCTCCACATTACCAACATATGTAACTCTAGGAACATTGTGATGCATTTCCCTTTTTATCTTGTATACTCTTCATATTGTAATGAACGAGAATGATTTTGAATTTCAAATCCTTTTGCCTGTTGTGATTTTTGAACTTTGACAATCATGCAATATCGTAATGAATCATGTCGTTCCAGACTATATTTCGCTTCAATATACTAATCATCCTTTGACAGTTGCACTTCTTTAAGCCACATATTGCTTTATGGAAAAGGAAAAAGCATCAAGTGTCTCGTTTGTCTTGTCCTTTCAATGATGACTTTTTGCAAAGTCATATTTGCCATTCCTTCCCTTAAAGGAAGGAATTACCAGGCTTCTGCTTCCCCTCTAGGGGTGAACATGGGCAGGTTTGGATGGATTTTGGCCAAATCCAATGCCCGATCCGATCAATTTGAATGATTTGGATTTCAAAAAAAATACGCAGTTTTTCTAAATGGTCCGAACCAAACCAAACCGGTGTTGAACGGGTTGGATTGGATGGGCTCGCAGGTTGTGAAGCAAACAAATTAAATTCTGAACGAAAAAAAAAATTAAAATCTGATCGCATATAAAATGAAATCCAAGACAACAAAGCAAGACATTTTTCAACTAAGCAGCATTTTTCAAGCAACAAGAAAATAAATTACAACACTATTATCACCTTTTCATTGAGCATTGCAGCAAGTTTCTTGACTTCATTTACATGTTCTACTCTTTCTTTTGATAAGGTTGTTTCAATATTGTGTAGCTCCATGTTCAATTCAGAGTTTAGCTTCTCTTTGGCATTTAAGGAATTCTCCAGCACACTATTTGAGTCTAAATTATCACTGCAAGATAAAAACCAACAGTAATATGAAGACTATGGTCAATTTAAAAGAAAACAAAAACACATAAGGAGATTAAAAGAGTTTGAGCAAATCAGTAAGTGAATATGCATACAAAATAGAAAAACAAATAGACAGAAATGTAAACAAGTAAAATAGCTCTGCACCAGTGAATAACTTTTTGTATGATAAGTTCATCACAAAAAATATGGTTTTGTTTATTTTGGAGACTATGCTTATCAATTGGTTAGTTGAAAATACTTTCCCCAAAAAAAGATTAATATGTTGAGAGATCCAAATAATCACTTTTATTAATAGAGAGACGCATACCCAAAAGCAGTCGAGGAAGGAATAAAGAAGGGCATACCCCAAGATGGGTTGTAATCTATACAGTACTCTAAACCCCCATTTCCAACATGAGAAAAGCTCAATTTTTTTTATTTGTAGTCACGAAACAACCAAGAATGCTCTCCCAAATGCAAAGCTCAATTTTTTTTTTATGTATAGAAACCCCCAATTCCAGCAAACAAAATCTCAAATTAAAATCAAAGTAAAACCAAAGATCTCAATGAAACAACACATACCTTGAAGGAAAGTCTGGCAATAGAAATCGATCGCATAAACAGTCTCTCTAGTTCCAACAGTGAAATGGAGGTTTGAAAACCAACACAACAGTATACATACAAAATCAGAAAAAGGAAAAAAAGAGAGAAATAGAGAGAACTACAGGGATGAATGAGTACCAGTCAACGAGAGGTGATGAAGCTCGTTTCAGATTAAGGTGTGCTACTATTCACCAAGACCAGCAACAGCCCTACCGGCGAAGTGGTGGAAACGCATGGTTTCTTTCTTTCTCTCGCGACCTGCAAGACCTTGCCACTCGAAAGGGAAGAGGGAGATGGTTGAGGATGGCGGAGGGACGCAGAGGACGGAGGTGGTTGAGGACGGCGGAGAGACATGGAGGAGCTGATCCAGTGAACCCTAAAGAGGGAGAGAGACGAACGAGAGTCACGACGAGAGCGAGAGTGACTGAGTGAGTTCACTCACACTTCACAATTTCTATTTTAGATGAGTCGTGTTAAAAAAAAATAATTAATAATCCCACTGGGTCGGGCCATCGGGTTCTAGTTTTAAAATCCATAATCCGAACTAAATATCATCGGATTTGGCTGGGTCGGTTCGGGTTGGACCCGAACGTGAATGGGTTGGGCAAAATCCGGTTTGGGTCACCGGGTTGGCGGGTTGGCCCGAACCAGTGTACACACCTATTCCCCTCTATGCTTCACCTTTTCTTCTGACTCCATTTTTCCTTTTACTCTCTACGCTCTCTTGCCGGATCAACAATTGCTCTCAATTTCTACCGCCACCAACCATCTTCATCTTTCTCATGTAGTCTTCTTCTTGTTTGTGGTATATATTTTCAAAATTATTAGTATTTATTTTATTTAGTAACAATAATCCCCAAAAAAGGCAACATTTTTTTTTAATTTTTATTCTAGACTACGGTTTTGAATCCTTATCATAAATTTAAAATGTTACAATAACTCACTCTTTGAGGAAAATGAATCATGCCGCGTGTAATTTTCACAAGATGAGGAGAAGCGTGATCTCCCATCATCGAAAAAAGATATATAATGGGTATGTCCACTTCTCTCGAACTAATTAAATGGTGGGAGATCACACTTCTCTCGCTCATGTGAAAATTTTATGAGTGAATCCGTTCCCCTATTTGGTTCATGTCTTTGACGTTATTGTTAATTATTTTTTTTTAAAGTGTTATTGTTAATTATTTGAATTTGAAATAAGCTGACATTGTGTTTTAGATAGGGGTAGCAAATAGATGGATTGAATAATTTTTTGTATGGATTATAATCGATGGATTGGAAACGATCCATTTACCATCTATTTTATGTAATCAAATAGATTTAGAAAAATAGAGTGATAAATTTTTTATCCAATGGTTTTTTACTTTTTTATTCAGTATAATCCAATGGATTTAAAAAAAAATAGTGGGTGGATAACTAACCATCCATAAAATTAAATGGATGGATTAGATCCAATCTATTAATTTTTCTTCTTTATAATGGATGGATTGAATGAATTTCCTTATAGATTAGATTGATTGAATGGATAATAAATAAATGGATTGTTTTGCTTGACGCTCCTATTTTTAAGAAAAGATATGTCGTACGAAACATGAATGGAATAGAAAATTTTACTAGTATTTAAAATACCTAATCCCAATATTATGTTTTCGGTTCCCATTATTGGGTCACTAGGTTTTGCTGTAATTTTTTTTTCTTTGGAAGCTTTTTTTTTTTTATAATATTTTCTTTGGAAGCTTTTGACAAAGAGTAGCACATTTATTTTAAATATAGATAATAGCACACTATATAGTTACATTTATGCGTCTCAAAGAAAAAAAGTGAAAGCTTTTCGGAAGAACAAAGAAAGGCCACCCACATGGCAGAAGGTCGTACAAGGGCTGAGGGAATATCCTATATCAACCAAACAAAAATCTAGCGAAAAAGAAATATTTGAATAGAAGTCCTTGAATAACAACAAAGGCGAAGCCATACAAATTATAAACTTAATTGTAATATTGGGTTGTTATATTATATTATATTATATTACTTCGTTCATTTCAAAACTTTGGTTGTTTAAGATTTTGGCACACAGACTAAAAAATAATTAATTTAGATAAAATTTGATTAAAATATCTTTAGTAAATATGTCACTTTTCAATGCAAAATCTATTGAGAATTACTAATACTGGCTCTACTAAAGCTACCCAATAAAAATAAACTTCGTACAATTAATTAATGTTATTAATTTAAGGGTATAATGAAAAAAAATACTAAATTATAGGCTAAGTTGTACTTTTCGTTCTTTAACTTTTTTTTAGTTTTCAATTTCATCCTATAACTATTTAAGTTTTCATTTAGATCCCTTAAGTTACGAAAGTTACTTCAATTTCGTCCTTTTTTCATTTTTTTTATTTTAGACGAATGACCATTTTACACGTGGAATAAAAAAATGAAAAATTAAATGGAAATCACTTACGTGTCGAATGATTATTCGTCTAAAATAAAAAAATAAAAAAGGGCAAAATTGAAGTAACTTTCGTAACTTAAGGGACATAATGAAAACTTAAATAGTTAGGGGACGAAATTAAAAACTAAAAAAAAAAGTTAAGGGACGAAAAGTGCAATTTAGCCTAAATTATACTTTGAATTTTTGAAACAACCAAAATTTTGGAACAAAATTAAAAAGCTAAAACACCCAAAGTTTTGGAGAGGGAGGGTGTATATTATATTACTCCCTCCGTCCCTTGCATTGTATTTTTGTTTTGCACTTTTTATGTGTTACTTGATGTTGTTTTTAATGTCATCAAGGCAATCCTCTCCTTTAAAGGTTCCAATGACCTCGAACATTCCTTTACATTTTTGAAGAGTCTTAGAGGTTCCAATGGCCTCAGTCCTTCCTTAGTTTATAATCTCGTGGAGTTGCTCCTCCCTACTAGTTAGGATAGTTTTGTCATTCTCGGTGCTACCTTCCTTAGTGTTCAAGATGATTGAAAAGAGAGTTGTCCTGCGACATTTCAGGAAACTGGGGACGAAAAAGGAACTTTTTAAACTTTAGGGACTAAAACCAAATATTTGCTAATTTTTGGGGATGAAAAACGTAATTAACCCAAAAATATAAAATAAAGACCATATCAGCAATGTACTTCCCAAATCCAGTTTCAATGTAGCTGAGATTTAATGCATCAATCCCACATATAATCTTAGGCCATGAGGTGATCAAAAGTTGAGATTGAAAAATAGTAAGCCCTCGCTTCTTCCATCCTATATGTCAAAGTGACTCGATATCATTCTTCCATATATGTGTGACTCAGACATAGTTTGCAGTAGATGGACCGATAGAATGTACTATTAGTCGAGTCCTGGAAAGGAAACAAACAATTTGCTAAAGAAATACTTATTAAAGCTAGAGATGAACTCTGATGCAAGCAGTGGCAAGCTACTGAGTATATCTCCAACGTTAACTTGCTCCAAACATACACCGCAGTCAACTCATCATCTGAGGCTTTCATGCCCCCAACTGCATTTGAACTATTTTGCTTCTTCGCCACAAACAAAAATGTACAATAAATTACGTCAACTGTCAGCTCCTGCCACTAAGAGCTCATAAAGTGAAAGATTTTCCAAAGGATAGCAAGGAAAAACTGGAAGACATGAGTGTGTGATCACAGCTTTTCTTATTAACCACACATGAAAACGAGATTTTTGATTGACAACAGATTACATCTAATATAAGCAGATAAAGAATATTTAAGGAGGGTTCCACAAACTTAGATGAAATGAATATGAACGCGGTGGATGTCAATAATAAGATTATAAATACTATCTGCTCTAATGGCATTGACGATTTCAAATTACTAAACCATGATAAATGCACTATACATCTACAAAGAAAATCATCATCATCATATATGATGCTGAGGAGTATCAAGACTTCCGCAATTCCATAAGAAAATCACATCTATAGCAAGCACAGATACAAGACGCCGTAAATCAAAGGAAATTTTCAATGAGATGTGACATGACTCACTTGTTTTGGCCAAAATATATTTATATAAAAAGACTAGAGATGTTGGTGATACCTACGCCAAGAGTGGAAGATGAAGCTTCACTGTGTGAGGATCCACTACAGAACTAAAGCAACTTCTTGTCAAATACTCTAAGTTTGGAATTAAAATTTCTCAAAAGTGTATACTCTTAAAATTCATATGTCATGTGCAACCATATTCCGCTGTTAGTTTAAACATTTCCTAAAAAGTTTAATCCAAATTCAAATATCATTGAAGGCATGACAATTTTATACTTTTGATAATCCAAAAGTTGAATGCAAACTATATTTTGTGAGCAAAATATGAAAACACTAAATTAAGACGAGAATTTCTTTAAAAGAAATGGTCAGGAAGTGGTGGTCATGAGGTTAATTTGTAACAAGAAGACAACAAGATTAGTGGGGTTGGATTGCGACATAACTTTGAACAAGCTTTGGTATAACTTTTGGAACACCTAGCAGCTCCTCGCAGAGACACGCTTTATTGGTTTTAAATATCCAAATTGAAAAAAAGAGAACATAGAATCGTGATTGATGACATGACTTTTGTGAACTGTGAACCTTGTATTTATGGACAGAAAGAGCATTTATCTCCTCCTCATCATAGAAGGCGAGTAGGAACATTATCTCAATCCAAAGCTCTTGGTGCTTCATAATCAAACAAGGAGGAGAAATTCTACATTAATATATTAGTTTGTGTGTCAAAATGAACACAGTTAGAACAGGAGAATTGATTTTCAAAATGTTCCAAAACTCCAAGAACTAATAAGTAGCCACTGCCCCTAGAATGACTTAGGAAGATATCCTTTACATATTACTATAAGATCTTACCGTAAAATTTGGTGACATCTCGTGGGAGTTCAAGATTTATGAACAAGAGAATCGAAACATATAGGAAGTTAAGAAAGGAATATTGAAAATATTAAGAAAAAATATGCATAACATATTCTATCACAAACATAACATAAAAATAACTTAAAATACCTCATAAGAATCAAGCCTAGGAGAATACTATAGCTCGACTATTTTCAAAAACAAATTATTAACAAACATAAAGTTGAATCTTATTTACGAGCTTATCCCTTCATGAAAAAGTTCATAATACCTTTCATCGACATTTACAATAAATGGAAATTGATGAAGCCTTAAATTACTTCCTATGACTTCTTGAATTTTTAAACATACCTCATTTAGTGTTAATGATGTACTATATGTACATTCTTTGAACTAAAGGGAAGTAAAAGGCATAATCAAATTCTTGTTATCCAAAATGTGTTAAAAAGCACAAATGGCTAAAGCACTCCATTTTCAATACCCGTAAGTGTTGCAGCAAAGACCAAATAACCTTGTGAACAAAAGCATCATAAAGCCACAACACAAGCTAACCCAACAAAAAGCAAGACGGATAAGATGCTACTTCTTTCTCTGCTCCTACACAAACATTTGTACTCATTAAAACCAACAGTAAGTCCTAAAAGTGCACAAAGTGGTAATATGAAGATTAATGTCTACATGATCATGTAGATTTAGTCAAACCAAATAATAATAGATACTAGTGATAACCGTTACCACACATTTAAATACAAAGAACATCAAAGGTTAAGCATAAATATTAAGGTCTTCAGGTTCGTGCATCAAATTTTCGTAAGAAGCCATGCATTCAATCGCACATTCGCTACTAACCAAACTCCTCGATCAATAATCTCTAAATTTGAATAAAAGCAAATTAATAATCCACAAATTCGAAATTAAAAACCCCTACGCAAGTCTAATAGGGTATACAATTCGGATTTGATCAAAACAAGATGTAGTAGTTGAGATTGAAACCAAATCGAGTTAGGGTTCTTAAGAAAATTTAGGGAAACCAAATCTTTAGTTGAAACAAGGAGGAATCAACTTACCAAACAAGAAAGAAGAAGATACACAACAAACAAGAACTCCTAGACTGGTGGCGATTTCCAAGACAATGGAGCTCCAAACATGTACGCTTTTGGGCTCTGGTTTAGGGGTTTTGTTGCGACGCCGAGGTGATTCCAAATATCAAGTTCGTTTCTCGTCGAGGTCTAGGTCGGCGAAATGGCCTTAGGGCCAGTTCCGCTTTTGATCTCATTTTCGCCCATTTTGCTCAAAACTTGATGGGTATTGTAGAGCTTGAGGAGGTGAAAATGGAGGTGGTCTTTGCTCACGACCGGAGTTGGCGGAAAATGTCATAGAAGCGCATGACGTTCAGGTCCTTCCGCCAGCTCACGTGATGATGTGAAGGAGAGAGAGGGAGAGCAACGAAACAGAGGGAGATAAAGGGGCTTGGCGGTGGTCATGGTGGTTCGAATGGCGCCTGAGAGGCACACCATGGTGCTGTCGGAACGTCACGCTTTGCTAGGAAAAGAACCGATTTCGACGGATATGAAGAAACATTGAAAAATAAAGGAGGGAACGAAAAATGGCTCCTACCGTGGAAGTTTTAATTGGCAAAAGATGTTTTAATATTTTTTAGACAACAGTAAAAATGTAGCCTTTCAATAACTATGGCAACATTTTACAATTGTTTCTAATATTTCCTAATAGAGTTAAGGACAAATATATGAAGTTGAAACAAAATATGGTAGCAACGGTTTATAATCGCTCCCATTTTTATATATGGGAACATTTATTCGGTGTTGTAAGAGTAGTGTTGTCTAAAACAGAAATTTTATGGCAACAGTCTTGAAATGTTGCCTGATCTGGTTTTAGGCAACATTTCTTACCTGTTGGCAAAAAAAGTGTTGCTAGAAGCAATAAATGTTGTAGTGCTTTTTCCTTTCCTACTCATGTAACTCACCAAAAAAACTCTTATGTGGTATATATTTTCAAAATTATTAGTATTTCTTTTACTCAGTAAAAATAATCCCAAAAAAGGCAACAGTTTTTTAAATTTTTTTTATTTTAGACTACGGTTTTGAATTCTTATCGTAAATTTAAAATGTTACAATAACTCACTCTATGAGGAAAATGAATCATGTCCTGTGTAATTTTCACAAGATAAAGAGAAAGTGTGATCTTCCACCATTCAAAAAAAGAGATATAAATGGGTATGTCCACTTTTCTCGAACTAATTGGATGGCGGGAGATCACACTTCTCTCGCTCATGTGAAAATTTCATGAGTGAATTCATTCCCGTCTTTGGTTTATGTCTTTGACATTATTGTTAATTTTTTATTTTTTTTTGAAAGAATTATTGTTAATTATTTGAATTTGAAATAAACTGACATTGTGCTTTAGAAGAGATATGTTGTACGAAACATGAATGGAATATACCATTTTATAATTATTTAAAATACCTAATCTTAACGAATCACTTGGAAGCTTTTGACAAAGAACAACACACATTTATTTTAAATATAGATTTTTTTTTGGTGAATGGTAAATTTTAAATATAGATAATAACAGACTATATATATATATTTACAATTATATATCTCAAAGAAAAAAAAGTGAAAGCTTTTCAGAAAGGCCACCCACTTTAAAGAAGACAATTGCACATGGCAGAAGGTCGTACAAGGGCTGGGGGAATATCCTATATCAACCAAACAAAAATCTGGCGAAAAGAAAAATTTGAATAGAAGTCCTTGAATAACAACAAAGGTTTGTACAAAAGAAAAAAAAAGGCGAAACCATACAAATTATAAGCTTAATTTTTTGTGACAATTACAAATTATAAACTTAATTTTTTTTATATCACAATAACAAAAGCATATAGTATTAATGAAAATAATTAACGAGGGGTAAGGTAAATGAGTAAATTGGAGAGAAGGGAGGGCTAAAAACGTGAAGGAATGGAGGCACATAAAATGAGGAACGGCGCAGTGTGTTGTTGTGTACCCTTTCACGATAAGCTCGTTGATTGTTTTGTTTTGTTGGAACGAGGAACGAACAATCTCTTCTTTCTTCCTCACTTCATTTCATGTTACAGTACAGCTTAAGAGACTTTGAGTTGAGTCTCTACTTCCTCTCTCTTACAAGCACACTACTCTCTCTACATACATGTATCACACAATCGCCATAGAAATAGAATTGAATTTTCCTTCACTTTCTTTTCTTTTTTTCTCTTACCCTCCAAATAATTAACCCCTTCCTCAGTCACACTATAACAACGGTTACATGTTTACTTGTGCATCAAACTCTAAATTCAGCTGAAAAACATGCTTGTATATGCTTGTACACAACCTTGTTTGTTTTAGATAGAAAGAGAGTAAACAAAAACAAAAAACAAAAAAAAAATCTTACTTTTTTTTTTCCTTTTTCTTTTTGCTGTTTTGCATTAATTTCTAGGTACACTTGAGAAGCAAGCATGACCATTTGGTGAATTCAGCAATTCTTGAAATACAATAACACAGCTAGCAAAGAAGGTCGGTGTCTTGTGCTTTTTCTCTCTTCCATCTCCTTTTAATCCTCTTAAGCTAGCAGATTAATTCTCTTTCAAATCCACATAAATTTAATTTCGATGGATTTTATTTTTGGCGTAATTAAGTGATCTGAAAATGTAATAATAATGTGTTTTAATGAGCTGAAATTTGCAGTTTCTGAAATTTGTTTTCTCTTTTTGGCTTTGTTTCATTAATGGAACTGCAGGTGCACAGATCTATGAGCTGTGGGAGGGAAGAACTCGGTGAGTCCTGACAATTGTGTAGTAAGTAATTAACACTGTCTTTATTTAATTACTTTCTATGCTTGAGAGCGATCCAACAAATTAACAAAGCTTGAACCTCTTTAATAATTCTATTCAAGTAGTAGTATTATTTAATTATATTAAAGAATTGTAAGTTGCAAACTATGCTACGATGAACTTTGTTTTGGTGTGGCTTCTAATGAGATTTTGAATAATGTTTGCTATTTAATTAACGCATAAACACAAGCAGAAGCTAAAAGGGTTTGGTGCAGATCGGCGACCTATCTTTGAATTTTGTTGCTTTAGTTAGCTTAAAAACAAAGCACAAAGACTCAGATCGAAGGTAAATATATATAGGACTCAGTTGGCTTTTACTTTTTGTAGACAGTCTCAGATCTTATGATTCTTAACTGTTGTGTAATAAGTGAGCCTGAGAATGTTCTGATAGCTTATTATTTTTTATTATTTTTTCCCAAAAAATTAAATTAATATGTTTTCTTGGATGATAATAATTAAATTAATTTGGGGTTGGTCTTCTGCCTGAGGTGTTGCTTTTGGTTTGCAGGACGTGAGGCTGAGCCTCTCTGAAACCTACCCAGTGAGTCTTTTGCTTTTGAAAGCTTTCTTTCTGCAACTGAAAAAAAGCCTAAACAAGGGCTTCTGACTTATTAGACTGTGATATATCAGTGAGTATATATATAAAAAAAAAGCCTTTTTATCACTATTCAACCAAAGTATTCACTGAATTATCATCATCAATCATTAATGCAAAGCACATAGCATAGCAGCCCCTATCTTAATTCTTCACTCTCTCATCACTCTTTTTTTCCTCTCTCTCTCTCTCTCTCTATAAGGATAATAGAGGCAGAAAGAAGGCAAAGAAGGGTGTGTAGCTTGAGCTTATTGTTGTTGAAAAAGGCATGATTGTGATATGGAGGATGAGATTCAACTTCAAGCACAGGCATGTAAGTTCCCAAGACTTGGAAATGGTACTAGAAATGAGTCAAACAACAAAATAGGTTCTTCTGTGAGAGAGCAGTATCCTCCTCCTGATGAGGAAGAAGATGGAGGAGAGCTGAGAAGGAGAAATGGTGTTGGAAGCACAACAAACCATAATTTCCAAAGTAGTACTTGGCACCACTCATCAAGAATCATAAGAGTATCTAGAGCATCTGGTGGCAAAGACAGGCACAGCAAGGTAATGACTTCAAAGGGGTTAAGAGATAGAAGAGTTAGGCTATCAGTAACCACAGCTATTCAATTCTATGACCTTCAAGATCGACTTGGTTATGACCAACCAAGCAAAGCTGTGGATTGGTTAATCAAAGCTGCTTCAGATGCTATCTCAGAACTCCCTTCTCTCAGCAACACATTCCCTGAAACCCCAAACCAACAACCAAGCAATACTGAGAAAAGACCAAGTGATGATCAACAGAACCAAAGCCAGAACCTTTCTTTGTCAAAATCTGCTTGTAGCAGCAATTCTGAGACAAGTAAAGGTTCTGGCTTGTCACTCTCACGTTCTGAGATCCGTGTCAAGGCAAGGGAGAGAGCAAGGGAAAGAGCATCAAAAGAGAAAGAGAATGAGTCTAACATTCACCACAATGTGAACCACCACAACCACAACCACATGTCTCAAAGTGCTTCTTTCACTGAGCTTCTCACCGGTGGAATTGGTAGTAGTACTGTAACAGTTCCAACCACCACAACAAGCCCCTATTCAACAGTAACACTAATGCCAATGGATTACTTCAGTTCAGGACTTTTGGTGGGAAATTCCTCTTCAAGAACTCATCAATCTTCTTCAGCTTCTGCTTCTTCATCTTCTGGATTTTCAGGACAAATCCAACTTGGACATTCACATTCACATTCACATTGTCTTCAAGTTTCACCATTCAGTAGTGAAAATGAAAACCACTCAGATCATCAAATGCAGCATTTCCCATTTATGAATGAACATCTTATGCCACCTCATCATGTGGTTACTTGTTCTCAGCCAAGTGGGAGTGACTACAATCTCAACTTTACAATATCTTCGGGCCTTGCTGGTTACAATAGGGGGACCCTTCAGTCCAATTCTCCGTCTCTTTTGCCTCACCTTCAGAGGTTTTCAACTATGGACGGATCATCAACAACTTCCAATAATCTACCTTTCTTCATAGGAGCTGCTGCTGCTGCTCCTCCAACCATGGACAACCATCATCACCTTCAGTTCTCACCGGTCTTTGATGGTCGCTTGCAACTTTGCTATGGCGATGGAAGCAGGCATTCAGACCAGAAGGGCAAAAGCAACAAGAACTGAGTTCCTGGTAAGACCCCACCCCCCCAAAAAAAATTCCTTTCATTTTTATGTTTGAGATTTTTAGATATATATTACCCTTTTCATTTTTTTCCATTCGGAATTCGCCTTAATTAACTCATTGGGTCGAGTGAGTTCACTATCGATCTCACGATTTAGGTCTTTCGGGCCCATATAAAATTAATCTCTAATTTGACTGATTGGGCATGATTTTACTCATTATTCTCTCCGTGCCATTATAAGTGTCGTACTATGTTATTTGATCCAAATTAAGAATAAGTTATAAATAAAAGAAAGATAATAACAATTTTATCAAATTAATCTTATTACAACAAAAGAATTCTAAAAAGCATTATTAGGAGTAAAATTGAAAAAAAAAAGTAATCAATATTATATTAAAAACACAAAATAACACTTATCTTGAGATTAAATTTTTTTGTTATAAATATGACACTTACAATAAGAGAGCGGGAGTAGTTTTTGGCCTCCGAAGTCTCCATGGATTTGACCCTAGCCCTTTTAATTTTTATCTGATTGCTATTTATGCTTGATACATGTGGGTATTTTATTTGCTTCCTTTTTCCCCTTCTCCTTTGGCATGCTTAAACCTAGGAGGATATGTATGTACTACGAGTAAAATATTTGATTTTGTGTGTGTTTTATTTATTTATTTATTTGTTTGTTTGTTTATTAGTATTTGAATTGAAAGATTATGGGGCGTTGGATTTATGTGGTGTGTGCAATACCATGAGCCGTTGGGTTTCTTGGTAATGATAAAGAAATAGGCCACTGAGCATAGTTTTATGGGATGCTATCTGTTTTGTTTTGTCATTTTGTTAAGTCCTGCATGGATTGGCGTGAATAGGGTTTGTCTCCTTTTTTTGTTCTTTCCTTGTCCTTGGTTCCCCTTCTCTCTGGCACCACATTGAGTTCATGCCAGGTGTAAGCTTTGTTGTGGCAAACACCATGTGTAATTCAGGGCATTAATTTGATAAAACGAAACTCTAGGTAGGATAGTTTTACAATCCCAGTTCATTTCACTCCCCAACCTGCAAGACATTACACGATTCTAATCGGCGCTTTGTCAGGTACTTTAGTGGAAAAATATGAGCATAATTAGTTGGCTAAGATAACCACACACATGATGGGCCGGGGGACTTTTTCGTATAGTGAAAGGTTCATGCACGTAGGCAGAAGTACTTGACCCTTCAAGCATAAAAAGGAAACGGATTCTCAAAGTAGTGTAGATAATAGACACAGAAAAAAGGGGCAGTCTAACTTGATTGAAAAAAGGAATAATATTTATGCTTTAATTTTTTTTATGTATATTAACCTATTAGATGACATATTGTTTATAGTCTTGTTTTAATATAAATCGTATACATGGACAAATATATATAGTTGTCGGGGCCGATTCAAAGACAAGGTTGTGCAAGCTCTTGCTTTAAATCCACTAGAAAAAATAAAAAAAAAGGACTCACTTGAAATAAAAAAAGTCTCTTATAAGATTTAGTTTGGTGTAAGAAAAGACCTCTCTAGCTCGTTCTGCCACTCCATTGAATTAACGTGACACTCAAAAGCAAAAGACAAGATTATGGATCAATCCAGTACAATGGCCATAAGTTTTTATCTCATTTGTAAGGCCCTAGCTTTTTCTAAGGCCCCTATAGCAAAACCCTAATTTTTTTTTCTTTAGGCCTCCTTCTTATGTTGGGTCAGCCCTAATATTTTTTTTTTAATTATATGAAATTCAATCTAACATTCATATTACCTCTCATGTAGAAAGACCATATTATGATGTCTTACTCAATGAATGGTTCAACTTCGAAATTAATAAAAAGGGGAAAAAAATGAAATGTTTAACTTTAAATTTGATTAGAACTGTACTACTAATTATACATTATTTCGATTTGACTTTAAAAATAATATAATGGCAGTGTATACATATTTTATACAAATGTTCAATCATATTTAACTATTTTGTCACATTATAATATAATTTTTTTAAATTTGTATAATAATAATGTGACAAAATGGTGAAATATGATTACGTATGAAATTTATTTATACGGTCAGTTTATAATTAATAAACTTATTCATTTTCGACAAAACTAGTTTTTGGACCCACCTAAAAAATGTTAAAAAAAATCTAGGTGGGTGTATAGTAGAATAGAGAAGAGACAGATAAACAGTGGAGAGTTTGTGTTATTTGTTTATTTTGTTTGGTGGTATAAAAGGACAATTGGGAATCCGCCACGCCTTCTAACTTCAAGGAATGCTCCAAATCAATACAAAACCACTCTTTCACAATCCCTTTATCTAATTTTTTTTGTTTCAAGCATGTTCCTACGACATTTCCCTAACAACCTTGGCCCTTAAGAAAGTGGTATTGGATATATCTCCCTTGTTCCACCGGTTAATATATTGGAAATAATACTTTATTGAGCCTATATACCCCCTTACGCCCAGCACTATTGGGCTTGGTGCATGTATATAATGCGGTAGGTGGCCCATGAATCTAAGATAGGCTTTGATATCATATTAGGATTTTGGGCCTAACTCATCCTTACAAAACCGACTTGTAAGGTGAAGGGTACTTCTTACTTATAAATTCTTTTGAGACCTAATCTCTAGTCTCTATGGGACTTGGGTTTTTCTCAATAAAGCTACACTCGCAAAGACGTAGGAGGAAGATCAACTTAGTTTACTACTCCTTTCGTTCCTTTTTACATGTCGGTTTTTTAGAGAAAATTTATTTCTAATTACTTGTCATTCTCAAAGTTTAAAGTTACATTAATTACTTATTTGTCAATTAGACCCTTAACTATTTATTGCAGAGAGAGAAATATGTTCTATGGAGTAATAAATGGTTAAGGGTATCATATAGAAAATGACTAATAATTTCATTAAAAACAACAAAATTTATTGATTATCTTAGTTTGTGTAAATCAACCTTAAACGACATGTAAAAAGGAACGGATGAAGTAATTGTTTATCACTGTTAAGATATGGCAAACATATGTGTGGAGATCATTGAAATACTATTGTTTTTCGAAATGGCGAAAACTAAAGGTCAAGTCACATTCTTTTTTTTTTTTTGATAACAAAAGGTCAAGTTACCTTTAGAGCTGAATCCAATATAACAATAAATATAGGCAGAAAGAAAGTTGGGATCACGATTAGGAAATGCATCAAGAGAGAGTTGAATAACACCCTTTTGGGAAAACGATGGTAGAAACAGGCCAATAATTGGAGATCATAGAAGAAGATCGAGAAAGATATAGATTTAAATAAATTATCATTAGATTTGAGTACTATAGTTATGGTGTATTTAATTTATGTAAGTGACCTTACCTAATGGAGAAAAGTTTTTTTTTTTTTTTTGATAAAGAATGGAGAAAAGTTTTTGTTATGGTAAATTCTAAATATTTGTATAAATCAAAGTAATTAATTTCGATGTACTCTTTTCTTTTCTTTTCTTTTTTTTTTAAAAAAAGCTTCTGTTGCAATAAAAAGCACATATTTAGTCAGATTTTGTGTTCATAACTTTTTTATTATTATTTGGAGGATGCATTGAAACATTAAACAAAGTACTTCTTAAATATTGCTTCAAAACATAAAATAACTGGTACTGTCTTTTAAAAGATCTTTTATTAAAAAACTCATAATTTTTTCTTTTAAAAAAAGTTCATCCCAATTAGACCTAATCTACTAATTACCTATTCAGGAGTGTTTGATGTAAGGAAAAGGTGGGGAAGGTATCCTACAGTGATGTTTATACGTTGGTTTCAAGTCAATGAAAAAAATCAGCCAAAAAACTAAATAAAGTGAAAATCAAACAAATTCTTAAAAGTGAAAAATCAAAATTTTAATTGGAACTCTCTCCCGCACCCTCCTCTCTCTCACTTATGCATGTAATTTTATTCATGAATTCATCATACCACTTGTATTATATATTTGCTTTATTAACATATATAACCAAACTTAGGATTGACTCTGAGACTATTTTACAATTTTGTTAGGATAACCCAACCCTAAAAGCTAAACCTTCTTTAAGGTGCGGGACATGAAGTGTGAGTGCGTTAGTTCAACCCCTCCCCCATAAAAAGTCTTAGACTTGTCACTATGGGGAGAATTTTACCCAAGTACCATGGTCAATCTGAGGGCTAACCTCACAGCTATTCTTGTGAGACTTCCTTATCAAAAATCAAAAAAAGAATTTAAACAAAGAGGCCAGATAATGGAATAAATAACAATATCTTAGATTGTTGCATTGATGTTAATTGGTAGGAAAGGGTTAAAAATGGAAATCTCTAAATGAATGTGCATATTAATATATATAACTAGATTTAGACCTTTTTTTTTGCAAAGGAAAAGGAAGGATAACTAGATTTAGACTTATTTATTGCATAGGCAAACAATTAAAATGAATTAAGATTTCATTTGATTAGAGAATGTATTATGATATTTATGTTTATGTATCATAACACATTCTAAAAACTCTAGAAATATCCTTTTTTTTATTTTCAAATTATCTAATCCTAACAAAAAAGTCAAGGTTTCATTTCGGAAGAAGAACTTAATAGAAACCAACTTAGGGTTTGGAGAAGAAACACAAACTTATAAAACAAAGATTGGTGACACATCAGAGACATGTGCACGTTACATATGACAACAAAGATATAGAAGATACATTATGACAATTGAGAGATTTGAAATGAAGATGAGTTCATAGAACTAATGAGAGAGAATGAGAGGTAACAAGAATGAACAAGAGCAAACGAAAGAGAGCAAGACAAAATTCTGAACTAAGAAAAGAATATTGGGAATGTATGTAAACCATAGAACATGCGCACTTATGATTATAACATGTCCCTGGAGAATGTTGATCACTAAAAACGTTAAACATTAGAGCCTTCGGAAAGTCCAGCCCAACAATTGGTATAGGTAGCGATTCAGTCCTAGAAATCATTATTTTTTTCAATTGAATAAGGATAGTGGTTCTGTCCATGAACTGTTGTTTAACTTACTCTAGATACTTGAGTAGTGGTTCTGCAAGTGAAACCACTACTGGAAGCATATCATAACAATTTATGGACAGAATCACTGCTTAATATGTGCAGAGTTTTCTCCCCATAGAGAAACGATTTTGTATTTAACTGTTACTTGTTAGGTGTTATTTTTGGGCTAAATCTGGCCTAGTAGATTTAATATATTTTAAGATATGAAACTATTATTTAGAAAGGTGTAAAGGTGTCAAGAAAAAAGAAATTGAAAGATTATCTATTAGCCAGCATTGAGGACGGCTTCTAGGGCGAGGAAGTGAGTCATATGGTCCATGGTGGACCATGTTTGATAATTGAGGATTAAGTAGTACCACCAAATTTTATGATGCACTGTCCACACTGGATTCCGTTCTCTCTCGTTCTCGCTTTGCCAGTTTTGCTAAGTACTCACCACCATGTTGCTTCATCACCTTCCATATGGCAGCGGCTGCTCTGTTCCTCCTCCTTTGCGACCAACCTTCGCTCGGCCACAATGCTCGACACACCACCATAGCGCCCTCGCCGCACAACAAACATGTTTCTTCCACTTCTGAGCTTTAAGTAGGACATAACCATTTTCCTCGCCATTGCCCCCAACACGTCCATGTTAACCAACTTTGGTGGCACCTGTTTCATCTCTGATTGCATCCCTAAATGCCTCATCCAACCGACCAAAATAATCGGAGCTAATGACATGGCGACGCATGACAAAATGTGCTCCTGTGCGAAATGAACAATCACGACTTCATGGCAGGAATAGGGTGTCACACATGCAATGGTGGTGAGTAGTTATGTGCCACCATCAGGGAAGTATGGCGGAGCCTCGATGGGTCCATAGTAGTGATGCCCTTTGTTTCTCCTTTGTATTTGTGTATTCCTCTCATAGGTAGATCCAATAGAGAGGAAGAGAGTCATAACTGAGGGAGAACTAAGATGATAAAATTCAACATGCAAGAGAGAACTGGATCTTTTCATTTCATTTTATAAAATCTAATTCACAAGTGTTTACAAGAGAGGATTTATACAGAATTCTATCACAACCTGTTACCTGTACTAGTAGGTTATAACTGCAAAACTTCCAGTAATTAGCACATGCTAATTACTCCCTTATATCCCCCCTTCAAGCTAAAGTAGGGACAACCTTGAGCTTGGCACGAAGATCAGCAAATCGAGCAGCAGACAGTGGCTTTGTGAGTGCATCAGCAATTTGTTCTATGCCAGCAACATGCTGAACTGATAGAGACTTTGAAATCACATGTTCCCTAACAAAATGCAAGTCTAACTCCATATGCTTGGTGCGGGAGTGAAGTATTGGGTTGTGAGACAACATCACGGTGCTCAAATTATCACATAGCAGAGTTGGAGTATGAAAGGGGACATGAAGTTCACTGAGCAGTGACTGAACCCACACAATTGCAGAGGTACAAAGTGCCATACTTCTATACTCAGCTTCAGCACTTGATCGGGCAACTAGAGGTTGTTTCTTAGAGCTCCATGAAATGAGATTTGGTCCAAGATAGATACAAAAACCAGAGGTAGGCCTTCGATCATCTGGATCGCTTGCCTAGTCAGAATCACAATAAGCACACAAACTGAGCCTGAGTTTAGGATTAGCCGGTGCGGTAAAAGACCATAAGTGGAGGTACCTTTTAGATAACGCAGAATACGTTTTACAGCTTTCCAGTGCGTTTCAGTGGGACGGGACATGAATTGACATGCTTTATTGACGCTGAAGGCAAGTTCAGGCCTTGTAAGAGTGACATATTATAGAGCACCTACAACAGACCTATACTGTGCAACATCTTGTAGGAAATCAGTCCCAAATTTGCTCAACTTGCATGTATTGAGCATAGGTGTAGGAATTTCATTCGCATCCAGCATATTAGCTTTGGATAATAGATCTTGAATGTATTTTCCTTGAGTAAGTAGCATAGCACCATTAGTTAGATGTTTGACCTCCAAACCAAGAAAATAATCAACTTCTCCAAGCTGTTTTAGAGCAAATGTAGCATTTAATTTGGAAATCAAATCTGAAATCAGAGCTGGAGCAGTACCAGTGATGAGAATATCATCCACATAGATCAACACATAAAGATGAGTGGCACCTCTAGAGTAAACAAAAAGTGAAGGATCACAGCGGCTAGCTTTGAATCCAAACTGAAACAGTGTTGAAGTTAAACATTCATACCATGCACAAGGCGCTTGTTTTAATCCATAAAGAGCTTTATTCAGGCGGCAAACTAGAGACTTATCAACTGCCTCAAATCCTGGAGGTTGACTCATATAGACTTCTTCACTAAGAATGTCATTAAGAAACACATTATTCACATCAATTTGCTGCACTTACCAATGAAATGTTAGAGCCAGAGTAAGTGTAATACGAATAGTGACTGGCTTTACAACAGGAGAAAAGGTTAATCAAACTCCGCCTGTTAATGAAATCCCTTAGCTACTAGGCAAGCTTTACATTTGTTAACTGAACCATCTGGGTTCTCTTTAACACGGAAAACCCACTTACATCCAATAGCTTTGCGATGTGGAGGAAGTGAAACAAGTGTTCAAGTTTGATTTGCTAGCAATGCCTGATATTCAGCTTGCATAGCAGCAAGCCATTGTGGATTATCAAGTGCTTGATTTATTGTTTTGGGCTCAACATTGGCAAGGAACAACCGAGGCTTAAGATTTTCAGTTTTAGGAGTGAGCATAGGATGTGTATTAGTAGGTTTAGTTGATGAAGGTAAAGATGCAGTATTGGAGGGCTGAGATTTTAGGGGGAGGGAGAGAGGTTTAGCGATGACGCCGATAGAGAAAGTCAGAGAGGGAGAGTCCGACGGGAAGAGAGATTCGAGACTGAGATAGTATGTGAGATTGGGTGCAGAGAGACCATGGTAAATTTGGTGGAGCTATTTGATCTAATGGTGAATAATGTTGGTTCATTATAAAACACACGGGGCACTTCTTCATCCTAGCCATCGCCAACATTGAAATTATGTCTTGAATTTCAAATGACATGGTTAAAGTGCTACAAAAGGAAGGTTTCTTAGTCTCGTAGGAGTTGAAAAGCTAAGAAAGTACCCTAAAGAGTTGAAAAGTCATAATCATTCGAAATTGTTGATGCGACATGAAATGGAAGTTGAGGGAGAGGACGGTGCGACGAGAATGGCGGACGGTTCGCGAGGGAGAGAGTTCACAGGTGATGGCGCGAATGAACAGAGGGAGTGAGAGATTAATAGATATGGAGGGAGATTAATTTTTTAAGAAAGGATACGACCGCGGTTTTTAGCTAAAAACCGGCGCCATATGTAGAGATACAACCGCGGTTTTTAGCGAAAAACCGGCGCCATAGGTCTCACAATTTTTTAACACTGGGTTAAACATATGGCGCCGATTTTAGGGTAAAACCGGCGCCATATGTCTCGCGTTACATACGACCGCGGTTTTAACTTAAAACCGGCGCCATAGGTGTTGGAGATACGACCGCGGTTTTACCCTAAAACCGGCGCCATAGATATCATAATTTCATCATTTAATTTCAAAAATGCCACCGCGTTATATGTTACGCCGGTTATCCCCAAAACCGGCGTTATAAATATGTTTTTTAGGTATTTCGCACTAGTGCATGCTTTAGATTTATATAAAAAGAATAGATAGATTTGTTTCCATTTTTAATTTAGTTGAGGATAAAATTTAAACTACTTTATATCTTTGCGATCTAGTTTTTAAATCAAACAATGACATGTGGATATTTTTTCAACGTTAGACATCCTCCATTAAGAAATTTGAAGGTAAAAAAAATCCATTTGTTGTTTGATCTGAGGACTTGATAGTAAGAATAGAAAGAATTTGATAGTAGTATAGTCCTTTAGTCTAATGGCATCTGGGTCCCCCTTGAATCAATACCAAAAATAATAAGAAGAGAGTACCCTTCGTAATCCCTTAATAAAATTCTCTTTACTTATAAAAAAAAATTTTAACATTTTATCTCGCATTTATGCTGAGGACAAGACCTAATTAAAATTGTGAAAAATTGCAGCTGATATATTCATTCAAAGATGAGTAACAGAAACTTGAAATACCTACAGCTGCTGATATATTTCTACTTTCTAGAGAGAAAAACAATCAATAGGCGGGACGGGACAGGATCACAACTAATTAATTATAGATATTCAACACACTTTCCTACTTTTTATTTTTATCCTTTCATACAGCATCTGCAATTTCGTAGACTATAGATTAATTAATTTATATGCTTGTTTACCTTCGCTCAATGTTTTTCCGTATACAGCTACTAACAATCTAACTAACATTTTTTATTTATTTATAGGGATTCTATTTTGTGACCTTTCTTTCTCTATGTAGGAGCAGCAAGTCGTGCCCCAAGGTTGCCTTATATATGCAAAATGGAGGGTACTTTGTTGTTGTTGTCAAGTGTTGGTATTTCTTCTTTGATCATTTTGGTCATTACATTGAGTATCTGGACATTAATTGAATTATGGATGCGGATTACTTTATTTTGGAGAAATGTCAACAACAAAAAATCTTGATTGAAGTTATTCTTTTGATTTCTGCAATTATTTTGAAGTTGTCTGTAACTTTGGTTGAGAAAAGACCAGTAAATCGATCCGATGTCTTCTATTTTCTACAGTGCCCTTTTCTCTTGACAATTATCAATCTAGAGACTTTTCTTGCCCAAATAATTTGAGTAATTAGGTTTGTTTACTTAGTGAGCTGAGATTTGTGTCTATGACAAGATCGATGAGTAGCAAATGATTTTGGATTATCTTTGTCAATCGGATGACTTGATTTACTAAAGGTGGGCTTATTATATTAATATTTTTTTAAAAAAAGAAGATCTAAGCCGATATGTTAATAGTTTTGAAATTATTGTAGGAGGGAGTTTTTTTGAAAAAAATATTTAAGTTATTTTTTTATCAGTAAATGTTTAGGTTATTTTGAAAGCATTTTGTATGTTCAAGTATTATTCAATGCTAACATTCAACACGAGTTGAATTAATTAAACTACATTTCAACTTGTCATATTGGAATTAAACTACATATATGAAAATCATTAAGCAAAGTGTTGTTTGCTTATTGAGTGAGTCATTATTTTGAGAAAGTAACTAATAGATGTTCTCATAGATGTGACCGCAAACTCAGGCAAAGCAAGTTACATGTTACTCAATAGAATGAGTGGAAGGGAATACGAAGCAAAACCTGTAACGGGTGATCCACATTTACGGTGGCGACTCAAGTTAACAAATCCCTTATAATACATTTGGGAATAAACAAATGGAACCTAACATACTTGTCAGGCTCGCAGCATGCCAGTATTAAACATAAAACATGTGTCAACATTATATTGTGTGCTACAAGTTAGGAATACATGTGTCAACAGTACATAAGCTCCAAGCCTAGTAGGACAACTCCTAACCAACACAACATACAACATTAAAACTCGGTTGGGCCATGATTGTTTCATATTTCAAATTCTCCATTAAGTCATAAATGACAAACATAATCCTATAAGGTAAGTTTTCAATCTTTCTAATCCCAAAATATCTTAAATTCTCCATTAAGTCATAATTGTCAAACAATCTGCAGTAGCACATTGTTATAACTGCATTAAATTCCTTTCTGGTCATAACAATCCATAGTTACTAAATTTAATTTCACCAAAAAGCCGAAAAAAACAGACATCACTCAAAAAGGAAAATTGTCAATCTTTCAAATCACAATCTATATGCATCCTTTAAGAAATTTTCTTCAGTTATAAAACTCAGAACATATACTTCTATTCTGTAATTGAGTTTAACCGATAGTATGAGATGTTATACCAAAAGAAAAACTTCAATCTCCACTCTGGCCAAAAAAAAAAAGAGAGAATCTTAATTTATTCCAATTATCTGGCATCTTACTATCTCAAATCCAGAAAAGGAAGGTAATTCAACAACTTAAAATAGAAATAAAAGTCAAACAAACAGTTTCCTGGAAAGTGTTCAATTAACAAATAAAGATATACGTACGTGTTACCAAAAAAAAAAAACAAATAAAGATATACTTTACGTAAATCAGAAAAGAAAGATACCAAAATTAAAATATTATTAAAGATCAACTTTATGTTACCACATAAACTGCACCTGAGAAGGATCTAAATCAGTTCAATCAAATGGATACAAAACCAACCAGAAAGTTGAAGAGAAGTAGCTGAATTTTTACACACCAAGACTCCTCAAAATAAAATTTTAAAAAAAGATGAACCAAATGGAGAAAGAGTGTATGGATAGACAAATAGAGGGAAAAAAGACCAAGTCAGCAAATAGTGTGAAAGTGGGAAGCAAAAGATCAACACATAAACACCACAAATAGTGATTTATATATATATATATATATATATTGATAAATGATTAATATTTATTTATAATATAGGTTCCAAAACTCAAGTTATATAATATTTCAAAAATAAAATAAGTGTAACTGTATATTAGACATGAACATCATAAACAATACATTTAGGAATAAGTAAAACGGCTTGAATGACACGTGTCAGGTTCGCATGAAAATAAAAAGAATCAGTTACAATTTGTCAATTTTTTTTATCTAAGAAACTTTCAATTTTTCTTTAGTATAGTTATAAAGCATAAGACATTGAGATGGATGTTTCGCAAGAAAACACATGGCAAACTTACATCCAACACATTATTTTATACGAAAAAACATTAATATCTATATGTAAATTGATCAATATAGAAATCATAGATATAGATAATAGATAAAACATTATATGTGAGAATAAAATTTTACATGAAATCAATAAGGATATTCACTTAAAGATAAATTTTAGTTAATTCACGAGAATAAGCGTTTTCCGTACAAATTTGACATATAAATATAAAATCTTATTAATTTTTATACAAATTATTTTCCATTTCTTTCTTATTAATAACAATGGTTAATATACTAATTTACTTTTCACATCAAGTATCCCTAATAACATTTGATTTGCAACATGCTTAATGTGTTGTTTGTACCGTCATTTTCATCTCAAAAATGAACTTTCTCCATAATTTTTATGGGGAAAAAAATGAGACCCTTTCTTCAAAAAGCAATTTAGTCATAAACTTTTATGCAGGGCCGTTCCTGAGATTTTGGGTGCCCTGTGCGAATGGATAAATTGGTGCCCTATTTTTTTTGATAGGACACCAAAAAAAAAATAGCGCCTGATTGTTGATCGCTGCTTGATTTGAAACCTTCAATTTGTGAAGCTGTCTTTTAGATATAGTAGGAAGAAAAAGACACCAACCCTTATACGCTGCCAATAAGGTCAGTCTGGTGCAAGATAGACATTAGACTAGAATATTAGACAAGATAGACAAGAGTATTGATAATAGTACATGATTTTATCTATGATGAAAAGAAGACAAATGTTTAAAAAAGAGGGAAATAAAAAGTAAAAGTGGAAAGAAATGGAGAGCTTGAAAAATTTAAACAAATTGTTGATATATTCTTGCAAAGTGGATCCATTACGCAGCGCAGCAAGCAAGGTGGAGTCTTCAGTGTTTTCTTGTCTTTTTGCCGCAGCTAAGGAACATTTTAGTGTTTCCAAGATCTTCTCAATATCTTAGGGTTTCTATTTTAAAAGTGTTTAAGGCTTTGACTGTCCAATTGGCCCTATAAAAACTTGGGTCTTACAAGGCTTGTAAAGGTTTAGGCTGGAATTTAAAAATAATAATTGGGCCCTCAAGTTTCAAATTTGGTGCCCCTAAAATATGGGGCCCTGTGCGGTCGCACCACCAAAACGTGCTCAGGACCCCTGCTTTTATGTATACCTTAGATCTATTCTTTATGAAATGAGATGATAATTTTTCTTTACTTATATTTTTTTAATATACAACATTTTCAGTTTTCTGCAACCCGTGAAAATCGTTGCGTAAGACGAAAAAACCGTTTCTTTTTCCAACAGCAACGGTTTTTCAACCGTGGTATTCTCAGGCGTTGCCTATTCTATAGGCAACGGTTTTTTTTACAAAGGCAACACCACGATAAAACCGTAGCCTTTGGTAGTGTATAGGCAACGGTTTTTTGTTTTCTATAGGACAACGGTGTGACACTGTTGCAATCAATGGCAACATATAAAAACCGTTCTCTTTAGATGTATAAAGACAACGGTTTTTACATGATAAAACCGTTGTCTATTATGTTTGCTTTCGACAACGGTTTTTCATGCGAAAATAGACAACGCTTTTTACATAATAAAACCGTTGTCAATGTGTTTACTTTTGACAACGGTTTTTAAATGCGAAATAGACAACGGTTTTTATATAATAAAACCGTTGCCAACTGTGTTTGCTTTCGGCAACGGTTTTTTAAATGTGAAATAGACAACGGGTTTTTGCATGATAAAGCAACGCTTTTTTTGATTGTATAGAATGTAAAGACACCACTTATTAATATAACAATATAATAATTAACAACTAAGTAAAGACAATTTCATTAATAATCTCATCATTCTTTACCACATTGCAATCAAAAAATAAAAGTAAGGATGAGTATTTAATGTATTTCAAAAGCCATGTGTACAATAATATATCATTCCTCATCATGTACCAAAAAACATTCCAAAAAACATTCCAAACTAAAACTTTCATAACACTAGACAATCATCAAGATATGTCTTTATCTTCTTCTACATCCAAGTCATCAAGCAACTGACCATCATCCATATCGTCAATGGGATCCTATAAAATTAAAATAATACTATTAATAAACGGATGTGAAAATACAATAAATACAAACTCAGGATCGGCATCAAAGTCTAGTTCCAGATTCCTATCATCATTGAACCATAAATTGAATATAATAACTTTAGTACCATGATATCCAATGTCATCGAACTACCAAAGAGTGAAGAATATTAAAAGAGAATCATATCATAACCTAGTCTACTTAAATGGCAATAAACATTCTAAATTAACCAACTTGATATCTATAACAATATGGGAATACAAAGTTTTGGTGTAAACTTTTTTATTGACAAAAATACCCTTCACGATAACCACCTCAAACAACAGTTACACATTTTACGTATGCGATTTACATTTTCTAACTTTTAACGGTCATCTGAAAACTTCATCCACGTATTAAGCTAACTCCTAAAAGTGTCTTTTGTAAGGCTTCCTTAAGACCCCATAGTATGACCAATGTCCAGACATATTCACGCAGTTGATAGAAGCTAATATGAGAATAAATGAAACAAAAGCAATTACCAGCTATGCAGTTGAGCTTACTACTGCTTGAGTAGCATGAAACTCCCAATATTCAAAGATTAACCAAAGACAATTTGGCGCAAACATAAGTGGCTTGATAGAGTTTTCGCAAAGATAATATCAAATATCTTTTAAAATCAAGTTTCCAAACAATTGAATTTAGTCACCTCATGATTATCTGGAGCGTGTGTTGATGTCGAAGAACGTAGACCACTATTAGCATCTGGTGGGGCTGATAACAAAGCTGCAAAAGCCTCCATATTTGGTCTCGAGTTTTGATTTAACTTGGTCTTTATAAGAAGCTGAAATTTTTCCTCCATCCCTTGCTGAAATTTTTGGTTTTGATCTTTTAATTCCTTCACTTCGCTAGCATGTGCTTGTTTTAGTTGCTCCACCTCATTAGCATATGCTTTCTTAATTTGTGCTATTTCTTCATTTTTCTTCAATATGGTAGCTGTTGTTGTTCTCCCATGGCAACACACTCTCCCTGGTTTTTCTTTACCGAGTACATTTTGAAAAGCTTCTGAAGAAGATTGACCAGAACTCACCAAGTCTTGGAGCTTTATCTAGCATATTTAAAAACTAGTATTAGCTCAAAGATATATGTGTTTATATTTGGAATGAAAAATTCATAAAATAAAACCTACAATTGCATCACTTGTTTCGGTGTCCAATTCCTTTCCTTTCTTACTTTGTCGTGTTGCGATGAACATTTCAGCTTGAGAAGGAGACTATCTGTCCTCCTTACTTGCACACTACACCAAGAAAACAATGTCACAAACAAAATAATAGAATCAAATAATTTGAATATTCACTTACAACATTACAACATTAAAATGTGGAATACCATTCTCTCCCTTATGCGAGCAAAGCTTATAGGACCCGCTCGATGTCTCCATTTCTGTTGAGCTATATTTTGAGCATTTTGAACACTGATTTCCTATGTTCATCATTAATGGAGAATGCATTTTATTAAATATGGAAAGTGTAATATAAAATAGTACACAATTATCATTATGTCTTACTCGAATCTCTTCAATTCTCCAATATTCCATTAACTTTCTGAAGTGTTCTTCCGGTATGTCTTCAGGACGATTTTTCAACCACTCTCGCAAGTTTTTATACTTGCTAAAATGCTTTTTTTTAATAGAGCATTTATATCTCCTCCAAGCATCATTTATAATAGTATACACAACCTTCTTTCCTTTCTCTGACACGATGTATTTTTTCTACATAGAAAAGCAACTTAATTAGAAAGGTCTAATTCATTGGACTACACTAACACACACACACATACATATTCAACTACATAAGTTATTACATTGACATAACCCCATATGTTTTTATCTTTCTCTGGTATAGCCTTCCAATTAGTGTAAGTAAGAGGACATAAATCTGAACTTCTTGCTATTGTTCCCAAAAAGCTGCTAAATTGCGAAACTATCCTTTCATTTGGCCCAATGGGTTGTCCTTCTTCATTCAAGGAAATTTCTTCTCTATCATCAGGTGACCGTGTATGAATTTTTACACATAATGTCTTTCCTCGCTTTCTTTTTTATGCTGCCCCTAAATAAGCGAAGACATTAATAATCACAATGGAAAAACACTGATAAATAATATTTCTAAACATACTTAGCATGTTCCCAATTGTTTTTTTAAAATGTGGCATAAATGAGCAAAGACAATCAAAACACAAATGAGTCAAAATAAAAAAAAACAGTGACAGTAAGTATCCTAAGTATATGATGTCATTAATCTTTCTAAACATACTTAGCATGTTCCCAATTGTTTTTTTTTAAAATGTGGCATAAATGAGCAAAGACAATCAAAACACAAATGAGTCAAAATAAAAAAAAAACAGTGACAATAAGTATCCTAAGTATAGGATGTCATTAATCTTTCTAAACATACTTACCATGTTCCCAATTGTTTTTTTAGGCATAAATGAGCAAAGACAATCAAAACACAAATGAGTCAAAATAAAAAATTAGTAACAATATACCTTCGCTTGTATTTTCATTAATTTCCTCGACTTCCTCACTTTCAAGGTTAATATCCCCCTCGACTCCTTGTTCCTGGCCATTTACTTCTCTACCTTCATCTTCTGATTCTTCTACTTCATCTTATTGTGTATTCTTGTTAATGTATTCATCAAGTGGCATTGCTGAACACTTTGGAATGTACTTTTTCTTCTTAGAGGGTTGCTCTTCTTCCATTGTTCCTTGACATTGATTTCCCATTGTAGACCTTAGCTGCCTCTTATGATTATTGTTATCACAAAATTCCTTCCTCTGGATATTAATTTTCTTAGGTGGTTCAGATTGGACTATGGTTGTGGATTTAACAAGGCCTTTTTGGTGAGAAACTTGAGTAGTCTCTATTCCTTGCTTCCTTTGGTCTTGTTTTTGTTTTGCATTTGTGTAGACCCAGTTACTTGGACTGCAACTCCTCCAATAGTCAATGTTTGCTTCTTTTTGTCAAGCTTTTGAATACTTCCTTCATCAATGCCAATTGTTTGGGATGTAGCTCTATTGTTCAAGGATTGCTTCCTTTGGTCTTGCTTTTTATTATGCATTGGTGTAGACCCTGTTACTTGGACAACAACTCCTCCAATGGTCAGTGACTTCTTCCTTTGATCAAGCTTTTGAATACTTCCCTCATCAATGCCTATTGTTTGGGACTGAAAAATGAAGGGGTAGATTGGTACAAACTCCTAAACGAGGCTAATCAAAAAGAAAAAACACATGGACATTCACCCAGAAAAATACCATAGCAACTTTTTTTTAATTAAAAAACACTATAGCTACTATTCTAGTTGCAGAAAGAAGAACAAAGATCTAGAGTTACCATTAGCAATACAATTTCTCATTGATCATTAAATTTTGATCATAGTTGTCAGCAGAATAATAAGATTGGGGTATCAATTATAACAAATAGTAAAAGATAACCCAACCTACAAAATAAAAAATACAAAAGCATAATGATAAGTTGAAAAACATCTCATTGAAACCCACCCATTGAATGTTTTTAAGGGATGGGTTCAAGAATGATGATTAGAACGAAAAACCCATTACAAAAAAAAGGCAAACAAGGGGTTAAAAAAAACGTTCCCTCATGAATGCCTATTGTTTGGGACTGAAAAAATAAAGCTATTAGAAACTGAGTATCACGACATTATAAAAATTGAATAATGCAAAACAGATTTATTCCAAATGTCTGAATAATTTCAGTCTTTCCATGTGTAAGTATTGATAAGTTCAAAGAACTAGTTCAAAGGAATTTAAACTACCTATGGGTGGTTCAGACTAAAACAATAAGACACACTACACAAGACCTGGAGAGAACTTCTTACGTGGCCAATAGAATGCTTTTGAATGCTTCCAATAGACTGTTGATTTTTTCCTTGATTTAATGTGGAACTTTTCTTCAACTCTTGATTTGAAATGCATTCCTTGCTTATTTTGGAAGCATTGGCATTTTCCACCTTGACTTTATACTTTCGAAGCAAATCAGCACTAGACTTCGCTTGAAATTCAAGATCAAAATCACTGCTCTTGTGCATTTTCCTGCAAAACTAATGATTATAGTTAGAAAAAATTCAACACCAAATTATTTCTAATAGTATATAAATTGTTAGCAACTTTCTTACCCTTTGTAATAGGTCATATATATATATATTAAGAGACGAAACACTACCTGGATTGTCGAAACATAATATATATTAATATCTAAATACACAAACATGGGTTATAAAATATTTTGAGCAATTATAATAATGAAAGCCAATGCATAGATTACAATATTACCTTGTATTGACAATAGCAAATTATCAAGTGAAAATAAGTTAATCCATGTAGTCAAACAAAGTGTCATCCAGATCAGAATCATCTTCAGAATTTATTTCATTTGGCACATGCGAAGACTTTTCCACAATGGTTGGTGGCATGTCATCCCTAACCAATTCAACTTCACAATTTTCATCACTTGTAGCTAAACTTACTGCATGATCTGATGGCTCGCTTTGATATATACAACTTTTCGGCATATGAATCTGATTGTTCTGTCATATTAAAAAAGTCCCTGGGAACAGTCTTCATAACATAGTTCCTATTCACATTCAAAGGATCTTGAATGTAGAAGCATTGATGGACTTGAGATGCCAACACAAAAGGGTCATCCATGTAACATTTGTTATTGAAGTGAACACAAGTTAACCCGTACACATCCTCTTCAACTTCAAACCAGTCACATCTAAATAACACAGACTTGAAATGACCATAATAGTCTACCTCAATTATTTCAATAATTGATCCATAGTAAGTTATTGGATTTGTTGTAGGATTTTTATCTTTAGTGCTTGCAAAGCTTTGAGTTATTGACACCAACGTCACACCACTATTTTGGGTTTTACGTCTTGCATCACGTTGTTTTGTATGAAACCTATAACCATTAATGACATAGCCAGAAAAACGTCGCACAACTTTATTTGGTCCTCTAGACAACTCCTTAAGTTCGTCAGAAACATCATCCATCAAAGCACGGTTTTTGAACCATTCAACAAAATCTTGCGCTTGACTCTTTGCATTACCCCACCTCTTTCTTTTATTGAGATTTGCAGTTTCATTTTCATGCTCACTACAATTAAAAAAATACATTGTTAACATAATTGTAAAACAAGTCTTTCATGTAACTAAACCCTACAACAAGTATATTTATTTACCTAATAAAGTTTTCAACTTCGTCACAATTGAATATGATATAGCGATGGATTTGGCTCCTTGACTTGGAATCTAAAGAAATTGTTTCCCCTTTTTTCTTTCCTCCAATAGGATGACCAATGCTCAAAAAAAAGTCTGAACTTTCAAGCTCACTATTCCTTGTCATTCTGTTATGCCTTGTTTCCACGCCACTATGCAAATATCGGGAGCATAATGTCAAGCATTCTTCAACCAAGTATCCCTCAGCAATAGAACCTTCAGGACGACTTTTATTACGAACATAGCTCTTCAATTTTCCTAAATATCTTTCTGGAAAGTACATCCACTGAAATTGAACCGGTCCTCCTAATCTTACCTCATTCACTAGATGTATAGGCAAATAAACCATTACATCAAAGAAACTTGGGGGGAAAAGCATCTCCAATTGGCAAAATGTTTCACCAATCTCTGATTCCAAGGTATTTAGATCCATCACCTCAATGACTTTCTGACATAAGCAACGAAAGAATGAAAAGAGGCGAATTAAAGGGTGGGCGACTTAGTCGCACAGTGTACTTCTCACAGCTACTTGAAGCAAGTAATGCAACATGAAATGTGCATTATGACTCTTGTAGCCAATAACTTTTCTTTCAGCAAGTTGAACACATCTTGAAATGTTTGATGCACAACCATCTGGCATTTTTGCTTTCTTTAAGACACCACAAAAAATACTCTTCTCACTTGGTGTCATAGAGAAACATGCTTTTGAAAACATAATTTTTTTACCTTGATTTGCCTCTTTGGGATGAAGTTTCTTTCTAATGCCCATGTCTTGTAAGTCAAAACGAGCTTTTTCATGATCTCTTGTCTTTCCCGGAATATCCAACAATGTCCCAATGATATTATCAAATATATTTTTCTCTATGTGCATCACATCAAGGTTATGGCGTAATGCATTGTTCTTCCAATATGGTAACTCAAAAAAAATGGATTTTTTCTTCCATGGACCATCACTAGTTTTTTTTTTGGTCTTACCAAACACATTTTTGAAGTTTTCTAACAATTCTAATATATCTTCTCCCTCTAACAAAGCTGGTGGAGGTCTATCTTCAGTGCTCCCATTAAAAGCCCTTGTATTTGATCTATATTTATGATTTGCAGGCAAAAATACACGATGACCCATGTAACACATCTTTCGACTATGCTTCAAGTAAGTTGAATTAGTATTATAATTACAACAGGAACATGGTAATTTCCCTTTTGTACTCCACCCACTCAACATAGCATACCCAGGAAAGTCACTAATAGTCCACAACAATGCTGCTCGCATTTGGAAAGTTTGATTTAGTGAGGCGTCATATGTTTCTACTCCTAACTCCCATAACACCTTCAACTCTTCAATCAGTGGTTGGAGGTACACATCAGTGTTATTCCCTGGTGAATATGGTCCAGGAATTAGTAAAGATAGCATAGAATACTCAGCCTTCATGCACCACTAAGGTGGGAAATTATATGGTATCAATACCACAGGCCAAGTACTATGAGACACATTCATGGATCTAAAAGGATTAAATCCATCACTGGCCAACCCAAGTCTTATGTTACGTGAATCAGCAGCAAAGTCAACATGACGTTTGTCAAAGTCTTTCCATGCCTCTCCATCAGCTGGATGCCTCAACTTCCCATCTTTTGAACGCTCTTCTTCATGCCACCCTAATAAGCCAGCTGTCTTTGAACACATAAACAACCTTTGAAGTCGAGAAATTAAGGGAAAATGTCTTAAAATTTTCCTTGGAACTTTGTGAGCTCTATTATTTTCCTCAACTTGATAATCTCCTTCTGCATTTTCATTCCACCGTGAAACACCGCAAACATGGCAAGAGATGTCCTTCTCATGATCTTTCCAATAAAGCATGCAATCATTAGGACAAGCATCGATCTTTTTATAATCGAGCCCTAAGTCCCTTATCATGCCTTTGGTTTTATTTAATGTATCAGGAATGTTCAAATGAGGTATAGCTTCTCTCAACAACTCTAAGAGAGCATTGAATGATGCATTGCTCCAACCATAAAGACACTTCAACAAATATAGTCGAATGGTGAACGACAATTTAGAGAAGTTTTTGCAACCCGGGTACAACTCTTGCTTTGCTTCTTCTAATAGATCATAGAACTTTTTAGCATCTTCGCCGAGGCCTTCATTAACTTCATATTCTTCTTTTGCCACATCTCTAAATCTTTCATACAGTAGCCCATTAACATCATCAATTATGTTCTCTTCTTCATTCATATCACCATCGAGACCAACATGGTTTTTTTGCTTTTCACCATGACGAATCCAGACATCATATCCTTTTTCAAATCCGAAATATATCAAATGATTAAATACTACTCCCCTTGTCTTCCAACGAGCATTGTGACATTGAATACAAGGGCACAAAATCTCTTTTCCTTGGGGTTTTCCTATGATGTATGCATAATTTAGGAAAAATTCAACACCATTTATGTACTCTGGGCTCTCTCTTGCCAATTTCATCCATTCCTTGTCCACGAGTTTACTAGAAGAGTAACAAGTAGGACGAATGAGCAATGTCTACCAATCAAAAAATACATAATGAAAAATGATTAAGAAGAGCGTGAGTTTAGACCTCCCTTAAGTATAGAGAGCAAAACTAACATAAATCCATTGGTAAAAAAAGTAAGGAAAGAAAAAAAGGATAAATCAAGGATGTTTAGTCATCTAATTAAATTTTTACAACTTTAGCTAAATTGTATTAAACAAAAGTACAGACCTAAATATATTCTAAATGCAATTAGAAATTAAAATCGAGCCTACTACACACCTATATACAAAAGCTATACATTGAGCAACCTGGAACAAGTAAAAGGAAAGAAAAACAACCAATTAAAAAAATGACAATATAATGCACTTGAACCATTTTTTTTTCCATTCTCTTCACTCAAAAGGCATGCAACATTAACAACTCACAGTAAGCAAAAACAAAGTCATGAATAAAAACAAACACCAGTTTATGTAACATGTCATGTGAAAGACAAAGCTCATCTCAAACTCTATCATTCATGTGAAATAACCATCATATTTTGGAAATGTAAATTTCAATTCATCCTTAAGGGCCATAAGCGATCATAGGGCAGCTATTCCATGGTCATTTAGAACAGCATGACATTAAGAAATGAAAGCAATCTCGCACAAACTTTATGGGCATTCTAATCAATATCATTTATGCATCTCAAGTCATCATGGTAATGGAGAATCATCAACAAACAAAACCTGAATCCTAGATGCTCTGAAATCATTGAGGTGAAAAAAAGAAAAAAAAACTTCGTTAGGTGCCAAAAATATTTCATGCCTCAGGCAATGTCTAATTGTGAAACAAGAAGCAAATTAATCTCTCGGATATGCACATGATCAAGCACAATAATACAACTAAAATGTTTCCACCTTGATAACAGATTCAAACTACATGCATTATTGCAGTTTAATCAGCCTCTTAAAAATAAAGAAACAAATTCCAGTTCACAACACAAAGGAGTCCAAAATGAAGATTTACACCTGCAGCCAAAATCACTGCCGACTGCAACTAAACACATAACAGAAGAACAAACTAATCTGTTGATCAAGAAACAGAAATAAACTTTTATAGAACACAAAATGAACTCCGGCATTAACAATGATGATGAAACACACATATCAAGTTTGCCACTCCAAAGAGAATAGACGGATAAGGAACAAAACACAACAAGAGCATGCAAGTGACTTCAATAAGATTCAGAACACGTGATGAAATAAAATTACTGTCAATTTTACTCAAAAAAATAAAATAAGAACTATAATCTCCATTTTAAGGATATTTGATATATAACCTTCTTCCCAAGAGAGAAACAACAAGTACCAAAACAAACAAACCCTTCCAGATACTCCTATATCAGTCACACAGTTGAAGAAGCAAAATTAGTGACCAAGCTACATCAGTAGCAAATTATAAACTCCTATATCATTCACCATATAGGGGCTGGTTATAAACTTAAATGTTCTGGTTGAGGCTACATTAGAACTGCGCAACAGACATTCCACGAAACTGGTAGTGTGACGGCAGAACAGAAATGAATGGAATTTTCAACTTTTCACACAGATTTTCATTCATAACTAGTAGGTGAATCATGAAAATTGAATGGCTACATTGGCTATTTGAAGAGTAAAGATAAAATTTCACACACAACACAAAATCTCCAAAAGGAGGCATCATGCGTATGAAATCTTCAGACTCCAAAGCACATAAAATCAATTAAAAATCTAACACTGGCTATCTAACACTGGCTATCTAAACAGATAAGTGAGTTCCCAAGCTAGCTTAACAAGCTCCGATGCTAAGAGTTGAGACGAACAGTCATTACGAAGAACAGAAAATACAAATAAAAAACAAGATTAAAGTTTGAGCCTTTACCTGTTCAAAACAAGTGCAGATTTGTAGGGGCAAACCAGAGCAACACAGAGCAGAACAGAGCAACCGGCGTTGAGCAACAGGGCGTGCGAGCCAGAGATGCAGTGCCGGCGTCAAGGACAGAGACCCAGAGCACCATCGTGAAGGTGCGGCGGAGGAGCCCGCTCGGTGCTCTCAAATTTCCGGCCGTACTAGCTTCCCTCTAACGGCTCTCAAAACGCGAACAGTGATGAAAGAGGAAATGCGATTAATACGGTCTTGCACCGTCACTGGGTTCTTGGTGGTGATCTGCCGGCGTGAGGTTCGCTAAGGACCCTTCATCGAGCCTGATTAGGGTTCGTAGAGAAGAATCGAGGCGAAGAAGGAGGATGGGTGTGGGGTCGAACCGGAAAATGAATAATCCTTAACCAGGAGGATATTTCACCCTTCATCTAGGAGCACATCTTGTTGTGTCTGCGTCGGATCGAACCTGGAGAAAGAGGAAGATGGGTGTGGGGGTCGAACCAGAGGAGGAAGCGATCTGGTTTTGGAGCAGCGGGTCGGCGTGGATTACGTGAGGAGCGGGATGGAGAGGAAGGAGGAGAGTGCGACGTCGATCGGCAAGGGGTGGATATGGAGGGAGAGAGGAAAAGAAGTCCAGGAGGTGGAGTGAGGCAGCCTTTGGAGAGGGATGCGTGCTGGTCCGGTGGATGCTGGAGACGAGTGCGGTGGATGCCGGTCTGTGAGGGAGGACGACGGAGAGGAAGAAGGAGATGGGTGCGGTGGATTCTCCCAAACCTCTCTCAGTCGAAGACGGAGAGGACGACATAAATTACTCTTGCTCTGTTGCAAAATTACTCTTTCGTCTTTGTTGAATAAATTTCAGGTTCTGAATAAATTTTAGGTTGTGAATTTTAGGTTTTCGTTTACCAATTAGGGAGAAAAAAAAAGAAACAGGCGGGTGAAGAAAAAAAATTTAGCGCCTAAACGAAAATACTGAGCGCCCCTTTTTTTTGTTAATAAATAAAAATTATTAGAGAACGGTTTAAAAATGTTGGGAAAAAAAATTGAAAAAAACCGTTGTCGTTAACATTTTGAGAACGGTTTTTGACCGTTGCATATAAAAATTATAAAAGTTTGTCCAACCTGCCAACGGTTCCATAAAACCGTTGCCTATTGTATTCTAAGAGAACGGTTTTTTAGGCGTTGTAAATTTAGGCCTTGCCGTAGGTCCAAAATATTGTAGTGTGTAGTACATGTCAACAATATATGGAGTTAAATGAAAAATTACAAGACATATTAAAACTCAAAAGTAAGTACTTATGTCACACATAAATGAGAATTTTATACGGAAACACATTAATATTGAAGTCATGGAAGCAAATATATCTAAAACTGTGATAACCTAAGAGCAAAAAGAAATACTAAACAAAAGACGAGAATGACTATAAAAGTATATTAAATTACATGAAAAATAATAATATTTACATTACGCGGTAAAAGTATACCACACGGGGATTGACTAATTTATAGGAAAGTATATTAATGTCTAACTTATTATAATAGAGATTAAACTTTTGTTGAGCATTTTTTGATATAAATTTATATTTACCATAAACTTTTCTAATTTTATTTTGTTTGTAGTTATGTTTTTAAAAAATAGTTAATAAAAATGATGACTTCATTAAAATGAATTATGATATTATATAATATTATTAGTCAATTATTTTTACTTTTTTTAATAATTATAGCCTAAAGAATTCATCTTTATATCTATAAAGCGGATTGTGCCTCCCGCCCAACCCTCCCGCCTTCCATTTGTTCTTCCCTCCCTTCTTATCTCCTTATCAAATGTGCCTCATACTCTCTCCTTATGTGTTTCATAGGTGCTACCATTTATTGCCATGTGTTGCAAAACCATTTTCATACAATCTTCCATGCTGCCAGGTGTTTCAAACCTTCTGCACACAAAACCTTCTCTTCTCAGAAAATACACACAACGTGTTTAACCTCCTAGCATGCATTGGTGATCGATTCGGTGCCTCGAGAATTGAAAACGTTGCAGTTGTACAAACAGCAGAGGGAAGGAAACGAGCCGCAGGAGAAAAAGAAGGAAAAAAAGGGGGAGCAGAGATAGAAAGAAGATCTGAGGGAAATGGGGACGGTGGCTATCGCGGCCACCTGCGACGGGGACGGTGCTGTTAGCTCGCGGCGGCGGTGAAGGATGCCGCATCAATGGCGGTGACGGCGATGCCGTGGGTACAGTCGCAACAACAATCGCCGCCAACTGCGACGCCGTGATCTCGTGAAGGGCGCTGGGATGTCTTATCTGCTTGCGAGGAAGGTCGTGAGGTTGAAGATGAACGGAGAAGCTTCCAAGTTCGATTTTCAGAACAATAAAGGACTACTGGGTGGTACTTCTTCCATCGCACTGTTGAAGACAAGCTATTTCCTTCAGTTCCTTCTTTTTACCTCATCCTTATTTTTTCTTCAGATTTATAATTTTCGATTTTGCCTCTGTTCTGTAATGACTGCTTACATTTTTGCTTCTCCCACTGTTGAAGGCACACTAATGCTCCATACGCCTCCACTTTGGGATTATCAGTTTCCTTCTCCATTATTTCGAACCCAAGAGGTAATGCCTTCTAATTTTGGTATTTTTCTCTATTTTGAAAGTACGGTGCTTGATGAAATGTCTTTGGCTGGGTCAATTTTCCCTCATGCTGATATGCAGACTAGCTATTCTAAAAGTCCTTCAACTTATACAGGGAATGGAGACACAACATGGATTTAATTCAACTAGCAACATGCAACTGAGTTTGATTTTAGAGACTTAGTTATGACTGACAGGAAGTTGGAAGTTACCACTGAAGTTAATAATCAACATGTTGTATTTAGCAACATGCAACTCATCCGTTACTGATTATTGCTTAATTTTACAGTGGTGATTGATCCATTACTGATGTTTTTCTATTAGCTGGAAATTGTTTTTGTTGATTGTCACATGCACACAAAGGTGTTTCCTTTAAGCACTACCTATCAAGCTCTTTGTTTTTACAATTTGTTGACTTTCCTTCAGCATCATGTCCTGTTCTAAATGTAGCTTTTCTTTTTTGACTAAAAAAACTGTGGAGTCTGAATTGATACATCTGATCTTACAATTTGAAAATGGTATGATATACTGTTCTTAAATGCATTAGAAAATAGCAAATTGTTAAAGGTTGAATTCATTTCTCAGAGATGAAGGTGCAGCTCATTGATTAAGCATTCAAAGTTGCATGGAAGGACACTCGCGCACTACTCAGGTGGTCAGATTACTTTATTTCAAACTTATTTATGTCTTGCTCTTTTGTATTTTGAATAAAGTGGCTCAGAGGATAGAGAAAACCATGTTGTAGACCTTAAAAAGATCATTATCTGCTGGCAATTATATTGTAGACCAAAATAATGAGTGCTTTGTTGAAGATGATGTTGTGAATGCCTTTTCATGTTCTGATATGGTGAATAGGTGCTAAACAGAGGCAATAAAATTAGTTTAAAGTTTATACAAAGGCTTAGATATATAGTCTCCTTCTACTCATTTCCACCCCAGAAAAGAGGTATATGCCATTGTTTATGGGGTATATAGTCTCCCCTTTCTCTCTTCCCTTTCTTTCCCATCGCTAAATTTCTATCTTTTTTTTCTCTTCTTCTAACTACTAAGTAATGTTGCTCTTTTATTTGATCCATTGGTAAATAAATTCCTTCAGCTGTGACTCTGGCAACTAAAGCAAACGACAATGTCCGGAAAATGGGACAAAAGGGGTTGATGGGGTTTTTGAACAAGTTTTTATGTCTGATTTTTTATTTTTTAAAGTTCTACATTATGATCTTCATCTCTTTGGTTCATGCTTGCAGCTGTCAAAATGCAGGAATATGTGTGTAGTGATGTATTGAACTTGGATATAAGTTGCAGCCAACTCATCCAATGCTGGTCCATCAATTACAATGGAACAAATCTAACACAAATATTAACTGGTATGGGAAGTTGCCTTGCATAATAATTCATAATCATGTTCATTGGTGTGTCCTGTTCTATAGTTTGTAGCCAAGTTTTACAAGCTTTTAATAGTAAGTACTGATTTAAAGATGCAAAGCTCTCATACAGAGTTGGTGTCATTTGATCTGCTGCTTTGCAAGTTTCTGCTTTTGTTTCCCTCATCCTTAAGTTATATATAATTGTAAACAAGTCATGAGGACACAGTGAAGGAGATATTGCATATTGATTTCTTGAGACACAAATTCAATTACTCAAAAGTAACACATTCTAGCAAAGACTGATTTTCTGTATCTACATGCATTGTTTTTCTTGATTCACTGAAATATCCTGAGTTGAGATGAATCATTTGAATCAAAGATTGCTATTCCCTAATTCTGAAGCCAACCTATGGAAATGAGTGGTAGCTATGGAGTTACAGTGGTTAATGCAGTAGCAGTGGTAGCTACGGAGTTTGTATGTGCTTTGACATCTGTGGTATGTATTATTTACTGATACAAGTTATTTTATTTAAAAAAAAAAATTATTGTTCCTACTTCACACATTAAAGTATTTGTAAACACGCAACCATTAGTTCCTTCTGAATCATAATTTTTTTTTGTCACCACCAGCAAAGATAAGGGATAAAATATTTAGTTGCAAGGTATTAAGTATCTTTTGTTTTAGCTAAGAGAGCATTAGTCATGTTAGCACCATTCATGTATAACTATTAAATCATTGTTACTTATTAGCGCTTTGGTTTGAGACTTTATGTTAGTATTAAAAAGGTTTGAGACTTTAAGTTAACGTTTGGTGCTTGATGTCCAATTTATGGCATGTTTATTATTGTTTTATATGATTTTAATACCTAATTTTTCTGTCACCTATGTTTTACTGCAGCATTATTTTTTACACCAGCTTATTTTTATTTGCATTATGTAGAAACTTTTAATCCTTACTGATACATTTATAATTCAGACCTATGAAGGCTTATTATACACATCTATGAGCTGCTATTCAATTTTGTCATAGGGTGGATATAATGTGGCACCATTGTAGACAATTTCTGATGTTGATCAATTTCTTTGCAATGGGGGTGCAAAACCACTTTAAAATTTTGCTTTATCTGTCATGGGGATAGATGTATCTATGATGGATACGTGACTTTTCACATGTTTATACACTGTCAAGGAATCATACACATGAATGATGAAACTTACATTTATGTAGTTTCGATGCAAGTTTTAGGGGCATTCAGTTAGAGAGTCCTGTTTGGTTCAATATATTTTAGTTGTTGTAGTTGTTATTAATATTACTATGACTTCATGTAGAATTGATGGATAAAGCCACAACTCCTGTTTCAGTGGAACATGGTCGTGGTTATTATTACTCCTGGATATTAGATCCAAGTCTATGCTATTGACGAATCCGGTTTTCCTATTTTGTGTTATTCTCGATCAGGATGCGGCTTCCTCTCCTACAAAATTATAAACAATGAGGTGGCTGAACAGGTTACAAAGAAATTAAGGAATATCTAAGCAACTGGTGTTTGTTTCTTGGCTGTGAAAGAGGCAAGGATATCATCAAAATACTTGCTGGAAAAAGGAGAAGCCATTGTAAAATAAGAGTGACTAGGTGTCCTCCTTATAGTTATAGCAAGGCACTGTGCAAATATTACTATAATGTTGAAGGCATTTCCTATGCCTATGAACATGGAATGTAAGGAGTGATGCTCAATTGTTGCTCCTTTTAATTTTGCAAAATCTGATCCACATGTATAGGCGCATGGATTCATTCAAAGGACTTAAAGGAAGAGGTGTCATTGTTTCAATTAAATCAGGTGTTGCCATAAGGAAAATACTATGCAAAGCAAAAGTGGTTAGGTGTCTATAGTATATATTTGAGGTGCATCAAGCAGGTGAGCCTTTTCTGTACTTTATGATTTAATTATAATCAATTATTTAATTGTTAGTCTTTTTATTAATTTCAAGTTTGAAATATAAATGTCTCTATTGTATACCATACGTAGCACGAATAATCTAATTCATAATGAATTTTCTACAAAATATTATGGATTGCTTGCTAACTGTGCTTTGCTTTGGGATAAGAAGACTAACTTATGTTTGCTTCAGTTTTTAAGACACTTTGACCATTGAAGGGACTTTATGATAAGACTACCTCATTGAAGACACTTGACTCCATTGAAGGTACTTTGATTTTTAAAAAGGCTTAGGTCGAATGTGCTTAAATGAGTTTGTTTCCATTTTTTGGGGTATGGTTGACAACTTACTATCATAAGTTGGCTGATGCTAGAGAGATTGAACTCTATCTAAAGAGAAGGTATTGGATTTGACTGTTTATGGTTTAATGCATAGTTTTTTTTTTAAGTTTAATGTTGTGTAATGATCGTGTTGTTTATTGGATTTTGTTGAAATTATTGCTGCAAAGCCTTGAGTGTTGCCAACAGAATGACATGGCGTATTCTATTTTTTGTGCATTGGTATGTTACGCTATGATTCTTTGCATACTAATTGTAATCATAAAGTCCTATGATTCTTTGATATCCTTCTAAGAGTTGGTGGTCAGGTTGCTTAAACTTTTAAAGAGGAATTAATTGTAGTCTCCACAGGTGTTTGTGAAAGGTAATCATTGTTGTGGATTAGATGGATAGTTTTTAATTCTTAGCATTTTGCTTTTGTTAGTTTTTATCTATTAGTTCTTACCAAAGGTTAAGATACAAGCAAGCAAGATGAGGGTCATTCTTACCGTCTCCTAAAGTTTATTTTTCAATGATAAAATTTCCAATTCATTGGATACTGGTATTCTATTGCTTCTGTTGGATCTGTTGCTGCCTTTTGATGTGGAGTTTATTGTTGCTACCTCGCTTGATGTTACTTATGCAGGACATTGGATATGGGTGGCAAATTGTTATGAGTACTTTTATCTAGATTTTTCTGAAAGAATTGAATTTTTCTTCACTTTATCTTGCAGGTACCAACTTACATAACAACATAGGTCATTTGTATCAACACTGACAAGTGAAACTGTCTAGATATGACTTTAGAATTTGTTATTTGTAATTCTTAAAAACACTAAAGTGTTGTGGAAAATGAAGATGGTGTGTCCAGCATGTCTTTGCAAATGAAGATGGTGTGTCCATCACGTCTTTGCAAAATATTCATATGTTTTAAAGGAATCACCTTCAATTCTGACTTTCGCATACTTGCAAGTATTCTTCCAGAATTGAATTGAAAGATGGCATAAGAGGGCAATATACTGGGTAAGATAAGCTGATAAACTCTTATACTTTCTATGCCTATGGTTTGATGCACAAATCTATGGACTAGCCAGTTAGTTCTATGACAAAATTTTGCTCTCCTCAATTTAAACCCAATATGTAGTGGTATATAACACTAAATATCATTTTTGTTGTCCTCATGCACTATCCATTATTTACTATGATAACACCGATATATGCAGTATATACACCTTAATAATAGTATGAGTTACTGCTCATGTTTGCTTGATACCTTAGGCTTGCCTGCATATTAAATTCCTTTTTACCTTTGGCCATATCAAATCAGAAAACTTCAAAATGCCAATTTGGAAATATATATGCCTTTAATGTTTGAATTGACTTAATCTCAATCTTTATGGACACACAGTCTTGGGTTCCGAATAGAACTCTTATTCTCCTCATTCTGTATTAATGATTAACAAGCCATCAGTACGGAACATAGGTTTTGATTGAAAGATTCCCAGGAGGGGAAGGGGGGCTATGTGATAAAAATACGAATTAGATAGGATATCTTAACTTCCAAATGCTTTATCAAATTTCTTTAAAGGGTTGTCTTTTTAATCCACTGTTATATATTAAATGAGAGTTCTCATTCTTGAATCGAAAGCGTTGAGACCATCACACACTTTCTTATCCTATTTCTAGAAAAGTGTCAGGCTAATGGGTGGATTTGTCTCACTTATATAATTCTCATTTGTTAATTATAACAGCTAATGATCAAATTTGAAAAAATGAATAATATGATAATACATTGTAAAAAAGGATATTATCCTATCAATTATGATCCTTAATTTTTTTTAATTAAAACCTCTAATCCTTATCCTATGTTATTTTTAGAAGAGCATTATGGTTTAAGGCATGTTGGAGTCTATCTTCCTCGATCTGTATTTTTACATGGGCAATTGTATGTTGCCATATCAAGAGTCACATCAAGAAATGGATTGAAGATATTACTCACTGATAGTGAAGGTCAAGATACAAACATCACTTCGAACGTTGTCTACAAAGAAGTATTTCGCAATTTATAACACAAGTATATTTCATAGAACAATTCATATTTTCATCAAGGATCAATATTTTCTTTACATGTTAAATTTATAATCTGAATCATAGAAATACAAGTTCTTACTTTCTTTACAGATTTCCAACGTGCTACACTTGCGAAATCAAGAAGTGGTTTGAAGAAACAATATGCTTGAAAGAATGGTTGATGAAGGAGTATTTTGTAATTACAAAGAAATATGCTTGAACTACCTATATGATGTTTTTGAGATACTTTCTTGCCTTATAGCTTATATTTCTAATAGTATTCCAATATAAATTACATTTTTTACAGTTTTGCATATAAAATTCTTTTTAAATGGTATTCTCGGATAACCCGCGCATCGCGCGGGTGTACCGTCTAGTTTGTATCAAACTTCTAACCTGTGCAAGGCACGGGTCAAACACTCTAGTTGAATCACAAATATATACAAATTAAGGGATTTATTCACAAGAACAACCTGGGTGAAAGGATGAGTTGACAAGTTAATATTGAAGATTAAGTTTTTTTTTATATGATAATATGTAAATATGTTGAATAAGTTACCTGGAATTAAATTAAGGACATATTGATTGATTTGATCAACAACCTCAATAGTTGAAGCTAAGATAGCCCTAGACTGCAAATACTGTTCATTGTTGTATTGGTGCATTAAATCTGGATATGTACTTTTAACTATAGCTTCAATAGGGTCATCAAAATTGGAAATCAAGAATTCCTCAGGAATATCTATTTCTGCATAACCATCATTTGGCTCAGATAATTTTCCATCACCAATGTCTAGTATCCATTTGGAGAAGTTAGCAAGATTCAAGCATTGGTATTGATTGCACTATTTTGTAAACACATGTTTTTGTCGAGTTAGTACTGACAGTTGTCCCATAGATATGATGCATTGATAGTTGCATGTACAATGTCGAGCGACTTCCTCTTGGGATGGTGGTAGTATTTGTCTCAAGTCTCCACCAAAAATAACGACTTTGCCACCAAATGGTTTATCTACACTCATAATGTCTCTTAGACTCTTATCTAGAGCCTCAAAACAAAACTTATGTGACATTGGGGCTTCATCCCAGATGATTAACTTTGTTAATTTCAATAGCTCAGCAAGTTCACTTCCTTGATGAATGTTGCATGTTGAGAAGTCTAGTGTAGGTACCGGAATTTTGAACTTTGAATGTGTTGTTCTTCCTCCTGGTAATAGTAGAGATGCTATCCCACTGGAAGCCACAGTCAACACAATGTGTTTTTGAGAACGCAAGTATGCAGCTAAAATTTTCCACATAAATGTTTTTCCGGTCCCACCATAACCATAGAGAAAAAACACACCACCTATATCATTAATGACTGCTTGCATGATTGTATCAAAAATACCTCTTTGCTCATCTGTAAGATAGTTATACAAATTTAATTAGAAACTACAGTTTACAAAAGAATTGGCATATCATAATAATAAACACTTATAGTGGAAGAAAGGTATAAAACACATAAGAGTAGCAAAATATTCATTGAATTGACGTTCTAAATCAGCTACATCATAATCTCTTTACTGCATATATGAGTCTATTTCCTAGTTGACTTGTGATATGACCCTTTGGATATGGCATTGATGGGAATTCTTTAAGACTTCTTCGGTTTGCTTGCATTAATTTCTCAATATCTAATAAAGTCAAATTTTGCAATTCTTCATTGCTAAGGTTCAAGTCTGGACAATAGGAAAATCAAAGTAAGAAAGCATCCATATTTACCTAAAGTCAGCCAACATAATTTGATATAGTGTTACTAATTTTAACATAAACGATACCTTGGTTGTTACACAGTTTTCTTTGATCATATAGGATTCCATCAGACAACCATTGCCATGTTTCTTTCCATACATGCTCTGGTCTACTAATGGTAGTTGATGTCAGAATTGTCACAAATAGTTTTCTCAAGTAATGACCTGAACCCCATTCATTGGCTTCTCTTATGGCTTCTATGTATTCTTTATCATCTCCAAGCAAACCCATTGCAAAACATGCTTCTCTGTAAGACGGGTATTCAATGTTGTAATGTCTGTATAGGAAGTTGCCCCTTTTACAACAGTGAGCATCATCCTTAAATAAAATAGCTCACCAGTAGTTGGAGGAACCCACATTAGTCTGCCAATTGTATAACCTTTCTTTCGTGGTTTCCATTGCCTATTCTTCTTGACATACACAAATTTTGACACAAAGTGTGGATAAGTCAAATTTCTACCTTCTGTGTATTGTTTATTTGCTTCCATCCATGATGTTAGCATTGATTCTGTAATACTTGCTTTGGATAGAACATCATCAATATCTTCATGATCATTAAAGTAGACAGGTTGCTCATCTGGAAGGTGAAAGTGTAATCTCTCTACTGCTGGCTGTCTACCATGAATTGGAAAAGAATATATTCTCCAGCAAGCCTCACACGATGAGACATACCTGCAATCAAGATACTGTTTGATTTCATCAAGATTACCTCGCTGAGAGGTTGCATCATTTCTTGTGGAAGCAATAATAGTTGTAGTACGGTCATAACCTTTATTTATGTACTTGAATAAGTACTTGATTGAAGTACTTTGGTTACACCATTCCATGTTGATGTGTGCTTGGTACTTCAACAATAACTTTGGATTATAAGGAACAACATGCTGATTGTCAAGATAAATACCACTCTTCAAAATTGTGTTACCTGTATCTCTTCTTCTATACACAGGATAACCATCTTGGTCTACCACTGTTGTGCTCTGAAATTTCTTAGGATAGTACTTGGAGCACTTCCCATCTATCATGCATGGGTTTGACTTTTTAGCTAAACCACATGGACCATGCATCATGTGAGTTTTTACCAACTTATACAACTCTTTATCATTTTCCTCATCTGGAATCTCTGCTGAAATAATTTTGTCAATGTCATCTGGAGAAGGATACTTGTTAGACGGATGCATGAAGATTAGTATATGTGCATGTGGCAATCCTCTCTTTTGAAACTCGATGGTGTACATATCTGAAACAAACAACAGCAAATATCAATAATAGTTATTTCGATATCAATAATAGCAAATATCAATAAGATGTTGGTCCTCAAGCCGTCGAAATAAAGCTTGATCTCTCCGGTTGAGCTTGATGTCGACAGGTTGAGCTCAACAGCAAATATCAATAATAGTTATTTCGGTATCATAGTTATATTAATATCATTGCAAAAAATAAACTGATGAATGAAAATGATACATACATGCAAGTACTTTGCCAAAGATATGTTTCTTTCTCAAATCAGACAACAACTCAAGCTGTCGAAATAAATCATGTGAATACCTGTCGAGATCAAGTTCAACAGGAGAGATCAGTATCGAGATCAAGTGTTGTTGGTCCTCAACTGTCGAAATCAAGCTTGATCTTGACGGCGATCTCGATAGGTATACACATGATTTATTTCGACCGATTGTGATGGGTGTTGAACCTTGAATAGTCAGGGAGATCAACCCGCCGAGATGAAGGTCAACCTTTGGAGATGAAGTCGCCGAGATCAAGCTCAAGATGTTGGTCCTCAGCCGTCGAAATAAAGCTTGATCTCTCCGGTTGAGCTTGATCTCGGCGAGGTTGATCTCGATAAGCTATACACATGATTTATTTCGACTGATTGTGATGGGTCTTGAACCTTGAATAGCTGGGGGGATCAACCTGTCGAGATGAAGGTCAACCTTTGGAGAGGAAGCTGTCGAGTTCAAGCTGAGGATGTTGGGCCTTAAGCCGTCGATATAAAACTTGATCTCTCCTAATGAGCTTGATCTCGGCGGGTTGAGCTCAACAAAGAAATATCAATAATAGTTATTTATTATCATGGTTATATTAATATCATTGCAAAAAATAAACCGATGAATGAAAATGATACATACATGCAAGTACTTTGCCAAAGATATGTTTCTTTCTCAAATCAGACAACAACTCATCAAATTTGATTTTAAAAACCCTTGACACAATATCAGGTCTATCTTGTGGTTTCAAATTCATGGGCTGAAGTATTCTCTGAATTTCTGGCCAATTAGGATTGCATGTAAATGTTATAAACAAATCAGGAAAGCCAACAAAACTGCAAATTGTCATCCCATCAAAATATAACTGATCCATGAATCTACGGCTTCCAACAAACGTGGAAGGCAAAATGATCCTTTTTCCTTTATTTGATCATTGAGTTTGACCATTGTTATCTGATTCATTGAGACTACGGTATTTATCAACTCTTAGCTTTGATTGGTTCCTCCTGATAAAAGACAATCTTTCTGACTCAATCATGGTATAACCATCAACAATGAATTGCTGGAAGAGTCTTCTTGAACGCAATAAAGTCTGTGCCTCATCTTTTCTGGTTTGCAACCTAAAACAAAGCCATTCCCTTATTGTAAGTTTTTCCTTTTGTTTCTGATTGATTTGCCTCTAACCCTGTGAAGAACATCATGTCTATAACCATCTTCACCATAAGGGAAAATAAGGGGATATTGATAACCCAAGTAGCTAGTATGTAATTCATCTATTCTTTGAAGTTGACCACATTGCTTTTCCATAACAATATCTCTATTGTTTGCATTGTCGATATCTCCAACAATAAGAGCAGCTACATCTGAAGCTGTTGGTAAATTATCTATTCTACCATCAGTATTTCGTGTGGAAATTAGCCTTAACTTGAGATCTTGCACGACTTTCATTCAATCTCTCCTTGCCATTACGAAAGACTTGGCATGACCCATTATATGCATCTAGCATGGCTGTCAATTTTCTAACTATTTCTGGATCAATGTTCTCTTGGTTCCTATTAATAAAGAATGTAAAAATTTATTCAGAAATAGTAGTGTTCAATATAAGACTATGTACTTTGATGTATTAACACTGGCAGTTGTTTCATAAATATGTACGTACCTTTGGATCCCTTGAATTCTATTTTCTACTTCATTTTCAGTATCATATATATAAAGCTGTGCAAACTTTGGGGGTTGACCAGGCATGGGTAGTAGACTGCCAATTCTGTGGCATGTTTGTCCCTGTATTCTAATTGTTGGTGGCCCTCTACCATCATTGATTGATCTATCAAGTTTTGCTCCCGGTGATGTGAATGCAAACATCATATTATAGGATCTAATGTGGTGTTGATAATTCTTGCTTTCAGCTGAATTATTATCATATAGTAGATGCTGAAGCAACTCAGGAGGTGGTTTCAAAAGTGGTAGTTGGATCTTCCCTTGTCCACAACAGAGATAATACTTTGGAGCTGCAGCATGTCTGTTCTTTCTAGTTCTCTCCTGATACCACATATATGCATGACAATCTTGACATTCAATTAGTGGATCACCAATATCGAAGTATCCTATAAAATTTGAAAATATATTGTAAGGCTTAACAGCATAAACACAGTATTAGTTTATAGCTATTGTGCTTATAAAATACACTAAAACATATATACCTTGATTAAGAATTTCAGGTTCAATGTTATTGATGTTGTCATATATTTCTTCTTCCTCAGATGTTGAGCTATAATCTGAAGTTTCACCTAAGGTCATATACAATGCATTGTGCTAAGTGTAAAACTTGATGCTCAACAATATTACATGCCACGACAATTATAAGGTGCTGATTTTTTGTGTTAGTACCTTACATTTGGATATCATCAAGATTTCAATCATCTTTTTCCTCATCAATGAATCATATCTGTTTTGAATATGAACTTGTGTCTTTGTAGTGAAAGGAAGTGGTCTTTGTCATTTGGATGCCATGTTTGTTGTAGAAGAGGATGCTACATTAGAATTTAAACTTCCAACAACTTCATTGATAGAATGACAGTAATACTCTGAAAATCTGGTCATCAGATTGACTCCCAAAGCGTTAGTATTGATGTTTCTCCTCTTTCTCTGAGATAGTTGTTGCTGAGTAAGTGGCTGAGTATATTGTTGAGAATTATAGCTTACACTGCTATATAGTTGACCATGTTTCTGATTACTTTGATTTAGTGCTGCAGAAGTGATATCCGACAGTGGTGTGGTATTTATTGATCTTTGTTGGTTCCTCATTTGCTGGATTCTACTGTATGTTCTATTTGGATTCTTTTCTTGCATAAGACTCTTTCTCTTTACACGTGCTTGTGCTGAAAATTCCTTGATGTTATTTTGTTCATTATCCATATCTGTGCTGCAAAAGTAAAGCAATATTTGTATCAATTACTAAAGTATAGAATGGTCATTATTAAAATGTAAGACTTGGTAAAATTTGAGTCAACTGGAGATGCTGCACACAGGCTTATGTCCAAAAGTTGGAAAGTAGTCGTTTGAAGTTGACTCAACTGGAGATGTTACTTCAACGGGATAGCAGCAGGTGCCTTCTCAATTATTTAGTGCCATATTGTATTACTTAAACTTATTGTTAGAATTGGAATTTCTATAGGTAACATTGAAGACTAAACTATCTATTGGAGCATGAAGACCCATCACAATCAAGCTGTCGAAATAAATCATGTGAATACCTGTCGAGATCAAGCTCAACCGGAGAGTTCAAGCTGTCGAGATCAAGCTCAAGCAGTTGGTCCTCAACCTGTCGAAATCAAGCTTGATCTCGATAGCTATACACATGATTTATTTCGACTGATTGTGATGGGTCTTGAACCTTGAATAGCTGTGGAGATCAATCTGTCGAGATGAAGGTCAACCTTTGGAGATGAAGCTGTCGAGATCAAGCTCAAGATGTTGGTCCTCAAGCCGTCGAAATAAAGCTTGATCTCTCCGGTTGAGCTTGATCTCGACAGGTTGAGCTCAACAGCAAATATCATTGGAAATGGATTTTGATCTCGACAGATTGAGCTTGATCTCGACAGGTTGATCTCGATAGCTATTCACATGATTTATTTCGACAGCTTGATTGTGATGGGTCTTGAACCTTTAACAGGTAAGTATGTACATTTACAATTATCAATCACATTTAGTGCCATATTGTATTACTTAAACTTATTGTTAGAATTGGAATTTCTATAGGTAACATTGAAGACTAAACTATCTATTGGAGCATCAAGACCCATGACAATCAAGCTGTCGAAATAAATAATGTGAATACCTGTCGAGGTCAACCTGTCGAGATCAAGCTCAACCGGAGAGATCAAGCTGTCGAGATCAAGCTCAAGCTGTTGGTCCTCAAACTGTCGAAATAAAGCTTGATCTCGATAGGTTGAGCTTGATCTCGACAGCTTGATCTCGATAGCTATTGACATGATTTATTAAGGTCAACCTTTGGAGATGAAGCTGTCGAGATCAAGCTCAAGCTGTTGGTCCTCAAGCCGTCGAAATAAAGCTTGATCTCTCCGGTTGAGCTTGATCTCGACAGCTTGATCTCAATTATTCATTGGAAATGGATTTTGTTTTGTTTCTTTTAAATGACAGTCATCTTTGTCTCCTTTCTTTATATCAAGCTCAGGTGGGTGCAACCTCTACTTTAGAGAATAACATGGCAATTTGTTAGCAAGTAGCAAAAATAGTTGGATGTAACAAATATCAAATCACTTTTCTCCTAGAAAGACAAAAAATAAAGCCATTAGTTATAAGCACAATAGCAATAAAAAAAATGACAGAATTGCTGTATAATTAAAATAGCAACCAATATAGATAATAAAAATAATTAGACTTTACTTGCCTTACCCCTAAACTTCTTCCGTTTGACAAAGAAGCCTCACATGAATCTTCAGATTTAACTTAATATTAGAGGAGGATAGTATTGATGGCAAAGCTGTGAACAATGACTTGTCATTAAATGGTGCAGATCATAAACTTCATTAATCATGCAAATAATTCAAATATTTAAAAAGCACTAATGGAAAGGGAACACTCCTGTGTTCTCTGTGTTGACTTAAGAGATTTTTTCCAGCCCCACCCTTCTGTATATGTCAAGAGATTTCAGAGCATGTTGTCGTTGCATCTCAAAAAACTATAACAATAGTACCATACATACATAGGAAGTTACATGAAGCTGCAAATTCATGAAGAGAACCATGCATACCTTATCAACCATATTAGCAGTTTGATCAGTAATAGCTTGATAAGGAACATCACCTCGTTAATGTTGTTCCTTATATTGTTATAAAAAAAAGACTACAAATAAGCTTCCTCAGTATAAAAAAAAAAATGAAAGTGGTACCTTGTTGTGTAAATGATTTTGGAGTCAAAAACTGCTACCTAGTGACTAAAGATTTGGTTTGCTTGAGGAAGATAATGGCAGAAAAACACTGGTTTGCTAATACATTGGTTGCCCACTGTGCTATTCCTTTGTAGCTTTTGTTTTTTTTTTGGTCAGCTTTGTAGCTTTTGTTTAAATCTGTTATAGTTCTTTTTTAGTTTACCCGCCCAATTTTTTTGCTTGTGTCAGACTTACCATTTCATTGGCAGGTATACATTTTCTTGTGTCATGATGATTTTCTATAACAACTCCCAAGATATGTACGTCAAGTATTCTGCTCTCTTTGATTTTAAATATATTATAGCTTGTTATTATAATATAGGTAGTAATAGATATTGAGGTCTGGTTATCCTAGACACAGGTGTGTTGATGGCTGCATACAACAACTCCCAATAAAAGTAGTATTTATTTTAATATTTGCTAATAAAATAATCAACTAATGTGACTTAGGCTAGGCTACATCTATGCGATAGTTATCTGTTCAAACCAATCCTTGCTTTTGTCTTTTTGCTTTATTTGTAGCCTTAGGCTTGTAAGTAGAAAAGTTTAAATAATACTCCCCCATAAGTGGTATATGAAGGTCTTGTGATTGTGAGATATGCTTCATAGTAAACGGTGCTTCTGTCCGGACTTCTTATATCTCAACTTTAATCTTTTCAGTAAGCTTTTTGCATTTTTATTTTCCTTCTAAAAGAGTCTGTGCAGTTAGGTACATTGTGAGTTGCTTGCTATCATAGGTTTCAGATTTTTTTTTTGACAGAAGTTATCTTCAAAAGGCTAAGCTAAACCTTGTTGGAGTGTGTGCATGCTTTCTCCTGTATAGCCTCTTTTTGAGGCATTAACCACACAAATACATGAATTTTTGGAGCTACAATGTCAGGTCATGCTTTTGAAGCTAGAATATATTCTACAAATCTATGATGTTGTGGTCTTAAAGTCAGCCTGCCAAATATCAAGAAAACAAATAAACCATGAGATATATAGGTTGTAAAGTTATTCAACGATTGTATGCTGATCCAAAAACATACAACTGATAAACAAGACCAAGGACATGCATATCAAGTTCCAATAAAAGCAAATATTTTTACCTTAAAGGAGTACCCTCCAAAATACATCCATGTACATTATGAATGAATAAACTGAATTGATTTCCTCTTCCATGGACATTAAGTATATCACATAATGGTGGTCGAGCATGTTCATATAGAATTGCAGCAGGGAGTAGTTTGCTCTTTGTTTTCATTTGAAAAATTAAAAACACATTAAACACGTCACCATCTTTTTGTTTTAAAGCCGCTTAGCACTACCAAGCAATGATTTTATTTAACTCAATAATAAGATATCATGATAGCATGTCAGTGACACAATTCAAGGGACGCATCTTTGAGAATAGAATATACCTATTCTTCTATACTTGTGAAGAATTTAAGAATACAAGACAATCATTCAAAGTTGTGATCAAAACTTCATTTTGTGGGAAGAGGCTAAAAACTATCAGATGCAACAGTTGGTAATATATGCTGAATTCAACTTTATTTGTGGGATAGTGGTGCTTCTAATCTGCACATAATTTGCATCACACTTTGAACCTATTCCACTTGTATCCTCACCAAAGGAATTAAATATTTTCTGAAACATCTGTTACCCGAATATTGCTATTGAATTAAAAGACACTGGATCCAAGAAGCATAGTCTAATATATGCTGTAGGTAATAAAGTTAGGTTGTTCCAAAATACAAAACACATTCAACAGTTTCAAAGTACTAAATGCTCATAATCAAGCATCAAAACGATAACATGGCATCTTCAATCTGGTAAGGCAAAAAAAGAGATCTGGATCCAGTGTTGAGCTATCATTCAGTTTTGATATGCTTTGTTATCTTCGTAGATGATAGTTGTGCAGTTGCAATTTCTTGACTGAGCATCTCACCGAAACGGCTTTCGGAGGAGATTCTCTTGGCTGGAGTAATGGAAGAGCTGATGTCTGGATCATGCTCTGATGTTATAGACAATGATTGCTGTATTGTGACAATAAAACCATGTATCAGGTTGTAACCATTATGAACATCTCGAGAAAGAAATTAAAACTAATTATACATGCTAGAAATACTTACAGTTTCAAAGTGAACATCCTCATTCATATTAGACTTTGCATTATCTAGTTGAGATGTAGGCTAAAGATTTAAATAAACAGATGTTAATAACTCTAATTAGTTTTCATAATTTTATACATAATGAGGTATTATTATATATACCTCTTCACGTTCATCCTCATTGACAATAGACTTTGCTTTAGCTAGTTTAGATGTAGGCTAAAAAACAACAGATATGTTAAGAAATACTATAATTTGTCAGATTTTTGTAACTGCATGATCTACGACTTAATATACCTCTTCAGGTTCTATATGGTCCATTATTGTTTGAATCATTTTAGGGTCATCCCATATCTTAATTACGATGACTGGTTTGAGGGCGGTTGAACTATGATTCTGAATGCTAAAGTTCTTGCCAGCATATTATCAAGAATCTTGGGATAAACCATGGGGTTGTCTTCTCCTGCCTACAAAAGCCACATGACACTCAGGTTATAATTATGTAATTCAGGTCATGTAGAAAATTGATTTCAAAACTTGCGGTTGATTATTATATACCTCAATCATCATTTGTCTAAGTTGAAGAGCTGTGAAGCCTATAAGATCAAGAATCCTTGTCCCGGAAGATAAATTTAGTACTTTCTTTTTATGAACAACTTCAATTTCCAATTTATACCTATTAATATTGACATAAAAGAAGTGAATGTATTAACAAATATGATTGAACTTTAAATTGCATTACTCATGTGTAATTGTAAATGTGTTACCTTGGTACTGGAATTTCTGTGTAATGCTCCCTTTGACATTTGAACCCATTATCAGTTCGGTTTGTCTTTTTTGTGCAGACACAACACCCATCATAAGCCCACCCATTTTTTGAAACAATAATTTTTCCGGTTGTGCCAACAGTCACACAGGTTGTATCCTGGAACATTGTAACCAATTTGTAGTCAGGAGAATTTATAGAGTAAGATGAAAAGATTTATAAAGAAGCATAGCGCTGTGAATTAAGTTGGATTTAACTTCTACCTGTTGAAGACCATTAATTTCTGCTATACTCTTCAGTTGTGCCTTATACATAAATCGATCATGATCAGAAAATTGGGAGCATCCTGTGGTCTGGGTCACCATTTGACTTGATGATTCATTCACTTCAGTTACTAACAGTCTAAAAAGAATAGAAGTTAATATGTAGATTCTGCTAATAATAATGTCATGATTAACGATTAATAGAAACATATCGAGTGTACCTTTTTTTGAAGTCATGTATCTGTACTAAATCTTCATTAATCATCATCTTGGTTCCATTCCATGAGTTTGAAATCGATGGCGGCCAGTTTCCTTACATAGAAATTATTGAAGTAAACACAGAATATTTTAGATAATTGAGATATTAACAACACTTGCAATGCAATACACAAAAAATAATAAATAATGATTATGTATTTGTTTTAACCTTGTCCTTTGTTTATCTTTACACGTGCGAGGATGATAATAGTTTGTCCTGAATCACCGTTGCGGTTGCGATAATCAATGAATTGCATTGCAAGTGATTCCCATAGAGTACAAGTCATCAAGTTGCCACTACAAATTCATTAAGTGCTTAATTCATTTAAGTGAATAATATTAAAATACATGTAGTAGATAGGAACACTATCATTAGTCCAAATATAGAGGACTACCTTAAATCTTTGATGGTAAAAACAACCTTCTTTGGGTCAGCATTGGGTGCAGAAAAAGTTACTTGATGTAAGGCACCAATGCAATCTACATTAAGAAAACATTTAAGTTATCCATGATGAATGGAGAAGTCTAAGTATTTAATTGGTACGAAAGATCAAAACACCAATAAGTAGATAATATAATGAGAAAATTACCTACTAACAAATCCGGGCAATAATTTTCGCTGAGTATTTCACCAAATTCCTTAAACATATATACACTTGAAGGTACATCAGGCAGCTCTTTCTCTTTGAAGATTGTACCTACACTGAAAACCAATTTATAGGCATGATCACATGCCTTAAATCGAAAATCATTCCGGTAGACAACAAAGTTTTCAAAAACATAAGTATTTTTATCCTTCAGTCTTGACTTCCATGTTGCCAACTCATCTCGTGGAACCACAGCCTGAATCCTACCACCCTAATCAATTGGATGGCAAAGAAAGGTTAATATGTTAAAAATAAAGAAAGAGTTATACTAATGACTTAATTAGGAAATAAGTTTACCATTGCATCCATAAAGACCATTTCTAGATGCTCATGTTTTTGTTTGTTGAACACTGACCAAATATCAACAATTCTAACTCCAATCTTCCAGAGTTGTTTTGTATCATTTATGTCATTGATCGCGTCAAACGGACATAAAACATCCACCTACAAAGAAATTCAAAAGTAATCAAAGTAATTGTAGAATCAGTCATGGTTCACACTCTTTTATACAGCAGAATAAAACTTAGACAAAGTCAGCAAACATAGTAAGAAGTAAAATAGTACTCCATTGGTTAACATGTTGTAGAATTTGTAACATTTAAAAAATAAAGGAAATCATATATATCATATATATTATTATGAACACTGTAAAAAGTTTGAATGAAAGGATGAAGACCCATCACAATCAAGCTGTCGAGATGAAGCTCAATCTGTCGAGATCAAGCTCAACCGTCGAGATGAAGCTCAGCGTCGAGATCAAGATGTCGACATCAAGCTCAAGGTGTTGGTCTCTTCTTGTCGAAATCAAGCTTGATCTCGACGAGTTGAGCTTGATCCCGACAGGTTGAGCTTGATCTCGGCAGATTGATCTCGGCAACTATTCACATGATTTATTTCGACAACATTGTGATGGGTCTTGATGCTCCAATACTATCCAGATTCTACAATCACGCCTCAATACTTTTTGCTTCCATTTTTTGAGGTATTGCTCATCTACTCAAGTGTCACCGTATTGATATAATTAAACTAACTTTTCCAATAACCTTGGCAGTGTTGTTAACTACTTTATGTGCAGGTGGAGCATCTTTGCCTCTTCTCAACCATGGGGGACAAACATTGAGAGCTATTAGAGTCTATATTATAGTAAAGCTAAGCCCTTTTTGCCTCTGTACAAAGGGAAACTTGTTTTTTAAAACAAAGGTTTGGGCAACAACAAACTCAGCAAATATCATTTTTCACCATTATCATGAAGACAACAACAGAACTAAAAACGAATACCGAAGATTTCTTACCTTTGCTTGACTCATTGTTTGAGGTAACATACAGAAGATTTCTCTGTGCTCAGCAGAAATGAGACTTTGTAAAAAAAAAAAAAAAAGAGGAGAGGGGAGAGAAAAGAGAAGAGATAAGAGTGAAGAGAGATAAGAGAGAGGCAAGTTATTTTATTGTAGCAGAACAGAGAAGCAAGGCTGAGGAAGAAGATATGTGGCGTGTAGCTGGGAGAAGCAGAGTAGATGGGTTCTCTGATGGGACAAGAGAGCTTTTGAAATAATGTTAATAACCAATTTTAACCCTTTTGTATACACGTGTCAATTAAATGAGATGTCTAATATTGTAAATTCAGGTGGTATTAAATGGTATATTATAAGGAGATATATCATTACTGTTTTCATCTCCATTTTCATTGTTGCAGGACAGATGGACATGATTTATAATCATCATCATCATCATGTCTTTAAGATTTAAAATGTCACTCCAACTGTGCTCCTCATCAATCCATATTATGACATTTTATTCAAACTAGTTAGAAAACAACAACAGCATAATCAGAATGACGACATTATTATTGGAGAATTATAAACCCAATTAAAATCGTTTGGTATTTCACAAAGTCGAATCCCAAATCTAGCAAAAAATAAAAAATGTAATCACAAAGGGAAACAGAGAATAGTGATGGTGGCTATGATTCTAATGAGGGAGGTGAGGAGGTGGCTACGATTCCGTAAAAGGAGGAGAGTCGTTCATGTCTCGCCACTAGTGCAGGTTCCCTAAAGTTAAGAGCGGTCACAACCATCACACGCTATGCCACCTTGGAAAATGAGGTTCCACCGACGCATCATCAATATCCGATCTCTCCTCCAACTACAACCAATCCATTGCTAGAACATCATCTCCTTCCATGGCTGTCGAAATAGCATCCATTGTCGTTGCAAATTCCGGAAATTTCAACCCTTCAAATATCAACCTATCCCAAATTTTAGAAATTTCAAACATCAAATGAACCTTGAGTCAAAAAAAATCAGATGAACTCATTAACATATAATCCTCAAATATCAAACACAAATTCCAAAAATCACAACAAAAAATTCCAGAAATCACAACAACAAGAAACTCAGAGATTCCACAAACAAAAAGAAATGAACCTAGAAAATATGAACTTAAAAGAGGACGAAAGACGAGATCTAGTATGTGGCGGTCGGTGGGTTTTAACGCAGAGAGTGAGGGGATGCTTTCGATCGGTTTAGATTTTGGATTGGCGGTCTACGACAGCCAGAATTTGACCGGAAAATGTTAGGGTTTGTTCTGGTGTTTGAAAGAAAAGAAGGAAGTGGCCAAGAAAGAAGGAGACCGAAGGACCGATGAGCGAGTTCTCTGAATCCATAGCTCATATCTACATCCCAACGGTGACTGCGGTGAAGGATAAGGACTGTCGGAAGTGATGCAGAGGAATGTGAGAGGAGGGATGTAGTGTGGAGGGTGTATGCTCTAACTGTGAGGATGAGAACAATCTGATGGTGGATACTCATACTGCTCTCTTACCATGAGAAATATAGAAAGGTCACACATAGTAGATAACACCATGTACATAAGCTTTTATTCAAGTTTCACTTTTTTTTTTTTTTATTTATAAAATTTTGGGTTGGGGGATGGTGCTTCAATATAAGACATGAAATACCTTTGGACTCTATGTGCATTTACAAAAGAATTTATATTTGTCTCACCCAAAAAAAACTAGTAAGGATTTGAACCTGCGACCTGTCAGATACGAGACTCAGTCATGCTCAACTAGACGAATCCTTGGGGTACACTTCTTTTTATTATTTCAATCTCCTCCCCCCAAAACACCAAAACACCAAATTATGATCCTCTACAGAACAAAACCTTGAACTCTGCACATTTATTGGTTTCATTTTCAAAGCTTCTAACAACAGCAGCATTCCTTATGCCAATCACCCTTTCTATGGGTGGAGATTCAGAAAGAGTAAGAGGACATCAAAATGTACAATCCTTAACACTATGTTTGGTTCTAAAGAGAAGTTGTGAAGAGAGAAGTACGTGAGAGAGAGAGTGTAAAGAGAGAAATAGGTGAGAAGTATGATAGATTTGAGGTATTGTTTGGTATAAGAAAAAATGAGAGAAATAGAGAAGAGAGAAATAGAATAATTTAATGCATTGACAAAAGTACCCCATCTAAACAAATAAATATCTAATTACCAAATAAAAATGTTTTTGGGAAATAATTTAATTTTTTAAGTTAATTAAATTACTTTATTAATTTACTGTACATTTTAATAATTAAATATCTAAATAAAAATATATACAGCAAAAAAATCTAAATAAAAAAAATCTAATTATTATCAATTAAATGACTAAGTTTATTTTTGAATGGATAAAGAGGAGAAAGATAATAATTTAAGATTTGTCCCATACTCCTCTTTCCACCGCCTGTTACCATTAATAAGTTTTTTTTAATAAAAAATAAGAAAACCTGTGGATTTTTCAATCCATGGAGAGAGAGGGGCTTCTCCCAAATTGCAAGCAAACGCAGCGACGCACCATTTTCGCCATTTTGAAACGCTGAGAAGTCCACCATAATCCCTATCCATGGCGAAAGAGGGAGAGGCAGAGAGAGGTCGTGAGCCATTTCCGCTTTCACACCGGCGCAGCTTCGACCTATCACCACGGCTGCTCCCGTTCTAGTTCCTCATGCATCCCTGTTCTTCTTGTCGTTTCGCCGTGCTGAGAATAATGGGGATAAAATTGGAAAGAATAAAGAAAATCGTGTCTCTGCGTTGTTTCTTCGCAGAAGTGAGGAGAAATGAAAATTGCGTGGGTCCCACTGGATTTGAGTCTCTCTCCCCTATTTCTTCGACAACCAATCGCGAGAAATGGTTCATCTCTTTGCGCTTTCTCTCGCTTGTGTCTCTCTCGTTGGCATTTCTCGCCAACCAATCACAGGCTAAAGGACGCAAAAAAAAAAGAATAACACATGCATTAACTTTGCTGGAATCATGAAGCCTTTAATTTACACTCAGACCACACAATTTGTTGCTATGCAATAGTATAATCAATGCAATTTTCACTTTAAAAACGACATATCAGAGCAACTTTAGCTTAGAAGAAGGAAAAAAGAGAAGAAAAGGCCTAGAGAAACGAGCGACTTTTCTTTACAAAGTTCAGCGTCATTTTAAAAAAAGTTATTATAATTAGAAATCTTAGCAGACGCTAATAAAGTCAATTCCAAGATCTTCTAGCAATATACACATACAATTGGCCCTCTTGATATTGACGTGCCAACGAAATCAACAATAATTAAAATAAATGTATTAGAAATATACATTCTAAAATGTTATAAAAAAAATATATATATACATTCTAATTCTCACAACCTCACCTTATAATTCAAACTTTAATTGATTGCTCCACACTTTAATTGTCAAACTAGAAGCTCCTGTAAAGAGCAAGCCAGAACTTAATTAGACCAAAAGGTCCAAAACCACAAAAGTTAACAAGTTCCAAATTAAGTCATTTTAGATAGAATATTTGAAAATTGCAAAGGTCACCTGAAAATGCTTCCAAATTTTAGTGTGATGATGCAAAGTACATTATTAGTAGATAACCCCAATGACCCATGTACGCATAACATAATTTTTCCTTTTTCATTATATCCTTACTTACTTATTGGTATATTAATTAATTAATTAATTTTTGTTCAGTGGCTCATTTCATTCCCTCTCTGTCACAAACTCTGCCGGCATAAAAATTGGCATGTGGGGGCTTGTTCACCATTTGCTGTGTCCTATTAATATTATTCCCCCACTTGGAAGCATATACTCACGTAGGGGAATTTTTTAAAAGGGTATAATAAAATAGAAGGCGACATCTTCAATTATAATAATAAGATCTATATGGCCACTAATTTGCATATAATTAAATCAACAATGGGTGGGAGGAGGTGTGGTCTTGTGTTCGAATCACAAAGTCCAGACCTCATTTCACGTGGATTGTAAGTTTACAAAGCTAAGGTACCTTTTCTCATGTGACAAACAGATAGAGTTAGAAGCAGAAACAGCTAATTACTTAATAAAATAATTAATGTGAATTATTGTTAGTGAATGAGAAGCAGAAAGAAAATAGAGGTCGGTTCTAGGAAACACCCTTGCCCTGTCATCACAACTGTAATGCATGCAATTTCTGTTAGCTAAGGAACTTCATTCACTGGCAAATAATCAATCAAATAAATGTGATAAAACTTCACAGTATTCATTTGTTATTTAAATAAGTATGCCTTTCTTCTAAGTTAACCATACTTAACAGAATCACATTGACTTATGAAATACAAAATTGAGAAAATATCTTATCTCCAAGGCAAGGTAAAAGTCATAAAAATTAAGTTGAAATATAATATTTTCCAATCTATATTATATCTAAAAACATTAACTAATATATTATTTTTAAACTTAATAGGTTTTTAAACATAATTTTTATATTAAAATTTTAATTCATAACAATAAGTTTTATAATAGAAAATTTTGTTTTATTTTGACTTAATTGCACTTTTAGTCTCCGCGTATCGCGATTGTGTGATTTTGTCCCTTAGGTTTCAGTTGCGCGAATTAGGTCATCTAGATATTATGTATTCATGCAATTAGAACTTAGGGGACCAAAATCACACAATCACGATACCTGGAGGACCCAATTTGTGCAATTGAAACTTGAGGGGACCAAAATTACATAATTACAACACCTAGGGGACTAAAAGTACAATTAAACCTTTTATTTTTGTGGTTGTTATTGAATTCTTACAAGTTACAACTAGGTATCTCCCAAGAAATACTAGTAATAAAAATTTGTATTGAAAATAGATTTAAAAATTAAAGATAAAAAAGTGGATTATATTTCTCAAGAACTTTGTCTCAACCTCCTGGATAATATATCAATGCCATTTTCTGGAAGCACCGGGAAAAATATGGTTGAAAGAAAGAGAAAAGGCATAGAGGTAATATATATCTAATTGACCAAACACAACTATGACCCACCTTCCTGTTCCGTTATGTCATAACGTAATGGAATGGAAACTTGTCTGTGTAGACATTAATGACTAATTCAGTTTTCAAAACAAGGCTCAACTTCTGGAGTAATTTATTAGGCCTCAAAATAAGCTCATCCTCCTTCAAGTTCTTTTTACTTGTTCAATCTATATATGTGTTCCACTAGCAGCCTTATCTGATCTTGAGAGCGACATCTGCTTGCCTGCTTCAAATGCTCTTTTTATATCCTACTAATTTTATTAATTAATACCTAAAAATACAACTTTGTAACACACATGTATATATTTATTATGGTGTGACCCATTTGTAGGTTTAAACATGGTATGTGTACCATGGACATTGATTCCATCAATTTACGCATTAAAAAGAATATACCAAGAAAAAAAAAACAGAAATAATGATAATCAAACACATTGGTTAGAAGCACAAAGAATAATTGTTTAGGACTAATTCTAATATGGACTAGTATGGACAACTATTCCATGATGAACAAATTTCACCCGAGATTAGATGTTATCGCGATCCATTAACACCAAATCAAACCTACCCCCTCTCTCGAATCTCTCTCCTCCTCTCACTTTTTCCGTCGCGGTTTGTAGCGACTCCACCATGCCTCCATCATGATTTGCACGAGATCTCCACCAGACCAGAAAATAAACAAAAGAAGCAGAAATAAAAAGGGAGAACACAACATATATAACAGAGAGGAAGAAGATATAGGATACAAAAAAAAAAACGGAGGAGAAAGGAGAAAGGGAGACGACATGCGCACAGAGAAGAGACTAGGAAGGAGAAGGTTGGAGTTCCTCCACCATCATCAACCTTGCACCACCCACAAGCCCTGTCAGGAGTTGTCAGGCACTACTATTTCCCTACGATCCGACCACCGTCACAAGCACATCTTGTCGCGGCGTCATCGCGAGACCACCATAGATTGATCGTCCATTTGTGTGTAATTTGCATGCAGATCAGCGACATGGAGACGACGGGACTGAGGTTCGAACCCGGGTGTTGCCGATTAGATGTGTGTGTGTGTGTGTTTGTTGTTTATCATTTCTACTAGCTGACAAAAAAAAAGATCCAATGCTTATTATGAAATTCGCTTTGTACAGTAGCAACCGGCCACCGTTACAAGCACATTGTGTTTCACCTTCACCCTAAATATATGGGTCGTTTGTGCATCTGTCATGTTGCTCTGCGGTCGTGACCGCTGCCGTCAACAAGGAGGGAAACTTTGGGTTGATACAACGGTGAGAGGAGGGATACTGTGTAGAGGGTATAGGATATTATGGTGAGACTTTGATTAATTCATGAGTAAATAAAATTGATCCATCATTGTGTTCCTTGTCCACCGAAGCTGTAGCCGTTTAGGTTGTTGTTCATTTACACGAACCGGTCAATTTCAATAGAATTTAGACTATGTTTGAGGTAAAAGAGACGGATTTGGGTGAAAGGGGGGGGGAGGAGGCTGTTGTGTTATGTGATTGGAGATAAAGTTCATACTAATTAATAATCCATCAACATGACAAACAAAAGGATATATACTTTTAGGTTGTTATTATTACATAATAAAAGAGTGATTCTCTAATCATATAGTATCACTGTTAATATAAACCCGAAATTAGCTAGCCTGAGAGATCTTTTGAATTTGCTCAAACTAGATGCCTTGGCATTTATAACGAAATAGCTGAAGAAATTTATCTGCTGCCCAAAAAAGAAAAAGAAAAAAGGGAAAAGAGAAAAGAAAAAAGAGATGAGAGAAAGAGAGAGATCTGCTGTCCCTTTTCGTTAGAACCGTTGTGGGTTGGTGTGGGTTTTCAATTGATCAGTTGATGAACGGTGAAATTGATTTTTAAGAAATGGTTGGTTCCTACAAAACAACAGTCTCAATCATGTTACCAAACAAATTGCTTTAATAATTCTTTCAATAACTAATGGAAAATAAATAAACAAAAACGCAACATTTTAAACTTATAAAAAATAGTTAATATTTTATTTAATAATAAACATAATTATTAAGAAAAATAGATAAGTAGATTTTAAAATTGTTCTTCTTGCATAATGATGATAATCGAACACTACTGATAACAACCTAATTGTTTCTTAGATCCTCTTAGGCAGTAGATCCACTTAACTCGTACTACAACTTTGGAATTAAAAATGGTAGTAGGATTTAATCATACATAAGTAGTTTTACTAGAGCAATCTGACTCACTAATTATGTTGTATTAAAGTCAGCTACCTATCCCTGGGGGACCATACTCACCAAAATTAAAGGCTTTCAAGCTTGCAATTTTGACACTATCAGAAGCATGTACTAAGACACCATGTGAGCTTTAAAGAAAGCCAATTTTATCTACCTGCATCTAATATCAGTAGTTACCAACCAGCAACATCGACTCACTGGCTGGCAGGCTGGCTAATTTCTACATTCACTGCCAATTACTAGTAATTTGGTACAGCTTGCTATATTTTTAAATATCTTATGACAACTAAGCTAAATTAGGCTTAAACTTCAGTTTGACTAACTTTTTAATGATTAAGCATATTTTCTTGAATACTCCCATGTCAATTCATGTTATAAAAAGAAAATAAAAGAATTAAACATAAATAATGAGGACTTTTACAATAATCCACGTTGCCTCTTTCTTTCTCACAATATAAAATTTTCGTATCAATAAATAATACAGGAGAATCCAAATCTAAAAAGTGTGCATGCGTTAAAATTTACTAACTTTTACACGCTTACACATAAATAAATAAATATAATCTCGATTTTGTTGTCAACAAAACAATCAAAATATTCCTGTTATTAAATAACTTATCTTAGAAGCATTTTAGTAACTTAAGAATATTTATATTTAATTTAGTAATACTAACACATAAATAGAGAATTTGGCTATTTTATTTATAAAATAACTAAATTCTTGTACGAATAAAAAAGCTACGTGACAAACAATTTAACAAATACGTAACTATTTAAACCATAAGGTAAAATAGATAATAAAAGCCGAGACTTTTTCTTCGTTAAATATATATTTATTAATTCTTTTCTTTTTCTTTATTAAAAGTAGGACCTAATACTCCCTTGTATAAAAAGTATGTGCGCGTGTGACATCAAAATCAGCCCACAAGCTAAGATTTTCAACTCATGCCCAGCTCCTTAGCTTGTGAGATTAGCGTGTAACTTCCGTACTAACTTGGCTCACTTCAGCACTAAATCAGTTCAAGAGCCGAATATTAAAAAAGTTCAGCCTAGGCTCATTCATTTAATTAACTAGCCAAGATGATTTTCAGCGCTCAAGTTCAGCTCCTTGGCTTAAGTGTTGGCCTATTGAACTGTTTACAAATTCACTCATAAGTATTGCCTGTCTTATTGAACTGTTTACAAATTCACTCACAAGTTAATGACTCACTTTGAGCCCCGGAAAAGGAAAGTGCAGGCACAAGTATTGCATGGTATGATTGACTCATCCAGAAGTTATTTAAAATTACAGAAGAAGCAAAAGTACATTGCTCATTTAACTTAAGAAAAATATATCACAAAGACAAACCAAACTGATAACCTAGAATATTCACAGATGGAGAGAGACCTGAAAAGGGCAGATGACTACAAACTCAAAAGATCTTACAAGATAGATCATCCTAGTTGCAGCAGGTGTGCACTCTTAAAAGCATTGCCTCAAATTTTAAAAAACCAGCAGATGCATTCAGTTTCTCAGTTCAAGCAAGATAGGTGAATGATTTGCACCTCTTTTAATAACTACTCAAACTGGGGGCCGCAGTTCCAAAAGAAGCTGGAAAGAGCAGGATTCAGGTGGCCAGGCAGCTTCCACTTCGTGTACGCCCAAAGATAATGTGTTTTCTGATTCCTTCTATATATTATATAAGGAACTTAACCTTCCCCCATTTTAAAATGATTCCGCATTTCCTGAAATTTTCATTCTAACCAAATAAATAAGAGTTTTCTTAAACTTTCAAAGCAGGAACAATAAGGTAATGCTGCATTAGAAGAACCAAATGATTTAAATAAAGCAAACAATCACAAAAATAGAACTAAATAGTTGAGATAAAAACTCCAAGGAAATGTTGTCCATGTAAGCTAGTCATGAAGGCAAAAGGCATTCCGCATAAACTTTATTCCAATCAGAGATCTACATAACAGGACACGAGTTGAATTTTGTCATTCTACCACTTCTAAACCAATTACCAGACAGATATATCATAAACAATTCGGCAGTCAAACTTTAGAAGCGCTTAACATTAAATTGATGTGAAACAATGAAGAGCTCTTGAATTGAAAATTAGCATTAGTACACAAACTATAAAATTAGATCCAAACCAAACCTAACCTGAGAGAATTCCATGGAACAGACACATTATGAAAATGAAACACACACACACACTAAGGTGAGGTTTATACTTTTTAGTTGTATCATATCAAGTGGCAATCCATTAACCAATCACAAAATCATCCTGAACAACTTGTTTAGCAAAAACAACAAGAATGCAACTCCATTTTTAAGAGAAAAGCAATTGCAAAAAAAAGTACCTTAGATCCGAGCAAAAAAGGCATCAGAAGGAATTCATCTCAAGACAATAAGTCCTCCTCTTAACAAGCATTGTAGCAGCAGTCCTATAAGGCTCCTCAAACGCCGTAGAGACCCAAGACAAATCAGAACCCTCCTTCTTCACAGTGGTAGCAGCTGAAACCTCACTAGGCCTAATAGCAACAAGAGTAGCACCTTTCAAAACAACCCCATCAGGCAACTCCAAGTGAGGTGCATACCAAAGCCTCATATTAAGAGCAGGAACAAGAGTCCTCTTTGAAGCAGAAGAAGCCGAAAGTGGCTTCACCCTCAACTCCTCCAGCTGATCCCTGTTCATATACAACACACCCTGACCATCCGCATCAGTTAACACCAAATTATCCAAAGTCTTATGCTCCGAAATGATGGGTTGCAACAAGTAATGCCTCGCAGATGCAGCAATTAAAGAACTAATTGTCCAAACAACCCTCAGTTTTAAACCACCGTTGGTGTAAAACGAATCAGGTATGCTTCCATTATCATCATTACCGTTATTACCATTATTGTTGGTTCCACCACCACCACCACAAGAGGCAGCATCAACGGCGTGGTCTTGAGATTTGGGGTGAAACACAGAAGAAGCTCCTAGGATTACACAATTATCTAGGGTTGATCCAAAATCAGCTCTCCATTTCAACAAAACCCCATCCTCTATCCCTAATTCACCGCTAGGAAGCTCGATCCGAAGCAACCGAATCTCGTTGAAATTCTTCAATACCTGAGTCGGAGAATGGTGTGTGACGCCGCCTTCCCCGTCGTCCTCGCTCCCGACGGCGAGCGGCGAAGAGGAAGAAGAAGACGATGAAGACGAGGATGAGGCTCGTTTTGGGCCCAAGAACTGGCCCAGAGTCTGAATAGGCTTAGCGATGCCGCCGAAGACTAACCGAAGAAGGTTCCAGAAGGGGCCACGGGATTTGTCAGAGGAAGCAGCGGAGGAAGAGGAGTCGTCGTCGGATATGACACAGTCGACACGAACGACGACGTTTTCGACTTGAGGGACGAGGGAGTGGAATCGGCGTGAAACGACGCAGCATCGACCTAGGGCTTTGACGTCGCCGATCTTGTTGAAAACGAGGAGGAGGAGAGAGTCAGGGAGTCGATCGAAGTGGTCGATTTCGGATACATCTGGTTCAGGGTAGATCCTGTTCGCCGTCACACCCTGATCTGCACGTAGAGAACACATCTCGGAGGACAGATCAAAAAAAAAATCTCTGATTGGATCAGAAGGAGGAGAAAAAAAAAAGGTTTCGAAATTTCAGTGGGTTTCGGCCAGATCTGTTTTCGGCTTAACCATAACCATGCCTTGCTTTCAGTTTCGCATTCAATTGGAGAGAATCGAAGAGGGTGAAGGGGAAAGCAGAGAGAAAAAGAGAGAGAGGAGATTGAGATGAGAATTGAAACAAAGGGTTGAGTTGAGGAGACAAATCCACGGTTTTGGTTTTGTCTTTACATAGAGAGAGAGAGAGAGAGAGGGGAGAGATATTATTATGCGCGTCGAGGAAAAAGGGTGAATCAGTGGTAGAGGGTGTGATTGTGTTTGTGTGTGTCACATTGACCCTCTATTATTATTGTGTTTTTTAGTAGTAGCTAGTATTAGTTTAGTTTCACTACATACCAGGCTTTATTATTTTTTCTGTACGGGATACCTTTCTTTAGTTTTCTGTTTTATTTTCTACCTTATTTTTCTTCTTTTTCTGTTCCCAATTCCCCTTATTATTTTCTTTTCGGTTTGTGCTTGCTTTCTCTTATTTTTGGTCGCTTTTTCCCCTCTTTTTCATTGAAATTAATTTAGACTTTTTTTAAATAAATAATGGAAGTAGCAAGACAAAGTAAGCCACTAATCTAGGCTAAGGGATATTTTACTGTCACGTTGTTTATACGGAATGGAATTTCCTGCATTCATTTTTCCTGCATTCACTTGTATTTTAGTCTTTGCATCATCCAACTCATCTCATTTCAATCTCCCTTTTACCCCTAAATTACACTAAGTGTAGGGCACTGCAGTCAAGTGCAGGGAATCGTGGTCCTTGTTTATACTCCTATGCAAAAATTGTAAACGCTCTTACTGATTATTATGTAAGATTTGTTTCGTATGAGACTGAGTTACAAAAGGTGATGTCTTTAACTATGGGCAAAAAGATTTTTGAAAACCAATATTTCTATTCCGCAAAAGATCTCATTTACTTATTATTTATATAATAAAATTTTGTTAGCGTTAAGGGTGTCACAAATAGACTCTCATAAAAAGATTCACAAGCAATCAGAAATTCCTTTGTCTGATCGAATAACCTATCGCGAATTGATTAGGTGCCTCATTCACCTCACCAACACCCGACCACCCTGATATTTCATACATTATTGGTAGACTTAATCAATATCTTGAATCCCCTACATCACTTCATATGCAGGCTGTTTTTCACATAGTTCGCTACCTCAAAGGTAATCATGTAAAAGGCCTCTTTTTCTCCACGACCTCTTCACATACGCTTAATGGGCTATAGTGATTCAGACTGGGATACTTTTCCCGACACACGACGATCAATTATAGGTTTCTGTTTTTTCCTTAGGACTTCCCTAGTCTCTTGGAAGTGTAAGAAACAATTAATTTTCTTAGGGTCCTCATCCAAGGCAGAATACCCTTACTTAATGACTAAGTTTCCTTTATTATCTCTCTTTCTCCTCTCTCCTCCATTTCTTTCTTTTATCCTCTCTCTCTCTCTCTATATATATATATATATATTTTGCTTGTGTTGTCTATTTTTTTACCAAATTAATAATATACAAGACATAGAATTGTCCTGTGACTCAAGAACTTGTCCCATATTGTTCTAATTGTTCTATATCTCAATATGTATCAAAAACACCCTAAATATATGTCTTTATGTATCGAGTTGGTTCACGAGTTAACAGGGTAGACATGTAAAAAATCAAGCCCTAGATATTCTACGAAAGAGTCAAAATATTACTCCCTCCATCCCAATATATGTCACATTTACAACAACAAAAAAGTTGTCCCAAAATATTTGTCATTTTATATTTTCAATGTAATATTAAATGTTTTCTGCCAATGTCACGTAATATTAAATATTTTCTGTCAATCTTAATTTGATAAAATTGTTGTTCTCTTTTCTTTCATTTATTGCTTTTTCTAAACTGTATGATTTAGCCAAGTATAACATATATAATGGGACGGAGGGAGTATTCCCTTGAACAGTTAATGAATCAAGCTGCGAGTAAACTTACGACTACGACTCCTTATTAGCCATAATACCCCGATCATTTGTCAAGTAATAATTGTTGCTCAATAAATATAAATATTTCAAAATTCATCTTGATTCACAAAAATTAAGAAAATTACTTCCTCTTTCTCATTTTGTTTGATGTTTTAGCCAAAAAAATTCGTCTCATTTTTATTGTCATTTTACAATATCAATGAACCATTAAATACTTTTTCCTATTATACTCTTGATCATTAATGTAAGAGATAAAATGTATATTAGAGATAAAAAAACCTAATTAATATGAGAGATAAATGGCACATTAAGAAATTGCATAATGACTATAAAAAAAAAATTACATAATATTTTTATGAAATCTATTTTTTTTTGAGGAATTATGAAATCTAAAATATTAATTGTATTACTTAAACGTCAAAACAAAATGGCACATAGATAATAGTTAATTTCCAAAATTGTCGTTTAAATTATTGAGACTCATCATCATACTCTCTCTTCTAATTGGTGTGGCTAGTCATCTTTCCAATGCTCACAAGAGAGGGAGAGAAAGAATAATGCAAATTTATTGATTACAAAAAAAATTAATTGAGAGTATTTTGATAAATAAATAATTAATGCAACACACAATTTAAAAAGGGTATTATATTAAGAGACAAATAAAATTCTTAGAAGAGTCTTATATTAAGAGACGGGGGTAGTATCAATTACTCCCCTCGTTTTTAGTTGTATGCCCTTTTAGACAAAAACACGCTTATTAAAAAAAGTAGTTAGTCTAATTTAAATTGTTAGTAATGTTTTGTTTTTTCCAATTTACCCTTTAATTATTGTGAGTCATATTTATTGCACTAAAAAATAGTATTATTAATTAGGGGTATTTTTGAAAAAAAAGTAATTAATGTATCTTGTAATTTGTAAATGAGCTTATAAAAAGAAACATTTTTTTCTTTTAAAAGGGTTTACAAATAGAAACGGAGAAAACACATAAGCACCTAGAAGTAAGTAGAATTATTTTACAATTAATGCCAGATTTAATTGATTTATCTCGTAGTCTATATGTGTTTTTAATAGAAATCTCTTAGTCTAGAGAAATTCTTAGGTACGTGTGTACCTAACATTTAATGATTTAGGAACAATCAATAATATAATTATAACTAATAGAATAAAATTAAAAAAACTAAATATCTATAATAAGGCAAAAAAAGAGCACCTGTTGCCGTAAATTTTATCTCGCCGTCAGCTCCTTCCGCAAATATTTCCATTTACACTCACCAATCAAATAATTACAATTAATAAAAAATAAAATTTAAGATTCTTAATAAAAAATAAGATAAAAACAGAGCACATGTAGGAAATAAATTTTGTTATTTAATAATAATATTTTTTTACTTTTTTAAAGTAATAAAAAAGAATGCTTTGTGAAGAGGTGACTGGTTTTCATTTTTAATCACATCTATCCTGTTTATTGTAAATCCAATTTAGTAGAATATTTGTTTTATAATTATTCTTATTGTGTTTTAACTTTTTTTATGAGTTATTGTGTTTTAACTTATTCATCATTTTTTTTCATAATAAATATAATCATTTTAAGAATGGTATTTTTATTTACACGTCATTTTAGAATATTAATAAAGCATTTTTAAAAAAATAATTATTCTGTTACTACTTTTAAGGAAAAGTATTAATAAAATAATTATATTTTGTTCAGATAATTTTGTTAAACACGTTTTTTTCATTTATTTAAAATTTTCAATAATATTTGTACTTTTTTTATAAATATATCAAATAAAAAAGTTGAAAATGACGAAATAATTTATCATTTTATGTTGCGTTTTGAATTGAAATTTCAACTTGTGAAATGAGTATATATTTGCAAATATTTAAGTATTGTATGTAGTAAAATATTTATAAATGAGGAGGGATTAAATTACACCAGTGTAATACTTGGCAATGTTACACCCTTCAATAACATCCTATCGGATAAATATTTTTCAAAATCAACCGTTAGATTGAAAGTTGCTATCACATAGATCATATATATAAATTTTTACAAAAATCTATAATTATTTGTTATGTCATCATGATTAAGCAAAATTAACGTCAACAGTGTAATTACATATATCGTTAATCTTAACGCATCTTGATGACATGGAAAATGATTATATATTTTTATAAAAATTTATAGATATGATCTATATGATAGTAACTTTCAATCTAACTGTTGATTTTGAAAAATATTTATACGGTAGGATGTTACTGAAGGGTGTAACATTGCCCAAGTATTACACTGGCGTAATTTGAACCCTCCTTATTTTTATAAATAATAGTTAATTTTTTTTATCAATTAAATAGTTTTTTATTGTAAAAATAATTTTTAAAAGTAATTTTATTATTTTTATTTTGTACTTTATTTTTTGACATCATTGGAATAAATTTATTGGTTAAATTAATATTTGTCACTTTTAAAATTTTAATTTCTTTCAAATGATTTATAATTTTAGAATATGAAAAAAAAATAGTAATCATGTTTTCAATGAAACTCTTATTTATTTGTATTTCAATATTTCAATATAGTAATTAATTCTTCTTTCTGTTTAACTACTATAGTATAAGTATATTTTAGTATTTTTTTTTAGGAAACGTATATGGTAGAGAAGTGATGGATAGTACATTATTTATATGAATTTTAAATCGTGTGTAAAAGTTTGTACAAAAAAAAAATCATGCATAAAAGTATAAGAAAATCAGTAAAATATAAGTCCTAGTCCAAGTACTAATAGTTGTGTCGTAGACCCTTTTGGTCAACAAAATTTGTATTTAATTTTTTCCGCTACAAATATTTTCACGAAAAATGTACAGCCTCGCCAACGTAGCATGACTCAACTGGTTCGGTTTTCTGCTCGCACACGCTGCGACTTGGGTTTGATTCCATATGGCTGTGTTGGTGGGCGATACGTAAATTCTACCGTAAATCTTGGATCAGGTTGGTGGTTCTCCCTAACCCTGCGCGGGGGTGAGCCTCCCTCAATCTAAACTTTTTGTTATCAAAAAAAAATGTACAACCTCCAATTTAGGAATCCAAAATCTTTTTTTTTTGACATATAGGAATCCTGGTATGCACATTTTTTCCTTTCCCTTTTTATTTCGTGTTTAGTTATAATTATATGATTGGTTGTTCCTAAATCATTAAATATTAGCTAGGTAAACACGCACCTAAGAATTTCTCCTTAGTCTACATGCTGAGTTGCGATAATGACCAAAAACTTCCTATAAACCATACAAAATGCATAGTATTTTGTACCCTACTTATTTAATTATTTATTTTTTGAAAAGTTGTATCCTACTTATTGATCACATGCCATGTGCACTTAACATTGTTCTCATAATTTGAATTTGGATCCAAGAATTTACTGACTAAATAAGAACACACGCACACGTTCTGGCATGTGTGCATTCATGGCATATGCTTTGTGAACACACTATGTCAGTTTCACGATGATTGAGATTACAATTTCCGTACTCATATGGAATTAAGTACAAACACAAAGCACACAAGTTATATAACTATTTTACCACAATCAACTTTGAACAGAAATTATGGTCAACCCTTTGAGTGCATTTGGAGTACAATCTCACATGAATTTTGTTCTAGTTTCACTCATAATGCAAAACCATTTTTTGCCGTTCAGGTATAAGTTTCAATTTCTTTATAAGACTATTTCATTTTTCAAAAAATATATTTGTTTTGTCCTATCTCAAAAGAGTGACTTAACTTTTTTTTGACAAAAAAAGAGTGACTTAACTAGCATTACATACAATTAGGGATGACACAAAAAAAAAACCGCATCATTGGATACTGTACGAATTATTCACGATGATTAATTATTTAAACCCAAGCAATGCAGGGTCCAGTTGTGACATATTAGTTCTTTTTTCTTGGCGACTTTACGTATTGATCAGGATTAGGCTTAAAGGGACTTTCATTCGAGTTAGTTTGAGCTTGAATATATAGATTGCATCCACTTCACAAGTCACAACTACATCGTTTTTTTCCCTTTGGAAAAAAAAAAACTACATCGTTTCCCAAAATATAAAAAACATAAAAAACAAGTTAGCAAAGTATATAGTTACGATACGTTAATAAAAGTTGTCATGGTTTGGTTATCACGTGTTAATTAAGTTCTCTCATGGCTAAAGTGGTTTCTGATACTCAAAGATTGTTTATGATGCATGCAAATATAATTATATCACAATTTTGTAATAAATGATACATTGATAGGTTTTTAGTTTTTTTTGTTTTTTTGTGGTAAAAACCAAGTAGCCCTCGCACGAAACTGAGGAAACTAATCATGAGTCGGGTAGGACAAATGATACATTGATAAACCAATTGTTTTGTGGTTTTTTATACAAAACTTTAAAAATAGAAATTAAAATGAAATTAACATGATATTTTTATAATTAAAAAAATAAAGGGTTAAATATGTTTTTTGTCTCTATAAAATGGACGAATTTTGGTTTTGGTCCCTATAAATGTTTTTCTTTGGTTTTCATCCCACCAAAATTTAAAAGTCTTGTTTTGATTATTGTAAAATGGATGAATTTTGATTTTAGTCCCTGTAAAATGTTTTTATTTGATTTTCATCCCCTTTAAAACCCGAAATCACTGTTTTTTGTCCCTAATATTCATTTTAGGGCAGATAAACAAAATTCATTTTAGGGGTCAAAGAAAAATTGTTGGGTAGTTACATGCTGACATAGCATCGCATGCATCATTGGGGGTCACATGGGATGTCCATATGACTTTTTGTAAGACACATAAGTACTTAATAGACATCACATGATGGCAGGGACCGAAAACATTACTTTCATATTTTAGAGGGATGAAAATCAAATAAAAAAATTTACAAAGACTAAAACCAAATTTTGTTTATTTTATAGGGACCAAAAACATAGTTAACCAAAAAATAAATAAATTTTTGTAAACCAATCAGATCTTTAGCTAAATGAGACTTAGAAAATAGGTCGTTAAATAGTCATTTGATTTATTGTTTTGTTGAACCCACTCTTGATTTTTTTGACGTTAAAGAATTACATTCGAAAGGTTGTGTGATATTAAAGCACGAGTATATTAAATATTACATATTTAAATATTGTAACTTGGTACTCCCTCCATCTTATAATAAGTGTCGTGTTAGAGAAAAAAAAAATATCCTAAAACAAGTGTCATTTTATTTTTTCAATGTAACATTAATTATTTTATTTCAATTTTACCTATAAATTAATACTCCTTCCGGTTACGAATATAAGGGGAAAAATCCAACTTTAGTGGTCCAAATATAAGAAAATCTCAACTATTTAATGATATCATTCCTAAAATACCCTTCAATTAATTTAAATTTCATTTTTCGATAACTTGTATTCTATAAACAAGTTTTCATGAAGGACATTTTGAAAAATACAGTTATTTTTTATTATACTAAAAAAATTAAATGAATTAACTACTATTTTTAATTAGCAAGAATTTTTTATTGTTGCTTATATTTGAAACCGGAGGGAGTATATGTACATTATTTCCATGTCATTATATTTCACTATGCATAACAATAGTTAATAGCCAATGGCTAATAAAGATAATTTTGTAAAATTCCTATACTTTTTTATTCATTTAATATTTATTTAATAGTTTTCTTAATCTTGTGAAAAAACTTAAAACGATAGTTATTTTGGGACGAAAGGAGTAATACATTAGAGACATTATAGTGTCACTACATTGAACGTTAGTATGTTCTTCACAAAAAAGCATGGACATCTCAATACACAATTGTAATTAAATTATTATTTATGCTGAGCGACAAATCTTTCTTGGTAAAAAAATTGTTAAATGCAATCTGAATCTGAAATTAGACTCGGTTTGTTTGCATTTTTAAACAAAAGCGTGTATAAAAAATAATTTTAGCGTGGTTTTTAGAAGTGGAAAAAAGTATTGAAACGTTATTGAAACGTAATTTTCCCCTTAAAACATAACAAACGCACTTCAAAGGCACTTCCTAAATTCCCATTTAAAAATGTGGGAGATATTAGTAGATCACTTTACATAATGAATGGAAGGATTGTGTAGTGAATTGACAAAGTTAACACTTAAAAAAGGCATTCTTATTTAAGTATTCTATTTTGGACCCATGAACCGGATAAACCTTATCTCTATAGACCCAAAAAAAAAAGGTTTAATCTTCTAATCTTTTTTTCTTGCTAAATCCAGGTTACGTGATGTATGAAAAACATTTATGTAATACTTCTCGCTTTCATTAGTTGCTTCCAATGTTGGATTTCCACTTTCCTAAAGTGTATTAGATTTCCCACTTTATCCTTATTTTCGGATTTTCAATCACATCACAATATTTCTATTAAAGGGACTATCACTCCAAAATCACAATCTCCACCCATCTGGGTAAAAAGGCCGCAAATTCATCAACGTTTATGCAACCTAACGGACTAGTAAAGACAAACATAAATTGACAAAAATAATTGCACGACTTGAATGTAAAATAGGCGCGTACACAAAAAATAAAGATTAGTTAATGACGAGTATCACATTACACATACAAATATAACATAAATTTAATCAATTTATATTACTTTAAAGTCGATCGATAATTTATTACAATACTTTAATTTTCCATATAATATACTATCTAAAATATAAGTAAATATTTACTATTAACTAGAATTTTGTATGCATAATCATTATGATAATATAATATGATTTAATACTTGAATTGAATAATATCACATCCTGTCAAAGTTATTGAAAGGCTTAGTTAATTTGATACCTAATATTAACAAATCCTTATATGCATATAGGGTTGGTTGGAGAGTCATTTTCACAATTGAGTAGAAAGAATAATCATTATAAATCCTTGGGAACCATTTCGCTTGATTAGTTCATATAAAATCTAAGCACATGGCCGAAAAGACAAATCAACCATAAGCATCTAAACAAAAAGGAAATCTGACTAGTTCACAGCCCAATCCATTGATGCATCTTAAAACCTGCATCCACCCAGCAAGTCGCCACTACGTATATGGAACATAAATACATATAAATATAGAGACATGTAGACAGTATTCCACTACAATGGAAATCAAAAGAATGTAGAAACCTGTACGTACAATGGAAATCTACTTCCACTACATTATTATGCAACATAAAAGCAAATCCATGTGCAAATAGTAATTACTAACAAGGTATCTGATATCAAGTTTTAATACAATTCTAACCCCCCAATGAATCATACACCTTCACATGGAAATAGTGGACAGATTCATCTCCAAGACAAACCAAATAAATATCTAGCGCACATGACATCATCAATCTATTGAACTATATTCACTAATAACAATGGCTGCCTATGACCCAATGACCAAACTAAAACTACTACTAGAGATCATTACCCGTTAGAATGATGGGAAAATAACCAATCAAAGACTGGACGCCTAAGAAGGCCATATCCATAATACAATACGGGTACGATACAATACGATATGGATACGAGACATTTAAAAAAAAAAAATACGACATGACCTAAATACGTTAACAGAAATTTATAATTGGCTTAAATATGAAATTAGTCCCCCAAAAATTTGTGAAGTTCGTTTTTAGTCCCCAAAAAAAAATTGAAAGTTTTTAGTCCCCCAAATTTGAAAATATTTTTCCGTTAGTCCCTGTCATTGACGCCGTTATGATTTTAGTCCCTCAAAACTCTAAAAGTTCATTTTTAGTCCCAAAAAATTCTAAAAGTTCGTTTTTATTCCCCCAAAATGTTGCCACATAATCACCACATAACGGTGTCAGCGACAGGCACTAACGGAAAAACATTTTTAAATTTGAGAGACTAAAAACCTTCAATTTTTTTTTGAGCCTAAAAACGAACTTTGCGAATTTTTGGGGGACCAATTTTATATTTAAGCCTTTATAATTTATAAATATAAATATATACAACATAAATGCACTAAATACAACAGCAACTTAATACAGGGCGTGCAAACCAGAGCAAAAATGGCCCCAACAATTGCATAATTCAAAGCCTTGGCTGGTGAAGAGGGGCCACATTTTGGTGTGCTATGCTATATGGAATGAATGGCGAGTTTTTTTTTTTGGGTTTTTTTTTGGGGGGGGGGGGGGACATGAAGTATGGTCAAATACCGAGTTAAAATGGCAAAAAAAGAAAGTAAAAAAGGCCGCTATCAAAGTCGTGTCGTATCAGGGTGACAACCATATCTTTAATTGGGTAGACGTCCTTAATTGTAAGACGTATTGAAGATGTATTTGAGAATAATCGAGGAAATTTTTAGAAATCAAACGAAAAGAATTGACTGGATACTTTCTGGATACATATCGAGACGTATTGATATCGGATACATGTCGAACACCTACACTTTTCCATTTTTGGAGTATCTAGGCTTCATAGCTGGATACTAATGTATAAATATGTAGAATAAATAATAGGAAATTGTGCAGTTAGAAAAATTTACAGTAACCTAGAAGGTAGAGATACACACATAGAATATCCTTTAAAAAGATTAAAAAATGCTATATCTAACAAAATTATGCTTAGATGAGACTCTAGTGAGACTTATCAAACTAGAAACAGCATCCAAGACACTAGATGACTAGCACAAATAGATTAGGAAAGGCAAATTTTCAACATTATCACTGAAAGTATCTAGTTGATGATAGCACAATGTACAAAGAAAGCTTGAGAGGGGCCAGTCACATATTGCAAGGGAAAGAAAGTTTTGAGCACATTGATGCTGTCATGCGGATGTTATAAACATTGTGACGGGTAAACTGGATGATTTTTCAACAAAAGATGGGAGTACAGCTATGAGGCAAGTGTTGATGAAATAGGATGACTTAATCTAATTGCACTCTGATTAGTCACATCGTTCAGAGCAAAATCTGAAAAGCAGAGGCCTTGCGTGGTAAACCAGTTTTTACCAACAACTTTTAAGTTTCATTCGCAAAAAATCACTAAGATTAGAGCAACGTAATATCTTGGTTACCAAAATTAAAGTTCAGTTGAAATACTAAGTTGTGAACAGTACAATAGATGAAGCACACGCAGCAGAGGTAGAGATCAAAACATGAATTCAACTTGATAGAATTCGGGAGATTCAATGAAATATATGTAAAGTTGCAAACAGGATAATTGATATGCCACAGGGAGCAGATACAGAGATCATACAACGAATTTAATTTGATAGAATTTAGGAGATCCAATAAAAGCGTTTTGAACCACATTGGAAGAGGGGAAGGCTTGCTACAATCAAATGCAGCAGCAAGCATTTCCTTGTGAGTAGTAACCATCTCAAGACAACCGAGAAGTGATAAGCAAGAACACAAGTTCTACAAAATATATTTTAACGGTTTTTCAGATTATACGCATATAATAGTGTGCTTGGTGTGATAACAAGCCGACCCGAGGCCTGGAAATCAAACAGTAAATAAATGGTCATATTTTGTTGCAAATGCCCTCACTTACACTGGTATGAAAATAGCAAGAGTATGGAAAGTGATCCAGAGTTTTCTGCAAACTTCCAATTTCGTGAGGCAACTTACTTTTGACCAAAGTACTCACAAACCAAGGATACTGGAAAGAGGAGATTGCTAGAGAATCTGCATTTTATTTGCATCATTAGGGCAGATAGTTTCAGCAAGAAAGGAGAATAAAAGGTTGAACCAGAAGAAACAAGTCAACAACATAAACATCGCTTTATGGTTCGTGCGATAATAATTCATGGAGATAGAGATGATTCCACACTTGTCAATGGAAAAACAGCATGAATGGACAGAAAGATCCTAAATTTCTAAGAGAAAACGCAGATGAGAGTAGATTAAGAAAAAAGAGAAGAAATATAGCTCCTAAATACAAAACCAGCAATGGATGCTCAGTCTTATCTTGCTAGTCACTTATGGAAGAAGCAGGAGTCCAGTCGAAGAACCCTAGAGAATATTCTCCCCAGACCAACCTAGACGGAGTAAGAAGAGGAATGAGGAAATGCATTGAGAATTAAATTTTCACCTTCAAAACCCCCCGGAAATATCTTGAAAAACTTATGTAGCCATTATAAATGCCTGGATTAAGTTTTCAGCAGCACGCTTTTGTTCAGGTGTGCCAGAAATAAGAGCAATACGATCACCACGGGCATATTTGGAGTCAGAAATCTCTACTGTCGCTCCTGAAATCTGAATTGAAACAAACAGGCATAAGCAAAATTTTAAGTACGTGCAATGAGTACGGAATTATTAAAAAACTGGTAGTCCATGCTATGCCAAAGATGTATAAACATGAGTATGCCTGATACTTTGGCCATTGACATTCAACATAATAAGTGAATCTGTTACTGTCTGAAAGAAAACACAATGTGACTATGGTCTGCCAAAATGTGGAAAATTGAAAACATCACTGATAAAAAATGAGGAAAACCCTTAATATGATTTTTTTTTCTGACTAGTTTCTGTAAAAATCGTTGTTTCCATCTTATGACAAATCACTTGACATGGTGAAAATGTCAGATGTCTATCCTTTACAGTACTACAAATGACTAGACTCAGAAGAAGCATAATATCACAATGTATCTGAAGGAGCAACCAAAGAATATGAAACATTAAGAATTAAGCTTGTCCAAATCTGGCGTTAATTTAAGATAAACAATAGAAATATGCCTTTTAAACCATGGATTATTTCCTTCTGCCATAGAGTATGTCAGAGGATAAGAAAATATTTACTAATATCTTGGTTGTGAAAATTATTCTCAGGCAGTGTTATCAATGGCGGATGACGGATTATGGGGGCGAGCCAAAAATCCACCATAGGTGGATAGAATAAAAATATATTAAATATGTACAAATATACCAAAAGACTGCAGAAATAAATAAAATATCTAAAACTATCAACATATGTGAAGCACACTAATTATAAACTACTAAGAAGTCTCATGGCCATCAAGTTCAATGCTTCAAATAACAAGTAGATGATTAAAAAAAGGATAAAACTTAGGTAAGGTTCTATAGGTGTGGTTGGTGCTGTTCCTCTCACAAAATAGATAAATTTTTCTCTCTCTATCCATTCCTACTATCTCTAACCTCTCATAACTACCACTATCAAAACAGTTTTCATCCTATTTTGTGAGAGAAATAGTATCAACTATACCTATAGAACCTTACCTAAGTTTTGTCCAAAAAAAAAAACTACAAACACAAAGTAAATGGACAACTGTTCAAAGAAACGAGGCAAATTTGAATAGGAAAGAAGGACAAATATTAATAGAATTAAAAAATAGATTTAAAATATAAAAAAATTAAAAAGCAGAATTTTTAAAAACAATAGAATAAAAAAGCAGATTTAAAAAACAGAAATAAGAGAATAGCAAAACGAAAAAAAAAAAAGAATTAAAAAAGTAGAAGGAATCAAAAAACAGAATTGAAAAAGAATTAAGAGATGAGTAGAATTAAAAAAGAGAAGGAAAAAATCGTAAAAAATATCATATAACAAAACTGAAAAAAGAACTGAAGAGAAGAATTAAAAAATAATAACATTAAAACTTATCATATAAAAAATTAAATGAAAAAGAAAAAATTAAAAAAGGACAGAAGGATTAATAAACAGAAATTAAAAAACAAAAAAAGAGCATAAAAAAACAAGATGGAACGTGCACGTTAGTGTTGGAACGTTTGAAATTGAGAAGTGTTGTGCGCGTGCGAAGTTCATGGTAAAAAGGACGTGCAAAAAGTAAGTTTGAATGTTAGTTTAGCGGCTGCACCTGGAATGTTTTTTAGGGTTTCACCCTTGGCCTCAGTTTAACAGGTTGGGTCACATCCACTATCACTTATTTTAGGGTTTGCACCTTTGTGTCTCAGTTTTCCAAGTCAGGTTGCATGTCCAACCCCCTTTTTCTTTGGTATTCCAATGATATTTCTGCCATGGCCGCCAGCACCGCCACAAACGCCACGTGAATAGTGGCCCGCCTTGAGGAATCCGCCACGCCACCGCCTTTATATGGCAGCCTGTCAAATTTCCGGCACCGCTTTCCGCCATGGCGCCGCCAAGGCCACCGTTTGACAACACTGTTCTCAGGAACGTAGAGGTTGGAAATAAGGATTCCCATGTTTGTTTCAAAGTTAGAAAATTTATTCTCGGGTACAACACATTCCCAGGAATAAAATAACGGCCACTTTTCCATGTTTTTATTCCCAAGGAAGGGGGTGGCAAAATAAGGTTCCCATGAAGGTGGGAATTATATTTATGTAACTACCTTTGTACCCCACCCTTATAAAAAATTCCTGGGAATGTTATAAGTGTTAACCAAACACTTTTTCTAAAAAATACCAGGGAATAAAGTTTCAATAAAGTTTCCATCATTATTTCTTTGGAAAATTATTCCCGGAAATAATTTTTACAACCATGAAACAAACACTCCCTTAGGATTAGTTTCTTATCTTAGACTATCTTTTAGGACTAGTTTCCATGTTTCTTAGTTATTTTCATAATTTGTTTTCCTATTTGATTAGAATTTGGAGTCTAGTATTAGTATAAATACGGGTTAGTTATTGGTCTAACAATGTATTGTCTTTTACATTACTAAAAACAACTGGACTGAGAAGATGCATCATATCATAATGTAACTATGTGAGCAATCAAAGAATCCCAAACACTAAGAATTGAACAAATCTGGCATTAATTTAAGATAAAAAATGAAAATATGCCTTTCAAAACATGAAATATTTCCCTCTGCCATAGAATAAAAGAGAAGTAAATTAGAATGTGTGAACCAACCTTCCTGATATTGGCTAGATTTGCCCCACCTTTACCCAACACTTTGCCAACAGCATTAGCAGGAACCAACATCTCCAATGTTGACAGGGGAGGTAAACTATGTCTAATAAAGGCACAGAAACATGAGTTACAAATAATTAACCAGCTTAACATAAGGATAAAAAGAGAAGGGGGGGGAGAGAGGGGAAAGTATAGAACAAATATAACTTTGATAACTATATACTAACCCTTCATACAGCTTGTTGGCATATGAAGACATAGATCCATAGTCACTTTCTCCCATCTATTACAAAGAAGCAAAAAAGAGAAAATATCAGTTATATATGATTAAAAACTAAAAATAGAAATGAGTTATGTTACAACATTAAGAAGAAAATAAAGATAGAGTTTAATGAAATTTTCAGCATATTGCATTAGAAAAAGATATACTTTAGATGGTCTGGAGGAAAGGATGAACTGAATAAAAGAAACAGATCTGAAGAATAATCCCTACAATTCCACCCCACTCCCAACAAAAAAATAACAAAGAAAAGAATGCTGAAATACATCAGCATTCACAATTCACTGCTTTATCTACTTCGTTACAACAGTACTCATAACTTCATAATGACTATGTTCAATTCTGATAGGGACTTGGGTACTATGGGGTGCCTAAGTCCCACATCGAGTAGTATGGGATGTTCGGTGGAGTATTTAAGTGGTTTGGTTCTTCCCCCTTAATAGCTTGCTTTTAAGAGACGGTTCCCCAAGTGCTTGGGTGCTTATCAATTGGTATCAAAGCTAGGTTGCCAGTGTTTCGAAAAAGGCTACCCACGAAGGGTTCTGACCGGTGGAGGGTTCTGACCAACAAGGAAGTTGAGTGAAGTGTCACCGAGTGAAGCGTCGTGGAGTGCAGCCGCCGAGGACGTCGGCTCTCAGGGGCGGTGCTATGATAGGGACTTGGGTATTATGGGGTGCATAAGTCCCACATCGAGTAGTATGGGATGCTCGGTGGAGTATTTAAGTGGCTTGGTTCTTCCCCCTTAATAGCTAGCTTTTAAGGGAGGGTTCCCTAAGTGCTTGGGTGCTTATCAAATTCAAACCCAACTAATAACAAACTAGAAGATATACCTTGCAAACTCAGAACAAAAGAGCTATCTAATACAATTTCAAATTGCATTGCTACAAGTTTTTCCCCTTTTAAATCAACGTACAGCCATGAAAACATACTTATCCATATTCCATATGATAAAGAAAATAATGTTTGGGCTGCACCTATACTCAATGGAATGTTTATAATTAGAATTAGTCTCAAACGAATTATATCATTGAAGAATGCCATTTACCATACAACAATGAAGACGAACAAATATATTAAGACTTAATAGTCGTGAGAATAAGAACTTTACATTCATACTATCTAGGACAAGCAGTGTTAACAGTATTGCACAATTAATGTTACTCGTTTATTGATTCGAAACGAAATCAAAGTCAATCAATACAAATCGGAGAGCAGATCTCTTTTGTACCCGAATCGCAGCTTGAATCGCGAATCTCAGCTGAATCGCACGATAAAGCCATCACAGGTGCCCCAAAACGGGCCACGTCGTGCCAACCGGTTTCTAAAAGGCCTGCTATGGTTGTTTTGTTTGCAATTTGTTTTTTCTCGAATAGGACAGAACCAGCCGAAAATGAACCTTCCAAATAACCATGTCAGAATCACAAAGGAACAACCCTAGCACACTGCATTTTTGGTCCCCACCCCCTCTTTTTTTATTCTTCCTGCTTACACGGTGCTTCGAGCCCTCCCTTCTACTATGTTCTTCTCTGTTTTTTGGTCCCCTTGTCATGTTCGAAGACAGTGCTTTGCTGTGTTATTGCTGCTCTCTTTGATTTATGACTTGAATCTTGAATTATTTTGAAGTTCATATATGGCATATCAGCTTATGCTCGTGTTACTTGTTTTTACTTAAGAATGTCATATTTTTATTGATCATGTATCTTACGATTCATGATAAAATCCAACTCACGGTTCAAAAAATAGATCTTCCGATTCACAATTCGAATCTTGATAGATAACCTTGAGGTCAAGTACTAATAAAGTGCACCTAGTACAAGTCATATCTGTTATAATCAACTACCTTAATATCATAACAGTTATAATATGATGATAGAAAACACAGCAGGGAGGCATACCCAAAAAAAAGATCCATAGAAAAAACATCAGGAAGACGTACCGAAAAAGATCCATATCCGTAAAGGCTGCTGGAAGAAAGCATGCCCAGGCCAGTTCCACTTCCAGTCCTCTGATCATAAGCTAGTGGAGCAGCAGCAGAAACTGAAGGCAGCACAGATGGTGCTGAAAGAACAGAACTGCCCGAGTACAAGGATTCAGAACCTATAGGGGGATTATGGTCAATGTCCCTTTTTCTCAATACATCATCTCTAAGTCTTAAGACAATCTGGATTAATGCATCTCTCACACAATCGACTTCACCGACCACCTAAATCGTAAATCGAAAAGAACATTGAATAAAATTGATCCACAAATTAAACAAGAAAAATGACCAAGTGAAAAATAATTCAAACCTCAACGAGTTCATCATTCACATCTGCACATTTAGGCTTATTACTTCGTGAGATTTGAATATCAGCCCTAGTTCTCTTCCGAATTTCAATTATGATTGAACCACTTTTCCCTATAATACACCCAATCACTTTGGATGGAACAAGGAGCCTGATTGAAACCGGGGTATCATCTTCCTCATTTATCTTCTCTTGTAGCAGTAGAACAGCTTCAACAGCTATGGATTTCACATCACTTAATGACTACAAAATAAACATACTACATGAGAATTCTATTTTTATGATAAAAGAACAGCAGTTACAGCAGAATACGAAAAGACTACTACATGCAGAGTAGGGAATATGGACAAAATGGGAATCAACAAAAATCCACCAACTACTAAATCAAGCATAAAGTTGATCATGAAATTCAATGATTTCAAGAAGCTTTCAAGTCAAACAAACATAAGGCACGAGCTTATCTACTTTTACACCTATAGATTAACCACATTAACAATAAAGCCACAAATAATTACCTGCTGCCTAGCATGAAGATAACTAGAAACTTATTAATTTTTTTATATAAAAAATTTAGGGTGAGAGGATGGCGTCTCAGTCTAAAGCAAAGGAAAACCTCCGGGCTCAGTGAGCACTTAGGAAGGGAATTATATTTATCTTGCCCCAAAGAGACAAGTGGGGACTTGAACCCGCAACATATTGAATACAAGTCTTGTCATGCTCCACTAGGCCAACTCCTTGGGGTTATCTAGAAACTTATTCTTGACAGCTACCTTGCTGACATTCTGACATAATGAAATTAAAATATTTTCTTTACTGGACTAACATTACAGAATTCCCCTCTCTCTCAATCAAATAAATTCAAAATTTTTATCTACAATATTTCATATTGCAGTTAACATGCGAACTCTGTTGGCGCTAACCTCCAAATAAGCATCAATACTTATTGCTATGAGGGCTGGCACAGAATCATTCAACTATAAAAAAGATTTCCTTCAATTGTGGATCTGACCTGTTTTAAATTTTAATGGAACTTGGATGATATCCATGAAGTGTATCAGTTACGAGAGGGGAAAAAAAATGAGGTCATTTTCACCAAAAGAAAATAAGAGAGCATTAAAGCAATAAATGGTGATCCAACCAAGAAATATTTAAGATAAATCGACATATAAAAGTAATAATAAAATGAAACTTATCTACCATAATATTGACTTGAAAATACTTTATAGAAAAGAAGAATAAAGAAACTAGAGATCAAATCAAACTAAAAGTTCGAACTACAAAACTGCAGACGCATATAAGTTGATGATTAACAACTAATCAAGCAAGTTCCTAATAAGAAGAGTCAACTCCTCACCTCAATAATCAAGTTATACATGATTTTCCCTTTTCTTATTCTTGCATTTAACTTTGCGAATTGATTTCTAACAATGGCTCCCTTCCCCCCCCCCAAAAAAAAGAATGTTGATAATATTAAAAGTCATAGCTTTTCTATGTAAATAGCATGTATCATGGACTCCAGTACTCCACCAAGTCAAGTTAACCACTTAACCCTAGTCCGACAACCAGAATGATTAGATGTGTAATTATATCAAATAGAAACTAATGGAAGAAGCACAGATAGTGCACCTCTGTTGCAGTTATAGTGATTAAGCACTCATCATGACGAGCCTTGGAATCATCAACCTCAATACGAGCACCACTAGCCTGCCTCAAACTTTTAATAGTACCTCCTCCCTTCCCAATGACACGTCCAATCTTGTCAGAGGGGCACAACATTCTTACAATTAATTCTTCAGATTGGGAAGCACCAAGGCTGTGAACTACTGGAAGGGCAGGTGAATACAGAGACCATGCATTTCCTGTATCAGCATATCCTTGCAGATCTTGTACAGTTGCAGCACCTATAATTTGAGGAACAGATCTAGGCTGGATAATAGGATCCGAAGCTGGATATAGTCCCCCAGGTGGATACATTGGAACTTCAGAAGGAATGAGAATGCTAGGAGGGGTTTCTGGTACGGTTGTGTCAAGAGGAATGTCCTCCTTAGGAGAAAACTTGTACATAATAGATGAAACTTCAAATAATGCTCTTTTTACTGCTTCTGATTCACCTGTAATCTACTCAATGAAAACAAGCACATAGTAAGATAGAAGTTCACTGCAAGAGAATAATAACTGGAAAATCCCTAAGTATATAATTATTTATAATATAGAAATTGTAATATTTCCTCCAAAATTAGATGTGCAAAAGATGAATTTCACATTAAAATTGATATAGCGATAAAACATTATATACAATTATCTTTATGCAAAATAATAGCTCCAGTAGCATCCAGATGGACTATTGATTTGCCCAAATATAGGTGGCTACTTAGGATCTCAAAAAATCATGTCCGTGTGTGTGCGCATCAGAGTATCCAGTAGCAGACAATTGCAGTGACTGAAATGCATACTATAAAATTTATTCACAGGAGAAATGTATATAAGATGAAATTATTCTCCTCCAATAATAGTGAATAGAGCAAAAACTCGATAATAAACAACAACAAAGCCTTCTCCCACTGGAAGAGGTCAGCTACATGAATCAAATGATACCATAAAAATAATGTCCAATAATAAATCATGTTTGAAGATAGATCATTAAAATCTCAATCATTTTTAATGGTGTGGTTTATTGTTTTCGTTGGTTTATTGTGCTTTCACTAGGACCACTAATGCTATCACCAGATGCAGTTAATTACTAGATTTTAAGTTTATTTATTATACTATCACTTAACATAAAATATAAGAAAATCAACACCTATATTTTACACACATTACAGAATGGAGGTCAGTATATTGAATATGTGCATGAAGGATTTTTGCAACATATAAAAAGGAAAGAAAATGCAAAAGAAACATAACATTACCTAATTAATACATCTATTGCTTTACGTTCACTAACTGTCTTAACAACTATATAACATCGAAAAAGCATAAATTAAAGCATATGTTTTAACAACGAGAAACAACAGCTTGTAATACCATATATATTAGGGAACAAATATTCAGGAAGGGATACGGACAGCAACAAGTGAAAATCGTATAAATAAAAGCAGAAAAAGTCCAAAAACCAAAATACGGTAAAACACTTCATGAAGGTACCGTAAAAAATCATTATAGACCATAAAAGTTATAAGAAGTTTCAAAAAAAAAAGTAAAAAAAAAATAAAAATGGACAAGCTCTTTAACCGTCAAAAATCCACATCTATGTTGCAAAGTTAAGAAGTGACATAATGCACACAAGTGTTATAAAATATAAATGCCTAGCCCAATGATCAGCACAAATATTACAATGTTAAATGTTTACAACAATATTAACCAACAATCAAGCCTTACCACAAAAGTATAAATATTGTACAACACTACAACCTATTACACCACTAAAGTTGCTATTATCACTACAAAAAAGTGAAATTTGCTTGTTTCTACAGGTGGATTTACATGCCAGTGTGCTAATCAAAGTTGTGATTATGTTATGAATCTGTGCAAAAATAGTTCAATGGCAAGTTACTACGTTTAATAATATTAAATATACCTACCAACACAAAATTGTCAAATTCCATAGCGCATGAGTGCTCAGGGTCAGCTGCATCCTTAGCAATGACCTTGATATTTGTCTTTGTATTAACTCTCAGCTTTTTAATGGTGGCCCCAGCCTTGCCAATGATATTAGCAGACTGGCTTGATGGAACAAGGATTTGACATTCTTCCTTATTCTTTCGCTTCTTATCAGAATCTCCAACAGCTTCCATGGCATTAGTTATGGCAGAATGAACCTTGAGAAGAGCATCTTGGGCAGCACATAAAGGCTTTTTATCGTTGAGCTCATCATCGACCTCAAATTCTTCCTTCTCCTTAACATAGCAATAGATAGTTATAACTCGATGCTTGGCACCAGGAAATGGATCCACAACCTTGACTTTTGCCCTGGTCTCTTGCCTTATTGAATTAATAACTTTTCCATTCTTACCAATAACACCCCCAATAACTCCATCCGGACAGAGTATCCTATACACAATCAATTCATCCTTGTCCCTTTCATCTCTGTCATTCCCACGCCTCTTTTGATGTTTGCTGTCCCCATCACGGTCTCTCTGCGAACGGAATCTTTTCCCAGTCTCACCCATTCTACAAATCACTACCACAGCTCCTGAAAACAAAACATACTTTCAGATACATACATAATCAGTTGTAAAACATCGTTTTTATTTTCTTTTCGCCATACTTCCTCCCTCACGCCACCCCTCAGATAAAGAAAAAAAACTTCAAAGAAACAATAAAACAGTACTAGGTTTAACAACTTTTAATAGCTAAATCAAGCTACTAAAGATAAATTATTATTATTATAGACCTACATAAGCCCACTTATCAATAATCAGTTAACATAGTATGAACATAAACACAGCCCAACAAAAATACATATACTCTTCTGAATAAGACTTTACACAGTTTTCAACAAGGTCTTGTATCATCCAGAATGTGACTAAAGCACAAATAATTGCACACAAATAATTTCCGTTGTCTTATAACGGAAACAGAATTATAAGACAAACTCATTACAGAGTCAGAGAGCATAAATCAACATCAACTGCGCCACAGACCATAGTAAAATTGAAAAACCAATCCAATAATATTGCAATAAAAGCGTGAGTTTATCAAATAAACTATGTTTTTAAGATACCGTGTTATGCTGGCAAGGCACCTCACACAGCTTGAAAAGGATAACTGAAGAGAAAGAAACAAAGATTCCCGAAATATTAAAAAAGAAAATTGAATTTTCTTAAACCCAACGACTGAGAGTTTATGCGGAATGAGAAGAAAACGAATATAAGTGCGAATTGTAAAAAATCTCAAACCCCATAGTTACGTACCTGATTGATTATTAGATAGAAGAAGAAGAAGAAGCGAGTTAAAACCCTAATGTGGGAAGTAGAAAAGGATTCGCCGTTGAACAGAAAGCAGGATTTTAATTTCCGAGAACCATAGTAGGTTTTGTTCTTCCTTTATGGCTTTTTTTTTTTTGGTACAAATCCTTTATGGCTTTTTTTAATTCCCCTTAAAATTGTTTTATATAGTTATTATATTATGTTATATAGTATTAATTATTTTAAAATTTAGTGATTTTTATACCAAAATTTTTTAATGATTTTATTGCGTCAAAAGAATGATTTTATATAAAAAAAAATTTAAAAGTGATTTCTTTTAAAAAATAATTTATTTAAAAACCCAAACAGAGATTCATCAAAAAGATATTATTATCAAAAGTGTAAATTTCTTTATTATTCATGTTATTTGTCATCAAATGAAGAAATTGATTTAATTTTCATTTTAAAATATCATCATTATATATTTAAAAACAACTAAAAAAGATAATATACAAACACTTAAGAAGTTTTCTGTATCCAATTATTATTTTTAAAATAAACTTTTATAGTTATATATAATGTGTATTTTTTCTCTGGTACAGTATAATTTTTTTAAAATTTAAAAATAATGTTTTAATTTAAAAATTTGCAAAGAATACATATTATTATTTGAAAGTTTAATTGTATTTTTTTGATCCATGTAGTAGTTTTAGCTATGTGTGATTTAGTTTCTTCAGGTTAAATTTCATCTTACTCTTCAAATCAAGCAAATTTAATTCTAATATTAATGGTTTATTAAATATTAATTGTATTTTTTTGCTCTAGTAGTTTTAACCATGTATAATTTTGGTCACTACGTTTGCCTAAATTAGGTCATTCATAGGGATGACAAAAAATCTCGTACCCGCGGGTAAAACCCGCCGTGGATTTTAAATGGACAGTTAAATGGGTACCCACCGGTGTAACGGGGTGAGTATTTATTACCCATGTATAAACGGGTCGGGATGGGTATCATACTACCTGTGTCCGTGGGTACCCGTATATATGTAATTACTTAAATACGCTCACTTATATAAATTGACAACCCTAATTTTCCTTTGCATTTCTCATTCCCTCCTCTGAGCGCCGCACAACCCTCCTCTCCTCTCTGTCGCCGCACAGCCACAGCCACACCTCAGTCCCTCCTCTCCTCTGCCCCGCATAGCCACCCATACCTCAGTCCCTCCTCTCCTCTCTGCGCCGCACAGCCACAGCCACACGCCAGTCCCTCCTCTCCTTTCTGAGCGCCACACAGCCACAGCCACACCTCAGTCCCTCCTTTCCCCTCACTTTGCAAGACAATCTCATTGTGCTTGGAGCCACCGCCGGTCACGATTTTCACTGTCGGCAGTCGTGTTGGACCATGTCACGCCACTTTCCACCGCAAGCCTGTCGTGTTGTTCTTCTTGAAGGTCAGGGTTCGCATCTTTGTGTTCTGTAGTCCTCCTTTCCTCTCTAAAATTCGTTTCCATCTTGATGTTATGCTTTCTCTCTGTCTGCTACTTTGTTCTCTCTACCATGTGAGGATTATGGTTTATTATTTATACTTGAATTGAATTGAATGATGATAAAAATGGATTTACCTTCTTTTTTGTTGATCTGTACGTAGTAGTTTCTTTGGTTGCTTATTTGTGGTCTAATAAAGAAGAGTAAAATGATGTTATGCTTTGGTTGCTGCTGTAATATCAATCAATATTTGATCTATTATTTTGAGCTAAAGGAAATTATTCTTTTGTTATTCCCACATTGGTTTTATCTGATTGCTCCTTAACTTTTTTTGCTGACATTGTTATCACCTTTTATCCATTTTTTTATTTTAGGAAGCTATTATGTTGTTAACTCTGTGGCATTTGTTTTTACTTGTTAATTTCCTAAGCCTCATAAATATGCACATATTGAATAATTCTCTAAATATGTGTTATTCGTGTCATTTTTATGGAATGTCTTCTCAACAAAATTTCACTGTTGTGGAGGAGCAAGAGCGACAAGTGAATGCAGAAATAGGAAGTAATATGGGTGAATCCAATGTGGGTGCATCAATTACTGATTCTGTGAATGTAGAAACTAATTTAGCTCCTCATGAAATTCAAAGCGCAAATCCAAGTGATACTGCAGGTCTTAAAAGAAAGCAAACTTCGGATGTTTGGAATCATTTCAAAAGGCAAGATATAGACGGAAAATGGAAGGTCGTTTGCAACTATTGTGGCTCAAAACTTTTGGGTGAATTAAAGCAAGGAACATCACACTTACGTAATCACTTCCGTTCTTTCAAACTCCGAACAACTCAAGATATAAGGTAAGCTTTTATCAAAACCGAGAAAGTTGGGAATCAAACGGTAGTGGTTGGTTCTTATGCATTTAACCAAGACATAGCAAGGCGTGCAGTATCTAAGATGATAATTCTTCATGAGTATCCTTTGGCTATGGTTGATCACATTGGTTTTAAAGAATTTTGTGCTGCTTTGCAACCTTTATTTAAGGTGATTTCTCGTAACACTGTCAAGGCTGACATCATGAAAATGTATAAGGATGAGAAAGAGAGTATGATGAAGTTGTTGTCAAAGAATCAAAGCCGTATTGCAATTACTACTGATATATGGACTGCGAGTAATCAAAATAAAAGCTACATGACAGTCACGACTCACTTTATTGATGATTCATGGACCCTACAAAGTCGATTTGTAAGGTAATACTACTAAAGTTCTTGTTGATGTGTTACTTGAATGTTTGGTTTACATCTTAATTTCTTATTGAATTTTGATTTATATGTTAGGTTTATTTATGTGTCTACTCCTCATCCTGCTAAAGTTCGTGCTGATGTGTTACTTGAATGTTTGATGGATTGGAATCTAGATCAAAAGTTGTCCACAGTGATTGTTGATAATTGTTCTACAAATGATGTTATGATTAAACGCATGTTAAACAAGCTTTCACCTAGGTTGCTTATCTTGGAAGGTAAATTGTTTCACATGAGGTGTTGTGCTCACATATTGAATTTAATTGTGAAAGATGGTATGTCCATAATCTCTAATGCTATTGAGAAAGTTAGAGAAAGTGTTGAATATTGGACAGCAACACCTGAAAGAGATGAGAAATTCATAGAAACATGTAGTCAAGTGAATATCTTATATGAAAAAAAGCTCATTCTTGATTGTAAGACTAGGTGGAATTCTACTTATTTAATGCTTCAAGTTGCCATAGATTACAAAGATGTGTTTGCTCGATTGGCACAACATCATAATCAATATAAATCCTTGCCTAGTGAAAATGATTGGATGAAGGCAAAAGAAATTTGTAGTAAGTTGGAAATATTTTATGAAATTACACAATTGTTTTCTGGTACTTTGTATCCAACTGTCAATGTTTATTTTCCAAAAGTCTGTGAAATTAATTTGGATTTGATTGAGTGGCTTGGATCTACTGATTCTGTCATTCGTGATATGGCTGCAATGATGATTGAGAAATTTGACAAGTATTGGGGTGTGATCAATGAGGTGATGGCCATAGGCACTCTGTTAGATCCTAGGTACAAATTTAAATTGATAGATGTTGTTTTCCCTGAAATTTATGGAGAGAAAACTGATGATGAAATTGCTAAGGTAAAAGATATTTGTTAAAATTTGGTAAGTGAGTATGTTTGAAAATGAAGGGTAAGGAGTGTGTTTCTTCATCTGCAAATTCAAACCAAAATCCCATAGATGTGGGTATTGTTAGAAGAAAAGAAGCTTGGAAGGAGAAGCTTGCAAAGCGTGCTAGTACCAAAAAAGGGGTTCAAGTGGTAAATCAGAATTGATCGGTATTTGGAGGAGCGAGTGTTACCTGCTTCAGACGAGTTTGACATCTTAGGTTGGTGGAAGGCTAGTGGGTTAAAATATTCAATCTTGCAAATGATTGCAAGATATTTTCTAGCAATTCTTATTTCAACTGTTGCTTCCAAGTCTTCATTTAGCACGGATGGACTAGTTCTTACTCCCCATCACAGTAGATTGCGTTCAAATACTTTAGAGGCATTGATGTGTGTCCAAGATTGGCTATGGACTGATGAGAAAGGTAATTACTTATTTTACTTAAATATTTATATTGATTGATTATTAACTTTTTTTGTGTGTAGGTTCTTCAAAATTAAAAAATGACCTCATTGAATTTAATAAAGTATTGGAAGATACAGATGGTGACGTGGTAAGTAAATATTTTTAAGATTTAATTTCAAAGTTCACAATTATTTTGGTTGCTTGGATTTTAATTTGGATGCACTCTCACTACAAGAAATAGCGGGATTACCGACGGCCAAAAGCCGTCGGTAATCCACAAATACCGTCGGTAGTAAAAAAATTCCGACGGATTACCGACGGACATTAGGCCGTCGGTAAATTGCGCGTCGCAAATACTTACTGACGGCTTTAACCCGTCGGTAAATTTCCGACGGTTTTCTCCGACGGTTTTAACCCGTCGGAACTTCCAATGCCATTTCTGACGGCTTTAAGCCGTCGGTAAGTTTCCGACGGTTTCTCCGACGGTTTTAACCCGTCGGTAATTCCGATGACATTTCCGACGGCCATGACCGTCGGTAAATCCGAACTTAATTTTTTTTTTGAAAATTGTTTAAATATTTATTTTTATTAAAAAATTATTTACTTTTTTAAATTATTTAATTTTAATTTCTGTAATCAATTTAATTTATTTATCCATTTAATTAACGATTACTAGTTATCACATTTAATAATTAATTTCTTTCTGTATTTAAAAATGTAATGCGATAACATAACTATAAAACAAATTAAAAAAAAGAAACGTAACAAATAAATAAAAAATTCGATTTAACAAAACAAGAATAAAAAATATCCGAAAATATAAAAATATCAATACAAACATAACTAATAGTCACGATAATCATGATCATGATCACTATCACTATCTACATCATCGACATGATCACCGATTTATGAGGCGGAGGCGGAGGCGGTGGAGGAGGCGGCTGGCGAGCTAGCAAATGGTACAGATCCTCCCAGCCGCAAAGACTGAGCAAAATGACACCGTCCGGCCTCCTCTCTGCCGGACGCCGCGATCCGCGCTACTTTCGGCCGCCAATCGCTGCCGCCGCCGCCATGGCCCGCTTCAACTCTGCTATCTCCCGCTTCATCCCGCGGCGACGATCGCTGACTCTCGGCCAGAGGCAATGGGCCCCTTTTCTTTGGCAAGGTCGCCAAGACCGTATAGGCGACCCTTCTTCTTGCCGCCAACAACATCTCGCCCAAACCATCGGTGGCGCTGGATCCTCTGGGCTCGAGGCGGGAACATGAGGATGTCTGAGATCTAACCTGAGACATCCTCGCCTCAAACTCTTCCTGTCAAACATAAACAAATTACTCAATTTTAGTTGTAATAAAACAATATAAACATTGTTAAAAACTATTCATTATGTTTTATAATTACACTGGTCCGCCTCGACCGCTCATTGACAAACTCACCTGTACCTCTCCTAATATGAGTTGCACGATGGAGCTCGTGCAATCTGAACCTCCTTTGCAACCGAGGCGTAATTATTTAATAAAAAGCTTAACTAAATAATAATAATAATAATAATAATAATAATAATAATAATAATATAAAACATACAAGTCGAAATTTGCGTCTTTGACCACCGAACCTCCAAAGATGCAAGCTCCCACCCTTTTCGGAGGCTCTATTCTTCTTCGCCTTCTGCACGCCTTGAACTCGGGGAGTTCCGGTGCGCTTGTGCCGGATCTCATCTCCTATCCAAGTGGGTGCCCATTGAGGCGGGCATCTCTAAGCATATCGAGATAGGCGGTGGGAAGCCTTCATATGGAAGTTCTTCTTGATCTGCTCCTCCGCTCTTCCTTCCAAGAAACCTCTCTCTGTATGAATATAATACGTTATTAAAAATAATTGAGATTCATGAAATAAAAATAATACGCAACAAAAAATAAACAACTTACTCAAAGAATTGAACATGTGCCTCCTCGACCACCGTCGTCCCCAGGTGGGCCAATAGTCGTGGTAATTTTGCTCAATTACTTAGTGATAGCCTTCGCATGGCTTTGTGGAAGGAACCTAAACAATAACAACATACCAAACAAGTTAAAAATATATAGGTTAAAGCTGTAATTTTCGTCTTATCCTTTTTTTAGTTTTCATTTAAGTCCATTAAGTTATAAAAATTACTTCAATTTCGTCCTTTCTTTTTAATTATTCTTTTTTGTCTTAGGCGAAATACCATCTTACACGTGACAGTTTGTTTTATTTTATTTTATTTTTACGCCACATGTCGGATGGTGATTCGTCTAAGAAAATATGAATAAATAAGCAGAAAAAGCGAAATTGATGTGATTTTTGAAGTTTAAGGGACTTAAATGAAAACTAAAAAAGATAAGGGGCGAAATTGAAAACTAAAAAAAGATAAGGGGCAAAAATGTGTATTCAACCTACATACTCACCTCTGCACCGGTGGCACGATAGCAACTCGGCCATCATGCAGCATCTGAATATCATCAACGACCTCCTGCTCATCCTGTTGCTGCTCAACCTCCTCGTCCTCTTTGAACCCCGGTCGATCGGTGCACTGGCCCACACTATACTCTGATCGGACACATGAGTGTCGCACGCGTCTCAAACACAAAATGAGAGGAAGAAGCGGCAAGTGTCTGCTGGAACCCTGGGGTGGGCATCATGTAAATGGGCGTCGATGCAGAAGGTCCTGCATGCTGTGTAGGTGCCCAATGTGACGTAGGCTGCGTAGGGGCCGAACTCGCTGGAGCCTGTGTAGGCGTAGATGTATCACGGACGTGTGGATGACAACATCGCATAGCCGGCATCATCAATCCTAATAATGTTCGGCCTTCGACGGCGAGGGGTCGGCAATGATGCCCTTCCTTCCGCTGACCACTTCGGTGGTCGGCTGAACCTCCCGATGCCATATATGTGTATAGAGCAATTCAATAATAACTTGATCATGAAATATTATATTTAAACATAACAATATTAAAAATGAATTCCAAAAAATAAACAAGTTATATGAAAATAATCGACAAAATAAAATATGTTGTTAGACATTAAATTCTCTAATTGTAAAAAGTTAAACAAATTTATTCTCGCCCACTCGCCTTTCATCGTCTTGAGATCTTGATGGTTCGCCACTTCTTCATTTAATTCCTCATCTCCATTTACATCTTCATATGTGATTGGATCGTCACGTAGTCGAGAAATGGGTTCAACCGTTTACTACGTTGACATGAGACATCTCATCCACTTGATAAGCCACTTCTTCCTGTGGATCATCTCGCTTCAATGCGACCCGATTTTGTCTTTATTGCAACACACCAACCTTGTTTGTCCCTTCGAGTTGATGGATAAGGGACATAATACACTGTCTTACATGTTGTGCTATGATAAACGGATCAAATATTTGGTATCTTCTCGCTCATGCATATGTCAATGATTATATTTGCGATCCATTTTTGTGCCTTTACTTGACTGGATCAAACCAATTACAATAAAATAGCACTATTCTTTTAGTATAGTCTAAAGTATTGTACGCCACTCATATATATGTTGAATCACGCCGTAGAAGTCGCCTTCACCTCCCTCTCGTGGCACCTTTTACATAAACTCCATTAACTGCTTTTTCCTCTCGCTTTTGACTGAGTTTGAAATTTGTAATCAAGCATTTAAATACGTGTGCCATTCTTTTTACACGTGATTTAGGACCATGAGATAAATTTCTCAAGTGTTCGATTATGGGCGATTCTGACTCGCTATACACCTGCGTATACACATGCACAAGTGATTTAGGGTTCCTTTTTGCAAACAATCTTTTGTATTTTCAAACAACAAATAGTTGAAATAGGGCGAAAAATACATACAGCTCCTAAACCACGTTGGGAAATATTCATGAATATAGGCGTAAGAGTCTTGTTCGCAGGCTTAGTTAACAAGAATGCTGAACAAGTCATTACCAAACAATTGCTCATGAATAGGTGTGGACTAATTACATTGAAAGTGGTCAAAAGTATACATACGTAAGATATGGTGATACTTGGCAGTTGATCAACACGTGAGCGTGTCGACTTCCAATCTTCTCCGTTAACCAGGACTTGACTCCTTTCCGGCATGACGACGGGAAGGCAAAACAACGATAAGGCCGGCGGGTGTCTTTCACTTTCAATTTCTATTTCATTCCTATTATTTGTTGGTGTCGGCATGAAGTTCGTAAAATAATGGGAACAGAAATGAATTGTCTCACTGTAAGTAAGTTGCACAAATAGATCCTTCAACCCTGGCCTTATTTTTCACCGACCGCTTTGAGTCACCCATAAATCTGAGAATAACAAGGTTGGTGATTAACATTTCAACATTTAACCCGGCGATGAATAATTATGTTAAAGAATATTTGATTATATTACCTTCGAATGGATACATCCATCTGTATTGAACCGGTCCACCAAGCCTAGCTTCATGTGCAAGATGCACCGAGATGTTCCATAGAGTCAAAGAAACCAGGGAAAATATTCTCTCCAACTTACAAAGAATGACTGGTATGTTCGCTCCATCTTGATAAGATCATCATCTCAATGTTGAACACAAATCTTTAAAAATTGGTTGAGTTACGTAAGTGGATTTAAAATATTTGACTACAGGAACTAAATGCAATAGGAAGTAAACACTCCATGAATACATGACAATCATGGCTTTTCATCCCAATCATTGTTCCTTTGTTCACATCAAAGACATCTTGCCAAATTAGAAGAATAACCGTCTGGCATTCGAAGTTCTTTTATCCACCGATTGACTGACATAGCTTCCTCAACAGTTAAAGAGTAACAGGCTTTGGGTTTCAGGGTTTTCCCATTCGACTGAGTCATCAAATGCAAGTCCTTTCGCTTACAGTAAAGTGGTAAGTCCAGTCTGGCCTTATCATTGTTTTTCGTTCTTCCTCTAACGTTCATCACTGTGAGAAAAACATTGTCAAAAAAGTTCTTCTCAATGTGCATAACATCAAGGTTGTGTCTCAACAAATTATCTTTCCAATACGGCAAATCCCAAAAAATACTTCTTTTAGTCCAATTGTGCCATTGTCCATATCCTTCAAATCGATCCAATTCACCAAAATCATGATTTTTGGCGGATCCATAACTACGGTAAAAATACGTTGGATGTCAACCTCGGGGCGGGCCATCTAATTCAACTTCCCTTTCTTGAAGGCGTTCTTATTCCGCCTAAATGGATGATCTGTGGTAAAAACCTCGTGATGTGAGTCAAACCAAGAACTCTTCCCCCAAATTTCAAGGTAAAGGCCTTTGTATGCTCCATGCAATGGACATGCCATCTTACCATGATACCCCAACCGACAACATGCCATATGCAGGAAGTCATTAATGGTCCACATAAGAGCTGCCTCATTGTAAAGTTCTTCTTTCGTGCAACATCATAAGTCACAACGCCATTCCACAACCTTTTGAGATCGTCGATGAGAGGGTAAGTAGATGTCAATACCATCTGTTGGATTATCTGGACCGATAATACAAGTCAAGAACATATAGGGCTTAGACATGCACATATCGTGAGGAAGATTGTATGGGGTAACAATAATCGGCCAAAGAATAAGGTTTCGCCGTTGATTGAACATATGGGGTAAAACCATCGAGCATAAGCCAAGTCGTGCATTACGTGGATCTGCTGCAAATTCGGGATTCACACGATCAAAGTGCTTCCAAGCTTCACCATCACAAGGATGTCGCAACATACCTGGTGCTTTTATTCTCATAGTGCCAAGTCATTTTGTCTGCGATGCGTGTTGACGCAAACATTCTCTGCGACCTTGGAATAATTGGCAAATAAAACATTGCCTTCCGTGGAACTGGTTTTTGTCTACCCTTCCCATTATCGATTATGTGACATATACCTTGGCTCACCACGAATTTGCATTCAACCAGCTTATCGTTTTTACCAAATTCATTGTCGTAATATAACATACACCCTCTCACACAACAATCAATCCTTTTAGATTCCAACCCCAATTTGGACACTAAGCTTTTAGCCTCGTAATAACTTTTTGGCAAACCATCTCTCGATGGGTGACAAGTCCAACATCATCTTCGTTACGAGATCCAAGCACACATCCGTAGCACCACAGTTGGACTTGAGAGCTAAAAGTCTCACACACATTGATAACTTAGAGTCGGCAGACCCATCAAACAACGGCTTATTTGTTTCTAACAAGAGATTATAAAATCTTTGTGCAGTCTCATTTGGAAGTTCATCTGTGTCATCATACTGTGGCTCCTCGAATGATACGTTGACCCCCAAGGCATCACAAACCATATTTTGCATCAATTCAATCTGCTCACCATATCCCGTATCTACGCAATTACTTGAAGCACCTGTGCAATTATCGCCAACCCCTAATCCAACCCGAGGTAACTCTGAGTACACAAAATGATCGCAGTTAGGAACAAGGCAATCAAGTATGCACCCAGAGAACAAAAGGAAATGAATCTAACCGAAATTTCATCAAATATCAAGATACGAGAATCAAGCAACAACTATTATACAAGTAAAGAAAAAGTTTTTTCCCAAAATGTCCGACTTGGACAATTCAAGGTTCAATATACAATGAACATGTGGTATCTAAAAGAGTACACGCACTCAATAATATATTGAACCTCAAACGGGAAGCTAAGGCTTTTCTCCGATATTAATAACAACAATCAAACATCCATTTCATCAATAATTAAAAAGTAACATGTTGAAAATTGACATCCTCTTAAAGGATAGAATTAAACAAGCATACCGACGGCAAGGGAAGCATAAATCCTTTTAACAATTTTTGTTTTCATAGTGGTTTGGCTTGGTATATGCCATGCAATTAGAGCTCCTATATGGTCACATCTACCATACATCCTAATCCATTAATTGGCCAAAAAACAATCATTCTCTGTTTCTGCAGTTAAAAAACTAGCCTAGCACCATAATCTACTACATTAACCAAGACAGTTGATGGTATTTCTAAACAACATAAAATTGGTTACTTTATTATTTTTTTTAAAAAAATAAGATCATCACATAATTAAATTCATCAAATATAGGATTTTAATAGTTTATAATTAGTGTCTGATACGATTAATTTGGGAATCAATTTCCTCGACAGAATTCATGTCTTTGTGTAATAATATGTCTTTCATATGTTAAATTTTTTAGTTTAATAAACGTTGTTTGTATTTACAGTATAGTATATAGTTATAATAAATATTTTGGTGATTAATATGGTTACTATCTCAATATAAATTGGTTTCTATAAGTATAGCGAGACGTAGCATGAACATAGGATCGAGATTCACTTCGAAATTGAGTTTATGTGTTGCTTGCTAAATGAATAATCTACATGCTACCTTACTCTAACATAAAATATACATCAAACAAAATTCTCTGTAGAGAGAAGTAAATCGAGTGATTCCTTCTCTCTTTTACTTTCTTTCAACTTAAAAGAAAAAGTATCGACATATATTATCCAGAAAGAGGGGTTTTGAATCAATTAATGAAGTTCATTTTTCAAAAACATCATTAAAAAAAAATGAAATGGGATTTTTTGAAACATAGGAAAAGGTGATCTATTGAGTCATTTATACGAATCCAAAATATTATGATTATGAAGAACTCAACGGGACCCCTCGAATTCGTCAAAAATATTATCTAGACGCGTGAATAGATTGACCTTAAAACAACAACGATTAATTACGATTGCTATAAAACAAGCTCGTATTTTATCTGCGTTACCCTTTCTTATTCCGGTACCTTTTGTTAATAATGAATTTTTTTTATTAAAAAAAGCGAGTCGACCACTAGAACTACTACTGTTTTTTTAAAAAAAATATGTTTTTTTTAAAAAAATAGAGTTACTCTTCAATTGAATTCAATTTTGAATCGAAAATCAATTTCAATGTGGATTGATATCTTGTTCGAAAACTACGACAACTATACATCACTTCAACATAAAACATCCTTTGTTAGCCAAAACACACATCACCTCAAAATTCTCTCTCTGGAGAGAACTATGAAGCAAATCAAATAAATATGTCAGTGTGGGGGTCAATGACCAACCCTTTTTCCACCCAATGAGTCAACCGACATTTCGTTAGAGTGCATACCTAATTCTCGAGAACAAGAGAGTGTCCACGTCCTTCGATGTGAGTGGCGATCTCGAAGCAATGTCGTGGCCTCGAACTAAAAATACAGAAAAAACATAGAAAATTTTAACTAACAAGCTACCAAATAGCAATCAACAAAAATGAGCAGGATGCCAACCAAACAACAATCATGTTATAAAATAATTCCAAATAAACCCCAAGTAAGCTTTTTGGCTTTAACTATTTTTATCAAATCATGAATTCTCAAAAGTTATTTAACCTCCTCATGTAAAACATATAATAGAGCATAATAGAGTGGTGGTGGTGGTGGTGGCGGCCTGGTTTCGCGAACAATCGTTGAAACGTTGGAATAATTGGAACTTAGGCTTAAGACAAAAATTAAATTGAAAAGCACAAATGTAAAGACATACATCATATATTATCCTAATACATTTATCCAATTAAAATGTTAAAGCAGTCAAATACTAATGTACATAACATGCATAATATAAAATAGAGGCTAGCTAGTGGCGGCTCCTTGAGGGTCCCAGGACAAAATCGAGGCGGTAGAATCCTCAGAAGGAGTCGATGGAGTGTAATGCACTCACGGTGGGAGAATATTTTGGTGTGGAGAGTGTAATCCTCTCCGATTGGAGAATACTCCGGTGTGGATGGAGTATACTCCAAGATCTCATCGCCATCATTTGGAGACTGAGCGATGTATGTCCTCGATGAGCATCACCGTAGCTACAGGCCTCCCGGGATCACCATGCTTTGGTTCATCAAATCACGATCCTCGGCCACGATCCTTAGTCCTGACGACAAAGCTATTTCGATACTCCCTCGCAGACATCATCGGCCTCTGGAAGGCATAGGAGGATCACGATGGCGAGCATCGCGATCCTCAATCACAAAGCTATTCCGATACTCCCTTGCAGACATCATCGGCCTCTGGAAGCCCTACCTCGACCACGGTTTCCATCTAAAGACATTGTATGCATTTGTTGTCAACATTGGTCACCATGAGCATATAAAGCGAAAATAATCGAATTACAACAAAGCGAACAAAGGCATAGGTTTGCGATTTAAGACTTTATTCCAATATTTTTTCAATATTTTTTCAAATCATGATGCTAACCGAAGCGAGGATGCGCCAACTAGAATTGTGTTTTTTCCCTTCTAATTAGCATGCTTAAGACAAACTTTTAACCTTGGACATAATATAAGTATCCTAAACTTTTAAAACAACTAACAATCCACAAAATCAATAAGAGCGAGCAACCAAACAACTAACAATCCACAAAATCAATAACACAGAACAACCATCAAACAACTAATAATCTCACGCAAAGGCTACTCTTGCAAAGCTACTAAAACAAAAATCAAATACCAACAACAGAATACAAACAAACCTTAGTTCCCAAAATCACAGAACACAAAATTGGAGGTCAAGCCACAAAAGAATACGTGATGCACCAAAAACCTTCAAAATCACGTCAAAAACTTTCAAATCACTTCAAGAACTTTCAATCGTTCTGAAACATCGAAAAGGAACACCAAATCAATTTGGGATTCGTAAGAAAAAACACGAACAAAGAAGGGCGAGAATAGAGACGAGAGAATAGGCGGTGGTGGCGGAGGTGGCGGACCACGGTCTTTGTGGAGGTGGCGCGGAAGGTCTTGTGGAGGTGGTGGCGGCGGCCAGCGTGGTCTTTGTGGAGGTGGCGGCGAGATGGTGTTACGTGGAGGTGGCGGCGGATAGAGAGAGATGAGAGGCAGAGAGAGAGCGGTGGTGGTGGTGGTGGTGGCGGAGGAAACACGGTGGTGGTGGCGACTAAGGCGTGGTGGTGTGGGCGCGGTGGTGGTGGTGGTGGTGGAGAGAAAAAGTGAGAAACGATGTGAGCAGAGAGAATAGAGAATAGAGTGGTGGTGGTGGTGGCGGCCTGGTGGTGGTGTGGGCGTGGTGGTGGCGGCGTAGTGGTGGGGCGGAGGAAGAGAGGGAAGTGAAAGAAGAGGGATGAAGATGGAGGAGAAAGGGAAGGCCTGGCCGATTATTATCGCGCGTGCAAGCGGCTTTTTAGCCGGTCTGGCCGTCGATAAGCTGACGGCATTACCGCGGGTTTTAACTTACCAAGCGGTATAAGGCCGTCGGTATTTGAAAAATAAGCGCGTAAATGAAATATCTTTGAAATTACCGACGGGCATTGGCCGTCGGTAAATTCTAAACGGACTTGTTGTTTTCTGAAGCGGCTTTGGCGTCGGAAAATCCAACGTTTAACCGACGGTCTCTGACCGTCGGTATATGCCCGTCGGTAAATCCGAATTTTCTTGTAGTGTCTTTTTTCAGGAACCAGATGGTCAAAGTTGTGTTACTGAAGTGGTGGATACTTGATGGATAATAGAGTTGGGACATTTTACTTGTTATGTTTTGATGTTGCTTAATTGAGTATTTTATGGATATTTGGTTGTAATTTCCATGAACTTTTTAATTTAGGAGCATGTGGTGGTATTTTGTAAATTCTCATTTGAAACTTTGTCTATGAATCTAGGTAAAAAATATTTTTTTTTAAAATAAGTGTATTTTTTAAGAATTTATTAAGTATCCATGGATACTCATGGGTACCCGCAGATTCTCAAAAATCCGTTAAAAACCCGTCACGCAGGTACCCGCACGGGTACGGGGGGCAAATTATCCAATGGGCCGGGTAGCGGGGGGCTACTACCCGTGCTCGCCCTGCCCCGTTGACATCCCTACTCATTCAGCTTTGGGGTTTACTAAGGGCACCCTGTATTTTGCTTGGGGCACCCTGCATTCCCAAAATGCCCTTGTCCACTGTAACATCCCAACTTTTCCTAAGCTTAATAATTAGATATCCTAAGTGAAAAAGGAGATTTAATTCTGATGGATTAACCTGTTTAATAGCCTTTAATCTAGTAAGTTAAAGCAAAGTTAGAACCCAAGGGTAAAATAGTAATTTTTTCTAGGATTAAGAAAATGTGGAACTACTTAGTCGTGAGTAATTTTAATTGAATAATTTACCTAAGGTTCATGTAAGGACCAAAGAGTAAATTAAGAAATCAAAATTAGGACTTGTTAGCTAAATTCTAACAAACTATGTTTTATACCCCACCATACACCACACTTTCCCTTGACCCTCACTAGCACCTTCTCTTTTCTTTTTAAAACACACACACACGCTGCAGGGAGAGGAAAGAAAGAAAAGAAGAAAAAAGAAAGAAAGGAGGAAGAGAAAAGAGGAAACATATCCTCTCCCACAACTCATTCCCTCCATCCCTCTACAACAATAAATCCCAACCATTTGATTAATCTGACGGTTTGGAGATTAAAAAACTTAAATTAAGAATTCAGAATTGTGGTGAAGCTTGACAGAGCAAAATCCTAAAGATAACAATTGGTTGCATGCATTCTACTTCTTCTCAGATCTCGTTTTGCTTTGTTCTGATAACAACTTACTAGTATTGTTTTTAAATCAAAAAAACGTATGCTCTTGGATTCTTCAGTCAAAGCAAGTGCACTTCCCGATATGTTGGAATTTGGTACAACAATTTGCCAACTCAAACTGTTGTTTCGGTTGCAAATAGAGATAATCTCATAAACGACACCTTTGGGTTTTTATCAATCATTATCACAAAAAAAACATAAATTAAGAGTCTGGGTTGGAGGCATTCAAGTTGTGGATGGGAGGTCTTTTTTTATTCATGGTGGTTTGGGCTTTTTACGGGTGGCAGCAGTGAACGCGTGACAGTGTCGAAGAGCAGAGGTAGTGTGCCCATGGAGGAAAAACGATGGTGGTTGCTCGATGGGTTGCATCGATCGTTGAACCAGAGGCTTCGTCCACTGGTTGTTCGCTCAGAGCAGTGATATAGTGATGATCAACGAGGGTATTGGGAAACGTGAGTTTTTTTTTTATTTCCCATCGTTAGATTAATCTGACAGCTATATTTATTTATGTAGATGGATTGAGAGATAAAATTGTTGGAGAGGATCCAGATCCGAGAAAAGAAGGGAGAAGGGAGGAGAAAAAGAGAGAGAGATCGTGAGATGAGAGGAAGAGGGAAAGCTCAAGGTGAGCTCCCATGGAGTCCTGCCTCCACCCATTCACCTTGCTTCAAGTTTCTACCCCTATCAATCTCATAGAAGCAAAGAGAAGAAAGAATGAGACCTAGGGTTTCATGGAAGAAGAGCTTGGATTTCAAGCTTTAATGGTGGAGAGAGTAGAAAATGACCAAGATTAAGGGGTTTTCATCATCTTCTTCAAATTTTTACGGTAACATAGATACCCCCTTCAAAACCTCTCTTTTAGGGTGTGCTAGGGCTATTATGTTTACTTGGTTGCAATGATGTGGTTCTTCATAGTTGTGAAGCTTACATTGTTGATGGAGTGCATTTAAGGTGTTTGAATAAATTGATGAGAGAAGAAAGTTATTTTAAAAACCTAATATGGATGTCAAGCGTGTATGTATAGGGTTGTTTGTTTGCTAATTGTTTGATTGGTATTCCTTAGGTGTTTCTACGTGTTTGTTTAATACAAAAATGTTAGATGCACACAAGGTGTTTGAAGTAATTCATAAAATGAAAATGTTTCCTTGGAATCCATCTAACTACCAAAGTTGTGTGAATGGACTTGGAATGTTGTTTAGGCAAGGACTTAAAGTGCTTCATTTTAGCTTAATCATGCTTGATATATGTGTATTGATGGTTTATGATGTGGTTTATCAATTTAGCTAACCAATTGTGAATTTTGGTTATGTATTGGTGGAGGGTTGGATTGCTGTCCCCAACCCTCACAAATATATGTGTGATATTTGCTCTATTGCGAGTTCCACAGAGCTCCAAATGGGATGAGGTTTAGTTCATGTGAAACTAGACTCAAATTTCTTCAGAATGAGCACAAGAATCACTTGAAAAGGATAAGAATTGAATTAGATATTGAAATTACAATTTAAAGGATAGTAGTTATCCCGTTTCTTGACATCAGTGTGTTGTTTTGCAAAACTGCACTAATTGGATGGTTAGGTCCTAAAATAAAAATTATATTTAGAAACTAGACATCCTAAGCTTTCCAACGAGTTATCACTTTCCCAAATCCGACTTCGTTTGATATTTTACTAAAACCCCCAAAGTTGACGTTCTTCTGTAGAGGGGCGCGCGGGGCCAAACAGAACCAAGAGGTGCCAATGCGCGCGGCGCGCGTCCCCAAGCCCAAAATTATGTTTTCTCGCACCAAATACCCGTAGGGCCTTTCTTAACCTATAGATGACTTTCCCAACTCATATTATTGAATTAGAACTTATGTTTAGGCATGAGAAACCCTTAGAAATGGTTTTGCTACATTGAAAGTTTATGCTCTTAGTGTGGTAATGTTAAGGTTCTTTGTTTGGGATCCAAGTAAAAGGTTTTGCAATCCCAAAAGATAAGTTTATAATACTTACTAAGACTTGGTTAATTAGTTGATACATAGAAATAGTTTCTATGATTTGAATGCTAGCATGTCTTAATAAAAGTATGCTTGAAGTATTATATTCTTGTATAGTAATCATGTTAGATTGATGTTGATGTTAGTGTCTATTCGGAAAGGAGTTTTGTAACACCCCGATTTTTCGGAGCGCTACTGATCTAAAATAACTCTTCTAAAGTAAAAATATTTTTGTTGACAATACTCTGCTTGCATGGTTTTTAAAAAAATGAGAGTCTAAATTTTTATTTTCTTTTAAATTTCTTTCAAAAATATTAATCAGAATATTGCAGCACTTTTGAAACGTGATGTTCAAATAAAGACATAATAATCAAAACTCACAAAGACCAAGCAAAGAAAGAAATATAAATATTTATAAGAAAAATAATACAGTTTTCAAAAGATTCATTATACAATATACAACTTAAAGAATTAAAACGGAGACTCCTATAGCTGGTCAATACTCTATTATATTTACTAGATCCTCTAGCAAGTTTGCAAAACAGCAACACAAAAAAGACAGTCGGGTAGAAACCTTCTCAGGAACATTCATTGGCAGTGTCGATTACTCTGCAAACCTCATTAACTGGGTAATATCCATTGAAATTGGAGTACAACAGACAAGGGTCACAATTCCAGACAAAACATATATAACAACAATAATATAGATATACAAGCCAAATCATATTTTCACATTAAAACAACAACACAACAAAGCTTCACAACATGAAAACATTTCCACAATACACACACAAAGATGCACATACTTCCCCCTTTAGTAAATTTACATGCCAAAGTACATGATTCCAGAATATAACACTTACCCATGCCAATGGGCATTAATGGCACTGGTCCTACACTGGATTCTCAGGTTTAACATTGGTCCTACACTGGATTCTCAGGTCATGACTTACCGATTCTGGTCCTACACTGGATTTCCAGATCGAAATGCCATATTTTTCCATACCAATGAAAATTCACTCACTCGACATTAGTCCTACATTGGATTCCTAATGTCGGTGTGCACTTATGTATGTCAATACACAATCTCAATATATTATCAATAAAACAATAATTTCTTAAAGTCAAATTTTCTTTAGAACACCAAATTCCAATTATGCTTTTATCACCTTCCTAAAATTACAAAATACCCTTAGATATAAAATTACTATTTTACCCTTACTACTTTTACAAAATTACCAAAATACCATTAAATTACGAAATTCCATTTGTATCCTTAATAATTTTATATAATTACCAAAATGTCCTTGAAATTTCTAGAATATTTTAAAATTACTATTTTGCCCTTACTAATCTTTTGAAACCACTAAAATGTCATTAAACTATGAAATAATTAATTAAATAATAGAAGATGTCTTTGTAGAGATCAAAATCACACATCCTGCAAGAAAATAGATTTGAAATCCATCCTTTGAAACTCACACCAAAGTCACACAAGATCCAACTTCTCAAAATCATCTTAAGCTCACATACATAAAAACTTGGTTTTTAAAGCAAAGAAAACAAGATCCAAGCATATCAACAATAACAACTACAAGAATAAAAAAAAAAGATTATAGATGCCCTTACACGTAAAGTTTTACTTCCAAGTACCCGTCAGAGACACAGTCATAACTCGCCTACAAACTTACTCATGATCTTCAACCCCAAAGTTCCACCTCCAAGTCTCACGTTTTTAAAACTCTAACAAGGGAAATAATTTTTAATTCACACCCTCACATATAAGATTAAGATTCTAGCATGTATTTGGAGTAGAAAATTGAAGAAAAGATGGTGTTGAAGAAGAAAGAAGGGCACGGTTTTGGAAGGAGAAGTGAAGGAGTAAGTTATCTTCTTTGTCTCCTAAATTCTAAGTCACGAACAAGCTTTAAAAAAATGAGAGAACCCCCTGCCCCTTTTTATGATAGATTACGTTGGTTCTTGAGGGACCTAGGGGGAATTATCACTTAAAATTTTACTTGGTCATTAAGGATTTAAAGGATAAGGATCAAGCTTAGTCAAAATACTAACCAATTAAAATTAAACATTTCTCACCTAGGTTTATGACTCATTATCCTAAATAAATTCTAACCACATAAAATTTTATACTTATCACATAATCACTTAATAACCAATTAAAACACCACACTTCTAGGCCAAGAATGTTCTAGGAGATAAAATCAAGATAAGTCAAAATAACAATCAATTAAAAAAAGCACCTTTCCTCTGAGTTTTAAATCACCAATCTAATAAATTTTTAACCATATGAAATTTTATGACACATCTTAAGTCATGATTACCTCTCATACTAAGTGTTCCAATAGAAAAATTCCAAATGTCACAATTTTGTTTCATCACGTAAATTAATTTATCGAGAAATTAATTTACCGCGTGACTAAGAAATTATTCTAAAAAATTGGGATGCTATAAGTTTTTCATACGTAGCACACCACGTATGGCTGAAAATAACGGTAAAGTGTTTTTTTATTAAAGTTTATGTTACTGAGTTTTTATAACTCACTATGTTTGGGGCGTTGTTTTCAGGTACCATTTTGGAGAATTAGAGAGCACGTCGGGATGCTCGACTATGAATTAAAGTGAGACTCTTTGAGGTCTTTGTACCGGATCACATTTAGAGTCGTAATTTTTTTTTAATTTCCGCCATAATTTATTCGTTGATAAGCCCTTAAGGGAAAATTTGTAATAATGTAATTTAAAATGCATACTCTGTAAGCTTAACGGATTTTCGTTCATAGGTTATAGTTTATTCTATTTCCTTTGGTTATTATGGGAGTTTTTGAATCATTTTTAGTTGATAAATCTTAAGTTTCCTAAGTAATATTTTGATTAGAGTCGGGACGTTACATTATAAGTGGTGTTAGAGAGTGGATTCCCATTACCTTTAAACCCTTTGAGTGTGGGTTCGAAACTCTCGTGAGGCAAAAACTCCATTAAAAGGGGGTGAAAAAGTCCTATGAGTAACATGCTCACCGTTGCAGAGGGACCCACTTCAGTTGAGCACGTATGCGCTTGGTGAGGTGTTACAATAAAAGGCGCCTTTTTATTGTAACACCCCACCAAGCTCATACCGACCTTTAGCCCTCTGCAACGGTGAGCATGTTACTCATATGATTTCTCCACCCCTTTAGTGGAGTTTTTGCCTCACGGGAGTTTAGAACCCACACCCAAAGGGTTTAAAGGTCATGGGAATCCACTCCCTAACACCACTTGACACCACTTGACTTGTTTCACAAGTGGTGTTAGGGAGTGGATTCCCATGACCTTTAAACCCTTTTGGTGTGGATTCGAAACTCCTGTGAGGCAAAAACTCCACTAAAAGGGGTGGAGAAGTCCTATGAGTAACATGCTCATCGTCGCAGAGGGATCCACTTCAGCTGGGCTGACATGCACTTGGTGAGGTGTTACAATAAATGGTCAATGGTGTCAGGGAGTGGATTCCCATGACCTTTAAACCCTTTAGGTGTGGGTTTGAAACTCCCATGAGGCAAAAACTCTCATGTTCACCGTTGCAGAGGGCCAAAGGCTGGTATGCGCTTGATGGGGTGTTACATCCACCCTACATAAAAGTCAAGTTTTTTTTTTACAACTACTCACAGTTTTTCCGCACAATTTCCGTGACACTCTCAAATAACAAAATAAGGTTCGCAAATAAGGGAAATACTCGCAAAATAGATATTTGTGAGTGGTTTTTTTAACACTCGCAAATAGCATATTTGCGAGGTGCGAGTTTTTTGGGCTACTCGCAAATAGATTTACGAGTAGCCCGAAGGAAGGAAAAAAGATATTTTAATTTTTGCAGCGATGTTTTTATCAACTCATGAAATATGTAGGATGCCCTAAGCAAAATGTAGGGTGCCCTTAGCAAACCCCTTCATTTTTTAATAAAGTAAATTTGTTCCCAAGGTTAATATTTCATTCAATTATTACCAAAATATTTTGACTTGAATAACTATTTTCGAGGGGAAAAGAGTTACTGTTGTTTTTTTTTTTTGGGTGAAAAAATTACTATTGTGATATCAAAAGTCACAATCCGTAAAAGAGTTACTATTGTTTTTTTTTTGGTGAAAAAAGTTACTATTGTGATATCAAAAGTCACAATCCGTAAGGATTTGTTTGGATTGATGGAACATAATGGAGCAGAGCGGAGCGGAATGAGATGGAATTGAGTGGAGCGGAGCAGAATGGAATAAATTTCCCACTCCGTTGTTTGGGTATTTTACGATGGAACGGAACGGAATGGAATGAGTTATACTTTTTAAATTCCTTTTTTACCCCTAACATAAACCTAAAAAAGAAATTGTGCAAATTATAGTTTTCTCAAATAATTACCACAATGCACTAAAAAAAAAAATTTTTGTATGAAAGTAAAATAATTTAGCAAGATTTTTTTCCACTAAAACTTACATAGTAATTAATTATAATTAACATAGTTATTCCCATCAATTTTTTTTTAACATAGTTATTAATTAATTAATTATAATAAAAATAATAAATATGAAGCCCCTTTTTCTTCTCTGTTCTCTCGCTGTCCCCTGTTCATTGTCTTCCATCTCTCGCTGCCCCCTTTTTCTTCTGCAGATCAACGCCGTCGTGGTCTTCGTGGAAGAAGAAGAAGAAACGTGGAACAAGAGAGGGGTAAAAAGGCAATTAGCTAAACCAAACCCTTCATTCCATCAGATACCGCCCGAATCGGGGGGGATGGAAAACCGGAGGAAACAGTGGTATGTGATGGAATCGATTCCATCCTGTTCCATACCACTCCATTCATTCTTGACAAAACCAAACGATGGAAGCTGCCTCCATACCACTCCATTCCATCCTTTACCACCAATCCAAACATACCCTAAAAGAGTTACTATTGTTTTTTTTTTTTTGTGAAAAAAGTTACTATTGTGATATCAAAAGTCACAATCCGTATCAAACGCATTTTATTAGCAGTTAAGCATAACATTAATATTAGGATTAAATTTACTTGATTGAAAAATTATGAAAACTTAATTTAAGTCCTAATAGAACCTGTAGTGATCAAAATTCACAGTGTTTTTTTTTGGGAAAAAATTCACATAGTCTTGAAACTACTATGATAAAAAATATAATTAAGTCTTTTATAAATGAACATATAATGAAATATTAAATTAATTTTATATTCACAAATATTAAACTACTCTCAAATAAAATACTTCAAATTAATAATGATCAAGCTAATTTTTTACTGTCTTATTGGTTTCGTTCAAAAATAATTTAGTTTTGTTGTAAATTTAAATTTTCCTTTTTTAAAAAAGTAAAAACACATCATTATGACACTTAAACAAACTGGGTTTTGTTTTAAGTTTTTACAGCATTTTTGTGTTTTCCCCCTTCTTAGGTTCGTGGTAGAGTTTAGAGAGTTGTGGTTGGGTTTCAAAAAGCAAAGGTCGGAGATTCAACCAAGGAGGCGATGATTTTGTGAAGACAGGTTTCATCCTAGGTAACAATTGTTTCTTCAATAATCATCAACGTGTTAGATAGTTAACTGGTCTTTATTGCGCCCTCTTCCCTTTGCTCTGTGAATTTATTGGATATTGTGCTGGTTTTGTAAGTTGCATAAGAAACTGCTATTTTTCAAGCCTTATCAATTAACCCACAAGTTAACTAAAACAAAAACAAAAATAGATATGTTGGATTTTGTTATTCAGATCTTCCTTAGGGTCTTTGAATCATTTATGCTCTTGCTGTTCATTTCTGCTGCAATTTTTGGAATAAATTATCAATTTTTTTTGGATTTGCTATGCTGAAAACTTGCTACCCCAGGCTTTGAAATAGTTTTGAGATTAAGTACAATATAGTGTGCCTGAGTTGTATCTAAGAGTATTTTATATTTGTCACCTTTGTATGTTGACAAGGTTTAGTTAGAAAGGCCATAACAAAGAGCCTCTGCAAATGTTGCCAAACACATAACGTAGATTAGGATCAGAATGAAGGTGAAAGATCGTAACTCGGAGGATCGTAGCGTGAATTGTAAGGTCTACCAAATTGTTGGATCATAACGCGGACTAGGATTGTAACAAAGAATCGAAAGATCGTAACTTTAAAACATACCAAAGTTCTTAAAACTTTATCAATCATAACATGAGAATTTCATATAAAATTTAAATAAAATGAGACTTTTTTTACAAGGAAAAAAATGAGTCATGATAATATATTATACATACTATTTTTATATTAGAATATGTTATACGTAATATATAATATTGAAGATAATTAATTTAAATTAATATATCGTTATATTTAATATTTTTATTTTAAAATATATTATACATAACATTATCTATCTATCGATTTATATATAAAATAATGTTGTCTGTGTATTTTTGGTGTTTCTCCTGCCTAAGATAAGGATAAATAAGTAAATTTATAGTTACCACTTTTTATAGTTATTAAAAATAAATTGTTGGTTTTTCATAAAAATAATTAATTGGTTGGTAATAAAATGAAAATGAGTGTTGAGAAAGCGGATTGGCTTTTGAGATTTTGTGTGGGGTATTTTAGTTGTTTCCTTGCTTAAGTTAAGAGTAAATCAGTAAATATATGGTTACAACTCTTTGTAGTTATTAAATTAGTGGTTAGTTTTTAATAAAAAATATATTTGGTTTATAATAAAATGAAAATAAATGTTGAAAAAATGAATTAGATATTGGGAATTAATGTTAATGAATGCAAGTATTAATTGTGAATATTAATGAAAAATTATCAACAAAATTCTTATTTAACTAAAAATTGGTCCGTTACAATAAAAAAGAAATTTATTTAAAGAGAATAATTTTGTTGGAATTTAGTGGAAAGAAGAATAATGGATGAAGGTTTTGATAAAATGATTTGAAGAGATGAAGATATTGCAACTTTGTTAGAGAAATAAAGGGGGAGAGAGGGAGAGGCACTATGGGTGAGATGAACATGAAATTGTATTTGTGAAGAATGTAAGATATATGAAGAATGAATCCTCGTTTTATTCATTAAGAGCTTCTATTAAATAATTGCACAAAGTGTGAAGATTTCAAATTTGTTAGAAATTGTAAAAACATCACTCTCTAACTCCCATCAAGCCATGCGGGTCTTGCGCTCATCTTTTCCTCAAATTATATACACTTCACTCTCTTATGTAATACATATTAGAGAAAATTACACTTTTCTCCCCTTAAAAGATGATTGAATTACATTTTTCTCCCCTCTTATGTTAAAATATACACCTCATTTTATTAAGAAGTAAATATGTATTACGTTTTAGTCCATCTTATTGTAATCAAATTTCTTATGTAGGCTTTATTTCTGTATTTTTTATTCGCAATATCATTAACATATTGTTTTAAACCCTAATATCGACTATAGAACAATAAAAGATAAAATAAAAATATTGGAAAAATTAATAAAGCTGATAATAAAAAAACTATTTAAAACTAAATTTTATCTTTTAAAGTCATAAAATTAACAGTAAAATATTCAAAATTAATTATCATTGATATTGAAAGTTATGAAGAACATAAAAAAAATTCCTAAATGATGTTTTAACGTTATTTGCTACGATTAAAAAATTGTTTATTTTTTTATTGATAAAAAAATTTGTTTATGTTATAATAAAATAAAGTGTATTACATATTTACTCTTTAAGATATGAGACTATAATTTATTATACATATTTACTTCTCAAGGGATGAGAGTATAGATTTTAATTTTTAACATAAGAGGGGAGGAGAAGTGTAATTTAAGTTTCTTTCAGGGGAGAGGAGTGTAATTTACCCTTATTATTTTTATTTACAATGATGTTTTGTTTGATTTTATTGTATCTAGGGCTTACAAAATAATTAGACTAAACCATCAATACTTTTATTTGTCGGACCATTAATTTAGATTTTTCTCTTTTTAATTTAACTTTCCTTTTTTTTTAAATTTTAATCTTTTATTTCTAATGAAAATAAAATTGACAATTATGAGAATAAAAACAATTGCAAAAATGTGAGCAAAACCACTGTCGAATTAAAGGTAAATGTAAAAAAAAAATTAAGAATTTTTTTTTTATAAAATTCAATGTTCACTTATCTGATTTTGATCTCTTAGTTATACCACCGTAAAATAATCTCTTAATTATCCCATACTATTAGTATAATTAATTTTATTTTTAAATGAATAACTAGTAACAGACTAAGGTTTAATTTTATAACATAATATATTATATCTTAATATAATTTTTTATAATGAAATATTTGTTTACGACTTTTTTTATAAAATTTAGCATGCAAAATAATCACAATAGAAAAGAAATATTTGTTTGCTAAATAAAATTTAATCTTATATTTTATTTGTTTAATTTTTGGTGAAAAAACATATTAAACACTAATGCTAAATATGTTTTGAGGCGATTTGTTGTCGTTCGTGTCAATTAAAAATGTTTAATTTGTGGACCATTAATTCTACAATGTGATAAGTAAGTCACAAAACTGTAAATTGAAATTTATAACAAACGTATAAACAACGCGTGACTTGACGCATCTGAAAGTATAACTCCTTATTTGAAAATGAACCCATCTAGCCAATAATTGGGGTTTTTTAACCCGCTTGGGCCTGTTGCTGTTTGGCGGATCCGGCGCACTAACACAAGCTTGATCCTCAAAAGTGTCTACCCTAGGAACCGTATCAGAGACTGACTGCAGAGAGACTTCGCATGTTCGCACAGAGAGAGAGAGAGAGGGGGGGGAACTTCTGTTAGGTTAGGTTGGTTGCAGAGTGCGACGGATGTTTGAAGTGCTAAGATGGAACAAGAAGCAGAACAACCTGTTCCGGTTCAAGGAGGGAGCTCTGATGGTTGGAGTCGAGTCAGTCGGGTAAGGAAGTTGCTGTTTCGGCGAATGCTAGTGGGGATCAAAGATGGAAGGTTCTTTTTGGGTGGCTTCTATTGCATTGATAAGCAAGGGAACATTATTCTTCAGGATACTGTGGAGTATCGTAGCACTCGACGATCGTCGCCTTCTCCAATGGAACAAAGGTGCCTTGGTCTTATTCTTATTCCTTCTTCTTGCCGTACGTCTTGCCACGTGGATTGCTCTGTAGATGAACAATTGTCCCTGCTATCACTTCATGAAACATGACGACTTCTTTGGTGTTTCATTTGTTCTGTTGATGAATTGTGAACGGAATTCATGATTTTAGCATGTTGTGTTAAAATATAGGATTGTGGAACTTGCTTAGGTTTTCAATCATTAAAGAAGGATTATGATTTACCATGAGTGTTAAATGTTTTGGTGCATTTGAATGGAGAAAAACAAATAAAATTGTGCTGCTGGCAATTGACATTACACAGGTTCTATATCTTTTTGTTGCTTTTTTTCATTACAATGCCTCCTTCTCCCTTCAAATCTTGTGCTGTAAGCATCCTATATAGAATGATGAGGTAATTATTATTATTATTGTGTATTTCTGATGCCAACGGTTACATACATATATAGAATGGCTTTGTGCTAAACTTTAGGTGCTGTTACCAGAACCATTAAGCCGATCCTACAATCATGGGATACAATCATGGAGTATATTTGACTATAGACAACCTATGATACGGGAATATTAATGACCTATAATTAAGGTATATTTGAATACACATTAAATGACAGGATGGTGGTTATCCAATACGCCCCCTCAAGATGAAGTTGCCATATGCAACTTGCATCTTGGCTGTGAGGTCCTGGAATCTGGCCGCAGCTAAAGGCTTTGTTAATATGTTTGCCAACTGATCTTTGCTTGAAACGTGAGAGACATTAAGTTTTCTAGCTTGAACTTGTCCTCTAGCAAAGTGATAGTCCATGGAGATATGCTTCATTCTAGAGTGTAGGACCTGGTTGGAACAAAGATAAGTAGCACCAACATTATCACAGCCCTTGCAGCTCGGAGAGAAGGTTAGTGAGCCGCATAATTTCGAATGTAGCTGTAGCTACTGCCCGATATTCAGCTTCAATTGACGACCTTGCTACAGTGCATTGTTTCTTTTAGAGCCATGAGATGGGGTTTCCACCAAAGAAGATAAGATTAGCTGAGGTTGAGGTGCAATCATCTGGGTTGCTTCCCCAGTTTGCATCTGTGTAGGCTAGTAGATTGAAGGAAGTTGGTTTCCGTAGCTTAATGCTGCCTCTACTGGAATTGAGATGCTGAGTTTGATCTATCAAGTATCAACTAAATTTATTGGTATGCGAGGAAAACTTTAATCCTGGAAATGAGGAAAGTTGTATTCCCTTTATTAGAAATAAAAAAGAAAGAAAATGAAGAAAAGGTCAATAAACTTCGGTTTGCTTAGTAACCAAAAAGTAGGCATCTTTTTTTTACAAAAAACCTACAAGTAATACTAGCAGGTCTGTTTAAGACCCCATAAACTTGATGAAGTTTCTTGTAAAGTGGGGTGTTGTATTTGGTTTGTACAAGGAAAAAGGCTGATTAACCATTTATTCTCTCTTCTTTTGTGTGTGACCAATTGGATATTAGCTCTTGAAGTCGAAGTAAAGACCTTTTTAATTTTACTTTCTATGTTAGTGTATATTTTTATGCATATGTGTATGGAGCATAAATTTGCTCTATTTAAGGCATTCTTGGAGCAAAGTCCAATAATGCCACTGCCAAGTAGTTAATCGTCCCTTCATGATGCTTCTGAAAGCTAAACGAAAGGCATCATTGGGTTGATAATAGCTCTGTTTCTGATACACTGATACTGGTATGATACTTTAATATAATTAAAAAGCGGTTGCATGGACATATGAAAATGAAACAATGCGGAACTAGTTAAATCTGGAAGAAGAAAAACACATGGAAGCCCATTTATCTGCAGCAACCCAGCCAGTGGTGGAATGGAAATGGAACCCCCGCAGTCATAAAATGACTATAGGGAGATCTCGACCGTTGATAATAATCTAATGATTGAAACTAATTTCTCGAATTTACGATATAAGTTGTCTGATCTTACACGAATGGTGGTGATTCGCCTGACAGGGGTAATAACATGACTGTTTGACACATTCCTTCAAAAATGTTTGCGAATTTTAGAATTCAAAATTTGGAGGAAACTTTTGGTGTTAAAACTATTCCCTTTGTTAAACTTACCTCCAGTTTAGCTAATATGAAGGAAGAAACATGGTTTGATTGGTTTCTACTTTATACCCTCACCGGTATTGAAGGAACACGTATATGGCCTTCTATGAAAATTTTGGGGCCATAGACAAAAAGCTCAAACTGGTATCATTGATTTTTTTTTATTTATTTTATTTTTTTTTGTTTATATATGTAGTTGAATTTCATTATAACCTTATATGACTCTCTTACTTTTGTCAACAAGGTCTGTTTAGTTTGAAAAAAATGTTTTTAGCATTTATTTTTTGTTTTCACTTTTATTTGTAAAACTGTCTCTTGTTTTTATTCTGTTTCATGTTTTTAAAGATTTGTAAAAGAAACAATGAAAAAAAAAATTGTTTTCACTGTTTCCTTTAAAAAAAAAGAAATAGAGTGAAAATAAGGGGGCAATTTTGCAATTAAAAATGAAAACAAAAAATATTGGGTTAAAATATATTTTTAGTCCCTATAAAATTTCAATTTTTTTAGTTTTAGTCCTTACAAATTTTTTTTTTGTTGTTGTTTTATTTCTATATTACCAAGTTTAGTCCCTATTGTTAAGTTCCTAGGGTTAATTGACGATGTGGCAAGCAGAACTCCACATCAGCAACTACCACGTGTACACAATCAATGACATGGATCTAACATGGCAGTTAACTCATTTTAAATTACTTAGATTCTTTTGTTTGACAAAAAATCATTTAAATTGATTAATTTATTAATTTAAATTAATTAATTAATGGAAATTAATTTAAAATAACATGTCAACCTAATCCCTTCCGCAAGCACGGTCTCACAGAACCCTCCCCAAGCGTTGTCTCGCACAACCTCCACGAGAGCCACTATAGCCATCTTCCACCCACAATCGCGTGAGCCACTCCCTGCAACACGACATCCCCAAGCTTTGCAGCCAACAATCGAACTGTCGCGAACAATAATGCGGTTGGGATCCGTTACATGTGTTGGCCTTTATTATGGCAGATTTGATAAAATGGAACTGAGAAACAGAGGAGGAGGGAATGCCTCGGTATCACGACGAAGGTGGGCGGGGAAGGGGGTCCTCATAATGGTTGATGACAGTGAATTGCTGGCTTGGGGTGTAGTATTACATGGAAAATGGTTCATGAGTTCTGAGGCTTTGGACGGTGGCTATGGTCACAAAGAGATATGTTGCTCATGGTGGATTCACGACGCACCCAATGAAGGGGGTTGTGCGCTTCCTCTTGTTTATTTTTTCCTCAATATATATTTTTGGTCGTATTATTTGTAAAACCAAATGAGACTCCAAAAATCAACAACTATTTTGTTGGTTAACGTAATTCACACATGTAGTTAATAAAATGTTGAACTTAATTAATAGATATACTGAAATGTCGCAATTCATTAACCATCAACTAACTCCAGTGACCACAATTTTAAACTTTATTAACCACAATTTTGTAGTCACAAATGCTTCTTTTGCAGGTTATCACATGAACGAGTCTCATGGGGTTAACATCACCAAATATACTAGCTTGAATAAACCTAGTGTTGTCGACCTTTCACCCCCAACCCAAACAGATCCCGTGGACCCTTTTGGTAACAATGGTTACAATAATATTAAGAGGAATCAAGTCTCTAACAATAAGCATAAAATCGGTAAAGTCCATCAGAACTTCACCGGTCTACGTTAACCAAAGAGGCGTAACATAAACTTCGTTCCACCTATCCCTTGTGAAAGAGAGATGCTGCAAAAGGAAGAATCTCTTCTTTCTACTAAGAATGCAAAGCTTGAAGATAAAAATGCAATTCTCCCCAAAGATGTGGAAAAAAGTGTTTCTACTTCAAAGGGACCAAATTATGTTAATGAAAAGATGATGATGATATGGGTCTCTCCCTTCATTTGTAGATCTGTATTTCTTTTAACTAGATTACACGCATGAGTGTTGAGGTAATCATAGTTGACTTTTATATTATGTTCTTCCTACTGAAAATTTCAACATATGTTCTGTCTTTTTATCCATCTTATCGTATGATGTCTGTATTCTCTTACAATTTATTAAATTGTTTCTAAAATATATACTATGATGTGATTATGTTTACATGAGTTTGACTAAGAATAAGTGTGGCCGTAGTTACACCACGCTTTAAAATTAAAAACAGTAGTTTTAAAATTAAAAACAGTTGTAGCTAAACTTTTACTTGTAATTTTTTGTGTAAAAGTATTTCATTTGTGCTCTTTTAAAAATGAGGGAGTGCACTTGCACATCCTCACTATAGTGTAAATTCGCCTATGCCTGGAGCCTAGTAAGAGGACATATTGTTTATTCACTGACCTCAAAATATATGTGGTCAAAACAAAATGGGGCCTACGGCCTAAGGCAACTGTCTTAATGACCTTACTGTCCCCGTGGTCCTAAACACACAACAACTTATATGAAAAAGTGAAAATTTTTGGCCAAATCACATGAAAAAGTTAGAACACTGGTTTTCAGTTTTGGAATAGACATGGCATTCCATTTAAAACCTGAATATAAAAATGATATCTAGAGTTTATCTAAAGTGTTACAAAAAATTGAAGTTTATCGAAGGTAACATGAACGGTCAAAACCTATTACTATAAGGTGTTCCGTACACAATAAGGTATGGTACACTTCTCATAACAGTGTCGATGGGAATTGCAAAGTTAACACCTGATGACGCTCCAGTCCCTAAAATGCATCAAAAGCAACAAAAAAAAAATCTTGGAAGTTATTAATGCAGTAGACAAAAGTATTCTATTTTAGTTTAAAAAATGCTGGCCAAGGTAAAAGGAACATTAATTTAATTTATGCAAAAGAAGTAGAAACAAGAGCAAGTATTTCCTGAGAAGTTCGGATTAAAAGTATGACTCTTTAATTCCCTCTTTAATAGGACATATTATAGAACTAATAGAAGTATACTCATTGAAAAAACAATGAGGAAGCATCTTATTACCTTTCCTAGTGAAGGTGGCCGTGTTTACTCCAATAACATGGCCGTGAGAGTCAATCAATGGTCCACCTGAATTCCCTGCTCATTTTTAGTAATGTACAATATGAGTCAGGTTACAAACTATAGTTTCTTCAAATTAATGTCTTTCCTTAATTTTCAACTAAAGGAGAAACAAATACATGGTATTGAGGTCCTAACATAACGAACCACAATTAAGGGTACAGCTTACCTGCATTAATAGCTGCATCAGTTTGAATAGCTCCTTTAATTGCCCCTCCATTTGGGGAAGGTATCTCCCGGCCTAAACCACTGACCACCTGCATAATTTTCAGCACATAATACAAGATGATCACATTATATTTTTGGTACATAAGAAGTTACTGTTAGGACTTGAACCTGGAGTTAGTACCGAGATCACCACCCAGTACAACTACTTGACCTATGTTTAGGTGGCTCGTGATGGTTACATGTTGATTGAATGTCAATTAGGCATTATTCTGAAGAATCAACAGATTTTGTTCTATCTGGGAAACTACAACTCAACATGCCAAATCTTTGGATGGGATCGCATATGAATAATTTCTTGATTTTGTCGACAACTTTCCGTCCTTCATCTACAACTATTTTGCATGATCAGATAGAGTTCTTAGCAGATTCAGGGGATTTCTCATTAATTCCTACCATGTTAGATTCAAATTATAAAAGAAATTACCCCTGTTGTGAGAGTGTTCTCATATCCATATGGATTCCCAATGGCAAAGCAACTCTGCCCAACATGCAAATTCTTAGATTGACCAAGAACAGCAGGCTTTATTTCGTGTCCATCAACATCAACCTGCAAATAGAACAAAAGTCATGCGTTTCTGCCAGTGGTCTATAGTGAGAGAAAGAAGAATGCAGAAGTTAAATGTAACTTAGATTACCATATATTAGTTTCATTAAGTAGAAAAAACAAAAAGAAAAGCAATGAAAATTCACTTTAAATATCAATAGTTGGTTACAAGTCAGTTAAGTAATGTATCAATAGCTAGTTAGAAAAATTAGCCCATTAATCATAGGTTGGAAGGAAAGGGTTGGTTTAGCTTAAATAGGAGTAAAGGTAGAAGGGAAAGGGGAGTCAGATTTGTTACATGGAAAAAAAAAAAAAAAACAGCAGTGGCTCAGTTGCAAAAGGTAAAACCCTTGGCTGAGAATTCTTTCTCCTTGTTTCTGTTCAACTACATTCAATCAATAAAAATCATCTTTTTTTTACCCAATTCCTTTCAAGACTCCTAACAGAACTGCTTCTAACAAATGAATAGATCCCGCATTTCAACTGACATCAAATGGAGCTTAGTTATATTACCTAATTTACCTTTCACTAGAAAATCTCAATCCAGACGAATAGGAGGAACATGCACAAATGAAATTTTTCAAAGTCATTTACGCTTAAAATGAAAAGAAGAAAATTCACAACACTGATAAAAAATTATACATTAGCCTCTGGCCACACTATGACTATGTCTATATGCAGTGCACTAGTTTGATTTTTGTTTGCCAAAGGACCAAACTTGTGTATCTTGATCCTAACTTCTTTACAAATACTTCATGACTTGCAACACATTTTGTCAATGGCAAGGTAGTAGATCTTCAGTGTTTTAACTTTTACTAGCCTCTAGCAGAGTATACCTATAGTACAGTAAGAACTCATGATTTGTTGTGACTACCATAATACAGAATGGCAGATCCTATTTCCCCCTAAGATAGCAAGGCCATCATTATTTTGGTAAAAATAAAATCCTTTGACTTAAAGTCCAACTGTGTAAACATTACCAACACTTCACCTTTTTATGTTTTTATCTTAGACTATCATAGGACACCAACAAAATTATCTAAGGTCCTAGAATAGTTTGTCCCTTTATAGGAATAAAGCAGATGGCTTGGCCAAAAACTTGTTATCAAGACAGTCCAGTTTTTTCTTATTGGGAGAATAGTAGGGAATTTGAACTATAAATCAAATGTCTGCACTTTGTAGCAGACAGACATCCACCTACTAGATCTTTCAGTGTGATGAACATCGAATTTGTTTTTATGTTAATTTTTAGAACCTCGGAAGGTAAATATTAATGCCTACACTAATGAGGGCAAGCTAAGGAATTAAGTGTTTGTTGTACGATATCAACACACTCAAAAGAAACTCTGAACTAGCAGATTTAGGATTGGCTTTCACATTTCGCTGTTAGTCTCTAATGACCTTGTAATCAAGATAATCATGGGCTTAGGCAAAATATTTTGTTGAACTCAATGACGAAAACCATAATTGTGGCAACAGCTAAAATAAAAAATGCTGGTGTTTATTAGGAGGACTAGTTCACAAATGTAAAGAGGACCTTATTTCTTTTTGTCAAAACTCTCATGTGAAGTTTATTAGAAGGAGTGCCAATATGGTTGCCATAACCTACCTAAGGTGGCTATATATACGGCTAGTCCTCAAAGTTATTTTGATATTCCAACATGTATTCAGGATTTGATTGATAATGACATGAATTAGAGTTTTACCGTAAAAAAAAAAAGTAGTATCAAATATGAGGACATGCCATGGTAATGGATTGGAAAGAGGAAAAGGGGACATATTTATGATTGAGAGCATAAAGAAGTATCTTACAGGAGTAACAGAGAAATCAAATATTTAAAAAAGAAAAAAAAAATGAAGATAAAATAAGAGGAGTGGAATGTATACCTTCAGAACAGCTAGATCATATGATGGATCAAATCCAATTATTTTGCCTTCCCTGTTAAAGCTATTCCCTTTTGCATCAACTACGAATACCTGTAGACAGGAATATTTGCATAAATGCTAATAAACTAAATGGTGGAAAATACAGGAAAACAGAAATATGTTTCTCCCATATAAAATAAGAAGTTTGATGGAAATAACAGCATAAGGGAAAACCTTACAACGTTGTAAACCACTTGTATCAGTAGCCAGTTTAGCAACAACATGGTAATTGGTAACCTGTCCACCAGGGGAAAAAAAAAAAACCAAATGACTATTTTGAAAGTTTGAACAATTGGCCAGCAGTGCAATCAAAGATAATATCTATGGCATTGAAGAGTCTGCAATTCCTTATCAAAACAGCTTGTCAAATTATGCATACATGCTTTACATTTAGTTATTCACCGTCCAATGATTTCGATGATAACCAAAGGAATTTCCAACTCTTTGAACAGTTTTTCAATATATCATTCTTCATTGAACTGAAAGCACCATTATAACATCTTGCATGTAATAATTTGTCCAACAAGATAACTAATCTCACAAATTTAAAACAAAAAACAGACAAACTGTAAAACAAGATAAACAAGTAGAATCAGAACAAACATATTCCCCTTTCTGATTTTTTTTTTCTTCTTCTTCTTCTTACTATGTGACCAAATTTATCCCAAATGAAGCCTGAACCAGTGCCTTCCACTTTTGCATCTTCATCCTCATCTAGGCTGACTTCATTAGAAGAGGTCTGGGGAACTTTACTCAATTCAAGGTCTTTAATGAAAACAACCGACGGTGAAGTTTCCTGTAATAACCCCCAAGTTTAATTAAAAAAAAAAGAAAAAAACAAAAAATCATCATTTGATAACGTGATGCAGAACAATATAAAAAAGCGAGACCTGAAAGAGGTGCACAACGTGGTCTTCTTCTTGCTGAAGTTCATCAGCTCGTAGTAGCTGCTGTGAAAGTGCAAGTGGTTGTGATGATGGAGTGAGATTGAGGAAATTAAGCAAGGAGGCAACAACAAAGCTTGAACCAAAAACTATGGCTCGTCGCTTAGTAACAGCAGAAGAAGAAGTAACAGTGGGAATGGGAAGGGTCTTTGTTGAGGAGGGCGTAGTTGTTAGCATTGGCAAGGGGAAAAGCTTAATTTGGAGAGAGAACATTGCCATGGTTCCAACCATAGCACCCTTACCCAAGATTCTAAGTGGTGCTCAGGGAGACGGGATAGCCATTCCTTTTTTGCTGTTGGTTTGTTTAGTTGGTGCGAATAGTTATTTAGATGACTTCGAAATGAAAAATACTAACACGGTAGGTATTCTTCCCCAGCTTGCACTCAAATATTCCACGCATTTACGCGTTTAGATGATTTGGACCATCCGATTCTATGATTATGCACACTTCGAGTTGAGTAATGAGATAATAAATTCAATTTTGGAACATACACTGTCCGATCTTATGACTACGTGAATGCGTGAAAAATTTGACTATAGAGAATTTGGATTCGAAATTAGGCCGCCCCTAAAAAGAATTTGCTTAAATAGATTTTGTCGGTTATAAAAATTGAAGGTTCAAGCCCAACTTGTTATTTATTATTGGCATTTTTTAGGTCTGATGTGGTCTTTTTAAAAGCCTGATTAGCCTATTTAAATGTTTGTCATCCGACCTTTCTATCTCTAGTAGGTTAAAAGAATAATATGATATCAAAGATAAGTTTTATGCGTGATAAACTACAAATTATGAAAAATTAAATCACTGCGACTCGAAGACAAGAGAAATAAGGGTGGAAATAACCTTTTAAAAGATTTGACATGACATAAAAGCATATTTTGCAATAAAGCCTTTAAATAGGCCATACGTTTATCACCCATATTTAATGTGAGATGTATGTTTACTAGAAATTCACATGGTCGGTATAAAACATTTAATACTAAGGGTATACTCCCTCCGTTCCATAATATATGTCATATTTGCCAAAAATAATTGTCCCAAAATATATGTCACCTTCAATTTTCAATGCAAAATTAAATGCATGTTTGTCAATTATACCCTAAAGTACTCCACTTTGTATTTATGACAATATTTAATACACCAATAATTAATAGGATTAATTTGGTAAAATTATCACTTTTTTTCCATTTATTACTTTTTCTTAAACTGTGTAATTTGATCAATTGTGACACATATTATGGGACAGAGGGAGTATTTGGGATAAAATTTCAATTTTATAACAATAGATAGTCTTTCTTGGTCTTGCTTATTTTTGTTTTTCTTTTTATATTAAGGACGAGAGGTAGTATTGGTTAATGAAGCTCAATGGATGATTAATGAGTTATCAAATCTTAGTGTACCCACTAACATAGGCGGACCTACACTATGTTCAGGGATACCACTTACTCCCTGTAAAATTTATATTTTAACACCCCCTCAGTATAATAATTTGCACCTAGTACTCTTACCTAATCACCTCTTTCATCTCATTCAATCAGACCCAGTCATTTCTCTCTCAAAACTCAAAACATAACTCTTCTTACTGTCTCACATCTCGATCCACTCTCTCTCCTTTTGATGAGTCCCATTTTCGGTCTATGTTTTCCCCTTTAATTAGGTTCATATTTCCCCTAGTTTAGATTAAAACCCTAATTTAATTCATCTGTTAATTTTCTCTTGTAATTTTTATGTTATAAGTGAGTCTCTGTTAATTCGGTCTATGTTGTTTTGTTGTTTTTTTCTGTAATTTTTTTTAATTCTGAAACCTTTCTATTTTTTTTAGTCCAAAAACATGTTTTGTGCTATTAAAAATCATGTTCTTATTATTTTGCAAAAAGAGTAAATATTTGTTTTTGTTATTTTTTTAAAAAAATGTATTGATACTTACTGTAATTTTAATGATTTTAAAATTTTATACACTCACTGACTTAAGATCTGGTCCGCCACTGCCCACTAACCAAACTTATTATCCCATTAAAGATGATTTTGAACATGTGTCAAATTTTCAAATATTACTTGTGTCTTAGGCTTCGTCCATCCATGCATTTCTATGCAAGTACTGCGCATAGGATAGCTCGCCTTGATGAATAAGTAGTATTGAAAAAAATCTTAAAAAATACATTCTTTGAAACTGCTCTTTAAAAAAAAAAAGGTTTTGCTAACAAGTGCTATTAAGATACTTGTTAAAAAATCAAAAAATAGAAATTTTGTATTGGAAACAATAATTTTTAAACTTTCAAGGAATTGAATACATCACTTCCAACATAATATTTCTACTCCTCCGGAATGAATTGAAAACAAATTTTATCTCATGTTTTTTGGAATGAAATATAAGCAAATGTTAACTACTTTTCTCCTATTTAATGATAGTATCTCCAAAATACCTCTTATTTAATTTAACTTTTTGTATTTCTAATGAACCAATTTATTATTCATAGAGGATAATTTAGGCAATAGAGTTAATTTTTTAATTAAGATTACATAGATTAAATGTGATTAACTAACTACCTTAATAACTGTGAATTAGTTAACTTTTGCTTATAATTCATTTTGAAGGGAGTATATATATTTGATTCCTTAAAGAGTGCTCTTAGAGGAGCTATGGTGGGCGCTGTTTTATTTGGATTGTTTACTTTTTTATGTAGGTACATCAAGGATACATAGGATTTGCATAATTCAGGTGTTGCTTTATTTGCTGCAACTGTTGCTTCTTCGGTTGACAACCCTAAAAAATAAAGAGACGCACGCGTACAGGTGGCTGCCACCTAAGAAAGAAACGCACGCGTAAAGTTTAAGCTCCCGCAACAACATTAAAGTTGCTCGTAAGGTGCTTGTTAGCATTTATCTTAAAAAAAAATTCAACGAAACAGTTATTCATAGACAAAATGATGTGACCCACGGTGTTGTGCTCAAACGAAGGCCTCACAGGAAAAAGCTTTAATTAACTGGAACCCGGTCGAGGTCAAGTTTTTCACTTTTTCTCATAATAAAAATAAATGGAGGGATTAAACAAAATAAATAGGGAATGGGAGAAAGGTGAGCAAGCATGGTTACACATTTTTCTATCGGTAACTTGGTGGGGCTGGGAGCAGTTTTGGAAAGAAATAACACCAAATTCTAACGGTCAAGTTTATCATGTGCTAGATAAAAAAAAATAGTTACTTTTTAAAAAAATGTAACTGCTCAATTTTTTATCCACATGTTAAAATAGTTTTTGTGACTTATATTACATTTTTATTGAGAAACGTGACCAACTTAACATAAGAAAATAAAACTAAGTTTTATCCTTCTGTAAATAAGTTCGGCGTTTTTTTCATCAGAAAAAAAAAAAGTTCCGCTTTGAGAGAGTGAATTCCCCTCATCCCTCACCCTTTGTCATGTTGAAGAAATAATAAACATAAACGTTTGATATGGAATTTTTTTTGGTGAGTAATGTTTAATATGGATTAATTAAGGCTACACCATTTACGAGATAATTAATAATAATTTCTGATAGAATTTATTATTATTGCTCATTTTGTCACAACAAATATTGTGGTCACAATTTGACTTTTGTTTATAGAAGGTTCTTAATTTAATGCTTCATTTTTTTCACAACTAACGGTTATTTATTGGAGATTTATCTCCTTCATAGGGAGAGCCTTTCTTTAGAGAAAAAAATAAAAAACTTATAATGATTGATAAAAGAAGAAATTATTAAAATTTAAATAATTTCATAATTTTTTATATAATATTAACACACACACACATTAGTTTTTTTAATAAATATATATAGTTTTTACTTTTTTCCCTTCAAGGGAATCTCTAAATTTTTTGGTATATCTAATAAGAAAAGAAATGATAATTAAAAGGAAACACAATGGTGCACAAAAGCTAAAATAATTAATATATAAAAAAGCCAAAATAATTAAAAAAAACTAGACTAGAGAAATACCATGAGAAAAGATAAGACTAATTAAGCATTAGTATATATAGCAAATGCAACATTTAAACAAGTACAAAAGGTACAAGACATCAAAATTTTTGGACTAATATATCTATGATTCTAACACTCAGAATAAGACCTTCTAAATCCGATAGACATGATTTCTAGTTGCCTGAAGTCTAATCTGCCTATTGAATTTCTGAATAAACTCTTCCACCCTCCTATTTAGATCCTCATTTGTCATCTTAGAAAACTCATTTTCTTCTTCTATTTTTGGTTCCATCTTCTTCATACTCATAGACTCTAACCTTCTCACCGACTTCCCCCTTTCCTCCATCACCACATGCTTTGCTCTATTATTGTGTCTATCAGATTTACTTCTCCGGTAAATACTTGCACGGTTCTCCTCTAATCTTTTATGGTGATCACCATCATCTACTTGCAACTCAAGTATTGGCTTTTTCTCATTGGTGCTATCACTTGGTTTCTTTGGTGGTTGATTTTGTTCCACAATTTCCAATACACGTTCGGGGATAGTTTCTTTCTTCTCATGCAAGAGCTCACCAACTAGCTCTTGTTTGGGATTAATGCATTGTTTATCAACTTGTTCATCATAGGTGGGAAGTACATATGGGGAGACATGGTTTCTTGCTTGACTATGCTTTACATACTCTTCATGGAGATCTTGTTGTTTTTGTTTGGATGAAGAGAATGCTTCATAGTCAGCGGCTATGATGAGGATGAGAGTGTTGGACATGAAAAACCAAAAGATATTGTTGTTGAGGAGAGCATAGGGAGAAAGGTTGAAGATGTAGAAGACACATATGTAGATGAAAAGGGAGAAGATAGAGGCAAAGAAGGACAAATTCTTTGCCTTATTATGGCTATCATGACCTTTTAGTTTGTTGTAGTCTTTCATGCAATCTTCCTCTAGATATGGTGGTTTGGGCATGTTGGAGTGATATAGTGTGTGAAGCTTATAAAAATTGAGATTTGGTGGGAGTTACAAATGAATCAAATAGAGCTTTTATATATATGTGGTTGATTGATGATTTACTTTGATTGAGTATCAAATGATTGATCCCATACATTTACAAATATACCCTCCTCTCACTCACTCGTGGCAAGTTTTCCTTCCTCTCATTTGCATAATGATTCAATAAAATATTGAATAAAAATATGCCAGCTAACTTGGTGAATAATTAATTAAAAACTTTATATGATGTGTTTGAGTTGAATCTTGGCTTCAGCAGTATTTGTTGGAATTTTTCTACGGGTAGACCACATGATATACATGATATGCCACATATATACAAAACATCTTAATTATTTTAGTTCTGTTTGTGAAGACAAATATATATGTGCACTAAATTGACGGAGATGAATGTGGTATTACAACTATATAAAAACAACAAAGGAAGATAAATTCTAGGTATAATTGGAGCTTGATTACGTATAAAATGGATACGAGGATCCAGGTTTAACAACCAAAATGGCCAGGTTCTATACCTTGAGACTCAGTTTTCTCTCAATTATTTGAGATGATAGCTATGCAAGTTAAAAATTATTATGCATGAAAATGAAAAGAAAAGGAAATTACAAGGGGAAGTCAAAATATCGTAAATTAACGTCATGAAAAGTTGGTATTGTTCAATCGCGGAGCAAAGTGTCCACAAAGTCTTCATTCAAGCTCTAATGATTGTCAGGTATTTGATAAATAATTCAATTTAATAATTCCTCATCAAACACATTCATATGCCAACAAAGTATCAAAATCAAATTTCTATACGGCAAGCCGAAAAGGTGGTTTTATAAGTTATTGGTAAATTAAGTTGTCGTTATAATAGCATGAGCTCTATCCTTTTCTTAACAGTATAATAAAGAGCAGGTATAGCATCTTCATCCATAACTTGAGGAATTCTCTAGAATTTATACTATTACTTGGAAAAATTATTATTTAATTCATCCCACATCTTCTTTCAATATATATATATATATATATTCATCCCACATATCTATTTGTCTAATTGATATTAAATAAAAGATGTCTCTAAATTCTGTGATATTTTTGTTTTATATTTTTTTCTAAATTTATTTATAAAATATGACAATTTTTGCGGTAAATTTATGTAGAATCTAAATGCACGATTGAGCAAGATGAAAGCCAAATTTTTAAAGAAAAAGATGGTCTTATCATTTTTTGATAAAAAATAATAATTAATTAAAGCTTTTCCTCTTAGCATTTCTACAACGGATTTCAATATTGCCTCCATTGTCATTTGGATTTTTTTAGAGAGGATTAAATATTTTAGTTTATTAGATTCAAATTTTATCTGATTTAATGAAAAAGATATTCGTTACCCAATTTTCTGTTTTAAAAGAAAATAGAACTTCTGTCAGAAATAGAAATAAAAATGAAAATAGAACCACTCTCTAATAGAGTCTTTGGCCGAAAGGATGAGAGAAGAGAGAAAAAGAAGGAAGAAATAACTCACTTGTTTTTTCTTGACAAATAAATAACTCACTTGTTTAGTTTGCAAAGAAAGGAAAGGGAAAAATAAAATAATATATTATATCATTATAATAGTAAATATTTTATAATAAATAAGGATATTTTAGTTATTATATTTAAATTATTTTAAACTTACTTTTTCTGAGAGAGAAAAAAATCTGACCCATTTTAATCTCTTTCCCTCTTCTTCAAAATTTTAAATAAAAAAAATTATAAATATTATTTTCCTCCTGTATTTCCAATTAAATACTTGTGTAGTTGTAGATTATTAATAATTTCAAGGACAAAGTTGACCATATGAGATGGCGTTGTACGAGGCAGTTCAAAGGAGAGGCTACTAAAACCTAGCTTTAGTCCTACAAAAGAATATTGCTTTAGGCATTGTTCACCATTGCGCCGACCCTAGCATTGTGGGGCGTTGTTAAAGTCACGAAAATGAAAATCTTTGATCAAAAATCTAAATAGGTTTGGGATCAATTTAGTCCTAAAATTGTCCAACATAAACTAATATAATCGAAGATTTTTAATTTCAGATACTCCCTCCAATTCTTACTACAAAGAACAAAACTATAATTCACACAAATCGAGAAAAATCATTCAAAACAGTTTTTTTTAATTAATGCTCCATCCGGACTTATTTATAAGTAAAATAACCTAACCTCACATAGATTAAGAAGTCAGTTATGTTCATTTAATACTCTTGATTTCATATAAAAAATAAATTAGATTTTTACCAATATACCCTTAATTTATTAACTTGTTTTCTTGGGAGTGTACAATGCTTTTGGAAAATAAAAATAGAATTAAATAAAGATATATTTGAAAAAATGACATTAAATAGGGTTAAGTTCATTGAAATCTACTTATATTTGAGTTCAACAATTTTGAGTATTTTTTTCTTATAATTGAGTCTTGAGGAAGTACTCTTAAAGATTTATTTTTTTCCCAAAATTTAAATTATTTTTTTTATAAACCAACTCACTTAAAAAAAAAAAGGTATATATATATATATCATTAATATAAATCTCACAGTAAGGATATAAATAAAAATTATGTATTTAATGTCACAATGGTTTCTAGGAATAAAATTTGAAAATATGTGTGCCCCACAATTTAATGTCACAATCTTGGAATTTGCTATTAGTCTATCTATCTATTTAAACACAATTAAAATAAGGGTGTTTGCCACGCAAGTGGTAAATGACCCAAAAACTGGAGGCCGCACATGGGGTTGGATTTGTCACTTTGCATGACATGTTAAGGCTTTACTACGTTACATGTGTTAAACTCCGAGTCTCACACAATCAAAAACAATTGTTAAACAAGAACCCACAAACAAAAAACTCCACTTATTATTACCCAAGATCAGCAAGAGTTACGCATAATTTTCGTAAATGATTGTTACCCAATTTTCTCTGTTTTAAAAGAAAATAGAACCACTCTCTAGTAGAGTCTTTGGCCGAAAGGAAGAGAGAAGAGAGAAAAAAAAGGAAGAAGTAACTCCCTTATTTTTTCTTGGCAAATAAATAACTCACTTGTTTAGTTTGCAAAGAAAGGAAAGGAGAAAAATAAAATAATATATTATATCATTATAATAGTAAATATATTATAATAAATAAGAATATTTTAGTTATTATATTTAAATTATTTTAAACTTACTTTTCTGAGAGTGAAAAAAATCTAACCCATTTTAATCTCTTTCCCTCCTTTTCAAAATTTTAAATAAACAAATTATAAATATTATTTTCCTTCCGTGTTTCCAATTAAATACTTGTGTAGTTGTGGAATATTAGTAATTTAATATTTTTAAAATTGACGTTGTTTCTTATTATTAATTAAAATCAAGAAAAGAAATCATTTTGTTCTTTATAAAAAGAGGATATTGAAGAGAGTATCATTTTATAATTTCGTTAATTTAATGAAGGAAATTGTTTGCTCCTATAATTTTAAGAACCAACTCCGTAGAAAATGTTCCCGAACTGTCTGCTTGTAGTTGTGGCAGAGCTGAAAGTGAATCTAGCGTGTGGTTGAACCAAATGTCTGAACGGGTGTGAATTTGATATCCTACATGTAGACAGACACTTGTATGATGGAAACCAAATTTTTAAGATTCCTATGAATGAATGATAAATGAGACGACTAGTAGATGCATGCTGTCTAGTGAGGTGTATCTTTATCCGCAGGATTGCTGAATTATGACAAATAAAAACCGAAATCACGTAGCCAAAACAAAAGCCAAGCAATCATCATTTACTAAAATTATTATGCGTAACTCTTGCTGATCTTGGATTGGATAATAATAAGGGGAGTTTTTGTTTGTGGGTTATTGTTCAACAATTGTTTTCGTTTGTGTGAGACTCGGAGTTTAACACACGTAACGTAGTAAAGCCTTAACATGTTCCGCAAAGTGACAAAAATCCAACCACATGTGCCGCCTCTAGTTTTTTGGTCATTTACCGCTTGCGTGGCAAACATCCTTATTTTAATTATGTTTAAATAAACTTATAGTAAATTCCAAGATTGTGACATTTGATTGTGTGGCACACATATTTTCAAATTTTAGTCCTAGACATCATTGTGACAATGGTGATGAATATGATGAATACAATAACCAGAGTGTTCGTAAATGAATAAAGAGGACTAATCTCAAATATAAGAAGAAAACAAAAACTATCTCATTTAATTTTTTAAAGTAATAATTAACAAAGATTGAGTACCCAAAAAAAAAAGTAATAACAAAGGTTATATCTCTCAAATTGTCCTGCAGAAAACTTGGTGTATGAAAATAAAAGAGTTATTAGAAAATAAATTCTAAATTAATTGAAAAATATTTTAGGAATAATGTCAAATTAATTAAAACTTGCTTATATTTTAGACCACTAAACATGACTTTTTTTTTCTTATAATTCGAGAATAGAGAGAGTATCAAATAAAACAAAGTTTTGCCGCATATGATCATATCACATGCGTGTCACTTCCAATTAATTTTCCCTTCAAAAAGTGAGATTTATTGCAAAATCTTAATAATAGTCATTACTAAAATTAGAATTCGAAATATATTTCCTTAAATAATTATTCAGTTTTCAATTAATATATCAATTATCTTGTCATTCAGATAGTATATCAATTCTGCTAAATGACTAGCCTGTTTGTGACCCCGACTCTCTTGACACTGCCAACTTACTCGTGAATAGAGACAGCCACATGTTCCATGCTTATGCTGACCTGTTAGCTAGTATTTTGGAGGTCATGGACAAAGATTGGAGTGTGCAGATCATCTATGTGCTTCGTGAAGCCAACGTTTGTATTGATTTTCGTGCCCCACACACTAGCCCCCTACTGGGTTGGTTTCTTTGTTGCTGAAGGATGAGCTAGGGCTTTGCCTAGCTAGCTAGCCTTCTTTTGCTATTGTTTCTTTCTTTCTATACTCTGCCAATAAAATAGCTTGCATGTTTTTAATTAATATATCAATTATCATTTGCTATCATTATTCAATTTTAAAATTCAAATTAGGTTATTTGTTTCGGCACATTTCAAGCTTTTTATCTATTGATATACTTCCATGTCTGTTCTCTTAGTGTATGTTTGGAATGCAAGAAAACTTGAAGGAAGGAAAGAAAAGGGGTGGAAGCACATCTTCCAAAAAAAATTCCCTCCTTTGGTTGAAGAGAAAACATAGGAAGGATTGAAAAATTGGTGATGAGACCCACATGTTCCCAATCTTCTCAAATCCAAAGGAAAAGGATTGAAAGAGGGATTTGATTTTCAAAATTACACTTTTTTCCTTTTTCAATATTAATATTTTTATATAAGTCTATTTTATTTTTCTTTTTAAAATATTTATTATGGGGAGTAAAAATAAATCTATTTCACATATTTTATATTATTTTAAAAGATAAAATAAAATATTTTAAATTTATCTTACCTTTTAATGAAATATTTATTTTTTTCCTTTTGTATTTTTATTCTCTTTATAATCTTTTTTTAATTAAGGGATATTTATGTCATTTTACAAATATGTTTTTTTTCTTTCCTCTTATTCTTTCTTTTTTATTTTCTCTCAAATCAAACAACTAAACAATCATCTCATTTTCTATTCTTTTTCTCTTCTTCTCATATTCTTTCACTTTCATTCTTCTGTCTTTCTCTCATGAACCAAACAAACCATTAGTTTTATTCTTCTGACCCTTCTTCTCTCCCTTTTTTTTCTATTGCTATACCCTCTTTCTATCACATGAATTTTTGGTCTCTTCTCACTTTTTTTGTTCTTCTTCGATGCCCTTTAATTTTCTCATTTTATACAATTTTGTTCTTCATTTTTGTCCTCCATTGCAGCCATACTAACTAAGTCTTTCGATTGAATGTGAGTTTTTTGCTATTTTATGATTAACAATTTCTATATTTCAATCTTTCATCTTTGTATCTGTAATCTTAATATATATTGATAAATTTTTTGTTCATTTTGTTGTTGCCTTCATATTGTTGCTATTCTTCTATTAATCAATACAAGCTTATCGGCCATCTAAGGCGATTTTTTCCCCCCTCTATTTTATGATTAATCATTTTTTGTTATTATTTTTTTAGCATTGATGTCTCCATTTTTTTATAATATTTGTTTATTTTTTTGGAGCCTTTAAATCGCTGACATTGTTTGGTTTTTGTATTAATTCTATTGCAGATCATCGCTGCTCTTGGTTCAACGATCCCCACTTCTTATCTAAGACAATTTTTTCCTATTTTGTGATTAATTGTTTTTAGTTATCGATGGCCTTTTAGTGTTAATGAATCTATATTTTGTGTAGCAGTTTAGAAATACTATCACAATATCTCAGTAATAGCCATTATTAGAATTAGAGTTTAAATATATTTCTTTAAACAATTTCCCAATTTTTTATTAGCATATCAATTTTCTTAAATAATTGTCCTACTTTTAATTCAGCCACTATTTATTGTTAATATTGTGATATAATAATTTCATAATTAATGATTTTGCTTTCAATATAAAGTTTAGGTCATTTATAAAAAAAATTATTATTTTTTGACAGGATAATTTTTTTTTATTTGACCTACACTATATTTTTTTTTTAAGCAAATTAATGTGCAAAAGTATCACTATAGGAGAAATAATCCCAGCTAGGCTGACACTAAAACTCCTAACAATCATCTGCAGCACATTAAAATTTTATTATAAAAAATGAAAAGAAGAATACAAGTAAATCATTGATGGAAAAAAAAACCAAATCCATGAAAAGAATTATCCAAATCTATAGGAAGGTAAACCTAGCCTATTTTGAAAAAACTCTATACAAACAAAATTAGGAATTGAATCCCACCAACAAAAATTTTGCATAGTAGTAGTAAAAGAAGCTAATTTATCAGCACAAGCATTTTCTTCCCTATAGATGTGAGAATAGATGAATCTCATCCTCTTTGCAAGAGTCATACAATTGTACCATCTATTGCGCATCTTCCTAGGAACTAGAGAATCATTCTTGATGGCAGCAATAACCAACTGGGAGTCACATTCTAACTAAAGATTATGCCATCCTTTAGAATAAACAATTTCAATTGCCATCATGGCACCAAACAACTTAGCTTGAAAAGCATCTAAAAGACCAAGGTTTTGAGCAAAGCAACCCATCGCTGCAACATTTTTATCTCGAAAAATACCCCACAAGCTGCTATACCAGGAGAACCTTTAGCAACACCATCTGTATTACATTTCACCCAATTACAGTTTGGAGGATACCAATTCACTTGACTAATCAAAGGAGCCAGAGGAGGATGATGCAAAACAGAAAAAAAATCTTCAAAATCTGAAATTTCGACATATAAGAACTGAAGGATCCTTTGCTAATATTACCGAAAAGGGAGACATTAGCAATGATGAGGTTAATAGCAGTTCTGTAAGGGAGGAAACCATTCTCAAAACGAGCCTTATTTCGACAATTCCAGATGGACCAAATAATATAAGTAATGGTCGTAATAACAATATCAAGAAGCTGTGAACTCCAATTTTTACTGGCCAAAGAGAGAATACTCTGAATTGAAAAGGTGTCCACAACACAATTCAAAATATTACCCAACCATAGCCAAAGTCTTTGAGCATAGTCACAGTGACAAAACAAATGCTCTGTAGTCTCTGCAGCAGAGTGACAAAGGGAGCACATAGAAACAATAACCAAACCACTCGTTCTCAAATGATCATCTGTTGGCATACAGTTATGCAATATACGCCAGATAATAAAGGATTTTGAAGGAGACACACATCTTCTCCAAATAATCTTTGTCCAATCTAGACATTGCCCTATGGGCTTATTAACTAGGTAGGCATCTTTAAAAGACAACTCCCCAGACTTTATTGTTGTTCAGACTAGTTTATCAGGAAGGGGCCGCATCGGAATAGTAAGCTGCTCAATTTCAGACTTGACAACAAGAATATGATTGAGGATGGAATTCGGAATACATCAGTTATTCTCAGAGATATAATCGCTACCCTTTGAGGTAAACAAATTATTCATATTATCTGGAATACCCAATATTTGAACAATAGGTTGAGAAAGCCATCTATCCACCCAAAAATTAATATCAACTCCAGAACCAATATGCCAAATGGAATTAGATAGAACAATAGGAACAACATGCTTTATACCAGACCAAATAGAAGAGCTAACATGATAGGAAACCTGTTTCCTGTTCCTGAAGACTCTAGCCTTAACAAGACTGCACCAATCATAAGAAGAAGAGAACAGCTCCCAACAAAGTTTGAGAATACCTGCTTGGTTAATAGCTTTAAGAGAGCAAATGCCAAGGCCACCTTCTGAAAAAGGCTTACAAACCTTTTGCCAAGCCACAATAACTATCTTGTTGTTATTAATATCACCAGTCCAAAGAAAATTATGCAACCATCTGTCCACAGAATTAATAAGAGCAACAAGCCAGCTATAGAAGTGAAATCTATAAATCAAAGAGCTCTGAAGCACTAATTTAATCAGTTGAGCTCTTCCCATAAAAGAGAGCATTTGACCCTTCCAAAGACTAAACTTTCTCTTAAAGCGATCAACTATCGGCATATGGTGAGATTTTCTAGGCTTACCTTTGAAAATAGGGACACCTAAATAGGTGAAAGGAGTAGAACCAGCAGTAAAACCAAGAATATCGACAATATATCTTCTTCTGTTGGGAGCAATATTGCTTGGATAAAATTTAGATTTATCCAAACTGATAACTTGGCCAGAGACAGAAGCATAATGATGAAAGAAATCCGTAAGCTCCGTCAAGCTTTTCTTGTTGGCCCTGCAAAAGATCAAAATGTCATCTGCATAAAGAATAAGACTTGGCATTCTGTAACCTCTTGGGCCAGCCATCAACTGAACTTTGCCTTCTTGGACTAATTTAGAAATGCCCCTACTTAGAACCTCCTCTGCAATACAGAATAAAAGAGGCGACAAAGGACCTCCGTGTCTAACTCCTCTACTACAAGAGAAAAAACCAGCTGCATGGCCATTGACAGAAATGGAGTGTCTAGCAGAATGGAGGATAGTGCTGATCCAGCTACAAAAAGTATCATTAAAACCAAAGGATTTGAGGATCTGAAGAAGAAAGCTCCAATCCAGAGTGTCAAAGGCTTTTTTGATGTCAATTTTCATAGCTAACTGACCACCAAAGCCTTTTTATCTAACAAGTTGATTACCTCAGAAGCAAGGCAAACACATTCTGAGATATTTCTACCTTTGATGAAACCTCTTTGATTCATGGAGACAATTTTAGGATCAACAATTGCTAATCTGTAGCAAGGACTTTAGTGATAATTTTAAACTGAAAATTGGCAAGAGCAATAGGCCTATATTGCTTAATTGCCTCAGCTCTAGGAGTCTTGGGGATAAAAACAACTACATTTGAATGTAGATTAGGCATAATCCACCCCTGCCTAAAAAATTGTAGAACAGAATTAAAAACATCCTCTCCAATGATGTCCCAGTACTGATGAAAGAAATAACCACCAAACCTATCTGGACCCAGAGCACTATCTCCATTTAAGGAGAAAACAACATTCTTAACTTCTTCTTTGCTAGGAAGAGATATGAGCATTGCATTATCTTCCAAAGAGACAAGATTCGGTATGATATCAGTAATAAAATCTGCATCCTGCATACAAGGGACTGACTTGAACAAAGTGGAATAATAATGCAGAATATGCTGTTCAATGGCCTCTACATCTAAAAGATACTGATGATCTTGTCGCATAACAAAAATCTGTTCAGTAACAGATCGGATCCTTGCTGTTTTATGGAAAAAGGAAGTGTTTCTATCACCATGAGCATGCCACTTAATACTAGCCTTTTCTCTCCAAAAAGTCTCCTCAAAGGAAAGAGCTAGCTCAATTTGAGCCAATGTTTCTTTCTCTAACAAATCCTCGCTGCCACCACACAAGTCAATTTGCTGTTGAATAGAGTTAACCGAGTTCAGAGCAGCCGCCACCTTATCTTGAACATTGCCAAAACTAGTTTTATTCCAATCTTTCAACCTCAATTTTAATCTTTCAAGCTTCTGACAGAGAATGTGCATGGGAGAACCAACAATAGATTCACTCCAGACCTCATTGATAAGCTTGACACAATCTTTGTGATCAGACCACATCTTGAGAAACTTGAAAGAAGAACCATGAGCCTTAGCCTCCTTCTTGTTGATCATCAAAATTGGAAAATGATCAGATTGACTCTTAACAAGTGTGCAGGCTGAAACACTAGACCAGAATTGAAGCCAATCATCATTACAAATTACTCTATCCAATCTTTTTTCACTGAAATCTCTACCTTTCCTACCATTAGACCAAGTAAATTGGGCTCCAATAGTAGATAAATGAGTCAAAGAATTAACATTAGTCCAGTTTTCAAAATCTGCACAAGAAAGAGATGATGGAGTGCATTTTCCTCTTTGCTCAGAAGCTCCTAAAACCACATTGAAATCTCCCAAGAAACACCAAGGACCATTATACTGCTGCTGCAAATTAGAGAGATGACTCCAAAGCTGTTTTCTGGTTATATAGCATGTGGATGCATAAATAGAGGAAGCAAATAAAACTGAATTATCAACCTTCACATTAAAAGCTATCTGCAGACTATTAATAAAAAGAATATAAGGAGACATCCTAATGGAGCAAAAACACCAAAGATTAGGGAGAAGAGAGTCCCTATCATTAATAGCAAACAATTTCAGATTCATTGAATCAAAGAAACCAACAGGAAGTTGGCTAACATGAATCCAAGGTTCTGAAATAAAGAAAAAATCTAGCTTGTATTTAGACCAAAGCTTCTTAATTACTGCTCTAGTGTCGGGATTACCAACACCTCTAGCATTCCAATAAAGGAGCTTTATCATTGAGACTAATTTTTATCAACCCTGGATCGGGTTTTATATCCATCTGCTTTAGCAGCTATTTTGATTTGCTTTCTGATCCTTTTCTTCTGAGATTTAGACACCACCTCTTGAAAAACATCATTATCTGCTATCCCTTCTGCATTAGAAACAGAAAATTATTCATCCATGGAGCCCGAATCCTCTGTATTGGCCCAAAACTTAGAAGCTAAAATCATGTCCTTCTTAACATGCTCAGGAAGCATGTGAAACACTGGAGTGCTCAAAGCTTTCCCAGAGATAGTTTTAGGCAAAGACAAATGAATATTTGCTAGAGAACTCAATGAAACAGTAACCTTGTCTGCCTTAGTAACAGAATTCTCGGGTAAAATAACAGAATTAGTTTCCTGCTGGATTTGCTTGTCAACTAAATCCAATTGATCAGCCCTTGCTTGATCATCAATTGAAATTTGATCATTAATAGTAGCATTACCAACAACATCAACTTGCTCAACTATGATTTCTTCTTCATGCTCACTTTGTACAAAACCAAATAAAAAATTAGGATCATCTTGATGCTCTGGACTGTTGAAAGAAACATTATTAATACCTCCAAATCGATTTGGATCATCATTCTCTTTCTCCACAATAACAAGGGAAGGGTTAGGAATTAATGCTGAGGTTATATTCTCTGCCAGGACAGTAGCTGCATTGTTGTCACCAATATTCCCATTAGGAGCCAGAGAAGTCTTCTTAATCTCCTTAGGAACATAAATTTGCTTGTTCTTGACTAAATTCTTTGTGCCTTCCTTCGATGCTTCAGGATTCTTCTTAAGAACAATTCTATTTCTCAAATTTGATCTGCAATTTTCAACTGAATGACCAATAGATTTGCAAAGAGAGCAATAAGCAGGGACACGCTCATACTCAACACCTATGAAGAATGCATGATCTGATCTTTCAACCAGAATTTTATCCCTAAGATTCGTGGCTAAGTCAATATCAATGAGAATCCTTGCAAAATGTCCAAACGATCTCTTCATTGTTGCATCATCCAGAGTTATAGGGACCCCCTATTTCAAAAAGTATCCTTGGGCGCCAGTATTCTCTGGCCAAACCATAGAGCCGCACCCATACCTGAGCGCTATTGTGCGCAAAACGCCAGGATTCAAATTCCACGATCCTATCGCTATAAGGTTGCGCATATCCTTAGCTGAATCAAAGCAAAATTCATAATAGCCTTTTCCAAGAGACACCATCGACCAAGAACCTGTAACCCTCCAAATCTTGGAAATCTTGTTATGCAAGCCACTCAACCGGATTGGCTTATCGCCCTTTGAAAGAGTGAATCGACCATGCAAAACATTGGAACATGAAGCCACTCCTGCCAAATACTCAGATTCAGAGATACGAATGGATAGCTCATCACCCTTCAAGCAAGGCTTAGGAAGATCACTGGAAGAGATAGAACAAGAGTTTTGAACAACATGTGCAAAAGAAAGCTTTAGAGGAGAAGAATGGATATCATCCTTAGAAGAAGGGATAAGGGTGAAGAGAGGGGTGGAGAGAAAGCAGCCATGAAAGGCCAAGGGCAAAGAATTTGAGACGCCATGCATGCAACATGCAAACTTTAGGAAGAAACAAAGAAGAAAACCCTAGCAGAGCTGCATATCAATATTATCTTACCTAAGTGCATATCAATTTTCATAAATATTTTTATTATTTATATAACGTAGTTTCAAACTAAAATATAAAAATGATTCTTTTAATTTGTTGATTGGTTTGTTTAATTTATTATTTGATATATAGAAGAATCTTATCTAATAATAATAAATTCAAATCAACATTTTCTAAATTTAAAAATTAATTTGTTTTATTTTTCCAAAACTACTCTTAAAATTATTGAGACTTGTCACTCACTCTTTTCACCTAATTAATTTGTATTGAGACTCATCACCACATCTCTTTCCCCAATTTTTACATAGGGATGATGATGAAGTAATTAAGGGTGTTTTGGTAAAAATATAATTCATGCAAAATAAAATTTGGAGAGAGTCTTATAAAAAGAGACAAACAAATTTTTCAAAAAGTTCTTATATAAATGGACAAATGCAGTATTTATTCAAAAATATAAGCAAGAGGTTATTGAAATAATAGAAAGCTAGGTGTTCTCGTATACATGAGAGTGTACACTACTTTTGAGATGATTCATAATATTCACGCACGATAGTCGATTAACTTAGAACGAGGAGGAGAATGTGTAAGGATCGGTTATATTAGGATTTTGGGCCTAACTCATCCTTACAAAACCGGCTTGTAAGGTGAGGGTGTCATTTACTTATAAACTCTTTTTAGGCCTTATCTCTAGTCTATGTGGGACTTGGGTTTTTCCCAATACACCCCCTCACGCCCAGCACTATTGGGCTTGGTGCGTATATATAATGCGGTGGGTGGCCCAGTGGATCTAGGATAGGCTTTGATACCATATTAGGATCTTAGGCCTAACTCATCCTTACAAAACCGGCCTGTAAGGTGAGGGGTGTCATTTATTTATAAATTCATTTGAGGCCTTATCTCTAGTCTATGTGGGACTTGGGTGTTTTCCAATAGGTTAGTTTTTTTAAAAAATATATATATATAAAAAGCTAACATTGAGACAAAATATAAAAAACTACAATCTATAAGCTTATATGATACTTCAAGTAATATCTAAAAAAAAAATATAAACTAGTGTAATAAGCATATTTATTAAACACTTCTCTTTTGTTCAAACAACCTTATAAGCTATAAGCTAGTTTATTGACATTGCCAAATAGAGGCTTAGATTGTTGGTAAAATTTATAATTTGAATACATGTTTACTCAATACAGATATTATTCTAAAAAAATTAACTTTTTAAAAAGTTGTCTAAAAATTTATTTTACTGTAAGATTTGTTATACAGGCTAATAGATCTACATACTAGGCTAGTTTCTCTAGACTTTTATGTAGGCGTCTGAGCATATAAAATAAGTCAAAACGTACAATAGAGCATTTTTAACACATATTCCTTAGTGAGTTCTTAATTAACATTATGCATTGAAACACGATAAAATACGTACACGCGTTAACACAATAAAAAAATATAGAAAGATTGACACACTAGTGTCCGTCTTGTTGTTAGTATTTCTTAGATGGTACTTCGCACCTACATCAAATTAATTGGAGTCCAATATAGTTTCTAAATACTATAAATTCTAAATTAAAAAAAAAGACAAAATAGTTCATCCGTCATATATCTAAAAGACATAATAGAGATCTCAAAACATTTCTTTTTTAATGAAGAGATCTCAAAACTTAATCTTTATTAGTTAAACATGTTTTTTGAAAAAAACTTAACTTAATAAATAATTTTATCAAAGTTAGATCAAAACGTACGAGTTGCACCATCTCATAATGAGCTATTCGTAGCCCTTACTTCAGCTTTGCTGTTGGTTTTGAAAATTAGCGTTTGCTTAGTCCTTTTATATCAGTGGTCCTTAATTGTGTTGAGTAAAGAACTTGGTCATATATATTGTTATTTAATTTAATTACGACAAATTTTTTATTTTGTGACTGGATAGTTACGACAACGTTAGGAAACAAGAATTCGTGGGCCAACGTAGCTTGACTCAACTGGTTCGGCTTTTCGCTCGCATACGCTGCTACTTGGGTTCGATTCCAGGTGGCTGCATTGGTGGGCGATACGTAAATTCCACCGTAAATCCTAGTTCAGGTTGATGGTTCTCCCTGGCCCTACACGGGGTGAGCCTCCCCCAATCTAAACTTTTTGTAACAAAAAAAAATAAAAAACAAGAATTCGTGGGATTGCCTAAAAAAACAAAGAATTCGTGGGATACAACATTGGAAAAAAAAACGTTGTCCATTTACTATTGGTTAATTACTATCTCTTTCTTGCGTGATCAAATCACCCAAAGATTATGCATTAATTATAATTAAAACCCTAGTACTTTATAAACTTTGTAGTCTCAAGTGGAACACTCCAAGGACAGCCAGAAAAATATGGTATTTCATCTGTTTCATTGATGCTTTACTCTATATCACGGAAACGGAGGCCATGATTTTGGGTCTGTCTCTAAATTATCTGATGGATTTCTCTTCAAGTCCATCAACATATATTTTTTAAATTAAAATTAAAAATATTAAAATCATTAAAAAATTAGAAAATTGGTAGTATTCAATTTTTGCCTTGCCGACCTTCAAAAAATTGACTAGACACATACCCTTTAAATTTTTGGTTTAAATATATATTTAGTCCTAATAAATATAGCGGGTTCTTTTTTAGTCTTTATAAATATCTTTTACTTTTCCTCCAGTAAAGTCAGATTTGTTTATTTTTAGGGGGTATTTATTTCAAGTGTAGAATTATATACCCAAGAATGATGTTCTAAGGAATCATTTTACCAGGATTATTATTCCTGGGAACAATTTACAAATGTGTTCGGTAATTACTTGATATTTCTAGAAATCAATACGTTCCTGTATAATGTCGCCATAAAGACGTGTTGTCAATACTAATCTGGAGGACATGCTTCAGCGAGATATGAGATCGCACAATTGCGATTGAAGGTAGACCGTTTGACGCAATAGTTGGCTGCTCTTTAGCCACTGACACATCAACGCGTGTTTGATGAAAACCCTTTGTACGATGAAGTGTCGAAATATGATGATGATGAACCAATGTTTGCTGAAGAACTCATCTTTGATGGAAAACCACTCTTCGCTGAAGAGCATAAAGAAGATGAATGGTCGATGTTTGACAAACAATCCAATTTTGATGAAGGACCCATCTTTGACTATAAACTAGAGTATGACGCAGACCATGATATTGAGCTAAAAAAGTTAGAGATGTTGGAAGAGCATCGATTTGAGGAACAAAGTATAAGGAATATTGAAAGCCAATCTTGGCCCGTGGATTTTTGTTTGGTTTCTCGAATCATCAATACATGACATCCAACATGCGTGGACTTATTTTCCTAAAATTGTCATCGTACACAAAGGAGCATGGATGAGTACAAAAGATGAGTACTCATTGTTATACCCAAATTTTGTCCTTTCTCCTCTTTTAATTTATTTTTATTTTTATTATTTTTTTATTGTGTTTTTATTTTAAAAATGAAGCAGGCTAAATTTGATAATTATTGGGCTTGTATTTTGTGTTAGTTCATTTGGACTAACTTCAACCCAATTGCAATGAAAAATAAATAAAAGGCCCAAGCAAAACAAAAAAAAGACTAATAACATTAAAATAAAAAAAAGAGGAAAGGAGCACCGCTCAGCCGAAGTCGTTGTTTTCTGCACATTTTTAAAGCTATTACGGCTATCTGCAATTTTTTTTCAAACTAGCTGCAATTTTTTCCAAAAAGCTATTACGGCTAATTGCAATTTTTTTCAAACCACTGCAATATTTTTTCAAACCATTAATGATATTTCAAACTCTGCATCAAGTAACCATCATTTCATTTAATTTGTAGTTGCAAGTGGACAAACTGAGCCCTCTGTTTTTTCTATAAATAGCAGTAGAGAATAGGGGGAAGGGGGAGGAGATTTTTAGAGGAAAAATTTTGGGCATTTTTACTACAAATCAAAGAATTAGAGGCTACGCACTGGAACCCTAATTCACCAAATCAGAAACAGAAAAAAAGAAGCCAGTAGAAACGAAAAAAGAGAAAAAAAAGAAAACAAAAAGGAAAGCGAAGCGAGAAAAAGGAAGAAGAAGACAAGAAGGTAACCTCCCTCCTTCCTCCCTCGTCCTCCTCTGTGTGATCTTCCCCACTATTCCTCCTCCTTCCTCCCTCTCGCCACCCTTCTTCTCTCTCTCTCCCCCTCCTTCCCTCTCATCTTTGCTTCTCATTTGTTTCCTTCTTTTTTCTTTCTTTACTGTGATTATGCCTATGTATGTGTGTGTTGTGTTTTTGTGTTTCCGTTTTAGATCTAGCGTACCACCCTCCCAATTCTTTTTAATTTCCCAATTCTTCCCCTTTTGCTTTTTCTCATGATTTGATAGAAGTTTCTAGGTTTTTACTTTATTATCATATATTGTCTTGTTCTTGCAAGCCCATTTGTCTTAGCTGTTGTGTCTTTCTTTTTGTTTTGCTTTTCTCTTGTTTTTACTTTCTGGATCGATGCATACGTCTTTTTATTAATATTAGTTTTTGTTGTTTTGTTTCAAATTTTGATTAACTGATTTCACCCCTTTTATTTTAAAAAGAAAAAATAAAAAATAATTGAAGATTAATTATTAGTGAGGACCACTCTTGATTGCTTCTTGTTTGGTCCCTGTTGAAAATCTATCTTCTTCATGAAAATAAAATTAAGTTTTTATTAGTAATGATCACTTGAGATTGCTTCCCGTTTGATCGTTACGAACACCATTAATTTTATAAACAAAAAAGGTTATTAATGAGGGCCACTCTTGATTGCTTCTTGTTTGGTCCCTACGAAATTGACCTTTTTCATAAAAATATACGATTAAAATCAACCAACACGCAACCATTTTCTACCCAAGAACTACGTAGCCTTTGATTTCTCCTTTGCACTGAGATACGTGGAGCGAGGAGCTCACTCTGTCAGCGCAAAAATAAACGACTTTTGTTAAGTCCTCTTTTTTTAATCTTGGTTAATTTTTTTAAAAAATAAAAGGAAATAAATATTTTTAGAAGTTAATAAATTTTGCACAATTAATTAGAGGTAACCTTTTGAAAGGAAGTTGGAGGGTGCTAATACCTTCCCTACACATAATCTGCTCCCGAACCCAAATCTGGGCTCAAGGACCATTTTTCTTCAAAAAAAGGTTTTTTCCAATATTTTCCCTATGAAATAAATTATTGGTGGCGGTTGCATTAAACTCGAATAAAATCCCTCCGGATTTTTTTAATTTCTGGTGGCGACTCCATGGGGACATTTTTAGAGAGTCGAGCCTAAATAACTGATTGTGCTAAATAGTTAACTCTTATGTTTTAATTTCTCTTGTTTTTATTTTTTTTATTTACTTATTCATTTGTTTATTTACTTATTTATTTATTCATTTATTTATTTATTTATTGTTCTTTTGTGAATATTTGTTGTGAATATTATGCATATATTGAACCTTAGGTTAGAAGACCATATTTTGTATATTTCATTTGTTTTGCAGCTTGGGTAGTGTTAGGGTGTTGCCCCTCTCACACACCGCACCTACACGTTCGCACACACATGTGAGTAAGGCTCTATACCCGGGTCAGAGCAAAGCTTAAGTTGAGTGGAGGTTCGGTGATGGTCAATTGGAATTTGCTTTCCTTCTGCCTATTGCGAGAACTTCATCTAGAGTGTGCTCCCTCTGAGTATTCCGCACCGGATAGTTGTCTATCGTTGTGGTTAATATTCAGGAGGAGACTTTAGCTCTAGAGGCCTTTGGTGAGAATATGAGTAGAGCCACCATGAGATCTATCACTCAATACAAGACTATAGAACCCTTAGGTTGGAAAATATCTAATTTTAGGTTTAACCCATTTAAGACACAAGGGGCATCATATCATTTTTGTTCTTCCACCAAAAATATGTTATATCACGTCCATGCATAAAAAAGGGTCTACTAAATCACATATTTTTTGTGCACGCTACATGAATAGTCATCATCATCACTCAACATTATATCTTCATGCATTCATACTTCCAAAAAAAAAACATGTTGAAATTTTTTTAAAAAAAAAGAAAAAAAGAATGTCATTCATTCTCATTTCATTTTAGGTGCTAAGGAAGCATAGGAACTCAAAGTTTGGCTGCAAGTATTTTGTGAGATAATATGGGATCAAGCGGCGAAACTGTCCCTTTGAAGAAGCACATACATCCGAGAATAAAAAAGTCTGAAATAGAAAGCCTGAAAAAGTGTGTCAATTTAATGACAACGAGTATTCAGCGTGTAACCTTCATTGGAAAATATGGGAATATTCTCAAGTTGCTAGAGGTGGATGTGCAAGTAAATGCCATTTCTGCACTTATCCAATTCTATGATTCTCCCATGAGGTGCTTCACTTTTAAGAATTTCCAAATGGCTCCCACACTGGAAGAATTTGCCCGGATTTTAGGATACTCAACCGAAAACATGAAGCCTTACCAACGCACCCGAGATTTTAATCTCCTACAAGAGGTTGCTATAATTCTAAAAGACAAGGAGGATGAATTAAAAAAAAGAAAGTTAAACCGAAATGGCGTCGAGGGGTTTCCGCTAGAGTATTTTGAAGAAAAGATGAGGCATTTGGCTAGTGTTCAAGATTGGGTGTCTTTCATGGAAGTGTTGGCTCTTACAATTTTTGGCATTATGTTATTTCCACGCATTGATGGCTATATAGACTTGGCCTCGATTGATGTGTTCCTAGCCTTTAAAAAAAGGAAAGAGAGCCCAGTGTCAGCCATTCTTGCGGATACTTATTGTGCTCTCACTCACTGTCATGAAAAAAAAGGGAAAACGCTATCATGTTGCTTATCCACTCTCTATGTGTGGCTTGTCACCCATGCATTCGAAAATAGGAAAATGTCATGTCCTTTTGCAGACTTCAATACATGTGATGTAGAGGTCAGAGATGGAGATCGGTGGGCTGTGTCTCTGGCAGATCTTGATGAAAAGACGGTCCGATGGTACCCAGGATGGTTGGATATACATGAAGTGATCTATCAGTGCGGGAATTTCCCTAATGTTCCACTTATAGGAACAAGAGGATGTATTAACTATAATCCTTCTCTGCTGCTAAGACAACTTGGTTATTCTATGATGAATCCACCGTCAGATCAGATGACGACCCCCTTTGTGGTATTTGAGTTCGATCAAGGAAATAGCGGAATGCTTAGAAAGGTTCGACATGCTTGGGACCAAGTCACTCGGAAAGGGAAAGTTCTCGGAAAAAGAAGCATTGGTGCTATGGATAGTTACCACCAATGGATCGAAAGTAGGGTTCGAGAAATCAAATTGCCATTCCATGGTACACCCCCACCGGAACCAGAAGTACCAAAATCTATCCCTATTACGAGTAAAGAGATGGAAGAGCTTAAAATAGCTTTGTCAAAAGCTAATGAGGAAAAGGAAGAATTACAAGCAAGTTTAGAAAAGGCACTTCAAGAGAACAAGTACTTGCAGTCGGAAAATATCCTAAAAGGGAAGTTCATTGAGAGAAGCAACAAAAGGACAAAAGTAGAGGAAAAGAGTAAGCATGATGTGCAACTTTGTCTGAGAGGAGCAAATGAAGAGCTAGAGCTGCGTAATCAAGAAAGGGACAAGGCTATAGAAAATGCCTATATATGGAAAGGATTGTGGAAAAAGTCCTCGATTCTGAAAAAGAACTTGCAAGAGGAGCTTGAAGGTTTAAAGCGACATCTTGAGAAGGTAGTTGGGTATGAGAACCGAGCCCAAAAGGAGCAGCAATACAAGGAAGAAATAGAAGAAATGCTTGTGAAATATCAAGATGCTAAAAGAACAAGAGGATGCAAATGAGTTGCGGGACTATATTGAATATCAAGAGAAGATCTATGACGACCTAAAAATGAAAGCACGTATTGGGAGAATCGTTTTACAAAATCGGGTCACCGGATAGAAAATCAAGCACTCTTTAATGAACTGAGGAACGAAGGCATACATTGGAGGGACTGCTTCAAAGTTGGCAAGTTTGGCCAATCAAGCAATCATAGATATCCCAAGGCGTCTAGAGGAGGCTGATACGGCGATGCACCCATCGAATACTCCAAATCAATGTTTACAAGTTTATTGAATTTTGTAAAAGTTTGATAGAAGAATTGAGAGAAAAGGCTGGTTGTCCTATTAAGAAGAAAAAAGGAATGACTAATTCTTTGAGGCTTTAGTTTGAGTGAATTGTACTATTTGTGTCTCTCATCAACAAAGGATTTGTCATTTTGCTTATTGATCCCATTTTATTCTCCAAATTACTTAACGCTTTTTAAAATAAATAAATGGATAATTACAACAAAGCAATGAGGCCTACGGTTCCCTGGTACAAAATGAATAGACTCATACATCCACATTCATTCATTCATTTTTTTTTCTTTTTTCTTTCTTACATACTCATATCATTTTTTTTAATCACTCAGAAAATAATCAAACAAACTGGTTCCTCGACACCCTTATCGAACTCGCTCTCAATCAAAGATCATGGATGACCAAGAGGTGAAAGAGGACGTCAACCAGCTGAAGGAACAGATGAGCAAAGTTTTGGAGCTTCTGCAATCCCTAAACAAAGACAAGGCTGCAGATGGGGCTTCTCCAAATGAATGATGAAAGTCAAGCTACACCTTCCCACCCACCTGGCTTTGGTCCTATGCATTGCAATATGGTCTCAATACTCGAGGATGATGGTACCTTTTGCAATTTACCCGCAGGTCCTACACCTCACCAGTTAGCAACCCTCAATCAAGTACCACAGCTTCCCACTTTACGGACTCACTTTGGTTACACGCCACCTATGGCCAATGATGATATCGCAAACCATAACCCCCAAGGCCCATAGCACAACAGCTTCCCACTATTTGGTCTCCCGCCTGCTACACACCGTGCTAACGATAACTCTGCGGCCGATTCCCAAGCACTTGTTGTGCAAGATGTAGCTCAAGGATCCGCTCGATCAAAACCATACCGGTTCAAAGCTCAACTCCTGGCTTCATGACATACACCTTTCCACCTGGTTATGCACCATCCCATCTCGGGAATACTCATGAGTCGATGCGCGTAGTAACCCCGTGGTGAATCACCGACCATTTGGTTACCCCTATTATATTCAAGGAAATCCATTGAATTCCCGGACTAACCGCATTGCACGGTCTCCGGCTATGGGAGGACCAATCTAAGCATCCGGTTGGGAATCGATTCACGATCGAAGTTGCAAATCCTCGAAGATAGGCTAAGAGGCTGTAGAAGGAGTAAGTTATCTCGGTTCAAGTATCGCGATCTTTGTCTCATCGGATGTGGTTGTACCGCCAAAGTTCAAGGTGCGGACTTTGACAAGTATAAAGGGACAACTTGCCCAAGCCACTTGACCATGTAATCGTAGGAAGATGGCGTCCTATGCACATGATGATAAACTTCGATTCACTTTTTCCAAGATAGTTTAACGAGCGGCCGAGTTGGTATACACACCTTGAGCGATCTCACATTCGCTGTTGGAAAGATTTGGCGGATGCCTTCTTGAAGCAGTATAAGTATAACATTGATATGACTCCTGATAGAATGCAATTGCAAAACATGGCAAAAAGAGACAATGAGACCTTCAAGGAATATGCCCAACGATGGAGAGGACTGGCAGCCCAAGTGGAACCGCCTCTGATTGAAAAAGAAATGGTGGCCATGTTCATGGATACTCTTCAATCACCTTTCTATGACAAAATGATCGGAAGTGTATCCTCAAACTTTTCAGATATAGTCATCGTAGGGGAAAGAGTTGAAGGAGAAATGAGAAATGGAAAGATTGCCCAAAGTTTTGCTGGAACTAGTAATATCAAGAGACCCCCAACAAACTTCGTAAAGAAGAAAGAAGGGGAAACCAATGCTGTGATGACAAGCCCGGGAGGACAAGCACAAGGAAAACCACCCCAATTCTTTACCAATTTCCCACATCCTTTTCCATACCCCTACTTCCCACCTCCATACATTCGCCTCACATAATCCTACCCCCGGCCAAACCAACCAATGATGCCATTTCGACCACCTTCTCCCATTCAAACACAAGCACAACCAGTTGCTCCCACCCAACCGAACCAAAACCAGAAACAACCAAATGACCAAGAAAAGAAAGCAGTCCAATTTGATCCTATTCCCATGACCTATACGGATTTGTTCCAGCACCTAATCAGTAACTCCTTGATCTCTCCACGCTCAATGAAACCACTCCAACCTCCCTTCCCAAGATGATATGACCCAAATGCCAAGTGTGAGTTTCATGCAGGGGCAGTAGGTCACACAACTAAAAATTGCAAAGCTTTGAAGTACGTGGTTCAAGATCTGATCAATGCCAAATGGTTGAGTTTTAAGGAGGATGGACCTAATGTGGGTAATAATCCCCTTCCAGGTCATGGAGGTTCAGCAGTCAACGCCATTATTGAAGAGTTTAGGGATCAGCCCCTGATAATGAAAGTGGAGGATGTCCGTACTCCCTTGAAGATCATTTATGCCAAACTCTGCGAGTTCGGTATAATTGAGATGAAATACGATGAGAGGGACTTATGTAGCTTGCATCCTGATGACAGTCATTGCATAGAGGAATGCGAGGAATTCAGGCAAATTCTCCAAGAATTGTTAAACAGACACTTGATACAGGTAGGTTGTGTGAAGAAAGATGAAAACATATTAACCCTTCAGTCAAGTGAAGATAAAAACACGACCTTCCCAAAACCATTGGAGATTTGTTACAACAAGCCAGTCCGAGGCGTGCCTAAACCGATAACTATTCATGTACCAACTCCTTTCCCTTTCAAGAACGCTAATGCAGTGCCATGGGATTACAGTATGAAGGTCTTTGTGGACAATTTAGGGATGACCGATTAAAGCGGCATCTGGATCCGCAATCATGCTATCACTAACATCTCAGGAATCGGTGGGATGACCCGAAGTGGACGAATTTATACCCCTATCAGACCCATGGACAAAGCTCACAAGGGAAAAGATAAAGAAGAAGAATCCATTGATAGAGATATGGGTAATGAGGCAAAGAAAGCAGAAGAAAATAAGAAAGCGATGTCAAGAAGAGGTTTATGAATTCTGAAATTTATGAAGCGAGTGAATACAAGGTGGTGGATCAGTTGAATCATACTCCTGCAAAAATATATGTGTTATCGCTGCTACTGAATTCTGAGCGCCATAAGGAATCGTTGATGAAAGTGCTAAATGAAGCTCATGTCACCCATGACATCACGGTGAACCAATTCGACGGGATTGTGGGTAATATTGTTGCTAGTAATTACCTTACCTTCACTGATGAACAAATTCCAGTTGAAGGAACGGGCATAACAAAGCATTGCACATCTCTGTGAAGTGTGGAGACTATATCCTTGCTAGGGTACTCGTCGATAATGGGTCATCTCTAAATGTTATGCCAAAATCTACCTTGGCAAAGTTGTCTGTTGACGGATCATATATGAAGCCCAGCACCATGGTGGTAAGAGCCTTCGATGGGTCTAGAAGAGAGGTTATTGGAGAAATCAAGCTACCTATACAAGTCGGCCCTCGCACATTTGAGGTAGTCTTTCAGGTGATGGAAATCGTACCCAAAGATACAGCTGCCTCCTCGAAGACCATGGATCCATTCACCGAGTTGTGCCTTCAACCTTACACCAAAAGCTGAAATTTTCAATGGATAATAAGTTGGTGACTGTCTCGTGAAGAAGAGATGCTAGTAAGCAAGCCATCCTCCACGCCGCTATATTGAGGCTACGTAATAGCTCTTGAGACGTCTTTTCAAACGTTGGAGATTGCGAATGCCACTTTCGCAGGAGAAGGAGTCCTAATGAAGAAACCAAAATTGTCTGAAACCTCCACGATGATCGCTAAAGTTATGATGAAAGGAGGGTATCAGGCCGGATGTGGATTGGGAAGATATGAACAAGGGATCGTGATGCTGTTAGAACTTCCAAATAACATAAACATATATGGGTTGGGATACGAACCTAACAGATTTGACAAAAAGAGAAATGCCAAAGAAAGAAAAGAAAAAAGGATAGCTAGACTGGAAGGCAGGGAGCCAAAAGATGAGAGTATTCCCATCTGTGACATCAGGCAAAGCTTTCGGAGTGCAGGAATATTGGATCCGAATCAAATAGCAGCTATCAAGGATGATCGCAGATCTAAAACGACAATGTCAACCTTGTCCGCCCTTGCTCATGAATGAAGGACTTGGAAATTTGGACATCGTTGAGTTTCCGGTGATCTTTGATTCAAAGTAATTATGTAATGCAAATTCTATTGCTCTGCCCAAGGCCTTAGAATAATTTATTGTCAAAAGGGCGCACATGTTTCATTTCAGTACCATTATCAATAAAATGCACTTTGAATTTTCCAATCATTTCTCTTTTCTTTCCTTTTCCATCTTTTCCATCTCTCTTCATCTTTTTTCGCTTTTTCATTTCGTTATTTTTAACTAATGCAGATCCAAAAACATTGTCTTTGAAAATAACGATGCCAGTAACTCATACTATAATTTTGAATACCCCATTAATCATACTGAGGAAGATAATGAGGACAATTGGGATACCCCTCCTGAATTAATGAAGTTGGTGGAACAAGAAGCTAAAGTGATTCAACCCCACGAGGAAGAAACTGAAACAATCAATCTGGGCACTGAAAACGACAAGAAAGAAGTTAAGATTGGAACCACAATGAAAAGCAGTGAGCGAGAAAAATTGGTTAAACTCCTATTTGAATATGAGGATGTTTTCGCGTGGACATACCGAGATATGTCTGGATTAGATAATAGCATAGTCGAGCACAAATTACCATTAAAACCCGAGTGCCCACCGATCAAGCAGAAGTTGAGAAGGATGAAGCCGGAGATGTCACTCAAGATTAGAGATGAAGTAAAAAAGCGATTCGGCCGGTTTTACGGTAGCAAAATACCCTCAATGGGTGGCTGATATTGTTCCAGTCCCAAAGAAAGACGGAAAGGTCCGAATGTGTGTTGACTATAGAGATCTAAACAGGGCCAGCCCTAAGGATGACTTCCCTTTGCCACATATTGATGTCTTGATAGATAGCACAGCTCAACACTTTGTCTTCTCTTTCATGGATGGATATTCTGGCTATAATCAAATCAAGATGGCTCCCGAAGATATGGAAAAAACCACATTTATCACTTTATGGGGAACTTTCTACAAAGTAATGCCGCTTGGATTAAGAAATGTCAGCAACATACCAAAGAGCAATGGTGGCTTTGTTCCATGACATGATGCACAAAGAGATAGAGGTCTATGTGGATGACATGATTGTAAAATCCAAAATGAGGAAGGTCATGCCATTAACCTACAAAAACTTTTTGAGCGATCGAGGAAGTATAAACTCCTGTTAAACCCAGCTAAGTGTAGTTTTGGTGTAAGGTCGCAAGTCGCTAGGGTTTATAGTTAGCCGTAAGGGAATAGAAGTTGATCCGCCAAAGTAAAAGCAATCCTCGAAATGCCGACTCTCGCACCGAAAAAGAAGTTCGTGGATTCTTGGGAAGATCAACTACACCGCCAGGTTTATATCCCGACTAATCGCTACTTGTGAGCCAATTTTCAGGCTGCGTGTAAGAATCAGAAACCAAATGGAACGACAATTGCCGTAAAGCTTTTGAGAAAATCAAACAATACTTACAAGATCCACCGGTTTTGATACCCCCGTGCCAGGAGACCCTCATCATGTACTTAACAAAGATTGGACGAATCAATGGGTTGTGTGCTAGGACAACATGATGAATCTGCAAGAAGGAGCATGCCATTTACTACTTGAGCAAGAAATTCACTAGTCATAGACGAGGTATTCATTGTTAGAACGAACGTGTTGCGCGTTAACCTGGGCCGCACATCGTTTGAGACAATATATGATATCCCATACAACCTGTTTGGTGTCCAAAATGGATCCGATCAAGTATATTTTTGAAAAGCCTGCTCTCACAGGAAGAATTGCTCGTTGGCAAATGTTGTTATCTGAGTATGATATTGTGTATGTCACCCAAAAGGCAATTAAAGGCAGTACCTTAGCTGAATACTTGGCTCATCAACCTATGGAAGACTATCAGTCAATGCAGTGTGATTTCCCAGACGAAGACATAATGGCTCTATTTGAAGGAAAAGAAACCCCTGATGGTGAAAAATGGATCTTGTTGTTTGACGGTGCCTCTAATGCATTGGGACATGGGATTGGAGCTGTGCTGATTTCCCCAGAAAATCATTTCATTCCATTTACTGCAAGATTGTGTTTTGATTGTACAAACAATATGGCAGAGTATGAGGCATGTGCCATGGGCATTCAGGCGGCCATTGAATCAAAGGTCAAGATTCTCGAAGTATATGGAGACTCAGCTTTGGTTATCCATCAGTTAAAAGATGAATGGGAAACGAGGGATTCCAAATTAGTTCCTTACCACGATTACATCAAAGAATTGATGGAACAGTTTGATGAAGTCACCTTCCATCACATTCCACGTGAAGATAATCAGCTAGCGGACGCCTTAGCTACTCTATCATCAATGTTCAAAATCAGTAACAAGGAGAGCCTACCGCTCATAAAAATACAGAATCACAACCGGCCAAAGACACCCTGCCTAGCAATAGAAGGAGAGCCTGATGGCAAACCCTGGTATTACGACATCAAACGATACATCACGAATAGAGAATATCCTCCTAATGTCTCGATGAATGATAAAAGAGCACTAAGGCGTTTGGCAATGGGATTCTTTCTAAAGCGGCGTGCTCTACAAGAGAAACCATGACATGGTACTTCTTAGGTGTGTTGATAAGGCCGAGGCGAGAAAAGATTATGCGAGAGTTTCATGAAGGTTCCTTTGGGACTCACGCAAACGGCACGCAATGGCAAGAAAAATCTTGAGGTGGCTATTATTGGTTGTCTATGGAGACCGATTGTTTTGATTATGTGAAGAAATGCCACAAATGTCGATTCTGTAGATAATATCCATGTGCCACCAGTCTCTTTGAACATCTTGACAGCACCATGGCCTTTCTCAATGTGGGGATTGGATGTCATTGGACCCATTGAACCTAAGGCATCCAATGAACACCGTTTCATTCTTGTCGCAATCGACTATTTCACTAAATGGGTTGAAGCGGCTTCATATGTGAGTGTGACAAAAAATGTGGTTGTCAAATTCATCAAAAGAGATTTGATCTGCCGCTATGGTTTGCCAAATAAGATCATCACTGATAATGGAACTAATTTGAACAACAAGATGATGAAGGAGCTGTGTAATGACTTCAAGATCCAACATCATAATTCCTCACCGTACCGCCCAAATATGAATGAGGCAGTTGAAGCTGCGAATAAGAACATCAAGAAGATTGTCCAGAAGATGGTGGTAACATTTAGAGACTGGCACGAAATGCTCCCTTTTGCCTTGCACGGTTATCGAACTTCGGTTCGCACCTCAACAGGGGCAACCCCTTTCTCGGGTATACTAATGGAAGCAGTGCTTCCCATTGAAGTCGAGATCCCCTCGTTAAGGGTATTGATGGAGACAAAACTTGAAGAGGCAGAATGGGTTCAGGCTCGGATGGATCAATTGAATCTCATTGAAGAAAAGAGAGTGATGGCCTTATGTCATGGACAGCTATATCAACATAGGATGAAGAGGGCTTACGAAAAGAAAGTTCGCCCTCGGGAATTCCAAGAAGGAGACCTTGTACTCAAGATGATTTTGCGCATCCAAAAGGATTCTCGTGGAAAATGGACTCCAAATTATGAAGGTCCGTATGTTGTGAAAAAAGCTTTTTCTGGAGGAGCCTTAATCCTCACAAGGATGGACGGTGAAGATCTCCCGCTCCCAGTAAACTCTGATGCAGTCAAAAAATATTATGCCTAAAAAAAAAGAAAAACATATAAAACCAAGCAAAAGTGAGCTTGCTAGGTTGAAAACTTGAAAGGGCGACCTAGGCAAAAATTAGAGCGACCCGTTGGATTGAAAACTTAAAAGAGCAATCCAAGCAAAAGTTAGGGTCTGAAATCGGACATTGAAGAAGGCTGACGCATCAAGAGGCTCTTACCCAACTGTGGCAGTTCTATATATTTTCAGAAGTAGAGTAATGAGTAATCAAAGTTATGGATATGGGAAGTTGGCATTTGTTCCTACAAAGACACAAACTATAAAATATCTGCTTAGTTATTGTCTTTCTTTGTTTTTTCTTCTTCCTGCATTTTTTCTTGATGTATCTTCAAGTCTGTGTAACTTCAGTCCTTGTACACATGACTCTTTTTTTTACCAAACACCTCCGTGCTCGTATTTCAAAATGTTGTTTTATGATAATAGACACTGAATTGTGAAGCATGTGATGATATGGGAAAGCATTACAGTTATTATATACATCTTAAGAATCACGAGGACACGCCAAATCTCAACAAATAAGTTTCAAAAAGGGCAAAGGGATTACCTTTAAAAAGTAACTAGCGCTGCATCGATAACTCGCGCTCCCTCCCAGTCGAAGGCATAACATGACTAAATCCGATGAATCTCAGTCTGTCCCATATCTTTAAGCACTAGAGATCATACGGGACGAGGAATCAGTAAAAATAATAATCACATTGCATACATGCACCACATATCATCTATTCATGCATCATCTTCATATCACCACCTTTTAGCCGTTTTGTTACACCTGGTCCGTGCACCAAATTTTGATCCTTCATTCTCGGTTACAAACAATGCGCCTAGCATTGGTCCTTTATTTTGCTTTCTAAGCGACACGCCAAGTATCGCTCACTCTTTATTGCTTTCCGATCACCGCGTCAGTACCCGACCTGGCGGAGATCCTTTTTTATAGTTTTCTGATAAATGTGCCGAGTATCACCCCTTTTTATTGCTTTAAGATTACCGCGTCAATACCCGACCTGGCGGTAGTCCCTCATTATTGCTTTTTGACCAACATATCAGTTCCGGACCTGATGTTGATCCTTCTTTATTGCTTTCCATCGACGCGTCAATACCCTACTTGGCGTCGAACCTTCCGATCACCGCGTGTCGACCCGACCGGCGATCCTTCTTTATTGCTTCCCATCGACGCCGTCAATACCTTATTTGACGTCGAACCCTCTTTATTGCTTTCCGATCACCGCCAAGACTGACCACGAGATCCTTCTTTATAGTTTTTGATAAACGCGCAAGCCGTTAATCCTCATTATTGCTTTCCGATCACCGCGTCGATGCGACCTGGCGGAGATCCTTCTTTATAGTTTTTGATAAACGCGCCAGCGTTAATCCCTCATTATTGCTTTCCGATCACCGCCAAGACTGACCGCGAGATCCTTCTTTATAGTTTTCGATAAACGCGCTGCCGTTAATCCCTCATTATTGCTTTCCGATCACCGCATCAGTACCCGACCTGACGGAGATCCTTCTTTATAGTTTTCTGATAAACGCGCCAAGCGTTAATCCCTCATTTTTGCTTTCCGACCACCACGTCAGTACCCGACCTGGCGGAGATCCTTCTTTATAGTTTTCTGATAAACGCGCCAAGCGTTAATCCCTCTTCATTGCTTTTCGATCACCGCGTCAGTACCCGACCTGATGGTGATCCTTCTTTATAGTTTTCTGATGAACGCACTGAGCGTTAATCCCTCTTTATTGCTTTTAGATTACCTCGCCGATCTGACCTGGCCGTATTCCTTCCTTATCACTTTCCGATTAAACGCATCAAGCGTCGATCCCTCATTGTCATTCCTCACGTCAAGTTCAAGACAAAATTAGTGTATTTATCTTTAGCTCTATTTTATGACAAAAATATAACAACCATTGTTGTTTGCATTTTCTAATAAAATATAACTAAAGAGGGGCAGCTGTTATACCCAAATTTTGTTCTTTCTCCTCTTTTAATTTTTTTTTATTTTTTTTATTTTTTTATTGTGTTTTTATTTTAAAAATGAAGCAGGCTAAATTTGATAATTATTGGGCTTGTATTTTGTGTTAGTTCATTTGGACTAACTTCAACCCAATTGCAATGAAAAATAAATGAAAGGCCCAAGCAAAAAAAAAAAAAGACTAATAACATTAAAATAAAAAAAAAAGAGGAAAGGAGCACCGCTCAGCCGAAGTCGTTGTTTTCTGCACATTTTTAAAGCTATTACGGCTATCTGCAATTTTTTTTCAAACTAGCTGCAATTTTTTCCAAAAAGCTATTACGGCTAATTGCAATTTTTTTCAAACCACTGTAATATTTTTTCAAACCATTAATGCTATTTCAAACTCTGCAGCAAGTAACCATCATTTCAAATTTCAATTTGTAGTTGCAAGTGGACAAACTGAGCCCTCTGTTTTTTCTATAAATAGCAGTAGAGAATAGGGGGAAGGGGGAAGAGATTTTTAGAGGAAAAATTTTGGGCATTTTTACTACAAATCAAAGAATTAGAGGCTCCGCACTGGAACCTAATTCACCAAATCAGAAACAGAAAAAAAGAAGCAAGTAGAAACGAAAAAAGAAAAAAAAACAAAAGCAAAAAAGGGAAACAGAAGCAGAAAAAGGAAGAAGAAGAAAAGAAGGTAACCTCCCTCCTTCCTCCCTCGTCCTCCTCTGCGTGATCTTCCCCACTATTCCTCCTCCTTCCTCCCTCTCGCCACCCTTCTTCTCTCTCTCTCCCCCTCCTTCCCTCTCATCTTTGCTTCTGGCGTTGTTTCCTTCTTTTTTTCTTTCTTTCTGTGATTATGCCTATGTATGTGTGTGTTGTGTTTTTGTGTTTCCATTTTAGATCTAGCGTACCACCCTCCCAATTCTTTTTAATTTCCCAATTCTTCCCCTTTTGCTTTTTCTGCGTGATTTGATAGAAGTTTCTAGGTTTTTACTTTATTATCATATATTGTCTTGTTGGGCTGCAAGCCCATTTGTCTTAGCTGTTGTGTCTTTCTTTTTTGTTTTGCTTTTCTCTTGTTTTTACTTTCCTGGATCGATGCATACGTCTTTTTATTAATATTAGTTTTTTGTTGTTTTGTTTCAAATTTTGATTAACTGATTTCACCCCTTTTATTTTAAAAAGAAAAAATAAAAAATAATTGAAGATTAATTATTAGTGAGGACCACTCTTGATTGCTTCTTGTTTGGTCCCTGTTGAAAATCTATCTTCTTCATGAAATAAAATTAAGTTTTTATTAGTAATGATCACTTGAGATTGCTTCCCGTTTGATCGTTACGAACACCATTAATTTTATAAACAAAAAAGGTTATTAATGAGGGCCACTCTTGATTGCTTCTTGTTTGGTCCCTACGAAATTTACCTTTTTTCATAAAAAAATATACGATTAAAATCAACCAACACGCAACCATTTTCTACCCAAGAACTACGTAGCCTTTGATTTCTCCACTGCACCCGGAGATACGTAGGAGCAGGAGCCCACTCCTGTCAAGCGCAAAAATAAACGACTTTTGTTAAGTCCTCTTTTTTTTAATCTTGGTTAATTTTTTTTTTTAAAAATAAAAGGGAAATAAATATTTTTTAGAAGTTAATAAATTTTGCACAATTAATTAGAGGTAACCTTTTTCGAAAGGATGTTGTAGGGTGCTAATACCTTCCCTACACATAATCGACTCCCGAACCCAAATCTGGTCTCAAGGACCATTTTTCTTCAAAAAAAGGTTTTTTCCAATATTTTCCCTATGAAATAAATTATTGGTGGCGGCTCCATTAAACTCGAATAAAATCCCTCCGGATTTTTCGGTCGCTACACTCATCTTTTGTTTGGATGAGTATAAAAGAGCATGGATGAAGCAAGACGTCTCTTTCGAGGGTGGATCTTCTCCATTCGGGGGAGAATGATGCAGTGCAAAGTTGATCTTAGAAGCCATTTTAATTATTAGGATTTTTTTAATGGCAAGTGTTAGTTGTTAATTGTTATGTTAATATTTTCTCCTTTGCGGGTTTGAACCCCGGTCCTCCTCCTTTCAACACCTTATGTCCCAAGCTCTCACCACATAAGCTATCCAACCGGGACTTTGGATAATTATTAGGATTCTTTACTTTTAATCATTTGGTTTCTTAGGATTCTATCATTTATTTTGTAGGATTTGTTCTTTTTATTTCTTATGATTTGTTTCTCGTTAATCCTTTTAATTATTAGGATTCTACCATTTATTTCTTAGGATTTGCTCCTTTTATTTCCTATATATTTGTACCTGACTACTTCTATTGAGGAGATTAAATTGAATTTGAATTATAGAAAAAACGAGAATTTTCTCAGTTTTGTTTGTTAACCTCTTGGGTATTCGTTTGAATCAACGAGTTGTTATCGTCAACTTCTCAGATATTTTTTGACTAAACGAGTTGTTGCAATTCCATTGCTCAACCCCATCACGTGAGCTGGGTGGGTGGAGTATGGATATAGGTAAGTATGTAAATTTGGGGTGGAGGGGTGGGAAAAGTAAAAAAAAAAAAACTGGTGCCAATAGCAATTGCCTTCGTATATACTTATAGCCCAAGCTAGCAATGGCTGGGAAGGCAAACTTTCTAAAATTTAAAACATGAAAATCTAGGGTTTGGCCTCTGAACACAATCTAGGGACTCCTTTTCGATGTGCTTGAAAGTGAACTGAGGATACTTACAAAATTGTCGTTGACTTTTAAGCTAAGCGAAAACGGTGCGCTTTGGCATGACAAACGGGCTGCTGCCCATTCAATGTAATGGTTTGGGCCTGGGCCATTATCAATGAAACCAAACATTGTTGACCAAAAACAAATATGAAGTTTCTCTTTTGTGAGCACTTTGACACCAGATCTAGTGGTTGCATGCAGAGCATGGCCACCGGCGAGTCCGTGCCGTTCAGCGGCAGCGGTCAGGTGGTGAGGAAGACTCCAGAGGCATTTCTGTCTTTTGGCTTTGAAATTCTCCTTGAAACCCTAATGGGCCTGGCCCAGCATGTTTTAAGAGTTAACAAGATCTTTGGGAGAATGAGGGTTTGTGATTGGGTGCTGCTTGTTCGACCTTTAGTTTTTTAAGTAGTTTTTAGACTAGATGTCTATTGTATTAGGAGCAACTCTTGTACTTAATTGTTTGATCTTAGGAGATTGCATTAATCTTGTGTTATGCCCTATTAGTGGGCTGCATATTTGCACTTGATGTAAGGTTTTGAGGCCTTGGCCCAGTTTGAATGAAATGTTACATCGTTGATAAAAAAAAATTCCCTTATAAGTTTTTGTTTTAAAGTTTTTCCCCTCAAAATAAGTTAATTCAACTACCTTGTTTTTACTTTTTAAGTTTGATATTTTCTAATATCGTATTTGTCCTATCCGAGTAATAAATAGACATAAAGCAAAGAAACTGAAATAACCTACGAAGAAACAACAAAATGGAAAATAAAGTAACTTAGAGACTGTTTGTTTATATGTATTTTTTATTTTTTTTAGAAAGTATCTAAAAAATATATTTTTTAATTTTTTTTAATTAATATGTATTTGTAAAAAAGCAATAAAGACCGGGAAGATCCTACCATATTTCTAATGAACTTATATCAATACTTTTTTTCAAATAAAAAATAATAGCTTCTATAAAAATTATAACACAAAATCCTTTTCTTTTTTAAGTTTAAACAAACTGAAGCTCTGGCATAACTAGGAATTTCTCAAGTTCAAAACTTTCTTTCAGACTTTTCATTAATATATAAAAAATTTGGTAAAATATTTACTGTAGGACAAGGGGGCAATAATTCACACAGTACACTGGGGAATGAGTAAAGGGTATTTCAAAAACTGAAAAAGGTTTGCATAAGTTGATGGATTGAACTGAGAAAGAATGTAAGAGATAAATGTGTTGTGATCATCCATCCCTGTATGTATGGTCGGTTCCATTGCTTTGTCACAGCACAGGCTTACACATACCCAAGAGTCATGTGTCTTATCAATGCCACATTTATCTGAATTAACTATTTAACTGTTCTGGAAATGTGTATTCCCTCTTATAGTAACCACTTTTGTCTTTCCCTATCTCACTCCCTTTTTCATGCAAACTAAACACAGTCATACTCACAATTGCAATTTGTGGCAATTTAAATGCAACAGTTTTGTATTTTTCTTTCTTTGCAGCCTTCACTGCTGACACAAAAAAAAATGAGATGCTTAGAATTACCTTTACATTCTTCTCCTTTGCCATCAACACAATTTGAGAAATCTTATTATTATATAGAGAGAAGTGGATCTTAGCCTTTTCAAAATTGTCTCCAAACCAACAAATTTTACAATTCCATTTTGTAGTAGTCAGCCATTGTCTCAAATCAAAATGGCTTCTCTGTCTCTTCTCCTTGTTGTGTTCCTTTTGTTTGCTGCTGAAATGGTCTCAATAAGGAATGTACAAGGGGAAGAAATGGTAATGGAAGAAAATGAGTTACTGGGGTTGTTTGAGGTTATGGATGCTCTTGTGGATGATCCTGAGTGGGCCATAGTACACCCTCAACCATGTACTGATACACCATGGCCTGGAATTGAGTGTGAAGTTAGCAGTGACTCATCAGTCTTTCATGTCACAAAGATTCACATTGGTCCTGATATACTTTCCCCACCTTGTAAACCTTCTGCTTACCTATCAGAATCTTTGTTGAAACTAAGTTACTTGAAAACCCTTTCAATTTTTAACTGTTTTGTTGCTTCACAAGTCACTCTACCAACAACTATCTTTGGTCCTTTCTCTTCCTTAGAACACCTTGCTTTGCAGTCTAACCCAACACTCTGTGGAGAAATACCTCCAAGTTTGGGTGGTGTTACTAATCTTAGGGTCTTGAGCCTGTCACGGAACAGCTTACAGGGAAACATCCCAATAGAGATTGGTGGTTTGGTTTGTTTGGAACAACTTGATTTAAGTTACAATAATTTCAGTGGTGAAATCCCCGAGGAAATTGGAGGTTTGAAAAGTTTGACCATTTTGGACCTTAGTTGGAATGAAATTGAAGGGAGTCTTCCTTACTCTATTGGACAACTTCAACTTCTTCAGAAGATGGATTTGAGCTCAAACAAGCTTATTGGGAAAATACCTCCTGAAATGGGAAATCTCAAGAGGTTAGTATTGCTTGATCTGAGTCATAATTTTATTAGTGGGCCTATTCCTGAAACACTTTCAAGTTTGGAGCTTTTAGAGTATTTAATCATTGATGACAATCCCATTAAAGCTGTGATACCACACTTCATAGGTAACCTTTGGAAGCTCAAATCAGTGAGCTTCTCAAGGTGTGGTTTGGTTGGTTCTATACCCAATTCTTTCTCTTCCTTGAAGAACCTTTCAGCTCTATCTTTAGATAACAATAGCCTCAGTGGAATAGTTCCAACAAATCTAGGCTTGCTACCAAACTTAGATCAACTGAATATCAGCCACAACAGGCTGAATGGAGTTTTACAGTTCACTGTTGACTTCATTGGAAAGCTTGGTGAAAGGTTAGATGTAAGAGGAAACAATGACCTTTGCATTGGTGATAAGCAAAACAAGAACCTCTCTTCATATTTGGAAATCCCCTCTTGTGTTGGCATGGGACCATTAAATGACAAATCTTTTGCTGAAGGACCACCAGATGATCCAGCAGGAATAAAGCCATCATGGATCAAAAGCAACATTAGTTCAAGTTCAGCATGGTTGGATCTACAAGTACAAGTCATCTTTCTTACCTTGGTTTTAAGTTTTATGTTTAGTTTCCTTAATTTGTTTTTGTGAAACTAAACTGGGAATCAATGCATTTTTATAAAATGCTTTACTGATATCTATATTTGGGCCCTGAAACTTAATCTCATTAAAGTGCTTTTCATAGGTAATGTTGTTGTTGGTGGTGATGTCTATGAAATTATTATTATTACTCCATTATTCATATAAAATTCCATGCAGTGTAAAGTAAAGCTTGCTGGCACAGGCAGTGCAGATAATTAGTGGCTTGAATTAATTAATAGGACTGCATATATTGCATGCAATGGTGAAAGAAAAAGAATCAAATTTGGACTTTTGTATTTGAATTTTTGTATGTTTTGGGAAAAACTGGGTCACAACTCCCAAGTCCAATCCCCGAGTGTTGTTGTCTGTAGCAGCCTTTTGAAATTTGAAAGAGTAAAAGGGACTCCTGTCGGTTCTGATACTAATGAGCATGCTGCAAGCCTGCAACCACTCTTATTGATGCCAACCTAAAAAAGATGCACTCTTTCAGTACTTGTTTTGGTAGAGAGGGAGACACAGAGAATCTCGTAAGAAATTCCCAATTTTTGCCTGCTACTTGCAAGGTTTTAACACACAATTAATGAGAAGTTGTGTAGAACATAAGGAAAAAATAATAATAGGTGCATGGACTGTTTCTCACTTTCTCCTTGTTCTCTCACTTCTATATATACTTCAGTTTTTGGAGCTTTCTTTTATATAATTTTGTAAATTATTTTCATAATTTAGGCTATAATTTAGGCTAGAATTGTAACATATTATGGGTGCGTTTGATTTGCAGAAAAACAAGGGACTGAACAATACTAAAATAATTGTTCCATGTTTGATATAAAAAATAGTCATGAGACGCGACAAAAAAACCATATATATATATATATATATTATATTACAAATGGTATTTAAGTAAAATTCATATTATTTTAATTGTACAATCTAGTCTACCAAACAATAAACAAAACAAAGAGTTGTGTTGTGACTTAAGTACTTATTTTATACTGTTTTCTTTGTCCTATACCATAGTGTGTATCAAACACATCCTATATGTACCACAAGACTTATCACCAAAAAAAAAAATTTGTACCACACGACCTGGCAATTTAAAATAAGAATTAAATGTAAGCTGTAAGTTCAAAATATGTTGCAACGAATTAATCAAAACAAGATAATGAATGACACGCAATGCAGGTGAAATTTAATATATCAGTATTATTTCAAAAAAGTCTTTCGCAGAAGGTGAATGCTTTTCTACAATTTATCTTGGTAATCACATGGTGCCATGGCTAAATCATATGCATATGAAAGGTAGAGAGAATATGCCTCCGAAGGTAACATTGTATTTGATAATATGGTGAATTATACAATGAAGACATTTATAGTGCTTGTTCCCTAACTAACTTCCCTACCTCTTTATTACTAACTCACTCACTATAACCCCTGTTGCCCCGCTCAAACTAATAGGTGATAGATCACTATCATCTTGAAATACAAGCATTAAGCGTGTGTTTGGTTTTGCGGTGACGAAAATTGGTTTTGACAGAATTGATTTTGTAGAATTGATGTTGGTTAAAAATGAGTTAAACGTAACGTGATATATGTTTGAATATCTTCACGAAAAAAGTGATTTTTATCAATCTATGTTGTTTGGATAGTTTTGATTAAAATTGCTTGAGTGTGTAATTATCAAAATGAGTTATAACTTAAAATTATAATAAAAACTTAAAATTTAAAAAAATAGACAACAAAAATATTAAATTAGCATATCAGTACCAAAATAGGCTGGAACAAGAAAGTTAATCATTTATCTTGATAATTTAATAATAGTTCATTGTAAGGAATGTTTAGTAAAAATAGGGGTTGAATGAAAGTCGGTGAATTTGTATGGTCATTTCTAAAGTTGCCTAGTGTAACTAAAAATGAAAATGAAAATATATAAGATAGTTATGGACAACGAAGGAATAAAGGGGCCAACAAGCGTTGGCTCAATTGGTAAAGGGAACGGGCACGGCTAAGACCCGTGTTCAACTCCTAGAATTGATGTGAGGACGCTGTTGGTGGGCGACATGAACTCCTTTGCAGTCATACGAGCCCTACGATTCCCCTACCATGAGCCCCCTGAGCCCAACTTCACTAAACTTTTTTCAATCAAAAAAAAACGAAGGAATAAAGGGAAAAATACAACTGTCAGCCAACAATATAGGAAATGGGCCATTAGAGCCCAACCCATCTTCTCTCTTCAAACCTAAAGATGTGTTGCAACAACAACACCAGAAATGCACGCCGCAACAGGAAGAAAGAAGCGACCATCTTCATACAGTAACACTGGGTGAGTTCCTTCGTGGTGTATGGGTTCTCTTTGCAAAGTCTTTCTCATGGCAAATCATCACCATCACCTTTTTATTGAAGGGGCAAAGCTGAGAAACTCTCAGCCAGTTGCATAAAATCGATTCAACCAGACGTGAAAGCTACTGGGAGTAGCTTCTGTTAGAATTGATTTTAGGAGGAAGAATCGATTTTTCAAATGGAAGCCAAACATTCTCTCAACTCTGGTAAATTGCGTTTAGTCGTTGTGAACGTGCGTTTGATGCTGCCTACTGGGAAACCAAACAGGCACTAAACCAAATTGACCGTAAAACAAAATACAACAACAACAAACAAACAAACAAAAAAGACAATATGGGGTGTTCAGAGAATGTATCTACGACCTAAGATGGACGTGACTATGAACAAAGAAATCAAGTTTAGTCTCTTATTCTGATTTGCCTTCAATAATGAGGACATTCTGATCCTTCCATAGCCTCTAGATGGTAACGGAAAAAAGAGCAGGCCAATATTGAGTGCCTATGACAATGCCATTTGTTGAGAGCTTTCAGTAAGCCAATCATATAGACCAAGGCTGAAAAACTTACAGCAATAAAATGGTCCCAGTAAGCCTTGACATCATCATAGTCTCGAAGAGTGTGCGCCATAGATTCATCGTAAAGGCCACAACGAGAATAGGTCGCGTCGGGTGTCATCTTCCCGCACTTTCTTTCTTCGTTGGTCAACAATTTCTTGATTGATGTTGCAAGAATAGAATACTACACTGGATTTCTCGAAAGTTGATCTTCTGCCCAGAGGCTAGGCAAAACTTGTCAAGACAGCCTTTGATAACCTCTATATGTGAAGATGAAGCTTCTACCACAAGAAAAATATTGTCAGCAAATAAAATGTGGGAAATATTTACCTTTTGACCACGTCTATAGCTGAGAAGGTGCCAATCATATCTTTGAATTGCATCTTAAGATCAAATGCCCTAGCCTTTCCATGCCAAAATAAAGATGTATGGCAATATTGGATCTCCTTGTCGTAATCCCTTTGAGGAATCAAAGCTAGGGGTGGCTCGACCATTTTAGCTAACAGAAATAGAGGTTGTAGAGATACAAGTATAAATCACAACCTGGATATAAGCAGGGATAAAGAGGAGAGAAATCGTCTCCTTGATAAAGTTCCAATCCATACTATATATCAAAGGCATTCTCGAGGCCAAGCTTTAAGTTCATGTAGCCTTTTGTAACAGCCCACCCAAACGGGCTTCGCCCCCCCGGACCTTAGGTCCAAGACATAATGGGGGCACTGTTATTCATAGGACTTTTCCGCTCCTTTTGGCGGATTTTTGCCTTATGGAGGTTTTGAACCCACACCCAAAGGGATAAAGGCAATGGGAATCCACTTCTTGATACCATCAGACCGTTGACATTTAAGCTAATGAACGCCACATCGGCTCCACATCATCAAAATTGAAAGCCAAATTCCCATTTGGGCAAAATGCCTGAATTTTTGAAAATAGGGTGACTAAATATCTGAATTTAGAAATGGAGGGACTAAAATAAAAAAGTGGTCAAAATAGGAGACCAAAAATATAATTTAGCCTATAGTATTATTATGTTGACTTGCTTCCGATTGTCACATTAAATATAGTACCCTATCCATCTCAACCTTGAGAATAATGCTCTCTATGTTGTCTTAGTTTATAAATTTTAGCAAACTGATGAATTTATGTTATTTAATCATTGTATTTTGAACTCACCTCCAGAAGAAGGCAAGTGTCAGCTCAGCATAGTAATTAATACGGGGAAGATGGAGACAACTAATGTTATCGAGTAGGGGGCATAGGTTGGGTTGGGTGGGTTTTGGGGTGTTTAAAGACTCAACCCGATCAAATATATACGGGTTGGATCGGGTCAGTTTAGTTGACTTTTTTTACAAAAACCTGAACCAACCCAACCCGACCTCATATGGGTTGGTTTGGGCCGGGTGAACATGTTTGTTATTAAAATATTTATTTCTCAGAGAAAAAACAAAAAATTTGGAAAAAAAACAAATAGAAAATATATTTATAAAGAAAAAACCACTATCAAGGCTTTAAACATTAATTTATCCAACATTCGCCTAGCCTGATTGAAAAAACAACATATACGTAACACAATATTTCACATTTCGTAATATATAACGTTAACATTATTTCGTATTTCATAATATATTTCATATTTTATATTATATATAAATCATTCCAAATGCAAACACATATTTCATATTCCAAATATGCGACTCAACATTCACTTATGCTTACAGGAAAAAAACCACTTCGTACAATATATGTGATACGTTCACTTAATAAGTAAAAAAAAAGTTACGTGTTCATTTACAGTGGGTTGGATTGGGTTGCTCGAGTTCACAATCTTCAGACCCGACACCCAATCCATAGGTTTTGGGTTTGCTTCTTTTAAAACCGACCCAATCCAATGACCCAAATCAACCCTATTTTTCTGAGTTGGATTAGATTAAATAGGTCGGATTCATGGGTCAACCTATACCAATGCTCACCCCTATTACCGAGTACGAGGCAATCGGAAAAGGGGGAAAATGCCAAAGATGATCTGTGACTACTTTACATCAGGGCTGAGAACCAGTGGACTTTGAAATAGAGCTCAAAAAAATACCCAAAAACAAAAAGGCGCATGATTTTGTCACCTCCTACACTTAATTTTCTCACCTCCCCTCTCTCAAAAATTCCCATTTTACCCCTATTTTTTCCAATCTTCTTCTTCCTCAACTCTCTATCTCAATCCACGAAACACAGCGAATTTTTTTTTTCCAGAACAGACAAATCAACCTTGTTCATTTTTCTTTAGTGCTTGAAATCAGCCCAACAGAATGGTTTGTTGGGATGGAGAGCGTGGAAACAAAAAGTAACAAACGCGCATCGATTAAGCTCATCCAAATTGAGTTGAGAGAGACAGAGAAACGCAGCGAGGTTATGTTCACGCTGTGTCTCTGAAACGCAGCATTTTTTTTCTCAAAAATTAATACTTCTTGTTTCCGGAATGTTTCGGCAATAAGAATCCGAAAGTGTTTTTGAACAATATTGTTTCACCTCTTTATTTGCTAGATCTGAAAAATTAACACTTTCGGATTCTTGTTTCCGGAATGTCCCGAAAATAAAAATTCGAAAGTGTTTTTTGTTTCACCTCCCTTTTTGCTATATCTAAAAAATTAACACCTCCAGATTCTTGTTTTCGGAATATCTCGAAAATAAAAATTCGGGAGTGTTTCACCTCTTTTTTTGTTAGATTTGTGGTTTCCGGGAAAAAACAAAAATTAGATCAATTGTTGTTGTGGTTTTTGTTGGTTTGAGAAATTCAGATGGCTCAGGTTCAGGTTCAGCCCCATAATGCGATGCAGGGACCCAACTGTGGTGGTGGTGCTACTACTGCGGCGGCTGCGGGTGGAAACCAGTTCTTAAGTGCAGAGCTTCAAGTCGAGGGGGTATGTGAGGGCGAGGGAGGTGAAAAAGAAAGAAATTCAACAGATGGATATTTTAGGGCAAGAGCAAAGTTGGATTTTTAAAAATATGAGAGGTGGGAAAATTAAGTGGGGAAAGTGGTAAAATCAAGGCCCAAACAAAAAAAATGAAATAGAGCCTAAATGCATTCTCTTGGACTCTGTATTCTACTTTGAAATAGGTAGAATGATCTTGCTGAGATGTATGGATTGCCTATGCAGCTTCCTTGCATTTAGTTGAACAAGAGCGTACCTTTTGCGTCTTGACATACTCCTTCAAGAGTCGATTATAAGGGGGGAATAAAAAAATGTACTCCCTCCTGTCTAAAGTATAAGTAAAAAAGTCTATATATTTGGTCTAAAATTTGGACTAAATACATAGATATTTTACTTATATTTTATAGATTTTTTTTGCTTATATTTCAGACCAGAGAGTATGTATTTTGGTCTAAAATATAAACAATATTAACTATTTTTATCCTCTTTAATACGTCCATTCCAAAAATACCCCTAATTTAATTCAAATTTTATTTCTAATGTGTCTTTTTTTCCTCTGTATTAAATGTCATTAAGGACAATTTTGGAAATTGACTTTATTTTTAACTAAAATTTTAAAAATTATTATAGTAAGTTTTTTTATTTTTGGCTAAAAAACGAGCCCCCAGGGAGTGAAGCTGAAGGAGTACATATATATGCTAAGCAACTGGTTAAAATTTCATAATTTTTTTAGGAGTTCTATCAACACACTCTTTTTATCACTCACTCTCTTATTAGCTAAAATTCAAGTGGTGTTGTGATGTTGTGTAATTCAAATAGGTCTAGTTGGTCATGGGCCTGTTGTGTTGGAAGCCAAGTGTGATGTGTGATCCAATATGTGGACTATTAGTGTGTATAAATAAGTGTCATGTAAAGCAATAGATAGTTAATACAATTCAGTTTTTTTCTTTTCATTCTATATCCCTCAACATTTTTACTTTCTTTGCTGTGTGTGTGAGTGTGTATGAGCATGGACACATTCTGTTCCAACAAATGGTATCTAGAGCTATAATGATGCTGGGACAGTGTATGTCTTTGGAGATGGACAACATCAGTGAGGATCTTTCAATCCCTCTACCGGTTCTTGATGGCAAGAACTTCCACCATTGGGTTGGGAAGATGAGTGTGATTTTTAATTTCAATGAGGTGCTGGAAATTGTAGAAGAGGGTGTTGAGCAAAACTCTAGATGATAGTTTTCTCATCCTCCTCTCATGGTTCTGCAGTAGCATTCTAATATCTTCATGAAGCTTGTGATGCTACTGTTGTAATCCTCTGATGCTACTCTTATTGTTCTTTTGTTGAGTAGATATAATGCAGTTTGTTGATGTGAGTGACTTGTAGATTGTCCACTTCTGAGATTCTTGTTCTTTCAACAAAACTCAAGTGCAATCATCAGTAGATCACCATTCAGAAAACTTAACACTTAGTTTAGAAGGTTTGTTCAGAAGGTTGGGTTAAGTCACAGTCGACACGTGGCGCTTGGGCTGTTATGGTTAAGTAGAAAGGGTTGCGCCCTGACTAACAGCTATAGCTTTTGGCCTAGTGGTAAGTGCTCGATCCAACAGAGGGGATCCTAGATGTGGAAGAAAGTGCTTCCAAGGAGAAAGACTGTTTGGCTCTCTCCATCATTCAACAGTGTGTGAACTGTGAAGATCTTGGGCTTATTGGTGCTGCCAAGAATGCTAAAGAGGCATGTGATAGGTTGCAACAAACCTATCAAGGTGCTGAAAAAAGGAGTGACAAGATTAAGGAGGAAGCAGAGAAGGGAGCAGGCATGGAGAAGGGTGTTTCTGATGTGCAGAAAAAAACCAATCGGGAGCAGATCAAGGTGAAGGTAATACCGGGTTTGAGTGTTGGAGGGCCTGATCAAGAAGGGATTGTCAAGCTTGCTGTTGGTGGTGGAAAGAATAGTGAACCACGTCTTGTAGTCTTTGATGACCAACCATCATCCACCACAAGAAGAGTCACAAGATCACAAACAACCTTGGTTTCTTCCAGCAACAACATTCCAATTTCAAGAAAGATCGAAGACTCAGAGAAGAGTGTATCAAAATCAAGACAAAGAAAGGGACAAGTGCAACAACAACAGGATCGGTGTGCACTGATCGACATATCGAACGATTCGCCGATAGCTGGGCTTGCAAACGGTGATCTTGAGACTCCATTGTCGAGCAGAGTGAAGCAGAGGGGAAGAGTGAAGATGCCACCAGGTTCAGGTGAAGCCTTGTCGAGGGGTCAAGTGAAGACTCTCTTGTAAAAGGTTGTGGTTGGTAATTTGGGGGAAATTTCAGAAATTAGGGTTTTGAGGAATTCAAGTTTTACAAGAGAAGAAAAGACGAAGGAGAGACAGATACACACAGAACAGAGAAGAGTAGCGGTTTCTATGTTCGCGAATAGGAACCCTAACCTCACCGTCGAGAGGCTTCTTGCTCAAGATCCGTTTCATGAGGTTCTTCAATCACTGTGGTGGGAACACCCCACTTTGCTCATAAGGAGTATGCTCCCCAGCTTGCGAAGTTGATGAGAGTTGAGGGACTGGTTTCAGTTTCGCAGTTTATGGGAGTTAGAGATGCTGGAGCTAAGGAAGAGCTACGCCATTGTGTTTCTGAAAGAACTGAAACTGAAGAAGCAGGGTCGCAGCGGAAGGAATGCGCTGTTGTTGTGCCGCCGTGGAGAAGGAAGAAAGATAAGGGAACACAACACTAAACCTAATGGGCTAGCCCAATTAGTGAAAGAAGAGAGCAATGCGATCCGGGTGAAGAGAGGAAAGCGGACGATTAAGTTCTTGTTTTGGACATTGGGACAAGTGGGTCAAACCCAAATTATGGTGAAAGGGCCCAAGTTATTCTTGTTTGATGTGGGCTATGTGAAACTGTCCAGAAGAATATTGGTGGCAGAAAAAATTGGGTCAATTTTAATTTTCTTGTTGACTCATTTGATCAAGTCCAATTCTAGAAAAATTTGAAGTGGGATCCAGGAGGTGATGCTCAAGTGGAAATATACTGTGTACTAGTAATTGAATATGTGTGAGTTTGTGTCAATAATGTGTGCATTTTAAAAATGCAATTTAGTGTAATAAAATTTGTATAGTTAGGATATTTGAATTAAATGGGAGTGTTGAAATGTTGTGTAATTCAAATAGGTCTAGTTAGTCATGGGGCTGTTGTGTTGGAGGCCCAGTGTGATGTGTGATCCAATACGTGGACTATTAGTGTGTATAAATAAGTGTCATGTAAAGCAATAGATAGTTAATACAATTCAGTTTTTTTTTCTTTTCATTCTATATCCCTCAACATTTTTACTTTCTCTGCTGTATGTGTGAGTGTGTATGAGCATGAACACATTATGTTCCAACAAGTGGGTCCCACCGAATCATGTGGGTCTCACATAAATTTGGTGGAACCCATATAAATTTTAACTAATAGGAGATAATGTGTTGAAAAGAGAGTGTGTTGTTAGTTTTTTTTTTTAATTTGTCTTAATGATTGCAAATGAACAGATGAGGTTAGCACTGACGCAATAGTCGGATTGTTGCTTTTATGTTTTGTGACCTGGTGGGGTTCTAGGCTGTTTTTTTTTTTTTGGGTAAACGGGTTCTAGGCTTCTAGCATTGCATGCATCTCACACTCTTTAGGCATCACAATGACGAAAGGGCCCTGCTTTTAGCACCCCATTTGTTTGCTGGCCACACCCTCTACTTCTCTAAAAAACCTAAAATAGTCCTTTTCACTTATGTTCCGGCAATTCAATAGCTTCCGGTAACTAGTTACCACTGGAAGTTGTTGAAAATGTATTCCGGTAATTGAATTGCCGGAACATATCATAATTTTAGAAAAATATGCTTCTAGTCGGAATACATTTCAGGTAATTGTCGAATTATAAGCAAAAATACATAACTTTCACACTTAAGTGCATTTAATTTTCTTGATTTGACATAAAAAAGAAATACATTTACTAAACTGTCATTAATCATAATAGTTCCCTTCTCACAATAGTATTAATGAATATTTTAATTTTTGATGACTGCATATGTTCGTTTAATTTTTGAGCCATCGCTCCACCCCGCAATACCGGAACACCTCCCCAGGGACAACCACGACCAACCCAGCGACCACTGGAGGTACTTATGTTCGTTTTCGCTATTCTAGTTTTTTTTCGCAGACTGTATACGTTCCGGTAATTCAGTTGTCGGAATACATTCTCAATAACTTCCGGCAACTAGTTACCGGAAGCTATTGAAAATGTATTCCGGCAACTGAGTTGCCAGAACATATCATAATTTTGGAAAAATATGCTTCTGGCGATTCAGTTGCCGGAATACATTTTCAACAGCTTCCGGAAAATGTATTCTGGCAACTGAGTTGCCGGAAGCATATTTTTTCAAAATTATGATATGTTCCGGCAACTGAGTTGTCGAAATACATTTTCAACAGCTTCCGGTAACTAGTTGCCGGAAGCTATTGAAAATGTATTCCGGCAACTGAATTGCCGGAATATAAGTGAGTGAGGATATTTTGGGTTTTTAAATTTTTTTAGAGTAGTGGGGGGTGTGGCCAGCAAACAAGTGGGGTGCAGGAAGCAAGGGCTTGACGAAAGTTTGGTCCTCTTGGCTGCTTTAAGAGTCTCGTGGATTGGGCCGCCTTTTGGCAAGGTAATTAAAACCGGATCGGGCATTGAACCGGAGAGGGCCAGGGTTCAGGGTTTTTGGGTCGGATCGGGGTCAGACCGAGTTCGAATAAAATATTATTTTATATATATATATATACCAAATATATAATAAATATACATGATATTTCAATTTATACACAAAATAACATGTCCCGGACTAACAAAATATTATTATATATATATATATATATATACACACACACCAAATATATAATATATATACATAACATTTTATTTTATACACAAATAACATGTAGCCTAGTGCTAAGATGACTTGTTGTGGCCTTGAGGACGAGGGTTCAAGCCCTGTTGAGACCAAAAACTGATTTTTTTATTAATAAAGGCAACTAAAAAAAAAAGATGAACCGGTTCGACCCTGAATCGGCCGGTTTTGGCCTGGCCGGTCCGGTTTTATTGGGATTCGACACCAGGCCGTACGGTTCCCTGCGGGGCAGATCTACGGTCAATCGGATCGACCATGGCGGTTCTGGTCCGACCCGGTTTTAATTACCTTGCATTTTGGGACTAGGATCCATGTGTAAGAAAAGAATTTAGGTGTTATTATCACCACACAATTTTTTGAAGTAGACAAAATGCCTGTATAATGTGTTCTCTAAACTTTTAATTTATTGAACGCTTTTTTGCCGTAAAAATCATGTTTACGGAACACATTTTACAAAAAAAATATGTTTCGTAAACTTGGTTTTTGCGATACATTTTTTTTGAAAAAATTTATGTTTTCCATAAACACAAAGTTTACAGTATATATATTTATGTGTTTGGAGAATGTATGAGTGGAGAAGTCATAGCGGTGTGTTTTGTTGGAAGAGGGTATTTTTGTCATTTAAAAAAAAATGCAGGGTGGGGGTAATGAGTTTGGGGTGGTGATAATATCACCCAAGAATTTTAGAAAAAGCCTAGCCAAGCATTGCAAGCAGAAAATTTTAGGCAGTTAAAACTCACACTGTTTGACCAAAAAAAAAACTCAAACTAATTCTTTTCCTAAGATATTTGCCAAGAATTCAAGATGATGTTAGTGCTGGGATTTAACCGTTCCAATTCCCTCTTTGCAAACTCAAAATAGACATTGATCGTAAATAAAACAAGCATTAGAGTAGAAGAATAGGACATGAATTTTAACTTAGAAGACTTCTCAGTGTGAATAAGGAAAAATGTTCCAACAAAGTATCACCACTTAGAATTACAAAAACCATCTTTAAGATTTATTTTTTAGTCTCATCAAAATAAATGATTTACAATACCTCTCAATTCTCACAAAATATGATAAAATATAGCTATATGTCTTTTGAAGAGGAACTAATTCCCACTTCTATCTCTCTCGGAGATGATCACCATTTTCTTCTCCTTTCTCCTTTTCTCCTGGGTGCATGAATATCAATCATTGTTTACTCATCTTCTCAAAAATAGATTTCCGAGTTCATTTAAATATTCATACCTCTTGGACAACATTTTTCAGGTTATAATTCAGTGCTTTGTTTATAATGCTTGACTTCCCAATTAAATATTTCTCCCCCTTTTGTCTGAAATGCGAGGAAACACAATACTTGCATCCTTACAACAGTCTTTAGCTTTCTCAATTGATAGTGACTTAGTCACCATAACATACTAGTTAAAGTCTATGGATTTCTCAATCCTCAATATCTTCTCTTCCAACGCTTATTGTATCCAATGATAACGAATGTGAGAGTGAATGGAACATAATTAAGATTCTTGGCTAGGTAAATGATGCTTTGATTGTCATATATAGTTCACCATGTATTTGTCTTGTTCATATTCCACTTCGCACGAGAAGTTCTTCCTCATGGCATTTTTTGCAAGTTTCATACATTGCAATACATTATATTTTAGTGATTATAACACAAAAAACTTTCGAAATTTTGATTGCCAAGACATTGCCGGCGCAGGAAAAACAACTAGAAAACCTAATATATATTCTTGAATCCACATCTCTTGCCGTATCTTTATCTGAAAGAATATAATTCCGTGCTGATTTCATTAGCATAATTGTGGTTATATACAACCATTACAAGGAAACAAATCCTAGGCTATAATTCAAGAAACAAGGAAACAAATCTTAGGCTATAATTAAGGAAACAAGGAAACAAATTATACACACGACCACTAACATTATGCTAATTATACACAAGATCACTAACATTATGACTAGATACAGAATATATTTACATATATTCTAACACACCCTCGCAGTCGAAGCGGAAGGTTGTCGTACGCTGAGACTGTCCCGAAAATCCTCAAATAGAACCAAGGGAAGGCCCTTTGTAAAAATATCTGCAATTTGATAACGTGACGGGACATGTAAGACTCGAACTTCCCCACGAGCTACCTTTTCGCGAACAAAGTGAATATCCATCTCGATATGTTTAGTGCGCTGATGTTGAACAGGATTCCCAGAGAGATATATCGCACTAACATTATCACAATACACCAAGGTAGCTTTCCGAATAGGACAATGAAGCTCCAGAAGAAGGTTTCGTAACCAACAAGACTCAGAAACCACATTGGCAACGCCTCGGTATTCCGCCTCCGTACTAGATCATGACAACGTAGCTTGTCGTTTGGCGGACCAAGAAATTAAATTTTCACCAAGAAACACACAATAACCAGATATAGAGCGTCTGGTATCTGGACACCCACCCCAATCATCATCTGTATAAGAAAGGAGAGTGGATATGGAAGATGGATATAGATGCAAGCCATGATCAAGAGTACCCTGAATGTAGCGCACAATGCGCTTGAGAGCGTGCATGTGTTCTTCCCTCGGGTCATGCATGAATAAACACACCTGCTGCACAGCATAAGCAATATCGGGTCTCGTGAAAGTGAGATAATGAAAAGGCCCTACAAGGCTTCGATAATGAGATGGATCTGCATATGGTGTGCTGGAATTAGCACTGAGCTTCGATTTAGTGTCAACCGGAGTAGGAGATGGCTTACAAGATGACATGTCGGCTCGTTCAATGATCTCTGCTGCATACTTTTGCTGAGATAAGAATAGACCACCTGCATGACTAGTTACAACTATACCAAGAAATAACTCAATGGCCCCAGGTCCTTCATAGCAAATTCCGAGCTAAGAAGGGATATGATAGACTTGTGAATAGCATCAAAGGAAGTTGTCAATATAATATCATCCACATACAAAAGAATGTAAGTTGTAGCTGTACCTTGCCGGTAAATAAAGAGAGAATGATCAGAAGTACGGTGAGAAAACCCAAGAGTAGAAACATAATCAACAAATCTCTTGTACCAAGCCTGAGGGGCCTGTTTGAGCCCATAAAGAGATTTCTTCAACAAGCATACATGATTAGGACGATCCGGGTCCCTAAAACCCATGGGTTGATGCATGTACACAGTTTCTTTGAGTTCTCCATGCAAGAAAGCATTCTTCACATCAAGCTGGTGAATGGGTCATGCTTTAGAGAGAACTAAACTGAGCACAGTGCGAATAGTTGCCGGTTTGACTACTGGGCTAAAAGTCTCACCACAATCCACGCCAACCTGTTGAGTTTTGCCATCACCTACAAAACGGGCCTTATGCCTCTCAAAAACACCATCAGATTTTTTTTATGAGTAAAAATCCACATAGACCGAATCACATTAACATCAGGTGGACAGGACACCAACTCCCACGTCTTATTTTTAATAAGAGCATTAAATTCATTATCCATAGCCATTTTCCAATTCGGGTCACGAAGGGTAGACACAGGGGTTACATGGCAGGGAGATTTACTGACATTAGTGTTAAGATTTAATTGTTGTTTGGGTTTGAAAATCCCATGCTGACTAGGTGTCACGGGTCTGGGAGCCGGAAGAGGAGTGGGTTGATATGGAGGTGACAGTGGAGAGCTGGGCCGGCCGAGGGTGTCGGCTGTGGGGATGGTGGGCTAGGTGAGGGTGGGTTTGTTGGTGGTGTAGGCGGGATGGCAGGTTGTGGGTTGGGCAAGACTGGATGGGCCTATTGGTTTGGGCTTGGCGGAGGGGTCAAATGGTGGACCACATAAGGGGAGGGTCCATCGTCCATAAAACCATAAGTGTGAGGTTCTGGATTGTGCAACTTAGCAAATGAGAATTGGGTTTCATCAAAAATAATAATTTTGTGCTGATTTCATTAGCATAATTGTGGTTATATACAACCATTACAAGGAAACAAATCTTAGGCTATAATTAAGGAAACAAGGAAACAAATCCTAGGCTATAATTAAGGAAACAAAGAAACAAATCTTAGGCTATAATTAAGGAAACAAGAAAACAAATTATACACACGATCACTAACATTATGTAATTATACACAAGATCATTAACATTATGACTAGATACAGAATATATTTACATATATTCTAACATTATCTGAATACTAAAGAAGCATTAGATTTTTAACGCCAAAATACAAACACTTTTTGTTAGTTCCTCTCAGATATTTTATATTTCACAGTATTCTAATGTTTCTTTTCTTGACTTGATACAAATCTTCTCTACAACATAAGCAATGTACAGTCTTTTTTTTTAATGGCAAAACGAATATATATATTAGGAGGTACAAGAAGTACCCCAACCCAATACAGCCAGACAAAACGAGCCTAAAGATCCAAACAGATGGACCCAAAGGCACCCCAAGGTACAGGAACAAAAAGAACACCGAAAGGCTAAGCCCTCATAATATAAGCTATGGAATTTGCAAACCACTCGTAATTCAAACACGGAGTAGATTTAACCCTAGCCAAAAACCACCTCCAGGACAAGAATCGAATACGATCAATCGTATGTCTCACATCAGGCACCGCCCCAAAAAAATACGATCATTCCGGATCTCCCAAATAGCCCACAACACTGTATGCCAAATCAAAGCCAAACCACCCCTACATCGAGAGCTACCCCCAAGGTTTGTGAATTGAGAATAAGAGGAGAAGAGGTCCAGTGACTGCACAAGATCACCACCCAACCAGCTATCAGTAGCGTACCAAACTGTTGAGGAGAAGCCGCACCTACCGAAGAGATGTAACCCTGACTCTCGGTGTGATCTACACAACACACAAGATGTTGCAGCCATATCAGAAATAATACCTCTGTTGAACAAATTTGTCCAAGTCGGAACTCTATCTAAAAGCAATGTATAGTCTTATGTAAATCATTGCATGCATAAGGCTACCCAGAATAAAGGAATAAGGCTCCCCGTTCATTTCTTCCTTCTCTTTTTACTAATTGGACATTTCATCTTACTTAGTCTGAAATGTCTAGAAAGTGGAATATGTAGGTTTGACATTATGCATATTATACCTTTCAAGGATCTTCTTAGTGTCATCTTATTATGATATCGATAACATTCTTTTGGAATAATTCTAATGATCTTCATTTTAAAAATCTTTCTTGGACCCCGGTTTTTTATGATAAAAGATTTGCCCAGTGCCTTCTTAAGAGTAGGTATCTTGTTTTTATCACTTCTAACAATCAACATATTATCAACATAAAAAAGCCATATGTGCTTTTTGTGGGCTTACTAAGAGTAATTGTGATTTCACGGCTACACTATGGTATGATATCTTTATGTGGTTAGGATATCACTTGGTATTGCTTGGAGACTTCTGCTGGCTATATCTTCTCTTGTGCTCATTAGGCAGTAGGGCTCGGTTGGTTTGGCTTTGATCTAGCACTCGGTCCTATGGAAAATCTGGGAGATGTGCAATAATGCTATTTTCTCAAATAAGCCCCCACATCAGGAAGAGCTCTTGATGACGTTTTAGGTTATGTCTTGGCGTTGGTTCCTTGTTAGAAACAATTCAAGTCTCTTTTATGAATGGTTTGCAAACCCCATAAATTGCTTGAATAGGTAGTACTCCCTACCTCTGCATGAGATCATGTGGGTTTTCTTCTATGGTTCCTTGTTTAGGGTTTCTAATGGGTAGGTTTCGTGCCACTGGTTGGTGCTTGTATGATTACATGGCCTTTTATATATGTTGGAGTACTCGTTATACCCACTCTTTATCTATATACAACTATATATCTACCATTCAAAAAAAAATAAAAAAAAACTGTGTGCCTGACCTAATTAATTAAAGACACACAATTTACAAGCCCCGTTTTGTTAAAGGTGATCTGTGATCGAGCAAAGAAATGAGTTCTACCTCATAAGAATGTGCTATAGCTAGTAATAAACAAATTTAAACTCATATGATCTTTGAAAGATCTATTACAATGTCAGGATTTAAATATGATAAAAAAGCACTTGTGAGGACAAATACCTTAAATATTCAAACAAGAATTAAAAAGGAAAAAAAGTTTACAAGTGTGACAAACCCACCAAGGCTTGTGGAGGAGAAAAAAGAAATGAAGAAAATAATTAATTGATTCTACATAGGCTCTCGTACAAAAATTCAAATTTAATGTATCTGACTAGTGATGGTAAGGCGATGCTTCTTGCACCCGATTCTTTCTCTTCTGCAGGAACCGCTGCAACGATCTTTTCATGGAAAGACCAGTGCCAGGGCTATACAACTGATGAGGAGATTGCACTATTGTTGGTGTAGATGGCTCTGACGACCCCGTTGGTGTTCTCACTCTTTCTTGCACCTTTTTATTTGCCATCATTAAAATGGATTTGGCCTGCATGCAGTTCACATGAACCCATTAATTTATTATTCTTTGATTCCATACAATTAATTAAAAGAATATATTTGCCTTTTGTCATCCGAAAGAATTGACTATATTAGAATTTGACCCGTTTGGTCTTTTTAAAGTAGACTATAAAAATAAAATAAAAATTGCACAAAAAAAATAAATAAATAAAAAAACATGCACCAAGAACATTGGTATAGTACACATAGTTGTGTGCGTCCAGACAGCCCGATAGTAAAACATACTTTTTTTATTTTTTATTTATAAGCAAAAGTTACTTTTTATATTTATTAAAAAATATATATTTATATTTTTTAATGAATATAAAATGTGTCTTTTGTTTATAAATAAAAACGAAGGGATGTGAACGCTACATCATAGTTTTTGAAGTTTGAAGTCAAAGAACGAGTCTATGAGCTCGAACTTTGAAGTTTCATGGAGACTTGCCTTGTTTCGTGTATCCACCTACCACCGCTTCATATGTCTCTTTCGTATATCCTTAATTTTCTTCTTTTGGTTTACCACCAACTTGTCGGCAACGACTATTATCTTTTTAAAGATGTTTATATTTCTCTCTTGGGTTTAAATCCGTACCACGCGGTTTCATGACTAATTGCCCCAAATTATAATTTTTTTTTTCGGTGTGGTCCTAATTATATTATTATTTAGTACTATATTTTTCATTATAACATTCTTCCTAGTTCCTTTTTTTTTGCTGAAATCCTTCCTTCCTAGTTCCTAGGTATATCATCAAACTAATTTCTGTATTGTCTTGATCAAATCATTCCTAGAACAATATATTCTTAATTATATTTGCTATATGCTTTTGGGAATATTGAGTGAATCCATTTTCTTCTTTTAATAGTGTAAAATATCATTATTTCAGATTTCAAGAGATTTGTCATTGATTTAGTCATTTTATTACTATATAAAATGATTCTTCTTCGTTAGGTTGAGAGAAACATATGCAATGAATCTTAATTTTAAACGAATTTGTATTTTTATCACTGAAAGACTAAATTAATTAATGTCAAAAATATTTGAAAGGTCAAAATAATAGTAATACCCTTTTCGAAAAAAATAGTAATACTTTATATTGTTATTGAAATAAATTAACATAAAAATTTGTGAAGATCAAAGTGATACTAACACATTAACACTTTTTGGAAAAAACTAAAGAAATTAACTCAAATTAATTTGTTCCAAATTCAAACTAAAATAATTAAAGTTGAGATTACAACTTCTTAATCATTAGATTAACCAATTAAGTTGTTGATGATCCCTGAATTCTAAATCGTATTATAGTTATATATACAGTACTCTACTTCTAATCATATAGTGGTTAATCCCCTGATCTGATCTATTGGGTCTAACTAACTAGGAAAAAATTCATTTTGCTTTCTGTTTTATATGAGAGTCTATAACTAATTAATAACGACATCCATTGTATGAGTTACTCATTGAGTTGTACTACAAGAACAGATAATTAAAGGGTGATTACCCAAATGAGTTATCAAAAAGTTCTGTGCCTACTACTTCTATAGTTATGGTTACGGTATCTCTCTCTTAAATGGAACCTCTATTTCTTTTGAGAAATGAAGATGATTTTAACTCCAATAATAAAGGCCACTCGAATGGTAAAAAGAAAAAAAAACAAAAAGAAACCAATTTCCAACATAAAATTTCGTCAAAATTAAATTACCTGAAGCTCCGTTACATCAGTAACACACATCTTCCCATCATAGAAAATAGTCAGCTGCTGTTCTTGTTCCTGGTGCATTGATTTCTGATCACTATCCCTTTATTGCAGAAGCAAAAGAACCAGAAGAAAAACAAAGAAATTCAATATCAAAACGGTAGAGTAATAGATATAAGTACAATATCATCAGTCGCAAATCAAACCGAAATATGAAAAGAGAAGAAAAAGAAAACAAATTAGTTAAAAGAAACTAATCTGCTTACATGGGGTGGTTGTGGCGGTGGCCAGAATCGTAGGTAGGGAAAAGGCAAAGTTCCAAGTTGCAGTTCCTCCTCATCTTTTCTGTTCTTTTCCAGAGAGATTGATGTTTGAAAGAGAGAGAGAGAGAGCTTAGAAGAGAGAAAGAAAGCGAAGATGTATAACGTGAAAGCTACATAGAGAGGAGGCGAAATATATATACTACGTGCAAATTAAGGCGCGCGCAGCTGGAAAAGAACTCGTAAAACACGTATAGCACAAGAAAAATAAATTTCGGCGTGGAAACGGCAAAGAGAAAGGGACAGACAGGGTGGCAGAGGTTGCGGTGTTTTGCGTTTAAGAAAGAATTAGAGCATGTGTTCCACGGCCTTTTTTTAATTTATGTCACGTGTTGCTGTGTTTAATTCCCGCACACGAAACCGCCACACTAGTTTGTGATTCGTGTCGCTGCCACGGGATCACTTGCTTGCTTTAAAAATCAAAATACTCATGCTTCAAATCAAAACCATCCAGTAAATGTTTTTTTTTTAATTTATTAACGAGGACCACGTATTTATTGGTAACAGTTTTACTTTGATAATCTTTTAATCAATTACTCATTCCGTTGCTAAATATAAGTCTTTGTTGACCAAAACTATTCTTCAATTATCAGGGACAGATCCAGAAGTCTATCAAACGGGAGGCAGAATTAACTAATAATATATATTTAGTACTATAAATTTTTTGAAAATAATTTATGTTATTGATTATATTATTTTTTATATTTATTTCATTTTTCCTGATAAATAAAAGTTTAGGTGAGTTGGGTCATGGGGACTCAGCAGAGTCAGGGAAAACCTCCATGCTCAAATGATGCTTATAGAAGCACTTACATATTACCCATCAATGAGGTCATCGCATCGGCACCGAGATTCGAACTCACGTCCTTATGAGAATGAGTCCGGGATTCGAACTCGCGTCTTTATGAGAATGAGTCGTATCGTTACCAACTAAATTAATCTTTGTTGTCATTTATTTCTTTTTTATTTTCCTTTTAAATTTAAAATTAAATTAATAAATATTTAATTATTATTTTTTTGCTAAACTAAATTAATAAATATTTAATGTATATATCTTCAATTATTAGCAAAAAAGCATGAGGAAGGGAGGGGCCAGAGCCCCTAGTTGCCCCTCTCTCCATCTGTCCCAATCAATTATTGACTTAAGAGAGAAAAATAGTCATCCCATTTACTATTGACTACAAAAAATAATGTAAATTAATTAAAAGTATTCTTATAAAAAAATAATTAATGTATCTAGTAATTCGTAAATGAGCTTATAAAAAGAGATAATTTTTTTAAAAGAGGGTTTATATTTAGGGACGCAGAGAGTAATTTTTGTTTTCATACGCGATGAATAATGGTTAATTGGAAAATTAATCATCTTATATATTTCAAGGGAACGACCTTCATGAAAAAATTATTGTGACACGTTTTAATTTACTGAAAAATTAGTGAAAAGAAGCTGCTGCATTTTCGAATATATATCAGGTGGCATCTAAGATGAACCATCAATTATATGGTTCATCGATTCACCATTGGTAAAAAACCATTAGATTTAATATAAAATAAATGGATGGTCCAGATCATTTAATAATAGTTCAGGTAACCTGTAATATTAAATTTGCAAATTGATCCCCTCAAATCTTGGCTGCAGGTTATATCATTTTCGTTATTGCTACTTCACCTTCTATCTACCACTCTCCCTGATTGGCTTGAATATCATGTAAATTTCCAGCTTATGTAGTTCCCCTTGACTATCATGTTGATTTCACAAGCTATGTGTTGATTCCACACACAACAACCAATTCCAAATACAAATTATTTGGTGAAATCTACCCAAAAAAAATAAAATTGAAACAAAGATGTTGGGCTTCCGAGTTTTTCACCTTTACAAAACATATAAACAGAAGAAATCAAAATACAAAAAATGGTGCTCCGTCTCCCAGCCTTTCAAAGACAACCATCACAACCCACCCTAAACCCCCATCCACCTCATAAAAACAAACCCACTTTAGCTTCTTTTTCTTCCATTACCGCAAACCCCCATCCACCTTTGTTTCAAGCCCCACTTTAGAGTCACACCGAGTTAACTCAGAAATAACTTGAATTTAACAAAACTCGGACCCAGAAAAATGAACAGGAAGTTCAAAAGATAAAAAAAAATGAATACAAGAAATACAACAACAATAGCAATCTTAATCTCTATCTTATTGAACTAGGAAGAGGCAAATTTACAGTCACCAAAAGGGGCGAATTGAAAAGAAAAAAGAATACAACTTTACAAAAAGCAAAAACTAAGAACCACTCCTTCCTCGCGACCCATCCCTGTTCGCCACGAGATCTGAGTAGTAGCCACTCCACCATCGCGCCATCGCAACCACCATCCCCGTGTGCCCCCGTAATGCACGACATCCTTCTATGCACGTCTTCAAACTGGTTCCCACCGTCTTTCCGCATGAGTTCATCATGAGCCACCGCACTTATGATGCCAGAGATGCTCTGCCATACCGAAAAATGGATCTCCTCGTGAATTTTACAAAACCCGAAAGCAACTATATCCATGATTCATCCTTGACAGTGTCACATCTGCATATCAGAGTCACCTCGAGGACCTTCGATGTCTAAAAACTACGACCACGTCCATGGATCAAACATTCTCAAGGCGTTGCAACTGTGCCACCCGTCTTCAACCTGTAGCAAACACTACGAGCCAACACCATTGTTAACTCTTCTGCCCAAACCGAGAATGAGAGTGTGGAACAAGTGAAACGGTGTTGGCACTTATTGTTGTCGAGGCAACAGTCACGAGTGTCACGAGAAGCAAGGACAACTAGGTTTGCAATTAGGACAATTTTGCAATTGTGTCAATTTTGTATCTTAACTTTATAAAACTTAAATATTACAAAAATGACACCGCGTTTCCTTATTATATGCGGTCATTTTCCTGGCTCATTGGTGAACAACATGTGATACTTCATCGAGTTAATGACCAATTTGGTCCCTGAAATTTGAAAAAACAGTCAGTTTGGTCCCTTACTTTATCAATATTCTAAATTAGTCCCTGTATTTCCAAAACATGTATCAGTTAGGTCCCTCCGTCAGTTCTGTCTGTTAACAGAGTTAGGAAAGCTGATGTGTCACATTAAGTGTCTTGCTGGCACATATGTCACTGTCCACGTTGACGCCACCTCATGTGGTTGAGTAGACGCAAATGTCAGGGGCCAATTTGATACTCAGTAAAATATCTGATTTATAAGGCTTCCTTAACAAGTTATTGACTCACACTGACTTCTATTTCTCCCCCACCACAACTGTTGGCAGTTCTGCTTCGTCTTCTTACGCGACGATTGACACAGTGGCGATCATCATCTCTGGTTGCGTTTTCGTCTCCATCATTAAGGTTAGTTCTTCGTCTTAATGAATGTCTTAATGGTTTTTGTCTCCACTGTTGCCATTTTTAGGGTTTTTTTTTGTTTTCTTCCATTACTGTCAAATTGAAGGTGAACTAAATGTGTTAGTGGTTTTATTGTTGCCTTTTTCCTTTTTTTCGTATTGGTACTGGTACTTCGATGTTGAATGGGTTATGGTTAGGGTTTGTTGTGTGTTGGTTTTTGTTTAAGCCTCTTTCTAGTATTTATCATGTGAAACAGAGGTTGTTGTTATTTGTTATTTTTATAATTTTGTTGTTGTTTCTGTTTGTAAGCATATTTGCTGTTGCTTTTTTTGTAAATTTTTTGTTGTTGTTTTTGTTTGTCAGGATAGTTCTGTAAGCACATTCATATTTGTTGTTTCTGTAAAATAAAAAAATTGTGTGATTTTGGTTTGTGCAGGATGAGTACTGTTATTACATTAATAGTGCACCATGGAGGCAGATTTATAAGGAATGGGGATGGTATTACGGAGTATATGAATGGTGAAATGGATGTTTGGAAACATTTGGATTCAGACACACTGAATGTGTTTGATCTTCATGAAATTGTCAAAGTGTGTAAAAGGTATCACAGAATTCAACAATTGCTATGGAGGGTACCAAACTTAGACATTGAGTTTGGAATGAGAGAATTGAGCACTGATAGGGATGTAATGGAAATGGCTCGGGATGCAATACGTAATGGAAATGAGGTTGAACTTTATTACGAGCACCCTATATTGGAGGCTGATCCTATATTGCCACTGCCATGTAGTCAAGAAGATCAAGTTGCTGAAGATAATGTGGCTGCTGAAGATAATGTGGTTGCTGAAGAGGATGATGGGGTTGATGAAGATAAATGGAGTAATAAAGAGGATAAAGGGGTTGATGAAGATAAGGGGGCTGATGAGGACAGCCATTCATCCGCTGATGAAAATGCAGAAGATAGCCATTACAAGCCTCCTCCAATAATTAGTTTAAGTGATGAAGAGGAGGTGCAACAAAGAAAGAGAAGAGTTACTATTCTAACTAAGGCAAAGAAGAGTAGGACTCCTAAAAGAAAGAAGGTCGTGAATTCATCTAAAGGAAAGAAGGTTGGAACATCTGCTAAGGGTAAGATGGTGCAAGTGAAAGGAAAGGGTAAGAGATCACCATCACCCATCATTGATAATTCAAGTAGTGGTGACTCATTTGATAGGGCTGAGTATTATGGTGGAGAAGGCAGTCAACACAGGGCTGACTATTGTGGTGGACAAAGCAGGCAACACATACCAGAGGGTATTAGTGGTGATAACTACAAATCTAAAGAATGGAGGGATCCAATCAGCACTGATAAAGAAGATGGTGAGAAGGTTAGTTTCCCTCAATTCAATGAGCAAGCCAAGTTTGGTAATGTCAGTTTGGAACTGGGGATGGAGTTCAGCAACTTAGCATCATTCAAGGCAGCAGTGAAGGAGTACACCATCCATTTGAGGAGACCTCTCAAATGGGTGAAAAATGATAAGTAAAGGGCAAAGGCTAAGTGCAAAGAAGATAATGTAAATAGGAGGTTTTTTGTGGTAAGACCAAGGATAGGGGAAGTTTCCAAATCAATACTTTTAAAGATTACCACAGTTGCAGCAGACATTTCAAGGTTAATTAGGCCAACAAAAAATGGTTGGTGCAGAAACTAGTGGACAAGCTTCGGTCTCAACCCAAAATTACACATATTGAGGTTTTTGACTATGTGAAAAAGGAATTTAAGATTATTATTGATAGGTCTATGATTTTTAGGGCACTTAAGGAGGCAAGAGAATTGGTGGAGGGTAATGAGAGAGAACAGTATGGTAAGGTGTGAGATTATGCAAATGAGTTGATAAGGAGCAATCCTAGGTCACTTATAAAGGTTGATACTATACCACAACCCGAATCAGCACTACAATTTCATAGGTTTTTTGTTTGCTTGGATGCTTATAAGAGAGGGTTTAAGGCTGGTTGTAGACCTTTCATAGGTTTGGATGGGTGTTTTTTAAAAGGTTATTTTGGGGACAATTGTTGTCTGTTGTGGCAACAGATGCAAATATGCAAGTATTTGTGTTAGCTTATGCAATTGTTGATGTGGAAAGCAAAGACAACTGAAAGTGATTTTTGACACTGTTGCATGAAGAGATTGGTGACTACGTGCAACATGGCTGGAACTTCATGTCTGACATGTAAAAGATATGGTTTACGTGATTTATTTTATGGTTTGATTTGATGATTATTGATGTATTTGAAGGTCTGACTTGATTATAAGTGACTAATGTTAGGGACCAATTTGACAGTGTTTTCGGGTTTCTTGTAGGGACTGATTCCAGCAATGCAGGAGGTCATGCCAGGTGTTCCACATAGATATATTATGCAATGCATTTGTGGAGGAATTTCGCAAAACAGTGGAAAGAGAAGGAATTAAGTGGTGTGGTTTGGGAGTGTTTAAGGTCAACCACGGTCTCAGAGTTCAATCAACAGATGGAGAAGGTGAAGAGACTAAATAAGAAGGCATGGGAGTATCTGAACAAATGGCCCAAGGAGGCTTGGAAAAAAGCGTATTTTAGAGATAACTCTAAAGTGGACAACATCACTAACAACAATTGTGAGATATTTAACTCAGTGATTGTCATTTATCGTGGTAAACCTATCCTCACCATGGCTGAGGAGATTAGGTGTTATGTGATGAGAACTATGAGTTCAAACAAGCTGAAACTTGATGGGAGACCAGGCCCTTTATCTCTTATGCAACAAAGTAGACTGGACAAGCAGAAGATTGAGAGCAATCACTGGAACCCTGTGTGATCAGGTGATGAACTTGGTATGCGGTTTGAGGTTCAAAATCCTCCTATTAAGGTGGATGTGGATCTGAGTGCACATACCTGCACATGTAGATTCTGGCAGTTAACAGGTATGTAGCTAAATGCACATATATTTGTCTTAGCTAAACATGCAGCCTCTTACTTTTAATCCTTTTTTGTTAGGGAGCCATGTCAACATGATTGTGCAACAATAGCATACAGGGCCCATAAGCCAAAAGACTACTGCCATGGTTGGTTAACCATAGGAGAATATAAAGCAAGCTACAACTACTTTGTTCATCCTACACAATTAGAGCACTACTGGACGCCTACTGATTATGAGAAACCTTTCCCACCTAAGGTCAAGAGGAGTGCTGGAAGGCCAAAATAGAACAGAATGAAAGATGGCAATGAAGAACCAGTTAGTGTCACCAAGCTAAAGAAAACATGTCCTATTTGGACACGCCAGAGATGTGGCTTGGAGGGTCATAACAGTTGGGGGTGCATGAATCAAGGGGTAGCCAAGAAACCTAAGACAACCAAATTATTTGAAGTGCAAGAAGAACAAACTCCAAATGAGATTGACTTGTCGCAGGATCCTGTACAATCTCAAGATACAACTACAGTGGTATGATCCTGTACAATCTCCACCAATATTGTGTATTGTATTTTTTTAAGTTATATGATTGATAATGTATAAAAACTTTGATAACATACATGTAGGGTCAACAATCAACACAAGGCAATTCAGCAGAGATGCAACCTACAAAGCAGCCAGTCCAGAGGGTATGATTTGTAAATTACACTTTTGGTAAATTCTCCCTTTGATATGAACCGGTAAATTCTGGTAATATGATTATTGGTAAGTTTACAATGTTTTGGTAAATTCTGTTAATATGGTTTTGCTAATTCCGTTATGTTTTTTGTGGGTTGACCAAAATTCTGGTCTGCAAATCTGATATGATATTCTATTATGGTGATCTTATCCTGTAATTGGTAATTTTTTTTGTAATTCTGTTATGCTATGCAGTTCTTTCTGGTAATTCTAGTTTTGGTAGATTTGATTTAGGTTGTATGGTTTGGTAAGTAACAACTGATATGGTTATTACTTGTGCCTGGAATTGGTATTCGCAGGGACCAAATTGGCATTAAGTTATAAATCACAGGGACGTATTTGCTGATAAGTGACTAAATTAAATGATTATTTTGTAACTGTTTTAATAATGTTTCCATACGTATAGGGAATGAGATATGGTATTACAGGTCCTCTTATGCCACCAAATGTTGGTGTCAAAGCAACTCCAACGAGAGCACCAACTCCAGTGAATCCAACACCACCACCACCACCAGTCATGGTCCCAATTCCACCACCACCAGGGGCTACACAATCTGTTAGGGGAGAACAATTCATGCAGTTCATTCCAACTCCAGAACTTCACCAGTATCGTCCAAGGCAACAGTAGACAGTGCAGACCTATTATGGTCATTTATGTTTTCTTTATTGATGTACATGGACATTATGGTGCACTTTTTTGGATGTAACTTCTTTTGGTTGTAGTTGAACTAAATGCACTTTGGTACTAAATGCACTTAGGATGTGCTACTTTTGATGTACATGCACATTATGGTGCACTTTTTTGGATGTAACTTCTTTTGGGTGTAGTTGCATATTGTATATGCTCAAATTACATTTGATGTATTTGCACTAAATGCACTTAGGATGTGCTACTTTTGTGCTTTGACACCTTTTTGGGTGCTTCATTAATTTTAACTTCATGCACTTTGGATGTGCTACTTTTGCTACTACATGTACTTATTATAATTAAATTGAAAATAAAGCTAAACTTGAAACTGAAATTTAATAAAATCATTAAAATTAAACAACTTCAACCTTACAAGATATCCATTACATTAGGCAGTTATATATAAAATCTACTACTTATCCATAATGCAATAAACAAAATCATAAAGAAACACATCACAATAAGTTAAAGTTTTTGCTGTTTTTGTTCCATCACAATTGCATCAACTTTTCCCATCAACTTCCCCTTGCTTCTACCTTCTTCTGTTGTTCTACCATGATAGCATCAACCTTGGCCATAAGCTCTAACTTCCATACCTCATCATCATTCCCAGTAGTAAACACCCTACCTCCCATCACACTAGAACCATACCCACCAACTCCATTAGGCACAAATATACGAGGGGCTTCATCACACCAGAGAAAATAATTGCAATTTTCTTCTTCCTGTAGGACATAAGGTGCAAATCAAACCCAAATCAAACCCTACATGGAAGACACACATATCAACAATATATACCTTCAAAATCGGACATGTAAAGAAAGGGTGATTTGGGTTGGCATCAGTTCTAGAAATCCGGATGACACACTTTCTCTCACAATTGCAAAAGGGAACTGGGCAATTTCTGTTTTCTGCCATTGTTGAAGAAGACGTTGCAGATGAAACACTTCTTGTGGATTTCTTAAGTTGTCTTGATGGAGTAAAATGCGAGCCACCACCCATCTTCTTCATCCCAACGTTACTTCTTCAAGTGGATGTGAGTTTTTAGGGTTTCAGTAGAAAGGGAAGAAAGGGGAAGAAGAAGAAGTGAGAAAAGGACGCAGCTGAGGGGGAAAGAAGAAGAAATTGGTGATTTAAAGAAAACATAATTTGTATCCAATAAGTCCCCACAATTACAATACAACAAAATAGACGTTGCAGAATAATATATTTTACTTAGTATCAATTTAGTCCCTCAATTTTCGTCCAAAAGATTTGACTTTTGGGTTTAAATCAGATATTTTACTGAGTATCAAATTGGTCCCTGACATTTGCGTCTACTCAGCCACATAAGGTGGCGCCAACGTGGACAGTGACATGTGTGCCAGCGAGACACTTAACGTGACACATTAGCTTCCGTAACTCTGTTAACAGACAAAACTGACGGAGAGACCTAACTGATACACGTTTTGAAAATATATGAACTAATTTGAAATATTAATAAAATAAAGGATTAAATTGACTTTTTTCAAATTTCAGGAACCAAATTACCCATTAATTCATCTTTCTTCACCCTGTAAGCCACCAATATATCATGGGTTAAAAAATTCCAAGATATGAATCACGGGGTAGAAAATTAGTGGAGTAGTAGGTTTGGATCATATGCGTTACCTAACGGATATGGCAGATCAGGTCAAATCTGAAGCATACAACATCTCATGAAACACGAGATTTTCTTTTTCTTTTTTCGATTAATTGAATACTTATTTCCTTTTCCTTCTGTAATCTTCGCTGAGTAACTTAGTTATGGCGAGCGGAACAGCTTTATTCCATAGTATCCAAAACAATCACGCAAGTCCAGCTATGCTTTTAATAAGTGTATATATATATATACTGACAGAAATATATATATATATATATATAGACACACAAAATATTTAAAAGCTAAAACTCATTCACATATAGCTTTATTGTTGTTAAACTAAGACATTCGATGTGATCGCTTCAAACTTTTTTGGTAAGGGAAATAAAGAAAGGCAAAAAGAAAAAGAAAAAAAATGTGAAAAATGGACGCTCCTCGTAACTTTGTCGGCTGATGGGAGTCATGCGCACGATAAAATTGAAGTGCGATAATTACTCCCTCTTTTCCATTTTATTTCTAAGAATACATTTGTTTTTTTATATGTTATTTTGATAGTTTAAAGTTATAATAATTACTTATTTTTTAATTATATTTTTAATTATTTATTATAGAGAGAAATAAGTGTGATAGATAATAAATAATCAATAGTATTATAGAAAAAAGACTAACAACTTTATAAAAAATAACAAAATTTATTATTTTTTTATTTATGTAAAACAATCTCAAAAGACAAGTAAAAAAGAACGAAAATATATATAGGGTCATTATATATAGAAACCAGCATAATAATATAATCCGAGATGGATTAGTGTTTGGGTGTTTCCAATATTCCTCATTTGGAGATCCCAAACGTAATTTCTTTAATTAAAAGAAAATGTTATGAAATAAACCAAAACAATAGCATAATATTATAAACTATACTACTTTTGGTCTTTATTATAAGAAAATTTTTGAAGTATTTTTTTGTTCTAATTATAAGAAAAATTGACTTATTTTAAGATATATTAATTGCTAAAGTATTTTTATACCCTTATTTTAATGAGACAAGTATATTTACTAAAAATTCATTTTTTTTCTATGCACCAATTATTAGGGATATATTTGAAATGAGAGTTTAATTTTATAACATTAAATAAGCTTCCTTGGTCTTTGTGATTTTTATAATTTCTTCTTATATTAGGGACCAGAGGTACTAGAAGACTAGAGGTAATGGAGAAAGTGAGAAGAGAGAAGAAGAGAGTATGATATATTTGTAACTGATTCCCTTCTTATGATATACTCCCTCCATTACTTTTTATAAACCCTTTTAGACAAAAAACGCATATTAAAAAAAGTAGTTAGCATAATTAAATTGTTTATAATGTGTATGTTTTTTCCAAATTTATCCTTCAATCACACTTTTAATTAATTAATGCATGTCTTGAATTTTTAAACACTATGCAATTAATTAGGGGTACTTTTAAAAAAAATAATTAATGTATCTTGTAATTTAAAAATAGGCTTATAATTAGTTAACAATTTTTTTCCTAAAAAGGGCTTATAAAAAATAATGGAGGGAGTATTATAGTATAATTGTAACGAAGCGTGATATTATATTTCCTATGATGCTTAATTATGTTACACTATACAATTAATTATTTAATGTGTGTTTCTCCCACAACAGTAATTGTAATTATGATTTGTAGGTAGTAGTATTAATTTTACTCACTAATTAATTCAGCAACAAAATTTATTAATCCTATGAATGCATTTAGTATTTAGTTATGTATTACTCCATCTGTTCCTTATCTTTGGTGGTTTAAGGTTTTTACATACAGATCAATGAATTATTTAATTAAAGTATATTTTTATTAAAATAGCTTTATTAATTGCTACATGTTCCAAAATAATCAATTAAGTATTTGTGGAATTGTGTCAATTTTCAATGTAAGGGCAATAAATATATGAAGGGTATACTTGAAAAAAAAATGTGAATTATATCTTGGGTTTATAAAACATTCATTGTTTTGAAACAAAATTTTTTTGCTAAAACTACCAAAGTTATGGAATGAAGGGAGTATTTAATTTGTGTTTCTCTCACAATAGTATTAATTTCACTCACTACTTTGTTCACTAATTAATTCAGCAACAAAATTTTTTAATACTATGAATCCATTTAATATTTACTTATGTATTATTTAATATTATAAAAATTAATTAGACCTAAAAATACTCTAATTTTTTGTTATTAGCTTTAAAAAGGCCTTACTCAAAATCTGCTTTAAGCCTAAGAACGTGTTGGGCCAACCCTATCCGTCAAGCTTCTTTATGATCCACGTAGAGGAGATACAACCACATGGTTACGTTCTTTGATGGATTTGGATGCAGATGCATGGTCGCAAAAGTCTTAGCTAGACTGTAAAACAGCTACATTAATGGATGATGTTTTGAGGGTCGTGGAGTAGGTGTGTATGCAGGTCCAGGTCGACCCAATCAACCCGATGATCCAACCCAATCCAAAGCATTTGGTTCGGTTTTTTTTTCGTAGTTTGGGTCAAGCTCGAACCAACCCGTTCAAACCCGAAGTGATTTGGTTCGGGTAATAGATTAACGATTTCAAATTTGTAAACCCGCGAGCCCAACCCAATGACATGAAATTTATGTTTTTTATCTTTTATATACTTTATTATCACATAGTCATGACTCATGAAAGATGAGACACTACTTGCTCAATTAGAAATTAGAGTTTCTTTCTATTTTCTGGAATAGAATGTCATTTTAAAAACTGTGAAATTTAGTTCAAGCGGAAATTTTGTGAAATTTTAAGTGTTAGATGACACTATTTTTAGAATTTTAAATGTTTCTTTTGTCTCATAACCTGCGAACGCAATCCGAACCAACTCGTTCATCATCAGATTAGTTTGCTTTGGGTTTGACAAAAAAAATTATGGATATTCAATCCAATCCAAAGCAAGAAAATCTTATTGGTTCAAGCACTGGGTTTGGTTAAAACTCACCCAATCCGACCTGTTTACACCCTTACCATGAAGACTGCAAGGCCATTAAGGCACTTGCCTTAGGCCCCATAGAAGATAGAAGGCCCTTTTTTTTCCAATTTTACTTAATGTTTTAGTTGGAAGATAGAAAAACCCTCTTTAGTTTTCCAACCATACTTATTGTTAAATGAAAAAGATAGAAGGTCAAAACAATGCATTTTTTATCACTCTTCTTACACTATTTTTTGTTATTTATAAGTGTATTTGTTTACCGCAAAGTTCTAATGACTCTTAAATCCCAATACCTTAAATTTATTTGTATGTGTATTGTACTTTTTGCCAAAGGCCACAAGACGTTCTCCACAAACACAAAACAAAGTAGCATAATTTATCATAAATAAATTTTATTTATAACAACAATAATAATAATTGTTACACTACAAGAAATAATGCTATTACCAACGGCTACAAACCCATCGATAATTTTCCCATTTCCAATGGGTCAAACCGTCGGAATAATCGTAACTTGATTCCGACACGTTAAAATCCCCTTTACTAATGGGCCAAATCGTTGCTAACTTTCGCGTTGTTTACTTACCGCTTCATTTTTGACAGGCAAGTTGTCGCAAATGTTAATACTTTAGTACCCACGAACAAGCCCATCGGTAATATTGTACTATTAGAAAAAGACCATTCCTGTAACGCCCATAATTCAACAATCATCGAATCAGAGTCATTAAACAGAATTATGATACAGAAAACACGGATAAATTAAAACTTGAATGCCAAACAAGTTATAATTCATAAGAAGTTACATATTCATCAGAATACAACCCGTAAAAACGTATTTCAAAACACATATTACATATGTCATCAGTCATTAATTTACATAAGGCTCATAGCCTCAAAATGAGAGTACATCACAAAAGCTAAGAGATTCGCTCCCTAATAAACTTTCTCCCTGCTCTATTCATCCATTGCGAACCTGTTTATCTGAAACATTTAATTTAAAAGAATGAGAATTGAAAATCCCAATGAGTCCTTCACGGACCCCTCACCATCACTTTACTCAAACCACATCATATTATAAGTTAAACTTAAAGCATTGTGCATAATGTCCATATAATTTATGAAGAATATATTGATGTACCAAGTTGGCCAAATTATAATTGGGTTAAGATCCATAGAGTTCGGACGCAACTAAGAGAGTCCCCGTCGCCGAATTGCAATCCGGACTTTGAAACGACGGGTTTGCCACCGGCCGTGAAACACCGGACCGACAAACATCCCAAAATTAAGCAAGCTCACTAATAAAGGTATCAAACATACATCTACTCAAATTGCATTAACATAAGGCAATTCGATCCAATTTATATTGTATCATAACTGGGATTGAGACCCTGTGAGTCAACCACGCTCATTCATAATCAAACATAAATTCTAAATCATCCTTACATATAAGAAAGAAGAACATCTTAAGCATAGGCAAAGTATTCGATAGAATTGGAACAATGGACAAAAACTGCACCTGCAGCGCTTCCAGCGCAGATTAGGGCGCTTCCAGTGCATTTTCTGCATTTGTCTTGGTGAGACCAATGCTAACAGGGGCGCTTCCAGCGGTCCCTCTGCAGCTATTTACACAACTTGCCCCATTCCAATCCCTAACCTATCCAACAAAGATTTTACCTCATTCCAAACCAAAATCAACCAAATTTAGGGTGCAAGAACAGGAATAAACAAGAACATGGGTGAACCATTCAACATACATATGAATCATAAACAAACACATAATGCAAATTTCACAAAACTTATCAAAACTTTGATCCATTCACATAACACTATTCCCATCTTTAAGCTTTCCCACAACTCCAATAATGGAAACCAAGCTATCATGCAACTCCAAAGTAAAAGAAAGCCCTAAGGTGGGACTTATGGGTGCCCACACCTAAAGAGAAGAAGAACTCACCACTAACTCTAAGGACTTGAGCTATGGAGTATAAGACTTGGCTTCTATTCCTCTTCTCCAAATTCTTCTTGTTTTTCCCTCTTCTTCCTCTTAAAGAACCTCAAAATCTTTCCTTGAATGTGAACCCTAGCTCATCCTTCTTCCTCTCAATGCAAAGACTGGGTTGATTCCTCTAATTTTCACTCTTGATCTCCCTAATTTTTGATGAGTGCCTTAGGTTTTCTTCTTTCCTTTCCTTGAGCAGCAGAAATCGAAAATGAAGGGAGAGGGAGAGTGAGAGCTGATCGAGAGTGAAGAGAAAGAGATGAAGATAAAGGCTCTCAATTTGCTTGGACTATTTTACCCTCTTTTAGCTTAGATAAAGTACCTCCATACCCCTTCCTTTACTTAAAATTCTAACAATGCCATTACTTCATACACACCCCTAGTTAATAAATAACACCCAATTCAATTACCCCATATTAATTTAAAGCATAATAAAGTCTAAATTAATTGAGCTAAATAATTAAATTAGGCGGGATGTTATAGTTCCACTTTTCGATGGTCAAGCTAGCCTGTCGAAAATGTTAATACTTTAGCATGCCTGTCAGTAATATTGTACCATTAAAAAAACTGTTCAACTTTCTGACGGGCGAGCCCATCGCAAATGTTATACTCCCTTCATCCGAATATATATGTCATATTTAGCTAAATCACACAGTTTGAGAAAAATAATAAATAAAAAAAAGAGAGTGATAATTTTACCAAATTAACCTTATTAACCATTGGTGTATTAACTACTCCCTCCGGTCTCAATTATAAGCAACAAAAACTTCATATTCTTTGGTCTCAAATATAATCAAATTTAACCAACTTTACACTAACATTCATAAAATACCCTTATTAAAACTATTTTTTGATCTTGAAAGGCGTAAAAAGCAGAAAAAAAAGGCAGAAAGAAGCACGCTGCTCTCTCACAAAAAAGCAGAAAGAAGCAGACAAAAGCAGAAAGAAGCAATGTGTCTTAAATAGTGTTTTTTTTTGTTGGTTAAATTCAAGACCAGAGGGAATATTGTCATAAATACAAAGTGGAATATTTGAGGGTACAATTGACAGAAAGCATTTAATATTACATTGATAATAAAAAATGACATAGATTTTAAGACAATTTTTTTGTTGTTGTAAATGTGACATATATATTGGGACAGAGGGAGTGCTTTAGTACCGATGGGAAATGTAATACCCCTCTTCCAACTCTTTTTACTGGGTTTGAGTATGTTACAAAAATACTGTTACACCGTTCATCCCTCGCTCTTTTTACGGGTTTCGTACTTTGTCTTTTCTTTGTCTTCCCAGCATTCGAACTCATGACTTCCCTTAAAGAGTTCCCAAATGAAGAGCTTGGTAACGGCTCATCTACTTTAACTAGTTTAATTTTTTTACTACTGTATTTATCGACTAATTATTACTATTATTTTTAGTATTATGGTTAGCTAATTAAGGGTGACATGAATTCAAGCACAAGTGGCTTGGTGGCCATATATGCCGACTTTCAATTCTAGCTAGCAAGAGGTGGCGCATGCCCATGTTATGATAACGTTTAAATAGAAGAATTGTATGCTGTGGCATACCAAATTGTGACTTTTTAAATATATTATATAGCACGCGTGCCACTTGCAATGGATGCTTTGCCGAACCATCCCACTTGCTTGCTGCCGGTTTTTTTTTTTTTTTTTGATAAGACTGCCGCCTATTTTTGATTCTTAGAAACAGAGTATACTACATGAAATGGGAGGAAGGCGTCTACAGCTACTATACTACCCAGTAAAATGGTTGAAAATATGCATATGATATGGAATTCTTTCTTCATATGTGTTTTCTTCCTTTTTTGCATGTGAACCTGCCAGTTCGTGGTACCATCAACCCATGAGAGTTTGTTAACTATGACAGGTATCTAACTAAATATAGCAACGAGAGACAATGAATTTACTACAGGGTTCCTGGATCCTTCATGGTAGGTTCAACCTAGCTAATTCGGTTTTTTTGTTTTTCAATTCTACAAGTTATAAGGCCAATTGGTTGCACATGACTTTATTATGTAAGAACTTGTGTCGAATTCGGACAATTTTTTTTTCCCGTTTCTTTTCTTCTTTTCTTCCTCGTAGTTGCATCGAAAATACGGGATTCGTTGGAATAGCATGAACATGTGGTACGTGATTAATTATGTAATTAGTTTTACCTATTTTGTTACTGTATTTATTTTAATAATAATCAGTTAGGAAAATTAATTAATAATTGAATGTACTCTCTCAGGTATGAAATATAAGCAAAAAAAAGTCTCTAAAATATAAGCAAAAAGTCTATGTATTTGGTCCAAAAATTTGGAACAAATATATAGACTTTTTGCTTATATTTTAGAGACTTTTTTTGCTTATATTTTAAACCGGAGGGAGTAAGTATTTGTCTTTTCATTGTCTAAAATACTCCCTCCAGACTCAAATATAAGCAAAAATACATAATTTCACACTGTTTAAGAAAGTAATTAATTAAGTTCATTTAATTTTCTTGGTATAATAAAAAACTAATTACATTCTCTAAATTACCCTTACTTTTCATTTAATTTTCTATGGAAAATTGTTCCATGATAACATTAAATGAAGAGTATTTTGGTAATGATAACATTTAACAGGGTGAAATTAGTTAGAATTTGTTTATATTTTATACCACCTTGTTTTGTAAGGATTTGGCTCCTCTAAAGTGAGCAATTTACTTTAGAGTGTAAAGTAAGTAATCTCAACCTTTGATGAAAAAAAATCAAGAGATGATATTATATGTATATGCATAACAAACCAACCCTTGATTTTCTCATTAATGTTTAAGATTACCCACTTTATACTTTACTCACTTTAGAGGAGCTAAATCCTTTTTGTAACAGACTCGTCACCCACTCGTACTACCAATCTATCACCCATAGAAATATCTAACACCTCTATGTGATATTTCTTTCGCCCCCCACAAAGATTCGAACCTGTGACCCGAGGCTTAAGTGCACGAAAGCTCAAGTGGTAAGATACAAGGATGTTTCTGTGTACTTAAGCACCAGGTCATGGGTTCGAATCCGTGTGGGAGGCGAAAGAAATACTACCTGGGGTGGTAGATATTCCATGAGTGATAGATTGGTAGCACGAGTGGGTGACCAATTTGTTAAAAAAACATAGCTATTTTTTTGCTTATAACTGAGTCGAGAGGGAGTATAAATACTATCTCAATCTAGTATTTAGTCATTTCATTTTCTTTTCTTTTGGTCAAAACGGCACAATGTATTTCATTGATGTTAAACAGGGTCAGGCCCATCATAAAGGCAAAGCCTATACATCAATCAATATGCACTGGAAACTGAAGGTATACAATAAAAATCAATGAAAACCTAGAACCAAAGAAAAATAAACCTAGCTAGAGAAATCCAACCCTAACAATCGAAGGACCAAATGGCTCATTCATGAAGCCTATACCGAACTTTCAACAAAATAAACATTTTTCCAACCAAATCTCAATAATGGTACATTGGGCCTCACCCTTTAGCGTTACAAGGTACGCCATCTTGCAAAATGCCTAAACTGCCCCTCAGGCATTCTCCCTCGTCCAATAGACTTCGAAGCTTCTGAGACTAACAGACGCACCAGTCATGCAGGCGGCTACCAATGCTGGGGGATGGGGGTTGGCAAAAGGTGATTGTATTTGGTTATGGTGGATTTTAACCAGGCTTTGCCTCAGAGGTACCACCACAATTTCACAAAATAAGAGTGAATCACCATTGTAAGACTCTCTTCTACCCTAAAAGCAGATATGATACTTTGGGTAGGAAGGGAACTCGACCAAAAAGGGTGAAATTTATGTGCTTCAGAGATCTGAAGATTCAGGGGTTAACAGTGGCGCTGTAGGATGGAGAGGAGGGGAAAACGAGGGAGGTGACAAGTGTGATGGAGGACAATGGGAGGGGTTTTGGTGGGGATGGGAGTTTCAGGTTTTTTAAAAAGGTGGTGGCTCAGGAGGGGGTGGATGCCCTCTGGTTGTGATAAGGGTGGTGGTTCGCCCACACCATGAGAGAAAGAGAAGACCATGGAGGTGAGAGAGGGGTCGGCGATGACACACCTTAGACAAAGACTCAACTGTTGCATCTTAGGGGATAACCAAATGGGAATTGGAGAAGAGATAGGAGAGTACTACGGCGCCAGTTGCGCCGGAGACACGGTGCTAGTATCACCGACAATGGCTGTTGTGCCTTACCAAACCCTAGCAAAGCATCTAGGGGACTTTACCTCCTAAGCTCCTTGTTATCCATTAGTCCTTTCATTGTCTAATATTAGTATAGAAACACAACTCCAGTATCCTAACCCAATTCATCGCCAACCCCAATTCATTGCCCAGTATAGTATACATTGACCTTTAGAGCATTGCTGGTTCCCATTGGATTCAGCCCCATAAGGATCATCATCTATACTGGATATCAAAGGCAATGTTTGTGAAACATAATTGACGATATACTCCATTGAACATAGTACACTAGTGGTCTCTTTTTATTGAGTGTTGATCTATTATTTAAAATATAAATGATAAGTAATGACCTTATCAATTTTTTATCACAATTGTTAATGATTTTTTTATTACAATCCAACAATTATCCATCAAGAAAATATTAGTAATGCCTTTTTTATTGAGACCGTTTTAAATGTTGACTGTATGTGATCGTTAGAGCACAAACTAAGGATCCATAGTAACAAATTGATTTGCAAGGTATTCAAACTGATCTGATCTCTAAAAATAAAATTGGAATTAGATTTTTCCCCTAAATGCATTGTATGGACAAAAGAATCAGTCCCCAAACAAAGTCATACTCATTAGAATGGATCTCTATTCTACAGTCAATAAACTTCAAATCTTACCTAATGGGATAAAATTTAAAAGGGAATTCAAGCCTTACTCAGAAGTATTAAAACTATATTCCCTTTTTTACGTACAGGGTATGGTGAGATAAAATATGAACTCCTCAAGCTCTGTGCAGATAGCCATAAGAATTTTTCTCACCTAAATCCTTTGTGGAAAAATGAGGATTTTTTTTTCAATTCCTTTCAAGCTCAAGGAAGATTTTTTTTTCCTCGTTACAAGCTCAACTCCTTAAACAAGGATTAATTTGACCCACTAAATCTAAGTGGGCTTATCAAGCATTTTACGTGGTAAAAAGGTCACAAAATAGGAGGAAAAAAGAGGTAAGTGACAGATTATAAACCTCTTAATCATTTTCTCAAAAATGGTAAATTTTCAATTCCAAAGGCTTCTTTACTCAATGTTTTCATAAAAAATGCTCAGATGTATTCCAAGTTTGATCTTAAATCAGGATTTTGACAATTGAGTTCAGATCACTACAAAACAACCATATGTATCCCAAATGCCCAATACCAATGGAGAGTTTTGTTATTTGACTTAAAAGCAGCACCATCTCTATTCCAAAAGGTTGTGACCAGAATCTTCTAGCTCACTCTGGATACCATCCTCATTTACATTGATGACATGTTGTTTTCGTCAATTCTTTTGGTTAGCCCAAAAATAGGGAGTGGCTTCCAACACCCTTTTTTTTTCCTACAGCACCCTACCCCCTTTTTTACATTCCGGCAGCTGAGTTGCTGGAATGAAAAATGGCTTCCACCAACTGAGTTGTCGGAATGTTAAAAAAAAAAAAAAGATAATGCTCTCGAAAAAGAAAAACCAATTGGGCCAAATTGAAATAGACTTTTTGGGCATGCATTTTTCTATAGATAAATATCAACCTGTCACACATCACAGAGGAACTACTCAATTTTCCTGATGAAAATCTCATAATAAAATTGATACAACAATTTCTTGGTGTTGTCAACTATATTATGTAGTTTATTCCTAGAGTTTCTAAATACACCAACCAGTTGTCACAGTTGTAGAAAAATCCTCCTCCGTGGGTACCACAATAGACTAGAGCAGTCAAAGCTTTGATGCAGATTGCTAAGACACCTTCAGCATTAAAGATTCCCGATATAAGAAAAATAATCTCATAGACTAATGTTAGTGATCAACTTAGTTGTGCAGTTTTAATTGAAGAAGTCAATAATGTTAATTATTGTTGTGGTCAAGCTAGTGGACAATTCAAAGAATCAAAGATGCAATACCATACCACTTGCAAAACTCTTGCCGTTCAAATATGGTATTTAAACATTTGACTTCAGTCTTAGAGGGTATACATTTGAAGTTCAAATGGATAGTTCACCTTTTCCCAATATCCTTGAATTCAAAAACAAAATGCCTCCAAATCCCAGACTTTGAGACTGAAAGATTGGGGTTTGCTTACTTTATTTTCAAATTTTCATTTTCTATTTTCTAATTGATACACATGCTAATACATACATAGCCAAGAAGATGATATTTAAAGTGGGAATTAGTGGTGAAGACAATAGAAATATTTTTAGAAACAGTGAAAACAACATTTTCAAAATACTAATACTGCCTGCACCACTAATTCCCACTTTGGATATCATCTCCTTAGCTATTTATGTACTAGTCTGTGTATCAACTAGAAAATAGAAAATGAAAATTTAGAAACAAAGTAAACAGACCCTTGGTTTCTAGATATGATTTCAATGTTAAGCATATCAAAGGAAATCAAAACTCGACTTTGAGACTGAAAGACTGGTTTCTAGATACGATTTCAATGTTAAGCATATCAAAGGAAATCAAAACTCAATTCTTGATCTGCTCTCTCAACCTTTAAAATCTGTCCAAATCATCACTGAAACTCAGGTTTTTCCCTTGATGGACATAGTAAACTCATTATCTTCTCAAGCATCAATTACCAAACTTTTCCCTCCTAATGTCAACATGCCTTCCTCTCCCGCAAAACTTAAAATGCCAAAAACCATCTCTTCCATTTCATGTCCAAAGCCATGAAAAGAACTAGAAATTTTCCTGAAGAAACCATTTGCCTTCCTGACACTCTGTTCTTTGTTCCTTTCTTGACCATCCCAAATGCAAATTTCTCATAAGACCATTTGTGGTACATTTGGTGTACAACCTTGATGTATTGTATGCCACTTCTCATCCCAACAGAAGCCATGTTCATGTCTCTTACAAATCCTAGAAAGCTCGATTCTCTCATGTGGACTGCTTTGAAATGGTTCTCTCCATTAGAATGGTGGAAAAATAAATTAAACTCAGTTCTAAACCAGACAAAAAGAAGAGGAAACTAGCCTAAAGAAATTAAAAAATTTAAATTTTTTATCATTCACAGGCCATATCACCATGATCTCAAACTAAACTTCTTTGGCCCCAAAATCATGTTTATGTGTGGGAAACCCTTGATGATTATCCTCCTCATTAAAGACTCGTAGTTGTCAACCCATTTATGTGAAAGCAATTGTTATGAGTATAAAGAAGAATTGGTAACTGCTACTTGTAGTTGTATCAGTCATGGAAGATATGTCAACCATCCACGGCCCAATGCATGGCAACCGGTGAATAGTCAAGTCATTAGTGAAAATTCAAATCAAGCTTCAACAGCCAAGAGATGATCATCAGATGATTATTGATAATCTTGCTAGTATGATTATTGATAATCTTGCTAGTCTAGAACCATACGTTGACCAAGACATAAATCTTGAGCAAAACATGCCAAATTCTCAAGATCCGCAGAGATTATGGAATAAATTTTAGCTGAAATTTTCTGACAACATATCGTGGCTTGTTTAGCTGAAATTTTCTGCTAGAATTGATTCTATAATCTCTGCATTTGGATCTTGGGAATCTGACATGTTTGGCTCAAGATTCATGTTTTGGTCATGTATGGTTCTAGACTAGCAAGATTCATGACATATTTCAAGCTAAGTGATATACCGTAACTAATAAAGTAGTACATCACAGATTACAAAGTCAACCTACATGTTTACCATCATTACCCGTTTGGGAATGTTTGTTATCAGCACGTGAAAAGTGAAAAACAAATGCTTACTCAATCACAAAAAAACAACAAGTGCTTACTATTTTCTAGGACCATGGCCACTCAGCATCGCTCCATCTAAACCACCTGCCTCTAGGACTTACTTCGGCTAAACAACCTTGGTCGCTTCCTTTTTGTTGTAGATGTCTTTTATCATCACTCAATCCACAACACTGCAGTTTTCTATCCCGTATTAAAGCTTCCTCCCTGTACGTGGGAATGGCATATCTAGGGTGTTGGATAAATTGCACATTTTTCCACCACAGTTTTATAGCCTGCAGAAAACAAGATAGAGGAGGATGAGCATAATGGGCTCAGTACATTAAAAAAATCAATTGAAAACCTAAAGCAATACCTAAACAGATTGATGGTGTTCCAAAGACAAGATGCTGATTTAAATAAAGCAAGTAAATTATTTATTTATATCATCGCAAAACTATATTTCCTGAGCACACATATATGATGTGGGGCAGATCTACGGAATCATTTGATTAAAAAGGCAGCAAAGATAGGATGCATTTCTCAATTAAAAAAATGCATAAACTGTTTTTCTATTATCCCAATCTCAAGCGAAACTTTTTAACTTGAGTTTATTCTTATCATGGTAGAACATGATGGTGTGATGCCCCCAAGTTTGAGAAGTGTGACTTTAAATTGCTTGCAAAAGAAAAGTTATCATAGGCCGACAGAAATTGCACTAAATACTTATCATTTATAAAACAGTAAGAGGATGGTAAAGCAAAACTGAAGCTTACATGCCAATATATCCATACTGCAACCTTATGAGGCATCAACCAAAAGAAAACTGCATAATCTGACACTGATGATGAGCACAACTTTTTGGCTTTCAGACTGGCAGTAAAATAGTTTCCAAGTTCGGGATGATGAACTGAAATTGATATGGTAAGATTCTCTCCAGGATCACTTGCATTGATATTCCAATTCCCAAGCATATCCTACCATAGTTCAGGGAGATGCTTAGTTGCTTACTAATAAAATGCAGAAAACTGTTTTAGTTTATTGTGATTTTTATATAAATTTGAGTTAACCTTGTAGGCTAAGCATCTAAGATAAGGCCAACCATGATATGCATAAGAATTATAGTATGTGGTATATGTAGGAAAAGTTCATTTGCTAATCTAAAGTCTTCATTATATCACTTCATTCCAGATTCATTCCACTAACGCAGTGATAGTGAAAAATGCTATATTTACTCTATATATTCTGGGAATGACAGAATATTCTACTCGCATTCAAACCAAAATATATCATATAGTGAATTATTATAATTGTAGATCACACCATGTCATATACAAAATTATATTTATGAGTTCATCCTTATAAATATAACTTCATCCTTACACTCTAAACAGAACACCAAACGATAGTATAGAGTTACAGACTGCCATATATCAATAATTTTTGGAACTGTCAAAACCTCAATAGGCAACATCATTTCAAACTACTTAGGGCACATGAATATGAGAACACAAGGAGTCAAAAAACAAACAAGCTCGTCAACTGACCAAACATTGGCTAATTACTTGCAATGCTATGTCAAAACATAATTGTTCATTTTGTGTCTCCAAAAATATAGTTTTTCCACTATCATGCATTGATAAACATAAAGAAAGACAAAACTTATCTTTTGTTATTTATCGGTGCAAATAGACTCAATATCACAGGATAAACCATAGTTTTAGCCGGTGGCGGAGCTAGACTAAATTATTTGAGGGGGCTAAATTGTTAAAAAATATATTTATTAATATTTAACCATTGGTCAGTACCAAAAAAAAAAAATTAACCATTGGTAAAATAACTAATGGTGATTCGAATCTTACATTGGTCTTATTTTTGCAGTAATTTTTGCGCACAGATCTAAAATAGATATGCAAAAAATACTAATATAAGATTCAATCTCGGGTTCTAGCACTTGCAAAAACTAGTATCAATGTTGTCAATGGCGGATGGCGGTTTATGGCGGCGAGCTGAAAATCCGCCATATTAAAATGGCGGATGGCGTAGCGGCAAATGGCGGAAGCATGGCGGATAAAATAAAAAAATACATTGTATATATAATTATATCAATGAAACTGCAAAAAAATAAATAAAGAAATATAAAATTATCAACATATGGGAAGAACAATGAACTAGATTGATAGAAAATATCATAAATCTAGTAACCACGTATCATAAACTGCTAATAAATCTTGTGACCATTAAATTAATACATCAAGTAACACCTAGATGATGAAAAAAAGAATACAAAGACAAAGTAAATGGATCACTAGTCACAGAAAGGATACATAATTGAATGAATTGAAGAGAGGGTAAAAAATAATAGAATTAAACAGAATTTTAAAAAAATAATAGAACTAACAAAGCAGAATAAGAAACTAACAGAAGTAAATAAAAGAAATAAGGAAAGAACAAATTGAAAAAAATAGAATTAATAAAAAGGGTAATTGAAAAGAGAATTAAAAAAGCAATAATATTCAAAAACAGAATTGAAAAAGAGTCAAGTGATTAAAAGAATTAAAAAAACCGAACCAAAGGAAAAATAATATCATTAAAAAATATCACATTATAAAACCAAAAAAGAACAGAAGAATTAAAAAAAATATCATATACAAAAACTTTTTAAAAAAGAAAAATAAAAAAGAACTGAAGGTAGTGCACGATGAATATAATAGATATGGATAACAGGGAACCGCTTGGTTTCCCTCGATAAGACAAATTCCAGACCCATCTTAACTTCATATTTTTATAAAGAAGAGAAGAGAAGAGATGGTTCGTTAGAAGAGATGGCTCGCAAAAGGAGGCCACCATAAAAGGTGGCCAGAGGATGTCGCCGGTGGATTGCGGTTGCCGGAGGAGGTCGACGGTGGATGGAGGTCGTCGGAGGACAGTCGCCGGAGTGAAAGGATGAGAGGAGAAGCTGCGCGAGTCCGAACCTTTGAAACAGAAGTGAGAAAAGACAATCAGAGGCGCACTGCAACTTATTTTTAGGGTTTTTACCCTTGGGCCTTAGTATTCCGGGTCGGGTCACAGTGCTTGCAACTTTTTTTTTTTGGGTTTTCACCCTTGGGCCTATGTTTTTCGGGTCGGACCATGCGACCCAACTCATTTTTCATCATTTTTCTGGGAACTTTCCGCCATGGCCGCCAGCAATGCCACAAACGCCATAGGAATAGCGGCCGCCATGGTCCGCCATATGAAATCCGCCACACCACCGCCACTATATGGCGGCAAGTCAGATTTCCGCCACCGCTTTCCGCCATGGCGCCGCCATAGCCGCCATTTGACAACACTGACTAGTATTACCACTGCACCAATGCTACCAATTGAAAGATATGTGACAATTTATATATATATATATATATATATATATATATATATATATCAACATTCGATGTATATAATATACCTAGTTTTTAATTTATTTTTATTTTTGGGGTAGCCATGGCTACCTCAGTGATACAAGAGGAGCCGCCCTTGGTTTTAGCCCTAGGTTAGAAAGACGAACACCAAACAAAAGTTGCAGAACAGTTTGAAGTAATACACAATAACCGAAAGAATAAAAAAAAAATTATAAGGATGGAGTGAAACTAAAAAATATTAATAGAACAAATAACAATTTAAACCAAGTGTCCTAAATGCTGCAAAGAAAATGGCATAATTTACATACCATAAAAGGACTGACATGCAAGGCTTTGGCCACTAGATCAGAATGCGGATTGAAAATAAAGGTTACTCTTTCACCCCATGGTGTATTTGATACCTGAAACCAAAAAAAAAAATATAGCAGTTTCAGTGTTCTACTCAGTGACATTATTAATAGAAATGGCAAAAGACATTCTGATTTATCAAATATTAGAGTTCAAATTACATATCCCACAAGAAAACACCAGACTGCTTCTCACTCAACAAAGATAAATCCTAGAAAAAAAAAAAAAAAGTTGCTAAAATGTAGTCAATTACTTAATGCCAAAAATAAAAACAAAGGTCCAAAGCTATATGTAGGACTTATTCCAATTAGTTTGAGCAAGTGAAATGAAGTTGTTGGTGAAAAAAGATTAACCACTAATGATGTGCGTAAATTATAAAAATCTCAGAAACTAATAAAAGAGAGCGTATTTGCCACACACACCTCAGCAATGCACTTCTTCAAATGTCTAGCAGAGCCTTCAACGGCATAGCAATAATACACACTCAAGGGATTCTGTTCATATCCCACACTAGGAGGGATTGTCAAGAGCAAACTACAAAATTGGGTTCAACATGAAGCAATTTCAAGTCAAAACTTAACAACAGAGAAAATTTTACCTTAACTTAATGACCATAAGCCAAAAAAAAATTGAAACATCAAGATGAAATTTTGCATAGCTCTAACAGAACCCAGTGGTGAAAAATAAGAAAAAAAGAAGATGAATTACATGGGTCCATTGGTATCTGTAATTTGGCGAGCTTCGTCGGGAGAAAGATGGCCGGGAGGCGCGTGAGGCGCACGATCGAGATCAATAAGCGCGTAGCGAACTCGATATTGAAAGGAATGTTGGACGGGGTGCCGGCGTTGGTGCCAGACTGTACCTTCGTAGAGAGATATGGGTTCGGCGCCGTCACTCGAGAAGGAAGAAGCAGCGCGTGAGGATCCCGGCCGCCGCAGTAGCGCGTGGAATGGAAGGATAAGGGAGAGTATAAGAGAGGTGAAGGAAGTGTAGACGATAGAGCATAGAAGATAAAATATTTCCATTATTTTCTTTTTCTTAATTAAAAAAGTTTTCCTTTGTATATGGTGCCTTAAGTAGCACCGCAGTGGTCGAGATATCCACCATTCAATTTGGGAACTGTGATTTGTATTTTTCATTGCATTTAAAGATTCTAAAACATGATTAATATTGAAGTGATATTGTTAGAATGTAATTCAAATTTTATATATACATATATATATATTGGTGAGAAAATTTTCATTTTTGTTGAAAGAAATTATTGTATAGAAACACACCTAATATCTCATTCTTGCAAACAACTGATCAAAACATTACGTCACATATTCTTTATCACATTATCAATAATACATTCTTTCAATATGATTAGTATGCTTTCAGGGTTTCACCATATTCTTTATCATATTATCAACTAAAGTCATCTCTTCCCCACTTAGACGACTTATGTATGACTATGAGTGACTTACTAATATTTTGGCTACATGAAGATTGTGTTCCAAACACTATATTCACCCTTTATCCTTCAATATTTCTTAGAGGCCTACCTCGTAGTCTGAACGAACACGCACAAATTTATTTACTAGTATCATTGCGAACCAACTCTTTATTGTATTGTTTATATTTCTTACTCTTTTCACGACCCAAGGCCAATACGGTCTTCCTTCCAAGTGCACAGAAGTTTGAACTCAAAATAACAATAACAAATCCTAACCATCTCCCATTGGCTCAAGTCCATTACAAAATATCATCTCATTTAGAAAATACCTGAAATAAATATAGAACACGTTATGGCATTGTTCTCATGTTGATAACTTAAAAACAAAAAATTTCAATTCAATCACCAACTTTTGTCATGGCGAAATGTCCACTGTAATTCGGATTCTCCATTTCAAATCTAACTTCCAACCACTCTAATTCATCCACCGTCCGAATAGATGACATGTTCACTTATTCAGACAAATATTTCATCACTTCATCCATGCCTATATCTTACAATAAAACTGCTTCCAGAAGTTATCCTCCAAAACAACAAAATTTGTCAATATTAACATGTTCCAAAAGTTAACTTTCGGAAGGTTTAAACAAAACGCATGGAAGTCAACTTCCAAAAAATGATTAAATTTTGGTTCCAAAATTAAACACTCAATTGTTTACGAAAATATTGTCTAGAGGAAAACTTCCATAACATATTGAAGTTATGTTCCGAAACTTAAATTCCTTAAACCTAAAATCACACAAAAAAAACCAGTTACCTGATTTGCGATTGAGACGAAGACAAAACAAAAAGTATGTCAGCTAAAAACACAATGAAAATCAACTTCTTCGGAGGGGGTGGAAGACTAAGGTGTTAAATGTGTTGAAAGAGAGAAAGGGGAAAGAGAGGAGAGAGAGAGGTTGAAATGGAAGAGGGAGTTCAAAGGCATAAGTGGGAGACAAAAGAGGAGAGAATGAGTAAATCAATTTTTAAGGATTTCTGAAATCAACTTCAAAAGTTGATTTTCAAAAGTTACAAAATTGTCCAAAAGTTGACTTTCGAAAGTTATAAAAAAAAAAATCTAAAAGTTAACATTCGAAAGATTAATTAACTACAAAAATGAACTCTTTCTCTGATTAATTCTCTCCATGTGAGAAGGTTCTCTCCTAGTGAGAAGTCGAGCTTGTCTCATTCTTGTCTCCCAGTTTTATTATTTCTTTTTCATCTATCTACTGCTATCATGGAAAACTTATCATTAGTTGATGATGATATTGATATCGAATTGCCTGGGGAGGAGCAAGTTGCAGGAGCTGATCCAACCTTGTGTCTTGTGGGTAGGTTTCTTTCTGATAAACCTATTCGTTCTCATATCATGAAAGAAAGGATGGCTGGAGTTTGGACTCCAGGTCGTGGTGTTTCGATCAAAGAGGTAGAGCCAGGCTTATTTATTTTCCAGTTTTTTCATCAATTGGACGTTCAAAGGGTGTTGAAAAAGGGCCCATGTTCTTTTGATGGTAAACTTCTTATTTTGGGAATGATGCAACCAGGAGATATGCCTAGAGATGTCCCGCTTTTTACTGTCCCATTCTGGGTGCAAGTTCATAATATTCCAACAGGTTTCATGTCTGTCACTGTTGGCCAATTATTGGGAAATTTTGTTGGTGAGTTTTTGGAGTATGACACTAGCAACAGTTCAAATTTTTGGAAATCTTACATGTGTATTCGGGTCCTTATTGATGTTAGAAAGCCTCTGAAAAAATCAAAGCGGATCAAGAAACCTGGGGGTGAAGCCAAGGAAGTCCAATTCAAATAGGAGAGGCTTGGTACATTCTATTATTTGTGTGGTAAGTTAGGCCACACAGATGATCTATGTGATATTCTTTTTTCTCTACAATTTGATGATGGACGTCGAGCTTGGGGACCGGACTCAGGGTGGAGCCAAAGAGGACTGCTGGCGCAGGTGGTTCACGGTGGTTGCGGATGGAGGGAGACTCTCAATGGACAGCCCCGAATCAGGAGCAGACATGCAATGAATATGTCATTAATGCACGTGATAATACGCACAGCGTCAGTTACAAGAATATAGAAAACCGTGGGATTCAAAACGCTGGCATCAGCAATCAAGGTGAGAAATTAAAAAGGCAGGGTTGACCAGATTTTAATGCATGATAACGCCAATTATGAGCATATTCAATCACGTATTAAATTTATGTCTGCCGCTTTTATGGCGTGATTGGTTGAGGTGATTTAGTGCAGAGAGATTAAGAAGAAAGGGAAATAAGAGAGAGATGTAGAATCTCACCTGTTTGGAACAAGCAAAGAAATGGGAGAGAGAGAACAAAATACTGTAGGGCCCATCACTTTTTGCAATATTCTCTCCTATGCGAAGAAAAGGAGGAGATAAGCTATTTTTATTCCCATTTTCATTTATACCCTACGCATACGCTGCTTCAATTTGAGTGTTGTGTTTTTCTTTTTTCTGTGTATTTTTTTATAATCAGCGTTTTGTTTATTCCTTTTAACTTAACATTTTTGTTATTCTTTTAATAACGTAACATTCTCACGCCATCTGCAAATCCACCATTATGTAATATATATTTTTTTTTTCGGAAAAACCATTATGTAATATATATATATTATTTAATATCTAAAACAAATAATTTAATAATAAAATATATATTTAGTTAAATTAGTTTAATAATTTAATAAAAATAAAATTAATAAACTAATTATGTACACTAATGTAATTAATTAAATAAATCAACTTAAATCAATTCAAATAATTTAATTATTTGAATTAAATTAATTAACTAAAATTAAATAAATTAAACAATAAATTAATTAAATACTTTTATTTCTTAATTAAATTAAGATAAAAAATTAAATTAATTTTGATAAGAATAAAATTCAAATAATATAAAATTATGTATTAGTTTTTTTTATTGAAGGATATTTTTGTCCTTTTAAAAAGTAAACACAATTTTCTCTCTTCTATTTCTCTTAAACCAATCAATACCTCAAATCTACTCTATTTCCAAAATTCTAGGAGCCTGTGGCTGATACAGAAACTGATAATATTTCTATTGATGATGAATTAAATGAGGAAGGAGTCATTGATGGTGGAAAGAAGAGGCAACGTAATGGCAAAAATGTTGATGATCTAGTACAACATGTGTCTAACGAAAACAGTGTGGCATCAAAATCCAACAGTTCTGATCTCTCCAAAAAAGATGAAATTTTTTTATCGGCGGGCCCTGGCAAAGGTGCCTGCCAGGGATCATGAGTCTCCTCAGTTAGAACTGCCGGGGCTTGGGAAACCCAAGAGCAGTTCCTACACTTCGTGACCTCATTCGGGCTCACAGGATGGATGTTGTTTTTTTTATTCGAGACTATATCTCATGTAAATAAAATTGAAGAACTATGTGTTAGATTGGGTTTTGACCATTGTTTTGCGGTTGATAGAGATGGTTGTAGTGGAGGTGTTGCAGTCCTTTGGCGGAATAATTTTAACTGTGAAGTAATCAATTTTTCCAAGCATTTTATTAATCTTCATGTTACTGATCCTTTACAAGGCCAGTGGCGTGTTACCGGGTTTTACGGTATTCCTGATAGAGCAAGAAGAAGAGAATCTTGGAATATTCTAAGACAACTTGTAGTAGTGTCTTCTCTTCCTTGGTGCATTATTGGGGACTTCAATGATATGTTGGTGACTAAAGATAAAAAAGGTGAAGCTGATCATCCTCTTTGGCTCTACCGGGGATTTAGAGAAGCTGTTGTTGATTGCAATCTAATTGATTTACCTCTTTTAGGCTACCCCTACACTTGGTCTAATAAGAGGGAGGGAAATCAATTGGTTGAACAAAAACTTGACAGGGCTATGGTCTCTCCATCTTGGTTAGATATTTTCCCTCAAGTTCAGCTAAAAAATCTTATTGCTCCAATCTTCGATCACTCTCCGCTTCTTTTACTGGCTGAACCACGTCTTCATCATAGACCAGCAAGAAATTTTCGTTTTGAGAACTCTTGGTTGCTTGAACCTGAGCTATTCGATCTTGTTAGGGACTCTTGGGAGGCCACGAACTATTATGATATTCTCAGGAAGCTTGATTATTGCTCATCTCGTATGGAAGAGTGGAGTAAGAAAATTATCCCTTGTTTCAAGCAAGAAGTGGATAGATGTAGAAGGCGTATGGAGTTTCTGAGGCATCAAGACTCAGATTCAGCTTGTGCAGAGATCAGAATTGTAATTGAAAAAATGGTGTCATTGGTGGTTCAAGAGGAAAGCTATTGGAAGCAAAGAGCGAAAGCTTTTTGGCTTAAAGACGGAGATTCAAACACTAAATTCCTTCATGCAGCATCTACAATGAGGAAGAAAAAGGAATTCTTTAACTAAGCTTCGTGATGATCAAAATATTTGGGTTGATACTCAAGAAGCATGTGTGATCTCATAAAGCAGTACTTTGAAAATCTATACTTGGGCAGTGATTCTATCTATGAGCCGGTTACTGAATGTCTTCGCAATTGCATCAATAACGAGGATAATGACATGTTAACTGCTCCATTTTCTTATGATGAATTTCGAAGTGCTCTCTTTGGTATGCATCCTGACAAATCCCCGGGCCCATATGGCCTTAATCCTGCTTTTTTCCAAAACTTTTGGGACATGATAGGACCTGAGATCTTCTCCTCATGTAATCAATGGTTAGAATACGGTTCTTTCCCACCATCTTTAAATAATACTAACATTGTGCTTGTAGGAAAATGTGATAATCCAGAGCGGCTTAAGGATCTAAGACACATCTCTCTTTGCAATGTCCTTTATAAAATTTTGTTTAAGGTTTTAGCCAACATGCTTAAAACCATTCTGCATAAGTGTATTTCTATAGGGTAAGCTACTTTCGTTCATTCTATTACTGACAATGTCCTTGTAGCTTATGAAATCACACATTATATGAGGCAGAAAACTGGTGGAAATAGAGCTGAAGTTGCTTTGAAGCTTGATGTCAGCAAAGCTTTTGATCGCATTAATTGGAACTATCTTAAGGAAGTCATGTCAAAAATGGGATTCTCTCAAAGGTGGATCCAGTGGATTATGGTGTGTGTCACTACGGTTACCTATTCCGTTTGTGTCAATAATGATATTGTGGTCCAATCCACCCTACTAGAGGCCTTCGGCAAGGCGATCCCCTCTCGCCTTATCTTTACATAATTTGTGCTAAAGGCTTGTTTGTGCTTATTAAAAAGGCTGAGGCGGCTCAGGGTGTGCTCCATGGTGCAAAGATTTGTCGTGGTGCCCCTTCAGTTAGTCACCTCCTTTTTGCTAATGACTATTTCCTTTTTTTCAGAGCTTGTACACGTGAAACAAATGTTGTGAAGACAATTCTTGCTACCTATGAAGCTGCATCAGGTCAAGCAATAAATCTCAATAAATCTGAAATTGTTTTCAGTTGTAATACTAATGTAATGCTGCAAGACACTATCTCAGCATCATTGGATATTCATCAACTTCTTGGTGCTGGAAAATACCTGGGGCTACCTTCGCTGATTGGAAGGAACAAGAAAAGTGTTTTCAATTTTCTAAAAGACAGAATTTGTAGAAGAATTCAGTCATGGAGTGCAAAAACTCTCTCTCAGGCAGGTAAAGAAGTGCTTATAAAATCTGTTTTTCAATCTATTCCAACTTACTTCATGAGTTTTTTTTCTTATTCCATCATCTCTAGCCAATGAAATTGAAAGGATGATTAACTTCTTTTGGTGGGGATCAAAAAGAAATGACAGTAGGGGAATTAATTGGTTGCGTTGGGAAAAGATGTCTATAAGGAAAGAGCATGGTGGCTTAGGCTTTCACGATTTCACTGGTTTTAATATGGCAATGCTTGGGAAACAAGGTTGGGGTTTCATGACTAACCCAAATACTATTTCTTTCCGTATCATCAAAGCTAAATATTTTCCCAGAGGGGAATTCTTGGAAGCGGCCTTGGGTCATAATCCAAGCTTTACTTGGTGTAGTATTTGATCTTCTCAAGAATTGTTGAGAACCGGTTATCTCTGGAGAATTGGCAATGGTGCTAGTATTAATGTTTGGAATGAACCTTGGTTAAGATCTGTTGATCATCCACGGGTTCATACACCATTCAATAATGTTTACGCTAATTTAAATGTCAATAATTTATTCTTGGCAGGATTTAAGCAATGGAATTTAGAGCTTATCACTTCCATTTTTTCACCTTCAGATGTCTCGGCCATATTGAAGACTCTCCTTCATCCTTGTCTTAGTGCAGATCATATCATTTGGAGATTTAATAGGCAAGGAACATATTCAGTTAAATCGGCTTATAGACATTACATGGATCATTTTTCTAATGTTGGTTCTCATCAGATTCAAGGTGATTAGAATATAATTTGGAAGATGCAAGTTCCTCCTAAGATTAGATCTTTTATTTGGAGACTTTGTCGAGAAGTTGTTCCAACAAGAGCAAGGTTGCAACAAAGAGGCGTGAACTGCCCCCAACAATGCTTGCAGTGTAGTTTTCCAATAGAAAATGCAGCTCATGTTTTTCTAACCTGCAAGCTTGCTGAAGATACTTGGAATGAACTGAATTTATGGCAGAAAATTGAGTAAAGGCTTGCAGATTTTGATGGTTTTGGACCATTTTTTTCAATATATGTAGCACAATTACATTGAATGAACAAAAGATTTTTGCTATGTCCCTTTGGAGCCTTTGGAAAGCAAGGAATGAAAGACTTTGGGAGGGTAAAAATGCATCAATTTCTACTGTACTTCACAGCGCAAATTCAGTTTTGCAAGAATATCAGTGGGCGCAAGCTTCTAAAATAAATTCTCATGTTGAGCAGCAAATTTCTGATAACAATTTAAAATGGATTGTCCTCCAATTGCTTACTTGAAATGTAATGTTGATGCTAGTGTGTTCTCAAATAAAAATCAAGTTGGATGGGGCATTATTGTAAGGGATTATTTAGGCTCTTTCTAGCTAGCATGTTCTTCATGGACAAATGTTTTGATGGAAGCTCATAAGTGTGAAGCTGCTGGTTTACTACAAGCAAGGCAACTCATGTCTGATTGGAGTGTAGAGTTTGTTATTTTTTAGACTGATTGCAAGCAAGTGGTGGATGCAATTTATGGAGACAATTTAGACAACTCTGAGTTTGGTTGCATTATTTCTATTTGTAAACAATTTTTATCTTCCCACCAAAGCTATAAGGTGGAATTTATAAGGAGACAAGCGAACATGGTTGCTCATGTATTAGCAAGAGCATCCATTTCACATGCTAGTCCCTATGTGTTTTTGAATTTCCCTGTAATGCTTGAACCCCATTTACTTAATGATATGAATTGAGTTCGCGTTTGCTCAAAAAAAAAAAATTAACTACAAAAATGAAATATAGCTTCTAGAAGTGGGGGTGTATACACATTCTAAATTATGTGACTGTACAAACGTTAATGGACCCACCGAATCTAAAAAGAGAGTTGTTAAATGCACCCTACACCTCATTAGTGACACCCCATAAATTTGCTTGTGAACAAAAATACCCCTGCAATAAAGACATTTTTTACTTCTTTACGGTAGCAATTTTTCCAAAAGACATCTACCACAAAGAAGGTCTTTACGATAGCAATTTACAGTATACATTTTTTTAAAAAAAGACTAGTAAGTGTACCTATGCGATGCATGGGCAAATTATGCATGCGAGATTTGAAACAAAAAAGCATTAAAAATAATATCAATTTTATGTATTCACGTATACAAATAAGTTATTAAGTAGTAATAGACTATTTATATATTTTAGTGTGTAGACCCACACATTGCGCAAAAAAAATTAATGTGAGAAATTTTATTTTATATTGGTGTAGTTATAATTTTTGAAAAATAAAACTTTATTTTAAAACTTAGAAAATAAAATTGTCAGATTTTTATATTTAATTGAAAACTACTTTATTTTATTTTGCAACAACTTAACATAAATAAATTAGTTCATATACTCAATTAATTACATGCAAACATCAATTTGGAGATCGTTTAAACATAGAGATACAACATCGAAAACTTGAGCTGAAACCTGTAACACCCTGGGCCGCCACCCATTTTGGGTCGTACCACAGTATGCCCGACCCACTGCCTACCGGACTCCCCGACCCATTGTCCAGTCCAATTCATTGCCATATCGGCCTCAGCAGTGTCCGGTGAAACTCACAGGACTTCTGCACGCCTCAGTACAGTTTTTGCCTTATGCAGTGCTCGAACCCACACCCAGCGGCTTAAAGGTAATGGGAAGCACACTGCCATTACCACTAGACCAATTTGAGTTGGCTGTAGCAGGGAGTCAAAAACCTTGTACTTAAGCCCCATGTACATGGCTCGATTCATTGGGAGGGCAAAAACTCCACCAAAGGGATGTGGAGAAGTCCTGTGAGTTTCACCGAATACTGCTGAGGCATATATGGCAATGGACTGGACCAGACAATGGGCCAGAGAGTCCGGTAGGGCAGTGGGTCGGGCAGCTGTGGTACGACCCAAAATGGGTGGCGGCCCAGACTGTTACAATAAAAGGCGTATTTTATTGTAACATCCTGGGCCGTCACCACTATTGGGCTGTACCACAGAATGCCCGACCCACTGCCTACCGGACTCCCCGACCCATTGTCCGGTCCAGTCCATTGTCATATATGCCTCAGTAGTGTCCAGTGAAACTCACAGGACTTCTGCACGCCTCAGTGCAGTTTTTGCCTTATGCAGTGCTCGAACCCACACCCAGAGGCTTAAAGGTAATGAGAAGCACACTGCCATTACCACTTGACCAATTTTTTCAGTTATTTTGGAATTACTATTTTTTAAATGGATAAAAAATGATATAAAAACACATTCTAAATGTACTTACGAAATGATGGCTCGTGCTCCATACGGTATCCTTGTGGATCCGTGCGATGCACGGGTGGGTGAAGTATATGTTAGACATATTATTTTCTTTGCTTAATATGCAATATATATTTTAAAGATAAAAAAATCAAAAGAGAAATAATTAAATATTTTTACTGCAATTGAGAAAAAATACAATTTGAAATAAATTTTTTTTTGCATAGATGAATTTAGAATGTTACTTTTTAATTTTGCTATAGATGAACTTAAATTATAAGCAATATAAACACTAAATTTTGAGTAAAAGCAATATTTAAACTTAATTTGATATGAAAAAAATAGAATTTGGACATTATTCTAAAGGTCCCCATGCTCTTCTATTTAGACACCAAAGCAAGGAGGAGGAATGCAAAAGGAATATGTATTGTTTGCGGCACATTAAACAATTCATTCAAGGTCTCCGGTAAAGCTTATGATGTATCGAAAACAATTGCTACTATCATAGTTTGGAAGATATACAATGAAAATACAATTATTACACTCGGTATAAAATAAAAAAGAAAACTATATATAGAAAATATAGGTTTTTAAAAAATCAGGAAAAGGTATTTTTGTCCAGAAGGAATTTTGTGGGGTATCACTATTGACGTGAAGGGTGCATTTAACAACTCCCATCCAACAAACTATCCAACCCATAACTAATCTGTTCTGCCCCTGATAAATACAAAATCAAATACGTTGAGCAAAAAATATATACAAAATGAATACCTCGACTACCGAAAAAAATATAAAATGAATACATAAAATGTAAAGAAAGCATAAAATGATTGAGAAAAAATAGAGACCGAATAAAAGTAATGGAGACGAAGTTCTATTACTAGTTCAAGAATTGCATAAGATGCCATAAGACAATAGGAGCTACTGCCAATTTTAACTGTTTGATTCAATTAGGCCTCCAAAGTCCGACCCACAAAGCACTGTCACCATCATTTTTTTATGTGACAAGAGCATGCAATGCAAGTATTAAAGCTCATACTTAAAAATGTTTTACGTCTTTATTTATTTTTGACAGAAACAACGTCTTTAAAAGAGTTTCAGAAATAATTTTTTTATTAAAAATTATAACACTTAACACATTAATAATTTTTAATAAAAATTTTCAATTTTGGTTTCTTATCTAGTGTCCTTACTTGTTTGTCTATAGTTAAATAGATGAAAAAAAGGATGGGAATGGAAAATATTTTTTTATTTCAAAGTTATTTAAATAATAATAATAGTTTTATCACATTTTTTTTTGGTACATAGTTTTATCACATTTTATCATGGTTCATTTTATTTTGATTGTAAATATCATTCATTACCTAGTAAAAAAAATATTGTTTTTTAAGGAAAAAAAATATTGTTTATCTATCATTCATCAAAGTGAAAACAAAACAAAACCAAAATAAGCCTATATTATTATGTGAAAAAAAAAAACAAGTGGCATCGCTCAACGCTACCGATAACAACGTAAAAGAAGCATAGACACAAATGAAGTTTCCTTAGTTTCTCCGCCCATTGTGTGTCTTTTTTCTTTCTCCCATTGCATTGGATTTGTCCTTCTTCCTCTTCTATATAAATTTATCGCAGCTATTTCTTTCTCCATTCATTTCATTTCATTTCCACCCTTGTTGTGGTTGTCGAACTTTGTTTCGATCTTGTGGGTGAGTGATTCAATGGCGACCCTTTTCCAGGGAGTGGGAGCCGCCACCGCATTCTCTACCTCCAACAAACTCAGCGTCCCAACTCGTGGATCCCTATCAGGTTTGCTTCAATTTTCTATAAAGTTGCAATTTTTTCGCTAAATAATTTTTTTTTCTTCTCATGGGGAAACATTGGGAATTGGAGGGAATTGCTAGTTTTTTAAAATCGTTGAATTGGAACGGTCATTGTCATTTCCCCAAATGTCATTTCTTTAATTAATTTTGTGTACACTCTTTGATGATTCAGAGAGGAAGAGTAGCGTATTTGTTGTCAGATCTGATGCAAGAGTGAACAACCTCCTCAACATAGAAGCTCGCAAGTCTCAGAGCTTGATTACTAATGCAGTTGCTGTAAGTTATCGCACTCCCATGCTTTCTGTTTCACCTTTTGGAATTTGATTTTGGATTGTTGTATGTAGAGTTTTGCATCGTTTGTTATCATGTTTCTAATTAGTTTGTGGGTTGTTTGTAGGTGAAGGCAGAAAGTTCTACTACATCATCAAAATCTGGGTATGTTTCTTTCTGCAATCAGTTGCTATGGACTTTAATCTGTAAACTTTAGAACAATCAGTCATGTCTTGGATAGCCGTGCCCATATAGAAGGGGCATTTTGTAGAGCTTATTTGGGATTATCTTATGTCGTAAGCACCCGCTAAGTGTTTGGCAGAGCTTACAAAAATAGTTTATAATATGTCTATTAGATGTTTTTAGCTTATATTCATAAGCTTCTCCAAATAGCTTATTGTCATAAGCTGTTTTCAGCTCATGTAGAGTTTATTTTCATTTCCTCTTCAACCATATAAACAACTTATACATAAGCTTTTATACGGTAAGCACTTATTGAATAAGCGCTTAATTAAGCTGTATATCCAAATGCTCCCATATGCATGAGTGTGCCTGTTTAGTTCTCCATTTGCACGCATTGGAATGCATGCAAATGGAGAAACATATCTCTTGGTGCTTCTTGGCAAACATCCTTTTGGGACTGTACCAAACTACCAACGGAAAAACAAACATGTACAAGTTGACATGTTTACACTTTTTGCTGGTACACTATATAATTTAACCGAAATCATTTCTACATTCCAGTTTTTTACCTACAATTATATGCAAGTCATCTCTAACGGTTTCAGCTATGAACACTTATACCATGCTTGGCGTCCACCTAACAACTTTAGCTTCTGGGAAAATCAGAAATTGACTATGGTCAAAGCTGTTAAACACTGAAAGGTGCTATACATGCCTAGTGCCTTGAGGTGAGAGAGGGGCACTTCTTGCCACTTGTTGTCATTTCCAACCAGTTTAAAAGACATAACAAATGCTCATTGATTCAGTAAGGGTCTTCATTTTTATTAAACTTATAACAAAGAGAAACCAAGAGTGGAAACTCCCCTTTTTATACCAACAGATCAGATTACCCTTGTTAGTGTCAAAGGTCACAATTTGTGGCTTTTTTTAGATTTTTATATCCTTTTCCCCTTTTAGAATAAAGGAATCAGAAACCTCAGCAAGGCCGTTGTGGCATTGACATGGTGCCTTTCATGCCACCGAGTCCCTTGGCTAGGCACCAAAAGCAGAGCTTGAGCAAAGGGTCATTGACTGAATAATCAAAATCCTTGGAGTCTTTTGACTACATTGGAATAACCTTAGGATCGCAAGAAGGAGATTTAACAAGATTGAGAGTTGGCCATGGTAGAAGTGATACATGGCGACAATAAGTAACATCCCAAAGAGATTGCAAAATTATATCTCTAAATGGACTTGTGTAACAGACTCTACGGCATATTCTAATTAATTTTGAATAAGATCCATATAATTTTGTTATTAAAATTTTAACTTATTTTGCACTTTCAAAATCAGTTTGTATTTATTTAGCAACCAGTGAAAACAAAGTGTGTCATATTCCATACTTATTGATAATATGTTATAGATGTTCTATACTCTTCCTGCTGTGTCATTTGTTTTTTTAAATAAAATACATTTTTCCTCTATGCCTGAAATGGGCGCGGGATATGCCTTTTACTCAGATAATGACATTGCATTTTTTCGATAATGTACCGCAAATGATGAGCAGACTGCATGAGCTACTTTATTTTATGGTAATTTTATTTGTTTTTGTAGTTGATATTGGAGCAATTAAAATGGTGGTAGGAACTAGGAAGCCACAAAAAGTAGCTGTTTCGGGTAGCTCATTTTAATGTTTGTTTTTTTTTTTTTTCCCCCCTTCTTCTGTTTCGTTTGGGTCTGATGAAATACTACTAATACAGAAAATACATGGGTGGAACTGTGATAAAGGTTGAAAAGAGACATTTATTCTACACTTAATTTAGAACCTGGGTGCAAGTGCTAAAACCATGCTTTGGCATTTGTTGCATGTTCTCTTATTGGAAGTATTGGTTTTAGACATAGGATGATATAATGCCAATTAATGATGAAATCGACCAGATATGCATTTGATTTTCAGGCATGAACTTCTCCTTTTTGAAGCCCTACGTGAAGGTTTGGAAGAAGAAATGGATAGGGATCCCCGAGTATGTGTCATGGGTGAAGACGTAGGTCACTACGGTGGATCTTACAAGGTGACTAAGGGCCTGGCTCCTAAGTTTGGAGACCTCAGGGTTTTGGACACACCTATCGCTGAGAACGCCTTCACAGGCATGGGCATTGGAGCTGCCATGACCGGTCTGAGGCCCATTGTTGAGGGCATGAACATGGGGTTTTTACTTCTTGCATTTAACCAGATCTCCAACAATTGTGGCATGCTCCATTACACATCCGGAGGCCAATTCAAAATACCAATTGTTATTCGCGGACCCGGTGGAGTTGGGAGACAACTCGGGGCCGAGCATTCACAGCGATTGGAGTCATATTTTCAGTCAATCCCTGGAATCCAGATGGTGGCTTGCTCAACCCCTTACAATGCTAAGGGCTTGATGAAAGCTGCAATCCGAAGCGAAAACCCCGTGATACTTTTTGAACACGTGCTGCTTTATAACCTCAAGGAGAAAATTCCAGATGAAGAGTATGTATTATCACTTGAAGAAGCTGAGATGGTTAGGCCAGGGGAGCATATCACAATTTTAACCTATTCTAGGATGAGGTATCATGTTATGCAGGCTGCAAAGACATTGGTGAACAAAGGGTATGATCCAGAAGTAATTGACATCAGGTCTTTGAAACCATTTGATCTTCACACAATAGGGAATTCAGTGAAGAAAACTCATCGCGTGCTAATTGTGGAGGAGTGCATGCGCACTGGCGGAATTGGTGCTAGTTTGACAGCTGCTATTACTGAGAATTTCAATGACTATTTGGATGCTCCTATTGTTTGTTTATCATCTCAGGATGTTCCAACACCCTATGCTGGGACATTGGAGGAATGGACAGTGGTTCAACCTGCTCAGATTGTGACAGCAGTTGAGCAGCTCTGCCAGTGATTCATCAAAACATTTACTTCCAATAAGGATATGGCTCTGGGAGAGCTATAGCTAAAGCTTCTTTATAATTTTCTCACCTTCTTTTCTTTCACTTCCAAATCCCCACAATATAAACTTCTTTTTAATTTTGGATATTGTTGTTAGTTTTTGTAGGCCTATTTTGAATTCACTTGTATGGATGAACCAGTTTGCTTAATGGTTGGGAATTTAGTCAAAAGTTTATTAGTGATTATGGCTCGTGGGATACACGTGAGTCTGGGAGCCAACTCTTCCTAAAAATCTTGATATTTTGACTAAATTCTAATTTTAGTCTCTTATATTTATTTTAGGTTTCACTTTGGTTCTTTATATATTATTTATTTCGAATTGGTCCCTTATGTGTAAATGATACACCAATATGGTGCCTTTGTTTTGAAGTAATCCCTTATGTTACAAAAATTATACTAATATGGTCCATTTTTTGCAAAATAAGGCGCAAAAAAGGGATCACATTGGTATAATTTTTATAACATAAAAGACTATTTCGGAACAAAAAAAAGGGACCACATTGATATAACTTTTACACGTAAGGGACAAATTCGAAACTTTTGATACATAAGGGACCAAACTGAAACCTAAAATAAATATAAGGGACCAAAAGTATAATTTAACCTGATATTTTCTAGGAGTGACAAATGGATGGATTGGATAAAATTTGGTTTGGATTATAATGGATGGATTAAAAACAATCCATCCATTTATAATCTGTTAAAAATTCATTTAAAAAATCTTGTACCAAAAAAAATGCATTGAAAAAATCCAATCTATCCATGATTTATTTAATAAAAACTATTTAATCCATCCATTAACACTTTTTTTACGGATGAATATCTAATTCATCCATAAAATTTTATTTCCTTTAAAATAATAAATTAAAAAAAAATTATTATTTTTCAAAATTTTTTATTTCCAAAAAAAAATTGACCAAATTTTTTTAAAATTTTTATTTCAATTTTTTTTTCGGAAAAAACTTTTCCCTGCAATTTTTTTCTTCATAAAGTACTATTTTTGGAAAAAAAAATTGGGAAAAATTATTTTTGGGAAAAAATTTGGGGAATTTTTTTTTTTGAAAAAAATAATTTTAATCTAATAGATTTATTTATTATTTAATATGATCTAGTGGATTTTAAAAACATAGTGGATGGATATTAAAATAAATAGATGGATTGAATTCAATCCATTAAGTATTTTTTTGTGTAATGGATGAATGATGAATAAATGAATTGTATTGTCGCGCATAATATTTTCCATGCCTTTAGGTAAGAATTAGATTTTTTTTTTTTTCGCGTGAGAATTTCACATGACAAGTTCACATCAAAATTTTATATCCATCTATTTCTTGTTAAACATCAAACCACATAATGGGTGTTTTCTTATATGCTAATTTTTAACACTTAAAGGGATATCTCAAATATTACTTAATATTGCATATCACTTGAATCAACCCCTGAGGGTAAAGAAATAGAGTTTAACAACTATACTTTAATAGTGTAAAAAGGTTTTACATACTCCTTCCTGACTCGAATATAAGCAAAATACTTAATTTTACATTGATTAAAAATATTAGTTAAGTTCAATTAATAAAAAAACTAATTGTATTTCCTAAATTGCTGTTTCTTTTCATTTAATTTTCTATAGGAACTTGTTTCATCATAACAATAAATGAAGGTATTTTGCTTCATCATAACAATAAATGGAGGTATTTTGAGAATCTTCCCTGGATCTTCATCTTCCCGCTCTGGTGTCATAATAAAATGCTAAAGGTGTTTTGATCTGAGAAAAATTATGCTTTTCTCTTGTGTATTGCACAACGACTTGCATTCAATTACATACACATTATGAGATAAGATATCCTAACAAACTTACTGATATCCATCCACCTATTTGAATTTGAAACATTTGTTGAGTTTGAATCTAAACAACTCATCTGATCCCCTAATCTAACAATTTGTTAGCAACAAACTACACGAGATAAGGACTTATCTCGTATTACTTTTCCACGTATAAGATGGATTGTGCCCCAAATTTGCTTCAAATATGTTGCCTTTCAAAAAATATTTTGCCTTGAAAACTTTTGGAACCAAAGCATCCGGCTGTGTAGCGAATTTCCAAGCTTGCTTGCCTAGCATGACAAGGTTGAAAGCATACATATTACAAAAATTAATACCTCCATACTCCTTTTGGCATACAAAGTTTATCCCATCACAACCACTTAATGCCTTTTGTCTCACCATTTTTGGTATTTGAGATGGTTAAAATTTGATTGAATTGAAAAAGGATTAACCAATTCAAATTGATTAAGACACTTTTTATTATTAAATAAAATTTATGTTATCTACTTAAATTAAAAAGTATTATCTAAAAAAGAATGCATTAAAAGTACATTACTAACATTTTTCTTGTTACTTAACCCATCAAAATCAAACCCAACCTAGCTCATATTTTCAATTTAGGTTGAAATTATTGTCAAAAAAATTAGGTTGAAATTAATTGAGTCATGGGCTTAAACAAGATGCATTACGCGTGAAGCACTTTTTGTGTTTAGAAGATGAGTAGAAATTAATCTTAGTTTGTAACCAAAAAAAAAAAAAAAGGATATTAATCTTAGTTCTCACTCTTTTACTTTTTCCCAAGTGATAGCGATGACAGAATAAAAGGCTTTGCTAATTGGCACAACCTGAAACCATAGAGCGTGGTGCCACGGGTAGAAGAAGTGCCTTTCCATTTAGGATAAATAATTATTTTTGTGCATAAATGTTTTTGGCATTGTCAAAATTTCAAAAATATTTCTAAATATGTCTTTTATTAGTAATTGAGTAGGGATTAAATCGAATCAAACTGATTAATAAAAAATATATTTAAACACCAAATTAATTAACAAAAAATATATTTTAAAATATTTTTGTAATTATGATATATTCCGGTACTTAAAGCGTCTCACATATTAGCCGTTTGCCCTTGCATTTTCCAATTCGTGTCAAACTAGTAACCCAAAAAGCGCGTGGTTTTCTTTGCATGAATTTGCTCAACTGGCGTCATGTTTGCCACACAATAATCAAATCTTTTTATATTTTTTTTCTTCTCATCACAAACAATTATCAAAAAGGGGTCACCCCTTTCCTCTCTAGTCTCTATCTCTATTGTTTGTTGCACTAAAAAGCAAACTCTGCCTTCAAATTGAATCTCATCTCTTACTTAGTACCACCACTTTCCTTGCTTCTTGTAAGTTTTTGTTTTCTACCTCTTCACTTTTCCTTGTTTGTTTCTGTCTGTGTGTTAGTTTATTTAGCTCTAATGTTTGTTAACACCCACATAAATTTTGTGCTGCGTTTCTTTTAATCCAGGGAAAAAAAAAAAATTCTCTCTTGTGATATTTCCTCACTGGTATTTCAGATAAAGTTGAGATTTTTATTTGCTGCTGCTTCTGGGCTGCTTGTTTTTTGAAGAACTGTGAATTGGGTTATTAGCTGTTGGTGCAAATTACGGCTTTTTGGGTTCCCACAAGTCTCAGTTGGTGGTAAAGTAACAGGTTTTTGATGAAGGGAGCAGGTTCCAATTCCAACATCTTTTATGAGTGAAATACTTTTTCTAAAGTTGAATATTTTAAGAAGAGGAATTTGCTGTTTGTTGTATTCTGTATGCTTTTAGATCATTGTGGAGGAGGAATTGGTGCTTCTTCTCTTTATTGTGGATTAGGATTAGGATTTGAGGATTCCTTTTATTTACTGTAAAAATCTGTGAGGGAATCAGCTCAGGAGAATTTGGAATAGATTCTTAATTCCTGGATTGATATTTGGGTGTTACTAATTGTTGGGGTGTTATTCCAAACCATTTGAGAACATAGTTTGAAAGGAACTAGAAATTGCATATTACAGAAAGTAACAGGTTGTAGTGTTTCTGAAGGGTTTAGGTGTTTATTTGAGATTTAAAGATAAAGATGCAGCGTGTTAGATTTTCATCTCAACAGGCACCAGTGCACAAGCTAGGAGATCCTCAAATGACACTTTCTCCTAAGTTTAGGTTAGCTGTGATTCAATCTTCTTTGACAAATCCATCACCAGAGTTAGAACATTCTCTCAGAGAAGAACCCTTAATACCGGGATTACCTGATGACGTTGCTCTCAATTGTCTTCTTCGTCTTCCGGTTCAGAGTCATTCATCCTGTAGGGCTGTCTGCAAGAGGTGGCATCTGTTACTTGGTAATAAAGAGAGGTTTTTCACTAACAGGAAGCAAATGGGTTTGAAAGACCCTTGGCTTTTTGTATTTGCCTACCATAAGTGCACTGGAAAGATCCAATGGCAGGTTCTTGACCTAACTCACTTTTCTTGGCACACCATCCCTGCAATGCCTTGTAAGGACAAGGTTTGTCCTCATGGTTTTAGGTGTGTTTCGATTCCTCGCGACGGCACTCTTTATGTATGTGGTGGCATGGTCTCTGATGTGGATTGTCCTCTTGACTTGGTGTTGAAATATGAGATGCAGAAAAATCGTTGGACCGTGATGAATCGGATGATCAGTGCTAGGTCATTTTTTGCCAGCGGAGTGATTGATGGGATGATTTATGTAGCTGGGGGAAATAGTACTGATCTTTATGAGCTAGATTCTGCTGAGGTATTGGATCCTCGTAATGGGAGTTGGCGCCCTATTGCCAACATGGGAACGAATATGGCATCCTATGATGCTGCTGTTTTGAATGGGAAACTTCTGGTTACAGAAGGCTGGTTATGGCCTTTTTATGTCTCTCCAAGAGGACAGGTCTATGATCCAAGAACAAATAACTGGGAAAATATGGCTGTTGGACTTAGAGAAGGGTGGACTGGTTCAAGTGTCGTCGTTTATGAGCACTTATTTGTTGTTTCCGAGCTCGAAAGAATGAAGCTAAAGGTTTATGACCCGGAAACTGATTCCTGGGAAGCTATAGAGGGGCCCCCTTTGCCTGAGCAAATATGCAAGCCTTTTGCTGTGAACGCTTTTGATTGTCAAATTTATGTCGTCGGTCGAAATCTTCTGGTTGCTGTTGGTCATATCTCTAGACTGCATCCAAAAGAAAGTTGTGAGGGAAAATGGAACTTCAGTGTTCGATGGCATGTAATTGATGCTCCCGGAAGTTTATCTGATCTGACTCCTTCAAGCTCTCATGTGCTATTTGCATAGTTTTTCATTATTCTGTAATATTATGTTATGAATGTTGTTTAAATAATATGTAATTAAATATAAATATTAGAGGTCTAAAAGTTGTAATAGCTGTGTGAAGGAATACTTGAAACAGTTTTTGAGTTGTATTAAAATAGTATCTTGTGGTTGTGTTGGCAATGTTAGTTGTACACTGATAATTACCTTGACATTTTCTCCTTGATGAACATTTCCCTGGTATGATTCTATAGTCAGAAATTCTAGGCATATTTGTCTGTGAAGCCATATTAGATGGAATTTTTTAAAGGATAAAAGCAAGATCACACTTGTTTGTATAATTGTATAGGCATTTTCCCTTGTCAATCCATCAGATGATGATCTACTTGACTGCAAACTTAGATATCAAAGTGCCGTGCCAGGTCCTGAGATTGGAATTCCACCGTGCTAGATATAATGTGGAAGGACATCTTATGGATGAGAGCTCTGGTAAAGAGACTACCACAATGAAATGTTCAAAGTGTTGTTCTGCAATTTGCATGTCCATTCATTTTGATTGTCCATTAGGATTCTCATTTTACTACCACAATCATACTTTTCCCATTTTGCTAATCTTGAACTATGTAGCAAAGGAAAATGTGTATCTGGTCTTGAATGAGTAACATCTTTGGTAATTAAATACTATGTAATTAAAAAAGTCAAGACCAAATTGTTGGCCAAGTTTGAAGACACTAATATGATAAAAGGGCCAATATCTTAAATGGGAAAGACTTATGCATGTATTAACATCTATACATATCGGCTAGAAAGTGTTTGTGGGATTCGTATATCGAAGACTGGTAGATTGTGGGGTTATACTTGTATGTAGCAACAGGTTTGACTTTGACACTCTAAAGAGTTTCTATTATTTTGATTCTATATTATTGTTCAAATAACTTAAACATAGTTCACAATTTTTTGTTCATATTTATTGCAAAGTTGCATATATCTCTTGGTCAATAACATTTTCTTTTTCATATTTATTGCAAAGTTTTGCATATGTGCACTGGAATTTACTCATTTTATTTCATTTGATATTGAGTTGTTTCTATGATGACCTTCTATCCCAAAAGGTATAAAGGCTATCTTTATCAAGCAGTTTTTCTTGATGGTAGTCACTGTCAGTGAGAGAGAGAGATGATTCTTTATTTTGGGGTTGGGTTTAATGGTCAAAGAGAGCCGCGTAGGTGATCAAAGTTGATCCAGCTGGTGTACAATGGGAGAGAAGTGGAGCACCTCTAATTGTATAAAACAAGTCAATGCAAGTTGACCAAAGGGTGTGAATATATTGAGATGCACCCAACACTGTATCTAAGGTCGGTGTCCATGGGTGCTAGCTCAGTGGTAAGAGCTTGGCCTTGTAACCCCAAGGGACATGGTTCAAATCCCCTCGAGGACAGTTGTAACATGGCTATTAGTGCCACTGAAATAATGTATCCAAGGTTGGTGAGGTAGTTAAATGTCTCAAAGAACATTTTTTCAACATTTTAAGGTATGTAACCAAAGGTGAAGTGCCTGCTTTTGTCACAAGGATGTAGTGAATGTAGAGGGTGGATTTGGCTCTTCTAAATTGATGAGTGTATTTTACTAGGTAAAATATAAAATTATATAATTGTTAATTGAAAAATGCAAGGATATGTTGTATAAACTTCATTATTTGTTATACATACATACACATGAATTTTATTACAACTTTAGCATATGACTTTCTAATTAACAGTTATAATTTCACTAGTGCATTCCCCCTTTTAAGGGAGTCAAATTCGACAAAGGGTGTAGTGGCCATGGCGAGTGCTACATTTCTATTTAGGTTGGGGTGACTGATTAAACCATAGGGTATGAAATTTCTTTAGATGCATGAGGTGATTGTTGTTAGTATGTGATTAGAATGATGTGTTCCCGCATTGGTTTTGGTCGGTGAACACAAATTATGAGGTAGTTTAGTAGTTGAAATCAAACTCACTTTTGGGTGGGATAGGATCGGTTAGGACTTAGGAGGAGTGGTTGAATATATTTTGATTAGTTTTTACGGGATGGCCACTGACCAAGAAAGGTGAAGCTATACACGATCTTGAATGTTATTTTTTGCTTCTGTTACTCCTGAAAGGTGAGATAATACATTTTTTTTGAATGCGAGAATCGACTAATTTAATTTTGATAATATTTATAAAGTAATCAACTATAATATTATAAGGCTAAATCCAGGATTGGTCCAATTTCAGCTATGTCACGTGCTGGAAAGCCATGGATTGTGATGTAACACTCGGATGCATTTCGTTGAGGAAATAGAAAGTGTTTGGAAAATAGATGATGAACGGAAAATCACAAGTGAAAATGAAATTTGAACAAGATTTGTCGTTCTTGTGTCGTATTATTAGTACTTTCACTGAGTATTAAATCATTTTAATACTAAAATTCTTCATTGTCTCATGTAGTTGGGAGTCACTATGATATTCAAACGAGTAAGATAAGGATATGCTTGGAACCATAGTTTGAAAGGAAAAATAGAGCCAATAAAGGTTGTTTTCTCTAACCCTAGTTAGCTCTCGAAACCTAATTCACTTAGACTTTTTTCATAAAAAAAAAGGAAAAATAGAAAATCTCCGTAACAAACAAAAAATTGAGAATATATATTTTTCATTTTAAGAAAATATTCTCTCAATTAAAGTCCTTTTAAAAAATAAACAAAATAACAAGGTATTGTGAAAAATCTTTATTTATTTTTATGGAGTATCATCTAACTCCCATACATTAAAAATAAAAATAAAAATACCATTGTAGTTTCCATCCAAAACATTCCATTGAAACATAGCCTCAATTCTGATTTATTTAATATTTTTTAGTAATTGAATCCACGATAAATGTTTTTTAATTCGAATTTAATTACCGTATTCGTATGGATGTTTAATCGAATTGTATGACCTTATTATCACATTACAATATTAATTCTTTTTTCCCCACAGTATTAATTCTTAAAATCTACTTACATTGACAATATAGTGAAATATAATTAAATAATTATAGGACAAAACTTAGCTAAGATTTCTTATGTGCTATTGGTGTGGTTCTTCTCACAAAATATATAAAAAATTTCATTCTCTAACCACACCTAATATCTCTAACTTCTCATAACTACCACTGTCTTATCTATTTTGTAAGAGGAACTACACCAACAGCACCTAAGAAATCTTACCTAAGTTTTGTCCATAATTGTATTAGGGTATAATTATTGAATTCTTTTACTTTTTGGTCCAATGATAAATGTTAACGAAAGTTTAAGGCCTTTGTTATTACTACCCCCTCCCCCTTTAATTTTCTCACCTCCCCTCCCCATTTATTTTCCTATTTTACCCCTACCATCTCCATCTCTCTCTCAGATCTCTCAGCAAACAACACCTCCCATCTCTCAGCTCTCTCTCTCTCTCTCTCTCCTGACCCAGCGATCGTTGGCACTCCGCCACCACCTCCTCCCCGATCGCGACAGAAGTAGAAGAAAAAAAAAGAAAGAAACAGAGGACGAAAGGGAAAGAAGAAAAAAGAAGGAAATAGAGGACGAGACCGAGAGAGAGGCAGTGAACGACACAGAGAGACTGAGAAACAGAAATCTGATGGTGGTCGGTGATTTTGAAAAGAAAGCGGAACCTCTGTCTTTTTTTCTTTCGCTTCGTTTGGGAAAATTAGTAATGGCGTCAACAAGATGACGAATTTGTTGGGAAAATTACTACTGGCATCAACTTGTTGGCGCGTCGCCGCGTCAATTTGTTGACGAGCGTGTTAAATACGAGACCACTACCATTAACACATACATCAATTTGTTGACGAAAAGGCTCGTCAACAAGTTGACGTGAAGTTCAAATTTTTAGGGAAAAAAAAGCGAGGACAATGGGTTAGGAAAATTAAGTAGGGGTAAAATTGTCATTTCATGGGGGATGGGAGGTGGGAAAATTAAACGGGGGAGGTGGGAATAACATAGGCCAAGTTTAAGAAACATTTCATGTTCTCCTTTGATAACCCAAACCTTGGGCTAGAGATGAAATGAAACAGAGAGGAAGGCCCAAGTGTGTGGCCCATTTCAAAGGCACAACAAAGCGTATTGTTAGTTTACTGTGACTGATAGATTCAACGGAACAGAAAGAGAAAGAGAAAGAGAAAGAGAAAGAGAGAAAGAAGAAAGTGATAGCATAGCGTATAGGAGAGGAGAGGAGAGGAGAGGAGAGGGGTGAAAGGAAGAAGGAATGGGAGCGATAACAAGCGCAGTGATAGCAGTGGTGGCAGTGCTTCTGGGTTGGATCACCATAGAGATCGCATGTAAACCTTGCCTTGAAAGCGGTCGCGAAGCAATCGATCGCAACCTCAACCCTGATTACGATCCCGACGACGACGACGACGACATTCGCGCCCCACTCAACCCCGCCCCCGTCCCCGTCCCCACCGTCGCCGCCGCCTCTTCCCCCGTATGAAGAAAATTTCACCCTCCTGTACCTGGTATTCACGTTTTATGATACACGATGTTTTTTTTTTTGCCCTTTTCTTTTCTTTTTTGTGTGTGTGCGCTTTTGATGGTTAATTTTTATATTAACTGCTGTATTAATGTTACTGAATAATAATTGAGTGTGGAAACCATCCATATGAGTTACATTATTAATGTTCCAGCATATTATAGTTGTGATTTTCGTTTAATTAGTGAAAAATAAGAGCGGCGGATAAATTGTGTTCCGGAAGGAATTTTTGGATTTACTAATTGCTTACAGTTGTTAAAAGAAATGACATAGTAATTGGTTTGTAAAATTATTTATTTTCTATTGCGAGCTTCTATTTTTTTTTTTTTGGGTACAGCGGAAAAGAAACAAGGAAATCTAAAAATCAGTTTGGTTTGATAATTTTTCGTATTTATTTTTTTAACTTTTAACTGCAAAATATAATATAAAATTTTTCTAATTAAATTTTTTTATAAGAAATTCTCTCAACTAATAAGTCCTGAGCTCTAACGAACAAAATACCCGCTAAATCAACTAGAAGTTACAACTAGAAGTAAGTTGTTTAGCTATACTGTATGCGTTGCTTAACAATAAAATACTATTTTTGTGTGCCAAATGTGATTTTGGGCTGCTTAAAATTGAAGAGTGTTGCTTATATAAACAACCATTTCTTATGGGATGCTTCGCATTTGTGCGTGCGTGTACATGTAAGAAAGAGAATACGAGATGCTGAAGAGGGGAAAAAAAATATTTGTGAGTTAAGCAACTTGTTGGTAGGACCTCTCATTTGAGTGAAAATTGATTGGCTTAAAGTTGAGGTGGCATGTACGACCCCCTTAAAGGATAAAGTAAAGTAAAGTAAAGTAAAGTGAGTTTGTTTATATGAGTGGGTTGCTTATGTGAAGAGCATCGAAGATACTACTCTTAGCAAGTAAATTAAGTACTCTCCCATTTAAACTTTCATTTTTTTCTTACAAATGCAAAAAAAAAATTAAAAAAAAATTACAATGGCCTAAAAATGAAGAATTTGACTCGGCAATGTTTTCAGTTTCATATTTAATTTTAAAAAAAATTATGGGAGAAAACAAAAAGTGAACTAGGGGACAAAAATTTAAAATTTATTTATAAACCAAGTGATATCTTCTTATCTTGAGGGTTACATATTTTAAAGACAGAAATATCTATTTTCTTTTCTTCTTCTTTTGTGTTGTGTATTGATCATTAAACAACATATTGAATAAACAGTTGTGCTGTGAGTCAATTGTTTATCTTATACTGTTCCGATTGTTTTGTCCTGTGCATCAAATGCGACCTAGAACTCAATTTTTGTGTGATGCACTTATCTTGGGTTCAACAATAAGAGGAGGGCCGGACAAGATGCTACCTAATATGCATGATACTCGGATTAGGGCTTTGTTATCACCACCTCCCCCATTTAATTTTCCAATCTCCTCTCCCCCTTGAAAGGACAATTTTACCCCTACTAATTTCTCTCACTCACTATCTTTCCTCCACTCCCCTCTTACTCTCACCTCACTTCCTCCCCTCCCCTCTTTCACATTAGTCTCCCCTCCCCTCCCCTCCTCCCTCCTCACCTCCCTCCTGTTGCATCCCCTCCCCTCTTTCTATCACCTCACTTCCTCCCCTCCCCTCTTTCACACACCTCTCCCCCTCCCCTCCTGTAATCTCCCTCTCTTCCATCTCTCCCTCAACCATCGTTTCCCTCAAGAACGCGCGAGCGCTCATCATCGGAGAAGGTACGTCTCCATCACGTGCTTATTTTTTTTCCTGTAAATTTGAACTGCGCGTCAACTTGTTGACGCACGGACGCGTCAACAAGTTAACGCATGTGTAACAATTTGATGTTTTCAACACACGCGTCAACAAGTTGACGCAAGACCTGGTAAACAAGTTGACGCATCATGAGTTAATTTTAAATCCTAAAAATTTACTTCATGCGTCAACAAGTTGACGCTAGTAGTATTTTTTCAGATTCAAAATTAACTCATGTGTCAACTTGTTAACAAGGTACGCATTCGTGCGTCAACAAGTTGACGCTCAGTGCTGCTGCTGCTGCATATTTTGCTTTATGAGACTGTTTAATTGCTTGCGTATGACGACTTCATTTTATACAGATATGACACGCACTAACATTCAACAAGACGGTACTCGCCGAAGACCGACTGCACCGGCAAGCCAGCAGCGCCAGCGCCAGCAGGAGGCCACCCCTATCCCTCACGATGATGTGCCTGTGCTTGAGGTTGCCCCCATGTGCTTGTACCTGAGGCTGGCCCTCATGTGCCTGTGCCTGAGGCTGCCCTTCGTCGTGTATTGAAGACATCTTATTTATATTATTATGACGTTTTGTGATGTATATTTTTATATCTCGCATTTAATGGATGACACAGTGTCCGCAACTTAATTTATAATGTATATTTTTATATCTCGCATTTAATGTTGTCTGTTTGCGACTGAAATATGAAGTCTTCCATGGTAATCAAACTGTACCACAAAATAAAAATTGGAAAATTCAAACCTGACACACTTGCGTCATCTAATTGACGAAAAATAACGTCAACTTGTTGACGCGTCACTGCGTCAACGGTCAACATATTGACGCATGAAGTGAAATTTCGTTGTTGCAAAAGAGACTATCGTCACCTTGTTGACGTGCGAATTCGTCAACAAGGTGACGTGATATATTAATTTAACTAGGGGTAAAATTATCAGTTAAATAGGGAGGGGGAGGTGGGAAAATTAAAGGGGGGGTTTTAATAACAAAGGCCTCAGATTATCAAAGATGGCTGACATTTTTAATTTGATTTTTCCTCACCGTTTTTTGAAATGCTGTAATAATGAATCATATTGGCTGCCACCTTTCCTTTAATTTTCGCTGAACTGAAAACAAATTCCGTACGACTGCTTCGAAGTTTCAGAAAAAGGAGGTGCAAATGGTTTCAGTATTTATGTATTAAATTATGTATGCAATTACGACTGTTTAATTATTTTCATGTTTAGTTATCAAAATCAATTAATGTTGAGACAGGAAGCGAAGAGGAGTACAAGGAGTACGAGTTGATACATGATTGTAAGCTTCGCTATGCTAACAACTCTCTCTGATTGCAAAAATGACACCATCATCTACAAGGAGGTTTACCTCACTCCTTCCGTTCTTTGCAATTGTCGTTGTATCATTGTCGATGGTGAGGCACGCAACGTGTTCGTAATCCCCCTCGTTACAGAAACACACCATAAAGAAATCATTGCTTATATCTATTACTGTTGGCATCCAGCCAATATGAAAGCAAATTGGTGAGTCAAATGGTTGGTGAGTCAAATGGTTGGTGGCCATCTAAGATTGACACAATTTGCAAGTGTTCACACCATTCATTTCTTCTATAAATAGGGAGTGGATGGTAGAGCAAAAATCATCTCATTCACAACTAAGTGCAACAAGCATTAGTTAGAGAGAAGCCTTGCTTAAGAGAAAGAGTGAGAGAAAATTAGAGAGAGCCAATTTGTGAGAGTTTTATCCACAAATTGAGAGTACAATCTTATTGTATTAATTTTGAGAGATCACCTAAGGTGAAGTTTTGTAATCCCATTATTGTTATAGTGAAGTTTAAGCGCCTACGGTCCCGTGGTTTTTACCTTCAATTTTGAGGGTTTTCCACGCTAAAATCTTTGGCAACATTTTCATCTATTTGGTTTGGGAAATTATCCCCGGGGTTCGTGGGAAATTTATTTTATCTCACTTACACGCTTTTTCCCAACAAAGTGGTATCTAGAGCTAGGTCTCTGTGGAAAATTCTTAGTATGCTCGCGTGGTTTAGCACTTTGTCTCATCTTCCACATCGTAAAAGAATTATTCACCGGCCATTACTATTCATTGCCGAAAGTTTGAAGACAAATAAACTTGTTGACTCGCCATCAAAATGGAGGAGAGCACCATAATATGATAAAGTCGATCGTGATTTAATTATGCAACTGAAGCTAAAGATGGAAGATCTTTATACATTAAAGATCTATGGAAGCCGATCGTGATGACGTAAGGAGAAAGCAACAACTACAATAACAACTCCGGCCAGATGATAAGATCGACTAAGGCAGAAACCAACCGACGCTTCGATCAAAGACATCGCATTAATCGACCGGGCCGAACTCCAAGTGTCGCCAATCCGCCAATGGATTGACAAGAGCATTTTTCAAAACTTTGCTAATGAACATGATGCTCATGCTCTCGGCAAAAGTCGAGAAAATGTATGCAAGAACAACCGCACGTAACAAAGCCAACTGATGCGACGATTAGTCAACCTAAAGTACAAAGACGGTCAGAGCGTTTCTAACACATGAGCTGAGTTCCAAGGGCAGAGATCAACTCAACTCGATGAAGATGACCATCGACTTATGAGTTACAAGCACCGCTGATGCCGAAGTTCTCTACCAAAAAGTCGGGACACCTTAGTTGTGCGTCGGGGCCAAGAACTCCGCTCAAGGCAAGCTTACCATGGATATGGTAAAGCGATAGGATGTTGAACGAGGAGTCTCGATTTAAAAGATGAAGGATATAATCCTCAATCAAGCTTGTCACGTAAAAACAAGGCAAGCAAGGACGTGGAAGAAGCAAAGGTAGAAGCTCTCAAAGCCAAAATCGCAAAGAGGACGATCAAAGTCCGGATCGAGGTATGATAAGAAGTGTCACCATCGCGCCTTCCCGCACTTCATTCGAGAGTGTCGAAAGCTGAAACAGCTTAAAGAAACAGAAGCAGCCAAACAAATGACACCGCGAATCACACCAAGATGTTACATTGTTCGAGATGCGCATTATGTCAATCTTGCATGTCAAGACTCTACCTGGGTAGTTGACTCAGTGCTTCCTACCATGTCACCTCAAACGGGAGTTCTTCTCAACCTACACTGTGGTGATTTTTGGACGAGCGAGGATGGGAAATGATGATGCATCCACAATTATTGGCATCGCAACATTTATTTAGAAACTAACCTTGGATGCAAAGTTATGTTTGGAAAGATGTGAGGCATGTTCCCGGGATATACGCCTCAATCTCGATCTCCACCTGAGTACTTGATGATGATGGCTACAATAGCTATTTTGGTGAAGGAAATTGGAAGCTCACCAAAGGAAACCTGGTGGTAAGTAAAGGCAAAGAAAGATACTTTCTATTTAATGCTGCTATGTAGAGGAGAAGTAAATACCAAAGAAGAAAGAAGTTCCAACCGAAGCTATGGCATAAGCGGCTACGGCCATACGAGTGAAAAGGGTCTTAGGATTCTTTCCAAGAAGAATCTTCGCTTAAATGACAAGTACATCATCGGGGAAATGTGTTGATTGTTTAATGGGAAAACAACACAGTTGCATTTTCAAGTTCCCCACCATCTAGAAAGGCAAATCTTCTAGATTTGATACACACCGATGTTTGCATGATGAATGATAAGTCACAAGGAGGTGCACTTTATTTCGACTTTCATTGATGACCATTCCAGAAAAGTGTGGGCCTTTGCTTTGAAAACCAAAGATCGTGTGTCGTGGAAGTTTTCAAGCAATTTCATGTGAAAGTTGAAAGAGAAATCGGGCAGATATTGAAGTGTGTACGAAAGCACAATGGCGTGAGTATCGCGACTCATTCGAGGAGTACTCGCAGGTTTTGGCATTAGATTAGAAAAATCGCCAAAGACACTCAACACAATCTGTTCTGAAAGGATGAATAAGAACCATCCGTGAGAGTCGATGTATGCTCTCAAATGCAAAACCGCCAAACTCCTTGGGGGAGGCAATGAGGACAAGAATGATTTGATCAACCTTTCTCCATCAGCTCCATTGAACTATGATGTACCGTAAAGAGTCCTGGATAGGAAAGATGTTTCATACAAACACTTGAAGGTGTTTGGTCAGAGCATTTGTTCACATCCCAAAGATGAGAGGTTCAAGTCGATGCAAACAAAGCAAAGGTATCTGTGGGATATGCCCATGAAGAATTCGCTACAGCACTGGGATCCAGCTACCGTAAAGATCATTAAGCGTGGACGTGGTATTTTTGAAGATCAAACAATCAAGGATTTGAAGAAACCAGAAAATCCACAATGATGAAATTCCAGCTAACTGGAACCAGCCTCTCCACCAATAGATTCGATCGGCGACTGGAGCTACACCGACATCGATGATGTTGATCCACTATAAAGTCCGTAACTGTGAGTTCGGTCAGCCTCGTAACAAGAGTTAGATCCTGAACAGCTCCAATCAGAAGCAGCAGTAAGGAAATCTACCGCAGAGCTAAAGCCGAGTCAAAAGTATTCACTCTACCGAGCATGTGATGCTCACCGACTGGAGAACCAGAGAGCTATGAAGCTCTTACTCACCTAAAGATAAGAATGAGGGTTAAAAGCCATGCAAGAAGAAATGAAATCCTGTGCATGAGAAACCACACATATGATTTGGTAACACTACCACAAGGAAGGAAAACACTCAAGAACAAGTGGGTGTACAGTAAAAAGTGAAGAAGGCAGCCACAACCACGCATACAAAGCAAGGTCAGTTGTAGAAAGGATTCGGCCGTAAAAGTGGAGTTGACTTTGATGAAATATTCTCACCTGGGTGGTGAAGATGTCATCGATCGTAGTTGTTTGGCTTTGGCCGCAAGTCTCAACCTAGAGATTGAACAACTTGATGTAAAAACCGCTTACATGGTGATCTTGACGAGGAAATATACATGCGCAGGTTGGTTTCCAAGTCAAAGGGAAAGAGAAATTGGTGCGCATCGGGAAGAAGAGTTTGTATGGTCCGGGTGCAGCAGACAAGCAGTATAAAAAGTTCGACTCATTCATGGAGAAAAATGAGTACAATCGAACGACGGCGACCATCATGGTCTTCATCAAGAAATTCTCGATGAAAATTTCATCATTCTTTGCTTTATGTCGATGACATGTTGATTATTGGCCGAGACAAATGGCAAAGATTAGCAGTTGAAGAAAGAGTTGAGCAAGTCCTTTGCAATGAAGGACTTAGGACCCGCTAAACAGATTCTTGGCATGACGACACCCGTGATGTGAAGAATCACAAAATTTGGCTATCTCAAGAACTGTGACGTGAAAAGGTTCTCTGAAAGATTCAACATAGACAAAGCAAAATCATAGTTCTCCACCGCTAGTCACTTCAAGCTCAAAGTGAGCCGTCCCTCAAGCAAGGAGGAGAGAATAGAAATGAACAAAGTGCCATATGCATGCCGGCGTCCGATGTACGCCATGGTATGCACTAGACCGTATATCGCACATTGCACATGCTGGTGTTGTGAGTCGATTTTTATCAAATCCTCGAAAAGAGCACTGGCAAAGAAATAAATGGATACTCGATATCTCTGGTACATCTAGTCATTGTTTGTGTTTTGATAATGGAAAACCTATATTAGAAGGATATACAGATTCAGATATGGTCGAGACGTGGATACCGTAAAGTCTATTTCCTGGGTATCCTGATAACATTTTGGCAGGGAGTCTGCCTCATGGCAATCACGATTACAAAAGTGTATTGCTTTAAGCACCACAGGCGAATACATTGCAATCACCAAGGTTGCAAGGAGATCATGTGGATGAAGAAGTTCCTACAAGAGTTGGGACAAAACCAGAAAACTATGTTCTCTATTGCGGCAACAAAGCGCAATACATCTCAAGAAGAATTCGACATTTCATTCAAGGTCGAACACATCGACGTAAGATATCACCGATCCGTGATGTGTTAGAAAGAAAGTCACTGGGAAGTTGAGAAGATCCACACCAACGACAACGGCCGGGAGATGATGACCAAAGCTCTACCAAAGGATTGCAGCTGGGAGTCCGTGAAAGAAGTTGCAGTTTAATATCAACCCCATATTGATACGAGGATATTTCTCCATTGGCCGAGGGGGAGATTTGTTGGCATCCACCAATATGAAAGCAAATTGGTGGTGAGTCAAATGGTTGGTGAGTCAAATGGTTGGTGGCCATCTAAGATTGACACAATTTGCAAAGTTGTTCACACCATTCATTTCTTCTATAACATGGGGAGTGATGGTAGAGCAAAATCATCTCATTCACAACTAAGTGCAACAAGCATTAGTTAGAGAAGCCTTGCTTAAGAGAAAGAGTGAGAGAAAATTAGAGAGAGCCAATTTGTGAGAGTTTTATCCACAAATTGAGAGTACAATCTTATTGTATTAATTTTGAGAGATCACCCATGTGAAGTTTGTAATCCCATTATTGTTATAGTGGAAGTTTAAGCGCCACGGTCCCGTGGTTTTTACCTTCAATTTTGGAGGGTTTTCCACGCTAAAATCTTTGGCGTTATTTTCATCTATTTGGTTTGGGAAATTATCCTGGGGTTCGTGGAAATTTATTTTATCTCACTTACACAGTTTTTCCCAACAATTACCTGGCCATCTCCCTGTTTAGCTCATAGGTACCGCAATATATAAGTCATGAATCACAATCCAATTTTCTTACCCAAAAGTTCGCGATTAGAGTGTTCTTCCACGGTTTTCACCATAACTTGTTTGGCAAGAGTAAAAGAGCAGATGTTATTCGTAGGAATCGGATGTTCACAAATATTATTTATCTTTGAATATATTTATTTGATATTGTACTATCTTTCTACACGGTAAACTTACGTCTATTGTCACGTCAATTTCTAGTAATGTTTTTTTTTTCCACCCAATGACATGTTTGCAATTTTCTTGCAAAGGAAGAACAATTGAATCAGAAAAGATGTTTAAATAATTTTTTTCCCCCAGCTATTGCTCTAGTTTACCAAAATACTAGTTGAATAACCCTCATATGCCTTGAAGTCGAACGAGAGAACACCTTCGTTATACTCTTTTGGGATACAAGTGACCAAAATTAAATAAGCCAGCAGAAACTGCTCAATCTGGCCACTGCTGCTGCTAACATGAGGAAACAAGTTAGTGTGGCAAAAGGTTCTTTTTTTTATGGAAAAAGGATTGCATTAAACATTAATCAAACGAGGTAGGCTAACACCTCTTACATCATCGAAAAGAATAAGACTAAGGGAAGGACAAGAACCAGCAATAATTTCTCCTTCATAGGAAGAAGAATGACCCTTATTAGCTAAAAAATCAGCACACCGATTAGCCTCTCTATAAACATGAATCAACGATGTTTTCCAATCCGAAAGATGGAGTAAATGGATGATATCTTGGAGTAGGGGAAGGAGAAAGCAATTCTTAGTAGATTTGGCCAACACCATCTCCACAATAATTTTTGAGTCCATTTCAAACATAACCCACTTTAACTCCATATCTCTCGCAATGCCTATAGCAATTCTTAAAGACCACAACTCTGCCCAAACCGCATTACTAGAACCAATTTTCCTATAGAAACTGGTTATCAACTTGCCCTGGCAATCTCTCAACAAACCACCACAAGAAGTACTACCATTACTAGCAATAAAAGAACCATCAACATTGAATTTGTAGCATCCTTGAGGGGGAGTCTGCCATGCCACACCAATGCATCTACTTATGCTCGTGCGTCTGCTGCTGTCACAAGTTATGTCGTGCTGCAAAATGGAAGCAACTTGGTGCTTGATTCTACAAAATAACTCTCTCTTAGAAGCAATGTGATTTGAGAAGACAATATTGTTTCTGTCCTTCCAAATCTCATACACTGCTACCCCAAAGAAAGTCTGGCAATGCTCCAAATCAACCCTAATACCAGAAGTTGAAATATTCCAATCCAACCAACTTTGCCAACCAATGCTAAAGAATCTACTCCAAACATCAGGGTGGATGATTTTGGACCAGAAAGATTTAATTTCTTCACAATCTCTAAGGCAATGCATGATTGATTCAGGACTAGAATGGCATCTAGGACACAAATCATCATGCGTCATATTTCTATGTTTCCTTTCCTCGTTAGTAAGCAACCGATAATGAGCAAGCTTCCAAAAGAAAGCTCGATATTTATTTGGGCCCTGCCACTTCCAAACCTTATCAAACACTGGATTAATAGGGGTAGACTGTAAGTCACCCTTAACCATCCAATCATAAGCAAATTTAAGGGAGAAATAGTCATCATTGGTTAATTTCTAACAAGGGAAATCCTCCAGGCCTGCAGTGGGAGGCTTCAAGACAGCAATGTGATCACAAATATCAAGAGGAACATATGATTGAAATCGATTCCAATTCCAATCACCATTTGTTGCATAGTTTGAGATTGTGAAATTTGCTTCATCATGAGGAACATAATCTTGCAAGTATTCTTCAAGAGCTCCACATCCAGGAATCCAAGCTCCACATCCAGGAATCCAAGCATCTTTCCAAAATTTTGTCTGCTGTCCATTTCTAATGACCCAAATCACATTACCTTTGATATCATCCCAAGCATTAACTATGGCCCTCTAACGGTTTGAAGAATTAGCTTTATTATTGAAAACAGGAATTGAATAAGACCCACAAGAGTATTTAGCTTTCATGATTCTAACCCACAATTTGCTAGGATGAGAGATAATTCCCCAAGCCAACTTCATCATGTGAGCTCTATTCAGCATCCACAAATCTTTGAAACCCAAGCCTCCATCTTGTTTTGGACAGCAAAGCTTATTAAAAGCTAGCAAATAGACCTTTCTTGCTTAAGCAGTTGACCCCCATATAAAATTCCTGCATAATTGCTCTGCTTCCACGCAAACAGAAGCTGGGATATTTTAAACATGAAAATGATATTTGGAAAATAAAATGCGGTGCTTTTTATGCCTAAGGCAAGAGAACTAAGGCAAGGGAACAATAACGAAATACCTGGTATAGTCTTAAAACTCAATTTATATTTAATCATATATTGACTTCGTAAAAGACATCTAGAACACACATCAAGAAAACAATATATCTTTTTCTTTTTTGAACTTGTGGAGCAAAGAATAAACTGCCTTAGTTTCTCTTTAAGCAGTAAGGAAAACATGGAGACCCGGAAAATTAACTCACCACACTCCTTAAGATGATTCCTACCTCGTTAAACAATCAATTCATTTGAATTCTCGATCATTTTTTGGGAACAATTTTGAATTTTCATGAAAATAAAAAGAAATTCGAGAGGGTAAATATGCTTTACAATTACAGTACAATTGTCGATAAATGAAGGGAAAAAAGGGGGGTGGGGTGGGATCCGTTGTTACTGTACATACATGACAAGGGATTAAACATCAAGCTTTTCCCATGTCATTTAAAACAAAAATAAAAAATAAAAAGAAACTTTGAAATGTAAAATGAGGTAAAATATATTATGCCAGGTAATTGTATATTTGAGGGTTGTTCTTGTCCCTCTCCAGATACTCCCTGTCAATCAGGCTTTCGATCCTTTTCTTCAAATCAGCTGGTTTAATTGGAAATTTTAGCTGTTCACAGAAAAAACAATTCCTAAAATCAGTTTTTATCTTAACGATCAGAGAGAGAACAGTCTACATCAGAAGTTTTCACTAAGCATAACGTCTTTTAGAATAGATTAAATTGCATTTTTCGTCCCTTAACTTTATTTTAGTTTTCAATTTCGTCCCCTAACTATTTTACTTTTTATTTACGTCCCTTAAGTTACGAAAGTTACGCCGCGTTCGTCCCTTAAGTTATGAAAGTTACGCCAAATTTGTAATCCCTTTAAACAATAAAATCAAAATCATGCTTCTATCAGAGTTCTTATTGATGAAGTAACATGATAAAAAGTAATTAAGCAAAAAATCAGAGTATCAATGACCTATACACACACAATAAAGAGATTACAGACAGAAGAGATGAACTTGGCATAACTTTCGTAACTTAAGGGACGTAAGGGACATAAATGAAAAGTAAAATAGTTAGAGGACAAAATTGAAAACTAAAATAAAGTTAAGGGACGAAAAGTGCAATTTAGCCTTTAGAATATTATCGGTAGTAACTCGCAAAGTAACTTTGCCAACAACACTATTTAGCACACCATCAGAAGACCCCACACATTATTTTGACATGGAAGGGATGGAACTACTTAGGGATTTACACAGACTCCATTTGAATTAAAGAAATGAAAGCTAGTAATGATGTAACCTGTTGGAAGAGTTCAGTAATAAGAAGGGTGTGACTAAGCACTTTTCTAGTCTTCATTATCCTCACAATAGCAGCATCAACCTGCAATAAACCATGCCAACAAGGCAAATATGTTATACACAATCCTTATTAGATGTTCAGGACATAGAAATTTAAAACATCAAATATCATGGATACCTACAAATATAGGATGATATGACGCCCAACCAAGGCATCTGCCCTTGTTTGGTTGCACTAAGAAATCTTGGATATCCAAGTTTAAATATCTAAAATATTTTTTCCAATTCCGTGTACATAACTAAAAATAAAGATTAAATTTATATCACATTTTATTCAACCATATTCCATGAATTTTAACAGCATAATAATAACAATTAAAAACCTTTGTTAAAAACATCTTTTCTCGCCAATATATCTAACAACTCTTCATTTCAATTTGTAAAATTATTGTTAAAAACATCTTTTCTCGCCAATATATCTAACGACTCTTCATTTCAATTTGTAAAATTATTAGAGTAAGCTTTTCTTTAAACCTTCATATTGAACAAAAAAACAATAATTTTAAATTTTATAGACAAGGAGCAGAAACATTGTCTCTTAAAAAAAAAAAAAAATTATTAGGCAAGGCTACATAAGGCTAACATGCACTCTAATGAGTAATTGCAATATCCTTAAATAGAATTAAAAAAAATAAAAACACACTGCAGAAGGGTTGGTAACGCAATGCCCATTGGAAACATGGGCTCTCACGAGCACTGAGACTCGATAGTCAATACTACGTCCACAATCACCTATCTCAAATTTTAAATAGTCAATACTATTAGGTGAAGACAAATAAATAGTGTTATATTGAGATCTTTACCAACAATTATGCTATTGAAATTTTAAATATATTGATACAACTAATTATTTACAACAACAAAAATAACCTAGCCTTATTTCATTAGGTGGGGTTGGGTAGATGGATTATACAATGCCATGATTCCCTATTATATACTAAGTTCAATGATAGACAGTTTATCTCTGAATCTCTCAATGATTTAGCCTAGAGATTTTCTTGCTTTCCCTCTATCTAACTATAAGACTAATCTCTAACTATTAGACTAACCTCCATATAGTCAACCCTTACTAATATTTTTATAGGTCTTCTCCACACGACCAAACCACCTAAAGACAGTGTTATCAATAGCGGCCCATGGCCGCTATAGGCAGGGTTGTAGCGAAGCGCTTCAATGTAGCAGCCGTCGCGATTGGAATCGCGGCCAGATCGCACCGGAATTGTGGAAAAATTGGACGGTAAGAGCCGCACCACTGAAAATTCAAAAAAGCTGCGTTGAAACTCCTCGCGTGAAGAAGACGAAGAGCGAGAAAGAAGCAAGGCTGAGTAAGAAGACTGGGGCAAACTGGGCCTTTTAAGTTTCTGAGGGATGTGGGCTCAAACACAAACTGGGCCTTTTATTCCCAAACCCTTTCTATGACTTGAAAGTGGTGCGGACGTGCTTATTATCGAACGAACGTCAAGAGTGCAGTATACATAAAATAAAATACAAAGCATCCTATATTTATATTTCTAAAACATATTAAAATATATTAATATATAATTATATATTTATATTTATATATTAGGGATAAATATATAACATATAATTAAAAAAATATAGAAAAATATAATAATAAAAATAGAATTAATATGATAACAAAACTGATAAAAAAAAGAAATATACATAAGTAAAAAAATCGAAAATATTATTAAAAAAAAACACACACACACACATATATGTATACTAAAAAATATATATTACAAATTTTAGAATAGCAGTCATCCCGCTATACGCTATCCCGCAATAGCGTTTTCGGAGTCGGCCGCTACGCTCCGCTATCCGCGATTGATAACAATGCCTAAAGATAAGATTCTATCATCTTTTTTACAATGAGAGCTACCCCAATTTTCTCACTAATAATTGTATTCTTAATCCTATCTTGTCTAGTGTGACCACTCATCCATTTTAACCTTTCAACGTCTGCTTTACTTATCCACTCAACCATTTTATTATTTGACACACATTTTGTGAAATAAACCTAATGAGTGTAAATTGATAATCTATAAAAAATAGAATATAATGCCCAAGCATATTAGGTTCTTTTGGATTTGAAGGTGTGTCACATTCTCTTGTACATTAGTCCTCTAAGGTCTGAGTTAAAAAAGGGGGATGGCTTTTTAAGAAAAGAAAGATGACCTGATATTGACGGTCTTGGAAAACTCTTTCAGTGGTGCTTGTGTTCTCCTCCACTGTCTCCTTCAACTGGATTGCATTCACCTGCACTCCATAACACAATTAGTTTGAAAAAGAACCTCAGTCATAATTTTAGAGGACTAAAGGGCTAAACTGTGGTAATCGCAATTAAAACTCAAACAGAAGTTTGAGATCATGTGATTTGATGCCTAATGTCCTAAGCAATGGGTAAGGTACCTTTATACGGTAAAGAGGAGCAGTAAACCCGTCATTAAAAACAAATGAGTCATCATCTTCCACATCTCTACCCTTTGGCATCTGTCGCATGTTCAACAAAGGAAATCAACATTAAGAAATTAAAAGAGACCATAGTTACAAAAGAATGTCGTTAACTGATTAATTAATTCTGCAAATGATTACACACCCACCTTTTGTAGGACACGAACTTTTCCGCATGCAAGTGACTGCAGGGTCCTCCTCAGTTCCTTGTCTTCAATACCAGTAGAGTCCTTGATATCTTGAAAGCTTAGTTTCTCAGCATCATTGAATAGCATCAGAACAACAGTCTGGAGCATAGCCAGGCAAGCGGAATTAATTCCAGAAAAATGTGTGCTATACATGATAGCTATGAAGCATCGACACCTTAGGTTGAAGGCGTGTCCGACACTCGTACGACACCCGGACGACACGTGTCAGACACTCTATTCCGGTGTCGAAATATAAAAATATATATTTTTGGCTCCGACACTTTGAGGACACGGCTTCAACACCTAGCCGACACTTACATCGGCTGGACATGACAGCTAGTACCAAAATTTTCAAATTTTTTTTTTTCAACAATTATGATCAACTATGGGGTGAAAGGTATTAAATTGATTGGATCTTTTTAGCTTTTGATAATAGTAGATGGATCGAAGGTAAAAGTCGTAGCTCAATAATATCTTGTTTTAGATTTTTTTTTTTTAAAAGAAACAAAGTGTTGAAATTGTACAATGATATCTCTTAGTATTTTTTGGTGAGACTCATTGTCATAGGGAAAATGTAATACATTCTTTTCATATGATGATGAATATATAAATCTTGGTTCTCTATTGAAATCTTTTATAAATGATGTTCACACACACACACACATATATATATAAGCGTCGCGGTGTCCTATATTTTGGACATTACCGGTGTCCACGTGTCGTGTCCGGTGTCCGTGTCAGAGTCTGTGCTTCATGACAACAACAAAAATGAAGATATAACAAAAGTAAGAATGCCTTTTGAAAGGCCAACCTGAAATAGGGAGACAGCCAACTCCTTTTTCCCTTTTGGAAAATCTGCCTTTAGGACACAGTGACCTAATGAATTTTGCCACATCAGACGCCTTCCACTATATTTGCTTAGATAGAACTCTTTAAAAATATCCTGAAGGAGGAATGAAGTAAAGGAAAAAACCATGTCAGAGAAGTCACTTAAAGAATCACGGACACCAACGGTTAGAAGTGCATTCATTCATGGCTTGTGCTGAACCTGGTAAACATTCAATTCATGAGGAAGTCTGACGTCCATGGGTGGATATGTTGGCCAGTACCTGCACTCATCCAACAATTCCAATTAGATTCCATGGACAAAAGAACCACATAAACATTATTGATGCTAACAGATAAGAAAGGGGAAACACAGCTTACCCAGTTGTCAAGACATGAACACTCATTTCAATCCCAGAAGGGAGTTTTGTTCTTGCCTGGGATGACTGTTTGAAGGACTCATTTATTTCTTTTGATAATTCAATGTCCTGCATCAGAACAATTTTGAACATAGTTGTAAAAAGCTATGAATAAAAGCTATAGCAATTTATGAAGCTTGTCAGATTATTGTCACAAATCACAATAGAACTGGATCAGAATATTGAAGAACAAAATGTATTAATGATGAGAATCTTCCCAACTCGGTGGTACCAATGGAGTACACAACTGGTGAAGGGGAAGAAGAACAAAATACAGACACAGAATAGTAATGTCTAACCTAGATATTTGAGACCTATACTCCCTCCCAAAATCCATTACAGAAATTCCCCACTATTACTTCCCCTTTTTAATTATATACACGATCATATCCCACCCCTCCACCTATCTGCCTAAAACTAACTGATTCCAACTATGGGTGGGCTTAGTTAACATTTTATTCAAGCACATGATTAAAGTAGTTATACAAAACTATAAAACTGGTGAAGGGAAAGAAGAAAATACAGACACAGAATAGTAATGTCTAACCTAGATATTTGAGACCTATACTCCCTCCCAAAATCCATTACCGAAATTCCCCACTATTACTTCCCCTTTTTAATTATATACACTATCATATCCCACCTCTCTACCTAACTGCCTAAAACTAACTGATTCCAACTATGGGTGGGCTTAGTTAACATTTTATTCAAGCACATGATTAAAGTAGTTATACAAAACTATAAAACCCAAGCACATGATCAAAATACAGACTTTAATCAAAGCAAAATACCAAATTCTTGTTCATTCAGCATCTTCTAAAGACAAGTGATAGGTCATTTGATGGCTGTATCATAAATGTTTGTTGATGGGTGAAAACCATTTTATAATAAATATGTATAATTGCTATGCCATAGATTTAAAACAAATACAGAAGTCTACACTGGGAGAAGAGTAATTTTCCTTACTTTTTGAATGCAATCAAATTTTGTTTATTGCCTCTTCAAATTAGATTGCAACAAACTTGTAAAGCACCAACGTATTATATGGCTGAAAAAGAATCTTTTCAAAATACAAGTTCAACCTCACAGCCAAATCTTAGATGTGACCAAAGGCCATAAAAGATAATTTCTCACCAGGTTTGAATTCCCAGTAATCTTCTAAGGCAAAGAAAAAGACACGGGAAAAAACCGAGGTATAGATGATTTCAACACAGCCCATGCCAACCAGGAGTAAAGGATTCAAATAAAATTTCTCTAGCTATAAACCGATTCAAAAATGTATACCTTAAACATTCCTTCCAGTTTGTTTGTGAATTGGCTGCCACACTCGGTCTTCAACTGTATTCATGAAAGAAAACTGTTATATTACTAAATTTTTGCTGAGGAACCACCTAAGCATTTCAAAAGTAAAATGGAAAAGATAAGCCTTAACCTTGGAGATCATAGATTTCTCTGCGTCAATAGAAGCACTCTTTCCTAACAACAGTCTCTTGGCAAGATCTTTCTTATAGAATGCCTCAAACACATCCTTGCCCTTTAACAATAAAACGTCAAATAATCTTGCCAGTATCAGTATGGAAGGAAAAAATCAGTAGAAGTGCATGATAACACCACAAGCATGAATGAAAAATACAGGAAACAAGGTGTAATTGTTGCTGCTCAACCAATGAAACATTGAGCATACCTGAATGAACCTGAACAAAACCAGGACTTTATCAAGTGTACCCTCTAATTCCTCTTCTGAAGTACCCTTATTACCTGCACGAAGTTTCTCATCCAAAAACTTGGCAATCAACTCTGCAGGTCGGTTCTGCCGTGTAGAAAAAAATAGGATAACAAAGTCAGTTGATTGCTGGTGTGGACCCAAATTCAACACAGAAAATTAAAACAACATACACTTTACAATGGAAGGAAAATTTGTGTATTATTTCTGAATAGGTGAAATTACAGTAGAATAATAACCCTACTGCCACAGAGCTAAGCTCCTACAGCGAACAATGCTCTCTGCCCATAACTAACTCAAAATGATTTTCCAAGATACCCTCTCTCTCCCTCTCTCTCCCTCACATCCCCATATAACAGAAAGCCATCACACACACGTCTCTCTCTCTCTCTCTCTCTCTCTCTGCCACGTCAAAATGATATTGCAGCTGATGTGTTAATTGCCCACTTGGGCCCACACACTCATTTGGAGTCCTAACATTGCCACCCTCTTGAAAAACAGACTTGTCCCCAAGTTTGAGCTTGCGAAAATGGCTGTTAACATTGAACTCTTCCTCCCATGTATCATCTTTCACGACCTTTCCTTTCCACCGAATCAAAAGCTGACTACCATAATTTCTTCCAACCTTAAGTTTGACATTCAGAGGAACAAGAAATGAGACTGCATTCTCCATGTTGATCTGTAGTAATAGGGAAGCTTCTTTTATCACAGAAGGATCAACATCCAGCACTAATTCATCGGGTACCTGTAACCGAATCCGACAATGGTCTCTAATTATGTGAAACTTGGTTGCAATTATAAAACTGGAACCCAGGCTATCAACTCCAATGACAATTACAAAGTAAATTTTGTGCATTGCAATTTTAATTATTTCAGCAACAGATCCCTGACAAATGAAATTGACAGCTTGCCTTGGTTGCAATTATAAAACTGGAACCCAGGCTATCAACTCCAATGACAATTACAGAGTAAATTTTGTGCATTGCAATTTTAATTATTTCAGCAACAGATCCCTGACAAATGAAATTGACAGCTTGCCTCTGAGCTTTTGATTTTTCTGTACTGCTGCCAAATTTTATTTTCGACAAATACCGTTTCCTTCCCTTGAGAGTCGTCACATATCCTATACTACGACAAAATGCAACAGCTTCATGAAGCCAAGAAGCAACACCAGGAAAAGTGCTTTTGAAGTTACCAACCTTTTCAGCAGCTTCATCAGCACTGCAATCCAGTCGGTCTGCAAGGCTATTGGGACCCATACCATAACGAATGCTGTACCCAATCCATCTAGATACTATCATTGTAAAGACATCACCATCAGGCTTATCGAGAAGTTCAATAAACGAAGAGTCTTTAGAGAAATGTGCCATCAACCTCAATTCTATCTGATGTTAACAGTAACTTGTTGTCCTGAGTATGAACAAAGAAGTCACGTGCCTTGATTCTACAATAACCCTCATCAGCATCACTTCCATCTTTATCCCCTTTTATTTTTAAGTCTACTGTATGCTTAACACACTGAAGATTAGGTTCCTCCATTAAAAGCTGACCAGTTGTTGTGGATGTCTGGAGCCATTGACCATGTGATGTGTACTTCCATGTGCTTATGGATAGCCTAGCCAGCGAACAAATAGATCCTAGTGTAGAATTCAGAAGGTTTACCAATGTTTGATGCTCTTTGATGATTGGAACAATGGAATGTCCATGCCACATAGCATCCAAACAGTGCTTGTCAGTACTTGCATGTTGCTTTCCCTTATTTCTCCTAGCAGATGTGGCCTGCCTCAAGTGTTCATATAGCCCCTTTGCAATATCTGCTGGCATATGCAATGAAAACGACATCCCATCTAGAGTATAAGTTTCTTTTATGTGATGCTTCAGCCTTTTCACCAACAGCTTACGAGCCCGGATGCATTTCTCAAAATCGACGACAATTCCCCAAAGCTCCATGACAGCAAGAACATTCACCAGTGGGATTTCTATTTCCATAAACACTTCTACAAGTTCCTCAGAAACAAGTAATTTCCAAAGAACAGAACAAAAAGCTTGTGTTTGAGCACCCCGGCGAAAGCAACCACTATGAGCAGCTATGCGCATCTGATTTCCCCATCTGCCATACCGATTAGCTGTTGCGGCAACCTCGGAGGATAACCTCCTCTTTACCTCCTCATCCAGGTTTGGATTAAAGCTCCTCTCTCCATCAGAATCAAAGAGATCAAATGAGGAGACCTTCCCATCTACCCGAGCCTTATTATAGCGACACATATCCTCTCTTGCTGTCAACCTTGCCATGATGGCCCACCGACCTTGATAAGGATTTAAAGCAGCTATTGGAATAATATGTGCTTGGACTTGGACCCAAATATTGAAATCTATTTGGGCCTAACCCACAAGGTTAAAAAATTGATCTGACTCCCATTCTGCACTTTCTACCATCTTCATCAGCATAAACCCCTTATGTGACGGCAATACCGCTATTTCCACCTTCTCGACGTCTGTCTTAGCGGCCGCTAAACAAGGACAGGGGTCTGGTGCATGTGGCAGCTCCGATGGCTCCAACGGTGGCAGCTTGACCAATGACCCATCCTCGTCCATGGAAGCGCTCAGATCTGGCGGCTTTGGTGGCAGTACTGGCAGTTTTCGGGTCGTCGTGAGTGGGCCGGTGTCCGGCGGTTCCTGTAGAGGTGTAGGGTCAATCGGACTGTGTGTTACTCGGAGCTCCCTCTTGCTTCGTCTCTTCTCTCCTGCCGTGAACCCTATATTCTCCCCTATCTTTGGTTGTTCATGCGTCTTCTTTGCCAGTTGTCTTTGCTGAGAAAATTTCTGTGAAGCATCCCACTAGTTCTTTCTTTCCCTAGAGTAGAACTCGTCGCTTCGATCCTCAAACCCAGTACCATTTGGGTTGTCGCATGATGAACGATTATCTGATTGCTGGTTCTTCTCTTCTGGTGCTGCTTTTCGTCGTTCGTCATTCTCCAGAATCTTCTCGCCATCTTCTCGTTTCTGGCGCAGGCTTCCCATTATCAGAGCCATCAGTTTCTCATGATTTTCTTCTTCCTTGATCTTCAAATCTATTAAAAATGTTCTGATGTTGGTTATCTCCTTTCCCAGAGCTTCCACTCTTGCCTCCATTTTTTTTGTGGTGGTTTTTGTCTCTCCCTTCTCCTTAAAGCGCTAATCATTCTCAAGAAAATGCTCCCACACGAATCCGGCAAGTCGGACTAGTTTGATGTGAACCCGAATTCGACACAGAAAATTAAGACAACAAACACTTCACAATGGAAGGAAAATTTGTGTATTATTTCTGAATAGGTGAAATTACAGTAGAATAATAACCCTACTGCCACAGAGCTAAGCTCCTACAGAGAACAATGCTCTCTGCCCATAACTAACTTAAAATGATTTTCCAAGATACCCCCTCTCTCTCTCTCTCTCTCTCTCTCACATCCCCATATAAAAAAAAGCCATCACACACATGGTCTATCTCTCTCTCTCTGCCACGTCAAAATGATATTGGGGCAGCTGATGTGTTAACTTCCCACTTGGGTCCACACTCTCATTTGGGGTCCTAACAATTGCAAATCACATGCACAATAAATCCCACATAAGAGTAAAAAATAAGACCCGAGTTGCAGACCAAGAAGCACAGGTTAGCTATTTCATAAACCCTCTGATGGACAAAATATGGTATGATCAATCATCAACAACTGACAGATATTTGTTAACAAGAATCGTAATGATGGAAACCCAAAAATCACTCAGAACTCAGAAGAAAATAAGTAGTTTATTGAATATTAGCAAGAGAACAGAAAAGTACAAAAGGAACTGATCCTTCCACTCTCCCTCACTGCTATTAGAGCCCAAAGCCAAAATGTGGGTCAGGTTCTGGATCATCCAAAAAAAAAAAAAAAGCCTAAAATGTAGCTTATGTACTCTAGGAGAAATAAGAAAATACCTCTGCAGAATTATACAACACTGTTAAGTAGTAGCTATTTAATTAAGTAATAATTAAGTAATAGGGCAGTTATATCATATGGTAGGGCAGTTATGTAACAGTTACTTCATTGTACGCAGTGTAGGGAGGATTAGTAACTGTTTCTGGTGTGCATTCTGTTTTTTATCCTGTAATGCTGAGAATTATTTTCCCAGAGGAGAGCCTGGTCTCGAAAGCTAAGAAAGTTCATCTATCAGACTCGTGTTTGTGACTTTGTGTACTCTTTGTGTGGAGTTCAATAAAATTTCTGCTTTAAACCCTGTCATTGGTCCAACCTGTCGGATGGAGAAATGACAAACATGGCAAATAGGGTTAATGCATTAGAAGAAAGGATGGCAATTCAAGAGGGCAACATGGAGAACATGAGCAGGACAATGCAGGGAATGATAGCTGAACTGCAGTAGCATGGATCTATTTTGCAAGAGATCAATAAACAATTGGGAAAAGGGATTGAAACTGCTTCAGTTGGATATTCATCTTCTGCTGTTAGGTTAATAGGACCCCTAAGATAGCTAAGGTGTATGTAAGAAGAAAGAAGAGGTGCTACGCACACGCAGGGAATCAAGACCAATAGAGGGGTATTATATAGAGTCCCAACAATTGCTAGAGGAAAAGAAGGAACCACAGCTGCTGCCCGAGGAGATTGAAGCTGTCTTGGAGGCACTCACTAGTCAGCCGTTGCCTTCATTTTAGGAGAGATTGGGAGTTAAGAGTCCAAGCAGCTGAAGCACTTGCTGTCAGGAAAAATTCAAATGGGAACATTTGCCTGAATTCCTCCTTGAGGACAAGGAGCGTTCTCAAGGGAGGAGAGTTAATAAGACCACTAAGATAGCTAAGGTAGCCAAGAGGAAAGAAGAGATGTGATGCTGGGAACCAAGACCAAGAGAGGGCACTCTTGAATTGCCTAGAGGGATGTTAAGGGAGATTGTCAAAGGGGGAGGTAGGTTGGAATTAGTTGGGACATTTGGAAGAGACAGGGCACTCTTGACATGCCTAGACTTCATTTACTTGTTTTACGCATTTCCTTCAGTGTTTCAGAAACCAAGGCCTAATATCACTGTGATGCAGGACAGAATTTTCACCATTAATGCAGTGAGTTATAGTATTCTGTTTTACTCCATTTTTCTGGTACTCATCAGTTGGCTATGTAAAAAGATTTTATTTTACTTCAAAGTGATAATATCTTGACGTTTGTCATGTTACATTATCTGAAAAGTATAGTTTGTTATCATTAGTAATTCACAATGAATCTTGTTATTCATGATAAATTTTGATTAAAGATTCAAGAATAGGCTTTCCAATTCACGACTTGAGCAGTACCACCTGTCCAAATATGAAACACAGGTAAATGGCATACTTCGGGGTAGAAAGGGTTTTTTGGCAGAGTTGATTGACTTATCCTCAAGGCAATGGTAATCGGGAAGTCAATTGAAAAAAAAATGGAAAGGCTGCCGCAAACAAAAAGGTACCAGATGAGTTTGACCCAAAACATATTGGCTGGAGCTTTCTATCTTGAGTTGTTTCTAAAATTTTAGTATGAAAACTAAACAACAGAAAATATGGAAATGACCACAGCAAAATGGGAAGTACCTGACGGAGATTGATAAGATGCTCAAATGAATCTTTAATGGTGTTACAGAATGCTTCATTCTTGAGAAAGCTTTCTTCCCATGTTGTGTCAAGAGAAGCCTTAAATTCCAGAAGGGATGAAACCATATCTTTATCTTTCTCCTCATCCATAACAATGCCCTGCCCAGTTCTCCTGATGTATGAACTAAGGGCCTGCCTCAGTGACTCAAGGGCATTGACCCTTGAAAAGAGTGAGTACATTCTTTGAAGGTCCTCAATACGATTCCCATCCATGAGCATAGAGAAACCCTATAACACAATAAAATTGAAGCAATGGGAAAAAATTTGATGAAAATAAATCACCAGAGAAAAATCAAGAAGCTGGCGGTGAATAGAACCTTGTCAAGAATGGCAGGTATATGACGTTCAAGAAGTTGCGTTTCTGCCGTTGCTATCAATGTCTTCCTAGTACTTGCATCCAAGTAGATCAAACATCTTTCATGTTCCTCTTGCAATCTTGTCTGCAAAAATGAGTACCCAAAAATATCCCTACAGTAAGTTTAATGTGGGGCATGGGGAGGATTGAATATACAGATAAAGATAATGTTTGAGGTCAGAATGTCAGATAAAAATTCTCATATGGCATGACATGATCCATTTATCAAAGAATTACCAAAAATAACTAAAGCTAACAAGATAATACAAGGGGATAAGGAAAAAGAAGCACCTCCACATGTTTCAAGTAATCTGGAACATCTGATTGCTGCATGTATTTCATACCTTCAGCAGCATAAAATTCAGATGTGCATTCAAGGAATGGCTTCTCAAAGCTTTCTGCATAAATTCCCAGAGCAGTAAACATCTTCAAAAGATGGTTTAGAAGAGTTCTATCCACTGCTTCACCTAATCTGAAAAACAAGACAGAAGTAAAAAAATTAAGGCAGGGTACATCCCAAGATGAAAATTTTGATGCATTATTCATACACAGATGGATCGACCAGCCAAGTTTTATATATTAAGAGAGAAAATTTAATGCCCAAAATCACAAATGATGATCATGAGAGGAAAAGAAGTATCTAAATAAACTTCTGTTGGGTCAGATTTATTTCAATATAACGAGAAAGCTAGTCTAGTCCCAAACTCTGCATGCATCCTTAAAGTTAGATTTAGACGACTCCAGCCAATATTGTTCACCAAATTATCCTTTGTACCCCAACCACTAACAACAGCTCTAATACCAACATATATTACAACAGTAAACTACAAGCATCTTGTAAAATTTGTTTGGGAAGTTAGGAGGATTAGTTAGAATTAGAATAAGGCTTGAATTATTTGTTAGACAGCTGGTCTTACTGTTACAGCTGGTTGTAGATATTTCAAAGTAGTTTAAATTGTAAAAGTAGTTTTAGCTGTTCCTAACATTTAGGAAGTAGTTGTACGAGTTTTATCTTGTTACCTTTGTATATAAACAGCCATGTAACTCCTAGTAAATGAAATTATTCGAATATTCAAACTCAGCAGTGTTTATGTCGTTTCTCTCCTCATATTAGCTTTTATGGTATTAGATTTTTAGAAGTTAATTGTGAGTTGCGAGAGACTTTGACTAACAAAGGTTGGTTCTGGTGCAAGCGGGGGTGATGATCCTAAATCAGCCCCCAAAATTGTACCCGCTGCAAAAATCTCTGACAATTTGAATATTCAGATTACTACCCATAAACTTTCTGGAAAAAATTATGTCCAGTGGTCCAGATCGGTTGAATTGGTGGTTCGTGGCAAAGGAAAGTTTGGATACCTGGATGGTACAACCAAGAAACCCGATGCTGCAGGTGAACAGCTTTCAACTTGGGAGAATCAAAATGCTATGGTGATGGCTTGGCTGATTCATTCCATGGAGGACACCATAGGAGACACCTACTTGTTCTATACCACTGCGAAAGAAATTTGGAAAGCACTCTCCCTTGCCTATTCTGATTCTGAAGATTCCTCACAGATTTATGAACTTCGGAATTGTGCTCACAACCTGCGGCAAGGGGAGATGCAGGTAACTCAATATTTCCTAGCTTTAAAGAAGCTGTGGCAAGAAATTGACACATACCGCACATTTAAATGGAATAACACTAATGATGCTGCTCAGTATAATAAGGTGTTAGCAGAGGATAGAATCTATGATTTTCTTGTTGTCTTAAACAACGAACTTGATGATGTTCGTGGTCGGATCCTTGCACCAAAACCTCTACCAAGCATTGATACTGTTTTTTCTGAGGTTCGCCGTGAGGAGAGCAGAAAGCGCGTAATGCTTGGAAATTCATCAATGCTGAATGTAAAGTCTTCAGCTCTTGCTGTCCACAGTGCAGCAAATCACAAAAAGCCTCAACCTTGGTGTGATCATTGTCAACGTCCCTATCACACTAAGGACACCTGCTGGAAAATTCATGGAAAGCCACCAAATTGGGTGCCTAAGCGAGCAAAAGGGAAGGACGGCAAGGGATTTCTGGCTACAAGTGAATCAGACAATCCAGTTTCTTCGTCTCCGGTTTCTTTCTCAAAGGAACAAATGGATCATATCTGCAAAATTCTGAGCAACACAAATGTCTCTTCCTCTATGATGGCACACAAAGGTAGTTCCTTGTCCGCTAACAGCAATCTATCAACACAAGATAAGTTGTGGATTATTGACTCCGATGCGTCTGATCATATGACCGGTTATCAACAATTATTTTCTTCCTATTCCCCATGTTTCGAAAATCATGTGGTTAAGATTGCTGATGGATCTTTTTCACGAGTTGCTGGGATTGGTTCTATATGTTTAAGTCCCAACATTACACTAGAATGTGTCTTACATGTTCCTGGCTTAACTTGCAGTCTCCTTTCTGTAAGCAAAATATCTCGTGATTTGCAGTGCGAAGTTAAATTTAACCCATCTACCTGTTTGTTTCAGGACCAGTCTTCGGGGAAGATGATTGGGAGTGCTAAGGAAGACTCCGGATTATATTTCTTTGAGAATAAATGTTCTGTCAGTTATCATGCCGACACCAGCCTCTCTTCCATGCCTCAAGAACAACAAATAAAGGTTCTGCATTTTAGGCTAGGTCATCCAAATTTCTTGTATATGAAAAAATTGTTCCCTTCTCTATCTAGTTGTAAAGAGGATTTTCAATGTGAAGTTTGTCAGCTAGCCAAAAATAAAAGATCCTTTCTTCCACCAGTTAAATATAAGCCTTCGCAGCCTTTTTGTTTAATTCACAGTGATATTTGGGGTCCATCTCGTATAGCCAACACAACTAATAAAAGATGGTTTATAACGTTTATTGATGATCATACTCGTGCTAGTTGGGTGTATTTACTTAAAGATAAATCTGAAACAGAAAATATTTTTCAAACGTTCTATTCCATGATCAAAACGCAATTTAATACTAACATTAAAATTTTGCGCAGTGATAATGGAACAGAATATTTTAACTCTGTTCTTGGAAATTTCCTAAGTAAAAATGGTGTTATTCATCAAAGTTCATGTGTTAATACACCGAAACAAAACGGCATCTCAGAACGTAAGAACCGCCATCTTTTAGAAGTTGCTCGTTCTCTGATGTTTCAATCCAATGTTCCAAAACGGTTTTGGGGAGATGCAATTCTTACTACTTGTTTCTTAATTAATCGTATGCCTAGTAAGATTTTGAACTTCCAAACTTCATTAGAGGTTCTTTCTAAATTCTTCCCAGATTATCGTTTCTTTTCAGAATTGGATTTGAAAATTTTCGGATGCACTTCTTATGTTCATAATAATGACTCAAATCGTAGCAAGTTGGATCCTAGAGCCATTAAATGTATCTTTCTTGGTTATTCTTCAACCCAAAAGGGATATCGATGTTATTCCCTAGAAAAAAGGAATTATTTTGTGTCCTGGGATGTCACTTTCTTTGAAAATCAGTCATTTTATGAACTTCAATCCATATCCGAGTCTGACTCTGATTTCCCGAAACCTCAGCTAATTGGGAATTTTTTTGGGATTTCACACCTGCAGATGAATCCACGCCAGATTTGAATTCAAATCCAGCGAATTCTTCTCCCTTAAATTCAGCAAATTCCACTGAACAGCCAGATTTGGATAATGATCATATTTTAAATTCTGAATCCGATTCTGCGCCTAAAATTCAGTCACTTATTTCGAATTCAAATCTGCCTAACCAATCTGCTAGAATATCTCCATTATCTCCTAATAATTCTCAACTTGAGTCGCCCCTTATCCTTCCAATATCTGCGCAATCTCAACCTGAACAACAACTTGAATTCCCTCCTAATTCTCCTCCAAATTCTGCGCAGGCTGACCTTCCTTAACAGAACCCAAATTCAAATTCAAATTCAATAATTTTGGATGCACTTAGACCTTTAATCAGGACAGTAACATCGGCAGGGGGAGAATCTAAAGTGCCGCTACTAAAATATTCTAGGAAATGGTACAAAAATATGGAAAAAAAATCTCACTTGCCAGAACAAAATTCTCAGGAAATTAATCTGAATAGTCTGCCTTGCCAGTTTCAATCCTCAAACCCGAATTCAGGCACTGACATAAACTTAGTGGATTTGGATGTACCCATTGCCTTGAGAAAAGGAAACAGATCATGTACAGCTCATTCTATTTCAAACTTTGTACAGTACAGTCATCTCTCCAGCTCTGTGAAAAAACTAATAGCAAATTTGGCTGAACTGAAAGTACCAAACAAGGTGGAGGAAGCTTGGCAACAAGAAGAATGGAGACTAGCCATTATGGAAGAAATGCAGGCACTTGAAAAAAAATCAAACTTGGGAGATTGTACAGCAACCCATTGAAAAGACTCTTGTTGGATGTAAATGGGTTTTTACTGTGAAATACAAGGAGGATGGATCTGTAGACCGTTACAAGGCCAGATTAGTTGCTAAGGGATATACACAAACATATGGTATTGATTATTAGGAAACATTTGCGCCAGTGGCAAAAATCAATACATTTCGAGTTCTTTTGTCTCTAGCAGCAAATTTGGATTGACCTCTAATTTAGTTAGATGTGAAAAACGCATTCTTAAATGGCGATCTTACAGAAGAAGTTTATATGGATTTACCTCCTAGATTTGATGAAGAAAAAAAGAAGGGAAAGGTGTGTCGTTTAAAGAAAGCTTTGTATGGTTTAAAGTAGTCACCAAAGGCTTGGTTTGAATGTTTTCCAAAGCTATTCGAAAAGAAAGGTATAAGCAGGCTCATGAAGATCATACACTGTTTTATAAACAAAAGAATTGGCTTTGGAATTTGAAATGAAGGACTTGGGAAAGTTGAGATATTTTCTAGGTTTGGAAATTGCAAGAAGTCGAACAGGCATCTCAGTTTCTCAAAGGAAATATGTGCTGGATTTATTAAAAGAAACAGGGATGATGGGCTGTAAACCAGTGGAAAAGCCTGTGGATGCTAATGAAAAATTAGATCCTAATTCGGATAAAAGTCCAGTTGACAAAGGAAGATATCAACGCTTAGTTGGTAGATTAATTTATTTATCCCATACAAGACCAGACATTGCCTTTGCAGTCAATCGTGTAAGTCAATATATGCACTCTCCAAATGAAGATCACATGAATGCGGTCTATCAAATTCTAAAGTACTTGAAAGGAACTCCTGGAAGAGGCTTGTTTTTCAGAAAAAATGAAGACAGGTCAATACAAGTTTACACAGACGCAGATTAGGCAGGTTCCATAAGTGATCAAAGGTCTACATCAGGATATTGTTCCTTTGTGTGGGGTAACTTAGTAACATGGAGAAGTAAAAAAACAAGCAGTGGTAGCTAGAAGCAGTGCTGAAGCTGAGCTAAGGTCAGTTGCTCATGGAATACAAGAAGCTTTATGGCTCAAGTTGCTTTTGGAAGAGCTGAAAATGAATCTTAAGATGCCATTGAAGGTGTTGTGTGACAACAAGGCAGCAATTAATACTTGTCACAATCCTGTTCATCATGATCGAATGAAGCATGTAGAAGTAGATTGGTTTTTTATTAAAGAAAAGATAGATGATGGAACATTAAGTATGACGTATGTACCTACTTTAGAGCAAACAACATATATCTTAACAAAAGGTCTTTACAAACCGGCTTTCGAGAAAATGGTTGACAAGCTGGGAATGCATAACTTGTACTCACCAGCTTGAGGGGGAGTGTTAGACAACTGGTCGTACTGTTACAGCTGGTTGTAGATATTTCAAGGTAGTTTAAATTGTATAAGTAGTTTTAGCTGTTCCTAACATTTAGGAAGTAGTTGTACGAGTTTTATCTTGTTACCTTTTGTATATAAACAGCCATGTAACTCCTAGTAAATGAAATTATTCGAATATGCAAACTCAGCAGTGTTTATGTCGTTTCTCTCTTCATATTAGCTTTTATTATTCAATTCGGAACAAAATTAAGTTCTAGTTTTTTATTCTTTATTTTTCTCCTGTGTATTTTCTTAAATTGTAGCAGAACAATTGGTGTTTCCTAACCAACTTTGCATTTATGTTCTAACATTGTACCACTCCATATGAATAAGAGAAAAAAGTATCATCTCTTCTATGAAAATTACACATCTATTTATCCTTGACAGGACATGTTCATTAATCAGTTTTATATCCACTCATACCTGACAGCTTTGTGAAAAACAAACATACCACATGAATTTAGATACCGCACAACAAGTTTTTTGCATGTATGCATGTTTCCTAACACTTGGATTTGCCAATAAGTATTCCAAAACTAAATGAGAAAATTAAATTGCATTAAGTATATAAGGCTTTAGGTTATGCAATGGATGCAAAAGAAGTCAATAAAACCCAGCTGTTTGTATACTCCACATACGAAAGCTGCAAAAAGTTAAAAAAAGGAAATAAATATAAATTGAATTTCCCAACATATTCTGATCAGATGCTCAGTTGAACTGATTACATAGGTCAGTACAAACTATTTATCAGCAATAAACTTCTGATTTGATAAACCAATATTAGCAGACTAATTGATTCAAAATTCACAATACCCAAAAAAATAAAAAAATGATTTGTTGTAAAATTTGGAGCTACAAACCAAGACAGTATAATAGTATAAAAATACATAACAAAAAGTTGCAATCGTATGTTTTGATTGTAAACAAATGACAACAATTATCTTTCGGTTTATACAGGAGTTACAGGAGAGTTGCAACAGCAGAGGTGAGATCAAGGTTGTTAAAATCGCGAGTTGACTCGTGGAATCGTACGAGTTCACGATATCAGGTACCAGCTTCTGGTTCACTCGTAGGTGGAATCGAAATCGCATGGAATCGGTGGACGCTGCGAGTTTACACGCGTTAACTCGGTTTGGACTCAGTGAACACAGCTGGAATCATACGCGTCAACCGAGTTTTTTTTTTTAATCTCGGCCCAACTCGCGATGGAAAAAAACACTATTCATCGTTGCTTTGAATTCCAAACGACTCAAAAGTCAGAAAATCTTGAAGCAACCCACCACAACCTTAAAAAACAGAGCACATTTAACCCCTAAGGAAAGGTAATCGCACCTTGTCACAGCGCCGGCAACACGAACGAGAGCTTGTCTCCGACGACACGAACGGCAGCGCGCACCGCGACGCGCACGGCATCCTTTCTCTGGCGTGAACAGCAAATGTCTCTCACTAAAAAACAGAGCATCGTCGTTTTCTTCCTTCCTTCATATGTTTGTTTTTTTCCTTCTCACTCATCTGTTAGTTTTTGTTTAATATATTTATATCCAGATTTTTAAAGTAAAAAAATATCTCACTTTTTCTGATATTTCGTATCGTTGTTTGTTCTTCTTTCAGTTTTTTTAAAATCTTTTTTTTATTATCTTAGTTTATATGATAGAAAATCATCATCTAAGTTTTTTATATTCCTTCTCAATTAGTCAGTTTATTATCCGAGTTTATTTTGGCTATACGTCTCAGTTTTCTTTTTTATTATCCAACTTTGTGTAACACTTTATTATGGTATTTTGATACTTTGCATTATTATGGAGTTGAAATTTTGAATTATTGGTGTCTTGAAGGTATTATATCATGTATATATTTTTTAATTTTTTTTAATATTAGGTAAACTCGTACGAGTCCAGTTTACGAGTCGAGTTCACCTAGGCTCCACGAGTTTACCTAAACTCTCGAGTTTGACGACCTTGGGTGAGATGAGTGGCAACAGATTATTTCGTGGATAGTCTAAAGACTATTTCTTTGAGGAGCAGGGACATCATTTAAAAAAAGTGGGAAAAAATTATGAACAAACACATTTGTAACCTATGAAGCATGAGTATGGACACAAACATCAGACACAACACTGACACTGAAAGTAGACATCTAAAATTTAGGACACTGAAACAAGGAAAATGTGCATGTGGGTAAATGCTTATATGCTTATGAGTGCCCGCAAGACCATAGTTAAAGAATAAAAAATGAGAAGTATTTCTTGGAAATTACAACATTTTAAGTTACCAATGTTTTAAATGTTGTACTTTTTAACAAATTGTTTTTATTTCTTGATTCTTTAACCAGTACCTTAGGACACTCATTAGCAAAACCATATGCATGCATACATACAAATACACTCGCAACAACAATTAAGCCTTTTCCAATTAACTAGGGTCGGCTATATAGATCAATCGACACCATTAAGTCCTACCATATATTAGGTCCACAGATAGACCATAGGCTATGGTATATAGTTTTTCTTGGTCTCCCTCTACCTCTAACTATTGGACTATCCTCCATTTAGTTTACTCTCCTTACCGGAGCTTCTACAAATATTCTCCATACATGCCAGACCACCTAAGATGAGATTCTATCATTTCCTAATTTTCTCTCTAATGACTGTAATTCTTATCCTATCTTGCCTTGTGTAGTCACCCATCCATAATAATATTCTCATCTATGTAACCCTAAGTTTACTTTCTTGTTGGTTAAGTGCCCAACATTCAGTTTCATACAATATTGTAAGTCTTACAGCTATGCGATAAAATTTTCTTTAAACTTAAGTGGTATTTTCTATCACATATCACACCTGAAGCATTGCTACATTTCATCCACCGTACTTTAATAATATGTTTGACATCTCCCTTTATCTCCCCGTCACTTTGTATGATGGACCTAAGGTACTTAAAACGTAAGACTTGTGGTATTGTATGTTCTCTAATTTTCACCTATGCATTAGAATTTGTTTGTCTATTTCTAAACTTACAACTTCATATACTCTTCACTTCTACTAAAGCGAAAACCCTGTGTTTCCAAGGCTTCTCTTGAATTTTCTAAACTTACAACTCCATATACTCTTTACTTCTCTCGGCTATAAAAAGCACCACCTGTGAATATATTAGTTAAGAGCATGAGAAAAGTTAATGTTGATCATATGATTGTATGGTCAAGATTAGCTCATTTCAATTTCTCACTGGATACACCCCCAATTTATACATGTGTGGGAGTATAAGTAAAGAAAACAGAGAAATGCTAAGCTAGTTTTCATAAGAATGATTTCTTCATATTATTATTACTGAATCTCCAAGAGGAGTCAATATTTATACAAAGGAGTAACCACACAGTGGTGTAACCAACTGATGTTGACTCAGCCTAACAGACTTATGCTGACTCAGCATCTTCTAACTAACTGAAACAGAATGACAGCCAAGCAGTATATTAAACACAGATTTCACTAAGTACTATCATATACTCTATTAGCCCCCCTCAAACTCAGGGTGGTAGCTGTGAGAAGCTAAGCACTTTGAGTTTGTCTCTCAGTGCAGTAAATGGAAGTCTGGGAAGTGGCTTGGTGAGAATGTCAGCAACCTGTTCTTGGGCAGGAACATAGGATACAACCAGTGATTTGTTAAGAACTTTTTCCCTGACAAAATACAAATCCAGCTCTATGTGTTTAGTCCTAGCATGAAGGACTGGATTGTGACTTAATGCCACTGCACTCTGATTATCACAGAAAATTACAGGAGTGGTAATAGGCACTTGCAGCTCATGCAACAGGGACTGTATCCAGATAACTTCAGAGGCAGCCAGAGCTAGACTGCGGTATTCTGCTTCTGCAGTGGATTTAGCAACTAGAGGCTGCTTTTTAGACCACCATGATATTAGATTTGGACCCAAGTATAAGCAAGCACCTGAAGTGGACCTTCGATCATCCACATCTGATGCCCAATCAGCATCACAGAATGCCTTAAGACAGAGAGGAGATGCAGGAGAAGCAGGCTGCAGAGCAAGACCCAAATCAATACTGCCTTGCAAGTACCTGAGGATGCGCATCACTGCAACCCAGTGGCTCTCTAATGGCTGAGACATAAACTGACATACTTTGTTGACTGCATACCCGATTTCAGGTCTTGTGACTGTCACATACTGCAAAGCACCTACTATGGATCTGTAGGTAGCAGGATCCTGAAAGTAATCAGATCCATATCTTGACAGCTTCAAGTTGCCAGGCATGTCTTTTGCAGAGATCATATCAGCTTTCTGTAAAAGATCTCTAATGTATTTGGTTTGAGTAAGCAAGAGGGAACCCGAAGCAGAATGTTTGACTTCTATGCCCAAGAAATATTCCAAGTCTCCAAGTTGTTTGAGAGAGAAAACACCATTTAGCTGATTGATGAGTATTTGAACCAAAGTAACTTAACTTCCAGTAACTATGATGTCATCTACATAGATGAGAACATAGAGACACACACCATTTTTATTGTAAACCAATAAGGAAGGATCACACTTACTTTGAATAAAACCAAAGCTCAAAAATGTCTTTGTGAGCCTCTCATACCAGGCTCTAGGGGCCTGTTTAAGGCCATAGAGAGCTTTTTCCAGCTTGCACACCATTGTTTTATCACCATTTTCAAACCCAAGGGGTTGTGCCATGTAAACATCTTCTTCAAGATAGCCATGAAGAAAGGCATTATCAACGTCTATTTGCTTGATAGGCCATTTATTGGTGAGAGCTAAGGTCAAAACAATTCGGACAGTTACTGGTTTTACAACTGGAGAAAATGTTTCTGAGTAGTCACACCCAAACCTTTGGTGAAACCCTTTTGCAACCAGCCGAGCTTTATACTTGTTTATAGTACCATCAGGGTTTTCCTTAACTCGAAACACCCACTTACAGCCTATAACAGACCTGCCAGAGGGAAGAGGCATCATTGACCAAGTTTTATTGGCCAAGAGAGCATCATACTCAAGTTGCATAGCATGTTTCCAACTAGGAGAGGCAAGGGCCTTCTGAACTGAAGTTGGTTCAGCAGTGGTAAGAAGCAATGTAGGCTGCAATCTAGGCTTAACAATCCCAGACTTGGACTAGGTTTGCATAGGATGGGTGTTTTTAGGAAGAGAAAACTCGAGAAAACTCAGAAGACTCAGAGGAGGAATATGGATTAATTGTACTAGAAGCAGTAGAAGGTAGAGACCAACTAGACATAGGAGAAACTGAATTTGATGATGAAACAGCTTGTTGATGGGAGGAAGAATTTGCCAATAGCTGCAGGAGACATAGAAGGAGCAGGAAAATTGGGAGCAGCAGGGAAAGATGATGCTGCAAGTGAGGTAGAAGCAGAAAATAAACCAGAGGACAGAACACCAAGAGGAACAGAGTCCTCTTCAGAGGTAGCTGTCGGTGTTGCTGATTTAGATGATGCAGAACCAGATTTTGGAAACTTGAACTCATTAAACAAGACATCCTTGGAAATGTACAATCGACCTGAATTGTCCATGCATTTATAAGTTATAACCTTTATGATGGGGAGAATAGCCTAAAAAGATGCACTCATCAGTTCTGTACTGCAACTTATGTTTGTTATATGGTCTAAGTAGAGGGTAGCAAGCACACCCAAAGACTTTTAGAAAGGAAAAATCAGGTAGTTTGTGCAGTAGGAGCTGATAGGGAATAGAATGATTATGATAGGCTGAAGGCAGTCTATTTATTAAGTAAACTGCAGTATGAAAGGCATGGTCCCAAAAAGATATAGGAAGTGATGCCTGGGACAGCAATGACAGCCCTATATCAACTATATGTCTATGTTTTCTTTCGATTACACCATTTTGATGGTGTGTATGTGGACAAATCACTCTATGATGAATCCCTAAATCAGCTAGGTATTGTTTAAAAGGGCGAAATTCCCCTCCCCAATCAGATTGCAAGGACTTGATTTTCTTGTTTAATTGGAGTTCAACAAGAGCCTTAAATTGTTTGAAAACTGACAATGACTCAGATTTGTTTTTAATGAAGTAAATCCATGTATACCGAGTATAGGCATCAACAAATGAAATATAGTAGGTATATCCCATGGATGAAGTCATGGGGGCTGGACCCCACAAATCACAGAAAATAAGTTCTAGAGGCTCAGAATATACAGTAGAAGACAGCTTAGATGGCAATTTATGAGCTTTTCCCACACAACAAGCAACTCCAATTTCCAATTTCCAATTTCCAATTTCCAAATAATAAGGATAAACATTAGTACTATCATATACTCTATTAATAAGGAGAAACATTAGTAGTAGTGACATTTCCAATTTCCAAATGAAGTGTGTTGGAGATTTTTCTTAAAATTTTTCAGGTTTTAACGATTTTTTAATATTTCAAGTTGACTTTTCAAAAGTTATTTAAAAACAAAATGATTTTTTTTGGAAAAGTTATACTCTCCAATGCCAAGCCGTATTTGAGTGTCAGATAAGTGTTCATGTCTAGCACATGTCTAAGCCGATAAAAAATATTCTTTTAAATAGACACTTAGTAAGCAGTGCCTAACGTGTGTCACATAACTGCTGATGTCGAAAACATGTCCAACATTCCAACACTTCACAAAGGAGATGTGTCTATGCTTCACAGTTCATAACAGTAAGAATCCCATTCTAACCCCTCTAGACCTCTCCAATCTTATGTTTCATGTGCAAGTGATTATCCCTTGCTTTTGGGAATTAAAAGCAAAAACAGTGGCAATCCTAGGTCATTTTGCCAACCTAAAAACTAAATAGCCATTCCACAAACAATACAAGCCTGATTAATATTTTTCTTCATTAACAAATGAAAAAATCGCATAATTATGTCATCTAATCTTAGTTCAACACATCTTAGAGCTCTAACTGAAAAGATATAAAATATAAAGGAAGAAGGAATGTGTTTAACCACGACCTTGAATAGAAATCAAGTCAGTAATTTTAATTTGGAGAATGATATTATCATGATCAATTTCGCAAGTATGCATTCCATTAGATACAGAAATAAATTTTGAAATGGAATTGGAGCAGAAAAAAACCTATGATAAAATCACGAGAAGGGCCAACAGAACAGACTGCCCCAACCCACCCATGACCCATGCAAACATGGATGGAAATATGGAACATTTGATCAACGATATACACGATTTAAAGGTCTACCAGTCATTTACAAAAGTGGGATTGCGAAAAATGGTTTTACCTTTCACTTTCAATCATTCGTAGAAGGCCAGTAACAGTTTTGTGTTGGACTTCAGGAGACAATGAAAGATGTTTGCGAAAAAGTTGCAGGCCCATGTCCCATAATGACCGTACATTGGCTGTTTGCTTCACATATGTCCTATCCAGAAACAAGGCTATACCACGAATCATCAACATTTGATCACAAAGATCCTGCCAACATCTCTCAACTAGAGATAGAAATACAACCAAATCTGGGCTTTGTCCAACCAATGACTGCAGTGCTGCAGATATGTGTACTTCACACTCCTTTTCAATCCGTTGATAAAGATTTCCACCCATTTTATAAAGGCAAAGATCACTCACAGCCTACGGATATTAGAGTTTTCCATTTTATAATGAGCTAATGTATGATAACTATTCAGGGGGCTAAATGAACCATGTTACCAAAATACTAACAATAATAACTAGAAATTTCCATGATTACCTGATAAAGCTTCTCCAAGTCACAAGAGTTACGTTGCTTCAAAAATATAGCACAAATAGCAGACTTTAGTTTTGCCCATGTCTCCTCCTCAAAATTTGTGGGCAAGGTCGGTTTAGCTTCAAAACAAAAACAGGCAGGCACAAAAATAGAAATTTAGAAGTTATCCTATTCATATGTCATTGGATTTTCAAAACAAAAAGAAACTAGATTCCATTTCCAAATAAGGAATAATAAACTTGCACTACTGCCATGCTTTATAGGCACATTCAACATAATCATAAGAGAGACATGAGATATTCAAATGTTCAGGAACAGATTCTAGATGGAAGTGATAAAATAAAAATATCTCAAAATTAAATCACATCAAATAATAGCTTAACTAAACTGTAACCATTGCCAAACCTACAATCACTATTTTAGAAATGCGAGCAAATAGACCTACAACATATCCCAAGAGACAGAGGACAACATATATCAGCACTGAACTCACTTCATCAATCGGATTATCATAATAACAGAAAGCTTTACACAATCACAAGGTTCACAAGACTCATTCAGCAAACAGAATTTGCCTGGAAAAAAACACAAAACACATGCAATCTTATATTAAGAGCTGTTTTAGCTACGCTTAGTATTCAGTGTTCACCAATTGAACCACGAGAGGGGGAACCCTCACTCTGAGATCGTGTTTCACTATTAAAAGGCTAACAAAGACTAGAACGATTGAAGAATCTCGCGAAGCAATTTGGGAACAAAATTAGAGATCGATAAACGAAATTGGAGCTGCATCGTATCGGATAAGAAGAAAGAGAAATGAAAAGCTGCTAAAACTAGCAAGAATTAAGCAAAAATTGAAAAACCCTCGAGAGGAGAGGAGAGAGAGGGGAGGGACCTTTGTGGAGCTTGATTTGGAGCTTCTTGGCGGGTTGAGGTGGGGTAGCTTTCTTACGGGAGAGATTCGCAGCCATGACGCCGCGAGCATTGGGGAGGTCGGGTTTAAGATCGTCGTCGAGGGGCATGGTGGAGGAGGGGTCCAAAACGCCGTCGTCTGAGGAAGGGTCGAAGACGGGTTGGGCTTGGGACTTGGCCTTTTTCATAGGGGGTGTAGATGTGGGTGAGGGAGAGGGAGCGCCGCCTGACCGTTTGGTGGGGAGAGACATGAAATGAACAAACTCACTGACTGTCCTCCTCAACACACCATTGTGTTGTGTTGTGTTGGGTCTTTGTGTGGGTGGGGTGTTGTTCGCAGCCAAACAAAAAGCTCAGATCGAGCCTTCAGATGGTATGCACAGAGTCTCACACGCACGGGACACAACTTTCTTTTTTATTTTTTGTATTTTTTTTTCCCCTTCTACATTTCAATGTTTTTGTGTTGATTTGTATTGTATACAATAAACAAATGTTTTTGTGCGGATTGAAGCTTTGTTTTTTTTTTAACGCAAAAAGGCATGGAGAGGTATCACTTTAGAAATTGTAATTCTAACTAAGTCGGCACCACAATTTCTATCAATCATCTGCAGTATACTATTATTTTATTCAAAAAGAATAAAATAGAAACAAGCGAGGGACTTGGGGACATAAACCTTACCCAAAAGAAGTTACAAAAATCTATAATTCAGAAGTCTATTGCTATTATGGGTAAACTCCGAGGTTATGAAAGGTGGGATAGTATCCCACCAGACAAAACCTGGGTTATGAACCCCAAAAGAGACCAAATTGTCAGCACCTATCTATAAATATGCGAGTGAAAAAAAAAAAGACATGTTCTTAGTCAACTCAATACAATTAAACCACCTATTACGAAGAGACCAAGGAAACAAGAGAGGAATCGCATTCCAACTAAAGATTCCTCCAACCTCTTTTATAAGCAATCTCAATAGCTAACATAGCTCCCACTAGCTCAACATATAAAGCATTTTGAATACCAAGGTTTTCCACGAAACACCCAAGAATAGCAGCACTGTAGTCTCGAAAGATTCCATCACAGGCAGAAAGACCAGGACAACCTTTGGTAGCACCATCAGTATTGCATTTGATAGTATAACAACGAGGAGGACTCCACAAGACTCTCACAATGGAAGGAGATTTACCCGGATGACTTTCAACAAGGAAATATTTGAGAGTAGAAAATTTCACCATAGAAGATGACATGGATCCGGAGCTAGAATTACCAGCCAATGAGACATTTGAAATAATCAAATTAATAGCAGACTAAATAGGGATCAACTTATTGTCAAATCTAGATTTATTCCTGCAATGCCAAATAAACCAAAAGACATAAGTGATACTAGCAAGAACAATGTCCCGAACCTGGGAAGACCAATTCCTGTTGCAGATGCTCAAGATAGAATGGAAGTCAGTACAATCTATTCTCAGATCTAAAATACTTCAATGCCAAAGCCAGAGCTGTTGAGCAAAAGGACACTGTAAAAACAAGTGTTTAGAAGATTCATCTGCTTGACCACAAAGGCAACAGATAGAAATCATAATAATCCCCTGGATCTGAGATTTTCATCGGTAAGAACTTTCCCATGCAAAATACATCATAACAAAAAAGATTTTGAAGGAGAGATGCATGTGGATTGAAGCTTGGAAAGATATACTAATGGGTAAAAAAAATTAAAGAAAATATTATAAATTTATATATTTAGATTTAGATTGAGATGAAAAAATGTGTGAAAATTTCCTTCTACTAAAAATAATGTATTTATATCAAATTACTTTGTATTTTAAAATATTATGAAATTTCGAATAAATAAAAATATTTGCATGTAAAAAAGTTCTCTTTAATCCATTTTCTTTATATATAGGTAGAGAAATTTCTTATGAATTTCATGATAAAATTTTCCCTTCCTCTTCGGGTTCTCCTTTGTCTGTTTGGTTCAAACGACGGGAGAGGAGAGGAGGGATTTCAATAGAGGGGAGGTGAGGGGATGGGAAAGGAGGGGAGAGATTTAATTTGATTTTGTGTTTAACTGAGAGGAGCTGAGGAGAGAGAAGTCTTTGTTTGTTTGGTTCAGGAGTGGAGGTGAGAGATTTTAATAGAGATGAGAGATTAATTTACTTTTATACCCTTATAACCTTTTATATTATATTATATTATATACATGGATATTTAAGTAATTTTATTTTAAATGATTTAAACGCTCCTCCCCTCCCTTCCAAAAAACTCCGATATTGGAGGGAAGCCAAAATTGAGTTAAGAGAGTTCAAAGTGGGTTCAAAAGAATTTATTTCATTTAGATGACAAAAATATAATAAAGAATTTGTGAGTCTCGCACTCAAAATTGATTTTATTCAATGCAAAAGCTATGAATTATTGTTTTCATTATAATCAATTCTAACCCCCAAAATAAATTTTATCCATTGTGATTTTGTCATCCAAACACAAGAATAATGATTTTCAATTTTAATGACCTTGTTTTTGCTCTCAGAATTGATTATGGATTGTCCATAATCTAAACCAAACAGGTACTTCATAATTTTTGTTGCATGCATTAGGAAAAAGTTTTTTTTTTATTTTTCTTCCTATGTTATTTCTTTCTTCTCAGTTTCACCCTTTTTTCTGGGAGGGGCGTTCAAGTTACTTCAGGAGTAACTGTTATCTGAGTTACTATGGTTAATATCACTTAATAGATATTGAATTTTATCAATCCAACTGTTTAATATCGTCTTATTATGTTAATGATCATGTATACCAAATTTTAAATAAATTGGACATCAATAGCTATGTAATCATGTGATTAACATTTTACTTGTAAATTAAAACGTATAGTATACGTAGAATTGAAGTGATCTAATGAAGTATCAAATATTTTTGAAGTTTTATGAAGTTTTATGGAGTTGATCTACTCGATAAGAACTTTTAATGTGACGGTCCGATTGATGAAATTTGATGTCTATTGAGAGATATTAACCAGAGTAACTCAGACAAGAGTTACTCCTGGAGTAACTTAAACGCCCCTCTTTTCAAGGAGTTCAATTTTGATGCACTGTCAATGTAAAATTTTTTACACCGTCAACCAATCACAAATCATCTTATATGCGACTTTTAAGGTAATTATGTTAAAGTCTAAATCTTTTTTTGATCATTTACACTAACAATAAATATCAATTAAATCTTTTTTTTGTTTTTTTGACAAATTTCATTTTCACCTTGATCAAATCAAATCAAATGGGTATTAAAAGAATAGCTTATGATATGGTTCTTTTTTTTTTAATGAATCTTATCATACGTTAACATATCGTACGTTAAATATTATATTCATAAGTAACACATCAATTCCCACAACAATTGTCAAGAATTATAACACAAGCTGTTTATGTAGGTTCTGTGAGACGACCTCGTCCCATTTTTCTCAAATAATTAAAACCTTAAACGAGTGATTAGGCGATATAGATATATTGAAAATACTAGTTTATTCAAACTGAATATATAATTACATACATACGTGAGATTACATATCTAAGAAACCTATGCCCAGGGCCCGCAACCTATACAAGTGTATTTACAATGACCCAACAACACATATACAGACTTTGTTTTACTGGTTGTATCACGTAACTGAAAAGAAGAGAGGGGGTCACTCTTGCTGACTGCCCTTTATACGCTCCAAACTGTTGGTGGTACCTTCATCAAGTCCATAATAGATGCCCTCAAGAATGGATGTTATTGCTCTGGCTTATGTGAAAAGGAACATGCAGAGCTAAGAAACATATTACACACTATGAAAGTCGGGAAAGCAGGAACAGAAAATATATACAAATGGCACACACTCATCCAAGCAAGCACAACCAAATTCTTACGTCTACCTAGATCACATCTATTATCGCTCAGGTCCGTACCACTATCTCTAAGCCCAGTTCCACCCAATTCCTTCTCACATTCTATGGCTACTTACTGGACTAGGTTTAGTCTCTATAAGTCTTAAATTATCCAACACATTGTCTATCCACATATCTTATTCATAACTACTATGTTCCGTCACTAGCCAAATCATCGGCTCTAACAGTGTTTGTGTTCCTTTCATAGTTCATGGTCAACTATTTCGATTGTCCCTATCACCCATCGAGGTCTACCCTACTAGCTAAGGCCTAACAATATTCACTTGATACTCCTATCATATCAATAGTCTCATCTCAATCACAGGCAGGGCTAACAGGCACAATCAAAGAATATCTCAAACATTAGACTAGCACAGACAACACATGGATCAATCCTACCGTCGCCATGGGCAACCATTAGCTAACATATTATTCGGCAGCATAGTCACACAGATACCAACAATCATAGTCACACAGACGCCAACAATCATATTCAACAACATAGTCACGCAGATACCAACAACCATATATAATCATCACCACACCAATCAGCATAAGTCATCTATCCTAGGGTTATCATCCATCCATAGGTACCAATAAGTCAATCCTATGGTTGACAGACATCTGACAACTGTCCTCAGCTATCACAGGTCAAAACCCCTTTCTTGACGTACTGCTATTATCAACTACTAGTAGGGTTTGGTCACCATACGTGCATTTGTATGCAATCCTATATCCTGCAATTCCTAGTGTGTAAGGTTTTTTACTCCCACTTGGTTAGAAGACCACTAAAGTTGCTGCCACTATCTGCAACCCCGCACCTGCTACCCACACTCCTACCTCCGAATCTGCTACCCGCTACCCTCACTTCTACCTTGCCTGCTAGGCTGATCCTCAAGGCCTCACTCTTTTTCTCACCCTCGACCCTTGGTGTCGGAATCCCCAATGTGGAGATCCACAACCTAACTCTAGAGAGAGAAGTTTATGGAGAGAGATGGAATAGAAGAAGGTGCAAGATTTGAGGTAAGGGGGAGCTCTATTTATAGTTGAGTTTCGAGGCCATCGCGCTGCGATGGTCCCTCTCACACGTGTCACTTAATTAATGGTGACGGTGCTAGACATCATCGCACTGCGATGAAGATAGGGTGAAAACCATAGTTTTGCAATCCAGAAGCTTTTAGAGCCGCTCCAACCCAAAATCGTGCCGCTCTGTTCCATATTCCACTTCAAGATCCCAAATTCACTAATCCAACCATTAAATTCTTGAATGCCAAAATCATCAAGCCTATAAATTTGGGATGTTACATTGTGCACGATACCGAATCCTTTCCGTCCAGTATCCCAATATTTGACACAATTGCTTTCTTTAGGCACTACACACACTATCATTGAAACAAAAATTCTTTGTTCATGGGTTGTTTGTTTCCTTTATCTGAGACAAAAAATTAGAGAGAAAAAGCTATGGTCCATCACACCCTTAAATCCTCTAAATTATTCCATTGATTCTCAGTTTCTGCTTCAGTTTCATTTATTTATTATCGATCGAGTGCCCTTTCAAAGTTTATCCTCTTTTTCTTTTTAAAAAATATAATTTCATTTTGGTCGTGTGTATGGGTTATGTTGGTTGTTGTCCATCGTGTGGGGATGAGGTGGCAATGTTGTCTCTCTATTTGCTGCTTTTAGGGTTCCCATGTCGACGTTCACCGTTGTCAGGCGGTTTCATATTATCTAGTTAGGTGGTTCAATTCCAAACCAATATTCTTACACCAGGAAACTTCGCCAAGTGAGGTCCTTCTTCGTCACAACCCTTGTCCCAGAAAAGGTCGTCGACATCATCGGCCCAAATGACACTATTTTGAGTTCCACAATGGCTAGATCTATATATTGTTGTGTGCTTCCCTTTTACACATGTTTATAATGTTTATAGTTAATCAATCAATTATTAATTGAATAAATTAATTTGTTGATTAATTATGTGTTGTTTTAATGTATCTCTTTATAATATTCATTATTAATAGTTATTATAATTATATTAAAAATACGTAATGATTTAATATTTGTCAACAAATAAATATTATTATCATTATTCAAACAAAATTAACAAAGTTCTACAATAAAATAAATATGTATATCAATAATAATAATAATTAAAAAGTAAATAATAATGTAATAGTCGATATGATTATAATTACTGAACTATTATGCTACACGGTCAATTATTACAAAATTCAAAGAACAAATACACTTATCATTTTTTTTTGAAACAGGTAAACTTACTTCATTTCATTCAAAATAATGTCAAGAACACAGGCTGGTACATAATCATAATCACGGTGACTAAATTTTGCCACCCTCGCTAATGTATGGGCTACATAATTCGCTTGTCTCCTAATGAAACTAACCACGTAGTTTGAAAACTGAGACAACTTCTCCTTGCAAGACTTGATGATAGCTCCCACCTCTAATTGGCAACGGGGATCTCCTGTGATACTATTGACCATGAACTTACAATCAAGCTCAAAGATCACTTGACTATACCCCCAAACTGCCTACCCAAGATAGAGCTTCCCATAAACCTTGCTTCTGCTTCTGACGCCTGTATGTTACCATAAAAAACCATGGATTTTGCATGTATGGACTCTCCCAAATGATTGCGGATACACATATCAACTCCAAAGCGTTGTTGGTCGACGAAAATAGCCGCATCTACATTGCACTTTAGCACTCCCAATTCTGGTTTTTCCCACCTGGTGGCTGGTTGTTACTGTTGGGCCCTCTACTGGTGCTGGCCGTTGCGGCCTACTGCTGCTGCAAGCTTGTGCTGTGGTGGTCATCCCTGTATTTGGCCAATTCCCAGTCGAGCAAAGCTTGTCTTGCTAACATGATTGCGATGTCAATGTCCTTCTCTTCACCCAACTAAACCTTGTCATTTCTCCTCTTCCATAAACACCATAAAAGCATGACAAAATCATTTCTCTGCACTTGTGTAACACCTGTTAGTATTGAAAAAATGGTGTCCTTCAACTCGACACCATGCTGAATCTTCGAGAGAATGAGTTGATCAAGCCCAGCCGATTTCCACACTTTCATAGCATGGTCATACCCAATAAAAACATGCCAATCATTCTCTTCCTCATGTTCGCAAAATTGACAAAAGCTTGGGCAATCAACACCCTTTCGATTGAGTCTAAACCGAGTTGGAAAAACCCCTCTAAGAATTCTCCAAGTTAGGAGTTTGATCTTGGGTGGTGCCTTAAGTTTCCACACACTCATCCAGTCACCTTAAATTTTGAGATGATCATTATTCACAAGGTTCTCCAACACACTATAGTAAGCCGACTTTACCGAATAGGTACCCGTTCTACTCAGTTGCCAAATCGGTTTGTCTTCACTTTGGGAGCAAGGTAAAGGCATCTTCAGAATGTTTGTTGCATCATGGCCATTAAATATTGATCGCACCACATCATGCTTCCAAGTTCTTGTTTGATCGTCAACAAGATTAGATACAGTCCAATGTTCTGTACCTATAACTGGCGGACTTGTTACAAACGAGCTATCAGTTGATCGAACCCAAGGATGGTTCCATATATTAATCTTCCTTCCATCACCGATATGCCATCTCAATCCTAACTTGACTGCCACCCGGGAAGTGTGGATGCTACGCCAAAGGTAACTGGGATTATGACCCAACCGGGCCCCCAAAAAATCCCCATCTGGGAAGTATTTTGCTTTGAAGACTTGAGACACTATAGCATTATTATTGGTGGCAATCTTCCACCCTTGCTTCCCTAGCATAGCCAAATTAAAACCATAGAAATGATGGAAACCCATACCTCCATGTTTCTTTCTCATATCAAGCTTCTCCCAACTCAACCAGTTTATGCCCCTCCCAGATCTTCTATTAGAGCCCCACCAGAATGAGTTTATCATCCTCTCAATCTCCTCCCCAAGTGAAAGAGGGAGTAGAAAAGTGCTCATACAGTAAGTAGGGATGAATTGAGCCATTGACTTCACCAGGACTTCTCTTCCAGCTTTTGATAGATATTTGCCATTCCACTTCTGTACTTTCCTCCAGACTCTGTCCCTTAAGTAACTGAACACAACTTTCTTGTCTCTTCCTATCATGGACGGGAGGCCCAAATATTTGTCTGTGCCTATGCACTCTGAAACTTATAGCAAAGAAACAATTTGCGTCATCTCCTCTTGTCTGGTATTTCTGCTGAAGTAAATTTCAGACTTCTGCATATTTTATAGCTTGCCCCGAGGCCCTCTCATAGGTCTCTAGGATTTCCTTCATAGTCATGCTCTCCCTACAATTAGCCCTGAAAAACAAAAAATAATCGTCAGCAAATAAAAGGTGTGTAAGGGTTGGCGCACCCCCACACACTCTCACACCATGTATGTCACCCCTCACTTCCGCTCTTTTTATCAGTTGAGTAAGACCCTCAGGACACAAAATAAAAAGGTAAAGTGACAGTGGGTCACCCTGCCTCAAACCTCTCCCCGGTACAATAGGCCCTACGTGGTCGCCGTTAACCAAAACTGAGTACTGAACCGTCTCCAAGTACATTCCCATCCACTCTACCCATTTTTGAGAAAAAACCCAACTTAAGCATCATCCCTTTAAGATACCTCCAATCCACATAATCGTATGCCTTACTAATATCAATTTTTAGGGCCACCTCACCATCCTTGCCATTTACTTTACACTTCATATGGTGCAAAGTCTCAATAGCAACTATAACATTGTCCAAGATAGACCTATCCTCCACAAAGGCAGACCGCTCCTGAGAGATGCATTTTGACAAAAGAGGCTTCAACCTATTTGCAAAGATCTTAGAAAGGATTTTATACACAACATTGCAGAGTGATATGGGTCGTAAATCTTTCATAGAAGTGGGATCCTCTTTTTTCGAAATGAGAACAATGTTTGTGTCATTTAGATGTTGAGGGAAAACACCCGTCTCCAACCACGCTACTCCAGCATGATAAACTTCAACACCACAAAGATCCCAAAACCGTTTATAAAACGTAGGATTCAATCCATCCGGCCCCGGGGCCTTATCAGAATGCATTTGAAAGAGAGCTTTCCTAAACTCTGCGATAGTAAAACTTGTAGTTAAAGTAGCATTGTCTTCCTCTAATATTCTAGGTGTGACTAGATTTAGAACCGGTCCAAAATCACCAAAGCTTTGGGTAAACAGGTTATCAAAATATGACTTGGCAATGTCACACATACCTAAATGGTCTTCAACCATGACACCATCACTCCTTTCAAGATAGTGAATCAGATTTCTCCTCTTCCTAGCACTTGCCATAGCATGAAAAAACTTCGTGTTCGCATCATCATCCCGAAGCCAATAGATTTTTGCTCGTTGTTTCCAAAAGGATTCTTCACGGGCGAGGTGCACACTCATCTCAGTTTGAACATCCTTATAGCTACGAAGACTTCCCCTACGCTCTCTAATATCCTCCAACTCACGCCTGCACTCTTCTACTGTCTCACGATACTTACTTCTATGCTTCCTCCCCCGTGAATTCAACTCGGTTGTACACATGGTCAAATGCCTCAGCAGATCCTCAGGCAAACCTTTTTCCCACCCTTCCCTAACAGCCAACTCCAACTCTGGCTCATCCAGCCAAGCATTTTCAAACTTGAAAGTATGGCTCATTATCCTCCTCTCCCTCTCAAAGAGTTTAAGGAGGATTGGTGAGTGATCAAATCTATCAGCGACTCCATTGATTAACCTGCTTCTAGGGAAGATATCCAGCCAAGTCTGGGTAGCAAAGGCATGGTCCAAACGTTTCTGGGTTGTCCCAGGGTCCACTCTACTCCGTCGCCAAGTGAACTGATGATCTTGTAAGGGCAGGTCCATAAGATTACTGTCCAACACTGCTTCCCTGAAACCTCTGAGAAGCCAAGGAGGATGGTTCTCATCTCTACTAGTATCATCATTCGACAGGATATCATTATAGTCACCTATAGTACACCACGGCAGGGAATTATCCTGAGCCAAAGTACGGAGCAAATTCCAAGAATCCCTTCTTCTACTCCGTTCTGGAAAACATAAAAACCTGTGAACCTCCAATTAGGATAACCTCGATAAGAAATTTCAGCATTTATAAAATTCAACAAAAAATTAATGATATTACAATCAAACGGTTGCCTGCAAAATAAAGCATGCCCCCCACTTCTACCATTTCTATCCACAGCAAAAGCAAAATCATATCCTAAAGACACTCGAATCTCTTCAATTCTACTAGCCTAAACTAAAGTTTCACAAAGAAAAATAACATCCAGGTGATATTTTCGGACAAGGTCCCGGAGAGAAGGAACTGCCCGGAGTTACCCAGGCCCTGACAATTCCAGCTTAGGATACTCATTATCCCTGACAGGCCTCTCCACCAGGGCCTACCGATAAAAAATGTCCTGGTTGTCCTTCGGGCTTATCATTTTGTGCGACATGCCCACCGGTTGTGTTGTTCTCATTTTAAAAAACCTTCAGGCCCACTGCCGGCCCAACTTGATTTTCTTCCTCTTCATTTGTGCTAGTGGCACCCCCTTTATTACTGTCGTCACGACCCCTCTTCTTTTTTGCCTCCTTAGTAGCTTCCACTTCCATGTCATCAAGTTGACTCTCAGTTGAATCCTCCCCACTGTCTGTTGGCACTACATGCATGGGCCCCACCACGTCACTGTTTGGGAAGCATTTTTTCGTAATAAACAGCTTGGGGTTTTTGAATAAACCCACAAGTTTATCACGTCGTGATTGGGATTCCTTGATTGGCGCTTTAACTGCACGAGTTATGGGATTACCATGATGAGCATTAACTCCCTCGATGCTGCCTTGTGTAACTGGTGTTGCACCCGCCACGCTCAACTGGCCTTCCGTTCGCAGCCACTGCGAACCACCACCACCACCCCCTTGTCTTCTATTCTCATCTCGTAACTCCGGTCCCCATCCCCTCCTTCCATCATCTGATCAGTAGCAAAGAGAGATGCACAGAAAGCATATATGTGGCCGAGAAATCCACAGAAGTAGCAGTAAGTTCCCAGCCTCTCGTACCTGAAAGTAACCTCTGCGACTTCACCGTTCGGCCTGCATATCATCCTCATCCTCCGCAGCGGTTTCCTAACATCCATGAGAACTCGAATCCTCATGTACCTCCTTCATGGGCTCGAGTTGTTGCTCACATCATACTCGAGAAACTCGCCGATAAAGTTACCGAGTTACTGGCCTACACTCTCCGACATCAGGCCAGTGGGTAAGTTGTGAGCCTAAATCCAGAAAGGCACCATGAAGAGTGGCACCTAGTTCGGCCTTTCTCCATGCTCCAACACCCCCAAGATCAAGATGTGATTATCAAAAGCCCAGGGTCCCTGTTTCATGACTCGCTGAGCATCTCTATGGTGAAAGAACTGGAACGTGAATATTCCGGGCTCCTCCTCCGTGATCATCACACCATAGACTGGCCTCCACACATCAGCCATGACATCTCGCATCTTGTGCACTCTAATAGTCCAGTTAGTGAGAAAGCGACCCACTAGAGTGAACGATGCAGTCTCCACCGGTTGTTGCCCTCCCCCTTCTTATAACTCAACTTCATCCTCCTCATTGCTCAAAGACAGATTGCCTAGATTAACTATGTCCTCCATGGATAGTTCAGTGCTTTAGAACGACGGCAGAACGTACTCAGTCTTGGAACGACGGCTAAAACGTAGGTTTAGGGTTTAGCTCTCACACAGAGAGAAAAACAAGCCCATACCGGGTAAAAAATTGAAATACACTTATCATTTTTAAGTTTAATCAAGTGTAATTAACTGTATGTTTACTCATGTAGTACTTACCCTACATCTCTGAATGATATATACAAACAATTAGTTAATTGTTATCTTTTTTGTGCCTTTGTTTGATTATTTACATAAATAGAGATGCGACCACGTAATTCTGTACTTAACACATTTAAATTGACACTTTTTACTAAAAATATGATAATTAAATTGTGACAAAAATTGTAATTAAATTATAAAGTTTAAACAAATAAAATAATCAAACAACACATTTAAATTGATATTGAAAATTCAATTGATATATTATTTTGTTACAATATATTATGTTATTTGGGTTTTTTATTTTTTCTCAATTCCGCTTTTTTATAATATTTTAAGTATTAAGACTCATGTGACATGATATCAATATATTTATTTATTTATTTATTTATTTATTTATTTATTCAAAATTATGTTCGAACAAAAGCTTATTTTTCAATTTGTTATTTATACAAGCCTTAGCCAGTACAACATATACATATATAAACAAATATTCTAGTTATTATAAACTTATATTTAATATAATTATCATGCGATCAAGTGAATGCAGAATTATTCATAATCAATAAAATGATTTTTTTCAGAGAGTAATGATTTATTTTAAAAAATATAAATAAAATAAATTAAAAATGTACTTATTTGCTAGTATTTGATTAAGTAAACTAAATTTACAAATCTCATCTAATTATTTAATCAACACATAGTTGAGAAGCTAAACTTTTATCTTGAGAAGATTTACTTCTTTCTTGAGTAGCTTTACCATGTCCACGTGAGAAGCTTGATTTTATGTATGAGAAGCTTAACAACTGTCATCAGAAACCCGATCTTCATCCATGGGGAACAATCGTGAGAAGCTTGACTTTTTGCATGAGAAGCTATGCTTATGTCATCAGAAGCCTAATCTTCATTCATGATGGGTTGGCCAAATGAGATGAGAAACTTCTTTGGTAGTTACCTAGAATCTTGATTCTAACTTTTGTAATAGTTGAACTTGTAATCTTACTTTTGACTCTTCTTAACATCTACCTGACTTGAGAAGCTTGTAAAAATATTGGTTCAGGCATAGATTCTTTGAACCATGGATTCCAAAGTTCTTTGTTTGTGCATGCCTTATCTAGTCACAAGAGTAGCTAGAGTATCTTCCCTAAGCTTCTTCAACTTCAAAGATCTTCATATGCCATCACTCTTCTCTTGTATGATCACAAACTTTAGAGCTTGTGGGGTGGTGATTTACATGTTTGGCTCTTATGAGTGGAGTTAATTATGTTTTTTTATATCATACTCAAGCACACATATTAGTACATAAATGATCAAAATACTTAAGCATTATTCAGAAGGTTTGTTATCATTAAAACAACATAGGAAAAGAGATTTTGCCTTAACAAGGGAAAGTGCCCAGAGATCACATGGTTCAAATTTAAATATCAAAGGAGACACATGAAGTTAATCGAAAGATAAGCATTGTTGAAAATTGGCTAAGTGTGGAGGCTAAGCCAATGACGACACCAAGGGAGCCTACATGTCGAGGAAAATTCAACGATAAACCAAAGTGTGAGGTTCGAAGCCTTTACCAGAGACTGGTAGTTAGAAGATCAAAACAACGCAGGTCGAATGAAACTTTACCGAGCTCAGTTCGAAGCCAACAATGTGGATTGTGACGCTCTTATTTATTTATTTATTTATTTATTTATTCATAATATTATCCAAAAAATTGCGCATAAATAATAATAAACTCAAAAGTACAAGAAAGAAACTTCTATTTTATATATATATATATATATATATATATATATATATATATAATATACATCAGTTTGGTTTACATACAAAGGGCTCCAACATGGGACCCTCCAAAAATGGTATACAACTCTGTCATCAACCCTAAGGGTATACCTGCCAAAAACCCTAAGGGTACAAAGTACCTCTAAAAGTCAAAAGTCAAACCATCCACCAGGGAGCCTCCTACATCTAGTCCGGTCTCGGTATCCTGATTCGAAATCGTGGCGGGAGAAGAGAATCCCCAGTGTGAGGATGATGTCCCTAAAACCTAGAAGAAGTGGGAATAGTCGACTCTGACCGACGTAATCCCCTGACTCCAACATCGTCTTTATACACACTAAAGGATCCTGATGATGATGGTGTAGAGTAATGTCTTATAGGCTCTCACCACATGCGGTTAAAAGGTAATCTCTGAGTAATCCTAAAATTCCTTACAAAAGAGGCCCTCGGCGACCCCAACAAACGAAAGAAAATACTAACAAGCCCAGTATAAATAACTACGTGACGATTATAGTCTATCTCCCAACTATCCCCGTCTAAGTCATGATAGTAAACTTCAAAATCACCTCATACTGGGATGCTCGGGTCCTGCGTCATCGATGGATGGAAGTAGTGGGACATCTTCACGTTCTCGAGAGCCTTCGGAGACTAAATACATACAATACAACAAAGAAAACAATACACAAAAGATGGGAGATAAAAACACTATACACCAAACAAATGGGAAAGTAATAAAATAGAATATGTGAAGAATAGTTCACACATCTCCCAATCAACTATTAGGGTCATAACCTAATTACCCATATATGCTTATCTCAAATGTTCTCAATTATGTGGCTACTCAACTATCTTCCACAACAATGGCCCCACCTTAGCCTTATGTTTTCCTCCCACCGACGTGTGGGTAGGTTAAGTCAGTTGTCCATCCCCTTATCCCGCTCATCGTACCCCTAAGAGTTCATCTCTATTCTCCAATTTCGACGTTAGGAACATGTGTCGGGATGGCACTCGGGATCGGTACTATGGACGGTGATACGACAGTACCCTGTCAGGATAACTAAGCTACCCGATGTCCCGACACAATGGCGGCCAAACCACTGGTCACGTAGGAGCCTTGTCGGACCCAGACTATCCCCAAGGACCGACATGTCCTATACTCAACGTATCGTGCCCGCACTCAGGCACCTGACCTCATACACAGTCTATTGCACGACGATGGCTTTCAACTGTACAACCATTCATATCATTTTTTTTATCAAGGTTACAAAAACCGGACCGGACTGACCGGTCGGACCGGTTGGACCGGGAACCAGACCCCCGGCCGGTCTGAGTCGTGCAATTAGACCGCCTGTGAAAAAACCGGACGATCTGGTTTAAGAACCGGTAAAAAACCGGACCGGACCGGGTAAAAACCGGGAAAACCGGGTTCAACCCGGCCGGTTCGTAAACTTGTTTTTTTATTTATTTTAAAAATGGCCAATTTTGAATTGTAATTTTAAAATTTTTAGTTTGAACTTGTTGGAATTGGTTGAATGTGTTGTTGTCTTGTTGAACTTATCCTCTATTTATAGTTGTTATTGTTAAGTGAAGTATAATTTTTATTGTGTGAAATTATGAATATCAATTATTTTTTGTTTATTATTTATATATATATATTGTATGAAATATTTAAAAAATAATATTTTATTCGAACCCGGTTCGACCCCGGTCCGACCCAAAAACCCTGAACCCTGGCCCTCTCCGGTTCAATGCCCGGTCCGGTTTTAATTACCATGTTCTTTATACTTAGCTTTCCATTTCTGACTACTCAGCTCATCAGTCTCGCATTCCGATCAACTTTAGTAATTTACTCATAACAATCCCCCATATCAACATAAACAGCATATTATAATGCCAATAGTAACTCAACAATTAAATCAACAAGCATTAGCATACAAACAATCCTAATGTCGCTTAGGCAACCAACTACTAACATATTATCAAACAACATATATAACAACCAATCATAAGTTGTCTACCCTAGGGTTTTCACACAATATTATACCTATGATTGATGGACTATTGACTGCTATCCTTAGCAGTCATAGTCACAACACCCTTTCTAGGGTGTTGGGGCATCAACCCCTAGTAGGGCTTGGGCCACCATACTTTCCTATTCTACACTTATCCTATTCCTACTATCCCTAGTGTATAGAGTCTAGATCTCCCCAAACCTGGCTTAGTTGATCGCTGTCGCCCACATCCCGCTACTTCTCCTCCTCGTCCTCCAAGCTCCCTTCTTTGCACTCCAAATGCTCAATTGAAAGGTCTGGCGGAATGGAGAGGGACGAGCTCTATTTACAGGCAAAATTTGGCTCCATTGCGTCGCGACGGTACAAGACACAATCGTCCATCGCGTCGCGAGATGGACACATGTCAAGCGATCTGCAGCGCTGATCACTGACTTAACTCGCGTCGCGATCCTTTTCTTCCAATTCCCCGTCGCGTTGCGATCCACCCAATTCTAGAATAATCCAATTTTCTTAATCCCTAAGGTTTCTTAGGGTATTTTGGGACCAGTTTTTATCCTTTTTCAACTATTTATTATTTTAGGACTTTTCTAAATATTTTCTTGGTCTATTTTATTTCTCAGAATGTTACATTATTACCTCCCTTAAAATAATTTTTGTCCTCAAAAATTGTTGCTTACATACCTATAAAAAGATGAGGATATTGTCCTCTAATATCAGCTTCTCGTTCCCAAGTAGTATCTCCGGTTCGTTCATCCCATACAACCCGTACCAGAGGAATTTGTTTACCTCGAAGTTCTTTTATTCTTCGATCAACAATCTTGTATGGTGTTGTTTCGTATTCTAGATTATCTCTGAGTTGTACCGACTCAGGCTCAATTATATGAGACGGGTCGGGATGATATTTCCGGAGTTGCGACACATGAAAGACATCATGTAGGTTTGACAAGTTAGGGGTTAAGGCAATATGATAGGCAACAGGTCCACTCTTCGAAGAATTTGGAAAGGTCCGATGAATCGAGGAGTTAGCTTTTTAGATTTGATGGCTCTGTCAATGCCAGTTTTAGGAGATACTCTCAAAAACACATGATCCCCTGCTTCAAATTCTAAAGGTTGACTTCTTTTATCATGGTAACTTTTCTGTCGGTCTTGGGCTGCTTTCATCTTCTCTCGAATCATTTTGATTTGTTCTGAGGTTTGTTGAATTAATTTCGGTCCTAAAATTAGGTTTTCTCCTGTCTCGAACCAAGAAAAAGGTGTTCGATATTTCCGACCATATAGGGCTTCAAAAGGAGCCATCCCGATACTGGAATGGTAACTGTTATTATAAGTAAACTCTATCAAAGGTAACAGTTCATCCCAGCTTCCCATTTTCTCAAGGGTACATACTCTTAATAGATCTTCTAAGGATTAAATGGTTCGTTCAGATTGACCATCAGTTTGAGGATGATATGCTGAACTCATACTTAGTTTAGTACCCATTGCTTGTTGCACTTTTCTCCAAAGTCTTGAGGCAAATCTAGGGTCTCTATCAAATATAATAGTAGTAGGGACACCATGCAGCCTAACTATTTCATTGATGTAGAGTTGGGTTAGTTTTTCTAGTGAATAACTCCCATGAATAGGTAGAAAGTGAGCACTCTTAGTTAATCTATCTTTGATAACCCAAATGGTATCATGTTTCTTCTGAGTTTTAGGTAACCCCACTACAAAATCCATAGCTATACTATCTCATTTCCATTCAGGTACTGTCAAAGACTGAAGGGTTCCTGCAGGCTTCTTATGCTCATTCTTAGCCTTTTGACAGGATAAGACATAATTCGCTATTTCTTTGTTCATTTCAAGCCACCAAAATAATTTCTTAAGGTCTTGATACATTTTGGTAGTTCCAGGATGAATGCTTAATATACTTTTATGTCCTTCATCTAAGATTGCTTCTCTAATCTCTAAGTCTTCAGGAACACATATTCTATTTTTAAACCTCAATGCTCCATCTATCCCTATATTAAATTCTAAGTTTTTCCCTTGTTTAACTAATGTTCTTATCTTCCTAATGTATTCATCTGCTACTTGTTTCTCCTTAATAAGTTTTATAAAAATCATTAGTAATAGTAACCTTTCCTAGGTATAATCTTTCTGGTTGTACATCTATTACAAGACTTAGATCTCTAAACTGTTCTATCAAATCTAATTCTCTAATCATCATAGCAAATACAAGTAAGGATTTTCTACTAAGTGCATTTGCTGCTACATTTGCCTTTCCTGGGTGGTAACGTAAATCAAATTCATAATCTTTTATGAACTCCATCCACCTCCCCTGTCGCATGTTTAATTCCTTCTGATCAAATAAATATTTTAAACTCTTGTGATCACTATAAACACAAAATTTTGCTCCATACAAGTAATGTCTCCAAATTTTCAAAACAAATACTATGGCTGCTAATTCTAAGTCATGGGTAGGATAATTCCTCTCATGGATCCTTAATTGTCTGGAGGCGTAGGCTACTGCTTTTCCTTCTTGCATCAATACACATCCTAACCCTTGATAAAAAGCATCACAATAAACCTCAAATTCCTTTGAGGGGTCAGGTAAAACTAAAACTGGAGAAGTGGTTAATCTATCCTTTAACTCCTGAAAACTCCTTTCACATTTGTCTGTCCATTCAAAAGTAGATCCCTTTCTAGTTAACTGGGTTAAGGGTAAGGCTATCTTAGAAAATTCTTCAATAAATCTTTGATAATATCCAGCTAATCCTAAGAAACTTCTTATTTCACTAACTATAGTAGGTCTATCCCATTGTAATACAGCTTGGACTTTGGCTGGATCTACTGCTATCTTTTCCTTATTTATAATGTGTCCTAAGAATTGAACTTCCTCTAACCAAAACTCACATTTAGATAGCTTAGCATATAATTGCCTATTCTTAAGAATCCGTAATACTATTCGTATATGTTCTACATGTTCTTCTCGAGTTCGTGAATATATCAATATATCATCTATAAAGACAACTATAAACTTATCCAAATAAGGCCTAAATATCCTATGCATATAATCCATAAAGACTGCTGGGGCATTAGTAACTCCAAATGGCATAACTAAATACTCATAGTGTCCATATCTTGTCCTAAACGCAGTTTTAGGAATATCTTCTTTCTTAACCCTAATCTGGTGATACCCTGACCTTAAATCTATTTTAGAAAAAACAGAAGCTCCTTTTAATTGATCCATCAGATCATCTATCCCAGGTAATGGGTATTTATTCTTAATTGTTACTTTGTTTAACTGTCTGTAGTCTACACATAGTCTAGAGGTTCCATCTTTCTTCTTTACAAATAGTACTGGTGCACCCCAAGGTGAAACACCAGGACAGATAAATCCTTTCCCCAATAACTCATCTAACTGTTTATTTAATTCAGTTAATTCCAAGGGTGACATTCTATAAGGAGCTATAGAAATAGGTCCCGTTCCTGGAGTAAGGTCAATAGTGAATTCTATTTCTCTTTCGGGTGGTAATCCATGTATGTCATGAGGAAAAACTTCAGGAAATTCATTTACTATTGGTATCTTCTAAAGCTGGAGTTTCCTTTCCTTCTAATGAGCACAGTATCATGCATATCTGAGAATTTCCCTCTTCTTTTCTAATCCCAACATTGGCATATTCCTCAGAAAAGGTTAAAGTTTTTCGGGCACAGTCTAAGATAACATGGTTGACGGAGAGCCAATCCATTCCCAAAATTATGTCTAATTCTTGTAAAGGTAAGCAAACTAAGTCTACCAAGAAATCATGATTCTCAATTTTAAGAGGACATTGACGACACATGGTAGTAGTACTAAAAAAATCATTGGTCGAAGTTGAAACTATAAAAGTTCATGATAAAGGTGACACAGGTAGTTTTAGATGTTCCACACAGTCATATGAAATAAAGGATTGTGTAGCTCCTGAGTCAAAGAGTACAGCCAAAAGATGTCCAGATACGAGGCACATACCTTGAATCATGTTAGTCGACTCTGCCCCTTGCACCGTGAACACCTTACCAGTAACTGGCTTATCAGATTGTCCCCTAGACGACCTACTTCCTCCGGTTCTTCCTGCCACATGCCTTTCTTGATTCTGATTTGATCCCTTTTCATTGGTTATTCCTGTAGACACCAGTAAAGGGTTTATTTTGCAGTCCCTATCAACATGTCCCGATTTTGCACACCTAAAATAGCTTCTTTGTTCGATTTGTTGGCAATCTTTTATCATATGATCTCCTCCACATCGAAAACAATTCCTCCTAAATTCAGTTAGATTCCTTTCGAGTCGTGCATATGGGTTATTTCTATTTCCTCGTCCTTTATTATTATTTTGAAATGGTCCCCCACTCTTTGATTGTTCCTTCGTTGGCTCCACACTTTCCAACTCCATACTTCTTTCAACTACATCCGAAAATCTCGTCAATTTCAAGGGTAAGATGGACTTCCGAAGATCCATCCTAAGCCCATCAACAAACCGACGACACATCCATTCTTCATTCGGGTTGAGTTGGTAGTACTCAGAATATTTCACAAGAGCTTCAAATCTAGTAACATACTCTCCTACTGTCTTATTCCCTTGGGTTAACGAACCAAACTCTCGATCCTTCTGTTGCCGTATTGTACTTGGAAAATATTTCTCGAGAAAACATTCTCGAAAACCTCCCAAGAGATAGCTCTGCCCTCAGCTTCCAATACTCTTCTCTTGTTTCGCCACCGACTCTCTGCTTCCCCAGTCAATTGAAATGTGGCATAATCCTCTTTTCGCTCTTCCGTGCATCTCATCGCGGCAAAGATCTTTTCCATCTCTTGTATCCATTTCTCAGCACCTTCGGGATCATAATCTCCTTTAAACTGGGGAGGGTTCCCTTTAAGAAAGGTCACCAACCCTTGATCAGTCTCGTTGTCCCTTTGCAATCGTGATGCAAGCCGAATTAATTCGCATTTTGTTGAGTCTGTTGTAACATAGCCATAGTTAAATACTGAAAAGTCCTAGCTTCCGGATTTCCTTGCTCTTGCCTTGCAGCTGGTCCAGAATTAGTGGATTCAACAGATCCTCCATTCATATTTCTAGTTCACACCATGATTTCTCCTGAAAATTTGAAGTTCATTCATAAGATAAGTCTTATGAATCGTCAATAGCAATAATCTATATCTACTCACTCAGATAATATAATTGCTAATCGATCTCTCACTCCCCTTTAGAGTTGGTGTTCGGCGGGAACTCCAACTAGAACATAGGTTAGACTCTATAACTCACAGTCCGGTTAGGACCGAACTACTCTGATACCATAAATGTGACGCTTTTATTTATTTATAATATTATCCCAAAAATTGCGCATAAATAATAATAATAAACTCAAAAGTACAAGAAAGAAACTTCTATTATATATATATATATATATATATATATATATATATATTATACATCAGTTTGGTTTACATACAAAGGGCTCCAACATGGGAACCTCCAAAAATAGTATACAACTCTGTCATCAACCCTAAGGGTATACCTGCCAAAAACCCTAAGGGTACAAAGTACCTCTAAAAGTCAAAAGTCAAACCATTCACCAAGGATCCTCTTACATCTGGTCTGGTCTCGGTATCCTGATACGAAATCGTGGCGGGAGATGAGAATCCCCAGTGTGAGGATGATGTCCCTAAAACCTAGAAGAAGTGGGAACAGTCGACTCTGATCGACGTAATCCCCTGACTCCAACACTGTCTCTATACACACTAAAGGATCCTGATGATGATGGTGTAAAGTAATGTCTTCTAGGCTCTTGCCACATGCGGTTAAAAGGTAATCTCAGAGCAATCCTAAAATCCCCTACAAAAGAGGCCCTCGGGGACCCCAACAAACGAAAGAAAATACTAACAAGCCCGGTATAAATAACTACGTAACGATTATAGTCTACCTCCCCACTATCCCCATCCAAGTCATGATAGTAAACTTCAAAATCACCCCATACTGGGATGCTCGGGTCCTGCGTCATCGATGGATGGAAGTAGTGGGACATCTTCACATTCTTGAGAGTCTTCAGAGTCTAAATACATACAATACAACAAAGAAAACAATACACACAAGATGGGAGATAAGAACACTATACACCAAACAAATGGAAAAGTAATAAAATAGAATATGTGAAGAATAGTTCACACATCTTCCAATCAACTATTAGGATCATAACCTAACTACCCAAATCTGTTTATCTCAAATATTCTCAATCATGTGGCTGCTCAACTACCTTCCACAACAACGGCCCCGCCTTAGCCTTATGTTTTCCTCCCACCGACGTGTGGGTAGGTTAAGTCAGTTGTCCATCCCCCTATCCTGCTCATCGTACCCCTAAGAGTGAATCTCTGTTCCCCAATTTCGACGTTAGGAATAGGTGTCGGGACGACACTCGGGATCGGTACTATGGACAATGATACGACAGTACCCCGTCAGGATAACTGAGCTACCCGACGTCCTGACACAATGACAGCCAAACCACTGGTCACCTAGGAGCCTTGTCGGACCCAGACTATCCCCAAGGACTGACATGTCCTATACTCAACGTATCGTGCCCGCACTCAGGCACCTGATCTCATACACAGCCTATGTGCACAGCGATGGCTTTCAACTGTACAACCATTCATATCATCTTTGCTTATACTCAGCTTTCCATTTCTGACTACTCAGCTCATCAGTCTCGCATTCCGATCAACTTTAGTAATTTACTCATAACAATCCCCCATATCAACATAAACAACATATTATAATTCCAACAGTAACTCAACAATTAAATAACAACAAGCATCAGCATACAAACAATCCTAATGTCGCTGAGGCGACCAACTACTAACATATTATCAAACAACATATATAACAACTAATCATAAGTTGTCCACCCTAGGGTTTTCACACAACATTATACCTATGATTGATGGACTATTGACTGCTATCCTTAGCAGTCATAGTCACAACACCCCTCCTAGGGTGTTGGGGTATCAACCCCTAGTAGGGCTTGGGCCACCCTATTTTCCTATTCTACACTTATCATATTCCTACTATCCCTAGTGTATAGAGTCCAAATCTCCCCGTACCTGGCTTAGTTGATTGCCGTCACCCACGTCCCGCTACTTCTCCTCCTCGTCCTCCAAGCTCCCTTCTTTGCACTCCAAATGCTCAATTGAAGGGCCTGGTGGAATGGAGAGGGACGAGCTCTATTTATAGGCAAAATTTGGCTCCATCGCAACGCGACGGTACAAGACACAATCGTCCATCACGTCGCGAGATGGACACGTGTCAAGCGATCCGCGGCGCTGATCACCGCCTTTCTCACCGACTTACCTTGCGTCGCAATCCTCTTCTTCCTATTCCCCGTCGAGTCGCGATCCACCCAATTCTAGAATAATCTGATTTTCTTAATCCCTAAGGTTTCTTAGGGTATTTTGGGACCATTTTTTTATCCTTTTTCACCTATTTATTATTTTAGGACTTTTCTAAATATTTTCTTGGTCTATTTTATTTCTCAGAATGTTACACGGATCAATTATGTCAATTTGAGAGTGCGCCCGAAAAGCATATACAAATTGCATTTGTTTATAGCGGTTGCCAAAACCCAAATGTGGGACAAAGGGAAAACATTTAAGTAGGAAGTTATATCTTCTAAACATGTATGTGTTATATTGTATGGTAAGAAGTTTCACTTGGAAAACTCTATAAATAGGAGTTCCATTGTTGTAATCAAGGTCAAATTTCCTATTTCTCACAAAGTCCTGTAATACCTAAAAGGCCCTAAAGTGAAAAACGATTAATTCAATGATCACAGAGTAATGTAATGATGATCATTTTCTTTTATCGTCTAATTCAATTTACATTTTTCGCATTTTCTCTTATCATCTAATTTTGTTTCTCATCTTTATTTCTGAGCTCAAACTCTCATCATTTATTCGACTGATGTCTCATTTCCTTCTTCAATATTTTTGTCTATTTTCTCACCCCCTCCGTCTTAATTCGCATATATTTTCACCTACTTTTTTCATCTCCTTCTTGCTTCTCTTATCTATTTTTTGAAATCTAACATCCCATCTATTTCGTCAAATCCTCGTCTTACTTCTGAAACTCAAATTCTCACGTGTAGTTTTTTAACTTTGTTCGAATTTATTTTCATTGTTTTAGGAAAAATAAGATTTATCTAATTTCTAAGTTGTTTTTTTCATTATTTTACATTAAATACATGTTAGAGTGAAAACGTACACATGAAGTTTCATTTTTAATATGGCTAATGTTCTTTGAGTTTTGTTTGTTGCTCTTTTGTATTAAGAGTCACATATGTGTGTGTTGGGCGAGCACCTAAGACAAGTGAATCGATGTCAAGGAGTCGTTTAAAGAGAAACCAATAATTGTTGAAAACATTGTTCACCCTTGTGTGATATTTCATGGGAGTTTCGGGGAAAATTAGTAAACAATTATAAGAACTTCCTGACTTTTTTGTCAACTCAAATACGGATCCCACTAGTGAAATTGTCTAGATTTAGTATTGTTAGCATGTTATGTTCGAATTCATGAATTTATAGAAGTGTAATCCTTCAAAAAATTTGGCCTAACGCTTATTTAACAAATAAGCTTAGGGCTATTTTAGACCTCATGCAAGTCAATTCATGCACCTCCAATCTTTCTATTTCCACTCCTAAGAACAAGCATCGGTTTAGATATGAGGATTTCACTAATTAAAAACATGGAAGAAATCAAAGGCAAGCCAAGTTTTTTCCACAAAAAAAAAAAAAAAATCAAAGGCAAGCCGATAATAATCTTGAACTGTTTAGTCCTTTCTGTTTCGGAAATATCACATGGGAAGATCACATAACTTGGAAGTCAAGAAAAGTTGCAAAATTTCGTAAAAAAAAAAAGAAAAAAAGAGAGAGAACCTGTAAAAGATCAAAATTGGCAAGTTAATCAACGTTCTGATTTCCTGGTCAAGGAAGAACCAACAAGCAGGGGTGGAAGTTGGATTTATTCTTATTTTTCTTACAGAGTGATCAATATTCTCATTTGTTATGTCTCAATTAATTAATGTAACTAAATTAATACTCCATCCGTCCCTTAATATAAGACCCCCTTGTAAATTTCACGTCCCTTAAGAAAGTAGAGTTCAATATTAAATTTGTACAAATTGTGTTGTATTTTGTCCAAATTATCCTTACAATTAATGATTAGGAGAGAGAGATGAATTGTGTGTCTTTTAATTTCCTCCATTAATTGAGGGATAATTTTGTTTAAAAAAATTAATGCACCTTGATATATGCAAAGAGTCTTATATTATGGGACTAATTTTTTTTACAAGAGGGCCCTATATTAAGGGACAGAGGGAGTATCACAAAAAGAGGGCGGGGGATAACGAATTAACGGTTCCAACTCTAAAAAATGAAAAAAAATATTAGTTTATTAGGATGAAATTTTTAAATAAATAGTTTAAATGTGTTTTTAGTCCATATAATTTTTTTTTATTTTAGTCTCAAAAAATTTTTACTCAAAATGATTTCTGTAATATATTTTTTATATTTTAATCAACATTATTGTCGGTCCTTATAAAATAAATTTTTTCTCGTTTTAGTCCTTGTAATATATATATTTTTTGTTTGTGACCCTATGATACACAGATTAATTGAACATGAAGCAAATATTTTAGGGGGCTAAACGACGAAAATTATATTTATTAGAGACTAAGCCTATGTTTGGTTTAGAAGAGGAATTGTGAAGAGGGAAACATGTGAGAGAGAGTATAGGAAGAGAGAAATAGGTGAGAAATAGAGTAGATTTTTTGTATTAATTAGAATAAGAGAAAGAGAAGAGAAATAGAGAAGTGGTTATTGTAGTTAAAAGTATAAGAATACCCTTGAATTTTAAAAACCTCCCATTAAAATAATTTTTTATTTGAATTCAATTAATTAATCAAATTTCTTTTTTTTAGTCAAAAAACATATACATCACATAAAAGAAATTATTAAATTAAATACATTAATTTATTAATTATTAAATTAATGAAACAACCATTTTTTTTTAAAAAAATAGAACTTCAGTTCAGTGAAGTCACGTTCTCAAAAAAATTTTACAAACTAGATGGACAAAAAAAAATCAATTCTATTGGCGAGAAAAAAAGAGACAAGATTTTAAAATTTTATCAAACTAATTGGAGGTATTATAGGAAAACAATAAAAACACTCATTCTCCCCATTGTTTCTCCTCAACTTTGGAGAGAAAGAATCTTTGGTGGGGCCCGTATATTTTTTAATCTCTCTTCTCCATTTCTCTTCTTACCAAACAAGGTGACTTTGCTCTCTCTCCACAACTTCTCTCCTCCTTCACCCTCTCTTGCCTATTTCTTGCTTACCAATCAGACCATAAAACAAAATAAGAAGAACCAAAATAGAAATATTACGGGGACCATTGCAAATAAATTTTTTAGGGACCAAAATGAAAAAAATATAGTATATGAACTAAAAACATATTTAAGCACCTAAATAAATTTGGTACAAATAAATATTGCAATTACAGATCACCGAATCCAATTTTTTTATATAAAAAAATTAGGATGAGGGGATGACCCCACAGTCCAACATAAAAAAAACTTTTGGGCTCTTTGGGTACTTATGAATGGACTAGTGGGGATTTTAATCCATGAGATGTTGGATACAAGCATAAACTGATCTACACTATAGTGAGGGTGTGCAATTGCACCCTCTCATTATGTCGGTTACAAGCATAGACGAATCTACACTTTAATTCGTTATATTATTTCCCCACTGACCCAGGGTCCTGAGTAAGCCACTAGATACAAGCTTTGTCATGCTCCACTAGGTCAACCAGTTCACTGAATCCAATTCAGTTAAAGATTAATGTGCATTAAGTAATTTTAATGAGGAGATAATCAAATAAATTTTTTACAATATTAATAACGGGTGTGCAACGTTGCACACGATAAGAGTCATTAATTGTTTACTTTTTTTCTTATTAATTATTTACTTTTCTTTTTATTCTATAGATTCACATTTATGTAATCTCTCTCCACCCACAAAATAGGAAATTGGATAATTAATAAGAAAAAAAATAAGTAATTAATAATATTTATCGTGTGCACAATTGCACACGTTAAAAAACCCCTATTATTAAATTTCGGTTGAAATTATTTCGTTAATTGATACGAAATATTTAATATCGATATCATTAATTCGTTATTTTATTATTTTAAGGCTTCAATGTTTTTTTATGTGGAAATGTCTTCGTCTTAGTCATAACAAAAATTAGACAATGATTGGTCAGTTCAATAAATTGTTAACTAGCCACAGAATCTTTCTTTCTTCAGCTAGCAATAATGTAAGAATGAGCTTCCATCCAGATTCAGATGTTCCTTCATAAAATCAAACCGAATGATCTAAAGCCCCCTCTCCCTCCCCCACGTATATACAAAAAAAGAACAAACTCATTTTTCATACACATGATTAAACGATCCAAATTTTCATGCCACGTGATAGAAACTAGGCATGGTATGGACCAGCAATTTTTTTGTGTATTAGTTGTTGAAACCAATTCCCAGTTACTTAGGCAGTGTTTGGTCGGAGAGTTTTAAAGGGGATAGAAGAGGAGATAAAGAGTTATTTTAAATTATATTTGTTTGGTTCAATTTTTTTTAGGGGAATGGAGGGGAGGGGAGTAAAATCCCTCCTAAGCCAATTTTGGCCCCCTCCAAAAGTGGGGGGTTTTGGAGAAGAGGAAATGAGAGATTAAATCATTTAAAATAAAATTAATTAAATATCTTTATATATAATATAATATAAAAGACTATAAGGATATATAAGTAAATTAATCTTTCGCTCCATTAAAATCCCTCCACTCTCCCCCTAAGCAAAACATACAAATGTTTCTCTCCCCTCTCCTCCTCTACTATCAACCAAACACAAAATTAAATTAAATATCTCTCTTGTCTTTCCGTTGCCTCCTATTCCCTTTATTAAAATCCCTCGCATCAACTCCACCTCCACGTGTTTTAACCAAACAGACTCTTACCTTTTCAGTTTTTCTCAATAATGATCAATTTACTTGACCAAAATTCCAACTTGCGTGCTATTTGACTTGGACCCCAGCTTGAAATTTCAACTGACCAGTCTCCTCTGACTGCAATCTCTCAAGTTGCAACCACTTTTCACTGTGTAAATCACCGCGCGCCTATTTAATACCCCAAATCCGCATGCATTTCTCAACGCTCACACACCACACTGTAAATTAAGCAAGAAAATCAACCAATTAATCAAGGTTAATTAATTCGGAATCAGATGAGGAGGAGTAGTGGTGGTGGTGAATTAGGTCCGAAGATAGTGCAAATAGAAACGCGGTACGTGGAGACGGATCCGGCGAACTTCAGAGATGTTGTTCAGAGCCTTACCGGGAAGAATTCCTCTACGGACTGGATAGGTCGAAAAAGTAATGCTGATGCTTTTACTGCTGCCTCGTCGTCGTCCATGGTGGCCGTAGCAGGTTCAGAGATAAAAGAAGGAATTGCAGTTGCCAAACCAGAGGAATTAGTTGCTAGTACTGCTGCATCAAATGAATGTCTTTTACCTAATTCGATGCTAATGAACAACGAGGCGTTGAAAGATTTTGATAGATTTTTGTTAGAGTTGCATCCCTTCCAAATGGAGGAGATCCCATGGTTATAGAATAACCAACGATACCCGTATCATCATCCTTCTTTTTAATTATCGTTTTTTTTTTCTCTCTCTTTTTCTCCCTCCCAACATCCTTGACGAAGTGCAAACAGGCGATGTTGAGTTGCCCCAAAAAAATGGAAAAACAAATTGTATTGCCATGTAAGACAGATGCTAACTTTTAGACTCTTTTTGTATATTTTTAATTATTAGATAAAACAAATAGTAAATATTTAAATGATAATTTAATCTTGTAAAAAGTAAGTCATAATTTGTTTGAATAAAAAAAGGACAACGATTTTGTCAAAAAAAGGCAATGAGATGTGATTGCATGTAACATAATAAAAGCAATAATGTTGCATATTGTTATAAAAAATGTTGCATATCGAAATAAAATAATAATAATAATAATAATAATAATAAAATAAGAACTAGACCAATAATGTTACATATAATAACATAATAGTATAATAAAAACAAAAGGAGCAATGATAGGTTTATTTTGATGAGATCACAACAAGGATTACTTTCTTTTCCGTCGTAATCTTTATAATATATTTTTTGTTTGTTTCGGTTCAAGGACTATTTTAAATATCAATCACATATTATAGGGATTAAAACGAAATAAAATATAGTATATCATAGGGACTAAAACATAAAAAAGACCGAAATAAAATAAAAATATATATATTGTAGGGACTATTTCTAAAAAATATTTTTTAAAAACACTAAAACGAAAAGTGGGTATATTATATAGACAATTGTTAATGCACAAAATGGTGAGGGTCACCTTCTCCTCGGAGCAGCGTCCCCTCTCCTTCTGGTACGGATGGGGGTACCTGCAAAAGGCACTCTGATGCCTAAGTCAGATAGAGCTTTTGGAGAAGAGAAGGTAAGTTAAGTGTTTAGGATTTCAGAGTGTGTAGAGAGTATGCAAACCTGGGGGGTCAAGCCCCCTTTATATAGTGGAGTGTCGCATAAGGAGGATAACCAGCGATCCGGATTCTGCGCGCGGTAACTCCTCCCTCAAGCTTCAGGGATCAACTCATCTCTTCCTAATATCTCGCACCTGCCAAGTCCGTCACGTACTGGCTACGTGATCCTCAATCTGCGGAGTGGCAACGACTCCGAGTGTCGTCTCCAGAAGCATCCTTTTCTAGAAGGTTCGAGAGACACCGATCGGCTCGCCCGTGACCCGCTCGGTGCTAACACCGGGACGATTATACCCGGAGGACTGGTTTGATGTGCCCCGGATCTGAAGTAGCTCGTCGAGCTCGGAACAAATCGGATAAGGTCTGGTCGGCTCGGTTTGGTGGGTATGCTGGAACTCGGCTCGGAGACCGGTCCGTAACACAAGCCCCCTAGACTCTTTGCGCGAAAGGGCAGAGGGTCTACTTATCACTCTTGGGTCGGTATCCGAGCTGAGAGTTATCGAGGTCGGGGGTGTATCTCGGAAGCTTATTTGTCTGGGGTGCCGCGCCCTACGTGTCGCACCTTTACTTGGTGTTCTGTCACACGATGGGACTCGGATGAGACATCTACTCAGCCGTTCCTCTTCCCACCGTCGATCATCTGATACGGCCTGGACCGTTAGATCTACATCTGGTTTTGAAGATGGAGGGCTCGGGTTGGTTCGCCCTTTCACTTCCCTTCAGCAGGGGATATAAAGCCAGCCCCTTCTCCTTCCTTCTCCCTTCTTCTTCTTTCTATTGCCTCTGCGACGCTTCTTCTGCCACCCTTCTCTGCGTTTGTGTTCCGAGCGGCCATTTCATTCCATTCCTTCGCATTTCCTGGTAAGTCTCGTTACTAATCTTCACTAATGACTTCTTCATCTTCTTCCCGTCGTCCCCCCTCTCCCATACCTTTGAGTTCTGGGGGTGGCTCGTCGTCTGAAACGACGAGCGCGTCCTTTGACCTTTCCACGCCGCCCTACGCCGGAGGTTCTGGCCACAAGGAGTTCCCCTCCGACAGTGGCCGCGGTGGTGGTGACCCAGTGCCTCTCCAGGTGGTTCCCCCCGCTTCCTGGGTTCCAGCCTCTCCCCCTGTCGTTTCTGTTCCCTCTTACTCACTTCACAAGGGGGGCGAGCGCCGAGTGGGAGGCGATAGGTCTCCCTACGCCTGGGTGCACCCCGATGTACTCAGAGTGGCCTCCAACATTTTTTCAGATACTAGCGTGGCCGCTCTTCGGTCTAGTGTATCTTTTACGCCGAACCGGGATCGAGACGACGAGGTAACTTGCCTTCCTTGCTCCCCCGAGGACCGAGTGTGCTTTGACAAGGGTGAGTCTAGTTCATCAGACTTCTGTTTCTTCTATAAAACTTTCTTCACCCGAGTTGGCCTCCAGTTTCCCCTCGGTGGGTTTGAGTGCGAGGTCCTCCAATGGTTGGATGCGGCCCCTTCGCAACTACACCCCAACAACTGGGCTTTTATCCGATCTTTCAAGCTCGTGTCCGAGTACTTCGGGTTACCCCCTCTGCCGCTCTCTTCTTCAGTTTCTTCCAACTTAGGCTTGGCAAGCAACTTAAGTGGTGTTCACTCAATAAAATACCTGGCTTCTATATTCTTGAGCTTTTCGACCAGTCCTATAAGAACTGGAAATCTGACTTCTTCAAAATCCGGGTACGGAGGGGGGATCCCGTTTTCTTTTCTGCTCAAAGCGAGCCTTTATTCCCTTTCTACTGGAGTCCCAATCCTCGCCCTATAAAAGAGGTGGACTTCAATTCATTGTCGGTCACCGATCAGACGATAGTGAACTTCCTTGCCCGTTTGCCCACATTGCACTGTGGTCCTCTCCTTACCCGAGCTCTAAAGGACCCACCGCAGTGGAGGGATTACTTAAGTAAGTTTTATTATCATCTTCTAGTATGATTCTCGGCCCGAACATGGGTACTAATTTTCACTTTCTTTTCAGGTACGATGGCTCCGAAGATGAGCAAGAAAGAGATGGCCGAGCTTCTTAAGAGAGCTCAAAGAGAGAAGGTCGCCCAAGCTCCTGGGTCGGTTCCCTCCGATGCTGCAGCCCCTTCTCTTGCCAAGGCTGCTAAAAAACGACCGCGTGCTTCTCCGATCCCCAGTTCCAATCAGCCCCCTGCGAAGGAATCGAGGGGGCCTCACGGGGGGATTCCTTTGAATATCCCCAGCGGTTCCGAGTGGTTTCTCCACCTTGGAGAATTTGTTGATCGAAGCGAGAACACCGATGATTCCCTTTGGAACGTCGGGATCGACCGCTCTGACCAGATCGACCAGATCATGCGTCGATCTGACGATAGGTGCATGGCCGAGGCAGGCGAGCTGGGTTTATGCAAGGCCTTGGGCATTTATGGGCTCCGTGCCTCTGCTATGGCCCAGTTCCTTTCTGATCGGATAAGGGCACGGGCCACCGAGGCCGAGCTGGCGAGGAGGAAGTATCAAAGCAAGGCCACTGCACTTGGTGAGCTCGAGGAGAAGATGGGTAAGCTAGAGGAGGACTATGCTCGCCTCTCGGAGGTAAGTGGTGCTCTAAACAAGAGCAACACCTCTCTGCTGGCGCAGCGGGAGGAACTCCAGGCCAAGAATGACCTTCTGTTGGGTCAGCTGCGGGAAGAGAAGGAGAAGTCCTCGTCCGAAGCTGCTCGGGTCGAGGAGTATCGTGAGTACAACGCCCTTCAGTACAAGGAAGGGTTTGATAATGTCGTTGCGCAGCTGAAGGTGATCGCCCCCGACCTGGACATCTCCGAGATCGATTTCACCAAAGTGGTGAAAGAGGGGAAGATTGTGGAAGAAGAGGAGGACGAGGAAGAAGGCTTTGCCGATCAGGAGGAGCATGGGGGCGAGGAGGTCGGAGTTGGGCTTGACTTGGAGGCTGCTGGTCAGAGTGTTGCGGCCGAGGAGGTCGTTGAGGCCCGAGTTGAAGACCAAGGGGATGCCCTTGCGTAATTTGTTTTTTGGCTTGCTTTTGCTGTCTTGATGATGTACTCGCTCTTCTATGAGCTCTTCTTTTGTATTTTCGTCTCAAGTTAATAAAATTGACTAAGTTTAAACATTGTTAGCGTAAATCTGCTTTGTTTTTCACTTTAGTAATTTGTTGGTTACCGTACTTAGATGGGGTGGTCCTCGGGTAGCTGCTACTCGGCTAGGGTAGTCCCCGGGTGGCTTCCCCCGAAAAAAAACTTGTGTCAACTGAGGTTGAGACATTTTCTTCGCGCACCGTTACAGGCCGAGTACTAGTTTTCTTACGAAACCTTTAGGTCGTATAGTGATTTTCTGATCCACTAACAAGCTCGCCAAGTTTTTATGCTAACTTGGGTTTGGGACCACGGGGGTCTTTTAGGTCGAGCAAGACCTACCGAGCCACGAGTGAGCTCGCCAAGTTTTTATGCTAACTTGGGTTTGGGACCACAGGGGTCATTTAGGTCGAGCAAGACCTTCCGAGCCACGAGTGAGCTCGCCAAGTTTTTATGTTAACTTGGATTTGGGACCACAGGGGTCATTCAGGTTGAGCAAGACCTTCCGAGCCACGAGTGAGCTCGCCAAGTTTTTATGCTAACTTGAGTTTGGGACCACAGGGGTCTTTTAGGTCGAGTAAGACCTTCCGAGCCACGAGTGAGCTCGCCAAGTTTTTTTGCTAACTTGGGTTTGGGACCACAGGGGTCATTCAGGTCGAGCAAGACCTTTCGAGCCACGAGTGAGCTCGCCAAGTTTTTATGCTAACTTGGGTTTGGGACCACAAGGGTCTTTTAGGTCGAGCAAGACCTTCTGAGCCACGAGTGAGCTCGCCAAGTTTTTATGCTAACTTGGGTTTGGGACCACAGGGGTCATTTAGGTCGAGCAAGACCTTCCGAGCTACGAGCGAGCTCGGTGATATACATGAATGATGTTCTAAATGCAATTGGGAAAGAATTTTATTAGATGTGGAAAAGGGAAATAAGGATGTGCCTCGTTAAAACCTTCACAAACCAAAAACCCAGTGGGAAAAAATGTCTGCAAAGAAAAAAGAGTACGCCATCCGTTTACATATGTTGTCAACTGAAATAAAGCTTAAGGTGCGTGGCATTTCACGTCCTCGGTATCTCCCTTCCGGACAGTTCTTCCAGCTTGTAAGCTCCGTGGCGATGTTCCAATCTAATGCGGTATGGTCCTTCCCAAGTTGGCCCGAGCTTTCCTTGCCTTGTATCTTTTCGCGCTAATTCAACCTTTCGGAGGACTAAGTCCCCTACTCTGAATCCTTTTAGTCGGATCTTAGAGTTGTAGTGTTTAGCCACGCGCTGCTTAGTTACAAAGTCTTGTATCCGAGCGAGCTCTCGAGTTTCTTCTAGTAGGTCGAGTTCTACTCTAGCTTCTTCTTTTTGTGCCAGCGACTGCATGTGCTCTCTCCTGGTTGAGGTCAAGCCGAGCTCCACTGGTACCATAGCATCCATGCCGTATGTTAACCAGAAAGGTGTTTCGTTTGTTGCTGACTGTGGAGTGGTGTGGTATGCCCATAGTAACCCGCAGAGCTCTTCTGCCCAGTTTCCCTTGGCTTGGTCTAGGCGTTTGCGCAGGCTGCTTAGGATGACTTTGTTTGCAGCTTCGCCCTGACCGTTGGTTTGTGGATGTTCCACCGAGGCATAAGTGAGCTGGATACGGAGGCCTTTGCAGAAGTCTTTGAATACCGAGCCGGTGAACTGCGTGCCATTATCCGTGATGATGGTGTGGGGTAGGCCGTGGCGGCAGACTATGTTTTTCCAGACAAATTTCTTGACCCTCTCGGATGTGATAGTTGCCAGTGGATCTGCCTCTATCCACTTGGAGAAGTAGTCTATGGCGACCACAATGAACTTGAGTTGGCCTGGTGCGAGGGGAAAGGGGCCAAGTATGTCGAGCCCCCAGGTATTAAAGGGCCAGGGGGCGATGACTTCGTGAAGGACTTCAGGGGGGAAGTGGTCTCGCTTTGCGTACCGTTGGCAGTTGTCGCATGTTTTTACGAATTCCAGGCAGTCCGATCTGATTGTTGGCCAGTAATATCCAGCTCGAAGGACCTTCGCAGCTAAGGTCCGAGTTCCACAATGGTTCCCACATATGCCTTCATGTAGTTCTCTCATGATATACTCGGAGTCTGGCTTATCCACGCATGCGAGTAGCGGCTGCGAGAAGCCCCTCCGTTAGAGCCTGTCCCCGATCAGAGTGTAATGTGTGGACCGTCTTTGGACCCTTCGTGCCTCTACAGGGTCATCGGGTAGCCTTCCCCGCTATAAATACTCTATGATATCTGTCATCCAAGATTCCGACTGATTCACCGAGTTGGTTTCTGCTGTTTCTACGCTTAGTGATGTCAAAGTTTGAACAACGATTGTGTGTAACTGTCCCTCGGTCTTCATGCTGGCTAGTTTCGCTAGCAGGTCAGCTTTGTTATTCTGCTCTCGAGGGATGTGTTCGAGTTGGACTTCTTGGAAATTTTGGATAATGACAGCTGCCTTCTGGGCGTACCAAGCTAGGACATCGTCTCGGCACTGATACTCGCCTTTAACTTGGTTGACCATGAGCTGGGAGTCGCTTTTGACTCGGAGTGTTTGGGAGCCTAGCTCCCATGCGAGCTTGAGACCGATCAGCAATGCCTCGTATTCGGCTTGGTTGTTACTGGCTTTGAACAGAAACCTGAGTGCTTGCTCGACACAGATTCCCGCAGGGCTTTCGACAATGATACCTGCTCCGCTGCCTCTAGAATTGGAGGAACCGTCCACGTAGAGCGTTCAGTATTCGACCTCGGGGGTCGGTGTTAGTTCTGCAATAAAGTCAGCTAAAATTTGTGACTTAATGGGTCCTCTGGGCTCGTACCTGATTTGGAACTCGGAAAGCTCTACTGCCCAGGCCACCATCCGACCAGACAGCTCGGGCTTCTGCAAGATTCTCTTGATGGGGTAGTCGGTTTTGACTATCATCGGATGGGCGTGAAAGTAGGGCCTTAGTCTTCTTGCAGAGACCACTATCGAGAGTGCCAGTTTCTCCACCTTTTGGTACCTGAGCTCTGCCCCATGAAGGACTTTGCTCACGAAGTACACTGGGTGCTGTTCGGAATTTCTTTCTTCGACCATGGCCGAGCTGATTGAGCTGTTAGTGGCCGCCAGGTAAAGGAGCAAGGAGGCTCCTTTAGTGGGGCGAGTAAGGACTGGCGGCGACGCCAAGAATTCCTTAAGCTGTTGAAAGGCCGTTTCACATTCTTCGGTCCACTCAAATCGAGCTGGCTTCCTGAGTACCTGGTAGAAAGGGAAGGACTTGTCGGCAACCCAGGTTACGAACCGGGAAAGAGCTGCTATCCGACCAGCCAGTCGTTGCACTCCTTTGACGGAGCTTGGGCTCCGCATTTCCATCACAGCTCGGCACTTATCGGGGTTGGCCTCAATGCCTCTGTGGGTGATCATGAACCCCAGGAACTTTCCCCCGAGTACCCCAAAGGAGCATTTCTCGGGATTGAGCCTGATGTTATACGCCCTGGCGATGTCGAATATCTCTTGAAGGTCCCTATGGTGTGCGTCGAAACAGCGGATTTTTACGACCATGCCGTCCATGTAAACCTCGATCGTCTTTCCGATCTGGTCGGCGAAGACTTCATCCATTATTCTCTGGTAAGTTGAGCCTGTGTTCTTCAACCCAAAGGGCATAGTGATGTTGTAGAAGTTGGAGGTTTCTGTCATGAAGGCTGTCTTCGGGGCGTCAAGTGCGTAGATAAATCACTTATAATAAAAATTTTAAGAAAATTTTTAACAACATATGACACCTTTACCCTAACCCTCGTTTCCCTTTTTTTTCCCAAATCTCTTTTCTCCCTGTTTTCACCTCCATCTTCCTCGTCCTCTCCCAATTATAAACAGCGCATCCTCTACCTCTTCCTCGTCACCTTCTTCCCACTGCATTCTTACCTTCCAAATCGACTATCGCGGTTCCTACGACTACTCTCAGTTCGACCCCATTTTCTTCCTCACTCTCATTATGGCGTTTGAGAGTCGAAGCACAGCTTTGATGCCAAAGCAGGCACCGTCGCTTTGAAGCATTTGCCACCAAACCAGGGTGCATTCTTATTTGATTGTATCCAGAGTATGCGTCCATGAAACTCAGCACTTGGTACCCTGACGTACCGTCCACCAGGGCGTCTATGCTCGGAAGTGGATAGGGGTCCTTAGGGCAGACTTTGTTTAGGTCGGTAAAGTCAGTGCACATCCTCCATTTACCATTGCTTTTCTTTACTATTACTACGTTAGAAAGCCAAGTAGGGTATTTGATCTCCTTTATGAATCCTGCTTGCAGGAGTTTGGAGGTTTCTTCCCGGACTGCTTGCTTCTTTTCTCCCGCAATCTTCCTTTTGCGATGGGCGACGGGGAGAGCTCCTGGCTCGACGGCGAGTTTATGGCAAGCCACTTTTAAATCTATCCCAGGCATGTCTTCTGGGCCCCACGCGAATAGATCAGCGTTAGCGCGCAGGAGCTTCGTCAGGGATTGCTCGGTTTGCTGGGGCAGTTGGGTCCCAACTCGCACGCTCTTCCTTGGTCCCCTCAGCTCAACGCTCTTGATGTCGTCCACTGGTACTGGTCGAAAGTCGCTCTCGCCCCTGGGGTCCAGCTCGATCATGTAGCCCAATTTAGGGCGATCCCTGCTCTTGCTGTCTCTGAGACTGTTGACATAACCGCACGGCTTCCTTCGGTGGCGTGTGTGTGGCTATCTGTCCATCGGGCAATGGGAACTTCATCGCCAAATGAGGGGCGGATACTATGGCTCCGATCCCATTGATGACTGTTCTTCCGATGATCATGCTGTGGGCAGTGTCAGCGGCGGACTCGGCCTCTACTACCAGTAAGTGTGCTTCGATTGTTTTGACTCCTATGTTTGCTTTGAAGGTGAGCAGGACATCAAAGTACCCTGTCACCTAGGCTTTAGCACCTGAAAAACTAACCAACGTACCTCGGTAGGGTCTGATTATAGAGCTTGGCAGCTTAAGCCGATCAAAGGCTTCCTTGTAGATGATGTCTGCCGAGCTACCTTGGTCAACCAGCATTCTCCTTACGTTGAACCCAGCGAGGTGAACAATGATTACCATGGGGTCGTCCTGGTGTCGATCTATCCCTTGGTAATCCTTTTCCGAGAAGAAAATGGTCGGTAGGACAACGGGAGGGGCGGTCGTTGAGCTCGAGCTGTTGACGGACCTCAAGTGTCTTCGTCGGCTGCTGCTCGACTCGCCTCCGCCTGCAAAACCACCTGCAATCAAGTTAAGTGAGGGAGTACCTCCGTCGGGCCCTTGCCTGTGTTGCCGAGTAGGTGAATGCCTCTCTCTACCTCTCCGACCCGGCGATCTGTCGCGCCTATGCTCGGGCGTACGGGACCTCCTGCGGTTTCCGTTACTTCCCTTCGGGGTTGCTGTCGACCCTTTGTCCATGTATTTTGTCAGATGTCCGGCTTGTATGAGCTTCTCGATTTTTACCTTTAGCGCCTGGCATTCGTTGGTGGTGTGCCTGTACACCCGGTGGTATTCGCAGATTTTGACGGCCCGCGTCCTGGCGGAGTCTCCGAGGAGGCAGGGTAATGAGGTTACATGTGTAGGCTTCCTTCAACACTCGGTCTCTTCCTACTGTCAAGGGGGTGAACTGTCCTCTATAGTCCTGCCGTCCTCGACGGTCGTTCCTTCTGTCATTTTGGTCTCTGGTTGGCTCTCTGCTTTTGTCTTGTCGGCCTTGAGTCTCCTTTTTGGCTGCGGCGACTTCCTCCATGTTGATGTATCCCACAGCGCGGCGTCTTAACTCGTCCAAGGACTCGGCGGGGCGGCGAGCGAGGGAATCTGAGAAAGGCCCAGGTTTCAGCACTGACACTATGGCGTGAAGCGCCACATCGGTGCTGAGGTTTCTGACTTGGGCCGTTTCGTTGTTGAAACGCTCTATGAATGACTTGAGGGTCTCGTCCGATCTCTGCTTGAGCCCGACCAAGCATGTTGAATTTTTCCTGAATGCTCGGCTCGTGGTGAACCTGGCCACGAACTGTTCCGCAAGCTGGCTAAAGGAACGGATCGAGTGCTGGGGAGGTTGGAAAACCACATCATGGCAGATCTCTTTAAGGTGCATGGAAAAGTCCTGCATTTTAAACCTTCCGAGGCCCCCACTAGCAACATCCGAGCATTGAACGCGGTGAGGTGTTCCTCGGGGTCGGTTTTACCCTCGTAAGCGTCCATGTTGGGGATTTGGAAATGCTTGGGGATTGGATCGGACATGATCTCCTCGCTAAAGGGAAGTAGTGTTAGCCCGACCTCCGAGGGTCGGTCTTTGTGGTGGTGGGCGCGCCGGCGCTTGGGGCTTTCCGTTCGGCTCGACCGATCCGTTCTCGATGAATCTCCCTCATCGTCACGCTTCGTCTACTGGCGCGTTCTGGAAGGCGTTTCGCGGCCCATCCTCCTTTCCCGATCAAGAGCCTCCTCGATCTTGCGTCTTAATTCTTGGTTTTCAGCCCTTAGAAGCTCCACGACCGGGTCGGGAGGTGGGCGTTCGTCCTGACTGACCGAGTTGTGGCTTGGCGGTGGTGACTTGCGATTTGCCGTGCTTCTAGTGTGTACCATCCTTGCTCGGTGGTATCCTTGAGGCCTAGGCTAGTTTTACTGGGCCCCACAGTGGGCGCCAATGTTAATGCACAAAATGGTGAGGGTCACCTTCTCCTCGGAGCAGCGTCCTCTCTCCTTCTGGTACGGATGGGGGGGTACTTGCAAAAGGCACTCTGATGCCTAAGTCAGATAGGGCTTTTGGAGAAGAGAATGTGAGTTAAGTGTTTAGGATTTCAGAGTGTGTAGAGAGTATGCAAACCTGGGGGGTCAAGCCCCCTTTATATAGTGGAGTCTCGCATAAGGAGGATAACCAGCGATCCGAATTCTGCGTGCGGTAACTCCTCCCTCAAGCTTCAGGGATCAGCTCATCTCTTCCTAATATCTCGCACCTGCCAAGTCTGTCACGTACTGGCTACGTGATCCTCAATCTGCAGAGTGGCAACGACTCCAAGTGTCGTCTCTGCTCGGTGCTAACATCGGGGCGATTATACCCGGAGGACTGGTTTGACGTGCCCCGGATCGGAAGTAGCTCGTCAAGCTCGGAACAGATCGAATAAGGTCGGGTCGACTCGGTTTGGTGGGTATGCTGGAACTCGGCTCGGAGACCGGTCTGTAACAACAATAAATATATTTCAGCCATATTATTAACTATATATATAACACATCTTTATTGATTAAATAACAGGTTCGATTTTTGAAGCACCGATATTAAATTGGGACAAGATTAACGAAAGATTTTGTTTGATAATATAAAATTAAGTATATTCATTCATTAAAAAATTTAAACAACAACAAAAAAATAATACGAGCAGCGGTGTTATTTGACTTTTTTGGTGTGTTTGGTTCCGAAGAGAAATTGTGAAGAGAGAAATAAGTGAGAGAGAGTGTAGGAAGAGAGAAATAGGTGAGAAATAGAGTAGATTTGTGGTATTGTTTGGTTTATGAGAAAGAGAAGAGAAAAAGAGAATAAAGAAGTGTTGTTTATTTTTTAAAAGACATTAATGTCCTTGACTAAAAATTTAAATAATTTGAGATATAAAAAGAGAATAGGGGTATAATTGGAAAGAGAAAAAAAAACACGGTGTGGCTTGTTTCTTCGCACAAGTGCGAAGAAACCAAAAAGGTGAAAATTGATCACCAGTATCTCTCTCGTCTCAACATTTCTCATCAACCAAACTGAAAAAGTGAGCTCTATCGTTCCAACCTCTCTCGTCCCTACCCCTCTCGCTGCAATCCACCCCCAAACAAACACAGTGTTTGTGTGGGGGTAAAGATGCGTAGCGGTACATTCGTGACGTGATGCGTCCTTCGGGGTTCGTTTGTAGCCTCATGATAAGGTTTTTCAGTTTCATTGTCTGAGAACGTACGTGGAGGACTACGTGTAAGTATTGTCTCCAAGAGTCCAAGTGTCAACTAGGATTAAGGTTAAGTTTGGATTTAAAAGTTTTTTTAGTTAAAATAAGCTTATTTTAAAAAAAATTAAATAAGCTTATAGTTTCTTTTTTTTTTCTTTTTTTGACTAGATAAGCTTTCTTAAGCATGCAAGATTTATATGAACTCATAAATATTTAGAGAGAAATTACATGATTAAGAGTTTTTTTATTTGAAATGTAAAAATTGATTTCAATTTATATAAGAAATTATTATTTACCCGTAAAAAAATAAATTATTATTTACAAAATCCATAATTATTATAAAAAGTTTAAATTCTAAATGGATTATAACTCACTTACCACTTGATCGTAAATAATTCTGACACAATTATTTAATGCTAAAATATCTGTGTTAAATGGATTAAGTTCAAACGCAAATATAAACAGGCCAACTATTACCTGTGCTTCATTTCGGATGCTAACATGATTTTAATTGATTTTAAGGTTTCTTTTTTTTTTATAAATAATTACAATTTATTGTAAAACTAATTATTTATCTTGATTTGAAATTTAAAAGTCATCATAAACAACAATACAGAACAAGTTGAGTAGTTTACCAAAAAAACAATACAAGTTGACGTTAGTGGTCAAGAATCTAGAATTAAACTCTCGTCTCTCTCATATATGCAGCTTCGATTTCCACTTAAGCAACTCAAAAGTCACTTGGTGGGCAATGTCCCTTTTGCTATACTACCATTTATTTACCAAAAAAGTCATCCTAAATTATAAGTATGAGATGAGATTTGCAAGCATACACTCACTTATTTTTAAGAAAAGGACAACGTTAGCAAGTTATATCTTGAGTGTAATTGACAATTTTTTTTTTTACGGAAACACAGCTAATTCATTTCATTATCGACTAGTCGTATACCCGTGCATACACACGAGTCGCACCGTATTGATTTGTACGGATGATTTTAAAACTAAAATTAAATATTAATTATTATAGTTTTTGATCTAGCAAATGTTTGAATACACTGATCTCTATACCAATATTAATTGTATATAATAATATGATCCAAAATACTTTTTGTTATATGTAAATAAGTTTGTTTATACTAAGTCATTACACGTTTTCCCGTCGAGAAATAAATTGTGAATAAATATATGTAAATAATGAGCACATGCTTAAAATTGATATGTTCTCTTAGAAAATAAAACTATATTTACAAACTTAATAAAAACCATTACATGTTTTCTCGTTGGGAGCCAAATAAAATTTTGATGTTATCTTTGCATTTAGAATTGTCGAAATCATTTTACGTAAGGGCTTCTAGAAGTCTACATACTATCTTTTCTCTATCACCTCTCTCTTTTTACAACAATAAAGTTGTTACATTTCATTCAAAATAAGTCAATACAATCTGGAACACCAGTAAAGATGTGAGAGCCAACGGAACACATGGCCACCCCTTTTGGATTTAATAAAAATATAATGGATTCAATTTGCATCCAATGTAAAGTTTTTTTTTTTACACTGTCAATAGAAATTGACACATTCATTAAAAAAAAATTGTCTCTTACCATAATCATCTTAAAAGTCATACATATCATAATTTCTAGTTGGTTGATAGTGTAAAAAGTTTTAAATACCAATACATATCAATTAAAATCAAATATCATCCCTTGTAATTTCTCAAGATATTTGCAATCTATTGAGATATATTACAAATTATCCATTATTAGTTTTTATTTAAATTTTAATCTTTTCTCATCCGCTTTTTCTTATAGCGTTAGACCTAGAATTCATAACTACTACAGCCCAAATTAAAATCTACTATCATACTCCAATTACATTATTAACATAATAACGATAAGGTGTAGAAATGGAGTCCAAAGGCCAGAAACATCGGCTATTGCTCTTCCCAAAAACATCAAATATTGAGAGGCCAAGTAGGTAAAATTAAAGTTCTAAATTGACTGATGCCAATAGGGCCTGCAATAAAGGATGAATACTTCTAGTGCTCATCGATAGTCAATAAGAAAGGTGTTGTTTATCCCCTTATCTTGCACAAGAAATAATCTGCCAAAGTTGAAAAGAGCTAAAATAATATAACAATCATAGACAGTGCATTAAAGGAAAAATATACTAATACCATTCCATGTACTGATTAAAAATAAATATCCTTCTGTGGTGATCGTTCAGATGATATGTCTTGCTAGTTGTAATACCCAAAAATGAGATTGTCTTATAAATTATCATATGCAACTTATTTGCACGTAGCTTGTACACAGAGGAAAATTACCCATCTTTGAAACAGAAAAGAAGATAACAGACTGCTAAAAATCGTCATTCTTATATATGGGACATTGGACTAAGGTCAGATGTAGTGTGAAAGTGCCCAAAGATTGAAAAAGTAATAACAAAGAAAGAAAAAAGAGGCCGAAGTCGAAACTCGGCATGTTAAGGCACTTGACATCACTATGTTTGTTACACATGAAGCCTCTGGAAGACGTTGGAAAACTCTTGCATTCTCTTTTACCTTAGAATTAGAATCCACCTTTACCCTCTCCAAATAACAAATCGTTATCCTAAGCTGAAACTTTCTTTATCTCCCTACAAACAAATTGAAGGAAGAACCAATTGCATATATAGTTTCCAAAAATAATTTGTTATTACAATAGCCGAATGACACCTTCAAATGTTCACTATAAGTATAAAGTGCTTTAAATCTGTTTAAAGAAAATGGCAAAGTGTAACTTAACAAAAGAGAGGGTATTTTCTGAACATACTCCATCGGTCATGTACACTTTATAATTTCTTAAGGGGCAAAAATTTTTACACCGATGATAAATCAAATTTAAACTATTCTCATTATACATGGATTATATGCAAAACATGAAACATTTTACTCCAGTAAAACTGATGATTGAAATCAAAGCAGGTGCATAAAAAGAATGCATTAGCATTAGTATAATTAAGAACAGGGAAATGGAAAATTAAGCAATGAAACAAACGTGTGTTCCATTACCGTTCCATATGCAATAACAACCATAAATCCCATAACAGCAAGAACAATATACAAACGATCATGCTGACAATGGGGATAACAATGAAAGTGGAAAATGTTAATAGAGAAGGTTGATCTTCAAAATCCATGATAGTGCAACCATCAACCCAAATGAACCGAAAAAAAAAAAATCTTATCTTGCATTCTTATCTTCCCCTTGCTACTCACAGCATTTGTTAAAATCTGATCCTATCTTCTTCCCCTTACTCACAGCAAAAAGCCAAAAACCATAAAAGAAAAAAATTTAGAAGATATCATATCCAAAGCCATCTCATATACCTTCGGGCTTCACAAACTGTGACAACACCCTACTCATAGAAACACCAAACACATCATCCACACTTGAAGCTTCAAACTGTACATGAAAAGAAGAAACACTTACATCCTAGTTGAAATTGTTAACCTGTGGAGAGAGTTAAGATTAATATTGTTTTCCTGAAGATCAAATTGAACCACGACCTCTTTCACATGGAAAATATGACCAACTCAGGACAAAAAACATGTAGTTCAATATTACAAAAAACATAGCAAAAAGAGAGAAGCAGAAAAAAAAAAGAGGTAAATATTACTATACTTTTACCTCCTTGAACTCAAATTTGATTAAAAGAAAATCTATTCTACTATAATAATTTTTATGCATATGCTCACTGCCATTGCTTCTTCAAGTGTGGTCTCTAGCACTAAGCATTAAAACACACATAGCTCCATCTTTAAGCATCCAAATCCAGCCATTTCCCCATTGATGCACAAAGATTACCTTAGCTAAGATCTATAGGTCCAAAGATGAGACAAACTAAAGCAAGCATCTTTAACCCATTGAATAGTAAGCTAATACAAAAGTGAGAATTTGCATCGGAGGTATAAAATCATATTTATTTTGCATTCATGAAAAGTGAGAATTTACTTGGCAACCTGGTATAAAAGTGGTTCTTGCCATACTGTCACACTAAATATTTATTTTTCTACCCATTATTAAAATCATATTCAATCCACACTAATAGAAATATTGAATGAGATAGTTAAGACAGAGCAACTACAAATGATACAATTTAAAATTAGCATTAAATATAGTTAAGCATACCTTCTTGTTGCTTTTTATTTGGACGATGCTTAAGAGCCAATTGTGCCACATGAATTCTAGCAGCTAGGCTCACCTCACCACCTATTTTTAGTCCTAAATAAGGAATACGAAAGAAAATGAAATCATTTTTCATAAACAGAATAATGCACCATGACACAGTATGGTATAACAATATGCATCAAACTTATCACAAGCATATGATATAATATGGTGGAGCATAAAAAAGCCAAGTCTGTCCTGCATATAGTATATAATGGTATAATAATATAAGAATAGCATATAAAACAAAGAATGTGAAGCATAAAGAAGCCAAGTGTGTCCTACTGCAATTAGACATCAAAAGGAGGATAAGCATAAAGACAGAGTCTCGAAAACAAATGAGAAGCATAAAAAATTTTCAAAACTGGAATATTTGTTCAAATGGGAGAGGGGAAATACTACCAACTATAGTCTGTAAAGTGTTCTGCTACATAAATCAGTCCTAAAAAATAATATAATAATAGATGAAGAATAACATTTAAAATAATAACAGAAATTACAATAGAACAGGAAAAACATATGCTACATCAGCATATAAGCAAGTGGTAACAAAACTTTAAATGATAACAACTACTCACTTACTTAATACTTGAGGGGAGCAAGGATTTCAATTTGGGAACCAATCTTCTCATTTGCAATTTCTCAGCTTTCACCCATCACTTGGTGAGCTGCCAATTATGCTATTTCCCTTCTTTTCTTTTCCACCTCCAACTCATATACAAACTAAAACACTGTCAAAAGCCTATATAACAACACATAGCAGATGCAGAGCAGAGCTATCAATGTTGAAGTAAGAATTCAGAATGGAAAACATGCATTGATTTTATTAGCATGTGTTAACACCAACTCATGCAACATATTTTGATACGATTTCTCCCTTGTGAAGCACATGGACCTTCTTGAATAAAAGATTGAACAGCAAAAGCAATTGAGTTTTGTGAGGAATGTCTTCATCTATGTACTCTTATTTGATACCTTTAGAATTGGGATCTCAAATTACTCTGAGCAAAGATAGAACAATTACCTTTGGTGGTTGAGGGGTTGAGCCTTGGCAAGTTTTTTAAACATTTCAATGTTTTCCTACCATAAAACAAAACCATTATTTAGTATTATCTTGAAATGTGAAAGAAGAAGAAAAACACTAACTCCCAAACAGAAGAAATATGAAAGTAAACAATGACAACCTGAAACAAACAGTGAAATGTGATCTGCAGGTGTAGCTCATTAATCGAATTTCAAGCAACAAACTGAAAGTAAGCTAAAAACATGATAGTACTCAAAGCAGAAAATTACTGCACTTGTAATCCAACTTCAAAAATCTATTTGACATAGCAAACAAACTCGAAATTAAACAAATGAATATGCTATGGAAAGATTATCATGTCTAGTTTTCACTAACAATTTTACTTTTTCCAAACATAGCACCGTATTTTCCAGAATTAACAAATAAACTTCGGAGGTCAAAGAGTGCATAAATATTTGTGTTTCGATTTGCAGGAAGTTTATCTCTTTCAATACTTAACGAAATATAATGATTCTTGAGCCTAACACGAAGCCCCAGAAGTCTTCTTCCCAGAACTATTTTCGGATTTGAAAAAGTATGAGTGACTAAGAAGTTATATTCGAAACAGTCAAGTATGACAGGGTATTTCATGCAACATATTGATAAATCAAGCACTCAAGATGTAGATAACATTTGAAGGGTCAAATCATTTCAGAAATTTGCAAATAATATATCAAAAGAAAGCTTAAGAAGTCTTTTTTTTTTATCATAAATTTATTTTTCACAGATCAGCCAAATAAAATTACAGAATTCAATAAAAACAAAACTGAAACCTCTATGATATTTACACATTACATAGGAAGCTAAAACCTCTATTAATAGATAGAGCTAGAAAGATTATGTTAAAAATAAAAAACTTTGATCAATAGTTCATATTGCCTATGACAAACTGGATGGTGCATTGACATTGCAATATTATTTAATTCCTTAAAGCTAAAACAAACTAACCAACCAAAATACTGACAGAAGCAAAATTAACAATTACACCTATCAGTTAGGCATTTTATCAAACAACTGGTGACCACACACAAATCGTCGAACTTGCTAAGCATCAGGCCATAAGAAAAATACCCTTTGTCCTTTTTATCAAAACATGAAGTAGGATCCTACATATAAATTAAAATCCATAAAAAAAAACAGAAGCATACGGTTCAAAATAAAAACTTTGCAAAATATAAAATATAATGGTTGAGCACAAAAAAGAAAATCAAAGATAATGAGAAACAACAATAAACGGTTCAAACAACAAATCAAAATGTAAAATCAGAAAATCCATAAAACCAAAAGAAAGAGCAAAATACCTGTATTTGCTCAAAGGAAATATCACCAAAAGGCAAAATGAGAGAAAATGAAGAAGAAGGAAAAAAAAACAGACAGAGGGTTAAACAAAACGAAATGAAAAAAAAAAATCTTACCTTGGCCAGGATGAGTCAAACGAATCAGGAAACGAAAATGAAAAATGTTGAAGAAGCCCTAAAAATAAAAAACATGCAACCAAAATCAGAAACAAAGAAACAAAAAAAACTGAGCGGAGAAGAAAGAGAGAGGGTTGTCCGCTTGTGAGTGAGGGAGAAGAGAAGAAGATGCTGCCATGGGAGAGGAAAATCGGTGTGTCAAACTGAAATGGAGAGAGAGAGAGAGAAGGGGAGGGGTAAGAAAACGAAAAAAGAAAAAGAAAGGAGGGAGGTGAGAAAATTTTGAAATTGAAATGAAATTGTAAGGAGGGAGCATGTCTGAAATAGACTAATTTATCCCTAAAATTGGACACATGTCAGATTTTTAAGAGTGGTATTTTAGGTTTTTCCACAGCCCTTTGTTCTCTAAAATTGAAATTGATTGATTGATGATTGATAATAGAGTAAATACATGTAGGAGCATCAATGTAATTGTGGAGATTAGCTTTAGATGTGGTCACCATAGTTAATGCATGAGCAATCCCATTTGTCTGTCTCCTAGTAAACTCAACATGAGAGTTTGGTAACAGATAAGATAAAAGATGCCTACAATCTAAAATTATATCACCGAAATTAGAGGCATCGTTTTGTTGCTTGTTGACACTATCCACCACTCTTTAGAATCTAGCTCGAAGTCAATATTCTCCATCTGAAGTTTATGAACCTAGTTAATTGCTGTCAGCAAACCTGGAGCTTCACCCTCATCCACACCGCATAAGGGTGTTCTCCATTCAGTACGGGCCAACTTGAAGTTTCCTTGATCATCTCTTAGGCACATACGTATGCCCAGCCTGTTCAGCTGTGAAGAGAAGGAGGCATCAATATTACACTTTATTTTACCCAGAGTCGGTTTTGACCATCTAATGGGTTGTTCTGGTGGGTGTTGTTGCTGACTGTCTACTGCTTGCTGAGGTGCACGCCAATCATCTAGCATTATTCTACTCCTTGCAATAATCTGTCTCGGTGTGTCAAGAGTATTTTCCCACAACTTCAGGTTCCTGCTCTTCCAAATGCCCCACATGACCACCGCAGGCGCCCAAGTTGCCTTTTGCTCCTTATACAGTACTTTAATTAGACTGAAGCATAATTCAGAGAAACTTTCGGACCTGAGCATCCAATGCTCTATGACATTTCAAAGATCAACTTCTTGCCAACATAGAACACTCAGGGAACATGAGAAGAATAGGTGCCACTTGTTCTCCCAACATTGGTCACAAAAGATGCAATTATCTGGGCATTCAACTCCTTTTTATCAGAGTTTGTTTCTGTTTGGGAGACAATTTCTACAAGCATGCGATAAAAATTCTTCACCTTTGGAGGGACCTTGATTTTCCATAACCCACTCCATTCACCCGGTACCTGTAAATGAGAAGTATCAAGAATATCAGTCATACACAGCCTGTACCAAGTCTTTACAATATAATTTCCCTGCTTGTTTGGCTTCCAAAGCATACGGTCCTCTCTGATTGATTGGAATAGTGGTACTTTCGTGATCTTTTACAGCGAATTCTGGCCAAGAAAAGTGGATACGAAATCAACATCCCATTCTTTAGCATCAGCACGCAAAAAATTTGAGACATGGAGGCTTGAATAATCAGCCAACAAATTCAGTGGGAAATCTAGACATGAACCGTCTTGCAACCACGGTTCATTCCAAGCTGAGATGCTAGTACCAGTACCAATTCTCCATGTGCACCCCTCCCGTAGTAGAAATTGAGAGCTACAGATACTCCTCCATGCATAGCTTGGGTGATGACCAACCTTTGCCTCCAAAAAACCACATTGCGAAAAATATCTAGCTTTGTATAATCTGGTGATGAGACTATTCGGCTTGGTAAGTAAACGCCACCCTTGCTTGCCAAGCATAGCTAAATTGAAAGCATTTAGACTTCTAAAGCCCATACCTCCATGCATCTTGCTCATTGAGAGCTTGTCCCAAGAAAGCCAAAGAATACCCCATGATCCTCTACTGCTTGAGCCCTACCAAAAAGAGTTGATCATCATCTCTATTTCATCCCAAGGGACTGGGGTAAAAGGAAGACACTCATCACATAAGAAGGTATAGCTTGCAGCACTGATTTGATGAGAACTTCACGCCCCGAGCTAGACAAGCACTTGCCACTCCAAAAGTTAATCTTCCTCCAAATCCTGTCCCTAAAAAATCTGAAAGTTGCTTTCTTGCTTTGCCCCACCATAGATGGCAAGCCAAGGTACTTGCCTGTGCCTAGACAAAACCGCACACCCAGCATACCCGCTAAGCAGTCTCTAGTCTCCTGGGCCACATTCCTGTTATAGAAAATCTCAGAGTTTAGTTACAACTTACTAACATACAATTTCTAAAAAAAATAAGTGGTTATAGGTTAGTAAATCCCTATAATCCTTTTTATTAGTTTTATTTCCCCCCACTTATTATGTTCTTGCATATATCAATATCACTATAACATAAATGAGACAAGACCTATGAATGTATACAACAACACACTATTAAGGAAGACAAAAAAACTCGTACCCGCGAGTACCGTCGCCGTATTTATTATTAAAACTTGCATGACAATAATTTGAGCTAAAAATTTATTTGGAACTCAAAGTTTAATTAATAATTTACATTAATATAATACATCTTACTTAGTGTGTTATTTTCTTTATTTCTTCAAAATATAAAAAATTAAAAAAAAATTGTCATTGTCTTACAAAAATATAAGGGTTGAGTTTAGTGTTTTTTTGTCAAAAAAGTTGAGCTTTTTTTTTAATAGATATCCATGGATACCTATGACTATTTATAAAATTTATGGATATATACCCACACAAGTATGGGCAAGTACGGGGCAGATTTTCATCCGATGCGGTGGGTGACGGTGGCTACTACTCGCCCTCGCCTCACCTCATTGCCATCCCGACAGAAAACACCAAAAAAAACCAAAAGAAATTGCACCTAAGAACTAATATAAAAAATAGATGTAATTACACTATTGGTTCCTCTAGTTTATACTTCGTGTAATTTTAGTCCATCTATTTTTAGAAGTAAGCAATTATGATCCTACCATCATTTTTCTTTTACCTAAATCCCTCGTAGTCTCATTTTTATTAAAGTATTGGAGGCTTGATGATGAATTTGAGGTATAAAATAATTTAAAAGTTTAAAAGAAAATGATAAAATTTGAATAACTTTGTAGAACGTGGTATTAGGGTTTCAGAAGAAAATTTGGATTTTTTTGATTTTGAGTTAAATTTAATATTTTAATTAGTGATTTTTATGTGAAAAAATAGTTAAAACAATTGAATCAATTTAATTATGAAAATTTTAATAGATTATGAGAATTTGAGAGTTTTAAATAAATGAAAACGAATGAAAGGACTTAATTATAATGATTGAAAACTTGATGAAATAAAACCGATCGAGAAAACTAGAGGTGCCAAAAATAAAGAGACAAAAAATGTTGGTAATAAAAGAGAAACAAAAAAAATGTTCGCTTGGAAATTTATCACTTAAACTATGCATTAAATCGTTTCTAACCACTTTTAATGATTTATCACATTTTCAATTTTAAGAAATGTCCAGGGTCAAATTAAACTCCGCTTACCAAAGAAAGGTCAATGCCTCCAAAGGCACGTCTCTCACTGTTGGTTGTTTTGGCAATTTCAGTGACATGGGGATGCCGGGACCGAGGTTCGAACTCAGGTATTGCCGTTTAAAAGTGTGTGTGTTTGTTGTTTACCATTTCTACTAGTTGACAAAAAAATGCATCCAAAGGCACGGGCCGACCTGCCCGTCTAGTCAATAAGCCTAAAGCCAAGTGTGGAAACATATTACCCACACCCCCAACTTCCAAAAACTCCAAAATACCCCTCCCCAAAATAATAAAATTCCAACCCATTTTTTCTCTCCCTCGTTCAATTCTGGAAATAACAATTTCCAAACCCAAACCTCTTTCTCTTTCTTTCTTTCCTCTGGCGACCACCACGTCCACCTAACTCCGGCGACACAAAACAATCAGGTACGGTGGTTTCAGTCCCCAAATTCACCGTAAATATGAATTTACGGTATGCATCTTCAATGATGTGTACCGTAAATTCATATTTACGGTACATTTTTTTTTGTTCAAAACATGCTATCGTAAATTCATTATTTATGGGAGCAAATTTATTTTTAAAAAAATTTCATACCGTAAATTATCGTAAATATGAATTTACGGTAACCATCTTTGAAGATGCATACCGTAAGTATGAATTTACGAGATGCATCTTCAAAGAAGGATTACATACTGTAAATTCCTAATTTACGGTATGCAATTTAAAATCTTCATACCGTAAATTGGTAAATTACGGTATGAAGAATTTATATTGCATACCGTAAATTAGAAATGTACGGTAAGGTGATTTTAAATTAACATACCGTAAATTCATAATTTACGGTATGTTATTTTTTTTATTTGTTTTTTATTTAACTATGAATTTTAATATAATTTGTTTAAATAAATAAATTTATTTTTTTATTTAAATAAAAATATATTTATTTGATTTATTTAAATAAACTATCTTATTTTTTTTTTAATTTGCAATACTACTTATTTGGATTTTTTATGGTTTCAGATATGCCTAGGATGAGAGGAGCTTCTGTTGTTGCTAGTGCACCAACCAGAAAGCGGGAGCCTATGACTGCCTCTGCGCATAGGAGGCGCGTTGAGCACAGACAGCCTCATGACGAGGAACCACTTGTTCAGTTTGGTAAGAATAAAATAAAACGCAATTACAAAACTAGACTCAACTATTTATTAAACGCAACTACTCATTCAACAACAACAACACAACATTACATGACTTACCCATTAGTGATCTGATCCTTGGCTATGGTTGACGACAAGCAGCAATGATCTCGTCAACTGTATGTAACGGCTGTAGAAGTAACACCAACAATTTCAAACAGTGGCAGCCGATATCTGTTGGTTTTGTAGGTATTGTCCATGACTAAGACAATGTGAAATGTATTCAATAAATTGATGACATCTGAATGTGTCCAAAAATATCTCTCACAACGTCGAAATCTTGATGTTTTCTATACCCGAACGCATATCGATCACGTTGTATTAAGTTCAACAAATGTTGCATTTCAGTTCTTGGACCTTTCTGAGTTGATCAAAACTTATGTCGCTCATTATATACTTGACTGATGGTAGTGAGGCTGCCCTTATTGCGTTGTTTCAGTGTCAGTAGAATGCTTTCCGACTTTGCATTGTTCTTTGTCATATCATGAACAATTTCTTTCTCGTTTTGGCTTAAGCGACCAACAAATGAATGACCCGTCATGCTTTCAGGTATCCGATAGTTGTGAATTCCACAAAGGACCCTAAGTATACATCCTTCACCCGTTGACAAAGGTCTTCCTTTAAGCGCGAATGGACACTCACACTTATGACATGCAGTTGACTTTGAAGAGCTTGCATCCTTGGCTGGTCTATACTTTTCACCCCTTTCACAACCCAGAATGATTTTTGTTTTCCTTCCTCTTTATCCCATTTCTGTGTCTGATCTTGTAATAATAAAAACAATATTGTTTTGCTTCCCAACCTCTCGAGCCCAATACAAAAATATCTCGTGTAGGAAATATCTGGAAAAAAAATTAAACTTAATATTTTGATGATAAAAATACGATATATCCACAATATCAAACAACAATTAAATTACCTGCGTAGTAGTGAATGCGTCACTACAATCGACATGTTGGGAAACGTTAGTAGACTTGTCAGCTTCATCAGAATTGAAGGCATTAAAATCATTCATTTCGAATAAAACTAAAATAAAACAACAAACAAAAAATCATTAATAAAACATATACAAATAAAATATTAAAAATTATTATGTGGAAAAAATGTAAAATATTAAAAAATTAACTTACTTACCGTAAATAAGGAATTTACAGTTGAATACCGTAAATTCCTTATTTACGGTACGAACACAATTTCAATACGTAACGTAAATAACAAATTTATGGTATTCACAAGTTGTACCGTAAATTGCTTATTTACGGTACACATTGAAATGAACTTACGTACCATAAATAAAGAATTTACGGTATAAGTTGTGAATACCGTAAATTCATTATTTACGGTAGGTAACACAATTTCAATACGTACCGTAAATATGAATTTACGGTACATAAGTAAATCACAAAAAAATATATACCGTAAATACGTATTTAGGTATACAATTTTGTACCATAAATTCGTATTTACGGAACAACCTATTTATCAGTACCGTAAATTGGAATTTGCAGGACTTTCTTCGTTTTGCGGGAAAATGAGGGACAAGAACGTGGAAGTGGGGTAAGAGGTGAAAAATGGAAGGGGTATTTTGGTCAATTTGTTGGAATGGGGGGTGGGAAACAGGTGGGGGTGTGGTTAATATGGCCCCCATTAATTTGGGGAATGAGCCCATAACCAAGGGTATCCAGCAACCCTATTATATCGGTCCATTATTAAATGCACCCCCACCTATTGAGTACACCCCAAAAATTGGGAATTCCACAAAATACCCCTACACAAAACCTCAAAAACTCAACTTTCATTTTTTTATTCACACTTTCCGGAAATTCCAAATTTCTGAACTGAAAACGCTGCAATTATACCGGAAACTTGATTTACGGTACGTATTTTTTTGCGTTTTGAACTTAGTTCCGGAAATTCCAATTTCCGATATACAAATTGTATTCCGGAAATTGGAATTTCCGGGGGATTTCATTTTTACGCTTTTTTTAATCGAAAATTGTGAATTTTTGGTACACATTTTTTTTAATATATACCGAAAATTCACAATTTCCGGAACATATTATGTTCCGAAAATTGTGAATTTTCGGTATATATTAAAAAAAATGTGTACCGAAAATTCACAATTTCCGAAATATATATATAGGAAATTGTGAATTTCTGGTATTGTGTAGTTTTTTTTAATGAATTTTAGTATAATTTATTTAAATAAATAAATTTATTTATTTGTTTAAATTTATTACCAATTATTTGAGTTTTTTTTATGGTTTCAGATATGCCTAGGTCAAAAAGAGGGAGAGGAGGAGCATAGTTGTAGAGATGGAGATGAATGACTTTGAAATCGTTAGGACTGTTGGGATCGGCACTGAAACCAAACAAGGGTCTGACGGCCTGGTGAGAGATACGAGGACGATTAGGGAAGAGAGGAGGGGGAATCACATGGACCTCTCTACTTCCATTGCTCCATGGTCAAATGCCCCCACTTAATATTTACTTTTTTTTAACGTTCCCCTCCCACTGAATAATTTAATCATTTTCTCGACTACGTGCGCGTTTGTTTAAGATTTTAGAATCCCGTTTGGACCTAAAATCGATTCTAGCATTTTTTTAATTACTATCCATGCGTTTGTTTTAGATTTTAGAAGATTTTAGAATCCCGTTTGCATTCCAGAATCAATTCTAGTAGAAGCAACAACATTCAAGCTTTTCTGTTTGGTAGAATTGATTCTAGGTGTGGGACCCACAAAATTCTTTATATTTACACATCAAAAGCGATTCTACTATCATTACCAAACACAAATCAATTCTTTTAAACTCACTTTTAAACTATCATTACCAAACACAAATCAATTTTTTTAAACTCGATTTTTTTTAAAATCAATTCTTTTAAACAAGATTATTCACAATCAATTCTACCCGAATCTAAAACAAACAGACCCTACATAAATATAAAAGTGCCCTCGCTTGCGATGTCACACATTCAGCACTGACTTTAAAAAATGATGTCCTTGAGAATCAAACAGATGAACCAGTTTAATGAAGGTGCTCTCTTACAACGTGAGGGGGTTGAGGGACGGCACAAAACGGCGTAGGATCTGGTCCCTTATTGAGAGAGGTAAGTTTGATTGCTGTCTATTCCAGGAAACAAAAATTATTGATGTTGGTAATTGTCTCGTTAAGAGTATCCGGGGTTCTGCAAATTGTGGGTGGGACTTTATTCCTTCAAATGGATTGTCTGGGGGTCTACTCATAGTATGGAGGGAGGGTTTGTTTGAGGTGAAATTCAGATTTTATGGGGATGGTTTTCTGGGATTGTGTGTATCATTTGCTGAATCAGATAGGCTATTCCACATTGTTAATATCTACTCGCCCTGTTGTATGGCTGGGAAAAGAAAATTGTGGAGGGAGTTGGTTATGTTAAAAATTGGTTTCCCTACAGGTTCGTGGTGTTTATGTGGGGATTATAATGCGGTTGTGGTTAGGAATGAAAGAAGGGGGCGGAGTCAACAAAATGGTAGGGCGGAAATGGAAGAATTTAAGCTGTTCATTGCAGCTATGAGGGTGATTGATTTACCAATGTTAGGAAAGAAATTTACATGCTTCAGTAGTGCCGGGTTGACAATGAGCAGATTGGATAGAATTCTGATTTCGGAAGAGCTAATTGAGGATTGGGGTGTGAAGGCACAGTGGGTGGGTGAAAGAGATGTATCCGACCATTGCCCGGTTTGGCTTAAGACGGAGAATAAAAATTGGGGACCTAAACCTTTCAGATTTAATAACTGTTGGCTGGAACATGAGGACTTTCAGAAGTTCGCCGTAGAGAGTTGGGGTATGTGTAAAGTGGTCGGGTGGAAAGGGTACGTCCTAAAAGAAAAATTGAAATTCATGAAAGAGAAGCTTAAGGTGTGGAATAAGGAGGTCTTCGGTATTATGGATCTGAAAGTGGATAATGTGGTTGGGGAGTTGAATGCCTTAGATAAGGCAGCAGCAGATGGTGACTTTGCAAACCAGGAACAACGTAAACTTCTATCTGCTCAGATTTGGCAGAACCTTCGTGCAAAGGAAAGCCTAATTGCACAAAAATCTAGGGTAAAATGGTTACGTGAAGGGGATGCGAACACAAGATTTTTTCATGCAACTCTGAAAGCAAAGAGAAGGACAAATCAGTTAGTGGCACTTAAAGTAGGGGACAAGTGGGTAGAAGAGGTTGATGAAATTAAGACGGAAGTGAAGAATTACTTCCAAGCATGCTATGGTGAGGAGAGGTCCTTTAGGCCAAGGATGGATGACATTCAATTCAAGGAAATTTCTGATGCTGACAATGATCTTCTGATGGCCCATTTTACAGAAGAGGAAATTAAGGAAGCAGTGTGGAGCTGCGATGGAAATAAATGTCCAGGACCGGATGGATTTAATTTTAATTTCATAAAAACTTGTTGGGAGTTATTGAAAGAGGAAGTTTTCGGGTTCGTGGAAGAGTTCTGGTCTAACGCCTCTCTACCTAGAGGTTTGAAGGCCTCTTTTATTGCCCTGATTCCGAAGAAGGATAACCCACATGAGATAAAGGATTTCAGGCCAATATCTCTGATTGGATTCTTATACAAGATCATTGCTAAACTGCTTGCTTCTGGTGTCAAACGGCTTTCCTCCAAGGTAGGCAGATCCTGGATAGTGTGTTGGTTCTTAATGAAGTTGTGGACTGGGCTAAAAGAAAAAAGGACAAATGCCTACTTTTCAAGATAGATTTTGAGAATGCGTACGACTCTGTAAGCTGGGGGTATCTGGACTATCACTACAAGAATTTTCGTCATTACCGACGGCCATTTTCCGTCGGTAACTCAAGAAAGCCGTCGGTAAATCGTGATTACCGACGGATTACCGACGGCCTCGGGGCCCTTGGAAAATCGTTTGTTGGAAATTTTTTACCGACGGCCAATTAAATCCGTCGGTATTACCGACGGCTTAGCCTTCGGTAAATTATATACGGCCATCTGTAATTTACCGACGGCTAAGCCGTCTGTAATTTACCGACGGCTTAGCCTTCGGTAAATTATATACAGCCGTTTGTAATTTACCGACGGCTAAGCCGTCTGTAATTTACCGACGGCTAAGCCGTCTGTAACCCCCTCAAAATCTGGATTAATTTAGCGACGGCTTGGCCGTCGGTAATGCTATTTTTTTTTTTACGAAATTTTTGTTTTTAAGCAGTCCCAAAGAAATCACAACATGTAAGAATATGTAAAAAATGACTTTGTTAAAAAAAATCAAAGAATCCTCCTTTTGAAGGTTATAATATGGTACTCCCATTGCAATCAACGAGCTGTTTTCTTGTAGTGTACAAACAGAATACTGGGCAACTAAATTTGCATCAAATACAACCAATTACTGCCACCAAATTTGCCTAAATTATAAAACACAACAAATATTATTTATAATACATGGAGTTGGGAAAGACTTTAACCAACTCCAACACACTTATGTTCTTAACACACTTATTTCCGTTTCCAGGTAAAACTACTACATGATTGTCTTTCTTTGTCATCATTGCAGTCTTTGATCTTTGCAATGTCCTAGTGTTAATATCCTTTCTGTGATGTCCTCCTCTCCCATCAATCGTCCATCTGGATCTTCACTTTCAATTTTTAGAAGTTCAAACATGAATGTTCTGAAAGTTGGTCTCTGCTCATTCTTTAGAATCGGATGAGCTTCATTGTTGAATAAGCCAATCCTAGAAAGTGTCCCCATAATCTCACTAAACCCTGTACATAGAGTTACTAAATAAGTTCCATAAAGATTTTTAAAAAAAAAAAACTTAAACTTTTCATACTCCAACACACAAGACATGGACTTATTAATTTAAACATGTTTCAGAGAACGGTAATAATCAGTGTCAAATATTGGCCTAAAAAAAAAAATTAATAGAAACATATTGAAACCATGCCTTCATAGCGGAGGGTTCCACGAAATTTAGTTGATGCTTCAGACCCTATTCCATACAAATCTCCATAAAGTAATGAGTTTCGGTTTGGAAGACATTCCAAAGCAAAAGCAGGAAAGTCAGGTATCCTTAGTCTTGTAGCTGAATCATAAAGATTGTCCCCTGTCCAATAAACAAGTGTTATGCATTGAGCTTATGAACAATTCAAGCAAATGTAACACAGTGACAGAGTCGGCCCGGGGGATGAGATCCATTCAAAATGGCACAGATGAAGTAATCTTTATCAAAATTAAGACAGACCCCTCCGAAGGTCAAATATAGAAAATTCCATGTATGTTATCGAAAGTAAATGCATGCATACATAATCTGAAGCATGTTAAGGCCCTTTAAACCAAAAAGGAATACGTAAAAATCCTGCTTGCTACTTTCTTGAAATTATACTCCAAAATTATTAAAAGCTTACCATCAATATGTACAATTTCACCATGGTATTTGTAGGTGGCAGATTGCGCCACTTCGGATGGCCCCAATAGGACTCCAGCTGAAATAATGGGTAACCCAATGAGTTGTTATAGCAAAGCCAACAACCATCAATTTTTTTTACTAAGCAAGGAAAAATAACTATGTGATCTGCTACAGTTGAAAGACGGACAAGATAAAAACACTATAAGATTAAGAGAAGTTTAGAAGTATTTGAGTTTTTGAAACTTGGACTACCATGTGCATATGCTCTATAGATCATATCTAGTTAAATCAAGATTTGTTCCTCTAATAGTTTATGCAAGAATTTGCCAAAAATAAATCAAGTGTTTGAAGTTAAAATACAATGTTGTATGATCTCTTAGGAGGGCTTTCAAGGTAACAAATTACAACCCTCAATACCAAACTCTATTAAGAGCTTTTCTTAATCAAGACCAATAACAACACTTGTACATTTATTACCGAAGTCAACACAGATATTACCAGTCAGTTTGAAGATATTTGAAACTAGGATGAGGATTTGATACTTGAACTTCAAGCTTGGATAAAGCCCAGTTCAAGAGTCTTAAAATATCAAGGAACCAAGAATGTAACGCTAAATAATGAGACCTATGCAAATTTTGTAATTGAATTCCCAAGAATACTCCAGAATTGAGTTAAGTCTACTGATCATTACAATTTTCTTTGGTTTGAAGCATAAATTTCCCAAGTTTAATGTGGATGGGAATTTGGGTACTGATAATGGGTTCAAGTCATGAAAACAATTCATTGATGAACCAACAAAAAAGAAAAGGGACAGAATAAAAGAAAGGGCATAGAAATATGACTAAAATGCTCAAGCGATAATTAGCTAATGATATTAACTGCTAGAAACTGCTAGAAACAACTGACAAAGTAAGAAAAGAGAAAATATCATAATTACATAAAAGAAATAAGACAATATTCCCAAAGTACAAACCATCTAGCAAGTGTCCTTAATGTATTATATGATATTAAATGTCCAAACATAGAGAAGAATGGTTAGGATTTGTATTGTTGTCTGAGATTTGTCCTATTGATCAGCGGTCGTACGCGGGTCAAAATAATTAAACAGTAAATATAGTAACAAGGCAAGAGACCTTGGTCGTCTCACGAAGACCTCTAACACCAAAATTACCAAATTCAGGAAATAAGAAAATTGACAATAACGAAAAAGGGGGGTTTTGTGAAAACAGTTTCTGTTGAGAGAATTATCAGATTATAGAGACAATTGATTCACCTTCGGTGCACGCCTTGGATTTATCACAGGTTCTAAATAACAACAATTCAATTAATTCCGAATTCACGCTTGACATAAACTAACTAAACAAGCGTTAATCGCTTTATACGACCACACCGTTCAGCAAGCGCCAAACAATGGGTTCAATTGGTCACGGAGCGGACACGCCGTTAAAACGCAACCAATATCATAACAGAATTCTAATCAACCTCTATCAATTTCTACTCAATCAATTGATCTTAAGCATCAAGCAATTTGAAATATTAATGATTCAAACAGATGCATACAATCAAGCGTTCATACACAACTGAATCGCGTTTTTGCAACGAAGACAAAACAATTAACTAAGCAGAAAACAAACTGGATAGATTGCAAACATTTAAACCAAATTCGAAATTGATAGAGATGGAATTGAAGAAATTAAAACGAAATTGTATTAAACATTAAACACCGAACCTCAAAATCTGTAACGACAACCTTTCACCGATGAATCAACTTAGGAACTTAGGCTTCCATGGAGGCTAGGGTACGCAAGTGAATAATAAAACGTAAGATAATGAAAGAAAACGGCTGATCCTCTATCTAATAGTCTCAGCTTAACGAAAACCTAATTTCCTAAACGGGTTATAAGATAAAAGCCCGATAACAAACTAAAAATATGCCCAAAACTCGTAGTGCAGCTCGTCAGCTTCAGTAAAGTGGAATTTAGGCCTTCAAAACGGCAGAACTAGGCTTCGGTCCCAACATAAGAATTGTAGCTCTGCTTCTTAGCTTTCCAACGCCACAAAGAACACTGAAATCGGACAAGTATAGCCCAAGTTATGGCCTGCAGAAGCAACATGGGTCAGGATATAACAAAATCCGAAAATTAGCAAATAATTCCACTAAAGCCCAATCATGACCCAAAGATATAAAACCATGCTAAAAAGTAATTGTTGGGCAAAATAAACATTTAAGAACACTAAGTGCAATGCTATAAAAGATGCATTAAAATGCATTGATCACCTATACCATAGCTTCACAGGTTATTTTATGTTCTAACTTCTTCCTAAAGAATTCTATCACTTTTTTTTGGTTAATTAATTCTATCGCTTATTAATAATGGCAATGTTTGTCCAGAATTTGTAACAAGTATGCTTTCATAGAGAATGTTCATGTTGCATAAAATTCAACCATGATATGAAGCTATAGATCACTAAGTCATCACGTCAAATCAACATGTGATGCTTTTTCAAGGGAAAATTTTACAGCTTCATGATATCATACGTGACAAAATACCGGCTCTTCAACTACCAGAAGCTAGAGTTTTCATTTTGGAACCATTAGGGAACTATTCGCATAGATACAGAAATTCCAAGAAGTACCTGAATTTATATGCTAACGGATTGTTAGCATCTTCAGAGATGGAAGTCCACCACGAAGAAGTGAAAGACTTTATTTTCCCTTCGCATATGTGCCTGGTTGATCATCTTCATTGCCATCATGTGATCTGCATCATCAATCAAGTATAAGTTTATTGCAAGACCCATTTTGGTTGGAAATAAGTCAAGCTTCTAGAGATTATAATTTTATTTGGTTTCACCAATGTTCTGGGATGAAAACAAGTAACCAAGTATTTTTGAAGAAACTAGTATAAATTTGATGACATGATATGTATGTAACATGCAGTCCATTAAATCAATATTTTCTAATGATTTCTTTCGACTTTATCGGATGAAAAACATTGTAGGCTAGTCGTACATACCATCAGAATATAAGCACATACAATAATTAAACTGGTGCAATGCCAAAATCACAAATTTAAAGAAAATATCTCTGAGAAGTGAGAACAATAGTTCAAAAACTGATTTTATAATATGTACATAAATCCAGATGCGCTATTATAGAATATTTTATGTTGCAAAAAAAACGTTCATTAATTATCAGAATAGCTCATACCTATTCCTGGGTCCAAGCCCATCTCGCCAAGAATTGTTATACCAAAGATCTTTAGCCTTATCATCTAGCATTGACATGGAGCTATCAACATAGCTAGCTGACAAGATGTTTTTTCAGCTGCATCAAGAAAGTAGAAACATGTTCATTTACTAAGCTAGAACAAATAAAGAATATTTATGTCTTGGTTCTACCCCAGGAATTTCACCAACAATATTCCTAAGATTCTTGCCAGAGAACTAAAGAAAGCTTGGGTTGCTGGAACAATCCTATATATTACTTCAATATCTACCTACAAATCAAAATAGTCTCATCAACTCGTAAATTAGGACACAAAGAAAAAGCTATACATGGAGGAGAAAAGGAACAATAAAAGGAAAAGAGGAGTTCTCCTCTGGCGCCATGGCCGGACGCCGACGTTTCTCCACCACGTGAGAGGCAGCAAGCCTCCTCCCCCTCTTTATTTCTCTTTTTTCTCCACAATGTACACAAGCGACTTCCCACCACCGTTCCTCCGATAAACTATCGTATACACAAGAGAACAAGAAACTAGGAAACACAGAGAAGAGGGGGATCCAACAAAAATGGCGAAAGCGATAAAAGGAGAATAGATTGGACTGATTCACGATGGAAAGAAGCGTAAGAAATTGAGAGCAAAATCACAAAAACTCACCAACAAGAGAGCGGTCGAGAGAGACGCTGTGCCTTGGCCACAGGACACTTCACGGCCGCGTCGAAGAGAGACAAAGTGAGAGGCGAAGCTGTTCTAGTAAGGTGAGACGGCACAAAGCGTGGTGGTGGAGGCGAACAACGATGGCACCGTGGCAGCGAGGTAAGGTGGCAGTGGTGTGGCACAATGAGGAAGGAGGCGGGGAGGGCAGCTCGAGAGCAAGAGAGGGAGAGTTGAGAGAGATGAAAATAGGGAAGTTTTGAGAATGAGGGAGAGGAAAATTAGAACAGATAGGTCAAAAAATTTTGCTGAATATTACCGACGGCTTAGCCGTCGGTAAAGCCGTCGATGCCAAGATTTCAATTAAACGCGGGACAACAAAAATTTTACCGCCAACATAAATTTGTGCAAGCGGCTTAGCGTCGTATTCTGACGGCTCAAAAGCCGTCTGAATTACCGACGGCTTAGCCAAGAACGTAGGAGAAAAATCAGTTTTTATATTTCGACGTTTCCGACGGCTAAGCCGTCGGTAATGTCGGAAAAAAATAATTTCGCAAGTCATATTTTTCCGGCGCATTAGCGACGGCTTCGCCGTCGGTAATAAAAATATTACCGACGGAGTCGGGGCCGTCGGTAAAATTCCGTCGGTAACGAGCTGTTTTCTTGTAGTGTATATGTTGATGAGGATGGGCTTTTGTGTACAGTGGCGTAGATGGATAAACGCTTGCATATGTTCAGGAACAGTTTCGGTACTAATAAATGGTAGCCCTACGGAGGAATTTTGTGTGAAGAGAGGTCTAAAACAAGGGGATCCCCTGGCCCCATTTCTATTTCTCATTGCAGCAGAAGGTTTGTCCGGTATGGTTAAAAAGGCAGTTGAGATTGGGCATTTTACAGGCTACAAGGTGAGTCAAGACTTGTCTTTTCCAGTGCTTCAGTATGCAGATGATACTATTCTGATAACTGAACTGTCTTGGGAGAACATTTGGTCCTTTAAAGCTATAATCCGTGGATTTGAGATGGCATCGGGTCTCCGGGTAAACTTAGCAAAAAGTAGTTTAATTGGTATTAATGTTGAGGATGATTTTATGTTGGCTGCCTCCAACTTTCTGTACTGTAAAGTGGGTAGTTTGCCCTTTAAATTTCTAGGCATTTCAGTAGTCGCTAATCCACGGTTGGCCGCTTCATGGTCCCCGGTGATTTTGGCATTTCAAAAGAGGTTGTCTCTATGGAAAGGTAATTTCTTATCTATTGGGGGTAGGGTAGCATTGTTGAATTCAGTTATTTCAAGTTTACCACTTTATTACTTCTCCTTTTTTAAAGCCCCAAAGAAAGTGTTGAGTTGTTTAACTAAGATGCAGAGGAACTTTTTATGGGGAGGAAGTGAGGAGCGAAGAAAGATAAACTGGGTAAGTTAGCAGAAAGTTTGTCTTCCCAAGAATTTAGGGGGGCTTGGTGTAAAGGACTTGGAGTTGTTCAATCACAGCCTGTTATCCAAATGGAAGTGGAGGTGTCTTGTTGATAAAGATGCAGTTTGGTATAGTCTCTTACAATTCAAGTACGGGAGTCTCCACGATGCAATGCTGGGGACCGGTGTAGAAAGGAGAAAGGAATCTCTGTGGTGGAAGGATATTAAAAATCTGAATGTGGCATGGTTCACTGGTGCTGTTAAACCACAATTGGGCAATGGTGAATCCATTAGATTCTGGCATGATAAGTGGATGGGGGGTGGTTCTTTGAAGGAATGCTTCCCCAAGTTGTTTTTGGTTGCTGAGAATAAAGAGGCAGTAGTTAAAGATGCTGGGGTATGGGCTGAATCGGAATGGGAATGGAAATGGGTTTGGAGGAGAAATTTGTTTTGTTATGAGAGCGATGAATTGAGACATCTCGTATCACTGGTATCAGGGATAAATCCGGTTAGAGATGCTGCTGATGGGTGGGTTTGGAAACTTGATAATTCGAAGATGTTCACTGTGAAATCTGCATACTCGGATCTACTTGGACGGACTTCACAGAATGCATTGGAGGTGAAGTTTGCAAAGGCTGTTCAAGGCCTGTGGAAATGCAAATTGCCGTCTAAGATCAAGATTTTTGCTTGGAGGTTGTTGCTAGGACGCCTACCAGTCAGAGAAGAGTTGTCAAAGAGGGGTGTTCTTACTAATCCTCATGATTTATGCTGTGTTTTTTGCTTTAATGTAGTAGAATCAGTGCATCATTTATTCTTTTCATGTCCGTTTTCGTCTAATATTTGGTCACAGGTTATGTCGTGGCTTGGAATGGCAGGCGCACTTCAGTGTGATATGGTTGCGCTTTTTCTGCAGGTTGGAGGGTTGTCTACTGATAAAAACAACAGGTATTTATTTTGGTGTGCGACTATGTGGGCAATATGGTCTATGAGGAATAAGATCATGTTTAAAGGAGAGGTTGCTAGCTTTACTACAGTTTTGGCATATATTAAAATTGTCTCTTGGGGATGGTTCATGTGTTGCGGGAAAGGGGATAAACGTATATTATTTTCAGATTGGTTCAGTTGTCCAATACAGTGCATCTGAACATTGGTCCCATTCGAGGTGGACTGATTTGGTGTAACCGAAGGTTTGTTCTGTTGGTGCGATATTTGGTGCTGCATAGTGCACAGGAGATGGACCTCTTTGACAGGTGGGGGTTGCTTTTCTTTGCTATTGTTTCGGCCTGCTGGGTTCTTTGGTATGGTGCCCATTGTGTTGATGGGTGCATGTCAGATGCATTTGTTGGATGGTATCAGCTTTGGTTATGTGTGTGTTTGTATGCGATGGGCTACATGGAAGTGGGGGCTTTTATGCTATGCTGTTGGTTGCTTGAGTGGGTGAAGGTGTGTAACTTGTTTCTTGGTAATCGATTTTGGTGTGTAGCTTTTGTTGATTGGTTGGACTAAAATTCGATGCTCAGCTTGTGGAGGGGATGGGCTGTTAGTGTGGCAGGGTAGTAGTAATTGGAGAATGAGGTGCTGCAAGTTTTAGTGGATTTGGTGTTGTGTGGACACTTGTTGGTGTATGTGTTGAGCAATGCTTGTAAACATGCTGTTGATTATTTCTGGTGTTTGGTTCTAGTTTTACCTTTGTTACTTGAGGTTGGGTGGTGTACTCTTTTTCCTCTCTTGGTCTTTTTTTCACTGGGTTTTGGCCTTGAGAGGTTTTAACGAGGCACACCCTTCCCATAACATATGTATATATGGGTTCGGAATACCCCTTGTACTCCAATTTTTTAATATATTTTTGCTTATCCAAAAAAAATAATCAAACAAAGCTCATGATACATCTAAAATGTTGCATTACCACTACACCAGGCAATATTGTAGTGAAAGTCATGGTAATTAAAATATATATCTCGTCAATGCAATAGCATACAAAAGTTTCATTCATTACACTTTAACATGTTATATTTATTTTTATTTTTATCATAAATAGGTTATATTTATACTTTAACATGTTATAATGTTTTATTATATATCAAAATATATATTGATATTTTAAAAATGATGTGTTATATTTTTTATATTATATATATATATATATATGTGTGTGTGTGTGTGTATTGCCCCCACTACTTAAAATTCCTAGATTCGTCACTACTGACAGTGCACCACCTCATAGACAGTGACAGCCTCTGACTGTCTCTGAGCGTAAGAGGCGTATTGCTCGCAGACGGCCTCACGACGAAGAGCCGTTGCACGAGGAACCACATGAGCATGTCAAAGCTCCAGAGGATGTAGCTGGAGACCAGGATCCCTTTACTGGAGGATCTTACGTAGGTCGTTGCTTACAGACTTTGAGCATCACGTTGCCTATCAGATATGGTAGGGGCAGGTATATATCTGGTTGTTATTTGATCAAATGTTTATTTTTTTGTATGATAAATGATGTTTATTTGTGTGCAGGAGCGTGATGCGCTTAAGGTGGCCGCTCACAGCTTGAAGTTGCAAAAATGGTTGCAGGGAAGATTATCAGCGCCTCGTCAGGTAGAGGACTATGTCGTGCAGGCCGGCCTAACATCCTTGGTATACTGCAGCTTCAGGATGGTTGACAGGACCTTACTGTCCGCCTTTGCAGAGAGGTGGCACCGGGAGACAAGCACCTTCCATCTGCCCTTTGGAGAGATGACCATCACGTTTGATGATATGTCTTGCCTCATAGGCCTTAAAGTCAGCGGCTTTTTCTATGTAGCCCCAATGATGGATGTGGACATTGCCATATCTTACAGACATTATTGGGGTGTACATATGCGGAGGCACGCAAGGAGACAAAAGATAGGAGGGGTTCTCATATGAGTATTGACTTTTTGATGGCGACATATGAGAAGCGCAGGGAAGAAGGACAGTGGGAGTTTGCAGCCAGGGCCTTCATAATGTTGTTGCTGGCATGTAACATTTTGCCAGACAAGAGCCATATATACATTGACGTCAAGTACCTGGACCTGGTACGTGACTTACAGGTGGTTGGTAGTGTGTCATGGGCTAGTGCTGCACTATCCGTCTTGTACGGATATCTGGGCGACGCTAGCCTGCATGACACTAAGCAGGTTGACGGATATATGACACTTTTTCAGGTACATAACCTATTTTTGTAAATAATTATTTATTTAAAATATTGGTATGTCGTGTTGATTCGTTATTGTTGTTACAGACATGGATATATAAGTATTTCCTTACTATCTGTGATAGGAAGGATCTTGACATCACCTCGGGCATGACATGAGCCATGAGGTGGTCGCCTATTTGGGGTCACGGCCAGGTGGAGCCCATCAGGAGAGCACTGGATGCGTTGATACCTGATAATATTTTTTGGACACTGTGGACTGGCCATAGGACGCATTGTCATCCCGCGTGCCTGTTTTTGGGATATATCCGGTGTGCTTCGTTTATTGTGTCGTACCTGCCTGAGAGGGTAGTCAGACAGTTCGGCTATACCCAGGACATTCCCCGGCCACCACCATGACGTCCCACAACTGAGGAGATTACGGATGCGTGGATATCTTTTCCTCTGCACTCTATCATTTCGACTGTCCCACTAGACGTGGCCTCTTATCTAGCGGAGTGCACTGAGAGGTACATGGGGTGGTATCGCAGGATGTCGCATCCACTTTTGATCAATCCGGCTGCTCCTGATTGTGTAAGTGTTTAGATATACATTATGTATTTTTTGTATTTATTTATTTCCTCTGATGTCTTGTTGTAATTTGCAGGCGAGTTGTTATGATATGACTGAGAGGCTGAACTCAGTCACCGGCATTCTCCAGATGATGTCCAAGGATAAGATGATGGACCCCGCTCTACTTGCCAAGTATATTGCCCAGGCACTACAGATAGCGCAGGGTGGGACAGAGACATCCACATCCGGGACGAAGCGTCGACATAGGAAACACTAGGACGATCATATTTGTTATATTTGCACATCTTTCATTATTATATTTTTATTTTGTTATATTTGCGCATGTTTTTTGTGTTTAATCGTGGTTTAAGTTATTATTTCGTTGTTATATTTATTTTAAAAAACCCTACATAAAAAATATATATATTTCATAAAAAAAAATATTTGTATACCGGAAATTCATAATTTTCGGTGTTAAATAAAAAAAAATTGTACCGGAATTTCCTAATTTTCAGAATGCAAACAAAAATTTGTTAGTACCGAAAATTCTAATTTCTGGTATACAAATTGTGTACCGAAAATTTCAATTTGCAGTATGAAAAAGTTTTAAAAACAATTTACCGGAAATTCACAAATTGTATACTGGAAATATGAATTTCCGGTATGAAAAATATTTAAACACAATTTTACCGGAAATTCAAAGTTTCGGTATACAATTTGTATACTGGAAATGTGAATTTCTGGTACTATGTTCAAAACGCCAAAAAATAGTGTGGGTTTTCGTTGTTGTGTGTAGAAATATTTTGGAGAATTCGCATCTTTAAGAGGTGTATTCAAAAGGTGGGGGACGCATTTAATAATGGCCTTATATCGGCCTAGGCTATTCATGACTTTGTAAGTTCAGAACAATTTACTTTTTCTCGAACCAAAAAAAAAAACAAACAAGTAGTGTACTTTCTCGATTTTATTAGCATATTTCAATTCAATGTCTGTAGAAGGTGCCAAACATCCTTAATTTTTTTAAAGGGGATGGGGGAAGGGATATATTGTTATTTCAGTATCACTAATGGTCATGTTATAACTGTCTTTGAGGAGATTTGAACCAAGTCCTTTAGGGTTATAAGGCCAAGCTCGTACCACTAAGCTACAAGGTTTATTTACAGGTCTTGAAGGAAAGTTTCAAGTTAAAGAGAGAAAAAACTGGATTGAATTTGCCCCTTTTTCAACCTTTGTTCACCAATCAAGATGTATTACGTGACAGGTGGTGATAAGTAGGTGTTAAGGGGTTCGAACCCCTCGCCCTCCCTTCTAACAACTAACCCACTAACAATTAACCATTTGGCCTATCAAAAAAAAACATAGCTTGCTTTTTTTTTTTTGACAATAACTTGTGTGTTAACATGTCTGTGAGCAAAGAATGAACATGTGATGTGCGGGTTAAAAATTAAAATTCCCTTTTGTTTTAGTGAGCATATGGCACGTACATCTCCCAAACCCTCCACCGATGCATCCATTTGCAACAAATTGTCTTTGTCTTTTAACAAAAAAAAAAGCATGCTCTTTACTAAGAAAAACATCTTTATCAATATTCTCTTACACATGCATATTCATATTCCATTGGACGCATGAAGGGGGAAAAAGGTTATGTAATTAATTATAGGATTTTTCATACATATATATCATACTTTTGTTGATTTTTATTTGATTTAATTGTTTATTTACTAATAAAAAATACTCAATATTTTAAAATGAGTATTAGTATATCGCTTATATCGCTAGCTTGTAGAATATATATGGGTAATCTCGTACATACAAAAAAATTCTTAAACATCAAGTATCCATTTTTTTTTGTTGAGAATATCAATATCCAATTAAACATTGAAGTGTCTGTACAAAATTTAATTAATTTGCACACGGATAAGGACAATATAGCTAGGCGCTTTTATGAAGTGATCTTTATGAACGTACTAGTAAGCTTTTCTTTTTATTTCTTTTGGCCGTGGAATCACATGCAAGGCTTGGGGTGATGCCATTCATTCATAAAGTTAAGCAAAGGGGAAAATCTTCAACGTAAGTGTAACTTTTCCAACTGTCTTCCGGATCAAAAGTGAACTCCAAATTCACGTATGTGGAATATATGCTGTGGAAAACCTAAACATATTTAATGGCACCCCATCTCTGATTATTCACATCCAGCTAGCTCATAACTAGTGGTTATCTAAATTGAAGTCTATACAGCAGCCATATAGACAAGACAAAATTAGCTAGACAAGGGGTTTTCAAAGAGTTTAATTGCTATATATTGTTTTTTTTTTTGATAAGCTAATTGCTATATATTGTAAATACAGATATTTTGTAATATTTAACAATATCATTATAGTGTAAATATATTTTAAGGAGTAACTGTAATGTTACCATATATAGTGTATAGTAAAATATGGTTGAATGTTTGTCCAATATGGGACTTTTCAAACTAAAATCCAACCATATATACATATACATGTTCATGTTCATATTATAATCTCAACGATTAAATTTTCAATCAAACGTTATATTGCTGGAACTTTAATCACCTTAAAGTACAATACTTTTTTTGATGGGTGGGAAATAAAACAACAACACAAAAGAGGAGAGAAACTATATCCTAAGTTTTACAACCTCACTAGTATCAGCTAAAAGAGAGGAAGATAAGGCAGAAGGACAAAGATGTCAGATTTTTAAATCAAGCTCTAAAGTAGCACCATATTTAGCTAATCAGTCTACTCGATCCACCATTTCCTTCCCTCAAGGTATGAGTGAAGGACAAGGTCCAATTCTTCTGCAACAAATCTCCGATGTGATTAACAATAGGAGCATTCTTAAGGTACAATACTTTAATTTTAGAAGAGTTAAATCCTGTATTTTTTAATCATATTTTTATATTTAACTTGAACACAGTTTCAATCACCTATAAACGAAACTGATCGAATATATATGAATTTATCTGTCACTCACTTCAATTTTTCTATATTAAAATCAGGTAAATAGTCATTTTTGTCTCTAAATATATAAGACGATGTCACTATTATAGTCTATGAATGTATCGAAATTACAAAAACATCTCCGAATGTGTCTTCTGTTAGTAATTTTAATGACTAAACTGACTAATGGAAGACATCCGATGACCAAATTGACTAACGAAAAATACATTCCAAAATATTTTTATAATTTTAATACATTCAGGGACTATAATTATATTGCCTCACACATTTAGAAATCAAAATGGATATTTACCCTATTAAAATCTTATAGAAAATCATGTACCCAAAAAAAAATCTTATAGAAAATCATATAGTATTAATGGGGCAACATTTTACCTCAGTTGTACGTACAAAGAGCATTATAATTCATAGTACTGTTGGAGTCTCATTATGTATGTCTCTATTGCTTACTGTGTATCCTTATTTCATTTGCGTGGAATAGGAAACGGATTGAGATCAACCACATCCACAAGTCCACAACCTTAATCATAGCGACCTCTAGCTAGAAGGGGGCAAATAACTTTTCGCCAGGGTGATATTGTCTGATCCAAACAAGATTTTTGGTCCAAAGGGGCAGCTTAGTGGTGGGTTGTGAACATTTAAGGAAAAGACTAACCAGGAGGTCAGAGGTTCGAACCTGCTCCCCACCACTAGCACTAATAAGGAGAAAATCCTAACATTTGCAATTTTAAAAAACACTTAATTTCATTCCATTAAATATTGATCACCTTATTATTTTACCCCATATATATATATATATATATATATATATATATATATATATATATATATAACATTTGCTAACTTACACCCACCCATTTTTTAGTTACTGTAAGTTAGTAAGTTATAATTAAAAACTTGTTAAATACATCTTAAAGTATAACTTGCTAACTTATACCAACTAAAAAAATGGGTGGGTATAAGTTAGCAAATCCCTATATGGATGGATGAATCCAGAAAATTCAGTCCCAACAAACCTGCCGACCAGACAAGATTTCTAATTCTGGGCAATGACACGCACATATCCCACTACTTTCTATTCATTCAGATGTAACAAATTAATTAGTATGACATTTCAACCAGAAAAAAAAACTAGTACCTTCCAACTCATATACAGTCATTCATCCCTTACTTTTCAGCTCAAAGTTTCTTGGAAGGTATATATCATTCATAAACAATACCCAATCAGTGAAAGCAATGTCAAATAATTACCATTAATTAATTGTCAACATATATGACTTAGATATTAAGGATCTAATTTCTAAGTAATGATCCCGTGTATTAGAGATCCTACGTTGATTATCTGACTTGAATCTTTTGTTTCGGTTAATATTATGATTTTGGGTCTAACTCATTCTGATAAAATTGGCTTATAAGGTGAGTAGTGTCATTTACTTATACAAACTCTTTTGAGGCCTTACCTCTAGGACTTAAGTTTTTCTCAATACACCCCACGCCCAACACTATTGGGTTTGGTGCGTGTATATAATACGGTGGGTGACCCATTGGATCTAGGATAGACCCTGATATCATATTATGATTTTGGGTCTAATTCATCCTTATAAAACCGGCTTATAAGGTGAGGGATGTCATTTACTTATAAACTCTTTTAAGACCTTACTTCTAGTTTATGTGGGATTTGAGTTTTTCTCGATAGTTAAGATCAAAGTGTCGTATAAGGTTAATATATAGTATATGAAATTATGAATTCCCATTACAAATGAATAGTTGATATTATACTTCCTCTGGTCCCATATATAAGAGATAAATATATTTTCTAGGTTTATTGAATAACTGATTTATCTAATCAACTTAAAAAGTGTATTTATCTCTTATATATGGGACCGGATGAAGTAAATTATTAGGCTCTAAAAATTCTTCTTTTGCCGTTGTCATTCAAGACTTCTCAACTTTGTACTTTGGCTTTTTCTATCCATACCTCCCATTGGACTAGCCACACCCCCTGTCAGCTTTTTCATTGATGAAAAGACTAAAAAACCCCTACCCCCAAACTTCTTTATGTTTTTCTTCACTTGCGAATCGTCCGTAAATTGAGTTCACGTACTCACACGTGAATTCAATTCACGTAATAGTTATTTTTTGAAATTTCCAGATCTAACGTTAAATAAGTTTACGTACGTTCACGTAAATTCAATTCACGGAAGGATAATTTGTAAACTGGTTACGTAAATTCAATTTACGGAACATCCGTAAATTAAATTTACGGAACATCCGTAAATTCAATTCACGGAAGGCACGTAAATTCAATTCACGGAAGAATATAATTTGTAAACTGGTTACGTAAATTCAATTCACGGAAAGCACGTAAATTCAATTCACGGAAGAATAATATTTTTCGCCATAGTTCCGTAAATTCAATTTACGGAACTTACGTAAATTCAATTCACGGAAGGATATAATTTTTAAACTACTTCCGTAAATTCAAATAACGTAAGTTCCTAAAATTCAATTTACGGAAACTTCTTTATGTTTTTCTTCACCTGCGAATCGTCCGTAAATTGAGTTCACGTACTCACACGTGAATTCAATTCACGTAATAGTTATTTTTTGAAATTTCCAGATCTAACGTTAAATAAGTTTACGTACGTTGACATAAATTCAATTCACGGAAGGATAATTTGTAAACTGGTTACTTAAATTAAATCTACGGAACATCCGTAAATTAAATTTACGGAACATCCGTAAATTCAATTCACGGAAGGCACGTAAATTCAATTCACGGAAGAATATAATTTGTAAACTGGTTATGTAAATTCAATTCACGGAAAGCACGTAAATTCAATTCACGGAAGAATAATATTTTTCGCCATAGTTCCGTAAATTCAATTTACGAAACTTACGTAAATTCAATTCACGGAAGGATATAATTTTTAAACTACTTCCGTAAATTCAAATAACGTAAGTTCCATAAATTCAATTTACGGAACGTCAATCCGGCGTCCCTGTTCAGATCGTACAAAAAAAAATTAAAATGGGAGGGAGAGAGTGCTGTGTCGTGAGGGAGGGAGCCAGGAAATAAAAAATGGGAGGGAGCACATGGCTCATTTAGGATATTAGGTGGGGATAGGAGTTTTTGGGTCATTTCATCAACAAAAAAAACTGACAGGGGAGTGTGTCTAGTCTAATGGGGGGTGTGGATGGAAAAAGCCTTGTACTTTCCATGCATGTTTTGGGTCACATCAGAATATTGACGTAGATAAGTGTGTTTTAGGCATTTCTTTTTGACGCGATTTTGGTTTTATTTTTAAATCAACCACAGATGTACATGACATGATACTATAGGATTCTCCGGCTGGCGGTTGGTGCGGAGAGAATTTTTGTATAGGCTTAAATATGTTTCTAATTACATCAAAGAAATGTTTTTCATCTCTATAATCTATCTATTTTTCGTTTTAATTCTAAAAAAAATTTTGTTAAAAATAATCCCATTATAAAAATATATATTTTTATTTTAGTTATATTTTTTTATAAGCAAAATATATTAAAAGAAAGTATAAGAAATATTCAAACTCATTACATTAAAATTGTAATTTATAGGTCTTGCATACAACCCACCGAGATAGAACCCCCTTACAATTGAACCATCCACAAGACACCATTTTTATATGATCAATAATGTCTATTCAGCTGGCCACTCCCCCCTCAAATATAATTCTATCTGTTGTTTTGCTTTAACTCCTGCAATATGACTTCAAAATTATTCCTGTTTATATATAGTTCCTATAATATATTTTTTTCCTTCTTATCATGCACACTAATTGAACATAAATCAAATATTATAAGAACTAGGGTTAAATATTTTTTTAGTCCCTATAAAATTCTCAAATTTTTTTTTAGTCCTTACAAAAATTTCCTTCAAACTTTAGTCCCTCAAATATTTTTCGTTAGCAAAATTGGTCCATGCCGTCTAATTTTTGTTGGCTCAGCAAACTGTTGTCTAGTCAGCAACTGCCACGTGGAGATTTAATTGATTTGACATCCGCGTGGCAGGTGAGTAATCAAAAATAATATTTTTAATGCCTATGTGGATGCCATGTCATATGACATGCATGCGCCATTTTAAATATGTTTTTCGTCCGTATAAAATTTTTAAATTTTTAATTTGGTCCCTATAAAATTTATGTTTTGATTTTAGTCCTCCAAAAATATAAATCTTGATTTTGGTTTTTAATTAATTTTTTACCCAATTTTAGTGCTTACATAATCAACTAAAATTATAGTACTTGACTTTTGTTAAGTATAAAATATGATTATGTAATGATTTGTCTCAAATCGGTGGCATGAAAATGTAATATTTTTATACACTTGTTGGAGTGAAGAAAATTTCATGATGCACACTAAAAAACCATTGTGTAGGTAGTAGTGCAATGCTAATTTTTCTACGTACAATAATTTTTCACAATAATTTAGGTAATAACATTTGATTTGTCATTTTTTAATTAAGAAAACATTTAATTTAAGATGTAATTTTTTTTAATCAAAAATACATATTTAATTTAACATGTAATATAATTAGAGTGTTGTTGACATTGAATTTTCGCAACAAATAGAATTCGAAAGATCAATTTGAGAATTAAATTAGGTCCTCAAAGGACTAACCGAGTTGACATATTTAAAGTGTCTAAAAGAAATATTGTGTTGCAAAACAAACTTAATCGAAATGCAAACACTCAAAATTTGATTCTTTGAAGTGACTCCAATAAAACAATGACAAAAATATGATTGAATTGAGATTATGAAAAATGCAATCAAAGACATGTAAAAGGATTAAGAATATAAAAGAACAAAAAACAGTGTATGCACTAATAAAAAGAAAATATAAAGCAAAGTACAAGTAAAAGAGAAATTACACCATTAAAGAGTAAATAACAAAGAGCAAATGAAAATAAATTATTATGCTATTCGAATTGTAATAAAATGTGGCAGGAACACATACATTGCTTTCATGTCATTGATTTGAGACAAATTATTATATAACCATATTATATATTTAGAAAAAGTCAAGTACCAAAATTTTAGTTAATAATATAAGCACTAAAATTGGGTAAAAAATTATTAAGGGCCAAAATCAAAATTTGAAATTTTGGGGACTAAAATCAAAACTTAAATTTTATAGGGACTAAAATAAAAATTTGAAAATCTTATAGGGACAAAAAATATATTTAAAATGACACATACAACATCTACCACGTGTCATATGACATGACATGACATCTAAGTATGCATTAAAAATATTATTTTTGATGACTCACATGTCAATTAAAATACACATGTGGTAGTTGTTGACTAGACAACCGTTAGTTGAGTCAAAAAAAATTAGACAGAAGGGAACAATATTGCTAACGAAGAATATTTGGGGGACTAAAGTTCGAAAGAAAATTTGTAGGGACTAAAAATAAAATTCATGAATTTATAGGGACTAAAACCATATTTAACCCTAAGAACTATTAAAATAAAAATAATTTTATTATAAGGACTAAAATAACACAATAAGGATCAATTAATTATTATATTTTAGAGACCATTTCGAACAAAAAAAATAGAGACTAAAATAAAAAAAGAATATATTACATAGATAAAAACATATTTAAACTTTTCTTATATCCAGTGGCGGAGCTAGAATTTATTCTTTGACAGGGCTAAATTGCTAAAGAATTGTTAAGGAATATAATATACTAATATTTAACCATGATATTTGAATCTTACCTGGGTCTTATTTTGTGATAATTTTTGCGCATAGATTTAAAATAGACATAAAAAAACTAAAAAAAATGCTAATATGAGATTCGATACCAGGTCTTAAAACTTGCAAAAACTAATATTACCACTACACCAGTTACAACAATTGAAATATATGTGACAATATATATTATAAGTCTTCAGTTTATTTTTAATTTTTGGTTAACGATAGCTACCTCATAACAATTAGAGGATCTGCCCCTCCTTATATCTATAACCTTCAAAAGGAGGGATAAAATATCCCCTGCTAGTATAGCTGATAAAATGAAATTTGCGAAGTACTTCTCTCTCCTTTTTTTTGGTACAATAAAGGGAAACATTTCTCTCTTTTATTGTTAATAATAATAATGTAAAAATAATAATAATATTGTTATTATTATTATTATTACTATTATTTTTACATTATAATAATAATAATAATAATAATAATAATAATAATAATTATTATTATTATTATTATGTAAAAGTCCTTAATAAATACCTTGTCATCAATTTTGTCCTTGGTTTTAAAAAATATATAAAAGGCGGCACATATCCTATATATTGGCTATCGTAGCTTGGGGGGGAAAAAAAAGATTCTATTCCTTTCATTTTTTCCAATTGCTAAAACATAAGGTAGCTGCGCGTGACTAAATAAATATACGTTTTTTTTTTTTTTGGTACGTAAACATACGTTTCTTTTGTTCAGGCCTTTACTACTTGTATGCAACACAAAAAGCACTGACAAAAGCAGAAATTATAGGATAAGAACACTTACGTCTCATCACCTGCACACGTAATTTCATTTCCTTTATCCTCTAAATTTCTTAAAGAGTTTAGAAGATGACGTAAAGATTAAGACCAAGTATGCTTGCTGTCTTCAATTTTCATATTTGAAAATTTGGAATGTTACGTATCAAGAAAATTATTGATTTTGCGTCAAAAAAAAATTATTGATTTCTTTGATGCACTACATTGACACAAGGATGGATATATCTATAAAATAAAATTAAAACAAAAATTTATTCTCAATCTACAAACAAGTTGGCCTGAATTCTTTATCGTATACCATAAACAATTCCTTATCCACCAACATTGACTGCTTATTGGTGCCGTACCCTTTTTTCTCTTGCCAAATTTACCAACCAAAGGGTGCTTTTTGGTGATGTGCTTCTTTGGCCAATTACGTGATTAGTATCCTTAATGGGAAATGTTATTTTTAAGCCCAAAATTCTAGGATCAATTCCTCTAAGTGAGTACTAAAGTATAATAATTTCAGCTAAGTTGGTATTAAATGTACATGTTTAGTAAATTATCATTGATTTTTTTTATTAATAATACTCCTTTCGGAATAAAATATAAGAAAAAAATACATGTATCTAGTCTAATTTTCTTATATTTTATTTCGGAGGGAGTAATTAACATTACTTACTCTAATCTCTACCCACTTTGTAGGAGGCGCAAAAAATGAGAATCAACCTACATCAACCACTGCTTTTTAACAACACATATTTGTAATAATAAAATATCTAAATTCATTAAATATTTGTATATATAATTAGTTAATATTTAATTAATTAGTTTGTTTGAAATAGAATTAGAAAAAAAAATTAAAGAAATCAATAGAGGCAGTTGTGCAAAGCTTACACGTATATTTTATACATACGTATATAATAAATATTGTTAAAAAAGAAAAAAGAAAAAAAATGGTACAGAGGCATCTGGTAGAACCGTAGAAGCCCCCACTTAAACATAACCAAACGAAAAAAAAAAAAGTAAAATACACTCTCCTCCCCTCAAAGACAGTGATATTACACTTTCCTCCCCTTATGTTTCAAAACAAACACTTCCCTCCCTTAAAAGATAGAATATAATATAATTTGATCCATTTTTAACTCTTCCGTTAAATTATCAATCAACTTCCGTTAGAAAATATTTCTATTCCAAAACAATCTTTTTCTGATACCTTTCTCTCAAAGAAAAAACCCTATAACATTGCCTAGTTTCGAATTTCTCTTTTCTTCTGCTTCGTTTATGCACGACATTCCCCACGTGTACATCATCTTCCATTTGTGCTCTCCTCCACAAACTTCGCATTTTCCACGGCTTTGTTTTCGCTCATGGCAATGAAACTCTTCGATTTCAAAAATGACAACATGAAGCTCGAAATGCAGTTGTCTTCTTCTACCAAAGAAGAAGAACAGAACGACGACACGTAGGGTCTGATGGAGCGAATAGAAAGGAAAAAAGAATCGTAAATATGAAGGATGGGGATTGATAAGCGTGTGCAACCATCGTAAAAAGGAGGGAACTAAACCAGATGGTTCAAAACAGTGTGCAATCAAGTGGTGTGGAAAACTGAGGATGACGGCGAAAGGTATCGAAAAAAAGTTATTTTCGGAATAGAAATATTTTCTACCGGAAGTTAATTGATAACTTAACAAAGAGTTAAAAATGGATCAAATTATATTATATTCCATCTTTTAAGGGAGGGAATTGTATGTTTTGAAACATGAGGGGAGGGGAGTGTAATATTACTATATCTGAGGGGAAGGAAGTGTATTTTACTCAAAAAAAAAAAAAAAGGAAAAGGAAAGCTTCACACACTCTGTCGTTGCACCCCTTTTTTGCTGTTTAAGTTTTAACAAATGCATAGACAGTACACAGAGAGGGTGCTTTTATGGTAGGGAAATAGACTAATTTTTCCCTTGTGGGCAAATGTGTGTGTGCCCTGTGATATGCAGTACTTCCCGGTTTTTTACTTTTTAAACTTTCCTCCCCAAAACTCCATCTAATTCCAAGTTGTGCCCTATGTTTTCTATCGTGCCCCATGTTTTATATCATTTGCATTACTTGCTTGAGAACACCCGATTTGTAAACTTAACAAAAAATAAAAGACAAGATAATTTGCATTAATGAATTTTAACGGCTCTGATGAAAATAAATTTTTAATTTTTAATTAATAATTTCTTTTTCTTATAATGTTAACAATTTCTGATAATAGAAACAAATAGTAACCATTGTTACCCATTAAACCTCATCACCGGAAAGTCACTACCAACCACCATTGTTTCTTCTGCAGGTTATTTTTTATAAGCACATGCAGAATATTTTTGATAAGCATCTGCAGAATTTTTTTTTAAGCTGCATAGAAAGGATTAGCACGCAACTATATTATTTTTAATTAATAAGTTTAAAAAATATCATGCACGATCAACATCAATTTTGAGAGGATTTTAACCGGTCCTTCACCTAAATCATTAGCCAATGTCTGGTAGCCGTCGGGAAAGCCATTCTCGTCGACGACTCCTTCGTCCAACAACGTGTCTTCTTCACTGGTTCCATCCCCGACGATTATACGTCGGTGGTTCCATCCCTTCAAAATCGGCCACCCCGACAGATTCACCGGTGACCCTTCCATCGAGCAAGAACCAGATCGCACCGTGAAGAAGATGAAGATCGCCGCAGCCAGCAAATGACCATTTTTTGAGAGTCTGAACGCTGTGAATGAAAGGGAAACGGGGAAGGAAGGAGAAAGGATGGGAAGATATTTTTTGTGTAGGACCTTCGTGAAAATAACTTTTTAGAACCAACAATACTTCGCAGCAAGTTGCCCTTCGTCAATCTTGTTCACTAAATTTTATAACAATATATATTTACGGCTGCCAACTCATTTGCCCACAATGGGAAAATTAGTCCATCCATTTTCCTACCATAAAAGGACCCACACAGAGATAGATGAGAGGGAGACGAGAGTCAGAGGGACATACCTCTCTTTTAAAAAAAATAATCAGTAATACAAAGTGAAAAAAAATTGTGAGTCCTATAGCTCCTTTCTCCAATCGTAAGAAAAAGCCCCTTCTTGACAAAAAAAAATTAAAATAAAAACTCCTTTCTCCGTGAAAATTGAAATCAATAAATTTATCTAATTAAATCATTCTGTCAAAAAAAAATCTGATTAAATCCCTTTGATTTTAAAATCTTTGAAAAAAATTGTCTTAAAATAAAATATAATTTCTTTAATATTAATTTTAATTTTAATTTGTTCTTACTAGCAAAGTTAAACAATCTATTTTTATATAAAAAATAAAATTAAGTTTTACTGTATTATTTTAAAAATTATAGGAGATACGCACTATTTTATGAATAAAAATAAAGAGAAAAGATAGTACGAGAAAGTCTTTTTTCCCCCTAAAATCATGTCTAATTTTTTCCATTGCTATAAAGTTTATATTTATTATTAGTTGTAAAGAAGATTTTGCTAGTGTTTGAACTTTCCATACTGGCATCAACTTAAATGCGGATGTATCCCTAGATTTGTAATCTTATAGCATCTCCTTGGTTGATGAATAATTAGATACAAACGAGAATAAATGTTAGAGTTTAACATTTGATACTGATATGGCTTCAATAGTAATTATAAGTGATGAATAATTCTTATCCTATGAGCTAGCTTTTTGGATTGAGTTAGACCCAAACCCAAATTTTAAAATAGTATCAAAGCCTATCGAGATTCGTTGAACTACCTATAGATATTCAGTCCTGCAAACTTTACGCTCCTGATGTCTATTCCTGTGTGTACGATGGATATTCTTATCTCCGATACTTTATCGGTTTCCATGCATCATTCAATTGCTAATGTCGGTGATAATTCTATATTCATTCTTTTTTTGTTTCCTTTTCGATATTTGCAATTATAATGATCTCAAGCTAATTTGGTTCTATAAATGTTTCCTTTTGGTAGTAGAGTGTTTTTTGTTTTTCCTTTTTCCTACATGCAATGATAAGAAATAGAAAAGCTACAGTATGATTCTCAATTGAAAATTACTAACAGAATGGCTGTTCCACAACCGTCAAGAGATTGTGCAGAATCTAGACTAATTAATAAAAAAATAAAATTAAAGGTATAGTGACTCAACAAAAAGTTTGTAAAAACTATATATGAAAATAAGGTAGTTATACCATGCACTACTCAATGAATAGTGCATGGATGGACCAGAGGTAAAACAATAAATTATTTCCTCATTTTTCTCATTTACTCCCCTTTAGTCGCCACCCCTCTTCCCCTTTCTCCACTTTCTGCCACAACTTCCCCCCACCCCTCAAAAATGCAAACACGAGAAGATTCATTTTGTCTGAAAAATCTCCCATTTTTCAACTATTCAGCATTGCCAACACAAGAGCGCTTAACTCTCACATTGATATAACAAAAACCCAGATCAAATCTTTGAATAAGAAAACGTGGGTCGATGTGAACCATCGGATTCAGATGATGGTAGTGATGATGGATGAAGAAAGAGACCAACGTTATGTTCTCAACCTGTGAAAGTGTTTCACCCACCAAAATCCAAATGATTGGGATACTATTGACTTAGTATCCCGATCGAGTCAATGACCAACCTGAGTTTTATAACATTGATGTCTGTTATGTTACACATTTGATTCCTGCTTGCAAAAATATATGGGGAAATTTGACAACTCCCTATTAATAATTGATTCAATTAGGAGAAAAATTGATCAAGTAGCAAATAACATATCTATATACAACTAAACTTTACCAACCACGATTACCTTGACTATCATCAAGAACTACTATGCCCTTTGCAGTAGTAAGACGGGAGTCGGACTTAACAACAAACCCCTTAAGTGCAAGGGATTATACTTCCACCGCACGGTTCGTAACTTCACACTACAAGAAAATTCACTGTTACCGGGGGCCAAAAGCCCTCGCTAACGGGGTTTTACCGAGGGCCCACCGAGGGCCTATTGTCCGTAGGTTAATCGCCCATCGGTAACTATTACCGTGGGCTTTTTCAAAAAGGTCGTAGGTAATTACTGAGGGCCTATGGCCGCAGGTAATTTTTATTTACCGTGGGCCTTTGGCCCTCGCTAATAAGTGTCTGACGTTTAGAAAAAAATGACATAGTTATCGTGGGCCTTTGGCCCTCGCTAATATTAGCAGTTTTTTTTCTTCAAAAAAGTCCAGCATTACCTATGCCAACTTTTTTTGCATTTTTGCATCAACAATTTTGATTTTGACCACTTCTGTTAATCCCTCTCCTTCCAGCAACAGAGGCAAACCACAAAAAATCAGAAACACAAAAATCTGAACTATGATTTTGAAGTTGTCCGCTAGTGATGGAGCAATAGGGGAGGTGCATATTATAGCGTAACAAAAGGGAAATGGTCGCTGCTGTTCTAGTGAGTGAGACGAAGTCACGGTGGTTCCCATGGCGATATGCAATGCACGAAGAGGGGAGGAATAGTGTAGGGTAGAAGATGGAAAGAAATGAAAATAGAGACATATAGGGTCTCTGTACCTCAACCCCAGATCTTCAGGAAGCCACCGTGGCCTCCTCGTCTCGTCTCCCTCCTCCTTTGTTCACCCTCGCTCTCTCAAAAACCAAAATCTGAAAATCAAAATAAAAAAAATCTCAAACTCGGCCTTCGATTTGCTGTGCAATGGCTCGAACTCGGCCTTCAATTTGCTGGGAAGAAGAGAAGATTAGGGAGGGGGAGTGAGGCCGAGAATGGGAAAATGAGAGAGGGAGACTAGGTGTTTTTTTTATGGAAATGAGAAGACAGAAGAAGAAAAGTAGTAGGAGCTGGTGACTTTAACAGAAGAAGAGAAGTAGTACCACTTTGATTGAAAAAAGCCAGCCTCGATGAACGAATTAATAGGAAGGAGGAATAAAAGAAAAGGGATTTGATGTTTCAGTTTCAATTTCAATGAAGTCGTTACCGAGGGATTGCGGCCCTCGCTAATTTTAGCAGGTGTTACGCTGAGCATGGCCTGGGACCGGTTATGAGGGTTGGAACTCGAGCAACCCCTAGGTAGGTTAGAATCCTACCGTGGGCCACTGGCCCTCGCTAACTGCTGGCGGATTTTTCAGGGAAGTCGTTATCGTGGGCCTGTGGCCCTCACTAATTTTAGCATGTGTTACCGTGAGCCACTGACCATCGCTAATTTGGGCAGGTGTTACAGTGAGCCAAAAACCCTCATTAAGTATTAGCATAATTTTTCCTACAGACTAGACCCTCGATAATTAAAATAATACCTACCACCTACTGGCCCTCGCTAATAGTCCTGCGGTAACTAAACATATTCTTGTAGTGTCATGTGCCATAGTAGTGACTTTATTGTTGGAAATGCCATTAATTGATGATGAGTCAAACTACAGTACTCATCAAAAAATACATTGCCCCTAACATGGTTTCAATGGTGAAAACGACCTCTAGACAAACATTTTAATTCATTATTTGCATGACCAAGACAAAATGGCAAGATGGGAGTGCACGATGTTTGAGAAGGTGGTTAAGAGATTGAATGTAGTGGTGAAGGAGGTCAAGAAGAGTAGGTCGAGCTCAAGCAAGACCTTTAGGGTGATGGTAATTACCAATTATGGTTCAATACTATATTAATGAATGTCATCTAAATACCATTGTTTTCAAATCGAACCTGATCGACTAATTCAATCGAGATGTGGCCAGTTGTTCATTTCATTTATCCCAAAAAGATTTGTTGACCTCAAAATCTCAAAATCAACGAGAACCGGAAAAAAACTAGTGAACCGACGAGTTTTTTGTTTTTTCATTTTTTTTTGAAATTTTCATTTTTCTAATTTTACAAAGTAGAATTTTTAATCAAATAAAACTTCAATAACAATTTATAATAATTTATATATATGAATTTTATTATTTATTATTTTTTTCTTACAAAATACACAATATGATTATTTTCTATTGATTTAAAATCTAATTTATCTTCTTTTTAATATTTTATGTTAATTTATTATTAATATGTTTTAAATATTAAAAATAAAATATATTTACTTTTTTTTTTTGGTAAATAATATATTTATGATTACAAAACATTACTCCACTAAATGGATATATGAAGTAGATGCTACTTTACGTGGATATGTGGTTCGAACTCGCGCTTGCGGTGTCTACATTTATTGTGATTGTTTACGGCGAAGAAAAGGACATAAAAATTGCTCAAAATTTTTATTACTATGGAAAGCATCTCCAAGTCAAAAAGTGTCTGTTCCAGCAGACCTACGTTGCCTTTCCCCACAAAAGCACCGTACCTACACCGCTAGGTAGCCATAGCGCCACCCTGAGATTGGCTTAATAAACACAAGCGCGTGTGTGGGGTTTTCCGCCCGCGTTTACTTACGTTTTCTAAAAAAATAATTCAAAAATATTTTATTTAAAATTTTCCAAAAATTAGCTTCTAAGAAACACCAAAAAGTTTTTCAATTTTTTTAAAATTTTATAATTATTATAAATACTTTTAAAAACACTTTTCAATTAAAAATAAAAATGAATCTATACATATATCTATAACTTCACCAAAAAAATACATATATATATATATATATCTATAAACTCCTTTCATTGTTTTTGTTCTAACAAGAATATTTTTATTTTTATTTTTATTTTATCTATTATTTATCTTAGAAGAATATTTCATTTTATTTATCTCTTATAAAAAAATTAACTATGTTAATTATTTTTTATTATATTATTTTTGTGCTTAGTTAATGGGAGAAATAATTGTAAAACATAACACATTAAAGATATATATGATATACTAAAAAAATAAATACTAACTTCAATACGATTTATACAATCAATAAGATCGGTTATAGTTTTTTAATTTGCACGCAATTATGTTAAACAAAGAAAAGAGAGAGTATGCAATGTGGAATCTCTCATCATTAAGGTGGACTAAAATTTCATCTTACCTCAAATTTTTTGGATCCTGCAATGACTTGTGTCAAAGGCTCTAATATTTAACTAACTGGCTGAGGGGGTTTCTCTTTGCTTTTCTTTGAAGAAAGTGGCTAAAGGGTATTGAGGTCAAAAGGATAATTGGAAGTTGACGTGGGTTGGAAAGAGACAACCTAGTCCAAAAGAATACAGTGCTAAGAATATGTGTATCTATATATATATATACACACATATATATGAGGAAACCAAACCAATTGAAAAAGCCTTGAAGGGTTAATTGCAAATACAATACTGCTAAGGCAAGCTAAGGAGCCAAACACAAATCCTCTCATTTACCTTGTCTCTCTCTGCCTCCAAAATATTCAAACAAGAAAAGAAAGGAATTCCACTGCATATAGAATACCTCTATATCTATTTTCCTCCCACTTTGGAATCCTAAAATCTTATTCCTTTTTCATAATGGCAACATTCATCAGAAAAATGATTATCAGCTATATTTTTCTTGCATGTTTTCTCTCTGCAGGTACTCTGTCTGTTCTGTTCTGTTTTGTGCTTGTTTTTGTTTTTTTGCTTATTATTTGGTGTATCTTCATTCTTAATTTATAACTCCAATAATAACCTGAACATTATTTAGTACTAATTCATTGATTGGGAAATTACAGATATTGGATTGTTTCAAGGGGTGAAATCTTTTGGAATCAACTATGGTCAAGTGGCTAACAATTTACCACCACCAGACAAAGTCCTTGTACTATTGAGCACTCTCAACCTCACAAAAACAAGAATTTATGACACCAATCCACAGATTCTGAGTACATTTGCTAAGTCAAACATTGAAATAATTGTAACAGTGGAAAATGAAATACTGAGCCAATTAGATGATCCACAACAAGCACTTCAATGGGTAAGCAGCCACATCATTCCATACCTACCTGACACAAAGATCACAGATATTCAAGTTGGGAATGAGGTATTCACTGATGATGACACAACTCTTCTTCAACATCTTGTGCCAGCAGTTGTTAACATTCATAATGCTCTAAATCAATTAGGCTACTCAAACATTCAAGTTTCAACACCTCATTCCTTAGCAGTGCTTGAAGAATCTTACCCTCCTTCAGCTGGTAGTTTCAAAAGTGAAATATCTAACATGATGTACCAGTTTTTGAACTACTTGTCAAGCACTAAAACCCCTTTTTGGATCAATGCTTACCCTTACTTTGCTTACAAGGATGATCCAAATAGCATTCCTTTGGACTATGTGTTGTTTAATCCTACTGCAGGAATGGTTGACCCTAACACCAATCTACACTATGATAACATGCTTTATGCTATGGCAGATGCTGTTACATTTGCCATTGCTAAAATGGGGTTTAAGGGGATAGAGGTTAGGGTGTCTGAGACTGGTTGGCCTTCAAAAGGAGACCCTAATGAGGCTGGTGCCACCCCACAGAATGCTGCAATGTATAACAGGAATTTGTTGAGAAGGCAAATGGCTAATCAAGGGACACCTTTGAATCCTAGAATGAGGTTGGAAGTGTACTTGTTTGCATTGTTCAATGAAGATTTGAAGCCTGGTCCAACCTCAGAAAGAAACTACGGTCTTTTCAGACCTGATGAATCCATGACTTATAATGCGGGGTTGTCTGCTCTTTCAACCACATCAGCATCGGCTTCATTTTCTCTTGCCTCCTCTGGTACTAAGATTAAGGTAAAACCATAGCCTATACATACGCATACACACATATATATGTATGTACCTCTATCTATCTACACACACATATGTATGTATGCAAGCAAGCATGCATACATGCATACACATATTATACACACATATAGTTTGTTTTCCATCACTATGTACAACAGTTACAAATGTAACATAAGATTGTGTATAATAGATCCACATGTTGCCCTTTTACTTACAACAGTTATTTAGCTTGTAGCAGTAATAGAAAGATAACATATCCCGGTTCTAGAGTGGACCACCTTTTATAGGGTCAATGGTTGACTAGTACTTGAAAATTGTACAAAGCTTCAACATCGATCGACACTACCCCAAAAACAGAAGCTCACGGTCCTTTTCGTCCTCACAACTAAGGCGGTAACATGATCGGTGCCGATTTAAAAATAAGAAAAAAAAGGGGGGAAACGAATATGATTTGAGTTTCGAGACACTCATATTTGTTTCCCCTTGCTTTTTTGTTGAATCGGCACCGATTATGTCACCGCCTTAGCCGTGAGGACGAGGAGGACCGTGAACATCTACTTTCGGAAGACAACATTAATGTTAGTTGGACGATTTTCAAGTACCGTTCCATCTATAAAGTGTCCCGCAGTAGAATTTGTCAAGATCATGCATAGTAAACAGTAATTTAAGGATTGACCGATTTGTAATTAACTAAGTATACATTTTATTGAAATATTTTCAAGTATTATATTTTGCTATTTTATATTTGTAAAAAAAAAAATATTGACCAATTGTAATATAATAATCTTCTTTGATCCTTTTAATTTCTTCTCTTTAACTCAAAATTTGATGTGAAACAGGTAGCAACACAGGGATACAAAAGCTTTGTGTACTGGATGTTTGTGAACGTGCTGGTTTCAATCCTTTATGTGTGAAGAACACCCCTATATTTTGGGAATCATGTCTATATATTAAGTACAGTTGGGATTTTACTTCTTTCAAGTGGCTAAAAAAAGAGACCTACCCCATAAACAAAGGCACTTCCAGAATCTAAAACATGAGCATTAAAGGTATCCCTATTTTGCAGAAAATAGGACCAACACACTTTCCGAAAAATTGGGCAACAAAATCAGCAATACGGCACAGAAAGAAAGGAATTCAATTGGAAGAATTGAAGACTAGTACTTTCAATTCATCAAGTGGCTATTACTTTCATCCACTTACCCCACCGCTAAGTCACATCCTAGCAATATGCATGTGGCTGTGACGTGAAACTGAACTCGTTTTAGGTGGATAGGGGACAAAAGCCACCTCATTCTTTCAGTACAAGATGTTGCAGGAGAATAGATTCTTGTTTTAGTTTAATTGCTTTAATTATCAATTACGAATTATATAAATGTATATTGCTCATTATGTGATGTTAATTTGTTTTTTGTTTCTATCTTGTATTAGAGTAGTGTCTATATATATTACTTAAAATAACAACTGAAATGATCATAAAACAGTTAAATGAATATACACACGTAGAGTAAATTTGTTTTACAGACACATTCGATCATATTTTATCGTGAAATCGTTTTGTTATATTATTTCTTAAAACATCTCTACAAGTATCTAAATGATGGACTTGGAACCTCTATAATAGCTACACCAGTGTAGTCATTGCAGATCCATTGGATCTAAGAGGGAGAAACACACATAGGCATCACAATCTAAATCCAACGACTCTACAGTGGCTGTATTGGTGCAGCAGTTGCAGAGGATCCAAATACGAGATATGATTGAACGTTTGTGTATAAAAAAATTTACACCATCGGTATACAGTTATTAAACTCGTAAAATTGAAAATTAAATGGTAGATATATTTTCAACTTTTTTTTAACTTTTGATGACCTTAGCCATACACTTTGACATAAGGAAAAGCAGAAACTTTCCTGATTTTTAATTTCATTAATGTAAAGATGAAAAAGGAGCTACTGCTTAAGGACCAGCCTTCTCTGCCTTGTGCATCATAAAGTATTGAACCTTGTCATTTCTGAGGCTCTGCCTTATGCATCACCTTATTGGCTGTTAAAAAATGCTCTCCATTTTGGAAGGTGGAATCCATGACTGTTCCTATTATAATATATCCAAGATTAATTTTTGCGGTACATTTTTAAAAGAGACACTTTTTAAAGTTAAAATATGTCCCAAGATTAATCTCCTTCTCTCTTTTGTCCACTTTTTGCAATCTTGGTTAAGCTAATAGTATAAAAATAAATAAAAAATTAGATAACAAAAATCTAATTATGATACACAGAGAGGCATATGTTTGGTTCTTTCTATTATCCTCATGAAGACAATGGGACGGTCCTGCTTTATTCCCTTTTCCAAAGTTTCCTTTTTCAATGGTTTATTAGTTTAATTAATTATCTTCTCTTTTGTAAATCTTCGATCTATTTCCCTTCTGTACTAAATAGGGGACAATCAAACCTCAGCCACATCAAAAAGTGATGTTGATTGGTCTAGTTCTTTGACATCAGCTAACGTGGTGCACATGAACCCCTCAAATTCTAAAGCCGACCTCCAAATATTAAGAATTTCTTATTTTCTTCATAAAAATTCAAGGACAATTTTCAAACAAAATCCCAATAAGAATATTTGTTTTAACGTATTGTGGAGTTGAGCCTTTTGATTTGAAACTAGTTCCTGCAGACAAGTGATTTGGCAGCATTTTGTCCTTTAGTGATTTGATTAAAGTATAATAGGACGTATCCCAAGTAAGGGTCCCATGCATGTCATATAACTTCAGCATGTGAAGTTGCTATTATAAACCCTGAAAAAAATGCGATCCTTGTATATTCGTAAGGTTATGCTATTCATAACTCAATTATACTGAACATTGACAAGTGATTTTGTCTATTTTCTATTTCTATGTTCATGATATGTTTTTTCTATTATTTGTGTCACACTGTTGCGCTTTTGTTATACATAGCACTAGATTAATCTATCTATCACCCTGTAGAACTTCAACATGGACATGCTTAAAGTTTAGGGAGCAATGGTAATGAATTTATCACCATCAAATTAGAAAGTTGCAATCGTGTGGTAGCTTTCAAACTTTGATTCAAAAGATGGATAATGTTGAAATATTTTCCAATTCTCTTCCTTATTTATCGAAAATATGCAAACATGTTTTTAGCGTCTCAAGTACCTTTAATATTGTAGAAGCGTCTAAAGAACCTTTACTTGTAACCTTTCTACCCTCTGAAAATGAAGTCACATGAGCATGGATTAACACTAGTTCTTGGTTATAATTAGTAACATCAATTAACCTGCTGCCACTGGGAACAACAATGAGTCAAAGATGAGGTGGAAGGTGGTACCCCAAAACCAATTTTTTTTTTCTCTCCATGTATACATAATACAATCAACCCTTTGTGTAAAATTGTGTTACCATTATAATAACATTATAACTTTTTTTTTTTTTGTAGTTATTGTTCAGTTCTTCATGCATGTCTTTGTTAGGAACATTGAACAAATTTGCTACTGTAGCCAATTGTATTATTCATGTCTCTATTGATAAAGATATGAAGTGCAAAACAACTCTTGAGAGACAGCTAGTTGGGTGTCTATATACCACGACATGCGCAATAATCAACAACATAATGCATTGATTGGTATGCATTGAAGGCGTTGCTATTTCAATTCTCAAAATTTCTAAATCCGTATAATGGATCCATGTCCCTGAGTTATAATTTTATTTGCTTGATCCTTGTCCTTCCTCTGTATTTCAATCAACATTCAACAACTTCGCAAACAAAATTGGGATATAATAGGAAAAACGATGTTGCACAATATCGTGTTTCTTTTTTTTACAAAGAAAAGTTTAGGTGAGTTGGGTCCAGCCCGGGGGCTCACTTGGGTCAGGAAAAGCCTTAAGACTTTATATTATCCTCCAACGAGTTCCTCACATTATCAGCAAGATTCGAACCCTCGTTCTCGTGAGATATAAGTTGAATCCTTCATTGGCAATTTCGTTATTTTTCTTCGGAATATAAGAGAAAATTAATCTATAAGCAGCAGTAAAATAACATTACTAAAATAACAAACCATTCAGTTTCTATTAGAGACTAGTATCAACTAATCTGGAAATTTCTATTTTTAATAATGAAGAGTAGCTAATGCAGCATCTCTGTATAATTATATTATGCTAAGCCTTCAGTGTCCACTTTAATTTAGAACCCATGCCATCTTATTCTTAGCCTTGTACTAATTTCTTTCCTTCAAATAAATTGTTTTTCAAATCCATGAGCAAAGCTGCCCAAACAATAGTATTAATCCATTTGAGAATCAAAACTGACAATTCGAGCACTTCATATTAAGACTCTATTTGGTTAAAATAAGCTATAAGTTGGCTTATAACTGATAAGCTAACTTATGGTTCAGTTTGGTAAGGCCAAGAAGATAGTTTATAGTTTATTGGGCTAACTTATAAGTTTGTTTAACCAAAAGAATGTTTAGTAATATGATCATTAGTGCCACTGAAATAACAATAATATATCATCTTCCCCACCCCTTTAAAAAAAAGTTTGTTTACCAAACACTCTTTTGGTCGAACAAGCTTATAATCTAGTCCAATACTCCCTCCGTATTCAATTAAAAGCAAAAAAAATGTCTAAGTTTGGTGTACTGAAATATAAACAAATTTCAACTACGTACCTAAATTTTATTTGATGTTCTTATTCCAAAAATACCCTTGTGTTAATTCAACTTTCATTTTTCAAAAGAATGTCACACTCCCAAGAAACAAGTACAAATTCAGATGTGAAGACCATTATGATTAATGTCAGCTTAGTAAATACTAAATATAGTTCACTTTTTATGTGAAATGAAAATTAAATAAGCATAACTATTATTCTTAATCAGTGTGAAGTTAATTATTTTTCTTATAATTGAGAACGAAGGGAGTTAACTATAAGCCTGATTGTTAGGCCTTACCAAATAGAGCATAATTTATATGAAAATAAGGACTTATGTGCAATACATGAATGTCAATGGTTTCAAAAATGTGAAATAAATGATTTTTTTTTTGTGATCAAATGGTTGTTTTTGAAATATAATGAAACATCTCCCGTAAAATATGGAAAAAGTAAATTGAAAAGATATTTTTCCAAAAATAATTGAACTAATAAAATATATTTTAATATTAATCAAAATAGTTATATTAAAAATATTTAATATTGTAGTAATTATTTACAATTATTTTATTATATTTAATATTTATAATTATTTTATTATATTTAACTTTTAATTAGGTAAATTTAAGTACTGATTAAAAAAATAAAAAAATGTTTAATTGGATAGTTAATTTCAAAATCAATATCGACATGATTTGATTTAATAAAAAAACTCTAACATAGTGTCAATTTGTTATAAAATTTAATATTATGTTTCTTTCATTCATATATATATATATATATGATAAAATTCATATTCATATTTTTAATAATCGTCACTTGACATTCCTGATTTATATTTAAAAAAAAAAAAAAAATCCTGATTTGTTTCCGGCAAGCGTTACGCGTCTCGGCCATTATCGCCGGCGAAGAAAGAAAATTTGCGGCTTGCTTATTCATGACCTCTGCTAATGTCTCGTTATGGCTAAGGCACAGTTTCCAGCTATGTCCAACACATCTCACCGCTAAACTCTTCTCTTTGGATGCGCATGCATTGCATCACAACCTCACTCTTGTATTGAAATCATGCAAAACCACCTCCGAAATCCGTCAAGTTCATGGGTACATGGTTAAGACCGCTCTCAACAATGTTCCTTTCACTCTGAGCAAACTCCTCGCAGCTTCAATCTTATTTGATATGGACTATGCAGCCTCCATTTTCAGTTATATTCAAAACCCAAATCTTTTCATGTTCAATACAATGCTTAGAGGCTATTCAATCAGCAATTTTCCCAATAAAGCTTTTCCCATTTTCAATCAACTCAGGAATAGTGGAATTGAACTGGACCAATTCTCTTTCATCACGGTGCTCAAAGCTTGTGGTCGAGGTTCAGAGGTTAGGGTTGGCCAAGGTATCCATGGGATTGCAGTGAGGTCAGGGAATAAAATGTTTGTTGATGTCAAGAATACCCTTTTGCATTTTTATTGTGTTTGCAGAAGAATTGAGGATGCCTATAAGCTGTTTGATGATTTTCCTGAAAGAAATGACTTGGTTTCTTGGAACACTTTGATGGGTGGGTGTCTTCTTGTTTCTAAGCCTAGTTTGGTTTTTGAATTGTTCTTGAAGATGTGTTGGAATGGGCTTAAAGCCAGTGTTGCCACCATCTTGAGTCTTTTGTCAGCAGCTGGTGATATGGGGAACTTTGTAATAGGGAAGTCACTCCATGGTTACTGTATCAGAATTGGATTTAGTTCTAGTTTGAATGTTGTTACTGCATTGATTGATCTGTATGCAAAAACGGGTCGTATCTATTTGGCGCGAAAAGTTTTTGATGGCCTTGTGGAAAAGGATGTTGTCTTATGGAACTGCTTAATAAGCAGTTATGCAAGGAATTGCCTGGTTGGAGAAGCAGTGGGATTGCTGCAGCAAATGAGACTTGAAGGAGTGAAACCTAATTCTTCTACCTTGGTGGGGCTGCTTTCAGCTTGCCCTGCATCCGGATCTATACAGGTAGTCCGTTACATTAGTAGTTTAATTGAAGAGGAGAAACTAGAACTGGATGTGGTTCTTGGCACTGCTCTTGTTGATATGTATGCTAAATGCGGCTTTCTAGACGAGGCCATGGACATATTTGAAAGGATGGTAGAAAAAGATGTGAAATCTTGGACAGCCATGATTTCAGGTCATGGAGTTCACGGACAGCCAACTAATGCTATAAGGCTTTTCAATAGGATGGAGAATGAGGGGTTTAGACCAAATGAAGTCACCTTTTTGGCAATTCTGACTGCTTGTAGTCATGGAGGACTTGTATCTGAGGGGATGGAAATTTTTAAGTGCATGGTTCAGGAATATGGCTTTTCACCACGGGTTGAGCATTATGGATGTCTTGTTGATCTCTTGGGTCGAGCAGGAATGCTACATGAAGCACATAAACTAATCAAGAGCTTGCCAATTAAGGGTGATGCTACTGCATGGCGCACACTTCTTTCAGCTTGCCGAGTCTATGGAGATGTTAAATTGGGGGAATGTGTGAAAGATGTGCTAAGCAACATTTATACAGCACATCCTACAGATTCCCTCCTCATTTCTAGCACTTATGCAGTTGCTGGAAGAATCTCAGATCTTACAAGAATGCAAGAAAAGACGCAAACAAATGTCATTTTAGAAAATTATTGGATGCACGGAACAGAGGGAGAAAGTAGGATAAAGGAGGCTGGACTCAGCAGAGTTGAAATTAATAATTAGGGATGAGAACACTATTGGTTCATGAAGAAGTGTTGTTTCTATTGCACAAAGTGATGGCTTCTAAGGTGCATCAAATTCCACATGAAATGTCTGAACATAGATGGTCATCCCTCATGACATGTATGAAGAAAACACGATCAAAACAGTTTTGATGTTTGTTGCTCAAGTTGGTTCCTTCTCTGCTTGTTGGAAATGGTTTGTACCCGCCTGGTTTTGATTGAATCAGTATGCCCTGGGGAAACAAAACTAAACCAAGCCTTCAATGAAACCCTGGGAGGGTAAAATAGAGCAATCAAAACAAAAGCAAGCAGAGGCTTTTGCAGCTGGTGTAAGGGGATATTCCTATACTATTTACATGATGGTCCTCTTACTGCTTTGAATTGAGATTGTGTCTTGAGTTCAGCTAGGGACGTTCATTGTTTCCAAGGCAATAAATTGGAGGAAATGATGCGGAGGAAATAAATCGTTGCCTTTGTAGTCTTAGAGGCTTGAGTTTTGCCAATCAAGTCTTGGTATGTATCTTGGTGACTTATTAACTCTTTAGCTGTAATATGTAATTTTTTTCCCCCTGCTGGGGTTCTGTTATTTTGAGAAGCTTCTTGTTTATAGTATGAAATGAATCAAAAGTAATATGCATTCTCATATTCTGCTTCTCTTCAAATATTTTATTTTAATGTCACTTGTTTCTACCTTCCCTTTTCCAAAACTGTTGTTCCTCTGTTCTACAAGTATATGCTGCTTCACGACTGAACTTTCAATTGAATTAAGATTAATGCTTAATGTTAGATAACATGAATTTCGGATGAGATGACGGATTGCATCTAATATACCACTAATTACTAAATATAGTTGACATTTGATAAACTTGCTGCTTTTGTTTTGGACTTTTGGGGACATTACTTTAGAGATTACCATCAGAAAGCCACATATATTGAGTTTTGAAGTGTTACCATCAAGATGCACTTGATGAAAACTACGGTGGTTGCATTGAAAGGTTGAGTGGTAGAATGGTAGGGATAGCAAGTGATTTGTGAGAGAATTGGGGCTGTAGGGAGGTTAGAGACCGTCAGAGGTCTGCATTATTCCTATCAATATCTTGTTGATGATATAATGGGGGTTAGGTTATCATTAGTTTGTACGCATCAGGATTGACTAAGCTTCTTAAGTTTTATTTTCTCTATTTTATGTATCTTCTTGCTGTTCATTTCCTTGTTGGTAGATCAAGGCCTGATATTTGAATTCTCAGTTTGACTGCAACTTACTCCCTCAAGAGAACAGTTATTTAAAAATACTTCCATTGCCTGTACAAGAAAAAAGAGGAAGGTTAGGCAGCAGATTAATGTTTTGATATTCCAGAGAAACTGCCAATACTCAGGTGGAATGGAAGAAGAACTACATCTTTCATCGATATTTTGGAATCCCAAAGCATGGTAGACTGGTAGTACCCATATTTGACTATGTGCCTGTTATTGCATGGGGCCAGATTGATTATACAATTCTTAGTTGATGTGATCCAACTGGTATAGAGAAGATTTGATTGGCTTGGCTGTAAGGATATGGAACAAGGCTCTCATCTTTCCAACATCTCACGCGCTCTGACCAAGCAGCTCTTCAACTGGCTTGATTTATTACAAGCCCCTCACATCATCCCAAAATCCTGATCCACAGATCATTGCCAATTGTCCACTTTCAGTGCAATTTGAGACAACTTTCATATGAAAAGACTTTTCAGCAGATTACATTTTTCTTTGAGCTGGCTTTTGACACTGCACAAGGTTGTAAGTATATCGAGTTTTCTACCTTTCTTTTTTGAACACCTACAATGCCTCCTCTTATATGACTTGTCTTATCAATATATTGTTAAGTAAAAATCACACTTCTGTCAATACACACGCACAAACGAGATTTTATTCACCACCAAAGGTTGCTTAATTTCACGTTTAGGGGATTAAAATCAAGTTGGAACATAAACTTGATTTTTCCTCACAAAAACACTGTTGTCCTAACTTGTGATTCAGATTAGCTTATTTCAAACCATGCCTAGAATGCAATGATATATTAATAGAAATCCATATATCAATAGGTGAGCATAGTGTGATTTTTTTTTTTTTTTTTTGGAAGATAATACATTTTCCATGTTCTGTGGCAATTTTTTTAGAATATATTTAGACTCCAAAACACAGAGAAATAAGATGATATTGACATGTGAGTACATGAAGCTCCAATACTTTATATCCTTTTTTTATTAATAGTTTACATTCTAAACTAGTCAGAGATATCCGTGATTCACTACAGCACAACACGTTCGAGAAGAAAAAAAGGCAAAAAAACAGTTTTGAGCTAGTAAATGAGTTGTCACCATGTGTCATTACTGTAGCTAACTTTTTTAAATAGATAATAAATAGATAGATTTTCAGTGTTTTTGTGTAGAGACATTTTGGTAAGTAATTGCCGTAAAACACAAACCTTCTTCGGGCACTACCTCTTGCTTATGATCTACATTCAAGATAAAAAGATCACAAACATCAGTTGGCTGATAATGTAGGAATATAGGTTGAGTCCCAACACCTGTTATGGCACCAAATAGGTTGAGTCCCAATTGTATTGGTGCCATGGCACCTCTTATGACACCAGATAGGTTGAGTCCCAATTGTATTGGTGCCATGGCACCTGTTATGGCACCGGATAGACTTAGATAATCAATTAGATAGTTTTGTTAGTTATTCAGTTTGTTATGTAACAGTTAGTTTGTTAAGTTGTTAGGTTGTTAATTCAGTTATGTTAACTGAATACATCATCTATATAACCTAACTTCCTAATGACTTAATGTACATATTTTTGATAATTCAATCAATGAGAAAGAGGAATATTTAGTATCTCTAGTTTTACATGGTATCACAGAGCCAAGAATCCTGAGTTTTCCAAGCAACGTGATTACTCTGCAATTCTGCCAAACATGGTAGAAACCGACCCCAAGAATGATCCCAAAGTGGAAGAATTAGAAAAAGATGAAACCTCTCCAAAGGATCATCCTAAACCCAGAAATGATGAACACCAAATTCACATTATCTCACCACTTTACCTCCATCCTTCTGATCATCCAGGGCAAGTTTTTGTTAGTGAACCTTTGAATGACACCAATTATGCAGAATGGGTTGTTGACATGAGCAATGCCCTTTGTGCCAAAAACAAGATGGGCTTCGTGGATGGTTCAATTTCCATGCCTAAGGCCGACTCTCCAAATCTTGCTCCATGGATGAGATGCAATGCTATGGTGAAGGGATGGTTGAAGAGTGGAATGAATAAAGACACTAGAACCAGTGTAAGGTATGCAAGCACTGCACAAGAAATGTGGAAGGATCTTGAAGAGAGATTTGCCAAAGGTAATGCTCCTCGTGCCTATGAGTTAAAGCGAGCAATAGCTCTTCTTAGGCAAGAAAACCTCTTGGTCCCTGCATACTACACTAAACTGAAGACATTGTGGGATGAGGCTCAAGCCATTTCTCCCATGCCAAGATGTACTTGTGAAGGTTGTGATTGCGATATCCAGAAGAGTCTCACTCAATTGCATGAGAAAGAATAATTGTATGATTTCTTGATGGGTCTTGATGATGTCTTTAACACTGTTAAAACCCAAATTCTGAGCATGGCATCAAATCTCACTTTCGGGCAAGCCTATCACTTGGTGGCAGAAGATGAGCAACAAAGAATGATCTCCTCTATGCATAAGCCATCTTTGGAAACAACAGCTTTTCAAGTACATGGTGCTCGTGGAGCAGGAGAAGACCAAAAAGGGGCCAAGAAATCAGGATTGAAGTGTGATCATTGTGGCAAGACTGGCCACACACAGCAAGGATGTTTTGAGATAATTGGGCACCTGGATTGGTGGAAACCCAGCAAAGACAAGAAAGATAAACCTGTCTTCAATAACAAGAAGCCAAGTTTCAAAGCGGCCTGAGTCAATCATCGATAGCGATCTATTCCAGGCCTAAATATGCGGCGATATGCAGATTGATTCAAAGAATTAAAATCGGATGAAGGAGGATCAACATCAAGCCAGGCAAAGCGCGACCAACATGGCGTAATTTCGCTTTACTAAACCTTGGGTTATAGATTCAGCGCCATAGAACATATGGCATGTGATGCAGCTTTGTTGAGTGAGATTGAAGAATCTCACTTGCAATCTGTCCATATACCCGATGGCACAAGAGTGCCAGTCAAGGGCTTAGGAAAATTCACAATGCCTAATGGTATGCTCTTAGATAATGTCATTTATGTGCCAGATTTTAAATGCAATCTTATTTCTATTGGCAAACTAACCAGAAAACATGATTGCAATGTTATATTTTCTGCTGATTCTTGCATAATTCAGGACTTACATTTGACGACTCCGATTGGGAAGTTTAAATACCAAGATGGCTTGTATCTTCTTGAGGGCAGCCATGCTAAGCATAAATCTAACACAGTAAAGGCCATGAAGGTTGGGAAACCTGAAGATTACTTGTGGCATGCTAGACTTAGCCATGCCTCAGAATCTAAACTGGTTGGTTTAGGATTAAATGATGTTGGTAGAATTGAAATGACATGTTGTGATTCTTGTGTAAGAGCTAAGCAATCTAGACTTCCTTTTCCAATTAGTTCAATAAAATCTAATGCTTGTTTTGATCTTATTCATTGTGATATATGGGGACCCTATAAGACCAGCTCATTAACAGGAGCACACTATTTTTTGACTATTGTTGATGACTTTAGTAGAGGTATATGGGTCTATTTGATGAGACACAAATCTGAAGTTGATTTTCTATTACCTACCTTTATATGCATGATTGAAACACAATTTGATAAAAGAATTAGAAAGGTAAGATCTGATAATGGTTTGGAGTTTACATCCAAACATATGCAAGAATTCTATGCAGAGAAAGGCATCCTCATGGAGCTCAGTTGTACTTACACACCACAGCAAAATGGTGTGGTTGAAAGGAGACATAGATACATCATTGAAACAACAAGGGCTCTAAGGTTTCATGCTAACCTCCCTATCCAATTTTGGGGTGAGTGTGTGTTAACTGCAGTCCATATCATCAATAGACTGCTATCAAAATTGACAAATGGCAAGAGTCCATATGAAGTTATTTACAATAAAAGGCCTGATTACTCTCAACTGAAAGTTTTTGGATGTTCAGCCTATGCTTTAAAGCATAAGAAAGAAGGAAAATTTGATGAAAGGGGAGTCCTTGCGTATTTGTAGGGTACCCTCTAAAACAAAAAGGATACAAGGTCTATGACACTTCCTCTAAGGAAATTTATGTGTCTAGAGATATGATCTCTCTTGAAAATGAGTTTCATTACAAAAAAGTAGATAGCAACAGCAATCAAACCTTGAATGATGCACAATGGGAAGACATTTCTCAAGAAGCACGAGCAGAACTTGCACAAACAGAACCTGCAGGCACAAACAGAACCTGCCAGCACATTCAACAACAATAGTGAAAGTGAAGGCATGGAGCAAAATGGCACAGTTACTGATAACATATCAGCAAGTTTGGATACTCCAAGGTACACTGAGGAAGGAAATGCAAGAGGAAGAGTTAGGCAACTACTATCTTATCTAAGAGACTATGAAGTGGAATTGCCACCTTCCATAAATCCTGCATCTTCAAATAATGAGGTACCATATCCTTTATCCAATTATGTTTCTTATAATAAATTCTCTTCTGCTCACATTGCTTTCTTAGCAGCCATCTCATCTCAAGATGAGCCAAGAACCTTTTCTCAAGCAGTCAAACACAAGCACTGGAAAGAAGCTATGCAGAAGGAGATAGAGGCCCTTGAAAACAATGAAACTTGGACAATTATGGATCTTCCACAAGGCAGGTAAGCCATTGACTCCAAATGAGTCTACAAAATTAAGTATCAACCAAATGGCAAAGTGGAGAGGTACAAAGCAAGGCTAGTTGCCCGAGGATTCACTCAAGTGGAAGGGGAAGATTTTCATGAGACTTTTGCCCCTGTGGAAAAATTAGTCACTGTCAGAACCTTGCTTAGTATTGCTGTTGCAAAGGATTGGATTGTTCACCAATTAGATGTGAACAATGCTTTCCTCCATGGAGACTTAACAGAAGAAATTTACATGAAGATACAACAAGGATTTGCTAAGAAATGAGATCAAAGGGTTTGCAAACTTAATAAGTCCCTCTATGGCTTGAAGCAAGCATCAAGAAATTGGTATCAAAAGTTCACTCAATCTCTGCAAAGGATGAAGTTTCAACCGTCTAAATCAGATCATTCTCTGTTTATCTATAGTAGGGGTGGCATTTTTGTTGCTGCTCTCATTTATGTAGATGATGTAATTCTAGTCGGCAATGATATAAGTCTTATACAGCAAGTCAAGAAGGAATTAGACAGCAAATTTAGCATCAAGGATCTAAGAAATTTGAAGTATTTCCTAGGGATAGAAGTTGCTAGATCATCGAAAGGTATTGCCCTCAGTCAAAGGAAATATGCCATTGATATTCTTAGTGAAACCAGAATGCAAAATTGTAAACCAATTAGTTTTCCTATGGAGCAAAACTGCAAACTCAAACCTGATGGAAATGAACCTGATGTGGATAGCACAAGATACAGAAGAATTTTGGGCAGATTACTTTATCTCACTGTGACATGACCTGACATCACTTATGCTATGAATGTTTTGTGCCGGTACATGACATCTCCAAAGCAAATTCATATGAATGCTTTGGAAAATGTGTTAAGATATGTTAAGGCAACACCAGGACAAGACATTCTTTTACCAAGAGACAGTGACCTTCAATTGGTGGCATATTGTGATGCGGAATGGGGAGGTTGTCCTCTTACAAGGAGGTCTTGCACTGGATATCTAATCACTCTAGGAGGAGCACCAGTTTCATGGAAAACCAAACGGCAAGCAGTGGTGGCACAGTCTTCGGCTGAAGCAGGATATAGGTCGATGGCAGCTACTGTAAGTGAATTAATATGGCTGCGATGATTACTGACAGAATTGAACGTGCCACAAGAGGGTCCTACCCGCATGTTTTGCGATAATCAAGCAGCCTTACATATAGCTGCGAACCCTGTGTTTCACTAACAAACAAAGCATGTAGAAATGGACTGCTACTTTGTTCGAGAACAAGTTCAATCAGGAGAGGTAGCTCCTACTAAAATTGATACAAAGCACCAGATTGCGGACATGTTAACTAAGCTTTTGGGCAAAGATCGGCTTTAAGCTCTTGTTGGCAAGTTAGCAATTGTCAATCTCCATTTGCCAACTTGAGGGGGAGTGTAGGAATATAGGTTGAGTCCCAATTGTATTGGTGCCATGGCACCTGTTATGGCACCAGATAGACTTAGATAATCGATTAGATAGTTTTGTTAGTTATTCAGTTTGTTATGTAACAGTTAGTTTGTTAAGTTGTTAGGTTGTTAATTCAGTTATGTTAACTGAATACAGCAGCTATATAACCTAACTTCCTAATTACTCAATGTACATATTTTTTATAATTCAATCAATGAGAAAGAGGAATATTCAGTATCTCTAGTTTTACAAATAACAAAGCACAAATAAAAATGCTACAAGCAAAGCAATCCACCCTAAATTCTACAAATATGCACTTTGGTATAATTTGTCAACACTTGATTCATTCAAAAAAGATCTAATGGATAATGGTTAACCACAAGTCCACAACAGCACTTTGTGTAGTGGATGTGTATCTTTGTATTACAAATTACAAATAGAACAACCAGAATAATTTATGTGAATGCTTTTAAAATTGGTGCTTACATAATCATTGTGTAATGGAAGTGTATTCAACTTGATGCTTACATAAAGTTTGCAATACAATGATACACTTCCGTTACACAAAGGTAACGTTTACCTTCAGCTTGTAAGTTGGCGCCATAGACACCGTATAGTTGGGATTTTGCTCTCTACGCCTCTAGGACCCGGACCCAGCCGCAAAGGAGTGAAATGAAATTTAAAAAAGACGAGGGACTAAAACTCTAAAACCAAACGAAACAAATTGTTTCAAATAATGTACACTATTTTAATTTTGCAACCAAAATTTATAGGAGTATTTAAAATTTTATTTCCATTTTAAATCCCTAAATCCACATAAAATAAAAATATTTAAAAAAAACTCACTTATATTCTTCGTTGTTAATATTTTTGTTTATATTAATAAAAAGTAATATATTTTATTATTGGCTTAATAGTGTTTTTCGTCCCTGTAATATGAGTGAAATTCGGTTTTTGTCCCTGTAAAATTTTTTATTTGTTTTTGGTCCCTGCAATATAGAAATTTTTGTTTTTGGCCCTTGTTGTTTCGATTTTAATCCTTGTAATAGTTTTTCATAATGGTTATAGTCCCTATAACATGTAATCCATGTTAATTTTAGTCCATGTAATATGGATCATATAAGGATTAAATCCAAAGTAAATAAATATTATAAGGACTAAAATCGGAACTACAAGGACTAAAAGTAAAAATTTCTACATTATAGCGACTAAAAACAAATAATTTTTTTTGCAGAGACTAAAACTAGATTTCGCTCATATTATAGGGACAAAAAACACTATTAACCCGTTATTATTCTACAAGAGAAAATAGAAATTTAATATAAAAATAAAATATAATTTGAATATAATTTTTGTATAATTAAAAAATAATATGTCATTTTAAAATTCCATTGGTTACTAATTTGCCAATTATATATTTCTTTATTTATAGATATATAATTGTTGAGAGATAATATATTAAAGAGATAAATGACACATTACTAAATTATTATTTTTATATAAATAAACATATTAACTATATTTTTTTGATTTATATATTTTTAACTCCAAAGTGGGTAAGAGAAACAATTTATAGGGTCTGCATTTAACAAATCGCAGGTTCCCACTCTTATTAACCTAAATACTCTCTAAAGTATAAGGAGGATTTTCTTACTTTGAACTGACATCATTTCCTTATCCAAAACTTTCTATGCCACCTTAGATATTGCTTAAAAGGAAAGAAAAATGTTGATGAGTGTTTTAAGAGCATTGTTTAAGAAGCCTAAAAAAGTAAATTTTTATGAAAAATTGTGTATTTAATATATTGGGAAGAGATTAACTTAGTTTTTCAATAAATATTTACCTTGTTGGGAATTCTTAAACAATACCTTTAAGGTACTTGTTAGCATTACGCAAATGGAAATAAATTAAAAGAGTAATAAATTGATGGACTTTTGTATGCCAGGGGACTCGGTAAAACTAGAAGCTAGCGGAGAGTTCAATGAACTTGGTAACCAATATTAAAAAGTAGCAGGCTGATATTTTCAAACTCTCGTTCATATCTTTCAGTCACCTTTTGGTGATTGGATCAAGTTTAGTAACTAACTACTATTGTGGATAAAATTGCAGACAAAGGAATTAATTATATATGTTCCTTTGCAAGCACTTTCTGCTGGCATGATTTGGTCGGTCAGAGGTGGGGGTGTGAAAAGCAAAGTCCATAGCCTTATTGAGTGATCAGAATAATAGCCCACAAAAAAGAGTTGTCTTTGAAAATAATCATCGACCAATATTTGTTGAAGTTGAAAAAAATCAGTTTGGCGCAAAAGCTTTTCTAGTGTAGCCCTACTTCAGTGAATATAGAAACTGTTCAGAATTTAGAATTCCATTTGCTTTGCCTTTTTCCAAATATAGTTATTTTTACCTAAAATGTTCCTTGAAATTTTCTACAAGCGATGTAAAACTATTGATTCAAATTCCATACACTAGATTTATTTTAAGAATATAATAAAAATTAGCACAAAAATCCTAACTAACATTTGAATGGCAAAGTTGTATTAGAAAAGGGAGGGGGCATATTATCAAAAAAAAAAAAAAAGAGAGGGGGCAGGGCCCTCGTCACTGGTGCCAGTGGATAAGATCAGAAACACTTTTATTTCGGATGCCTTCATATTTGAAACAGGTAACATATGCACAGAGAGTACCATTTTTAATTCTAGAAAAAAAAAAAGTACCATTAATTTTGAATTGATTGCTCATAGTCATAAGATAGTCATAAGGTGGGTGGCGTACCTAGACCCTGGGTCTGGGGGTAAAAAATTTTAAAATTATATGTCATTATTACTTAAAAAATTTTAATAACAAATTATTGCTAAAAAACTAAGGGACTTCTTGCAGTGGTAACGAAAAGTAAAACTATAAGAACATTCTCAAAACAATTAAGCTATGTAAAATTGCATTAGATTAAAATTTTGTGTTGCGTGTCTTGAAAAACAAATCCATCATTTATATTAATTATATATCATTATAACCATTTATATTTATATATTATATAAGGTTATTTAAGTCATTTTATTTCAAATAATTTAAACTCCCTCCCTTTCCTTCCAAAAAACCCAACATTGGATGGAGTAAAAATTGAGTTAGGTGAGATTTTGCTCATCTCCCTTCCTAAAAATTGAACCAAACATAAAAAAAAATTTAAATAACTCCTCCCCTCCCCTCTATTCATCTTCAATCAAACACTATCTAAGTGAGAGAGTTTAAATATGAAAGTATATGACTTAGGGTGTATAAAAATTTAAATTGAATGGGGTCATTTTTTTTTTTTTGCATAGAGGTGTAAATGAAATTTTAAAAATTTGCACACCTTTAACTGTGAATAGGTCTGCCTCTTAAGGTCTTCGTATCGAGGAAAACAAATTTTTTTTGAGCTTGACCATGCATATTTACCATAGACTATACATTTTTATTAATTATATAAGAAAGCTAATATTGGTGCAGTTAGCTAGCTTGTTTAGTTGCAATAATTAGTTACTGTTAGTTAAAACTGTTAGAGTCATTAGCACCAAGTAGTTACTGTTAGTTACTGTTAGAGCAATAATTAGTTACTGTTAGTTAATGGTTTTGTGATCAATAAATGTGTATAGAAATACACCAAGTATCTCTTCTCTTCTCTTCTCTTCATTAGCACAATAAAAATGAAACCATCTTTGGCAAATAATGTGCTTGCAGAGATAGGTGCCAAATTAAGCCAGACAATATCTGAAACACAGAAGCAGAACTTTTATGGTGATAACATGTCAGCTATCAGTTGTTGACACTTGGCAAATATTTGGCCTTCAGTAACATGAGAAGATTGTAAAATTTACCCCACAAAAAGTACAGAAATGGATGTATCTGAATCAAATCCAAGCGTACCGGATGATGATATTTTGGAAATGAGATATCTAAGCTGAAAAGAAAAAAAACATGCAATCAAATGAGGAGCCCCCGAAAATTGATGAGTGATGTTGATGCTCGTGAAGTTATACGTATTACCGTACATATTATAAAAAACAAAACTCTAATTCACTCAGATTAAGAAAATATTTTGAAACTAACTAATTCTAATTAATACTCCTAAAAATTTAACTTTATTTTTCAAATATATCCCTTTTATAAATGGTAGCTGATAATTAATGAGAGTTAATTCACACAAATTTCACTAACTTAAATAAGGGAATAATTGGAAATTGACATTTAATGTATGTAAAAATTGATGCTTGTTTGTTATATTTTGGATAAAAAAATTGGAACAATTTGTCTCTTATAATATAGACCGGAGGGAGTAAAATCTCATGTGATTTGGCTTTCTAGAATAGTTGTGACTTGGCCAGTTTGATACATTTTTAAAAAACAGTTTTTCTATCTTTAAAAATAGATAAAGAACAAATTTTGTTCCTGTTAAATTTTTTAAAAACAAAAAACTATTTTTAAAAAGTGTAATCAAATAGGTCATTGGTTATTATTTTTAGATTGGTTCCCAGGTGGTGTACCATTTAAGTATTTGAAATTTTCATGTTAACATAATTGAAGACAGAGGGTTAGAGTATCTTTTATGAAGTTTACTGGATATGCACCCATGGTGTAAAAAATTTTTACACGGTCATCTAATTAATTAAATCATGATCGATTTAATTAGTGCTAAACTATTGCTCAATTTTGGTTAATTTCAAATTTATGAGAGTTTCAATTAAAATAAGTATTTAGTGCTTGCTTCACTTACGTAAATGTGTCTGTAAATTTTAGATGTTCATTGGATAAAAGGGCTCTTAAAAATTGAGATGAAAAGGCTATTTTTAATTTATATAAATCATGATTATGAAAAGAAAAAAAAATCTTTCTTTTATATAAACATTTTAAAGAGCCTCTCTAACACTCCTTTCGTAATACTCACTCTCTTATTAGTTAAAATTCAAATGGACCCCACTAAATCATGTGGGTCTCACATAAATTTGGTGAGACTCATATAATTTCAACCAATATATAAGAGAGTGTGTGTTAGAAAGATAATATTAGAGAATGTGTTCCTAACATTTTTCAAGCATTTTTTGAGAAATTTATAAAAACTAGTTCTATAATAATTAAGTTTGAGTATGTTTTTATGTTCTAATGTAGGTACTTTCTCAAACCATAAACAAATAAACACGTTTAAATTTCTATATACTTTTATCTGGATCAAATCAGACCGTGAAATTTTCAAAAGGAAATTAAAAAGAAAACTAGACTATCATACCTAAAAAGAAAGGACAAAACTTATGTCCAATTGCTTACATTCAGTTAGTCTGATTCCTCACTAAAAATATACTAAAACTGTCGCAAAATGTTTCAAAAGATACACGGTGCAATTGTTTCATTGTATCTTTAATGAAAGATCGATAATTGCTTATTTGTGCGAAGGAACATGATAAACAAGATTTAAGCAATCGACATAAGTTTTACCTTTTAGGCTTAACTGCAGTTTTGGTCCCCCCTATTTTCACCAATCCGTAATTTTGGTCCCCCTATTTTTAAATCCGCAATTTTAGTCCCCTAATTTTTAACATTTCTGAAATTGGGTTCCTATATCTAATTTTGGTCAAAATTAGGTGATGTGGCAGGTCAAACGTTAACATGTCTAGTGACTGTCTTGCTGATGTGTATTATGGTACACTAATCATCCTACTAAGCAACCACATCAGCATTAAAACATATATTTAAAAAACAAAAACATAAAAACAATGTATTTCTAAAACTAAAAATACTAAATTTATTAGAAAAATAGAAAGTAAAACATTTCTGGATCAAACCTAGAAACCCTTTTTCGGACTCCATTGTTCTCACTCTCACGCAGAAACCCTAGAACACAGCAACCAATTCTCCTTCGTTCTGCTTCGATTCACCTTCGTTTTGCTTCGATTCTTCATCGTGCTGCTTCGATTCTTCTTTGTTCTCTCCGATTCTTCATCGTTCTGCTCCTGCCCCTCCTGTAAAAGAACCAGAAAATTCTGGTGCGTTGAAGGCAGAGAAGCCCAAGGCCGTCCCTGAAGAAACGAAAGAAACGAAAGAAGAAGAAAAAAAGGAAGAGAAGAAAGCTGAAGAAGAAGACGAAAAGGGGTTCAAGTTTTGAGGAACCTAAAACCGAAGCTGAGGTTTGGAAGAAGGAGGAGAGGGTGGATCTGAATTTCTTGAATTGGAAGATGCCATCAGCTTCGACGACGCCATTGATCCAATCGTCTCTCTCTCTCTCTCTCTCTCTGTGTGTGTGTCTCACAGTTAGGGTTTTTGGAATTGGGACTGTGAGGGTGACTATGTGAGGTTGTTGTTGGCTTGGCTTGGTTCTTCTATGAGCATGTGGTGGACTGGCTTGTCTGAGAGTGGAAGCTGCAGACTTGACACCCCCACGGCTTCTCGAGTTGTAACCGAAAAGAAGGAGCAGAAGGAGAAGACCGTGAGGAAGAAGAATTGGTTGAGGGAGTCAGAGGAAGAAGAAATGGTCGAGTATGTTTAGGGACGTAGGGTTCATCTTTTATTTTTCTGATTATATTTATTTAATTTTATTTATTTAATTGAAAAAATAAATTAAATAATTTTTTGTTTAGTTTAAATAAGTGGTTGCTTAGTAGGATGATTAGTGTATCATAATACACATCAGCAAGATAATCACTGGACACGTCAGCATTTGACCTGCCACATCACCTAATTTTGACCAAAATTAGAGATGAGGACCCAATTTCAGAAATATTAAAAATTAGGGGACTAAAATTACACATTTAAAAATAGGGGGACCAATGCGGATTTAAAAATAGGGGGACTAAAATTATGGATTGGTGAAAATAAAGGGGACCAAAACTGCAGTTAAGCTTAAATTTTATCCAAAAAAAAAAACGCCAAGGGAGAACAAAGCGAAGGCAACCCATTGTGCTTTTCGGGTGATGCCTTTACAACATTCTATCGCCAAAAAAAATTAATCCAATGATCTCACTTTTGAATTAATCTAATGATCTCTCTTTTGAGAAGAATGTTAAATACATTGGTTAAATTAAATATGAAAATCTTTCTCTCCTTGTGGCGAACAATATTCTACTCCCTCCGTTTCTTTTTACATGTCGGTTTTTTAGAGAAATTTTGTTTCTAATTACTTGTCGCTTTCAAAGTTTAAGGTCACATTAACTACTTATTTGTCAAATATACCCTTATCTATTTATTATAGAGAGAAATATGTACAATAGAGTAATGAAAAGTTAAGGATATCACATGGAAAAGAGGCTAATAATTTTATAAAAAACAATAAAATTTATTGATTTTCTTGGTTTGTGTAAAACAATCTTGAATGACATGTAAAAAGGAACAGAAAGAGTATTTTGTAAAGAAACTCTGGTTTCTGTATTCATGGGAGATTAACAATAATGTTCTTGTCGGGAATAAAACCATTGTAGAGTTGTAGCTCAAAGAAGCATTATGTTTTAACCACCCATGCATGCGTTGACCTTTCACAATATAGAATAAAAAAAATGGAAATACACTCAATGGTCGATACCCACCCCATTTCATATCTTTGATAATATCGCGCGCACCCAAATATGCATGTATTCGACAAAATTCAATCCTACAATTGCATGTTGTCAAAAAAAAAAAAAGTCCTACAAGTGCATAGCTATTTTTTGTTGATTCAACTGCCAAAAAATATTACTTTGATTCTCTTCTTAAATAAAATGTTGTATTGACCTATAAATAAAGAGAATAAGAATAATTCTTCCTTTTAAATAATATTATATCAATTTAAATTAGAGTTCAAAATGATTTATAAACACCAAAGATTCATACCAAAATAATTAATACAATACATTATTATAAGATAAATCATAAAATCACTCTACAAGGAAAAATTGTTTTTGATAGAATCAATTAGTGAGTGTACAATGTTATTTTTGTATTACTCTTTATGATCATTATTCTGAAAAACCAGACTAGACCAACCGGTTCAACCCGGAACCTACCAGGTGTCCGGTCCATTTTCCCAGAAAAATCGGACACTGTCTTTAAATTTGATTTGGCCTACACTCTAATAATATAATATAATATAATATAATATAATATAATATAGTTTTAAAATTTAAGAATAAAAATTTATCTTCAGTTTAGCAAGTTCTTCGGCTTGGGTCGGGATGCTTAGTTTGAATGAAATTTATTTTCTCCTAATGTGGGAAGAACCAATTGGCAATGGTCTATTTTCTTTGGAGTGACTATTTGATATATCTGGAAAGATAAGAGTTCTCTTGTTTTCTATCCAAAATTATGTCCACATAATAGAGAAGGAGTTAAGAAATTCTCTTGCTTTAAAATCTGTTATGATTGATCTGATTATAAAGTCTTGGCAAAGGCCTCCTAATGGTTGCTTTAAACTTAATGTGGATCGTGCTTATAGCAAAAGGAATGGAAGTTCTGCTTGTGGTGGATTGATTCGAAATAAAGCTGGCTGTTTTGTTAAAGGATTCTACTACAAAGTGAGTTCTTGCAATGTTATTTGGGCTGAGTTGTGGGCCTTGTTTTATGGTCTTAAGGTAGCTCGTATTTGGAATTATGGTCGAGCATGATTCCTATGTTGTGGTAGAGATGGTCAATAAAGGGTATTCTCAACCCTTCGCCGAATTTTCTCCTTAAAGACATCATTGCTTTAATTTGATTCGTCAACCTAATTGGAAGGTCACTGTCTACCAATTGGAAGAGAAGCCAACAAATGTGTTGACCTCATTGCTCAAAGGGGTCACACGGCTAATTATGTGATTCATAGTTTTGTTCATGTTTTTCCTTTATTACAAATCCCTTTTGGATGATGACATTTAAGGAGCTTGTTCCTCACGGGTGAGTAGTTAGTTTGATGTAACCCCCTTTACCCATAAAAAATTAAAATTAAAAATTTCCTCTTTCAATTTATTAATTGGTTGATTAAATCTGATATTGTTTAATTTGATATAAAAAATTGATACATTTAATTAGGGGTGTAAACGAGTCGAGTCGAGCTAAGCACTTAAAACTTGAGCTTGACTTGTGAAGAAAATATAAAGCTTGGATTTGGCTCATTTATTTAATCGAGGCAAACTAAAAGCTTGAGCTTGACTTGCTAAAAAAAATAGAGTTTAACTTGTCTTGTTAAGTTCATTATAACTTAATTATTTTTGTATTTATGAAAAATTTCTTAAACTAAGTTGATTTAGTTAATAAAGATTTTAATATTAAGTGACAATCTATAAATAAAAATGTATTTAACATGTGGTATCTGAAATTAAAAAATATCAATAATCTCTCAACCAAAACGAATAAAATATAAAAAATATTTAATTTTGATTTCCTAAAATAGTGTTATCTTTACTAGAGAATATTGAAATTTTATTTAATAAACATTCAAACACTACATTTTAATTGAACATGTTTAAAATTCTTCTAAGAATTGCATTTTCTTACCAATGTGGTGCTGGTCGAGTGGAGGTGAATTACGAATTGGGTAGGGAGAGCGAAACATTGAGAAACTAATATGCAAACACTATTGGAGATTTACGAATGGGAGGAGAGATTTGATAAAGGAAGAGACATACTTATTCTTATCAACATATATATAGTTAATAAAATTTCTTTGAACCATGGTGACGATAAGGATTCTTAAACGATGTACAATGTACATAGGAGAAATTCGAAACTGTCTCTTCACACGATACCTAGGAAAATGGTTTGAACTAAATGCAGCAGCCCAAGCTATAGCATATTTCCAAAATTTAATGAATTACATAATAAAAAAAAGAAAAATAAAATATAAATTGAAAAAGATAGTTGTATCCTCAAACAAGCTATTCACAAGTCGTTAACACCGAGTCTGTAAGGCTTGGGCTTGACTCAATTAAATAATCGAGCTCAATCTCAAGCTCAAGCTTGAGTTTGTTTATTTAATTAAACAAATGAGCTTGACCAAACATTTAACGAGCCGAGCTCGAATAGTTCATGAATAATTTGGCTCATTTACACCCCTACATCTAATACCATATAAATTAAAAAATTTATTTTAATTTTGAAATAGAAAAATTTTATTCTATTAAATAAATATATATGATGATCTCATGAAAGGCACGAGTGAAAAAAATATAGTTTATTAGTAAAACAATTGAGATTTGCTCAAATAGTTAACTTGTACATATATCAAGAATTTAAAATATATTAATCAATTGCCACAAAAAGTCTAGTAATCAATTAATTCGTTAATAACTCACGAGACACTGATAATATGTACTCCTACGTAACATCATACGCAATTCCCAACATTTTCACTTTCTCTTGCCATTGGCGTAAACAAACATTTGCTGTTCTAAAAAATTATATCTCTCTGTCTCTTACCAATCAAAAGTTAGAGATATGTATATGTATTAATAAGTTATAATTTTATTTTATTATGTGATAAATTGTCATTAATAGAGAACAGAAAATGTGACAAAAAAATGAGAGAAGATATTTTCATCCAAAGTTCATACACCCTTCACTGTAACTAATTAAACAGTTTATGAATATTGGGTCGGCAAGAGGTTATTCTTTATTCGAGCATCAGATTACAAGGCTTTGCACTTTCACTTATAGGTTTTTAATTCAATTGATCATTTCCGAGATGATAATGAGCAATTTCCCATCTTTACCCCAAGTCCTACAAACAATGCACCACCAAAAAAATTGGGTCACACAATATATTTATAATAGAATTTAATTTATATGTACCGTTAGTGTAAAAATATTTTACAGATGTATTTAATGATGTGTTGCCACATCATTTAATGAGTATGACAAGTCATGTGTTTTTAAACTCATTAAATAATATGACATTATTTCATTGGATGCATGTGTAAAATTTATTTACAACGACAATACGTATAAATTAAACTCTTGAGATTGACTGGAAATTTGAAGTAGATAATATCATTACTCCTAAAACTTATGTGTTCGAATTTGGTTCTATTATTCATGAATGTTCTAGGTTTTTAACTTTATATTTAAACTTTAGTGTGAAGTTTATTTAGAGGCAAACCAATAGAGTTATTCACTATCGTACTAAGTTGTCGACTTCCATGCCTAGCCCCCATCTTTATCGGCATATTCCACATTGTATTGTTTTTTTTTTGGGTACATTGTATATGTATAGCTTTTTTTATTTCCAACAAAATGGAGTAGTTTGGTTTTTTTTAAAAAAATAAAAATAAAAAGAAGAGAATTTTATAAATGTGTAACGCAAAAAGATATTACTAGATTTGCATTGCATTGACAATAGAAAGGTAGTAGTGACTGTTACAATTCAATTAAACGAGAAAAAGATATAAAAAGGAAGAACGTACATGATAAATAAACAACCTATTCATTTTCTATATATGTCAAGTAGAGTCAACTGTTTCAAACTCAAAACAAACACGCGTGCGTACACCCAAAAAGAAAGTCCTAATAGCATGTGCCAAAATGCAAGAAAATTTTGACACGCTAGTACTTGCCAGGAGCATATTATTTCTCAAAAGGCCCAAGCCTATAATCAGCTAGCCTTGAATTGTACATAGCCTTCTTGTACTCGAACCATGTGAACTCTCTGTACAAGCTCTCCTCCTTATTTAACAAGAGTGAAGGTAAAGGTGCTATCTTTTCACTTAAGGGTGGTCCTCCAAAGTATATCATCGACAACCTTGGCTTTGTTGTGTCAGCCAACACCCTGTGCTTTACACTTTTAAACCTCCCATTAGTCAATACCTGCATCCATTTCACCCCCACACAACCCAACCATGTTATTAGAATATTTGAATATTATCTTATCAAAAAAAAAAAAATTTGAATATTTTTTATAGCAGAACAGACACCCCCTAAAAGATAATAAAATGAAAAACATGTCAGGATGTCTTTTTGTACTAAACAGGATAAGTGATTCTCTTGTAGACACGTCACACAGAGAGAGTAAAACATTAGTAATAATTTATAATTTACTATATTACAATTACAATAGGGGGGGGCAAAAAAAAATCAATAAATTAAAGGAAGAAAATGACCAAGAATATTGACTTATTAATGATAGAAACAATCTCAATACATGGTTTGATTCAAATGGAAGATATTTTCTTACTTTTAAGTCTCAAAACTACTAGTGAAAATAGACTCGTTATTGTGATCAAGATTTTAAATCGTGGTCACAATCGTATTGTAATTGTGTCGTGATCCTTATATTGTAGAAAATTAATGTCATATATGGCTAGTGGAACTGTAATATCATACAGATATCAAAAACTTTGACATCGTGGCTACCATCGTGGTAGGAGATTATCTTTTAAAACCTTGATTATGATTTGACCATGTAAATAGACTTGTTATTATGATTAAGATTTTAAATCGTGGTCATAGTCATATCGTGGTCGTGTCGTGATTCTTGTAGAAAATTAATGTCATATATCGCTGGTGTGGCTGCAATATCGCTTGGACACCAAAAACCTTGAATTCGCGGCCAAAGTCGTGGTAGGGGACTAATTTTTTAAAACCTATATTATGATTTGACCATGTAAATTATAATATAAAAGTGGACTAATCGAAGGATAATGAATTGATGATTCCTAGTGAAATTGAAAATGAATGGTACCAACCTGGAGAGTGTCACCAACATTGATGAAAAAGGAATTCTGATCAGGTGGGACTGAAACCCAAGAACCGTCATTTAGACAAATTTGGAGACCAGATGTGCTGTTAGATCTCAAGATAGAAATTATCTGTGGGTCTGTATGCTCCCCAAACCCCACCAAATTCCGTCCATTCAATGCTGCTTGTTGCACCTCAGGGCACGGTGGGTAGTGGTTAATTCGAAAACACGAATCACTTCTCTCATCTTTCAATAACCTGCTCAACACATTCCTTGGTCCAATCCCCAACCCTTCAGCCATTAGCTCCAACACCACACAGCACATCCTCTTCACTTCTCCAATATAATCTTCCATAGCACACCTAAAAAATTAAAACAAAAAAAAAAGTTTTTCAAAAGCTTAAGACATACAAGCTGGGACACCACATCAAGGTTTTTTATGTCTTCAGAGTCACAACGCGATATCGCATTAGTGATATTAGATTTCAGTTCTATTTTAATATTAGGGATTGCGACACGACAGTGAACACACGTGGTGAAAATGAAAAGCAGGGGACTCTGTTTTGAATGAAAAGTCAGTTTAGTTTACCTGAGATTTTGCGGATTTTCGCGGAAAATGGAAAGGGATTTGGGGGAGATGACATCAGGGTTGGTGTTGAGAAGCATGTATTCAACCCAACCAACATCACCGTTGGATCCAATTCTCTTGCTTCCGTAACCAAAAGGGTCAGGGGGACCTGCTCTGTCTTTCTCTGACTGTGGTTTACTGAAGAATCTCAGAGCTTCGTTTTCCAAATTGGACATGAGTTCCAATGGAACACCGTGGTTCACCACCTTAAAGAACCCAAACTCTTTGCAGGCCTTCACTATGAGTGTCTTGGCATCAGGCTTTGAGAGATCAACCACGGGAATTCCCGTGAATACGGTGGTTGGCTTGCATGACTTCACTAGTAAGAACTGGTTTAATGCTGGCTTAGACAGAACAACCATGGTTTTGTTTCTGCTAATACTGCTACAAAAAAATAAAATAAAATAAAATAAAAGGACACCAGGAAGATGAAGATTTAGAGAGAGAGTTAGAAGTGAAGGGTGGTGGTGTAAGGAGTAAGGGGAGGGAGGTTTTAAAAGGGTAAGAAATGGTATTGGTGGTAATGCATGAATTGAGAACCAAGTAAGGGAGAGGCGTTACGAACTATACAATAGATGATCTATCTGGCTCTCATTGTCTGTCTGCTTGGCATCGAATACACATTTATAGTATCGAGAGAGAGAGAGAGAGAGAGAGAGGTATAAGTAGTTTTCACCTTTTTGGTTTCTTTTCTTTCATGGTGGTTGATTTGGTTTCTATTTTTCTAAAAAAAGGTTGATATTTATATATTTATATTTTATATTTACTTTAACCCCAAGTAGGGTGTTAGTGGTTAACGCACTTCATCTAAAGAAACGGACTCGGCTATTACTCAGATTCGATCCCTGGCAATGGAATAATTTGAGACCAGACTTTACTTACCTTCCAACCGAACTCGAATTAGTCAGAACTCTTGTCTCTGGATACTGGAGCGGGATCAAAGAAATTTGAATACAAAACATATTTTATATCTACCTTTAGAAAGCAACTTCCATGAAGTGCGACTATATATGTATTTGTTCACACTTTGCTTTTCATTGTAATGGATGGCCGTCTACTTTGTAATTCAAAAAAAAAAAAAAATTGTGTCAGGGAGAAATATTTCTTCTTCACTCTGTATAACACAATGCTCATCACTTCAATTACGTGGCCTATTATTGTTATTTTTTTATTTAAACGATTTTTTAATGTTATAATTAACATGAAAAATTAAAATGTAATGGTATAGAGCAATACTATTTCTTCAAATAGAAGTACTTAAGAATCTAAAGTATTTTTTAAAAAAGATTCTCCAGGTGGGTCCTATACATGTCACATGATATTTACACATTTGAGCATCCTTTTTTTTTATTCATCATTCTTCTCTGCCCCACACTATCCCTACACCACAGGTATAGGAAAATTATATGAAAAGCATTTTTTTATCCAATTTATTTAATTAATACTTGGTTTCTTATCATTTAATCCATGAAAATTAATTTAATCAAAGTCAATTCATTTTATTAGTATTAATATTAATATATAATAAATGTTTTTATTAGATAAGTTATAAAATTCCACCCACCAAAAAATAAATGAATTCCGTAAAAAAATCAAATAAATGAATTAACTGAATTATTTGAAAAAAATTATTTAAATTTAATTAAATAAATTACAATTTCCCTAAAAAAAATACAGTTTAATCAATCTTGTTCATCAAAAATATTAATCTAATTTTTTTTGGTGAAATTAATCTAATTTAATACAACTAATTAACCTACGTTTATCTAAGAATAATAGATTTATAAAACAAAGTTTGTGCATGTGCGTCTCATATCTTTTTTTTTTCTTGTTGATGTGTGCATCTCATATCAAAATATGACATATATATATATATATATATATATATATATATATATATATAGCATCTTCATGTTCATTTTTTTCCTTCAAAGCGCGCGCGATAATGAGTTACTTCTTCATATTTTTTTAATCTTCAAATCAAATTCATTGATTTTGACTGCAAATAAGTATCTTGCTTGGAAAAAATGAATAAAAACCAATTTAAATGAATTAAATGCATCAATGAAAAATTTCTTAATGCAATTAAATTTTTTATCAAATCTAATAATTATGTTGTGCGCATACAACTCGTCATAGGTAGGGACGGACCCAAAATTTTTTTGTTGCGGGGTCAAAACTCTTCTATAAAGTTGTAAGATTAAAAATAAAATATAACATCTTTAAAATATAAATATATATCATAATTATTCTCCACGAGTTTTATATTCTACAAATATTGAATAATTTTCTCATTTTCAACGTTCTCATGAAGTTCTCTATGCATAAGAGGTGATTTGAATTTATAAAAGGCACCTCTTGCATCTTGGATATAATATCATTTTTATTTGAATATAGAAAAATATATTATAAATAAGTTTAATTTCTACGCATAAAAATATTTTACACATGTATCCATTGATGTGTTTCCATATCATTTAATGATGTGGCAATACGTCATTAGATATATGTGTAAAATATATTTATACTGACAGTGCATATAAATTAAATTATTATAAATATATAATAAAAGGCATCACATGCTTCTGTTAATGGGCTGTGTAGCATACAACATAATAGGCCGAAAATTCCATTGATGTCATTACTTAATTGGAGCCGTGATCAAATCCTAATAAATTCTGCGACATGGGCCATTAAAGAGACACTCACTCTGTCTCATATTAAGCATCGTTTAAGGTAATGCACATATCTTAAGAAAATAATTAATTACAACCATTTTCAATGTAAAATAATATTAGTGGACTAAAATGTTCTCATTGTAATAAGAGTTGAGTAGAATGACTAATTAATATGGGGTGGTTGAGATACAAATAAATTAGGGTATTATTGGAAAAAATAATTGACACACTCTCGACATATTAAAGTGACAAATAATTTGAGACGTACAAATATTCCAAAGAGAATATTTAATACTCCCTCCGGACTCAATTATAAGCAAAAGATGTCTATGTTTGGTGGACTCAAATATAAACAAATGTCAACTAATTTACCCATAATTAATGCTATTATTCCAAAAAATATTCTTAATTTAATTTATTTATGTTGTGAGGAGATCACCATTATGATTAAGGGTAGTTTAGTAAATGTATTTCTTTTTTTACATGAAATCGAGAAAATTAAATGCACTTAACTACCAACCTTAATAAGTGTAAAAGTAGGTATTTTTGCTTATAAATGAGTCCAGAGTAGTATGAGACAGAGAGAGTAAAAAAAAAATGTTACATTAAAAAGGTGAAGAAGAGAGTCATGTGGGCTATTACGTGTAACAATTAGTAATTTGTTTTAGTAAAATATATAAATATAAATCAATATAAATTATTTAAAAAGGTTTTTGAGATTTTAGTGGGGGTCAAGTGTCTATACACCTTTGTGTGTTGGTCCGTCCTTGATCAAAGGTAGTAATTATTTAAAATGAATTACGATTCAGACAATCCAATTCATCAATTTTTTATTGCTTTTTTTATTGCAATCCAATTCATCAATTTTTGATTGCTTTTTTGATTGCAATCCAATTAATCAATAGTAATTAGTAAATTCTGTAAGTAATTTCTATAGAATTCAAAATTTTTGAATTTCCAACTATAAATGAATCCTGTATATGATTTATGTTTGGTATTCAACTATTCTTCACTAATTTTGCTTACGCCTTTATCTTTTGCATTTTTCTTTAATTCATCTTTTTTCATAGCTTTACTTTTTTTATACTACTTTTGGACTTTGGTTTATTATCTTCTTACTGTGACATATATATTTTTTTTTAATTATTCTCCTTGAATTTATTTATATTTCCTCTCTCACACACACAAACACACACATATAGTAATATAATATGTAAATCTTATAATAATTATTGCAAATAATCCAATTTAGATAATTATTATTAAATATTATATATAATAAATGTAATATATTAAATATTATCATAAATAGTATTACACTTTGTTAAATTCAAATGTCAATTTCTTCTGACTAACCATATTAATTTCAAGTAAAATTAATCATTTGATTTTATATTGATTTGATTTTATGTTAAAAAGGGATATGTGTTTTTTTTACACAAAAAAGGGATATGTGTTTGTTATTGGCTATTTGTTGGTACTCACTATTCTATTTAATGACAGCATTTCACAAAAAAGGAAAAAAAATCATTTGATTTTATATTGTTGTTATAAATTTTGTTTATTCTTGTTGCTCAAAATTATTCATGAATATGTTTGCAATTTTTAAAATGTTAAAAAGTAATTATAATTTTTAATATAATATTATTCAGAAAACCTTTATTTTTTGTACTATAAATAAAAAATAAATTTACTTATTTTTATATGATTGAAAATACTCTAACAATTATTTTACAGAATTTAAAATATAGCAATCAATTTTATTTGGTTTAAAATTACAGAATTACCTATTACAGAAAAATACTATATAAATCGAATAAAAAATGTAATTTACCTAATCTCTATATGTGTGTCATCTATTTAACAAATTTGATAATGTTGTAAAGATTAAATTATGTTTTTAATCTCTTTGTGATAAAATTCATGCTAATTAGTTTGATGTCTTCAACACAATTAACATTCATTGTTAACAATATATATTATCATCTTCTATTTTTTATAATCGTGCCTCTTCAATTAACTATTTTAAAAGTTTCTAAAACTTCTCTTATTAACTAATTTATTTAAATATTATATTTAAGTTTTTAATTTTCTAGTTATTACAATTAATTTTTTGAGCTTTTTTCTTAACTACATTTTTATCCTGTTTATATTCAATGTACATGAATCTTTAAATCAAAAAAATTAGTTCATCAAATTTTAAAATCACTAAAAAAAATTTATATGAAAAAAGAAAATTATGAAAATTTCATTTTTGTAAAATAATCTTTAAAAATTAATCATTTTCCCATACTTCTTCAAAATTTACCCTTAAATATTATAAAAATATGAATAAACATATGAAAGCATCAACATTATCTCTAGTATATATAAATAAAATTGATCTGATATTTTTATTAAAAAAATAATTTGTATTTTTTGTGTTAAAAAATGTAAATATATCTACCATCATTTTAAATTATTAACTATATTAAATTGCAAATTTAAAACTTCTTATACATATACCTGAAGTATTAAATATTAAAACTAGTTGATGAAATTACTAATTATTAATTATAATGTGAAAAAAATGTTAAAAAATAATTAAATAACACTATGTTATGAATTTTTTTAATATTATTACACATGTTAGGACAGCTATGAAGAAGGAAGCTTTGGTTTGCAGTTTAGAAAAAAAAAATATCAAAGAGATTGTGCATCATGGACCACCTATAAGGGTGGTCTATTAGCGTTCTTCTTAGTTTTACAGTAAAAAATACGCAACAACCTCTTTGGGGGAAAACACATAATTAAATTTGTCGTTAATAAATTTAAAAGTTTACTTTTCATATTTTATTTTTATAAAACAAACAAAAGCATGTCAAAGTTTTTAAAAAAAATAAAAGCATATTAAGTGAAAGAAATGAGAGAAAATATAAAATCATGTGACATGTTTAATTGATATTTAAATACTTTTTACATTGTCATTTATATATAATGGTATTATCCAATTTACTCGGCTCACATTGTATAATAAATTGGTCCTTTCATTGCATAGGCGCCATAGAATAAATATATCAAGCTTGTTTAATATTTATTAAGAGCTAGTATGTAACTCGTGCCATTCACGCGAATATTTTTATACTTTGTTCAAATAATATTTGGTTTAAAAAATGAAATATAACAAATATTATGTTAATAATATTTGTTATTTTTCATTTTTGAAACTAAATATTGGTATGAAAATAATTATTGATTATTAGTGATATTATAAGGAACCTAAAGTACGATATGTAAATAAACTAATATTAATTGAGTTGTATACGACACAAATAATCTGATGGTGCATAGCAAAAAATTGAATTAGGTAAAAAATAATTTATTAAATTGATGAAAATAAAAGAATAAAAAAATATAATTCATAAAAAATTTAAAGAATTGATAGAATGAAATGGTTCATAATTTAAAAATTTACACACACACACACACACACACACACATATATATATATATATGTTAATGTATTTGCAATATATATATATATATATATATATATATATATATATATATATATTTAAATACATATTTAATGTATAAATAACAAATGTATTTGAACTATATATTATTGGAAAGTAACAATATTTGATATTATTATATAATATCAATTGTCAAAATATATATAATATTAGGTAAAAAAATAATAGAACTAAAAAAAATATAAGCAAAATATATCTATTTTAGAAAATATTAAATAGACAACTTATAGTCTGCTTACTTTGTGAAAACATTTTCTGTTTTTATTTTTTAAAATCAGTGTTAATTTTAACTTGCTAATAAGAAGATGAGAGACTTTTTGAGTGAACAATTATCTATATTTCTGGAAATAATGAAAATGTCAAAAAAACTATTTTCATTATTTCTAGAAATGTATCATCTTTATCCCTCCTTTCATCTTTTCTCCATCACAATAACTCACTTCAAGATCATCCCATCTTCTTGTTAACAAGTTAAATTGAATGCAAGTTTTAGAAAATGAAAACAGAAAATGTTTTCACAAAGTAAACATACTCTTAATTATTTATTTAAAATCAAATTTTGTGAAACAAAATTTAAGATCCACTTATTTCTTTTGGTTATATGATCCACTTTTGTTACTTAATAGATGGAGGTTTATAGTAAATTGGATAAATTTAAGTAACTCAAAAATATGATCCACATTGTTTTATGATCATTGTATAATTATTTAAGCAATATATTTTAAAAAATTATCGAAGCAATAAATTATTTAATAGTTATATACAAATTAAAACATTATACATTATAATGAATTAGATCCGTCAAAAAAATTAAAATGAATTAGAGTAATATGTATAAGATTAATATTGAGTACATCAAAACAAGAACGTCACACAAATTTCGAAAAACAAAGAATGTCAAACATATTTAGCCTTTCAATATGCAATATCAAATTTCAGAATCTTAACCACTTTGGTTTAGTAATAATTTAAAGAATATGCGATATTGGAACTAGTTTGCATATGCTTTCAGGTTTAGGTTAAATTTATGTCTATTATTTGAAGTTAGAATCGTCTGACTGTTACTCAACGGTGGATGAGTTCAGTCATTTTGGGAAGTTGACCAACAGAGTATAAAACACCTCGCTCCGATTTGCCGACTCGAAATTAGTCTCATACTGGTCTAAAAGGCTTTACTGTGGGGAATGTGTATAAGTTAATCCAAGCGGACCACTTCTTTTAATAAAAAAAATGAGAATCCAAAATACCTAATCATCTTTTATATAGGAATATTATGCCTAAGTAGCTAATATAAAAAATGTTTGTGTGTCAAACATTTTTTATTGATTCTTTTTAACACAATCATTTTCGGTGAAATACGAGTACAAGCACAATATTGAAGGTACATTGTAAATACATATTTGAAAAATTCATGCATTTTTTGAAATTCTTGAGGAAATAAAAAATTGCATGTGTGATGATGATAATAATTTTATTATTTTTATGTACTCATTCAAGCTAATTATTATTTTTTGATAAAAAAAAATTTAGATTAGGGGAGGCACACCTCATGCAAGGTCAGAGAGAACCACAAACCTCAACGAGAGTTTATGATAAAATTTATGTATAACCTGCAAACGTGAATATTCAAGATTCGATCCTTAAGTCACATGATTAGTGCGAATGACAGGTCTGACCATCTGTATTAACCTCGTTGGCTAATTCAAATTAATTAAGAGGTTCGACGTGTTAGATGCATATATCTTGTTGTAAAAAGATAATCCACAGTCCTTAAAGGATTATAGGTCAATTTCTCTAATTGGGTGTTTATATAAAATTATTGCTAAATTGTTGGCCTCAAGGTTGAAGAAAGCGTTGGATAAGATTATATCTCCTTGCCAAACAATGTTTATTCCTAGTAGACAAATTTTTTGATGGGGTCTTGATAACAAATGAATTAGTTGATTTGGCAAAAAGAAGAAGGGCTCAATGCTTGCTCTTGAAGGTATATTTTGAAAAGGCGTATGATTCTGTTAATTGGCAATATTTGGAGTACATGCTCAATAGGATGAGTTTTAGTCATACATGGATAAATTGGATGAAGGAATGCATTTGTCCAACTTCAATGTCTGTGTTGGTCAATAGCACTCCTACGGAGGATTCCAAAACCTTTTAAGGGATAAAACAAGGAGATCCGTTGGCGCTTTTCTTATTCCTCATAGTTGCTGAAGGTCTTACGAGTTTTGTTAAAAAGGCGGTGGAAGTAAATTGCTTGAAGGAGTATAAAGTCAGTCAGGAGATTTCATTTCCGATTCTTCAATATGCTGATGATACAATTATAATGTGCGAGCCATCTCAAGAGAACTTGTGGTGTGTAAAAGCAATACTCAGGAGCTTTGAATTGGTATCCGGACTTCGTGTTAATTTCAGTAAGAGTAATATATACAGGGTTAACATGGATGATCAGTTTTTATATGTTGCCTCTTGTTTCTTGGATTGTAGTGTTGGCCAGTTACCCCTCAAGTTTCTTGGCATTCCTGTTGGTTCAAATCCAAGAAGGTGCTCTACTTGGAACCCAGTTATTGAAGTCATGAAAAAGCGGTTGTCCTCTTGGAAAGAGAGAAATTTATCTGTGGGAGGAAGGGTCACATTAATTAACTCAATTTTGACAAGCCTACCGTTGTATTTCTTTTCATTCTTCAAAGCACCGAAAAAGGTAATTTCTTCCTTAATTCAGATACAACAAAATTTTCTGTGGAATGATTTTAATGATAAACAAAAGCTGTGCTGGGTAAGCTGGAATAATATTTGTCGGCCAAAGCATTTGGGAGGTCTTGGGGTAAAGAATTTAGAGATTTTTTATAATATCTTACTACTTAAATGGAAATGGCGTTGTTTAAATGATAATTAGGCTGTTTGGCATAGTCTTTTGACTTACAAGTATGGTGATTTATCAAAATGTGTTTTTAATGAACTTCTTATACCAAGTTAGTCATCAATTTGGTGGAAGGATTTGGTTTTAAATGACTTAACATGTTTCAGGGACAGCGTTAGATGTAAGCTAGGAATGAGTAATGAATTGTGATTTTGGACGCATAGATGGCTGGGCACAATTCCTTTCAGAGAACTCTACCCCAAGCTATATCAACTTGCAGAAAATAAGGAGATAACAGTGGCAGATTCTGGTTCATGGACTGATAATACACTACAAGAAAACTGCATATTACTGACGGAATTTTACCGACGGCCTCGACTCCGTCGGTAATATTTTAATTACCGACGGCCAAGCCGTCGCTAATGCGCAGGAAAAAATCACATTTAAATTATTTTTTCTACGTTATCGACGGCTAAGCCGTCGGTAATTCTGAGGCTTATGGGATGTTCAGAATTACCGACGGCTTAGCCGTCGATATAAAAATATGCCTGGCTGATTTTTTGGCTCGTTACAAACGGCTAAGTCGTTTGCAATTACAGACGACCCATAAGCCCTTCAGAATTACCGGCGCTTAGCCGTCAGATAGTTAACATATGGAATTTGAAGATCTGTTATTACCGACGGCTAAACCGCTTCAGAAATAATTATGTTGGACAGTAAAAAATTTTGTTATCCCGCATTGTGTAGATTAATAAAGAAAGGGGTTGTATTAATGAGAAGAGGGGGTGTGAGTAGTAAGTTATGTTTTTTTTAAAAAAAAGAGTAAAAGGGGGGTTCTGATCGTGGGATCAGACGAGAAAAAAAAAGAAGAGAAAGAAAAGAGAGGAAAGGAAGAAAGAAGGGAGAAGAGGAAGAAGAAAGAGAGAGATGGGAGTGTCCCTTTGGCCGCAAGAGAGAGGAGAGCGAGAGAGAAACAAAATCGAAGGGAAAGAGGGTGGAGTCGACCAAAGGGTCGATTGTGGCGAGGAGAGAGAGATCTGTGGGGTGACGATGGTCGTGATACACCGGCGGATCTGCCGTGGTGGCTGCCACAAACGGAAAGTGCACGATGTCGCAGAAGGAGAGGAGCGTCTCCGTCGCTAAACACGTACGCCGCTTTTGGCACGATGGTAGTTATCTGCGGCGGTAGCAACCGACGCCCATTCCTTCCTCTCTTTCTCTCTCTCTGTTCTTTGTTTGTTTCTTCTATTTTTGCCGATGTTCTTTGATTAGCCAAATTGCACGTAACTCTCTCTCTCTCCCTCTCCCTCTCTCCCCTTTTTGTTTTGTTTTGTTTTTCTCTCACATCACCCACACGCTTTTTCGCTTCGCTGAAATCCACAAAACCCCAACATCGATCAACGAAATGAACGCTACTCTCACTTCATTTACCTCTCTTTCACCCTTCTAATTCCACTGCTTCTGTGAGGTCAATTTTCATTCTTGAGATCTGGGAAGTTAGGGTTTTGCATTTAGTTTCTCAATTGGGGCTTTTGAATGTAGTGCTTTGGTCTTACTTAGTCCTATGAGAAAAACCAAGAGGATTGAGTTTTGGATTGCAAATGGTTTTGGATGATGTTGTATGGCTAATTGGGTTGCTTTCAATTGGGAGGGTGGGGGTTTAGGTGTTGTGATTGAAGGAACATGGGAAACGTTAGTGGATAATGCTTTTATTGAAGTTGGGGTTGGATTTTTACTAGTTTGGAACTTCATCTGTAGCTGAAAGCATGAGGCTTTCTTCTGGATTTAATCAACAGCTTGAAGAAGAAGGTAACTTGAGTTCCAAATTGCTTTATATGCTGCCCCCACTTTGTTTGCTTTTTAAATTTCTTATCTTGTCTTTACCTCTGTTTATCGGTGTGTGTTGTTCCTTTTGTGGAGATTGAAGAGACAGTTCTTTTTGTTTTGTAGTGAGGCATACACTAGTACTTGTTTGTAGGTGCTATTTTTGGCATTATACGGCATGAACTGAGGTTTAACAAGGTTCCCCAGTCTGTTTTTATTTGTTTCAAGTGTCATAGTATGTGTCAAGATTAACTTTAGTGTCTTAACCATTGTGTTCAGATTCGATTTTTTCAACTTAGGTTTCGGTGCTAAGTCTGCAAGTATGTGCAGTTTTTTATTTTTAGTTTGAGGTGACTGAGCTTGTATTACTATTTATATACATTTTTTGTGGTTGTCTGTTTTCTGTATTTGGAGTTTGGATTATGGTATTTTATTTCAAATGATAAAATACTTAGTGAATTTAGTACATTTTTTAGGGATATGCGACTTGCAGACTGGAGTACTGGACTATGGTGGCTTTTGATTTATCTTCTATAATTACATGAGGAAGGTTGTGCATGATTCACTTCATGAATATTCATATTATATAGCCTGTGATTGTGTAGGGGATAAAAAAAAATGTTTGAATTCGGAACTTTGGCATGCATGTGCTGGCCCTCTGGTTTCTCTGCCTCCTGTTGGAAGTCGGGTAGTCTACTTTCCCCAAGGTCACAGTGAGCAGGTCAGTAATACTACTCTATCTTTAAGTTGGATTTGGTGTACAATACCTTTTTTTGTGTGGCTTTTCATGGATATTTGGTGATGCTCTTATGCCCACGAAAGCACATGAGATGAGATCATAATCATATAGATCATTAGAACCTCAAGTATATCCATACGATCTCGGTGAGCAGGTCAGTTGTACTATTTTGATCTGTCCATTTAAGTTAGTGGAGTAAACTTCAGCTTATTACTTTTTTGTTATACCTGAGGAGAGCAGTTATGCTTTCGCCAGTGCAAGCTCATAAGTTTTAGATAACTTAGATTTGGTACTTGACCTGATAGGAGGGATTCATAGTTAGTCGGCCACAGTGAGTCCTGAAAATACGGAGAGCCGAGAGCTGCAAGTTTTATGTCGCTGAATGTCATGGACTAATGTTTAAGTTGTTATGTTTGGAGGGAGGAGGCCGTCTAAGACCATGTCAATGGATGGACTTCATGGATTAATGTTTAAACCGCTATATTCAACTTTTGATTTCAGGCTTTATGTTGTTGTTGCGACTCTACCTCATAAACCTTGTCCATAGTAACACATGACATTGCTTTATGCTTGAAACAAACAACATTTTGTTAAATTTTAAGAAAATTTGTCTTTAATAAAATTTGACAGATTTAGATGTATTTACTGTTCTTTGCCTCAACCATCAGGAAGTAGATGCACATATTCCTAATTATCCTAACTTACCGCCACAGTTTATCTCATCGACTTCACAATGTGACAATGCATGTAAGAATAAAATTAATAGTTCGCATTAAACCTACTTTAGAGGAGAATATTTTTATGGACTTGCACTCAACCTAATAAGCATGAAATTTGCAGCAGATGTCAAACAGATGAAGTATATGCTCAAATGACTCTGCAACCTCTAAGTCCAAGATTTACTTTTCTCTTATTTGATACTTTGTTCTATTCTTTATCACGTCTTGACATGATTCGCTTTTTAGGAAGAGCAAAAGGAGGTATATCTGCTCGCAGACTGGGTACTCCAAGCAAACAACCAACCAACTACTTTTGTAAGACATTAACCGCAAGTGATACCAAAGACTCATGGAGGATTTTCTGTTCCTCGAAGGGCAATAACAAAGTTTTCCCTCCTCTTGTAGGTCATATTGACTTGGTGATTTTGTATGCTATATTTGATATACAAGAATTAATTTGTCAACTCTTGTCCCGATTGCTAATTTTCTTTAATTTGTTTCTCAGATTACTCACAACAAATTTCCTCTGCTCAAGAACTGATTGCAGAGATCTTCATGATAATGAGTGGAAATTCGGACATATATTTCTGGTTAGTTTTTCAAAGTGTTTGGTATAAATTATATTTAGTCCTTGCACTTGCATTGCATGTGCTCAATTATTTTCATTGTATGCTATTGCACTTAATTACTGATAAATGAATGCACCTCTGATATATGTATCCTATCCTATGAACTTAACTTTGCAACTTTCCTTGAACATGCAAAACGTTGCAATCAAAGTAGCATTTGGAACAGTACATAGGTTTCTGGCTAGTAATTTGATTTTGTGGGACTATGATATGACTATGATATGAGTATTCTAACTGGCTAGTATTCTGACTTTTTTAAGTTTTTTTGTTTTAATTTCTAGATTACAGTGGGCTTAGCCATCGGTAAATTTACGGACGGCTAAGCCGTCGGTAACTTCGGATCTATTTTTTTTATTTTAATTTGTAGTTTTCAGTGGGCTTAGCCGTCGGTAAAGTACAACAGTAAAAATGGTTGTTTTCGTGGATTTTATCGACGGTCATGTGACGACTTTCTGACGGCCAAGCCGTCGGTAATTACCGACGGCTTTTTTGGCCGTCGGTAAATTTTACCAAGGAGGAAAATACCGACGACCTCGAGGCCGTCGGTAATCTCGAATTACCGACGGTTTTTTAGAATTACCGACGGCTTTTGGCCGTCGGTAATGACGAAAATTCTTGAAGTGATACATGAGAATGGCGATTGAGTTGAAGACGACCGTTATTGAAGAAGAATTAAAGGATCATATGCAGAATGTGTTATGTGGTATTTGCCCTTCAAAGACAGATCACTATAGATGGATCTGGATCCTGGATCAGTCAAGCATTTTTACGGTTAAACCAACATATCATCATCTGGTTAGTTCCTCATTTACTGATGGAATGGATCCAAATCTGAGTGTGGCATTAAAAAAAATTATGGAAGAATGCAATTCCTTCGAAGATTTCAGTTTTTGTGTGGCGGTTGTTGTTAGAAAGGGTTCCAACGAGGGATTTGTTATGGCAAAGAGGGGTTATCACGAACACTCATGAATTGTGTTGTGTTTTCTGTTTTGAACAAAATGAATCCATTAGTCATGTACTTTTCTCTTGCCCATTTTCTTATAAAGTGTGGAGCTCCATTCATCAATGGTTGGGAGTTGATTGTGTTCTTCACAGTGATGTTGCCATAAACTTTCTACAGCATGGAAACTCAATAAAAGGGAAGCATACTAGGTGGGTCAGGCACTTAATTTGGAGCGATGTGGTGTGATGTCTTTGGCAAGCAAGAAACAAGATCATCTTCCAAGGGAGGAGGGCGGATTTTATAGAAATATTAGCCCAAATCAAGGCGATGTCTGGGCATGGTTTATCAATAGTGCGGGCAGGAATTGTAATCTCATGTATTCAGATTGGTGTATGAATCCTTTGGGATATTTACACGCCACTAATTAAGTGGCTTATTTTTCTGTTACGGGTTGGAGTACCCCTTGTACTCTTTTTCTAATAAATCTTTGCTTATAAAAAAAATAAATTAATTAAGTTTTGACAAATTTTGCGCACAATTATGCATAATAAAATATCTTGTTTCTTGTTGTCATGTTTGAATAAAATACAGTAAAAAAGTGTTTGAATTTTAAAATAAAAAATAAAGTATTTACAATTTGCTACAAATTAAAAAGGAAAGACAAAATGCAACATTGGTCGGGAACTTGGACTCATATTAGCTGTGACTTGGGTTTGAATTATGAATTCCAGCATAGATAGACTATATGTAAATTCCATTATAAATCATCGCCGATAGTTTTCGTTGACCTTGCATGAGAGTGCATCTTCCCCTCATCTAAATTTGCTTTTATTAAAAAAAAAAGACAAAGATGATAATATATTTTCTGAAAATAAAGAAAAACCTTGCCGAAATTTGGATATGCTAATAATTAAAAATTATCCGACGAAGGTGTCATAATCTAAGTTTTTTTTTACTAGGTCATAATCTAAGTTAATTAGGAACATAGCCATTTGGAGAAAAGAATTAGAAGCCTGAATTATTTGCATCCTACACGATTAATTGTATAACAATCAAATGTGACGTAGACATTCTTAAAATAAGCGTTTCTTTCCCGACCCCATTAATTACCAAGTCATGTCCTACGCTAAATGTTTGATTGCATATTTGCATCTACATATGGTCCAAAAACATAAATAAGGTGCCCCTATATTACATAAAAAAAAATCATCTATACCTATCTATGCCCATATATAAGGAAAATAGTATAAGATAACTAACTTTTTTAGTGCCCATATTTTCTTCCCTTTTTGCCTATTAACTGGAAATTTAAACTTGAATTTAAATCTATATATCTCTTAGTTTTATTTTTATTAAAAAAAATTAAAAAAATAAAATAATAGTTTACTTAACTACTAGATAAAATTTCTTCTATTTAACAAGTTTTTTTATTAATATAAATATGCAAAAAAAAAACAACAAACAAAATAAAAATGTGAAAAAGTGTCTCTTTCCGCTAGTAAATTACTAATGTTTCTGTATTTGAATTTAAAATAATCTAAATTTGCTTTATACTTAGTATATTTTTAATGAATAATATTTGCATTTATACTTAGTATATTTTTAATGAATAATATTATATCATCCTATTTAGTGTTCCTACATTTCAATTTACTTAAAAGGGTAAGTATTTAAAACATCATAAGTATATAATAGTTATTTTTAAATAACTACGATAGATAATAAAAAAACTCAATTAGGAAATATATAAAATTGGAGTTTAATAATTATGTACCGACAATATATATATAAAAAAAATTTGCACAGATGTTTAATCATATTTTACCATTATGTCACATTGTAATATTTTTTTTTTAAATATATGCACAAATATCTACATGATTAGATATGATTGGACGTCTGTGTAAAACTTTGATTATGGTTGGTTTTTGGGGTTGTACCCTTGTTGCACTTATGATTGGACGTCTGTGTAAAACTTTGATTATGGTTGGTTTTTGGGGTTGTACCCTTGTTGCACTTGTTAATTATATTTCTTGTGTAATTGGGTTGGAGTGTACTTGCCAATACGTCAAAACAATAAATTAAATTACAAACACTCAACAGTAATTGTCTCACCATAGACTCGAAATTTAAGTACTCTCACCGTCTCATTATAAGTGTTATATTAGGAAGTTTCACACATATTAAGAAAAAGCTATAAATGAATGAAAGAGTGTAACACTTTTACAAAATTATCCTTATATTAACCATTAGGTATTAACAATTGTCATAAATATATAATAAAGTATAATGACTTGAGAGTGATGTACTCATTATTAATTTACAGGTAAAACTGAAAAAAAGTAATTAATATTTCATTGAAAAACCTAACATGACACATATTTTGGGACTAATTTTTTTTTTTTTTTTACAAATATGACACTTATAATGGGACGAAGGGAGTTCACAATAGTAGGCTCGGTTCATACAAGTGCAATATTAAGGACAAGAAGGAGGAATGTGATAAGAAACTAGAGAACAGGGAAGGGGATAAAATTAAAAAAAAAATACTAAAAGGACTCAAACAATACAAAGGGTGAAGAACATATAACCAAACAGTATAGGAGCCTTCTTGTCCCTATGAGAGTCCATAATTTCTTAACCTATCTGCATAAAATGAATGTCAAGGTCCTTTCATTCTTGTCATCAATATGTCTTAGTTTAGGAGCAAGACATGTTCTCTTGGATTTATTAATATAAGTGCATTGTTCATAGTACTTAACATGTCTGACCTATCAAAGCACTAACTTCGAATAATTAAGTCAAGTAATTGTCTTATTCTTGAAGACAAAATATATAGGCTGAAACAAAGATAGTTTTTTTTTTTTCCTTTCTAAATAACACAACAAAGATCTTTATAGAAATTCACTAGGAGAGGCGATAATGGTGTTTGACAAAAAATTCATAATCTTTTTTTTAAAGTTAAAATAATGTCTGTAAGATGAAAACTAAACTATATATCCTTAACAATAAGCATTGGCTTTGCTGTATAATGACAGAAATTAATAGACTATATGTTGGGAATAATCAACTTCTTCGCATCGGTATAGATGTCTTAGATGATTGTTTCTACTCTCCTAAAATCCTATAGTAAAAGTAGCTCCATGCTATGTAATTGATATTTCATCAAACTTCTTGGCATTCAATTAGCTAGCTCAGGGAATATGAGAGTTCATCATTCTGATTATCGATCATATTGTTTACTGGGAAATTTAGTTCTTAATATGAAGTCTACCAAATTCATCAAACAAACAAATAATTAAAGCAAAGCAATTGTAAATTCGACGATTTATGTGATAATCTCATTTTTAACAATGGTTTTTTAAAGGTGTTTTGCGGTTTGACCACAAATATGACTCAACACATGTGTGTTCAGTAACAAGAATTCAATTGGACAATCTGCCAAGAATTCTTGTCTATAACTATACGATGAGTGACATTGTCTGTGTCAAACTTATGTAGGACTTCAACATAGAAATGACCATAACAACCATTTATAATAAGTAAACACTACAAAAAAGGGGTGAAAAATGGCGGTTAAAATTGTAAATTCTGGCGGTTTTAACTGCCCTTCTAAACATGGATGGTGGGTCCCGGTACCGCCAGAATCCTGTCCGTCATTCGGTAAAATACGGCGGTTAACGATGACCCGCCACAGTTGACCTTGTAAAAAAGAGCGGTTGGATGTTTGCGAAAAATGGCGGTCCAAAATGCCGTAATTATACTGTTGAGGTAGTTTTTTCGCTGTAAATAATGACAATTTCAACCGCCCTAATGCTCCGAGTAAAACGACGGTTTTAGCCACCGTTATATGCAGTTAACCCTTGCAAAAAATGGCGGTTTCAACCGCCCTAATTTAAGTAATTTTCTACAGAATCAACCTTTTTTTTTAAATGCGTTTTAACCCTCCCAATGCGTCTATTACTGATTGTGGTCATATTATCGGTTAACCTAAACCACCTTACTTTGTTTAATTTACATTTCATTAATTTTTTAGTGATTATATACGTGCAAAACTAATTAGATAATAACTTGAAATATCATATTTAAGAAATTACTTAAAAAATTCAAAGGCGAATGACACACACTATGACAGTGGGTATTAAATGAATTGATATATGAACGTTTAAATAAAACGAAGCAACAACGAATAGTTTTCAAAGTAAAACACTTAAAGAACGAAACTAGGGAAGTTTGTAAAATGCATGAAGTGTAAATAACAGAAACGTAAAATGCTGAAAAGAAAAGATGATGAAATAAAATACTCGAATCAAAATACTTGAAACAGAGTTTAAAGGAAAATAACTTGTTTGAAAGAAAATAAAGACAAATGAAAGCGTAAATGCTTGGACCTTAAACAAATGCAGTAAAAGTGAAAGCAAGTGATAAAGAACAGAAAGACTAAAAAATGCGAAATCAAGTTAGACAAACAGAAATTGAATTTTATAGAAGAAAAAAATTTGAGTGGAAGACACATTGTGATCGCGTTAATCCGTCAAACTGCTTAGTCTGAGATGTATAGGATTTCAGTGATCAAGTATCCAACCTTTGTTACATATGATATTCTGGTATTTATAGACAAAACCAGAATAAACTACCTATCTATGTGATTAACACGTGTATGGACATGTAGACAACAGTTACAATTTGAGCCTAATACTAACCTCGACAACAATATGCCTTGTCAAGTTCAATGAACTCGTCCACTTGGTGAAGACCCATTTCGACAAACGCCGAATTCCTCTACTTCGGCATTGCTCCATTTTGTCGAAATCTTCACCACATCTCGTAACTTAGTTAAATCACACTTCTCTTGAATGTGTCATCGACGAGCTATTCTTCAAATCCTGCCAATCTATTACATTTAAGGGTGTTCACAAACCGATCTAATCCAATATAAACTACAGCCATCGAACCGAAAAATCGCAAACCGAATTAACCGCAAACCGAAAAAATCGAAAACCGCAAAAAACCGAAATTTTGGATTGGATTGGATTGAATCGGTTTTCGGTTCCCTCTCATGGAACCGATCCAATCTAAACCGCTCCAAAGTATTATTACATAATATTATACTTATAATTACCTTATTACCCATACTTAAATTACTCTATCCCAATTTTGCCCAATGCCTTTTAACCCTAATTTTATAAGTCTCTCATTTGAGACAGTGCCGCCACTCACTCCTCTCGACCCTCTCAGCTCTCACAGTCTCATTCTCTCAGCCTCTCACTTTCCTCTCTAACGGCGGCACTGCTTCTCGGCTTCTCCTTCCTTCCTGATGGCGACGACGACCCTCCTCTGCCCAGGTAAACGCTCCCTCTCCTTCTCCCTCTCCGCTTCTCGACTCTTCTCTGATTCTCTCCCTCTCCCTTGCAACATCAACCCCGCCTCCGTCCTCGCTGTAACACTCCGCCTCGACAGGGCGCTACTTTATTTTCAATTTATGGCAGGCCACACTTAAAGCAAACATACATTTTATTTATTATCAGAGTATGCAAAGCATGACACATACACACATATAGATATATGTACCCTACACCCACAAGGGGTGACAAAAGGATACACTGGTCGTGATATAACTATCTGAACACTGCCTCTAGGCAGTTTTCCCATAGCGGTCACCGCCGCTAGATCTTGTTCCCCAGGCTCCAAGTATAGGTTGTTCTTGTCCATCTGCTATTCATCATGATAACATAGAAATACACAACAAATGAAAGGGGTAAGAAATCTGGCAATTACCAATAAGCAGGAAAACAACATAGCATAATACTTGTCACCATGCCTAATAGCTAACAACAGAGATAGCAATCACCATCATGACTGATATCACGTTACCACATTCTGACACATGGTCACAGACCACATCATACTCACAGACCACTGAATATTGCGGGTTGATCACCGGCCCTACTCCCTACACCGATCACCATTCTCAGGGCACAAGAGGAATGAAACATAAGTTGGGTGTCCCAGGAACATATCATGATACGCTACCATCTCCGACCATTGGATAAGGCATCTCCCTATTCAGGGAATTACCATCTCTAATTACCGGAGTAAAGTACCATCCCATGCACAAGGACGGCATCCCTCATACCGAGAATGGCCAAGATTGTTCCCCGTCAAACGTGAAATTCTGAAGCCTCGTCGGATGACCACTCCACCCTTGGGTCCCACGGGTCAGCGACTATCTCCAAACTACTCCGTACCGTTGGTCCTGGAGCTCGATTCCATTCACCTACTCCAAACTACCTCAGGTACACCAACCTCGGGTACAACGACCCGACAATCACCACTAACAAATAGAGTGTCGACGATAATACTTGCTATTACCGTCTAGGGATTCACAATCCTCTAACTTGAGGGAATCACTCTCGACTCTTAAGACTACACATTAATCACACTCACAGATATTATATCAAATCAATCAGCACATAGATATCAGCATATAAAATCATTCCTAGTGTCGCCAAGGCGACTGTCAACTAATCATATTATCAATTAAGCAGCCACATCAGTCAAACAAGCACACAACCATACCAAGCATAAACCTATGTTGGTTGATAGGTCTACGATGACTATCCTTAGACACTGCATACCACAATCCCTCTCCTGAGGTGTTGCTGATATCAACTCCTAGAAGGGTTTGAGGTCCCCTACGCATGCTAATAGTACTACTCTACTACCTATTTTTCCTAGTAATTGAGGTATTCTTTCCCCTCACCTGATACTCCTGGCTAAGCTCATAGACTTCGAACCTCGACCGTTGTCCTCGCTCCTTCCTTAGCTACTCCTCTAAACCTTACTTTTCTCTCAGACTTAAGGATTTCCAACTAAGAGTTTTCTGATGCACATGATCCTTACTCGAGGTAAGTACAGAGCATACTTACTCTTAGAGGAAGTTACTAGAGAGAGAAGAGGTTTGGGGAAAAGAATGAAGGGAGGGTGAATGCCTATTTATAGGCAACTCAGGGCCCATCGCGTCGCGACGGTCATAGACATAATCTCCATTGTGTCGTGATTAAGCAACGTGTCAGTGATCAAACAGTTGTGATAACCGACATGCCTTGCGTCGCGACAGCCTTCTCTCTAGGGTCCTTCGCGTCGCAATGGTCGCGTTCCGGAAAATATCTAGTTTTCGTCCTTCTAGAAGATTCTAGGGTTTTCTGGGGTTTTTCACACCTTTCCAGGATATTCTATGCCCTTCCTAAGGTTTCTACATCTTTTCTAGGGTTTATGGGACCCACTTAAGCCTATTTTATCTCTAATTAAGATTTTTAACTCTCGTTTGTCACTTAATTATCAATTTATACTTCTAATGTCAACTTAAAATATTATTCAAGACTATTTGAAAATCCAGATGTCACACTCGTAACAACAATGCCGCCTCATCCCCGCCCGCGCCCTAGCAACAACTCTGGCCTCTCCACCTCTCCCGTCGAGTTTACTTTACTAGTTTGGGGTTTCATCGCCTCCCACAGATTTTGATTTTGATTTTGAGTTTAGGGTTTTCAGTTTATTCTTCTTGTTCACTTTATTGGTTTAGGGTTTCATTTTTCTTTTTGCTCTGTGTTTTCAGGTAATTAATGCTTCTGAATTTTTGACCGGCCAAACTCTCTACCTTCCATTTTACTAAAAATGTCTGGGGTAAGTTTTGATTTCAGTGATTCTGATTTCAGTAATTGATTAGTTTGATCAATTTCTAATTTGGTTGTTTTGTATGCAGACACAAAATACCCAAGGTGTTGAGAGAATGGATGAAAATGTTGGAGAAAATACACCTGGAGCCACTGAGACAAAAACCCCGTCAAACAAGAGGAAAGGTGGAGAAAATACTGTTGAAGAAGATGAAGAAACAAGTAAGAGAAAACCCATTAAACCTAGATCTTGGACATGGGATCATTTTATTAAAGAACTTGATCCCAAGTCATTAAGACCTAGAGCTAAATGTAAGTGGTGTGGGGCAACATATGCATGTGATACACATAAAAATGGCACATCTAATTTGAAAAATCATTTGTTGACTACATGCAAAAAGTTTCCAAGAGAAACTACTGAATCAAGACAAACAATTCTTAGTTTTCAAACAATTCTTAGTTTTCAGCAATTAAAAGGGAAGATGGGAATGGGATTGGTCATACTTATATATTTGTTGTTATTGATTCTGATTTTACTCATTATTTACAATTTTTTATTTTAACTATTTTTAGAACTAATGCCAACTACACAAGCTAATGAAGATGATTCTGGTGCTGAGTCTGATTAACTGTTGCTGCATGCTGCTGGTATAGTTTATATTTTTTTATTCACAGGGTTTTGTTTCATTAGTATATATTTAATTGGAGTTGCTTATTCTGATATTCTTTTGCAGGGCAAGGTGGATGTTGCTGCATGCTGCTAGTGCTGTTTTTATTTTATTTTTTGGGCTACTAGCTATGTATTTAGTTTTGGTTAATGGCTATGTATTTAGCTACTTTGTTGATGATTTAAAACTTGTTGCTCTTTTCATTTTATTTAGGTTTGAAGTCTGTTGTAATGGTCATTGGATTTGAAGGTGGATGTTGTTGCATGCTGTTGGTGCTGTTTTCATTTTTGGGCTACTGGCTATGTAATGGTCATTGGATTTAAAGTCCGTTGCTGCCAATGGGGTTTCATTGTTTTGTCATTTGGGCATTGTGTTATGCAGGATGCTACTTTGTTGATGATTTGAAACAGGGTTAATGATTTTTTTGTCATTTGGGTTTGTTTGGCTACTGTTTGATGTTATTGTGGTAATTTCACAATTTGGAAAAATATAAAACATGAGATAAAATTATAAATGAGAAACCGAAATCCAATCCAATCCAGACCGAAGTAAATCGGACCAGATCGGATTTGATTTTAAAACCAAATCGATTGGATGATTAAAGTAAAAACCAAAAGGATTGGATCAGATGAGATTTCCCCTTAAAACCGATCAAATCCAATCCGCGAACACCCTTAATTATATTATGTCAAAGAACCAAATTATAAATTTGGCACCCAACACATATATTCTTCATGTATTAATATATAATACTCCCCCCGTTACCCAATATAAGCAAAAAAATCCATGTATTTGGTCTAAATTTGGATTAAATACATAGACTTTTTTTGCTTATATTGGATAACGGAAGGAGTATGATGAAGGTTCTATATTAATTACATTTGAGTTTTCAGTCAATCATTATTTTTCCCTTCTCTGGAATTAAACCACAATTTTGATCATCAGTACTCTTATATAATCCTAATAAAATTAAAATCTATATATACACCAAAAAAAATAAAATCTTTTTTTTTGGTTGGGACTCATTCTAATTAACCACTTTGTAGTGGAGTGAGCCGACCAGAGTGTCTCCATGGCTTCGATCCTTTGGACCGACTATGGGACTAATCTCCGGTTCGGGAGTCAGTTCACAGCTTAAGACACATCTCATCTCCCAAAAAATGCGTTCGGTAGGAATCGAACCTTGGTTCTCCCCTACTCAACTCAGCACTGCTAAACCAACTGAGTCACACTTATTTGGTAAGAAAAAAGAAAAAAAATTAAAATCTAGGAGTTTTAAAATATTACCTTTTATTTTGCGTAAAAAAATATTACTTTTTTTTTGACGCAATCTTAAAATATTACTTTTTTTTCAACTTAATTGTCTTTGACAAAGGAAAAGATATTCTATCAAGCGCTACTACCTACGTGGTTCATTATTGACCCTAAATTTAATTTGGATCACCGTGTGGTTATATTAAAACTCATCTTAATTAGTCTTTTAGACCAAGTAAGCTTTATAAATATCCTCACAGCAAAATCCTTTAGATACGCATGAGACTAATCACGATGTGGTTACATATAAGTACTTAATATTGTTCATTCCATTAATAATTAAAAATCATCATTTCGTTGGCTTGGTATACCAAAACATTAAAAAGTGCAGGCAGCAGATCGACACTAGGTGGCCATTTGTTTAAGTAACGCTTTAGTACTTGTCCCTAACATATGTACAAATAGAGACACACGCACGCGCACAAAACAAGACAAGCAAATGGAAATAAACTAAAATTTTGCCTGGTCAAAGAAGACCAATTGACCTTTGGGAGTGAATATCCTCTGATGTGCCTAAAAATCAAACGGGTAATGACAAAAGCTTAAGGCAAATGAGGATCGCTTTCTTGATCTAATTATGACAGTGATACTTCTAAGTGCAACATTGAACCGTAAACAGTTTTTTCTTGCCGTTTGAACAGCATAATTATTTTGCCCGTGCGGATTTAGATTAAGACCTTTCAAGTTTCAAAGTTTGAACCATTTCGGTCAATGCCAAACTCATTTCGTTTTGATGTTACTTAAAAAATACTGATCACCACTACAATTCACTTTTGATGCCTAATTCTGGAATACTCTCTCCAAACTTGATTATAAGTAAAAAAATCTATATACTGTGATCCAAAATATAAGTACAATTTAACGCGTTGATTAAATCTTAAAACTTTGATCATTCAATAAGGGAGCATGTCTCTGATCTGTACTGACCAGAAATATTTATTACTAGATAGGATTGTGGCAAATGGGCACCAATTAATGCCCCCGAGCAGATGCAAGCTAATCACTATTTTCTTTATCCTTTCTCCCTTCATGATTAAAATTAAGTTTTCCCTATGGCAATAATTCTATTCCCACAAGGCATATAATTACCGGGAAATATTTAAAATATTTAATCTCAATTATATATATGTTTGTTCACAACCAACTGGGCATGACACAATTGGTAAATAACAGAGTCCTTAAAGCATAATTTCTAGGATTCGATTTCAAAGTTGTGGGTATGAAAGAACATATATTGAGATTGGTTGTTGCAAATAATGGTGAACACCACCATCCTGGGAAGGGGTGTGTGCGGTGTGCGTATGCATCCTGTCAACATGTAGGTCAAATACATTTTTCAACTAAGTCAAAAATAAAACAATCAAATTACATGATTTTCGAATAAGACTTGGCAAGATTAAAAAAAAGTTCGCAAAAAAAATAAATCAAGAAATAAAAATAATATATCATGCGCATTGGGAGTGCAAATGAAATGATTTATATTGAAACCACTCTTTTCGGCCTAAGTTATACGCCAAACTGGGGGTGGACAAAAAACACCGACCCGCCCGAAATTCGCCAAAACCGAGTAACTTATTGATAGAACGGTCGGGTTTATCTGGGTATAGGGTAAAAAAATGGAAGAAACAGAGTAAATACGGGTATACTTGGTCGGGCTCGGGTGCGCAAAACTTGATCCATCGGTGCCCAAGCCCGACCGAAAAAGTGAAATATTTAGCATTTTATGCAACTTAATTCCAGTAACTTGCCCATCCTACTTAAAAAAAGAACACACCTACATGTCTTTAGCCTTGAGACTCACAAAAGACGCTTAGTAGATTTTCTTGAGACACCCACTGACTACTACCTACTAGCTGTCCAATCTTTTTACTAAATTGTTTTTACTCCATTTCCATTTTATTTCCATTTTCCAACAAATTGATTTTCCTTCTTCTCGGGATGAACATGTACTGCTTTTCCTCTTCTCCTGGTTAGCAATGACCACCGTCAACATTGATTGGTGGCCTTTCTTCGCGAACAAAACGACGACATGAGGGACAAAATAATACGTTGGGAGGAGATGGCAGAAAGCAATATGTCTCTCTATCAGTGGCACCGGTGCCGAATTCAGCTGATGCAAGATAGTTCCCAGCAGCACCGGCGTCCTCTACCCCCACTACACACTCCTCCGACAAAGTACCTTTGCAACAGATCTATTTTTTCTTTTCTGATGAAGTTTGATGCTTTGAGTTTGGGTTGTCTATGATAATGTTTCTGGGTCTTTTGATTTTTGTGGTTTGGATCTTAACTGAAAATTTTGAGTTTTGTTTGATTCAAACCCGTGGCAACCCACCCATCCATAACCGAAACCTGACCAAACCGTCACCCGTACAAACCGACGTTAATTTTGGACAGAATTGGGCCTGTATATATTCACCGTGGATTAGGCCGGAGTGATGGTTTTTGGCCCGAACCCACCCAAACACTACAACAAAAAAGTTATATTGCGGCGGTTGAAATTAAAGCGCGCGCTCATACCGCCAAGAATAATACATTGCGACGGGTTGGTCATCGCGCGTCGCAGAGCTGTTCGTCGAGGTGCTACACGCGCGGTTGGCCCAAATCGTCGCACAAACCGCCGCAAGTTGTAACGTATATCATTACGGCGTTTCTAACCGTCGTGGAACAGCAAATTGACTGTCGCATTATTGCGCGGGTTTCGACTGGCCGCAAAGTATAACATAATCGCAGCTTACTCACCCGCCGCAAGTCGTGAGGTACATTATGCGCGTCGATACCCGTCGCAAAATAGAACATAACGGCAAGTTATCACTGCAATGTTACGCAATGTTCCCAAAACTTTGTTAATAGCGCGTTTGTAACCGCCGTAAAATTTCACAAAACTACGACTGGAATGTTTGGTCCAGTATGTTTTTGGTAAACGCGGTAATCGCAAAATTTATTGTGTTTATAATTTATTTTTTTTTGTATTTTCAAAAGCCTACTTATTACTTTTATTTTTTTTGGTACAAACTTGTATTTTACTTTAAAATTACGAAAAATAAACAACACAATAAAATAGGCAAAATAAACTAAAATTCATTCATAACACCGATGAATTATACCATAAGTGTATTCGCAGTCAATATTAGAAATAAACTAGAAATTGTAACAAAAAAAAGAAATAAACTAGAAATTGTTCAACAAGTCAAAATGTAAAGAAATACATTAAAAAACCTTCAAGTTCATGAAATCAAACTATAAGCTATCTAAATGGTTCCACAGGACGATGTTGCAAGGTCTTGCGGCACGTGGCTAGACTCCGTGAGGAACGCCTTGCATCATCCGCTGTGATTCCAAGTCATCTAACTGGAAATTAAAAAAATCATAAATTAAAATGAGAGCTAGCAATTGAAACATGGGTCGATCAAAATCAAAATACCGTAATCAAAGTAACATTCCCCACCCATATACAAGAGAATTATCAAAGTATCATACTAACAATCTAACACTATAATAGTCCTCTGACTTTTGTTTTTCATGGAATTGGAAACCAAATTCATCCAACATTACATGTAAGATTAGAAATCAAAAAAGAGACGATGAGAGTAAAAATGAGAATATGTATCATGGTAACTTTTAGTTATAAATACCCTTGAGAATATACCAATTTCTCTCAATCAGATTTTCTTGTTATTTATAGTACATGACAATTCCTTTTCACATATGAATCAAGGATCTAGCCTGATTGTTTCTATTCAATAAACTAAGTTCTATAGTTTCCAATAATCTTACCATTGCAGAGTAAGAACCATATCCTGCATCAAAGATATATAAAATATGTTTATCGGCGTTGTCATAGCAGAATATCACCCGCTTCATATGCAGATTCAAACATGCAACAAACAAAGGGTCTAGAGTAATCAAGAACTCAAGAAGCTTGTGAGCTCATGAAAAGGCCAAAATGGGAGCTAAGGCAAAGGGATTTTCAGAGAGATGAGAATATTGTGATGTTTGGTAACATTGCAAAGAATGATTAAAGAACCTTAAGATGTAGCCGCAAGAGGATTTCCAGGTAAAGTTGCTTAAAAAGAAAGAACTAACTACTAAGTGAAGAAAGCCAAACTCCTCAAGACTTAACACATACAAGATGTAATCAAATATAAACATTTCAAGCCACTCGATCGTAAAGTGTAGTAAGTTTGAAACAAACTTACACCAATCAAGTGCACAAAGTTTACTTATAAGCACACATTTGGTCACAAGATAAGAACTAAAAATAGTAGTCTTAAAATTATACGAGAGCTTGACAAATACTTAATGATCAAGTTATCTATAACTAGAAATTGGAACCATGTTAACTAGTGGACCTCAATTGCAAATAATTTTTTTTCTACTTACACCCCAAGCAAGCAAATATCCTCTCGCCACATTCATATGTAGTTCCACAAACACATGATTTTAATTAGACAAAATATATCAAATCCATCCATCCTCCCTTCTAGCCCACAACATCTAAATAATTACAAAATTGAGAAATTTAAGAGACAAGCTCAAAGGAAAAAGCATACCATCTAACAAAGGCTTCACACACTTCCTCTATAGTAACATTAAGCACTCGAGCAACATAGCAATATTTTGAGACTTTTTAGGATCAAGTACCCTATCCTCCTGATTTTTGCAAGAACCTGAACATGGAGTAGCATCCTTGGTTTTGGATTTGGAGTGGTCACCACAAACAAGGTTTCAATCATTTCCACATTCAACCCGCACCTAACTCAATTCTAACCACTTTTAATTTCAAAACACGATTGCAAATTGCAATAAACTAAACATAAGAATCATCAACCGCTAACTGCAAATGTCATTCCCTCAAATAGTAACCATCACAAGCTTATTTATCAACTGAAAAGTAAGAAACTACAACATAACAAAAAAGAGAATTGAATTGAAGCTCTTACTTAAAAGAGCTTGACCTCAAATAATCCCACACACTTCAATTAGGGAATTAAATCAATCCTCTTCTATCACAATTGATTATCAGATAGTACACTACTCGCCTTACCTTGATTCGAAACCTGAGGTGTTGAGGATCGCTGAATTCTAAGAAGTCAACGATTTTTGTTTGTACAAGAGGAAATGCTGCATTTTGCAAATGAAGTAGCTAATTAATAAATAATAATAAATAAATTTCAGGGCAGTGACAATTTGCAGGTTAGGTTAGATATGGCTTATAGGGTTATTGTTCAAATATCCTCAGATCTTGCAAGAGTAGTAAAGGTAGCTTAAACATAATATCAAACAGGTAGTGTGCATATATGGTCGGGGTGTACCGAGTAGAGGATCGAGGCGCTTATAGAGCAACCCCAGATTACCAGCTATCGCTTCCCTTCTTCAATCGCTTCATTCACCGCTCGACGCTGGGTGATGGTTCTGGGTCACCACCGCGACATCCCCCCACTGGCCGAGCGATCTTCCGCACAGCCCACCGCTTAGTACATCCATGCTCTTTCTTCACCAAGCACCTCACAAAAGATGAAGATCAAGACATTGAAAAAGAAGGAGAAAAGGGATAAAGACAGAAGAGAGACGTATAGAGAGAGGAGGTGCCTATCATCTGGCCGTCGTTTTTCATTTTAGGCAACATCTTCTCAAACTCGGTTTTCCAAAGAGAGAAAGGGTTAGGATTTTGCATTGAGAAAAGGGGAGGGAAAGAGATAAAAGGAACGAGGGAAAATAAATTGAGGGAAACAGAGGATGAAACACGGACGATGTAGAGCTAGGGTTTGGGAGATTAGCACTTCAGTGAAAAAGAAAGAGACGGAGGTTTAGGTTTTGGCGCTGTTTTTTTTAAAAATTAGGAACCGCCATGTTATAAACAACCGCTAACCTGAAATAAACAAGGCGATCCTGAATCGCCATATAAACCGCCGCAATGTTCAAGCGGCGGCAGTTCACTTATAACCGCCGCAAAGTGAGTGTCGTTATTTGCTCCCCTTTTTGTAGTGAAAACCGACCGGTGTCCAGGCCTATGCCAAACCACTTCTTTTGGCCCAAGCTTAGGGGCATGAGCCCATGCCTTTATCTAGCTTGTTTACAAGTCTAAATGACAAAGTAATATATAAACACTTAGAGCACCCACCGCGGGAGAACTTAACTTGCGTTGCTTTATTTCTTCGTGGGTCCCAGTTTTGTTGTTTTACTGATAGAAGCAATGGCATAATGGTATTCTGTGTGTCTCTCTCTCTCATGGTGGACCTAACTTTGTTGACTTAGAGCGTTTCAGATGCGTTGCTCTGCACAGCTCCCACGGCTGAATTAAAAGAACGGTGCACTACACGTTGGCACACACGTAGGAAAGATACAGGAACTTAAATTTTGAGTTCTCTCGCTAAGTGTTTAAGAACTAAGGAGCATGTGACTTTTCACTTTTGAAATACCGTACAAATTAAAAAATACATTAGTTTCTGACTTCCGAAGCAAAAATACTCTGCTTCACAAAAAAAAATATGTTTGTTCACTTAATTAATATTTAGCCTAAAATACACTTTTGGTAATTTATCTTTTATTTAAAATTTATTTTGGTCTTTTATCTTTTAAAATATTTATCTTAGTCTTTTATCTCTCAAACGTTACACAAAATAGTCATTTTCTTCAACCCCATTAAATCTAGCGACAGATGAATTCATTTTAGTTCCTTATCTTATTTTCATAATTCATTCTGGTCATTTATCTTTTAAACGACAAAAGACCAAAATGAGTTATGAAAATAAGATAAAAGACAAAAAAAAATTATAAAAATAAAATAAGAGACCAAAATAAATTTTGAAAATGAGTTAGATGCCACATTTTAACAAAATTGATAAAAAAGACTATGCGAAACATTTAAAATAAATATTTTAAAAGATAAATAATAAAAATGAGTTTCGAGTGAAAGATAAACTAGAACTAGTGTATTTTAGCTTAAATATTTTGGTGTATTTTAATCATAAGTTGAGAGCAGCAACAAACCCAATACTTCTTCTACATCATGAGCGGTCAGGTGCAGCTTTATAGTGTATATATATATATATATATATACATATATATATATATATATATATATATATATATATATATACTAGTAGATAATACTATTATAAAGATGTTTCCGATCCCGTGACGAGACTAGGCAAACAAATGTGTACGCTGTGAGGCAGTTATAGGCAACCTGCGCTGACAGTAAAAATGAATATTGAGTGGTCTCTGCTTAATTGACTGAATTGTAAATGAAATGAAATGAGACTTTTTCTCTTTGTTACAGAACTCTCAGATGTGTGTCACAGTGTCACAGCTTCCTGTCTGTTTGGATAATGAGCTGTCCATGGCCCATGTAGTATGATGTGTAATTGTGTAGTAGTGTCGTAGTACTCTTGCAGAAAGAAAGAAAGAATCATTATTATCCTTTACGCAAAGGATATCCAATCCAATCGAAGTTGTAATTACCAATGACAGTACAGTACATGACCTAACTTAACTGACATGGGCAGAGAAGTTCTAATTATAATTAGTGCAAAGAAAGAAATTACATAGTGGACGAACTCATACACCAAAAAAAATAGTGGACGAACTGAAGAATTAGGACAGTGGATTGGATGGCTAAGAAATTAACTGGCTAGTGCAATCAACAAACAGATAATGACAGTTTAGTCAATATGGTTTGTGTTACTTAGTGTACCTTTTGGTTTTTGATTGAGAATCTCACCACTTGTAACATCAATCTTATGGAGAGCGTAATTTCATGTTTGAATTTCTAATATTACAAATAAAAGTTTATCTGGCATCAAAATCCATTCTACTCTACTGTGATCGATCATTGTTAGATATTTTTATGATCAAATTAACTTAATTAATAACTTAATTATGAATCAATCTTTTCAAATTATTAATTTAGTAAATTTAACAAATAAAATAAAATAAAGATGTCATGAACAAAGAAAGATTGTTATCAAATTATTAACAAATAACCAAACTGTCATGAACCCATGCGATTGGTATTCTATTATACCATGATATAATTTCTTATAGAGTTGGATGTGTGTCTATGGTTGGTTAGTCTATTCAGCAGCTAGCTCTTTCTTCTTTCTTTCTTTCAACACTATCAGTTTCACGTGAGATTAATTAACAAATGTTAGTGACTAGTTATCAGTAATGTTAGTTAGAACTCAAAACCCATGTCACTCTATATATCCAACCCTTTTGTTCCTCTCTCCATACCACCAAATCATCTTATCATTCCCGAAACATAATAATGTCTTACGGCATGCAATGACATGGAGCCAGTGGCGATCCTAGGACCCTGTGGGTCAGGAGGTGTAAAAAATTTTAAAATTATAAGTTATTATTGTTAAAAAAATTTTAATAGTCCATGGGTTGCTAGCTTAATGTTAAGAGCTTGGCATTGTAACCTCAAGGGACATGGTTTAAATACGCTCGGGGACAGTTGTAATATGGCCATTAGTGCCACTAAAATAATAATATATCTCCTTTCCCCACCCCTTTAAAAAAAATTCTAATAACAAATTATTGCTAAAAAATTAAGAGACTATTGACAGCGGTAACGAAAAGTAAAACCATAAGAACATTCTCAAACGATTAAGCTATGCAAAATTATATTAGATTACAACTTTGTGTTGTGTGTCTTGAAAAATAATTCCATCATTTATATTACTTATATATCCTTATAATCATTTATATTATATATTATATATTATATAAGGTTATTTAACTCATTTTATTTTAAATGATTTAAGCTCTCATCCCTTCCAAAAAACCCCATCATTGGATGGAAGTAAAAATTGAGTTGGGAGAGATTTTGCTCCCCTCTCCTCCTAAAAATTGAACCAAACATAAAAAAATTAAAATAACCCCCTCTCTTTCATTTACCTTCAACCAAATTAACACTATCTGAGTGAGAGGGTTGAGAGATGAAACTATATAGATCAGAATATGCGAAAATTTAAATTGAGTGAGATCTATATCGGGGTGTAAATGAAATTTTTAAAATTTGAGGGTGTGCAAGTGCACACACTCAAGTGTGAATAGGTCTGCCCCTGCCTGGAGCACTTAGACTATCGAGAAATGATGACACCTTAAAGGTTTCAATTTTTATTTGGGTAAATACTGCTTTTGGTCCCTGTAATTTGAGCGAAATCCGGTTTTAGTCCCTGTAAAATTTTTTGTTTAGATTTTGTCCCTGTAATTTAAAATTCTTTCACTTTTAGTCTCTGACGTCAAATCTCTATTAAAAACGCCGACGTGGCTAATAGAGAGGTATGACGGGAGGGACTAAAAGTGGAAGAATCTTAAAATTACAGGGACAAAAACTCAATGTTTTTAACAGAGATTTGACAGCATGGATTAAAAGTGGAAGAATCATAAATTACAGGGACAAAATCTAAACAAAAAATTTTACAGGGACTAAAACCAGATTTCGCTCAAATTACAGAGACTAAAAGCGGTATTTATCCTTTTTATTTTATGGATAATATTGATGTTATTAAGATAAGGTCTTGGTCTTTGTCTTGGTTAGTAGTAAATTTTCAATAATCTAGATCTCAATTTTCTGAGAGATGTATTAGCCCTATGAATATTAAGATGTGGGTATCTTGATTCGATTTGAACATTTGTTGCCGAATTGGAGTACCCTAAAAAAATTTAGGGTTACACACTCTACTAGACCAATCGCTTGGGTTACCCTAGTACTCCTATTAATATATTTTAATATGGTATTTACTTATAAAAGAAAATTGTCTTTGTCATATGACAGATAATAGTACTATAGGTATAAATTGAACGTTGGTTCTCTTATCCGACAGCAAAGAAAAGGTATGTCGATGTTGTTGGGAGGGCTGGGCATTTGACGGCCCTTATTTAGGAGCAGAGGAAGGTGCATGAGTTGTTATTACAACACATTGAAAGCCCATTCCACGCGCCACACAGTCACTTTTATGTTGCAGTACTGTGCATGTGGGGTGGGTGGGTTGCCTTCTCTTTCAATTACTTAGATTCCTCCTTCTCCTCTTCTTTGTCTATGGGGGGTTGCATCCCAAAGCAAACGTCCCTATTGACTCCTTTCTCTGGGCCTAACTTTTTGAGTAGAATACGCCCCAACACGTGGCGAAACCACACATTGTTTCACAAGGTCCCTTCCTTAGGTGCTAACACGTTGACATGCGAATCACTCCCTCTCTCACTCCTGAATGCATTCGGACTCTCAATGTAATATGAATCGGTTAGAACCATCTATTTTTTCAACTTTAAAATTAACAAGCCATATATAAAAAATTATGTATATGCTTTGGTGTCCCAGCCTATCAAGCACAATCGCCTCTAGTTTTAGCTATGTACTCGTGTTGGGCACAATAGCCGTACAACAATCGTATGATATGTGTTGACACTTTATTTAAGTGTTCAATTAAAAAAAATTATATTTTTTCATGCAATGACACATCTTCGACATGAATGAGACACTCTTTTGGTAGAAAGACGTTATAACGTCCGTACTCCAATAATAATTGAAATAAGACAATTTACATCAAAGCACATGAATTACTAAAAATTTAAACTTGAATTACCAAAATACAAGTCCAAACATTACTATGCCATAAGTCTAGGAATTAGAGTTTACAACATCATCCAAGTCCAAAGCTTAGGAGAATACAAAATACAATGCCAATCTTTGTTCTTAATAACAAAAAGAGTCAAGTACAATGTCAAACTATCATAAACTAGAAAATTATAACTTCTAGAGTCATCTATTTATTCTCCTCCGGTACTTGCTTATCTGAAACAAAAGAGGAAAGGGTGAGATTATAAAATCTCAATGAGTCATTCACGGACCCTTCACCAATACTCGTCACAATCACAATAATATTTCATTATAAACATTACAGCAATATGACAACTTGTACTATTTCGTTCAGCCAAGGATTTATCGCTGGGCATTAATTAACCACGGGGCTTGACCCTGTACTAAACAACTAACTGAAATAGTCAAGGATTTACCGCCGGACATTAATTAACCACAGGGCTTGACCCTGTACAAAACAACTGACTGGAATAGCCAAGATTTACCGCTGGGCATTAATTAACCATGGGGCTTGACCATGTACTAAACAACTATTCGCACAACCAAGGATTTACCTCGGGGCATTACTTTACTACTGGGCTTGACCTTGTATTGTACACTAACTTATTAGAACCATTATAAATTCAATAGCCCTAATACTATTCCTCTAAGCTTTTCAAGCAACTTATGTTGAAATAACTCTCTAAGGGAATCCTAGAATATCCCATTGATCCACTAGGATTTAGAACACTAAAAACATGTATTCTTGGCCTAGGAAACCTCCTAAGGGTGATAAAAACCCTAATTCTAACTTACCTGCGTGCGTCACGTGCATCCCTGCGCAGTGAAAATCTTGTCTCGCGCGCAGCGCGCGTCACGCGCATTTCTTCCTCACGCTTTTGTTTATGCGCCAAAACGCCTCTGTTTGTTCGCGCGTCGCGCATGCTTGTGAGGCACGTTGCGCGCGGACCTGCAGAATTATGCAGAATTCTGTTTTCTGCATTTTTCCAAACTTCAACCATATTTTTACCTCAATCCAAACCAATTACAATCAAGATTGAGACTCTAAATCAAGCATTCGACTTACATACAAGATTAAGAGCAACTCATGACACATCAAATGCACAATAAATCATGCTTCAACACATCCTAAAATCATCAAACTTTAAGCTTAGCTACTAACCCCAAACCTATTTCATGCTTCTCAATTCATTCATGCTAAAAACAAACAAGAAGAACACAAGATGACACAAAAGGGAAAAAGCCCTAAAGGAGGGTCTTATGGTTGCCCATCCACTAAGTGAGAAGAACTCACCAACAATCCAAGATTTTGAGCTATCAAATGTGGAGCTTTGATCTCCTTCACCTTCTTATCTTCTTCTTCACGTTTTCTTCCTCCTCTCCACTTAGGGTAAGCTTCAAGTTTCTGAAAATGCCCCAAAGATCAGCCCAATCTTCTCCTTCTTGCTGTTGATGATGAACTCTCACACTAATTTTCCCTTTATCTCACTCAAACCCTCAAGTCCTAGGTCTCCTTCTTCCTCTTCCTCTTCTCCTTCTTTCTCTTTTTTCTTTTCTTTTGCTGCTGACAAACGAGGGAGGGAGTGAAAGAGAGAGAGGGCTGAACGTGAGAGAGAGCCAAAGAGAGAGGGAAAAGTGAGTTTCATCCAATAGGACCATTTTGCTCCTATCTTAATAAGGTAATGTACTATACTATCCTTCCTTTTAACTTAAACTCTCACAATGCCATTACTACATACACCTCTATATTAATAAATACTACACAATCTAATTACTCAACTATTAATTGAAAACATATAGATGCTTAAATCAATAAAGCTAAATAATTAAATTAGGCGGGGTGTTACAAAAAAGACACCCGCATAAGCAAATTTTCTCAAATACACAAGTCATAACGCATGTTTAGCTTCTCCAGTCTTGCTTTTTGTTTTGTTTATGGTCCTAGTTCCCTTTTTCGGTCGATGTCTCTCTCCCTCTTGATATCTCTGTTCACAATAGACGTCTCCCTCCCTTTTTTTATAATGAGACGCTTCCCTCCCTATCAATGCTTTGCTCGCATGGTGACATCTATGTCCTTGCTCCATTTGCAATTGATGTCTGCTCTTGGTCCTTTGCTTCGGTCTCCGCTCAGGGGCGGAGTAGACATAGAGGAGCCCTAGCTCTCCCAAGTTTTTTGCTTTTAACGTATATATATGTAATGCTTCCCATTTATATTCCAAAAACCAACTATGGTGCAGCGGCAAAATGCAATTTTGCATTCGGAGAGATGTATTTGTTCCAGTTGTAGGAATGTGTCTAAGTTGGGGCCCTTAGGCGAAACCATTAGAGAAAAAAATCGAGCTTTAAACATAACAATTTGAATAGAAAATATTTAAAAAAAAATAAATAGATAGTAAAATTAATTGGTATGTTCATTTATTCCAACTTATCCATTGCAACGGTGATTTTTATGTGCAAAAAATAGTTTTTTACTTCCCCAAAAAGTCTTTTTAATTTTAATGTGGGGCTTGAGCAATTAATTAACCACTATCTACAATTATGCTATTGGGATTTTGGGTCTAACTTATCCTTACAAAACCAGTTTGTAAGGTGAGGGGTGTCATTTACTTGTAAACTCTTTTGAGACCTTACCTCTAGTCTATGTGAGACTTGAGTTTTTTCCAATATATTTCCTCATGTCTAGCACTATTGGGCTTGGTGCTTGTATATAATGCGGTGGCGGTTCAAAGAATCTAAAATAGATATCATATTAAGATTTTGGAAATTTTTTATAAATGATAGTCAAATATATATATCGGTGTCGTTGTCCTATATTTTGATCCCTTGTTCGTGTGTGTGCCCATGTTTCATGGGTCCCAGCTAATTCGTGTGCCGTGGCTGCGACACATTTCATGCCCACATTTTTATGTGTGGCAATGTTTACGTCATCTTTAATAAACGGTTTACAGTACTTTGTTTACAAATGCAACACCTCTTGCTTTTATTTTGTAAACCATGGAATTAACGAGCGTGCTTAGCTTCGAACTTCGCTTGAAAAAAATCCTCCATTAGACAGTGTGTACGATGTCCATGAACTGATGATGATGAACATCGTGGTAGTGCAAAGTCAGAGACATTGACATATACATCCCACTTTAAGAGATCATGCGCAAAATCCTTGAAAGATATGATTACCCACTGAAAGGAAAGGAAATTGATATATACTCTCTTCGTCACAAATTATAAGAATTTTTTGACTTTTTTATTTGTCCCATTTTATAAGGTCTCTTTAAAGTTTGTCTGTAGTATTAATTATTTTTTTCCTATTACTCTTATTTAATTTACCTTTGTTTTAATTAATAAGTTAAATGAAGTGTTATCTTTCTAATGAATTTAAGGGTAGTTTAAGTAAAACAATAAAAATTATAGACTAATTTATTATTTTTAACTATATTAATTATATTCCTTAATAAAAAAAGATTTTACAAAAAAACTCTTATAATTTAAGATGGAGGAGTATTCATTGTATATGAGTTCATAAAAAGTTATGGGCACAAATTAGAACAATAATAGAGAGAGATATATGCGGTTGACGTGAACTACCATGCAAGTATTGCTTTTTGTACCACAAAGAGTACCGTACGTGAGTGAAAATGCATGGTTGCAAGTTATGCGGTGGATAGGACGCATGCCCCATACCAGCAAGATTTTGGACTAAATGCCCTTTGGTAATTGGTCGCATAGGAAGCTGGAGCCATGACCTAATTTGTTAGGGTTAATGTTATTTGAATAATGCTATTTTGAATTGATAGAAAGGAACGAAATGACGTAAAGTTGAATGACCATATGGCTATATTTTGAAGTGATGGAAGCGAATGAAATAAAGTAACATGAAAAGAAATCATAAAAAATTTCATTGTTTGTATCATTTTTTTGTGTGAATACATTGTTTGTATCATTTAAACAAGTAAATTAGAATGAAATATAATACTCCCTCCGGTTCTCAATGTAAGAGAAAAAATGTGTTTTTTAGGGTTTCAAAATATAAGAGATATGTGAGATAAAAAGGTGTTTTTCATTTGAAAAAAGAGTGTTTTTCTTGGTTTTGATGAATTTGGGTTTTGTCTCTTATATTTAGGACCGGAGGGAGTATAATGGATTTCATCCATCAAAAAAAATAATATAATGGATTTCATCCCTTCTATATATGTAGGAGTACTACTTTAATTTCTTCCTCTCTAATTTGAAAAATTGAAATGATACATCAATATTTTTATCTATCTCATAGAATTAATGAAAATTTCATTCTATTTTATTAATTATCCTATTTTTTGTTGAATTATATATATGACCCCTTTCTAAAGAATTTATTTTTCCACGGGATTCGAGATAGAGACGAGACCTCCCACATTTTGAGTATCCATGTGTATATTCTCCTATACGTGACGGACTTACCACGCTTTCACTATACCAACTTTTTGGCTGAATTTTATTCAATTTGACTCTTAGAAAATATTTGAGGTGGTATTCATTAATGGGTCCATGTACCGATTTTCTAAGGTTTGAAATTCATATTTCTTAAAATTGAGATGAATAAAAACCTTAATAATAATGATATGTATAAAACGATTGGTCGGTCCATTAATTTAGGAAATGATAATTTCATATTATCACAAAAAAAGGAAATGGTCATTTCAAACGGAATATAGTCATAATGACAAACTAATTAAATTTTATATGGTTTGACAAAAAAAAATTTAAATTTTATATGGACAAAAAGTTTACTTAAAATACAAGCAATTCGAAACTCATTCAAGATAATAAGTGGAATCTTATATTCCCTTTCTTTAATAATATTTCATTTGCTCTTAAAAAAAATGTGGAATTTTATGTTCACATATTAATTTGACCTCTTTTCATGGAGTTAAAAATATATTATTTTAAATCTCGTGTCCTGTAATACATACGGCTACTAAACAGTAAACACTAACTCAAAGCATAATAGCATATATAAGAACATTCCATCATCCTGAAAACACACACACAGATATATAACTAATTGCAATTATTTTTTTCCTCGTAATATTTTAAATGATCACAAATTTCTTTTCATGAATAATCAACCACCGCCATGAAAACAGCATTTGTTACATTTTTTGCCACCACTGTGATTCGACCACCTCCACCACCATCTCATAACCACTAATACAATTACCATCGATATATCGCTGCTACAAGGCTATAACGATTTTCTCGTGCTGTTATTGTCGTTGCTGTTATCATCCACCGTCATCATGTCATTAATTTTATCACACTTATATATCTCCACCATCATAATGTCATTTTTATCACATTTATATCACCATCATTCCATAACCACAAGTTAATACTAGTACCATCGCCATCGCTGCTAAGCCTACAACTATCGTTGCAATTATCATCGCCATCATGGCCTACTGCCATTCTGTCCTTCACTATCGAATTTGCCACCTTCAATTTTCCGTACTCACTATAAATTTCTTAAAATTAAAGAGAATGCTTCTACTCAAACAGTATGGTATTCGCCAATTGATTGTATCGATCTAACAGGATTTGATATAATTTTTTTTTCACGAACTAAATAAATATTTATGACTCTAGATCTTCTGTTATTTTATTATTTATTTAAAAAAATTAACTACATTTAATTTGATTATCCATGTTGCGCTATGTGATAGTATCCCCACTTTTTTTTATATAGAAAATATTTCTTATTTATTTTCTCACACTCGTGCTGAGTACAGGTCTCATATGCTTTAAATCCAAAAATTGACATGTATTAGCAATAAGAAAAATGGTAAGGAAACTCACCTTAAACTATTCAGGGTTTAATACCCAAAAAAATATTGAGGGTTTAGCTCCCAGTTAAGTCTCACTATGCCAAAAATATTTTTTAATAGCGGAGTTTTTAAAGCGCTTCATGAAAGAAACACTATTAAATATTACATGGAGGTCTTTTATAGCGCTTCCGCGAATAAGTGTTATTAAAGGTGTCCATATTACAGCGCGTTTTTGGAGGCGTGCTATGAAAGCGGCGGCTGTTTTTATGAAATATCTTTAATAGTGCTTATTTGTGGAAGCACTATTAAAACCTAGGATGTTTAATAGCGCTTGCTTCGTAGAGCGCTATTAAAGACTGCACATTTGATAGCACTTCCCTTAAAAGTGCTATTAACAGATCAAATGAAAAACTCAAAAACCCTTCCACGCGCGAACTCCTTTCTTTCGTTGACCCTAGTTCTTTAGCGCAGAAGACGTTCTCAACGCTCAGCACCGCCAATCCTTCCTCCCAGTCGCACTGCCGGTGAGACCTCCTCCTAATTAAATCCACCATTACCCTCACCCTTTCTCCTCAAAACTCGCTCTTCCCCTTTTCTTTCTGCCGGTGAAGTTGATTTTAATGGAATGTTTATTGTAACTGTTTTTTTTTTTGTGCGTTCAGGTCAGTTGCGGAGCTTAGCTGCGTGTAGTCACTGCTTCCATTGCACTTGGCGGTGTCATCAGCGCGCCTCACCTCTTGTCTCGGCATCGATTCGAGGAGTTCGAGATCTTTGTTTAAGGTATGCTTTGCAGTGCCAACCACGGAGTTTGATTTCTCCCATACTTTTTATCCCCTTTTCTATCCGTAAGCAATGCAACTTCCACTCATATGTCCTTGTCATCATGCAAATGTTTGATGAATTTGAATTATATCACATCATAATCATCCCATCATTAAAAAAAAATTGATGCAATATCGACTGTCCAAGGTGAAAATTGAAACTATTGATGTCCAAAGGGGTGAATTAAGATTAACATTGTAACTTCTTTTTGCTTATTCCTAAATGCGAAAGTAGTTGGAAACTTGTGTGCCTCTATCTTCTCGTTTTGTGTGAACCTGTGAATCCATCAGGCTTAGTGGCACCAAGAATTTAGAGACTTGAAGTTTTCTATACTTCAGGACTTTTCAAGTAATTAAACAAACAATATGGTATTTGTTCTAGAAGTCCCATATTAGCTGGTTGGCTTGTCTGGTCTTTGCCCTGGAAAAAAATGGTATGATGCCTGTCTGTGGTTTAGATAAAATCAACTTTTTTATGCTTAATCAGGGAGAACTCTTTGTTACAATTGAAGTTTTGCCATGCTTTGAAGTAATCAAGGAGCACTCTTGTAAGTTCAAAGCCATCTTTAAGTTCAAAATAGGATTTTGTAATTTCAAAGCCATCTTTAAGCACTATTAATAACTCACTCTTTAATAGCGCTTGTATGATGAAGCGCTATCATAAGATGACCCTTTAATAGCAATTACCCAAGCAAGTGTTGTCATAGATGTGTATTTTACAACACAACCGTATGCCTATAATAGCACTTCAACGAACAGGCGCTATGATTTGGTTACCTTTAATAGCGCTTCCGAAGCGCTATCATAGATTACGAACCTATAACAGCACAGAGTTTTATAGCGCTTAAAAGCGCTATTAAAGGTATAAATAAACGCTATTAAAACTGTTTTTTGGCATAGTGTCTTGGCCCGAATATTGAGCCCAAACGGTCCCCCTTCTAGATGTTTTCTCATGGCCCACTGTTAGGTTTATAATGGTACTAAATAGTAAATACTATACATAACTCCCCTTTGGCATTCTTGAGTGTGCTACATGTGCTCTTTTATGCTTCATAGAATGTCTATGGAAAAGTTTATATATATATATAAAAAAAATTCATGGAAAAACTTGGGCAACAGTTCTACTATCATCAACAAATCTGGAGCATCAACCCATGGCAAAATAACAACTTTCATTGAACAACTTGATTGGCTGAAAATAAAAATTTGACATCAAAAGTTAGCTCATAGGGTGAGAATTGTCCCCCACTAATAACCACTATTGAGGTCATATCACACTATCTAATGTGAGACTCCAACTTACCCCCCTCACGCCCAAGACTGGATATCTAGAGCGTGAAGTTTGTACGTCGGATTGGACATCTGTAGGTGGCCTAACGGATCTCGATTAAGTCACTGTTTCAGCTGTGAGAATAAAAATGACCGTGAACTTCTATTTTCACAAAAAGGTGTTGATCTCGTTAAAGTTTCGAACGATTTTCGGTCCACTCTAGAACCTGCTCACAGACTGGTTTGAACTTTGAAAGTGTCAAACAGTGGCTGATCATCATTTCATGCACTAACAGAATATTAATACATTTCTAATTAAATCAATAACAACTCATCTACTTAATAAGCCAATTTGGAAAATAACTTCAATTTAACCGCATTTTCTGAATAATACGATCTGACTCAAGTACTCCATACAAATACAACTCCAAAAACTTAAATGGAATTTATAGTGTACGGAACTCTAAATAAGCATCCAAAATCATAGTAATAAGCACAGATACATTAATGTTATCGTCAGACCCGCAATTTATAGCATTTATCACACTCATTTTCTCTAACGTAACAGTACTTCCCATCATTTATTGAGTTCTACTTCAGTTAAATGTATACGAACCACATCAGTCACTGCCATATCACATGAATTTGCAGTAGCTAGGTGTCAATTCTAAAGCCAGGGAGAACATATTTAACGAAATCTGGCCCTGCAGTCGCAATCTACAACTTCGAAGACAACCCTTGGCACAATGGTTGGAATTATATATATATAGTCACGTGAATGAAGGTAACAGGTTTGAATTGTGCCCATACCCATTGCACGTTTAGTAGTTCCACGTATATGCGAGTCAATAAAGGCTGTGACAGCACAGAAACAAATATCACTATCCAACGTTCTAAAAATGTAGATCATCATAATTTCTCTTTTGTACGTATTGTTAGTTATTCAGCTTCGAGGTGGATTATTGCGACCATGCATAACTCACCATGGAGCCGCTGCTTTTTCTGAATATAAGTAACTGTCTTGTTTTGTTCTTTCTTTTTTTTTATGTTCTTTAAAAGTTTTTTTTTTTTGATAAGCTATGTTCTTTAAAAGTTAAATCATATTTAATAATTTACTCAAGTTGATTGAACATAAGTAGACTTTCTTTCATTTTACTTTTAATCAGTCCCAACAACATAGTGTCGTGGTAAAACATATGTAAGTATACTGTTGTGTGAATATTTGGAGCGCGGATTCGAACAAGAAACGCTCCACTTCTCCTCTCTCCTCTTATCATCTATACTAGACCAAAAAAATTTACTTTTAATTATTGAATAGTAATGATTTTTCTCTTATTTATTTATTTACACAATCAATTTAAATCTATTTCTTTTAAATTATTTTCAAATATAAGATTTTTTTTAAATAATATATATGACATCGATTCATTAAATTAAATACAATTATAATTATTGTAGTATTCACTATAGGTTGTTGGGTTAAATATATTTTTAGTCCCTATAAAATTATCATTTTTTTAGTTTTAGTGCCTACAAAATTTTCATTCGAACTTTCGTCCCCCAAATATTCTCCGTTAACAATATTGGTCCCTGCGGTTAAGTTTTCGCTTAATTATCTGGCAAACGGTGATATAGTTGGCACTTGCCACGTAGATTTTTAAATGATATGACGTTTACGTGGCAAATGAGTCAACAATTTTGTGATTTTTATAATATTAATCATGTTTACTCAATTAGTTAATTAACTAAAACAACTTTAATTAAAACCAGTTAATTAAAAATCAATAAAAAAAACCCTAATTGCAAACTTTTCACCCCTCCCTGTCGTGAAACCCCTATCTCATGCACTTCCCTTTCAGGAGGCAAAGAAATTCCAAAACCTAACTCTTATCCCTAGCCAACAACCTCATCCATAGCCACCATCTTTATCAAGCTCAAACCTCATGTGAACCAATACGCAAATCTTGTACCACTATAACCTCGCCAACCAGCAACCTCTATGAACCTCCCCTCACCCATTTTCAACACACACTGTGAGTCCATCACCATATAATTACATCATCTTCAAAAATACAGCCCTAACAATCACTTCCTTCATAATTATCAATCAAAAACACATAAATAAAAAAGAAATCAAGAATTGGAGAGAAATGAGGAAATAGATTAATAGAAAGCAAAAAGAGAAGATAGGGAGAGGGAGAGAACCACTTGCTTCTGCTCACACGTCTCGCGCGGCCTTCTCTTCCCTAGATCTGCTCTGCCGTGGTACCCCCTCCATGTCGCTTCCGTCGACTTCTTCGTCCCGGGCTTGGGTTCCCCTTGCCCCAACCTTTTCGATATCCCTCGTTTCTCTTATCCTCCTCACTGTCTCCCTTTCTCTCAATTCTCACTCTCACCACCATATATGCCATGCGACCCCCACCCACTGTTTCTCAAAGTTTCAACCAAAGCAGAACAAAGAAATCATTTTTCAACCGCTTCCTCATGGCTTCCTCATGTTTTATTTGCATCGACCCTTCTCATTTCCTTCCTCTGGCTAAGAGTGACAGTCATGGCGATGGTGAGGGCGACGTACGGCGGCAGTGCTCCGATCGATAGTCTGAACCATGGGTTTTCATGCGCACTATACCAAGAGTACGTTAATCGGCTTTTATTTTTGAAAGCTGATCTGGAACAGCCATAATCTCACCAAAAAATGCAATGGCAGTGGTGGCTAGGGTTTCTCCGAGTTGTCTAATCTAGGAAATGGTTAGGGCATTTGTTCATTGTGAAATAGAGAGTATTTTGATGGTCGTGGTTTGTAGAAAATGGACGCACGGTGGCCGGGATTTAGGGGAGAAGTGGCGGCTCATGGAGGAGGGGAGGAGAATGTGTTCTATAGATAGGAATGATGAACAAAGTCGTGAGAGAGAGATAGGGATACGAGGAGAATTTTGTTAGTTAATTAATTAAATGAGTAAACATGATTAATATTATAAAAATCACAAAATTGTTGACTCTCTTGTCATGTGGACGCCACGTCATTTAAAAATCCATGTGGTAAGTGTCAGCTATATCACAGTTTGCCAGCTAAGTGAAAACTTAACAGCATGGTTAACGGAGAATATTTGGGGGGACGAAAGTTCGAACGAAAATTTTGTAGGGACTAAACCAAAAAATGAGAATTTTATTAGGACTAAAAACATATTTAGCCCTAGGTTGTTTGTTTGTGCTTTTCGATGAATAATACATTTGAAACAATTTTTATAGTTAAATATTTTTATAAAAATAAAAATGTGTCGAGTCACTTTATTTTAATTGATCTAGAGGGAAAAAGTGTCTTTTTGTCTTCCAAGACTAGTTTTGAAAAGGAAAAAATGGGAAAAAGTGTTTTTTTTCTTCCAAGTCTAGTGTTGTGATGTTCACCAATTATAACATGACATGTGGATTAAAATTTACATTTAAATTCATATTTAAAAAAATCTTATTTCTACTATTAAATAATTAATACATGTGTTAAATTGTGATTAGAGAACGGTAAAAAACTGCAAACAAGAAACTATACGAAGTTCTGTCTGAAAAATGCGAGTATGGAAATTTGTAAAAAATCTAAGCGGTGGGGAAGGGCGAGAAGGCAGAGGGGTGGGATAGGGGTAACTTGTGTATTTTAAGGAGTAGCAGGTGCCAAAAGGAATAAAAAGTAGTGGGGATAGCAACCCCATTTTTTGGGAACACGGCGTTAGTTTAGTTGTATTGTTAACGGACCTTGACTTCTAAAACCCAAGTCATTCTACTGGCTTCATTAGGCCCAAAATGTGTAGTGAAAAATTAGAAGTCAAGTAAAAAATGGAGTCTAGTTACTACACAATTTACATACGCGTAATTGTGTAGTAACTTGACCTCGCATTAAATTCCAAGTAGAAAAATACACAAATGGACTTTAGTCTCTTCACAATGCGTAGTAAAAAATTAAATTGTGTTTTCTAGTTCTACATACGTATAAATCAACCCTATATATATTAATTTTCCCTATATATTAATTTTAAGTATTCTTCTATGTATCTCTCTTAAAAGTATTCTAAAAAAAAAAGTATTCTTCTATGTGTCTCTCTTAAAAGTGCTTAAGTTAATCGTGATAATTTCTTTGTTTTGATATTACAAGTTGCGTTTTAAGAGGGGGGGGGGGGGAATCAATTTCTACGAGTTTGAGCTAATTTATGTCACTTTTTATTTAAATGTCATATTATTACTTTAAATATAGGCCCCCCTTTTTGAATTTTAAGATTCTTTTATTTGTTTTACAGTAAAAAAAAATGATTTTTTTTAATTCTTTCCAATTTTTCAAATAATTACTGTTGACAATTGATTATAAAACCGGTGAAGTATGATAAAAACATTGAGCATAATTTTTTTTTTAAAAACAATCAAAACATAAATTTATGAAGTGAGCATGAAACACACCTTCGGAAGGAGAGAGTCTTTTTATTAGTATTGTATTATTTAAAGAAAGCCATACATTTCCTGCTTGGCAAAATTTTATTTTGATTTCTAATTTTTTTTTTCGATTGCTTTCTAAGCCCGACCAGGTCGGGCCCAACTACAACTTAATGGGCCAAAATCAAAGGTTGGCCCAATTGACATAGCTTCCATGATAAATTTCACTTTGCGGCCATATAAGTCTATCATCATCACCAATCAAGGTATGTTTTCATTCTAACTCTCTCTCACTTATCTCAATCATAGACTGACTTGAGCGTCGGAGTCTTTTGCAGGTGGCCATCACCAACGTCTCTTCTACTGGGGCATGGACCACCTCTCCACTATGGCAGCAACGTTCTTCCATTATTCCACCACTGTGAGCCAATCTTTCTCTTACTTTTATGTTCATCCCGAACACTTTCATTGCTACTGCGATTCACAAATTACACATTATATGCAAAAGACTTGACTTAAAACATGGGATTTCTTCAAAAGTAATTCGGAGAAGGATTCCTCACTGAAGGTATAATATTTCTTTACCTGTCTGCCAAGATTAGAATCATGATGCTTGATGACATTTCAACTCTCAATTCCTCTTCAATTGTGCAAAGTCCACATATACATAAGCAATTATATAAAAAGTACTAGTAACATACCCGTGCATACGCACGGGTCACGCGGCATTTATATAATTGTTATGAAAAAATGCGTCAACTATCATCTTAAGGTTGGAATTTAAGAATATGTGCTAAGATATCCAAAGTCTGGGTGGAAAAATAACAGTAAGAAAATGTGCTAAGATATTGAATTAGAATTAAGAATAGTAAGATTATCATATGCATTTCATACCAATACAAAAATATTCTTTTTTTAATTCTTTTGTATCCATATTGCTTCAAGTAGATAAATCAGCAATATTAAACAATAATAGAAGCAACAAAAATAATATAGGTTTTTCTTGCTTCTATTAACATACATAAAAGATATCATGAAATATATACCATATATATGTTTAAAAACATAACAATTATTCAATAATGTGGACCCGTGCAATTATTCAATATTTACGGCCTAGTCTAAAATAATTCGTTTTGTGAACCATAGTAATTTAGATTTTGGTGTGTTTTTATATAAAATATTTGATTCATATGTGATGTATTTCACACCTTATTTAAATATTAATATATTTTAATACAAATATTAAATATTGATATTTTTAATACAAATATTTGTTTATAATTACAATTACAACAGTTAACTAATACAACAACTGATATAAGAACAATGAAAACATGGATGCCATTCCATTTGCTTAGTTGCCTAACTATCTACAACCACTATCTTTTCCATGGGAAGGAACTCCAACCATGTGACAGAAGGAATACTAAGTAAAGGAGGACAAAATGAAATAGCCTTTGCATTATTATTCATCTCATAGGCAAGGAGCAGACGATAAATTTAGCCTGAAGGAGTGAAATTCTTGCTTCAGAATAATAAGCACATATCCCATTTTTAACTTGCAATTAGGATCGCTTACAAGCTCATGAGTTTGCACAAAATTCTTGGACAAACATCTTCACATCCGTTCAGACACAAACACAATTAATACAGATATGCAAATGCAACTTATATTAAGATCAATAAGTTTTTGGTTGCATGAATTGACAATACATGCTTCCTTCTCCGCATTTTTAGCACAAACAACAATATCAAAGACAGAAGCAGATATAATAGTGTTAGCTATAACCAAATGAATAGAACCCAAATTCAAATTTTAGCATTTTCTCGAAAGAAAATAATCAAAAAATTTTGTATTCCAGTATGACTTTATCTCTATAATTAAAAAAACAAACAAAATTCAGGAGCACTTCTCTTGCTGTAGGAAATCAAAAGTAACTGTATTCAAATATCAATTTCCTCCTTATTCCCACAAGAAAGCATCATGTAATAAAAAGGGGAGGCCTGAGTAATTTACTCTAAAAAAAAGGAAAATTGTTAAGGGTTTAGAACCAAAAGTTTTAAAGACCAATAATGGCTATATATTTTCCAAACGACCAATAGGCAATAAAATATCTGAATCAACAACATGACCAACAATTTAAGAGAAGAAAGAAAACATTACATCCGTGTTCCCAGTAATACACGCCATTGGTGTCATCAATATTCATGATGTGAATTGAGTGCCCACATAATCAAGGACATGTATGCAAGTTTTAACGTGAATCTCATATATACTTACTAAATTTAATGTCTGACGAACAAAATATAACTTGTACAACAACATGATTAACAATATGCTTGATAGCATCAAGATCTACAGAGCAAGCAATTTCGTGTTAATTCTAAAAGTTAGGCCAACATAAATAATTATGAAAGAACCATGTCCCCTAACAAATTATAAAATAATTACCAAGAGATATCATATAAAGGCACAAATATAAATGAATATGCAAAGCATGCATGATTAACAATGAGCTCCTTAGGGAGACTTCAGTTCCTTATAGCAATTCAACAATTGAACTAATGCTCAATTCCCTTCTAACAGCAGATTAGAATGCCTCTCTTCTACCCTCTCCTCCTATTTAAGCAAATTCCATTGGGACACTTTCAAATAAAGGTAAACTTGAAAGATTCAGCACCCTGTAACAGAGATGATTATTGGTTTTTATGAAAATAAGTACATATAAAAAATTGTTGTCTTGTAGTTAAAAGGCACAATGAATAGCAAGGAGAAAACATTTACCTTTTATGATTACCTCGCAAAGCAAGAGTATGAACACATATCCATGTTACCAAACTTATCGACATAGATAAAAATATATAGTTTCAAGTTATTCTAAATCATGGAATGGGACTTCTATTGCAACATGTCCAGTCCTTCCGCCAACCATGCCAGCTATAATAAAATATCATCAAAAATTCCAATGTTATCAATCAATTGAACCCCTTAGTTGCACACATACAAAGCTAACAAAGGGATGAAGCAAAAATGCACTTTTCTCATGGTTCTGTTAACAATCCCGTAGTAGCATGCCCCACTAAAGATTTTTACATTCTAATTTGTAAAAGTCATAGTTTCACAAACTATGGTTGATTAGAGAATATAGATTGTTAGCACAATTTGAGTAAAATGTAATTTATGTTTGCAATGGGGCCAATAATTTGTTTCATTTTTCTTGCTCAACCTAATCCCAAACACATGATGAAATGAGTATTTATTCTGGCTTGCCTTTCCTATAAGAATCAGCCCAACCTAATCCCATCTTGATTAGCAAATCAAAAATAATGGAAGCCAACATATAGCCTTTCCTACGATTTTTTATTCTTCAAAGAGACCATTAAGTTAGATAGTACAAAGATATCGAAAAAAAATATAGCCTTTTCAGCCAACCACTGACTCTCGTTATTCCATCTAAACAGATCTAAAGGTCTACATGGAAACATGACAATAACAATTTTGAATAAAGCAACAATTATAAAATAGTGATATTACACTTATTTCAGTTTTGGTGGACGTGTCAGTAGTTTAAAATGATATTTCATTCACCAAAGTAAACAAACCACTACATAGTGAAAGATTACCAAAACTTCAAAAGTATCGGTCCATCACCCAACTGAAACTCCTAAATCCCAACAGCAATAAGATTCATAAAACTCTCCTCATATTATTCAATAACTAATACATTAAAACTAACATACATACAAAGAGAGGGAGGGAGGACCTGAAAAGAAAATAGAAAAGAGTTAAATCGAACCCCAATTGAAAATTCTATCTATTACAAATGACCTTCTAACACGAAACTTCCAAATTTCAAAATCCATAAACCAATTTATGATGCAGCAAACACACAGTAGAAATTTTAAAACTTGTTTGCACCCATTATATTGTTAAAATCTATGTGATATGATGCAACAAGCCATCTTGGAATGCAATCATCAGCAAATATGTGGAGAAGGTTTTCATCCCTTCTATACTTGCAGTAATGGAAAATCTCGAGAGAATGCACAAAACACTATTAGCTTAATAAGCTTAATCATTAGCAAGTTTTCCAAAATAGAATACAAAATTTTACCTATCCATTGAGTGATCACTTGCTCGAATTCCTAAACTGTCCCACAAAACCTTTTCTTCTTTTTGGCATTTAATCAAACACCCCTTCTCTACCAAGTGCTGGAAAATCCCATCAACCACCACACACAAATAAGGAATTGTCACCAAGCATCCATGCAACATTTATACCTCCATCAAGGTCAGGACCATAACTGAAATTTAAAACCAAAAAACCAGTCTTGTAAATTGCAAAAATTGATCTGTACCATACACATCTTAAATCTGAATGAAATAATGTATACCTCAAGTAAAACAGAAGGGAAATAACATCTCTGTCTCTTTCTTCTTCTCACCACCCATTACCACTTTCTTCTTCTTTTTGTCCCCCAAAATGCAGCCCTATTCCTGCAGGATCAAAAGGGAAAAAAATGAAACTAACATAGGAAATGATTAAAACTAAGATTGAGGCAGAGAGAAAATAAAGAACGCTGACCAGAAGTATAAAAATGAAATCCCGCACCAGCATCTATAATGAAAGGAAAAACAAGAATTTATATTAAAATTAAAATTATAATTGTAAATAGTTGAAGCCAAACCATGCATATCTTTCACATCCCCATTTTTCCTCAGTCCTCAAACACTCTCCAAGAACCAATATTGAATAGCTCAGTCAATCAAATGTAAAAATGACCAAATAATGTAAGCTCTGCAGGAAAAACAAATCGCATGAGTGCTCACCCCCTTAGCTAAGTCAAAATATTTCAATGCCCACTGTGCTCAACTCCTAACCTGCAGTGTCAAAAACTTAGCTAAGTTAACCGACCAACGCAGAAAACATAGTGGAATGAAAGAGTAATTTGCAGAAGCATGAAAGAGTAATTTGAAAGAAAAAGAAGAAGCATTCCATAAAATTTGATTTGCGTGTTCATCAAACTGAAAAAGTCGCGGTCTTTCCTCTCTTCGCTGGAAACGGGCTTCCGCCGTCGCTTTTCTTGTGAGTGTTCCGGCCAGCCTTGTTTCTCCCTTTTGTGGTTGATTGATGCGGAGGTTTGTCGATTAGGGCTCAATTTTTAAGGTTTTGGGAGAGTTTTGGCCGGTGGGAGAGGCGATTAAGGAGGAGGAGGAGGCGATTGAGGTTGAAAGGTGAGAGGAAGGAGAAGTAGGAGGAAGTGGGTGGGAGGGAGAAGGATGGAGATCGTGAGAGACAACATTGGTTTTATTGATTTTTTTTCCTTCTCAATGTAACGTTGTTGTTGTTGTTCTTCTTCCCATTGTTCAGCAGCGGGATATATATATATATATATATAGATAGAGAGAGAGAGAGAGAGAGAAAAAAAGGGAGGGTTGGTTATGGAGGAAAGAAGAAATGGAAAAGGGGAGAGGAGGAGATCGAGAGATCAGATTTTGATCTGAGGATCAAATTTTGAATCAGCACGTTGTTTTTCATTTTCACCCTCAAAAGTGATGATGTGGCATAATTTTAGCAATGGGTAGTTTAATAAATTTCGTAGTGGGTCATTCTCTTAAATTAAAAGGAGAGGAGATTTAAATAAGTTGTTTACTTAAATGTCCTTAAATATCTAGAGTGTTATCGAATTTTAGAATGTTTGTAAAGAGAAACAAAAAATACTCATGTGATAAGAAGGTCTAATAAAATTTTAATATGAAAATATACATTTTGACTCAAAATTACTCTCTTTAGCAGATGAATGCACATCTTCCTTTTACTCTTAATTCTTACCGACTAAAAAGAGATAGAGAAAGACCTGTCAAATTAAATTTGCTCATGGTTTCCTTGTCTTTGAATTTTTTCACAGGCAATTATACACCAAATGGAGGGTACGAAAACAAAAGTAAAGCTAAAGAATGTCGGGAAGATTTCCTTGCGTTGTACCTTTCAGGGGAGATTCTCTTACTTTTGTGGATCATAAGATTCTAACTCTTTCGATATGTTCAAAGAAAATGTGAAACGGCTTCAAAGTGCAATACATGAGTTTGCTAGGAGAATTGGATAGTAGAACGTGCAACTGTGCGGTTTGTTGAAAGTGTAATTCAAACACACTATGTGCGTCTAGAGTTGGAGCAATAAGCTACTTATGAATGATGCTTACTTGCATCTTGTGTTTAGAGTTGTTTTTAGTGTTGCGCCTGGTGTGTTTATAACTTGCATATGGTGTTACGCATCTGATCTGATGCAGTATTGTGTATTAGTTAGAGTTGTAACAGTTTGTTATTTTTGTTAAGGGTTAGTTTGGCCCATATGTGTGTGTATAAATGGAGCCCATGTGATGTTAATTGTGTACAAATGGTACAAGAGTATTGCTTTTATTCATACAATGATACCATAGTATTATTCGGTGCAAATTTCTCTGTTTTCATCCTTTTTTCTTCTCTTCTTCCCTATGAGTAATAGTGAGATCAGTGTATGATCTAATGTATTTGAAGGCTTGCTTTAACAACTTTGGTATCTAGACATAGTTTCTTTCCTAGAACCTTGTTTTCTTGGCACTACTAGAAATTGGCCATTTAGTGACCAATTTAGAGACCGAAAAAAATTGGTCGCAATAGCGACCGAATTAGAGACTGAACTCATATAATTATTGATCAAAATATTGTGGTCGCTAAATCAGTCGCAAAAAAATATCAGCGACCGAATTAGAGACGGATTATTTAGCGACCGCAAAATCGGTCTCTAAACCAGTATTTTATTCCCTTTAAAAAAATTTAAAAAATAATTTTCAATTGTAGCGACCGATTTAGAGACGGATTATTTAGCGAACGAAATATCGGTCGCTAAATCGAAATTTTGTTCTGTTTTGAAAAATTTTAAAAGTATTTTCCCATTTTATTTGCAGTCGCAAATCCGGTCGCTATATGATATTATTTTTTTCATAAAATATTTTTGTTCCCTCCTGAGGGTAAAAAATTTCCCTCCCGCTTTTTCATTCCTCCAATATAATCAAGTTTATTTTTTGATGAAAATAGGAAATGATCAAGAGCTTTTTCAGCACAAAAAAATAAAACAAAACATTTCAATCCCTCCTGTCTTTCACCAAGAAAATACAGGTTTCACCAAAAAGTTCCTCCCGTGCGGCCTTCTCATTTAGTAAGACAAAACCCTAACACTGGTTTCACCATCCAGCCTTCCTTCAAGGCCCAGCTTTAGTTTTAAGGCCCGATTCACAAATATAGAGAATTAGAGGGAAACGAAAATTAAACTAAAGAGAAACCTTAACCTAGCGCGCCTCCCATTGTGGTTTCTTCTCCACCACAAAGATCTTTCAGCCTCGTACTCCTTCGCTGCTTCGCCCTCCCGCTTCTTCGTGCTCGATTTTTGAGATCGCACCACCGTCGAAGGGAGAGGAATAGGTCGCACCACCGCCGAAGGGAGAGGGTGGAGGTCGCACATAATTTTGGGGTTTCAAGTAACCCAAGCGGCGTGCAATTTCTGACACTCCAAAAGGGTAGCAAGATCATCGTGATTGGTGATTTAAAGCGCCACATCTGCTTGCCCTCTGCTCTATTCACAACCTTCATGGTTACCTCTGCACACGTTCACCTGTGCTGCTCCGCCACGGTCTTCACGGTCACCTGTGATGCTCCGCCAACAGTGATTTAGATCGTCGTTTGTTTTCTTTCTCCATTTAGTTTGTCTTTAATTCTTTGACTGATAATTGATTTGCATGTCTTATATTTGTATTGGGAATTGCTTTTTCTATTGAGTTGAGACTTGCCAAGGTTTGCCTTCAAAGGAACTGAAGGTCCGAATCCAATGTGGCATATGAGAGAAGCCACTTAGCAAATAAAATGAAAGCCACTCTTGTGATGGCACCCAAAAATGATTTTGATGCTGGGTTTCTATTTCTGTCATGTTGTCACTGATTTTCTTATAAGATTACTTCTCATTTTAACTGTAGTTTATGTCATGATGTATGGATTTGGGGGTCATGCAGTATATGTAAAATTTTGGCTCTGTTTTGAATTTGCCTTGATTTTGCTTTTGTATGCAGAACTCTTGTTTTCTGTAAGACACTTTCCTGCTGAACCTTGGCAATGCTTTCTTGGGTTTCTTATTCTCTTAATACAAAAGAAGCCACAGGAGTGGCCTAGTGTTCAAGGACTTTTTATTTTGCTTGGAGTCTTAGGAATATTTTATTCTATGAGTAAATGGCCAAGGAAAGGAGAAAAAAAAAGTTGCAACAACATGAGGGCACTGGGTTGAGTTTTTATTTATTTATTTTTAATAAACTTGGACATGGAGGGAAAGTTGAGATCTTGAAAGAGACATTTCAGAGACGAAAAAGTAAAGTTGCTTGTTTCATCAACCATCAGTGAAATAAACTTACTTTTTATGGCCATCACCAACAAATTTAATGGAGAGCGAGTTTCTCTAGGTTAGTGGGCATCAAAAACAGAAGTAGAGAAGAGCAGCAAACGTCAAGCGGCAACTTACTTTTTATTTTTAATAGTTAATCATCCTCGTGAAATTCGTGAGAAACTCCCGTCGTGATATATTGCATAACTGTTCAATCACTCACTAGTTTCTTCTTCTACTGGTGGATCTTGAAATTCTTGATACTATTTTTTTCATTTACCAGTTTTATAAGTTTTGAATTTGTTGGTGAATTGCAAGGGTTGTGTTTCATTTGCACAAGTTTTATGGTCATTTGAATTCTATGTGCTTTCTTTCCTTTTTGATCTTTTGCTAATATCAAACCCTTTTCCTTTTCTGTATATTTTGGGGTCAATCATTTGCTTGTTTTGATTTTTGTTTTTGTTGTTTGGTGGTTTCTTTTAATTTTTGACCTCTTTCTGTTGTTTTCCATCCTAGAGAAGAAAACATCCCATATGAATATGATGTTACCAGAATTAGCTCTTGTTTTCCTCCTCTACATTCAACTTGAAAGACCCTGTATATATGATTTGGATGTTGAATTGTTGTTACTCCTCTTCTGCAGCGTGTGTAGCACTTGCAAAACAATTAGTCTCGTTATTGAGTCATTTATTTGATTTCCATTCACACAGATCACTGAAGAGAGATCTAAGCTTCCGATTACATCTTTCAAGGACGTTATTGCATCAACTGTTGAATCTCACCAGGTTAATTTTTTTTTTTGCTTTGTAAAATTGCCTTTGGACATGTATCTACATGGTAGCTTGGTTGCAGATTGTACCATAATCATTAGTGTCCTTTCTATGCTTTATTGGTGGCAGATTCATTAGTATATACATGGTAGCTTGGTTGCATGGTAGCTTGGTACCCTGCTTTATTCTTTCTAAATTCTAACTTCATTGTCGTCTTAGAGAGAAACACATATCCTGTAACTAAGGTGGAAATATATATTTCTAATACACATGGCTCTTAGTTTTGGAAAAAAGTAATTATTGGCCAAGTTTATTGGCACATAGATACCAACAACTTTTTTTTTTAAACTTCTTTCTATTTGCTCGAGCTGTGGTTTAGATGACGGTCCAACAGAGATGGAGCTTGAATTTATTTGCTTTTATCCTGTTTCATAGTGGAATGAGTTTCATGTGTTGATTCTCATATGGATCTTATAGCATTAAAGTTTGTGTGAATTGTCTTCACTCTTCAGTAGTGAAGTGGTGTTGAAAGAGACCTTGTTTTTTAAGAGCATGCTTTACATACCTGGCAGTTTCTAAGTGCTTCTTATATATAAATATATATAGATATATATAGATATCTTCTTTCTTGATCTCTCTTTTTTAAGACCTTTTGTGCATTTTCCTGTGCCATTAGCTAGCTCTCATATTCTCAATCATGTTGGCCTAACAATTCAATTCGGGGTGTTCCTTCTTCCTTCACCCCTAAATAAATTGTATGTTCTTCACTTTACTGTTGGTGCATCTATCTATTAATCTCAATTCCCAATTGGAGAAAAAGGTTAAAAACTTGTCAAATCCGAGTTTAGTGTATCTGATGAACTTTTCATTTTTAATGTATTATGATGAGGCAGTACCATGCATGCAAAAATTGTGATATCTACCTTGTGCCATTCCTTTGGAGAACACACCAGCCCACTTACTTATTCAACCTTTTTAGTGTTCAATAGGAGGCCATTGATTGGGATATTGTCTGTTTGAGGAGTTGTTCCTGTCAACTTTAACAAAATTAGTAATGATTCCTCCTCTAGTATTATTAGCAATAATATTTTCTGTAGCTGTAATAAAACATTTCATTACAAGAAATAGCGGGATTACCGACGGCCAAAAGCCGTCGGTAATCCACAAATACCGTCGGTAATAAAAAAATTCCGACGGATTACCGACGGACATTAGGCCATCGGTAAACTGCGCGTCGCAAATGTATACCGACGGCTTTAACCCGTCGGTAAATTTCCGACGGTTTTCTCCGACGGCTTTAACCCGTCGGAACTTCCGATGCCATTTCCGACGGCTTTAAGCCGTCGGTAAGTTTCCGACGGTTTTAACCCGTCGGTAATTCCGATGACATTTCCGACGGCCATGACCATCGGTAAATCCGAACTTAAATTTTTTTTTGAAAATTGTTTAAATATTTATTTTTATTAAAAAATTATTTACTTTTATTAAATTATTTAATTTTAATTTCTGTAATCAATTTAATTTATTTATCCATTTAATTAACGATTACTAGTTATCACATTTAATAATTAATTTCTTTCTGTATTTAAAAATGTAATGCGAAACATAACTATAAAACAAATTAAAAAAGAAACGTAACAAATAAATAAAAAATTCGATTTAACAAAACAAAGAATAAAAAATATCCGAAAATATAAAAATATCAATACAAACATAACTAATAGTCCCGATAATCATGATCATGATCACTATCACTATCTACATCATCGACATGATCACCAAGATTATGAGGCGAGGCGGAGGCGGTGGAGGAGGCGGTGGCGAGCTAGCAAATGGTACAGATCCTCCTGCCGGCCGCAAAGACTGAGCCAAAATGGCAGCCGCTCGGCGGGCCTCCTCTGTTGGACGGCGCGATCCATTCTTTGCTTTCGGCCAATCGCTTTGCTCGGCCATGGCGCTTCAACTCTGCTATCTCCCGCTCATCCGCGGCGGCCACATTCTTTGGGCGACTCTCGGCGAGAGAGCGGCGGGCCGCTCTTGTAGTTCTTTGGCAAGGTCGCCAAAGACCGTGATAAGCGACCCTTCTTCTTGCCGCCAACAACATCTCGCCCAAACCATCGGGCCGACGCACTGGATCCTTCCGGCTCGAGACGGGGAACATGAGGATGTCCGAGATCTAACTCGAGACATCCTCGCCAAACTCCTCCTGTCAAACATAAACAAATTAGTCAATTTTTATTGTAATAAAACAATATAAACATTGTTAAAAACTATTCATTATGTTTTATAATTACCTGGTCCGCCTCGACCGCTCATCGACAAACTCACCTGCATCTCTCCTAATATGAGTTGCACGATGGAGCTCGTGCAATCAACCTCCTTTGCAATCACGAGACTGTAATTATTTAATAAAAAAAGCTTAACTAAATAATAATAATAATAATAATAATAATAATAATAATAATAATAATAATAATAATAATATAAAACGTACAAGTCGAGCTGCGTCTTTGCGCCGATCGACCGAACCTCCAGATGCAAGCTCCCACCCTTTTCGAGGCTCTATTCTTCTTCGCCTTCTCGCCACCGCCTTGAACTCGGGGAGTTCCAAAGGCGCCAGTAGTCTTTGCCAGATCTCATCTCCTATCCAAGTGGGCTGCCCATTGAGGCGCATCTCTAAGCATATCGGATAGGCGGTGGGAAGCCTTCATATGGAAGTTCTTCTTGATCTGCTCCTCTGCTCTTCCTTCCAAGAAACCTCTCTGTATGAATATAATACGTTATTAAAAATAATTGAGATTCATGAAATAAAAAATAATACGCAACAAAAAAAATAAACAACTTACTCTGAAAGAATTGAACATGTGCCTCAGCTCACCACCGTCAGCGTCCCAGGTGGGCCAATAGTCGTGGTAATTTTGCTCAATTACTTAGTGATAGCCTTCGCACTGGCTTTGACTAAGGAACCTAAACAATAACAACATACCAAACAAGTTAAAAATATATAGGTTAAACTGTAATTTTCGTCCCTTATCCTTTTTTTAGTTTTCATTTAAGTCCATTAAGTTATAAAAATTACTTCAATTTCGTCCTTTCTTTTTAATTATTCTTTTTTGTCTTAGACGAAATACCATCTTACACGTGGCGCTTGTTTTATTTTATTTTATTTTTACGCCACATGTCGGATGGTGATTCGCCTAAGAAAATATGAATAAATAAACAGAAAAGACGAAATTGATGTGATTTTTGAAGTTTAAGGGACTTAAATGAAAACTAAAAAAGATAAGGGACTAAATTGAAAACTAAAAAAAAGATAAGGGGCAAAAATGTGTATTCAACCTACATACTCACCCTCTACCAGCTGGCCTGATAGCAACTCGGTTATCATACAGCATCTAAATATCATTAACGACCTCCTGCTCATCCTGCTGCTGCTCAACCTCCTCGTCCTGCTGAACCCTGCGATCAGTGCCTGGCCCACACTATACTCTGATCGGACACATGAGTGTCGCACCGCCTCAAACACAAAATGAGAGGAAGAAGCGGCAAGTGTCTGCTGGAACCCTGGTGGGCATCATGTAAATGGGTGTCGATGCGCGAAGGTCCCGCATCTTTGTGTAGGTGCCCAATGTGACGTGGCGAACTCATTTGGAGCCTGTGAGCGTAGATGTATGCGACGCCGTGTGGATGACAACATCGCATAGCCAGCATCATCAATCCTAATAATGTTCGGCCTCCGACGGCGAGGGGGTCGACAATGATGTTCTTCCTTCCGCTGACCACTACCGGGTGGTCGGTCGAGCCTGAACCTCCCGATGCCATATATGTCTATAGAGCAATTCAATAATAACTTGATCATGAAATATTATATTTAAACATAACAATATTAAAAATGAACTCCAAAAAATAAACAAGATATATGAAAATAACTGACAAAATAAAATATGTTGTTAGACATTAAATTCTCTAATTGTAAAAAGTTAAACAAATTTATTACGCCCGTTACGCCCACTCTGCTTGCATCGTCTTCAGATCTTGATGGTTCTGCCACTTCTTCATTTAATTCCTCATCTCCATTTACATCTTCATATGTGATTGGATCGTCACGTAGTCGAGAAATGGGTTCAACTTCGTTTACTACGTTGACATGAGACATCTCATCCACTTGATAAGCCACTTCTTCCTGTGGATCATCTGCTTCAATGCGACTCCTTGGTTTTGTCTTTATTGCAACACACCAACCTTGTTTGTCCCTTCGAGTTGACGGATAAGGGACATAATACACCTGTCTTACATGTTGTGCTATGATAAACGGATCAAACATTTGGTATCTTCTGCTCATGCATATGTCAACAGTATTATATTTGCGATCCATTCTTGTGCCTCTACTTGACGGATCAAACCAATTACAATAAAATAACACTATTCTTTTAGTATAGTCTAAAGTATTGTACGCCAGCTCATATATATGTTGAATCACGCCGTAGAAGTCGTCTTCACCTCCCTCTGTGGCACCTTTTACATAAACTCCGCTGTTAACTGTTTTTTTCCCCTCTATTTTTGACTGAGTTTGAAATTTGTAATCACATTTAAATACGTGTGCCATTCTTTTACACGTGATTTAGGACCATGAGATAAATTTCTCAAGTGTTCGATTATGGGCGATTCGACTCGCTATACACTGTGTATACACATGCACAAGTGATTTAGGGTTCCTTTTGCAAACAATCTTTTGTATTTTCAAACAACAAATAGTTGAAATAGGACTAAAAATACATATCGGCTCCTAAACCACGTTGGGAAATATTCATGAATATAAGCGGAAGAGTCTTGTTAAACTTGTGGGCTTAGTTAACAAGAATGCCTGAACAAGTCATTATCAAACAAATGATCATGAATAGGTGTGGACTAAATAAATTGAAAGTGGTCAAAAGTATACATCGTAAGATATGGTGATACTTGGCGATTGATCAACACGTGAGCGTGTCTTTGACTTCCAATCTTCTCCCGTTAACCAGGACTTCACTCCTTTCCAAAGATGACGGCCAGAAGGCAAAACACCGATAAGGCGGCGGGTGTCTTTCACTTTCAATTTCTATTTCATTCCTATTATTTGTTGGTGTCGGCATGAAGTTCAGTAAAATAATAGGAACAGAAATGAATTGTCTCACGGTGTAAGTAAGTTGCACAAATAGATCCTTCAACCCTGGCCTTATTTTTCACCGACCGTTTTGAGTCACCCATAAATCTACAGAATAACAAAGTTGGTGATTAACATTTAACCCGGGGCAGTGAATAATTATGTTAAAGAATATTTGATTATATTACCTTTCGAATGGATACATCCATCTGTATTGAACCGGTCCACCAAGCCTAGCTTCATGTGCAAGATGCACTGGGAGATGTTCCATAGAGTCAAAGAAACCAGGGGGAAATATTCTCTCCAACTTACAAAGAATGACTGGTATGTTCTGCTCCATCTTGATAAGATCATCATCTCTCAATGTTGCAGAACACAAATCTTTAAAAATTGATTGAGTTCTGTAAGTGGATTTAAAATATTTGACGGCAGGGAACTAAATGCAATAGGAAGTAAACACTCCATGAATACATGACAATCATGGCTTTTCATCCCAATCATTGTTCTTTTGTTCACATCAGCACATCTTGCCAAATTAGAAGAATAACCGTCTGGCATTCGAAGTTCTTTTATCCACCGACAGACTGACATAGCTTCCTCAACAGTTAAAGAGTAACAGGCTTTGGGTTTCAGGGTTTTCCCATTCGACTGAGTCGTCAAATGCAAGTCCTTTCGCTTACAGTAAAGTGGTAAGTCCAGTCTGGCCTTATCATTGTCTTTCGTTCTTCCTCCAACGTTCATCACTATGAGAAAAACATTGTCAAAAAAGTTCTTCTCAATGTGCATAACATCAAGGTTGTGTCTCAACAAATTATCTTTCCAATACGGCAAATCCCAAAAAATACTTCTTTTAGTCCAATTGTGCCATTGTCCATATCCTTCAAATCGATCCAATTCACCAAAATCGTGATTTTTGGCGGATCCATAACTCGGTAAAAATGCATTCGGATGTCAACCTCGGGCGGGCCATCTAATTCAACTCCCCCTTCTTGAAGGCGTTCTTATTCCGTCTAAATGGATGATCTGCGGTAAAAACCTGCGATGTGAGTCAAACCAAGAACTCTTCCCCCAAATTTCAAGGTAAAGGCCTTTGTATGCTCCATGCAATGGGACATGCCATCTTACCATGAGTACCCCAACCGCACAACATGCCATATGCAGGGAAGTCATTAATGGTCCACATAAGAGCTGCCCTCATTGTAAAGTTCTTCTTTCGTGCAACATCATAAGTCACAACGCCATTCCACAACCTTTTGAGATCGTCGATGAGAGGTCGTAAGTAGATGTCAATACCATCCGTTGGATTATCTGGACCGGTATAATACAAGTCAAGAACATATAGGGCTTAGACATGCACATATCGGGAGGAAGATTGTATGGGGTAACAATAATCGCCGCCAAGAATAAGGTTTCGCCGTTGATTGAACATATGGGGTAAAACCATCGAGCATAAGCCAAGTCGTACATTACGTGGATCTGCTGTAAATTCGGATTCACACGATCAAAGTGCTTCCAAGCTTCACCATCACAAGGATGTCGCAACATACCTGAAGTGCTTTTATTCTCATAGTGCCAAGTCATTTTGTCTGCGATGCGTGTTGACGCAAACATTCTCTGCTGACCTTGGAATAATTGGCAAATAAAACATTGCCTTAGTGGAACTGGATTTTGTCTACCCTTCCCATTATCAGTATGTGACATATACCTTGGCTCACCACAAAATTTGCATTCAACCAGCGCGCTATCGTTTTTACCAAATTCATTGTCGTAATAGAACATACACCCTCTCACACAACAATCAATCCTTTTAGATTTCAACCCCAATTTGGACACTAAGCTTTTAGCCTCGTAATAACTTTTTGGCAAACCATATCTGATAGGTGACGAGTCCAACATCATCTTCGTTACGAGATCCAAGCACACATCCGTAGCACCACAGTTGGACTTGAGAGCTAAAAGTTTCACACACATTGATAACTTAGAGTCGGCAGACCCTTCAAACAACGGCTTATTTGTTTCTAACAAGAGATTATAAAATCTTTTTGCAGTCTCATTTGGAAGTTCATCTGTGTCATCATACTGTGGCTCCTCGAATGATACGTTGACCCCCAAGGCATCACAAACCATATTTTGCATCAATTCAATCTGCTCACCATATCCCGTATCTACGCAATTACTTGAAGCACCTGTGCAATTATCGCCAACCCCTAATCCAACCCGAGGTAACTCTTCACCATGTCTAGTCCAAATCCAGTAATTAGGCATAAATCCAACTCTCTGCAGGTGCAGCATGACCTCTCCTGGGCTCTTGATCTTTCTGCAATCGCATTTTAGGCACGGACACCTAATCCCTCCATTAATTTCGAAATCTTCGTGTGCCATTGCGACTTGAATGAAGTGATCAATCCCATCGCAAAAAGATTGTTTCAAACCCCCTCTTCCCGGATACAACCTATCGTACATCCAACTACGATTCGAAGGAAAAAATTCCATCTTCTACATGTCAAAAAAAATGACAATTTCAGCAGCACGACATTCTTACAACCGCTCTCTTTCTTTAAATGGTATGACCCTATCCCATTCGAGGAAAAACTTTTTCAGAACTCGTATAATAGTCATTCCGTAATTCTCATATCTTATACTTGACAAAATTTATTGACATTTCCCATTGGTCTCTGAGTACACAAAATGATCGCAGATTAGGAACAAGGCAATCAACTATGCACCCAGAGAACAAAACGAAATGTACCACCCCGCACATTCATCAAATATCAAGATACGAGAATCAAGCAACAACTATTATACAAGTAAAGAAAAAGTTTTTTCCCAAACTGTCCGACTTGGACAATTCAAGGTTCAATATACAATGAACACGTGGTATCTAAAAGAGTACACGCACTCAATAATATATTGAACCTCAAACGGGAAGCTAAGGCTTTTCTCCGATACTAATAACAACAATCAAACATCCATTTCATCAATAATTAAAAAGTAACATGTTGAAAGTTGACATCCTCTTAAAGGATAGAATTAAACAAGCATACCGACGGCAAAGGAAGCATAAATTCTTTTAACAATTTTTGTTTTCATAGTGGTTTGGCTTGGTATATGCCATGCAATTAGAGCTCCTATATGGTCACATCTACCATACATCCTAATCCTTTAATTGGCCAAAAACAATCATTTTACATTTCTGCAGTTAAAAAACTAGCCTAGCACTAATCTACTACATTAACCAAGCGAGTTGATGGTATCTCTAAACAACATAAAATTGGTTACTTTATTATTTTTAAAAAAATAAGATCATCACATAATTAAATTCATCAAATATAGGATTTTAATAGTTTATAATTAGTGTATACGTCACGATTAATTTGGGAATCAATTTCCTCGGCAAATTCATGTCTTTGTGTAATAATATATCTTTCATATGTTAAATTTTTAGTTTAATAAACGTTGTTTGTATTTACAGATAGTATATAGTTATAATCTGTAAATATTTTGGAGATTAATATGGTTACTATCTCAATATAAATTGGTTTCTACAAGTATAGCGAGACGTAGCATGAACATAGGATCGTAGATTCACTTATCAAATTGAGTTTATGTGTTGCTTGCTAAATGAATAATCTACATGCTACCTTACTCTAACATAAAATATACATCAAACAAAATTCCTCTCGGAGAGAAGTAAATCGAGTGATTCCTTCTCTCTTTTACTTTTCTTTCAACTTAAAAGAAAAAGTATGAACATACATTAACCAGAAAAGGGGTTTTGAATCAATTAATGAAGTTCATTTTCAAAAACATCATTAAAAAAATGAAATGGGATTTTTTGAAACATAGGAAAAGGTGATCTATTGAGTCATTTATCACGAATCCAAAATATTATGATTATGAAGAACTCAACGGGACCCCTCGAATTAAATCAAAAATATTATCTAGACGCGTGAATAGATTGACCTTAAAACAACAACGATTAATTACGATTGCTATAAAACAAGCTCGTATTTTATCTGCGTTACCCTTTCTTATTCCGGTACCTTTTGTTAATAATAAAATTACTTCAATTTAAAAAAAGCGAGTCGACCACTAGAACTACTACTGTTTTTAAAAAAAAATAGAGTTACTCTTCAATTGAATTCAATTTTGAATCGAAAATCAATTTCAATGTGGATTGATATCTTGTTCGAAAACTACGACAACTATACATCACTTCAACATAAAACATCCTTTGTTAGCCAAAACACACATCACCTCAAAATTCTCTCTCTGGAGAGAACTATGAAGCAAATCAAATAAATATGTCGGTGTGGGGTCAACAGCCAACCCTTTTCCACCCAATGAGTCAACCGACATTTCGTTAGAGTGCATACCTAATTCTCAGAACAAGAGAGTGTCCACGTCCTTCGATGTGAGTGGCAGTCTCGGAGCAATGTCGTGGCCTCGAACTAAAAATACAGAAAAACATAGAAAATTTTAACTAACAAGCTACCAAATAGCAATCAACAAAAATGAGCAGGATGCCAACCAAACAACAATCATGTTATAAAATAATTCCAAATAAACCCCAAGTAAGCTTTTTGGCTTTCACTATTTTTATCAAATCATGAATTCTCAAAAGCTATTTAACCTCCTCATGTAAAACATATAATAGAGCATAATAGAGTGGTGATGGTGGTGATGGCGGCCTGGTTTCGCGAACAATCGTTGAAACGTTGGAATAATTGGAACTTAGGCTTAAGACAAAAATTAAATAGAAAAGCACAAATGTAAAGACATACATCATATATTATCCTAATACATTTATCCAATTAAAATGTTAAAGCGATCAAATACTAATGTACATAACATGCATAATATAAAATAGAGGCTAGCTAGTGGCGGCTCCTTGAGGGGTCCCAGGACAAAATCGAGGCGGTAGAATCCTCAGAAGGAGTCGATGGAGTGTAATGCTACGGTGGGAGAATATTTTGGTGTGGGCCAGTGTAATCCTCTCCGATTGGAGAATACTCGGTGAGGTCGGAGTGTAATCCTCTCCGATTGGAGAATACTCCGGTGTGGATGGAGTATACTCCAAGATCTCATCGTCATCATTTGGAGACCTGAGCGATGTATGTCCCTCGATGAGCATCACCGGTAGCTACAGGCCTCACAGGATCACCATCTTTGGTTCATCAAATCACGATCCTCAAGACGATCCTTAGTCCCGATGACAAAGCTATTTCGATACTCCTCGCAGACATCATCGGCCTCCTAGAAGGCATAGGAGGATCACGATGGCGAGCATCGCGATCCTCAATCATCACAAAGCTATTCCGATACTCCTTGCGGACATCATCGGCCTCTGGAAGCCCTACCTCGACCACGGTTTCCATCTAAAGACATTGTCTGCTTGTTGTCAACATTGGTCACCATGAGCATATAAACTGAAAATAATCGAATTACAACAAAGCGAACAAAGGCATAGGTTTGCGATTTAAGACTTTATTCCAATATTTTTTTCAATATTTTTTTCAAATCTTGATGCTAACCGAGCAGGATGCGCCAACTAGAATTGTTTTTTTTCCCTTCTAATTAGCATGCTTAAGACAAACTTTTAACCTTGGACATAATATAAGTATCCTAAACTTTTAAAACAACTAACAATCCACAAAATCAATAAGAGTAGAGCAACCGTCAAACAACTAACAATCCACAAAATCAATAACAGTAGAACATCCATCAAACAACTAATAATCTCACGCAGTGCTACTCTTGCAAGGCTACTAAAACAAAAATCAAATACCAACAACAGGGAATACAAACAAACCTTAGTTCCCAAAATCACAGAATACAAAATTGGAGGTCAAGCCACAAAAGAATACCTGTGATGCACCAAAAACCTTCAAAATCACGTCAAAAACCTTCAAATCACTTCAAGAACTTTCAATCGTTCTTGAAACATCGAAAAGGAACACCAAATCAATTTGGGATTCAGAAGAAAAAAACACGAACAAAGAAGGACAGAATAGAGACAGAGAATAGACGGTGGTGGTAGAGGTGACGGCAGACCACGGTGCTGTGGAGGTGGCCGCGGAAGGTACTGTGGAGGTGGTGGCGGAGGACGCGTGGTGCTGTGGAGGTGGCGGCGGCGAGATGGTGTTCTGTGGAGGTGGCGGCGGATAGAGAGAGATGAGAGAGAGAGAGAAGCGGAACCACGGTGGTGGTGGTGGTGGTGTCAGAGGAAGCGCGGTGGTGGTGGCGACTAAGACGTGGTGTGTGGGCGCAGTGGTGGTGGTGGTGGTGGTGAGAACAGTGAGAACGATGTGAGCAGAGAGAATAGAGAGAATAGAGTGGTGGTGGTGGTGGTGGCGGCTTTGGTGGTGGTGTGGGCGTGGTGGTGGTGGCGGCGTAGTGGTGGGGCGGAGGAAGAGAGGAAGTGAAAGAGAAGAGGGATGAAGATGGAGGAGAGAATAGTGACGAGCAGAGAGAATAGAGTGGTGGTGGTGGTGGCGGCCTAGTGGTGGTGTGGGCGGGGTGGTGGTGGCGGCGTAGTGGTGGGGGTGGAGGAAGAGAGGGAAGTGAAAGAGAAGAAGAGGGATGAAGAGGGAGGAGAAAGGGAAGGCCTGGCTTCGATTATTATCGCGCGTGCAGGTGGCTTTTTGCAAGCGGTCTGGGCCGTCGAACTGCTCGGCATTGCAAGCGGGTTTTTAACCTACCGACGGTATAAGGCCGTCGGTATTTGAAAAATAGGCGCGTAAATGAAATATCTTCGGCATTACCGACGGGCATTGACCATCGGTAAATTTACCGACAGACTTGTTGTTTTACCGACGGCTTGGCTGTCGGAAAATCCAACGTTTAACCGACGGTCTCTGACCGTCGATATATGCCCGTCGGTAAATCCGAATTTTCTTGTAGTGATTTTGCCAAATGATGTTGTTGTTATTGGAACAGGAGCACCAAGTAAAGGCTTCATCGGACAAGGTATTTTCGGTGCTCTTGTGAGAGGTTGGTTACTCTTCCATCAATTTGTGTCCTTTTATTGCAATTGCAAAGCATATTATCTTGTTTTAAGTGTTGTTGTTGCTTGTTGTGTGTAGAAGTGAAACATGTATTTTTTACTAACCATGTTACATGTAATATATATGTTTTAAAAAAATATATAACAGAATATGGACATCCGTCTAAGTCGTAGTTGGATGTATAATAGACTAATGCCTGGCCGCAAGGGGTATGCTGATGCATTTTTAAAAGGGGTAGATGAATTTATTTTATTTGCATGCCAATAAGAAAATGTGTCAAATGCGTCAAATCCAGAAGAAGAAGAAGAAGAAGAAGAAAATGTTTCAGATAGAAAAATTCGATGTCCTTGTTCTAAGTGCAAAAATCTCAAGTTTATTGAGCCTGAAGAAGTTAAAGTTCATCTTTATAGGAAGGGGTTTAAACCTGATTATTGGTATTGGTCATGTCACGGAGAAAGTGATCCAGAGTTATGTGAAAAAGTTAATGCTCATCATAGGACTACTACCATTGCACAAGAGGGACATCATGAACACACTAGTAGATTTGAGAGCATGGTTTATGATGCTGTTGGTCCAGAGCAACAAATGGATTGGGATAAAGAAATGGACGAGTCTCCAAATACAGATGATCAAGAGTTTTATGATTTACTTCATGCAGCTCAAAAGCCATTGTGGCCGGGATGCAATAATCACACTGAATTGTCTGTTGCTGTTAGGTTATTGACAATTAAGTCGGAGGGAAACATTTCCCAACGATCGTTTAATCAAATAGTGGCACTGATGAAAGAGACACATCCTCCAAATAATCTTATTCCTGAAGAATATTATAGGGCAAATAAAATAGTTTCAAAACTTGGTCGTACTGCAAAAAAAATAGATTGTTGTGTAAAAGGTTGTATGTTATTCTACACAAATGAATGTAAACAATTAAAAGAGTGTAAGTTTTGAGGTGAACCTCGTTATATTAAAAAAAAAGTTGGTAGGGGGAGATATAAAGAGGTACCTCTGAAGAGAATGCATTACTTACCCCTAATTCCCAGGCTTAAGAGATTATATGCCTCTATGAGTTCTGCTCCACATATGAGATGGCATTATGAAAATAGGAGAGAACCAGGAGTATTGTGTCATCCATCAGATGGAGAGGCTTGGAAACATTTTGATCAAACATATCCTGATTTTGCAGCTGAACCGAGAAATGTAAGGTTGGGTTTATGTACTGATGGTTTTACGCCATTTAATAATTCAACCTCAACTTATTCTTCTTGGCCAGTAATTCTCACCCCTTACAATCTTCCTCTAGAACTATGCATGACAACTCCTTATATGTTTCTCACTTTGATTATTCCCGGACCAGATAATCCAAAGAGCAAGATAGATGTGTATTTGCAACCATTGATAGATGAGCTAAAATTGTTGTGGAATGAAGGAGAGTTGACATATGATATCTCCAAAAAACAAAACTTTGTAATGAAAGCTGCATTAATGTGGACTATCAATGATTTTCCTGCATATGGAATGTTGTCGGGTTGGAGTACAGCAGGAAAATTAGCTTGTCCATGTTGCATGAATCAGTCAAAGGCTTTTTACTTGAAATATGGTGGTAAGTGTTCTTGGTTTGATTCCCATCGTAAATTTTTGCCTATGGATCAAGCATTTCGAAGAAACAAGGATGCATTTTTAAAGAATAGAGTTGAAAAGTCTCAACCTCCACAACGATTATTTGGAGATGATGTGTGGGAAGAAGTTTCTTGTTACCTAAAATAATTGAGATTAATCCTTGTAGTTGTGATGGATTTGGTGTGTCTCATAATTGGATAAAACAAAGCATCTTTTGGGAGTTACCTTATTGGAAAACCAACTTAATAAGGCATAATCTTGATGTGATGCATATTGAGAAAAATGTATTTGATAATGTCTTGAATACAGTGATGGACGACAAAGATAAGACAAAAGACAACGCTAAGGCAAGAATGGATTTGAAGGAGTATTGCCGGCGAAGGGAACTAGAGTTACATGTGCAACCTAATGGAAAAGTTTTAAAGCCTAAAGCAAAATATGTTTTGTCCGGTGATCAAAAAAAGGTTGTCTGTAAATGGGTTAGTGAGTTGAAAATGCCTGATGGATATGCCTCAAATTTGCATAGATGTGTAAACATAAGAGAGGGGAAGTTAATTGGAATGAAAAGTCACGATTGCCATGTATTTATGGAGCGATTGTTACCAATTGCATTTAGTGCACTTCCACAACATGTGTGGAATCCTTTAGCAGAGTTGAGTAAATTTTTCAAGGATCTATGTTCAACAATATTGCGAGTGGATGATTTGTTGTTGATGGAACAAAACATTGTCATTACAACATGTAAATTGGAACGGATTTTTCCACCTGGATTCTTTAATTCCATGGAGCATATACATATCCACCTGCCTTATGAAGCAAGGGTTGGGGGTCCCGTTCAATATCGTTGGATGTACCCATTTGAGAGGTAATTATTGACATCATTCAATGTACAAGTTTATATTTCTTGTTTATTCGTAATTAGTAGTTAACATGATGATATTGTTTTAGGTACTTGAATAGGTTGAAACGGATGGTTAAAAATCGATCACGCGTAGAAGGGTTCATCTGTAAGGCATACCTATGTCAAGAGACTTCTCATTTTTGTTCATATTATTTTGAGTCTCATGTGCAATCTTTGAGAAATAGAGTAAGTCGAAATGATGATGGAGGTCAGGATGATGTAGTTCAACAAACTTTATCAATTTTCAATCATTCTGGTCGCTCAGCTGGAACTTGTAAGAGTCGATATTTGAATGATAGAGAATTAGCTGCCGCACATTTGCATATCCTACTAAATTGCGAAGAAGTTCAACCATACATAGAGTAAGTAAATGAAATTGTACTTGATTTGTTCATTTTAGATTGATCAAGCATTATAATAATATTTATATATGTTAGATGCTTTGTGCAACATTTGGAAGCATCTGATCCAAATATATGTCGAGCAGTTGCCGATGGTAGGATCGCATCTGAATTTCCAAGTTGGTTTCAATCATATGTAAGTGTCTTTTGATAGCAACTATAATACCTAACTTAGTCTTATAATCGTAGAATATAATGAGTTTATATTGGCCATTGATAGGTGCATGATACAAATAACTTGGTACAAAATCAACATTTGCACCATTTAGCATGGGGTCCTAAGAGGAAGGTTCATACTTGGCCTATTTATTTTGTCAACGGTTTTAAGTTTCATACGGAAGAATGGAGTGTCGGTAAGAAAACCGTCAATTGCGGAGTTTGCGTAAAGGGTGATGATGAAGGAGTTGATGAGAATTATTATTATGGTAATATTAAAGAGATTATTCAAGTTGAATATCCTGGGGAACCAACCAAACAATTAGTTTTGTTTAATTGTGAATGGTTTGATGCTGTTATTAATCGTGGTGTGAAGGTTCAACCCCAATATGGCATTGTGGAGGTTCATCATCATAGAAGATATACAAAATATGATCCCTTCATATTTGCAGCAAATGCAATTCAGGTGTATTATGTACGTTACCCAGAAAAAATAAAAGAAAAGGTTGATTGGTGGGTTGTCATTAAAACCAAACCAAGAGGTACTGTTGACGATCGGTATACATTAGAGGTTGCATATCAAGACTCAACAACTAATGTAAATTTTGTAACAAATGATGAGTTGCTTGGCCGTTTGAGAGATGAAGGGGAGTACGAGGAAGTAGAAATAAATTTCCAGGATGCAGAAGAGCATGATGATGAGGAGCATGAGGATGAGGATGAGGATGAGCATGAGGATGAGGATGAGTATGAGGATGAGGATGAATCTGATTTTGAAAACCAGAATAATTCTAATGATGACAATGATGCAAACTATGATTATTAAATTCTGATATTTTTCATTTATCATAAAAGGTAAAAGAATTTTGTTCAATGTACTTTAATGTTATGTTATTTATTTTAATTATGCTATAAACAACTCAAATTATTGATTTTGTATTAATTGCAGATGGCAGACAAAGATCGGGGTAAAGGAAAAGCTTCTAAGAGTCGCCAGTTAAAACTACATCTAAAACGTCCATCACATATAACTCCTACTTGTGTACCGTCTCCATCTGCTTCATTATCTCCTGCTACTACATCTCATGCCGCACCTCCACCCGGGACATCCCATGCCGCTTCTCAACCTGGGACATCTCATGCCGCTCCTCATCCTAGGACGTCTCATACCACACCTCCATCTAGGACATCTCATGTCACACCCCCACCTTCGATAAGAGGGGTAGAATCACCATCCAATCAACACCCATCTTATTCAGAAGAAGGACCTACCCCGGGATCTAATGAAACTGTTGTTGCATCAGAGACACAGAGCAATGGCGGCAGCCAATTTTATACCTTGAAGGACAAGGGTATAGACTATTTTTTCTAGTTATTAGTTATCAAAGTATGCTATATAAGCTTAACCGTTTGTATGTATTGTTTGTAGATTCTTGCCTTCGCACCCTGCAGCTAATGGTATTGGGGATATCCTCAAGAGTCATTATACTGATCCATGGCCATCATGGAAAAAGATACCCAGTACGACAAGAGACTTGTGGTTTGAAGAGTTTAAGGTATATGTTTCATATTTAATTATTGGGTTTAATTTGGATATCTATATTCATTCTAAATTTAGCTAACTTCGTTTGCCTTTTTATATATAGAAAATTTTTTCTATTTGTCCACCGGACGATAGGTGGGCAAGAAAGAACTTTGAAATTCGAGGTGCGGCACTAATGAAAAATAATCTAAACAAGTCTCGTACCTTAAAGAATAAACCGAGTTGGATTGGAAATAGTGTATGGGATAGATTATGTGAACATTGGAGGACGCGAGAATACAAAAAGAAAAGCATACAAGCGAAAACAAATCGAGCATCTGACTGTGGAGGTTCCCTTCACACTGGTGGCTCTATCACCACATCTCAACATAGAGCTAATATGGTAAGGATTGTAATCTAATGCCTTATTTTTAATTGTGATTATGTTACAAGTAAATACTCAGCTTACCTGTAGTCTGTTAATATTGATATACCTAAAGGAATCATCTAAGACAAGTTTTTCACTCTTCTCAAAGAAATATGTTGGGGAAAAACATGTTTATGAGTTTTGACTATATACAGTGTTTGCATTTTGTAGAAGTTGTGGTATTATTTTTTCTTTTGCATTATTTGTCTGCCATTTATCTTTTTGTAGAAGCTGTGAACTTTCCAAAATGCACTAGACTTTCTTGGGTTGTTTTCATCATTACAAATACCAATATGGTTTTGAAAGCATGAAACTGTGAATTATACAAGAGGTATCCAACTTGCATTGGATATGATATTGGAAAAAGGAAAGGAAGATCTGGTGGAATTCTATGGACTATATGGTTTAAGCAGGGTCTATTCGCTTGTAGTTTGTCGCTAAATTTCTCTTGTATAGTTGCCACTTGTTTGATTAATAAAATTATTGTTTTCCTTTTCATAAAGCCATTCTTGATGCTAACATGTTTTTAGTTTGTATTTTTCCTTATTTGTTAGATGAAGTTGACCGGCACCCCTCCTAATCCCGCGGATTTATTTCGTCGCACACACCAGCGTCGTAAGGATAACACATGGGTGGATAGACGATCAGAACAAGTGAATGTAATGAACTCTCAACTTCTATTTCTTTTATATGTCTTATGTTGGCCTTATTTTATTTGAATAACGTCTTGAAATATCAGTTAGCCTTACATTTGTGTTAACAGGAAGAATTTACACGCACATGGGAAGAATTGACCCAAGCAGCATCTTCACAGGGAACTACTCCACCAAGTCAGTTAGATGTTTGGCGTAATGTGGCTGGAGTAAAGAAAGGAAAGATATACGGCCTTGGAATGGAGTCGACTGTAGTGGTAGGGAGGCCTTACTATCGTGGTTCATGTTCTTCATCAACTGAGTGGGTTCAAAGGCAGGAGCTTGATGAACTCAGAAACCAAATGGAAGAAGTGAGAACAGAAAGAGATCAACTCCGAGTGGAAATGGCGAATACCAACAAGGAAATGGAAAATACCAAGAGAGTCTGTGAGCGGAACAACAAGCTGATAAAACAATTAATGAAAAGCATGAAGTTTCAGCAAATGCCATTTACTGGAGAGCAAGCTGATGATGATGATCAGGAGTTAGATTCAGAGGGACAAGCTGATGATGATGATGATCAGGAGTTAGATTTAGATTGACAAAGTGAATTATAGTGAACTTTTGATGATGTCTTTTGATGTCTTTTGATGATCAGAGGGACAAATCTGTCTCTTGATGTTGTCTTTTATTAGGACTAATAGTCTTGTAATGAGTCTATGTTTTTTGTTATGTACATTGACATGACTATATGTAGGACTTAATTTAAAATATCAGTCGTCTTTTATTATAGATACTGACATGTTTAATGTATTGAAGTGCTTTCCTCCGCTTTGTCCAAGGTAACCACCCCGATCTCTGTTAGATGTGTTTATTTTCTTTTGTTTGCTTCTTTCTGTTGATTTCTGCTTCAATGTGTTCTGCTTCTTTCTATGGCAATGACTGTGGTTTTGGTTTTTTTTTTGTGGCTCACATTCTTGGTTCCACGAGAAATTCTGTTGATACAGTTTATTTCACAGAAGTGTTGAAATTTTATAACTTGAAGAATGTATCTTCTTATCATTGAAAGAAAGCCATTTGTCTCGTCCCAAGATCTGATCGCATTTCCCTTCTTTACAAGGTGAGATAGTGCAAGATTAATCTTCAAGTTCTCTTCTTTTTGTTCATGTTCAATATTTTAGGAGTTCATGTTCAAAGGCATAAAGCTATACCAACTTGCATAATTTTCTGAAGCCTCACTGAGGTATTACATTAATTTTATTCATGTGATTTGTTTGTATTAGTTTGATGAATGTGCTTAGTGGTCAGCAGCCAATATGTTAATTGTGCTAATGGAAACCTTGATTGAGACATGGTTTAAATGCTCTTGGTCATAATATTTTTCTTTGAAGTCAAATCTTCAATGATTCTTTTGATTTATAATGGTCATTTAATGTGTACATTTAATTTATCTTGCTTCTCTTGAACCATGGAATCCATTCTTTTGAACCATGAAATCTGATTTGCTTTCAATTGTTAGTACAATCCATAAAAACAATAAAGGTTTCCAATCTTTGCATATCACTTGAGTTGATTGCAACATGGCGGTAAGGTATTGCAATGAATGGATAAGGTCAATGATGTTGATGAGGTTTTATGTGCATAAATGATGAAATGAATAGGGCTACTTCGCTGATATGAATGAGTTCAAGCAACATGGCAGTAAGGTATTGCAATTATATGACAATTTGTTGGGTTGGGTTTGTTTGTGGCAAAGAACTATTTGATTGTTTAATCTTTTGTTTCTATAGCATGTCATAATGTGGAATGTTCCATCCATACTACCTAGAGATCAAGATAGTTTTTACGCTTAATTCAGAGTTCTATGTTCCAATTAAGGTTACATCAAAACAAATTAGTATATTATTTTCATCAATATATATACATATACATATTATTATCAAATAAGCGATGGCGATGATCGATTAGTTAGACTGGAAGCCCGTCCTGGGTGTAACGGAAAAGAAAGCATGACAAATTTATCTGTGTTGGTGCAGATTACTGTAGCTAATAAAGTGATAATACCGGTAATGGAAGCTGTGAAGTTTCCTGATATCCATGTCGACTTCTCAGATGGTAAAACAATGAAGGTTCCTATACGGATAAGAATTCATGTCCTTTTCTCTGTATTAAAGCTATTGTATATGGATGCTTAATTATCAAATCTCTTCAAACGAAAGTTGTCCAATGTGTGTTGTTTGGAAGCATCAAATGACGGTAAGATTTTAGTTTGGTGATTGTTAACTCAAAACACTATTTTTGTGTTTCCGTTTTCTGGCTACGGCTTCTGAACTCATGTTTATGTGGACGTGATGGTGGCTGATTCTGGAATTTAAGAAATAATATTTGGTTTTAAAGTTATTGCTTTTTGTGTTTGTATGGTTCATTTACTTGAAACATTGTAGGTCTGTTTGGCTTTTGTTCTGGAATTGTTTGCAGGCTAAGTGTGGTAAATGGACTGTTCAAAATCTTCAGCTGCCAGTGAGGGAAACTGCCCTCAGTTTCTGTCAAATGGATGTTTTGAATGATTCATGTGAGTATTGAGTCTATAATCTTGCGTCATGGGAAGTTTGGTGTCTATCTTGCAATAATCTTTTTTCATCCTTATTTTTCTTCTGCGTGCAGTTAAGCTTACTAGAGTCTAAAATGAAAACGAGGATCAATTCCGTGAATCAAATGTTTGTGATGACTTCTCTTACACATGGCAGGAAAAAATTCAGCACTTTCAAAGCATGGCTGTTCTTTGAAGCATGGATGTTTCTCAAGTCTCAAGCAATCATCACCCAAGGTTTTTAAGCTATCTCTGCTTCTGTTTTTAAGTTTCTGGATAGTATGCCAATTGTGAACTCAATTTTGTTTGCTATATGCTATATTTGCTTGCTTTAGATTGGATATATTGGTGCAGCAATATCTGGGAAGGTTATTTATGCATTTGTGTAATTGATTTGTCCATTTATCAAAGCAATTTTGGCTTTTTATATTGATGCTATTTCACTTATTAGAGCTATTGAACTCCATGTTTGGACTGATTTGTGTTGTTTTGCTTGCAGGTTCTCAACCCCAACTTCTTCGATGGAGGTATTATTATTTACACCAATCCAAATATTTTTACACCTACTAATGCTTATTAATAGCTGTATTTCCTTCCATTATTATGCAAATCAATAAATTTCAAGGTATAATGCTTATTCCTTTATTTGGCTGCTGATGTATCTTAATTCTTGGTTAGGTTCAAACTCCAATAGATTCAACTTTATTTTGCTGCGTGTACTTATCTACTAGAATACTTAATTATATGAAATATAGGTGTTGTTCTAACATTAATTTAGTTCCCCATTTGCTGAAATTTTCTTTGCAACATAGGTTCTGGTGGCTCTTTGTTATTATCCTAGAAGTTTTAATCACATATTTGTCTTGCACTATGAATTCACTTTCATTATACTTGATTTAGTATTGCTCCACTAATTAGCTTAGACTATTTTATAATAGGCTTGATTTGTTGACGGGATATAGTTCGTCATTCTCCAGCAAGTACAACATCTCTTTTTTAAAGAGCTTAAGAAATCAAATACTTAATTTTTTTTTTTACTGATTAATGATTTTGTTTGTTGAGTTTTTTGTTCAAGCTTATATGAGATTTAAAGAAGAGGTTTCATTTCTTGCATTTCTAACTCACTGCTAATACTAAACACATTTGATAATTTCATCTTCATCCCACTATGTGCTAAGTGCTTTATTGTTACTGTTTTGGTGGCTAGCTTTATAGGTTTTGATAGATAGAATAAATGGTTTTGATAGGGGAGTAATTTCTATAACCCTTTATAATCATCAAATTGTCTTGTTGGATGTTTTCTATTTCCTTGGAAAAGAATATTATGCAATCTTGTCAACACTTTATATTACTTTGGTTATTGCGATTACAAATTTAGATGTACTTCTTTTTTTTTAGTTATTTTGTGTCATAAGTTATTTTTGTTAGTATATATAGATACTTATTTCATGAGATAAACCTAAATAAACTCTTCAAAACACTCTGATAGTGAATTGCAGTTGTTCACAGATTTGCCACATGGATCAAATTATCCATACATGGAAGCAAAGAGCAAAGTTACGGCGGGTGGTGTGGTCATATTATTACATCACTACAAGGATTTAGTTGCTAAGTACACAACAAGCAAAGCTATCGTTGCTTTTACTTTGCAGGATTTATGTGTGTGTATATTTGTGCTATTACTTTTGTAGTATTCTGTATATGCTAAGAATCAAGTAAGTTTTAGTACTTCCACACACATGTAGGGCTTCTGTATTGTGATACAATGAAGGCACCAGTAGCTACGATGCATTGGTTAAGGAGGAGCTACAAAAATTACATCGCTAGAGTGATATACTATCAATTTGGGCAGGTTGTAATGGCATATTTTGACTTATAATTAGGTGCAAGAGTCAAAATTAATGTTTGGCTTAAATTGATATGTTGGTGATTCAACTTTTGGATCTTTTGCTATCTTGCGTTTCTTTCCCCACATGGATAAAAGTAGATAAGCGGGAATTAATTCCAATTCCCACATGATGAAAAAGTAAAATGTCTCGAGAAGAAAATGGTCCTATTTGGCCAGTTATACATTGCTAACATCGTGAAATAGAATAATTGGTATTCTCGAGTAACCTACCGAGCCGCTAACGTGGCTAAAGTGGTGATAAATCCGTCGATAAAATAGGTCCTAGTAAGTCGATGTTGTAATTCTTGCTCATTTTGAGCTTGATGTAAAATTAAAAAAAGCTTTGAATCCTTGCTCATTTTGCTCATTTCTATGTCGATTATTCAAAAAGCTTTACGTAAAATTTAAAAAAAGCGATATTAGTGACCGATTTGGCGACCGATTTTGTAAAATTTTTTACAAAATCAGTCGCTAAAACGGTCACTAACATCGGTCGTTAAAAGCGGTCGCTAAATTCGGTCTCTGAATCGGTCGCTAAATTCGGTCGCTAAATTCGGTCGCCAATTCAGTCGCTGAATTCGGTTGCTAAAGCAGTCTCTACATTCGGTCTCTAAGTTCAGTCTCTAATTCGGTCTCTGAATTCGGTTGCTAAAGCAGTCTCTACATTCGGTCTCTAAGTTCAGTCTCTAATTCGGTCGTTACATTATCGGTCGCTGAATTGGTGGCTAATACTTAGCGACGAGCGTTTTAGCTACTGATTTTTGGTGGTCGCTAATTCGGTCTCTAAAGTTGATAGCGACCGATTTTTCATCTTTAGAGACCGAAAAATCGGTCGCTAATTGACTTTTTTTTGTAGTGTGGTTAAATCATGGTTTCTTCCATTGGATATTTTCCTGCAAATCTTCCAATTCTTGATGGGAAGAACTTTGACAAATGGTGCATCCAAATGAAAGTCATTTTAGGGTTTCAAGATGTGTGGGAAATCGTGATAAATGGGCTAGAAAGTTTGGGAGTATATGCAACAGAGGCTCGGAGGGTGGCTTTCAAAGAAGCAAAGAAGAAATATTGTAAGGCACAATTTATTCGCCATTGGTGTGTGGATGCAACAAACTTTGACAAGATTTCCATGGCTTAAAATGCAAAAGAGTCCTAGGAGATTCTTAGCAAGGCATATGCAGGGGTTGACAAGATAAAGATGGTGAGGCTTCAAACCCGAAGGAGACAATATGAGATGCTACAAATCGAGAACAATGAGCTAAGTCCAAACGACTATAGCAATGCACTGCTCAAAAAAGAAGAGTCGAGATGAAATCCAGCGCTCTCATGAATAAGGGTCAATCCTCAAATTAGATCTGAATACTATAAAAAAAAACCATCTCCTCAGATGTCTTTTCTTCGTAAGGTTTTAGAATCTATGGATTTTCCGATTCATTGGATAAATCGTATTGTGAAATACATTAATTCAGTGTCCCTTTATGTTTTATTGTGTTGAGGAAATTCGCACACGCCACAGATTTACCCGCACGCTCAAGAGATCTTTGATGGAACACACACAAAACACACCACCAAGAGAATAAAAGGACACACAAATAATTTATGTGATGCGACACCTCTTGCCTACTTCCACAGAAACGTCTCAACAAGTATATGCACCGTCACAAATATGATTATAAGATTATAACCCACCCAATATGTGTATCACCTTACAAACTCGAGTACCCCACCCAAGAGTTATAAGGAATAATAAACACTCATTCATCTAACTGCAAATGACCACCCACACTAGTCATCCCCTCTTGGACATGGTTGGGGATACCTCTACTCTCCATAAGTCTCCCTTTATATAGTGAAGAGATATTACTTCATTCATGAATACTGCATAGTGAATATTAATTATTTCTCATTTTTAACTAATCATCTCTTTATGATAGTGGAATTTTCCAAAAGCCAAGATACATTTATGTTTGAAATGTATCTCTTAAATATCCATTAGGACCACCACTTGCATTTATTTAGAAATTTGAATTGACTTCCTAACATATTGAATGATAGGTTTTTCCCTCTTTTTAGCCTAATAGGAGTGTTAGACAAGGTGGCCCTTTGTCTCCCTACCTGTTTATTATTTGTGCGATTAATGAGCTGTCCAGAAGTTAACTAATTTGAACAAGATAGTACTATCATCAGCAAAGAAAATGTGTGGTATCTGAGGAGAATTTCTAGCTATTTTAATACCATGAATAGCTTTATGCTGTTGAGATTTCATAATAAGTACTGATAAAACCTTAGCACAAAAAATAAATAAGTAGGGACACAAAGGCTCACCTTATCTAAAACCCCTAGCTGAAAAATGGAAAATAGTCTATCATTTAATAGAATAGAAAAGGACACCGAATTAACACATTTTATGATAAGATTTATCCAATGAATCGGAAAAATCCATAAATTCTAAAACCTTATGAAGAAATGGCCCATTCAACTCCCCATGTGATATTCTATTACCTATGCTTGCTAATAAGGGTCACTCCTGTTTCTTTGGGGGGCAACTTATATCAAGTTTTATGGGTTAAGTTCAACAATTTTTTCTCACAAAAAGTTGGTTATTTTTTTATGAAAAGATGTAAGAGCAGTTACACAATATATCTTTTAAAAAAAATAATCAACTTTTTGTGAGAAAATGATTGAACTTGACCTATAGAACTTGATATACGTTTTATCCATCGTATTCAAAGTTCTTTATTTACTATGTTTATTTACGTTACGTGTTAGTTTCCCTTGGTTGATCGATAAGTTTTGTATTCCTTTCTCATAAAAATATTATACACACACGTATAAGTTTGGATTCAATTGAATTAAATTAATTTTTAATATCAGATTTTAAACTGAATTAATCCAATGAAAAATGAACGCTCATTTGTGTTTTTTTGCTTTTCTAATTTTTGTAGTTTAGCTTCAATTGAATTGATTTGGAGAAAAATTCTACTTTATTCCAACTTATTGCTGTTTTATTCTCTACTTTTTAATATTTGTTTATCAGGTGTTGTTAGTTGTAACCTTTGTTCTTGATCAATTGAATAAATGTTTTTTAAGTTATGAAAGGGCCCCCCCAAGATCGGAACAAAATTTTCATTCTTGAGATTGACAAGTAACCGTCTCTTTGGGTCATTCTAGCATCATCATAATCAATCCCCACTTAACAAAAAAGTGAAATGGATACCAAATCCACAGAACAGAAATCCCCAGAAAAAACCATTTTATTATGGGGAAGCTAATAACCACTTCAAAACCTCTCATCCTCCAATCGAAGCTCCTCTGTTTTTCTCTTCTCTATCTCTTCACCACTCTTTTCCTTGCTCTTTACACCACTTTGTCCCAATCCAAATGCCTCTTCAGATCATCCCCTTCCGATCCCATTCTCAATTCTCTCTTCACTTACCCTTCTTCCTACGGAGAACACAAATATGCTGTCTCAACCACCCGTTCTACCTGCTCTTCCCCTGTTTTCTTTTCAGGTAATTCACCATGATCATTTAACAAGACACAGTTTTTTTAAAATTCATTTTTATGATCAAGATGATAACTTTTTGTTAATGGGTTGTTGTTCGTGAATTCAGATTACTGGGATGTTGTGAAGGAGATCAAGAATTTTCAGAACAACTCTCCAGGGGTTCTAAGGTATATGCAGGGGAATGGTGATACTTTTGGTGGGAATCTTAGCACCCTAATGAGATTTTCTTATTTTGATCATCAAAATGATAGCATAGAAGTTCCATGCGGATTTCTCAAGAAGTTTCCAATCAGTGATTCTGGTCAGTTCCGCATGAATTCACTTGTTTAGATCTCCATTCACCCTGGAAATATTCAATTATCATGTTCCTATTGGTTATTATAATATGTCACTGAATTTCATAGATATGGAAAATCATTTACATTAAGAAGATCACAATGCCAAACAATTCAACATTCATTTTCAAGTTTTTTTTATTTAATTTTTATTAATTTAGATAGTAATTTGCTTATGCCTTATGCTATCTATTGTGTTTTGATGTAGATCGAATTGCCATGGAAAAGTGTGACAATGTGGTGGTAGTTTCAGCAATCTTCAATGACCATGACAAAATTCGACAACCGAAGGGCCTTGGTTCGAAAACACTGGAAGAAGTGTGTTTCTTCATGTTCATGGATGATATTACACTCAAAGGTCTTGAACATCATGGTTTGATTTCAATAAATTCTAGAGAATACAAGATAGGTGTGTGGAGGATTGTGAAGGTTGAACAAGAGGACTTGTATGAGAACCCAGCAATGAATGGGGTTATACCAAAGTATTTGGTCCATAGGTTATTTCCAAATTCCCAGTTCAGTATTTGGATAGATGCAAAGTTGCAACTCATGGTTGATCCATTGTTGTTGATTCACTCACTTGTTATATCTGAGAATGTAGACATGGCTATATCAAAACACCCTTTTTACGTTCATACCATGGAAGAAGCAATGGCAACTGCAAGGTGGAAGAAATGGTGGGATGTCAATGCCTTGAAGATGCAAATGGAGACTTACTGTGAAAATGGATTGCAACCATGGAGTCCCAGCAAGCAGCCCTATGCATCAGGTAACCGTACATTTTTTTTTAAATGCTAATTTCTTGAGTGGAAACTAAAATTGCATCAAGAATACTCTTTCAAATTTGGACACCAAAATTACATTGAAGAATGAAGATATAAAACAATGCATCTTGATAGTTGATTGAGATATCAGTATAAATCAATACAATCCAAATTTATAAATCAATATAAGTCAATTATTTCGTGAACCTTATGCAATGTTTAATACAACTATACCACATAAACCTTTTTGACTTTTGCAAGTGTACTTAATAAGTTCCAATCTGGAAGAGTGTGATGAGGTTATTATTTTAATATATGTGTACGCAAGGTTTTTAAATCAAGGTTTGTGAGTTGCGACAATAATATTTTTGGAGTTTCCGCAACTGCAACACGACTGTGATTTAGGCTGTATCAATTGTATTTGACTGCGATTCTCCTCAATATTAAAAATCGTGACGCAACTGTTACCGCAATCGCAATTTAAAATCTTGCATGTACGTGACAAGTTTTGCATCGCCATCGATCATAAAAAAATGAGGCCCTTAGCGCTGCAATGTTTTCAATGGAGAAGGCTTTACCAAGGAAGGTTTCTTTCATATGGGGTAGTATAAAAATATAAAATAAATTTTGCATACTGTGCACAAAATTATTTATTGTGTCCTATTTTAATTGGTTTTGGCAGATGTACCAGACAGTGCTTTGATATTGAGGAGGCATGGATTGGGCAGTAACCTCTTCTCCTGTCTCATGTTCAATGAGTTGGAGGCATTTAATCCAAGAGATCAATTGCCCTTTGCATTTGTTAGAGATCACATGAATCCCAAGCTGAAGCTGAACATGTTTGAGGTGGAAGTTTTTGAACAAGTGGCAGTGGAGTACAGGCACAATTTAAAGAGCAGTGATGGGACCACTGTGAAGAAAATGTCCAGTTCAGGAAGAACCAAAAGGGCAGACCCAGATTTGTATGTGAATGGTCGTTGTTGTGGGGGGTGCCACAAGTATCTTTCCATAATGTGGGGTGAAACCGAATCCAATGATTGATGCCCCCACAAGAAGTCAAAAGAAACAAAAATTAAAGATAAAAGAACCTAATAGTTGGTTTTTTTTAACAGTGCGTCAAGTGATTCATTAACAATGCAATTAAAAAGAACAGACAAAAGATTACAATTTTTTTTTTATTAACGGAGAAAAGCTGACAACCTGTTACAGGTTAACAGGAGTGTTTCCTTTGTTCTTGTCTAATGTATTTATTCCTTGCCGCATGTTTTCTGCTCATTTTTTTTGGAATATTAGATCGTTGCTGTTTTTGTAAGGTATGCAAAGAATAATGGAATCATTATCAGAATGATTTGTTAATTTCTTAAATGAAAAGGTTCCGTAATCCCTAGGTAGCTTAGAACGAAGAAAGTATGAAAACCCTCTCTTTAGCGTAATGTTCACTATTTTCCCTACATCTAGAAGAAAAGATAGCGTGAAAGAAGAGCATAAAAACTTCTAATCGAAATTTGAGTGTTTATCTTATTAATACAGTATATTAAGAATCGAATTTCTATAATGCCAGTTGTTAATTAATATTATTAACTGAACAGATATGTTAATAATTACTAGTATTTCAAATAATCTTCTAATTCTGTGCCTTGATTGTCCTTAAAGGTAGCTAGCTCATCATGCTTTTGTAAAGGTGTTAAAATGCAACATCACTAGTTTTTCGTTCGCAAACTATTGAACCATAAATTATGCTGATAAATCACATATATCAAATAAGAGTAGTCCAAAACCAATAATTCATAAACAACTATTTTATATATAAAAGAATAGTGTATTAACTCGTGCGATACACAAGTGAGATTTGAGGGCTATCGAATCCCGTAAAAAAATAAGTAATCAAAAATATTTTCAAAAGAGAGTAGAAAAAAGAGCATAATTGAGTTTCTAATATAATAACAAATAGTCTAGTAAAAAATACAATACCAAATAGTAATATGATTTTAAGGTAAATTTATAGTATGAATTAATGATAAAAATTAAATAGCCGAATTTGTATCACCAAACAAACTTTTATTGTTAAATATTAGACAAAATATGGAAAGCATTCAAAAAAAAAGAAAAATAATTAAAAACTTATGGCCAAATTTGTGTTGTTATATTTAATCCCACATCAAAATTGAATAAAAAACAACAAAAATGTAGCAATTGATTATTTTAAAAGGAGAAAATAAAAAAGAAAAAATAACAACAGTGACATAGGTTTTTTTTTCACTAGAACAATAGTGACATATGTATTCATTTTTGTTTCATGAATATGTTAACATTTTTTTTAGCAGAATGAATATGTTAGTATTTATGGATTAAGTGATATTTTAGTTAATTTCAATTTAATTTTATTTAAATTCAAATTTGAAATTTGAATTCAAATTTATTATGAATTATATTATGAATTATATAATTGATAGTGAATGTCAAATTAAAAGTTGATAAATTTATACGATAAAAAAATATTAAATATTAATTGATTACATTAATTCAAAATCGACAAGTCGTTTAAGAGAAGATAATTATGTTTTTTATAACATTTATTAATCGAGATTTTGTAATAATATTGATATTAAAATAATAATAATAAAAATAAAAATAAAAATAAATAGATAAATAAAATTGCTTTAGGCGAGAAAAGAATGTATGTGGTTTTGACATGTGGCATAGTCCTACGTGTCAAAACTCTATTTTATATAATATTGTGAATACTAGATTTACGCAAAGAATTAAATTATCCTCTTTTTAGAGCGAAACTTAAGGTACACAGTGTTTTTTGTGTATTGGTACACAAATGATTGATTATTGTTGTTATGGCGCGATTCTAGTAGCACTGCATGCCGCCACCATCGTTCTAAGGATGTTTTGCTCTACACGTCCACCTTTGGGTGCCCCACCCTGAGACCGGCCTGCTATACCTCTGTTCCGATCCACCACGCCAACGTAACCTTCATAATCACCACTGGAGTACCAATACACAAAGGCACACAAATCTCTTTTTAGTTAATGGTAAAATATACTAAGACACAAACAAAAGGCACCAGGCGATTGTTTATGGAAAATCTCATGCTCGTTATCAAATCTAAAATGACACTAACTTAAGCTTAAATCCATTTCATTTTTTTGAAACCTACCATAATTAGTTCTTTGGGTTGAGTATCTTTACGACTTAGGCTGTTTAGACCCGCTATGAGACTAATTTTCTGTTCGACTTATTGAACAGAGTTTTACCCCTTCACTCTTGACCTCCAAATAGTGGTAAGTCCACAATGACTCAAATTCCGATTTCTAGTGTTGTCCTAATTGTGCGGCAACTGAACCAACATCCCATCCAACATCCCATTGGTAAATCCATTTCATTAAGAGCCGCATCATGGTCATATCATAAAGAATAGCCAACAACATAGTGGGGATTGTGTTGTGGTGTCGAAAAAATCATGACAATAGCTCATCGGTTATACATAAGTAAAATGTGATATGATTTGAATGATAATTACAACTTCCCCATCAGGCCTTTTTTATTCCCCATAGCATTACTTTTTTTTTTATCCAATTAGCACACTTTTTAGATTATGTACCAAATTAGTACACTTTTTCCCACGTTGAGAAATCGGTTCCACAATCATGTTGGGAAATCGGGTCCCCTAAACCCGATTTTTCTACTTGTTAATTTTTTTTATTTGTATGCTGTGAAATCGGATTTAGGGGACCTGATTTCTCAACTTTTTTTTTTGTTTATTCGTTTGACTCCTTTTAATTTCTTAATTTATTTTTTAATTTTTTTATTTGTTAATTTATCTTCTAATTGGTTTAATTAGCTATTTAATTATCAGTTACCAATTTATTTATTTATTTTTACCAATTAATTAAATATTAATTGTTTTAATTAAATTAGTGTTTGTAATTTGTTTTTCAATTTAATTAATCAATTATTAAAATAACTAAAATAATATTACATTTAAAATAACAAAAATAAAATTACAACAACTACCAATAGATAAGAAATTAATCTCCTAAATGGTGTCCAGTCCCACACCGTGGTGGTCGCCGGTTACAGCGTGGACGACGTCAAGTTGGCTGTTCTTCCTCAATGGCGACGGGTTGCTCGTCTTGTTGCACAACCTCATTTAAGTCAATATATGTCGTTGAAGAACTAGCATCCGTTTGGTTGGGGAAGGATGGAACGCCAAATGAGTATAAGTTGTTCATATATCGAACCGAATCTGGCGTGTGCATGTTGACACCAAACAAGTTGCTCATAAAATCGTTGTCACTTGAAGTGATAGAGTGTCGACGAGCGTCATAATGTTGAGGAGCATCTTGTTGGGTTGGTGTAAAAGCAAATGAATGGCGGGGCGGTTCGACTTCTTGGTGAGTTGGCGTGAATGTAAATGATTGGCTGTATGGGTCAAGGTGTTGTTGTGATGGCGTGAAAGAAAATGAGTGGTGGGGCGACTCTGGATCTTCATATTCCACGTTAACTGCGGGACTTGGTGGTCGATGTGTATTACCCCGTGGACGTCGCTAGGTTTGTTGGGTCGACATGCTGGGTCCAACATTCGGCTCTTCTGTTCCTCCACCTCGTGGGTCCTGCAAAAGTTGAGGAGCTGATAGGTAAAGCCTGGAGTTATGCCTAAGCCACACCATATACTCCTCAGTGGGAAACACAAGTCCTTGTATCAGCTGCCCCATAATCACGCGATGTCGGCGTTTTTTCCAAGTTTGAATCCAGACAGCATGTACAAGTTTCCAGTTTTCACAGTGATTGCCTCGCATATCTTTTTCATGGAGTGCATCAATATTTACAGGTTCGTCTGGTATTTCCTGGCAAAGTCCAAACTGGATCTTGACTCTGTCCATTTGATGCCATTCTACAGTTTGGAAACAGATCAAAGCAATGTTGGCAGTCCATATTCTTGAATCCCTGAATGCTTCCTCTGTTAGGTCATTTTCAAGACCTCTGTAAGGCATCCAAAAAAACTGGAGGAAAAAAAGCCATGTTAGTAATATGTCAAAATAATTGGAATGACAAAGTATAAGCAGTCTAACTTTACTGAAGAATTACATTTTTACCTGATGACTTTGTATGTGATCTATCCTAGATTTACAGCCGATAAGATCATTTGAGGAGTTCCGGCATACTTGAGTCCCCCGCCACTCCATCTAGTAAAAGACATTTACAATTTTATGCTAGTGTAGTATACTCAGTACAATCGTAACAAACTTTCAGTATGAAATTTATTTATTTTTTACCGTTTTGCTAGTGGAAATGATGGTGTACGGTTGCACTATGGTGCAAGGAACGACATGCGGTACCATACCCAAGATTGTCGCAGCAGCGTACATCCACTCATACATGTGTAAGATGGTTTGGTTGCACGACACATTTGCCTATATAAATTTGCCAAACACGCCGAACGCCAGCTATATCGTCCAGCACGTTGAAGATCTCTTAACATGGGTAGATACATCAGATGCACTCTATTGGCTGATTTGTCTGGCATGAAGACCCGTATGCTCTACAATGACATTGTACTTGTTGCTCTGTTGCATCTTGCAGGATAGTAGCGAATGTATCCTTCAACCACTTGAGTTTGACTGATTGTCCCAACATCTGATCGGTCGGGGGAATGACACCCAAAAGTTATTGGCATTCAGTTGTCCATTCGAGCATACTGGGTCCAGTGACTGGTAGTCCGTCGACAGGCTGACCCAATTGTAGCGCAACATCTTCGAGAGTTATTGTACACTCTCCTGTTGGAAGATGAAACATATGTGTTTCAGTCCTCCAGTGTTCTACCATTGCTGTCACCAATGCTTTGTCCACCTTACAAGATCCCAATGTAGCAGCGGTTAAAAACCAAGCTTGCTTCAAGTATGGAACTATCACTGGACTTGGTTCCTCGACATTGAAGTGGTGCTGACAGTTAATCAGATTCTGCAAATAAAATCGAAAGAGTTAGTACAAAATGATTAAGGAAGAGTATACAAAGTTAATGTAACTATGAAGTATGACAACTTACCATGGAATATGTTTGTGCTGACATGTAGATGATTTGATTTCTCAGCAAAGCCATGGAGCCTGGTTGTTTGATGAAGAGATGAACTGCTGAAGTGCTTAAGAGGGGAAGTGATGATGTTCGTCCATAGTCTAAACGTATTCGTACTGAGATGGCAACGGGAACAGAGTCATCACCCAAAGAGATGTAGACTATGTCGGAATAAAGGACATAACAAGAATAAGTGCCAAAACCGTTCTTGAGCTCATACGCAACAGTAAAAAAAATTGTCTCATTTGTATTTGTATTTGTACCCCTTTTGTATCTGAATTTTTAATATTTAATCAGTTTGAGCTATTTACCTTCCAATTATATTATTAATTATTTTAATAATTGATTAATTAAATTAAAAAACAAATTACAAACACTAATTTAATTAAAATAATTAATATTTAATTAATTGGAAAAAAAATAAATAAATTGGTAACTAATAATTAAATAACTAATTAAATCAATTAGAAGATAAATTAACAAATAAAAACAATTAAAAAATAAATTAAGAAATTAAAAGGAGTCAAAAAAACAAATAAATAAACAAAAAAAAACCAAGTTGAGAAATCGGGTCCGCTAAACCCGATTTCCCAACATACTTGTTCTTATGGAAAAATCGGTAGAGGATTAGCTAACATCCAAAACAAATTGATTCTGTTTAGCGATTACACCGAGAACGGAACTCGATTCTCGACATGGGTTCCCAACCGCTCCGTAAAGCGTTGAGAGTGATGAATCTACGCTATGCTAAGGCTAAGACTAAGATACATGGAATCGGCTAAGATAAATGCTGTAAAAAGCTGATAAAATGCAAAAGAAATAGTTGTTTGATTGATTTCGTGTGTCCTTTACATTTCTCAGTGGAAGTATATATACACAAAAGAAAAAAAAACAAAACTGCAAACACCCCCTATCGGCCATTATGCGTTCCGCACATTCATGGCTGACAACGAGCGGACGTGGGTGTCCCTCAACTGCTTCTTCATGCGTATCGTGGGTTAACCGTTCTCCCATCGGCTGGGCAAACGATTTATCACGTGTTAAATGCGTTGGAGACTTTCAAAAGCTAGCTTTAGTTATTTTAGCGCCAAAGTCCATGACTTTCACATATTTAGCCCTTGGTCGAGCTTCAAAGCTCTATATTGAAAGTAACTCAGCCGATGAGATCATAATAATCGGATATTTCCTTTATCCGCATCGGCTAAACTTCTTTAATAATCGGCTGACCTCACGATGCTCTCTGAACTTCTAACATTTTTCTTTCTAACCTCGGCTCAATGGGACCAATTTTCGGCTACCAATCCGATCGGCTTATCCCACGCATCGGCTATTCCCTTCATCGGCTGTGGCTGATATTTTCTGGTGATAACAATTGCCCCCCTACATCATTTCAGCTGTAAATGCTGGATTGATGTATCGGATAAGATTCGAGTTTCTGAAAACGTCAATCGTTAGTCACTTTATATGCATTTAATGTCACCCATTATGACCTGAACGACTACTTTTCCCACACCCGATGACTGCGCTGCTATCCGATAATATCTTAACAACTCTCATCGTTGGCCGTGCGCATGATTCCTCTTTAAATAGCTAGCCCCATTCGTTCTTCTTACTATTCAGGCATTTTAAACTCTTTTGAATCTTTAAACCCTAGCTTCCTTTCTGCACATCTTCTTGCGACAATGTCTTCGGCGTCCGATTCCCAAAATCGCGAACATAGCTACGGCGACCATGACTCTTTGGACGAGTCTTCTCACTCAACCGACTCTCACTCCTCAACTCAGGAGACGACCGGGTTAGCCGAAGGCATCATACCTCCTCTTTATCCGATTCAAGGTTCACTCACTTTGCGGCCGTCCACCGACCTGTAGGGTGGTGCAATGTATCTTAGAGAATATCTCTCCCCGGACACATATGGTTTACCGATAGTTTGCGATTGGTTTACCATTAAGCGGTGCCCAGCCGACATAAGGCCTTGGCCCCGCACCACTGCCGATTACCTGAGTTGGCACTCTAGGATGGCTGAGGCAAAAGGCGAGGAGTGGAAAAGAATGGGTCTTTATGATGCCATCATGCTGTCGGCTAAAGACCTTCCACTCAACATTGGTCTGATATTCGGTTTTCTCGGCTATTGGTCCGTTACCACCAATACCTTTGTGTTTCCTTGGGGAATGGCCACCTACTCTTCTTGATGTGGCGGCCATTACGGGTTTACCTTTGGCTGGTCAAGAAGCTCAGAATCTCTACGACATTTCAACCTCCAACATCAAGATTGTCCATGATCGAACAACTCGGCTAATTACGCCTTTATTTTAGCCAATCAAAAAGGAAGAGGCACCGCTGTTTCTAATGCTGAGCATTACGCCTTCCTCTTGTATTGGTTTAGTAAGTACTTAAATGCATCTGGCTCTGTCGCAGTCGTTCAAGAACTTCAAGTATACGTGGCCCAAGCTGTATCGGGTAGGCAAGTTGCTTGGGGATCACTCTTCCTCTGCTACCTTTATAGGGCTTTGTTCAACATGCTGGATCGGTTGCACCAAGGTATCGACTTAAAGAACACTTCAGGTCCTTTATGGTTCCTGCAACTATGGATTACCCTTTATTTCCCGGAGTTCGTTGAACCTTCTTTCAGTATTCACGCTCTTCCAGCCGGGGCGCAGACGTTAGCCGAGCATTTGCGGCTGACTCCACTTCAGCAGGTAACTCCCTTTGACGTGGTGGAGAAAGTACATGTCTTGACGAGAATTTCTCAAGATTGGCAGCCGATCTTTGAAAGACGAATCGGCCCGGATTGGATATTCACCACGGCTGACCGAAGCATTTCTCGGGAGGCGCATGGAACTATGGTTCTCAATTGGAGCCGTGTTTTGACCGCTAGGGACATCCTTGGTGGACTCAAGCCAAATTCCAGGAATAACAAGACCACGGCTGAATTTTATCATCCTAACTGCGTGGCCCGTCAGTTTGGGTTATTACAGCATGTCCCTTGGCCATACCTTAGCAAAGTACCAGCAATAGGGAGAACTAACCTATCGGCTGAAGAGGTGAAGACCTTGGCAGCTTTCAACTTGGAAAAACTGAACAGCTTCCAATGGGCCTCATTTAACCCGTCGGCTGGGGAAACATCTGCCTTTGCTAATTGGTGGCCTTCGGCTAAGGATAAGATGTTTCAAGGCTCTGTATCTAGTTATTTCATAAGGCTCGCCATGCCTCTCGACAGCAGTCCCGATGATGAAAGTGATGATGATGATGGTGAAGATGAGGCGGTGACTGTTCCCCCTCTGAAGATGGTAAGGCCAGAGCCGACGCCTAAGACTAGGGTTTCTCTTGCCATGAAGGGTGAGTATTCTTGTCTCATTTTGCTTTTCCTTACTTTGCAAACGCATCGGCTAACTGCTTTCTTAACAGCCAATCCAAATCCTAGAGTTGTCATTATAGACGACTCTCCTCCTCCGAGTAAGAAGAAAAGGACGAGATCTGGGTGAATTCGTGATTAACTAACCTTTGTCAACCCCTATCTCCCTAAAACCAAGGCGGTATCTGTTGGCAAGGGCAAATAGATAAAGGTAAGTACCTCTGTTTTTTACTGTTTCTTCAAGGCTTTGGCATAATTCTGACCCTTGGCTCATTTTGACTGTTAGAAACAACGTACTTCGGCTCCATGGTCGCCTCCTCACAAGGTTGCCCCCTCCCAATCTCCAAGGCGAGAGGGTTTCTTCGGTGGTCCTCAATCCGAGGCGACCCACCCGGCCCGACTCCCGCTTCTCCAATAGCCGAGGCTCACTCCCGATCTGGTATCGCCTTTTCCTCTTTTCTCGTGATTGCTCGCTCTATGTTGGTTTGGCCCTAACTTGTTTGTGCTCTGACTGCAGTCGGCTAGGGATGAATCCCCTATTGCCCATAGGACCCTCCTCGTCAGTCGACTTCATCTATCCAGGTTTCAGAGGAAGAACTGCAGCAGTATTTTGCTTCGGTTGACCCATTGCAAAAGGTCTCCTCACCCTCCTCTAGTCACCTGGAAAAGGTAGACGAGGCCTTGATGGGAGAGATCCCCACCGATAAGGGTAAGGTAGCCGATTTGAGGGCTTCCCTTTTCAAACTATCCGACTCTCCTGATGTTCCCTCCACCAGCCGACAACTGTACCGTCAAATGGCGCTACAAGTAAATAACATCTCTGCGGTATATCGGCTGTGCAAGGAGAATTATGAACATGCCACTCAGGACCTGAAACGCCTCCGGGATCTCCAAGCTGAAAGGTCCTCTTTCTTGTCCTCTTATCAGGCAGTCGACAAAGATCGGCAGGCCGACCTAGCTAGGAAAGGTGAACTCAAAGACCGGTTAGCTCGGCTGAATTCGGAGCTGACTCGGATTCAAAATGAAATCAAAGAGCTAACACCCCAACTTGAGCAACTTGACGTGAGACTGGAGACCCACACGGAGAGGCGTTTCAGCTTATATGTTCAGGCTTCCTCTCTGGACCCAGACATTTTACGACTCACCATCCAAAAAGATGGTTTGGAACAAGATATGCAGAAGGGTAGAGAAGGCATAGACTCGGCAAACCATCAATGGGATGGACTGCGGCTCTTGCTGAATCAGGCGAAGGAACAATCTTCAATACCATCGGTAGGCAGTGCAGTTCAGGCTGAAGAATCGGCTAGCGCTGCTTTAAAAAGCGTCCCTGCCGATGTGGTGGCTACTGAAGCACCGGCTACCAGTGGGCCGACTGCTATTCTTCCTTCTGGGCCGGAAGACATGGCTGTAGATGCAGCTGAGATTGTTGAGGCAGTAGTTGTGGAAGTGCAGACTGCACCAGTTGAAGCTTCCAACCAAGAAGAGGTGGCCGATCCTATTGGGAAGGTTGATCCTCAAGAGGCAACCAAACCTGCCAGCACCCCTAACCAAGTTGGACTAGCCGATCCTACTATGGTTGCTGATTCCCCAGTTGCGGCCACTCTTGACCCAACAGACTAGTTATTTCTGGTTGTCTTCAAGTATTTTTGTTGGCTAGGTGGCCGGCCTGTGGTCACCAGAACAATTCCCTGTTTTGTCTTTGAATAGTTTCCTTTATTGTTCTAGTATGCTTTTCCAAACCGTGGGGTAGTATTTCTTCAGATACTTACTATTGACGCTTCTATTCATTTGTTCGCCTTGCATGTTAACTAGCCGATATGCGTTTCCTGCGAATACTTGACTAACCGTGAATGGACCTTCCCAATTTGGTGACCACTTACAGAATTTAGGGTCCTTGACTCCTATTGGTAAAATAGTTTTCCAAACTAGGTCACCCTCAACAAACTTCTTCAACTTAACATGTTTGTTGTAGGCATCGCCATTTTTGCGTTTGCTTGCCTCAATTCTTTCTAAAGCCATTAACCGATCTTCATCCAACTGATCCAGCTCCATAAGCATGGCTTGCTGATACTCTTCTAGGCTTAAGGAATTCTGTTTCACCACCCTTAAAGAAGTGACATTGATTTCCAAAGGCAAAACCGCATCTTGGCCGTAAGTCAGCCGATATGGAGTTGTGCCCGTGGCCGTTGACTTGGAATTCCTTATGGCCCATAAAGCCTCATCCAGAGTTAAATGCCATTTTCTGGACTTGTTTTCCAAATTCTTTTTGATCAGGTCCACGATAATTTTGTTGGTTGCCTCGACTTGTCCATTGGCCTGCGCATAATATGGGGATGAATGCATCAACTTAATCCCAAACTACTGAGCAAAGGCAACCACCTTGTCTCCAGTGAACATAGTTCCCTGATCCGTGGTAATGGTCTCTGGAATCCCAAACCTGTATAGGATCTGGTGTTGAATGAATCGGATAACGTCATCTTGCTGTACCCTGACCATCGGCTGAGCCTCCACCCACTTAGTGAAGTAATCGGTTGCCACAATAATGAAATTGTGTCCTTTGGAATATGGTGGATGGATTTTTCCGATCAAATCCATGGCCCAGCCTCTAAATGGCCAAGGCTTCACCACTGGGTGCATCAATTCAGCTGGTACCCTTTGAATGGGACCATGCAATTGGCATTCTTCACACCCTTTGGCGTATTGAAAGCAATCGGCTATGATGGTAGGCCAATAATAGCCATGGCAATAAATTAACCATTTCATAACAGGCCCAGCCCTATGCGAGCCGCATATGCCTTCGTGAACTTCACCCATAACCCTTAGGGCTTCATTTTTATCTATGCACTTCAACAGTACCCCATTCATGCTTCTCTTATACAATTCATCATCAAGAAGCTCATACCTTAGAGCTCGTCTCTTAACTTTGGGGTTAGTGCACATAGAAGGATCTTGTAAGTACTCGTTCAACTCGTTCCTCCATGACTCGATTTGGTCTGCGACCATTACCTCGGCTGGTAATTCGTCGTACTCTAAAGTCAGCAAAGAATTCCTATACCCGGAGGCCTCTTGGGCCAGATCGTTCGCCTCCATATTAGCTCCTCTAGGGATGTATGAAACCTTTGCATCAATAAACTGGTGAATCAATCACCGGTAGTTGCGTAACGTGCCAACAGATTTGGATTGTTGCACCCATATTCTTTGGTTAGTTGTCTGACCACTAACTGGGAGTCGCCCTTTACATGAATGTACTCAGCGCCCATCATGGCTAACAACTTTAACCCTATGATCATGGCATCGTACTCGGCTTGGTTATTAGTTAAATCTGGGTTTAGTCGATACGCAAACCTCCACATCTTCCCATCTGGGTTGGCAATTATCACTCCGGCCCCGACTCCTTTCTGGGTTTTGGACCCATCAAAAGTTAGGACCCAAGGCAATAGGTTTATGCAAGTAATTGGGGGTGTCCAAGGGTCATCAACTTCCACGCAGGGATGTTCTGCCAGGAAATCGGCTAGTGCCTGACCCTTAACAGCCCTTAATGGGACGTATTTCAACGCGAAGGCAGTGAGCTTAATGGCCCACTTCATTAAGCGACCTTGTAAGACAGGCCTATTAAGCAAGTACCTAACAATTTCAATTTTGCATAAAACTAATATTTCATGTGGCATTAAGTAATACTCAAGTTTTGTACAAGCGTAAAACAAAGATAGGCACAACTTCTCCAATGGAGTATATCTGGTCTCAGCATCATTGAGACTTCGGCTAAGGTAGTACACCGCTCTTTCAGTTCCATCTTCAAGATCTCAGGCTAACAGCAAACCGATAGACTCTTTCAATGCAATGTAAAGTTTCAAAGGATTCCCTGGCATGGGGGCACCAAAAGCGGTGGACTAGCTAAAGCCTTCTTTATTTGTTCAAAGGCCTCTTCTTTGTTCAGGCCCCACACCATCTCTTCAGCACTCTTGAGTTTTAGCAAAGGGGAAAAAGCCTTCATCTTACCAGCCAAATTAGCTATAAATCTTCTTAAAAAGTTGATTTTACCCAACAGGCTCTGTAACTCCTTTTTGTTCCTGGGTGGTCTAGTCTCCATCACTGCCTTGGCTTTGTTTTGGTCTATTTCAATGCCTTTTTGATGCACCAAGAAACCAAGGAAGTTGCCAGCCGATACACCAAACATGCACTTTGCAGGATTCATCTTCAAATTATGGATCCTTATCCGCTGCAAAGCCTGTTCCAAATCGGCTAAATGGGCTTTGAAGTCTTTGGATTTTACCACCACATCATCTATGTATACTTCCATAGTCTTGCCGATTAGATCATGGAAGACAACGTTCATTGCTCTCTGGTAGGTGGCCCCAACATTCTTCAAACCGAATGGCATCACTAACCATTCATAAATTCCCATTGCCCCTGCACTACAATAGAAAAGGTAAATAATGGCGGTTAAAATTGCAAATTCTGGCGGTTTTAACCGCCCTTTTTTGCACAAATGGCGGTTCCCCGTACCGCCAGAATTCCGTCCGCCATTTGGTAAAATACGGCGGTTAATTTTGAACCGCCACAATCCACGTTGTAAATAACGGCGGTTAAATTTTGCGAAAAATGGCGGTTCAAAATGCCTTAATATACTGTTGGGTTCAGTTAATATTGGCGGTTTCAACCGCCATAATTTTCAGTTAATAGTGGCGGTTTTAACCGCCCTAATTCGCAGTTAATAGTGGCGGTTTCAACCGCCCAAATTTTCAGAAATATTGGCCCAAATTCGCAGTAAATAATGGCAGTTTCAACCGCCCTAATTTTAAGCAAAATTTTTACCGAATCCTGTTTTTAAATACGCCTTTTTACCCTCCTAATGCGTCTATTATTATTGATTGCGATCATTTGTTAAACCTAAACCATCTTACTTTATCTAATTTACATTTCATTAATTTTTAAAATATACGTGCAAGACTAATTATAAAAATAATAAAATATCACATTTAAGAGGAAATTACTCATTTAACTGGATAGTTAATAATATGTAAGTAGCACAAAGATGTTTAACAACTCTCGCAACAACAAAAAAACATGTTTAGCATATCTGAAATTACATAATAAGTCGAAGTCTAGTAAGCATCTTAAATAACATAATAACTCAGAGTTTAAGTCATATGCCATTAGGAGGAGGTAAATCCGCGCCATTTGGAGGAGGTAAATCCGCGCCATTTGCATTGCTTCCATCTGATGATTTTTTCGTTGGTGAAGCCCCACTTCTAGCATCTGGTGCCTATAAGACATGATAAAGAATCCAATATTATCATCCATGAAATGCTTTAAATAAATCAGATTAAATCAATCTAACAAAGATTAGGAAAATCATCACAAGCTCTGATATTTTGGCAAAAGGTGCAGTAAATAAATTAAGGAGATGAAGAGGCAAGGCAACCACATCATATTTGCAAAAATAGGAAATAAAATGATACACTATAGATGTGTCCATCTTTGTGAACCAAAGCAAAATAGGAGCACAGACTCAAACCATCTAAACAACATCGATTCTAGAAGACAATGACAGCAGGAGCCCCCTCACGAAAGTAGGTAACAATTTAATACGAAATTTTAGTAAGTAGAATTCGCCGAAAACAAGTTGTCGATGAACACACTGGAACAGATGAAAACTCATGATCATAGCTTTGTTAGCAGCAAAATACAGAAGCAAATGTGCAGCAAACAACCCCATAAAGAACAAAAAAGCAATCATATATTAGATGAAAGTTGTCAGCAGACTAAACCAACAGAGGCCAAAGATAATGCTGACACCGAATTAAGAAATGAAACCTTCAAAACCTTTGAACTCACAGGCTCCAAGACCAGCCTCATGAAAAGCCTATCATCTATGTGTGGTGCTACATGCTGCCACTGGAAAACAAGATCAGTAGCATTCTGTTCTAAAGTCTTGTCAACTTGAAAAACTGTAACCTTTTCTGGTACTCGAACTAGTTTTACTGTGTATGATAATATGACTCCAAAACTTGCTCCTCCACCTCCTCTAATGGCCCAAAAAAGATCTTCTCCCATAGTTTTCTTGTCAAGAATCCTACCCTTGACATCAACAATTTTAGCATCAACAACATTATCAACAGATAGTCCATGTTTTCTCAATTCTGGAGAAGAAGATTGAAGAAATAGTAGAGGATTGAATTTTTCCATTTCGATTCTGGAAAGACAAGACAAGTATAATGGTGGTATAGTGTGTGATATAATTGAGTTTTGGGGTCATCAACCCAAGTTATGATATATTTAGTTTTCCCTGCCCATCCAAGTTATGATATACAATAATCAATTGGCACCCTGTTGGCAGGTTGCATTGGTTCTATGCATATTCTAAAATCACTTTTGTAGATAATTAAGTATTTGTTTAAATTAATTATTAATTAAATTGGTCGGGCAAGACACTTCAAAAACATTAGAGTAAAGCTTCACAAAGAAATATTTTTGTCAGAGCAAAACATTTTTTCAAACTTATACTCTATAAAATAGGCCTTTGACAATTGAGTCTCATACCATATGGTAGATAAGTCAGGAGTATTGCCAAGAAAACAACCCCCCAGTTTCAGTGTTTTCTCCTAAATTTCAAAACACACTGCATTTGAGATGTTAATCAGAAAGAGGACCAGCAGGCAAACCAGAGAGGCTAATTGAAAAAAATGAGTGCCAGAAGTAATAATGATAGCAAGCACCAAAGGATAATATTTCAAAATGACACGACAAAAATTTGATTTGAAGTACTGTTCAGGAGTGGAAGTTGAGTTGAATCTTTCCAACAGAACAACAAAGGAAGAGCACAAAAGAATCAATATTGACAAGAGAATCTCAATAGATTATTAAATCTAGGGATTAAATGGAAAGCTAAAATAGCTTCAGCAAACATATCATAATACAACACAAAAATTCTGATTCTCTAGTATATATTTTCATCAAACTGGGTTATATTAATTAAGATTAACATGTGTGTGTGTGTGTATATATTTATATATATTTGGGTCATGGTACAACGCATGTCTGCAGCAGTCTCGGTAATAAATTATTTTTTAACGGTTGAACTTTGATTCTGTCTTGTTTGTTGCTTATTGAATATATAAAAAAAGGAAAAAGTAAAATATAGAAGGTGGACTAAACATGAATTTTAAGCAAAAGTTGTGACCTGGAGTGTTGAGTGAGTGCATATTGAGAAAATATTTCAAAGCAAGTATTATATTAGTGATATACCTGCTGTGCAGAACTAGTAAATAAGCTAGCTAACTCGTCAGGAATTTTGCCTCCTTCCTTTGCACTGATATAGGCAAACAGTGCTTGCATTTGAGTTTGCATTTGAGTTTTCACAATTGCTACCTCTTTTAATTCAGATTCCATACTTTCCACCTTTTTTTCTAAGTCTCCATAGGATGGACCGCTGCTAGATGAACCAAAGTCCATACCACTCAGTCGCGTGGTAGTTGCCTTAAATACAAGGGTAGGTACCGCTCCCATTCCTAATGCTCGAACACGACCAGGATGTTCTTTCCCAAATATCACACCAACAGCATCATTTGGAGAAATTTCAGAAGAAGCTTCTGAACTACAACTAATATGGTGTTCAATTGTCTCCTGCACACAAGACCGAAAAATAATAATTCTTCTTTAATATCAAAACAATGCACACATTAGGAATGATAAGGAAAAAAATCATTAATTTACCCTTATCTCCATAGCCACGTCATTCACATAACTTCCATCCTTTCTCTTGTGAGTTATGTTCCACATTGGGCCCCGACCAAGAGTCTTACCGGTCTCAATTTTCTAAAAATTTTAGTGTAGAACATAATTTAGAATCAAATAAGGTTATACATTATGCAAACAATTAACTTAATCAGGGTAATGTTAAACTACCAGTTCCTGTCGCCTTCTTGCTAAAGTCTTAGCACCACAAGTATGAGGAATAATTTGTTTTTTCCTTATTTCTCGATTCCTCTTGCAGAGCTCCTGCAAGCAAAAGTAGCTTAGTTTCTACAATTTAATAACAAGTCATTTATAAATAATAAATAAACATTCAATGTGTATGAAGTATTCACCATTGTCGCGGGTTTAAAGCGATATTTAACAAATGCAGCCCATTGTTCCAGGCTGACGCCTTCAGGAACACTTTTGATAATATCATCTTTACTCATAGTTGGATCATAAAATTCATCCCACAGCTTAAGTCTGTATTCTTTCCATTTTTTCCCAATTGATTGTTCAACAAATCGTTTTGCAATATCCTCATGTTTTACCTTGAAACAAAATCGAGGCTTCAAATAAAAAGTGTTAGTTCATTACATTTTCATACGTGTAATCTCAAAACAAAAAAATAAAGTACGGAGTTTAAAATGTTTTACCACAAAGAGAATATCCCACTGCTTGTTAAAGAAATCTTCTGGCAAATCTGACCACTTATCAAAACTTATAGGATATAAGATAGGATTTGTTGTCGCTTGTCCGCACACTCCCGCAAGCAACCCACCGCTTCTCCAATAGGTGAGAAACAATCATCAAATTCCACCACAATACGCCATCCAGCAGCCAAGTCATGGACATCCTTGACATTCAACTTCAATTTTTGAGTTATATCATGTGTTTCATCTATAGTATACCAACAAAATTATGTTAAATACCAGAAAAAAGAAGATATAAACCAAAGAAAAACAAAAATACCCGATCAAATTAGATTTATGTATTCTACCTATAGCATCCACAAACCAGTAATGACTGGAATGTCGTCCAACTTTACGGCCAGACGATTGAGTGTCTGGTTGTGCAGATTGAGATGAGACTCCATTAGGCGATTGAGAAGCCACATTATTAACAACTGGTGACAACTGCGGTGGGTGTGGTGGAGTGACAACTGGATTATTGGAAGTCAAATTAGGTTGTTCAAATGTGTCCAAGGATGGATGTTGATGTGATGTGCTCCCAGAAATTAATTTGCGCAAATTCCTAAACCGCTTTTGCTTTGGCATATCTGCATAACTACAAATTCAAATAGTAACAGTATTAGGTAAAAGTCTTCTCGACATGGCAATAAGGAAACTTGAAGAAACTTGAAAACCTTTCAAAGTAAAGTGGTTTAAGAGGTCAAAAGAACTAAAGTACTCACCTAAAAATCCTCCAAGAGAATCCTCACAACACAATAATGATTCTAAAAATCACCAACCATAGCACTAACAAGAAAAGCAATACCCAACTTTGCCAATGAAATAGAATAGAATCCTCCTCCAAAGTCATCTTAAAAAAGCATGGATCTGAAATAGTGAACAAGTTAAGGTCTATGAGTTCACAATTTTTATGTCGGTATGATAATAAGTTGAGCAGGTAAGCCATTTTCACAAAATAATTCAACTAAGTTGGTATACCTACTTTATACAACAACTAAACGAAGAAAAGAACCAAAATATAACTCTATTCTGACATAAGTTCATCTTCTACTTCATCATCGGCATTTCCTGAGCTTAATAATTCATCATCTATGTCCTCCCTTGACAATGGTAAATCATCAATGTTTGCAAAAAAATGATTTAAGTCTTGCTCTGGGAATGGCACATTCTCACAAACTTCATTATCTCCTTGTTCTCCCATATCATACAAGTCTCTTGGCTTCAAATGGACAACAACACTCCAGTTTTCACTCATCTCATCATTTACATAATAGACCATTTGAGCTTGTGAAGCTTCGATGTATGGGTCATGTTCTTCACGATCACCAGTGTGAATCAATCGCGAAAAATTAATAGAAGTAAAACCCCATGCATCCTTTTTAAAACCCCTATCTCTAGTGGTGTCAGCCCATTTACATTTGAATAGAGTAACCTTAAACCGACCACAATAATTAAGCTCAATGATATCTTCTAATTTTCCATAGTATGACAAATCTGCTTCTCTAAGGTTTCCATCAACGCTACTAGCAACACAAGATGTTGAAGATGTTAGGAAAACTCCACTATTTTGGGTTTTGAACCCATGTTCCCGATTTACAGTTCGAAATTTGAACCCATTAACATTAAATGCAGAAAATCTTCGAGCATGTGATGTTGGACCTTCAGCTAGATACTTGAGATCGTCTAACACTGTACTTGAAATGTCCGGGTTCATAATCTAAAACAACAACGAAAGAACATCTTAGATAATTTGGACAAATTTATAAACTTCTATTAAAAAACTAACAACAAATTTTGTTACATATTTTACTTACTCTTCGAGGAAACCAATCAATGAAATCTTTGTTAACCCTCTTCTCTATCTCTGTAGCTGTAGGCCTTTGCCCTTTAGATCGCCTCCGCAAATGGTCCTTAAATTCACTATATAGACGTTTGATATCAATGTAACATCTTTAATATTATTTAGAGCTTGTCTATGATTAATATCATTTAGGGTTTGTTTAGGTACTCACTCAATGTATGGCTTGACTTGTGGACAATTTAATAACACATATCGATGTGCTTGAAATTTCTCCAATGTTGATAGCTCAATGGTTGAGAAAGCTCCTACCGGTTTACCAATAGATGGAAAAATACTAGACGAGTTTCGATAATCGCTATTATCAGGATAGTCAACAACACGTGCAGGCCTATTGATTCGTGTCTCAATCCCTTCTAGGTATTGAGAGCAAAAGGTAAGAACTTCTTCCGCTAGATATCCTTCAGCAATAGAACCTTCTGGTTGGGCCCTATTTCGTACATAGGACTTCAAATGCCCCAAATACCTAAAATGATCAAGAATTAGTAAACTGGAATCACTAACATTTTTGCGTCAATGAAATAAGAGATTCACCTTTCAATAGGATACATCCAAATGATAGTGTCACGGGGCCTCAAGTTTTGCTTCACCAACTAAATGACAAGTCAAGTGAACCATCATTGTAAAGAATGAAGGATGGAATAACATTTCCATGTGACAAAGAGTGAGAACGATTCGAGACTGGAGCCTATCAAGATCTAGATGACTTAAACTTTTGGCACATAATTATCGGAAGAATGAACACAACTCTATTAACACCGCAAATCCGTTGTCCGGTAACACATTACGTATGGCAAGAGGTAATAATTGCTCAATAAGAATATGACAATCATGACTTTTCACCCAAAGAGCTTTCTATCTTTCAAGTCAACACACCTTGAAATATTGCTTGAGTACCCATCCGCACTATGACATTCTTCAAAGTCCGCAAAGACATCTTTCTTTGCATTTGACAATGTAAACAAAGATGGGCGGAATCTTCCACTATCATCCGCCAAAGATCCTTCCTTATACCCATTTCTTTAAGATCCCACGAGCTTTAAGATTATCTTTTGATCTTCCAGTCTCATTAAGCAAAGTGAACACTAAATTATCACACACATTTTTTCAATGTGCATAACATCAAGATTATGACGCAACAAGTTAGATTCCCAATAAGGAAGGTCAAAAAATATGCTTTTCTTCCTCCATTGTCCTGATCCATCTTCAACCGGTCTATTTCCTCTAGCTCTTTTACGTTTATCAGTAGAGTCTAGTATTTTTCCAAAGGTAACATTAATGCCCTCAAGTTGTTTCAAGATGTCCGACCCAGACAAAGTTACTGGTGGATCCCTTTGCTCAACTTTCCCATTAAAACGAGATCGAATCAATCGAAATTTATGACCTTTTTCTAAAAATCGACGGTGGCCCATAAAACTCCATTTTCCACCATGCTTTAGTCTACAAGATTCTGTGTCAAAATTACATGTGGGGCAAGCAAACTTTGTGTATGTGTTCCATCCAGATAAAACACCAAGCCCAGGAAAGTCGCTAATTGTCCACATTAGAGCTGCACGCATTCTAAACATCTCATTTTTTGAAGAATCAAATGTCTGCACCCCATCCTTCCATAATTCATTTAACTCTTTGATGAGTGGTTGTAAGTACACATCTATGTTATTACCTGGCATTTGTTTTCCAGGAATGATCATGGAGAGGATAGATGATGTTTGCTTCATGCACTCCCAAGGAGGGCGATTGTATGGGAGAAGAACCATCGCCAAATACTATAGTTAGTACTCATGGTTCCAAAAGGGTTGAAGCCATCATCGCAAGGCCAAGTCGTACATTTCGAGGATCTGCAAAGAAAATCTGAATGAAGTAAGTCAAATGTTTTCCAAGCCTCGGAATCTCTAGGATGCCTCATCAATCCGTCTTGGTTATCTTCCAATACATGCCATCTCATAGACTCAAGCAGCCTTAGAACACATAAACAGTCTTTGCAGTCTTGGCTTTAGTGGAAAGTAACGCAAGATCTTTACGGGTTGCTTCTTCTTATTATCCTTCCACCTAGATGTCTTGCATCTTTTGCATTCTTCTAAGGCTTCATTCTCTTCACCCCAATACAACATACAATCATTTGGGCATGCATGTATCTTGGTGTAATTAAGACCAAGTTTGTTGATGATTTTCTTGGCCTCATAGAATGAACCAGGAATCTTGGCAAATTCAAACGCATCTTTTAACAATTCCAAAATCATAGTCATTGCTTTGTCACTCATCCTACACAAGCACTTAATATGATATAATTTAACTAGAAATGACAATTTTGAATACTTTGTACACCCTTCATATAATTGTTGATCATTGTCTTTCAGCAACTCATAAAACTCTACATTATCTTCATCACGCACCATATTATGCTCTTCAGAAGAATGCTCAGAAGATGCACCAAGATCATTATGATTGTGACTCACAAACCCAAACGCATCATTGATCATGTCTTCCATGGAATTTTGAGTCTGCAAGGTATCTTCTAAGATATGTGTGCTTTCAAAACCCTCAGACTTATCTACATTTGAATCTTCACCATGCCAATACCAAATCTTGTAATTTTTTGGGAATGGTCTACGAGTTAGGTGTTCATGAACTACACTCCTTTTTTTCCATTTCGTGAAACCGCATTTTGAACATGGACACTTAATTACGCGACCATCAATAGACTTGTGTTCAAATGCAAAATCCAAAAATTTATTTAATCCAGATTTGTATGCAACTGTGTTTCGTGGTTTACTAATCCATGATTTATCGATTGCCATGACTACAAAAGAAAAGATAATATTGCGTATAAAAATTAACGAGCATCCAAAATTAAATATTCATATATGAGGAGATAACAATACAACACATCAGAAAAAATAAAACATGAAATGCTTAACGCTCATTCTAACTCTATTTAATTATGCCCAATATATATGTGCTGCATTAATTCGAAAACTCACATCCCATGATTCTTAACAGAAACAAATCCACATATTCAACACTTTACGGATTAAGGTTTGTAAGTCACAAAATTGAAAAGATCTTGAGGCATTTAAGGCCACACAGACACGACTATAGCAAGGGAAATGGCAAGGAAACACATCAACGTAATCCAGGGACTTTCATCAAGGTTTCATGCTATCAAAATGAAAGATCATCACGAGGAATTTAAGGCTACATGCCACGGGTTTGATGAGGGAAAAATTAAAGGAGTGGATTCAAAATATTCAAGGCATACAGATGTAATTTTGCAAGGTATTAAATGTTTTTGGAAGATATATAACAAAATATTTGGCCATAGTTACATATATACCACAAGATTATGAACAATTTCAAACTCTTAATTTTAATATGAATCATTCAAAAAACACACATGTCATCCAGGCAAAATACCATTGAAATATTCTCTTGCAAGAACTTGTCTATATGACAACATTATTCAAGAAAACCTGAAATATTATCAAAGAACTTGGGTTCATGACAACAGTCCAACTTTTAAGAACTTATTTGAAGCAAAGGAAGAGAAAAATAAACTATGTTCTACTTTTACAACCATCACCAAGTTAAATTTTGTTCTGATATCCTTAAAAGACTAAACTCACTTAGTTGGTACTTATTGATGCCATTCTTTCAGGTACAAAACGGGTATCACTTGAGCTTAATAGAGAATTAGAGATTCAACAAATTGTAAACAAAGCATATATATCAACAAATATCTTGTAAACCACCTCTCTTTCTTCTTAAACAAGGATAAATTGTAAGTGTTCAACAAGTATACAGACTATGGATAATTTTTTGAACAGTCTATATCATAACAGAAAAGGTAGTACAAAACAAGAAACTCAAAAAGAAAGCAAAAGGCACATCATGAGATTGTTCCATTCTTAGCTAACCTATCCACACAAAAAGCTTGTAAAGGGAGCATTCTACTCCTGTGTTGTAGGCTATAATAGATAAGAGGTACTTGAGCTTAAAGTGATAAGATGTAAGTAAAAAAGAAGTACTAATTTTTTCAGCAAGTCTAAGAATTAACCTTGCTATTTATAACACAGTATCATACTAATTAGTTAAGTCAATGACTTGTTAATAAAAATATGGGGGCAAATGGGAGGGGATTTCATAATGCCCTTCATAAAATAAAAAATAAAAAAACCTGTTTAGGAATACACATATAGACATACAAGTGAGGGACCAATCTCCAATTGAATAGACTTTTGGGTTTGTAAACACCCAAACACGTAAGCTAAATTTGCATTACTATTTACTACATATCAAATAGTTACATTTGCTATAGAAATAATATTATGTAGTTCAAAAATCACATGATAAATGAAACTGATTTGAATATACTATATTGACATAAGACTAAGGCATAACATGATAAATGAAACTGATTTGAATATACTATATTGACATAAGACTAAGGCATAACATGATGAATGAAACTGATTTGAATATAGTATATTGACATAAGACTAAGGCATAAGGGTTAAGACATCAAATTCTCCACACAAATTCAATTCAGTTTCATTCAATACTGCATTTTAAATTGAGCTTAGTAGTTAATAGCATACCCGAAATGAGAGTGATGAAATTTTTGGCTTAAACACCTCTTGGTTAAATGATTTAATGTAATCTCATGTAGTTTTCATGGGTTGCTAGGAAGCTGAACTGAAAGAAACAACAGGAACTTTGCTAAAGTGCATTGTAGGGCTCCTGGCCATTCTAGAGTTATGCCTATTTATCGGGGTGGCTAGGAAGAAAATGATAAAGAAAGAAATCTGAGAACCAGTAGCTAGTGACTAACATTAGGAAATGCTTATTATTTTCATTTACTTAAAACATGAAATAGAAGAGAGAGTGTAAGTTTAGAGACAAAATTGATAGTTTACTATAAAGCTAATAGGAAGGAAGATAGTAACAACAAGATACGGCAAGGGCCAACTCATTTAGTCTTGGAAAGAAGATAGTTTATCTTTGCTCCCTTTTCCCAATTTACAATTGTATAAATAATGTGATATGCACTTCATTTGAATATGGATGAATGAGATATAGCTCTAAAAGTCACTTACATGATTACTTTCAATTGTTTAGACTGTGTGTACAAAGTCAGGTAGTCTCGAACTCTCGCTTCTTCTATAGCTTCCTTCACAGCTGCCTCCTCAACAGTTTCATCATTCTCCCAACCTCCCTTTAAACTCTAGTGTAAAAATAAAAGGACATGAAAATACAATAGCTAAGTCACATATCAATTAAACTTTAAATAAATACTGGCTACGCAATTAACCTTCTTACAAAGTGGGAAAGAATTCCAGTATACAATCTAATTTAATTGAAGGTCTCTGTTGTTGTATTATATGCTAAAGCTACTTCGTTTACTGTACGTGAAATTGCATTATCCTACGCGAAACTACGCAGTGGTTTCCAATCCATATTCCATGCAAGTGTAAATTGTTATTTTGCAACAACCAAAGTGAGAAAAAAAAAGCATGGCAGATGGAGCTGCATGTTGTTGATATTTCCAAGATTCCATGCAATTACCTATTCGTACATGGCAGGCAGGAATTTCAGTAAAATAAATCAATAAATATATGTGTGTGCATGTGTGCTCGGTGTGTGCGCACGCTGGTGTGTGATTCATGCATTTTAGAAGTTGATCAATAAAAATTCTGAGACCATATAAACTGCCCTACATATGCAGATGAAGTACAACACAAAATAAAGGTCCAAACTTACATTAACTTCAGCATGGTGATCGATGTCACTAGCTTGCTTAAGCTTGGCTGATGTAATCCTTCACCAACTGCCCAATATGTAGTCTTGTCTTGTGCCTGCAAGTTGAGAAAACCTAACATGGTAAGAATCTACTGGTAAAACTTACACGAGGATTTGTTGTAGACAATGTTTCGAAGTAACCCACTAAATTAAAATCAAAATTAAAATTAAAATACTATGGGCATTGAAGCAGTTTGCAAGGCCAAAAAAATGTCCAGTTTCCCAACAGTTGATTACAGCTAGCAAAATGCAATATATCCAAATAACACAATCAGTAGATAAATGACTTGTGCAAGAAAGACAGAACACAATCAGTAGGTACCAAACACCCTTTATCAAAGCACTGAACCAGCAAAGAATACATCTCAGGCATTTTATCAAACACGTTAGATGAAATATATTAGGGCAGACAATTCAAACAAGACTGATTGAGAAATATGGGTTCAACATCATACCTGAAAATAGAGATATGCAATAACGTCCTAATTAAATGGAAATGTACAATCCTATAATGTCCGCCTTTCGACAATTTACTTGTATCCCTTGCCAAACACATTATACAAACAACATGCCTATATATGATGTCTTAGAAACCTTCTACCTTTGTCCCCAAAACTCAAACAATCATTAGGAAAAAAAAAGCTGAAAATACTTGAATACTCAATCAAATCAATTAATCTATAGAACACAATATATATTTCACCACATACGAGATAAAATAAGAAAGTAGTAAATACTCTCAATGTGTGTCCTCGTCGATGACGTACCAAAGAGCAACGAGGAGAGGTTAGGGTTCAAATGTGTAGGTCCTCGGCGGGATGGAACTGCATGGTTGTGTGTTTTTGGTGGTGACGGCTACGGAGCGAGAGTACAACGATGGCGTTAGAGATTTGAAGAAAAATAAAAATAAAAAAAATAAAAAGGGCCAAAAAACACAAACATGCATGTGTGGTGATGACGATGTTGTTAATTGATTCATAGGTGAGCATAGAGTGATGGGTTTGTTTGCTGGTGAAGAAAGAGTGCTAGTAATTAAGGAGACTTTCCAAGTTGGAAAGGAGAGAGTACTGGGAGAGAGACGTTCTCTCGTGTTTATATTTTATTTTAAACTTTAGATAACACTTTGCGTAAGCAAGTGTTATCTGGAATTTACTTAATAACACTTGCTTGAGAACGCATTGTCTTAGGTTACACCTGATAGCGCATGGTCAAACACGTGTTAAGATTAAGGCCACTAAGTAGAGCACCTCTATGAAACAGGTTTACATTATAAGGAATTTTATCAAAAAAATATTGACAAGAGAAAACCAAAACCTTAGAAGGAGTCATGCTATTCCATAATTTCTTAAAGACATTTTCCTCTTACTCTAAATTCACCAATGAATTACTCTCTAAATTTACCAAAGTTTTTTAATGTCTAAAAATTAAATTACATTATTCAATTCGCTAGGTATCTTTCTTGGAAACTACAGCTGTCTAACCCAACTTGAAGGTAAAGACCCATGTTTGGTGAAAGCTTCACAAACACACTTGCCCTTGTTTTCTTCAATGACTTTATACATAAAATCTTTAACTTCTCATGCATGGTGATTGCTAATTAGAAAGCTCCATCTCCTTGATCACCTTCATACTTCAAATCAATTGCGGTGACCCTCAAGTCAGCGTTTCTTGTGAACAACCTAGCTCATATAAAGCATCAAACCAATAGTAAAGAATAAACTCTGCCACCAAAATCATATGGGACATGCGCAATCAAACAATTGAACATAATGGAGGCAGATAATGCAGGTATATAACTAAACAAAGTCAAAAGATTGAATCACTAACAAGCATTCTACTTCAGTTACAAGCAACCCAGAAATAGAGGAAACAAAAAGAAGAATGTCTTATTCCTATAATTGGCAAATATGCAATCATGCATTAAACTACAAGTTTCAACTTATCAAAAACATCAACGTGTAAACTGCTAAATAGATAATGCTGACATGAGGGGAAAAGACAACATTACCAAAATCGGTTATTTTTCTCCCTGGTCTGTGGAGAAACTCAGCATACTCCTTTGCATCATCTTCTATCTTATGAAGTCAGCAACACTAATGGACGCCTCGTCACAATCCCCTGCACAATTCAAATTCCACTTCAAATTCAATTCACACACCCAACAAAGACCCAAAAACACAAGCAAACAAAAATAACCAACTAAATTAATCAATAACTAACACAATCCACAAACCACAATAAATAACACAAAACACAAAAAAATCAAAAATCAAAAATTAAAAAGAAAAAGAGGGAACCTACCTGATCCTCTGTTCTCATTTCCAAAAAAATAAATAAATAAATGAGAATGAAAAATAGAAAAAGAAATAAAAGGAAAGGAACTCAGGCATTTTATCAAACACGTTAGATGAAATATATTAGGGCAGACAATTCAAACAAGACTGATTGAGAAATAGGGGTTCAACGTCATACCTGAAACAGTCAAAACCTGAGCAAAAACAATGTCTTTAGACACCAGTGCTTGAAGTCGGAGACAACAACAAAGCTTGATGACGATGCGATCAGCGAACGGCGTTGGAGACGAAGACGCAACGGCGGGATTACTAGAGACGAAGCGGCGGAGGTCTTGGAGAAAACAATTGCAACAACAGATTTAGGGATTTAGAGAAAAAACGTACAGAGAGAGAAAGAGAGAGAGAGAACAGAAGGCGAAGGGAAGATGATGAGAAAGCGAAGGGGAGAGAGCAGAAGGCGAAGGGAAATACGAAGGCAGAGGATGAAACACGAGACGATGCAGAGCTTTAAGGTTTGCAGCGCCACATTGCAGAGCTGGACATTGCTGAGCTTTAGGGTTTGGAGATTAGCGCTTCAGGGGAAAAAGAAAGAGTAGGAAAAAGAAAGAGACGATTCTCTTAGGTTTTGTTTTCGTTCGCATCCGGTAGAGGCAAAAAAAAAAAACATTAGGGACGATTACGGCGGTTCAAACCGCCGTAATGTTCCTGTTGATTACGGCGGCTCCCATAACCGCCCAAATTTACTGTAATAAGTGGCGGTTCTAACTAACCGCCATTTTAAAACCGCCACAATTCACCCGTTTTTTTGTAGTGCTGGGCACCTGAATGCAGTCTTGTGAGTGTCCTCCTCAGCTACAAGTATCTGATTATAGCCCGAGTACCCGTCCATGAAGGTTAAAATACCATGTGTGGCAGCTGCATCGACTAATATGTCTGCCACAGGCATCACATATTCGTCCTTTGGAGTGGCTAAATTCAAGTCTCTATAATCAATGCAGACTCGAATCTTGCCATTCTTTTTCTTGACAGGTACTATGTTGGCTAACCACTCTACGTAACTGGCTGTTCTGATGAACCCAGCATTGAGCAAACGCTCGATTTCCGCTTTGATTTGTGGTATCAACTGAGGATGGTATCTTCTGGGTGGCTGCTTATGTGGTTTGAATCCCTCTTTGATCGGTAGCCTATGCTCCACCAATTCTCGTGCTAGCCCAGGCATCTAATGATAATCCCATGCAAAGCAGTCTTTATAATTTTTTAGCAGGGCTACCATCTCATCCTTATCCTCTTCCCCCAGCAATCCGCTGATTGCGTTAGCCGAGGCTCTTCTGGAGTTCCTAAATTGAGGTTCTCCAAGGGGTCTTGTGATTCAAAGGTTGGCAAAGTCCTTTGAATAGGTGATTCAAACTCCATCGGCAACTGCGTGATCTGTTGTTTGTCTATCATCCTGGACTCAGCTACGTGAGATTCAATCCTAAAAGCTTCTAGCCGGTCCCATAAGTCCTGCACCACCTGGGTGTCTTTAAACATATCAAACCTCCGTGGCTAGCCGTGGTTCGGCTAATTGCTCAATCTTGAACCCCTGGGGTGTCAAGTTACAGGATTCCCAGGATCCTTCCTCGTATTCTTCAGTAACAGCTATGGGAGCCACAGAGGGAGAGTAGAACAAGGCTTCTAGATTTTGTACCTCGGCTGGGAATGAATTGTCATCAGCTGGGACTATCTCAATTTTATCCCCTTCCCAAAAAATGAGCTTCTGATGCATGGTGGAAGGTAAGCATTGGCTGGTGTGGATCCAATCTCTCCCTAGCGTAATCGCATAAGATGGTTTGCCATCAATCACGAAGAAAGTCGACTTGATGCTTTTGGGGCCAATCGTGATCTCGCCATCGAGGATTCCTAAAGCGGCAAAGCCTCTCCCATGAAGCTAGCCATTTTCATGTTAGTTGGGATCAGGTCTTCTTCAGACTTGTTCAGACTCCTCAAGGTGGCCACTGGCATCACATTTAATACTGCCCCATTATCAACGAACACTCGACTGAAGGCCTTGCCATTGATGTGGGCTCTCACGTACAGGGGCTTCAGATGCTTCACCATTTCTTCGGTTGGCCTACCAAATACAGTACTCAAAGCATCTTTTGTCGTGTCATCGGCTAAAGTTGCCCATTCTGCTTCTTCCACAAATACGTCTCCTTCTAAGTGTTCGATCTGGGAGTAACCAGACCAGAACTCACTTGGGATCAGGCTGACGACCTCGATGGCGGCCATCAATCCGGCTTCACTCTCATCCGAGAGATAATCCAAAATTGAATCTTCTCGGTAACCATACTCTAAGTTCGGCTCGTCATTACCATTTAGGCAGTTTGTATATATGTGAATATGTTCTTCCTCTTCATCAGGCTGCCCTTTGTCTTCTTCAGGTTGCCTTATGTCTACCTCGGCAACCGGGGTTGTCACTGGGGCTTCCTTGGTTTGATCAGTTTCCACTTTGTCAGGCTCCAAACCGCAAGGTCCAAAATCCCTGTCAATGGCTTCTGCCACTTTAGCTTCTGGGATCTCCTTCTTATCGGCTGCCTTGGCATCGGCTATCAACTGCAGGGTTTGTTTCATTCTTTGCAAGGATCTAGCCCTCTGCAGCCTTCTCTTCTGCGTTCTAGTCAGTGTGACTGGCTTGAACTCTTTCTTCTTCGGAGGTTGATTAACCACCCACTTCCCTTCTTTGACATTTGCAGCTGGCTTGATCATCCTCTGTGGTTTGAGTTCATCATCATTCCTTATAGTTATGCGAAGAGGACATTCCCCGCCGACATTGAACTCCGCCACTCTTCTCTTAGACTTTGGGAGAGGGTCCTCGGTGATCCTGGGCATACTACCGGCTTCACCGAGGTTCCCGATCGAGTTTGCCCAGGTCTCCTGAGCATGCTTTGCGTTCTCGATCTTTGAGTGCATGTTGCGGTACTGGCTGATCAACTCATTAGTCAAACGTCCGGGTCTGGGAGGTTTACCATGGAATCGGCTCGAAGATGGTTGGCCCCCGGCGTTTTTTGGTAACACTAGTGGGTTTCCTAATCTGTCAAATACAGATCCCCTGGTGACCTCTTGGTTTCTTTTGGATTCTTCTTTGGGCATCCAAACACTCCTGATGGATTGTTCCCCTCTTATTGGCCTGGGATGATCAGGCCTTGAGAAGGACACCATGGCCATGGTTACAGCTGGGAATGGATTGGTGTCTACTGACATCTCGGCTATGTTCTTGTCGGCTAGCTTGAACCTACCCTCCTTGATAGCCTTTTGTATGGCCTTCCTGAAAACTACACAGTTAGCTGTAGAATGGTTATATGAGTTGTGCCACTTACAGTATTTCTTGTTCTTCAATTCTTCAGGAGGTGGAATCCGATGCCCCTCTAGCAGCCGAATTTGCTTGTCCTTGAGTAAGTAATCGAAAATCTGGTCGCCTTGGTTATGTCAAAGGAGTACCCTGCCCTATCCTCTGTTGACTCAGTTTCTTTGGCCTTAGCGGCCTTCAATGCTGGGCAGGAATAGCTCTTCCCTTTGACTATTTCGGCTACCATCATATCAGCAGTGAGGTCAGCCATCTCGGAGTCAGATTCCTCTGCCTCTATAATAGAGACTAGATGGGGGCCCTTTCCTCGGCTAGCCCTTCGCTTTTCCTTTTCCTGGATATACTGCTCAACTCGGATAGCCCTTTACGCCGGTGATTCAAATCATGCGGGCTTGTCCTACCAACTTCTCCTTCAATCACGGTGCATGTTGTTAATCACCATAGAAGTGTATTCTGTTTCAGGGAATTGCACAGAACATTTCCCTGCTTTCTTTCTGAATCTTTCAATATAATCAGCAACCGACTCATCAACTTGCTGCCTGAGACTAGTTAGATCGGTTACCGTTACTTGAGGTTGCGGCCAGTAAAATCTATCATGAAAACACCTCTCCATGTCGGCCCAGTTCTGTACTGAGTTTGGAGGTAAGGAGGAATACCAGGTGAATGCTGTCCCAGTGAGTGATAATGGGAAAAGTTGAAGCTTGTGATACTCATTCTGGCTGCTTTCACCACACTGGGCTGTGAAACGCCCTATGTGCTCCATGGTAGACTTGCCATCTTCCCCTGAGAATATGGTGAAATCTGGAGTTTTGAATCCCCTAGGGAGAGGAACCATCCGATCCACCCATTCAGTGCGGTTTCGTAAACAGGGCGATCCAACGGCTTTAATCAGATCCCAAGTACTTCTTGATGGTATTTGGGATCATTTCTGGGTCTATCAAATGGGAGGCTCCCTGTCGATTATCTTGTGGATTCAGCTGGGGCGCACTCTGACCCACTGGTCTCCAGGGGGAAGCTTGTTGGAACGAATTCTGAAGGTTAAAGGTATTTGGTGGAACATTGCCTAGAGGTGGATTAGTATTCCATTCTTTGCTCTGGACCATATTCCCAAAACCTCCGACTGAGTCCCTGGAGCAGCCGATGCATCCTGGGGTAAAGGTGGAGCAGTGTTCCATGTCCGCTCTCCCCATAGTTGCGGTCGTTCGTAGTATATTTGAACTTCTTTGGAGGGTATGGCGTGGGGGCGGTTGCGGTTGGCGAGAATGGTGGATTGTTGGTATTCCAATCACCGGATAGCTTCCACTGACCGTAACCAGGGCCATCGGTCGCCAATTCGGTGTCCATATGAGTTTGCCTGCACCGTAGGGCCATGCATTGGAGCACACGACATTTCTGGCGGCGGCAGATATGTCCAACCGTTAATTGGCCTCGCCATGTTGATCTGCCCATACCGCAGATTCACTTGATCGGTGGCATCACTTGCCCCCAAAGACGGGTGGTACCCATGTATTCTGGCGATCACCGTATGTCGGGTTGGTGGCCTACCGGTAGTGGTATGGGTTGTGCTGAAAAAGGCCCGGTTGGACCACATTCGGTTGAGGTTGCCGGACTGACCGCCTTGTGCATCTTTGAGTGCCGTTCCCCCAACGCAGAACTAGCCGAGTGTTCACCTTGCCGTCTCATTTGCTCTCCATGTCTCTCGCCTTGAACCTCGTTATGCACCATAGGTCGACAATATCACGCTTGTTGCCTTGACACTTGGTACATAATGTCATGAATTCCCATATCAATCTGGCTTTGCGATGAAAGAAGTGGTCATGACCACCGGAGCTTGATATTCTCTGGGTTATTCATTTCTGCGGTGGTCTGCGAAGCGGAATGTCTTGGCTACGCATACCCAAGGTGTATCTTTGACTCGTTGTTCTTGCGTGATGGGGTTCTTTTGGGATTTGAACTTCGACTCCATGTTGTTGTTGAGTTTCTTTCCCACCTCAGGTTCATACGCCAAGCATGATCCTGCCTGGAGAATCAAACATGTCCTTCGATTCACCTATGGTCCCACCGTGTGCCAAACTTGTTTGCTGGAAAAATCGGTAGGCATTCGGCTAACATCCACCAAACAAATTGATTCTGTTTAGCGATTACACCGAACAGAACTCTGATTCTCGATTATGGGTTTCCCAACTGCTCCAGAAAGCGTTGAGAGTGATGAATCTACGCTATGCTAAGGCTAAGACTAAGATACATGGAATCGGCTAAGATAAATGCTGTAAAAAACTGATAAAATGCAAAAGAAATAGTTGTTTGATTGATTTCGTGTGTCCTTTACATTTCTCAGCGGAAGTATATATACACAAGAAAAAAAAAAAACAAAACTGCAAACACCCCCTATCGGCCATTATGCGTTCCGCACGTTCATGGCTGACAACGAGCGGACGTGGGTGTCCCTCAACTGCTTCTTCATGCGTATCGTGGGTTAACCGTTCTCCCATCTACCGCAAACGATTTATCACGTGTTAAATGCGTTGGAGACTTTCAAAAGCTAGCTTTAGTTATTTTAGCGCCAAAGTCCATGACTTTCACATATTTAGCCCTTGGTCGAGCTTCAAAGCTCTATATTGAAAGTAACTCAGCCGATGAGATCTTAATAATCGGATATTTCCTTTATCCGCATCGGCTAAACTTCTTTAATAATCGGCTGACCTCACGATGCTCCCTGAACTTCTAACATTTTCCTTTCTAACCTCGGCTCAATGGGACCAATTTTCGGCTACCAATCCGATCGGCTTATCCCACGCATCGGCTATTCCCTTCATCGGCTGTGGCTGATATTTTCTAGTGATAACACATACAAATAAAAAAAATTAACAAGTAGAGAAATCGGGTTTAGGGGACCGATTTCATAACATATAAATAAATAAAAAATTAGTTCAGGTATCATGCTTTGTGGATCGATTTTTCAATGTGAGAAAAAGTGTGCTAATTTCGTACATAATCAAAAAAGTGTGTTAGATGGGTAAAAAAAAAAAGTAATGCTAAAAAAAAAAGCCTCCCCATCCCATGACCCACCCCCTCCTTATTTAACTACCACAGCCTTCGGCCCCACAAAATGTGTCATTGGCCCCACACCTTCTAATTCTAGGTATAGTTCCACTAAAATTTCTCATCTCCTTTAAACCTTAAATTTTCCAATTAATTTCAAACAACACGTTAAGTTAACGTTGTTTTACTCCTGCTGCTGGATTCAAAAAAAAAATGGCAACCCAACAACAGAAAATAGCAGAACAAAGGGATGAAGCAGAGATCTACGAGGGGGAAGCAGTGTGCAAGCAAAAGTCAAGGCTTCTCCTTGACGAGATTTTCCTTCCAAGAGGGTTGCTTCCATTGGACAACATAATGGAAATGGGTTACAACCGCGCCACGGGCTTCGTGTGGCTGAAGCAAAAGCACAAGAAGGTGCACCGCTTCAACACCATTGGACGCACCGTTTCATTCGAAACAGAGGTAACGGCCTTCGTTGAGGAGCACCGTATGCGAAGGGTCACCGGTGTTAAGACCAAAGAGCTCTTTATATGGCTCACCGTCTCTGAAATCTTCGTTGACGACCCTGCTTCTGGTAAGATCTCGTTCGCTAATTCCTCTGGAATCGCTAGGTCCTTTCCTCTCTCGGCATTCGATCTCCATGAGGAACAAACACCGCAACGTCAACATCAACGTACAACCAAAAGCGCTTTTTGATTTTTTTTTTCCCTTACACTTAGGAGTTAGGACACTTTTTTTTATTAGGAAAATAGATAGAACACTTTGAAGGAATGAATTATTATTATTACTTATTATTATATATAAACTTTAAAGATTTGTATTTGATCTTGCGTTGTCATTTTTTGAAGTAGGTAGGATATACAATATTTAATATTTAATTAAAATAATTAGACACTTTATTTATCTGAGGCGTTACAACTTTGGAAATTTTTCACTTGAATAAATCTAAAGAGAGATTAGAATGCATGGGATAGTTTTATTGGAGAGTCAAATCAAATGGCAGAAGTGTATAATACATACGACAGAGATTCATGGGCAGCTTCAATGTTCTCTCTTTTGAAAACCTCAGGCTGTCTTGTTGAATTTACCATTCGTTAAACGAGTAGCTAGTGTGGGTTTGAATTAATGTTTTTCTTAAAAGTATATTTGACAAACTAAAAACTGGTTGGTGATACTAATCGAAATTACTTTTCAAAAAATATTAACGTTACTTTTTATTTGTAGAAACACATTATTTTTAAAAAAAAATATTAAAAACAAACAACTAATATGCTAAAAAATGTTGAAATACTATTATATTATTTTTAATAATAAATAATAAGACTGCACCAAAGCATAAAACTAATGAAAAAGGCAAATAAATATCGGACTAATTGAGTTGAAAATTTTGTTAAAAAATTTAAGTTGCAATTAAATACGTAGAGAAAACAACAATAATTAAGTTGCATGTGCTCCAAATTAAGCTAAATAATAATAAAATGCATAAATAGAGCAAAATTTGCAACAGTTTTATCAACTATATTATATAAAATAGAGTTTTGTCATGTATATTCATGTCACGTGGCAGCTCAACATTCATGTTTTTCCCGCCGAAATGCAAAATATATTTTTTTAATTCATGATATTTCATTAATTAAGGCATATCAATCAATTAATACTCATATCTGTACTTTTACCATTCAATCAAATTCAAATTTAAAATGTAATAAATTAAAGTTTATCAATTAATTAATTTTCATATCATGACCATTCAATCAAAATATTTATCTAAGTCGTGTGACAACATAAAAATCATTAATTTTTTTGCCTAAATCAATTTCAGTTTCAATTTTGTATTTTTTAGTTATTCCTTTAATTATAGCAATCGTATTACCTCATGTCAAAATAAACAATAATTTTACAGTGTAAATTATGAATATATTCCCTTAAATAACTTATCTATTTTTATTTATTATTTATATTAATTATTAGTACTGTTCATTAGTATTTTTTGACAAATATTATTCATCATTATTTTACCATACAAATTTGGTTACTTTTAATTTTATAACTTTTCATGAATGATTAATTTTATTATTCATATCATAATATTTAATTTATAAATTATAACTATATAATGTTAGGTTTAATATTTTTTTATCATAATTTGTATATTTTATGTCTTACATATTATTAAACTTATAAATTTTCAGTATTGCATTGTAATATAAATATTTACAACATTCCATCATTCACATGATTGTTTATATTTAATTATAATAAATGCTAAATCAATATGTATTTTTATTTTTTTCTTCTTAAAACTTTGATATTATATGTGAGAAAAACTAAAATTTATTCTAGGATTAATTTGTTATCCAACATAGATAATTGATTATCTTCTTTTTATGCTACTTATATATTTTGTATTTATCTTACTATAATTTAGATAAATCATCAATCGTGTGCTTTATATTTTTTTTTTTTGAAACACATAGTTGAGAAATCATCTCTAAATATAAAGAAAAAGAACAAATATTGTATGTTTTATTTGTTATATTTTAAAATTAGAGTATATATATTCTCTATTTCAGAATGAATTATTTAAAGTATTTTTTGAAAAATTTAAATCTGCTAATAAAATTTTTTGGAAAAAAAACTTCAAATTTATCCTTACACGTTGAATACTTTTACAACCCATACACAGATAACACGTGTGAGCACGGGTAAATACACTAGTAATTTAAATACATGACCAATTAGATTGTATATGCTCTATAATTTGATTTCTGATCGAGTTCCGAACATGATCTATCTCTCTGGGATAACTGCTATTTGAGTATGGATCCTCGTCAAAATGATTTCATATTATGAATTAGTATCAGATTTCCTTCTAATAAAATTATCTATCATCTTTGTTGCAACAACTATTTAAACTTGTGTTTCAAATTTGTATTTAGGCATATTGCATAAAATTGAAGTTTTTTTCATACCCCATATACATATTTTCTATTGTGTTAACTTAAACTTAATTGGTAATAATTGAACATCTCATCGTAGACAAACGCATATAATATTGAAGGTGATAGCATTCACATTAATATAGACCAATATATCAAACAAGTGATGGATAACCAATAAATTTATTGTCAATGTACTCCCTTCGTTCAAAAATAAGTGTTGTCTTAAAAAGAAAAAAAAAATCAAAATAAGTATCATTTTATAATTTCAATGTAACATTAATTAATTTTTTTCAATTGTACTTCCAAAGTAATAATACGTGCATCACATTTACTCAATTATTGTCTTTCTTAATTTGTGTGAAAAAAACCTTAAACGACACTTATTTTGGAACAAATGGATTATATAGTGATTTTAATATAAATATAAAAACTGCAGGTACAAAAAACATACTTAGATGTGGATTTGGAAAATTCGTAGCGGAAGTTGTGAGGGCATAATTATCAAATACACAAGCATTTTGTGTTATGCCTTCTTTTCATGGCAATGCAAAAATAAAGCACATGCCCCGATAAGGCAGTGGAGTATTTTGTTGGAGTTTTCCTTTCTATCCTCGAGTTCCACATGCACAAATGCCTAACCTATCCTACAAGTCTTTTGAGCCATAGCTTGGGCTTCCCATCTTAAAACAATTATTACTGCAAACTTACCAAATATTACACCAACATTCTTAGTCTAAGGGAAATAAGTATTCATACAAGCCATACATAATCATTTTATCAAAATATTTAAGCATGGAAAACAAGGAAATATAAAAAGGTAGAAAAATAATCTAAATGGTCCAGCAATAAGCGTACGAAAAGAATAGAGAAAGGAGAAAACTTAGGTAAAGTTCTCTAGGTCTTATTGGTTATGTTCCCCTCACAAAATGGTTATAAATTTTCACTCTTCATCCATTTTTACTATTTACAACCTCTCTTAATCGACACTATCAAAACAATTTTTATCTCATTTTGTAAGAGCAATAGTACCAATAGAACTTAAGAAACTTTACCTAAAGAATACACAATTGCATACATAGAAATATGAAAGCGTGAAGAGTAAGCACAAACATATATAAAACAGAAAATACACACGTTATTTGCGATAATTTGAGTATGATTAAATTTGATTTGAAGTTGGTATGATTTCTATGATATGATTTTAATCAAGTATTTATAGAAAGTATTAATATTAGATCATGTGATATTTCTGATATAACTTTTATGTTAATTTGATATTACTATGTTATGAAAACTAAAGTTTATGTGATCGATGATGACATAATAAAACTACCTCAATCCCTAATTATAAGTTTTCTTTGTAAGAAAAATTTGTCCCTAAATATAAGCCATTTTGAATTTACAAGATACATTGATTAATTCTTTACAAAAATACCTCTTGATGTTCTTGGGAGATGACAAGCCAAAGTAAAGTATTAAAGAGCATTGGGAGATGAATTTTGCCTTTTCATGTAAAATTTTGCCCAATAATTAAAAGGTAATATGGAAAAACTAGCATATTTTTAGACAAATTAAATTAGTTAATTAGTTTTCTTAATCTTCGTATTTTGATAAATGTCAAGATTTGATTTGATATCTATAAAAAGAGATGAGATCTGTTAATACCATGTGGAAGTTAAAATAGTTACACCAAATCTCAACTGCGAAATTAAATTAATCGTAAGGCTAACAACTTTCCATCCGTCAATTTTTTTTTTTAAACACGGTCACGTGATCCCCTTTCTTCTCTTTCACGCACGGGGATGAAATCTAATTCGTCGGAGCCATTGCAGTCCAAATTCGCCGGAGCTGAGCGCCACCGGATCTGTTCCTCACCCTTATCCTCCTTTCGCCGCATCCCCGAATCGCTGGAATTTCTTCAAATACGTTGTCCGTCGTTCCACGAATTGACCAAGTACGCTGCAGGTGACAGAGCTACTGCTCTCGATGTGAGCGCTGCTGACTGCTTCTCAATCTATCTTCACATCATTTTTTATGGAAATAATTAGCAGCTGAATCTTAATTACCTGTAATAGCATAGTTAGCTCCTAGAATATCTCTTGTATATTATTAGCATATCTCGTTGTAATTAGCTCATAAATAGCTCCTGATCTTTAGGCATGTATCTGGGTAAATATGTTGTATATATTGCTCTGCTAGTGAATGAGAAAGACACACATTTGCTTCATATCTTTTCTTTATGGTATCAGACGTAGGTTAACAAAACTGATACTCTCATTTCTCCATTTTTTTTTCTCTAGTTTTTGGCCGGTACAAACAGATTACCATGGCTGAAAACAGTAGTGACGGAGAAAATGAAAAGAAGCAGCCAAGTGACAGTGAGAATGGCAAGAAGCAGATCGAGAACGAGAAGAAGCAGATTCCTCTCAATATGAGCTCATCATACTATTTGCACCCTTCTGATCATCTTGGCATGAATATCTGCCCAGTGATTTTGAAGGGAGACAATTATCAAGAATGGGAAATCAGTATGCGTAACGCATTTCGTGCAAAGCGCAAATTGTGTTTCGTTGATGGAACTGTGACAGCACCGGCGCCTGATGCAAGCAATATCGAGGATTGGTGGAGTGTTAACTCCATGCTTGTAGCTTGGATCATCCAATCTATTGACCCTTCCCTTCGTTCTACTATTACCTATTATGATACGGTAAAAGAGTTATGGGACGACCTGCATCAACGATTCTCCATCGGCAACGGACCACGGATCCTTCAACTGCGATCAGAACTGACCTGTTCTGACCAAAATGGTCGGAGTGTTGCTGCTTACTACGAACATCTGAAGAAGATTTGGGATGAGTTGTCCACGTATATAACGAAGAGAGCTTGCACATGTGGAAAATGTGTTTGCAAATGGGCTGCCGATCTGAGCAAGGAACGTGAGGATGAGCGAGTTCACCAATTCTTGATGGGTTTGGATGACGATCTATATGGAACGCTTCGTTCCAATATTATCGCTCAGGATCCGCTTCCTTCACTGAACAGGGTGTATGCTTTAGTGGTGCAAGAAGAGCGCCACAAAACCATCACTACAAGAAATAGTTCACATACCGACGGCCATTCACCGACGGCTTGAGCCCGTCGCTAAAAAAGCGGGATTTCCGACGGCCAAAACCGTCGGAAAACGCACCCGTTGTATTTCTGGATATTACCGACGGGTTAGGCTGTCGGAAATCCCGGTTTTTTAGCGATGGAACCAAGCCGTCGGTGATTGTCCGTCGGTAAACCGTGAATTTTGGGAAATTCGCGGTTTTTTTTTGAATACCGACGGGTAATGTAGTTTTTCTGACGGCTTAATCCGTCGCTAATCCCGTGTGGTAACCGACGGGTTAGACCGTCGATAATTTTAAAATGGCCGTCGGTAAGCTCAGATTTTGCCGAGCGTAACCATCACTCGCAGAACACCATCTTCTTCTTCAGAACCATCTTCTTCATTCTTCTTCTTCAAAACACTCGCCCACCACTCGCAGAACCATCTTCTTCTTCATTCTTCTTCTTCAAAACACTCACCCACTCGAGTCTTCTTCTTCATTCACCACTCGAAGTCCGCAACCGCTGCCGTCGGTCGCAGAATCACACTGGGGGACCGCTTTCCCCGCCTCACCCACGCTCGTCTCACAGGATTGGCGCTCTCAGCCCTTTTCAGCCCTCAGCCACTCGGCGACGTCTTCAAAACCATTGCCTACGCAGAAGCTTCATCTCTGCGGCAAAGATTTGTCCTGGTTGCCAGGGGACGACGCGATTGGGCTTGCCGGTGATTCGCCGAGACCTTTCAGGTTTGACTCTTCATAATTTTTATTTTCAAAACAGTCCCCCTATCTCACTCTTTGCACTCCCCCTCTGATCGTTTGTTGAAGATTAGGTTTTTAATTTTTTTTTTGTTCTGCTGTGAAATAAATTTGGCAATTTTGGCATCCCTGTTTGTTGATTGGCTGCTGGGTGTTCTGTTGCTTGGCAAATTTTTTTTGTCATCGTTTGTTGATTGGCAATTTTATTTTTTCTGTTGCTGGAAATTCTATTGTCATCGTTCTGTTATACATTGCTTGTATGTTTTGTTACTAAAAAAAATTGCTTATTAATGAAAAGGCATGTACAATTATTTATAGATTGGGAAAACGGTGGTGTGTGTGAGTACAGTGTGTGGGTTGAAAGTTGAAAGTGATAAGGCATGTACAATTATCTAATGGTCCGACATATTCTAGAGTTAGTACTGTCTAGGCCTCATCTGCATCATACTTGTGACTACACAATAATGGACCACACTTCCAAATGTATGCCTACAAAAAACCACACACCAAACATATAGCTTTGGCGATGAACCGATCTTGTCTTTGGCTATATTGGCATAATACATTAGTAGAGCAATTAATAATTGATTTCTGTACAATGTTCTTCAATTGTTATTTAAGGTTAAATATTGACCATCAGAGAAGTACAATAGGGATATTTATGCTCTTGGTCACTACAATTTACCAAAACTTAGGTAAAATGCAATATTCAAGTATTAAGTTATGCACTTTGAAACAAGGTTGTTCTGCATCATATTTGCATATTGAACTAATATCTTATGAGCTCCATTTTGAGGTAAGATCCCAAGTATGGAAAAAGATGAAAAGGTAATTTAATGTATGGTAATGGTTGAACAAGTGCTTTAGGATGCAAGATGAAAATGAAAAAATATGGTAGAAAAAATGGAGAAAAAGAGAAAAAATTGACTTTATATGTTATTAGATGGAAATAAATATAAAAATGATGCTAGTTTGATTTGGGATCATTGCTCAGAATCGTTAACTTTTGATGCTCTGAAAGCACGGATAACCGAATGCCAAATATTCATCTTGTTTATGATTGGCAAAAACAATATAAAAACAATTGTCTCTAGGAATTCCTTTGAAATGCTTATTTTAGTTTTATTTCAATAAGATAGATCTGTAATACAATATTGCTTCAGAGGATGGAGTTTTTTATCATTTCATCCATGTACTAATCGGAGATGTTGCCATAATTCATGTCGAGATAACTCAGATATCGCATGAGGCACAACAAAATAATTAAATACACATGGTCATTGTGGGATGGATTGATATTTGTGATTTATCTATGGTTTGTTTTAGGTGGTGATTCCATTGGGATTTTATTTGATCAATTATCTTTGGGCGATCGTGGCTTCCCTCTTCCATCACCATTTCCTATTTAGCTATTCAACCATGCTATCATGAGTAAAAGTCAATAAAAGGGATTTTTTTTTGTTGTTGTAAGGATTCAAATTGGATCCAAAGATTGTCAAGCGTTAGAGAGTCAGTTGCTTAAAATAGCAGAAAGTTGTAGGAGTACAGGCAGCATCCTATAGTGTGACCAAGCATCCTTATTTCATCAGCAACAATGCCATGATAAATACCCAGTTTGTGTGGTTTTCTAACATTTACAGTTTCAAATGTCAGCTGTCAAGCATCCATTAATCTATATGATGAAGCATGCGTTCTTAATTTCCTGTCATTTAGAATGAACAATAAAAAGGAATATTTAAGGCTCATATATTGTACATCCCTCAATTAAGTACCCTGTGTTTCAACTAAATTTGTCCTCTTTAAAATTGGTACTGAAAGAGTGCTCCATTACTTTTTTCATAACAAGTACTTTTCTAAGAAATCTTTGTTGGCAGGGCTTTATTTTTAGCGTGTATGATTCATAAAGATAGAAATCTCCATTAAGTCATAATTAGTAAAAGGCTCAATTTAGTCTTCAAGAGAAATGAAATGCTTAATTGCTGCCAGGCAGACTTGAATAAATCTTTTCCCCCCCCTTCATTTAACCTCGCTTTTATGCTAGTAACTATTAAGTTTTAGCTTTCCAATTAATTGATAGTTTTTTATTATTATATCATATTTTGATTATTTTTATAATTTTGGAATCCACATTTCATAACTGCCATGGTTTTCCCTTTTCTCATTCTTTTATGTGTTTTTACCATTATGTACCTTTCATTATGCTAGATGGAAAAAAAAAAGTAGATGTAACTGAATGAATGAGTGAATGAATGGCAATAGAAGAATGATGCTAGTTTGATTTGGGAGTTCAATAGGTTCTTCTTTTGATGGGGATATCGGATATCAAAAGACATGGCATGGCCCCTAGCTTAGCTACGTACATGTTATTTTTCTTTTTCTTTTTCTACTCTATAAATAATTAAGTCCAATCACGAAGCTACGTATATGGGGTTTGTATGATAAGTAAGAGAACATGAAGCTACATGTACATGGATTTTGTGATTAGAATTAATTTGCTGCTGATGAACAAGTGGCTTATCAAGTGGATGAGATGTCTCATGTCAATGTAGTAAATGAAGTGGAACCCATTACTCGACTACGTGACAATCCAATCACATATGAAGATGTAGATGGGGATGAGGAATTAAATGAAGAAGTGGCAGAACCATCAACATCTGAAGACGATGCCGAAATTGAGTGGGCAGAATGGGCAGATTGAAATTGTTTAACTTTTTACAATTTGAGAAATTAATGTGTAACAATATATTTTAATTTGTCAGTTATTTTCATAACTTGTTTATTTTTATGGAATTCATTTGTAATATTGTTATGTTTAAATATAATATTTCATGACTGTTATTATTCAATTGCTCTATAGACTTTTATGGCATCAGGAGGTTCAGGAGCCGACTTCCTGCACCACCCAAAGTGGTGGTAAATGGAAGGAAGGGCATCGCCTCGACCCTAAATCGTCGAGGCCGAACATCATTAGGCGTGACCTCATCGGGTTTTCGGCGTTGTCATCTACACGTCGTCCTAGTACATCTGGCGAGACGACTGATACACCTCCTTCACCTAGACGGCCTTATGCACCACCTACAGACTCGGGCACATTCGACACCAGCTACAGACTTCGGGCACGTTCGACACCTTTGCCTCACATTGACATGATCCCCACCGGGGTTCCAGCAGACCACATGGCGCTCGAGTTCCCATGTTGTGCCTGATCCGGTGGCCGATGCTCATCAGTCCGACCATGATTATAGTACAGGCCATACAGGTGATCACACTGATGTTGGGCAGGACGGGGAGGAGCAGGAGGTTCAGCAGGAGGAGGTTCTTGAGAAGGGGGAGGGGCAGGAGCCTGAGACTCTTGAGATGCTGTATGATGGCCGAGTTGTTATCTGGCCATCTGGTAAAGGGTAAGTATTTGCAATTTTTTCGAGTTATTAATAATTTACATGTATATATTTTTTTTTATTTAACATGTTTTTATTGTTCAGGTTTCTTCCCTCAAAGCCAGCTGCGTTAGCTATCACAACAACAATTGAGGAGAATTACCAGGAGTTTTGGCCCACCTGGGACGCCAAGGATTTTGAGCGGGACCATATGTTTAATTCTTTCAGAGTAAGCTGCAATTTTTATTTTATTGCATATTATTTTATTTTCATAAATTTCAATTATGTTTAATAATGTCTTATATTGATACTGAGCGAGGTTGCTTGGGAGGAAAAAGATGAGGAGGCGATGGAGAAGAATTTTCATATGAAGGCCTCCCACCGCCTTTCGACATGCTTCGAGATGCCCGCATCGTGATCGCCACCAGTTGGATAGGGGATGAGCTCTGGCGGTGGTAGCGCCAGCTGGAACACCCCGAGTTCCAGGCGACCGTGAGGCCAAGAAGAATAGGGCCTCGAGAAGGGTGGTAGCTTGCACCTTGGAGGTTACATCGATCGGTAGACGCAGCGATTAGACTTGTACGTGTTATAAAATTGTTATTATTATTATTATTATTATTATTATTATTATTATTATTATTATTATTATTATTATTCTTTATTTAAGTTTTTTATTAATACAATCACGGTCGAAGAGGTTGGGAGAGAAGTTCAATTGCACGAGCTCCATCTTGCAACTCATGTGAAGAGGAGTACTAGTGATTTCGTTGATGGCCAGATTCGAGGCGGACTCGGGTAATTATAAAATATAATAAATATTTTTTTAATAATGTTTATATTGTTTTGTTAAAAAAAGACTTGACTTATTTGTTTGTTTAACAGAGGAGTTTGAGGCAAGGATGTCTCGGCTTAGATCTCGTGAGCTCATCATGTTCTCCATCTCGAGCCCTGACGATCTATCTACACCGCCGAGGGTTTGGGCGGAAGTGGTTGGCGGAAGAAGAGCGCCTATATGGTCTGGCGACCTTGCCAAAGAACTACAAAGGGGGGCCCGCCACACGTTGGAGCGTCGTCGAGTAGTAGTCTTTGCCGCTGGTCGCTCTGCCGCGGATGACCAGGAGATAGCCGAGTTGAAGCGCACCTGCGGCCCAAAGAGCAGGAGGTTTTGACTCAGTCTTTGCAGCGCGCGAGCGAGATGTACCAAATGCTAGCTCGCCCGGCCTACTCCATCGACTCGCCTCGCCTCGCCTCGCCTTCGCCTCCTCGTCTTGATGGTCATGTCGATGATGCAGATGATGTAGAGCATCTCGATCATGATCGAAGTACCAGGACTATTAGTTCTGTTTGTACTTATATTTTTCATATTTTTGGATATTATTTTTTTCGCTTTGGATATTATTTTAGTTACTGATTTTTATTCGTCAAATTTTTTTATTTATTATGTTTTCTTTTTTTAATTTACTTTTTAGTTTACGTTATCACATTTTTATATATGGAAATCAATTAATAATTAAATTAAATTAAATTACAAGTAATATTTAATTAAATTAATAAATAAATATTTTTTAATATGAGAATAAATTATTTTTATAATTAAACAAATAAATAATTAAATTAATTAATTAATTAATTAAAGAATAAAATTAATTTGGTTATTAATTAATAATTTTATTAATTTTATTAATAAAATTAATTAAAGTAAATATTTTATTAATTAATTTATTTTTCTGAAAAAAACATTCTGATTACCGACGGCCTAAGCCGTCGGAAACTGACCGACGGTCAACACCGTCGGAAATTTAACGAAGGCTTTGCCCGTCGGAATCCACCATCGTTTACCGACGGGTGTAGCCGTCAATCGACGGTAAGAAAACGATCCGTCGGTAATCCTTTGCGACGACCATATTTCCGACGGGTTTTTTGCCGTCGGTTATCCGTCGGTAAAACTGGATTACCGACGGCTTTTATGTATTACCGACGGCTTTAGGCCGTCGGTAATCCCATGTTTTCTTGTAGTGCATGACGAAGGGGCGCGAGACACGGACTGAGGCAGTTGCATTTGCTGTTCATGGTGGTTCTTCTAACCTTGGCGGAACTAAAGGACGTTCTGAGAAGATTGTCTGTCCAAATTGTGGAAGGGCAGGCCATGATGCAACTTCTTGCTTCAAACTTATTGGCTATCCAGAATGGTGGAATAGTGGACGTGGGAATGGCAAGAGCACCGGTAAAGGGAAAGGTGGTGCCCAGGATTCTGTCATTGGACGTGGCCACGGAAAAGGTACTGTCAGTTTTGCTAATGCTGCACAATCTGCAGCATCACCCCCCTCTGCGTCATCTGCCCAATCTCCACCTTCAGGTACACCTTATCCCATAGCTAATTATGTGACTTGCAATAATTTTTCTGCTTCCCATGCTCGTTTTTTGGCCGCGGTAACTGCAGGAAATGAACCGACACGCTTCTCTGAAGCTGTTCGTTCATCTTCATGGCGTGACGCCATGCGCAAGGAAATTGAGGCTCTTGAAAATAATGGTACTTGGACCATTGAAGATTTGCCACCCGGAAAGAAAACTATTGGGTGTAAATGGGTGTACAAAATCAAGTACAACTCCGATGGCACTATTGAACGACATAAAGCACGTCTTGTTGTTCTTGGCAATAATCAAGTTGCGGGTATTGACTTTAATGAGACTTTTGCTCCGGTTGCTAAGATGGTATCCGTTCGTGTTTTTCTTGCAGTAGCCGTTATTTGTGGTTGGGAACTCCATCAAATGGATGTTCACAATGCTTTCCTACATGGTGACCTTGATGAAGAAGTATATATGAGTCTTCCTCCTGGGTTTTCTGGTGCTTCTCCTGGGAAGGTTTGTAGACTGCAAAAATCTTTATATGGACTCCGTCAAGCCCCTCGTAATTGGTTTTCTAAGCTTGCTTCTGCTTTGAAGTCATTTGGATTTATTCAATCCTATGCTGATTACTCATTGTTCTCTCTTGAACGACATGGTGTCGTTCTTCATATTCTTGTGTATGTTGACGACTTGATCATAGCTGGGAATGATTCTGCGGCGATTGCTAATTTCAAAGCTTATCTTAGCACTTGTTTTCACATGAAAGATTTGGGAGTGTTGAAATATTTTCTTGGTCTTGAGATCGCTCGCGGACCGGATGGTTTGTTTCTTTCTCAACGTAAATATGCGTTGGATATCATCTCAGAAGCCGGTTTGCTTGGTGCAAAACCGTGTGATTTTCCCATGGAACAAAATCACCGATTGGCTCTTGCTACAGGTCCAAATTTTGATCATCCCGATCGCTATAGGCGACTAGTTGGTCGTTTGATTTATCTCACTATCACTCGTCCGGAACTTTGTTATGCTGTTCATACTTTAGCACAGTTTATGCAAAGCCCGAAAGAAGCTCACTGGAACGCTGCTCTACGAGTTGTTCATTACTTAAAAGGCCATCCTGGGCAAGGTCTTTTCCTCTCTAAGGACAGTGCCTTGCACCTTACTGCTTATTGTGACTCAGATTGGTCCACTTGCCCTTTGACTCGCCGATCTCTCACGGGCTACTTTATTATGTTGGGTGTTTCTCCGATTTCTTGGAAGACTAAAAAGCAGCCTACTGTTTCTCGGTCCTCCGCTGAGGCCGAATACCGCTCTATGGCCACTACCAATTGTGAGCTTATTTGGCTTAAATCCTTGCTTAAGTCTCTTGGTGTTCATCATTCGATACCGATGCGCTTGTTTTGTGACAGTCAAGCGGCTCTCCACATTGCCGCTAATCCCGTTTTCCACGAACGTACGAAGCATATTGAGGTTGACTGCCATTTTGTTCGAGATCAGATCCAAGCGGGCAACATTTCCACCTTTCATGTTCGTACAAACATGCAATTGGCGGATATATTCACCAAAGCTCTTGGGAAGCAACAATTTCAGTTCCTTCTTCGCAAGTTGGGCATACGAAATCTTCATGCTCCAACTTGAGGGGGAGTATGGAAATAATTAGCAGCTGAATCTTAATTACCTGTAATAGCATAGTTAGCTCCTAGAATATCTCTTGTATATTATTAGCATATCTCGTTGTAATTAGCTCATAAATAGCTCCTGATCTTTAGGCATGTATCTGGGTAAATACGTTGTATATATTGCTCTGCTAGTGAATGAGAAAGACACACATTTGCTTCATATCTTTTCTTTATTTTTCTTTTCTAATTTTATATCTATTCTTATTTTCTAGCATGGATTGATTTTTGGAATCATATGTAGTGTATTTTAGTATTCTAATTATGATTAATGCTTATAAAAATCTATGCCAAAACTACACGCAGGTTATGTAGAAACACCTTTATTGTATTTTTTTCATTTCTTTAGTAAAATTCTTGACTCTCGATTATATATATATATAATTTGCTCGATTTTCACACTTCTACCTTTTTCTCTCTCTCTCTCTATTTCTTCAGGTATTCTTTACTTAGTACAAGATGAAGCTCATGGTAAATTGCTGGCTAAATGTTCAGGGTTAATGTGATATTATCTAAACCATATGTCTCTTTGCTTCCAGCACTATCATTTTCCTTTTGTTTATTTCTTCTCATAGTGCTGAAGTGCTCTAATGTTTGTTATGGTCGACTTCAATAGTATTCTTTGGTGTCATAGTACTGAGGTGCTCTTGTTCATGTAGATGGCTGTGCCTTTTCAAGATTGGGGTAGTTTAAAGTTAAGGAAACTTGCTGATTCAGAAATTTGGAGTTTGATATTGTGAAAACTGTCTTTGATTTTCAACTATTGTTAAACCTATAGATAGATGATTAATTATCTATCTATAGGTTTGGTTGGCTGGATGATGGCACTTGAATATTAGCTCCATCTGGTCATTCTCCTTAATAACTTAAAATAGAATTATGGTTCGTTTATTTTCATTTAATCAACATCAGTTATTTTCGGTCCATTCAATTGCCAAGGATGAAGAAACATTTTGTATGAAGAACAAGATTAAATTTTGCATAGCACTTATCCTGTACATTTATTCAAGGACGACAAACTGAAGCTCATAAAGCCATTTTTACACAAGTTTCACTCGCCAACACGCGCATTCTCCCTTTAGAAACTGAACTGAACAAAATTTGAATTTGTGACAGCATCAATAGCTTGGCTTGGCCTATTTTATATCTGTTAAGAGGGACTGATAGACATCAAGCACAACTGATTTTCTTTTTAGGATGATAGAGATCAAGCAGTCAGTGAACAATCAATTGACTCCCTTGCTGCTTCTGCGTCAGCTAATGCTGTGGAGGGTGCTAATAATGGCAGCAAATATAATGTTGCTGCAGTGCTGATGAACATAAGGACTTAGCTAATACTGCAACATCTTCTCCAGAAGCAGGACTACAATAAGAACATGGTCGAATTGATAACAACATCATGAAAGACTAGAGGAACAATGTTCACCTTGAGGATGCAGTATATTAAAATGAGTACACTAAAGAACAGTGTTCACCTTGAAGAGCTCACCATGGAAGGTCTTTCTGTTCCAGGCTTAATCCCTAACAAGCAAATTTCCCTATTCCACATTCAGTTTGATTTAATGTAAGAGGGGAAGTGGAAAAATTTTGGGGGGGGGGGAGGAGAGAGAGAGAGAGAGGAGGATGTTCACCGGAGAGGTAGCTGATGATGACAGAAACGCCAGTGATGGTGACGAAAGGGAGACAGTCGACGACAAAAAGCCACCCATGAGAAAGATCACTACCACCTCATGGGGCGTGGGAAAAAGGGCCAGTGCTGAAGGCAGAGTCGGTGTTAGAAATCACTTTGTCAGCGTCTTCAACGCACAACAAGCTACCAGCGGCGAAATGGTCTGGCGACTGAGATATTGCGGCGGCAATGGGTGTTGAAAGAAGAGGGGCGGCAGTCTGGAGGGCAAAGAGGAAGAGGAATGAACGCAAACAGGGTCACGTGCCCTCTTTTAATTTTTGTTTAATTTTGAAGTGGGGTGCGTTATTTGCCGTATGATTAATTAGTTTTAATGGTCCAGATTTGGTGTAAGATTTTTTCACTTACACCTTGTGTCAACGCATCATATCTCCTATAAAAATATTGAAATCAAAATTAGTGAAGAAACGAATAAAAAATAATTATTTTAGGCTAGGAAATTGGGAAATGAATTCTCCACACTTTTGCAATAAATATACACTCATAAATATGATTCTTTAAATAAAAAATAATTAAAAGCATTTAATATAATATAATAAATACTACTACCTCTGGTCCTAATTATATGAAAAAATTACAAAAAAAACACAAAGACCAAGGAGATATATTTAATGTTAGGGAGTTAAATTCTCTTTCCAAATATACCCCTAATTATGTGCATATAAAATATACATGTCTATTAAAATAGGGTATAAAAGATATTTTAACAATTAATACATCTAGAAATAAGTTTATTTTTTTTTTATAATTTGGACAAAAAAATCCTTCCAAAATTCACTTATAATTAGGACCGGGGGTAATAGTATTTAATTGATGCTTTTAGAGCATCTGTTATCTCTCTTCATTAAATATTTTGTACTTTTTTATAATACTTTTGAATACATCAATCTGCAGAATATTTGTTTACTCTTTTACATTTCGTTGGTTCGAGTCCCCACTAGTCTTTTTGGGGTGAGGTTAATGTAATTAAGTGCTCAAAGAGTCTGAAAGTCTTCCCTGTCTTGGACTGGAGTGTAACACCCCGCCTAATTTAATTATTTAGCTTTATTAATTTAGACATTTATATGTTTTAAATTAATAGTTGAGTAATTAAATTTGATGGTATTTATTAATTTTGGGGTGTATGTAGTAAGGGTATAGTGAGAGTTTTAGTTAAAAGAAAGGGTAATTGGGTAATTTATCTAAGCTAATTTGGGGACAAAATGGTTCCAAGAGTGGAAAACTCACTTTCCCTTTTCTTTCCCTCTCTCACTTGCTCAACCCACTCTATCACTCTCTCCCTCGTTCTTTTCTGCTGCAAGGAAAAAAGAGAAAGAAGAAGAGAAAGAGAAGAGGAACCTAGGGTTTGTGAGTTCAGGAGGAGAAGAGAGGAATTTTTTAGATTTTACACTCATTGCTCTGAGGAGAACCTTGGAGCTGATCCTTTAGCATTTGGTTGAAGATTTATTGAAGCTCTAAGTGGAGAGAAAGAGGAAAAACAGGAAGAAGAGGTAGGAGAGCATAGCACCACACTTCATAGCTCGAAGTCTTGGATTGTTGTGAGTTTTGGTGAGTTTTTCTCACTTAGAGGTTTGGGCAACCATAAGACCCACCACTTAGGGTTTCTCCCTTTCCCTTTCATTGTGTGTTTTCTTGGTTTCTAAGCATGAAATGGTTGAAAATCATGATATGGGTTTGGGTTTGTTTGATATGTTCATATTTTGATGCAATTGATAACATGTGAAACATGTAATTGATGGTGATTTGTATGCTAAAATGCTTTGATCCTTCCATTATGTATGTTCAATTCTTGTTTGGGCCCTTAAAATTATTTGGATTTGGCTTGGATTGAGAAAAATTGAGGATGGAAGTTTAATTATGCAGAAAAATAGGTTTTCTGCAGGGGACGCGCGTGAAGTGCGCCTCAAGCGCGTCCTGCACGCGCGAGAACAGAAGCTAGGTGCAGAAACGCGGGTGCGCGCGAAGCACACAGAAACAGAAAGCAGAAGTATCGCGCGCAGAAACTGAACCATAGGGTTCGCGGGCGCCAGCTTATGCAGAAATGTGTTTTTTTTTAGTTTAGAAATACTTATTATTAGTGTTCTAAATCATATGAGATCAAAGGGTTCTTAGGAATCTCTTAGAAAAGTTATTTGAACATAAATTTGTTTGAAAGCTTAGAGATATGGTATGAGGACTATTGAATTTATAATGGTTCTAAAGGAGATAGTTGTACAATGTGGGGTCAAGCCCAGTGGTCAATATATACCCCGTGGTAAATCCTTGGTTGTTGGAAACAGTTGTACAATGCAGGGTGAAGCCCAGTGGTCCAATTTATACCCCGTGGTAAATCCTTGGTTGTGCAAATAGTTGTTCAGTGCAGGGTCAAGCCCAGTGGTCAATTTATACTCAGTGGTAAATCATCGACTGTTATAGAAGATGTATGAGATTGTCATGTTGCTTTAATATCTATAATGAAATATTATTGTGATTGTGGCGAGTATTAGTGAGGGGTCTGTGAATGACTCACTGAGAATTTTATAATCTCACCCTTCCTCTTTTGTTTTCAGATAAACAGGTATTGGAGGAGTAGGAGATGATTCTAAAAGTTTATAATTTCTAGTTTAAGTTAGTTTGCATATTGTACTTGAATCTTTTGTTATTAAGGACAAAGATTGGTCTTGTATTTTGTATTTCCCAAGCTTTTGACTTGGATGATGTTGTAAATTCTAATCTTTAGACTTATGACATAGTTTAAAGTTTGGACTTGTATCTTATAAATCAAGTTTAAATTTTTAGTAATTCCTGTGCTTTAATGTAAACTGTCATATTTTAATTATTATTGGAGTACGGGCGTTACAAGCGCCATCCCCTCATCCTAAAATTATTGTAACCAAAATTCTTTATTTTTGCAATTAATATGCATTTTATATATACTAGCGGCAAGACGGGCACTATCGTGCCCGTCTTTCCACATTTGTAAAATGTGATGGTCCTCTCCCTCTGGCTTCATTGAAAGTTGAAATTGAAACAGCCCACCCAGAGAAAAATAGATGAGACATTTTTTCCTTTTGTAAATTCAAAACCACTCTATGCAGTTTTTTTTTCCAGTAACACTACTAGAATGTTGCTCATTAGCGTAGGCTAAAAGCCGACGCTAATTGAAAAAAACCGACGCTAAATGACGATTAGCATCGGATTAGTGTCGGTGTCGAGGTCGACACTTTAACTGTCGAAGCTAACCGTTAGCGTCGGCTTTCTCTCATCCGACACTAATTAGCGTCGGCCAGGCCTACGCTAAGTGGACGCTAAATTCAGTGATGTAAATCTGTGACATTTGTTGCTAAACCTGCGCTATAATTAGCGTCGGCTGGGCCTACACTACGTTGTGCGATTTCTTTGCTACTACTGCTTTGGGATCAACCAATTAACAACTAATAATCTTCAACCTGCTATTGAAAATCAACAATCCAATATCAAACTATCAACTCGACCAACAACGCAATATGAATCAAAACCACAATGAAACTCGGTCAATTACAAAATGTATTATAGTAAAATTATAGATTATAAACAAACTTAAGTACTGAAAATCATCCAAAATGTAGTACAACATATATAGGATAAAAAACCTAAAACAAACTGAAATACTGCACAAAATAGGATGAAAAATACTACCATATACTGATTTTTCATCCAAAACACTGCAAACTACACAAAATAGGATGAAAAATACTACCATATACTGATTTTTCATCCAAAACACTGCAAACTACCCAAAATAGGATGAAAAATACTACCATATACTGATTTTTCATCCAAAATACTACCAACTACACAAAATTGGATGAAAAATCTGAAAGTAATCATAATCTCCCACTATAGCGACTGATCATCCAAATCATCATCGTAGTGAGGATGCGGACTTGGACGACTCGCAGAGCTGGACACACCGGCTGATTGCCGCTCCAGAGCCTGCATGCGCTCCTGGAATTGCGCCAAAATAGTCTACATATCATTCTCCAGAATCTTCACGCGCTCTTGAGCCTCTTTAGCAACCTCCATGGCTCTAGCTGCTGCCTCCTCAGCTCTAAGTCTCGCTACCCTTTCTATCTCGATCGCAGTAGATGTTTGGAACTCATGAGTAAACGACGTTGCCCCACGTCGGAGGTTGGCGGACAAATCCGTTGTGCCGTAAACTCGTCCCCGAGAACGACCCCCGGTGGACTCTTGCCACAATTGGAGCCTTGTCGCCGCATCCACCTCCTGCACCCCATCGACGTTGATCTCATCAATCTGCGTCTGTATCTGGCTTAAACTTCGATGATAATGTTCCTAATTAATAGGAAAAACACATTAAAATTAATGACAAAAAATTAATGACAAAAAATTAATGACCAAAAATGTATACAACCAATATCATACATAAGTTGTCCCAGCCCTGTGATCAACCCACTCATCAGTCTTCTTCCTCTTGTGAGTTTTTATGAAGAGCTCGTCAGCATGCAAATCTCGTCCAAGCTTCCTAGCCTGAAATAAAGTGAACAAGTGTTTAAAGATATATATGACCTATTATGATGAACCAAACAATAAATGTGAAATTAATACTTACGATCTCAAGTGCCATGTCAAGATGAGCCTTGCGGCCTGAGGTGTGGACTGCTCCGCCTCTAGTCGAAGCCCGGTTGGTATTGTTTTGGGCGGAGAGGTTTTTGAAGGTTGTACCTCTCCAGTGGGAAACAATACCGGCATAAGCTTCTTCACCCATCCAGCTGGGTCGGGTCCCCTTCTTCCTCACCTTCGTGAGCATATCCGCAAGACGCTTTGCGCCTCTCTGGTTACACAAGTGACGAATTTGATTCTCGGGATAAGGTTGAAACGACACATTCTTCTGCAAAAAAAATGATAATATGTACTAATAATAATAATAATGATGATGATGATGATGATGATGATAAAAGTAATCTTTCATTATGTTGATATAAATTAGAAAACAAGTTACTGCCAACACACAAAATATTATACTTGCCAAAAATAATTTCCACCAATGGTCTTTCACCTCCTGAGGTGTCTCACTCCAGCAATAGTAAGCACCTCGAAACTGTGTCTGTATTGCTCTCCTAATGGCATCAGCAACCTCCTTGCAAGGAGCTAACCTACAAAATATCGTATACAATTAAAAAATCAAATGAAGTGTGTAAAGAAAAACCAAAGATATAACTAGATAACATAAGAGGAGGAAAAGCGGATAAATAAAGTAAATTTCAGAAAGTAACAAAATGGAGAACCAATATCTTGACAGATTGCTTGAATAACCTAAAAGTTCTATTTATGAATTACATCTTAATCAGAATTCTCTGCGCATCGTATGAGCACCACATAATGGATGATACATATCCATTTTGCATCATAATCAATCCTTACATCTACATTAATTATAGGACATAGCAGTTGAGGTGGAGGAGAGGAAATTAATAGCAATATTCTCAACTTGTAACATGTTTCAATAGAAACTTGAACAACCATGTTACTGGATCTATACAAATACTAAGAACAAAATACAAATAACTTTGCTTGCATCGCAACTGCATTGCTTACCAACACCAAGTGGTGCACAATTGCCCTTCAAGAGATTCATAAAGCATAAAATAAAAAAGCACATAAAACAATTATGGAGTACTTAATCACTTGAAAATAAAAGAAGCTGATTACTAATTATAATTTACCCTCGACCATGAGGTCTTATGATGATCTTGCCATCAGAGTCTCTCTCTGGCACGTAAGGAGGAGGTTTCCCCTCCCCTTCCCCGTCCTCCTCGTGGTGGTGGTCCTCGTCCCCGTCCACCTCCTGGTGGTGGTGGTCTCTATGGACCTCCTCCTCTGCCTGAGCCTGTGCACCCATGTGTGGAAGGCCTCTACCTGGAGTTAGAACAAATGTGAAGGCCTCAGGGGTAGAGGTCTGTATGGGTGATGTTATCGGTTGGGAAGGTGGTGGAGACCATCGGTGTGACCTTGGGTTGCTGGTATGGGCTGGTGGTAGGGCCACATGGGTTGGTGGTGTGGGTGCCCGAGCTGGTCGTTTGGGTGCCTGGGCTGGTGGTGTGGGCGCACGAGCCGGTGGTGTGGGCGCACTAATTAGGCGACGCAAGCGATCACGCTCTGTTTGGAAGGCTGGCACAGTCGTAAAAGTCTCGATCGACCACTATTAGCAAGAGCCTTTCCCTTATTGCCACGACCTCTGATATTCATCTGCTGTCACAAAATTAAATATAATCAAGCATTTCATTAATCACAAAATTTAAAACAACTTAGAAGACTAAGTTATAAACAAATGCAGAATGGTGAGATATGCAATAAATCCTATATCATATTTATGTTGCTATATTGACAGAAAGAATTACACACCACATAAAGTCTGCAGACATCATCCGAATTGCCAATTTCATTTGATTTAATTGCCAATTTCATTATATTTAAATCAAATGACCACAATTCACAATGTGTTCCAAAACATGGAAATGAGAACTACATGTGGTTGCATGTCAGAAATCACAAAATTGAATATAATCAAGCATTTCAGTAATCACAAAATTGAAAACAACTTATAAGACTAAGTTACAAACAGATGCAGTGCAGCAACAGAACATAATAGCAAAACAAATGCAGAACAAGTTATAAACAAATTATGAAGATTGCATAACAAACACCAAAATACATCTTCAAACACCAAAATACAATCTTAGGACACATACATAAAACACCCACATTAGAAAAACCCTAAAAACATCTTTATAAAATAAGTTATTCGTCGACATTATCCTCATCGTCATCCTCATATGTGTCTTCCTCTTCCTCGTCATCTTCCTCTTCTGCTTCTGCTTCCTCTACCTCTTCCTCTTCTGATTGACCATCTTCGCACACATCTACCTGTGTGTTGTCACCTAAACCATGTATCAATTCAACTTCCGCAATGGGTAGAACGGGTGACATCTGATCAGACTGAAAAGGCATTTCATCCTCCATGTCATTAGTCTCCACACGACCCCTTGGTTTTGTGGTAATTGCCGCACACCATCCATGCATGTCTCTACAAGTTTTTGGATAGGGGACATAATACACTTGTCTTGCTTTTTGCGCAAGGATGAATGGATCATAACGAGAATAACGTCTATTCATTTTAATATCCACAATTTTATATTGTGGATGAACCTTTGTGCCTCTATTCAGTGTTGGGTCAAACCATTCGCAATAAAATAATGTTATCTTTTCGCTCAGATCATGGTATTCTAGTTCAAATATATGTTGGATGATGCTGTAAAAATCATCTTCTCCTCCTTCTGTAAAACCCGTCACATGCACCCCGCAATTGATAGTTTTTTTACCATTACTCCATGCCTCGGTGTGAAACTTGTACCCACTGACAAAATACATGTTCCATGATGTTGCCTTTGATGCAGGACCCCAAGATAGTGCCCTTATGTATTTGTTTGTAACACCATTCACCTCATCATGCACCTATATAGAAGATAATACACATAAGCTTATAGAGTGTGATTGTTAAAAATACGTGATTTGTGGGAACTACACTTACATATGCCTTCAGCCATAGGGGAAATTCTGCATATATAAGTCCCGACGCGTGATCTTCATTGATGGAGTGATTTTCCAAGACCCACTACTGTTCGAATAAGCCCTTGTATCAATATTTGACTCCACTTCTCCGTGTTCAGTCCAGATCCAGTAGTTTGGTTGAAATCCAAACTTGTACAAGTGCAATCTAACCCTGATTGGAGTCGTTATATTCATGCACTTGCACATTTCACATGGACACCTTATTCCTCCCTCGGATATATAGTCGGGTCGTTTCATAGCCCTCTTCACAAAATTTCGAACACCCCTAATAAACTCGTCTTTGAAGCCAAACTTATCGGCATTTACCCTGTTATACATCCAACTACGTTCCATTTTCTATAAGGAAAACACGTAACATTATCAGCCACTAAATAAGTTATGTAAACACAAATACAAAAACATGGCCGCAACCTTAGTGTATTATAGAATTATCCAAAGCTTAGCCGTAGATGCTACACTTTTCTAAGATAAATATTATGCTATCCTTATTTTGCCACTGACTGATTCAACATACATTTAAATTACAAAAACAACATTCATTCTATTTGATGTAATGTTGAATCAAGAGATATTTTAACAAGTAAACCAATTCTGTCAATTTAGTTTTGATTAAGCAAGAGCATAGTAGCTTTGGCCAAGCAAGTAGTCACAAACAACATAAGCACCTATGTATTTGTTACTTTTTCCCCACAATTTTCAGATCACATATAGGTGACAGAAAATTTGTACCCAAGTCATACATAATCACAGAAATTCAACATTTTCTACATATCGCCATTAGTGTGCAAACAAATTCATCTATATTTTATAATGATATTATTTTGACAATTAAATTCTTTAACACTTAAATTCTTTTGAGTCCACAATAGTGTTTTCACTCTACTAAAGTAGCTCAGATTTCTTTAAATCCACATAAGTTTTTTCACTTTACTAAAGTTGTTTGACTTAGATAATAATTCTATTCACAAATAAATATACTATTGAATTTGCAGTTACTTTATCGTTGCGAAAAATGAAACACACACAAAATATACGTCATTTAAAGATGTACCTCAGAGAGTGGTTGAACAGTTGCCAAAGGATTTACTTAAACCAAAAATGCAACTTGCAACAAAATCGACCAAAGCCCTCTTCAAGACGATCACTTGTCTTCTTACAATTCTTTGCAAAGTAGCTTGCTTTTTTTCTGAATAGATAACAGAGTAACAAGATCAAACAACCAATCATAATCTCCCACTAGGTATGACGAACTTAGCATCAATCACTGTAGCGACCGAAAAATCCGAAGGGATTTATTCGAGTTTAATGGAGCCGCCACCAATAATTTATTTTCAAAGGAAAAATATTGGAAAAACCTTTTTTGAAGAAAAGTGGTCCTTAAGACCGGATTTGGGTTCGGGAATCGATTATGCGTAGGGAAGGTATTAGCACCCCACGACATCCTTTCGAAAAAGGTTATCTCTTTGTGCAAAATTTATTAACTTCTAAAAAAAATATTTATTTCCCTTTTATTAAAAAAAGACAAGGATTTACAATGATGAAATAAATAAAAAAAAGACTTAATAAAAGTTGTTTATTTTTGTGCTTGACAGGAGCATGCTCCTGCTCCTACGTATCTCCGGGTGCAGTGGAGAAATCAAAGGCTACGTAGTTCTTGGGTAGAAAATGGTTGCGTGTTGGTTGATTTTAATTGTATATTTTTTGATGGAAAAAAAGGTAGGTTTTGTAAGGACCAAACAAGAGGTAATCAAGAGTGGTCTTCACTAACAACCTATTTTATTTAGAAAATTAACGGTGTTCGTAATGATCAAACGGGAAGCAATCTCGAGTGATCATTACTAGTAAAAACTTAGTTTTATTTTTATGAAGAAGATAGGTTTTCATGGGGGCCAAACAAGAAGCAATCAAGAGTGATCCCCACTAACCAATTTTGTTTATAAAATTAAGTTATTTGCAATGACTAAACGGGAAGCAATCTCGAGTAATCATTACTAATAAATTAATTTTCATGATTGTTATCATGTGATTTTTATGAAAAATAAGACCTCAAAATTTGTATGTGAAATTTAGTTGAGTGAAATTGTACTAGTTTGACTAGTAAAAAAAAAGTGCTCACGTTTATTAAATAAACGATACAAAAAATAATGGTTTGGCAAATAAAAAGGAGAGGAGTTAAGTGAGCAAAAGCCCAAAGAGTAAAAAAGGGAATGGGCTGAGCCCACTAAAAAATAACAAAAGAAACAAAATAAAAAAATAAAAAAAAGAATAAAAATAAAATAAAATAAAAAGAAATGGGCTGCAGCTCACTTAAAATAACAAAAGAAAAAAAAATGAAAATAGAAAGTGATAGGAGCAGAGCGCATGAATAAAAAAAGGAGAGGATTGGGGGTTAAAAAAAAGAATTGGGGGGAAGTAAAGGACAGGGATATTTGGGATGAAAGCCCAGCCAAACAAAATGCTCTTACCCTAAATTCATTAACAGCAACCTAACACACACACATTAACACACATCAAATGAAAACAAAGTGAGCAGCGCCGCTGGAAACAAAAAAATGGGGAGAGAGAGAGAGAGAGGAGGAGGGGGCGAGAGGGAGCAAGGAGGAATGTGAGGAGGGGGCGCGGCCGCCGCGCGCCAGCCATTGGCCGTGCGCGGCCGCGAGCAAGGGACGAGAGAGGGGGAAGGACGAGAGAGGGGGAGGCGTGAGGAGGAGAGGGAGAGTGAGAGAGGGGGAGGCGCGAGGAGGAGAAGGAGAGTGAGAGAGAGAGAGAGAGCGTGGGAAGAAGAAAGGGAGGAAAACCTCTTGTCTTCTCTCTTGTTCTTCTTCTTTTTTCCTGCTTCTTCTTTGTTTTCTTGCTTCTGCTTCTTTTTTTTATGCTTCTGGTTCTTCTCCTTTTTTTTTTGCTTCTGTTTGCTTCTTTTTTTGCTTCTGTTTCACTTTTTTTTTGTCTATATTTCTTCTCCTCTTTGCTTTTTTCTGACTTGGTGAATTAGGGCTTCAGTGTGTAGCCTCTAATTCTTTGATTGGTGGTAAAAACGCCCAGAATTTTTTTCTCTCCCTCAAAAAATTCTCCTCCAATCTTTGCTGTTCTGTTGTTGCATTTATAGAGCAAATGGGCTCCAATAGGACAATATTGGTTGCTGACCCCTGTATTGGCTGTTTGCTGCAGGTATGGTTGGTGATGCAGAGGAGAGCTGGTGGTTCTGGGTGGTGCCTGCAAAGCTGCTTGGTTGGAGAAGAAATGGAAAGAAACAAAGGAACAAGAAGAAAGCATATTGGACTCATTCTCAAAATGCTTCTGCCCCTGCCTCTGTTATTGTTGGTTGTTGTGGTCATGCAGCGTTCCTGCATTGCTATTTTTTTGTTTTTTTCCTTTTTTTTTGTTCGGTTCTATTTTCTTTTGTTTTGCCTTTTTTTATTATTTTTTTTGATTTTGTGATTTTTGGGCTTGGTTTGGACTGTATTGGAATGGACATGGTTATTATTATTGGACTTATACTTGTGATTGTGATTTGCAACAAAAAGGCCAACAACTTATTCCTCCTTTTTTTATTGCAATTGGGCTGAAATTAGCCCAAAGGATGAACCCAAAATGTGTTGTTAAGAATAAAGTAAAAATAACAATAAAAATAAATTACAGGAGGTAGATGGACAAAATTAGGGTATAACAGCTGCCCCTCTTTAGTTATATTTTATTAGAAAACGTGAATAACAAAAGTTTTCATATTTTCGTCATAAAATAGAAGTAAAGATAAAGACACTAATTTTGTCCCGAACCAGGATAACGAGGGATTGACGCTCGGTGCGTTTAATTGGAAAGCAATAAAGAAGGGTCACCGCTGTGGTCGCATCGACGCGATGATCAAAAAGCGATAATGAGGGATTAACGCTTGGCACGTTTATCAGAAAATAATAAAGAAGGGTCACCGCCAGGTCGGGTACTGACGCGATGATCAAAAAGCGATAATGAGGGATTAACGCTTGGCGCGTTTATCAGAAAATAATAAAGAAGGGTCACCGTCAGGTCGGGTACTGACGCGGTGATCGGAAGGTTCGACGCTAAGTAGGGTATTGACGCGTCGATGGAAAGCAATAAAGAAGGATCAACATCAGGTCCGGAATTGATATGTCGGTCAAAAAGCAATAATGAGGGACTACCGCCAGGTCGGGTACTGACGCGATAATCTTAAAGCCATAGAAAGGGGTGATGCTCGGCGCGTCTATCAGAAAACTATAAAGAAGGATCTCCGCCAGGTCGGGTACTGACGCGGTGATCGGAAAGCAATAAAGAGTGAGCGATACTTGGCGTGTCGCTCCGAAAGCAAAAATAAAAGACCAATGCTCGGCACATTGTTTTGAAAACAATACTGAAGGATCGATACTTGATGCATGGACCAAGCATAACAAAGCGGCTGGAAAGGTTGTGATATGAAGATGATGCATGAATAGATGACATGTGGTGCGTGTATGCAATGTGACTATTATTTTTACTGATTCCTCGTCTCGTATGATCTCTAGTGCTTAAAGATATAGGATGGACTGAGATTCATCGGATTTAGTCATGCTATGCTTCGATTGGGAGAGAGCGCGAGTTATCAATGTAGCGCTAGTTACCTTTTAAAGGTAATCCCTTTGCCCTTTTTGAAACTTATTTGTTGAGATTTGGCGTTTCCTCGTGATTCTTAAGATGTATATAATAACCGTAATGCTTTCCCATATCATCACATGCTTCACAATTCAGTGCCTATTATCATAAAACAACATTTTGAAATACAAGAACGGAAGTGTTTGGTATTCAAAAGAAGAGTTATGTGTACAAGGACTGAAGTTACACAAACTTGAAAATACATCAAGAAAAATGCAGGAAGAAGAAAAAACAAAGAAAGACAATAACTAAGCAGATATTTTATAGTTTATGTCTTCGTAGGAACAAATGCCAGCTTCCCATTTCCATAACTTTGATTACTCATTATTCTACTACAGAATTGCCCCAGTTGGGTAAGAGCCCCTTGATGCACCGGCCTTCTTCAATATCCGATTTTAGACCCTAACTTCTGCTTGGATTGCTCTTTCAAGTTTTCAATCCAACGGGTCGCTCTAATTTTTGCCTAGGTCGCCCTTTCAGGTTTTCAACCTAGCGAGCCCACTTTTGCTTGGTTTTTACATGATTTTCTTTTTTAGGCATAATATTTTTTGACTGCATCAGAGTTTACTGGGAGCGGGAGATCTTCACCATCCATCCTTGTGAGGATTAAGGCTCCTCCAGAAAAAGCTTTTTTCACAACATACGGGCCTTCATAATTCGGAGTCCATTTTCCACGAGAATCCTTTTGGATGGGCAAAATCTTCTTGAGCACTAGGTCTCCTTCTTGAAATTCCCGAGGGCGAACTTTCTTTTCGTAAGCCCTCTTCATCCTGTGTTGATATAGCTGTCCATGACATAAGGCCATCACTCTCTTTTCTTCAATGAGATTCAATTGATCCATCCGAGCCTGAACCCATTCTGCCTCTTCTAGTTTTGTTTCCATCAATACCCTTAACGAGGGGATCTCGACTTCAATGGGAAGCACTGCTTCCATTCTGTACACCAGCGAGAAAGGGGTTGCCCCTGTTGAGTTACGAACCGAAGTTCGATAACCGTGCAAGGCAAAAGGGTGCATTTCGTGCCAGTCTCTAAATGTTACCACCATCTTTTGGACAATCTTCTTGATGTTCTTATTCGCAGCTTCAACTGCCCCATTCATCTTTGGGCGGTACGGTGAGGAATTATGATGTTGGATCTTGAAGTCATTACACAGCTCCTTCATCATCTTGTTGTTCAAATTAGTCCCATTATCAGTGATGATCTTATTTGGCAAATCATAGCGGCAGATCAAATCTCTCTTGATGAATTTGGCAACCACATTTTTTGTCACGCTCACGTATGAAGCCGCTTCAACCCATTTAGTGAAATAGTCGATTGCGACGAGAATGAAGCGATGTCCATTTGATGCCTTAGGTTCAATGGGTCCAATGACATCCAATCCCCACATTGAGAAAGGTCATGGTGCTGTTAAGATGTTCAAAGAGACTGGTGGCACATGGATGTTATCGGCGTAGATCTAACATTTGTGGCATTTCTTCGCATAACTGAAACAATCAGTCTCCATAGACAACCAATAATAGCCAGCCCTCAAGATTTTTCTTGCCATTGCATGCCCATTTGTGTGAGTCCCAAAGGAACCTTCATGAACCTCTCGCATAATCTTTTCCGCCTCAGACTTATCAACACACCTGTGAAGTACCATGTCATGGTTTCTCTTATAAAGCACTTCGCCGTTTAGAAAGAATCCCATTGCCAACCGCCTTAATGCCCTTTTATCATTCTCTAAGACATTAGGAGGATATTCTCTACTTGTGATGTATTGTTTGATGTCGTAATACCAGGGTTTGCCATCAGGCTCTCCTTCTATTGCTAGGCAGTGTGCTGGCCGGTCGTGATTCTGTATTTTTATGAGCGGTAGGTTCTCCCTGTTACTGATTTTGAACATTGATGATAGAGTAGCTAAGGCGTCAGCTAGCTGATTATCTTCACGCGGAATGTGATGGAAGGTGATTTCATCAAACTGCTCCATCAGTTCTTTGATGTGATCGTGGTAAGGAACTAGTTTGGAATCCTTTGTTTCCCATTCGCCTTTTAACTGATGGACAACCAAAGCCGAGTCTCCATATACTTCGAGAATTTTGACATTCGATTCAATGGCCGCTTGAATGCCCATGGCACATGCCTCATACTCTGCCATATTGTTTGTACAATCAAAACACAATCTCGCAGTAAATGGGATGAAATGACCTTCTGGGGAAATCAGCACAGCTCCAATCCCATGTCCCAATGCATTAGAAGCACCATCAAACAACAGGATCCATTTTTCATCGTCAGGGATTTCTTTTCCTTCAAATAGAGCCATTATGTCTTCGTCTGGGAAATCACACTACATTGACTGATAGTCTTCCACAGGTTGATGAGCCAAGTATTCAGCTAAGGTACTGCCTTTAATTGCCTTTTGGGTGACATACACGATATTATACTCAGATAACAACATTTGCCAACGAGCAATTCTTCCTGTGAGAGCAGGCTTTTCAAAAATATACTTGATTGGATCCATTTTGGACACCAAACAAGTTGTATGGGATAGCATATATTGTCTCAAACGATGTGCGGCCCAGGTTAACGCGCAACATGTTCGTTCTAACAATGAATACCTCGTCTCGCAGCTAGTGAATTTCTTGCTCAAGTAGTAAATGGCATGCTCCTTCTTACCAGATTCATCATGTTGTCCTAGCACACAACCCATTGATTTGTCCAATACTGTTAAGTACATGATGAGGGGTCTCCCTGGCACAGGGGGTACCAAAACCGGTGGATCTTGTAAGTACTGTTTGATTTTCTCAAAAGCTTTCTGGCAATTGTCATTCCATTTGGTTTCCTGATCCTTACACAGCAACTTGAAAATTGGCTACAAGTAGCAGTTAGCTGAGATATAAACATGGCGATGTAGTTCAATCTTCCCAGGAATCCACGAACTTCTTTTTCGGTGCGAGGAGTCGACATTTCCAGGATTGCTTTTACTTTAGCCGGATCAACTTCTATTCCCTTCTCGCTGACTATAAACCCTAGCAGCTTGCCTGACCTTACACCAAAGCTACACTTAGCTAGGTTTAACCGGAGTTTGTATTTCCTCAGTCGCTCAAAAAGTTTTTGTAGGTTAATAGCATGATCTTCCTCTGTTTTGGACTTTACAATCATGTCATCCACATAGACCTCTATCTCTTTGTGCATCATGTCATGGAACAAAGCCACCATTGCTTTTTGGTATGTTGCCCCAGCATTTCTTAATCCAAACGGCATTACTTTGTAACAGAAAGTTCCCCATAAAGTGATAAATGTGATTTTTTCCATATCTTCAGGAGCCATCTTGATTTGATTATAGCCAGAATATCCATCCATGAAAGAGAAGACAGAGTGTTGAGCAGTGCTATCTACCAGGACATCAATATGTGGCAAAGGGAAGTCATCCTTAGGGCTGGCCCTGTTTAGATCTCGATAGTCAACACACATTCGGACCTTTCCATCTTTCTTTGGGACTGGGACAATATTAGCCACCCATTGAGGGTATTTTGCTACAGCCAGAAATCCGGCGTCGAACTGTTTTTTTACCTCATCTCTAATCTTGAGCGACATCTCTGGTTTCATTCTTCTCAACTTCTGCTTGACCGGTGGGCACTCAGGTTTTAATGGCAATTTGTGCTCGACTATGCTATTATCTAATCCAGGCATATCTCGGTATGTCCACGCGAAAACATCAATGTATTCAAATAGGAGTTTAACCAATTTTTCTCGCTCACTGCTTTTTATTGTGGTGCCAATCTTAACTTCTTTCTTGTCGTTTTCAGTGCCCAGATTGATTGTTTCAGTTTCTTCCTCGTGGGGTTGAATCACTTTAGCTTCTTGTTCCATCAACCTCATTAATTCAGGAGGGGTATCCCAATTGTCCTCATTATCTTCCTCAGTATGATTAATGGGGTATTCAAAATTATAGTGTGAGTTACTGGCATCGTTATTTTCAAAGACAACGTTTTTGGATCTGCATTAGTTAAAAAAAATGATGAAATGAAAAGCGGAAAAAGATGAAGAGAGATGGAAAATATGGAAAAGGAAAGAAAAGAGAAATGATTGGAAAATTCAAAGTGCATTTTATTGATAATGATACTGAAATAAAACATGTGCGCCCTTTTGACAATAAATTATTCTAAAGCCTTGGGCAGAGCAATAGAATTTGCATTACATAATTACTTTGAATCAAAGATCACGGGAAACTCAACGATCTCCCAATTTCCAAGTTCTTCATTTGGCGAGCAAGGGTGGACAAGGTTGACATCGTCGTTTTCTGCACTACGATTGTCCTTGATAGCTGCTATCTGATCCGGATTCAACAGTCCTGCACTCCGAAAGCTTTACCTGATGTCACAGATGGGGATACTCTCATCTTTTGGCTCCCTACCTTCCAGTCTAGCTATCCTCTTTTCTTTTCTTTCTTTGGCAATTCTCTTTTTGTCAAACTTGTTAGGTTCGTATCCCAACCCATATCTGTTTCTGTTATCTGGAAGTTCTACCAGCATCACGATCCCTTGTTCATATCTTCCCAATCCACATCCGGCCTGATACCCTCCTTTCATCATAACTTTAGCGATCATCATGGAGGTTTCAGACAGCCTTGGTTTCTTCATTAGGACTCCTTCTCCCGCGAAGGTGGCATTCGCAATCTCCAACGTTTGAAAAGACGTCTCAAGAGCTTCTTCTGTAGCCTCAATATAGCGCGTGGAGGATGGCTTGCTTACTAGCATCTCTTCTTCACCAGAGACAGTCACCAACTTATTATCCATTGAAAATTTCAGCTTTTGGTGTAAGGTTGAAGGCACAACTCCAGCTGAATGGATCCATGGTCTTCCAAGGAGGCAACTGTATGCTGGTACGATTTCCATCACCTGAAAGACTACCTCGAATGTGCGAGGGCCGACTTGTATAGGTAGCTCGATTTCTCCAATAACCTCTCTTCTAGACCCATCGAAGGCTCTTACCACCATGGTGCTGGGCTTCATATACGATCCATCAACAGACAACTTTGCCAAGGTAGATTTTGGCATAACATTTAGAGATGACCCATTATCGACGAGTACCCTAGCAAGGATATAGTCTCCACACTTCACATAGATGTGCAATGCTTTGTTATGCCTCATTCCTTCAACTGGAATTTCTTCATCAGTGAAGGTAAGGTAATTACTAGCAACAATATTACCCACAATCCCGTCGAATTGGTTCACCGTGATGTCATGGGTGACATGAGCTTCATTTAGCACTTTCATCAATGATTCCCTATGGCGCTCAGAATTCAGCAGTAGTGATAACACATATATTTTTGCAGGAGTATAATTCAACTGATCCACCACCTTGTATTCACTCTGCTTCATAAATTTCAGGAATTCACAGACCTCTTCTTCAGACACTACTTTCTTGTTTCCTTCTTCTTTCTTTGCCTTATTACCCATATCTTTATCAATGGATTCTTCTTCTTTATCTTTTCCCTTTCGAGCTTTGTCCATGGGTCCGATAGGGGTATAAATTCGTCCACTTCGGGTCATCCCACCGATTCCTGAGATGTTAGTGATAGCAAGATTGCCAGATCCAGATGCCGCTTTTAACTGGTCACCCCCTAAATTGTCCACAAAGACCTTCATATTGTAATCCCATGGCACTGCATTAACGTTCTTGAAAGGGAAAGGAGTTGGTACACGAATAGTTATCGGTTTAGGCACAGCTCGGACTGGCTTGTTGTAGCAAATCTCCAATGGTTTTGGGAAGGTCGTGTTTTTATCTTCACTTGACTGAAGGGTCAATATGTTTTCATCTTTCTTCACACAACCTACCTGTATCAAGTGTCTGTCTAACAATTCTTGGAGAATTTGCCTGAATTCCTCGCATTCCTCTATGCAATGACTGTCATCAGGATGCAAGCTACATAAGTCCCTCTCATCGTATTTCATCTCAATTATACCGAACTTGCAGAGTTTGGCATAAATGATCTTCAAGGGAGTACGGACATCTTCCACTTTCATTATCAGGGGCTGATCCCTAAAATCTTCAATAATGGCGTTCACTGCTGAACCTCCATGACTTAGAAGGGGATTATTACCCATGTTAGGACCATCCTCCTTAAAACTCAACCATTTGGCATTGATCAGATCTTGAACCACATACTTCAAAGCTTTGCAATTTTCAGTCGTGTGACCTACTGCCCCTGCATGAAACTCACACTTGGCATTTGGGTCATACCCTCTTGGGAAGGGAGGTTGAAGTGGTTTCATTGAGCGTGGAGAGACCAAGGAATTACTGATGAGGTGCTGGAACAAATCCGTATAGGTCATGGGAATAGGATCAAATTGGACTGCTTTCTTTTCTTGGTCATTTGATTGTTTCTGGTTTTGGTTCGGTTGGGTGGGAGCAACTGGCTGTGCTTGTGTTTGAATGGGAGAAGGTGGTCGAAAGGGCATCATTGGTTGGTTTGGCGGGGGGGGTAGGATTATGAGAGGCGGCGGCAATGTATGGAGGTGGGAAGTAGGGGTATGGAAAAGGATGTGGGAAATTGGTAAAGAATTGGGGTGGTTTTTCTTGTGTTTGTCCTCCTGCTCGTCATCACAAAGATTGGTTTCCCTTCTTTCTTCTTTACGAAGTTTGTTGGGGGTCTCTTGATGTTACTAGTTCCAGCAAAACTTTGGGAAATCTTTCCATTCCTTATTCCTCCTTCAACTCTTTCCCCTACGATGACCATATCTGAAAAGTTTGATGATACACTTCCGATCATTTTGTCATAAAAGGATGATTGAAGAGTATCCATGAACATGGCCACCATTTCTTTTTCAATCAGAGGCGGTTCCACTTGGGCTGCCAGTCCTCTCCATCGTTGGGCATATTCCTTGAAAGTCTCATTGTCTCTTTTTGCCATGTTTTGCAACTGCATTCTATCAGGAGCCATATCAATGTTATACTTATACTGCTTCAAAAAGGCATCCGCCAAATCTTTCCAAAGAATAATATGAGATCCCTCAAGGTGTGTATACCAACTCGACGCTGCTCCTGTTAAACTATCCTGGAAGAAGTGAATCAGAAGTTTATCATCATGTGCATAGGACGCCATCTTCCTACAGTACATGGTCAAGTGGCTTTTCGGGCAAGTTGTCCCTTTATACTTGTCAAAGTCTGGCACCTTGAACTTCGATGGTACAACCACATTTGGTATGAGACAAAGATCTGAAGCGATACTTGAACCGAGATAGCTTACTCCTTCTACAGCTCTTAGCCTATCTTCGAGGTTTTGCAACTTCGTATCAGACCACTGATTCCCAACTGGGATGCTGAAATTGGGTCCCCCCATAGCTGGAGACCAGGCGATGCGGTTAGTCTGGGGATTCAATGGATTTCCTTGAATATAATAGGGGTAACCAAATGGTCGGGGATTCATCACGGGGGGTACTACGGGCGTACTGACCCCTTGAGTATTCCTGAGATGGGACGGTGCATAACCAGATGGAAAGGTGTATGTCATGAAGCCAGGAGTTGAGCTTTGAACTGGTATGGTTTCAGTACCGGAGCCGGATCCTTGAGCTACATCCTGCACAGCAAGTGCTTGGGAATCAGTTTCTGCAGAGTTATTGTTAGCACCTGGCGGTGTGTAACCGGGCGGGAGACCAAATAATGGGAACTGTTGTGCCTGTGGGCCTTGGGGGTTATGGTTTGCAGTATCATCATTGGCCATAGGTGGCGTGTAACCAGGCGGGAGTCCGTAAGGTGGGAACTGTGGTACTTGATTCTGAGGGTTGCTAACTGGTGAGTGTGTAGGACCCTGCGGGTAAATTGCAAAAGGTACCATCATCCCTTGGGTATTGAGACCATATTGCAACTGCATAGGACCGAAGCCAGGTGGGTGGGAAGGTGTAGCTTGACTTTCATCATTCACTGCTGGAGATACCCCATATGCAGCCTTGTCCTTGTTTAGGGATTGCAGAAGCTCCAAAACTTTGCTCATCTGTTCTTTCAGCTGGTTGACGTCCTCTTTCATCTCTTGGTCATCCATGATATTTGATTGAGAGCGAGTTCGATAAGGGTGTCGAGGAACCAGTTTGTTTGATTATTTTCTTCTGATGATTAAAAAAAATGATATGAGTATGTAAGAAAGAAAAAAAAATGAATGAATGGATGTGGATGTATGAGTCTATTCATTTTGTACCAGGGAACCGTAGGCCTCATTGCTTTGTTGTAATTATCCATTTCTTTTTTTTTAAAAAGGGTTAAGTAATTTGGAGAATAAAATGGGATCAATAAGCAAAATGACAAATCCTTTGTTGATGAGAAACACAAATAGTACAATTCACTCAAACTAAAGCCTCATCAATTAGCCGCCCTTTTTTTCTTCTTCATAGGACAACCGGCCTTTTCTCTCAATTCTTCTATCAAACTTTTACAAAATTCAATAAACTTGTAAACATTGACTGGAGTATTCAGTGGGTGCATCGCCGCATCAGCCTCCTCTAGACGCCTTGGGATATCTATGATTGCTTGATTGGCCAAACTTGCCAACTTTGAAAAACAGTCCCTCCAATGCATGCCTTCGTTCCTCAGTTCATTAAAGAGCGCTTGATTTTCTATCTGACTGACCAGTTTTGTAAAATGATTCTCCCAATATGTGCTTTCATTTTTTAGGTCGTCATAGATCTTCTCTTGATATGCAATATAGTTCCGCAACTCATTTGCATCCTCTTGTTCTTTTTTCAGCGCATCTTGATATTTCACAAGCATCTCTTCTATTTCTTCCTTGTATTGCTTCTCCTTTTGGGCTCGGTTCTCAAACCCAGCTACCACCTTCTCAAGATGTTGCTTTAAACCTTCAAGCTCCTCTTGCAAATTCTTTTCGGTAACCGAGGATTTTTTCCACAATCCTTTCCATATATAGGTGTTTTCTATAGCCTTATCCCTCTCTTGATTACGCAGCTCTAGCTCTTCATTCGCCCCTCTCAGACAAAGTTGCACATCCTGCTTACTCTTTTCCTCTACTTTTGCCCTTTTGTTGCTTCTCTCGATGAACTTCCCTTTTAGGATATTTTCCGACTGCAAGTACTTGTTCTCTTGAAGTGCCTTTTCTAACCTTGCTTGTAATTCTTCCTTTTCCTCATTAGATTTTGACAAAGCCACTTTAAGTTCTTCCATCTCTTTACTCGTAATAGGGATAGATTCTGGTGCTTCTGGTTCCGGTGGGGGTGTACCATGGAACGGGAATTTGATTTCTCGAACCCTACTTTCGATCCATTGGTGGTAACTATCTGTAGCACCAATGCTTCTTTTTCCGAGAACTTTCCCTTTCCGAGTGACTTGGTCCCAAGCATGTTGAACCTTTCTAAGCATTCCGCTATTTCCTTGATCGAACTCATATACCACAAAGGGGGTCGTCATCTGATCTGACGGTGGATTCATCATAGAATAACCAAGTTGTCTTAGCAGCAGAGAAGGATTATAGTTAATACATCCTCTTGTTCCTATGAGTGGAACATTAGGGAAATTCCCGCATTGATATATCATTTCATGTATATCCAACCACCCTGGGTACCATCAGACCGTCTTTTCATCAAGATCTGCCAGAGTTACCGCCCACCGATCTCCATCTCTGACCCCTACATCACATGTGTTGAAGTCTGCAAAGGGACATGATATTTTCCTATTTCCGAATACGTGGGGGACAAGCCACACATAGAGAGAGGATAAGCAGCATGATAGTTTCTTCCCTTTTTTTTCATGACAATGAGTGAGGGCACAATAAGTATCCGCAAGAATGGCTGACACTGGGCTCTCTTTCCCTTTTTTAAAGGCTAGGAACACATCAATCGAGGCCAAGTCTATATAGCCATCAATGCGTGGGAATAACATAATGCCAAAAATTGTAAGAGCCAACACTTCCATGAAAGACGCCCAATCCTGAACACTAGCCAAATGCCTCATCTTTTCTTCAAAATACTCTAGCGGAAACCCCTCGACACCATTCCAGTTTAACTTTCTTTTCTTTAATTCATCCTCCTTGTCTTTCAGAATTATAGCAACCTCTTGTAGGAGATTAAAATCTCGGGTGCGTTGGTAAGGCTTCATGTTTTCGGTCGAGTATCCTAAAATCCGAGCAAATTCTTCCAGTGTGGGAGCCATTTGGAAATTCTTGAAAGTGAAGCACCTCATGGGAGAATCATAGAATTGGATAAGTGCAGAAATGACATTTACTTGCACATCCACCTCTAGCAACTTGAGAATATTCCCATACTTTCCAATGAAGGTTATACGCTGAATGCTCGTCGTCATTAAATTGGCACACTTCTTCAGGCTTTCTATTTCAGGCTTTTTTATTCTCGGATGTATGTGCTTCTTCAAAGGGACAGTTTCACCGCTTGATCCCATATTATCTCACAAAATACTTGCAGCCAAACTTTGAGTTTCTATGCTTCCCTGGCACCTAAAAATGAAATGAGAATGAATGACATTTTTTTAAAAAAAAAAAATTCAACATGTTTTTTTTGGAAGTATGAATGCATGAAGATATAATGTTGAGTGATGATGATGACTATTCATGTAGTATGCACAAAAATATGTGATTTAGTAGACCCTTTTTTATGCATGGACGTGATATAACAGATTTTTGGTGGAAGAACAAAAATGATATGACGCCCCTTGTGTCTTAAATGGGTTAAACCTAAAATTAGATATTTTCTAGCCTAAGGGGTCTATAGTCTTGTATTGAGTGATAGATCTCATGGTGGCTCTAATCACATTCTCACCAAAGGCCTCTAGAGCTAAAGTCTCCTCCTGAATATTAACCACAACGATAGATAACTATCCGGTGCGGAATACTCAGAGGGAGCACACTCTAGATGAAGTTCTCGCAATAGCCAGAAGGAAAGCAAATTCCAATTGACCATCACCGAACCTCCACTCAACTTAAGCTTTGCTCTGACCCGGGTATTAGGGCCTTACTCACATGTGTGTGCGAACGTGTAGGTGCGGTGTGTGAGAGGGGCAACACCCTAACACTACCCAAGCTGCAAAACAAACAAAGTATACAAAATATGGTCTTCTAACCTAAGGTTCAATATATGCATAATATTCACAATAAATATTCACAAAAGAACAATAAATAAATAAACAAATGAATGAATAAGTAAATAAAAAATAAATAAATAAATAAATAAAAACAAGAGAAATTAAACATAAAAGTTAACTATTTAGCACAATCAGTTATTTAGGCTTGACTCTCTAAAAAATGTCCCCAGTGGAATCGCCAGCTGTAGCGACCGAAAAATCCGGAGGGATTTATTCGAGTTTAATGGAGCCGCCACCAATAATTTATTTTCGAAGGAAAAATATTGGAAAAACCTTTTTTGAAGAAAAGTGGTCCTTAAGACCGGATTTGGGTTCGGGAATCGATTATGCGTAGGGAAGGTATTAGCACCCCACGACATCCTTTCGAAAAAGGTTACCTCTAATTGATTGTGCAAAATTTATTAACTTCTAAAAAAATATTTATTTCCCTTTTATTAAAAAAAGACAAGGATTTACAATGATGAAATAAATAAAAAAAAGGCTTAATAAAAGTTGTTTATTTTTGTGCTTGACAGGAGCATGCTCCTGCTCCTACGTATCTCCGGGTGCAGTGGAGAAATCAAAGGCTACGTAGTTCTTGGGTAGAAAATGGTTGCGTGTTGGTTGATTTTAATTGTATATTTTTTGATGGAAAAAAAAGGTAGGTTTTGTAGGGACCAAACAAGAGGCAATCAAGAGTGGTCCTCACTAACAACCTATTTTGTTTAGAAAATTAACGGTGTTCGTAATGATCAAACGGGAAGCAATCTCGAGTGATCATTACTAGTAAAAACTTAGTTTTATTTTTATAAAGAAGATAGGTTTTCATGGGGGCCAAACAAGAAGCAATCAAGAGTGATCCCCACTAATAACCAATTTTGTTTAGAAAATTAAGTTATTTGCAATGACTAAACGGGAAGCAATCTCGAGTAATCATTACTAATAAATTAATTTTCATGATTGTTATCATGTGATTTTTATGAAAAATAAGACCTCAAAATTTGTATGTAAAATTTAGTTGAGTGAAACTGTACTAGTTTGACTAGTAAAAAAAAAGTGCTCACGTTTATTAAATAAACGATACAAAAAATAAGGGTTTGGCAAATAAAAAGGAGAGGAGTTAAGTGGGCAAAAGCCCAAAGAGTAAAAAAGTGAATGGGCTGAGCCCACTAAAAAAATAACAAAAGAAACAAAATATAAAAATCAAAAAAAGAATAAAAAGAAATGGGCTGCAGCCCACTTAAAATAACAAAAGAAAAAAAATGAAAATAGAAAGTGATAGGAGCAGAGCGCACGAATAAAAAAAGGAGAGGATTGGGGGTTAAAAAAGAATTGGGGGACGTAAAGGACAGGGATATTTGGGATGAAAGCCCACCAAACAAAATGCTCTTACCCTAAATTCATTAACAAAGAACCTAACACACACACATTAACACACATCAAATGAAAACAAAGTGAGCCATTACTGAAACAAAAAATGGAGAGAGAGAGAGAGAGGAGGGGCGAGAGGGAGCGAGGAGGAGGGTGAGGAGGGGTCGCGGCCGCCATGCTGACCGATGGCCATGGCGGCCATGAGCAAGGGAGAGAGGGAGAGGGACGAGAGAGGGGGAAGGAGGAGAGAGGGGGAGGCGCGAGGAGGAGAGGGAGAGTGAGAGAGAGAGAGAGCGTGGGAAGAAGAAAGGGAGGAAAACCTCTTGTCTTCTCTCTTGTTCTTCTTCTTTTTTCCTGCTTCTTCTTTGTTTTCTTGCTTCTGCTTCTTTTTTTTATGCTTCTGGTTCTTCTCCTTTTTTTTTTTGCTTCTGTTTGCTTCTTTTTTTTGCTTCTGTTTCACTTTTTTTTGTCTCTATTTCTTCTCCTCTTTGCTTTTTTCTGACTTGGTGAATTAGGGCTTCAGTGTGGAGCCTCTAATTCTTTGATTGGTGGTAAAAACGCCCAGAATTTTTTTCTCTCCCTCAAAAAATTCTGCTCCAATCTTTGTTGTTCTGTTGTTGCATTTATAGAGCAAATGGGCTCCAATAGGACAATATTGGTTGCTGACCCCTGTATTGGCTGTTTGCTGCAGGTATGGTTGGTGATGCAGAGGAGAGCTGGTGGTTCTGGGTGGTGCCTGCAAAGCTGCTTGGTTGGAGAAGAAATGGAAAGAAACAAAGGAACAAGAAGAAAGCATATTGGACTCATTCTCAAAATGCTTCTGCCCCTGCCTCTGTTGTTGTTGGTTGTTGTGGTCATGCAGCGTTCCTGCATTGCTGTTTTTTTTTTGTTTTTTTCCTTTTTTTTTGTTCTGTTCTATTTTCTTTTGTTTTGCCTTTTTTTATTTTTTTTTTTGATTTTGTGATTTTTGGGCTTGGTTTGGACTGTATTGGAATGGACATGGTTATTATTATTGGACTTATACTTGTGATTGTGATTTGCAACAAAAAGACCAACAACTTATTCCTCCTTTTTTTTATTGCAATTTGGCTGAAATTAGCCCAAAGGATGAACCCAAAATGTGTTGTTAAGAATAAAGTAAAAACAACAATAAAAATAAATTACAGGAGGTAGGTGGACAAAATTAGGGTATAACAATCACAAATCATAGTAACAGTAAGAAACCCACAAATCAAGATAACACACACACACGCATGGCCAGCAATGATGGGATACAACCCAAACTCAGTGAAATTTACAAGAACCCGTAAAAAATGGGGTTTCACTTGAATCACAATAAAGCATGTAAGTTTGGAAGCTCCAAAGCAGTAAGTTTGTTTATGTGTTCCAATTAATTTCTTGTTTTTTATTCCTACTTTTTATGGCTGAGTGTCTCAGGATGCTTTTTAATTCTTTTGATTTGATTATCCTTGTTAATTCTTTTGAATAGATTTTGTCATACATGAACATAAACGAACTTAAAAAATGTAAAGTATCTTTGGAGAAAAATCTGAGACATGAAGTTATTTAGCCTTTGGCATTTGTCCATGTGCGTTGGGTGAATCTTAGGCTAATTAATTAGCGTAAACTTGAGCTACGGTGAAAGCTATGTTGTAAAACTTAAGGGGTTTCATAAAGAGGAGGAAAATAGAGCAAAATAATAAAAATGGTTAACCAAGAATGCAAAAGGGTCGAATAAAATAGCCGAGCACGAGGAACAAACTTGGTGAGAAGAACAACATTGTCGTTTCGACCGCGGGGTTTCAAACATGAAATCGCCGCTGTTGTCGTTGAGGCATATCCACCATCTTTTTAATCTTTTGCTGTTGTTCATCTATAGCCTAGATACATCTCTACCACAAATCACAAGGAGAAGATGCAACTTGTAACTATCCAAATCCAAACAATGAGGGAAATAGGGAACAAAAGCTAAAATTGTTAAGACCCATTGAAGAACATGAGATCCTTGTCACTTCAAACCAATTTTCTCTCCGCTTGGTAAACGCAAAATTCAAACAGATAAAAGGAAAGCATGATTCATGAGAAATAAAACGAGTATATACCGGCGATGATTCTGGTAGAAGTTGTCAAGCTGATAGTAAACATAGATAGGAGACTTCATATGCTTATCCACCTATTCATAAGAGCAATTTTTAAAACAAACGATCATCAAAATTTGAAATCCATAATTCATCAATTATAGGAACAGAGTTAATGCAAAGATAATGGTCAAACAAGTAAAAAGAAAAGTTGGTGTCAAGGAACCATACACGCAGCTCCCTTTTGCAAGTTTTATCTGCATCACTCTGAATGTATGCTACGTTGTCTGTCCAATTTGATGGTATGCAATCTGACTCGTACCTATCAACAATTTCAACAACCTGATAGATAGATAGATATACCAAAAATAAAAGTCAGCACTCAATATTAGACATATTATATAGAGTCATGAGCAAAAATCCGAACGATGTGCACTCAAGCATACATCTCACGAAGCAATAAGCGAAGCAACACCGATAGGAATGAATACAACGGTGACAATCAAGAATACTGAAATAACATGCAGGGAAAGTAATATACCATGTAAATAGTTATTTCTAAATGCTTGTTGTTTAATCTCAATTCACAAACAACAATATATACAAAAAACCAGATTTACCGCTTTTGGTGTAAGAATAGGCTTATTTAACAATCTCCTGGTCAAAATAAATCAAAACGTTCTCTTTTTTTAATTTTGTTCTCCTCCTTATTCAGACTTTCATGGATTATGGGACAAAACAAAATAAAAAGAAACAAAGGGGATAAGATACTTTACTTGGGAACAAACACAAAAATTCCATTAAATCCAACGCTGAGTTTCGAGCGAAGGAAGGAGTAGCTGAGATCGATTCGGGCGGACGAACACTAGCGCCTGAGTTTCGGGTGGACGAAAGAGCGGTGCGGTGGTGCTGATGTTGCAGTGGCAGTGGTGATGTTGCAGAGGTCGTGGCGGTGTTGTCGCAGAGAAGAAGAAGTCGCTGTTAGGTTTTTTCAATTGGAGAGAAGAAGAATAACGAGTCTCGGGCCAGATTTTTACAAGTTTTTTCAATTAAAAAAAAATTAAATAAAACAAAAACGAGTTGGAGGGGGAGCATATGCGTAACAAAAAAGGGGAGGGGGGAATGGTTAAAAAAAGGGTGAAACGTTTTAGCTTCGGCCAACTGACGGTAAAAAAAAAACCAAATAGCGTCGGCCTATCCCGACGCAACCTATTATAAATAATTAGAAATAGAATTGGGCATTTAGCGTCGGAAAAGCCGACGCTATTCCGACGCTATTAGCGTCGGGGTCGTGGCCTACACTACGAGCTCGAAGCTAAAATTCAACATTCTAGTAGTGTAACCGTATAATATTAGACGGGAGTTATGGGTAAAACTGGGGAAAAAGATTAACCGACTCTTTGTTGTGGTTTGAGAGTGGTTAATATGAAGGGTATTTTCAAGAAGAAAAAGTCCACACCAAAACTCTTGTATCCCCTTTATTATATGTTATAGATGTTATAGATATAGTACTCCCTCTCATTTCGAATATAAGAAAAAGAATTCAACCTTGGTGATTCAAAGCTAAGGAGGAGTTTATGAAGTGAGGGGGAATGGGGTATGACATGGATTTATGTTTTTATAGTTTTTTTTTTTAGGGAAGTATGCTGCATTCAGCATTCAACATAGTTTTCTAATCTTTTTTATTATTATTATTTTGACTAGATCTTTTGATTATGAACTGTTTTTATATAATTTATAATTATAATATTTTCTACATTATATATGAATGTTTTCTTTCCACTACTGTGATTAATTTACAAATCCATTTTTTTTTGATAAAATTTACAAATTCATATTGGTTGTATGCTATCTTAAAATATTTGCCAATTCTGCATGTAACCATTAATTCGTATGTAAAGAATTTTGTTTGTGAGGTTTTCCCAAAATTCAACCAGCTTAGCAGAAGCACCTATAAAAAAAAATGCAAAAATACCAAGGTGTTGTTTTTTGTGAGTAAAAAATACCAAATTGTTTTTCAAGTGCGAATACGAATAATTTTTTTTTTTGGGTACATCGAATACGAATAATTTTTATTTCACAATATTATAAACGACGGATATGAGACAATATTCGCTCCACACTATATTTTCCATGCTTTATACTCATAATTTTTTATGTCATTTATATTAATTGATTTTCTTTCAAAATGTTTTAAAAACAACAAAAAATATATTATTTTAGGCCAGGAAATAGGGAAATGAATTCTTTACACTTTTGCAATAAATATACACTCATTAATATGATTCTTTAAATAAAAAAAATTAAAAGCATGTAATATAATATAATATAATAAATACTACTCTCCTTTCTGTCATTTTTATAAGAAATAAAAGAGTCCATTTTCTTGGTCCAAATTATAAAAAATAACATCAATTTTCAAATGCATTAAATGACTAATTTTCACTTATGCCCTTATTTATAGCGAGACTTGTGTTACTGAGATAACATATTTCCTATACAAGTGGGTTGGTTTATAAAAGAAGTACTTTTGGAAGAAAAAAAATCTTTAAGAATATTAATTAGAAAAAATTATTTTCAATACATTTACTTAATGTGTACAAATTAAGGTTTTGTTTCTTATAATAAAGACAAGAGGGAGTAGTATTTAACCGATGCTTTTAGACCAACTGTTATCTCTCTTCATTAAATATTTTGTACGTACTTTTTTATACTTTTGAATATGTAAATCAGCAAAATATTCTTTTACTCCCTTCAAATTCCTTATGTTTGCAATACGCATCTTATATCCTCACTATGTTTTTGTATATAAGCAAAAATTAACTACTGCACAACCCTTAAAAAATATAGTTATTCTCATTTAATAATTTTGAAATCTAAAAAAAAGAATTATAATTCCTAAATTACCAGTGTGAGAACCAAAGAATTGTAAGGAAATAAAGATAGACTAAAATTAATTAAAGGTAATTTTGGATTAACATCATTTAATAGAGTAAAAGTGGTTAAGTGTTGCTTATATTTTGTAATAACAACTATGGAGATTTTGTCTCGTCAAAAAAAAAACTATATATAGAGATTTTGTTACTTAAATATGAAAACGGAGGGAGTAGTACTCTATCCATTTTCAAATATAAGAAAAGAAATTCAATTTTTGTGATACAAAATATAAGTAAATCTCTTGTATTCCTATGAAACAAGTTTTTGTGAAGAATATTTTAGAGATATATAATTATTTTTTATTATATAAAAAATTATATTAAATTAAATTAATTATTATTCTTAATTAATGTAAATTTTTATTGTTGTCGTTTATATTCAAAATGAAGGGAGTGCCCTGTTGTTTTTTATATTCGAAATCAGCGGGAGTAACTCGGTTTTAAATCTTTTATCCTTTACAATACTAACTTTTCTCTCCTAAATGAAGGAAGAAATCACGGAAGATTCCCCATTTTCCCTCTCTTGACTTGGTCTAAATTAAAGCATTTTGTAGACCATCTTTTTAATTAATTAGTGTATGAAATTGTAGACCATCTCTTCATTATAAAAAGACCAACAACAACATACATTACCATCAACGCAAAAACAATGGCTTTTCGGGGCTGCTTCACCTTCTTTTTACTCTTCATCCTCTCCTTCTGTTTTCTAACCACATCAACAACATCAACACTTGGTAGGCCAGACACAGACACAGTGGTTGTTAACATACGAAATCACTTGCCCAATAACACAGTGGCGCTTCTGGCACTTCGTTGCGGCGAGGATTCTACTTATCATCTAAAAGTGGGCGATCACTACAACCGAACTTTCCAAGTGGATCAAAGTTTAGAGTGCAATGCTATGTGGTTGCAGTGGTTCCACACTTGGGACGGGTACGAGGACAAGAGGGACAATGCCCATCACACCGTTTATTGGTCCGTCGAAAAGGACGGTTTCTATCGCAGTTGGGATGGTTCTAACTGGAAGCGGCTCGAATTCTGGGACACTGATTGATAAAAAAAAAAATCATCATATATATTATATACCCCTTCAAAAGTAGTACTTTTATAATTCTTCAAAAAATTTATTTATATTAATCATCAAGGTTAATTTCCTTCTTGTTGTCATCATGAATAATTGCTGTTTCCGTTTAACTAAACAATTGGTCCCTTGAAATCAAATTCCTGAAATAGCGTTAACAATTAAAGAATTTATTTGCAATTTAAGCCAAAAAAAAAATTACGATTGCGTTGACCAATCTCTTGTTGGTGTTGAGACTTTTAGTCCCACATCGGGTATAATAGTAAAGAGGAGTGAACCTCTTTGTTATAAAAGGAGGCTTGGGCCTTGGTTTTATGTACACCATTCAAAAGCTTGTCTAGCAACTTTTGTCTCTAGATAAATTCCTCTCTTTGTTTTAGAATTTAATAGAATTCTTAGTATGCTCTGTGGTTGCACATTTGAACCTCCACATCGAAAAGAATTTATTAGGAATATTTCTTGTAAAGGAGAGGTGTGAGGAATAAGTTTTGTTAGTGGGAAGCTTTGTGGGTGTCTTGAGTGCAGAGAGAAAATTGTGTAGTTGTAATAATTTTCTACATAGTGGATTTTCTGCAGTCTTTGGTGGTTTTCTCCTGGTTTGGGAGTTTTCCACGTTAAATACTTTGTGTTGTTATTATTTCTATTTTGTTTTCCAATTTTCCACAAGTGCAGTTTAAGGAAGAGAATTTGAAGAGTCAAATTCCCAACAAGTGGTATCGAGCACGAGGTTACGCTAAAGAGGATGTCGGGAAGCGAGTTTCAAATGATTTGATGTAGAAATTTGTGGAAGGTCAACTTTGACTTGTGGCAAATACAAGTCAAGGATGTGTTGATTGATCAGTTTACACAAGGCGTTGAAGGCGGGGTTACTCCGAAAGTAGTGGAGATCTTGATAATGAGGCTAACATTATCTCCGATCTTGATGTCTTTTGAAAGAAGGACATGTATATCCTTATGGCATGGGTCCCAAAGTTGCCATGATAAAGGATATTAAATGTTAAGCGGGACCACATTTTGCACCACGGGCATTGGTTGACATTGATGCGAGGGTGTGTGGTGAAATTTATGTCGATGGTGATTAACTTCCATGAGAGTCAAATATGGGAGTTCTAGTTTTTCAACAAGGTTATATTTCGACGTGTCTGAGTTTAAATGCTTGGGATGGCTAGTTACAGTGATTATGCTTTTATGGTGGAGCATGGTGCGTTGCGGTGATAGCGAAAAGCTATGGGAATCTTCATCAAGGTGGAGCGTTGTGGGACCACAAAGTCACAAGGTGGAGATTGTTGGTGTTGAGACTTTTAGTCCCACATCGGGTATAATAGTAAAGAGGAGTGAACCTCTTTGTTATAAAAGGAGGCTTGGGCCTTGGTTTTATGTACACCATTCAAAAGCTTGTCTAGCAACTTTTGTCTCTAGATAAATTCCTCTCTTTGTTTTAGAATTTAATAGAATTCTTAGTATGCTCTGTGGTTGCTTGTGAACCTCCACATCGAAAAAAAATTTATTAGGAATATTTCTTGTAAAAGGAGAGGTGTGAGGAATAAGTTTTGTTAGTGGGGAAGCTTTGTGGGTGTCTTGAGTGCAGAGAGAAAATTGTGTAGTTGTAATAATTTTCTACATAGTGGATTTTTCTCTTTGGTGGTTTTTCTCCTGGTTTGGGAGTTTTCCACGTTAAATACTTGTGTTGTTATTATTTCTCTATTTTGTTTTTCCAATTTTCCACAAGTGCAGTTTCTGGGGAAGAGAATTTGAAGAGTCAAATTCCCAACATCTCTTGAAATCACACCAGACGGCATGCTAAGAATTCAAGGGAAAAAATAAAAATTAAAAAGTAAATATGTTAGCCACAAACAATTTTTTAATAAGAACCATGATATTTTTTTCACAAGATAAGAACCATGATATAATCCCAATGAAACCAACACTTTTTACGAATTTAGATTTTCTGCATTTACGCAATCGTGGGTGTAAACCATCGGATCAAGATCAGACGATTCATCATTTTGACTTTGTATTTTGGAATTGATTTACAACGTTAGAATGTAAGTCGTTGGACCTTGATTCAACGGTGCAAATCAGGTAACTGCATTAAATGCATTCTTCCCTAATTACTGCAGGGATCTGGTCCTTGAATGTTTTAGAAACAACAATCACTGGTTAACCTGTTTTGAAGCAAGGGGATGTAAAGAGCAAAGTGTTTGTTATGGCAACAATCTCCGGCAGTTATCTTGTATTCAATCATGAATAGCGAAGTACGCCTAAAGACTTTCTTACTCTTACGTGTGTTTACAAGTCTCAATGTCATTGGGCCAACTCACATGCATACCTATATTTTTAGATATGATTTTGAGTTTAATGAGGATGCATCATCGGTGTAAAATATTTTTATACCACCATCTAATGAGAGTTCATCATATTGTCACATCACCACACTTTATAACTGCATTTTAAAAATAACTGCACAATGGTGAGTTCTCATTGGACGTCAGTGTAAAACTGGTTTACACTTACGGTGCATGTCCCATTTTCTCTATGATTTTTCAGTTCAACTTTCCTATATATTTAGTAACTTCTAAAAACATGTTTTTACACATAAAATGCTATAGTGATATAATTGTCCCAAAGTAATATAATTTTGTTCTTTTCTTGACAATCGCTTAAAATTAAACAGGAATAAAAAATGCTCAATATATTAAGAGAAATTTCATTGTATATGTTTGAAGGAAATATTTTTTTCATTCATTGCTCTATCACCATTTCGTGATTTTATTTAACTTTCACTTTAGGTCAAGTTATTCTCATCCAACTCATATCTAATTTAGTTAAAACCATATATCATCAAATCTCTTGGTCTATAATTACGACTTAAATTTAAAGAACTCTCACAGTCAAAAATTAAGATCGAGCGAGTGACAAGCAAAATCGGTCCTAACTTGTCCTACAAACACTTCTTTCTACTCACTCCTAGCAATCTCGGAGTAACTCAAGTAATTTAAATGGTTTTCCTATTGAAACTAGTAACCAAGAGTGCAAAAAGGATATCCTAGGCAAGTAAGAGTATGTTCGAATCTATAATGGAGTGTAAGAATTAATTTTCGCCTCCTGCAAAACATTTACTTCAAATCAAAATTTATTTTACCTCAAATCCTCAAATTTTGCATTAAATTAAAAAATTTACACTAAGTTCTCATCAAGCTTACTTTTAGAATAAAAACATCCAGATATAAATAACTTAATTTCAACCAAATCAATTTTACAAAATAAAGTTTGTCAAACAGTCCTCCAAACACATAGTAAACTAACCATCACGCAAAAACAATCTCCGAGTTAATTCGAAAGACAAATGCAATTAGCCACTGTTCATTGGCACTATACAAATTTTGGAAAACTTCAAATCCAAGCTTTTTGTTTTTTAGTTGGCAGAGCAGATGTTTCCACCTCATTACTTCCGTGAATTTTGAAGAAATTCATCACATTATTCTCACATGGGAAACAGTTAACAGACACTAGAACACCAGAGCATATGGTAAGTGCAAGAAGATCACCAACCGTACACCCAAAACAATTGATTAATCTCAATAATTGATACATTACATTACTACCTTCATTCCACTTTAGATGTCGTTTAAAGTTGTTTTACACAAACCAAGGAAATCAATAAATTTTGTTGTTCTTGATAAAATTATTAGTCTTTTTCTTGTGATATCATTGACTGTCCCATTGCACTTATTTCTATCTCTACAATAAATAGTTAAAGGTATAACTAACAAAAAAATAATTAATGTAACCTTAAACTTTAAGAACGACAAATAAATAATAGTAACAAAATTTCTCTAAAAAATTAACAAGTAAAAAAGAACAAGTAAAAAGAAACGGAGAGAGTATTAAATTTCAAACATAAAAAGCTAAAATCCAGCCTTAAGCGTGTATTTGTTTTGAGTGATTTAGGAACGAGATAGATGGAAGCGAGAGAGATAGGAGCGAGACAGAGCACTTCCACCGTTTGGTTTACAAGAGAAATGGAGCAGAGAAGCAAAAATATGTGGGGTCCACAAACTTTTTGTTTCTTCGCTCCATTGCGAAGAAAAGCCGATGAGAGTTTTTTTTTTTTGCCTTTTCCATATTTGTCCTTCCCTTGAGAAGCTTCATTGCAGCACATACCCACTTCTTCATCTCATTGGCGGCTCAAGGAGAGAAGACCACCAGTTTCTATTGGAGATATCAGAGTGACTATATAGGAGGATGGGAGTGACAAGGGGATGGATGGAGAAATGCTTCACAGAAGATGAAACTCGGAAGATGAAACAAGGTAGAAGATGAAAACGTTGGACCCACAGGGTTGCCATACGTGTCACCATAAAACAAAATCAAATAACAGGTGTTGGAGTTGGTATAACAAGTGTTGGGAAAGTGTTGAATAATTGAAATGTGGTGGTGGGGTTGGTTTTAAATAAAAATAATAATTTTTTGATCAATAAATAAAAAATAATTAAACTAAAGCAATTAATTAATTTAATTTAATAATCAAATCAAAAATATGTGTTGTGGGTATTGGAAAAGTGTTTAACGTGGGTGTTTATTTTTTTAGTCATTAGATATTTTTTTAATACAAGGGCTTTTTGGTCCATTCATAAAATTATTTTACTTCTCTCTTCTCTATTTCTATTTTCTTTTTCTTAAACCAAACAATACTTCAAATTTATCATATTTCTCATCTCTTTATCTCTTCTTACACTCTCTCTCACCTATTTCTCTCTTCACAATTTTCCTTCCTACCGAAACAGAGTGTAAATGTTTACCTACCCTTGGGATACTAATATATGTCTAGGAAATAATTGTCTTACTAATGCCCAACAAACTTTTGTATCCCTCAATCACAGATTTGGGTGCTAGACAAGCACAACGAGATGACTATTGGTCTAAAAAGGTTACACATGCCTCAATCAAAGAAAAACAGTGAAAGCAATAATATCATGATTAAAAAAAAGCAGAGATTTGTTCTCCCAACGTATTTGAATTTCAGCAATTATAAATATTACTCCCGTTGTCCCAGAAATATAGCCCGCAGCAGTTAAAAACTACCAACCGTAGATGAAATTGCCTCTTCTTGTTCCGAAAGAGACCCTCCTCCACCTCCTAACATCCCATCATTAATACTCTTTTTAAGCAATTGAAGTCTGTAGGCCAATATTCATAACAGATCCAGTCAGATACAAGTATGTATGCAGTGCTTCCAGCAATTGAAGTCTGTAGGCCAATATTCATAACAGATCCAGTCAGATACAAGTATGTATGCAGTGCTTCCCTTGTGAGTGGTGACATAACCAACAAACAACTCTTTCTTGATATATATTGAACAATGCCTCAAGGAAGCCCCAACTTCGATTTATGTAAATTCTAATGAAAAAAATTCATCGATTACAAGCAATTTGACAATGTAGAAATTTCTGTTTGTAACTTGCTGCCATGTTCTATATTGTCAATAGTTAATTACAACACCACCACCTGAGTCATACCCTTCCAAAGGATGCATTCTACCTTTCATGTAGATAATGTCAGCATGGACTAACATTTCTTGTGAGAATAGTATTTAAAGGACTTTTACACTCAACATAGAAAATGGCTCAACAATGCACAACCATTTTTCTATGAGGACATCAATTTCAAAGCAGAACCTTGACACCGAAAAGATTCCACTAATTTTGGATCAATGCCAAACTTACTCAGTTATCTCCTTTAAATTAGCTTTTGCTTCTTTATCCCCTTCGGATAGAAAATAACGAACCCCAAGGGTTTTGTAGTCCCATACCATTTGAGATATTTCATCTTGAGGAAGACCCAATCCCTTTTGCTTAACAGATCTGAGCAAGTCACAGAAAAACTTGGGATTGTCAAGTTTTATATACTCATGCAGCACCCTCTCATGATTAGGTATCCAGTTTCTCGGAAATGGAGTATAATCACAAGATGGAATCAAAGACATATGTGAAAACTGAACACCTTCAATTGCATCAACCAGCCCCATCCTCAAAAGATCTGAATACTCAGGTGCAGAATTGTTACTACTCTCCTTCAGAGGTCGGCTGAGATTTCGTGAAGCTATTCCATACACTTTGGCACGGGACTTTAGCCTGTACCTAGCAGCATACAATTTAGCCAAAGAGCTGCGAACGACATAGGCACAAAAGCCAACAACTTTTTTGCGATTATCGGCATATTTATACCAATCAGCCATGGTCTCAAGGAATTTATTCATCTGGGAGTTTGTATGAGCTTGACCTGAGTACAACATAGGATTACAAGGAAGTGGCTCGGGGTCCTTATCACCCTTCACAAGCTCAAGTCGCCTAAACTGGCGAATGCATTGTTGTAAGCTAGCAGTAACTGAAAGCAAAGTCCCCACACCCTTTTCACTCACTATGTTACCTCCAGAACCAGTGTACCTCAAGGTTGGATGTATCACCCTTCGGCATATTATATGATCCAAGAATTGAATTCCTCTTGTAATATGTTCAATCTCCAACTTGGAACTATCCAACCTTAACCCAAAAGTACTCTCACAAAACTCAATAATTTTCTTCCTAATTTCCACAGCATCCTCCCTAGGCCCTCTGATCCCAATCAAAAAATGACCCCCATATCTTATGTAATCCATCTTCCTAGTTTTTTCTTTCCCACTAGATGGAACAAACTCTGGCCATGCCGGGTTATGACAGCCATCATCAATTGAATACTTCCATATAGAATCAAACTTGCAAGGCCTAAAAAACTCAACAATCATTTCCTCTACCATATGATCCAATTCATTAAGGCAAACATTAGCAAGCAATGGACTTAAAATCCCACAATGGCCATAAGAAGGTACCTTAGCAGCCTCCTCAGGAGCAAAACTAAAGAATGTTCTTAACCAATACGGATCCGGTTTCGGTTCATTCTCTTTAAGAATCCTCTTCTTAGTAGCTTTCCTCTTCTTTTCTTTCTTCAACTCCTCACCCTCCGCTACTTTGCGCGACACACGCCCCACCAATGCAGATTTTATCAAACCCAACACTTTCTTATCCCTGGTACCCTTTTCAACACAACCCATCACAACATCTGTGTCTACATTGTCGAAAATCTCGCTCAAATCACCCTTCAGAAACCACAAGTAACCAGCAAAGTTACTCCGAATGGTTCGAATAACAGTGTGGGCATTTCTCCCGGGTCGAAAGGCGTGTGATTTGGGAGAAAATTTGGGTTCAAAAACGGGTTCCAGAATCATCAACAGAACCTCCTGAACGACCCTGTCCTGGAAACAGGGCTCATTGGATTCAAGAAAGGATTGGAGTTTGCGTTTAGAGAGGGGTTTGTAAGAGGTTTTGTCGTTTGGGCTGCGAAGAATTTGGTGGGTCTTGTCGTTCCATGCAAAACGACCGCGGATGACGGTGTTGCGAAGGGAGAGAAGGTCACGGAGGACGTTGGTGTGAATGGCGTTGCGGGGAGGGAAGGTGCCGGTGACGTGGGCGCAGGAACGCTGGTAGGCGAAGAGCCAGAGATCGAAATTGGAGAGGAAACCGGTGAGGTTGGGGAAGGAAGTGTTTTTTGGGGAGGAGAAGGTTTTGACCCATAGAGAGGTGCATATCTCGGTTGGGTCTTGTTTCAGAAGAGAGTGAGGGTCTTGTTGGTCTTGTTGTTTGTTGGGTTGGAGGGTGTGGTTCGCGGTTTGCAGGGAACGAGTGGAATGAGGTGAGACTGAGAAGAAAGAGTGAAACGAAGAGATTGTGTTGGACACGCCACGGCGGGACCGAAGGTGTTCGACGATTTTCCTCACTGACATATTTTCTTTTTCACATTCTTGCTGTCCGGGAGTGGAGAAACACTGCACTCGCGAAGGAGCAGGACGATAGTGCGTGCTCTTGCTTTGATGGTGTGATTTTTCTTATAAAATAGATAAAAAAAAATTTATCTCTATCTATATCTAATATTTATAACCTCTCATAACTATCATTGTTTTATCTATTTTGTGAGAGAAACTATACCAACCGCACCTAAGGAACATTTCCTAAGTTTTCTTCAATTCGAAATTACAGTTGGCTAAAGTGGCAGATTAAATGAATATCAGAAGTAGGGATGACCAAAAAAACCCGCATTCGTGGATACCTGCACGGATTACCCATAATGGGTAGTAAATGGATATTTATTAAAAAATGGTGGGGATCATGTTACCCACCCACGGATACCGCATATTCGTTATAATTATTTTTTTTATTAAATATATAATATATACTATGATATTTTTTTATCACTTTGGAATGAAATAAATTTTATTTCCTACATTATTTAATATTTTTTAGTAGATGAACCAATAATAATACAATTTTGTGAATGCATATTGAATATTATACAATGTTAATATAATATTATGTTATATTATGTTGTATAATTTTTTTATGTTAAATTATTAAATACCCACAGATATCAATGGATACATGTTACCTACGTAAATATCTGTGGGTATTAACAGGTATGGGTATGGGGGAAGCACTACCCGCACCCGTCTCGCCTCCTTGCCATCCCTAATTGAAAGTGATCCGAATGCAGGTAATAAGATAATAACAAGCTGTGTGTTACCATGGTCCATGTCATTTTCCAATCTTGTGTTAAGAAAGTCAATTGTGACATATGATACATCATGTGATGAAAAAAGAAAATTAATTTGTAAATATGGGGATGAGTCGCCACCTCCCCTCACCCACGACGGGATCCCTACTAGAACAATAACTCTTCGATCACTGCTCTGATCATCGCTAGAATCTCACATACACACACACATTTCAAATGTTGCAAGTGTTACCTCCATTGCACTGACCTCCTTCCAATTTGCTCACCATGTCAATCGTCTCCAAACTTCTCCAAACTGTGACCCCATACAACGATTCCCTCGCCAAGAATACCTTGTCAAGCAGCAGTAAAAAAATAATAAAAACAAGAAGAGGAAGGGGATGAAACCCCCACCGCTGTTGTGTCACACTGGAGGCCGCCGCTGTGTACGGTTGCTCCGGTCTTCTGCCCTCCTCTAAAATTCTTGGATATCACTCTCTACGTTCACGATCTCTCTCATCGTCTTGTGGATCTGCCTCGAACCACCCTCCCTCTCCCCGGAATTGCTCGCTCCCTCTTGATCTCATCTTCTTCACGCTACTCGCGGTACATTAATTACAACGAGCACAAGGCAACCCTTCCTCACAGTCAGCTGACGCTGCCTCCAAGGGTGGCAAATTTCTGACGATTTTTATGGGCATCGATAACTTTTTTCCATTGAGAAATTTGCATACGACCTCGTGGCCGTCGGTAATTCTGGATTACTGACAACCATCGGTAATGGCGAAAATTCTTGTAGTGCCTTTGGAAAAGCTCACTATTTAGAAAGCAGCATTGAACTATGTAATGGTCGTCATTTAAGAGAGGTGTAGGGAAATAAGATATATATATAGAAAGGAAAGAGAAAATCAACACTTGTTGGTCCAAGTGGTGATAAGCTTGGTTCTCTTTAAGGAAATTCTCGAGATTGAGTCTTGCAAATGGAAAAATAAGTGTTAAGAAACTTTTGCACCCTTATATAGGCTCTCTTGGCTTGATTCGAATTAGTCAATGTTCATTGTGATTTTCAGAGATACAAAAAATCTAGAAGAAAAAAATGGAAAAAAGGAGATAGAAAAGGGGAGCATATTCTCTCCCATTATTTTTTGGTCCAGTTGAATCCCGGCCCTTAAGTGAAAAAAGAATGGAATGGAGTTTTAAGTTTTGGAAATGAGAAAGATAGGGTGTTTAAAAGTGGGGATTAACCCACTGAAGAGAATTGGAGGCATTCCCACGGGAGGGAATCCATTCCCATAGAAAAGAGAGATGTGGTATAAATGTATAATAGAAAAGAAAGAGAGGTAAAAAAGAGAGAAATGTGAAAGCGACGAGAGAACATAATTAAACATGAAAAATCAACATTTTTTTATGAAAGACTTTTCTTCTTTAAATCAATCACCGACTTAAAAACTTTATTTATGCTGTCTCTAACTTTATGCTAATGAAACGGTCACTTCCAATTCCAATTGTTGATGCAAATTAACGATTATTCCCAGTCCGTTTGGTATTTGTCCGGTGGCTCCACAATTAAGATAAGTACCCGCCCTATTATTTTTCCTGTCTGGTATGAGCAATATGGGCATGGTCAAGTGAAAATGAATTAATATTTCTTGCCCCCACACACATGAAACTTAGTAATACAATATTTTTTTACTTAATTTATATTAATATTGAGACTATATCTTTGTTATTTGTTTTTTGAATAGCGACTATATCTTCGTTATTGTGACATGGATCCGACTTGTGTGGCACATCGTCTAGAGAGCCGTCCCTACAATGCAATGTAATATTGCATGCACGAAACAAAGTAAACGCCACGAAACTTCACACAGGGCCTTTAAACATCCAATTTTTGTCCTCCCCAACGATGCAAATTCACATGCCTCTCCCTCATTCTTCGGCTTTCGTGCACCTACCGAAGATTTTACCAAATTAAAGTCACATCCATTGATCTGTCCACCTTTCGAGCAATAATTCTATATATGAAATTCATTGTAATTGTAATTGGAAGAAACATATATGCTCGGTAATAATTGATGTGCACACCTTTGGAAGTTACTAAGTATTTCAATTGGAAAAATCTAATAGGAATAAAGAAATACTAATAACAAAGAAAAAGAAACCAAAAACTAACCAAAAGACTGCAATTAATGACTATTGACCAGCTAGCTAAGCTCGCTTTATACATTCTGACCAAGAATAGTTAAAGAACAATGTAAAGAGGACACTTTTGAAAGTGCATGCATCAATGTAGAGGATGCACACCAGAAAGTTAATATATAATAATACAGGAACCAAAATCTTCGCTGATTTGTTATACAGTATACATTTTATTAATCTCTTAATTCTTGTTGTCCTCTATTGCAACATCAAAAATAAAGAAAGAAAAAAAGAAAGGGATCACAGTACTGAGTAAAGTAGTGATACGCGCGTCTACAATATTGCAAGAAGAAGGATCAAAAGCAATGACCAATTGAACACGTAGCACTCTCTCCTCATTTTCTATATATCTCATGCGAATTGCTTTGCGTACGTTGCGTGTATAATATATCTGTATAAATACAGTGAAGAGGTAAGGATCCATAATATGGGATATATATATATATATATTAATTGGACCTTTTATTAATTCCTCATGGTTTTGTAGGAGTGATGAGGTGGCAGTGGAAGGAAACCCAGTTGGGTTGATCATTGTGGCAAGGTGAGGAACCAGAAGGAGGAACAAAACCCTTTGGGAGCATAACAGAGAAAGGTCGTGACTGCATGTTGTTGTTCTTGATCATCTTCTTTCTGTGCTTCATGTTCTTGTTTCTCTTTTTCATTATCCTCCTCTTCTTGACGCGTTCTTGTGATCTTCGCAAAAACATGGTTGGGTCGGTGTTCTTGAGGTAGAACACTTGGTGATGGTGATAGTACTGGGCAGGGATAGTACTCGAGGAAGGTTTTTTTTGGTTTTGGGGTTGGATCTCTTGGTTGGAATTGGAGGAATAATGTGAAGAAGTAGCAGTACTGTGAGAGATGAGAAAGATCAGAAAGAACAAGAGAGTTTTGAGTATGCACCTGAAGGTGATCAAGGTTTGATTGAGATTATTGCAGCCCATGAGGAATATGAGAGAGAGGCTAGCTAGCTAGTGAGTTTTGCGGTGGTAAAGAAAGAAAATGCGCTTAGATTGAGGAGTAACGCGAATTCCAATGGGTTGTTGTGGCTTTTTAGATAAAGAAGAAACTCCCTGTATTGTTGAAAGAATTTGGTCAAGTTTGTGGGTTCTTCAATAATTTGCTGAGTTGAAGTAATATTTTTCTCCACATGTGGACATGGAATATAGTTTTTTACTTTCTTAGGTTTGCGAGAGCGAGAGGATCCGTCACTTAATATTACTATAAGACTCTTTTTACCATTTCACACCCTTTAAGAAAGTGAATTTTTTTTTATTAAATTAAGAAAACTAGTATAACGACTCGTGCAATGCACGGGTATATGTGTCTTATGAACAATTCTATAAATTAATTGAAACATTATATATATTTTTATAAACATTTGTAAAAAGACTCGTATATATAAATTTATATATTATTTGGTTTATTTCAATCATGGATCATAAAATGTAATAAATTTTAAAGTTACTAATTACTATTATATATCCTCGTGAATTAACTAAAATTTATATTTAATTGTAAATCTTCTCATTGCCATCATGTAAAATTTTATTCCATGTGTATATATTTATCAATTTGCATATAAATATTAATGTTTTTTCGTGTAAAACATTGTGTTAAATGTATTTTTTCCTATGTTTTCTTGAAAAATATTCATCCCCGTGTCTTATGTTTTATATACTATACTAAAAGAAAATTGAAATATTCCTAGTTAAAAAATATTTTATAATTTTTTCCCAATATATCTGTAGGCTCGTGCGTAGCATGGTAGAAATTTTATAATCATACATCTAGGATTTAGGAGAAGCAACTTTTTGTATTCGTTTAGATACGAAAAAAATTACAACTAAAAGAAAATTAGGGGCTTTTCATTTAGGATCAAAATCCTCCCATTGCCACAACTAATACATCCATAAGTATTTTTCTCTTATAGTTAAGATGTTAATGTGATTTTACATTAAATCTTCATTCTTGTATCTTAAGTGTAATGTAATTTTTCCTATATAATTTCATATAAAATATCCATGGTTGTGTGTTATATTTATCTATAAATTCTACATTAATAATTTTATATATATATTAATGTGTAAAAGAAAATCTAAATTTACACATATTATCAATAAATAATTTTTTTCAAATAACTTTTTTAATAAATTAGGTGGGAAGATTGTAAATATTAAATAATGAAAATATATAAAAATGAATCAACAATATTAAAATGAAGTGTATTTTTACTTAACAATTCATATATTAATGTAGTTTTAAGCAAAAAGAACATTTTGACAAAAATTTTAAGTAAAATATCGGTCATCGTGTTTTGAGTGTAGTTTTTCCTTATATAATCTCATGATAAATATTCATTATATTATGTTATATTTTATCTATAATTTCTATATTAATTAATTTACACGTAGATATTAATGTGTAAAAAAAATTAAAGTTTTTTAAATAAATTAAAATCGTCAAAAAAATAATTAGTTGAGAGGATATTAATATTAATATAAATTATTAATGAACTTAAAAAATATCAAAAATTTTCCCGTGGTGTATCAAAAATGATTTATAGTTTAAACTAATTGAACATCTATTATAAATAGTTTAAATGGTCACAACAACATCAAGTTGCACAGCTCTTTCACCCATTTCCTTCCTCATTCTTGTGGATATAATGTGCGCAATCTTAGCACAATTAGTCCTAAAAAAGTAAGAAAATAAGCGCGTCCTTGAATGTAATTATAAAGTTACATCGTCTAAAAAATTTATATATATATACAAAAATAAGAAACTTTGGTGAATTAATGCAAATCGGGATGAACGGAAAAAACATAAAACGTCTTGCATTAAAATATAAAAACCATATTTTTTTCAATGGCAAATGAAACTCACAAGGAGATTCACAAATATCTAAATAAAACAACTAAGTCCGGCATGAGATAAAACTATAATAAAACCCAACCACCTAATGTTGACAATTATAGTCCTTCCCTATTTTGATACGTTTCTTCAAAATCACTGATGTATTAGCCAAGTCGTTGACAACAAAGAGGCACACCTTAGTAATTGTATCCTAGGTATCATTGCATAAATCTACAGCTTATGTAGCACTGCAGATCTTTCCCTTTTCAGCTCTTGCTTCAGAAAATTCGGCCAGCAAATCCTGTATATAGTAGTTATGAAATTCAGTATTTTGGATCGAGATCTATACATATGTACAAACAAATTCACAAATTATATAGATACATACTTATGCGATATCCCCGTTGACACCAGCATCAGATTTTTGTGTTTTAACACAATGAAATAGTCAATAGTCAATAACCAAACAATCAAAACAATTTGATATTGCTAAGTTTAAATCAAATAAAATACTACAATTTTGAGGGAGTAGAATATAAGTACCCATTGTTAACCACTTCCATTACAATTTACAACGATCTTGATCTTGACACCATTTTTTGTATTCTCTTTCCCTTCGTCTGATGCTTGTAAGCACTCCAATAATATCTGCAACAAATTGAAATTCAGTGTTTAAAAAAAATCGCAAACATAGGTATTGTTATTTTGAAAGCAAATACTTAAAAAAACCAAACTTTAAGATACTCACCAAACAAATAACCACCGTCAACTTGGAAAAAAAAAGTAGACACCGTCAAAGCTATCCTTATAGTAGTCGGCAGGTGGTGAATGTAAATGCATTCATAGGAACACCAACATTATCAATCTTCTTTATTTTAGTAGCATATTGTAAATTTAGGTTGAATTGGTGTTGAGTTGTATGGTAGGAACCATTATTAGTAACCACATCAAAATTACTCATATTATACACGGAGCCTTCCTTCAATTCACTTTCAAAACTATAGATTAGAGACTTACTAATGGTAGCACTGATTTTTGTTTCCCTGCTATAAATCAAATACAAAATTTAGTATAAATTCGTCATGCAAATGGATAAGAAACAACATAAAATTCAAGAGAGCTACCTTAGTATCAATGAGAACCAATTCAAGAGAGAAAGGAAGCTTGTTATAGCAGCGAAGTCAATTAACATGCCACATTCTGATAACACCCACCACTTTTCGTGCCTGACAAAGATGTCAGAAATGAAGTTATACTCGGGAGGCATTTTGTTCGTATGATGAATGCTTGCAACAAATGTACCGGTGCAAAAATTGATTCAACCAGTGGTCCTTCATTTCAATATATAGATGTACTCATATTAGTAATTAGTAATTACTAATAATTGAATTTCAAGTTTTAAATTTGAAATCAAAGAAACAATGAAATGAAAGGAATCAATGAAAATGAAATAATTTGGGTGAAAATTGATACAGACATTAATTCTTTTTTTAAAATTGAAAGGAAAAATATGCAATCTTGATTTATTTGATGATGTGTATGCGCAAGTTTGGGTTGCAGACACCATTTTATAATGACTATATTAATTAAAATTTATAACGTAAATGATATATTACCATTTATATGTTCTTGACACCAATTTTGTTCTCACCCCATGATAGGCTTACTCATCTATTGCTAATTCGATTTATGCACTTACTCATACAATATTACTATAAGACTCTTTTTACCATTTCACACCCCTTAAGAAAGTGAATTTTTTTTTGTTAAATTAAGAAAATGAGTTTTGTTAGTTAATAACATTAAATTTGTACAAAATGTGTGTTATTTTTTCCAAATTACCCTTCTCATCTTCCAAGACTATAGAGAGAGAGATAGAGAATTAATGCACCTTGATATAGGAGTAATTTTGTAAAAAAAAATAAAAATAAAATTAATGCACCTTGGTCTTTAAAAAGGTTCTTATATTAAGGGATAAAATTTTTTTATAAAAGATATTAAGGGACGAAGAGAGTAACATGTAACTTGTGCATGAGGGGTTCTTCGACTACCGAATGATGGAAGAGAGAGAAGACAAGAGAGTGGGCGAGTGACCCGCAGGGAGAGGAGAAAATATTTGGAGTGAGTAGTCTACCTTGCGGGAATTTCCTCGATCCAACCATTTAATACCGTCATATAATATTGACTTTCATATACACCAAATTTCAATTAAATTAGACATTCGTAACTATATAATCTTATAGTTGGTATTTACTTTATATTTTAAAAAACTTATTATACGTCTATTGAAGTTATTCGATAAAGTGTGAAATAGTTTTAAAATTTTATGAAATTTGTGGAGTCGATCTACTCAATTAAATTTTTTAATTTGACAGTCGGATTAATAAAATTTAATGTCTACAGTGAGTTATTAAACAGAGTAACTAAGTCAAGAGTTACCCTTGAAGTAACTTAATCCAATAACTTCATCCATTTATTATCTTTCTCTCTCACGCACACATAGTTTGTTTCTTACATGACCAAGAAATTGTATGTGATCCAAAGTAGATGATTAATCTGATTTATCCTCTGCCTAATCATAATCCCAAAATGCTTGAAATGATGAAAAAAAAATCTTGTTTGAGATGTAAACCAGGATCAATTGTGCCCTTGATATTGCAACACACGTTTAGCTGCAACCGTGTAGGTTGATAAGGCGATGCATATGCGAGAGATTCGATTGACTACAAAAGAGATGTCAAGTCTTGTGAGTGATAAATATTGAAAAGACCTTACCAAGCGTCTATAGGCTGTGACATTGCAGCCAGAACCGCTCATAGGAGATATTAGTGATGAGTTTGTGGCTATTGAGGTTGAGATAGGCTTTAAATATTACCATCTAGAACATAGTATTGTTGGATGAGAAATAAGCCATGTTCTATTGGAATAATCACAATGCCTAGAAACTGACTAGACTACTGAGACTTTTGGGGGAGAATTTGTTGGAAAAAGCTCGTTGGAAGCCATGTAAAAATTTGTTGTCATTTTCTGTGAGCAACAAATCATCTACATATACAAGAAAGTAAGTCAGGACATGATCATTTTTAGAGTGAAGTGTCAAATCTGGCATTAGTGAAGCCATACTCCAAGAGAAATGATTTAAGAGCATGATACTAGCCTGAGGGGCTCGCTTAAGACCGTAAGAGCTTTGTTCAACTTGCAAACATAGTTGGTATAAGAAGTATGTTCAAAATCATATCACTGAGCCATATATATGTCTTCTTGGATTGTGCAGTGCAAGAAAACATTGTTGACATCCTTGTGATAGAATGTCCAACCTTTGGGAAGAGTTATATTCAGAAAACAAGCTTGATCGTTTAAGGAAACCCTTTAGCAACCAGACATGCCTTGTAGCAAGAAACATAACCGTCGGGATTCCTCTTGATTTCGAAACACCCATTTGTACCCAATTATTTTTAATGATCTTTTGGAGGCACGAGGGACCATGTACCATTGACTAGTGTGGCATTAAAATCTTCACTCATTATTGTCTTCCATTTAGAAATTTTGATGGCTTGACATGCACAATTCAACTGATGAAGGAAGAGGAAATTTTCTTATAGCATGTAATTTATTTGATTTGTATATGCCATTTTTGGAGTGTGTTGATCATGGGAAGATTTACATTCAAATTTCATTATCTTATTGTAATAGAAAGATAAGAGTGGAAGATAGCTAGGTAGTTATGTCTCTTATATGATCCACATTTTGAGAGTGCTAAACTCAAATTAGGAAGAGTGTCCTTTAACTACATATCACTCATAATAACCAGTACAAAAAAGAAACAAATTCTCTTAGACTTTAAACCCATGGATTAGGTGGCATCAATGTCTTGGAAGAAAGCGCCATGACGAATTGAATATTTGGAGGGGAATGGATTCCTTGCAGTCAAAAGTGACTCCAGGGGCAATCTCAATTATTAGGGAAAAAAAATAAGCAGTTAAGATCCCGATGTCTTGTTTTAGCTGTGAGCCATTTGATCTCTTTTCTATGGTCCTAATTCGCTTAACTGCTAGACTGTAGGGAGTCTTAACAATAGGCGATTTGAGTTCATATTTAGAGCAAGGTAGAGTGAGGTGAAAGTGGTTAGATTCTATGGAGGGAGAGAAGGTTTTCTTAATGGAGGTGGAGGGAAAGAATGTGATTGGATTCGGAAGGGAGAGATAAGAAGGAAAAAAATATAAATAAAAATGTAGAAAGGAATAATAAATATAAAAAGGCACTACGGGACTAACAATTAACAAGTTGTCCTATTAACTCTAAGTAGCTAATTGTGAAAAATTTTACACGGATAATAAAAGCAACCATAACTTGTCATTGATGTAAGTTTAATTCGGACTAGCTATGAGAGTGAGACTAATCCACAGTTTAACTAAGAAGGGTTTCACCTTTTTAGTTTTTAGCCTCCTAATATGATAACTCCACAATAGAATTATATTCTCCTTCTCATTGGGATAAGTTTTTTCCACTCGATCAAAACCCATTGGTCAACGTAATTTTGTTTAATTAACTTATTTTTGGTAAAAATTTTTTTAAGGTATATTGCTGCATGTCAGCAATAATTAACCGGCACCTACCTATTTTTTTCAAATAATAATAATAATAATAATAATAATAATAATATAATAATAATAATAATAATAATAATAATAATAATAATCGGCACCTACCTAAAGATGTGAAATAAAAGCGAAAAAATAAAAAGGAAAATTAATATATTTTTTCAGTAGACAAACATTTATAACGTAGTGAGTCAATGCAATGTTAAAAGGGCAAAAAATAATGGTACAAGATATACACCCATAACCCATTGCCCGTTAATCTGAATTAAAGCTTCTCTCAAACGCCGATCTCTATCTCTCCCAGACAGTGATTTTTACGTTGCGTTGCGTTGCGTTGCGTTGATGATGCTACATAGGCACAGCATCGTGCTGCTCCTGCGCAATCGAATTCCCACCTAAGTTGTTGTGTCTCGCTTAGGATTTGGATCGGATCCAGCATGTCCAAGTCTCTTCCCTACTCCAGAAAAGATGTTGACTACGATAACGCCAAGTTTCGCCACCGTTCTCTCTTCAAGGTTCCCCTTTCATTCCACTCACCTTTCGATTTCTCAATTCCTCTTACTACAGATTAATTTGGTTTTGCTGATTTATGAGATATCTAAAACAAGATCAAAATGTAGTCCATTTATTAATTAATTACTCTTTTAATTTTGGGCAATGTTCAGAATTCCTCCCTGTGCAATTTTCTTTACTAAATAAGTTGCTATATTGTGGAATATTCAGAGATACTTGTTAAACAACTTAGGTTGCTTATGTGAATGTATCCTTCTAATATTCTTGACATTAGTTTCTCTAGATATTCCTTACAATTTTGATCTATGTGAGTTTGTTCCGAGCTGCATAGCTTGTCTAATGAACATAATGTCTCTGTCAGGTTTACAATGAACATCATACTTGTATATGTCTGTGTAAAAACGGTTTTGTTACATGTGAATTTCTGGTTTAAATTCGTTCCAATGTGTGCACAACTAAACCCTATAATTTTTTGTCACTTACTTCCTTGATCTTCAAAATTTCATGAGTCCTGATGTCTTGTATAAGTTTGAAGTGTTATTTAGGAGACGTTTGGATATACAGTTTAATTAAGTACTTATTGAAAGAACTTACATATAAGCTGTTTCAACAACTGAAGAGGAAACGAGGGAGTGAGAGTAAACTCTGCATAAGCTGAAAACAGCTTATTTATGACAATAAGCTATCCGGAGGAGCTTATGAAAATAAACTAAAAATAGCTTATAGACATATCATAAGCAATTTTCATAAGCTCTTCCAAATACTTATGCAAGTGCTTATGTCGTAAGATAAGTCTAAATAAACTCTTCCAAATACCTCCTTATTCAGAGTATTATTATTCTTGTATCAAATATGTTTTCTGTCTTCTACTGAAAATTGAAAGGAAAGAGACAAATGTTTGCTACTTCTTGATTTTGCAGGTTATTACTCAGAGCTTCCTCACCAGTAACAGAAAGCGTGATTGTATTAGCTGTAGTACAGGAAAGTTTCTGTTCTTGGTATTGATCTTTGGTGTAGCATACCTTGTGTTGACACATAACACAAGTCCAGCTCGTGTAGTTTCTCAAACTGAAGCAATTGGAAATAGAAAGAATGAAGAAGATAGCAGCAATACTAATGGTGCTGGCAGATTAAAGAGGTTCTGGAGACGGCCTCCAAGGCTTCCTCCTCGATTACCGCCTGATGCTAAAGGGAGTAATAATGGTATTGGCAATGTACCTGCAACTCTTGACGTCAAATCGACGTGGATTGCTAGGCAACAAAAAGTCAAGGAAGCTTTTGTTCATGCATGGTTTGGCTACAAAAAATATGCCATGGGTTATGATGAACTTATGCCAATCAGCCACCATGGAATTGACGGATTGGGGGGATTAGGTGCTACAGTAGTGGATGCTCTTGATACGGCCATGATAATGGGTATTGATGAAGTTGTTGTTGAAGCAGGATCCTGGGTTGAAGAACACCTTTCTGAGAGAATTAGCAAAAAGGGCCAAGTAAATTTATTTGAAACCACAATACGGGTTTTGGGCGGGCTTTTAAGTGCCTACCATCTAAGTGGTGGGGAAAAAGAAATGAACTTAACTCACGCAGGGCCTAAACCAGCTGTTTATCTAGAAACTGCCAAGAATTTGGCTGACCATCTGCTATCTGCTTTCACATCCAGTCCAACTGCTATTCCATTTAGTGATGTTGTTCTGCATGACTCATCAGCACATCCAGCTCCTGGTGGACTGAGTAGCACGTCAGAAGTTTCCACTTTGCAGCTTGAGTTCAATTATCTCAGTTCTATATCTGGTGATCAGAAATATGGTTTGGAGGCAATGAAAGTCATGGATCACATAAAGACTCTTCCAAAGGTTGAGGGACTAGTTCCTATCTACATTAGGTATGAACGTTAATTCTCACTTGACGTAGTTCTTGATAAATCTTTCAATTTGTTTGTGTTCAATTGCTTCTTTGATTGCGCCAATTGTTTTTAGTCACTTTCAGGCTTGTGTCTTCTTTTCTTTTCTCATTATTTCTTTACTAACATTTAGATATTTCTATTAACTAAATGCAGCCCTCAATCTGGTCAATTTAGTGGAGAAAATATTAGACTGGGATCTCGCGGTGACAGTTACTATGAGTACTTAATTAAAGTATGGCTTCAGAGTGGAGCTGGTAGAGATAGTAATACATCATATCTATATGACATGTATAAGGAAGCAATGAATGGTGTTAGGCATCTTCTTGTTCGGAAATCAATTCCAAATGGACTAGTTTTTGTTGGAGAATTGCCTTATGGATCAAACGGTGGTTTCAGCCCAAAAATGGATCACCTGGTAGGAAGAACTTCTTAATTTTGAAGTTTGGCATTGCATGATATTTATTTAGTTCTTTAGTTCCTTGAAAATATTATTCGGTAGAAAACCAGAAATAGTGCAAAAGGACGCCATAGTATACTGCAGCTGCTATGTATTTGTCTGATAATCCTTAACTGTAGATGGTTTGTTATTAAAAATGATTGATTTGTATTTGGTATATCTACGTTCAGTGTCAAATTCAAAATGTTTATTGCCTCTGAAATTATGATATTTCCGCCCAACGGTAATGTAAGGGACTATGTGAAATAATGATATTCCCATCCTACAGATTCCCTTCAGGTCGATTGTAAATCATCAAATAGCGGTTCTGTCTAATAGAAAAGGATCTTTCCCTCCATCATTTAAACTTATTATAAATGTTACTTATTTGCTTATTTTTTCCCCTCATTTTCATCTCGTAAAAATCCAGTAATGTGCTTTGATCATAATTAAGAGGTACCTGGTTACTGATGACTTTTGACCTACTAACATTGATGTAAACTTTGATGCTGCCCATTCAGGTGTGTTTCTTACCTGGCACTCTTGCACTTGGTGCCACTAAAGGCCTTACAAAAAAACAGGCAATGGAAAACAATATGCTTAACTTTGAAGACCTTGAAAATTTAAAGCTTGCAGAAGATTTGACTAAAACATGCTTTGAGATGTACTCGGTGACTTCAACCGGTCTGGCTCCTGAAATTGCTTATTTCCATACTGAGGTTAGTAGGACTTCTGTGGCATTTTGGATTCATTAAATGATAAAAGATCACATAAAAAGACAGCTACGAATCTCATTATCCTTCGCTCTATGATGCTGCTCATGGAAGGTGTTTTATTTATGCTGCATATGAGAAGTATATTTTTTACTGCATTTATAGATATCGAGAATGGAGACATAAAATCTAACTTCTGGTGTATATGCTTTTGATACTCAGGAATTTTCTGAACAAGGTCATGATGGAGGAAATAAGAGCTCAGAATATGTTAATGACATCATAATAAAACCTGCTGACCGTCATAATCTTTTGAGACCTGAGACTGTGGAGTCGTTGTTTGTTTTGTACCGTATTACAGAAGATATAAAGTATGCTTTCCCCCTCTTATGTATACAATTATTTTATAATTTCATATCTTGTGACTACAAGAAACATTGAATATAGGGTTAATTTTTCTTTTACTGATCTTTCTAAAATAATCTTATTATTGTCTTACAGATATCGTGAATGGGGTTGGCAAATCTTTGAAGCTTTCGAAAAGTACACAAAGGTTGATACTGGTGGATATAGTTCTCTGGACGACGTAACTAGTGTTCCTCCTCCTAAAAGAGATAAAATGGAGACTTTCTTTCTAGGAGAAACACTGAAATATTTATACTTGCTTTTTGGGGACAGCTCCCATATTCCATTGGATAAATTTGTTTTTAACACAGAAGCACATCCTATACCAATCAATTTGAAGAAATGAGTTTTATTCATCAAAGGCATTCAATAGGCGGTTGTTTAGAAATTCAGACTGTGCTGGCACAATTTGAGATGCTTCTTTGTTACTCTGGCATCTCTAACTCTGAGCAAGAGCACTTCTCGTTGTGTAAAGGAATTAATTAGCTGGGTTCTCAGGGAAAATGGAAACTGTCAAATACTGTTTGAAGCATGCAATACATCGGCAAACGTGTTTCAGAGACTCACTCAATTATATGACTTTTTTTTTCTTTGATTTACAACCAGCCCTATCTTGATGTGACTGTAAAATTTTGTTTTCAACAATCATAAACGAAGAGCAGCTTTTGTAATTGATTTGTATGATTTTCCAATATCTTGCCGGATGCTTAGCTTTTAAATATTTGATTATACCATTGTCATTACGTTCCCAAAGGTACTCTCTATCTTCATATCTACATTGGAAACCTCATGAACTCAAAATTTCACTATCGCTGCAAAGAAGAAAGAGACGATCACCATCTCAAATGACATTAATGGCGTCTATCTCTGCATTCTCTTTATTAGTTATTTTGTAGGGTTGAAGCCGCCAAACTTGTCACCTGCAATAAGTTAGTAGTTAGAAGGAGAAAGTAAGAGCAGTGCTAAGCAGCACCCAGAAGCTCAAAGGAGAGTTGCTCGAACGAGAGAACATGGTAGCAGGTGATTGAAGCTCAAAATCAGGTTGTGGTTTCTATTTTAACCTAGGAAAAAGTTTTTTGCAACAAGGTTGTGATGCGCGATCTGCAAACCTGGTTGTTCAATACTCATTGTCCCACCTATTTTATGAGTAAGATTGCTGATCTCACACGACCATACTAGATTGTGATTTTCAAGTGGTTGGGATCTCCTAGGTCGTCAAAGATCATAGTAAGATTGCAATTTTGACTACTTTGGTATGAACATCTCGCTAAAAAGGCTTCTGATGTTGATTCGTCTGAGAAAGATGCCTGTCAAGAAGTTGATTATCATCTTGTGTCATTGTTGTGGCAGTCTATCGAACCGGAATTGATGGTGTATTTTCATCCTTATTAAAACTTGTTATGATATATGGAAAAAGGCTTAGAATGTTTACGCTAATGAAAGACAACGGTTGTATGAGTCGGTTCATAACTTGGCGATACTTCACATGACTAATGTGACCTCCCCTTTATCGACACATCAGTTTCATGCCTTTGCAAATGTTACATTCTTCGGGGATACACCCTTCTTTGCATCATTTATTGCAACATATTCTGCTCCTTCTCAAATACTACCTTTCTCTCACTTTGAATTAACTGTCTGTATCTCATTCTTCACAGTCACAGGATGACACTCAGCTGCATCATTTTGGTATTACTTACAAGCGCCGACATCTTGAAACTCCAGAGATTGCTCCAACTAATTTTCGTTATTCAGCTCTTGTTCTAACCCCTTCTGTTGACCTACCTATTGCTATTCGTAAAGGTAAACACTCCTCTTCTCATCCTTATGCTATTTATAACTTCTTGAGTTATCATCAATTGTCTCTTTCCTATTATGCCTTTGTTTTTATTAGATCCCCTATTAATGTTCCTAACACTGTCCAAGAAGCATTATCCTATCTAGGATGGCGACCGACAGTGATTGATGAGATGATAGTCCCCTAATTAAGGTGGAGCTAATACGACAAGTGTACTAGTTTGATCAAGTAGTAAAGTTGAGAATGAGTGTCGCTCCCAAATGATTGCGATTAAGTTCACGCAATTTCAATTAAGTAACTAGCTAAGCTATGAGATAAATGGATATTGGTTTCCATGATTCAACATAACATGAATAGAATTCAATGGTAAAATGATAAAAATCGAACAATCACAGTAGAATAAATTCCAAGACACAAGAAATGATGGAAGAAACAATCGATTAAAGGCGATTAGGCTTCGAAATTAGCTAGGTACAACATTATGCAAAGTTCAACATCCTACTACCCCAAGCTAGACGTGACTAATGATCATTTGAGTTCACTAGTTTAGACTAAAAGCAATTTCTTGACATTTAATCCTTCTTAATCAATCAAAAACCCTAATTCCTTAGGCACAATAATTAATCAGGAATCTTAAGCTTAAGAACTCATAAAGAATGCATTTAAGTTAGTTCTTATTCCTAGTAAACCTAACTTATATGGTCCTTGATTTAGTTCATACCTAATATCCCTTTTCCAAGTGTAATACTAAGTCTAGCATCAATTTCTTAGTGATCAATCACAAAATAGCATTAAGAGTGGAGTCAAGAACATGCATCAATCCAAATCTAACTCAGAAATAGTGTAGAAGGAACCCTAGCTACATCAGTTCATCCTAAAACATCATCCTAGCCTAATCAATGAAATTAGCAACACATAGTAGAGAAAGGGAGATAGAAAGATAACGAAATGGAATGGATGAATGCATTGATCTTCAATCTTTGTTCCCAAGGTCTTGAGATACAAAGGAATACAAAAAAAAAGTATTTGGGTTGGTCTCTTCGCCAGGCAAACGAATGTGGTTCGCGAGGCGAAAGTGCCAAAATTCACCTAAAAATATCCCAAAACATGAAGATGTGAAAAATCTATGTAAAAACCAACTAATTAAGTCTTGAATTGACCTATTTTACATCCTCAATGACCTAAACTATCCTAGAAAAAGGCATAAATCTACTCATGTTGTAGATTTATCATGAGGTGACTGTTGTGTAGGCCAATCATACATGGACTCTTGTTCCCCCTCCTCTTGAAAAGTCTACAGTTGGCTATCTACGTGTCTTTGCTATTAAAGTGGGCCTTGATGGATAGGTAGATTGATTGAAAGCCCAATGGGTAGCAAAAGGGCACTCAAATTTATGATTTGGATTACAATGATACTTTCTCAATGGTTGCTAAAATGGCATATGTTCGCCTCTTCTCGTGTATGACTATCATGAGACATTAGGGATGTCAACGGGGCAGAGCGGTAGCGAGGAGTACTCCCTCGTTCCCCATCCCCCCCCCATTCCCTGCCATGGAGAGTTTTTCTCCCCCGTTCCCATTCCTACGGATCCCCACGCAGGGAACCCATTAGCATAAAAAATTTGCAAAATTTATATTTATTATGTATTCTCTAATCAAAACCGCGTTAGTCAAAACCTAATCAAAATAGCAGCAAATCCCTAAGTAACAGGAGTAATAGAATAAAGACATGAAGACAATAATGTTGTCTAATAGAACAATTTCAAAATAGCAGTAATCAAAACAAAAGTAATGTTTTTTAATATTCCACCTAATCAAAACAATAGTAATCATAACAGGCACGAAAGCAATATTATTGCCTAATAGAACAACTTCACACTAGATTTTAAGGTGACCGAACGCAGAAAAACGTGGAAGAATGAGGCACGCCGACGATGGAGGATTTGAGATGAACGGCGACAGGGGCTCTGACACGAACGACGACAACAGACAGTGCAGTGGTTGTCGGACGACCGACAATGAGCTACGACAAATGCTAACAAAATTGTTTACAGATGATCTTTTGTGGAGCAGAGACGGAGATCTGGGCAACGTGGATGAAGTCGAGGATTAGAGACTGAGCACTGTGAACCCAAATGGTGGCGCAAAGGTTGTGGGATGTCCCACAGTGAGATGCGGCGCATGTGATGTGACTAGGGTTCTAACTTTCAATATTCAAAATTTCAATTTGAATATAAGAGAGAGACATATGTGATCTGAGTAATGAGTTAATAATTATGTATTTTTTTTTTAAATAGAGTAAAAAGACAAAATATATGAAATACATCTCTACACACATATAAATGACATTTTTGTCATCTGCTCGGAGACAGGGACCCCAAGGGGCGACGACATGATCCCCTCCCCGTCCCCAAACTATCCCCAGGAGGATTTTCTCCCCCATCGCCGTCGCCGTGGGGAAAAAATCCCTGCCCGCGGACCCCCGAATGGGGCAGTCCCCGCGGAGATCCCTATCACGGGTGCAAATTGACATCCCAGTGAGAAATTGGCCTCTGTATCAGCTCGATATTAAAAATGCATTCTTACATGATGACTTAGAGGATGCGATCTATATATAGAGCAACCACTGCATTTGGTGCTCATGGTTTCAAGTTGTAGAAATCCGTGAATGATATCTAAAGCAATCACCTTGAGCTTGGTTCAGAAAGCCTAGCCAAGCTATTCAGCAGTTTGGCATTATTCATTTCGAGGCAGATCATTTTGTATTATTTAGACACTCAACTTTTTACGAACTTATATCAAGGACCTAAAGAAAAATTTATTTAGACATTTCAAGATTGAAGTAGCCCGTCACATGCAAGTATGCTATTTCTCAAAGGAAGCATGCTCTTCTATCTTAGAAGAGACATGGATGCTTGACTGTAAACCAATTGGCACTCTTATGATTAGAATGTGAAGCTACTACCTAATCACGGGGAGTCATATCTTGACCCAGGCAGATATAAGAGATTAGTAGGGAAAATGAATTATCTTATCTTGACCAGATTTGACATTGCATCTCCTATTAGTGTTGTCAGTCAATTTCTTAACTTATTTTGTGATAGCCATTGGAATGCAGTTGTTGGAATCTTCAAATATATTAAAGATCACCTGGGAAAGGCTTGTTGATGCAGACAGAGGTCATACCAATATTGTTGTTTACTCAGACGCATATTAGGCAGGTAATGAAGCTGATAGAATGTCTACTTTAGTCTTCGGGTTATTGTGTTATGATTGGAGGAAACGTAATTTCATGGAAAAGCAAGAAGCAAACTATTGTTGTAAGATCAAGTACGGTGGCAGAGTATCACACTATGACCCATACTACTTGAAAACTTATGTGGTTGGAACACTTGCTCCAAAAAATAAAGTTTTGTGAAATACTTCCTATGAAACTTGTTTGTGATAATCAATCAACATTGTATCTTTCCTCAAACTGTGTCTTTCATGAGAGGACTAAATACATAGAAGTTGATTACCATTTTGTTAGAGATAAGATCCTTTCAAGCATCATTAAAATTTCTTCGGTGAGCTCCAATAATCAACCGGTTGATATCTTCGCTAAACCTCTGCGGGAACCTTGTATTAATTATATATGTAACAAGTTGGATCCATGTGATATATATGTTCCAGCTTGAGAGGAACTGTTGATCTTGATTATAAATAAGATTATTCTTTCCTTTTGTAGTTTATTCTTTCACTTTATTACTTTTGATATAGTTTTCTTATATAGTCTTATTTCTTTATTTTGAGAGATTCTCTCTTGTATATAAATATATACAGTTCCATTGTGCAATACAAGAAAAATCATTCATTCAAAATTATTCTAGTATACCATTGTCATTGAGTTCCTAATGGCACTATCTATCTTCATATCTACATTGATAACATCATGAACTCAAATTTTCATTATCGCTGCAAAGAAGAAAGAGATGATCACCATCTCGAATGACATTAATGTCGTCTATCTCTGCATTCTCTTTATTAATTACTTTTGTAGGGTTGAAGCCACCCAATTTTTCACCTGCAATTTAAAGCAATTTTGAGCAGTTCAGTTATAGGTACATAAATCATAATCGGTTACTCTTTTTGAGTTCAAAGCTTACCAGCAATTTTGAGCAGCTCTTCTAATGAATCAGGTAGGATGATCAGTTTTCCATGCTGTCCATGTGAGGTACTTCTCCATCCGCCTAGCAAATGGATTGTTACTCTCTTCTTGATGAACCCTGTCGTTTCTCTATCACTTGGACAATTAGAATTTCTTGAATTGGAGTCTCTGTATACTTTCTCTAGTGGGAAGTTGATAGGTCTACCTCCATCTTGTCTATTGTTTCTGGTCGGGACATTCCTGCCAAGGTTAATGATTTCTGGCTCAACAATCTCTATTCTATGATCATTTGATTTCTTCTCATTTTCGCTACTCATTATTTGGTCAGAAATGCTCTTGTTTTTTAGCTGTTGTACTAGAGCTTTTTGTGTCCACCCTATGGCATTTTGGTTCTTTGCATTTGCATCTCTTCCAAGCAGAATTTCAACTATGTCTAGATTCCCTTTGTGTGCAACTGATTGAAGATCTCTTTTTCCATCCTCAGAGATCATGTTATATTTAGGGACTAAATGAACATCATTATGCACACTGATCTCTGGGTCTCTGATATTTATGTCATGCATTAAGGAATGCCCTTGTAAATCATTTGCACACTCATCAGAAGAGCTTCCTGTTATGTTACCTCTGTGAAGCAGTTCATGTGGAACCAATCCAGGATCTGTACCTGGATATTCAAAATCGAACCCTTCATGCCCCTTTAATCTCTGTCAATATAGATAACAAATGATTAGGAAATTATTATCAAGATTTTAAAACAAGGTCTGCAACTGTGATCTGGGCCGCGGCATCATAGTTTTCTATGTTGCCGTAACCGCGATTGAAGCCGCATGCGCCGTATTTGACCGCGATTCTCTACAATATCAAAGACAGCGACGCGACCGCGATTTAAAACCTTGCCAATTATTATTGAGGGGGAGGGGATGTGATAAATAAAATTTATGCAATATATTCCCCATGTTTTGAGTTTAGAGACCTTAAATTAATTACCATTAAAAGGTTATCCATTACAATTTGTGCATCTCCTGGATTTGCTTGTAGAACATTCATTAAGGATGTTCTGTTGAGTCTCAAAATTTGAGAAAGCTCTGTGGTCCTAACTGTGAAGGGCTGTGGTATTCGATATAAAACTCCAAACTCTCCAAATGCATCTACTGCAATTGCCTTCCCAACAACCTGAATTGTTCATATAGACATAGGAAGTTAGATTCAGTTGTTTGGTTGTGTAATTTGAACAAAGGAAAAACATGTCATGTTTGAATATTATGACATACTTGATCATGCCCATCAATGTAGCGAACTAGATCCTGCAACAAGTAATCAATTTTTTTTAATTAGTAGACATTCTTTAAGTTACATTTATGGTTACCACACTATCCATGCTTTAGTTAACTCACCACTGCCCCTGAAACCAGAATGTAAAGGTCTGTAGGAGACTCGTTTTGCAGTATTACATCTTCTTTTGGTGGGAAAAACTCGGCTTCCATTTCTGAAACCTATCATTACAAGGTTACTTGAGTCAGATATTGTAACTTTAGTTCTCCACCTTCTTACTCTTAGAAGAGACAAAAGGTGAAAACAAACAAGACTTGTTGTGGGGTATTACCAGTTGGAAAAGGAAGTCATGGGAGATTCCTTGGAAGAGGTAGACCTTCTGCACGACAGGAAAAAATAGATGGTGCGAAATGCTTGAGCGAATTGCCTTTGGAAGATCATTTAATGTTTCTTGCTGCTTCAATCCTTCTGTTCTATACCTCAAACATATGTGTGCCAACATTTGATCCTGTATGCTATGTGGCAGATGATTTCTTGAAGCAAATTCAGATGCTGCTTTGACTGTATCCCTCTGTGGCACCAAAACCAATCCTCTCTTATTAAGAGGGAAGAAATAAAGTTCCTCTTATCTGAACGAGTTTATTTTTAGAAAAGAAACAATTAGCTATAGCTAACAAACAAAATTGAAGGGCAACATGACATGAAACTACCAGGAAGATTATACTAGTCTTGTAGTTTCAAATATGATGGCCAATGTGGGGCCTACACAATATTTAAAACTAGCTTTTGTAACATTGGTCTGGATAATGACTTTGAAGGGTATTGTTGAATAAGAGTTTAGTCCATCACAGGCATAATATAAAAATATCATTGCAGGTTGACACTGGCAAATTGAGCAGTGGTAGAAGAAGTATAAGCTTGAGAGTGCTTACAAAATTTCTGGTGCGGCTGGTCCAGTGCACTACAAGGTTAGTCATGTTTCCAATGATGTATGATGTTAAACCCAAGTTGAAAAGCATGTAAGATATATCAAACAACATCTCTCTTGTGTTCTCAGCATGTAAATCTCCATAGCCAGTGGTAGTAAGGGTGACAATAGACCAGTATATTGCAGTGACATATCTGTCCCAAAGACTTTCTTCTTTAAAATTTGGGTACATTGCACCAATCCAGGTTCTTTTGGGATCAGGGTACCTATCTGCAATTAGATAGTTGAAGCATCCAGCACAGTGTACTGCAAACAAGGTTACCTGAAATTTGGCGAGCAATTCAGTTCTAGGAAGTATCTTGAAATTGTAAAGGAAGAAAGCAAACTTAACAGGTTTTGTGGCTTACAGCAATGAGCTTCGTGCACCTAATCCAGAAATAATTGAAGCGAATGTCCTTTTCAAGTCTGAAGCAAAGCAAAGGAGCTGGTAAGAACTTCCATATTCTTTGTAACTAGAATACTAGAATAGAAGATTTGATGCAATTAGAACCATAAAGTTAAATATGATATGATAGCAAACCTTGCAAACAGAGAACTGACTCGTCTTAGGCGCCATAATCGAAACATGTTAAGAACTTTGAAGCCAAGCTTACTGTTATGATTAGTGAAAAGGAGGCTGATGGGCTGAAGAGGTGCTGTTGAGCAGACATCAAAAGCAAACCAGGTTGATATGTACCTGCAAGTTTTGTGTGGCAATATGAAGCAAGCAGAGTTTTTGGTGATTCATTTTAGTTTTAAAGAAAGAAAAGTTCATATATATATATATATATCCACCTGATTGCAATTTTCTTTGGATCATCAATGAGAAGATAAGAATGGCTATCAAGGTATGCAACAAAGAATGTAAGCATGATGTCAATGGCAAAGAAGCCATTGACAATGTTGTCTATGATGAATAGTCCATCTTGTTTATAAGGCAGAAAGGCAAATTCAAAGGGGCAAATCCAGGCTGAGTAAATGACTAGAACAACCAGTAACATCTCCCAAGCCCTGAAATAAAATAAGTGAGAAGTTGAGAAGATGCAGGCACAATATTCATATAATTCGAGTTATCTTATTGTGACTGTGTAAAGGGTCATCACCTATAGTGAGGATTGAAAGGGGAGATTATGCATTTTCTTAGTCTAGTTTCCTGGTTTATTCTGGCTCCAAGAGATGGTAGAAGATCATTAGACAAAAAGCTGCTATGAGCAAAACTTCCCATTTGGAATTCATCTAACCAGAACCTCTGAAAGAAGTTTTTGGCACTGGAAAGTGACATGTTATGAATTTGAAATTGAATTCTCAAGGCTACAGAAGAGGTAGTTAAGTTTTCATGAGGTTAAATACTATGGACTTGGCTGTATTTATAGCCAGGCTTTTGGCTTGGATGCACTGCACCAGTTTTACACCACCTTTTCCTTATGTAGCTGTGATAAAGGGATAAGCAGGAAGCTTATGCATCTAATGCCAAATAAAGGATATAAAAGAGAGTGGTAAAAACGTGGGGGGATAAAGTCCTCCACCTTGTCTCAACAAATAAAGCTTGAAGAGATGGAAGAAAATGAGAGGGTGAATGGTATTGGTAGAGTCCTCCTGCAAGTGGCAGACAGGAGATTTTCTGATATATGAAGTTGCAGACAATTTTGTATGTTGAGAGGGTACAAAAAAGATGCAAATGGTGTTTCTTGTTGTATATAGGTGGTTGTAATGGTGGTCTTTTGTTTTTTTCTTTTTTTTGTTTTGGGGGGGGCGGGGGGTTTGGTTGTTGTTGTGGTGGTAGCTCCATCAATTCATATGGAGGTGGAAATTTATATATAAAAAAATTAAAATATGGGCCCTTGCTTTGGAGAAACAGATTCAAGATGGAACATATTGGTTGGTGTTTACATTTGAAGCCATAGTAGAATTAGTATGGATTTTTTGTAAGTATCACACGTGGACCAATGAGGCTTTTTTTAGGGGATGTAACACACTGACACTTGTCCAAAACCCCACTAAAAGAAAATCTCAATTATTAATGCTGCTGTTTATCATAATCCCCCTTCATCTATATGTTAATTAATCTCCCTTCTCTTTCATATTTTTCTCCTGATTTAAATAGGACGACATGGAAATGTTGCTTATTAGTACCGACCTTTCACATTTGAGTAAGGGCCTTGTGGCCCACATATGATTAGTTGATGATATTCCATTGCACATAGATTCTATTTTGTGAGGTAATGTTGATAATTATTAAATATTTTTGAATTATGAGGTTTAGATCAATGTGTTATCAAGAATTTTCTTTATATTCTCTCCTTACATTCCTTGTTGTCCTCAAGCCACATGGTAAAAGGAACTGTGGTTTTTGTGTGACATTTGAAGTATTTGATTGGAAGGAATAAAGCACAAAAAACTTCTGACTTTTGAATGGAGAAATTCCAAACAATCAAGTATTAAATTTAAAGTTGGTACAAAATACAAATGTATAATTCCTTGAAATCCCTCACTGGTTAATTTAGCATGTGAAAGACAGTCATTATCTGAGTACTGGTCCTGTGTGAATATCTCAACAGAATCTTTTCACGAGATAATGGATAACCCACTTGTGCTGCGGTACAAAGGTTGTGCCAAAAGAGAATTTGTTAAAAAGCAGAAAACCTGCAGCCAAACAGAACTTTTACTCTAGTATGGTAAATTCTCCAGTCTTTTAAAAAAGCAGTTGCACAAAATAGAGAAAACTTGCATATCATGCCAGAAAGAATATTGTATACAAAGTGGTACTTAGCAAGGCAACCAGCAACTAATAGGGATGTTATACAAACTATAGTGCTGCAAGTGACGATTCTTAAGTCTTGTATTATGTTACCATTAACGCGATATTGTATACCACAATATATAAAGAGTTGGTTGTTGGCTGCGGTAAAGTGAGGTCCAACATATTTCTCGAGCCTTAATAGGTATTAATAAATAAATAAACAATTCTGAGGTATAAAGCAAGGGCTTTACTAGCGTGTTCCTTAGGCCGGCCCTAATTGATGCAATTAGGCAAAACATGGAAGTGGGGTTGTGGCAAACTGTGTTGTTTTTAATGGTGGCACCTATAGCCTTGCAGAGAAGCCCTACCTCTCATGGGAGGCATGTTATGGAGGCATACAATACAAGGTACAAGGATGTCAATCATCACTTGGACTAATCAAGGAGTGGTTTTCATATAGTTGTTTGATTAGCAATGAATCATCCCAAATCTTCTTACCATTATGTGGTTAAGAATTGGTGTGTGGTACTCTTGATTGTGGTTTAGCTCTGTCCAGGTCACCCCATGAATCATGATGCTTGTGAAAATATACAACATTCAAAAGGTTCATAGGATGTTGACAATGACATGCAGGGACAAATCTCTCCTCAATATGTCGTATAAGCAGATTAATATTTCTCACCAACTCTCTGGCATAATGTATTGGTCACAAAATGTGGTTTAGCTTCTTCATTAGCAGTTCCACCAGAGAGAAAAAGGTGCAGTGTGGGCACGGATTTTTTTGGAAGAAAAATAAAAAAAGGCATACAAGAAGTTCTCCGTCGTTTGGCGGAGTCAAGCAATTTGAACTGTCGGATTAAGATCAAACGGTTCATATTTTGATTGGATAAGTTGGGCCAAAAATACGTAGTTAGACGTGAGTCATCCGATCTTGATCTGATGGTTTGAATTACTTGATTACTTGAATGTGGCAAATGCGAGATTCCATGATCGCAAGAGTCCAAATCCCCTAGTCGTTGAGTTTGTAATATGATAATGAAGTCAAAGTCAAACCATTTTCTTGTTAATTTCATGAATATTCAGGAGCAATCGAAAAAAATAGCTTTCCAAACAAGCATAGACTATAGAGCATAAGCAATTGATAGTTTTAATTTTTTATCCAAATGGATTGGATTCCTCAATCTCGATTAGTATAAATGAATTTATTTTATTAAAAATTAAAATGGTGTAAGTCACATGTGGAGATGACGTGGCTAAAAAATAAGTTATAAATCGTGTAACAAAGACAAGAAATTATTTTAAAACAGGTCGTGCACTGTATCCATGATTTTAACGTTTTTATATTTTTCTTTACCAAAAGATATAAAACGTATCTTGCATCTACAATATTTTTTTTTTTTAAATATGAAAGTCGCATTAAATTTTTATTTTTTAAATAAAAATTTAATAGAATTCACAATTTCAAACTGCAATATTTAAAAAAAATAAAAATATAAGTCCTGTGAGTAATATATTTTGTTTTACAATAAGTTCTCTTTATTGCCACATATGACTTTATCTTTTAGTCTCATCATCTTCATTCACAACTTACGTCATATCACTATATTTTTTTTTTAGCAGAAGCAAAATCAGTCCATATTATTAATCAAGAGTTGTTCAAGCATTATTACAAGGCCATTATTGCTTTTCTTGCATTTAGTTTATTTATTATAGGTTTGGTTCTCTTTTCTATTATTTTTCACTTTGTTATTATTCATGGATTTTAGTCTAGTCCCCCATATTTATTTATTTATCTTTTTCCATTTTTTATTAATAAAATTTAGGGAAAATACTTTTTTTCCTTCTAAGTGTTTTTTTCCTAAGATAAGTTTTGCATCAAAAGGTTTTAACGAGACTCTCTTTCTTTTTTTTGCCTTGAAAAAAAAAATATTACAAGGCCATCAAAGAAAACACTAGGATTAGTATGAGAAATGAATACTCTTGCTAATACATGGACAACCATGTTCGTTTATCACCGAACAAAATCCACCCCATATCAGTATTTTTTTTATTTACCCCAATTCTCTATTTTATGAATATAATTATCCCGTTTTAGTAATAAATAAAAAATCCACAGTTTCTTCTTGCTTACACCATTCAAAGAGACATATTCACGTAACGTTTTTTTTTTGTCCTAGTATAGATGGTTAGCAGAGAGAGAGAAGTCAGACAGGAGAGAGTAGTGGAGCGGTACAGATTCGAACCATGCTCTCAGCATTCACACAACTCTTATTATATGTTTTACAACCAGACTGTGCTCTGGACGTAACGCTTTTTCTTTAAAACTATGATATATTTACTTACTTTTAAAAATAAGGACTTTTAATACAAAAAAAAAAGGACTTTTTGTTGGGTCAAGAAATAAGGACTTGGATGACTACAAGACTTGTGGACTGCTGTACAAGAAACAATGGACAAATGGGTAAAATTATTGTGTATTTTTCTTTTGTGAAAGTATAGGATTCAAATCCAATCCGTGATGAGCACTCGCCTTCGGTATCAATTGGGGCCCACCTTATGCATGTGTGCATTTCCCTCGGGTATCAAATGGGGCTCACCACTTGGTTCTCATTCTCAAGGCTCAAGCTATGCCCAAGGCCAAGGGAAGCCTCCATTTGATGCCCTAGCATATCCACTTTAAATTAAATTAGAGCACAACCTGTATCTCCAGCAGTTTGCTGAAAATTCGAGACAATTCAATTTGCATTGAAAATAATTTTATGTTCAAAATCTTTAAGGACTCAATTTAGATATTTAATCAAAATAAAAAGACATCATTTGGAGAATGGAGGACGGAATTCTGTACTTTCCTGTTTATTTTATATTACAGAGAATCACTCTGGATCACCGCTTCTAATTTTTTATGTGTAATAGGATATTTTTTCGTTGACACTTGTTGTGATCCAATATTCAATACTAATGACAATTAAATAGGAGCATTGCAATAAATAAATAGGACAGAATCTACCAAGAAAAAGAGAATATTTGTCTTATGGTCATTGAAAACTGAAAAGGCCACGGGCAAATTTGAAACACAAGACTCGGTCCAATCGATGGTCCTGTAAAAGGGCGTTCCTCATTCATCTTGTATCTATCCCCAAAATTTTGCAATATTTGGCCATCACCATCAAGGGATCCTGTTTAATTAATCAATACTCCGAGAATATGGGATTTCCAACAAATGGGTTGGCAAATGGGTTGGACCCATCGGATCAATCCGTTTAACCATCTTTTTAGTGGAAACGAGTTGGGATTTCCAACTGATCAATATGCTTTGACCCACTTCATATAATCCATTAAGGAAATATGTCTATTGGCATGGCAGGTTGGCCCGTATGGTTCTTTTCAATTTTTATTTGATGTTTTTTTGTTTCTGGCAGACCAACCCACCACATGGTGAGGATTTCAACCCGCTTTCTTAATCCAACTCGTCCTGCCCCGCATTGTTTTAGGCAAGTTAATGACCAGGTGAGTTGGTTCGCTTTGCCACCCCAGATTTTCATAGCAAACGATCAATATGGGTTTTGTGTCACTTTTTTGGGGAATAAAAAATTTGACATGTTTGGGCACAATGTATCCATGTCACCGTTTGGACTCAAATAATATGAAAATATTGTCATTTACTACTTTTAAAAAAGAATGAACATCATAAGCCATTCTTGAAAACTGGGCATGTCACGGCTGGAACTCAGGCAATTAGTAAGTCTGGTCCCTCAAAAGTTTTGATGATAACAAGGTTATTATGATTGAACAATCGAGCTTAAAGTATTTGCCTAAATTTGTTTTAGTGTACGGAGGATACAAGTCTTATAATAGAATGCTTGAAAAACGAATGAAACACACAATCAATCTTCATTTCATTCGCAATTTTTTAGCACTAACAATAGCAATTGCAAATCCAAATTCTCTATATTTTTTGAAGTATTTAATCAAACCTTTTACTGGTTCTATAGCCACATCAATACACATGCCTTTTTTTGGTAAACTCTTGCTAATTTCACCAACAACATTAAATAACTCAAACCAAATAACCATATCTAATAAAAACTAAAAGTTTCAAATTCTATGAGTTGCTAAAGATTCAACTTATCTCTTAATTTTTGGATCATTATCTTGTTCATCTAGTTGAAGTAAAGTTTCTCTTATGTCTGAAGCTAGATTTTTAATTGCATATACACTATTTATACAATTTTCCCAATGTGTTTGTGACAACGGTTTAATAGTTAAACATTTCATATTATCTCTTAAAAATTTTCAATGTTTTGTTGAATGTGAAAATACAATAAAATACGTTGTAGCACTTCAAAAAAATCTTTAGCTTTACAAGAATTTGCAGTATCACAAAGTGTCAAGTAAATGCTATGATAACCACATGGTGTGTGTAAAGCTCTAGGATTTATATCTAATAATTTTTTGTGCATCTTGGTGTTTACCTTTCAAGTTTGATCCATTATCACATCATTTTCCTCTCACGTCATTAATATCGAGACTAAGAGTTTCTGAAATATTCAATAATTCTTCAAACAATCATTGACTTGTTGTATTATAAACTTTCAAAAGTTATACAAAAAAAAAACTCTTTTATTTTTATTGGACTTGGTTAGTCACCTATTAGTTAACTTGGTTTCAAGAAACAACTTACTTAATTATTGTTTTTTGTTTAATTTTTTATAAGAAAACTTTTACGTAATTTTAAATATGTAGATTTTTTATTTTAATATCTATATATACTATTGAGGAAAAAAAAATTGCCCCTTAATAAAATGAGCTCTAGGCGGTCGCTCATCCCAATTGTGCTCAAGGGCCACCACTATTCGTATCTTAATACCAAGGGAAAAAAAATTAGTTTGTGTCTTGATGATTCACTCGCCAGGAGATGTGCACATGACATGTTTTAGACTTTTAGAGCATCTCCAATAGTAAAACCAAGTTTTGATTTTTAAGTCACTTTTTGTGGGACCAAATATGCCACATAGGTTCTACGAACAAATCTTATTTTTCACTCTAATGGAAGAACAATCTCTTTGTTCTTAAGTGGGTCTCATAGTTGACCTCACTTATTATTTATACTTCTATTTGTTTTTATTTTTATTTCAACTTAAAATTTTAATTCATATATAATTTAATTATAAAATAATAAATACACAATTTTTCAATTTTTCACCACTCAAACATTTTCTAATTTTCTAATTTTTCTTTCTAATTTTCCAATCTTCTCACTCAACATAATGAAAAGTGAAAACAATTGATTTTTTATTAATTCATTTTTTTGTTTCTTATAATCTTATCTCAATCTCCACAACCTTCCCACACAGCACAACAACTTCAGGTTCACTTTCACTGCTCATCTACACTTCACTTTCACTTTCAAGGATATCTCCGCTCCTCCATCTTCAGCTTCTCTTTCACTGCTCATCGCCACTCCTCTATCCCCATCCCAACACAAGCAGCCAAGCTCCTCTATCACCCAAACGACAAACTTTCTTCTGAAGCCGCTGCGATCTCACTCTCACTTCCCCCTTCATCTCTCTTGGTTAGATCCCTCTCTTTCACTCCCATCTCCTCCACACCTCCATCCCTTTCCTTCAGATCACATCTTCACTCCCATCTTAGCAAACTTTCATCGCTATTTTTGTGCGAGATGAAGATCTGATTTTTTTTATTTGGTTAATTTTTCATTATTTTTTGCCTCTATAAATCGTTTATGTTATTTTTGGATCTGATTGTTGATATAAAATTATTTTTTCGCACTATTTCTGCCACTGTCAGCGTTCTTCAGCGTTCTTCCTGCAGGACGGTTCTCCAACGTGGCTTCCAAGTCACTGCACTCCAATGGTGAAGAATGGAAGAACACGTTCTTGGAGCCAATGACAGCCGCAAGAACAACCATTGGAGATGCTCTTAGTGACTTTTGGTTCTTGGAAGAGCCTCTGTCCTAGTCCTCATCAAAAGGGTGTTTTGACAATTTGGAAAAGAAAAAAAACTATATATCTACTAAATATGAAATGGCTAGTTAAATGTAAAATATTTAATATTTACTTTTAGATGATAGTTTTTATCAATGTTTTAGAAGTTGGATGGACGAGCCGATTCAACTGGGAACCAACTATGCCTGCGATTTGGTTCAACATGTTAAACTGCTGGTCTGATTGAATTGTCTGAAATGAATTTTTTTTTTCAAGTTTTTTACGCTTTCCCCCATTTTTTGTATTTATATATTTATTTATTAATCACAATAGGTGAACCAAAGCACGTAGGTCTCGTCAATTCAATCTCTGATTCGGTTTTTAAAATAGTAGTTTTTTAACCCATAAAAAGGATATTTTAATAAAAAATAGTTTTAAAATAAAATAGTTAAAATTTTCTTTTTACTCCAACGTTCTTGTATTTTTTCTTTCTTTCTTTTTATTTATTCTTTTTATTCTTTGACTATATCTAAAATATATACATTTTTTTATCAGAAATGTTTTTCCGACAACATTTTGTTGTCGGACACGGTATGAATATACGGTTTTTTGCTTTTTTATTTATTTTTCTTTCTGGCATGCTTTACGAAAAACTCTGTGTGTGTGTTTATGCGGTGTCGACAGAAAGTTGTCGATTCTCGTTGTCGACATAACACATCTGTTTTTTTTTTATAACGTCAAAATTAATAAGTATGCTAATTTTGTGAAATAATTTATAAAAAAAAATGTAGTTGAAACTAAATTTTAACTATATTAAATTCAAAGTAAACCTAGTTATAAATGTGTTCACGTCAAAATTAACCTCCGACTTTTAATGAAAAATAAAATAAAATTAACCTCCGACCTCTTAACCTCTCAACGTGAGAGCCTGAGAGTCAATTAGGTGTCATTTTTAAACTATTCAAATTATTAAACCTAGAAGCGAATCAAGGAGAATTATTCCCTTTGACTGACTCTTCTTTTATGATTCATTATCGGGGGAATAGTGCTATATGTCACGAAAACTTTCTTCATGAATTCTCTTTCTCCCAAAGAAATGATATATAATATTGATATTGGACAAAATACATGTGGCGGTTAAAATTGATAGTAGTCAATCCGTTTTCTTCATCAATTTTCGTGAGATAAATCTTTGTGACAACAAGCATTTCTCTTATTGGGGGATAGGAAAGGCATGATTTAACTGGATGCACCAGTCGAGCTTAGATCAATCAGAGGAAGATTTAAAGATCTTTCTGTTGACCTACTTAGTTCATAACCACCACTTACCATTCAAGTAGGCAGAACTTGGTTCGGAGAGGAGACAACCCCCGAGCATTGAGCATGGAATTGCGAAGGCGATTGAACATCGGGTTTGATCAGGAGGGGTCACAACTCCTAAGCATTGACGAGTTTGAAAGGCGAGAGCAGGGGCGGATCCACACTTGGCTGAGGGTGTGCACTTGCACACCTTGAGATTTTTAATATTTCACTTGTACTCCTATAAAATTTTCAGTTTGACCCCTTTCACTCTACCATTTTGCATCCTCTGCACCACACACTCTCTCTCAAGTGAGTCAACCTTTGCTGGACCACCACTTTGGCTCTGCTGACCGCTCCTTTGGTGAAGGAAGTGGATGAAAAAAGAATGGAGAATAGAGGGAGGCATCTACAGAAGGGAGAAAAGAGATACTCCAACCACTTCAATCAAAATTACCAATATTGCATCAAGAAGATGAGGTGGTAAGGTAGGATCTAGATGCTTTTAATTAATTGCTTTTAAGGAAAATGAAAAATAAAAGATATTTTGGGGAAAAGGAGAAGCTGTTGCCATAGATAGAAGAAAAAATTCGCAGAACTGATAAACTGTAAAAGTGATAGAAAGATAGGGCAAATGAGGAAAGAGGGTGTTAATAAAGAGAGAGAAAGTATGCTTTTGAAAGAAGACAAAAGTGGGATAGTGAGTTTTGGGAGGTAATTGGATGTGGGAATAAAATATGTGGTTCACCATAGTCTATGTTTCAAGGGGTGTGGTTAGTACAGAGAGGGGTGTAGTTGGAGAGTTGATTTTTAGAGAAAATATTTAAATTTTAAAAATCAAAGTTGGAATGATTTTGCTCATTGCCACACCAATCATTGAAAAGACTTTTTTTGCTACGTAGATTGTGAAAAATATGTTACTTAATCGAATGAGGGATAAAAAGATAAATAATTGTCAAGTGACTTATATTGAGAAATATTTGTTCAAGAACATTGACACTGAGTTGATCATTCAATGATTTCAAAACACAAAATTGCATAGAGAACAATTATATAGTATATATGTAATTTATTTGATTAAATATATTAAAATTTTTATGGTTTTAACATTTATATCTTTTTTTTTGAAATTATATGTCTTTATTTTTATATGTGTGATAATAATTATTAATTAAAGTTAAATAGTTTGACCCTGCTGGCTCTGGGTCCTAGATACGCCACCGGGCGAGAGTGGTCGAAAATCAAGAGGGGGATAAAATTATTTATTTTTATATTACTAGTTTATATTAAAAATTCTAAAGGAATTCAGAAGAGTCCATAAACTTCACATATGAGTATAGGATAAAAAACACAGAGGGCAAAAAAAAAAAAATAGTGTAGAAGCAGTTCAATGTGTTCAATGGATTGGGGTCGCACGTTCACATGCTATTTGCTATAACTACTCGGAACCCTCCGAGACCTTCTGAACTTCCCCTACCCGACAGAAGGACCTGATTTTGTGGGTCACGCACATGTAGTTTTCTGAAAGTAAACAAGAATCTCCTTGTAAAGATTCGTGAGGGTGGGGTGAATGATGATTGCTGCATATCACATCACAATACATACATGTCTATGGAGCGAGACTTTCAGTTCATTTTTTACTACGTAAATGCACATGAATGACAAAGTTAATCCTTCACATAAAACATAAAAAATAGTCAAGAAGGATTTAACATCCGTACTTGTGTATTAAATACCATATTATACTATTTTAAATTTAAGTAACATTTTTAAATATAACTTCAGAAACATGTAAAATTATTAACTAAAAAATGTTCACAATTAATTTAGGTATACCTTAATATATATTAAAGTTTTATAATTAATTGGGTTAAGTATGTTTTTAGTTATTATAAAATTACGACAATTCATGTTTAGTCCTTAGGAAAATTTTGTTCATTTTTAGTTCTTATATTTTAAAAAAATTTGTGTGGTTTAAGTCCCTCGACAGGGACTAAAAACACCAATTTTTTGTATTTTACGTGGACTAAAAATCAATAAAATTTTTATAGTGACTAAACTTGAATAATTGTGATTTTATAAGGACAAAAGTTATTTAAATGAATTTGAATTTAAAATTTTAAAGAAAATAAGTAAAAAAAAATAGATTTAGCTTTCCATATTGAACAATTCAATTCATAAGCTAAAATAAGTAATCTCAACCGTTGATAACAAAACCAATGGGTGATATTCATATATGTACTCTCTCCGTTCCTTTTTACATGTCGGTTTTTAGAGAAATTTTGTTTCTAATTAATTGTCATTCTCAAAGTTTAAGGTTACATTAATTACTTATTTGTCAATTATACCCTTAACTATTTATTGCAAATAGAGAAATATGTTATATGAAGTAATGAATGGTCAAGGGTATCATAAGAAAAGACTAATAATTTCAGTAAAAACAACAAAATTTATTAATTTTCTTGGTTATTGCAAATTAACCTTAAACAACAAGTAAAAAGGAATGAAGGGAGTACATTCCAACAGTTGATTTTATTATTAAGTATTGAAATTACTATTTTTACTTTCTGAAGTAAATTGCTTACTTTAAAATAGTCAAATGAAAAATAGATAAGATATAGGTCATTCTTTTATAAGAAAAGGTCTATAGGTTAAAAAATTAAGTCATTCTTTTACTTTTTATAAGCCTCTTTTATAAAGAAAAAAATTAACTAATTATAAACTCCTTTTCAAATTACAAGATAAATTAATTATTTTTTTTAAAAGTATCCATAAATAATTGTATAGTGTTTAAAAATCTAAGACATGCATTAATTAATTAAAAGTATAATTGAAAGATAAATTTGGAAAAACATACACATTATAGATAAATTTAATTATGCTAATTACTTTCTTAATATGTATTTTTTTGTTTAATGGGGCTTATAAAAAATAAGGGAAGGAGTATAAGTATAAAATTTCTTAAAACATGTTAGCATGGCCTGTTGGCAACAATTAAAAAGGTAGTTACATAAATTCACACGGACAGATATTCTTCTCGAAGTGATATTGGCCAACACAGCCCACTAATGATTGACAATTGGGACCAATATTGTTGGGCTGGGGACCTTCAATTCATTGCCATCAAGAAGAGGGGATGCTAGATTAGATGCTCTTAAGCCTGACGCCTCCCTCCCTATGCCCTTTTTGTGGGTTTCAAAGCCAGCCAGCTAGTTGCGTTCAAGTGATTCTTTTCTCAGTCATCTCATGCATGTGAACCGTGATTGTTGCACTATATATGCTTTCCGTTTTGGTCCACATCAAAATGTGGCTTCGAGGCTAAGCACTTATCCTATTTGATATACCATCACTTTGTTTTGTTGTAATCTAGATATTGAAGAATATTTAACACTTCCCAAATATAAAGTAAAATGCAAAAGGTCAATATATTTTAATGATGAGTAGAGGTCCTAGGACAAACCACAAAAGTGCCAAGTATATTGTAAATATTAAGCTGCTCTACTAAAGTGATAGAGCTAAGGTCATCGGGGCTTTTGGCCCTTTAGTTCATTAAAAAGAAAATTAAATAGCAAAGCTTCTATATTGAATTATCAAATATGAAAATATTGTTAAATGGTAAATTGGGGAAATTTCAGATAACGGCCTGAAGAGGGGGAGTGAAGAGAGATTTTATAAACTCCACCGAATGCTTTTTGCTAAAACAATACTCCCTCTGTTTCTTTTTACAAGTTGTTTTTAAGAAAAAATTTGTTCCTTTTTATTTGTCATTTTAATAGTTTAAGGTTACATTAGTTATTTGTTTCTTAATATACCCTTAATTATTTATTGTAGAGAGAGAAATAAGTGTGATGAATAATAAACAATCAAATGTATCATAGGAAAAAGACTAATAACTTTATCAAAAACAATAAAATTTATTAAAAGACAAGTAAAAAAGAACGCGGTGGTAAATACAAAAACATTGACAATCATTACATTGACTGAGAATGATATAAAGTCATCATCTAATCTTTTGTAAGGAGTTTTTTGATCACTTAATCTTTTGGAAGGAGTTAATTTGCCTCATAGGAAGTGCCAAAGCTAGGTAGAATCTAGAATTTATGTGGTCCATTTATTTCTTCAACCTATGCATTTGTTATCACACATTTTACTATCAATAATGTTTGACCGTGTTCTTATAGCATCTAGCAGCAATTCCTTTTCAGTTTGGCTAGGTTCATCTGAAATTATTTGAAGCCTACACAACAATACTTAACGATATTCTTTGCTCTTGATTATAACTAAATTAAAATGATTATAAGCAGCTAGAAATAATTGTAAATTAATTAGAACAAGAGATCCCATCCCAATGGTAACATTAGAGACCTATCTATGTTGAAATTCATTCGGTAACTCTCAAATCAGTAAAAATCCTCTCTATTTCTTAGAAGAAATAGAAGACTTTATTTTTTTTTTTTTTTTTTGCAAAAGCAAAAGAGAAATTTTATTAATGATGATGAACAAGGCTCAAAGAAAGCCTAGTCCAATACAATTATAAGGATAGTACATTGAGACCAAAAGACATGACAGTGACTCCCACTCCCCTTAGTCAACAATGAGATTGTTGAGCCAAGATAAGAATTTCACCACAAAACAAATGCAACCAAAATTGAATCAGAATTGTAGAACCAATTCCAATTCAGAACAAAATCAAAAGCAAGAACACAACAAGATTTTACGTGGTTCAACTTAGAGCAATGCACTCTAAGCGTACATCCACGACAGGCACTATATTGAACTTCTCTTTGGTGAATACAACACTCTCTCTACAAGTTTCAGGATTGCCTCACTTTACAAGAGAATTTTCTCAAAGTTAATATCTGGAAGAATGACTAAGCAGCTATATAACGAAGCTACTTATACTGAGGTCAACTAATAACAACCTCCCTAACTAACCAATGAAACAGTTAGGAAGTTACAATAGAAGAAAAACTGAATAACAGAAAATAACTATATAACTATATTAACTGTCATCAAATCCGCAGCTAGTTGACTTCAAGGAATGTTGACTGGACCAATTAAGCAACAATTCTCCACCTTGGTTCAGAAACACTTCCAGAACAGTGGCTGCAAGCCAGCCCCGAAGGGCTTAGTCACCTTTGAGCTGAATCAAGTCCAAGCAGTGAAAGAACTTGCTGCTTGGAAGAACCTTTGTTAGCATATCAGAAGCATTGTGATCAGTAGACACCTTTTTGACAATCACTGACCCTTTGGCAATTACTTCTCTAACAAAATGCAACTTGATATCAACATGCTTAGTCCTTTCATGGTATACCTGGTTCTTTGAAAGGTGAATGGCACTTTGATTATCACAAAATACTGTGATAACTTGATCTTGAAGCTTCAACTCTCTAGCAATACCTTCAAGCCAAAGAGCTTCTTTGATAGCTTCAGTCAAGGCTATGTACTCAGCCTTAGTACTGGATAAGGCAACAACCTTTTGCAAACTTGCCTTCCAGTTGATAACAGTGCTGAAAGCAGTAAATACATAACCTGTAAGAGACTTCCTTGTATCCAAACAACCTGCATAATCCGAGTCCACAAACCCTTCAAAAGGTGTTGTTCTATTTCTATCTCTGGCTTCACCATAAACCAGTATCCTACCAACTGATCCCTTGATGTATCTTAAGATCCATTTGAGAGCCTGCCAGTGTGCCTTTCCTGGATTTGCCATGAATCTGCTTACAAGGCTAACAACATGAGCAATATCAGGACGAGTACACATCATAGCATACATTAAGGACCCTACAACATTAGCATAAGGAATGCTATCCATATAAATCTGTTCTTCATCTGTTTTAGGAGCTTGACTAGCACTCAGCTTGAATTGTTGAGACATAGGTGTAACAACAGGTTAAGAATTTTCCATTCCAAACTTGTCAAGCACCTTCTTGAGATATACTTCCTGAGACAAATTTAGAGTCTTCAAAATATTGTCCCTTTGGATCTCTATACCCAGAATTCTCCTAGCAGCCCAAGATCTTTCATTTCAAACTCTCTATTCAACTCAGTTTTGACCTTTGTAATCTCAGCCTTACAATTACTTGTGATCAGAATGTCATCAACATATAATAGAAGGATTACAAACAAACTGTTAGGCAGAAACTTGAAATATACACAATTATCATACTTACTCCTTTGAAACCTTATGTGAGCCATGAATTCATCAAATCTTCTATTTCATTGCCTTGGAGATTGCTTTAAACCGTAGAGAGACTTGTTTAATTTGCAAACATAATCCCCTTTCTCTCTGATTTCAAACCCCTCTGGTTGCCTCGTCAGAATGGTTTCATCAAGTTCCCCATACAAGAATGCAGTTTTTTCATCCATTTGCTCTTGTTCAAGATCAAATTCAGCTACCATAGCAAGGAGAATTCTGATAGATCTGTGCTTAATAACAGGAGAGAAAACATCATTAAAATCAACTCCCTCCCTTTGAGTAAATCCACGGGCTACACATTTGGCTTTGAACCTTCTTTGTTCAACACCAGTGATACCTTCTTTTCTCTTAAAAATCATTTGCAACTAACAATTCTTGAGCCAGCAGGTTTCCTAACCACATCCCAAGTATGGTTATCATGAAGGGATTTGATCTCTTCATTCATAGCCTTAAGCCAATTGTCCTTACCTTTACTTGCCAATGCAGCCTTGAAGGAATTTAGGTCCTCTTCAAGGACTTCACTAGCAGCTACTAAAGAAAAGGCAATTAAATCAGCATAACCATACCTCTCAGGTGCTTTAGTCTCTCTTCTGGTTTTGTCTCGAGCTAGCTAATAATCATTCAGCACTGGTTGAGCTTCATCAGTTTCTTCATCTTCAAGTAACTAGTTACCAGCTTGAGATTCTTCAGATTTGTCTTTAGACTCCACCTCAAAGTTTACTCTATCAGAGTTGCTTTGATCCGAACCAGCATTCACAGTACCAATCTTGGTCTTGTAGGCCATTTGATTCTCATTAAAACCACATCATGACTTATAATACACTTCCTGTGACCAGGTTCCAAGCACCACAATTTATAGGCTTTGACACCTTTAGGATAACCCAGAAACAAGCATTTAATTGCTCTAGGTTCCAGTTTATCTTGGCTAATGTCAGCATAGGCAACACAACCAAACACTTTCAATCTGTCCAGATTTGGAGGATGTCCAGACCAAATTTCCTCTGGAGTTTTCATGTTAAGAGCAGTTGAGGGACATCTATTTATTAAGTAGGATGCAGTCATCACTACCTCTGCCCAAAAAATCTTAGGCAAGCCTGCCCTTAATAACATGCACCTCACTCTTTCAAGGATGGTTCTATTGAACCTTTCTACAAGTCCATTTTGCTGAGGAGTACCAGCAACTGTTCTATGTCTTGCAATGCCATTTTTGTTGCAAAAATCATTGAAGAACTCAGAACAAAATTCAAGTCCATTGTCTGTGCGAAATCTCTTTACCTTTCTCTCCGTTTGAGTTTCAGTGAGAGCTTTCCAATTCTTGAAATGTCAAAGGCTTCATCCTTTGATTTCTGAATAAAAGAATGAGAAGGTGTCCTTGATGGTCCCCAAAGATCAGCATGAATATAGTCGAGTGTGCCTTTTTTCTTTGTTGACCTGCCTTGAATCTGACCCTGTAAGCCTGTTGAAACAAACTCTCAAATTACAGTTTTGATGATCAACAAAATCTGAGAGAAGATGCTTAAGTTTATTGGCTCATTTATGTCTCTAACATTCTCAAATTGAGTAAGTTCCAGCAAAGAAAGAAAAGCAAAGAAATATGTCAAGCAAGAAGACAATGGAGAATAACCAAAAGATTCCAAGTACTGCTGAATTAGCATTGTACATCATTCATTGAGAAGGAAGCTGTTAAACAAAGTGATAATCAGCTAATTATGAATTGACATTGGACATCATTCTTGAGAAGCAAAGTTGCAGTAACTAAAATTCAAATGTTGGTAAACTTACTCAGGGGATCCTTTAGTGCACTCAATCCTTTAGTGCACTCAAAGTGCACTCTGCAGAATTTATTAGGGGATCCTTTAGTGCATTTCTCTGCTTGTAAACACAATGTTTTAAATTATATTTCTCTCTGTGTAATCAAGCCTCAAACCCCCAAAAACACTTTATCCCTGTATCTGTTTTTGTCTTAGTTGAATCCTATCAAACTACCTAGGGTAGGTGAGTGTTGGTGAGGAGTTCTGCTAAGGGAGATAGGTTTGGAACTGGAGTGAGTTCCTGGTTGTAACAGCTTGAAGAGGCTGGGCAAAAGAACACTTTTGTAAGGCCAAGGTTTGGTCACAAGTATTGTAACTATTTGGGAAATAGTGAAAACACTCACTAGGAGTGAGGAGTGGATGTAGCCCAAGGTTTGGGGTGAACCACTATACATCTGGTGTGATTTCTATTTATTCACTTATATCGATTCACTTGTGACACTTCACACACCCTTCACTTAAAATTAACAAACTGTGTTCATTAAGCATTCTGCAGAATCATTATTTATTCATTGTTCAAATCATCATTTATGATTCTGGTTAACTTCATTTAAAGTTGTTTATTATTCTGCATTTGCAAATCTGCAACCTGAGCAAGTTTAACAGCAGTATCACTAACTTGCTCAACTCCAAGAACTGTCTTGAGAGCAAGTTTAAAACTGTTTCAGTGCAGGATTTTTAATAGGTCATAATTCAAACCCCCCCTTTCTTGTGACATCTTTTCACTTCACAAGCCTTACCACAGATGCAGTGTTCACAAAATCTAAGTTTTTCCACTTTGTCTCCACCTAGCAAGTCTTGTTTTCCAAGCTCAATCAGACCCTTCTCACTGACATGACCCAACCTCATGTGCCATAGATCAGTTCTGGACAACACCTTCTCTGAGAAAGTAGCAGTAAACCCAATCACCATGTCACCATCTAAGGAATAAATGCCATTCTTCTTGATTCCCCTCATGACAATCATAAAACCCTTCATGACTTTCAGAACTCCTTTTTCCCCTTTGAACACATAGCCCTTCTTATCCAAATCACCAAGAGAGATCAATTTTCTCTTGAGATCAGGAACGTATCTAACATCACTGAGAAGTCTTTCAATTCCATCATGGAATCTGATCCATATTGATCCAATTCCCTCAATTTTACAAGACTTATTGTCCCCAAGATACACAGAACCTCCTGCTTGATCGCTAAATTCTTCAAACAATGACTTGTTTGGAGTCATATGAAAGGTACACCCAAAATCCAAGATCCATTCAGTTTCTATTTCACTACTTGATACCACCAAAACCTCTAAAGACTCATAACCATCTTGAGCTATTGCAGCATTCCCAAAATCCTTGGAACTTTCATTGTTGGAATTTGCTTTTAGTCTTTCAGGGCAATTATTTCTGGTATACCCTTCCTTCCTACAATGATAGCACCGGATATTGGGAACATTTCCTCCACCAATGTTGGGAACATTTCCTCCACCATTTTTCTGTTGTGACTTGGACTTCTTCTTGTCTTGCTTATTGTCTTTCTTTGAAGATTTTCCTCTGAATGTGAGGCCTTCACCATTAACAAATGGCTTTGGCTCCTTCCTCTCATTTAATTCATTTGCATTCAGAGCAACCTACACATCATTTAGAGACACAGATTCCCTACCAAACAACATCGTTTCTCTGAAATGAGCATAAGTTCTTGGCAAAGAACATAAGAGTAACAAGGCTCGATCTACATCATCAATTGTGACATCAATGTTTTCCAAGTCAATAATCAACTTGTTAAACATGTACAATTGTCCTTCTAAAGGTCTATCTTCTTGCATCTTAAAAGAATACAAAGCTTGTTTGAGAAAGAAACGATTTACCAAAGATTTTGTCATGTACAACCCCTCGAGTTTCAACTAAACAGCAGCAACAGTCTTCTCCTTGGAGACTTGTCTTAGCACCATATCACCAGTGAACTTCTCAACCCCATACTTGGTTGTAGTCATGATTCCAAAGCTCCACGCTCGCCACACTAATTTGTTAAGACAAGATCAGAATTTCACCACAAAACAAATGCAACCAAAATTGAATCAGAATTGTAGAACCAATTCCAATTCAGAACAGAATAAAAAACAAGAACATAGCAAGATTTTATGTGGTTCAACTTAGAGCAATGCACTCTAAGCCTACATCCACGGCAGCCATTATTTGGTCTTCTCTTTGGTGAATACAAACACTTTCTCTACAAGTTTCAGGATTGCCTCACTTTACAAGAGAATTTTCTCAAAGTTAATATCTGGAAGAATGACTAAGCAGCTATATAACGAAGCTACTTATACTGAGGTCAACTAATAATAACCTCCCTAACTAACCAATGAAACAGTTAGGAAGTTACAACAGAGGAAAAACTGAATAACAGAAAATAACTATATTAACTGTCATCAAATCTGCAGCTAGTTGACTTCAAGGAATGTTGACTGGACCAATTAAGCAACAGAGATTAATTAAAAACAGATTAATTAAAAACAAAGTCACTTTCTAACTCCAAGCCTTAAGGCAACAATCAGAAAAATTTAAATGCAGTGAATATTGAAAAAGCAGTAGCACAGTTGGAAAACACAGTTGATGTTGGCACAGTTTGCAAGTCTAGTCCAATACAATTGTAAGCCACTGTGTGTTTATCAATAGATCTAGTGCAATTATCTGCAAGCCAGCACATACCAGCAAAGCATATGTGCTCAAAGAAGTGCTTCAGCCACAGACCAATCGGTTCCAGTACAACAAATTGGCCGCAACAAAATTTTGTTTGCCCCGAATCCTCTTACTTTATCTCCAAGACCTTTGTCTCTTCTGCAAAATTTATCAAGTTATGCAGCTGCCACCTCCCTAGCTACCTAGACCAAGGCAAGCTAGCGGGTATTGTAGCCACTGTCCAATCGGATATTTGTGGTGTTTGTGCAGTGTGTTCATCCAGTTCCAAGCTTGCATTTTTACTATTTCCACATGTTTGGAATGAAATATAACCTTGTTTATTGCTTTCCAAATCATCCATATGCATGAGATCCAAAGCACCAGTAATGGAAGACTTTATCTTGGTTTAAGATGTGTATAAAAACTTAATGTATGTCACCAGTTCTAAAAAAATGTGCATTTTATACACTCAAAACTATAATAATTAAGCCCTCTATTTCTTTTAAGAAAATGGAGAGCATCAGAACTTACGAATTAATTTTGGGTTTGGTTTATGAAAAGAAAACCTCAACCCGACCCCATTAAATGAATCAATGAATGATACAAACTGTTATGATATGAGAAGAGTAATTTTGATACTGAATAATACCTCATCATATTGAATAATGGAAAGTACAAAGCCATATATATAGGCTGCTGATATCAAGAAGGAGTACAAGACTGAATAACCGAAAATGGAACTAACTAAGAAACATAATTAACTAACTAATCTAAAATACTCCTAATATCCCCCTTCAAGCTGGAGAGTGAATATTTATTACTTCTGGCTTGGTGTAATGCCCGTACTTCCATAATAATTGAAGTAAGACAATTTACATTAAAGCACAAGAATTACACAAAATAATTTAAACTTGAATTGTAAAATTACAAGTCCAAACACAAACTATGCCATAAGTCTATTAAATAAAGTTTACAACTTCATCCAAGTCCAAGGCTTGGGAAATTTCAAAATACAATGTCAATTTTTGCCTCAACAACAAAAGGGACAAGTACAATGCACATCTAATATAAACTAGAGATTTAAAGCTCCTAGAATCATTATCTCCCCTTTGCCGGTACCTGCTTATCTGAAATAAAAGAGAAAATGGGTGAGATTAAAATAATCTCAGTGAGTCATCCTCTGACCTCTCACAAACGCTTGCCAAAATCATAATAACATTACTATCTGAATATTATAGTGACACGACTAAACATACAACTAGGATTACTCGTAACAGCCGGGACTTATCATTTGGTAACAGTGGTATACCGCTCTGCTAAACTAAGGTAAACAGTCGGAACTTATCGTTACCTCACAGTGGAACACCGCTCTGTACTTACAATCCTCGGAGTAACGGCCGGGACTTATCGTTTGGTAACAGTGGCACACCGCTCTGCTACACTAAGGTAAACAGCCGGGACTTATCGTTACCTCACAGTGGTACACCGCACCGCACTACGTTTATCTCATTAGAACCACTACGAATCCAACAGTTCTAATTTCTTTCTCTAAGCTTTCAAACAATAAATGCACTAATAACTTATCTAAGGGTATCTTAGGATGTCCCTTCTATCTTCTATGTTTTAGAACACTCAACTTGAGTATTCATGGCTTTAAAGGCCCTTAAAATGCTAAAGTACACATTTCTGGTAAAACTGGCGCGCCACGCGCGCCCAAGAGCGCGTCGTGCATATTTCACAACTTCTGGTACAGGGCTTATCTTGAAATAATTATTGTGCCATTGGAAACTAGACACATTTCTCTTCAATTTGGACATATAGTTCTCTATTTGTCATTAAGTATTGAAGGAGAAACATAGGTTACAAATTGGGGGAAAGTTAATGTTCAACTTTCTGAACCTGGTAGCTTGTCGCTTAAAACTGCACTAATTGGGTGGTTATTTTCTAAAATAAAAATTATATTTAGAAACTAGACATCCTAAGCTTTCCAACGAGTGGTCATTTGCCCAATTCCGACTTCGTTTGATATTTTAATAAAATCCTCGAAGTTGACATTCTGCAGAATGCGCGCCGTGCGCGCCCGGGTGCGCGTCACGCGCATTTCTGCGCTGCAGATGCTGTTTCTGTGCGCGCGGCGCGCATCCGTAAGCGCGTCACGCGCATTTCTCCATTTTGGTTCTGTTTTGATGCGCGTCGCGCGCACCTATGAGGCGCGCCACGCGCAATCCTGCAGAATTATGCAGAAACGTGTTTTTCTGCATGGTTCCAACTTCCAACTCACTTTTTCTTCAATCCAAACCAATTTCAAACCAAATTGGTACTCAAAATCAAGCATGTGACTGCTATACAAGATTAAGAGCAACATAAGACACATAAAAACACAATCCATCATGCTTCAACATATCATAAAACATTAATGCATCAACTTAAGCACATTCATTTCTACCCAAACCCATTCATGCATTTCAACCATTCCCAACTCAGAAATCAAGAAAATACACAAGTGAGATCAAAAGGAAAGACCCTAAGTGGTGGGTCTTATGGGTTGCCCAACCTCTAAGTGAGAAGAACTCACCAATGAGCTTCAAGAAGAGAAGCTATGGAGGTTGAAAATCTTGGATTCCTCCTTCTCCAATTCGTGCCTCCCTCTCCTCCAAGCTAGGGCACCTTCAAGCTTGGTGAAATGCCCCAAAAATCAGCTCCAATGTTCCACCTTCTTGCAAGAGATGATGAACCCACAAGTTTTCCTCCTTGTTTCCCCAAAAAAATTCGAACCCTAGCACCCCCTTTCTTCCTCCTTTCTTCTCCTCTTCTTGTCTTCCTCTTCTCTTCTTTGTGCTGAGAAAATTGAGTGAGAGAGTAAAAGTGAGGACTGAGAGATCGTGAGAGAGAGTAAGAGGGAGAGGGAGAAATTAGGTGTTGACCCTTTTTCCCCTCCTTTTATCTCAATTTACACTATACCACTACTATCTACACCCTTTTTTTTAATAAATACCACCCAACCTAATTACTCAACTATTAATTTAAAACATATAAATGCTTAAACTAATAAGGCCAAATAATTAAATTAACCGGGGTGTTACATTACTACTCAACTTTTAAAAGTTTTTGTCCACAAAAACTAGACAAATACTTACCTATTGAAATAGATACGGGTACTGATCTTGCATCTCTGCTTCGATCTCCCAAGTAGCCTCCTCAGGAGTGGATCCCTCCCAAATAACCTTCACCAAGGGAACGTTCTTGTTCCTCAGAGTCTTGACACTGTGATCCACCACTCGCAAGCATAGGTGATATGTCAAATCTGATCTAAGGTGTACCGACTCATGATCCAAAGGTTGATGGGGTCAGGAATGTACTTTACGAGTGAAACACATGAAAAACATTGTGCAAACTTGACAAAGATGGGGGTAGAGCAATTTGGTAGGCAAGCCCAGGCAGAGCTCTTTCAAGGATTTCAAAAGGACCGATGTAACGAGGACACAACTTTTTGGCTCTCAGTGCCCTACCAATGCCTATCGTAGGAACGACTCTCAGGAAAACATGCTCTCCCTTCTCAAACTCAATAGGTCTTCTCTTCAAATCGGCGTAACTCTTACGCCGACTACGGCGATTTTGACCTATCCCTAATCCTTTTGATCTGGCAGTGGTTTCCTGAATTATGTCTGGTCCTAACCATCTCTTCTCTCCTACTTCAAACCAACATAAAGGAGTTCTACATTTGCGACTGTTGGAACCTAAACGATTGAGAAGTTTAGACCCTTATTAATTTTGATGATAACAAAGTATTCACAAGAGAACAATTTATGTTCTAACAATTCTTGAAGTGTGCAGATACTAATAATACACATATTCTAAGCCACTCAAGCAAGAAGAAAGTAATTCTCAAGAGAAGGATACATTCCATATGTCAGCATCCGGCTCATCCTTGTGAGCGTCTGGAATTTTCTCTCTATGACACAAAGCTTATGCAATTGCTACGAGCGTCCGAACTTCCGATTCTGAGCGAGCGTCTGAACTTCATTTCAAATCACGTGTTAGTCACGTTGCTGCTTTACCTCTCAGAAGTTTTTGGAACGGATTTCAAAATGGATTATGAGCGCTAAAATTGTTGTACGAGGTATCAAAGGTGGCACCTTTAGCTACAAGACAAAAATCGTACAAGCAAGGTAGTACAAAAACGGTAATATGTACTATTGGGATATTCTCTGCAAAGCAAGAAAGAGACAGCGTTTTGAATTTACCTCACTCAATGGAAAGGAGCCATTTTTTACCGTAACGGTAATATCCTTGGAATTCCTATATATACCTCATGGTATCCATTGAAGAAGCAACGAATATCCTGTGAAAAAGCTTGCTGAAATTCTGCTGAAATATTACTGAGAACAAGCACTGCTTCTGTGAGCAACCAAGTCTCGTGTTAAGTCTCTGGACTACAAGAACTGAACTCAGCGTCCGACCCTTTCTTTAAGAAAGTTTTTCTATAGTTGAGCTTAATCTTTTATCCTCTCTGTGAGAGTTATTTTTAACTGTACTTCAACTCACTTGTAAAAGTTTGTTTTGGCCTAGTTAAGGCTGTATCCTCAAAGGCTCGACTGTACTGAGTCATTTTGAGAAGTTGAGAGTATTGTCAAGTTGTGACAGTAGAATACTCTTGAGGAAATTGTAATCAGATTGATTATAGTGGAAAATCCTTCAGGAACGAAGGGACTAGACGTAGCTACCAGTTTGGTAGTGAACTAGTATAAATTTCTGTGTCTCCTGCTTTACTGCTTTCTATTCATTTCTATCTTGTTGTGTTAAAAACAAATTTTATCAAACTGTTTTTTCCAGCGTCCGATTATTCCCAGCATCCGATAAACAAACAGTTTTGAAAAACTTGTGTTCTAAAGTGTTTCTAACTTAAAGTTTGCGAAAAGTTTTTAACACAATTCAACCCCCCCTTCTTGTGTTCACGTTCAGTTGGTACCAGAGCTCGGCCTCTTGGTTGAGCACTTAATGTCAAGAGAAAAGATCCTATATTGTGAACATGTCTCATCAAGGTGGTCATATGAACCGCCCTCCTCTATTCAATGGAGAAAAATTTGATTACTTTGGAAAGATAAGATGAAAGCATTCCTTGAGGCACAAAGTCTTGATTTGTGGGATATAGTTGAAAGCGGATACATTCTTTCCGCTAATGCCCTTGGTGTTGCAATACCTAGGGAAAATCGATCCGATGATCGAGAAAAAGAGATATCAAACCAATCGAGAGGGCGGTTATTCTCATCTGTGCTATGTGAGAAAGAGAATATGATAAATGTGGTAAATTTGATCTTGCCAAAGAAATGCAGGATTCTCTTGTGTTGTCTTATGAGGGTTCTGCCCAAGTAAGAGAAACAAAAGGTAGCATGATGGTACGCCAGTATGAGCTATTCAAAATGGAAGATGGAGAGAACATTGAAACTATGTTTGGAAGGTTGCAAACACTTATTCATGGGTTGCAGGCCCTTGGAAAAAGTTATACTACACCCGATCATGTGAGAAAGATCTTGAGAAGCTTGACTAAGCAGTGGAGACCCAAAGTCACTGCTATTCAAGAAGCAAAAGATCTAAATGTTCTTCGGCTTGAAGATCTTATGAGTTCCTTGAAAGCTCATGAACTTGAGCTAAATGAAGAAGAACCTACCAAGAAGAGTAAGTCTATTGCTTTAAAAGTTAATCAACATAAACCTAGTACTTCTAAAGCTTTTCAAATTTGAAGAAGAAGAATCAGATGATGAAGCTTCAGCCGGAGACTCTGATGGATCAGACGATGAGCTAGCATTCATATCTAAGAAGATCCAGAGAATGTGGAAGAAAAGAAACTTTAGAAGGAAGTTTCAAGAAAGATTCAAAGGACAAGAAGGAGAGCAAAGACAAGGACAAAGCCCAAGTCATTTGCTATGAATGTAAAGCCCTGGACATTTCAAATCCGAGTGTCCTAATCTTAAAGAAAAGCCCACAAGAAGCTCCTTCAAGAAAAAGAAGAAAGGTCTCATGGCAACATGGGAAGATCTTGACTTATCCTCCTCTGAGGAAGATAAAGAAGAAGCTCACACTGCCCTCATGGCGCATATCGACATTGAGTCGAAAGAAGATGTTGAAGAGGTACAAGTATATGACTCCTACTCTAACTTTCAACTTGCTTTTGATGATCTTCTTAAGGACTCTGTCACTCTCTCCACTGAGTATAAGAATTTGAAAAAGAAATTTTTAAAATTATCACAAGATTTTCATTCTTACGCAATGAAAACTCAGACTAATGAAGAGAACGTGTTGAAAAATGAAAATCAGCGTGTGGTGGATAAACAGCGTCTCGAAGCCAACAAGCAACCAGTGAAGGTGAGCTCTCAAGCTAAGAGTTACGTAGTTACAGCGATCCTAACCGCAAATCAAATGACTATGAACAAGCATTTCAAAAGTTTCTTGCAGAGAGTGTGACTCGAAGCAAGCAAGCTTCAATGATCTGGGTGTCAGTAAAACGACAACTCATGGTCTTGGCTATATACCAGATGAAACCCTTTTGGAAAATAATTGACATCGATAAATCCCATAGTCACGATGAAATGCTTACATTGTACTTCTTGTAATACATCTGGTCATTTGAAAAGTGCATGTAATGTTTTTAAAACTAAGAAGGATAAGCATCCTTCAAGAACTAACAAGAAAGGACCCAAAAAGATATGGGTACCTAAAGATAAAATAGTCTATGTTGCAGACATGCTTAGCAACAAAGTCAACACACCAGTCTTGGTACTTAGACAGTGGATGCTCGCGTCACATGACGGGAGAAAAGCATATGTTCCAAGAACTAAGACCTAGAGAAGCTGGATTCGTTGGTTTCGGAGGAAACCAGAAAGGTAAAATAGTTGAAATTGGTCGCATGTGTAAAGGCTCTCTTCCTTCTATTGATAATGTTTTATATGTTGAAGGACTGAAACATAATCTATTGAGCATAAGTCAATTATGTGACAATGGTTATGAAGTCATCTTCTGGCTGGATGTTTAGTAAAAAGCAAAAACGATGGATCTATTTTCTTTACAGCTAAGAGGAAACAAAATGTTTATAAAGTTGATCTTTCTGAACTTGAAAAACAAGATGTCAAGTGTCTTATATCTGTTGAAGATGAGCAATGGATTTGGCACAAAAGATTAGGTCATGCCAACTTGAGGTTAATCTCAAAATTAAACAAGCACAATCTTGTTAAAGGCTTACCAAATCTTAAGTACAAATCTGATGCCCTTTGTGAAGCTTGTCAAAAAGGAAAACAAGTTAAAACTTCCTTTCATTTAAAAAATGTTGTTTCAACTTCTAGACCACTTGAACTTTTACATCTTGATCTTTTTGGTCCCACAAGGACAACCTCTTTAACTGGAAAGAAATATGGTTTAGTCATTGTTGATGATTTTACTAGATGGACATGGGTTAAATTCCTTGCCCACAAGGATGAGTCTTTTAAAGTATTTACTGTTTTCTGTAAATCAGTTCAAAATGAAAAAGGCATTTGTATTTCTTCTATTAGAAGTGATCATGGGGGAGAATTTGAAAATGAGAACTTTCAAAAATTTTGTGAAGAAAATGGCATCTCCCACAATTTCTCCTCTCCTAGAACACCTCAACAAAATGGTGTTGTAGAAAGGAAAAATAGGTCCCTCCAGGAAATGGCCAGGACCATGATCAATGAAGCTGATATTGCAAAACATTTTTGGGCAGAAGCAGTAAACACAACATGTTATATTCAAAATAGAATTTATATAAGATCTATTTTGAATAAGACTCCTTATGAATTGTGGAAAGGAAGAAAACCAAACATTTCTTACTTTCATCCTTTTGGTTGTATTTGCTATATCCTGAATACTAAAGATCAGCTTGGTAAGTTTGATTCCAAGGCTGACAAAGGAATCTTTTTAGGATATTCTGAAAGATCTAAAGCTTTTAGAATATACAACAAAGAAACTTTGACAGTTAAAGAGTCCATTCATGTCAAGTTTGATGATAAGAAGCCTGACACTGCAATGTCAGAGTAGATGAGTTATTTTCAGATTTAAACCTCGGTGACAAGCCAGACGGTGAATATACATCTTCATCATCCGGAGGTAACAAGACGATGAATTCTTCTCAAGCGGAAGCTGAAGCAAGAAAAAGCTGGAAGTACAAAACCAATCATCCAAAAGATCAAATCATAGGAGAACCTGGTGACAAAGTACAAACCAGATCCTCTTTCAAGGAGCATGCTGATTTTGCACTTCTCTCTGAGATGGAACCTAAGACGATTGATCAAGCGTTGGAAGATGAAGGGTGGATTCTGGAAATGCAAGATGAATTAAATCAGTTCCAAAGGAATGACGTATGGAAGCTAGTCACTCTACCAGAAGATAAACAAGCTATTGGTACTAAATGGGTATTTAGAAATAAGCTTGATGAAGACGGTAAAGTTGTGAGAAATAAAGCAAGGTTAGTTGCTCAAGGCTACTCACAAGAAGAAGGTATTGATTTCACTGAAACTTTTGCTCCTGTTGCAAGATTAGAAGCTATTCGCATTTTACTTTCATTTGCAGCACATCATGATATAACTTTATATCAAATGGATGTGAAAAGTGCTTTTCTAAATGGTTTTATAACTGAGGAAGTTTATGTTAAACAACCTCCTGGCTTTGAAGATATTGAATTTCCAGAACATGTTTTTAAACTTAAAAAGGCACTATATGGTCTTAAACAAGCTCCCAGAGCATGGTATGATAGACTAAGTTCCTTTTTAATGGAAAATGGATTTACTAGAGGTTTAGTTGACACTACTCTTTTCAGAAAAACCTCAAACAAGCATTTCCTACTTGTTCAAATATATGTTGATGATATTATTTTTGGAGCCACTAATGAAAGCCTTTGCAAAGAATTTTCTAAGCTTATGCAATGAATTTGAGATGAGCATGATGGGAGAATTAAAGTTCTTCCTTGGAATACAAATCAAGCAATGCAATGATGGTATTTATATTCATCAAAGCAAATACATCAAAGAATTATTGAAGAAATTCAAGATGCTGGAGTGCAAGCCTATGTGTACACCTATGCATCTTACCTGCACTCTTAGTAAAGATGAAATTGGTAAGGAGGTAGATCGAAACTATACGGAGGTATGATTGGATCTCTACTTTATCTTACGGCTTCAAGACTGATATTATGTTCATGCACTTTGTGTGCTAGGTTTCAATCAGATCCTAGAGAATCACACCTAAGTCTTTGTTAAAAGAATATTTAGATATTTGCAAGGAACTACTAATCTTGGTTTGCTTTATAAGAAATCAAAGATTACAAATTAGTAGGTTTCGTGATGCTGATTTTCTTTGGAGATCGAATTGAAAGAAAAAGCACAAGTGGAGGCTGCCAATTCCTTGGAGCTAATCTTGTGTCTTGGTCAAGCAAAAGGCAAAGCACAATTGCACTCTCAACAGCAGAAGCTGAATACATCTCAGCAACAAGTTGCAGTTCTCAACTTCTGTGGATGAAGTATCAACTTGAAGACTACTTGATAAAAGAGAGTAACATTCCTATCTTCTGTGATAATACATCTGCCATATGTCTTACTAAAAATCCTATATTGCATTCTAGAGCAAAACACATTGAGATTAAGCATCATTTTATAAGAGACTATGTTGAAGGGTATTTTAGAAATAAAATTTGTAGACACTGATCATCGGTGGTGACATATTTACAAAACCCCTTTGAAGATAGATTCAATTTTATAAGAAGAAATTTAAACTTTCATCTTATAAAAGAATGATTAATCTCGGCGTCGATAATAATCTAAATCTCGGCATCGATATGACATAAGCATGTATGTGCATCAAAGCATCTTATTTGTCATATGCATCATAACTCATCATCCGGTAAGTCGGTTGCGTGCGTCCGAGCACACCCACACGTGTCACACGTGTTAAGGATTCAAGCGTCTCATCATATCTACTGAGTCATGATTATTTACGTTTTCAATAAAATCTTTTACTTTTATTTTGGCGTCCGCATTTAATGAAAAAGCGAATCTTTATTTTCTTTTCTTTTTGATTTATTTTTTATAAGAGAATACGAAGCGATATTTTGAAAAATAACTGTACCATTCTCTTTTAACTTTCCCACTACTCCACATTTTTTGCTCCACTCTGTGCTTTTCGCAAAACTGTACTAGTTCTCTTTTTCTCTCTATCTCTCTGTGTGTGTGTTTAAACCCTAAAACCTCCATCACCTCCATCTCTCAACTGCAATCATGGCTGGAGTAACAACTTCTGAATATACAGCTATCTACGACACCATGACTGAAGGAAAAGTCTTGCTAGAAAATCGAGTTGATTTGGAAAACTTCAAGCTCTATGGCTTTGACTTCTACAATGGGTTCAAGGCAATGGGCTGGGAACAGTATTTCTTCTAGAACCCGGTTGAGGTTCTGGTGACTGCGATTAAAGAATTTTGGGGTAATGTTCGATTACACAAAGGTGGCATCTTTGAAGGAACAATGAAAGGATTCAAGTTTGTTTTTAGCATCAAAAATATCTCTGAAGTTACTGGGTGTCCGTGTGAAGGCATCGTCTTCTATTCAGAATGGGCTGACGCATTTCATGGGATTGAGAAGGTCAATAATGATCTGTTTGAGAACTACAAGCAGCTGAAAGAATACGCGTGAAACACCTACTGCCAAGAATCTGAAAAGTCATTTCAGAGTTCTTCATAAGATAATCACCAAGAGCGTCTTGTTGAAGGCTGGCTCCAGTGACATTGTCAACTACGAACAGAAATTCATCATGAGACACTTCATGGCTGGAAACAAGGTGAACCTGCCAAGGTTAATCTACAACAACCTGCTTAATGCACTGGTTAACTCAAGAAAAGGTGTTGCTGACAAGAAGAACACCTACAAGTTCATTCCTTATGGTGTCCTGCTCACCAAAATGATGATCAAGAATCTGGTCATAAACAAGCTGACTTTACCGGATCAAGAGAAGGCAAAGTATTTTGGTCTTTGATAATATTGTAATTCCTGACACTTTTGGAGTCAACAGCCTGGTAAGAATGAAATTGCTCACTGGGTCTATGATCAAGAAGGTGAAAGTTGAGCAACAGGAAGAGGAAGCTGAAAAGAAAACCACCAGAAGCTCAAAGCCTGGTGAGAAAAGACCTGCTGAGTCTCCTTCACGAGAGACTGGAAGAACAAAGCAGAAGGTGGCTCCTCATCTTTGTTGAAGAACCAGAAGATGAGGACAGAGTTCCCATCAGTCAGGTTCTGAGAAAAAGGAGCAAGCCGGCGAGAAGCAAGTCTCAAAGATCCGGTCAACAGTAAGAAGGATATTCAAGATCCGCCTCCAAAGAATCGCCCCCAGGCGAGTCAAGAGATCGGTCAGGCATTCAACCTGAACCAAAGGTACCGAATTCTCCTGATGAATCAGATCTGCTTTTGCATCCGATACTATTCCTGCTTCCACCAATATCATTGCACAACCACCAAACACTCAAACCCGTGTACAGAAAACCTCCATAACTCCACACACCTTACCCAAACACAAACCAATTCACTCACTATCTTATCACCTCAAACCTCCACATATAACTCCCTCACTTCATACATTTCCAAGCTTCATTCTCATCCTTTTAACCTCCTTTTCAAAACACCTCCCATTAATCCCTTCAAACCCTACTCACCAAAAGCCTACAAAATCACCAAAGCCACTCCCACCTTACTTACCCTTACCATTAAACCCACAGACGCTGGTGGAAAGAAACATATCTCATATAAACCATGGTTTGTCAAGTATGAGATATATAACAGCATCTACAACCGTCCCTCCACCTGGCATTTAAAAACCTTCACCTCTGGAGCTGCCAGATTGGAAATTGCTGCTCCAATAAGTGCAACCTTCAAGGATGGGGAAGACCACGTCCAAATGTCTTTCAAAGGAAGGTTGAGACCAGCATCCGGAAGCAGAGCAATTCCCTTCTCTGTTGATCTTCCTAGATCCCTACCACAGTCTGAACCGCTCACGTTGGAAGAATGTGGAAGGTGGATCACAGATGAAGAAGCTGCCTTCATGGCACACTGTCTTGAGCAGAAAAGGCTTGAAGTCATAAGTCAATACCGAGACCCATCATCTGTTTCTGTTAAGATAGTACCAGATAGACAAAGGTGGCTACCTTGGTCTATCCCTGGGAAAAGGAAGGAACCTGCTCCGGGCAAGCAGCCTTTCAGCAGGATCGGGCTAAAGGAATATGAGAAGGCACCTACAAAGTACAATATTAAGGAATTCCCTCAGCTTCCGATTGCCAAGATCTCTGAGGATCATGCCAGAAGGTTTTACCTGACTTCTCTGAAGAAAGATGAATGGAGAACTGACTCCTCAAAATGCTGTGATGCTGAGAAGGCTACTATTCAAATTGTTGGGACAATCAGCAGAGTTACTGACATCAACCTCAGAACAGTATTCTTCGATGATATGTTCAGATGCTCAGTAATCAGACCCTCGGATTGCATGAAGATTTATGATCAATGGGCTGCTGTGACCAAGCACTTCGATATTGGTTTCACTTGGAGTCAATGGTCTGAGTCTTGGAAAGCCAAAGCCATATTACCATGCCTCGACCCCCTAGTGCTAGAAGAATATGACAGGGAAAATCTGAGAAGAATTTACCTGGCAGAAAATGAAGCACTTTCCTTCACCTGTGAAGCTTTGAGTGTCTTTATCAGAAATTTGTGGGGAGAAGACGCTGGGAATAGGTTTGACTCTTACATAGCTGATGTTGTTCTTCATAGGGAAACCATCTTCATGCATTTGCTATATCCAGAAGATGTGAAGCATCAATGGAAGATTCAGACAGAATCAGAGCTCAGAAGACTCGGAAATTTCATCAAATGGGTTATACCAAATGATGCATTCTTCTTAAGAGCTCAAAGGAAGAAGGATTTGAGACTGAAGTTATCCAACTGGGTGCTGGCAGAGCATCAGAAGATGAAGTCTGCATCTGTACCAGAAGCTGGACCTTCTACTTCTTCTTCTGCAATGGAGATGGTCACCATTCCCAAAGCAGAATTTGAAGAAATGAAGGCTACAAACTTGAAGGTTACTCAGCTGGAGACTGCACTGAAGCTACTCTATGAACGTCTCAATATCCCACCTCCACCTCTTCCAAACCCTTGATTTTTTTTTGTGTGTGATATAAAATCTATTTGGTTGATACAATTATATATATATATATATATATAAATATGTTTGATCTAATTATCTGCCTTTTGTTCAAATTTTTCTAAGTCTTATTTTGACTATGATGTGTTTTTACACTCTTTTTGTCTGATGACAAAAGGGGGAGTAAAAGAAAGGTATGATGAACACGAAAGAAAGGTATATTGAACACGTGAAAATCCGATTATCCACAATCCGATGGATACACTGGAACTAAAGTATCATGCATATCATTTCATACATAGCATTTTTGTGCGCTAATATTCATTGATCTAGTGCTATGATAATGTTTAATAAATTTTGGTACAATGAAATATATTTGATTAAATCAATCTACTTGGTATATAATCAGCATCCGATCTCACTTTATTAAATACATGCTCTGATACATTTACGGATTTTTCGTAATCACTTAAATGAATTTGTTTACCAACAATTGCCTTAATACCTGAATTGTTCATATATATCTAAATCAAGTTAAATTCAGGGGAGACCCTTAATGTCTTTTTGAAACTAAATTGTTCATCTACCTTAGATGTTTGTCATCATCAAAAAGGGGGAGATTGTTGGAACCTAAACGATTGAGAAGTTTAGACCCTCATTAATTTTGATGATAACAAAGTATTCACAAGAGAACAATTTATGTTCTAACAATTCTTGAAGTGTGCAGATACTAATAATACACATATTCTAAGCCACTCAAGCAAGAAGAAAGTAATTCTCAAGAGAAGGATACATTCCATGTGTCAGCATCCGGCTCATCCTTGTGAGCGTCTGGAATTTTCTCTCTATGACACAAAGCTTATGCAATTGCTACGAGCGTCCGAACTTCCGATTCTGAGCGAGCGTCTGAACTTCATTTCAAATCACGTGTTAGTCACGTTGCTGCTCTACCTCTCAGAAGTTTCTGGAACGGATTTCAAAATTGATTCTGAGCGCTAAAATTGTTGTACAAGGTATCAAAGGTGGCACCTTTTGCTACAAGACAAAAATCGTACAAGCAAGGTAGTACAAAAACGGTAATATGTACTACTGGGATATTATCTGCAATGCAAGAAAGAGACAGCGTTTTGAATTTACCTCACTCAATGGAAAGGAGCCATTTTTTACCGTAACGGTAATATCCTTGGAATTCCTATATATACCTCATGGTATCCATTGAAGAAGCAACGAATATCCTGTGAAAAAGCTTGTTGAAATTCTGCTGAAATATTACTGAGAACAAGCACTGCTTCTGTGAGCAACCAAGTCTCGTGTTAAGTCTCTGGACTACAAGAACTGAACTCAGCGTCCGACCCTTTCTTTAAGAAAGTTTTTCTATAGTTGAGCTTAATCTTTTATCCTCTCTGTGAGAGTTATTTTTAACTGTACTTCAACTCACTTGTAAAAGTTTGTTTTGGCCTAGTTAAGGCTGTATCCTCAAAGGCTCGACTGTACTGAGTCGTTTTGAGAAGTTGAGAGTATTGTCAAGTTGTGTGATGATAGAATACTCTTGAGGAAATTGTAATCAGTTGATTATAGTGGAAAATCCTTCAGGAACGAAGGGACTAGACGTAGCTACCAGTTTGGTAGTGAACTAGTATAAATTTCTGTGTCTCCTGCTTTACTGCTTTCTATTCATTTCTATCTTGCTGTGTTAAAAACAAGTTTTATCAAACTGTTTTTTCCAGCGTCCGATTATTCCCAGCATCCGATAAACAAACAGTTTTGAAAAACTTGTGTTCTAAAGTGTTTCTAACTTAAAGTTTGCGAAAAGTTTTTTACACAATTCAACCCCCCTTCTTGTGTTCACGTTCAGTGACCATAGAGTGCCTCGTACGGTGCCATGCCTATGCTAGCATGGTAGCTGTTGTTATAAGCAAACTCGATGAGAGCTAGATGTTCATCCCAACTACCACCATCATCTAACACACATGCTCTAAGCATGTCCTCTAAGGTTTGGGTAGTCCTCTCCGTCTGACCATCCGTCTGTGGATGATAAGCGGTGCTAAGACGCAATCTGGTCCCTAAGGCCATCTAAAATTGTTTCCAAAACTGGGAGGTAAACTTAGGATCTCTATCAGAGACGATGCTAGAGGGTACTCCATGGAGTCTAACAATCTCCCTAATGAAGATCTTAGCTAACCTAGCGGTGTTGAAAGTGGACTTTACTGGGAGAAAGTGAGCGGATTTGGTTAATCTGTCTACAATAACCCAGATGGAGTCATATCCAGATTGAGTTCGAGGCAAGCTTGACACAAAGTCCATAGATATGCCCTCCCATTTCCATTCCGGGATATCTAAGGGTTGAAGGGTACCTGATGGTCTCTAGTGCTCTATCTTGGTTCTCTGGCAAACCAAGCACTGTGCTACAAACTCACCTACATCATTCTTCATTCCCAGCCACCAATACCTTTGCCTAAGATTATGGTACATCTTAGTAGAACCAGGGTGTACCGAGAATCCACTCTTGTGGGCTTCTTCAAGAATTTGATTCTTAATGACTGGATCATTAGGAACACAAATTCGTTGATGAAAGAGGATAATATTGTCACTAGCTTCGGAGAATCTAGTTTGGTGTCTCCTAGCTTCCAAATGGCTCACTATTAGGCTACCCCCTGTGAAATACATTCCTAGATTCAAATCCCTAAAGGATTCAAACAACTCTAGCTCCTTGACCATCATGGAAGATACATGGAGGCTCTTCCTGCTCAAGGCATCGGCTACTACATTCGCCTTGCCAGGGTGATACTTTAACTCAAAATCATAGTCCTTGAGGAACTCTACCCATCTCCTTTGCCTCATATTCAGTTCCTTTTGATCAAATAGATATTTCAAACTTTTGTGATCACTGAATATCTCAAATCGGGCGCCATATAAATAATGTCGCTAGATTTTCAGGGCAAAAACTATGGCTGCTAGCTCTAAGTCATGAGTTGGGTAGTTTTCTTCGTGGGGCTTTAATTGCCTAGACGCATAGGCTACTGCTCGCCCATTTTGCATGAGAACATAACCCAGACCTTTACCAGAAGCGTCACTATAAACCTCAAAACTTAAGGTCGAGTCGGGGATAATCAAAACCGGTGCACTAGTCAACCGGACTTTGAGCTCCAAGAAACTGTTCTCACAACTCATATCCCATACAAACGGTTGTCCCTTTCGAGTTAACCGGGTCAAAGGCAAAACCAACTGGGAGAATCCTTCTATGAACCTACGATAATAATCGGCTAGTCCTACGAAACTTCTAACTTCCGAGACCGTAGTCGGTCGCTCCCACTCAAGAACGGCCTCTACTTTACTGGGATCAACAGCCACTCCCTCTTGGGAAATGACGTGTCCTAAAAACTTAACTTCGGTGAGCCAAAACTCACACTTTTCTAGTTTTGCAAACAGATGGTTCTCCCTAAGTGTACTCAAGACAATCTTAAGATGTTCCTCATGCTCGTGAGGGTTCCTAGAATATACAAGGATGTCATCTATGAATACCACAACAAACCGGTCGAGGTAAGGTCTGAAAATTCTATTCATGTAGTCCATGAAAATAGCTGGAGCATTTGTCAGACCAAACGGCATAACAACGTACTCATAATGGCCATACCGTGTCCTAAACGCGGTTTTTGGCACATCCTTAGCCTCGACTAACTGTGGTATCCTCGACCTAAGATCAATCTTAGAGAATACCGAAGCTCCCTAAGTCGGGTCTAACAAATCATCTATCCTAGGGAGAGGATACTTGTTCTTAATTGTGACTTTATTAAGTTGTCGGTAGTCTATACACAAACGCATACTACCGCCTCTTTTCTTCACTAGAGAACTGGCTCCCATGGTAAAGCACTAGGTCTAATGAATCGCTTAGCTATTAGGTCCTCTAACTGAACTTTAAGCTCTTTCAACTCTGAAGTCGACATCCTATAAGGGACTATAGAAATCGGCCCGGAACCTGGGACCAATTCTATGGAGAACTCTACTTCTCTCGTGAGGTAAAGAGGTAATTTCCTCCGGAAAAATATCCAGGAATTCATTAATCACTGGGATGGTAGTCAAGTCTAATCCAACCTCTGTGGTTGAAGAGAGCAACAAGATGTATCCAAAGTGTCCTTCCACTAGGCATTGGTTCAATTGAGACACACTAACCAATTCCTTTAGACACAACTGATTGACCATAGACTCTACAGATGGAAACTCAATAGTTCTAGAAAAACAATTCAAAACAACTTGGTTAGCGGAGAGCCAATCCATACCTAATATTACATCCATTCCCTTCAAGGGTAGACAAATCAAACTGACCGGAAACATCCTTTCTTGAATTACGAGAGGACAATTCTCGCAAATCAACGTAGTAGTGATACTACCTTCGGCTGGTGTTTCAACAGTCATTGTAAAGGGTAAAGAGGAAAGATACAATCCTAACCTCTGGGCACACTTATTAGCAATGAAAGAGTGTGTGGCACCAGAGTCATACAGACAAACCAAAGGGTTATCATGTAGATGGCATGTACCTTTAATCAGATTCTCCACACCACTTGCCTTCTTGCCGCTTAACGTGTGGACACGACCTTGAATGGGGTCATTGGGCTTGGTACCCGCCCCAGGCTTGAACTTCGGACACTCCCTCATCATGTGGCCTGGTTGCCTACAAATGAAACATACATTTTTCCCTTCCATGCATTCCCCTCTGTGATATTTCCCACATTTTGTGCAAGCTCCTGGAGGTGTTGCCTCAGATTGTTGCACTTGTTTTCCTTTACCCCGGTGCCCTTTAGCCTTCAATGGTGGGGGAGTTTTGCTCTCCTCCTTATGCTTCTGCCACCTAGACTTCCTGTCGTCATATAGCTTTTTCAAGCAATCTCCAGCCACATAACTCCTGTAGACTAGATCAACAAAGTGGGTGAAGCCTGTCTGAGAAATGTTGGCTTGGATATCAGGCCTCAATCCCCACTTGAACTGTTTAATTTTCCAACGATCATCCGGTGCATACTGGCCCAAAGAGGAGAATCTAGCCAATTCTTCAAACTTTGTTACATACTCCTCAACTGTAGAATTTCACTGCTGCAGTTGAATAAAGTCTCGGTCCATCTTTTTCTCGACAGCTGAGGAAAATACTTTCCCAAGAAAGCTTCTCGGAAGTGTTCCTACCCAAAGGATCCTCCCGATCCTCCATGTAAGCTTGTGCCCTTTCCACCAATTTGCAGCTCCTTCCTCCAACATATGAGTGGCAAAAGTACCTTTCTGTTCTTCGGAACACTGAACAACTTTAAATATTCACTCCATGGCTTCCAACTAGAGTTGCGATGCCATGGCTTCTCCTTTTCCCGTCAAAGTCGGAGGCTTCATCTTGTGAAAATTGAAGAACATCTTATTCACCGCCTTGTGAAGCCGGGGAAGGGTGATGGTGGATCTGCTGAGCATTAAGAAATTGTTGGACCATATTGTTTGTGAGGCCTGGCTTTGTTCCCTAATGGCTTCTTTCTGGTTCCTCATGATTTCATTTTGATCTCTCATCATTTGCATCATGTTCGTCCACCGAGCCTCCTCCGCATCTCGCCTGTCGTGTCTTCTCCAATGCCTTCTATGTCCATCTGCCATATTCGCATACACTGTATAAAGTATTAAGTTGATCGTGCTTAATATTCCATACTAAGTACAAGAATATAGAGGAATTCTCAAGCAAAGAAGAAAAATCCACAATACTAGACCACAGTCCCTAATAGACTAAATCAGCTCGATACCATAATGTAACGCCCGTACTTCCATAATAATTGAAGTAAGACAATTTACATTAAAGCACAGGAATTACACAAAATAATTTAAACTTGAATTGTAAAATTACAAGTCCAAACACAAACTATGCCATAAGTCTATTAAATAAAGTTTACAACTTCATCCAAGTCCAAGGCTTGGGAAATTACAAAATACAATGTCAATTTTTGCCTCAACAACAAAAGGGACAAGTACAATACACATCTAATATAAACTAGAGATTTAAAGCTCCTAGAATTATTATCTCCCCTTTGCCGGTACCTGCTTATCTGAAATAAAAGAGAAAAGGGGTGAGATTAAAATTGTAACACCTGATGAAGAGATCGACCGCGTGCACGAGCTGCTGAGGTCGCGTACCGAGCTGAGGAGGTCGTATGCCGAGCTGAGGTCGCGTACCGAGCTGAAGAGACCGCGTGCACTAGCTGCTGAGCTGAGGAGACCGCGTGCACTAGCTGCTGAGCTGAGGAGATCGCGTGCATTAGCTGCTGAGGTCGCGTACCGACCTGAGGAGACCGAGTGCACGAGCTCGTGATAGAGCCTTGTGCGCTTGCACAAGCACCCTGGTCGACCTCGTGCCGAGACTGTAACACTCGTATTTTTACGAACGTTATTTAGTGATTAATTAGTATTATATGTCACTTATTTATGGTTTTCTTTTAATTAATTATTGTTGAGTGTTAATTAAGGGAGAAAGGACCATAATGCCCCTTTCCTCACCAGTTAAATATCACGATCAGTCCCCTCAAACCCTCACTTTCTCTTTTCTTCTTTCTTCTTCCTTCTTCTCTAAGTTTCCTCTTCCTCTCCAAACTTCCATTGAAAAACCTTGGGTTCCATTGAGTTTCTGCACAAACCTTCTCCATCAATCTTGCTTCTCATCATCTCCTCTACCTATATCATCATCTCGATCATCATTTGAGGTATGAAAAACAGAATTTCCTCTCCCTTCATGCTACTGTTTAGCGCCACTTCCTCCTTCCATTTTAGCTAGTTTCTATGCTTCCAAATCATGTCATATCGATAGGTTTTCTCCTTCGTGACATTACCTACCTTTCTAACCATTTATTTGAGCTTGAAAAACAAAGTGGTTCCTCTGTTTTCTACAGGAGGTAGCGCCCAAAACCCTAACCACTTGGCTTGCTTTGATTTCTTGTTCTATGTTGTCAGATGTTGCTTCCGTTGTTGTTTGTTGTTGATTTATCTGTTGTAGCATCATATAACATCTTTCATGAGCATTTGATCAAAAACCTAACCTTGAGAAAAAGGGAAAATATGTTTAATCTTGCTTGAATCATGCATGAGATATGTTATTGTGTTATAGTAATTATTTAGGTGCTAATAGCATGGCTAGTTTAATTTAATCAAGTGCAACAGGTTAGTTTTGGATCTTTCCTATTCTTGAGTCTTAAGAAACTTGCTATTTAATTGTCTAATTAGGTGTGAAGTATGTGATTATGTGTTTAATATGATTTTAGGACTTATTAGGATTAAGTTGCCTGATTAGTTTAGTGTTAGATAAGTTTTTGTGCAAAAATGGATTTTTGAGGGACCAAAATGGCATGTAGGGAAATTGATCTCTTTTTATGATTTAAACTTTAACACAATTGGTTATGGTCTTATTTTAATTGTTGGACCCTGAGGAAAATATTTTTTTTAAGAAAACATAAACTTAGATTTTTATTAATTTGTGCTTAATATGCTACTTGATTTTAAGCTTGAATTAGTATTTAGGAAAAATGGCCTTGTATGGTGATATGTATGAAAGAAGTTTTTAATAAAATTTTAGAGAAAAGGAATTAATTTGTAATGCTTGAATTCTTGTTGTATTTGTCTAAGTTCTTGAGTTTTAATGCTTGCTTGGATTGTAGTTAAGATTGGGATATGAGAGCTAAGTGCTATTAGAAAACCCATAGATAGTACTAAGTTGTCTTTGGTATTAGGAATTGTGATTCCGAGATCGTGCGCACGGAATCGAGGTGTACGGAGAGCGAACCCGAGGACGTGGGAGCAAGTGGGATCCAGATTGAGGGCTGTGCGTGTCAAGGTCGATTGAGAACCGTGACGTGTCGAGGTCGTTGTCGAGCTCGATTGAGGACAAGACGTAGACGCCGAGCTTGGAGTTCTAAGTGGCACTTCTAGACATTTAGGATTCATTTTATGTCCTGTGTAAGGACAACTTTGGATATGCTTAAGCTATTGTTTTGTTATTTAAATTGCTTTATTTAAATACGAAGAAGTCTGAGAACTCTTCGAGTTCAAAGTTAGGTCTTCGAACCCTTCGCTTTGTTGTCGTGAGGTCGAACATTTATCCGAAGTCTTCGTGGGCGAGCGTAAGTCATGTTGGTCTCCTAACCCAACCCCCACACTTGTATGTTCCTCTCTCGTTAATTCCATTGAGTTGCAGAGGATGGATTCCTTGATTTGCTTGTCGAGCATGTAATGTTGTGATATGATTGAGTTATGCATTATTTGATATGAGATTGAATATATGCCATGAATTGCGTGTTGTCGCCGAATTGCGTTTTCTTCATATTAAGCATGTTCTCTTATTTGATATGTGGGCAAGTAATTTTACGCGCCACTCTTTGAATATTGTGTTTAGAGTCGCTCATCGAGTGAGCGAGCTAGGCGAGTCGTTATGACGTTTTGAGCCGTGACCGGATAATCGAGGGTGCTAGGTCCCTTTGTTTACGGAGATTGACTAGACGCCGCAGTCAGAGAACCGGTACTCGCATATCTAGGGAGAAGCGAAAGATCCTAAGGCTACTACCGTATGTCACTGATGGATCTGCGCCTCGCTTCCTAATAATGGTCGAGTCGAGAGAAAATGGACCGCGAGTTGAGTCGAGTCTAGAGTGAGAGGGTCGAGTCACGCTTGGTGAATGATATACATTGTTGTTTGCTTATTTCTTTACGCCTTGATTATCTTGATTTGTCGAGAAGTTGACCCTTTTCCCGTGGTGCCTTCAATCCATGATGGTTACCCAAAGGCGATAAGCGAGGACGCAGGAACCCGGCAAACAGGTGATGGCGAGGAGGACCTCGCCGAGGATCCTGGACGACGATCTCTATTTATCGTGATTGATTATGTCTCTGTTAGATGTTTTTTTTTATGACTGTAGTATGTCTTTTGTGTACAAGTGGTGGTGACCAAATAACGGTGATGTTTTGTTATTACAGGTAGACTGGTGGTTCCACTTTTGGAGCAAACAAGCGTGGGTGTTCCGCTTTAAGTACCCCCTGTATGATTGCTCTCTTGAAGGTCGTCATACCATAGGTGTATTTCTTTGTACATTGACTACTCTGTATTTTGCATACACTATCATTCCGACTTGTATATATATATATTATCTATGTATGTTTTATTTAGGATTTAAGTCTTGTGTCTTAGTTGCATCTTGTTTCGAAAAGCTGTAATTACTCTGATGTGCATTAGCGGGAATTTAAAAAAAAAATACCGTTTTAAAACGCATCGCATACAGTTTAGTGTAGCTCGGTAGCGGTCCGGAAACGGGTCGTTACAAAAATAATCTCAGTGAGTCATCCTCTGACCCCTCACAAACGCTTGCCAAAATCAGAATAACATTACTATCCGAATAATATAGTGACACGACTAAACATACAACTAGGATTACTCGTAACAGCCGGGACTTATTGTTTGGTAACAGTGGTATACCGCTCTGCTACACTAAGGTAAACAGCCGGAACTTATCGTTACCTCACAGTGGAACACCGCTCTGTACTTACAATCCTCGGAGTAACGGCCGGGACTTATCGTTTGGTAACAGTGGCACACCGCTCTGCTACACTAAGGTAAACAATGACTTATCGTTACCTCACAGTGGTACACCGCACCGCACTACGTTTATCTCATTAAAACCACTACGAATCCAACAGTTCTAATTTCTTTCTCTAAGCTTTCAAACAATAAATGCACTAATAACTTATCTAAGGGTATCTTAGGATGTCCCTTCTATCTTCTATGTTTTAGAACACTCAACTTGAGTATTCATGGCTTTAAAGGCCCTTAAAATGCTAAAGTACACATTTCTGGTAAAACTGGCGCGCCACGCGCGCCCAAGAGCGTGTCGTGCATATTTCACAACATCTGGTACAGGGCTTATCTTGAAATAATTATTGTGCCATTGGAAACTAGACACATTTCTCTTCAATTTGGACATATAGTTCTCTATTTTTCATTAAGTATTGAAGGAGAAACATAGGTTACAAATTGGGGGAAAGTTAATGTTCAACTTTCTGAACCTGGTAGCTTGTCGCTTAAAACTACACTATTTGGGTGGTTATTTTCTAAAATAAAAATTATATTTAGAAACTAGACATCCTAAGCTTTCCAACTAGTGGTCATTTGCCCAATTCCGACTTCGTTTGATATTTTAAAAAAATCCTCGAAGTTGACATTCTGCAGAATGCGCGCCGTGCGCGTCACGCGCATTTCTGCGCTGCAGATGCTGTTTCTGTGCGCGCGGCACGCATCCGTAAGCGCGTCATGCACATTTCTCCATTTTGGTTCTGTTTTGATGCGCGTCGCACGCACCTATGAGGCGCGCCACGCGCAATCCTGCAGAATTATGCAGAAACGTGTTTTTCTGCATGGTTCCAACTTCCAACTCACTTTTTCTTCAATCCAAACCAATTTCAAACCAAATTGGTACTCAAAATCAAGCATGTGACTGCTATACAAGATTAAGAGCAACATAAGACACATAAAAACACAATCTATCATGCTTCAACATATCACAAAACATTAATGCATCAACTTAAGCACATTCATTTCTACCTAAACCCATTCATGCATTTCAACCATTCCCAACTCAGAAATCAAGAAAATACACAAGTGAGATCAAAAGGAAAGACCCTATGTGGTGGGTCTTATGGGTTGCCCAACCTCTAAGTGAGAAGAACTCACCAATGAGCTTCAAGAAGAGAAGCTATGGAGGTTGAAAATCTTGGATTCCTCCTTCTCCAATTCGTGCCTCCCTCTCCTCCAAGCTAGGGCACCTTCAAGCTTGGTGAAACGCCCCAAAAATCAGCTCCAATGTTCCACCTTCTTGCAAGAGATGATGAACCCACAAGTTTTCCCCCTTGTTTCCCCAAAAAAATTCGAACCCTAGCACCCCTTTTCTTCCTCCTTTCTTCTCCTCTTCTTGTCTTCCTCTTCTCTTCTTTGTGCTGAGAAAATTGAGTGAGAGAGTAAAAGTGAGGGCTGAGAGATCGTGAGAGAGAGTAAGAGGGAGAGTGAGAAATTAGGTGTTGACCCTTTTCCCCTCCTTTTATCTCAATTTACACTATACCACTACTATCTACACCCCTTTTTTTAATAAATACCACCCAACCTAATTACTCAACTATTAATTTAAAACATATAAATGCTTAAACTAATAAGGCCAAATAATTAAATTAGCCGGGGTGTTACACTTGGATACAATGTCTTTGAAAGGAGAAGGATCCAAAGATTTAGTAAAACCATCAGCTAACTGATTAGAAGATGTGATGAGCAATAAATGGAAAAGACAAGCTTGAAATTGCTGTCGAACAATGTGGTAGTCTAAATCAATGTGCTTTATTCCCTCGTGGAATGAGGAATTCATGGCAATGTGTCTAGCAGACTGTGAGTCACAGTATAACAATGTTGGCGAAGTGTATGGAACCTTCAAATCGATTAACAAATAAGTGATCCATTGAAGTTCAGACACAGTAACAGCTAAGGCATGATACTCTGCCTCCGAGGAAGAACGAGATACGGTTGGTTGTTTCTTTGAACGCCAAGAAATTAATGAATTGCCAAGGAATATGCAATAGCTGGTAATTGATTTACGGGACTCGGGGCAAGTTGCCCAATTGGAATGACTGAATCCTTTGAGCTGAAGAGGACTATCACTCGGGTAAAACAATCCTTGAGCAGGGAAGGCTTTGAGATACTTGACAACTCGAATAGCAGCTTCATGATGAATAGATGTTGGGTGTGCCATGAATTAGCTAAGCTGTTGAACACAAAAAGAGATATCATGGCGAGAATTTGTTAAGTATAGTAGCTTACCAATAAAACGCCTATAGGCGGCTGGATCAGCAAGGGGAGTGCCTCCTTGTGTTGTCAATCGTGTGCCTTTAATCATGGGAGTTGAAGCAGGTTTACATGCTAGGAATCCACACTCTTAGAGAATGTCTAAGGCATATTTGTGCTGGGAAAGATGTATACCAGCTTTAGACCTTGAAATCTCGAGGCTAAGGAAATATTTTAAGTTTCCCAGATCCTTGATTCTAAAGCGGCTGTTCAAATCAGTTTTAATAGTGACTATTTCATTGAGATCATTGCCTGCTATGATCAAGTCATCTACATAAATCAATAAGACCGTAAAAGAACTCTTATTCAGTTTAGTGAACAAAGAGTGATCAAAAGGAGATTGATAAAAACCTTTAGAAGTAAGAAATGTAGACAAGCAAGCAAACCATTGGCGGCTAGATTGTTTTAGACCATAAATTGATTTTAAATGTTTGCAAACCTGAGGTGGATTGATCTTCTGGACAGTGAGTCCAGGTGGAATTTTCATGTAAACTTCTTCTTCCAAGGTACCATGGAAGAAGGCATTGTGCACATCAAGTTAGTGTAGGTGCCAATTTTGTGTAGAAGCAATAGCTAAAAGCAATCGAATAGTAGTTAATTTGGCAACAGGACAATAGGTGTTAAAGAAATCAATGCCCTCGATTTGGTTGAAACCTTTAGCAACCAAGCGGGTTTTATACCTTTCAATACTACCATCATCCCTATGTTTGATTTTGTAGACCAATTTACATCCAATGGGATGCTTGCCTTTAGGTAAATTAGTGATAACCCAAGTGTGGTTCTGGTGTAATGCCTCAAGTTCAGAATGCATAGCTTTAAGCCAATGTTCATGTTGAATGGCTTGTTTGTATGAAGTAGGTTCTTCTTGGGAAGAAATAGACAAAGTAAAATGTAAATGAGATGGTGATAGTTTGGAGTATGAAAGCACAGAGGAAAGGGGATAAAGAGGTGGAGCTGAATCGTGTGTAGTAGATTGTATGTGATTACAATGAAAATCTTTGAGGTAAGAGGGAGGTTTTCTGATTCTATCAGATTTTCTGATATGAGGAGAAGTAGGTATAATGGATTGTGAAGAGGATTCTGTGGGATAATCAAAGGTAGGGTGAGGTATGGTTTCTGTAGAAGGTTGGTTTCTGTATGAGGTTGGTTGGGAACAATGGGAATGTCAAATAAAAATAAAGATGTAGAATCAGTGGCATAGCAATTAGAATCAGGTTGGTCAGGAATCTTTGTATCAATATAAGGAAAAAAGCCTCATGAAAAATGGCATGTCTAGAAGTAAAGATAGCTCGTGTATAAAGATCATACAATATGTAGCCTTTTGTCCCAGGATTATAGCCAAGAAATAAACACTTCCTTGCCCTAGGGTCAAGTTTGTGTCTATTTTGAGTTAGTGTTGTAGCATAAGACAAACAACCAAAAACCTTTAAATCAAGAAAAGTAGGTGGAGAAGCATATATAAGTTCATGAAGACATTTATGCTGTAAAACAGGTGTAGGTAACCTATTAATGATATATATGGCATGGCAGAAAGCATAAGACAAAAAATGTTTAGGTAATTTAGATTAAAAAAGTAAAGCACGGGTGACATTCAATAAATGTCGATGTTTGCGTTCAACAATAGCTTTTTTTTTCAGGTGTTTCAACACATGATGTTTGATGCATAATTCCAAGAGAAGCATAATATGTAGGCATATGAAATTCAATGCCATTATCGGTCCGGATGTCTACTATCTATTTATGCAAACAATAGGCGGGTGAAAAGCAAAACTAGACTACCATATTTTTGCCACCTATCATTTTAAAAGGGCAAATATGTCAATCTAAATAAAAATAAATCAAAATAAATATTAAATCCACATAAAAAATTAATTTTTCCTACGTACTTTTAACTTTTTTTCTCTCACATTTCACTTTTTTCTCTCTCTTCTCTTTCTTATTTTCTGTCACCTACGTGACTTTTCTTTCTCTCTCCTTTTTTTTTTGTCTTTCTCTCATTTCTCTTTCTCTTTTTATTTTCCTTTCTTTCTTTCTCTCTTTCTCTTTCTCTATTTCTTCAAAATAAATATAATGAAACCATTTTAATTTTTTTATTTTATTTATATTTTTATTTTTTATTAACATTATTTAATTTCATTTTTTTATATTTTTATATTTTATCATTATAATTTTTTTTGATTTATAAATAAGTATTTTCGTTTAAAGTCTCAATAAGAAAACATTACATATTGTCAATATAATTTTATCGTCTTTGATCAAGTATCAAAATTTATAAATATATTTATTATATATTTTTTATAAATGATTATTTTGCTTTTAATTCTTAACGGGAGGGAACATTACATACTATTGGTATAAATGATTATTTTTCTTTTGGGTATAGACGAAGAAACATAAAATATTGTCGGCATAATATAAAAATTTATAAATATCTTTATTATATATTATTTATATAAGATTATTTTACTTTTGACTCTTAACGAGAGAAAAAATTACATACTATCGGTATAAATGATTATTTTTCTTTTAGGTCCAGACGGAGAAACATAAAATGTTTATTTTTTTATACCAGCGTAAACGTCTTTATTATTTATAAATGATAATTTTGCTTCTTAGTCTCTACGAGAAAATATTACATGTTGTCAGTGTAGTTTTCTCATCTTTAAACGCATATCAAATATATAAATATTTTTATAATTTATAAATGATTATTTTACTTTTTAGTCCATATGGGGAAACAATACATGTTGTGGGTGCAATTTTATAGTCTTTTAACACATATCAAATTAATAAATATTTTTATCATTTATAAATGATTATTTTGTTTTTTAATCCTTACAGGGAACATTACATGTCGTGAGTGTAATTTTATCGTGTTTGAACACATATCAAATTTGTAAATGTCTTTATCATTTGTAAATAATTATTTTGCTTTTTAGTCCTTATGGGAAAATATTACATGTACGATGTAATTTTATTATAAATGATAATTTTGTTTCTTAGCCTCTACGGGAAAACATTGCATGTTGTGAGTCTAGTTTTATCATCTTTAAACACATATCAAATATATAAATGTTTTTATAATTTATAAATGATTATTTTGCTTTTTAGTCCATTTGAGAAACATTACATGTTATGGGTACAATTTTATAGTCTTTTAACACATATCAAATTAATAAATGTTTTTATCATTTGTAAATGATTATTTTGTTTTTCAGTCTTTACAGGAAAACATTACATGTCGTAGGTTTAATTTTATCGCGTTTCAACACATATCAAATTTGCAAATATTTTTATCATTTATAAATAATTATTTTGCTTTTTAGTCCTTACGGGGAAATATTACATGTTGTCGTGTAATTTTCTTATAAATAATTATTTTGTTTTTTAGTCCTTACAGGAAAACATGGGATTAGAAGGGTGGCCTAATCTAAAGTGCCACAAATCAAAAGTATTAGATTGATACATGGGATTAGAAACAGATTGAACAGTAGCAAAACCGGTTTCTTGACTGGAAGTAGATGAGGCATCTGCCATGGCTGAAGAAGATGGAGAACGAAAGCTATGTGAATTGAATGAAATCTGATACCATGTTATGATATGAGAAGAGTAATTTTGATACTAAATAATACCTCATCATATTGAATAATGGAAAGTACAAAGCCATATATATAGATTGCTGATATCAAGAAAGAGTACAAGACTGAATAACCAAAAATGGAACTAACTAAGAAACAGAATTAACTAACTTGATAACAGAATTAACTAACTAATCTAAAAAACTCCTAATATAAATTACCCAAATTACACAACGCTGGTTTCCAACCTAATAAGTCAGAGGTGACACATAATAAGTTTCCAACCTAATATCGATCACAACTTTATAGTTCACCTGATTATAAGTTAAGGTCATGGTTTAGATAGATAGTATCAAAATTTGGATGTAATTGATTTCAGTTTTCTGATTGGTTTTATTATCCTGCTTATTGAATAGTATCAAAAGTTGTGTAGATTCAGCTTTGAGACTAAATTTCTTTTGTATATGAGAGTAATCTTCGTACTCAGATTAATAAATTTATTTACTTAAAAAAAAAAAGCGGTATGCATGAGGTCTTGCAAGTTCAATCTCACTAAAAAAATGCAAACTGTTTTTTTTTTAATCTTTACAATAAACAGGCAAACTGTTAGGATTTCCATTTTTTATTATTTTACTATTTTCAATTTTCCATATACAGAAACAAAATAGATACAGAAACTCAAAAAATAGTTTATAGTTATTACTTCAGATTTTTTAGATGAATGTGAATCACCCATTTGAGGTGACTATATATAATATACCACAACAAAAGCCAGACTAATTAATGAAAACTTCTATAAACTTTTTTAAGACAGAGGTAATTATTATATCTAGAGCAGGGTTAAATATCTTGTTAGTCTCTATAAAATTATGACTTTTCAAGTTTAGTCCCTAAAAAAAATTATTCATTTTTAGTCTCTATGTTGAAAACTTTTTACAAAAAAAGTGGGTGCTTTTAATCCCTCTAGCCTCTAGGGACTAAAATAATAGTCCTTATAAAAGCAAAATGGAGACTAAAAATGAATAAAATATATTTAGAGACTAAACTTGAAAAATCGTTATTTTATATGAAATAAAAACATATTTAACCCTTAGCACCAAAAAAAAAAAAAGCATATTTAACCCTAAGGAGTATAATATATATCCGGTATTCAAATTTTACAGCATGTAACACACTATCTTATGATCATGACTGATACATACAATTGTTTCTGGTCCAGAATATAAGAGAAAGAAAAGGCCTATATAGTTTCTGATAACTACTCCAACCGGATGTCATAATGCAGGAGTTGAAAAACATTTTTTCCCACTGCAATTCAATTCTGCACAATGAGGACGCACTCGCTACTATAGTGGCTATATTACCATGTCAGTACATACATTTTTGAGGATATATAAATTCTTGTCAAGCATGCGTGCTTTGTCTATGGTGATTTGTTGTGATAACCCCACCAACCCCACACACACAGTGGCGGAGCTAGTCTCTTCTCTACGAGGGAGCCAAATATAAAGAGTAATTTTTTTTTTATAGACAAAATAAACTACTAATTTTTTTTTGATAATAAGCTACTATTCCGGTCTGAAATATAAGCAAAAAAGTGTCTAAAATATAAGCAACCTGAGTATATTTTTAGTGTAAGTATTTTATCTGATAAACGTGTTCTATTACTATATTGCGATAGCGACTTGAGTATTTTTTGGGGTAGCAAAATTTTATATTACTACACAGGTCTTTAAAAATTTTTTATTTTTTGGGGTAGCCCCATTGTAACAAGAGGCTACGCCCCTGCACACACACACATTGATCGTAGTACATAAACAACTAAATATATGGGTTCGCGAAGCACACACTGTTTAAATTTTGAATTTCTGAAAGGACTTTCGTATTTTATTGATTGATATATAGCAACTTCAGTGACATGCAAAATACATGGCAAATTCCCGTACGCCTTGTTTGTATGAGTTTGTTTTTGTTCCCCACCAGTTGTACATTTAGAGCATCTTTAGTGGGCATTCTCTAAAATTTTAGTGCACGCACGTGAGTCAACGTGGCAATAAATACGACAAATTAATGAACAACGTGGCAGCGCAGGTTTTTTAATAGCAACCGTAATTTGCCTGCGTAAACAATAGAAGACATGGTAAACCAATTTTAGAGAACGCACGTGGGGTGAACAGCAGTGCATGGACCCATTTTTTTACATCGAGCTAGGAAAAAATTAAGCCACCAGCGCTGCTGGTGCTCTTAGTTGTTACTACAACATCACTCTATATATGAATAATGAGTATATTGAATAAAGCATTTGACGCAAAAACAAATCAAACAAAAGATCAATTAAAGGGTGGAAACTACACATGCTAGCCTTTGCATGCAGCCGGTTCAAATTTTCATCCGATCATTCATTGAAAGGATATGTAGAACATGATGAATATCCAAAACAGATGATGGCCTATGACTGTAGTGGTTTTGGTTCAGGTTCAACTATTAATGGGAAACATGCAAAAAAGTTAGTGCTGATAAATATTTCATGGGATACCACATTTCCCCGTTTCTGCCATTTTTCATCAAGATATCAATCCGATAGATACGTGTAGAGGCAGCTCAAGTGGTGAGGACGTTGATGGATGTTAAGGTGTTGGAGACTAGAAGATTGGGGGTTCGATCTCCACTCCATCCACTATCAATGAGTAACTACTAATTTAGGTTTCCCCCTTAAAATAGTTGGCTTTTTACATGGACCACCATCGTAGCCGCAGGGACGGATCCAGAAGTCTATCAAATGGGTGGTGAAATTGACTAATAATAAATAGTATTGAGTAATATAATTTTTTTAAAACAATTTATGTCATTCATTATATTATTTTATATATTTATTTCTTTTTTATAAATAAAATTTTATGTGCGTTAGGTTCGAGGGTCTAGCAGGGCCAGGAAAAACATTAATGTTCAAAGAGCGCTTACAAAGATAGTTTTACATCTTACTCGCCAACGAGATCTTCACATTAGTAGCGGTATTCGAACTCATGTCCTTATGATATATGAGTCGTATTCTTATCAACATGGATCAACAATATTTGTTGGCATTTTTTTTCCTTTCCTTTTAAATTTAAAAATAAATTAATAAATATTTGATGTATATATAAATCAATTTTTAACAAAAAGCATGTGGAAGAAAGGGACTAGAGCCCCCAATTGCCCCTCTTTCCATTCGTCCCCAATCAAAGGGGATCCATAGTGCACTTATCATATTTGTTAGTTGTTGGATTGAGTAACCAGACACTCCACACCCATATCATTTCTCCTCCCTCCAGCCCCCCTTATCTTGAGGCTTTATAGGATACAAAACCAAATCCCTATATATTAACCTTGGGCCTATTTTTTAGACAAAAAGGCGTTTCAATTTACTAGTAACATTTTTATAAATTTTTTAGAAAAAATATTAATAAATAAGAATATTTCTTAGAGGCCTAAAACAAGGGTTTTATTTGCTTGGCCCTTGAGCCGGCCTATATATCGCGTTAAGAAATTTAGAGATGACAATGTTCATAAGAATTTTTTAAAAAATAAAAGGAATAACTCTTATATAGATGACAATGGATAACGACCCAATGATATCCACAAAATTTACTCATGTATATAGGATAAGTGCTATTAAAAGGATATAAGTAATTAACTGCTAAAATTCATGTGTATAGATAAGACCGAGATCCTCTTTTGCTCGATCTCTCTACGGCTACCTCCTGCTTCTCTATCTCTCTCTTCATCATTTTTTCTCAATTTTCTAGTCTTCTCATCAGTGTTTTAAAACTTGGACCGGTCATCGACTCGGTCATGCTATCGGGTCAATGGGTCACTGGTCGGATCGGTGGGTCACTAGTTGAACCGCACGAACCGGTGTATATAAAATTTATAAATAATTTACTAATGATATATAAAATATGTTTTGTTCTCAACAGATATATAAAATGTATTTGTAAAACAAATAACAAAAACAAAGTTGGTGTAGTGGAAAAGGCATTCTTAAGCGATTGTGATGCGCTGGATTCGATCCCAGTTGAACACTTTTTATAATAAATGGTATTTTCTCCTTCATTTCCATGTACAGTACGCGTGAGTGCATGAAAAATCGAACCGGCTTAGTAAAAAAACCGCTGAGTCAAGCCGGTTTAGCGCCGGGTTAATGATGCAAGCACCGATTCAATGCAGAAACGATTTAACAAGAGGACCGAACCGGCCATGGGTCCGGTTCCCGATCAAACCGACCGGTCCAGTCCGAGTTTTAAAATTGTGCTTCTCATTGTTTTCTCTTTTTTTTTGCTGTAGAGATGGTACGAGAGGATCCAATTTGGTATAGATGTGGCACCTGAGTATTATATCAATTAAATAAAATATTAAATTTAAAGAAAGCATAAGGTATTAACTGGTTGTCATGGGATAAATTGTCTATAAGAAAGGAACACGGATGCATGGGATTTCGTAATCTATACGCCTTCAATTTGTCTATGCTAGGCAAGCAAGGGTGGAGACTCATGGAAAACCCGGATTCCCTTACATCTAGAATCCCCAAAGCTAAATACTTTCCTAGATGTTCTTTCCTAGAGGCGCCCCTTGTTAATAACCCTAGCTTTACTTGGAGTAGTATTTGGAATGCAAGAACTGTGGTTACTGAAGGCTCTCGCTGGAGAATTGGTTCAGGTGAAGACATAAATGTTTGGGGGGATTGTTGGCTTAGAGACAATCAGAGACTCACGGCTCTGCCACATGTGAATCTGCAAACCCTTCCTCTAAGAGTAAGTGAGCTAATTCTCCCTGGTGTAAAGCAGTAGAACTACAATCTCCTAACCAGTATACTCTCGGAAGCTTATGTGAGGAGGGTTATGGCGGTGTTGTTGCTCGAATTGGTAAGGGAGGATCGCGTTACTGGGGCCCAGATTCTCGAGGCATTTACTCGGTCAAGTCTGCTTACACGCATTGTATGGAATCCATGATTGATTCTTCGCATCTGAGGAAACAGGGCAATTGGAAACAGCTTTGGAATCTCAAGATACCGCCCAAGATCAAGGTTTTTCTCTGGCAGCTTGCTCGAGATTGCCTTCCTACCAGAGAGGCATCTGGCTGCGTGGAGTTAATTGCCCCCCTCGATGTCTTCGTTGTGAAAGATATATGGAGAATTCATGGCATTGCTTTGTGTCTTGCCCCTTTAGTTGCCAGTGTTAGGGCTTAGCTGGTTTTGATTCGGAAATAGACAGATGGACCATGGAGGCGAATGACATAACTAAGTTTATCTTTGGAATGCTGCAAAACCCTAAGTGCCCCAAGAGCTTATAAATGGAGCACCCTGCTATGGAGCATCTGGTGGAGCCGCAACCAACTTCTGTGGGATGCCATTAAAGAAAGACCGGACCAGGTTTATCAGAGCATTTTAACGCACTCTTTATAGCTTTGCACTTAGTGTTTTTGATTGTATTCTGTACCTAATATCTAAGTCTTAGCACATTTCTAAACTTTGGGTCTTATTTGAGCAGTATAGTAATTTATTGATTAACCTTTGTTTTTACTGCATATTGACCCCTGTCTACTCTGCAGGCCATAACTTGGGCTGCGGTTATCCGATTGAGGCGTGCAAACATGCGTTGGAAAGCTAAGGAACAGAGCTACAATTCTTCTGTTAAGCTCGAAACCCAATTCTGATGTCTTGTATGTCAAAACTGCGAATTACAGAAGCAGTATAGTGTAAAACGGATTTTGGGCCTAACGTAGTTTGTCATCGGGCTTTTATCATAGAACCCATTTAGGGATTTAGGTTTTTTTGTTGAGCTGAGATTAAATACACCAGGACCAGCCATTTTTTAGTATCTTACATTTTATTTTACAAAACTTTTGTATCCTAGCCTCGATGGAAGCCTAAGCTCCTAAGTTGATTCATCGGTGAAAGGCTGCCGTTTACGGATTTTGAGGTTCGGTACCTATTGTTTTAATACAATTTCGTTTTAATTTCTTTAATTTCGTCTCTATCAATTTCGAATTTGGTTTTGAATGTATGCAATCTATCCAGTTCTTTTTCTGCTCAGTTAATCGTTCTGTCTTAGTTGCAAAACGCGATTCAGTTGTGTATGACGCTTGATTATATGCAATTATGTTTCGTAATTTTTAATATTTCGAATTACTTGATTGCTTAGATTAATTGATTCGAGTAGAAATTGATAGAGGGTTGATTAGAATTCTGTTATGATATTGGTTGCGTTTTAAACGGCGCTTGTCCGCTCCCGTGACCGATTGAACCCGCTGTTTCGGCGCTTGCTCGAAATAGTGTGAATTCATATAAACTGATTAACGCTTGTTTAGTTAGTTTATGTCAACTACGAATTTGAAATTAAATGAATTGTTGTTTTTAGAACCTGTGATAAATCCAAGGCGCCGCACTTAAAACCGGTGAATCAATTGTCTCTCTAATTTGATAAAACCTCAAATAGAAACTGTCTTCACAAAAGAAAAACCCCCCTTTGTTATTGTTGATTTTTGTACTTCCTGATTTTGGTAATTTTGGTTTTTAGAGTTCCTCGTGAGACGACCAAGGTCTCTTGCCTTAAATACTATATCAAATCTTTTAATTATTTTGACCCGTGTACGACCGTTGATCAGCTTCATTCGGGCCATTGCAACAAACCCCAATATTCGTGCTACAGCTTCCCTGTCAGAGACTCGGTGGAGACGACCGCCCGGTGGTATGGTCAAGTGCAATATTGACACAGCTTTTCAAACTCATGAGCAGAAGACTGGTATCAGCCTTTGCCTTCGTGATGATTCCGAAACTTTCCTAAGAGCAAAAACCACTTGTTTTTTACCAGCTTTGGCAGTGCCAGTTGGTGAGCCTTTGGGCCTTCTAACTGCTATTAATTGGGTCCGGGAGCTGGGATACACAAATGTTATTTTTGAATTAGATTCCAAGTTAGTGGTGGACAAAAAATTGAGTGATATATACAAGTGCTCGATGGGTAAGGGTGTAGTAAGGATTACTTACGGGACAACGGGCTCAAAATCCCAAATTCCCTCGTTTTCTATTTTTAATTATTTTTTTTAATTTTTCATATCTCCGAAAAAATCCAAAAAAAATTGCATATCTTTCTTTTGATTTAATTAGATTTTTCGTAGTGTTTTTATAATTTTTAGGTCAGATTTGAGTCGTTTTCTAATTTTTGCATTCATTTTAGCATTAGGACATAGTTGGTATTTCTAGAATTGTTGCATTTTCCTATTCCTTGCTGCATACAGTGCATGACTAGGTCCAATACTGTTAACTTTCACCCTTTTGACCCTGAAATTGAGAGAACATTGCATCGTAGACTTAGGGATCATATAGGAGATAGTGGTAGTGACAGTGACAGCATCTTTAGTCACAATCTTTTTGATTCTGATTCTGATCTTGAGTCTGTTAATATGGCTGGTAGAACACTAAGGGAACTTGCTGCACCTGATATTACTTACAATGCTTTGTGCATTAATTATCCTGATGTTGTTGTTCCTTTTGAATTGAAATCTGGTTTAATACACTTGTTGCCAAAGTTTAGTGGTCTTGCAGGTGATGATCCACACAAACATCTCAAGGAGTTCCACATTGTGTGCTCAACCATGAAGCCCCAAGGAATTCCAGAGGAGCACATTAAACTGAGGGCCTTTCCCTTCTCACTCCAAGATGCAGCCAAGGATTGGTTGTATTACCTCCAACCAGGTTCTGTTGAAAATTGGAATGACTTGAAAAAGTTGTTCCTAGAAGTTCTTTCCTCGCATCCGTGAGTCGCTTCAATCGTAAAAGAGATATGTGGTATCGTGCGTAACTCCACCGAAGTCTTTACATGAATACCGGGAGAGATTTAAGAAGTTGTGTGCAAGTCGCCTCATCATCAAATCTCTGAGCAAATTACTCATCCAAAGATTTCTACGAGGGTTTATTACCCACGGACAGAAATATTATGGATACTACTAGTGGAGGGGCACTTGTGGACAAAACCCCAACAGATGCAAGAGCTTTAATAGAAAATATGTCCATAAACTCCCAACAATTCACAACCAGAAGCAATTCTGCAGTTCTAACAAGGGGAGTGAATGAGATACAGGCTACTAGTGAGAAGAGCTTAGAAAACAGGCTAGAAGAACTCACAGCTTTGGTAAAAAAATTGGCAACAGGTCAAACAGCAAGGGTATGTGGTATTTGCACCTCTGTAGAGCACCCCACAGATGCATGTCATACGCTGCAAGAGGACCCTAATGCTAATACCCCTCAAGCATATGCAGCTAACATCTTCAACCCTCAAGCCAATGTTGATTTGTCTTCTAACAGGTACCACCCAAGCTGGAGGAACCATCCTAACCTTAGATGGGGAAATCCAAACAGACAACAATGTTCAGCAAAGAAAATAATCCACCACAAGCTTTGTCAAGCCTGAACCTTCATTAGAGGATCTAGTTGCTGGATGGTCGCCCAAAATCTCCAGTTCCAACAGAGAACAGATGCCTCAATTCAGAATTTGCATACACAAATGGGACAGATGGCTACCACAATTAATCAGATGCAAGCCCGGGGGTAGACCAACTGCCAGCTCAAGCAGTGGTTAATCCGAATGCACCAAACCCCAATGTTAGTGCTATCACATTGAGATCTGGGAAAGCTGTTGACACCCCAAAGGTGCCTGAGACCATTGTTTCAAAAAATAATAAGGCACTTGAGCATATTTCTGATGAACAAGAAATACCCCTCCCCTTCCCTCATAGAGCTGTGAGTACAAAAAAACAAGATGAGGGAGAGAAGGATAAAGAGATCTTGGATACTTTTAGGAAGGTAGAAGTGAACATTCCCCTTTTTGAGGCAATTAAGCAAATTCCAAGATATGCCAAGTTTCTGAAAGAGTTGTGTACACATAAGAGGAGGCTGAAAGGGAATGAAAAGATAAACATGGGGAATAATGTTTCAGCCCTTTTCCAATCCATGCCCCAAAAGTGCAAGGATCCAGGGACTTTTGCCATTCCATGCACCATAGGCAACAATCAGTTTGATGATGCCATGTTAGATCTAGGAGCTTCAATCAATGTAATGCCTACATCTGTTTTTAACTCTCTTGCTCTTGGACCTTTGCAGGAAACAGGTGTTACCATTCAGCTTGCAAATAGAAGCAATGCTCGACCTGCTGGACTGGTTGAGGATGTTCTTGTTAAAGTTGATGATCTTATTTTCCCTGTAGATTTTTATATTCTGGATATGGAAGCAGAGACCAAGTCCAAAGAGTCACCCATCATTTTAGGCGCCATTCTTGAAAATCGCCAAGGCAAAATTGATGTTGGTACCGGACTCTTTCCATGGAATTTGGTGATAGCGTTGTAAAGTTTAATATCTTTGATGCTATGAAACACCCCATGGAAGAGCATTCCCTTTTTCATATTGAATTGCTCACTGATTTGGTTGATGATGTTTATTCTGATGTTGTTACTGCAGATTTTCCTTCATTGGCTGATTTTGCTGACAGTGTTACTTGTGATTGTTGCACTAACACCCATACTTGTGCTGAAGTTGAGGCTGTTTTGCAGGTTGACACTTTGCCTAATGTCCCCAATGACATAGGTTTTGTTGCAGATGTAGCTGCTGCTACTAAGATTCTGCCCTCTATTGAAAAACCACCTGTTCTAGAGCTTAAGCCACTCCCCAAAGAGTTAAAATATGCATATTTAGAGGGGAGTGGTGATTTGCCTGTTATTATTGCAGCTAACCTTGATTCTGAGCAGGAAGAGAAGCTGTTACAGATGCTAAAAAAATACAAAAAGGCCATTGGATGGACCTTAGCTGATATTCCTGGTATTAGCCCATCCATGTGTATGCACAGGATTTTACTTGAGGATGGGGCGAATCGTTAGGCAATTTCTAGAGGCGGCTTAACCCGTTAATCTTGGATGTTGTGAAAAAGGAGGTGACCAAACTCCTACAGGCTGGCATTATATACCCAATTTCTGATAGTCAATGGGTAAGCCCAGTCCAAGTGGTTCCTAAAAAGATTGGTCTCACAGTGGTGAGGAATGAAAATAATGAACTCATCCCCACAAGAGTTCGTAATAATTTGGAGAGTGTGTATTGATTACAGAGACTTAACCAGGCAACCAGAAAAGATCACTTTCCTTTGCCGTTCATTGATCAGATGCTTGAACGGTTGGCTGGTAAGTCACATTATTGTTTTCTTGATGGTTTTTCAGGTTACTTTCAGATCCATATTGCACCGGAGGACCAAGAAAAAACCACATTCACTTGCCCCTTTGGCACTTTTGCCTATAGGAGGATGCCTTTTGGCCTATGCAATGCACCTGGGACTTTCCAGCGTTGCATGATTAGTATTTTTGCTGATTTGATAGAAAATTGCGTAGAAGTGTTTATGGATGATTTTACTATTTATGGTTCTTCATTTGATTCATGTTTGGGTAGTTTGGATAGAGTTTTGCAGAGATGCATTGAAACTAACCTTATTCTGAATTATGAAAAATGTCATTTTATGGTAGGACAGGGTATTGTTTTAGGGCATGTGATCTCTGAAAAAGGGATGGAAGTAGAACCTGCCAAGATTGAAGTGATTTCTAGTTTGCCTTACCCATCTTGCATTCACGAGATTCATTCATTTCTTGGTCATGCAGGTTTTTACAGGCGCTTTATCAAGGATTTCAGCAAGATAGCTCTTCCATTGACAAACCTGCTGCAAAAGGATGTTAACTTTACCTTTGATGATAAATGCAAGCAGGCCTTTGATTGTATCAAGAAGTCTTTGACTTCTACTCCCATCATTCAGCCACCTGATTGGACCCTCCCTTTTGAAATTATGTGTGATGCATCTAATTATGCATTGGGGGCGGTTCTAGCACAAAGAGTTGACAAGGTTGCCCATGTTATTTATTATGCTTCTAGGACTTTAGATGCTGCACAAATTAACTACACCACCACAGAAAAGGAGCTTTTGGCTATTGTATTTGCTCTTGATAAGTTTCGATCATATTTGCTTAGTTCCAAAGTGGTTGTTTTTACTGACCATGCAACTTTGAAGTTTCTTTTAAAGAAACCAGAGGCAAAGCCAAGATTTATAAGGTGGATGTTGCTCCTCCAAGAATTTGATTTGGAGATTAAAGATAAGAGCGGAGCAGAGAACTTAGTGGCTGACCACTTAAGCAGATGTAGAGGCCGAGGATTCCCTCCCAATCCATGATGACTTTCCTGATGAGCAGCTCATGCAGCTGCGTGAGGTAACTCCTTGGTATGCTAATATAGTTAATCATCTTGTGGGTGGAGCTTTACCCCCACATGCATCTAAAGCACAGGTACATAAACTCAAAAGTGATGCAAAATATTATGTGTGGGATGACCCCTATTTGTGGAAGTTTGGTAGTGACCAGGTGATTAGGCAATGTGTACCTTACCATGAGGTTCCATCCATTCTTCAATTATGTCATGCTTCTCAGGTAGGTGGACATTTTGGTCCTCAGTGGACAGCGAGAAAAGTCTTAGACTCGGGCTTCTATTGGCCCACCATTTTTAAAGATGCATTTGAGACTTTACACACTTGTGAACAGTGTCAAAGCGGTCGGGACTACAATCACTGCAGGAGTGAGATGCCTCAGCAGCCCATGCTTTTTGTGAGGTATTTGATGTTTGGGGATTGATTTCATGGGCCCCTTTCCTGCTTTCTTTGGCTTTACTTATATCCTCGCCATTGCTGATTATGTTTCCAAATGGGTGGAAGCAAAAGCCACCCGCACTAATGATTCTAAAGTTGTTGTGGATTTTGTCGTGTCCCAAATTTTGGTGTGTTTGGTATTCCAAGAGCCATCATGTTTACCAAGGCACTCATTTCTCAGAATCGCACCATGGAAGCTTTGCCGGAGTATGGGGTGGTGCATAGGGTTTCTACACCTTACCACCCCCAAACTAATGGGCAAGCTGAGATTTCAAACAGAGAAATTAAACAAATTCTAGAAAAGATGGTGCAACCAAGCAGGAAGGACTGGAGTCGCGGGCTAGAAGAGGCTCTTTGGGCTCAAAGAACAGCCTACAAAACACCAATAGGGATGTCTCCCTTTAGACTTGTGTTTGGTAAGGCATGCCACCTCCTGGTGGAGATAGAGCACCATGCTTATTGGGCGGTCAAAGGTTGTAATTTTGAACTGGAAAAAGCAGGTAAAGAGAAAAAGCTTCAATTGCAACAACTTGAGGAGCTTAGGCTAGAAGCCTATGAGAATTCCAGAATTTATAAGGAGAAAACTAAGCACTTCCATGACAAGATGATTTCTAGGAAGGAGTTCTCCATTGGGCAAAAAGTCTTGTTGTTTAATTCCCGGCTGAAAATTATGGCCGGGAAACTTAGATCCAAGTGGATTGGCCCGTTTGTTATTACTAATATTTTTCCTCATGGTGCAGTTGAAGTTAAAAGTGAGGCGACAAACAAAATTTTCAAAGTCAATGGACAACGCCTCAAAGTATTCCATGAGAGTTCCGCATTTGAAGATGCACCCATAGAAGAACTCTCATTGGAACATCCCACCTACACTGTAGTCTGACCAGGGAGTCCCTCCCTCTTACTCTTATTTTATGCTTGTTATTTTCATTGAGGACAATGTGTGATTTAAGTGTGAGGGGATCTTTTAGCGTAGTTTTGTTTTTTTTTTTGTTTTGAGTTTTTTTTGTTATTATAAAAAAAAATTGCATGCATTTTCATTGGATTTCTTGGTTTATATGAGTGGGGAGTGATTTCACTATTCTAGGACTATAGGTCTTGTGGCATGATATGGATGACTTCCTTACATTCTTAGTGTGATAAGTTGGATTGGAATATTAAATTGTGCATCTTTTGTGATAGATCATTTTCCTTAGTGAGATTTGGGCCTTATAATGGATGGAATGCATTTTCCCATTCTCTTTCTTTCTTGTGTGATTTCACTCATGATTGTTGATTACTCTAGAACTTGACTTGGCTCTTGTTGAAACTCTTGTTCACATGCATGCATTGAAATGATCTAGGCAATTTTTGTTCTTTTTAGCCACTAGCCAAATAAGCCTACCTTGCAATTATCCCTTTGTTTAGCCCCTTTGAGCCTATTTATCCCATTCTTTGTTTTATAGCTCATTACAAGCCTAAAAGTGAAAAACCATGATATGACCCGATCTTAGGGGATAAAGGAGCTTTGAAAAAAATGAGAATAAATTTTGCATAAGTGTGGGGGGGCTCAAAAATGTGGTAGTGATAGAATTTCTAATGTAATGTTGTGCTTCATTGGGATTTTGGCAAGTTTAAAAAAAAATTAAAAAAAATATAAAAAAAAATATAGTGGAGCACAACATTCGGTAAAAAAAAAAAAGAAGAGAAAAAGAAGAAAAGTGTGAACGTGGAAAATGGATTGAAATTTGATTGAATTGCCCCCATGATAATTTGGAAAGTGTTTTCCATTGCTCTTCCATCCTCTTTGTTTTATAGCTTAGTTTCCCTTTCAATTATCCCACCTTGACCTTGGCCCCATTATAACCTTAATAAAGACCTTTTGATCTTTGTGTGCATGTGTTTCAAGTGTGGATGTTATAGTCTTGTCAAGCCTATGGCAGTGCTAGCTTTCATGATGTGCTTTGAGTGTAAACACTAGCCTAGACACTTGAGAGTTTGAGAGTAATTTATTTCTTGTGAGGATTCTATCATTTTTGATGCACTCTTTGATTATTCTATCCTTTTGGTTGCTTTGAAGGTATCTAGATGGTGTTCATGATTGCCATGAGTCCTTGAAACCTTGAATGAGCATTTTGCTAGCCACTTTGCATCCTTGGGATTCATTAGAAATGCATCTTTGCTTTGTTTTGACCATGAGTTTTACTCGGAGTGCAAAAGCTTAAGTGTGGGAGAATTTGATCAGTGCATTTTCATGCACTCTTTATAGCTTTGCACTTAGTGTTTTTGATTGTGTTCTGTACCTAATATCTAAGTCTTAGCACATTTCTAAACTTTGGATCTTACTTGAGCAGTATAGTAATTTATTGATTAACCTTTGTTTTTACTGCATATTGACCTCTGTCTACTCTGCAGGCCATAACTTGGGCTGCAGTTATCCGATTGAGGCATGCGAGCATGCATTGGAAAGCTAAGGAACAGAGCTACAATTCTTCTGTTAAGCTCGAAACCCAATTCTGATGTCTTGTATGTCAAAACTTCGAATTACAGAAGCAGTATAGTGTAAAACGGGTTTTGGGCCTAACTTAGTTTGTCATCGGGCTTTTATCATAGAACCCGTTTAGGGATTTAGGTTTTTTTGTTGAGCTGAGATTAAATACACCAGGACCAGCCGTTTTTTAGTATCTTACGTTTTATTTTACAAAACTTTTGTGTCCTAGCCTCGATGGAAGCCTAAGCTCCTAAGTTGATTCATCGGTGAAAGGCTACCGTTTACGGATTTTGAGGTTCGGTACCTATTGTTTTAATACAATTTCGTTTTAATTTCTTTAATTTCGTCTCTATCAATTTCGAATTTGTTTTTGAATGTATGCAATCTATCCAGTTCTTTTTCTGCTCAGTTAATCGTTTTGTCTTCGTTGCAAAACGCGATTCAGTTGTGTATGACGCTTGATTATATGCAATTCTGTTTCGTAATTTTTAATATTTCAAATTACTTGATTGCTTAGATTAATTGATTCGAGTATAAATTGATAGAGGTTGATTAGAATTCTGTTATGATATTGGTTGCGTTTTAAACGACGCTTGTCCGCTCCCGTGACCGATTGAACCCGCTGTTTCGGCGCTTGCTCGAAATAGTGTGAATTCATATAAACTGATTAACGCTTGTTTAGTTAGTTTATGTCAATTACGAATTTGAAATTAAATGAATTGTTGTTTTTAGAACCTGTGATAAATCCAAGGCGCGCACCCGAAAACCGGTGAATCAATTGTCTCTCTAATTTGATAAAACCTCAAATGTAATCTGTTTTCACAAAAGAAAAACCCCTTTGTTGTTGTTGATTTTTGTACTTCCTGATTTTGGTAATTTTGGTTTTTAGAGGTCCTCGTGAGACGACCAAGGTCTCTTGCCTTGAATACTATATCAAATCTTTTAATTATTTTGACCCGCGTACGACCGTTGATCAGCTTCAATCGGGCCATTGCAACAAACCCCAATATTCGTACTACAGCTTCCCTGTCAGAGACTCAGTGGAGACGACCACCCGGTGGTATGGTCAAGTGCAATATTGACGCAGCTTTTCAAACTCATGAGCAGAAGACTGGTATCAGCCTTTGCCTTCGTGATGATTCTGAAACTTTCCTAAGAGCAAAAACCACTTGTTTTTTACCAGCTTTGGCAGTGCCAGTTAGTGAGGCTTTGGGCCTTCTAACTGCTATTAATTGGGTCCGGGAGCTGGAATACAAATATGTTATTTTTTAGTTAGATTCCAAGTTAGTGGTGGACAAAAAATTGAGTGATATATACAAGTGCTCGACGGGTAAGGGTGTAGATATTAACACGAATACTCAACACTCACATGATGGTATGTATGTATGTATCAGTACCATCATAGTGGTCGAGTTCAAACATTGATGATGGAAATCCACCAGCAGTGTACTATTAAGATTCATTTCCATGGAACACCTAAAAGCACTAGATTTCAGCATTAGTTTTCCGCATTTTTCATATGAAAGGCTTCAGCCCACGAGCCTGCGTCTTCTTTGTTTTTTTTTTTCTTAAACTTGTCTTCCTCATTATTAACTTCAACCTTTATTTTTGGACACTCCAAAATCTCCAACACCTCTCTTTCTTTCTATCTCTCTCTTTCTATCACATCACTCATCTATCATATCTATCACTTCTCATTCTCTATTTCTTTCTTTCTCTGAGCGTTGGAGGGGGTATGAGTGTCCATGAATCATTTTTCTATTAACTTCAGCTGGAATCATTCTCCAACCAAAAAGTATATTTTTCTTAGTGCCCGCTAAAGCGTTTCATATATGTTTTCTACGTCTTCCCACGAGTCAGAAAGGGACTGATGACATGATCTTCATGCTTAGAAATTGGAAGTTAGAAGTGGCAAATGACTAATTGTGCTTGAGAAAATGGTACGCTATGAAAACCCACTAACATCAATTTAGTAGCTACTTGTTTGGACATGCACACAAGAGCTAACGAAAATTACAACCCGTGTTTTGAAAAAAGTCTACAAACACATCGTATCATGGGTTTTTTGTCTTCGCGACTACGATTGAGGCCGCATTTAAGTGCAACTATCCGCAACATTAAGAATTGTGACTCAACCTTTACCGCAACCGCTATTGCGATTTAAGAACTTGAGTTACAACTTAAAGCTTCGTTGTTCCCCCGATTAATAAGAACTGTCATTTATTTTGCACTCCTCTTTAGTGTCATTTGTTCCTTTTCCTTTAGAGACTAAAATTCCATTGTCACTCAAACAATTGGAAGTGTACTACAGCATAAATAAATTAACATGTGCGAAAAGATACTTAAAATATGTAAATTGTAAAGTAGTAGTATATATGCGAGTTGCTCTTAAGATAATTAATGAGGACTTAATTTAATCATATATACGTAAATTGTACATCGATCCCATTATCCTCCTTTAGTGGCATGCATGTCCTTTCTTTAAGGACTAGAATTCAATTTTCACTCAAACAAATCTCATAGTGCTTCGCCAGACAAGCCCCGGCCAGGAAGCTTATGAAATTTGTGGCAATTGCGCATGATAGGATCCATCTTTTGAAAGCTCTTGATTGAATATAAAAGCAAGGATCAATATGCATGCCCGACATATGGAAGCAGATACAAATATAGATGGATATGAAACCTTATATATGAATATGATGGAAGTGACCTCGCCTTTTGATATCATCCTACCACGAATACCCCATCAGTGTTGACAAATGGATATAGGTGCTAACCTTTTCTTATTTGCACGTAATTACTTGTGCTTAATTGGTTGATAAAGCACGTAACAGAACACACAAATAGCGCTTTTTTCTGAATTAATTCCTTGTTAATAACAATGTTAGAACGCACGCACTAGGATCTAAAGAGTATTCGAGATGCAAACACACGCACACACGCAGATAAAAAATGACACAAGATTTAAGGAGGTTCGGTAAGTGTGGCTACGTCATCGGGAGCTGTAGCGGCTGTATTTCTTAATATGCAAAATAGGATTACAAAGCGCCGTTTAAATACCGCTTAACATTACAATACAATTTACGATAATAACCCTGTACCGTACCGCAGGGGGCGTCATAACCCCAACAAAACGGATGGGCCAAGCCCAAAGGACAAACGCTCTCGTTCCGCTCCGCTCGAGCGTCAGCCCACTTTTCAGTAACAAAATGAGACATACACAACAATAACAACAAATAAACAAACATACTCAAATCTTATAAAAGAAATACTTTAAGCGAAAGCTATAAAGATATACAAGCATGCTCAACAAGAATAGGATGTTCTCTATCCTTATGATCTATGATGTGTTAGATTATCAAGGATTGGAAGAATACCTGGATTCATAGCAATCGATCACCTGAAGCAGAATATCAAAGGAATTATCACAAGCAAACAACGAGCAACTAGTAACAAACAAGTGGCTTTATGGTCTTTCTTCAACCAAATCTTCGTGATCTCTCTCACGAGACTTTAGGTCTCTTTAAATGGGGAGAAAATAATGGATGACGGCGATTCTTGTCCTTTTCTTATTTGAAGGTGTTTGAAAAATTAATTTCTTAGATTTACAACTCTTTTATCAAAAACTAATTTCTCGATTTAATTGATTTTTTTTTCAAGAGCCACTAAAATTAATGTTTATCCTTCAATTGTGTATATATACTAGAATTCTTTGTCATTTTGAAAAGCAATAACTCTGGCCAGTTCGGAGTTTATTCGAAAACAAAAATTCGAATATTTTAACATTTAATACCTATATAAAATATACAGAAATGATTTTTGAACACACAATGTGACACAGACACAATACGCATACGGTCCGTACTGTACGGGTATACAGTCCGTATAGTACGTACACAGTTTTTTTAAATTTTTTTTTTAGTTTTTTTTAACTGGTTACAAAAATATTTGTCATTAACCAGATAATGAACTGCATTAACCAGATAAATGAACTTCGTTAACCAGATAAATAAATCGAATGTGAGTTTGGCATTCACCAGATAATGTGAACCATTAACCAAATAAGTGAACTTCATTAACCAAATAAATAAATAGAATGTGTTAAGTTTCAGGGTTGGCATTCACCAGATAATGAGAACCATTAACCAGATAAAAAAATGAAACGCGAGTTTGGCATTCACCAGATAATGTGAACCATTAACCAGATAAGTGAACTTCGTTAACCAGATAAATAAATGGAATGTGTTAAGTTTCAGGGTTGGCATTCACCAGATAATAAGAACCATTAACCAGATAAATGAACTCCGTTAACCAGATAAAAAAAATTTTGAAATAATTCTTTTTGTAAAAAAAAAAAAAAAGTGGTATCCGTACAGTACGGACGCATATTGTGTCGCACGCTGTATTCAATTAACAGAATTGTAAAATATATGCATGCACAAGAATAATATGTACGGTTTATTAAGACGACGAGCTTTTTGCATAAAATAAAATGGTGTACTAGCTGGCATAGAGCATCGAGCATCACCTTTCCTTCTCCTCTAGCATAACGTGTGTGCTGACCAACCCTTGTTAACTAGAGCTGTTAATTCGGGCTGGCCCAACCCATTCGAGCCAGCCCATTCGGGTTAAGACGATTTTCGAGCTGGGTTGAATTGGGCCAAAAATAGTTCGAGCCACTAATTTATTAGCCCAGCCCAACCCTCTACGGGTTGAGGGCCAAATGGGCCGGCCCATGGGACAATCTTTTTTAAAAACATATTATTCTTGTTTTTTTAAATTTTGCAAACTTTTATTCAACCTATTTATATACAGAAATGATTTTTGAACACACAATGTGACACAGACACAATATGCATACGGTCCGTACTGTATGGTGACATAGTTTTTTTTTCAATTTTTTTTTTAGATTTTTTTCTTAACTGGTTACAAAAATATTTGTCATTAACCAGATAATGAACTGCATTAACCAGATAAATAAACTTTGTTAACCAGATAAATAAATGAAATGTGAGTTTGACATTCACCAGATAATGTGAATCATTAACCAAATAAGTGAACTTCGTTAACCAGATAAATAAATGAAATGTGTTAAGTTTCAGGGTTGGCATTCACCAGATAATGAGAACCATTAACCAGATAAAAAAATGGAACGTGAGTTTGACATTCACCAGATAATGTGAACAATTAATCAGATAAGTGAACTTCGTTAACCAGATAAATAAATGGAATGTGTTAAGTTTCAGGGTTGGCATTTACCAGATAATGAGAACCATTAACCAAATAAATGAACTTCGTTAACCAGATAAAAAAAATTGAAAAAAAAATTTTTGTAAAAAAAAATAATGTCCATACTATATGGATACATATCCATATAATACAAACGCGTATTATATCGCGTATTGGGTCGTACGCTGTGTCCAATTAACGGCGTTGATTTATATACTTATGTGGTCACAACGTTGGTTATGATTATGACGGTTCATGGGCTGCGCTCAAAACACGATACGATACATAGATTTATCAAGGCTGAAACAAGGCATGATGACCATACTGTGGAGTTAACTAAAATACTACTATAATATAAAGAATTAAAAGAGTAATGTCAGGATCCAAATTAATTAGGACTATTATTAGTGATTGGAGGATGACTTTTTTTAATAAGATATTGCCCCACAAACAGTGACGGACCTAGAACATTGACCAGCGGGTGCATAAAATAGAGACCGAAAATAACACTCACTAACAGAAAGGAGAGTGGGTCAAGATGCAAGACAGTGAGATGAGTTGTGTTTTTGAGTTTTGAGAAAGAGATGATTGAGTATGACCGAATGAGATGAGAGATATGACTAGGCGATGGCACTGAGTGCAAATTATTATACTAAGAGGGTCAAAATCTAAATTTCATAGGGATAAATAGTATTTTTTATTTTTCAGAGGGTACAAGTGCACGCCCTAAACAACAAGTAAGTCCAGAATGTGGGTGCAAGTGCACTCAAACCCATAAGCCTCTAGTTGAGATAAAAGTAGTATATTTCTGAGTGCAAAATTCTAAATTGAGAGGGGTCAAAGTAAAATTATATAAGACGTAAGTAAACATTTTTAAATTTCAGTTGTAGTCTGCCACTACCCACAAAGCGAGAATGGACATAGGAATGTGGTGACTGTTACATACACCCTACTTTTTTTATACATACACCCCATCACTATTATTTTTCCAAAAATACCTACCCCTCCCTTTCCCGTCCCCTAAGATCCCACCCGGCCCCCACTCCCACTACCCTGCGCGCCACCCCCACCCTAGCCACCTCCCCTGCGAATGACCCATCTCACTTGTGTGCCACTCTCTCACTGTTTTGTTTTCTCTATTCCGAAAACTGAGTTTATGAATTCCAATTTTTTCCCCTAAAACTCCAAGGTTTCAAAAACAAAAAAGTTGGAATCCAAAAACTTAGTTTGTGTAATAGGAAAAAAAAACAGTGGGGCGGGATAGGGGTGGGGGTGGGGGTGGGGGTGGGGATGGGTCAAGTGCAATTCAGATATGGCTGCTAGAGATTCTCCTGGTTCAGCTGTTGTTGGGGGTATTTTAAGGGATATCAATGTGGTTTTGCTTGGTTGTTTCTTGATGTTGGTGGTTATGACCTTTTCTTCTGTAAATATTGTTCGTTGGTAGCTAAGAACTAGGTGGGGAAATTGCTTGCACAATGCTAAGAGTGTGCATTTTGTAGTCTCTTATATTTATATAGATAAGAGAATATTTGTGTCGATGAGTTAGCTACTTTTAGGGTGACTTCTCAATGTTACTCTTGGTGGGACTTAATTTCAAGTTTCATTAGAGGACTTCTTCCGCAATAGGTGTGGTCTTCATAATTATAGGTTTAGATTATTCTTTTCTCTCTTTTCAATGGGTTTTCGTTCTTGTCCCCTCATGTATTTTGTACTCTTTAATTTCTATTTTTAATAAATTTTTTGTGTGTTGCAAATGATATGTAGAGGTTGAGGTGTCAAAATAGTCGAGATCTCCTTCTCTATTGTGATGCATTTGCACACCAATTTGTATTTAAAAAAAAGTGGGGTAGGGTAGAAGCGTGGGCATGGTGGGGGATGTGGGGCAAGGAGAACAGAGGGGAAGTGGGGGTAGGGGTAGGGAAGGGAAGTGAGCCAGGGGTGGGGAAGTGTGGGCAGGGTGTTGGGGAAGGGGAAGGGGGAGTAGGGATGGAGGTGGGAGGAAAGGGGTGTGGGTCGCAAGGAAAGGAGGCGAAAGAGAGATGGAGGGTAGGGGTATTTTTGACAAAATAGTGAGGATGAGGTCTATGTGTAAAAAACGTGGGGTGTATGTAAAAATGGCCTATGAATATTTGTGTAAAAGTTTGGGCTGAACCGAAGCATTAGCAGGCCCAAAGTGCCTTTTTGTGTTAATTATATGTTTGGTTCATTAGAGGCCCATCAAAATTCTGGATATGATGCTACTCATCAAGGTTTAATTATAAAACAATTTTTTAAAACAAGAGAGCTAAATGTATTATTAAAAATAATAATAAATTAAGGATTTAATTTATATGCACTATTAGTATACAAATATTTTACACATACATCGAATAAGGTGTTGCCACACTATTTAATGAGTATGACAAGTTATGTGTTTTTAAACTCATTAAATTATGTGGCAACACTTCATTTGATATATGTATAAAATGTTTTTACGTGCATATAAATTAAACTCACCAATCAAATAGTTTTTCATTATCAATTAGCATTTTGTTATTATTTTGTTTTCATTTTAGAAACGGGTTTAAATCCTTGAGTACAAATTTAAAATATTTCATGTTTTTATGTGGAAGACGATTTAGGCCTTAAGTCTTGTTTTTTTTTTTTTTTTTGACAAGAACGTCTTGTTAGCCCTTCCTAATTATTTTGAAAAAAAAATATTAACAAATTTTTTTAAATAATGGAAGGCAATTTAGGCATTACGCCTTGTTAGTCATTCTAAATATTTTTTCACCTTGTTGATCCTTCCTATTTTTTCATTAAATTAGTTTTTAGGCTTAATTACATTTTTTATCCCTCTTGTAACACCCTAACTCTAATCAAAGTATTACCTGCTGAAATAACTGGAATTAAAGTTAATGATACAATGGAATTTTCGAAATAGATACTCTATAAACATACGTATCTCCAGAGTTCACAACTTACTAAAATATTTCCATAAAATACTTAATCCACTTTAATTCAATTACAGAATTTAACATAAAATTCTAGTACAAACTCATAAACAAAGGAAAATACTTTTAGACTCTACAAGACTTTGACTCGTGATCCGGTACTCAAGGTCTCGCTTGGCAGCAAGACCGAGCATAACTTCATGCTCTGAACCTTTCCTGTAAGCTTGTACCTGAAAACAACGCCCCAACATAGTGAGTTTATAAAACTCAGTAACATAGACTTTAACTTCAAAACATTTACCGTTGTTTTCAGCCATACATAGTGTGCTACGTATGGAAAACTCCTCTCTTCCATTCTTTTTATTATGTTAAACATATTTGAGGCATTTAAGCCAAATCACATTACTCCAACAAACATAAACACATTTGCAAGACTAAAAAAAAGCATAGAACATATAGTTCAGCTTGTAACTTGCTACATCCACAAAATGAATGAAACATAAATGCAATGCAACTTACTTACTAAGAACATGTTGTTCTTCCTTTCTTTGTGTTGTTGGGTCGTGTCATATGCTTTGTTCCATAGACCACAATCAATACACTTTCGATATGGTGGTTAAACGTCTTAACCCTCCAAGTGGCGTCCCACAAGGCTAACCATACTGATCAATCATTCTTATGAGGAATCTTGCTTGGCTTTTAAGTGATTGTTATACATCACAATGCTTATGCTTCTATGCATGTTTACAATCAAGTAAAGTAGCAAACAAGGATTTTACATCCTCATCATCATTTAACTATTCCAAGAAGTTGACAATAAAATCAAGGAATTAACTTATCATGCATTTGAACATTTTCTTAGGCATTTTCTAATGCTTTCACATAATGAAAAAAATATACAAATGTAAATCAATCATTCATAACTTTCATGAACCCAAATAAAGACACATAATGAAACCCTTACTCATGAGCGTGAAAGAGACACAAACAAGCCACTTCAAATCACTACAAGCATGCATTACTTAGGGAATTGACCTCATTGTTATTCCTATCTAGGGACTTATGGCTGCCCACAACTAGAGGTTGAATAAACTCACATAATTTTAAATACTTCATTTCCATTGGGAGTTCTATGAAACTCACAATTGGACAAATATCATATACTCGTAGGGGGTTAGTGACAGCAGCCAACCCTTTACCATCCCACTAAATTATCATAAATTCTATTGATTACTCATTCAAGTTCAGGAATTAAAATAATAACCCTAGCACACCCTAAGAGAGGTTTTAAATTGGGAAAATATGTGTTACCTTTGTTCCCAAATGCTTTGGGATGAGAACCACCAAATCCTAGGGCTTAGCTTGCTCTCAACCTCCATGGAAGCATGAATCAAGCTTCAACTCCATCTCATCTTCTTCAATCTTCCACCCATAGATCTGGATGCTCCTTCTCTTCCATCTTTCTCCTCCTGGTCGAGCTCTTTCTCTTCTCTCCTTTCCTTTCTTCTTTCTTCCTCACGTTCTTCTTCTTTTCTTCTTCTAGGGTTCCTCCAACTCTTCCATTTAAGCTCAATCTCGATTCTCTAACACTCATTCAAGTTAGGGATTGAAGAAACCTAGCAAGAATCTCTCCAATCTCCCTTACTCTCATGAAATCCTAGCTCTCTTTCTCTCCTTTCTTCCTCTTATTTCGCTCTTCCCTTTCCCTTTTTCCCTTTCTTTTCGTTTTGTTCGATTCTGCGTCGTTTTTAAGCATTTTACATTGTGTGAATCGATTCACACTTAAGTTGTGAATCGATTCATGCAGTAAAAAGACAGCAGCGCTTCTGGTTAATCGAATTGGTGAATCGATTCATGACTGTGCAATTTGACTCCCAGAGGCTTGAATTTTCCCTGATTGCCCTTGTGAATCGATTAAGGCTATCCTGAATCGATTCCTACTTTACTAAAATCAGAAAAACTAAATTCTAACACCCAATCTTGAGACTTTCTCCTTAAACCAACTTCAATTAACTCCTAACCAATACTTCCAATCATCTTAAGATCAAATCCAACTTATTTCTTAACCAAAAAAATTAACAACTTACACATTAAAGCTTTATGTAATCATATTTACTCAATTTGAATCCAAATTAAGCTTAAACACAATCACATAACTTCTTACCACTTATACCCAACTAAGCTTAGGGAATTTAGGGCGTTACACCTCTAGTTTGGACAATGTGCGGTTTTAGTTCCTCAAGTTTTTTATGAGCGATTTCAGTCCCTCTATTTTTAAAATTAAGCAAACATAGTTTTACTGTCAATTTTCTTTCACCTAAACCCCTTAAAATCTAATTTTTTTTATCAAAATATTTGGGGTTTTATGATGAATTTGAGATATAAAATAATTATAAAAGTTTGAAAGTAAAAAAATTGATAGAATTTGAAGAATTTTGTAGGAAGTGGAATTAGGGATTCAAGAGGTGAACATTTAGGATTTTTTTTTATTTTGAGTAAAATTTGATATTTTAGTTAGTGAGTTTTAAATGAAATGATGTTTAAAACAATCGAATCAATTCAATTTGTGAAATTTTTAATAATAGATTATAAGAATCTGAGAGTTTTAAATAAATTGAAAGGGATTGAAGAAATTATTGCAAAAATTGAAAACTTGATTGACTAAAATCGTTCTAAAAAAATTAGAGAAACTAATATCGCACGTAGTTCAAACCAAAGAGACCAAAAGTGAAATTCAATCTAGTTTTAATTATAGAAGAAGATTTAGGCGTTATTACCTTGTTAGCTCTTTCTAATAATACTTTTTATTTAACTATTAAGTCAAGCTTAAATAACTAAAGGTGATTTTGTGTCAAAAAAAAAAAAAACTAAAGGTGATTTAGGCATTACGGCATATTGGTCCTTTCTAATATCATTTTTTAAATGGGCTTTGTTTTATTTGTCAGGTAGTTGCACCTTGTTAGTCCCTCCCAATATCATTTTTTAAAAAAATTAAATTATTTGCAATTATGAAATGTGATATAGGCGTTACGCCTTGTCAGCCCTTGCAAAGTGTCAGGAGTGTTCAAATCTAAATCATTCTAAAGAAAAATCGTAAATCTATCTAAAAAAAATAAAAAATAGTAAAAAATCGATATATTTTGGATTAGTTTGGGCTACTTTTTTCGTCAACTGCGCGATTCGGTTCGGTTTGTGGTAGGCTTACCTATAATCGAACCAATCCAAACTGAACGGCATATTATTAAAAAGTAAATTCAAAGAGAATTTGAAATAAATCTACTTTTCAAATTCACTCTTTAAATATTTACCAAACTGAAACTTAACTAAACTAAAGTAAATATACTTTTTAAATATTTACTAAAAAAATAATTTTTTAAAAAATTAACTCTAAATATGTTATTTGAAGTTATATAAATTATTAATATGTAATATTTGACAAAAAGTAAAAACCGAATCATCCGATCTAATCAAAACTTCATTTAATCGGATCAGATTGATTCAGATTTTTTTTAAGGAAGTCATCAAAACCAAATCTCATGTTGTTTTAATCTTTAGATCAAATGACTATTTGTTTCAAAATCGAACCAAACCAAACCGCACCACAAACACCCCTACCAGGTTTCCTCTTTTAAAATTACTTACCCAATTGTTTTTTTTAGTTTTATGTCATTACTCTAAACACTATTAAAATCAACTAACCCGTAGAATGATTTATTGAACTACTACGTGAATCTTGATTTATTAAATGTATTCTAAGTAATTCAATTAATAAAATAAATTTAAATAAATTATTAAATTGTTTAAGTTAAATTAATTAATTAAAATAAAACGAATTAAGTAGTTTAATTGTTTAACCACATTAAAATAAAAAATGATTTAATTTTGATAGAAAATAAAACTTCAATAATACAAAAAAAGTATATTTGTTTTATAAGTTTAATGGTATAATCGTCTATTCGAAAAATAATATCATTTCTCTCCAACTAAATAAAGAGAGAAAAACCACATTCCTTTTTTTTTTCTTTCTCTTATACCAAACAACATGACAAATTGGCTATTTTTCTCACTTTTAGTACTTTTTCTGACTTCAATCTTTCTTTTCTATTTTTCTCACGACTAAATTTTTCTCACGACTAAACATACAAACATTAACGGTATGTTTGATTGTGAGAAGAAATTATAAAGAGAGAGAAAGGTGAAAAAGAGGGTGAGAAGAAATAAATATGTGAGAAATAAAGTAGATTTGATGTATTGTTCGGTATTTTTATACTATATACAAGTAAAGAACTTTTAGGGTAGATTTGTACACATGTCAAACTCTCAGGCTACTCTTGCCACATCACCATTTTAAAATAGTTTTTTTCATACCCAATTTAATGCAACTTGCTAAAAACCAGTCAATAGAAATAAATTTGTTGTACCACAACATAGACTGGACAAACAAAATGCTTTTCACCCGGACAAAGACAGAATCCATCTCTCACATTTTCAAATTTCAAGTTCTCAGATGCGCCATTCTCTTCAATCTTCATCCCTTCTATTCTCTTAAAAAACCCTAATCTCTCCATCTTCTTTCTCTGAAAGCAGCGAATCCCTCGTTCTCTCAGAATCCTTCGACGACATCGTTTCAAGGCCTCCACTCCCCCGTAACCGCCTCAACAATGGGGTCCTCCATGCCGGTTTCATGGTCGCCCCCGACCGCATGCACGTTCTCTCGAATCTTGGGAGAGCGTCAAAGGTTGGGTTATGCCCGAAAGGAACAGGCTTGACTTTTGGATCAACCACGGTGGTCACTGTTTCAGGCTTGAGATTCCCTTGAAAATATTTTGGAGACTGATGGGTATTGTTCTGAACATTCCGAACCCGTCAACTGTAAATCTCCGTTTTGATGTTCTATCTTTTGGGTAATATTCTCCTACTTCTTCTTCTTCTATTTGTTCTTTTCTCATCTATTTTGTTGTAGAGTAAACAGCATGTTTGGTTTCTTCTTTATTTTTTTTTCTTCAGATCTGAGCTTTCTTTCTTCGTCTTCTTCTTTTGAAAGATTCTGCGATTTTTTTATTTTTTGTTCTTCACATTTTTTCTTCTATCGTTTTCAATCTTCGTATATTTTTTCTATCTACGTTTTTCTGCATTTAAGAGTATTCGGCGATAAACATTAACAATCATTTATTTTATTTTATTATTTTCAGCTTTGATCAGAAAGTTTTTTCTCCACTCACAAGGTCTCACAAGGCCAGCTGCTTTACATTTTGATTCGTATCCTTTATTTTCTGCATTTTTTTTCAGTTGTTGAGAGACTTCTTAATTTGAGAATTCGGTTGCTCTTATTCATGCCCTGTAACCTTTGTTGTGTTTTATCAAAAATGGTGTTTTTAGTGTTTCACATTATTTTGTACAATGAAATCAAGTCCTTCACTGAAATCTGCACACTCATTTCTTCTTTTATTGTCTTCACTTATCCTTTTGTATACTATTCAACTCTTCTTTTATTCAATTTCTCCAAGACTCACCATTTTTATTGCTATCATAAGCAGTTTTTTTAATTTCTTCAATTTCCTTTGTGAATGTTGATGAATTGTTCTTCAAGAACTTAGGCAATTTTTGGTTTGGCATTCTAAACAACTCTAAGGAGGGATGACAAATTGATCAGTGTAGGAGTTTTCCAACACTAGAGCAGGTGTGCGTGAATAAGATTGAATAAGATATATTAGGTTGGGAATGGATTGGAAGCCTTGCACTAATGTTAGAGCAAAATAATATAGATCTAAGGCAGCAAAAGAGTTAGTTTGTGCAATTTCAATGTTGTTGATTTTAATATTTTAGTGTCATTAATCAGCCTGTTTGGTTTTCTTTTCTATTTCACATTCCTATGAGCTAATATGTTTATCGATGTTTTCATTTAGTAGAAATTTTGTTCTTTCATTTATGATTATATAACATGTTTATGATTTTTCTATTCTTTGTGCAGTGTTATGTCAATTATTCATGCCATTTTTATAAAGATGTCATTGTTGATGATGTTTAGCTCACATCCATGTTTTGGTGACCAGTCAACATAACTAATTACTGTTTAAGGTTCTTTGTTGTCTATATTTTCTCAAGGGGTAAGAATGATTATGTAACACCCCAAATTTCTAAGCTAAGTTGAGAATAAGTTATGAGAAGAATTGTGTGATTATATCCAAGCTTAATTTGATTTCAAGGTGATTGGATATAATTACACAAAGCTTTGATAAGAAAGTTAATGGGTTGGAATTGAGGAATAAGTGTGGATTTAATCCTAAGATGGTTAAAGGTGTTGATTTGTAGTTATGGAAGTTAATTTGAGAAGAAAGTCTCAAGGTTTGGTGTTAGAACTAAGTTTTCCTGGTTTTTCTGCAGTGTGAATCGATTCATATAGTTTAGGAATCGATTCACAGCATTAAAAATCCATAGGCATCAAATTTTAGCAGTGGGAATCGATTCACGTAAGTCGTGAATCGATTCACATAAGACAAAGCCATCGGACTCGCATGTGAATCGATTCACTCATTAAACCGCAATTCTGCACTTTTTACACTGTGGGAATCGATTCACACTATCAGTGAATCGATTCACACCGCAGTGTATAAAAACGCAGCTTTATTGAGCGTAACGCGAGAAGAAGAGAAAGGGAAAGGAGAAAAGGAAGGGAGAGCTAGGGTTTCACCCTTTAAGAAGGATTGAAGAGATTCATGTTGGATTTCTTCAATCACTTGCTTAAATGGAGAGTTTGAGAGTGGAGATTTGAGTATTTGAAGATTTGGGTTTGAACCCTAGAGAGGAGAAGAAGAAGCACGAATTGGAGAAGAATAAGGGGGAGAAGACCAAGCTCCAGCAAGGATGGCTCAAGTTCTTGCATTGAGAAGGAAGATTGAAGGTTGAAGATCAAGATTTGAGAAGTATTTGGAGAAGCCCCAAGTTGAGCAAAGAGGGAAAAGCTTGAAGAAGAGCAAAGAGTCCAAAGTTCAACCTTCCTAGCTCAATGTCTTGAAGAATAGAGGTGAGTTCTTCAACCCTTAGGTGATGGGCACCCATAAGTCCCACATATAGGAATTTCACTTCCTTTAGAAACATATGAACCTTAGGTTCAAGTTAGGTTTTAGGTACCTATAAGAGGTTGAGTTGTTATTGTTATGATTGTTATGATTGTTTTGATTGGTATGATTGTGTAGTGGGCTTGTTTAAAAGTGGTTGGCGACTGCCCCCAACCCCCCACAATTGAATGTATGTTTGATGTTTCTCTCTTGAGAACTCCATAGAGTTTCAAGGGATTAGTTAATGTATGTGTTGCCCATTAATTTGGCAAATTGTGAGGCTTGTCTAAGAGCCATAAGCTTAAGTGTTAGAGGTCAAAGAAAGGACCCTAGGAAAAGGATGTAATAGAAAGGATGTATGAATTAGTGTTCATGATTTGGAGTCATTAGAGATAAAGGGATGCTATTAATGTAAGCTTGATTCATTGAAATAATTGTAGTTTCCTTGAATAGTTAAGTAATGAGTATGATTGTATTTCTTGAACATACATACAAGCACAAGCATAAGCATAAGCATAAGCATAAGCTAAAGTCCATGGCAAGACTCCTCTATTTATAGGAGTAGATCGGTTTGGTTAGCCAAGTAGGACGCCCTTGGAGGGTTATGACATCTAACCACCATTCCGAAAGTGTGTAATTGGGGTCTAGGGACTGAAGCCTACGACACTACCCAATAACATGCATAGCAACATATTATATATCTCTTATGAATGGTATAATATGTGAAGTGATGTTAAGTTATGAATGTTAATGAATTCCTTGTATGTATTTATATATACATATTCGGAATTAGCTTAGTTAGTTGTATGGAATCTCAGATAGCACATCCCTAGTCGCTTAATTATTATATAGTAATGAGCATTGTGATTAGATCACTAAAAGGATAAGCAAGCTAGGTTGATTGGGATTTGTGGTATAGAGCATAAGGCAAAGTTCAATAGCATAAGAAAAAGCAAAGATGTGTTAAGCACAAAGTGAGTAAGTAAGAACAATGCGTTCTTAGTTAATAAGGTTGCAATTTATATTGTATTAAGGTTAGTCGAGCTAAACAAAGGTTAAAGAATGGACTTTTGTAGGATTGATGTGGGTTGCTATACATTTATGTGTTTAGTTTAATCACAAGTTGATAAGTGGCATATTGGCCCTAGGATTACCCTATTTGATTATATGCTAAGTTTTTAACTCAAGCTAGCGCCTTCTAAAGCGTCTTAGCTTAGGGATATCGAGAAGTTGCAAGTCAAGTCCTTATGGTACATAGGGAGAGTATGTCTAGGTTTGAAATGCCTAAGCTAGTCTTTTCAGCCTAGAATATTCCGAGGAGAAAATGGTGAGGAGTCCGTGAAGGGCTCACTGAGATTTATAATCTCACCCTTTTCCTTTTATTTGTTTTCAGATAAGCAGGTACCGAAGACGAGGAGGCGAAGCTCCAAGCTTGGGACTCATAGGCTAGTTTTGTATTGAAGTGGAAAATTATATTCCAAGTTATGTATAATATGTAATCTTTTATTAGATTAATGAATTAAGTTTAATTTACGACTTGGATTACTGTAATCAAGTCTGTAAGTTATTAGTAACTCCTGTGCTTTAATGTAATTTGTCGTACTTTCAATTATGTTGAGGTGCGGGTGTTACATTATGGTATCAGAGCAGTTCGATCTTATCGGACTGTGAGTCACTAGTTTAGTAATGACTCAGTTTAGAAAGTGTCAGTTTAGTCCTTGTTGGACTGTAGCGATTAGCAGAATTTTCCTTGTCCGAGAACTCCTACATATTCTTATGCTTAGTATGGAATATTAAGCCTGATCAACTTAATACTCCATACCGTGTACGAAGAATGTAGTAGATGGAGCTGGCGGATGAGGGAGGAGACCGAATAGGAGCGTGAACTCTGAGGAAGTTTGATGGATAAGGATGATGCAGACAAGGAAGGAGCGGATGTAAGAGCTCTCATTAAGTGAGAACTTTCGGAATACGGAAAAAGGGAAACAAGTTCCCACCTTTCCGGAACTAAGAGTTAAGGAATGTTTTAAGAATGGTCGGAACCATGGCGGTGAGGGTTCGGCTAGACAAAGCGTGTAATTCATGTACCGTCACTCGAGACGCTCTGGAAGTGATTGGAAATGACGAGCAAGTAAGGGGTCTTAATTGTGAGGTTTCAAATCAACTTAGGATGGGCATTTGTAATCGGTTAGGGTTACAACACTGGTTATGCTATCAAGTTGTTTCGCCTAATCCATTGTAAATGGATCCTAGAATGATTGAGATCTTATGATGATTCCCAAGTTAATTCAAGTTCCCTTCGTGGTTAACAGTAAGTACTCTTAATTGTAGGTTTTCAATCGAGTAGGATGGTCGGTTATAATCGGTTAGGGTCTCAACACTTGTTGTCTCAGTAGGATTGGTTAACTTAGCCGATTATAAGTGGATCCTAGGTCGATGGAAATCCTACGATGATCCCTGAGAGAACCTTAGCATTCCGAGTATTAATGGTAAGGGTAAGGAACAAGATGGAGTTAGGCGATATACTACAACGCCCAAATGGTAGTATGAGTCCTTAAGGGTGATCATGCCCTAGTGAAGCAGAAAGAAAACTCTAAGTCTTCAAGGAACGGCGTCCTTAGTGGAACAACGAACTTCAGAGGATCAGATGAGATGTAGTCTTCAAACTATAGAAGTTTCAAGAAAAGCCGAGTCAACGGAAACCTAAAGTTATTGATATCTATGTTCGATCTAACTGTTCAGTGCGTCAAGTGAATTCAATTGACCAATTATAGACTTTGCCTTAACTAAGTAAGAATATTAGTTAGAATAAGACTTAGTCTGTAATTGGGTAATGAGATCACTTAATTTCCTGAGCAATTAGTTCCTCTATAGAGATTAATCCCTTCCAGGGTTTCTAATGATTCAGATTGGGTAAGGAGGATAAGACATGATCAATAAGGTAGATTGTTCCCAAGAATATCAAGGATTTATTTTCTGGATACTTGTTGGGTCCATTGGTTATTAAACGCGTCGATCTACACCGCTATCAGATGAAGCCGTGTGGGTTTTGGTTTAATTCCAGTAGCATCAAGAAAGGGAGTTACACCATCAAGCGAAGGAGAGCAGTAGTAAAGTTTATTTAAGGGTAAAGATGGTGGACATCTGAGACTATAAGTTACGGTGAGTCAAGTCGTTAAGTTGAGTCTGATGTGATTCTAATTAGCCACTTGCAAGCTAAGTCTCCAACCAAGTGAGGCTTAGACCTCGTGTGAGACAAAGTTTGCAATCAACTAATGAAAATCAAGTCAGTTTAACCAACGGATACCTCCCAAGAGCTGAGCAACCCTAGAGTTTCAAGTTTCCTAGGCCAAGTCGGTTACAAGACCAAGTACAGTGAGCTAAATATGAGTATCAACTCCGTAGTTGCGGAAAAGGCCTCTAAGAAAAGATTTCCATTGGTAACATAAGAGTGAACGTCACGAATGAGAAAAGTTTGTCCAAGGTATGTATTAGTCACCTCTAGGTGACAATTCTATTTTGATAAGATAGTTGCCCAATGAAGGGTTACGAAACCACCAACGATGGTATTGGATGCTGTTTTGGGTGAACTTCCAAGGAGCATTCGAAGGAGAGTACCTCCCAAGGAGTCTGAAGAGATAGAAGGAGCAAAGATTCACTCGCTTAACACCAAAAGGCACGGCTGCAGGGAATTGTGTAGATGAATTCAAAGAATTCTCCACATACTTAACCTATTTATTGTACACAAAGAATTAAAAAAGTCATAATATATTACAATATATAATAATAATAATAATAAGTATGAGAAAATGTGTTTCAATGTTATTTCAATATCATTTTACATTTATAATTTGTTATGCCAATATCACACTTTTTTTTGTTAAAAATCTAAAATTATTCTTAAAAAATACTATTTGTTCTGGACAGAACTCCAAAGGATGACTGGAGAGAAGCGGTACGGTGGCGTCAGGTCAGATGACGACGGTGGTGTACCTGCAAACATTCCTGCAAACACTCCGACGCTCAAGTCAGTATGAGTATGAGGTGAATGAAGAGGTGATAAAAATGAAGATTACCTCAATCGTTTGAAGTGACTCTCCTTTTATAGGAGTTGAGGACGGTGAGGGCGGTTCCCGTGGAACCCGGGGTGCCGTCAGATCGTTCTGGGCGTGATGGGATGGCGAATCTGGGGGACCGTTGGATCGGCCACGTCGATATGGTCTCGAGGTAAGGCGGTGGGAACCGACGTTGGTAATGGGCTGGAGTGTGACTCTTCGGATTGGGCCTCGGCCCAGTCCGGAACAATTTGTCTTTGTTTAGACCCTTTTTATGAATAATTTTACATTATATACACTGTTTCAGATACACCAAAAAGTCCCACATTGCTTGGGAATCAAGGCCAACGGGAGTTTATAAACACCTACATGCCTTAACCCATCGGCGCGCTTTTGGGACAAAAACCGGCGCCACATTACATGTGGCCCAAAGTGGACAATACCTCTGAAACGACGATGCGACTGAGGTCGAACATTGGCGCTAGAAGGAGGGTCTGCCACGCACGGTCGACGCCTTTAGCCCTCGCCTCGACGGCCATCAAGCTTTGATACACCAAAAAGTCCCACATTGCTTGGGAATTAAGGCCAACCTGAGTTTATAAACACCTACACGTTTTAACCCACCGGCGCGCTTTTGGCGACAAAATTGGCGCCACATTACACGCTACCTAAAATAGACAATACCTCAAAAAACAACGATACGAACTTAAGGTCGGAATACTACTCTAGTCTTATTTATAAATAATAAATACTTTTTTAGGTTCACACTGCATAATGCAGATCGGAAGAAGCTTTTGTCAAATAATATCAAGAATTTTCAAATCAAACTTTATTTTAATAATAAAGTGGGTTTAACCTAAGCTAAATAAACAGCAAAAGGACGATAGTACTGGTGAGAATCTTAGATAAAAGGACACTCACTCGCCTGCCCTCTTTGCCTTTTGTGCTCCTCAAAAACAGAGTACACTCTACACGTATCACAGAGAGAGAGAGAGTACTATTGGGCGTGCATATGGCTCGGAGCTCCGCAACAATGAAACGGGTCTTCATGTTCATACCTCTAATCCTACCCCATTTGGTCCTCACTACCACCGCGGATGATGGTAATGTCCCTCTTCTTCAATCTTTACTTGCTTTCAAGTTTTCTACTTTTTCGTCTGTTGAGATCTGACCATCACAATTGATTGTTTTGCATTTGTTAATTGATTATATATGTGCTTCAATTTGTGTATTATTCTATGATTTTGGTGGGTTTCTAGCTACCTTCCCGTTGTGTGGGGGTCTAGTATTTATACGGAGTACAAAAAATGAAATGCTAGTAATTGGCAGCGTTAATTTAAATGGCTTTCTGGGTATGGGTGGGGCAGCATCTGGGTTTTTGTTTCTACCAGCTGATTCTGCTACTATTTTTAAGTTCTGGGGATGAACGTTAAGGATATACCAATTATAGAAAGAAGAAAGTGATCTATGGCGTTCAAGCTTAGAATTTTCCCTCTTGTAGTGGACACGGAGAAACAATTGATACGGTCCTCTAGTCTAGTGAGCCTTGAACATGATTATATTATAACAATAACAATGGTTCTGTTTAACCATCGTTTTCCATTTGGTCTACTCTGGTCAAATTTTTCAACACAGAAGGCCCACATTCCTCTTTTTTATTCAGTGATCTTCCCTTTTAACCATCTTCACTTTCAATTTCATTTCTTATTCGGGTGAAGGTAGCTTCTGATTTCATTTCATCCCCCTATTTCTTCTTTCTCCATAGTCCACAGTATCAGGAGTGAAGACATTAAAACTGTACCCAGAAAAAGGAGTGAAAATAAAATATAAAAAAAAACTATGATGGCAAAATAATTAGGAAAAAAAAATGGTACTAGTAGAAGTGTTTTGAATATATACTTCTAACTTCTGTTCTATAACCTGTAAGGCCATAGTTCAAAAGAAAAGTAATTTTTTTTCAAATATAAACTTGAAATTTTAGTGAAACGCCTTAATAGTTAGTATTTTATGTAGCTATTTTTAGTTGATACTCTTTAAATGGTTTTTGATTTTATCATTTTAAAATAATATTATTTATATCGTTATTGAAATTTGAAACTGGTTGAAATCAGTTTATACATTTTTACCAAAAAAAAATGTAATTACAAAATCGGTTATGAGTTCAACGAGTGTTTGGATCTGTTGTGTAGAAAATTAATTTTGAATGAATTAATTTTATTTAAAATTGAGTTGAATGTAAAATAATTTATGTTTAGATATATTTACATAAAAATGAGTTTGACAATAAGTTTGAGAGTAAAAATTATTTTTAGAGACAAAAATTATAAATAATAATTTTAAATTAGAATCAATTATATGTCAAAATCAATTTTACTTGAGGTTACTCAAATACGAAAAAATGAATTTTTGGAGAGCTCTCACGAAAGTAAAACTAAACGTGCAATGAAATTTGTTAAATGAACTTAACTGAAATAGAATAATGTAAATAACCTTCTCAATATGGCCAAATTCCTAGTCCTGATTGCTTATTACCACTTTGCTTTTCGGTACAACACTGTGTAGGACATTTAATTTAATTATTCATCTATAATATAATGCACCGCAAAGAATCGCCATCCTTTAATTATGGATGCTTTATGGATAAGACTAATAAAACCGGCAATATTTAAGTAAAAAGGCTAGTACCAAAAACTTTACCCCAAAAAATGCAGATCAAAATAGTCAGTGGCTTCTTATAGGAAGGCCACTATGACCCTAGGAGATGAAAAAATCATACCCTACAGATATTATGAAAGAAGGCAAGGTTAGTAAGCATGTGGGTCCCGAGCAAAAGACTTTTGCACCCTAGGGATGCGAAATGACCATATTGACACAGTGTTCCCGCCTCTCAACCCATGCTTTTTCCCTCCAATCTAGAACAAAGTACAAGGACCTTTCCGTAAAGAACGCTAGCTCACATAATACTTTTACCATTATTGTCGTTTGGGTCGCTATCCTCGTTTATTCCCATGCTCCGTTAAATATTAAAAAAAAAATCACAGTAAGAAAAAAAGTGCTTTTCAGTTTTCTTGTTCCCATTCAGTCAAAGGAAAAGGATTATAAGAGGAGCGGGGCATGGGTTGGGACCCACGCGCTCAACGCGGGTTCTGGTTGATCGTGGATCATACAAGACCTCAATTTGTTCCCCGTCAATATCATATTTTGTCGTTTTCCTTGCCTCGAATCTTCACCATCCTGCTTGCATTGGCTTCTTGCCCCTGATACATTGAGAGGTCCCTTTTCATTAGTAGCTTATCTTGATCCCTCTTGTTTTTTTGTTTACTACTTGTGCCAGTTTGGCTATGCTTGCTGCTTCGCAAGTTGGCATGTGTTGAGACTCCTTTGAAGGGTAGCTTATTTTATTTTGTTCCTTAATTTATTGTTCCAACGTGGGCTTTGAGGCCCATATAGGATAAGGTAATCCAACTTACACAAGTAGTCTATTATTGGCGTGTTGCGCCGTTATTGTTGTGAAAACGGGGGTCTAGATATATAAATTGGAAAGAATGGTGTAGGTAATGTGGAATCCCTGTAAAACAAATTTGATATTTGCTACGTTCGAGTTCAACTTAAATGTTGATGGCCATTACATTTTGTTTGAATTGCCTGTGGTTTGGGTAAGGGTTGGGACATGTGCTTGTGGTGTGTGGACAAAACCTTGACAATGATTCTGCTGGTCCTCTTACCTGGCGAAAATACCTTGAGAGCAAAATGTGGGCTCCGCACCCGTCACAATTGCTCTATTGTCATCTTAAAATAAATTGTATTTATGTTATGGTTGATGCTTCTATCTTGTGTACGTGATGGTGCTTGCGTGAATCTGTGATTACTATCGAGTTATTACTTTGGATGTTGATGAGTTGCACAATTTTCACTTTGACCATTTGTCACCAGCCGTGTTTTAGAAAGTAAAATTTGATTGTATTTTCTCAGTGATTATAGATATAGAAATACGCTTATACATAACAACTAAAAATAGCTACAATTAATTAGATCTTCTTGACGATGAAATTTGTTTGGGCCCCTTGAGTTGAACTTTTGAAGTGCTAGTTTTCGTTTTCGTTTTCGTTATTATTATTATCATTATTATTTACTAAAATTAAGAATTTACTAGGCTTAATTCCAAATTGAAGCACAAAACTAAGAGATAGTTGAACTTGATGGGAAATTTTTCTGAAGTGTAATAAATAAGCTTCAGCATATATCGGGCCGGGGTGGGAGGGGTATACGATATCATTGCATATTGTCCTTTTCACATTTTCTATTAACCTTTTCAACTAAGTTTATCCTAGTGCATAGTAGTTTCTTATTTTGGAAATTGAAAGATAGTTGACTAGTTGGTGATGGAATTAGCTTGATTGTTGCCAGGGATTGGGGTACTTCGGTTATATATATAAAGCTTAGGTTAGAACTCATCACCAGTAATTTTCTTTTTCATTGTAAATTTGTAAATGACACCCTAACATTAAAGCATGTAACATGCTTCAATCTTTGAACAAATCCCCTTTCCTCTTTTTTTTTTTTTTTAATCAAAAAAATCCCCTTTCCTTTATCTGTTATCTGACCAACAAATAAATTTTGGATTATAATTTACACAATAAATAATTCTATTTTTTAAGGAATATAAATAATTCTATTAAAGCCACTAATTAACAAGCGAATTTTTTTTATCTATAGCATTAGTTTTATATTATTTTTTTTTGTACAAGATTAATTTTTAAATGAAATATTGAGAGACATACCACTATACCAGTATAAGATTAATTTGTGTCCACACAAAGTACAATGTCGCTGATCATAATCAACTCAAAATTTAAAATACTAAGATAACTTTAATAAGATTTTCCTTATCTTTAAAAGGCCTTATTAAAAAAAAATCTAATAAAAAAATTTGTGCCCTTTTTTCTTATAGTACTAGTAGTATTTTCTTATACCTATTGGCTCGAGTTAGAAATTTAGAATTGCTCACAACCGCAATAATGGTGTTGTTGAATTAAACGTGATGTGTTTATGGCATTTAATGAGCCGGATGAAGGGGGTTCATTTATTTCAGTATATCTTTCCTAGCAATCCATTCCGGACTGGATCTTCGTCAACTGTATAAATTGATCAATTGGTATGATCAATTAATATTATGATATTTATAATCTCAAGAGACTGCCTAGTTTTGTAATTTCAATAAACTGTGTTCAAATCCTCTAGAAACACCTCGTCCCAATTAATAGTAATAAAAAAAAAAAACTCCTCTCCCACCGCAATTTAAAAAATTCAATATTATGGGTTAATGAAAGAACCGACCTTGTTTATATACAAAGACAATAGCCATCACTTTTCTTTTTCCTTTCCTTTCTTTTTGGGTTACAACTCACAACTTTTTTGTAAAAAAGAAAGGGAGAAGAGGTGAGGGATTTAGACGAGATTTGAAGACAATTTTTTGAGATTACAAGGCTAAACAGTCGCAACAACACTAGCACTAAGATGTTACAGCTCGCTACTTTGTCTTTAAAGAGAGAACATATATAAACAATGTTGCAATAAACCAGGTGATAATGCTTTACACAAATTATTAAAGTGTTAGAATCTTCCACTTTGGTCGCTGATTTTATTTGCTTTTTTTTTTTCTTTTTTCCCAATGATTTTATTTACTATCATTAGTACTATGCCGAACACATTATATATTATTATTTGTAATAAAAAAATACTGATAACATAATAATATGAATTACAGGGCTAGTGTCGAATGGAGATTTTGAGGCAAGCCCATCAAATGGGTTCCCAAGTGAGGCAATAGTAGAGGGACCTAGTGAAGTTCCCAGCTGGAAATCAAACGGCACCGTTGAGCTTGTGGAGTCTGGGCAAAAACAAGGTGGGATGATCCTCATCGTACCGCAAGGTAGACACGCAGTTAGGCTTGGCAATGACGCTGAGATCAGCCAAGAAGTACCGGTGGAAAAGGGTTCCATTTACTCGGTCACGTTTTGTGCGGCTCGCACGTGCGCCCAGCTTGAGTCCCTTAACGTGTCCATGTCATCTGCATCACAGACGATAGACCTGCAGACCCTCTACAATGTTCAAGGGTGGAACCCATACGCGGTTTCTTTCAATGCGGATGAGGACACTTTTAGGTTGGTATTTAAAAACCCTGGTATGGAGGATGACCCCACTTGTGGGCCCATCATTGACAACATTGCTATCAAGAAGCTTTTCAATCCTGAGAAGCCCAAAGGTATCATCTGAAAGCCCATTCTTTCCTGTCTCTAGTTTTTAATTCACATATTAATTGCTTATATACCAATCCATTCATTTATATTTTGCCGAGAAAACTTGTGACCAAAGTTTTAAATCATGGTTGTGTCGTGTCGCAATCCTTTATGATATTACAAAGAATTGCAGTCAAATACCGTCGCTGGCCTTTCTTTAAAACCTTTCTTGTGACCCTTTTTTAATGTTTTTCTACAAGTGCAAGGTGAACTTTACATATGCGGTAATACTTTTTTTTTTTTCCTGAAAGGGCATACTAGTATATATTGATGATTTTTTTTTCCATACAACTTGCACAATTTTAAATAATTTCAGTTTCAGGACTTTAAGGTTTATGTTTCTTTTTTCATAGGACTATTTCAATTGTGGTTGTTTATAATTGCATCTTTCAAAGCAGTTACTCATGTTGAGTGATTTTTATGAGCATTCCTATTTGGTCTGATGTTGTTTACGCAGTTTTCTTTATCCTTAAGAGAAAAAATGTCAGTACTCTTGTACTCCCTCACACAATAGCTGCATTTAATTTCACATTTTTCTTTTATTTTTATCTCAATTTTTTTTAATACAAATAAAAATAACCATAAAGGCCAAGTGACAGAATTTTAATCGGGGTACTTGTTCTAATAAAATTGCATGAAATAATTTTTCTTCAATAAAATAACAATCGCTTTCCAATATTCCATTCTAATACATTTGAGAAACACTTTATTGTTAATAGGAGCCACATGTATTATAAGCCACCACTTCATAAAAGCTTAACCAAAGATACAATTGTGAAATGTTATTAATCTTGGCTGTTTTTGAGATTTGCAGACAACGCAGTAATCAATGGAGACTTTGAGGAAGGTCCGTGGATGTTTAGGAATACTTCATTGGGTGTCCTACTTCCCACAAATCTGGATGAAGAAATTTCGTCGCTACCCGGTTGGATAGTTGAATCGAACCGAGCTGTCCGCTACATTGATTCTGATCACTACGCTGTTCCACAAGGCAGGAGAGCGATTGAGCTGCTCTCAGGAAAAGAAGGCATCATATCCCAAATGGTTGAAACCAAACCAGACAACCCATATAGCTTGACATTCTCATTAGGTCATGCTGATGACAAATGCAAGGAACCTCTTGCTGTCATGGCCTTTGCAGGTGACCAAGCTCAAAACGTTCATTACACTCCAAATTCCAATTCTACCTTCCAAATTGCTAACCTCAATTTCACTGCCAAGGCTGATAGAACTAGAATTGCCTTCTATAGTGTGTACTATAATACCAGGAGTGATGATATGAGCTCTCTATGTGGGCCTGTTGTGGATGATGTGAGTGTCTGGTTTTCCGGGTCCAATGGGTTACGAGGGTTGGGCTTTGTAAGACTTGGGCTTGTGATATTGGGTTTAGTTTGGGTTCTTGTTTAAAGGGTTTTTTATTTGGTTTTGCTTTACTTGCTGTTTACTAAGCCTAATAGATAGTTTATTTTGGATTGGGGGTGTAGGTGAAGTCACATTCTCCAATTTTGTTGTATTGTGAACTGGCATTAAGTTTATAGTTTATGCTATGAAAAATGATAATGTTTAGCTGTGTCATTCTCATTCGTGTTTCTTTGCGGGTAAGGACACTTTCACCCCCTTTCATGGCAGACAATACAACTAAAAAAGTAGTCTGATGCTTATTTGAATCTTCGATGCGCAAAGTATACCCGCTTTCAAGATTTCACTCTAACATTGAATCAAAATTCTATCCTTAGGCATTGTGTTGATGCATGGAATGTGATAGTTGGTGTGCCGCATGCATCTCAAATTGTCATTTGTGGAATCGATACTCTACTGTGGGATAAAGTAAATTGAAATTGCATTACTTTCGCATGAATGTACTGCATAAAAATCATTTTGTACAAATCTGTGGAGTATACCAAAAGGGTCTAGACCAAAAAAAAAAAAACGGGGGAGAATTTTAAGTGATAAGACTATGATATATTTCCTTTGTACCGTAATAAGTATTGTGTTAGAAAAAAAATCTCTAAGTGTAATTTCATTTTTTAATGTAATATTAGTTATTTTTTTCTTTTATTTTTACTCTCAAATTAATATTGTGTATATTACTTTTAAGTTATTATGCTCTATTATGTATTTATGACAATGATTAATATTAAGAAAATCGTTATTGTTGCTTGGGACAAAGTTTGCACACCTATAATTGAAGGAGGGCTTGGTATTAGATCCATGAGGGCTATTAACCAAGCTGGAATGTTCAAAGTCTGTTGGAAATGATCCATGAGTTGATGGGTCTTATTTGCTTACAGCTAGAGATTTTAAGAATAATAAGTCAATGACTCGTTATCTAAGTTCTTTCATATGGGCTGGAGTTAAACATTCTTTGCGAACTGTAATGGAGAATTCTGTTCGGCAACAAAAACTAAACAGAATTGGGGTCAAGGTTTCATGAGAAGCAAAAACCAAATAAACATTAGAATCAACATCTCTAACATAAAAAGACAAAGTAGAACGATGAATAAAAGTGATAGGGTCCCTCTAATATGGACCTAGTATTATATAAAAAGTGTTGTTGTAGGAGTGAAAGAGAGGGGAATACCCGGGAACGAGAACAGAGATAAATAAGAGAACACAAAAGAACGTAAGAGCAAAAAAAACTTTTCATAAGTACCTAGTTTTATTATATATATATATATATATATATATATATATATATATATATATATATATATATATATATATATATGGAAAGAGGAGAGAAAACACGTTCAAAATTTAAAACTTGGGGTCGAGGTTCCGTGACAAGCAAAAACCAAAGCATTGCTAGAAGCAACATCCCTAATACAAAAAAAACATAAAACAAAATAATGAATATAAAAGTACTAATATAATAATAGTATTGTATAATCAGTGTTGTGGAGTGAAAGAGGAAATACTAGAGTGGGAACAGAGATAAATGAGAGAAAACCAATGTTTTAAAAACTGGACCGAAGATCGAACCGGCAAGACCTTCGGGTCATGGTTCAATTGGTTTATCCGGTTGAACCGGATGATAAATAAATAAATAAACTTCATAGGTAATTCAAGTCATAATTTATAAAGTAAAATTCATAAAAATATATTTGTCTTATTTTTACTCCAACGGTGAAACCATAAGAATCCAATATGGGTCCCACAAGTTAGTCCATTTTTATTTTTCATAACCCTCTAAATTATTTTAAAAAAGGGACCAATTAACGGTTAAAAAACGTGAGAACCTTCCAGATACCCAACTTTAATCATTTTAAATTAAATCCATTTTTAATCTCACAAAAAAACCCCAATTTTAATCACTCCAATCCTTTTTCTTCTCTCTGCTTAAAGAACCTTCCAGATACCCTTCCTAATCTCAACCTTCTCTCCCACTCCATCTCGTCTCCCTCGCTTCTCGGTCCCTTCATCGACGACGTGGCACAGCAAAGGGGAAGCCTGGAAGCTTCTAGAGACTTTTCGTTTTCAATCCCTCTTCCACCCATTTTGGTTCTTCTTTCTCCACATCCCACCCAAATCAGTGAAGATCTCAACACGTCAATCGCCGCTGTCGCCCCTGATCTCGCCTACCTTCTATTGCCCACGGCGTTTGGTGACTGACTCGCAAGCACCTCTGCATCTCCGTCTCTGCCTCCGTTGCTACATATTTGGTTGTTACAGATCTGGGTTGCTACAGATTTGGGTTTGATTTGTATAGATCTATGATTTTTCTGTTGGCTGTATTGGTGTTCTTCTTTGCATTCTTCTTCTTCTTTCTGTCGACTTCTTCATGTTGTTTGTGACGGTGGTTATTCCAGTTCTTCTGACTTGCTGAGAGAGGGGAAAAAAGTGATTTTTAAATTTTTTTTTTTGGGCTGGCCAGTTATATGAAACCAGGCCCGATTCCTTTTTTTTTCCTCCAGTTTCCACCGGTTCGAGGCGGCCCAACCGGTTTTTTCCCAGTTTCTTCAAACCACTGGTTCTATTGGGCTAACCGAACCGCTATCTCTCCTGGGTCCCCGTCGGACCGGCCAGTCCGATCTGGTTTTAATAACATAACATTGGAGAAAACTAAACATGAGAGAGGAAATTTTTTATTAGAGAGTGGTATGTGTTTGAGAAGGACCAAAAGGTATCTAGATGAGCACCTAGTTTTATTATGGAGTAAGTAAAGATAAATTGTGGTAAAGAAGAAGAGAAAACGCGTTTGAAAGTTGAAACTTGCGATCAAAGTTTCGTAAGAACCAAAAACCAAATGAACAATAGAAACAACATCTCTAATAAAAAAGCGACAAATTAGAATTACGAATGTAAAAGTAATAATATAATCATAGTGTTATATAATAAGTATTGTTTTATGAGTAAAAGAGGGGAATACCAAAGCGAGAATAGAGATAAAGACTGAGTCTAACTAGACATTGGTTTATTAGGTCTATTTTAAAAATTCAAAGCTGAAGTTTGACTTGTAATCTGTCATTGACTTTTTTCATGTCTGATCTGGTCTTTATGAAAGTAGGGCATGGCCTACTATGCCCTATTAGCCTATTTAAAGACACATCATTTGACCTAAATCTAAGTACGTTGAAATACTGATAGGACAACGAGAACAAATTTTATGCATGATGAATTACTAATTATAAAAATAAACCACTACTACTCGAAGGCATGACACATAAGGATGATAATATATTAAACTAGGCTAAGTTTTCAAGGACCGATATTGTCTTGTTTATTTGATATCGATATTTTTTTAATGTATCATATAACATTTTTAAAAGTTTGACATGGCATAAAGGCATTTAAAAGCATATCTTGACATAAGACCTTTAAATATGTTAGAAGGTTATCATTAAAAACACTTATAGTCTCAAGTCTTTTATGTGGGTAAATATGTTTAAATCTTTAGATGTGTAAATAATTATATGATTTTAACACATTATAAAAATTCTTACTGTAATAACAACAACAACAAAATATTGTTATATTATTTATATTTATTTAAATAGATCTTTTTGTTACACTTAAGAGGCTTTTTATATGGCTTATAGCCTGGTCTTTTAGCTAAATAAACTTTTTAAAATTTTTCCCTTGTTTATATAAAAATAAGCCTAGCCTGGTCTATGCCTGATGTACGTTAGGTTGTAGGCCACTGTCAGGCGATTTGACCTCTTTCAATCCGTAAACATGAAAGCAAGAAATTATCTTCTCAAAGAGTGACATATGTTCAAGAAAGACAAAATAGTAATTAGATGAGCACCTAATGTTATTATAGAGTAAAGAAGACTAGTTTTATTATAGAGTGAAGAAGCGTGAGAGGGAAGAGGATAAAACACGTTTGAATTATAGTATTATATAATAAGTGTTGGTGTAGGAGAGAAATAGGAGAATACTAGAGTGGGAACATAGATAAAAGAGAGAGAGAAAAACACGAGAGTGCAAAAAAAAAATTATCAGAAGGTGGCACACATTAAAGAATGACAAACTACCAATTAATTGAGAATGTAAAGTAAAGATAAAACTGAAAGGGAAAAAGAGAAAACATTTTTGAAATTCAAAACTTCGAGTGAAGGTTTTGGGAGAAGAAAAACAAAGTGAACACAAGAAACAACATCTCTAATACAGAAAAGGACAAAATGGAATAATGAACACAAAAATAATAATATAATAATAGTATTGTACAGTAATTGTTGTTGTAGGAGTGTAATAGCAGAATAGCAGAGTAGAAATAGAGATAAATGAGAGAAAATAAAAAAACGTGAGAGCGAAAAAAATTCTCAGAGGGTGACACTTGTTAAAGAAGTACAAAATGGTAATGAGATGAGAACCCAATTTTATAATAGAGCAAAGATAAAGCGTGAAAGAGAATCGGAGAAAGCACGTTTGAAATTTAAAACTTGGGGTCAAGTTTCATGATAAGCAAAAACAAAATGAACACCAGAAACAACTGAAGGAGAGAAAACCAAAGAGTGTGAGAGTAGAATTTTTTCCCTCAAAGAGTGACATTTGTTCAAGAAGGACAAAATAAAAATTAAATGAGCACATAGTTTTATTAAAGAATGAAGATAAAGCGTGAAAGGGAAGAGGAGAAGAAGCGTTTGAAATTTGAAACATCAGGTGAAAGGTTTCTTGAGAAGAAAAACTAAGTGAGCACAAGAAACAACATCTCTAAAGCAGAAAAAGACAAAAAACAATTATGAATATCAAATTAATATTATAGTAGTAGTAGTATATAAAAAGTGTTGTTGTGGGAGTGAAATGGGGAACACCGAAGTGGAAACAGATATGAAGACAATACATGCTGAAAAGACATGTATTGCTTTATGGGGATATCTGTCGATCCTACAATAGGCCATCACAATTGGTATCAGAGTTGACCTCTCACTAAGGTGTGGTTCGGGGATGAACCAGACGAAAGCTGGTGGACATTTGATACTCAGGGCTAACGAGTGTGGGGAATAATCGTCGATGTACGAGAAACAGATAAGAAGCGGCTCTTGGCAGGCTTTTAGTCGAAAAGGCACATGAATGAACATTGAAATGAGAGGGATTATGAGAGTGTGCAAATATGAGACTGCACAATTGAAGAGAGGCTTAAAAAGGATTGATCGGCACTGCCCATACCACTAGATGTCCCATCTTTTCGATAACTCATAAATTAATAACTCTATAGTTAAACGTACTTGACTTGTAGCACTTATGGGATGAGTGACATTTTAGGAAGTTTATTAGAAAGCATGTAAACAAGGACAAAATACGCTCAAAAAACTCGTATTTGATTATGGGGACAGTGGATCCTACAAATAATATGGGCCATTACAAAACCAAAAAAAAGCAAGAGCGGTTTTTTTTCCCTCAAAGAATGACACGTGTTCAGGATGGACAAAATGATCATTAAATGAGAACCTAGTTTTATTATAATGTAATAATGTAAAGATAAAGTGTGAAAGGAAAGAGAAGAAAACACATTTAAAATTTGAAACCTAGGGTGAAGGTTTTGTGAAAAGCAAAAACCAAGTGAACACGAGAAACGACATCTCTAATACAGAAAGATAAAAATATTATAAATTAAAAATTATTAATATATTAATAGTATCGTATAGTAAGTGTTGTTGTAGGAATGAAAATGGGGGAATATTGGAGCGGGAGCCGAGATAATAAAGGAGACAAAACTAAAGAATGCGAGTGGAAAATTTTTCCTCAGAGAGCGGTACGTGTTCGAGAAAAGCAAAATAGTAATTAGATAGGCACCGGTATTATTATAGAGTAAAAATTAAGCGTAAGGGGAAAACCGAAGCGGAAACAAAGACAAGGAGATAAAACCAAAATTGTGAGAGCCAAAAAAATTTCACTCAGAGTGACACATGTTTACAAAGGACAAAAGAATAATTAAGAGGGCGTTTGTTACAGATTTTCTAAGAGTAAAATCACTTTTTTTTTATGTAAAAATCATTTTTTTAATTTTTAGTGTGTTTGTTTAGGATTTTTTTAAAAATGATTTTTTCAAAAAATGATTTTTATACAAAAAATGAGAAGGTGAAATTAGTAGATTCTTGGGAGATGAAAATGCGATGGATGAGAGAGAATGCGATAGATTCTGGAAAAAGACATGGAACTCTTCAAACTGATATTTTTTTGACGAAATTGCCCCTGTTAGGTTACGCTGTGGGAACTCCATTTTTCAGAATTTCCCTGTTAGGTTTCGCTTCTTCTCCGCGGCGCTTCTTCTCGCTGTTGCGCCGTTCTCCGTTCTTCTTGTTCTCGCTGCTGCGTCGTTCTTCTTCTTCTTCTTCTTCTTGTAGTTCTTCTTCTTCTCATTCTTTGTGTTCTTTTCTTCTCTCTTTGGTAGGTGTTTCTTTGCGTTGCGCATGTGTTCTTCTCTGCTGCGTTGTGCCGGTGTTGATCTCCACGACGCATCAGGCAATGTTCTCGTCTTCTTTGTTTCTTCTTTTGCGCCGTTGTCTGGTTCTTCTTTGTGTCCTTCTCAGTTTCTTCAAAAAATCAAAATAAGGTACATAGAAGTTTTTTATCCTCCATTTTTGGGAGATGTATGAGTTCTCCAACAATTCATGATTGATTATACTTGTTTCTTCTACAACTATTTAGGGTCCATTTTGTTGTTTCTTAGTTTTTCAGGTTATGGCCTTGGTGATTCAGAACTGGATCTAGATGATCAAAAGGTTTAGGCGTTAGTTTGGCTGAAGAGGGAGTGAGGGAGAGATTAGTGCAAGTTGAGGCAGATTCATCTATGGTGCTAGAGATAGTTGTTGAATCACTGGCTGCATTGTTTGAGAGGTTAATCATACATTCATAGGGAAATGAGATTGGCATCCAGATAAGAAATTTGTGTTCCAAGAAGCAAATAAACCAATCGACAAATGGATAATACAAGTTATTAAAAAAAAATTAATAACGCAAACAACATCAATTTCTCTGCTTTGAACCTTTTCATTAATCATCTCTAAACATTATAGAGATGTCTATTCTTAGGCTATCTCATTAGGCATACATCCTTTGTTGACCATCATCTGAAATATCTCTACCTCAAGAGCCTCATCTAGCATTCCTTCCCTACACAATCCTCTTATCAAAGATGAGTAAGTATAAGAATCTGGAGTAAATCCATTGACTGTCATTTCATATAATATCTGAAAGGCTGCATATGTGTTCCCTCTCCTACACAAGATTGTAATCACATTTTTGTAAAAATAATGTGTAGGGTAGTTTTGATTTTTACCCAAAATCCCAAATACCTCAAGAGCCTCATCTAGCATTCCTTCCCTACACAATCCTCTTATCAAAGATGAGTAAGTATAAGAATCTGGAGTAAATCCATTGACTGTCATTTCATATAATATCCGAAAGGCTGCATATGTGTTCCCTCTCCTACATAGGATTGTAATCACATTTTTGTAAAAATCATGTGTAGGGTAGTTTTGATTTCTTATCTGGATGCCTTTTCTGTCACACTGGAACCTGTACATTGAATTAACAGTTAAAGTGCTAGCTGGATTCATATATGGTTCCCATATGAAACCAAAATAATGATGAATTATATTAGCTTTTTTTTAATTTGCTTTGGATCTAATGATGAATTATATTAGCTTTTTGTAAGTTTATTTTTTTTAATTGTAAACCTTGTCTATTATGCAGTACGGTTAAATTTTTTTTTATTATGTATTTGACCTTGTCATGTTAAAGCTGTTATTATTTGAGGTCATTTGGTAAAATGCAAGTTTTTTGGTATTGTTAAGAGTGCCCTGTTAAGCCTCTTTGTTTAATATTTGGAATGCTATATATATATATATATATATATATATATATATATATATATATATATATATACTCTTTCCTGACTTTGTTAAAGAACAATTAGAATGGCACCCAAAAAAGATGTGAAAAGTTCTGAGAGTGATGGAAGAGTTGTTGCAAGATGGGATGACTGTAAAACTGAAATATTTTTGAAAATTTGTGTTGAAGAAATAGATGCCGGTAATAGGCCAACTTCACACTTCTGTAAAGAAGGGTGGAAGAATATCACTGAAAAGTTTGAAGAGAGAGCCGGTTATGCTTATGATCGCACACAACTGAAAAATAGATGGGATGCATTAAGAAGGGAGTTTTCATCATTTGCAAAGTTATGCACACAACAGACTGGAGTCGGATGGGATCATGATAAACAAACCATTCGGGCTGATGATGAATGGTGGACTGCTAAGAGTAAGGTATGGTCGTGTCTTGGTATACTATGTAATATTTTAACTTGTGTTTGTGATGATTTATGTATATGTTCATTTTTCAGGAGGATCCAGAGATTTTGAAATGGAAGAATGGGGGTCCTAAATTCCTTGAGTAGCTTGAGAAATGTTTCAAGGGCACAGTAGCTACTGGATTTGTTCTTTACAAGCCATATCAAGATCCACCACCTAGCGAAGGATTATATGCTTATTCTGAAGATATTGAAAGTCATGAGAATAATCCAAATACCGAGAATGAAGGGGCAGGGGATAGTTTTGAAGTTGGGAATGAGGTTCCAATAAATCCAACACCAAGTTCTTCAAATACAAGTTTAAAAAAGAGGAAGAATTTGGGGAAAGGGGAGAAAATGGGGACCGCAGAGAAACTTCAAAGAACTCTTGATCTTCTCGTTGATCAGAGCTCATATACGAATGCCACAGGATCAAACCCAGAAGACAATGTTAGTTATGCTCAATGTTTGAAAATGTTAGATGAGATTCCAACCTTAGTAAAAGGATCACATCTATACTTGAAGGCTGTGAGAGTCCTTGCCATTAAAGAAAATAGGACAACATTTTCTCACTTCATGAACAACAATCCTGAGATTACCTTTGATTGGCTAAGCACTTTTACGGATCAAGACTATCCACGTTCTCGTTGTTAGGATGCTTATTAGGCGATATTATTAGTAATTGGACCTGCTTAGTTTTTATTATGTTGATGTAATATGATATTTGTCGTACTTAAAGTTTGTGACTTTCATATTTGTTGGATATGTAATGCTTGACAATATTTTTATTTGACATTATGTTTGCTCTTGATTTTGACTTGATGTAATAATATGTTTGTGACTTGAGTGATCAAATAGAGAACAAGTATTGGTTACATGAAATTTTTGTGTTTATACTGATTTAATTTATATGTTGTGACACAGGATGATTGACAGCTCAGATGAGAGTGATAATAGTTCTGAAATGGAAATTGAAGTCCAGCGTAATACTAGATATCGATTTCATATTGCAAAAGTTGTGGCTGCCTTTTTAGCCACAAATCATGTGCTGAAATATGTCGTGAAAGAAAAGAAAACTACTTCAATACTTTCAGGTCACAAGTGGTATATAGAATTGAAAACGGGAAACGATAACAGGTTTTTTGAGCAACTTCGAATGAGGAAACCTGTTTTTCAGCAATTGGTACGAGAGTTAACCAATAATTGTGGATTGTCACCAACCAAAAACATTGGAGTAGAAGAAAGTGTTGCTTTATTCGTGTATATGATAGGTAAACCGGCCACATATAGAAATGTCCAAGAAAGGTTTCAGCATTCAGGTGAGACTGTTCACAATAATTTCTATAGAGTTTTAGATGCTGTATGCAAGTTGGGAAAAAACATAATCAAACCTGTTGATCCTTTGCACTCTCTTTCTCAGTATATTAGAGATGATCATCGATATTGGCCTTACTTTAAAGATTGTATAGGGGCAATCGATGGCACTCATATTGAATTACATGTCCCAGCAGATAAGAAGACACATTTTATCAATAGGAAAGGACAAACTAGCATAAATGTGATGGCTGTGTGTGATTTTAATATGTGTTTTACATTTGCTATGTGTGGAATGGAAGGATCTGTTCATGATGTAAAGATTCTCATGGATACTCTTCGTAATCCGAGTTTACAATTCCCTTATCCTCCTGAAGGTCGGTATTATTTAACTCGAATTAGTTTTGTTTGTAAAATAAATATTTTAATATTCTTGCTTGATATATTTATTTTGTATTTATACACAGGTAAATATTACCTTGTCGATTCAGGATATCCCTCACTTAAAGGTTTCTTAGGACCGTACAATAATACGAGGTATCATCTTCCACATTTTAGACTGGCTCCAGGCTTCAGATCAAAAAATGAAGTATTTAACTATTATCATTCTAGTTTGAGAAGTGTGATTGAAAGAACCTTTGGTGTTGTTAAAGCAAGATGGAGAATATTGCAAGAAATGACTAATTTCAAACTTCAAACTCAAGTACATATTATATGGGCATGTTTTGCACTCCACAATTTTTTAAGAAGAATGGGCTCAGGTGACTTGGATATTCTTGAAAGCTTAGAGAACATTGGTAGGTTACAAGACAATGAGCAAAACTTCAATGATGGGGATGATAATGGTATACCCAATAATGATGAATGGCGAGGTTCAACACCGACAGATGTCAGATACATGGAAGAAATAAGAAACGCTATTAGAGACCAATTGCCAAGACGAGGGCAACAACGACACTACTAGTTTTATTTTTATGTATTTGCTTTATATTGACAATGTTATATTTGACTAGCGTAAATACCTTGAGTTTGTTAGAATATTTTGTTTATGGATATTTCAAACTTTTATTATTATTTCATGTTACTTTTATTATGTATATTATTTATATTAGTTTTATATGACATAAAATTAGTAAACTACTTTTAAAAATTAATATTATGTGACATAAAATTATTTATAAATTATGTCACACAAGTTTATAAAATTATATGTTTTAATTTTAGCCATTATTACAAAAACTTGTATTTAAAGATACATAAAATGTATTTTTAAAAATATTATGTATTTAAAAAAGTGCTTTTCAAACAAACATGTTTTCTTAAAAATTGATTTTTTACGTCCTTTATGGTAAATTTGTATTTAAAAAAATTATTTTTATGTTGTTGTATCCAAACAAGTTAAAAAAAATGATTTTTATGATCCTAAACAAACATAAATTAGCTTCTGATTTTTTTAAAATCTCTAAAAAATAATCTCTAGATCATTTTAAAATATAATCACTTTTTTTTAAGCCATAACAAACGGGCCCTTAATGAGCTCCTAGTTTTAGTATAGAGTAAAAATAAATCATCTGAAGGAAGAAGATAAAAAACGTTTGAAATTTGAAATTTAGGACCAAAGTTTCGTAAGGAGAAAAACCAAATGAAAACCTGAAAAACGTCTCTAACATATAAACAAGACAAAATAGAATAATGAATATAAAATTAATATGAGAAAAGATCAAGTTATTTCCAAAGTAACTCATATTATTAATTTTGCATTAATTGTTCTATTTTGTCTTTTCCAATATTAGACATGTTTCTGGTGTTCATTTTGTTTTTGCTTCTCACGAAAATCTTGATCCCAAGTTTCAATTTTTCTACTCTTTCCTCATACCCTCTATCTTTACTCCATAATAAAACTAGGTGCTCATATATTTCATACATGTTGCTCTTTGGGGGAAATTTCTTTTTCGTGTTCGATGTTTTTCTCTCATTTATCTCCGTTCCAACTCTGATGTTCTCCTCTTTCACCCCTACAACAACACTTATTATATAATCCATCCATTCCAAAATATTTGATGTTTTAGCATTTTAGTTTTATTCTAAAACTTTTGATATTTTATAAATCTAAGACTAAATTAATGCATTTTTTCCTAACAAACCCTTGATTCCAATTAATATTATGTACTTATTATGAGACTATTGTAATTACCAAGTCAATAGCTAACCACTCATCAATGAGAATAATTACATTACATAATTTCTATGCATGATTAAATAATGATATTTTGGTCTAAGTAAATATTATTTAATGATTTTTTAATGAGTGTGCCACAACTTTAACCATCAAATGTTTTGGAGTGGTGAGAATAATATACTATAATTACATTGTTACTTTTATATTCATTGTACTATTTTATCTTTTTTGTGTTAGATATGATATTTCTAGTGTTTGTTTGGTTTTTTCTTCTCGCAAAACTTTCACCGCAAGTTTCAAATTTCAAACATGTTTTCTCCTCGTATTTCCCACGCTTTATTTTTACTCAATATATAATACTATTATATGAGGAGGTATCAAGTTATTCATGGAGTAATTTTTGTCAAAGTTAATCCACTCAATAACGTTTTGTAGTCATTGAATTTCATCAATCTAATCGTTAATATTGTCATATTATATTAACGATCATGCATATATAAATTGGACATTCGTATCCATGTAATAATATGGTCAATATTTTACTTGTATTTAAAAAAAATATTTTATACATTGAATTGAAGTTATTTTATGAAATATAAAATATTTTTAAAATTTTATGGAGTTGATCTACTCGATAAAAACTTTTAATTTGATGAATCGATTGATGAAATTCAATTTATATAGAGAGTTATTGGGCGGAATAACTTGATCCCTCCTCATATTTTGTAAGTGTAGTTGTAATAGTGAAATGAGCAATACCAAAGCGGGAACAGAGATAAATGAGCGAAAACCTAAGAACGTTAGAGCAACATATTATTTTTCTCACAGAGACATGTGTCAAGGAGGACAAAATGGCAATTAGACGAGCACTAGTTTTTTTTTTTTTTTTAAAATACACTTTTGGTCACTTAACTTTATTTTAGTTTTTATTTTGGTCCTTTAATTAATTAAACTTTCATTTTGGTCCCTTAAGTTGCGAAAATTATGCCAAGTTCACTCCTTCTGTCTGTAATCCCTTTATTGTGTGTGTATAGGTCATTGATACTCTTTTTTTTGTTCCATTACCTTTTATCATGTTACTTTATCAATAAGAACTATGATAGGAGCATGATTTTAACTTTATTGTTTAAAGGGATTACAGACGGAATAGACAAATATGGTGTAATTTTCGTAACTTAAGGGACGAACGTGACGTAACTTAAGGGACGTAAATAAAAAGTAAAATAGTTAGGGAACGAAAGTGACATAGTTTTCATAACTTAAGGGACCAAAATGAAAGTTTAATTAATTAGGAGACCAAAATAAAAACTAAAATAAAATTAAGGACCAAAAGTGTATTTTAGCCTTTTTTATCTAATCTTCATTGCAACCTCAAAATTAATCTTTCATTTATATCTGAATTATTCACTAAAAAATTAACTCAAGATCTTAAGTCATGATTGTATAACCATTTTTTTTATAATTATATTATTATTTCAGTTGCACTAACGACCATGTTACAACTGTCCTAAAGTGGATTTGAACCATGCTCCTTGAGATTACAAGACCAAACTCCTACCACTGAGCTAGCACCCCATGGACAATTGTATAACCGTTTAATTTACGGTTAAACCAGATGATATGAATTGTTTAAAATTGTAATTATTTATTTTATTTAACTACTATGTTATTATTTTCCATTCAATTCTTTTAAAAAAAATACATATATGCCATTTCCTCATTTATTTACTTTTTCTGAAAACATTAACAAAATATTCCCCAAATGCTAAACTTACAATATACTTTATTTGTTTTCCTATCTTATCTTTTTTATTTAATATATCTTTAAAAATTGGATGTATGCCGTTTCATTATTTGTTTATTTTTCTAAAACCATAAAAAATAATCCACAAATGCTAAAACTTATATTACTTTATTTGTTTTCATATATTATCCTTTTTTTATTTAATATATATTTAACAAATGTATATATGCCATTTCATTAATTGTTTATTTTTCTAATAACATAAACAAATAATCCACAATTGGTAAAACGTATAATATACTTTGTTTGCCTTCTTATTTTATCCCCAATCCTTTTTTATTTAATATATCTTTCTGTAATTATATAATCATGTTTTTTAGATTTTTCTAAATTTTTTCATTGTATGTGTTTAGTTTTTTAAAAAACGTTTTCCCTTTTTAAGCACTCATAAGCATGTGTGTTTTTTCAATGAAATGAGATGCTAAAGTGAACTATACAAAAAAATTGCAGACCTTATTTAAGATTCTTTATTTTACATACTCAATTGATTAATAAATATATTGTGTATACTTTTTACATACTCAATTGATTAACAAATATATTGTGTATACTATTTTATATTTTTAATGCGATATTAAATGGTAAATATATTGAAAATAATCATATTCATAGTCATAGATGTATATTTTTAAATGAACTTTACTATTTGATACCAGAAGAAGAACATGTATGCGTGAAAATAGAGAAATATATATCATGCAAGAGAAAATAAGGGAAGAAAAAATATGAACAATATATACAATTACATGTTTATTAATAATGATTATAAAAGTAATAATAATATATTAATAGTATTATATAGTAAGTGTTGTTGTAGGAATGAAAGAGGGGAATACCAGAGCGGAACAAAGATAAAAGAGAGAAAACCAAAGAATGTGAGGGTGGCAAACTAGATAACCGAAAAATTAACTTGAGATCCTAAGCCATGATTTAATTGGAATAATGGATTAAATTTACAGTTAAACTAGATAATATAAATTGTTTAAAAATATAATTTTATAATTTTATTTAACTTTTATGTTATTATTATCCAATCAGTTCTTTTAAACAAATAGGTATATGTAATTTCCTCATTTATTTATTTTTTCTTAAAACATTAACAAATATTCCCCAAATGCTAAACTTACAATATATTTTATTTATTTTCTTATTTTATCATTTTTCGTTTAATATATTTTAAAAAATGGTTGTGTGCCATTTTATTATTTGCTTATTTTTCTAAAAACATAAAGAAATAATCCACAAATGCTAAAACTTATAATATACTTTATTTGTTTTGCTATTCTATCCTTTTTTATTTAACATATATTTAAAAAATAGATATATGCCATTTCATTATTTTTTTATTTTTCTAAAAACATGAAAAATAATCCACAGTTGGTAAACTTAAAATATACTTTATCTTCCTTCTTATTTTATCCAAGCATGTCCTTTTTTTTTAATGTCTCGATAGCATAGTCTGGTGGTAAAATATACATAAGAGCTATATAGACGCTAGAAGCAGAGTTCAAACCCGTATCGCTTCACTTCCCATTTCCCCTTTACTATATGTATTAGACAAAAAAAAAATCTTCTTTTTATTTTTTGTTAACATTTTTCATTTTATGTATTTAGCTTTTTTAAAAACGTTTTCCCTTTTTAATCACTCATATGGATGTGTGTGTTTTTCCAATGAAATGAGAAACTAAAGTGAACTATATAAAAAATGCAGACCTTATTTAAAATACTTTATTTCACAAATTTAATTCATTAATAAATATATTGTGTATAATATTATATATTTTAAGTTTTTAACGTGAGATTAAATGAGAAATACACAATTTTTCTTTGAAAATATTCATATTCATAGCCAAACATGTATATTTTAAAATGATATTTTAGTGTTTAATACTAGAAGAAGAACATATATGCGTGAAAATAGAAAAACATATATAATGCAAGGGAAAAGAAAGGAACAATGACAAAAATGGTATATCGAGATAAAAATGAAAATACCTTTATAAGCACATTTTAAATCTTGAGGTACATGTTTATTGCGTAAAAATTATGATATTTCGTATATTTATTTTTTTAGGAAAATACACTCACCTCCCTCAAGAGATTGTGGTATTGCACTTCCCTCATCTCATGCTTTAATACACACACTTTCTTCTCTTGAGAGATAATAATATAATATATTTAATCCATTTTAAAAATTTCTGTCAAGTTTTAATCAAATTTCGTTGATCAATATTTTTATTACTAGAATATCCTTTTCCTAATACCTATTAGTCCGTCTTCGTCGTCTATGCATCTATCATCCATTTGTATCAAGTAAACACCTTTTCACCATGAGCTTCATTTGAGAATTTGGAAACGCCTCCAAAAGCTATTATTGCGTTCAAGAAGACAGCGGTGGAAGCAAACAAAGGCAAAAAATAGGCTAGAATGGGTACAAAGTGTGAGGCTGCATATAACAAAAAGGAAAATAATAGTGAAACTAATATTTCTATGGTGATGTGGTATTTGTATTTCAGAATGAAACATCTCTCTCTTCTCAATTTACGGTGTCCATTTTTGGAGTGGAAGCTTTTAATTGGAAATTTGGAATGAAGATTAGTCTTCAAGAAAGTCATAGCTTTCGTTGGCTTATTCTTCTTCATGTTAACATGTATCAAGAACTTATAAATTAATCGATGAACAATTGGGAGTCATTTGGGCCAAGTTTTAATCTTCCTTTGGGATTTAAGGTTTCTTTAAACCTGACACCGTCGTCATCCCCTCACCCCACGTGGGAAATCCTAGCCTTTAATCATTATTTAGGGCAAAAAGTTCTAGAATTCCATAAAAAATGTTGAAGGAAAATCAAATTCAATTTTGGCAAAACAATTATCTAATTTTAACATCTGTTTGAAGACCTGAGTTGCTGATACAAATGGATGAAGGGAAGACGATGACGGGCTAAAGGGTATTATAATAACAAAAACATTGTTTAAGGGAGTAAGAATAAAACTTAACGAAAATTTTAAATATGGATTAAATATGCTATATTGTTATCTTTTAAGGGAAGAAGGCATGTGTCAAAATCTGGGAGTGAAGTGTATTTTACTCTTATTTTTTTTTTAAATAATGGTGAATAGTACAAGAAAAGAAAAGTACGAGGTGACCGAAGAAAAACGTGACAGGGTCATTATAAAAGGATCTGATCTGAGAAATGGAAAGACTGTGGAGAGAGAAAGAGCTGAAAAGAAAGGGCGGGGTAAATTTCTTAGAGAGAGAGTGTATCCTCTCTCCTCAATGGAAAGCGGGGAACAGGGTCTCCCTTCGGCCACCGTCGCCGCTACAACCGCCGGCGAACCCACCGACTCGCCTCCTCCACTCGGTGATCCTGTTCGTGGTCCCGATCCCGCTGTTGGTCCGGAAGATGCTGCGGAGCCTGAAATTCATGCTCTGATTTCAGACGAAGAGCACGATCACGATCATGATCACGAGCCCGATCATGATTTCGATCACGATCATGAGCATGACCACCATGATGAGGACCAGGACCGCGATCAGGTGGCTGAGACCGTTGTCTCCTTGGATGATCTCAAGCTCAAGATCATTAAACAGGTAACACCTCCTCCCTTTCAACTATTCTCTACTAACTGGTTTGTTTCTCTGTAATTGGAGTTTGATGATACTTTCTTATGGAGTTGAATTGAATGGATCGATGGAGTAAATAATAAATAAATAAACTGATTGAAATTAGTTGTTGTATCATTTTCAGCTTTTCGAAACTGTAATTTGTTATGTTTACCTGAAAACCTAGAAACCTCGTGTCTTCACATTTTAGGGTTTCTGTTTGGGTGTTTTTTCTGCTTCTATTAACTTTGCTCTAAGTTATTGGCTGATATGTTCGCATAACTTAGAAATTTGGTTGTGTTAATTTTGCAGGTGGAGTATTATTTAAGCGATGAAAATCTGCCCACTGACAAGTATCTCCTGGGTTTCATCAAGAGGAACAAGGAAGGGTTTGGTAAATGATAAATAAATCTTTCAAGTATATTTGTCTAGTTTGATTTTAACTTCGAAATTTTCAAAACTTGATCTCCATCGTATGTATTGCCTGAATTGTTGACATGTATTGTGCCATGTGTTGTTATTGTTCCACAGTCCTAGAGATATCTATTTGGGTGTTTTTCTCTACGGTTGGGAAATTAATTTGTTTGTTGCTAAGCAGAATATGCTAGTATGAAATGTGGAATGATCTGGGCCATGTATAATATATTTTTTAGGAGATCCTAAGTAAAGGCTAATGTTAGATAATGGATATTCGTCTTTCTAGATTCTCTAACTTTTAAATTTGCTTATATGAATGAAGTCATGAAGTACTAATAACAAAGTCGAATTGGCGGCATGATAATTGTTCAGATATTCATTTCTGGTCACATATTACATATGGGCAATTACTATTATCTGATGTATGAGTTCTTAGTTATACTACATGGGGATAAGGGATGACCATATTTCCTCTTTTCTAATGATGATAGAGAAAAAGAGCATGTATATCAATGCAAGTGGGCGTATTTCCGTTTTCCATTTGCAAATGTGTTTGAAAAGGGGGTCTGTTAAAGTTCATGATAGGAAAGGTGATTAGTGATTTGAATTGAAAGGTGCACCAATTGTAACAGCACACTTTCTGTATATATACTAAACCAAGTGTAATATAAACAATGATAGTACCCTTACTCTAAAGTATTATTAACTACGTAGTTCTTTTACTAGAATAATATTTAATCATTACTTCATTATATGAAAACCTTGATGAAATTTTGGTAGAATGATAGATGTTATTTAATTAATTTTGAAAGCAATGTCTAGGTAATGCATGTACACCTGCATTATATGAACAGGATTTTTCTTGTATGCTTTTGCTTGACTATAATGAAGAATCTATTACTGTCTTTGCTCCTTTTTATTATCATAACTTAGCTAATCTTAGTTCTGTATTATTTGTAGATTTATCATTATTATTTGTCCATAGCCCCATGATTTTTTTTTGTTTGTTTATCCTATCATGTAATTCCTAGTTACACTGTTCATGCAGTTCCTATATCAGTTATCGCATCTTTTAGAAAAATGAAGAAGCTCACTCGAGACCATTCATTTATTGGTGCTGCACTGAAAGAATCTTCACTGCTTGTATGGTTCTTCTTTCCTTGTTTTGTCAATATGTAATGCATTGCAATCCTCTACTTCAATTCCTAAGGAAAAATTCCTCTCATGGGGACTGTAGGTTGTTAGTGGCGATGGGAAAAGGGTTAAGCGGCTCAATCCACTTCGTTTCAATGAATTTAAAGATCATAAGGTATTTACTTAAAGAGCATAGCATGCTACTTTTTTTAGTCTGTTTTGTATTATCCCAATTCTTATTCTTGGGCTCTAGTTATATACTGTTTTAGTAGAGAATTTGCCAGAGGACCATTCAAAGGAGAACATTCGGAAAATATTCCATGAAGCTGGAAAGTATGATCTCTTCCTTAACTTATGCTTTTGTTTCCAGTCTCATGAAAGATGCTATATTTGTTCTTTCAAATGTCTCATTTTTGTTAAATTATCTTCTAATATGCAGTATAAAGAAGATAACCATTCATGACCCGCGTTCTACTGCAGAGTCTGCTAAAGTTTATAATCATATCAAGCATGAAAAGTTTATTAGTAGTAAGGTACAGAACCGACTTATGTTAAGTGCTAACCATAAATATGGAGTGCTCTTAATTTTTGCATTGCATTGTTGCTTTTACTAGAAATTCCATTTTGAAGATTTGAGCAGTCTCAGCAATGAATCGCAATGTGGATTTTTTTTATATATTTTTTCCCTTTACTTTGTTACTTAATATGGATATGATTACGTGTTTAGTTGGTCTCTATCTACAGTTAGCGTGTGATTGGTTTAAGGGAGTTAGGTGAGAGAGGGTTAGAGAAGAGAGAAAGAGAAGAGAAGTGGGGAATTTCTCCTGATTGGTAAGGAGAGAAATAGAGAAGAGAGACAAAATTAAGGTGGGCCCCACAGAATTTTTCATTTCTCTTCACATGCGGAGAGGTTGCGAAGAAACGAAGTGCAAGGGTGGGAGATGACTATTTTGGGTTTCAAAATATGCTTATCCCTGACACACATACGCATGAGTTTGGCTTTTCTTTTTGACTTTGGCTTATTTAAAAACATAAATTATTTGCTTAATAAATACTGCATCACTTTTTTATGTTTTAGTCGCAAATAAAAAATTGTTCTAATATCTTAGAACCTGACATGCTGTAAAAACTTAAATTAATTAATTAAAATAAAATTTTATTAAGCAAATATTAAATTAATTAAATTAATCAATTAATTGAATTACAACATTTCAGTAATTTAATTAATTAAAAGTAATAATTTAATTATACGAAACTAATAAATTAATCAATAAATTATATAATGATTTTTTAGTACAAGGGTATTTCAGTCCTTTCAAAAATAATAACATTTCTCTCTTCTCCCTTTCTCTTCAGCCAATCAAAGGGAGAGAGAAAAATATATTTCTCTCTCTTCTATTCCTTCTCTCTTTCTCTTATACCAAACAATATAACAAATCTACTATATTTCTCACATTTTTCTCTCCTCTCTTTCTCACCTCTTTCTCTCTTCTTTATTTCTTCTCACAACCAAACATACCATTAGGGTGCTAAGTCAAACATTGCATTCTAGATGATGCATATTACGCTGCAATAATTGCATCTCTGAAGCCTCCCCTTAAAAAGGAAAATAAAAGAAAATGCCTTCCGCCTATTCCCCCTTGTTTGCCCATGAACATGATTATTCACTCCATGGCTGTAGTTGTCAATGTTATAAATCATCAGAATCACTCTGGTGATTACTTTGAAAACTTTTTGTGGCCTTGATTTGATTCTATAGGTTGTTTGAATGAAACGAAGTTTATAAATTTCTAGTTCCAACCCTAAACTAAGTAAATGCGCACCTTGTAAATAATTCCTTTTGAAGATAGCCAGTTATTTGTCTTTTTTTGTTTCAGTTTGATAACATTTTTGGTTGTTTGATTGGGCGTGAATTAAAAATTAATGCTGCAGCTTGATCTGTAGGGTCTCATCAACCTTCCACCTTGATTTAGTTACATAAATTTATTTTGTATTTTACTTTCTATTGATGACATCAAAGCTGCTGAAATATGAGCAGGACTGTGGGCTGATGAATGTTCCAATTTGTCATGAGATGCCTCACATTAAAGAGCTACTATTCTTGGGTTAATTTTTTAGCTTTTCTGGACCTCATTTAAAATGCTCTTGGATAGATATATGATAACTATCTTGTGTTAGCTCCTGCCTGCTATATTTTTTTCTGCCTTTGGCGCCTTTATCTCCTTATTCAATGTTGCTTTCACTTACATTGTCATTCTATTTTACCTATGTGTAGTTACATGCTCTTGTGGAATATGAGACTACCGAGGCTGCTGAGAAAGCTGTGAGTTTCTGTTTATATATTTTCATATTATCATTGGGCCTTTATTGCCTGGACGATTTACTTAGTCTTTGCGGTGCCAATGCTGATTAGGTGGCTATGTTAAATGATGAACAAGACTGGAGAAATGGCATGCGGGTTAAACTTCTCAAGCGAATGGTTAGTTGCAAATTTCTTTTCTTTGTTTGACAAATTAACAGTAGTTGGTGTTGATGGTGATTTTATGCTTTAGGTGAACTATGGACACAAAAAACAAGCTTGGAAGGAATCTAATTCTGAGAAGAGTAGCTCAAGCCATGTATCTGAACAAACTGGAGATAAGGAGAATCATGGCTCAAATGAGCATCGTGAAGATACAAATGAGGAAGAGGTTTGTGTTGCATGTTTTTAACCCTTGGCATCATCCTGTAGTGTATCTGTTAGTAATTTGAAGCTCTAGTATTATGGGTTCCTTACCCTTTCAAGATAAAATCATATATTTTATATTTTCGTAATTGAGAAATTACAATTTCTTGTGACCAAGCATGTGCCGCTCACTTATCAAGATGTGATGAGATCATAATTATTGATAGGCACCACAACAATCACTAGGGGTCTGCAATACACTATACCCATAGCTTTGCGGTTTTGATATAGTGTAGCATCAGTGCACATTAGTTGTGTTTTGGATAATAGCAATTATTGCCATCTTCATTCTTATGAAAAGCATAACTTCCTTAAGTCGTGAATCGTGATGTCTGTTATGCGTTGGATCATGTTCCCTTGGCTATTGTCTTGCCTTTGATAATTTCAGAATCCTGTCTTTTCTGCAATCATTTTTTTAATCAGGATCTTGTAGAATTCAGGTCTATGTGTTTGCTTATCCTCATGATTTAAGACAAAACCAGTGACAAACAGGTTTAGTATTAATCAGCTTACATTTGTCTCTGGTGCTTACCCCTCATTACAGGATGGGGAGCATTTGTCAAAGGATAAGTGTGGGCAGAGGTACACAAAACAAGGAAGATCAAGAAAGCATAAATATCGTGCTACAAATGGAATGGGTATCTCTTATCTCTTAGTATATCTATATATTTGGGAGTTCCATTTGATTATATAATTATTTATTTTGAATCCCTTCTCTTTTTAATAACTTGTTGCATTGTTCCAGGCCATGGAAATACATCATCTACTTATACTGCTGAAGCATCAAAGCCACCTCCTGGACCAAGAATGCCAGATGGAACCCGGGGCTTTGCCATTGGACGAGGTCGGCCTCCTGTCCCTGCTTCAAATTAGCAAGATTTGAAGCTGTTTAAGTGATATATAAGTTTTAACTTGGGTCCCTTTGTTTGCTTGAGCCAACGTTCAAGGGTTTGTTGGACTGTTAATTTTTGTGGTTCAATCTAGTGTTGGTGTCGGAGTCCAAAACCATTTTCAGGTTATTAGGCTGGGAAAGATAAAACTATATTTTTGTTGTGGTAATCCTCACCATACGAGGAATCTGTGTAGCAAAAAATCCTAGCGAGAAATGTTATTTGGAATTGGGATGAAAGCTGTGTGTTTGATATTGTTTAGTGAAATGTTCTAGGTTGAAATTATAGTGGTCACCGCTGTCTTTGAAACAGGAGGACTGGCTGGGAAATCACATGAACTTATTAATCATCTCTCTTAAGTAGAATTCTACTACATAGTTATAAAGTAACAAGGCAAATCAAACACTAGTCCTTATTATGCTTTTGAACAGAGTTCGACATGTCTTTCGTTAATGAGAAATGATAAGTTGACAACCCAAAGTTGTCTTCACCATATAAAAATACCCTTTTTTATTTTTTTTTACTGTTTTCTCACATGCTTACTGTTTACGAAGGTGACATGCTAGTGGGAGGAGCCATACGGTGTCGTGTTTGTTGTCGAGAATAGGTTGTCAACCTATCATTTCTCCCTCACCTGAACTAAGAAAAGTGTTTTTTTTGTTTTGTTGGGGTGGGGGGCGGTTTAAATCTATGTCGTAGTTTTCTGCAGATTTATGAGTTACTTCAAATAAATTTTTCATGCCTTTATTTTTTGGTAAACCTTTCATGCCTTTTTAATTTCTAGTCAATATGTCAAAAAAAAATTTATCACAAAAAATGTCATTTTTTTAGAAGTATACGGCTTAATATTTTTAATGAGATCTACTTTCTTTTTGTATTGATATTGGTTTTTGAGTTTATGAAATCAATACTAATTATTCAAGTCTCTTGCTACTAGTCAATTTTAGTGGTTTAAATTAGCACAATCTTTGTGGAATGTTTTTGGATGACAAGTAACATGATTATGTAAAATGTCAAATTTATCAAACTGAATGATGAATGAATAGTATATCGGAAGTTCAGAAGCAACAGCTATGCCAGATTCTACTAGCGATCTGAGCCACACTAGTAATAGTAGCCAAGAAAACAAAAAAAGCTCACATGGTATTAGCAACAAACGAAACAAAAGCAAAACTACGAGGACAAATGCAAAAGAAGATATCCTCCGTATGGAACATGTATAAGAGACGTCTGTTGTTTGCGAAAGGTGTTCATCACAGAACACAACTCACCTAGAAAAAGTTAAAAATAACATTGGTGTAGCCTGAGCAGCCATAGAAGTGTTCGATTCCACCACATTTGTTGTTGTTTTTAATGGCAGTTAAAACTAGTTCCACAAATAGTTATACCAAACTAGATTCTTGGCTTGCATCGAAAGCGCGTTTGGCGATGATGATCCACGTAGCGAATCAAAATGACCCCACCTGAGCAAACGGTTTCGGCGACGCGATGATATCGATGTAGCAAACAAGAAAGTCGCAGTTAACTACTACCGCCATTTGACACTTTCCCTCCCTCCCCTATATAAAATTGAAAAACTCCTTTCCTCCTTCCTCTTCATCACTCCCTCCTCAGATCTACTTCCTCTTTCAACTCTGTATCTCTCTCTGTCGCGCAACGCATCCATGCCTTCTCATTCTCGTGTCCTCAACTACCGCCATATCACTCTCCGTCTCTCTCGTATTAATCGCCTCTCCCTCCTTCCATCCACTTCACTCGTCTATTCTTCCCCTTCCCACTTCGATTGCAACACACTCAAGGTATTCGATCTTCTGCTGATCTTAATTTCTATTCAATATTGTTTTTCATTTTTCTCAATCTTCGTGAATCGTGTGATATTTTTTATTGTTTACTAATCCGTTCTTCGATATACTGCAGTTACATCCATTCATTATTCAACAGTACAGGTGCTGTGTTCGACCTAATGCTGTTACTACTAAAGCCTTCGACGAGGTACGACCTCTCTCAATATATATTTATATATGTATATTAAGGGACATATCAAGTGAGAGATGGCCAGGATTAGATTTAAACAAAACAATCTTGACTATTCAAAATTATTAGTTACTTTTGTGAGGAACAAATATTGATGGTAGATCTTTGAAGCTTATAAGTGTTTATGCAGAAGTTAAATGGGAAAGTTTTTTAAAAAAATTAAGATGTAGAAGCTAACTCAACTTATATGGGAAGTTATTGTTTACAAAAGTCATAGTTATTGCAAGATTCTTTTAATATTTCTTTTTCCATGAGTACTTGTTGAGAAGTTTATCTAAAAACTTGCTTTAAAACATAAAATCACATGACATGATCATTAAACAACTTTTAATATTGACTATCCGTATATGGTCTAGGTTGTGTTTTTCTCCTCTTACTACTGCTCTCTCTTACTATATCCCCAATTTGTAAGTTTTATTGTGGTTTTACTCTTACAATTCTGTACAAAACTCACCGCAGGTGCTTGATGCTCTGAAACCATAATTTCTTCTCTAATATTGAGTTTTGAGAGATGATTGTTTCTAAAGAAACAATGGGATGATAAACGCTAACATTTTATTCTAACTACATTGAGAATTTAGTTTAAAGGCATTTAGGAAACAAGTGCTTTCAATTTGCTGACTAGTGGCATTTGCTGAACTGCTGTGACAATATCTGCATATTTCCATGTGCATACATTTTCTGGGTTTATATCTGGAATACAACCTTTTAAGGCTCTAGCAAGTAATTGCTTGTCATGAGCTGTGATTTATCTATGTGGATTCAGTGTCATGACATCTGTTATGTGTTACAGGATTCATTTGACTTACCGATACTCGATGATTATGATTGGAGTGCCGAAGAGAGTTCTCCTGCATACGTGCTCTCATCCAGTGACGGTGAAGACAGTGATGGCGAAATCTTTCTTACCCCGATGAATGATGTTGATTTGCCTTCTGTTTCTGCATCAAATAATGACTCTTTAACACTGGCTGCTCATCGGCTTGCAGCTATTGTGAGGGGACGCAAGAAACATAGGCGAGTATGTAGAACTTGTGCAAAAGATTTTGTTTTGGATACCCTTATTTGTCAAAGGGAATATTTCATATATTGAAAAATGAAACTACTATTCTATGGTTCTAGAAACTTGGAGTCATTTTACTATGTTTCTGCATGTAAAGAAAATATTAGAAATATAATGGGAGCTCTACTGCATGTATTATACTTTATGTATGCGGTGACTGAAAATGCTTTTTTACGGTTAGTGCATGATAGCCTTTTCTGTCAGCTATTATATGAAGTATTATTGACTGCCTTTCTATTTCTGTGTGATGCTACGTTAACCCAGTTCAGGTTTTAATGTATATGCAGGATCAAACATGGCATTTTCATCACTATGGGGCTTATAATCGTCTTGACAGCACTGCTTATATATGTAGATTGGTGTGCATGGAAAATTGTTAGACTGCCCTTATCACCTTTTTACTTGACCCGCCCATTTCTTATATCAGCCATTTTGGTTTCTTTTGCTGGCTATGTTTGTGTCCCAATTTTTCGTCATTTTAAAGCTATCCATGTTATCAAGCAACAAAGGCCTCTTACTCTTAGACATCGCTTGATAAAGAGGACACCCACATTGGGTGGTTTATTTTTTGTACCTATTGGTATAATGGTTGCTCATGTTATTGCTGGTTCCTCATCTATAGAAGTGTCTGGGGCAGCTGGCGTAACAATTGCATTTGCAGCAGTTGGTTTACTTAGTGACATATTAAGCCTCACCAAGAATCATTGGAGAGGTTTACCAGCATTGGCAGAAGTTCTCTTGGAGGTGATCACTCTATTTTTTTAATATTAAAAGCATTGTTTTTGGAGTTTTGATGTGCCAGCTAATTGAACTATTGTTCTTTTGAGCCCAAAAGGAATTCTCCATTTGGTCCCTCATAAACCAGTTTTTGCAGTCGAACCCCACCAGTCCAAGCTTGCCTCCATTTAGTTCTTCTGCAACCAAAATCTGCCTCATGGAAACATTAAATTTATGCAAATTATGTTGGGACACCTGATTTTTTTTTTTTGACATGTGGTTGAGACACCAGATTGATGACACACTAAATTGAAAATTAAAAAAGTAATACTAAGATAATGGTTTTTGTCTTATTTTATTAATTGACACTGCCTACATCTATTTCTGTTTAGTAAATCTGCATTTTGATACCTTGCAGATAGCTGTTGGAGCGTGGTTTTCGTTTTGGTTGAACATCACCAGTATATCTTCACCCTATGGCATGTATACCTTCTTGTTACTAATCTGATCAACATTTTTCTGATGGTAACTCACATATCTGTTCTCGTAAAAAGCACTTTATTGGCAGTTGCAAATATGACGTTTTGTCCCTTCTGTGCTTGAGTCAAACAAATAATTAAAATAAATGATATGAAGATTTCCTTTGTGCTTTCAGTTAGACCCACGTGACAAGTTTTAATCTTTCTTGTCAGCCACATTAAGTTTTAATCTTCAGTAATCCATTGGTTGTTCTGAAAATTCTACTTGATGAGTGGAACTGGAAAAATTTAAGTGGGGGTACTTTCCTTTGAAATTTTAGAAGAGGGAAGCAAATTTATCTTTTATGGGGGTGCATATCCAAGGACCCATGTCTACTAGTACTATATACAAGAGTTTTTTGACTTTGGGCGCACCAAAATCCTTAAACACAGGTCCAACCCTGCTTGACATATGACTCCTAGAAAGTTTTCTTTATAAAACACTTGAAAAACTGAGAAGTTGTAGTCCTGTTAGAGCATTTTTTTTAATGTACAATTCGTGTTAACTGTAAAACTACAGATGACAATGCCCGTAAGTGAGACATCTTGCCTATTTACTTATTTGTTAGGATATCTGTTTGATTGACCAGGTGACAAATGATGCATACCTCGTACTTCCCCTCACTTCTTTACTTGCATGCAGGAAGACATTGGTTCCACTACCACTAGGCCTCGTGTCCTTGGGACGATATTACCAACTCTTGACCTCGTGTTGTTTCGTTTCCATGGGACATGGTGTTAAATTAGCAGATGCTCTTGATGGACTCGCCGGAGGCACTGCTGCATTGGCTTTCACTGGAATGTCAATAGCTGTGCTTCCAATATGTTCTGGTTAGTAGCATGTCTTTTAAGCGAACAATAGACTTTGAAATCAATTATCTTTATGGAAGTATTCCTTTTTCAATTAATCCGGTTCGATGTCTTGCAGCCTTGCACTTGAACATGGTAATGCAATAAGGATGAATATATGACTTGATAAAGTTGGTCTTTTGCGAGACCTTAATTATACTTCATGTTGAGCTTTCTAAAACGACAGTAATGGCCCTCATGCTATTTGAGATCTCTCTCTGTTTTAATTTCTTTTTCTATTGCACCTTGACCATTATCTCCCATCACAATCTGGATCTAAGTATATTTTGATTATTTTTTGTGTTATTGTACCTCATGCCTGTCATCACTGGTCAGAAGGGGAAACTTCAGTTCTTTTTAAGACTGAGCAATATTATATTGCCTCCTTTGTTTTCTAACTAGATACTGAAAATGGTCATTTTTAGTAGTTGGAGTATAGACAATGAATTGTTAATTATAGCATGGATTTTGTTTGATATTTTTGTTATTGATTTGTAATAAATATGTCAAATCAGAGCTTGCTATATTTGGAGCTTCAATGGCTGGATCTTGTGTTGGATTTCTTCTACACAACAGATACAGAGCATCTGTATTTATGGGTAATACAGGATCTTTGGCCCTCGGTGGCGCATTAACTGCAATGGCCGCATGTACTGGAATGTTCTTCCCACTATTAATTTCTTCTGGAATTTTCATAGTTGAGTCATCATCAGTTATTATTCAGGTTTGTTCCATGCTTGTAATGCTTCCATTCATTATTTTGTCTGAATTTTCCTTTTTTGTTTCATTAGTAAAACGTTCTCTAGTGTCCATCTGAGATATATTTCTGAATTTTCTCAAAGGCATTCCTATTTTGTGTTTTCAAATTGACTTTATTATCCACATTCATGTGCATGTGATGTGACACTAACTTTGCTCCGTGAGACTGCCACAATTATGAAATTACAATGGGCATTTCAATATTGAAACACTACAACGAGGTCAAATTTACTTCTCGTCTTTTCTCTAATTTACATAGGTTATTGGGATAAGTGTGTGAGAAGGGGCAAGACACGAATATTCATAAACAGTAGGGTGGTGATTTGGGAGGGTTTTAATTAGCTGTAGAAGATCATATTCAAATTGTTTCTCTTTTTGCCGACGTTGCATATGGTCTAGGTTTCATATCGCTTTCAAATAAACCAAATGATTATCCTTTTTTATTGGGTTAATTATGTTTTTCGTCCCAAAAAATTAGAGAATATTCGGTTTTAGTCCCTAAAGTTTAGAAAGTATCTTTTTCGTCCCCAGTTGTCTGAAATGTGTTGCAACTGGTCTTCGTTGTTTTGTTTTAGTCCCTATAATATCATTTTTTTCCTTCTTGTTTTAGTCTATGTATTCCCTGTTTGATAGGGATTAAAAAAAGAGAGAGAGAGAGAGATTACAAGGACTAACCTGGGAAACAAATTATAATAGAAGGACTAAAACAAAACAACGATGATCAATTGTGACAAATTTCAGAAAATTTGTGGACGAACAAGATACTTTTAAAACTTAACGGACTAAAACTGAATATTCGCTAATTTTGGGGGGGCGAAAAACATAATTAATCCTTTTATTTTACCTGTTGCAGTTCAAATTCAATTTGTTTAGTTTTTAATGTCAGATGACATATGGTCTAAACTAGTAAAATCAACGGATTTTGATTCCCTGCCTTTTTTTCTCGGGGAAAGGCGACTTTAGGCTAAATGTGGAGAGAGAATGGTGACTGGTGAGTAAAGATGAGTGATAGGGATGAGAGAGATAAAATGAAAGAGAGAAAGACACAAAGTCACCTGACTTTGGCGGAAAAATGTCAGAGAATCCCTTCTCAAAATCAACTCAGTTGTATTTTATCCATACCTCGTAGGAGGAAAGAGGTTTGGCTCTTCTAAGGTGGGGGGTTCCCTTAGAAGAAAAAGCAAGGAGTTATAGTCATTAAAAAGCCAACGGTTGAGATTTAAACAATTTCTTATTTTGTTATACATCTGCAATTGCATGGGTATGGTTACAATCACAAACATTGATTTTTTTATCAATGGTTATAACTCATTTTTTCCCCTGCTAAATTGAAGAATCTATCGCATTATAGGAGTCAACTCTGGGTGAAGTATGATTTTCTTTTACTTCTTTTCCACATAACATTATGGGATAATTGATTTGCAAAAAGTGAAGGTGCATCCTAACTTGCTAATTCTGACGTTCAGTTAATCCTTCTACTTTGTTACGTAGACCATCATGGGCCACATGCAGATAATCATTCCACTTCTCATTCTTTCCTCTTTGGGTCTGATTTCCTATATCCATTTTCACGTTTAAGTCTGTTAAGACTTTAAATTTGTTTGTCTTTATCATGCATCTAATTTGTGGTGGTCTAATAGAGGGTAGGTCTCTACATTCACATCTTTTTGGCTTGAAGTCTTTTTCTCCCTGGCACTTTTGGAATGTCTCTAATTCCTTATTAAAAAAAAACCAGCTATCTTCGGTTCTTTGTGAACGTACAAGAAACTGGACTATTCATTTTGTCGGTTATAATCGAGTTGCCTATTTTTAACATGTCATGTGTGGCTTCCTTACATTTGTCTGCATATCTTATATGTATATTGTTAGAAAACATATTTTACATAGTGTTAGAATTACATGTCATCCTTAGCCGTAAGTAATCATATCAATTAGGATTAGAATTATCAATCAACATTTACTGTATTTATTGCAATCCTATTATAAATACAGCCTAGTGTGATTTGATTTAGACAGACATAAATCACAAATTCTACATGGTATCAGAGTAGGTTTTGATTATGTGACCTTTGTTTGTGATTCACCACCGCTGTCATCAGCGCCACCTTCCAGTTTCTGGTGTGTCACCTTCGCCGACGTGTCTTCACTTATCCGGCGTGCGTGCACCGTTTCTAGCCAGAACAACCACCTTCTGCCGCCACCGGAAAATTTTTCCAGTGGTTTTCTGGCGAGACCACAACCATCAGAATCAGAATTCACCGATCTACACGTCCATCCAAATTTCCGGCCAAGATGCCTACTCACGCCCTCACGTGCGCCGTCTTCTCTCTACATTTTTCAAAATGCGTTGTCGCTGTCCTCTGCGCGTGGCGGTGCGTCTGACGGCTTTCCGGCGACCTTTCTCGGCGTGTAGGTCAACTCCTCATCCCGGTTCCAGATCTGGACTTGGTTTTCTATTTCGGTACATGGGTACCTAGGCTCTAGTGCATACAACCCTTTATTTCTCGTATTTGACGCACTTTTTCTCTCCTCCTGACAACCCATCTGATTAAATCTTTTGGTGGTTCTTGCCAAGGTAATTAAAACCGGACCGAACATTGAACCGGAGAAGGTCAGGGTTCAGGGTTTTTGGGTCGAACCGGGTTTAATAAAATATTAATAAAATATTATTTTTTAAATATATATATACCAAATATATATATTAAAAAATAGATAATATATAGATAAAAATAACATGTAGCCTAGTGGTAAGATGGCTTGTTATGGCCTTGAGGACAGGGGTTCAAGCCCTGTTGAGACCAAAAAGTAATTAAAAATTTTCAAAAAAAGAAAAAAGAAAAAAAAAGAGACGAACCTGTTCGACCCTGAACCGGCCGGTTCAAGCATCGAACCGGTTGGTTCTCTGCCAGCTGGTCCAAGAGGGTCACCCGGACCGAACCATGGCCCGGTTCCCGGTCCAACCGGCCGGACCGGCCGGTCCGGTCTGGTTTTTGTTACCATGGTTCTTGTTTTTTTTTTTTGTCATGCCTACTTTTCTCACTAATGGTTCATATTGTGGTGACTTCTATTCCCACTGACGATCATTCCGTTGGTGACCCTTTTCCCACATATGAATCATATTAGCGGTGACTCATTTCCCATCGACGATTTTTCCGGTGGTGCCATCTCTTCTCACCGACAACTATTCTGGTGGTGCTTTCTCTTCCCACCGACGATCATTTCGATGTTGATGTATGTTGGTTATGACTCATACTAGCTCAGCTCGTCACGGTAAAGCAATTATTAGACTTAGTTTCAAGTTTTGCGGGGAAATGCATTGTTTTCTTGTAACAAGCCTAAAGCTTAGTAAGCTTTAGCTTGAGGGGGAGTGTTAGAAAACATATTTTACATGTGTTAGAATTGCATGTCATCGTTAGCTGTAAGAAATCATATCAATTAGGATTAGAATTATCAATCAACATTTGTTTTATTTATTGTAATTCTATTATAAATGCAACCTAGTGTGATCTGATCTAGACTCATAGAAATCACACCGGGCCGTCCCTGACATTTCAAGTACCTTGAGCGAACTCAGAATTCAGTGCACTATTTTTTTTTTATAAGTCAAATATATATATATATATATAATTATCAAAAGCAGGTAGCTTTCAACAACTGTTTTTAGAAGGCCCAAAGTGAGAATTTACCAAATCTAGGATTTAGAATTTAAAAATAAGTTAAGCCCTCAAATATAACATATACACGCACACATATACTAAGTAAAAAAATTTTGGTGTCCCCTAAAAAGTGGGGCCTTGTGCGATCGCACACCCTCAGTGCCACCACTAAAATCACAAATTCTACATATATATTATTTGCCTATATGTATCCCTGTTCTTTCTTTATCACCACATCAATGCCATCTTCCTTGTACAAAAGTCTTTGTATGTTTTAATAAACCAGGCAACCAATTTTAATTTGTTAGACCGTGATTCTAAGTTGTCACTTCGTTTCAGGGATATTGTTGTGTATTGCATAATTGTTAGACCGTGTTTGTATAATCAAAAATTAAAAATTAAAATTGTTTTGTATTGCATCCGCAGGGTTATTACCTTTTTTTAATGCAAATTTGGATTGAAAATATGCTTTACCTTATCTTTCTTTGTCACCACGTCATTGCCATCTGCCTTGTCCAAGTCATTGTGCATTTTAAATATCCAAGTAGCGATAATTTAATTTGTTAGACCATCATTGTCAAAATAATTTGTTAGATCATCATCAAAAGTTGTCACGGCATTTCGGTATTCGTATCATCATAAATAATAAAAATAAAAATGTTATAGTATTACATCCGCAGGGAATTTCCATTTCTTTTATGCATCAAATTTGGATTGAAATAATCACTTATCTCTCTCGTTACCTAGCCTTATGTTATGTCCAATTGTTTATCCATTCATTTTCCCTTTTCTCGATGCGGTTTGCATTTTCTTTCACTAACTCGATGATATTAAGAAACTCGGAGTGTATTTGGTTTGATCAAAAGTCCATAATAGAAGGAATGAGAATGTAGGACGAGTGGAGTGAAGATGAATTGTGTTTGTGCTGCCTAATGGTAAGGGATGGTTGGTGTCTGACTGTCTGAGCTTTAGGTTCAATCCATTTTAAACTAAAGTGGGTCACATGTAAACAGGCGTTTTGTATTAATGTCCTTCGATTAATTATTACCTCCTACCAAGTACATCCTTATCTTATAGTACTTATTTATGTGTGTATTACCATGTGTTCTTACAAGGAACTAGGTTGTTCTGACCCTTAGCTACAAGAGAATGCCAAAGACTAGAAAACCCTAAAAGATGCAACTTACCCTTCTCAATAGTCACTAGTCCTATTTATACAATCTTAGAAACCCTAAGACGTGTCCCTCTAGGGTTTCTCCATGTAGCCAGGGGGACATTTTGGGGCGCGTGAAGGAACATTCTCCCGACAGCTGCTGAAAAATGCAGGTGGTCGTGTACGGTTCTGACATATCGTACCATAGCTACAGTTGGCGAGATACCGACTGAGTACTTTGAACAGGTCTCAGTCAGCCATGTATGAGAAGCCGACTGAGTATGTTGAATAGGAGTTAGTCGGTTTTACATGAGTACACTTGGTCATGGGTCAGTTGGTTCTGTACAGGTCAGTCGGATGATGAGAGCTACCTCAGGTCAGAGGGTGAGACCGTTCTTAGGACGACTCGGTCCACAGCATCCCAAATGCCTTGCCTTTTTGGCAAAGGCATTTTGCTTGCTCTTCGTCGAAGGTAGTTCGGACATGAGGATCGCACTCCTAGTCCGGATGATAAGACCAGGCTAAGGTTGGCCCGGTCCACCATGTAACAGCGTGTACTTATTCTGTAGCTAGAATCAGGAATTAAAAGATGGTATCAGTTGTCATTTTCATGAGATAAAGTCCTTATTTTAATAGCTTATTGCTTTCTTTTCTGTTTATCAGGTATTGTGCTTGAAGATTACAAAGGGTTTGCTGGGAGCATGGTGGCGTTTCTTGAGAATGCCATCCTTTCATCATTGCCTCCATTTACGGGGGTTCAGAGAACCAAATATTGTACTGAGTGCATATCTGATTTCATCTGTATTGGCTTTGCTTGGCGGATATGTGGGTCTTATTTCAGCTTAATATAACTTCTTTTTCAGCTGGATAATAACATATCCTCATTTTTCATCCACGTTATATGCACCACCGAAAGTGTCTTTGTTTCGTGTCAATCCAATCATTGAACATATCTTCGTTTACCCATTAAGCATGAAAATTGGCTAGATAGACATAACTGCCTGAGCAATTTCAACGCAAGAATGAATGCGCATTCTGCACGCTTCCCACGATATCCACCTAGTGAATCACCCTTACATGGATCGGGATCCTATGGTAACTCTTATCTATTTAAGAAATTAACGGCTTTAATTACACATAACACAAGCTTATTCACCCACTTAAAACTATTTTTATGTAAAAAACTGTTTTTCCTCCAAAAGTTCAATTCCCTCGTATTCTCATGTCATAGTATTTTTTTTTCTTTTCAAAACTCGTGTTTTTGCAAAGGCTCGCTGCTACTAGTTTTATATAAACAAAAACATTTTAAAGGGTCCAGATTGTCCGATGACTCAAGAGCTTATACTGTGTTGTTCTCCATGTCTTATATTTCAATGCGAATCAAACACATCTTTAGTGACAAACTTGTTCATTTTCTTTTTTCCCCTCATTTTTTCTCAATTTAGTGAGTAATTGTTGAACATTAGTCGATTTGGTCTTTTATCTTACTATTTGGTTTCAATTTGATCCCTATGTGCTAACTCAGTTGCCAGATCATCAGTTGACTGCCACATAAGCTAATTTTCACGGCGTTATTAGTAATAAAAGGACTGTTGGCATAAAGTTTGAAACATAAGTAACCAATTCAAAACAAATAATATATAAGGGAGTAAAACAAAATCTAAAATAAACATAAAGAGTAAGAGTATAATTTAAACTTTTTTTTATCATATTAGATAATTTTTTATTCATTGACTGATTTTTAATACCCCATTTTTTATTAGGCTATAATTTCTAATAATATTGACTAAGAATAACTTGACATTCATCATTAATTCCACCTACTGCACATCTATGCCTATGAATATAGCATTACAACTACTCAAAAAAAATGAATATAGTATTACAAGTATTAAGTTTATTATTATAAAATATAATATCTTAATTCTTATAAGATATATTTACTAAACTTCCTTAAAAATTTAATTTGAAATATTTATGAAATATAACATATTTGAAATATTCAATAACTATAACATATTTTTTTTTGCGTAAAGTATAACTAAAACATATTTAATATTACGGTTTTTCTAATGTGTGCAATCTTGCACACGATAAGGATCATTAATTGTTGACATCTTTTCTTTATTAATTATCTAGTTTTCTATTTTGTGGGTGGAGAGAAATTACATAAATGTGAATCTATAAAATAAAAAAGAAAGTGAATAATTAATAAGGAAAAAAAAGTGAGCAAATAATAATTTTTATCGTGTGCAAAGTTGCACATGTTAAAAAAAACATTATGAATTATATTAGTTAGATTTTAAATATCTATCCATCTACGTGTTTATTAAAGTTCACTTACATAATCGTATTAAATGTTATGTTTTTTATATATAAAATTGACTTAAATAATATTATTAAGACATTACTTCTTCCTGTCTATATTATAATAAACAAAACTCTAATCATATTTACTAAGAAAAAGCTTTGAAATAAGCTATATTTATTAACCCTCACAAAGATTTAATTTTTTCTTAAAGTACCCCTTCTATGGAATGAGTGAAATGATGTCTTGTAATTAATGACACTATCATAAATAAGGGTATAATTTGAAATTAGCATTTAATGTATTTGAAAATTGATGTATGTTTCTTATATTTTGAACCAAAAAAATTGGCTCTTTTGTTTCTTAAAATATGGACCGGATGGAGTATTACGTAAGTATGATTAGAAAAGTTTATTTAAATTTATCTTAAGAAAACAAGCACTTGTGTAAGTTTTAGAAAAGTTTATATAAATATCTTATGATATATCAATGAGTTGTTTCCAATTTGTTTTCATAAGCTCCTTGAGTTAGCTTGTTTTCAAAAGTTATTTTGGGCATATACACAATTTACACTCATTCCCTATTCAATTAAACAACTCACACAAAAGCTCTTACATGAAAGAGCTTATTGAATAAGTTATTTTTAAATTTTTATTACAAAATTTCCCTATTAATTGTCATGAAAATATTTCATTACAATTAAATCAAGATATATAATTATTACAACTATGAAATATGGATCCTCCGGAAGAAGTATTATAAGAGTTACTCTAGAATTAAGCGGATCACAAACCTAATATGTTTGTGTGTGTGTTTGCAAATATATATTCATGAAAAATGCCCAATAAAAGACAAACAATAATAGATAATAAGGAAATATAATTTCTCAATTAATCTTATAAATTCCATTAATACATATGAGATGAACTTTTCTCAAACCCAAATTGATTATTGTAAAACTAAAAGAAGAGACGCAAAGTTTTAGGGCTTTGTTTCACTAGCTAGAGGGCAGCAACATGGGGGCTTATCGCAGGCACATGCAACATGGTTGCAATTAGGATATGTATGCCTCAGTGCAATGTCAATCCTGTGTGCACTTTCTATACCTTGTACAGTTCCCACCATAGCACTTACAACAGCAACACGTAACACCACCAACTTCAACAACATCTTCAACGGATATTTCATTATAACCAACCTTATTTTGCAAAGAAAACCAAAGTGGATAACTTACAGTGGTATGTTAAAGCAAGGTGTACTTATTTATAGGCAAAGGGAGAATCCTCCAACGCATCATAATTGGAAATATTTGGACGTTAATAATGTGCAAACCCTAAAATTATTTATTTTTGTTATCATATTAGGTACTTTTTTATTCATTGACTGATTTCTAATATCCTATTTTTTATTGGGCTATAATTTTTAATGATATTGATTTTTCTTTTTTGTAAAATGGCATGCAAAGAATGGATTGACCTGAAGGCTCCAATCTCGAAGGAGGACAGAAAGAATGGATTGACAAGAAGAGATATCCAAAGGAAGATTGATACTCGCACCAAATCAAAGCCACAAGCTACGAGCAAAAGGACAATTAAAGAAAAGATGGGGAGTAGTTTCTTCCGCTTGGCCACAAAGACTACACATGGAAACTACAATACATCCACATGACCGAAGATGCTCATCAGTGGGAACACGATCATGAAGAAGGCGCCAAACAAGGAAAGACTTGGAAGGGGGGATCACAGGGCTCCAAATCTGCTTTTCCCAAGGCAACGAGGTCTGAGATGGGGACAAAAAAGCATAAGAGTCTTTGAATCCAAGAATACCAGAATCCGTACCTTCCTAAAGCAAATGGTCCTCAGACGGAAAAGAGGGAAGCTCAGTGCGAACAATCTCATTGACTAGATAAGGGAACCTAGAATTAATAGTTTCCCGAATACTCCACCTGCTATATATAATAAAGGCTGCCACAGAAGAGTGGAGAGAAGGATGTAAGCACTCCGGGATGCCAAGAATGTCCACAATAGGTTCAGAAAGCCATTTATCTCTCCAAAAACTGATTGTGTGGCCATTACCAACGATCCAAATAGAGTTTGCCATGATGGTCTCCAAGTGAGGCTTAATTCCTGGCCAAATAGAGGATTTCACATAAGTCAGAATAGGCTTCCCATGCCTAAAATACCTTGCTCTGAGAAACTGAGCCCATTGATTATTAGAGGAACATAAATCCTAACCAAGCTTAAGGGAAACGGTCCAGTTGATATAGCGAAGAGAACGAATACCCATACCACCTTATTGAATAGGGGTGCAAACCTTCTTCCAAGCTACGGTGACAAGTTTTCTGTTATTAATATCCCCAGACCAAATGAAGTTTTTGATGCAGTTATCTAAATGCTTCAAGAGGGACACTGGCCAGGAGTACAAATGGAAGCTATAAAGAATCATGCTATGTGTAACATCCCATTTTCAGGAAATATTTAAGTATAATTAGATTAATAATTAGGTGATAAATGAGCATTTAAAAATCTTAGTTAGGAAAGGAATGGGCTTAGATGGGTTATAAAGATATTCAAGGGCCAAAACACTCCTGGAAACCCTAGAAAACCTTAGAAATCGAAGAGACCAAGAACTTTCTAGATTAAGCAGCTCGTGATGCGTAGAGAAAAGGAAGGACATCATCGCGACACGATGGTGGAAATTTCTGGAAACCTGTAGAACATTCAAAGTCGGTGATCACAGCCAACGAATGGGTGACATGTGTCCCTGTCTCGACGCGGTGGACCTGATCCTCATCTATAAATACCCTTTGCCTCTCCATTCCAACTCGCCCCAAATCCTCTTCTCTCTCTAGCTTTCTCTCTCTAAGAACTTCTAAGGAGTGAGTATGCTCTGTGCTTGCCTTTAATGAGGATCTGACAAATCAGAAGACCCCTTAGTAAGTAATCCTTGAGACTGAGAAAGGGAGTGAGACTTAGAGGGCCACTAAGAAGCGAGTATGCTCTGCATTTGTCTCAAGTGAGGATCTTGTGCATCAGAAAGCCCTTAGTAGGTAATTGATAACTCTTAGAAATAATAGTTATTTATGCTTTTATGACTATGAATCATGTGCGTTTAAGAGTAATTTAGATCCTTTAATTATTAGATTTATGTAAATAATGTGATTTCCCTTGCTTGGAGCTGTTTAAGGTACTTTGGTGCTTTTGTGAGCATTTTGATGTGTTTTGACATTGTGCAGGATTTTATTGAGAAATACTCAGTGCCAATCTGGTGCCATGGCACCGCACTCTGATATTACAGCCCCTGTTACTACAGCAGCGTTTTTTAATTCATTAGAGCTGAAGAAAAGGACTTTGTCCTTTATTGCAATGCTGCAGAGTGCATTTCTGATGGTCCCCACTGTTCTGCAGTGTTTTCTCTCTCTGCTAAAGGACAAAAGCCTTTATTTTTGGGCCAAAAGGAATCAACTTTCATTGGGTTTACCATTGGACAGCCCATTTGAGGAGAGGCTATAAAAACAAAATGACCTAATCAAGGAAAGAAGAGGTGGTGCGGTGTGCCCTAGATTAGAATTCGTTTTATTCCTGCAGACAGCATTGCCATCCTCAACATCACCTTCATCCATCATTCTTCATTTCCATATCCCTTCCATACACCATTTTTATGAGAAAAACATCTTTGAAAAACATGGAGGCTGAACCAATCTCAGACATAGCAAGGAAATGCAGCAACAAGACATTGTTACAGTGAAGTGTTCTCTCATCTTGACAGATTTGAAGGCCTCCACGTCTTTGTTTTTACCGCTTGTAGACATTTACGCCTGCAGATTTACGGTGCCATGGCGGCCAGCTTTTGGCACCGATTTACGCTATTCTATGTTTTTGTTTATTATGAGCTAAATACTTTATGCTAGGATGATGTGATTTTGTATTGAATCCCTGTTGGTGAATGTCTATCAGTCTTTGCATTTGAACCTTTGACTCATGCGCATTTATTTACAATATGTTTGACCTAAGTCTGGCCAACTTTTGTTAGGTACATGTATGTTAGGTGCTGAAAGGTGGTAACATGCTGAATTCATGAGTTAATATGAGGGTATTAATTAAGGGACACTTTAATTAATTTTGATTAAACTAGACATAGGAAATCTGTCTCATAGGGTGTTCTGGGTCACATTTAGAAGACAAGGGGGAACATAATGGGGGCTTAGACATAAGGTACCATTTACTTAACCCTGGTGAAAGTACTGAAAGGTACACACATTAATGCCATGCGCCCAGGTGCCAAATGGCACTGACTTATGGCACTGAAACCAACTTGGTGAAAATATGAATGAACTGAAATCCTAGATGTTTTTCTCAGATTTTTATCACATCTTTTTAATTTATTTTTACTGTCAATTGCACTTTAAAATACTGTCACCATCACCTCAAATTAATGTGTTACTTGTTACTTTGTTCTCTCATTAACTAGATTAGCCAAATTGAGAATTTGTGGAATTAACCGTAATCAATCCCCGTGGGAACGATCTTTACTTACTCTTTATTACTTGTTACGATTGTGTATACTTGCATATTGCACAACTGTTATTTCACACAACAAGTTTTTGGCGTCGTTGCCGGGGATTGAAAGTGTTGAATTCTATGAGTTTTCAATTGAGTTAATTTGGTTTAGTTGAGATTCTTAGATTTTAGTGTGTTTCTTTTTAGCAGTAAAATTTTCTGTTTTGTGTTGGTGGTGTTGTCTTTGTTGTTCTTAGCATTGCTCACCTTGTTTGTTGTTTGTGAAAAAGAAAAAACCCACTCCTAGCCATGGAACAATATCATTTTGACTCTATGCAAGCAAGGAATGCTCAACCACAATATTTCAACCATGAATTTTATGGAGGTGAACATGAAAGGGGCTGTCACGAGAAAAATTTCATGTCCATGACAGTGACGAATGTTGATTATGGCATGGAAAATTTAATTTGGGAGCAAGAGTATTATCCTCAAGCTCAATTCGAAAGATCCCATGAAAGCATCTCCAACCTCAAAGATGTCTTAGCTCAATCCATTGAGGATACCAAGGTGTATAATAAAGACTTTCAAGTCTCATGCAAGAATATGGAGGCTCACCTTAAAACAATTATGAAGTTTCTAAAAGAGGAGAATTGCATTAAAGAAGTGATTGAACAAGAAGAAGAGTGTGTGGAGTCGAAAATTGAACATGATCTTGTGGAAGTAGTGGAAGAAAAACAAAAAAAGAGTGTAGTAGAAGTAGTAGAAGAAAAAGAAAAAAAGAAAAATAGTGACATGGAAGAGAAGCCAAGGGTGAGGCATGAGGAGATCCATTTGACAATTAAGACGCCACCCTTGGTGATTGAAGGGAAGAGTAAAAATCAGAAGTCAAAATCTGATGTGCAGGAATCTGAACATGCTGCTGCCCAGAAAATTATGCAGAAAAATTCTGCAGAACCAGAAGTAGGTGCCATTCCAGCACCTGTTTGTTTCAGCACCTATTACAGCACCTGCACCAGAATTTTCCCCCCCAAGGTTGTTCCTCAGAGTCTCCCACAAGAAGAGTTTTATGAGCTTTATGAGATGGGGAACACATATCCCAAATGCCTAGTTATTGGGGCATGGGAATACTTGCTTCCCTATGCCAAGTACATGGGATTTCTCTCTAAGAAAAGGAAGAAGAAGAATGACATTTTCTTTTTGTCATATTATCCTCCCTAACTTGGGAGTTGAAGAGGAAAAGTCAGGCTGAGGACTTCTGCAAACCAAGCGCTACTGGGAGGCAACCCAGATTCTAATAAATTGCTTCTGTTTTTGTTTGTTTATTTTCTTGCTTTTATTTTATTTTCATTTTAGGTGGCAAAATGAAGATGAGATGGTGATGAGTGCTATGATAAGTGTTGAGGCAGCACCTGCACCAGCATCTGTGCTGTCAAATGTTGAAGGTGCCAATACTGTACCTGTTTCAACACCTGAAAATGAAGAGCAAGGAAAACTGTCGGTGCTCGAGCGGCACACCTGCAGATATCTGTTGTCAAATGTTGAAGATAATTGGAGCTCTAGGCTTGGCGGGGATTTTCACATCCTAATCTTTTACTGTTTTTCTGTAGTAAATATTTAGTATGTTTGTTTGTTTTGTTTTTTTTTTTGCTGAATTTTGTTTTAGTTTGTTTATAGGTTGCTTAATTTGTTGTTTTTGTGTCAACCCTTCATCTAGCATAGAACTTTTGCAGTGGGGACACTACAAGGTACTATGTTGGGGGGCATAGTTTAGGATTGTGTTATGTTGCATTTGTAGCAATGCTGTCCTATTTGTATGCTATTAAAAAAAATGGTTTCGGTTGACACATTGGCTAAGCTTAATGAGAAGTTTGTGCTTGAATGTGTTGGAAATTTGTGCTGATTGTCAATTGATAGGAACACTGACCTTTGACACAAAACCCTTAACTTAAGAGGAAAGAATAGGTAGCGTGTTAACTAGTTGAAGTTGAACCCCTTTTGTGAACTGAACCTTGTTGCCAAATTTGACCAAGAAGGGGGTATAGGCAATTAGATAAGTTTGGGGGTATGCTCATTGTAAATATCTAAAGAATCGGCCAATGCACACACTCTATTAAATAGAAAAAGCCAAAAATATAAAAAAAAAGAAGAAGAAGAAAATGGAATGAACCTCTTTGTTGAGTAACCGGGTAACTTCATTATAATTGTTGTTATTCGCGTCAAAAGGCAAAGAGGCAAGTTCTAGTAAAAGGCAAAAAAAAAATAGTAAAAATTGAATAAGTGTGCATTGTGCCTCGATCATTCAAGTTATGTTTGTATATTCTGATCTTATGCAGCCCCTAGTACCCAAATTGTAAGCCTATTCCCTTTTATTTGATTAGGAGGTGCAAATTAGGGACACTTTAGGGGGGAAGCTGAGATGACATTGATAGGACATACTAGCTTTCTAATTGAGCATAAGGGGTGCACACACACACTTGAGGTTAGTGGAACAACCCAAGGAAGCATGATGCACAAAGGGATTGCTTGCAAAGTGTTAGTCTGAAAGTGAAGCCATGTGAAAACCACCCAATAAAAAGTTTCCTGTTTGAATTCACTTGTTCAGTGCTGCTGCATTTGTGATAATTTTTCTGTTTTCTGCTGTTGTTCATGTGTCATTACTTGAGGACAAGCAATGGTTCAAGTTTGGGGGTGTGATAACTCTTAGAAATAATAGTTATTTATGCTTTTATGACTATGAATCATGTGAGTTTAAGAGTAATTTAGATCCTTTAATTATTAGATTTATGTAAATAATGTGATTTCCCTTGCTTGGAGCTGTTTAAGGTACTTTGGTGCTTTTGTGAGCATTTTGATGTGTTTTGACATTGTGCAGGATTTTATTGAGAAATACTCAGTGCCAATCTGGTGCCATGGCACCACACTCTGATATTACAGCCCCTGTTACTACAGCAGCATTTTTTAATTCATTAGAGCTGAAGGAAAGGACTTTGTCCTTTATTGCAATGCTGCAGAGTGCATTTCTGATGGTCCCCACTGTTCTGCAGTGTTTTCTCTCTCTGCTAAAGGACAAAAGCCTTTATTTTTGGGCCAAAAGGAATCAACTTTCATTGGGTTTACCATTGGACAGCCCATTTGAGGAGAGGCTATAAAAACAAAATGACCTAATCAAGGAAAGAAGGCTGGTGCAGGGGCTGTGCCCTAGATTAGAATTCGTTTTTATTCCTCTGGACAGCAGCTGCCATCCTCAACATCACCTTCATCCATCATTCTTCATTTCCATATCCCTTCCATACACCATTTTTATGAGAAAAACATGCTGAAAAACATGGAGGCTGAACCAATCTCAGACATAGCAAGGAAATGCAGCAACAAGACATTGTTGTAGTGAAGTGTTCTCTCATCTTGACAGATTTGAAGGCCTCCACGTGCTGTTTTCTGCTTCTGTTTGTAGACATTTCTGCACTGCAGATTTCTGGTGCCATGACAGCAGTTTTTGGCACCAGTTTCTGCTATTCTATGTTTTTGTTTATTATGAGCTAAATACTTTATGCTAGGATGATGTGATTTTGTATTGAATCCCTGTTGGTGAATGTCTATCAGTCTTTGCCTTTGAACATTTGACTCATGCACATTTATTTACAATATGCTTGACCTAAGTCTGGCCAACTTTTGTTAGGTACATGTATTTTAGGTGCTGAAAGGTGGTAACATGCTGAATTCATGAGTTAATATGAGGGTATTAATTAAGGGACACTTTAATTAATTTTGATTAAACTAGACATAGGAAATCTGTCTCATAGGGTGTTCTGGGTCACATTTAGAAGACAAGGGGGAACATAATGGGGGCTTAGACATAAGGTACCCTTTACTTAACCCTGGTGAAAGTACTGAAAAGTACACACATTAGTGCCCTACGCCCAGGTGCCAAATGGCACTGACTTATGGCACTGAAACCAACTTGGTGAAAATATGAATGAACTGAAATCCTAGCTGTTTTTCTCATATTTTTATCACATCTTTTTAATTTATTTTTACTGTCAATTTCACTTTAAAATACTGTCACCATCACCTCAAATTAATGTGTTACTTGTTACTTTGTTCTCTCATTAACTAGATTAGCCAAATTGAGAATTTGTGGAATTAACCGTAATCAATCCCCGTGGGAACGATATTTACTTACTCTTTATTATTTGTTACGATTGTGTATACTTGCACATTGCACTTCATATTTTGCACAACAGTAATCCTCAAAGAGGGGAGGATGAGAGTGGCCTAGCAGATAAGGTTGGAGTATCCAGAGATAAGAGTATGAGTAGCGGAAGCGGCGAGGATTATAGAGAGTGGTAGTAGCTGCAACGGTCTTCTAAGCCAGGTATGGGAGATCTGAACCCTATCCACTAGGGATTGTAGGATTAGAATAAGTGTATAACTAGGCATAGGGTGACCCAAGCCCTACTAGTGGTTGATAACAATAGCACCTTAGGAGAGGGGTTGTGACCTGTGATAGCTGAGGACAGTTGTCAGAGGTCTGTCAACCATAAGAATAATATTTTAATATCTATGGATGGTTGTTGATTGATATGGTGCTAATGTCGTCTGATTGATTTTTGGTTGCTGGTGTGTTGATGACATGTCAGTAGTTGGTCGCCTGAGCGACATTAGGGCTGATTTATATTTGGATCGAGGATGGTTGATGCTTGATGATGTGTTGGTTGACCTATATGTTGATCAAAGATGGTTGATAAATGATGTTATGTTGTATACAGATAGTTGTGCTGTATAGGATGGTTGTTCTGCTTATACTGATTTGACGATTAAGTTATTATATTGCTGTATGTGGGAATATGGTCGAGTTATTTAATTATAAAGAGTTGATAAGTGCTGGAATAAGACATTAAAGCTGATTGAGCTGATAACTTGACAAGTGCTGAGATAATAAGCTGATGTGCTGAGCTGAAGAATAACGATGATAAGTTGTAAAGGTGCTGAATAATAATTGGTCATATGCATGTACTGTAATCCACCGCCATGCACATAAGCTGTGCACGAGGCCAGGTGCCAGAGTGCGGGTACGATACATTCAGTACAGGACATGTTGGTCCTTGGAGATAGTCTGGGTCCGACAATATTCACAGGTGATCAATGGTTTGGCCGCCATTGTGTCGGGACGTTGGGTAGCCTGGTCATCCTGACGGGGTACTGTTATATCGTTGTCCATATTACCGATCCCGAGTGCCGCCCCGACACCTGTTCCCATCACTGAAGTTGGGGAACAGGGATGCACTCTTAGGGGTACGATGAGCGGGATAAGGGGATGGACAACTGGCTTAACCTACTCACTCGTCGGTGAGAGGTCGCTGTTACCAATAAAGGCAAAGTGGCTAAGGTGGGGCTACTTCTGCCATATTAAGCTGTGTGGACACGTAAGCATATAGACGCAGGTTGCATGGGCAGGATAGCTAGGTAATGATCCAAATCATTATCAGGAGATGTGTGGTTTAATCTTTCACATATTCTATTGTTTTGCTTTGCTTGTTTGTGTTGCCTTTTTATACATAAGTTCTAATCCCTGTTTTCCCATTTAATGGTGCGTACAGTGTGTTCTGAGTCTCCTGTTTTATTTCTTGTTTTATATATTTTTATCTATGAGTCCTAGTAGGTATCAAACGTTTTCAAAAGAAATAGAAAGATTGTTGATCCACAGCTAGTGAGTCAGAGTTAGTAGCTGGAAAGTCCAAGTCCTTATACATATTATATAGACAGGATCCTAAGGAAGGGTACCTTTAGGTACATTCGCAGTTACCTTTTTACACTTCCGCTTGCAACAATAAGATAAATTACTTTCATTATTATTATTATTATTGTTGTTGTTGTTGTTGTTGTTGTTGTTGTCATTATTATTATTATTTTTGGAAAATGGGAGAAGGTCGTTACACTATGAATGACTGATTGAACAAGTTGAACTATTCCTATGATGAGCAATACCCCTGCTTAAGACATCCTCAGCAATACAAAACAAGAGAGGGTAGAGAGGATCTCCCTGTCTAACTCCTATTTTACAAGAAAAGAAGCCACCAGCCTTGCCATTCACAGAGAAGGATAACTTAGCATAATTCAGAATAATACGAACCCAGTTGCAGAATTTAGCATTGAAACCAAAAGCCTACAAAACATTAAGCAGAAAATCCCAATCTATAGTATCAAAAGCCTTTTTTAATATCAAATTTAATAGCTAGACTACCACCAAAAGACTTAGAATCAAGCATATTAACAGCTTCAAAAGCAATGCAAAGACACTCTGAGATTTGTCTACCTTTAATGAAGCCCTTCTTCTGCTCTAAAATAATTTTAGGAGCAATTAAAGCTAACCTATCCGCAAGCACCTTGGTAATGATCTTGAACTGAAAGTTAGATAAAGCAATGGGCCAAAAATCTTCAATCCTATCTGCTTCAAGAATTTTGGGGATCAAAACTACCAAATTGGAATTAAGATTTGGAAGCAACCAACTTTTAGTAAAGAATTCACAAATAGAATTATCGACATCTTGTCCCACAATATCCCAAAAAGCCTAAAAGAAGCAACCCCCAAAGCCATCAGGGCCAGGAGCACCATCACCATTCAAAGCAAACACAGCAAACTCGACTTCCTCCTGGGAAGGATTGGTAGTAAGGAGGTCATTGTCCTCAACAGAGACCAAAGAAGGGATGAGATTCTGAATTAGATCATTAGGCATGTAATCATTATTAAAGGCATAGAGATTATAAAAATAAGAAAGCACATGTTGACCCATGGCATCTGGATCATCAATAATATTCTCTCCATCTGTCAAATATGACATTAATTTAGTAGCATACCGGATTTTAGTAACTCTATGAGAAAATGCAGTATTTCTATCCCCATAAGAGTGCCAATTCAACCTAGCCTTCTCCTTCCAACATTGGTCTTGAGAATGAAGCGTATGTTGCAGCTCAATTTGGGCAATGCATTCCCGATCCCGAATCTCATCAGAAGGGACATTGGATGAAATCATCTGCTGAATATCATCAAGAGTGGTAAGAGCTTGATCAACCTTAGCATGAACATTCCCAAAGACCTCTTTATTCCAAACTTTCATCACGACTTTAATAGCTTTTAGATTCTGAGATAGAATATGCATTGAACATCCAAGAACTGGTTGCTTCCAAGTATCAGAGACTACCTTTAAACAATTAGGGTGGGAAATCCGCATCTTCAAATATTTAAAAGAACTAGAAAAGACTTATCTTTATGATTGGACATCAAAAGCAGAGGATGATGGTCGGACTTGCTTCTAACCAAAGCACTACAAGTGGTTGTGTCCCATAATTGAAGCCAATTATCATTACAAATGACACGATCCAATCTCTTCTCAGTATGCTTTGAAGCTCTCCTACCATTACCCCAAGTATAGGCTACACCTTTAGTCAACAAGTGGGTAAGATTGTGCTGCTCAGACCAAGATTTAAATTCTGTACAAGAAGTCAAATTAGGCAAGGCATGTCCTCTCATCTCATGAGTTCCTAGAATTGCATTAAACTCACCAATTGAACACCAAGGGCCAGAATAGGTTGCTTGAAGGCTAGCAAGATCCGACCAAAGCTTCGTGCGACTGATATAAGAAGTGCTAGCATAAATAGCTGAGAAATAAAGCAAGTGCTTACTGTCACTGATAGAGAAAGAAACTTGCTGAGAAGAAATCAAAACAACAGTAGGATGCAGCTCAATTCTACAAAAACACCAAAGATTAGGAGCCAAATTGTTTCTATCATTAGTAGCAGACAATTTCAAACCAAGAGACTTCTAAAAAGAAGGCCTGATCTGATGAATTAAGATCCAAGGTTCAACAATAAAAACATAATCAGGTTTATGCAAATGGCAAATCTTTTTTAAAACATCCCTGGTATCAAGGTTACCTATGCCTCTAACATTCCAATAGAGGCACTTCATGAGTTACATTTCGAGGAAGAAACAACCCTTGAACGGGTGTTGTAGTTACTAGCCTTCAGAGATTGTTTAGCTTTTTTTAATTTCTTCTTCTGGGATTTGGATAAGGTAGGAATAAAACCATCGGAGGGACTAGCAACCAAATATTTATCAGTTAAGGAAGAAGAAGCCTCAGAAATAAAAGGAGTGTCATTCTCAATTTCATCCTCAGGAGCATCTCCCCAAAACCTTCCAAGAGTTTGAAAGTCTTGTTGAACTGTTACATTGACCAAAGAGTCAGGGGTCACCAAATGACAGGCCTTGAGAGCATCTGTTTGACTAACTGTTAAATCGGGTGGAGCAAGGCAAGAAGCAACAGCTAGTAAATCCTTAACACCAGAATTAGTAGTTGAATTACTAATCTCTTTATTGGCATTTAATATTGCAAACTCATCATACACATTTTCAATTGAATCCTCCATAACTTCAATGTCCTCTTGATCAACAGAGTCCGCAACAAAACTTAGATCATGGGGGTCAATTCTATTGACCACTGGATTGGTCATTCTGCCTGGACCACGAATAGGATCAATAGTGACAACCACATTAGGACCATCAATAGTAGGATCATTCTCAGGCATGGGCAGAAAAGCAACAACAAGTTCAGAAACCATTGGAGCAATGACACCAACAGGAGCAACAGGCTCAGCCTCAGGACCATAATAATTTGACTCGTTAATTTCACCTACTGCGTTTTTATTTATGCCTATAAATATAGTATTACAAGTATTAAATTTATAATATAAATGTAATATCTTAAGTCTTTTAAGATATATTTACTACTCTTCCATAAAAATTTAATTTCAAATATTTATAAAATTTAAATTTAACATAAATATGTTGAAGAAAAATATATTTATTAATTATAATATATAAAAAAAATTCTTTATAATGATTCGTTCATAGTCAATAATTACTACATTTATGGATTTTTTATAACGATAACATATATTTTTGGGTAAAGTATAATTAAAACATATTTAATACTAAAATAAATATGAATTACATTAGTTAGACTTTACATATCTATCCATCTGTGTGTTTCTCTATTGATCAGTATTAAAGATAAATCAAATCGTTTTACATCGGTTATGTCTGTAACTGATGTAGAAAGTCTGTTTCTTATATCGGTTACGTGTCCCAACCAAATTAAAAAGACTACATTTGCATCGGTTCTCTTACGAACCGATGTGAAAAAATATTTACATCTGCCTGTCACCGATTTTAAAAAGTTCTCACTTTCTACATCTGTTGATTCCATAACAGGCGTCGAACCGATGTAAAAAGTCTTTTACAACTGATGTAAAAAAGCTTTGATGTATGTAGTAGTGAATATCGACACTTAAAGCTCATTAATCCATTCCAATACAGCATTTTAATTGAATTATTCAATTTATTTATTTAGTAATTTTGTAGTAATTTTCTGTTTCAATCATTTTATTTTAAATTGACTTTAAAAATAAATTATTTTATATAAACATTATTTTATTATTGTAATATGAAAATATTTGGATTTATTTTCATGTGTAATATAATTATAAAATATTTTTGTTAAAAAGATTAATGATAATTTTACATTTTTAATAATTATAATTACATTCTAAAATATTTTAGAAGAATAAATATAAACTAAATTTTTGGTGCACATATATAAGAAAAATAAATATTGTAAGTCAAAATTAATTACAGTAATATCTTGTGTATTTGAAATTTAATATACGAAATAATACATGATTAATGAATGTAATAAATATTTTTATGGTATTTTAAATATGATATTTAATATGTTTAGTATTTAATAGTATTATTTAAATAAATTTTGTGGAGTGTGATTGATTTTTTATAATATTTACGGTATTATATTTTCTAATTTTAACATTTAATAGTTGTAATCATTATATGTCTTGAATTAATTGTAATGAAATAATTTCATGGCAATTAATAGAGAAATTTGATAAAAAAAATTAAACAAGAATTTATTCAATAAGCTTTTTCATATAAGAGATTATGTGCAAGCTGTTTAAATCTAATAGGTAACAAAAGTAAATTGTGTATAAGCTCAAAACAACTTTTGAAAACAAGCTATCGGAAAAAGCTTATGAATATAAATTGGAAACAAGTCATATATATATATATATATATATATATATATATATATATAATAAGATATTCATTTAAATTCTTCCAAACGCTTACCAGAGTGCTTTTTTATAAGATAAATCTAAATAAACTCTTCTAATCATACTTGCATAATAATATTTTAATATTATCATTTAAGTCAATTTTAAATCTAAAAAACATCACATTTAATACTATTATATAACATTAATATTTGTGTAAAGTATATCTAAAACATATTTAATCTTAAAAGAAATATGAATTCTATAAGTTAGATTTCAAATAGGAGAAAACTTATAAACAGTTCTACACATCCGGTTTTTACTGTTCTCCAATTAAAACATGACACGTGTATAATTTATTCCAAGTCATATGTTTAGAAGCTAAACGTCGTGAAAAAACGTTACTCTCCCCAATCGCGTTTCGTCTCCTCAATCTGTAACTGTGCAGAAGATGCGCACCCCACCGCCATCTACCCGTTCTGCAACCCTTTGTGGTCGGTGCCTTCCATAACCAACAAATCTCATCACTTAATCCAACTCAGTCCATTGTGCCAACAATCGGTAATTTCATGATTCCCATTATCATTTTTAATAAAAAAATTATAACTCTCGCATTAGATCTCAAAAGTGCCAAATCCAAAACAAAAATATGCCGAGGTACAAAGACAATCACCATCAGCATCATGATCAACCGAATTTAAGAAATCAAGAAGCAAACAAAACAAGAATTGGAAACTAAAAAATTTCTGGGTCAGTCATTTCATAATAGGATCTCATCCCCTGTGACCCCAATTTTCCATCTTTTTTCACACGTTTGAAACGAACCCAGATATGAAAGTGCATGTATATATGTGCTTTGTGATTGTTTTGTGTACCGTGCAAGAGAGAGAGGGGAAGGAGAGAGAGGGGGAGGGAGACAGACTTGAGACAACACAAGGCAGAGAAAGTGTAGACGGTAAAGGAAACGGTGACGTTAACTCATCTAAGATAATAGTCCACGTGTCATGCTTTGGTTAGCGAACGGTAAACACAATATGTATAGAACTGCATTTAAGTTTTATCCAAATAGGTATCTGCCTATCTATGTGTTTTTTTGGGTACTAGTACAGATGGTTAACGGGGAGGGAGAAGTTAGAGGGAAGGGAGAAAGTGAAGCGCTATGGATTCGAATCCTGCTCCCAACGTCTACACAGCTCTTACGTATGTTTTACCACTAGGTTGTGCTCTGTGGACACCAATCTATGTGTTTATTAAAATTCACTTGAATAATAATATTAATGTGTTGTCTTTTAAATATAAAATTGACTTAAATAATATTATTAAAATATTAATACTTAAGGATAATTAGAAGAGTTAATATTACGTAAGTATGAATTGAACAAAGGGGGTGTATTGGATTGGGATTTTAAAAGACTATGTAGGAATATAATGACTTTTAAGATTTTAAAAGATTATCAGGATTTTGTAGTTTAGATTTTAATGGATTCATATCAGTAGAATTTATAAGATTTGAAATGACTATGCAGGAATATAATGACTTTCAAGATTTTAAAAGATTATCAAAATTTTGTAGTTTAGATTTTAATGGATTCATATCAGTAGAATTTATAAGATTTGAAATGATTTTATAGATTTATGAGATTTGAAAGGATTTCATGAATTTTTAGCAAACATTCAAAATTATAAGAATTGATAGAAAAGATAATAAAGAAATGAAGTATTTGGTCAAAGAAAAGTAAAATCAATACATTTTTTTCAATATTTTAATTGCTACTAGCTAATTGCTACTGGCAATGCTGAAGATGAAGATTCGCTTTCGGGTTCAACTGGAAATTCATCAGAACGACATTCTTTGCGATGAAAGTTATGCAGCGCTACACATGCTAACACAAGTTCTGCTTGTATCTTAAATAGAAACGGAGGCGTTGATGACAAATATAATTACAATTTTTAAATTGCGCTCTTTTTAAAATTCTAATTATCCTGAGCAATTTCTTTTCTTTAAAAAAATACCAAATTAACTAACATTGCACACACACATTCACGTTAGAGGAAAAAATAATAATGAGAACAAAACATACAGGTTATACACACATTGACGTTATTATTATTAGAAAGAAAAAGGATAGACACACAGAGGGGTGGGGGAGGCGTTGAAAATTGGAAACACGGGAATGGTACTCAGAGAGAGAGGGAGATAGTGAGCGAAGAGAGGGAGAGGGGGAGAGAGATAGAGATAGAAGAAAGAAGAGTCATGTAAAATCTCAATGTTTTGGGTGGGATTGTTGGATAAGTGTAGATGGTAAATTATACTGAAAAGTCTCACAAAATCCATGGTACAAAATAATCCATCGAAATCTTTATATTTTAAATACCAATAGACTTTTTTTAAGTTGTAAAAAGTCTCAATCGAATACTACTGGATTTTGTTGCCACCTTAAAAAAATCTTAAAAGTCTTGATTGAATACCGCATGACTTTTTTATATTCTTTAAAAGTCTTGATTGAATACCACAAGACTTTTTTATTAAAAAAAAAAGTCTTTCAAAATATTGGAAAATCTCAATCCAATACACCTCCCTAAGATATTTTACGTTTTTTCAAAAAAAAAAATGGTATTTTACGTAATAATACCCATCTCTGAAAATTAACTTTTTCATTTGGCTATAATTTGTAGAGCCCGTCTCTCCCTTGCCATATCTCACGTAGAACGAAATCCTAGCAGTGCCCATCTAAAGATGAAAAGAAAATGAGATATTCATTTTAATTATTATGTAAGGTATTTATTTTTTACCTACATCACTTCTTTCCCAGGAAAGATGTGAAAACGGTTTAAGACATCTATATTTTTTTATTTTTTTTAAACAAAAATAGCATGCAAAGGCATCACTATGATGCAAGAAATCTCAATTATGTTGGCATCTTAGGCATCAGCAATCACTTACAGCACGCCAAAATTTATTGAAAAAATGAAAAAAGAATGAGACAAAGGCATGGGGGGCAAGAACCTGACCCATGGAAATCAAGAAAATCTAAAACTAGGAAAACCCACCATGTTCCGGGAAAAATTCTCCCTAATAAAATCAGGAATAGAATCCCACCTAACTAAGCCAGCTACAGAAGTACCAAACTTGGCTAAAGAATCAGCACAAGCATTACCTTCTCTATATACATAAGAACGAATAAAACTCATTCTATTAGTAAGCTCCAAACAATTTAACCACCTATTTTTAAGATGCCCCGAAACAATGCTCAAATTCTTGAAAGCCGCAACTACTAATTTAGAATCACACTCCACCCAGAGTTTATGCCATTTCAATCGCCAACATAGCACCAACTAACTCAGCATGAAGAGCCAAAGCCACACCAATATTGAAAGCAAAACAACCCAAAGCTGCTGATCTCATGTCCCTAAAAATACCACCACAAGCTTCCATTCCAGGAGCTCCTTTGGCAGCTCCGTCAATGTTAACTTTGATCCAGGAGCAAATAGGAGGCTCCCAAATAATCTCTTTAATGATTGGAGCTTTGGAATGCTTAATAATAATTTTAAATTTCTTCAAAATGAGTAACCCAACACAACTAGAGGCCATGTACCCATCAGAAAGATTCCCTGACAAAGAAATGTTAGCACAAATCATGCTTATAATCTTACCCTGCGGAATGCAATTGTCTTCAAACCGAAGCTGGTTCCTGGAGTACCAAATAGCCCAGATAATATTGCAAATACCTGCCACAACTACATCCAAAAGCCGAGAGCTTCAAGATCTGTTACAAATCTTCAAGATCGAATTTATAGAGGAAGTATCAATGACCAAATTTAAACAATTGCTTAACCAATTCCATAAAGTTGCTGCAAATGAATAAGAAAAGAAAAGATGGTGAGTTGTCTCATAATGCGAGCCGCAAAGACTACACATAGAGACAATGTTACATCCACGCCTCCATAATTGATCATCAGTGGGTATTTTATCATGAATTATCTGCCATACTAGAAAAGATTTAGTAGGAGGGATAGAGGTCCTCCAAATAATCTTACCCCAAGAGTGGGTAGGAGCAGGCTGCTTAAGAAAATTATATGCCTCTTTCAAGGACAAATCACCTGAGTCGCAAACCTCCCAAATCAACTTATCTGAAATAGCAACACAGGGAATTATCACCTTATTAATCTCAGCAACAATACCAGGGAACCTCCTACCAAGCATATCAGGAATTTGCCAATGGCCCTCATGAAAAAAGTCATTTACCGAGGCCAACAAATGACTATGTAAATGCGCAGGAATATGCATCAAATCAACAATGGGCTTAGAAAGCCATTTATCATGCCAAAAATTAATGGAAGTGTCATCCCCTAAGAGCCATCTAGTATTCTCCAACACAGTGCTAACATGTTCTTTTATCCCAGACCAAAGAGAAGAACCTAAATGATGAGAGATTGGAGAATTATTTCTGAAAGCTCTAGCTCTAATTAACAAAGCCCAATCTTTATCGGTAGAAATAAATTCCCAGCAAAATTTAGTCACAGCCGCCTTATTTATAGCTCTCAAAGGTCTAAGGTCTAGGCCACCTTCCTGAGCGGTGGTACACATTTTTGGCTTCTTTAAACACGTGAAAGTCTAAAGCCATTTTCAACTTTTTAGATAGAAGACTATTTTTTTTCTATTGTTTTTCCTTTCACGAAGCTCATGACAATGATGGAAAAAGTGAATAAAGTCTATATATAATTTGATGATGTAAAGCATAATCTTATAATTGAAAAAAGAGTAAATTACTCTCTCATCCCCTGAAAAATGAGTAAAAGATGAGGGAATTACACTCCTATCTCCTCTTATTTTAAAACACACACTCCCCACTCTTAACAAACAAACAAACAAAAAAGGTAAATTACATTCACCTCCTCTAAGAGAAGCTTGAATTACACTCTCCTCTCTCTTATGCATAGTTGTCAAGATCGAGATCTTACCTAGGATCGGTGAGGGAGTAGCAAGATCGTAAATGGTAAGATCGTAACCAGGATCGGAAGATCCTACCGAAAAGATTTCCTAGGATCGAGAGGGGGTAGCAAGATCGTAAATGGTAAGATCGTAACTAGGATCGTAAGATCCTACCAAAAAAGAAGTGAAAAAGAAGAAGAAAAGGATACAAGTAGTAAAACATAGAGGTGCAATTAGCGATGCGCTAATGAGCGACCCACCAATTTAGCCTCCAGCGCCTCCTTTCTCTCTTCTATAGTGCACCCTTCCCTCTCTCTGCTCCCCCAAGCCCAACATCACCCACGCGGCCCAAACCCATTTTAAACCTCAAAAACCTAATCCCATTTTCATTCCCTCACAGAGACACGGTGCCTCCTCCCTCATCCCTCATCTCTCTCTCTCTCTCTCTCTCTTCATTCCTTCTTCCACCAAAGGAGAGTGAGAAGTTGATGGTTGGGATGATGCCATGGCTGAAAGCAGAGCGGCGAAACAAAGAAGCGTGAAAGCAGGCGACAATGGAGCAAGGCAGAAGGCATCATTGTCGCGATCGCCGGAAAGAAGCACCGTCAGGGTCGGGTCGGGTCGCAGAAGGAAGCGTGAGAGAAAGAGGAGGCGTTAGGTCATAGAATCGTGGAATCGTACGCAGGATCGTCGCCGAATCGTGGAATTGTAGAATCGTAAGTAGGATCGGACCGATCTCACTGAAACGCGATCTTGCTCATTTTTTCAACTCGCAGGAGGCTCGTGGGATCGTAGAATCGTACGATCTTACGATTAAGATCGTGATCTTGACAACCATGCTCTTATGTTAAAATCTACCCTCCCCTTGAGAAGTAAATATGTAGATTAAATTCTACTCCCCTCCCCTAAAAGAAGTTTGAATTACACTCTCCTCCCTTAAGAAGTAAATATGTATTACACTTTAATTCATTTTAACATAAACCAATATTTTAGTGGTAGCAAATAACTTTAAACCATCATTTAGGATTTTTTTCCCTTTTTTTATAATTTCCAATGTCAATAATAATTAATTTTGAACACTTTATTGTTTATGTTATGACTTTAGAAGATAAAGTCCAGTTTTAAATAGTTTTACCAGCTTTAGTAATTTGCCAAAGTTTTTTATTTTATCTTTTATTGCTACATAGTTGATAATAGGGCTTTAAAATATATACTAATGATATTGTGAATCAAAAAAAGAGGAAGTAATATGCATAAGAAGTTTAATTATATTAATATAGACTAAAGTGTAATACATATTTATTTTTTAAGGGAAGAGGGTGTAGATTTTAATATAAAAGGGAAAAGAAATGTAATTCAAGTATCGTTAAGGGGAGGGGAACGCAATTTTCTCAAAAAATAATACATTCTAATCCTATTGATTAACTTTAGGTTAACTTTCAAATAATCTCTGTTACGTAGTATCTTTATTACCAAAATACCCTTATTAGGCAAACGACACTACATCTCTTTCACTCTATTTCTTTGTGTTCCTCCCTTTCTACATCTTTCCCTCCCAAGATTTTGATAATTAATCCTTATTCACAAAGTTTATCGTCGACCAAACTCTCTATAGATTTGGGGGAACAAAAAAAAAACCTTTCTTTTCATTTTTAAAATTTTAGGGTTAAAAATGAGGTCAACCCAGAAACACCATTGAAATCGATCCCAATATTTGTTTGCGGCACAGAAGCAGCGTGCTGTATGAAGAGACATGAGATATGGTGGCTTCGTTGCAGTGTCGTTCTCGGTGAGACAGATAGTTGTCTTGATGTAGGTACGCGAAGTTGCAGCATTGATTCCTCACGATTGCGGCGCGTATGGTGATTGTGAGGAGAGCGAGACGATCCAGTGCCTAATACTCGAACGAGTCCGGTTCATATTATAAGAAACAAAACACTGATTCACACAAACTAAGAAAATGCTTTGAAATTAGTTAATTCTAATTAATACTCTTAAAAATTTAATTTTTTTTCCAAATATACCGCTTTCATAAATGGTGATTGATAATTAATGACACTTAATTCACACAAATTCCACTAACTTAAATAAGGACATAATTAAAAACTAGCATTTAATGTATATAAAAATTGATATTTATTTTTTATATTTTAAACAAAAAAAATTGGATTCATTTATCTCCTATAATATGGAGCGGAGGGAGTAGTTTAGAATGCTTTAGGCCCTATTAATGATTAATCTTCAAATCCCCTTCGAGGAAAAATGTTAAACACCTCTTAAATCTGAATTTATTATTCAGTGAACTTTTTTATTTTTTCAGTTATTGGAATTTAAGAACATTATCATAGCTCCACCAAATTTCTCATTTCATTACCCCTGAATTTACTCGTTCTGTCAAATACCTTCATTATGAGTGAACTCTGTCGTCTTCTGCTTTGTATGTTGAGATGATTCATTACCCAAAGCTTGAAGGAAGTTGTTGCCGAGGCAATGCAATGAAAGAGAAGAGTGAGGTTTGCCTGGAAAAGGTTATTTTGGTAAAAATAATATTGTATAACTAAGGTTATTTGAAACTTAACGAAAAGTTAATAAAAAGGATTAAAATGGATTATATTGTAATTGTTAATAGAAGGGAGTGTATGCTTTAAAATAAGAGGGAAGAGGAGGGTAATATCCTCATCTCTCATGGGAGTGGAGTGTAATTTACTCTTAAAAAAAATTACCAGATAGCATCTTGTGTATGAAGTTATGCAGGTTCAATGCAATATATATTGACTCATTCATTTATGAAGGATCTACTCAGGGGCAGAGCCAGAATTTCAAGTTCAGGGGACTATTTCCAAAAAGCATGATCTAGTAAAAAAAAAAAAAAATTCAAGTGTTACATTATGTGAGAGAACAAATTTGTACGATAGTGATGCTCAATTGTGATAACATATTTTTTACTGTGAGAATGAATTATGTCAGAGAAAGAGACACTCATACCAATAATTTTAATATATCAAATGTTTCAAAAATAAATAACTTTCTCAAAGAGAGGATCCCAACCACAATATCTTAACTTTCATCATTCAAAACAAAGCAGGAAGTTAGAAATTTTAATTGACCAAGCTCATAATTGAGAGTCAATAATGCAATATTTTTCTATATAATTTTTTTTATGATAAACGTACATTACACACACACATAAAGAACAATACAATTTGTAGAATATCTAATTTATACATTATCTCATAAATTATTGTGTGGTATGTACCATCAGATTGATTGAGGTGGTATGCACAATAATTAATATTAGTTTTGTTACCTATCGGACGTTAGACACATAATAATTACACACAATAATAAGTATTGTATCATAACATCATTAAAAATTAATAATTACTAATATAATATTTCTTATATGATATTTTTTTTGGTCTGATATTTCTTATATGATATTATTGAAAAAATAATTTTTATAACAAAAAAACAATGTTTCCGGTACATAGTACGGTTTTCATACTAGTTCAAAACAAAGCTGGAAGTTAGAATTTTTAATTAACCAAGCTAAAAAATAAAATAAAGCAATAAAAAAAGGAACAGATACATTATTAAATACTAAAGTTAGAATTTTTAGCAATAAAAAACAATAAAAAAGGAACAAAAAGACTAAATCAGGACAGGAAATAAAATAAGGCAAAAAAAAAAACTTACCCTCCGTTCAGCACAAGATGCAAAACGAAACCAATGCATTGTTTCCGCACCCCCGCTTCGTCTTACGGACTCGCTTCGTCTTTCTTATTTCGTAAAGCCTTGTTCGAAGTGGTTTTTGGTTTTGTGTTTTGAAAATTTCAAAAACTAAATCAAGTTTCAATTCTGCGTTTTAAGTTTTAGTTCTGGGTTTTAAGTTTCAGTTTTTTGTTTTTTATTTTTTTGAGTTAAGCCACTATAACTTCACCTAATATAAAAACCAAATCAACTGCACCCTATTTTTCCAAAACCACTTACCTCCCTTGCAGTATAACACCGTTTAGCTATATTTTTTTTCAAAAAAATAAAGAAAGAAAAAGACAAAAGCAAATATCTGGACAAAAGCAAAGTTCTGGGTTTTCAACCCCACCGGCCACCGCCAAATCGGCCAGAGTCTCAAGAACCGCATGGCCATTTCCATTCACTGAAGCTAGATCCTTACGAGCTAGAATGCAAATACTCAGATCGGAAAATTCCCAAATTGGGCTGAAAATTTCAATTTTGGGGCGCAACCCTTGAATTTATGTGCCAACCCATGATCGCAGGAACTCTCAAATACCAGCCTCGGCCGATTTGAAAGGGTACGAACCATGAGAAAGGTCCAGGGCATGGTGGAGCGAAGATGGTTGAAAAGGTGGGTGAGACCCATTTCGGTGATAACCCATCTGACACTGTCATCCTTGGTCACTGTCACTGGCATGGTGGAGCGAAGATGCTTGAAAAGGCACGAGAAAGAGAGAGACGGGAAGGGGCATAGAGAGAGACGGGAAGGGGCACGAGAGAGAGAACGTGGTTTATTAATTAAGATGAAAACTGAAACGGTAATCTTAAAACATATTTTTATGGTTTTCTGCACAGAAGAAAACTGTTTTAAAAATAAGAAGAAAAAAAACCCCTATTTTACTTGAATACGTTTCGTTGTCAAATTTAGCTTTTAAAACCAAAAATTAGAAACCTGCAACCACCCCAAACGGGCCTTAAGCTTTCTTGTTTCTTGTTTCTCGGTTTGGAAATTAGAACTTTAGAAGCAGCTTTCTGTTACAATGTTTGGGAAATTGGGCTTGGGAGTGGGCTTAGGTAAGTGTTTTATAAAATTTATTTTATTTTATATGGGTAAATGAAAAAAAAAATCTATCCACCTCTGGATCTACTTAATGTATAAGATTCATGGTAAACATAGAAATGTACCATTTTCAGTTTCCTACATTCTCTCTTAGCCAAATACCCACTGCATCTGAATTGTGTAACTATTGTACCTTTTTTTTTGTTTTGAGTTTCTTATAATGTAATGCAGCTTTGTGGCACCGCTACTCAACTTGCAATTTTTTGGGAGCAAGAATTTAAAATTTTGATCACTAACAACCCTAGTAGACGATCAAAATCGATATAGCTCTCATCTAAAACCTGAATAATGATGGAAGCTTTAGTTTTTTTTTCCTAAAGTTGAATTCATTGCAAGCACTCATGCACCTTAAAGTTTTTTTTTTGTAATATAAGAGCACTCACATCGCTCGTAATTTAAAGAGCATTGCTTTAAGTCAAAAAGTTGCTCAAGTGGGCCCCAAATGGCCACCTCGACGCTGCAACGTTTTCTCTTTCATGACAAATTTTACTTTTCTAACAAATTCGGACAAACCTCTCTCTCTCTCTCTCTCTCACACACACACATGGGTCCCATTTTTATTTAAGTTGTCGTTCTCTTATTTGTTGCCGTTCACAAAAATAAGTTGACGCAGGAGAAACATGGAATTACACGTAGATGAAGAAGACAACTAAAAATTTAAGAAACCACCGCTAAAGTTGTCCTAAGTACTGACACATGAAGTTCTTATAAGCCTTTCTAGATTCATATATGTGTGTGTTTCTTTTGAACTTTCATAGCAGCGACCTTCGTTCTCATTTCGTCACAAAGTTTGCATGTGTCACATCCCACCTTTCGAAACCATAATTTATTTGCTTGGTTGCGTGATTGTATGTTAAATGCTTTGTATGCATGATTAGAAACCACAGATAGGGTTTGGGATAGGCTGAGAGTTGGAGAGGGACCAAAATCAACCTTGCTGATTTTTCTCTGTTCACTACGCGAAAAATGGAAATCCCACTGTGCGCGTTATTGCCTTGCTACTAACTCAGAAAATCCATGGATTCAGATTATGAGAAAAAAATATAATTGAGGTACTAATTGTATTCCTTTGGTAGCTAAAAAGAGTAATTTTTCCAATATTTGGAAAGTTATTTCAACTATTTTACATGAAGCTGATAAGAATGTTATGATGGTGATCAAAGATGGCAATGGCACAAGATTTTGGAGGGATTCATGGAGTCCTGGAATTGGAAAACTTGAAGATGTTATCGCTGCATGTGTTTCTCAAAATCAAATTGAATTTCATGTCTCCTTTTGCGGTAATAGTGAGGGATGGAACTGGAATCAACTTGTTAGAGTTCTGCCTGCTGAGATTTGTGACAAAAATGCTTCTATTTACCCTTATGCACCTAGACAATCAGACTTTCCCAACTGGACAACTTAATCAGATGGAGAATTCTCTATTAAGACAGTTAATAAAATGTTAAATGAAAGCCAGCAGCAACAGAATAGTCTTATTTTTTATAAAAGTTAGCATTGGTCAGATTCTGCTCTCATCAAAACTCTCTTATGGAAAGTTGCTCGTGGATGATTATTAATCAATGATGATAGAATGAGAATAGGTATGACTCATGACTCCCTATGACCGAGATGTAATGAATATCCAGAAATTTTAGTGCATGTTTTAAGGGATTGTCAAGATACTCAAGCTCTTTAGACTAGATTTATACATTCGGATCAATATAGCAAATTCTTTAGCTTAGGACAAGATGTTTGGTTTGAATGGAACTTACCTTATCCTGATGTGGAAGAACTAATTGGCAATGGCCTATTTTATTTGGTGTGACTCTTTGGTATCTTTAGAAAGATAGGAGCTTACTTACTCCATCCGTCTCGTTCTATTTGTTCTATTTTGAATATTTCATTGTCTCAAATTGTTTGTCTCTTTAAAAAATCAAGAAATATTAATTACTTTTTTCTAAAAATATCCCTTATATCTTAACCAACCGTATTAATGAGTTTTACTACCTAACTACTTCACTATACTACTACTAGTCACTCCAATTAATAAAAGGGTATTTTAGACAATGAGTGACATTTTATTATGGAAATTAATAAACTTAATCATTTTTTTAAGATGTGTGTATTAGCTAAAAGGACAAATAAAATGAGACAGAGGGAGTGTTTTTTTTCTCAAAACAATGATATCGAAGACAACATTTGGTATGCTACTCAGAATTATATTCAAGTTATAAAGGAGTTCAAAAATCCTCTTCTTTCCCACTCTGCTATGTGTGACCCAATAAATAAGGCTTGGAAGAAGCCATCTCTTAGTTTGCTTTAAACTGAATGTGAATAGTGCTTATAGTAGAAATAATGGAAGTTCTGCTTGTGAAGGTTTGTAAGAAATGAAGCTGATCTTTTTATCAAAGGTTTCTATTGTTAAGTGAGTTCTTGTAATGCTATTTGGGCTGAAATGTGGGCTTTGTTTTCTGGCCTAAAGATTGCTCGTGAAGAGTGCTTGCACCGAGTCATGGTTGAACTTTATCCTTTTATTGTGATTTTATGGTTAAAAAAGGATACTCTTCTAAGTCTTCTCTGAATTTTCTTCGTAAAAGACATTCTTGCTTTGATTTGGCTACCTAATTGGAAGGTCTATCTTCACCATATTAGAATAGAAGCTAACAAATGCGCCGATCTTATTATTCAAAGAGGTCATACGGCTATATATGTTACACATAGTTTTGTTTATGCTTTTCTTTTGTTAGAACTTTTTTTGCAGAATGAAACCCAAAGAGCTTGTTCCTCACGTGTGATTAGTTAGTTCGAGTAGTCCCTCCTATCTTATATCTAAATCCTGATAAGTATGTACTGCAATAAAATCCCGCCCAAACCACTTTCACGTTATCCATGTTGTATACTGCTTCCCACTACTGCCATTTAATCTCCACCTAACATCCTATTTCATTTATGATGCCAGCTAAAACTCAACTTCTCGCAGCTAATACCCAACATTTTCTTCTCAGATTCAAAATATTTTGAATGCCTCTTCTCTCTTCCAAGCTCCCTCCTAACCCAAAATGACCATTGTGGCTCTCCGAGCACCACAACCACCAGCGACGCCGTCCTTTTCTTCAACGATGCGTCCACCGCAGACATCGTCCTCCGTCTCTTCACCGACGTCGTCTCCCCGTCCTTCGCCTCCGTTGACTCCGCGTCGATCTTCGATCTCCACGTGTACCTCCACTAAAACATCCTCCGCCGCTCCAAATACTTCTCCGCCCTCTTATCCGACCGATGGATCGAAAATGTCCACTCGGAATCACCATCGCCAGAGCACTCCTCCGTCACCAACTAAATCTCAGAGTTCCACCCACTTCGGGTTCAATCCAACACCATCTCACAGTTCTCGAACTCCTCTACACGAACGATTTCCAGAACGCCGTGGACAGCGCTTCGACAGCGCTTGATCTCCTCCCCCTGGCGCTGGAACTTCTCTTCGAGGACTGCGTTCGCTGGTGCATAAATTTCCTAGAGGCGGTTCCCTGGACGGAGGAGGAACAGAACAGAGTGGTTAACCTAATCCCAAATCCCTAACCCCAAAGTTCACCCCAATCTCATTTTTGGCTTAATCTGAAAATTGATCCTTCTAAATTCATTTATTGATGTTAATTTTTGTTGTTTATGGTGTTGGCTAATTTGAGGTGATGGTGGAGACCCTCTTCCTGATGGAACTGCACCTATATCAAGGAAGAAGATAAATTGAGGCTGAGGTTGTGGTTGTTGTTGAGGCAACATCATAAGACTGTTGTGTTATGATATTGACCCGTTTTTGTTTTTTAATCTCTTAATTTGCAGTGTTTATTCTATACTTTTGATTTTATATCCTTTGTTTGGCTGAAGTACTTTGGGTTGCATTGATCTTTAATCCACTACATTAATTGGCTAACCAACTTTGATTTTGTGAACAGCTTTGAAGACAAGTCTGATTCCAGCTCTCCTGGAGTAGTTTTTGTTGGAATTCCCTCCTTCAATTGTGGTGCACAAGTCACAATGCATGGGAAAGGGGGATGAATATTCCAAGGTCTTGGAATTTATCTCTTTGATCTTGAGACATGCACATTCAACTTTGAAGAATGTATTTTGAAGTTTCTAGACCTCATTGGAATTGTGGAGATTTATTAGCCTCCATTAATCACTCTTTTTGGAGAAGCCACATTCCTCTCCTATAAATAGGAGAACTTGTGAAGAGTTAGAAAATCATCATCCAAAGTGAAGAAATCCTAAGAGAGTTAGAGAGCTTTTGTATTCCTCTTTGAGAGAAAGAGAGAGTTCCATAGAGATAAATTTGTATACCATCCGAGAGGGTGAGATTCATAGAGAGATCCTCAGAGATTGAGAGAAACACTTTGTAATCCTACTTTTATAGTGGAGGTATTTTATCTGGACTAGGTCCCGTGGTTTTTCCCGAGAGGGTTTTCCACGTAAAAATTTTGGTGTTCTTCTTCTTCTCTACTCCTTTTATTTTTACGCTTCCGCATAGTGCCCATTTTGCGTTCACAGAGGAGGGAATAGGTACCGCGATTACCCAACAGTGGTATCAAAGCTGTTGGTTCGAAAAGTCATTGTCCTGTGCAACTCAAGATGGAAGGAACATTTGCTCATGATAGAGACATGTTCAAGCTTACTGCAGATAACTATTCCTATTGGAAGCCGATGATGGAAGACCATCTTTACTGCAAGGATTTGTATGAACCAGTCACAAATAAGGAGATTCCAGCGGGAAGGCGAGAAAGAGTGGGAGATTACGAATCGGAAAAAGTTGCCATGATTTGGAAGTACATCGACAAAAGGTTGTTTAAGCATGTATCGACTTATACTAATGCGTATGAGTTGTGGACAAAGCTTGAATCTATGATTCAAAAGAAAACTCCCAGAAACAAAGCTCATCTTGTCAGAAGATTGGTGAAATTGGAGTACTCGGCGGCGAATATGATGGAGCATCTGAACACCTTCAAAGGTATTGTGAATCAATTAACAAAGCGAGATATGAAGATTGATGATGAATTACAAACTCTTCTACTCCTTAGTTCTCTTCACGAAAATTTGGGACACATTGGTTGTCACTCTCAGCAACTCACCTGCAGACGGCAAGCTAAGTTTGGATCCTATTACAGATAGTTTGCTAACTGAAGAGTCCAGAAGGAAAGAAAGAGGCATGAGTAGTCACTCAGAAGCTAATGTTGTTGAGAATAGAGGAAGGAGTGATTATAGAAGTAAAGGAAGCCGTGGGAAGTCACGAGGAAGATCGAGTCTCGCCCGGAAGTTTGACATGTTTCTATTGTGGAAAAGATGGCCACAAGAAGCCGAGTGCAAATTCTTGAAGAGAGATCGGAAAGTAAAGCAGTCCATCGATGTGATAGATCCCAAAAAGAAGTTGGAAGAGAAAACCCACAACAGCGGTTGCCTCAGGCAGCGAGCGTGTTCCTTATTGGTGAGGTAAATTATCTGAATGTTGCTTTTGATGATTGCACTTGGATAGTTGATCTGGGGCATCTTTTCATGTTACTCCTCATGAAGGATTCTTCTCATCTTATCAAAAGGAGATTTTGGAGCAGTGAAGATGGGCAATCATGTCACAAGCAATATTGTGGGCATTGGAGAAGTGTCTCGATGACGAGAAAATGGAAACAAACTCGTGCTAAAGGAGGTAAGACACATACTTGAGATGCGTCTAAACCTTCTCTCGGAGTAAGCTAGATGATCTTTGGAATGAACAACCCGGTTTGGTGGTGGAAAATGGAAACTTAGCCGAGGAAGCATGATTGTTGCTCGAGGTAAGAAGGAAGGCTCTCAGTACATCATGCGAGGAAAGATATGCAAAGGGAGACAAATGTTGCTCAAGAAGAAAGTAAGGAGTGTGGCATAAAAGATTGGGCCACATGAGTGAGAAGGGTTTAGAGATCCTTGCGAAAGATCATCTCCAAAGCATAAAGGACAACCACTTCAATTATGTGAAGATTGCTTAGCGAGTAGCGTGTAGTATCCTTCCATAGATCCGATAGTGGAAGAAGAAGAAAACATATTCTAGATCTTGTGCATTCGGATGTTTGTTCAACATCGGAAAGATCCTTAGTGGTGCTCAATATTTTGTTACCTTCATTGTGACCACTCTAGAAAGTTGTGGGTATATCCATTGAAGAGAAAAGATGAAGTCCTTGAGCCTTCAAGGAGTTTCACGCTTGATGAGAGCGAGAAACCGGTAAAAAGTTGAAATGTTTGAGAAGTGATAACGATTGGAGAGTGCAGAGGTCCGCTCGAGCACTATTGTAAGACTCACGGGATCGGACATGAAGGTACCTCCAAAGACACCTCAAATGAATGGTGTAGCTGAAAGGTTCAATAGAACTATTTCGAGAAGGTTAGAAGCATGTTGTCTCATGCGAAACTTCCTAAGTCATTCGGGGGAAGCGTTAGCTACTGCGGTGATTTGATTAACTTATCACCCTAAAGACCTTTAAATGGAAAGATACCGGAAGAAGTATGGGTGGTAAGAAAGCCTCATATCACAACTTGAGAGTATTTGGATGTAAGGTATCCATTCACATTCCAAAAGATGAAAGGGCAAAGCTTGACGCTAAGGCGAAAGAATGTGTATACCTTGGTTCTCCAAGAGATGAACTTGGTTTCCGATTATGGGATCCTACAAACAAGAAGATTGTTCGAAGTAGAGATGTGGTGTTCTTTGAAGATCAGACAATCCAAGACATCAAGAAAATGGAAAAACCAACACTCAAGGTGAGTTATGATCAAAGTCCTCTTGTGGTGAACAATACAGGGGGAGAGACTCCTCAAACAGAGCCAGATCAACAAATACAACTTGATGAGATGACTGAAGAACCTCATCCGACAGAACAACTTGACCAGGCACTAGAAGATCAAGCTAGTGAGAATGTTCAACAGGAACCCCAATTGAGGCGATCAACCAGGGAGAGGCAATCGTCAAAAAGGTACTTCTCAGATGAATATGCCAATCTTACTGATGAAGGTGAACTTCAAAGTTTTGCAGAAGCCATTGAGATGGAAGATAAGGACAAATGGTTGCAAGCCATGGAAGAAGAGATTCAGTCCTTAAAGGAGAATCAAACGTATGATCTGGTAGAATTGCCAAGCGGAAGAAAGGCGTTACGAAACAAATTGGTGTTCAAGCTCAAGAATGAAGAGAACAACCCAAACCCAAGGTATAAGGCAAGAATTGTCGTGAAGGGGTGCAACCAAAAGAAAGGAATAGACTTTGATGAAATATTCTCACCAGTGGTAAAGATGACATCTATTAGAGCAAGTCTCGATGCAGCGTAAAGCTGGACTTGGAGATTGAACAACCGGATGTCAAAGCGACATTCTTACATGGAGACCTAGAGGAGGAAATTTACATGGAGCGACGAGAGGGTTTTGAAGAACCAGGAAAAGAACACTTGGTGTCTTGCGAAGAAAAGTCTCTATGGTCTGAAGCAAGCTCCAAGGCAATGGTACAAGAAGTTTGACTCCTTTATGTCCCAACATAATTTTAAGAAAACCTCCGCAGACCATTGTGTGTTTGTGAAGAACTATGAAAATGGTGAGTCCATCATACTTCTCTTGTATGTTGATGATATGTTAATTGTGGAGAAAGATAAGGTAAAAATAGCTGCTCTCAAGAAAGCATTGAGTAAGTCTTTTGCTATGAAAGATCTGGGTGCAGTGAAAAGGATTCTTGGAATGAAAATTTCTAGAAATCGTTCCAAAAGAATGTTGTGGGTATCTCAAGAAGACTACATTGAGAAGATTCTCAGAAAGTTCAACATGCACAATGCCAAACCTGCGCGTGTTCCTATTGTTGGGTATTTCAAACTCAGCAAATCTCAATGTCCAAAGAATGAAGAGGAAAAAGAAGAAATGAATAAGGTGCCTTATTCTTCTGCTGTGGGTAGCCTTATGTATGCAATGGTTTGTACAAGACCAGATATTGGATATGTCGTGGGAGTTGTGAGCAAATTCCTATCAAACCCAGGAAAGGAGCATTGGGAAGCTGTTAAATGGATACTAAGGTATCTAAGAGGAACTGCCAAAAGAAGCTTGTGCTTTGGCAATGGGAATCTAATGCTCATTAGATATTCAGACTCAGATATAGCAGATGATGTGGATTCAAGGAAGTCAACATCAGGTTACCTGATTACTTTTGCAGGGGGAGCTGTTTCTTGGCAATCAAAACTTCAAAAATGTGTGACATTATCTACCGTTGAAGCAGAGTATGTAGCAGTCACTGAAGCCTCCAAGGAGATGTTATGGATGAAGAACTTTCTAAGAGAGTTAGGACATGATCAAGATGATTATGTGGTGAATTGTGATAATCAAAGTACCATCCATCTGGCCAAGAACCCCATGTTCCATTCTCGCTCGAAACACATTGATATCCGGTATCATTGGATACGAGAAGCATTGGATGAGAAGAAATTGAAGATAGAGAAAATCCATACAGATTTGAATTGGTCTGATATGATGACTAAGTCAATGTCAATCAAGAAGGTTGAAGATTGTTGCGAGTCTTTGGTGTAGTGGTGCCCCCATTAGGTCGGGAAGGGGAGATTTGTTGGAATTCCCTCCTTCGTGCACAAGTCACAATGCATGGGAAAGGGGGATGAATATTCCAAGGTCTTGGAATTTATCTCTTTGATCTTGAGACATGCACATTCAACTTTGAAGAATGTATTTTGAAGTTTCTAGACCTCATTGGAATTGTGGAGATTTATTAGCCTCTATTAATCACTCTTTTTGGAGAAGCCACATTCCTCTCCTATAAATAGGAGAACTTGTGAAGAGTTGGAAAATCATCATCCAAAGTGAAGAAATCCTAAGAGAGTTAGAGAGCTTTTGTATTCCTCTTTGAGAGAAAGAGAGTTAGTATAGATAAATTTGTATACCATCAGGAGAGGGTGAGATTCATAGAGATCTCGCCGAGAGATTGAGAGAAACACTTTGTAATCCTACTTATAGTAGAGGTATTTTATCCTGACTAGGTCCGTGGTTTTTAAGAGGTTTCCACGTAAAGTGCAGTGTTCTTCTTCTTCTCTACTCCTTTTATTTTTACGCTTCCGTATAGTGCCCATTTTACGTTCACAGAGGAGGGAATGGGTACTGCGATTGCCCAACAGTTTTAGATCTTACAAATTATGGTTCTAATGCTTATTATGGAGATGATGAAATTGAAATTTCCATTGTGCCAACTCCTGCATAATATGCTGCCTTTGTGGTGATTATTCTTTCTGGCCATGACCAACGCCCTGCCACCCAAAAATTGTAATGGTGTTGTTGTTGTTTAATTAGATGATGATAATATGACAAAAAGATGTTGAAAAACTGGCGAGGGTTGGATTTATGTAACAGATATTAGAAGACAAAATGGTTCAAGGTGACTGAGCCTATTAGAAAACAAAGTTCATTCAGGTAGTGTGATTCTGTTTCATGGCTCCACTTCTTCCTCCTACGAATTATTGATATTTTGTGAATTAACAGGTAGTGTGTGTGTGTGTGTGTGTGTTGATTAGAACATGATTGAATGAATTTTTAGGGGGCTTTTTTTAACAAGGATAGTCTCTAGGTTTATGTATTGTCAATTTTCGTTTTATATGGCCTTCATTATTGGTTAACCGGGTTTAGAATATAGCTTTGCATAGATGTTAGCCTTTTATCTTCATGGGGTTGTGGGTTGTTTTTCTGTTTTTGTGTGTGCCCATAATCTGTTCGATGAAATGTGTGAATGTGAACACTTACAAAAATTTGAAAGCAACTTAAAGGAACTGTTATGAGACACTCTTAGAGGAAGTATGTAATTCAATATTTTGTATGATATGCAGAACGAGATGGAGCAAGAAGTCCTGGAATAAGGCAAGAGTTATATGGCTAAAGAAATATACAATTCTTATGATGCATTTTATGTCTTCTGGCGTATTTTGTCCACTGGTAGTGTCATAATTAATTTCCTTATCATGGCAGGTAATCATATTTGTTGATAACTCTGGTGCATATATCATTTTGGGTATTTTTCCATTTGCAAGGGAGCTCCTTCGGCGTAGGAGTCAGGTTTGCAGACATTTTATTTTTATTGGATATATCAATTGAAATTTTCAAATGATATAAAATAAATTAAGAGACAAGTCAGTGGAGTTATTCAAGGAATTTAGAGGAACTACAGATTTTGTTAATATATTTTTAAGTACTTCGATTAGATCCACTGAACTATTATTTTCTTGGTTTAGATGTAATAGTGTTTGTCCATTTTTGAAGTTTTGTGAAATTGAAATTGCTTTTCGTGTGCTGTTCTTATGGCTTCCTGCTTCAACATATTTTATGTAATCCTGTTTTGAATGCAGGTTGTTTTGGCTGCTAATGACTTACCTTCTATCAATGATGTGACTTACTCTTTTTTCTTTTGTTCTTTTCTTTTGATCCTGCCTTTGTTTTTTTTCTTTCAAAGAATCACCTTTATTTTCAATTTAGGTAGTGTTTGTGTTTTACTTCTTCAAAATCCCAAGTTTTGATTTTATTTATTTATTTTTATGTGCAGGTTTTTATTTGTTGTTTTATTTTTTGGAATACAGATTTTGCAGAAAACCTCAGGAGCTGCTCAAGAATGATTTGCAAGTGATATATTGGATGGACACTGAGGAATTGAAGTCGCTTTCTTTCTCTTCCTGGTGTTTTAATGTTGTAAAAATAAAAACTTAAAATAGTAGTCAAGACTTGCACCTAGCATGGATTTTCAATATTATGATTCTTAGAGAAATACAACATTAGTTATTGTTATATTTTTATTTTCATTTTAAACATGATGTTTTTCCATTTCCAAGATCTTAGTTCTGATTTGCTTCATTTACGTTTTGGTGTTTCTGGTCTTCATTTGATATTTTGGTGTTTCATTTCATGTTTATCACTAATAGGTGAATAGGTGAACAAGATTTTGGAGGAGTTGGAAGCTTGCCCATGTTGAAGCGAGATATGCAGGGTAGATAACACTACTAAATTACAAGTTACAAGACCAACTAACAGGACTGGATTCCTTGGACTTATTAGAGTTGCAAAATTGGTGTATGAGAAAAAGGTTACTTTTTGAAAACCAGCAAGATATTGCTTTGGTATTTTTCTCAAATAGAGTGGTTGTAGCATCTATAGCCACTTTCTTTGAGTTTCTCCATTTAACTCTATATATGCTACTTTCTTTGAGTTTTGTGCTTGGTTCCTTTATGCTCCATATACCTCTGCTGCATTCTTTACGTGTGTCTTACGTTCTTCACTCTTTTAATATATTTATTTATGCTATAGGTTAGAGAGCCTTATTAAGATATTATATTTGGTGATATATGCATGTTGAGTTCCTAAGAAGAATGATGGCTTTTAGAGAATTCATCTTTACTTCTTAAGATATTTTAAAAAACATTGATTAAGTGAATTATGTGTTTGTATTGTTTATAGTTGTTGTATAGAAAAGATAACATCTTCTATTAACAAGGAACCATAATTGGAAAACTAGATGGTCTTATGTGAAATAGCATTGCCCTTTGTGTCTCATTTGGGGATTTGACAGGGAAATAAGCTTCTTTTATGATTTTACTAAGCTCTGAACTTTTTCAACCATGCGGAATCTCACCATGCCATGGATTTCTCTTGTTTTATAGTTGTTGATATCTTAGTTACAATTAATTGAGTTTCAGTTCCTACTGCTTAGGGACACAATATTTGAGATTTATTTCTTTAGTAAGAAAGGGGACTTTCAATTCCTACCTTGCTCAAACATTGTTTCTTTTCCACTACACAAGTACATATGAACCTTTTCTTAATTTGGTTGTCCTGTTGTGGAGGAATTAATTTATAATTTATAATTTAGCTGAAGGTGAATTTTCTTCAACAGGCCATGTAAGGAGGAGAAGGAGGAAGAATAACAAAAGGGAAAGCCTTCAAACGATGAATTAAGAAGCATGGGGCAACGAAGTCCCAAATTTGAGAGATATGATTATAACAATGAATGTCTGATTTGCAATTTGTATTAATCTTCATCAATCATTTGTTATATAAAAAAAACTGATGTTTCACATTTTTGTTGAACATGCTATATGCTTAATTGCTTACACATGATTAATGGCTTCTATATTTTAGATTTCCTTTAACGTCCAAAAAGATTGCTACCCTTGAACCTTCCTTAAGAAGCTTGAATGACGCTTGAAACATGATTTTCTTCATTGCCAATCATAAATCCAGCCTACTATAGAACATCTATTTCTCCATTATCTGACTCCCTCCCTTTTTTGTTATTATGAATACTTATAAGGCCATGGTATATCAGAAGCAGTTTATTTTCTCTTATGGTTGACTTCATGTGTTGTTAATGATTGATATGCTAATGATTTGTCTCAGTGAGAACATGTTATCAGAACATATCATGGTTTTGTCTCCGTTGTTGTGTATGGAACTGAACATACGTTAGAGTTTGAAACACTCGGGGGATTGAAATGAGATTTTATTTCCTATCCGTGTGAGACATGGGTTGTATTGCAATTCCAAGAGTATCTTAAGCATGCAATTGACATTCAAATGGTCTGAATAATCACAATGCTTCACACTTTCCAATATCTTGGCATTAAAATGGAGATTTGCAGAATAGTGTAATCCTTCTGTAAAATGTATCCATTGGCATTGCTGTATAGCCAGCTCAAAGTTTTTTATTTCTTTTTTATTATGAGAATCTGGACTATGAAATTGTGGGTCATTGGTGAAATGCATTTTTTTTTTATAGCTCAAACTTCCCAACAACTTAAATGCTTTAAAAGGTGGCTTAGAGTTATAGTTTCTCAGGTACCTTTGCTTTTTTTTTCCCAACGCCGTTGAATTTATTTTTATTTTAAATACAATAAAGGTTAATGCCTAAACTTTTTGTGATAATGCAATGACTGGTTTCACTACATTAAATCTTTGTTGTAACATCCCTATTTGATATTGTCTTGCAGAAGAATTGATTGGGAGCCTAAACCAAAACAAAGTCATCTTGATGCATTGTCAACAGCAGGAATTATATTTTTTTACTGCACTTGTTGTATCACATTGTCTGACACTGGGTGAAGAAAGCAAATTAAAATATTTTGTTAATGGTCTATGGAGTTATTCGATCCAGCTTGATCTATTGTGTAATTTTTTTAATTTTTAATATTTTGATTTGGGTTGTGATTGGGGTAGACATTACTTTGTTCTTTGCATTTAAAAAATATTTAGAAGTAGAACAAAGTTATCATAATTTTTAAGAAACTAGGTGTTTATACTGAACGGAGCTTGAAACTACAAGAAAAAAGCACGCTTAGGCAAGTTCCATTGCCTTAATTTCCTAAGTTGAGAATTATTGTTTGCTGCAACTTGCTGAGTTGAAACTTTTTAGTGATTGATTCAGTAAATCATCACTTCAATAACATCAGCATCCTTTTGGAGAAAAATGCAATCATTTCTAAATAGTAAATACTTTATCCTTTAATTATGTGCCAAAGCAGGAAGGGAAGATAAACAATGCAATTAATTGAGTTATGACAGGACGAGAGTCATAAACGCAATAATAGTACTGTTTAAGATTGACAAAACAAGTTTCCCTCTCCTAACACAGGTCACCTAAAATTGACAAAACAAACAAAATAGAATGAGTTGATAACGGGAAAAAACAAGCTATTTTAATCATGATTTCTTCTTTATTTTGTTTCTACTTTTATATTTACTTTTCTTTTTTCTCTCTTACATAACGCACTCGTGCGCATCCATGGGTCATAGTAGTATAGAAACTCCCTATAATAACTTATAATAGAAAGAATATTTTTGTATTGGTATGAAATGAATATAACTTATAATAGTGTCCTTTTTTATTTTTTATATACTGATTTTTTTATTTTATTTCTAAATATTTTTGCTTATTATTTCGAACCTTAAGATATTTTATTATCTTAATATCAGCACATTTTCTTACTATTATTATTCAACTCAGACTTTGGTTATTCTTAATCAAATATATTATTAATCGAATTTTAAGATGATAGATGATGGACTTTTCTATAATTACACAGGTAAATAAGAGCGCTTTTGGCTACCATGCTTCTGATAAAATTCTTCTCTAGGTAAGCTATGCACCTCCATTGTTTTATAGGTACAAGGATGGTTTGGATGGATTGATCATGTTCTGTTTGGATTATCAGTCCATGTAAGCTGAAGAACACATTGACAGGTGTTCAAGCCTCAAAGAATTACCGTATATTTGGGCTATTTTTTTTATTACATGTGCAACCTTGAGTAGTAGAATAGGGGAGGTCATGTTCAATATTTTCAATATTGTACGTGTAGTTAAAAACATATTTTAAATGCTTATAATGAATTTGTGAAGTTAGTATATTATAAAAGTTGAAATTTATATCAGTAGTTTATGCATTATTATCAATAAAGTACCGATACGAAATATATTAGTATTAAAATGGTTTTGAGGCAGGATATGGGGTATGGACATACCGTTGCCCATAGTTTCCACGTGGAAAAAATAATATGCCATCTCATATTCCCTGTTTCAACTTTTGACACGTGAGCTGCTCCTACACATCCTATTAATAATAATCTAATAATCTATTTCTGGTTTACCCACTCACACAATGACACACTCTATAAAAATAGTAATAAAAATATTAATACTAATCACGATCACCACGTTCATACACGATAATCATACCTAGTTAAATTGTCTTATCCAAAAGAAAAACACCTTTTAAATCCCTACAGAATATACAAAGATACAGTGGCAATAGCATCTCAAAAGTTAAACAGAGCCATCTCGATGAGTGTGGCGTCTTTTTCAATTTTATTATCATTTTATTTGATTGTCAATAAGCACCCAATCGCACCATCCAATGACCTCTCACATTCAAATACACAAACTTTTACAAGAATACTAACATTTCAAACCCACCAAATTCAAAAAAAAAAAATATAAAAGTCAACACATCAATTGAGACGGCTAGACATAAAAAATTTAAAATACAAAAAAATAAATTTTCAAAAAAAAAAAAAAGAAGTGGCAACCTCCAATCAACGACAAGGGCATTGTGGTCAATTGACAAGCTCCTCAATCGCAGGGAAGGAAGGATACCTTGTGCACCGCTTGGACAGAAAGACCCTGCAATCGTCTTTAGGGCAAATCGTGGGCACATATACAATCTCATCACAGCCGTCCGTTCTATCCCTCTTGAAATCAATCAACGTGGTGAACATCGCAATGAACAGAACGAGGTGATTCAAAGCGTACCTCTGACCCACGCATAGGTGGGGCCCAGCCCCGAACGCCAGAAAGTTTCTTTTAAATATTTGGTCCTCTTGCCTCTCCACCGAAAACCGGTCTGGGTCGAACCGGTCCGGTTCACTGAAACCCTGAAACGACGACTCGAACGCCGATGGGAACACGATCGCTCCCTTCGGAATCGTGTACGAATCCGTCAACGGGAACCTCTCCGCCGCGATGTGCGGCACCATAGTCGCAGGCGGCCGATACCTCACCACCTCACGCGCCACCGCCTGCGTGTACTTCATCTCCCTTAGCTGCTCCGATGTTATCAACGCGTCCGACTCCGGCGACCAGATTCCGGCAACCTCCTCCCTCACCCTCGCGAGCACCTCTGGATGCGCGTCTAACAGCGCCACCGCCCACAGCAGCGACGACGTGGACGCGTCCTGTGCCGCAAAGAGGAAGTCAAATAGGTAACCACCGATCTCGGCGTTGCTGGAGAACGGCGGCGCCGTCACTCCGGCTAGCTTCGCTTCCTGGATCTCACTGAGCGTGTCCTGCATCCAGTAATCAATTAAACACGAAGGCTCTTCTCCTTTCTCGACCTTCGTCTTGCTCATCGCCGTGCATGTGGCTAGGGTTCCGGCGAGGCGGTCAACGGCGAGCCTGGCGTTTCGAAACGCGGTGCCGGGGAAATCAATGGGGAGCTTCATGAGCCCAACGTTGAAGAGGAAGTAATCTCTCTCGAACCTCTCCCGGGCTTTAAGGCCCAAATAGGGGCCCACGAAGACGGTCTGGGAAGTCTCGAGGTTCATATCGCGGGCCAGGACACGGATTGGTATCGAATTGTTGTGGGCTTTCTCGACCCATGACTTAAGGTGTTTTAGGATTATAATCTGCTGCAGCGAGGTGTAGGTAGAGAGAGCCTTAGGAGTGAAGTTGGGTGCGATCCGACGGCGGAGATTCTTGTGTTCTTGACCCATCATGTAAATAAGGTTGTGTTCACCGAAGAGCTTTTTACCAAAGGGGTGGCCCACGAGGTGGAAGGCGTCGGGCCTGACATTGGTGAAGACTTTGTGGGAGAGCTCGGTGTCTCTGATGAAGACGATGAAGTTGCCGATGATGTAGTTTGCGGAGAAGCCTAAAGAGGTGGACTTGGCGAGGGAGGATTGAAGGTCCCAGAACTTGGTTGGGTCTCGCACCAATGGGATGGCGTTGCCTATGAAGGGTGGCACAAGGGATGGGCCTGGGATGAAGCGCTTCTTGGTTAGATATGAGATCTGTTCAAGGAGGAGGAGGAAGAGGATGAAGCATATTAGGTATGGGGTTAGCTGGGTGAAGGAGAAAGAGGAGAAAATGGATGTGAGAGGAGTCATACTCATATCCTCTGTATCTTTTTTGTTTGTGTTGGGGAGGGAGAGGGATGGTTTTGTAATGCAGGGGTTGAATTTTATTTGTAGAAAACAGAGGAAGGGGACTATTCTCTTTAAGGAATAAAATAGGTGGGAAAACTCAAAATGCGAAAAGAAGGGTGAGGTCAAAAATGGTGAGTGTTCAACATCAATAGAATTTCAAGTCAAATCTGAATTTTCAGAGGGAAAGGGTAGGTGATAAGGGATGGATAGAGTGACAGTGTAGCTAGGTAGACTGGTAGAGGCAGAAGAAGAATTGGATAGTACTAGTATTCGAGTAAATGTGGTAATAACCGAGAAGGAAGAAGAGAGAGGACGGCGGAGATTGGGGAGAAGAGGAGGTGGTGGTGGTCTAATGGGGGGGTTTGAAATCCAGCTAGGTAAAGGCAGGCTATGACGTGAGAGATACCACTTACGACAAGAGAAACACATATTTCCTTTTCCTTTCAAATTAAATTTTGCGAGTCTTTCTTTTTTGTTTTTACGTGTCTTTCTTGTCCAACTTTAACCTGTTGTTTGACAAAAAACGAACCTGTACTCCCTCATCCCTCTATTTCATAATTTTGCTAGTTTTACTTTTTTTTTTTTTCAAAATAATGGGTGTTTTATAAACTCAATATATAATTCATATCTTTTTTAAATATATTTTTTATGTATTTATTGTCTTCACATTGATTATTTTATAACCTGTAAGAATTAATAAGACTATTTTAATAAAAATATATTTCAATTAAATATTTTCATCCCCTGTGTTACATTGCATTGATGAATGATGACGGCCGTTATCAAAATATTAGTACTTCATAACACTTGCTCTTAATATTTTCTTCTTATTGGGCGTACAATTTTAGTTTGTTCAGAAAAATAATACTCCATTTATTCCTATTTATAAAAAATAAATTATTATTTTGGTTCATTGAATAACTAATATATTTAGTCTATAGACTAAATATATTAGTTCATTCACTAATACATTTGATTTATATACCAAATATATTAGTTATTCAAAGAAAAAAAAAGTAATTTTTCTCTTAATTGTTCCTTTTCCTTGTTTGGTTGCTTTTTGCCAGAAACCTCTTTTCGTTGCTATCTGCTTTTTCCTAATGTTGTCCTTCTGTTGGCTGTTCTTCGTAATCTAGTTGGGCCGTCCTGTCATGTCACTACCTATGTGTTTTTTAGAGTATATATATGCACCCCTTAAAAAATTAAAAATATTATTTATTTCATATAAAATTTATATTTTAATTTCTTTTAATATAATAATTTGTATTCAGTACTTTTACTTAGTCACTTTTTTTATCTCATTTAGTCAGATCAGTCACATTTTTCATAAAACTCAAAACACAACTCATCTCATTATCTCACATTTCGTCCCACTCTCCCTCCAATTTGTGAGTGTCATTTTCAGTCTTTGTTTCCCTCTTTTGTTAGGTTCAGATTTTCCACAGTTTAGACTAAAACTCTAATATGATTTTTCTATTAATTTTCTCTTGTAATTTTTCTATTGTAATTAGGTCTCTGTTAATTTGATCTATGTTGTTTTGTTATTTACTTTTGCAAATTTTTTTTATTTCGGAAACCTTTCTAGTCTTTAAATCTGAAAACATGTTGTGTTTATCAAAAATCATGTTCTTGTTATTTTGTAAAAACAGTAAATATTTGCTCTTATTATTTTTTGTAAAATAAAAAATTGTACCAATGCTCTTATTATAATTTCGGTGATTTATAAATTTTATGCACCTGCTGGCCCAGGGTCCCAAGTCTGCCACCGTCACTATCACATGTATTAAAAAAAATATGCATTGGACGGTCCATGATATGAAAAATTTATTTTAAAAAATTTGAGATTAAGAAAATTGATTTGTGTTTATTAATGATATTTTAAAATTGAGTTAAGAAGAATTGAATGATAAAAGTATAATGGCTTTTAATGTGTAAATATAAAGAATTTTATAGGTCAGATACACAGAGTTGATTTTATAACGCAAAAGCTATGAATTTTTACTTTCATTAAAATCAATTATATCCACCCTACAACCAATTTTATCTGTCGCGATTTTGTCACTCAAACTCAAGAACATGCTTTGTTTTTGCTCCCATAATTGATTATGGGCTGCCTAAAATCTAAAACAAACTGTCACTGAATCATTAATTTACTCTTCAAAATTATAGGGCGTTGTTAACTTAGCTTTTGAAATTAACAAAATTTTAAAATGATGCTTTAATTTAAATTTTTCAATCAAATTAATCTTTCGAAGACAATTCCAGAAGCTAATTTGAGCAATACAAGAGAATTAATATGAGCGAATATTTTAATTGGAGAAACTATGTAACAATATTAATAATTCCATGGACTACATTAAGAGCGGTCTGCAAATTCATTGACTAAATTAGTGATTCAATCTATAAATGACAAATGCATCTTTTATAATTTTTATTATTTTATTAACATTTATTAAAATGCTTTTTGAAAATACTTTTTTAACAGTATCCTTAACGTTTTGTCAAGGTAATTCATCATCTGCATTACGATGGTGTAATACCTTAATTGCATCAAATTATATAGTTTTTTAACCGCAATACTTTAAGGCTATGTTTCGTAGCTAAGAAAGTGAGGGAAAGAAAATGGAAAAAAAATTATTAATTAAAGTTTAAAATTGCTGATGTGTTAAACTATGATTGGTCTGTCATACTTACCCATGCATATTTTTTACATTTTCCAAAAATCTTTCCATTTCTCCCACTTTCGTTCCTTAGAAACAAATATAGGGTAAGTTTTTTCTTAATTGTTTCATACTACCAAGTACCCACTACAATAGTATATTGTACAAAATTTGGCAACATATCCTCTTGCATGTAAATTTTACATGACTCTTATTAAAATTTCAATAACATTTGATACAGAGTTTACCACGTGGAATTTAAACTTAAATATTACATTAAGTCTATTTTAACACAAGGTACTTAATCCCACAAAGGGAAAATATTCCATATTTCAAAATTACATAACCATCTAAAGATTTAATACAAAGCATTAGTCCTTTTGCATCAAATTCAAAAGAGAATTACATAATCCAAAATACAAAATAACTCAAGGATCTTCACACTCCAAGATTCCTCAAAAGAGGAGAGTACGGCATTGTTAGTCTCGTGGGACGCCACTTAGAGGTTAATGACGTCTAACCACTATACCGTTAGTTATGTTGATTGGGGTCTAAGGCTAAGGCCTATGACAAACTCAGTAACATAGATTCTCTGGTTAGTCCCCAAGTTAATCGAAAAAGGGAATAGATAAGACGTGCTAAGCACGAAGTAATGAAGAACGAAATGTTCTTAGAAAAGTTGCATTCCATTAATGTGTTTAACCACTTCCTTGAAAATTGTTTTAAGTTTAAGAGAGATGGTGAGGGGTCGAGGGAATGATTCACTGAGATTTTTATCTCACCCTTTTCCTCTTTATTTTTATCTCACATTTTTCCTCTTTATTATTATCACGGATTCGTAGGTTTCAAATGAAGGTTGAAGAAGATAGAAGTGTGAAGATCCTTGAGTTATTTTGTATTTTGGATTATGTAATTCTCTTTTGAATTTGATGCAAAAGGACTAGTGCTTTGTATTAAATCTCGGAACTTACTCTAATTAGTCTTTTGGACCGGGTGAGTCCATCAGGTTTCTCATGGCTTAGGCCTTTCGAGTCCATTATGAAACTAATCTTTGATTCGGCTCAAGTTTTATCCATTAATTAGTTCTCGATCTGTCAATAGGGGTGATTCCACAATAATTCGAATATAAACATGTGTTTCTCATGTTCTCCTCATTATGTGGTCAAATTGCTACCGCATGACCGATATTCCATTGATAATTAATACAAAAATTTTAATACGACGACATAATTTGAAGTTTTAACGTGATATTTCCAATTAAATTTGTACAATAGTTTGTACCAAAAAAATAAAGTTGTACAATAGTTTTAAATTTTCAATAATTGTATACATTCAATTATGTCCCAAATTCCAACCCCCCCACCCCCAAAAAAAAAACAAAAAACAAAAACACACACACACACACAAAAAAAAATTGTGCAATAGTTGAATAGTTCTCTTCCGGTCTTCCATGGCCTGAAATTGGTCAAGACTTGAAATTCCAGATCGTGTACGGCCGTCCTCTTTCCAGCAGTACACCTTTTCTTTCCTTTGTGAGTTTTTTTTTTTTTGTAACACTTTGTGAGTTTAATTATTTGATCAAGTGATCTTAATAGCCCAAAAGGTTCTTCCACATGCAAGACCCGTATCGAACCCACGTTACATAAAAACAGGGCACTTTTGTAAAAGCCACGGGAAATGTATTATCTGCAGAATGTTCATTTTTATAAGGTTGCTCCAGCAGGCCAGTGATGCCTTCTCTAGAATCGGCAAGTGATCTTAATCAATGATGTATAGGTTTTTAATCATCAAACAAACAGATTTGAATTTGAGTATAAATAAATATTCATAAAATAAATTTGATAGGTAAAATTATTATGGTATCTAATCATCATCCTATAAGTACAATATATTTAATATAGTCAAGTAACAAAATATTGAGAGAAATTAAAAAAGTTATAGGTGAATTCATTAAGACAGGTTTGAAAATAAATAATTTACTTTTAAAACTAATACATGATAGAACTTTATGGTATCAATTGATCCATGTAGTTGACCTTATCTAATGGAAAAATATTTGATTGTTATTGTATACTCCCTCGTTCATTTTTACTTGTCTACTTTTATACTGTGTTTGGTTTGAGTGATTTTGAAGAGAGATAATTTGGAAAGAGAGAAAAAGAAGAGAAGTGGGTATTTTCTACTGTTTGGTTTGCAGAGAATTAGGGAAGAGAGAAAATAATTTGGTGGGCCCCATCCCTTTTACATTTCTTCGCAATTTAGCAAAGAAAAGGGAAGAGAAATCAGGGAGAAGTGGGAAGAGGAACGCGCGAAGAGAAAAGGGAAAGGGTTCCCGCGAGTTCGTTCATCCTTCATCCTCAACGCGACGTTCCTTCCTCGGCGGAAAATGTGAAGCACCAATCCTTCATCCTTCTGATATGTTGATAGGGTGGGCGAGAACTAAGAAGAACCACAAGCCAAACAGACACCACCGAGAATCAACAAGAATAATAATATAAAATATCGATGATAGAAAACTTCTCAACCAAATACTACTAATCAATAATAATGTGTACCTAAAATTTAATTAAATTATTACAATACAAATACAAGCAGTAATTAAATTTTATTCAACTCTACTTCTTCTCTTTCTCTACTCGTATATATGTAGTAGCATACATAACAAGATCGATTATCATCAATTACAAAACATATAAAAAAATGAAAATAAAAAAAACAAATATAAAAATGAGAAGAAGGATTTCAACGCCTGCATCGGGTGATGGCACCACTCGGCGATGGATCCGCGGCAGTCGGACTTCAACGGGAGGAAGAAGGTGCCGAGTTGGCTGTCAAGATCGCCGGTGAAATCGATGGCGGTTGATGATGAGAGAGCCACGTGGACGGCCAAGATCGCACATATCAGAAAGAAACCACAGAAGCTGCTTCTTGTTGTAGAGCTCCCCATGAGATGAAACTAGAGTTCTCTATTGAGCTGGCAACACACAGAGAGAGAAAGAGCCTCTGCTCTCAGATTATAAGCCACAACTTCTACCAAATGCCATCGGATGTACCCCTTATTTACTAGTGCTGCCACTTGACTTTAACGTGACTCGTAATTGCTTCACATTGGCTGATATGTTGGTGTCTGGAAGTTATTTTTGTATAAGTATTATGTAGTTGACTTTATTATCAGTTGGTGCCAACATCTTTTTTGTATAGGTACTTTGTTGGTTATATTTTCATCAGCTTGTGCCTACAGGTTGTTTTTTTTTTTTTTGTATAGCCAGTACGTAGTTGGCTGATATGTTGGTGCCTGGAAGTTATTTTTTGTATAGGCATTATGTAGTTGACTTATCTTTATCGACTTTGTGCTTACGTGTTCTTTTTGTATCTTTGAATATGTAGTTGCCTATATTGAATATGTGCTTACAGGTTCTTTTTTGTGTATAGGCAGTAAACTCTTTTGTTGTTTCTTTTGTTGTTTCTATTAATAAACGTGTAATTGAAATTTGAATCTCCATTTTTAATAAACAAAACATTGGCACCCTTTGTGCTTAAGGTCTAGTTATCCATTAATAATATTCCTTTTCATTATAAAAAAAAAAACTCACAAATTGTCATAACATAAATATTGTTGCAACAATATTTGACAGAAAGAACGTGGAAAAAAAAGTTTACCACTTTACCTTATAATTTGCAAGGTGACAAATTTTTTTATGGCCATAGAAGACAATTCAAATAAAATAAAGATGTAACCCAAAAAAAAAGTAAAATAAAGACTCAAATTTAGTAAGGGTATTTTTGTCCAATGATAAAATATTACCATTTTTCTCTTCTCGTTTTCTTCTCAACCAAACAAAGGGAGAGAAAACTTTATACTTCTTTCTCTTCTATTTCTCTCTTTTTTCTCTTAAACCAAACAATACCACAAATCTTCCCTTTTTCTCACCTCTTTCTCTCTCTCCTCTCTCTTTCTCACCTTTTTCTCTTTTCTCATTTTCTCTTCTATGCCAAACACAGTGTTAAAGAAATTTTATTACTATTTATCTGTCGTTATTAAAGTTCAAGGTTACATTAATTACCTTTTTGTCAATTATACAATTAACTATTTATTGTAGAGAGAAAAATAAGTGTGATAAGGTAATAAACAGTCAAGAGTATTACAAGAAAAAGACTAATAATTTCATCATGAACAATAAAATTTAATGGTTTCTTTGGTTTGTATAAAACAACATGAAACATCTACTCCCTCCGTCTCATATTGTTTGTCATTTAAGGTTATGCATAATTCTTAAGAAAATGATTAATTGTACTAATTTCTATGGTAAAATAATCTCTCTTGACTAAAATACCTTTATTAATTTGAGTGATTAGTAGTAGTGGAGTGATAGTTAGGTAGGAGAACTAATTAATATTGGATAGTTGAAATATAAATGAATAAGATATTATTGGAAAACGAGTAATTAATACTTCTTGATATTTTAAAATGACAAATAATTTGAGACAATGAAATATTTCAAACATGATAAATAATATGAGACGAGCGAGTCAAACGGAAAGGAATCAATACGGGCTCATTAGTGGTATTCATTGTGGTGTAGAAAGTCATTTAACATCTGAATCTCTTATCATATTGTATGCTTAGCACTGACATTTTATTTCGTTTATTTATTTGTATAATTTTTTAGTACTCTTTCATTTTTACCATTGATCTTGTCCGGGCAATTTTTTTTTTCAGGATCTTGTCTGGATAATCAAATATCAAATAATTTATACTCATCAACACAGATTTTATTTTGTCGAAAAAAAAACACAGTTTTTATGGTTATTAATATAACTTTTATGTTGTTTGATTTTTTTTTGAGAGGTTTTATATTATTTCATGACAACATGTGCTTGCAAAATTACACATCAATTATCTTTATTTTTTTATAAATAATCAATGGTCTTTTTTTTTTTTACTTTTGAATACTAGTTTGTCAAACAAACACATTATGAGAGAGAATTACAAGCAACACACTCTCTAACATACTTTTTTTAACACTCTCCATGATTATTTGAAATTTACATGAATCTCATTAAATCATGTCAGTCACATTTCTAAAAGTAGTGGGACTAACATAAATTTCATCTAATGCTACTAGCATTTCTCTTAAAGAAACGGTGAGTTACAAAAATGGTGGGTTCACCCACCAAAACTCACCCCTAAAAATAGAAAATATATTGAAAAAATATCACTACAGTCGTTCCAATCAACCCAACAACACATAAATTAAAAAAATACCAATTTAAAAACGGGTCGGCAAGTTGACCAAATCCACCCCAACCCGCATTTTGGATGGGTTAGGCGAGCTAGGTTAGACATGTTGACCCGACATATTCAAACAGTTTTTTCTACATATCAGAGCATCTTTAACAGCAAATTTGCCTTGCATTGCTTAAATCATGTATGGTGGGCCCTTGTATGCTAGGTCATTTTTACTCCATTGATGAACGGCCCATTTTTGCTTAAACCTACAACACAGTCTGACCAGTTTGTTCTCTCTCTCTCTCATCCAATGGATCCTATTTCACCTTATGAACCGTTGCTTCTCCGCGAACTCGTTGAACAAGGCGTCATTCAACTGGAGCACTGTAGCATCAAACGGCTCAAAAGTGGGTTCATAAACTTAAGAACAGCCCACGAACGCACCGTTGGAACTGTTTTTAGTATCATATAAGATTCAATGCACATATGAGGCTGTCGGTTTTTCGGTTTTGCTTGGGTGGTAGACAAGTGAATTTTGCATTGCATATGTTTAATCTTTCTCCTGTCCCTGTTTGTTTAATGTTTCTGTCGAAGAAAACATTTCTTTCCCACTGACAATAAAAAAAGATTGGTTTGACATACGCAGAAACCCAATTCTTCTTGGATGGGTGAAATGAAATTTCTACCACTAAATAAAAAAGCAAAATGCTCTACATGGTTCTTTCACGTTCACACGCAAATGTGTCCTGATGATTCTAGATATCAAGTGGCTAATCACATCCAAACACACATTGGCGATGCTTTGAGATTTTGAGTGTAATAAACTCGCCATAAAAGACATGTCCTATAAAATTGTTTGCCCAGAGTTTGCCTATTGTGCTATAGAAATTTTAGGACTCTATTTACTCGTGTTGGTGAAAACAAGAGAAGCTATGGCAAAAGCAAAAAACGAAAGACCCACAACGAAGGCACAGTTTGACATTTTTGTGTTTTGCTCTAACAGTTGCTAAACGGGTTCTGCGAATCACAAGGGAGGCAGATGACTTTTTAGAAATTAGAGGGGGTGTGTGTCATTTAAATATATAAGTGAGTGCAATTTTATATAGAATAAAAAGACCGTTCAGATCTGTTTATTTAGTTTCACTTTCACCATTATAGTGCAACAAAATGTAACATTTTGTTGACATTATGCCTTAATCTGTTCTAGTTGTAGTTAAAATCGACCAATCATATACCAGAACATACATTATCGAATAGGTATTGGCACCTCTGCAAGCCACGAAGTAACGTGCAAAACTTCAGTAGTCTCTCTAAAAATAACGTCTAAATAAACTCAAATTCTTTGTCAATACCACAAGAAATACAAAGGATGTTTTGATATTGAAATCAAGCTTAGCTAAATATCAAAAAACAGCAATTCTGTTTGGCATGGAAGTAAAAGATAAAACCCCAGCCATACACCATAAGGAGTTTAAAGCCTTCTACCCCTTCTACCACTCTTTCTGCGAGTGCTATCCGAAGGAATGGGAGTGACATCCTCTGAAAAATCAAGATACAAATAAAATCCATTAGAAACAAAAAAACTAAGAAACCCAGTCAAAATATAGCAAGAATGAGAAACAACCCCTCACAGTTAATAATGGTAATATAACTGCTTCATACCAATTGGCTACACAATATAAGATATATATATATAAATAATTTAAAAAACTAAGGCAACAATAAGACATTTGCTTAAGAGAAAAATCAAGTTCACTAATGTTTTCTTAAAAAGGCAAAACACCTACAACAACCACCAACAAGCTTTTTCCCAATATATAGATCCAAGTACATTATTTATCTCTAAATCTCTCTAAATAATTTGTACTATAATTTCCATGACCTCCCTCTATCTCTATTTGTATTTTTAATCCTATACTATCTAGTGTGACCACACATCCAATATAACATTCTCATTTTTTTAAAATTATCATGATTAGAGAACCATGAAAAATCAAAGAAAAGGGCTAAAAATATTTACTGATTTCGTACCAAAAAGAATATTAGGATATTCAACATACCTATGCGACCAATTTTCATTCCTGAGCGAGCAAGGGCACGAAGAGCAGACTGAGCACCCGGACCAGGTGTTTTTGTCTTGTTTCCACCAGTGGCACGGAGCTTGATATGAAGAGCAGTTATACCCAGCTCCTGCTCCAAAATAATTTCAATTTTGAATTAGCACATTAATCCTGTCAGCTTCTCAGAAACAAACATACTACTTGCTACAATGGTTTCGCATACCATGACCAAAACATAATCATTCAAAATATCAAACCCCCAACTCAGAATGACCATTGATAGGCTAGATAACAGGGAAGATTAGGTCTGAATTCTACTAAACTCATAAAATACAAAGCAGCATTTTGGAAGTGAAAGTTAACAAGGTTAATAGAAAGACTATGTTAAGGAGAAATTGCAGACCTTGCATCTGGCAGCAACATCCTGTGCCGCAAGCATAGCAGCATATGGAGATGACTCGTCTCTGTCAGCCTTAACCTTCATTCCACCTGAAGTTAGGAAGCAAAGACATAAGAATGCCACAGCATTTTACTACATTCACTAAAAGACACGGGCTCAAACAAATTTTTCAACAGCAAAGAATGTTATCTTGGTATACACAAATGAATTCCATGTAAAATGTAAAATTTTTAGTCGAGAGACTCATAAGTCATAACCATTAAGATAATGTAAAATAAAATCCCATAGCTCAATCACTAAGCTAACACAGTAAGCAATGGGGGATACTCGGGCCAAACAATCTCCCAAAGCGGATATAAACAATGTTATAAAGAAAACATATCCGGGAGGGGGAAAAAACACATACTTATATTTAGATAAATGAAATCCAATGAAATTGCATAGGGCTATTCCTATCAATATAAAAAGAACGTGAAATTTTAACAAAAACTGGGAAGATGAAGTAACAAAAAAAAACCAATAATTCAACAGTTTCTATAATGAAAAGAAAATCACCCATACCAGTGATGCGGACAAGGGTTTCCCTCCCAGACAAATCAGTGACATGCTGCAATCATAAAAATCAATCCATCACAACCAGACTTCAAAAACCGATAATTCAAACAAAAAAATTAAAAAGAGAGTTGCATATACTGACGATGAAGGTGTCATTGAACGATGCAAAGATGCGAGCTACGCCAAAGACATGTTCTCCATCTCTAACAGCTGGACCCAGAGTCACGGTTTCCTCCTTTGGCTCTCTAACCTTTCTCTTCGACTATGGTAAAAGAGAAAAAAGAAAACAAAAACGTCCTATTACAATGGAATCCTTCTCGATCTCGTATGCCAAGACATATTATCAAAAAATCCTCAAAAGTACAAGTTTGACAGGAAAGCAACAAATCTATGAGACTTGGATGAAGCAACAAATCTACTTACCATGGTTGCAATGCACGAAGGGTTTCAGAGATTTGATGGAACTTCGACTTTCAAAGCTAAATCCTGCAACACTGCCTTTGGACAGAGAAAAATGGAGGCCGCCGTTTGCTTCGATTTTATATACGAGAGTGAGAGTGAGTTTAGGGTTTTGTTGTATTGTAAAGAATTGAAATTTGAAAAATTAACCCCTCAGCCTTCTTTATTTACGGAATTGGCATTCTTCGATTCGTAATCATGCAAAAGGACTTTTTTTTTATTTTTATTTTCTCTATTGGACATGAAACCAAAAAAGGAAAGCTCGGCCTGGCTTTTTTTGGGCCTAAAAAACGAAAGATTGTTAAAGGAATTTGTTAAAGACACCTCCCCTTTTAATTTTGCCACCCCTTTCCCCACCTAAAAAGACAAAACTACTCCTATCCTCTTTAATCTAACCCCCTTCCCTGCCCACTTTCTCACATCTCCCACTCTCTTCTTCTCCCAACCGTACTCCGCAGCAACCCCCCACCCAAGCTTTCTCTCTATCCCACACGCCCAAGCCCTCTCTTTTGCACCCAAGCTCTCTCTCTCTCTCCCCATCACGTGGTCTCTCCATCACAATGTGTCATTGTCGCTCTCTTCAATTTTGCAGAGGTAAGTATCACATGTTATTTTTTTTACGGGTTTTCAAACTTTTCAGGATCTTGTTCCCAGAATCAATCGATTACAAGATATCGAACATGCAAAATACCTAAAAAAAGAAGTCCATGCACAGTATTTTGTAGTTGGTTGATTTTGGGAACAAGATCTCAGGTGTGCAAAACTTATTGAAACACAATTGTACGTACGGGATCAAGTTCCCGAAATCAACCGGCAAAAAGATAACATACGTGCATGTTTTTATGACATATATGTTGAGTTTTTCCGAATGCTTCCCTTTTAGTCATTGCGTTTTCTACAGGTATGACATGCACGAAGGGGGCCACTTCAGCTACCATCGAGGGTCATGGTATTCCGTGAAGGCCGACAGCCTCGACACGTAGGGAGCAGCAGGCTACCCATATAAAGTCTGTGTTTAATGTTCCATATGAGATAGCATAAGAGGAGCCTGCACAGGAGGTGCCTCGGAAGCCTACACGTCAATATCATGTGCCTGGGGATGTTGTTGTCATGCCAGAGTCATTATCGGGCAGCCTGATGGACACCTCGCAGGACTGAGTGAACATATGTCCAGAGGAAGAGATTTAGGGCCACACAATGATTTATTTGATGTTTTTTATTTTTATGTACACTTTTTATATAGGAATATGTAATTATTATTTATGTATGACTAGGTGTATGCCCTCACATTTATGTAATGTTTTTATGGTTTTATCTGTTTAATTTACGTGGAATGCAAATTATAATATGCTATTATTTATATACTATATTATATGATTTACTATAATTTTTATTCATTATGCTTTTATATTAAGAATTCAATATTAAAAAAACAAAGAATTGTAATAAAAAATATTCATGAACATATATATAATTAAAAATGGGTGATAATTTTAATTTTAGAATGATTAAAAAAATCTCTAAACAAATAAAAAGAACGTCTGATATCTAATTGTTGAAAACATTTACGGGATCTAGTCATCGTACGTATCAGATAATTAGATGTGAAATGGCCTTATAGCCAAATGTTATCTTCAACACGTTTGGATCTAGCTACCGTATGTATTCGATAACTAGACGTCAACCTGTACTAGCAGAAAAAGATAAGCTCCTCACGAATGTTGGGAAGGTTAAGGTAGAGGGAGAGGCTTACAATGGAGATGAGAGACAGTGAAGGTTGGGTTGGGGGCACTTGAAGGTAGGAGGTTGGTTGGAGGGTAGGAAATGGTGGAGATGGTGGTAGGGAGGTGAATGGGGTTAGTTTGGATTATTTTTAGGGGTAAGGGCAATTTAGACATTTTAAGTGGAAAGGAAAGGTGACAAAATTAAACGGGAAGGTGACTTTAACAATTTCCAAAGCTAAAATGGGTAAAACTTGCCCCGCAAAACAATCAAATGATGCATCAAGAAAACAAATGAGCATGATTTTATGATAGATTGTATACAGTGATAATTACTATTGTGGATAATTGAGGGACAAACATGGGTTTTAATGCTCCTCCGATGGCCGAGGAGGGGAGAAGCAGAGGAATTGCCACCATCACCGATCAACCTTACTATGGCACCTTTCAAGGCGTCGCCAATTATTATCCTTCTCCCAATCCACCCACTTTCTACGGTGGCCCCCACACTTATCACCGAGGACAAGGATACCACTCACTTCCTGGTACATGCATACATTTTTATTTGATGATACTTATATCCATTAACCATGGATTGTATTTTTATTTGATTCACTTGCATAATAATAATTCCATTCTTCTCATGTTATTAACACGAGAAATAAATGTGCTAACATAAATTACGAATAAAATATTCACAACACCTTATTCTTTCGTGTTTTGTTGCATTAAAATTAAAAGACATAAAAACAAGTTCAATGAATTTGCTGGCAGATTATGTATTCACAATCTTTTCAATTTATGCAAGTTTATGTCATTGCTGAGGGAAGGCCCGTAAGAGAACATCGCCTTCCTTGCTGTGGACTAGGTCTGGGTTGGTTCTTGTGAGTTCGCTTATCATATTAATTATAACTTTTTTCCCAGTTTTTTATAGCCATGTGTTTAAAAATGCAAAGGGCAACACAGTGGTTGCATAACTTCAACACACTTCACGATAACTACCAAATTTGGTATCTGGTAGTCTGTTATATCATAATATCTGGAGTGACTTTGTCTTTGTTTGTTTTCCTAGCTGCTAAAGTCTATATGTGAATCCAAATAACAAATGCTAACTTATATGTATTTTACTTTAAAACTTTTTTGTCTAGTTTTTATTCATTAATATTAAAATCTTAATATTCCATCATTTATGGGCACTTACTTGTTTCATTTCCTAAATGTTTGCCACGAAACAATTATAAGCCTACCATTATGTCTTGCAATTTACTTTAAAAATTCTAGATGAAAGATGAGTTGTTAATTAAACTATACGGCTCCCCTCGTTATGGCGGGGTTAAGCAGCCTTAGTTCTATGTTATAGGACTGGTTCTAGGTATATCAAGGCTTTTTTATTATCTTCTTGCATCGGTGTCTAAATTATTTGCAATGAATTATTGATGTCATTTCTACAGTGAACCGTGCTTATAGTAAAAGTTATGCTATGAAATTTTGTATATTCTTGTTATAGTTTTTTAATCATAATATCGTGTTGCTTTTTTTTTCCGAACTTTTTATTGTTCTCTTGTCTATCCTTGTCAATCTTTGTACTAGTCCCTTACTCTCCCAATATGGAAAAGCTTCTCCTTGAGGATCCTCTTTGGTGGTACTCTAAGGTAAAAATCCTTTATGGAACAATAAAAAGGATTAATAATAAGTTATACTAAATGTTTTGAAGACAATAGAATATGCTTCCTTAATATTTGCATTACGTGTTTTTCATAGTCTCATATTAGTGGTCACTTTTTTTTCTATACTCCCCAGATAGGATGAGTCTATTGCAGATTTAAGGTAAGGTAGCCTACAAAAAGAACCATGTTATGGAATGAGCTCTATAATAATAGGTATCTTTAGTGTTGATTCTTTGGTCTCTTTGATGAATGTTGAATTTGTCCTTGTAGCTTTCTTGGATAAGTAATTCAATGGTTTTAAGAGAAGTAATGAAGGGAAGTTCTTCATTGCTTGCAAATGAGATAACTTTCGGGTTCTGCTTCTTTCATGAGATAAAATTGTATTTCTGCCCACTTTGAATGGCTTAGGCAATTATTATATTTATAATGTGTCTTTTGAATATGCAATGCCACTGGGAAGCCTTTATTGAATCATCTGTTTTTAAATATGAAGTTCTGATTTGTCGTTGTACATTTCGAGAAGAGGGCTCTGACTTTGTTTCTCTTTTTTTCGTAGAATTTGTTCTTGTTCATATTTTACCTTTTAAAGGAAATGTTATCTATGGCAAATGGCGTTTGTGGTGACTATTGGACAAAACAAAGCTAGGTGCTATTTGCTTACATGACAACAAACGAATAAGTATAATTAATCACTTGATAATGTAGAATTTACCAAAACCAAATTGAAGTGCCATAGTTTAAGAAGTAACTTTATCATGATGCAATGTTTTAAGGAAGAAAATTTTCAGCTATAATGAGCACACAAATTATAATAGGTCAGATGAAAACTGGATGCCAATGAGTATGAAGTTAACAGCCACGAACCTGTCTCTATCAAACCACTTATGTCCCTTTCTACTTAATTGCTTGCACCTCTAGTTTTCTACAAGTATTATTATTTTTCTTTTTTCTGGAAATACTGATCATCGCAATTTAATTTGTATTGCAAGGTTTATAATTGGTTTCTTTCTTGGTGGTGCTCCCTGGTACATTGGAGCTTTCTTTCTTGTATGTGTACAAATGGATTACCGAGAAAAGCCAGGATTAATTGCATGCACAGTTGCTGTAAGTGTTTATTACAAATCATTCCATTCCATTTTCACTTGTTTTATGCTGTGTTTAATGCATTATTGGTTAGAAGTCATATGTTCATGTGATAGTCGGTGGGGAATAAAATGACTTTAGAAGATAGTTTTGTTGTTGCAGTCTCTGATGTTGATGTTGAGTGATTCATCTCTTGTCAATTGGCCACCTTACCTTGATACATGTAAATGTTAAAGTTCAAAGCTTTTCAGGATACATGTCAAATAGAATAATGTTTAAATTGGGCAACAATGAAGAACAGTAAAGACAAATTTATAGCTAACATATAATAAGGTTGGACTTACATGATGAGCCTATTGGCTTTTTTAACTGTTTGTTCAACTATTTTTACTATAATGATAGTGGCACATAAGTAATTTTATTTCTTTATATGTTGGGTTCATTTATGGTTATGTTAGATAAATCTGTTGTTGCATTATGTTGTTTGAGAATACATGTTAATTTGTTCATATTTTTAAATCCACCAAAGCATCCTCTTTTATATGTCTTGTTTTTTAAAGAAAATTTCTTAGATTAGTCTTTCAAAGTTAAAGTGTTGCCACACTAGTTCTCTGCAGAAGTTTTAACTAAATTAATTCAAGGTTTTATGAAGCCGCCAAATTGGTTCTTGCATTGCCTACTAAGAAGTTGCTAAATAACAAACTTTGTGACTAGTTATACTTTTAGTGAATTAATCTATCAAAAAGGATATTGAGAAGGCTATAGTAACACGTTAAAATTTGAAATAACAATTTAGGAACCTTTTAACTTAGGGTTAATATTGCTTTTCATCCATGTAATATGAGTGAAATCTGGTTTTAACCCCTATAAAAAAATTATTTGTTTTTGGTTCTTACAATGTAGAAATTTTTGCTTTTAGTCCTTGTAGTTTCGATTTTAGTCCCTATAATATTTGTTTACTTTAGATTTAGTCTTTATATAATCCATATTATATGGACTATAATCAATATGGACTACATGTTACAGGGAATAGAATCATCATGAAAAACTATTACATGGATTAAAATCGAAACAACAAGGATTAAAAACAAAAATTTCTATATTGCAGGGACTAAAAACAAATATTTTTTTTACAATGATTAAAACTGAATTTCGCTCATATTACAGGGACGAAAAGCGCTATTAACCCTTTAATTTATTAGTTTTATTATTAACGAGCAAAATACCCGTGCATACTCACGGGTCTACCTGTTTTTATGTATTTTTGAAATACATTTTATTTATAAAATGAAAGTTTTACATTGTGGCAAATATAATTAGTTTTTTAGTTATCTAAATACACAGAAAGAGTGAGAATCCTTTATTATACATTTGGGAATAAACAATATGGATCGTAGCATAGTTGTCAGGTTCGCATGACTCCAACAAAACCAAGCCAAAAAAAATGACACATGGCAAAGGGAAAATTAATATGAGTAACACATAAATACCGAACCTACCTATCTAGCAGGTTCGAAGTCCATCACAACAACTCCAAGGCTGGCAATTTAATACAGATTCTTATATAATCAATTCTAATGATTTTTAATAAACATTAAAAAAATAAAATAATTAAAAAGAAAACGTCCTAAGGAAACCTTATCAGGAACTGTAATATTTGAATTAAAGGCTCCTCAATATGTTCCAAAAATAAAAAAAAGTCACGTTTTAATTGCATGAATTAAAAGGAAAGTTTTGGGGGACCATTTAAAATATCAAATGAAAATAGTGAAACACATTATAAAAATGAATCATTTCTAATGTTTTTATGACAATCAAATTAAATACATTCCTAAAATGAATCATTACTGTCGTTTTTAAAAAAATTAGGACAATTAAATCTCACACAAGACGGCATTTAGTCAAATCTTAATGATACATTTGGCAATTAAATTAAAACATAAATGGAATAAATATGAAAACATAAATGGAATAAATATATAGCTTCATGAAGTCAAAATAATGGTTGAGGTAACTTTTCTAGGTATGTCATCACGCGTATGGCTCCGTGTAAGAGCAACAACAAAAATTTGCTAAACCCATAATTTTAAGGCATACATTTGTTAAGGGTATATCTTCTTTTTTTGATAGAGGGTATATTCGATCATAAAAAAAGAGACAAATAATAGAAAATGCAAGGGGTAAATGCTCTAAATATAACCAAATCAATTATTTATTCAACATTATTCTAGCTCACCAAAAAAATAATCTTACGATTTCTAACAAGTACACAAAATTTTCAGTAAAAAAAAACATAATTCAAATAGGTAATAAATAAAAGTTTTTTCTCTATCAGGATTCAAATTTCAAATTTGTAGAATTTGGTAAAAATTAAAAAATAAAAAATTACAACTTTAAGGATTAGGTATAAAAAAATCGGGAATTTTTTTTTCCTCTTTACCATAATTCAAATTTGATATATACCTTTAAGATTAGGCATAACACTTCATTGATTTTACCTTAATATTGATTCTTTTGTCCTTAGAATTAGGTAATAAAGTTTGAAATTTGATTTTTAATCTTTAGGATTATTATGGTATAATTTAAAAGAATAATAAAAATAATTCATCATCAATTTGATCTCTTTATTATTATATAAAACCTTAACCCTAATCTGACCTTAACACACACATTTTGCAATAATATTGGAGTGTATATGCATTTCTCTAATTTTTTTTTTATAATTCTAATTTAGTTTTATTGGTTCTACTATAGTGGGAATTGCTAAATAATATATAATATATTTTTATTGATAATTATAGAAATATATTATTTCTATTTTGTTTCTTATTAGTACGAATATATAGAGAATTAAAAAAATATATATAATAATTTTTGTAAGTAATATAGTTATAGGTAATATATAATGTCTTAATTAAAAATCCAACTAATTTATTAAAGATTTTATTTCATCTAAAAAATTTAATTTTTTTTACCCATTAATATCTACATGAAAATTAATTAATATATAAATTATAGATAAAACACAACACAAGATAATGAATAAAACATGAGGGTATATAAGGGAAAACTAAACTTAAAACACTATGATTAATATGTTACCTAAAATTACATTATCATATAAATTATTAAGATAAATGATACTTTATTATAATTTTCATATTTTAAGTTCATTCTTATATATTTAAATTATTTAAAATCTTCTCACCTAATTAATTTATTAAATATTATTTTATATGAGAAAATTTAAATTATTTCTTTTACACATTACTATGTATATAATTATTAATTTAGAATTTATAGATAAATATAAAACACAGATATGAACATTTTATATGAAAGAATATGGAGAAAATTACATTTAATACACGTGAATGAATATTTTATGTAAAACCATATTAACATGTTAATTACAGTGGGAAAATACATAGAATTGTATTAATTATAGCAGCGGAAAGATTTCAGACCATTTACATGTTACTATGTATGTGTGTTTGTGCGCGTGTGTGTGTGCGCATGCGCGTGTGTGTAGTTATAATTATTAGTTGTAATTTTTATCTAAGTATATACAAAATGTTGTTTCTTTTAAACTCTAAAATAACTCAATGTTTATGATTATAAACTTTTTAACTATATATCATGTGTACCTTTAGTTTTATTGTAAAAACTTCTATCAAATTTTTTTTATCTAAGAAAATATCAATTTTCTTTTAGTATAGTGTATAAAGCATAAGACACGGGGAATGAGTATTTTACAATAAAACACAGGAAAAAATTACAGTTAACACAATATTTTACATGAAATAACATTAATATCTATGTGTAAATTGATCAATATATAAATCATACATAAAACATTATACGTGGAAATATAATTTTACAGGAAGACAATAGAGGGAGTTACGCTTAAAGATAAATTTCAGTTAATTCACGATGATGGGCATTCTCCGTAAAAGTTTGAAATCTAAAATATTAATAATGTTTACACAAATTATTTTCCATTTCTTTCTTATTAATAACATTTGTTAAATATAATCAATTTTCCCCCATCAAATATCCATGTTCTACCAACAGCAATCACCACGTACATGGCACACGCTTGTGATGCTTTTTCATTTTGTTGCAAGTGATAAATATAATAAAGTTACAAGAGTTAAATATATCTTATGCAGAGATAAAAATTTATATAAAGCCGTATTAATATTTAGAGATAGTTACTTACATCACAAATGAATGAAAAACTTTACATGAAGGCACATTGAAAGTCAAAGCCATAAAAATAAATACAAATAAAATACGACAACAAAAGAATACAAATATATTACATCGATATAAATATTTTACATAAAAATATATTAATCTTTATAAAAATCTATTAATACTTAAATTATATAATAGATATCTATCATAATATTTGACATTTACATGAAATAACATTATTATCTACGTTAATATTTATGAATTTTTAATATATAAAATGTGCTAATTTAATATTATACACTATGTAGCACAGGCCATCATGTTATATATATATATATATATATATATATATATATATATATATATATTGTTATTAATATTTAATGTAATATAAATTATTAATAAGACTTTTATTCTAAATTATTTTAACTTTAATTCTTAATTCCTACAAAAGCACACTAATGTCTGTGTCATGGAAGTATAAAAATAAAACATGATAACCTAAGAGTAAAAATATATCACACAGAGATGAATATTTTACATAAAACGTATTAATATCTCTGTATAATTCTATTGATACTTTAATTATATAATAAAATTTTAAAAAGGATATTGAACATTTTATACGAAATAACATTATTATTTTATTTAGGCTTAAATATATTATTAATCCCTGCAAATATAGAGTGCTTTGGTTTTAGTCCCTGTAAATTTTTTTATTTGTTTTTGGTCCTACAAAATAATTTGTCTTGATTTTGGTTTTTTGAGTAAAATTCATAGGACATTCTATAAGAAAATGAAGTGTTTTCTATGGATTTTGTTATGAATTTTAATTGAAATAATGATTTTTAGTTATTCGGATCAAAATACACAAAAATTGTGTTATGAATTTGGGTTAGAATGATCAAAATCAAAATAAAATATTTTGCAAGGATAAAAAACAAACAAAAAATTTTATAAGGACCAAAATCAAAACACTCTATATTTGCAGGGACTAAAAACATATTTAAGCCTTTTATTTATTATAAATGAACATTTTAATAAAAATAACACATTAATATACTTTTTAGTTATAAAATTTATAGTTTTTTTTGGTTTTTAAAATTTATAATTTTTTTAGATATATATTGTGCGTTGCACTTATTTATAGGATCAAACTTATCAAATATTTTTTTAATCTAAGAAAAATTCAAATTTTTTTAGTATACTATATTTTGAGAAAACGGCCGAGTCCCACACCCTCACCTTACAAGTCTATGTTATATGATTGAGTTAAACCTAAAATCTAAGATGATAGCATAACTTATCCTAATTCCATCGAGCCAGCCACTATATTATTCACGCACTAAGCCTGGTATTGTTGGCGTGAGGGGTGTATCGGGAAAAACTTAAGTTCCACATTGACTAGAGATAAGGTCTGAAAATAGTTTATAATAATGGACACCTTTTACCTTATAAACCGATTTTTGGGGTTGACTTAGACCCGATATCTAAGAGTATATAAAGCATAAGAAAGGGGATGGAAATTTTTACAAGAAAACACAGGAAAAAATTACACTCAACACAATATTTTACACGAACAAATCATTAATATTTATATGTATATTGATCAATATAGAAATTATAGATAAAATATTATACATAGAACAAAATTCTACATGAAAGCAATGAGGAGATTTACACTTAAAGATAAATTTCAGTTAATTCACGAAGATGAGCATTCTCCGTACATGTTTAAAATTTAAAACCTTTATAACTTTTATATAAATTATTGCTCATTTCTTTCAATTTCTGTTAGTATGCAAATGTTATTATTAATATAATAATTTAGTTTTCATATCAAATATCTCATTCTTTCGATGTCAATTACCCCGTGCATGGCACGGGTCGATTATCCTAGTAAATAACATATAATATTTTCCTAGAGAAATTAAAGAGTAAAATAATCATTTATAAATGATAAGGAGATTTATGAAATTGTCATGTGTTAAAAGACAATAAAATTATACCGATAACATGTAATGTTTTCCCGTCGGAACTCAAAAACCAAATAATCATTTATAAATATGAAAGACATTTATAAAATTGATATATGCTCAAAGACATTAAAATTACACTGATAACGTCTATTGTTTTCCGTCGGGATGCAAAAAAAATCATTTATACCGACAACATGTAATATTTTCCAGTTTTTCAGTTGAGATTCAAATGTAAAATAATCATATATAAATAACAAAGATATTTATAAAATTGAGATGTGCTCAAAAACAATAAAATTATTTCAACAACATCAATAAATGTAATCATTAATACCGCCAATATGTAATGTTTTCCCGTTTTCATGTCGAGATTCAAAAGTAAGATAGTTATTTATAAATAATAAAGACGTTTATAAACTTTGATATATGCTCATAGACAATGAAATTATACCGACAACATGTAATGTTTTCCGTTAGAACTTAAAAGCAAAATAATCATTTATCATTTGTAAATAATAAAGACATTTATAAGGACAAAATAAAAAAATTAAATAAAAAATTTAACAAATAAAACATTAATAAAATTTGATACGTGATGAAATTATAATGACAATATGTAATGTTTTTCCGTCGAGACTTAAAAGCAAAATAATAATTTATAAATAATAATAAAAATTATAAAATTGATATGTGTTCAAAGACAATAAAATTATTCTCACAATATCAAATGTTTTCCCGTCGGGATATAAAAGAAAAGTAATCATTTATACCGATAACATGTAATGTTTCTCTAATTTCTCGTCGAGATTCAAAAAATAAAATATTAATTTATAAATAATAAAGACATTTATAAGCTTTGATACTTGCTCAAAAATAATAAAATCATACCGACAATATGTAATGTCTCCTTGTTGGGACTTAAAAGTAAAATAATCATTTATAAATAATAAAGACATTTATAAGAACAAAATAAAAAAAATTAAACAACTAAAAAATATTAATAAAATTTGATATTGAAATTATAGCGATATTATGTAATGTTTTCCCGTCGAGACTTAAAAATAAAATAATAATAATTTATAAATAGAAAATACATCTATAAAATTGATATGTGCTTAAAGACAATAAAGTTATTTCGGCAACATCTAATATTTTCTTGTCGGGATGCAAAAGAAAAGTAACCATTTAAATAAAAATTAAAAATAAAAAAATAAAAAATTAAAATTTTAAAATTAAATAAATAAATTAAATTTAAAAATAAAAAATGTAATGTAAAAAATCTATATGTAATTAAAAAATAAGAAAACAAAATATAATTTAAAATAAAAAATAGAAAAAAAGGTAAATAGTAAGAAAATATATATATAACTAAAAATATTAAATTCAGAAAATCAAAAAAATTAAAAAAATTTGAAAATACGAAAATAGAAAATCAGAAAATAAAAAAACAAAGCATAATTTAAAATAAAAATATTTTAAAAATAAAAAAATTGGAAACAGTAATAAAAAATAAAAAATAAAAAAAAGAAATTTAACACACAAAAAAGTAAAAAAAAAATCATATTATTATTATTATTATTATATTATAAAAAAGGGAGGGAAACACAAATCTCTAATGGGTGACATGTGTTTCTAATGTGGTTTGTTTTCTAATATTGAGATAGATAGAAGATATATATTATTATTATATTAGGGTTAATAGTGCTTTTGGTCCCTGTAATTTCAGGAAAATTCAGTTTTAATCCCTGTAAAAATATTTTTTTTAAAATGGTCATTGTAATTTAAGATTCTTCCACTTTTAGTCCTTGTAAAATTTTTTGTTTAGATTTAGTCCCTGAAATTTTAAGACTCTTCCACTTTAAACTCCAATGGGTGACATGTGTCACTAAGGAGTTTGTTTTCAGGGACTAAAAGTGAAAGAGTCTTAAAATTACAGTGACTAAATCTAACCAAAAAATTTTACAGGGACTGAAAGTGGAAGAATCTTAAATTACAGGGACCATTTAAAAAAAATTTATAGGGACTAAAACTGAATTTTTCTAAAATTACAGGGACCAAAAGCACTATCAACCCATTATATAGGGACTAAAAGTGGAAGAATCTTAAAATTACTGGGAGTAAATCTAAACAAAAAATTTTACAGGGACTAAAAGTGGAAGAATTTAAATTACAGGGACCATTTAAAAAAAATATTTTTACAGGGAGTAAAACTAATTTTTATGAAATTACAGGAACCAAAAGCACTATTAACCCATTATATTATTATTAAAAAAGGGAGAAAAACACAAACCCCCCAATGGGTGACATGTGTCCCTAAGGGGTTTGTTTTTAGGGACTAAAAGCAGAAGAATCTTAAAATTACAGGTACTAAATCTAAACAAAAAAATTTACAGGTATTAAAAGTGGAAGAATCTTAAATTACAGTTACCATTTTAAAAAAAAATATTTTTACAGAGACTAAAACTAAATTTCTCCGAAATTACAGGAACCAAAAGCACTATCAACCCATTATATTATTATTAAAAAGGGAGGAAAACACAAACCCCCAATGGGTGACATGTGTCCCCAAGGGGTTTGTTTTCTAATTAAAATTAAAAAAAAAGAGGAAAACACAAAGCCCCAATGGGTGACATGTGTCCCCAAGGGATTTGTTTTCAGGGACTAAAAGTAGAATAATCTTAAAATTACAGGGATTAAATCTAAATAAAAAATTTTATAGAGTGAAATAATCTTAAATTACAGTGACCATTTTAAAAAAATATTTTTACAGGGATTAAAACTATATTTTCTTAAAATTACATGGACCAGAAGTACTATTAACCCATTATATTATTATTAGAAGAGAGAGGAAAACACAAACCCCAAATGGGTAACATGTGTCCCAAGGGGTTTGTTTTATAATATTGAGATAGAGAAGAGATAGAGATAGATAGATTGGATTAGATTAGATAGGGATGGTTTTATCTTGTATGTGCTCATTTTGAATATGTACTTGAATTTGCAGTCCCTCGTTGTCGTGATAGCTTTTACACTTGGTGTCACACGTCCAGATAGAGCCAAGTTGACATGAACCACGACTTTCACTGCACATTTTGACCTACACGATCTTGTGGAGCTTTTCTTGATGTAATTTTCACACTTCAAAACGTGTGGGAGTTGCAATTGATTATTATTCTCAGAAATTGACAATTAATTGCATTTTCAACATATTACAGCAAAAGTTGACAATGTTTGTATACAAATAAGAAAAATAGATCCGGTCTTTGATGTCTATTTACCCAATTGAATTTAAAATATTGTGATGTCAATTTATTAAAATTTAAAGATAAACATTGTGTTACTTTCTCATTTTAAAAGGGGTGAGAATCTGATACTGCAGAAGCACTTTCACTTCTTAAAGATCACGCCTAAATGTCACAAACATGCCACCATCATTTGCAATATCAAATACCACATTGAAATATAATGGAAAGTTTTGTTCGTATACTGTTGAGAAGTAAATTTAAATCTTCAAATAAATGCAAGTGGTGAATATTTAAGATATATATTTCAACAGATGCATGAATTGATTTTGGCTTTTGGAAAATTCCACTATTATAAAGAGATGATTAGTTGGAAATGTGAAATAATTAATATTCACTATGCCATGTTCATAAATGAATTAAGATCCCTCCACTATATAAAGGGAGACTTGTGGAAAGTAGAGGTATCCCCAACTTTGAGTGATCATGTGGATAGTAAAGGTATCCCCAACCATGTCCAAGAGGGGATGACTAGTGTGGGTGATCATTTATAGTAAGATGAGTGAATGTTTATCATTCCTTGTAATTATTGGGTGGGGTACCGAGTTTGTAGGGTGATACACATATTGGTTGGGTCACAATCTTGTTAGAGCTGGCAGGCCGGCCGACCCGAAAAAGCCCCAAAAATCATAGGGCTTGACAGCTAAAATTGAGCTCATTTTGTAACTCGAGTTTTTTGGCCCTGTCCTAAAAAGCCCGAACCCTGAAGCGGGCTAGCCCGATCGGGCTTCGGGCTGCCCGTAAAGCCCACGTCAACTTAAAAACATTAGCCACTTCACTTGGCCCAAACCAGTAAACTTAAGTAATAAAAATAAAACCCACTCAACTCAAGTGAAAAAAAAGCCCAAAAACTTTTTTAAAAAAAGACCCACGTAAAAAAAAAACCCACGCTTCAGGTGGTCTTGTCTTTCAGACTTTCACAGTTTCCCTCTTTTTCCAATTCTCCTTCTCCCAAACAGCTAAACCTAGATGCTATAGTTGTAAGTCTGGTATACAACATAAGAGGGGGGGTGAATTAGGTTGAACGATTTTCGAGTGACTTTTAGAGATTTTTCGTTCTTTTGTTTTATGGATAGATAGATGGAGTTTGATTGATAAACAAAAGTAAAAGGATAAGGAAGAAGATTGAGACACAAGAATTTATACTTGGTTCCTAACCATTTGGGTACATCCGATTCTTCCGACACTGCAGAGCAATTCACTGATAGAAATTCTTGTTACAAGCAAGCCTCACCCCTGAGGGCTCTAACAATCTCTATACAACAAGATAGCACCCATATCTTTTTCAAACCAAAACCCAACACAAGGATGAGTTTAATAATTGTGAAGAATGGTAAAGCATATGGTGTATCGTGATCAATATCACTTTGTAACTATACAACTTAGTGCTCAAGAACTTTTGAATATGAAAATAGTAACTAAGTTCTAGGCAAAAGAAAGTTTTGAAGGTTTAGAACTTGTAAAATGATATTGATCTCTTATGATTTGAAAGAATGAAAGTTGTGTATATTTTCCGATGTAAAAGGTATATATATAACCATCGATCGTGTATGAAGCAAGGTGATCATTTGGCAACTTTTGAAACCAAACCACACCATTTGAAATCTAGCAACGCTTTAAATTTTGATTTTAGTAAGCGATGGTAATCGATTACGTCGTTATGGTAATCGATTACATGTGTACGTTAATCGGATATTCAAAATTTGGTTCTAGTTAATGTAATCGATTACACACAATTAAGGAAATCGATTACATGTGTATCATGAGTTTATGTAATCGGTTACACATTATAGGTAATCGATTCGCGAAACTAAGAAAATGTTTTTGCACATCATCGAAGCATTTATGTAATCGATTACAAACTTGAGGTAATCGATTCATGAAACTGAAAAATGTTTTTCTTAAGATTTCAAAAGGTTTGCTTAACACTAACTTTGCAAATAACTTAGATTAAGTTTTTAAACTTAAAGAATGATTTGTTTGAGCACATCTAAGTTATATAATCACGCTTTTTGCAATATGTCAAAGATAATGAACCATACTTACAGGAGAATTGAAAAAACATAATTAACAACTCAGAGAATCTTTGACTTGATCTATCTGAGTCTTTTCTTCTTTTTGATCACAATCTTGTCATCATCGAAACCCACCAAGTTTAAGAAGGAAATCTTCTTCACAATCTCCCCCCTTTTGATGATGACAAACACTAATCTTGTTACTGATTTGAACGGAAAAGCTCCCCGCCTTGTATATCTCCCCTTTGTTTTGGAGTTGTGAAACCGAAAAGGTAGTAAAATACAAGACATACACATCGCATAATATCTCCTTTCTCCCCTTTGACATCATCAAAAAGAAGAAAAAGTAGCATAAATATAATAGATTTACTAAGCTCATAAACACACACTAAATACTTAATATGAGTCATCCATACAAATCGCTCAAAGTTCCTACTTAGTAAAGTCCAAATAAAGAAAACATAAACCAAAGTGCAATTTAAGGAAACAAGATCTGAGAACTAGATGTGAAATCCAACATAGACAAACAGAACATAATGATAAATGTGATGCATGCATGATGAAGCAAATCGGCTACTGGCCATCCTCCTCATTTGCATTTCGAAAGCTTCAAGCGGTCCATGCGGCGACAGCTCATCAAACCTCTCGATCATGTAGCCACTGACACTCCGGCTCATCCATAATCATTTGATTGGTGACCTTTCCATCATGATCTTGAGGTTCCTCATCCTCTTGTACAGAGGTGTAGCAGGTCGCCGATACAGAGACTCGCCAAAAGATCCCAGTTTATACCCATCTTTGGTAATATATCCATGTGGATTTCATTCTCAGCAGGTGTCATTTCTAGATAAACCTCATTGCTGGTGTCCACATTCCAGGATTCCAAGAACCGGGAGATTTGACGCGCGCATAAGGCAAACTAGTAGTTCGCTTAACCAGAGACAACATGTGGTTCATAATCAAATAGGCCCAGTTGATAGGTTTGCTATTCTTAATAGCATACATGATTTGCATCTCAAAATCATTGATTTTGAGAGTAGTTGGAGGCCTTAGGAACCAAGACATAGCGTATAACATAGTGAAGAAGTCTATCATCAACATTCAAGTGTCCTACAGATAGAATATTTAGCGGAGGAGGCGACTGGACGCAGTTGTCTTTTTCGAGTAATTTCAGCCTCACCATAGCGACACATTGATAAATAGAATTCTTTCTTGTCATACTCCTCCCAATCACATAGAAAATCAGTGTAGATCCTTTCTCCTCAAATGGAATCTCCGTAAACTCTCAATTTGCTTCAATGACAATTTAATTGGAACCCTTTCACCCAAGAAATCGTACCACCTTAGCCTCTAAATTACAATAGAACACTCTAACAAGATCAGGATAGTAGTTTCCAAAACCATTAACAAGTTGAATTACCCCCTGTCTTTCTAGCAACGAAGGAAAATTGAAACGAGCAAATGCAATAAGACTCACATACTTGGGAGGGATAAGTTTCCTGCCAATGAATTTGGAAACGAGTTCTTTGTTCAGAGGTCGCCAACAACCTTGATAAGTCCGAGGGATTTGGATTTGCTCTCCTTACATCACCAGATGGATTTTTGCTTCAATTTCCTTGAAGGTTCCATGGTGATGAAAGTGTTTAAAGAGGGTTGGGGTTCGAAATTGTAGGGAAAAATCAGTCAGGGCCACGCAATTGGAGGAGGACAAGGAATTAGAAGTGAAAGATATGAGCAACAATGGTAGAAATAAGGATTGGAAGGTGGGTGGTTGAGAGAGGATGAGTGGTAACCGATTGCAAGAGTGAAAGAAATGTTTTAGAAAATCGATTTTATGCAGAAAGCTGGCTCGGTTTTTCATAAATTTTCGCGGATATGTAATCGATTACACCCAAGTGGTAATCGATTACCATACGTCAATGAAACGAAAATCAAATTGAAATGTAATCGATTACTATAATATGTAATCGATTACACCGTTAAAAAATTTAATTTTGAAAAAGTATTGATAAAACATGCAATGTATGAGAGTATCTATTCTATGCATAACACATATCACATAGATTTATGATTAAAAGACATACATACAGAATGACACAATAAAAACATATAAGTTAAATGAAAGAACTTTGTCACCAAATGTGTTGGTCTTCACATATCCTTTTCATCCAAAATGCCAAGCTCTCTTCTTATTTTGAAGAAGGGTTCTTTGCTAATGGCTTTAATGAAGATGTCAGCTAATTGAGCATGAGTATCAACAAATGTAATCTCCACGTCTCCTTTTAGAACATGATCTCGTGAGAAAATGATGTCAGAATGTCTATATGCTTGTTTGCAGTGCATAACAGGATTCTTTGATATATTTATAGCACTTGTGTTGTCACACCTTAAAGGAATGCATCCAAGATTGATTCCATAATCACATAGTTGTTGTTTTAGCCAGTTCAATTAGAGATCGATTCTTTCTTTCTGCCACGCCATTTTGTTGAGGAGTCCTTGGAGCTGAGAAATAGTGAGTGATACCTTGTTCTTCACAAAATTCCTCAAAAAGAGCATTTTGGAACTCCCCACCATGATCACTTCTAATAGACACAATCTTCATAGATTTTTCATTTTGCACTTGTTTTGCATATTTCTTGAATGCCTTAAATGCATCACCTTTCTGTGCTAAAAATATAGTCCAAGAATATCTAGAGAAATCATCAACAATAACTAAAGCATAAACATTACCTCCGGCTTCTAGTTCTTGAGGACCAAAAGATCCATGTGAATCAACCGCAAGTGGTCTTGTAGTTGATACCACATTCTTTGGTTTGAAAGAGGATTTTGTTTGTTTCCCCTTTGGCATCATACGTCACATAATCTATCTTTGACAAATTTCATTTTTAAAATCCAATAACAAGATCATGTTTTCGATGCTTATTCAAATGTTCCATGTGAATATGTGCTATTCTTTTGTGCCAAAGCCATGCATCATTATTGTTTACCACTAGACATTTAATCTTCAAAGATAAATCATCTAGACATACCTTATAGGAGTTGTCGATTCTATTTCCACTAACTTCTCTTCAGGAGAGGCTTCATTTTCAATGATACATTTTCTTTGATGAAGTTTACTCTGAATCCTTTATCGCAGAGTTGACTTATGCTAATCAAATTGCTTCAAACCTTCAACATATAGGACATCATCAATAGTTGTGAAGGAGAGCTCCAATCTTTCCAATCCCAAGAATCTTTCCTCTATTGTTATCTCCATATGTGACATATCCTTTAGATTTCAGCTTCAGAGATGTAAACTTTGTACAATCACCAGTCATGTGTCTAGAAACGACCACTATCAAGATACCATGTGTTCATGGTCTTTGTTCAGGCATTTCTCTTGTTCATCATCTGAGTGATGTGATGCCATGAGTGCTTTGACTTCAGATTCTCCACTTTATGAATCGAAGGAGGTACTTACTTCATTGTCATTCCATGCAATGTAGGCCTATTTGGATTTGAATTCCTTTTTCCCTTTGAAGTACTTCTTCTTTGTCAGATTAGGACATTCTGCTTTCATATGTCCTTCCTTACCGCATTCAAAACATGTGAAGTTCTGATTTGAAGTGGATGTATCCCCCTTTCTTGAAAAAATTCTTTTGTTATCAAATTTAATATTTTGGTCTTTCTTAAGAAATTTTCCAAACCTTTTACTGTGAGAGAGTGATGTTCTCATCTTCATCAGTGCTTTCTTCTTCACGCTGTTTCTCGTTTCAACCTTTAAGGCAATGCTTTTGTTCTTCTTCTCTTTGACTTCAGTCTTCCAATCTTCAAGTTCCAATTCATGTTCTTGGAGTTTTCCAAATAATGCCGCAGGTCATTTTTGATGCACTTTTCTTTTCAGAAATTGTCTTTGAACCTTTGGTTTATTCTTAAAGTCAATGATCAAGAATCTTGAGATTCAACTCATCATTGGTAAAGATCTTTCCAAGAGCCATTAAGTGATTTGTCAAAATGAGAGAATCTCTTTTGCAAATCAAGTATTGATTCACGTTGCATTCTAAACATTTCATATTCTTGTGATAGAGTATTCAATTTAGACTCTTTACTTCTACTGTTCCTTCATGAGTTACTTCAGAGTATCCCAAATCTCTTTAGCGCTTTACAATGTGAGATCTGAAAGAATTCATCCATACCTAATCGCCGATCAGAGAATGTTCTTGGCCTTTTTGTCATAGAGCACCTTTCTTCTTGTCATCATCCATCATGCGATTTGACTTTATCTTGCACTTCATTGTTGATAATTTATGCGCACATAAGGACCATTCTCTACAAGATCCCATATTTCTTCACCTTGTGCTTCAAGATAGGATTGCATGCGAATCTTCCAGTCATAGTGTTCTCCAACAAAACATGGAGGCTTGTTATTCTTGCCATCGATCTCTAAAAGTAGGATTGTTCATTGCGGAAGCCATGGATCGAAGGAGCAAAGTTACCAACACCTCGATACAAATGTAAGTCCCCGGTATACAACCCTAAGAGGGGGTGAATTAGGTTGAACGATTTTCGAGTGACTTTTAGAGATTTTTCCGTTCTTTTGTTTATGGATGATAGATGGAGTTTGATTGATAAACAAAAAGTAAAAGGATAAGGAAGAAGATTGAGACACAAGAATTTATAACGGTTCCCCCAACCACTTGGTACATCCAGTTCTTCCGACACTGCAGAGCAATTCACTATGATAGAAATTCTTGTTACAAGCAAGCCTCACCCCAAGGCTCCCTAACAATCTCATACAACAAGATAGCACCGCTATCTTTTCAAACCAAAACCCAACACAAGGATGAGTTTAATAATTGTGAAGAATGGTAAAGCATATGAGTCAGACGATCAATATCACTTTGTAACTATACAACTTAGTGCTCAAGAACTTTTTTCGAATATGAAAATAGTAACTAAGTTCTAAAAAGAAAGTTTTGAAGGTTTAGAACTTGTAAAATGATATTGATCTCTTATGATTTGAAAGAATGAAAGTTATGTATATTTTCTGATTTAAAAAGGTATATATATAACCATCAGATCGTGTATGAAGCAAGGTGATCATTTGGCAACTTTTCAGAAACCAAACCACACCATTTGAAATCACAACGTTTCAGAAAATTTGATTTTGCAGCAGTGGTAATCGATTACGTCGTTATGGTAATCGATTACATGTGTACGTTGAAAATCAGATATTCAAAAATTTAGTTAATGTAATCGATTACACAATTAAGAAATCGAATACATGTGTATAACCAGGTGTTTACGTAATCGGTTACACATTAGGTAATCGACATCAAAACTAAGAAAATGTTTTTGCACATCACCGAAACATTTATGTAATCGATTACAAACTTGAGGTAATCGATTACTGAAACTGAAAAATGTTTTTCTTAAGATTTCAAAAGGTTTGCTTCAACACTAACTTTGCAAATAACTTAGATTAAGTTTTTAAACTTAAAGAATGATTTGTTTGAGCACATCTAAGTTATATAATCACAGTTTTGCAATATGTCAAAGATACGAACCATACTTACAGAGAATTGAAAAAACATAATTAACAACTCTGTAGAATCTTTGACTTGATCTATCGAAGTCTTTTCTTCTTTTTGATCAGCAATCTTGTCATCATCGAAACCCAACCAAGTTTAAGAAGGAAATCTTCTTCACAACAGTGTTGTTGTTTTGTTTAATGCATTGGATTTGTAAGGAAATAGATGCTGCAGCCTGTAGAATATTTTGATTTGTATGCTTTTGGTCTGGAACATAGTCAAATGTTTTGATAGTATGGATGAATGTTATTTTGATTTGGTATTTCCTTTTTGGATATGTATTATGGATGCTAAAGTGGGATGTTGATCAATTTAATTTTACTTTGCAAGTATGTTGTGCAATTTTATTTTTGAATATGTATGGATGCTAAAGTTGGATGCCTTTATTATAAGAAATGACATTCTATACATCAATTTTAAAGGGTGTTGAAAATAAAAATAATATATGCGGGCCGGCCCGAAAAGCCCGCAACCCGCATAGGGCCGGGCTTGAGCAGTCAAATTAGAGTTCGTATTTCAACTCGAGCTTTTTGGCCCGACCCTAAAAAGCTCGAGCCCGGTGCGGGCCGGGTAGCCCGTTTTGCCAGCTCTAAATCTTGTAATCATATTTGAGACAGTGAATATACTTGTTAAGGTGTTTCCGTGGACGTAAGCAAGAGGTGTTGAACCACGTAAATTCTTTATGTGTTTTTTTATTCTCTTCATGGTGTGCTATGTGTGTGTTCCATCAAAGATCTCTTGGACATGTGGGTAAATCTGCGGCGTGTGTGAGTTTCCCCAACAGTGATATCAGAGCTAATGGTTCTAGGAGATGACCGGCTCAGAGCCATTAATGCGACCAGGTAACCGGAATCAGACGACTATTGAAGCACTACGAAGTTGGCGGTGGATCCACTGGAGGTCAGGCGGCGTGTCCTGTAGGTGGTAACTAATAGCAACACAAGCATAAATGTATTGTCACCATTGAATACTCGTGGATGAATATTGAAATCAGAGCTATGGAGGGAACACACCTAAGTTTGTTGGTTGAAAATGGAGCTCCGAGGTGTAAGAAAAAAGGCTTAGTTTTGTGAAGATAGAAAAATGAGAGGAACATTTGCTACGTGGAATATCAAGGGCAGACAATGGTAGCAAAAATGAAAGGAAGGTAATTTTTCTTTGAAAAGTCATGAAATTTGGAAATTTTAATTGAGGGAGGATTTGTTGGGAAGTCGATTCAAATTTCCAAATAAATGCAAGCAGTGAATATTTAAGAGATATATTTTAAGAGATGCATGAATGTATTTTGCCTTTTGGAAAATTCCATTATCATAAAGAGATGATTAACTGAAAATGTGAAATAATTAATATTTACTATGCCATGTTCATGAATGAAGTAATATCCCTTCACTATATAAAGGGAGATTTGTGGAAAGTAAAGATATGCCCAACCTTGGGTGATCATGTGGAGAGTAAATGTATCCCCAACCATGTCCAAGAGGGGAGGACTAGTGTGAGTTATTATTTGTAGTTAGATGAGTGAGTGTTTATCATTCCTTATAACTTTTGGGTGCGGGTACTCGAGTTTGTAGGGTGATACACATATTGGGTGTGTTACAATCTTGTAATCATATTTGTGATAGTGAATGTACTTATTGAGGCGTTTCCGTAGACTTAGGCAAGAGGTGCTGAACCACATAAATTCTTTGTGTGTTCTTTTATTCTCTTTGTGGCATGCTTTGTGTGTGTTCCATCAAAGATCTCTTAAGGCGCGTAGGTAAATATGTGGTGTGTGCGAGTTTCCCCAACATATACACCCTAAAAAAAGAGAATTAATTTGTTGACTATCTTTCTAAAATGTCGGTGTTACTTCGGCTGCTTTATCGTCCTTGTTGCTAGTGGATGCTTCGGGAGTCTCCTATTCAAGGATGTAGTTTGTTTGTCTTTTTACATATATTTTTTTTCTTTTCACTATTCTACCGAAAAATGTTAAGAGATTATTTTTTCTAAAAAAATCTATATTTACTTAATTGGATGGGGTAATTAAATTGTTCAGCAACTGAGATTATGCTTTTCAAATCAATTTAATTTGAAAAATCTTGCTATTGCAAAACGAGCGAGAGAAAAGGACATCTCTCCATCAAAACCCTTCATTCCCATTCATAATCCGATGGCAGCATCGTTGCCGGTGCCTCCTCTATGTCGTGTCAACTCCCCCACGCACTTTTGCTACATCCTGTGTGTGCCGTTGCCCCTTTGCTCCCTTCACTGTACCTACGCCCCAACACACAGCCACCAAGTCTGACCACATCGCGGAGCGGTCTTGATTTCTGCCCCTGTCGCTCCATCGCCCCTAGTTTTCGCCTCTGCTGCCCACATTTTCCAAAGATTCCGCCCATCTTCTCTGCCTCTTTTTTTGCGTACTATTGTCGAACCAAGTAACCACTAAAACCACCAAAAGTATTTGTTGTGGCCATATCCTCCTCCAATTGCTTCGCCGCTGCGTCGTCGTTGCCAATAAGCACGACGAAGTCGTCTGTTGTGACCCAGCGACTGGCAACAGAAAGCCTGAATGGAGACAAAGGGTATCGTAGGGGTGGAGATCTTCTCGGTCATCAGAAATGATTTTTCGTTATGTTAAAAATTTAAATTGATATTAAAAAATGAATCTGAGCCTTGAATCTCATTAGTGCCATGTGTTTGATGGATGTTGAAATATTTCCATTTTCATTGAAAATAGAGAGGATCTGAACCCATCTAAATAAGTGAGACATAAATGAGTGAAATAAGAGAGGATTTTCAATTTTTTATTCTTAGATCTATCCATCCAAGTGCAACCATGGATACGATATACAACGTGTCAAAATATTTTTCTCATATTTATATAATAAAAGATAATATATAATAAAATAATATTAAACAATATTTAAAATTTTCATACTTTTTCCGTCAAAAGATTTTCATTTTTTTTTCCAAAAGTAATCCTCATAAAGTGTGTATATTACAATTATTTTTTTTATTTTTAGTTGAAACTGCAATCGCACTTGTTTTTGGTCGAAAACGGCAATTGCACTAAAAAGACATTGGGCCTTGAAATGGTCTGGCCCAAAAGTTACGTTGCAAATGGGTTGCAAATTAGGGTTTCATGTTTTACCTATATATATATATATAATCAAAACCCTTCTTCATCTTTTCTGTTGTTTACGGCACGACGAGGAAATAGAGAAGGCGTTTTCTGCTGCTGACCTTCTCGCACAACATGGTTACATTCAGAGTGAGTGCATTCTCCGTCGATGCATTTGTATTTGCGAAATGATATTTGATCTGGGTTTTGGTTGATTTGAATTGGTTTTTGGTTGATTTTGCAGTATCACCAGTACCAGGTCGTTGGGAGAGCTCTGCCTACCGAAGCAGATCAACACCCCAAAATTTACCGCATGAAGCTCTGGGCCACCAACGAGGTTCGCGCGAAGTCCAAATTTTGGTAAGTGAAACTCATTCGTCTCTCACCTAATCGTCGATTCATCTAAATTTTTTGTCCTTGTTCGTACACGCTTGTTTTCCTTAGATCGTCAACATAAGACTTCGCTCGATTTTTAATTTTTTTTCTTTCTGATTTGTTGATTTCAAAGTTGAATGTTTCTGTTTTGAATTTTGGATCGATTGTTTTCAATTAGGTATTTTCTGAGGAAGCTGAAGAAGGTTAAGAAGAGCAATGGTCAAGTCCTTGCTATCAACGAGGTAAAATCTCACTCAACCTACGGTTTATTTGTAATTTTTTAATTTTTTGAATCTCTGGATTTTATTTTTTGCTAGTGATTGAAATATTGCTTGAGTTGAGAAGTTGAAAACAATTACAAAATTTTGTGATTGCACGGGAAAAAAAATTCTTTTTATAATTCTTTCTGCTGTTGATGAGGAAAATGTGGAATTTGGCATGTAGTAGTGTTGGTCTGAGAGCTATCTTGCTTCAGCTCTTTGTGAATTGTTCAATGACACCAATTAAAACGGTTCTGTGTTATTCATTAGATGTCAATGTGAATATTGTGGAGTAGGTGAATAAATCTTTGACTGATGAGAAAATCATAGATAATATCTACACAGATTTTTTCTTCATTAATAATAATGGAATAAAAAATATTTTATCCCGAGTATTGCAAAATTTACCTATGAATTTTTTGTTGTTATTGATCAGACTAAGTCAATATCTTTTTATGTTGCATCTTAGTATGGACAATGGAGTGCAATTTTAAGGGCCTTTGTAAATAATGATAAAATGATACAATTATTTGTGCAGCCAAGGTCTTGGATTTTCCTATTATGGAAGATATTTGTTTTTAGGTTGCACCAAAATTGCATCTAACTGTTTGATGATTTCAAGTATTGTTTTTACTGACTATGAGTTGACCGTGATTTAGCTAATATGTTTTTTCGTTAATGGTAGACAACTCAATGTAAGTTGGCTTATGCACGATCTGCTTTAAGTTTATTATGTTATTATGTTATTGCCAAAGAAAGGCTTTATTTTTAAACTGATTCAAATTACTCATTGATATTGTTTTCTAGCGCACTACTCTGTCCTTGTATATGTACATATCATAATGTCTGGAATATATTGTTGATATGATCTCATAATAATATGATGGATTAGTTTGTTTCCATTTTTTTAGTGGACATCACTTTGTCTGGATATGCAGTTTATCTGAAATGAGTTGGAAAATATCCAGTGAATGACTTTCTGTTGGTAATTGTGGTTTATTTGCAGATTTTTGAGAAGAATCCAACCAAGATTAAGAACTATGGGATATGGTTGAGGTACCAGAGTAGAACAGGCTATCACAACATGTACAAGGAGTACCGCGATACCACTCTAAATGGTGCAGTTGAGGCGATGTACAATGAGATGGCTTCTCGTCACAGGGTCCGGTTCCCTTGCATTCAGATTATTAAGACCGCCACCATCCCAGCTAAGCTTTGCAAAAGGGAGAGCACCAAACAATTCCACAACTCCAAAATCAAATTCCCGTTGGTTTACAAGAAAATCAGACCACCAACAAGGAAGCTGAAGACCACATACAAGGCCAAAAAGCCCAACTTGTTTATGTAATGTGGTTGATCGATGAGTTACAATTATCTAGGGTGTCTCTAGATCCTGTTTTGGGTAGAACATTCCCGTTGGTTATTGATTGCCAGATGTTGCTTTGAGAATTTTTCTATCGTTATTTGGTTTAAATATGTGCGTTCCGTTGGATATTTCTTCATCTTTTTGATAATTGACTAGAATGGAACAAATTTATATGTTTGTCAACCCTGATGTGATCTCTTGTTTGAAATTTAGCATTATGCAATGATTTTATTCCGAGCTATGATGCTACGAAGCTATACTTCATTTGGAGAAGTAATGCTTCGGCCACAACGCATGTGATGCAAATGCTTTTTGTTCATGTTTATATGGGACTAGTTCTTAGATTTAAGTACTATTGTCAGTTACAGCCATTTCTTGAAAGCGTGTGAACACTGGATCCCATTTCATGTGGAAAACGTTGGATGCTGATGCCATATTTTCCCCGTTAAAAAGATTTTTATTCAGCGTCAATTGTTGAACTTTTAGTTTTAGAATTCAATTTTTCTGGTTTTGTTAACTAAACAAACTTAAGCCAATATACTAAGGTGTATTTATTATTGAAAAAGACAGTATTTACATATTGTTGTCAATACGTTGAATGGTGTATTTTTCAATGAAAAATTGATTTATTGATTCTTTAAGAGACTAGGGGCACTCTTTTTTTGGTGAAGACTCTAGGGGCACATGTTAACAAGGTTATAAAGAATTTATAGAGGATGAAAGAAATATAAAAAATGAACAAATAATTGAAACTGGACTAACCTGTATTTTGATTCTATCCACTTTACCTTTGCAAACTATCCACTTCAAATCAAGCACCACGTGCATTCAAGGATTTGATATCTTTCTTTGTCTTATGTTTTCAAGTTTAAGTTATTGTGAACCACCTCCTCTCCACTGGTTCTTTGCTAGGGTTTGGTGCGGCGAACGGCGCGATTCGTTCCACTAGGGTTTGGTGCGGTGCGAACGACGCCTTTGGTCCTAGATTAGCTAGGTATTTCTGGCGTAGCAGCGCCGCGGCTCCCCTCCTGCTTCCAGTCGGCGATTCAAGTCCGACCTCCTCCACTCTCTTCCCTGTTCGGGCTCCTTTTTCCCTTCTCCTCTCCTCACCACCTCTCAGCATGAGATTCTCCCTGTGCCCTGTCCGTTCCGCTAGGGTTTGGTGCGGCGCGAACGGCGCCTATGGTCCTAGATTAGCTAGGTATTTCCGGCATAGCAGCGTCGCGGCTCCCTTCCTGCTTCCAGTCGGTGATTCAAGTCCGACCTCCTCCACTCTCTCCCCTGTTCGGGCTTCTTTTTCCCTCTCCTCACCACTTCTCAGCATGAGATTCTCCCTGTGCCCTCTCCGTTCGATCACTCTTCCCCTTGCCTTATCCATGGTGCTCGCTGGTTCTAGTGGTGGCGGTGGTAAGCCACCACCCCCTTCACAGCTGGAGGCCGCTCTCCCCCCATCAGAACCGCCGGACGGAGAGCATCCACTGCCTCCCAACCCTGGAGCCCCCCACCTCCACCGGAACCTCCAGATCCACTCGCCAGCCTTCCTGATTGGGATTCCATCGGTCACCACATACCCGCCTCTTCCTCAACCACCATCAACAACCGGGTATTTCATTGAAGCTCCATAAGGCCGGTTTATTTCTGCTGTGTCCTGGCTATTATGTGCGCTGCAGATCTGATTTTCGCATATGTGATCCTATTGATCCTTGGGTTTTCTAATACGTTTGCAATGAAGCTTCTTTCCCCACAATTTATGCTTTATGGCTGTGTTCCTGAGACAAACACAGTGATAAATGTCATTTTTGAGCACCATTGTGCCAGATTTGGTGGTTGCATGCAGAGCATCGTCACCGTCGAGTCCAAGCTGTTCAGCGGCTCCGATTAGGTGGAGAAGAAGGCTTCAGGGGCATTGCAGTCTTTTGGTCTTGGGAATTTCCTGAAAACCCTAATGGGCCTGGCCCAATATGTTTTAAGTTCTAACAGGGTCTGTGGATGAGGGTTTGGGCTTGCCTGTTGCTTGTTAGGCTTTTACTTATTTAAGTTAGGTGAATGGTAGAATAGTTTTTAGACTAGATGTCTATTGTATCAGGAGCAACTCTTGTACTTAATTGTTGATCTTAGGAGATTGCATTAATCCTGTGTTGTGCCCTTTTAGTGGGCTGCATATTTGCTCTTGATGTAAGGTTTTGAGGCCTTGGCCCAGTTTGAATGAAATGTTACATCGTTGACAAAAAAAAAGAAGTTATTGTGAACCACCTTTTAGACCAGTAATTTTGTAGCCACTACAACGATGTTCACATTATATATTCTCTTATTTGGGATAATGTTTATTTCACATCTTTGAGATATACATCCTTAAGGGGGAAGATATATAGGTAGAAAAAAGTAAAAAAATGATATATGTGATAAGTGATGTGATTAGGAAAAAAATGCAAGGTAGGTGAGAAAATGTAAAAATTTCAAGAGTTGTATTTTTTAAGCTTCTTTCACAAAATATAGATTTAATTCCTTCACTATATCTTAAAAGCTTTGTTATCCCAAGAACAAAGGCACAAAGGGTAGAGGGTACTAATTAGATCTAGTAGGATTTGTCTTGCTATTCTAATAATCTTATTGTGCTTGGACATTGAAGAATGCGTATTTCTTGCATACTGTTGTGCTTTTGTATTGATTCATTTTATGTTTTTGTTCTTCCATTCACTTACTGGACTGTTTTTTGGAGATGATTCAGTTTAACAGTCACAAGAGCACACCTCTCAAAGCGATTTAATTAGATTTTCTTAGATAATTTTATCTTCCTCTTTTGTCCCTGATCTTTCATTTTCCATTTTTACTACCCTCTTCATGGTGACTGATAACTGTTTAAGCAACCAGCATATGCAGTAACGAAATCACACAGTTACACGCTGTAAGCGATCTCGGTCATTAGATTTAAATCAGACGGCTCACATTCAAAATAACGTTAAACTACTTTGTGAAACATAAACCGTCAGATCAAGTCAGACGTTTGAGATAGAAAACCGCGTCACGCAGGGGTAATCCATTTTCGGCAGCATGTATGAACTATTTTGTATCAAATATATAAATTGTTGGTACTGACAAGTTATGCATTGGGAAAGATGATATATAGAATTCAAGTGCCAATAATATGATCGAGGTTTAATGATTTAACTACTGACAATTTATATACCAGGTTAATTGATAGGACACCTGGACAAGAGTATTTTAATGAGAAGGAGAGTGGTGTGGCCTCACAAGGGCCCACATGTTGGATTGACGGGTATATTCTAGAAGAAGGAAAAGAGGTGCAGCTTAGAGGAATGAAAGTTAGTTACGTGACGTGGCAGGGAGAGTGCACATGATTCTGTTAGAGAGGGAATATTGGGAGGGGTAGTGGAATTTGTGGGATTCATTCATGTATTTTGGCAATTTGGGTTGTTAGGAGAGTTTCTCTCTCTGGTAGGAGCAATTTGCTATGGTATGAGTCCTAGACTCTAGTTATCTTTCCTTCTTCCATTGTAGAGCTCTTGAGCTCCTTCATTCTCATAAATAATACAGTTACATACCTTGTTTTCTGCTTAATTTTGTGTTTTGCTTAGTTCTGCGATTTACTGGTTCTAACATTGGTCCGACCTGCCGGATATTCGAGTGACAGCTAGCGAGGAACGTAATCGTCCATGCCACCCAAGATGACTGACAGAGTCAATGCGTTGGAAGCAAGGATAACGTCGCTGTTGAATTCGTTCTGGAAAACCATGGTGGAGTTTTGTCAATCAATGATGGCAGAATTTGACAAGATTGCCACAGTGTGTAATGTCGAGGAAGAGTTTTCGCTGTCACACAATGTAGATTCTACATCAGAGTTCAAAATGGCAGGGAAGAAGGCGGAGTTGCCGCCATTTGACGGGGAGGATCCTGTGGGGTGGACCACACATGCTGAGACCTACTTCGAAGTGCAGGGATGACCAAAGGAGGTGAAGGTGAGGTTGGCAAAGCTGAGTATGGAAGGTGTTACCATTCACTGGTTCAACCTTCTGCGTGAAACGGAGGATGAACTGACATGGTTGAAATTGAAACGTGCCTTGATTGAGAGGTATGGAGGGAGGAAGAGTGAGAATCCATTTAAAGAATTGAATGATCTGCAACAAGGGAGAGGTGTCGACGACTACATCGCTGATTTTGAGTAGGTGTCTTCTCAGGTGGGTCGTCTCCCTGAGGAGCAATACTTAGGGTATTTCATGGGTGGACTCAAGCCGGAAATTCGATTGAGAGTGAGGACTTTCAATCCTTAAACTAGTGTTCAGGCGATGAAGCTGGCACGAGATGTGGAATCGGAGCTTCGTGGATCTCTGGTTCCTCAAAGCAATGGGGGAACGAAGCAGTGGAAGGGAATAAGGGAGACGAATCATGGAGCGGGTGTAACACCATACATTCAACTTAACAGAAAGTAAGATAATTAACATTTGATACAAAAATTACCAAGCAAAAATTAAACTTAAATATTGCAATAAGTTTAAGTGACCACAAGGTTCCTAATCCCACCAGAGGGGAAATATTTCATACTTCAAAGTTACATAGCGTTCTAAAGATTCAATACAACATACTAGTCTTTTTGCATCAAATCCAATAGAATGTCACATAATCCAAAATACAAAATAACATAAAAAAAGGGCTTTGGACTTCAAGCCTCTTCAGTCTTCCTTTTTAACCCATGCATCTGGAAAATAATAAAAGGAATGGGGTGAGATAAAAATCTCAGTGAATCCTCCCCTCGACTCCTCGCCATTACTCTCTTCTATCTAATGACAATTCCCAAGAAAAGTCTGACATACTAATGCAATGCAACTTAACTTACTAAGAACATGTAGTTCTCCTTTTCTTTGTGCTTGACACAACTTACTATTCTTCTATGTTATTGGGCTTTCTCATATGCTTTAGTACATAGGCTCCAATCAACATAACTAACGATATGGTGGTTAGATGTCATTAACCGTTCAAGTGACGTCCCACGAGACTAACCATACCGTTCTCTCATCTTATGAGAAATCTTGGTGTCTTTTATGTGTTTTAACCACAACTCTTTTGGCTTAAATGCATGCTACTACACATAACATCATATAACTTACTACTAATCCCAATGATGTATACAATGAAATCAAGGAATTTAGCTTCACACTTATTTAGAGACTACGTTTTCAAAACATGTATCTTTAGCTAATTCATATGACTAAGACAATATCAGTTCATATGAATCTTATCATCCCTCTTGGGTTTTAGATCCTTATGAACCAAAACTCATCCCATTGAAGCTCCGTGGAACCGGCAATGGGTAAAACATCAAACATACAAGTGTGGAGGGTTGGGAGCAACAGCCAACCCTTTACCATCCCACTCAATTATTACAAAAATAATAATATCAAACTCTACAAAAAAGGGGTATTCAAAACCCTAACTTGAACAAAGTGTTCACATACTACTTAGGGAAAAGAAAATCCTAATGTGGGACTTATGGGTGCCCATCACCTAAGAGAAGGAAAGACTCACAAACAACACTAAGGATTCAAGCTAGAAGTGTTGAAGCTTGGTTCCCTTTTCCTTCTTCTTCTTCTTCTTCTTCTTCTTCTTCTTCTTCTTCTTCTTCTTCTTCTTCTTCTCATTTTTCACGTTTTCCTTCTCCTCTTTGCTAGGGTTCCACTAAAATCTTCACCTACACTAAGATTTCAACTCTCAAACTCTCATTCAAGCAAGAGATTGAAGAAATCCAATAAGAATCTCTCCAATCCTTCTCAGATCATGAACCCTAGTGTTTCCCCCCCTTTTTCTTCTCTCCTTCTCTATATTTTCTCTCCCTTTTCCCCCTTTTCTGCGTTCTGCTCGTTGCTGTAGTGTTTTGTGCGTTTTTTAGTTCGTGAATCGATTCACACTTAAGTGTGAATCGATTCATTCATGAAAGAATGCAGAAGCACCGTTGGTGAATCGACGTTGTGAATTGATTCACGACACTTCTAATTCGACTCCTCAAAGCTTGGTTTTTCCTGATTGCCTTTGTGAATCGATTCAGTCTGAATCGATTCCCATTACACTAAAATTAGAAAAACTAAATTTTTAACATCTAATCTTGAGACTTTTCCCCTAAACCTCCTTAAATCAATTCATAACCAATCTTTACAATCATTCTAAGGCTAATTCCAACTCATCTAACAACTCAAGATCCACAAAGATACATTATCCTCATTATGCAATTATGTTTATCAACTTGAAATCAAATTGAAATTAACAATCATTTACATAAATCTCATGCACATAATTTCAAGCTAAAGTTGAGGAATTTGGGGCGTTACAGCGGGCGGAAAAGGTGGAATCGAGTCAAGCAATTATTCAGGAGATAGAAGCGGGTTCTAGTCTCATTATAACTCGGGCCCAAGCAAGGGGAGTTATGGCCCAGGATCACCCAATGGAACCCAGACCTAGTCCAGCGCCATTTCAAACCCTAATTCGACCCCCAATTCGGTGCGACAAGGCAAAGATGAGGGAAGACAAGGGAACAACGATCGGAGTAGGGGAGTTAAACATTTACCCGATTCTGAGCTGATGGATCGCAAGGCTTGCAGCCTTTGTTTCCGATGTGGAGAGCAATATTATCCCTTGCATCAGTGTTCAGAGAAACAGCCCCGTTTGGTCATTTTGGGGGACGATGAGACTGTGAACGACGATGAGGAGGTGATAGCTTTGGAGTTGAAGGACGATGAAGTCGCAGAGGAGATTGAATACAAAGCCTTGGGTCTGTTTGGAAGGACCGGAGTTAGCAACACGAAGCAGACAGAGCCCACGACCTTGAGGCTAGAAGGGTATTTAATGGGTGTTCCCATTCGGGTTCTGGTGGACACAGGGGTGAGCCACAACTTCATTTCACCATAGATGACTACCAGTTTGGATCTGCAGGTGGTCCAGGACAAGGTTATGGGTTCGGTTGGGCGATGGCAACCGGGTTCCAACAATGGGGAAGTGTCCTAATTTGCCAGTGCTATTGGGGAGCTTCTCTACTCAAGTGGATGCACATGTGTTGGAACTGGGAGAGCTTGATATGGTTTTGGGAGTGGCATTGCTGAGAAAATTTGGGAAGGTGACAATGGATTGGAAAGAAATGACAATGAATTTCCAATGGCATGGTAACATGATAGAGTTACAGGGGCAGTCTTCAGTAGCAGTGAATGAGGCTCATGAACTTGAAGAATTGTTGACTACCTGAGAAGTTCACGAGAAAGGGAACACTATTAAGCAGTGGCTGGTTAGGTGGAAGGGCAGACCTAAGGAGGATACTACATGGGTAGATGAACTGGTACTTAAGAGTCACTTTCCTTACCTCAGCCTTGGGAACAAGGCTGTTGTTCCAGGGGGAGCAGTGATAGGACACTTGGACAAGAGTATTTTAATGAGAAGGAGAGTGGTGTGGCCTCATAAGGGCCCACAGGTTGGATTGAAGGGTATATTCTAGAAGAAGGAAAAGAGGTGCAGGGAGAATGCACATGATTCTGTTAGAGGGGAATATTAGGAGGGGTAGTGATTGTGTGGGATTCATTCATGTATTTTGGCAATTTGGGTTGTTAGGAGAGTTTCTCTCTCTGGTAGGAGCAATTTGCTTTGGTTGGAGTCCTAGACTCTGGTTATCTTTCCTTCTTCCATTGTAGAGCTCTTGAGCTCCTTCATTCTCATAAATAATACAGTTACATACCTTGTTTTCTGCTTAATTCGGTGTTTTGCTTGGTTCTGCGATTTACTGGTTCTAACATTAATCATCAGAAGATATCTGATATTACACATCCAATACTCCAATGATTGCTTCTGTGTGATTCTTGCCATCATATAATGTCCAGTAAAGAGGCAGTGGATCAAGAAAGAGTAGAATTCTTTCTTTTCTATTTCCATGTTGCTTGTTAGTTGTCTGGTTATAATCTCTTCTGTTTATTTTTGTGAAAATAATAAACAACCAATTATACATAATGTAATCATTGAAGTTTTGATCCTTGTTTATAGGATTATCATTTAATTAGTAATTGGTATCCAAGCTTTTCTATCATTAATTTTTCTTTTAACTACTTTGATTTGTTTTTATCAACTTATGCTATATATCAACTAAGTAGGAGTTGTTTGTGTATTTCAATTAAGTAGCTAAAATATCATTATCACTTTTTCTGGTGAGTTTTTTTTTACCCTGTTGCATGCAGTATATACCTATGAATCTATGATTTTTTGTCCTTTGCATCCTGGCTAACATTACATTAACAAATGCTCACAGAGTATTTCTTGCAACAATTGGAGCTATCATGTCTTTAAAAAAGTTTGAGAATTCATTTGATAACAACCATCAAAGTTTAGGTCTAGCACTTTATGGTGCTATATTTGTGCAAAACTGCAAATTGTTTCATTGAATTTTCCAGGCCTCAAAGGTTAATTTTATCAATATTTTTGTTTTGTTTCACAAAGCCACTAGCTAATGCTAATGGTAAACTTTACCTAGTACTAGTAGCAGCACGTAAGCATTTATCTACTCTACACTTGTGATCATTGTAATTTATTTCCGTGGGACAATTTTCTACTGCTTTTATCTTAACTAGTCGACCAGTACCAAAAAATAAGTGAGAAATAATTTTTCTATATGAAAAGAAAGATAGAAATGCTGTCACGTGACGTAATGTTGATAACTAAACTAAATATAGTTAATTTTTTTTAAATAGATAATAGATAGAATGATGAAATATAGTTTCTAATGTATGTGCAGGAAAAAGGTTGGATATTATAGCGACAATAATATCTCTTATTGGAAGTTTATTTCATTACATTGGTTTACCTCTTCCAAGACAAATTGGAATATATGAAAAGGCAAGGAGTGATTATCTAGGAAGTGAATCAAATGTGTCCTCAAATCAAGTTGCTCCAAAGTGGCAAAATCAGAAAGATTTGTTGCCACAATTGCCAGTACTTTACTTGTTGAAAGAGAAATACACTCGTAAATTTCTCTTTTACATTTTGTCTAGAGTTTCCTTTTGTGAAGGGATTTGAGTCATTTTCACTATTATTTGGTGCCTGCAGTTTATACAAGTGGGATGTGATTTTATTTTATGAAACGTTTGATTGGTGTAACATTAATTTCTGTGTCTATTATGAATTACTAATATGCGTATGAATAGACATAAAACAAAATTATAGCTTTATAACATAACACCAACTTGCGGGGATAGCTCAGTTGGGAGAGCGTCAGACTGAAGATCTGAAGGTCGCGTGTTCGATCCACGCTCACCGCATTTTTATTTTTATTTTACGAATTTTAATAGTTTTTGCTATTGGGGGACAAGCTCGCCTATATAATATGCTTGGATCGGCCAAAAATGTTCATTATTGTTCTTTATACGCACTCAAAGAGGTTGTCGAGGTTTTGTAGTTTCGATGAAATTTTAAAGGTTCTGATTCTTCTGAATATATCCACACTGCAATTTAATTTGGTCTTTTGCAGTTGTATTTTCCTTTTTATTTATTTATTGTTGTATTTTCCTTTCTTACACCTACTAGTATATTATAAGAAATATTAATTTAATAGGAAGAGAGAAACCATAAACTTGCTCCACCACTTTACAAATATTTTTTTTGATAAGCTAAAAAATAAATTAGTAAAAGAAGAAAAAAGCTAAACTTGAGCACAATTTGTGCCAAAGTTTAGCACAAAAAAGTTACTATAATACAAGGAAAAGAGTGCAGAGAGGGATTAATAGGAATACCCAGCAGCCAAAAAACCAAAGCACAACATTACATTAGAAAAATTCAAAATCTTAGACCCTTTCACGACAATGAAACACCTTACTCAAGCTCAATTAGTTCATTGATCAGGCCTTTTGGACGACAGGGGAACTTGATCCTTGCATTGCAATAATAATTATGCAGAGACAAGAACAACAACACATGTCACTCGATGTCTAGAAAAAGTTGAAGATTCGCAGCCCATTAAATGGACACATAGTACCACATTTTCGCGTTCAATGTGACCCGCAGAAGACATCAAATATAATGGGTGTCTGGCAAGTAGCAAAGGCTACAGTAGCAGTGTCATCTTCAAAACCAACCCCACCTTTTATAGCCACTAGTCTTCATGCCCATGAGGGGGAAGAGTGATTTAGTTCAATATTTTGTTTGGTTGAGAAAATAATATAGAGACAGAAAAAATAACCTTCTCTATATATATTTGGAGAGTTTTTTTATTCGATCACCAAGGTAAAAAAAAAACAACAGAAAATTAATGCCTAATCAATGAAAGATCCTCCTCTTGCATTAGCCAACAAGGGAGAACTCAAAAACCTAGTAAACAAGTGATTTGCACCTCAGTAGAAATAAAACTAAATATGTGAAATATAAGTTTAACAAGAGACACTAATCCTAACTTAAAGGTGAAAATTGGATAACGCAATACCACAAGTGTCACATTTTATGTATCTTAATTAGTTCTATTATGCAAAGTGGTGGGGAGGTGCATGGAAAGAGAGGTGTGCAGTCAGTGGCGGACCTAGAACCCTAGCCCAATAGGTGCATAAAATTTTAAAATTACCGAAATTATAATAAGAGTATTAGCACATGTTTTTTTACAAAAAAAAAAAATTAACAAGAGTAAATGTTTACTTTTCTTACAAAATAACAAGAGCATGATTTCTGATAATACAAAATAAATTTTCGGACTTAAAAAAATAGAAAAATTTTGGAATTAAAAAAAATAAAAGAGAAAATAATAAAACAACATAGACCGAATTAACAAAGACCCAATTACAACAGGAAAAATTACCAGAAAAATTACCAGAGAGATCAGATTAGGGTTTTAGTCTAAATCAGGAGAAATCTGAACCTAGTAAAAGGCGGAAACAGAGGCCGAAAATGACATTCGACCAACAAGAGGGAGAGTGGGTCGAGATGTGAGATAGTGAGAGAAGTTGTGTTTTAAGTTTTGTGTGAGAAAGAGAGAAATGACCGGGTCTGACTGAATGAGATTAAATAAGTGACTAAGTGAAAGCACTGAGTGCAAATTATTATACTGAGAGAATGCCAAAATATAAATTTTATAAGGGGTAAATAGTATTTTTAATTTTTCAGAGGATGTATATGCACACTTAGACGATAAGTAGGTCAACCTCTGGATTAGATGATAAGTCTGGACAATAGATGCAAAATATTAGAGTGAGAAGAGTCAAAATAAAAACTATACTCCCTCTGAAATGAAATATAAGAAAAAAAATATATATACCTAGTCTAAATTTAAACTAAATACATGTATTTTTCTTCTTCTTATATTTCATTCCGGATAGAATATACAATAGTAAGTATTATTTTTAAAATAATGTTGGTCCGTCCCTGTGTGCAGTGCAGTTTACACAAGTACAAATACAATAGGGATGATGAATTGTGGTGGTGAGCATAATCTCACTCGATCCAATCTATTTGGGGTTTGATGTGACTTATTTCACAATAAAAATAAGGTTAAAACGATGTTGATTGTTCATATGATAGGATAAGCCTGAGTCAACCTTCCTGTTGCTTAACTCAACCTGTATATATTATATGTGTATTTGTTACCTCAATGCACAATCTTATTTACTTTTAGTTAAGCTTCTGAGTGTGGCCTTTATTACACACACATTACTTTTAGTTTTTGAATGGTTCTATAATTATATTTATTTAAAAGACATTTAAAACTTTTGTACTTGGCATATTAATATTCTTCTTTTGACAATGTTCTAAAATTAAAAGGAAGAGAGAAGACACAATTTGTATTTAGAGAAATTTTAATGTGTGTATGTTGCCAATACTATATGTGATTCTTCTATGATTTTGTTCATTTTATACACTGAGTTGATCTAATTCCATTCTACCTCAAGTTTCTTTGGGTTTAAAGTTGAATTCGAATTTAAAGAATTGATTCAATCAAAATTTAGAATCAAACGGATAACAAACATAATACAATTATTGGATATATGTGTAAAATATTTTTACACTAACGGTATATAATGCCTACTAATTTTTTTGACAAAAGTACATACTAATTAAATTCTTATATATTATATTTTACAAAAATATTCATTTTTTTTTAAATTTTAACTTATATTTATACCGTTTGTAGTTCAAAAAAAAAAGAAACTGCCATTTGTCAAAACGAGAAAATCTCTTTTTCTTTACTCAGAAAATTCAATTCATATCATTAAAAATAAATGTCTTAATACATGTTGGCATCTCATAAAACGTATGAGGATTAAACTCAAATAAAGCTACTTTTTTTTTTTAACGTGGAACTCAAATAAAGCTACTTTAGCTAAGGCATGATCGACCTATTAACATTTCTCCTAATAAAGTCTACATAAGAGTTTTTACAAAAAACTAAGAGCATCCTCCTACACTCTTATATAATAGCTCTTAGCTCTATGCATATGCGATACAAGAATTAAAATTATCAACCACTACTTTAAAATCCATGTCAAAAATAATATTTTCAACCTGTAATTCTTCCGTCTACTCAATAGCATGTAATACGCAAATACCTTCACCCAACTTTACATCTAACAAAGGTTAAAAAACATGAGTACTCGGCATTACCGTGCTGATCCTCTATAGCGGCTGAATGGTATAGCCACTTCAGAAGCCATTGGATCAAATATTATTTTACATAGTATTTTATTCTCTTTCTCTAGATCAGATGCACTAAAAAGGATCCGAAAGTTGGAATACGGGGAGGGATCCCATAATCCGCGTTACATGGTAAATTCATGGACCTTTTTACTACTTTTAAGGAAGATCCTCCTTATTCCACGTGGAGCGAACAACATCCATCTCATGCTCTTTTTCGCATCTGCTGTCATCAGCGGTCAGCCACAGCCCACAGAACAATACTAATCAATTAATTAATTAATCTCCCCAGTCCTTTACTTTGTCTATTAAGTTGTTTAAGGCAAAAGGACAACTCTCTCATATCCCATACTCTATCTATTGACTACCACTAACCCACATGCCGAAATTCAAGGGCACTCAAGTCTTTTCCAACCCACTGACCCAGAATCTCTTTCTCACAATTTTCCGTTCCTCAGATTTTCTTAAAATAATAATTTCCGTTTTCTTTTTAATAATTTATAATAATAATAACAAATAAATATATTAACAGTAATCTGAATAAAAACAAAAATAAATAAATAAATAAATAAATAAAACCAACCAACAAACTCACAGACCAATAAAAGAAGCCCCTTGCAGACATAGAAAGATCAAAAAATCAAAACGCTTTGAAACTGAAAGAGAGTGAGTGAGAGAAACAAGAGAGAGAGGGAAGAAGAAACAGAGACGGAGGCTGTCCGCGTGAGTTAGAGATAGAGAGAGAAGAGAAGAGAAACCCCGGAAAATCCAACCCCATTTTCTCTCTCTACTTTCTCACTCTACAATCTGCGGGAACGAACGAACGCGCATTTGATCGGAGCCTCTCATTCTTCCAGATTACTGTACAAGCAGCTCCGTTAACCGGTTCGGGTCCGTGCAATGGAGCAGTATGGCCGGTCCAGTGAAGGTTCCCGGTCTGATCCGTCGCCGGAATGGACCGGAGCCGGGGGCGAAACCGGGCTCGAAGGTAATCTATCTATTTCTGCCTCATGGGTTTGTGGTTTTAGAAGAAGAATGTGAATGTGAGTGTGTGTTGTGAAAGTGGTTGTTTTGATCTTTGATTTTGTAAAATGCAGAGCCTATGTGGCAATTGGGGTTAGGTGCTGCTGAGGAATCGTACCCTCAACGACCCGACGAGGCTGATTGCACCTACTATTTGAGGACTGGCTTCTGTGGCTTTGGTTCACGGTGTCGGTTCAACCATCCCCGTGACCGTGGCGCGGTAAATTCGTTGTTGGTTAATTCATGCGTGAAGGTTTTTTTTTTTGTTTTTTTTTTCTTTTCTGGTTTTGTGTTTGATGTGATCATGTGATTCTAAATGTGCAATTTGGTTTGATATTACTCATCATGAGCTTGTTGATTCAGAGGGTTTTTTATTGCTGTGATTAAGATGTTTTGCATTGTACACACTGATAGTGTTTTGTTGATTTGGAGTTGTGTGAATGTGTTGGTTAGGTTATTGGAGCTGCTAGGACTGCAGGGGATTATCCAGAACGTGTAGGCCAGCCTGTGTGCCAGGTGCTTTATATGGTTCTGCTAGCCTTTGACATTTGACACTCTAATTCCTTGTTTCTTGTACAAAAATATTGTGTTCAACTCACTCTCATTTGTATATGTTTGAGGATGGGGCGAGCTTATGTTTTTGTTTTAGTTTGTGACTTCCACTTTGTGTTGATTATATCTGCTGACAACTGAAATGCAGTATTATATGAGGACAAGATCATGCAAATTTGGTGCGTCTTGCAAGTACCACCATCCTAGGCAGGCAGGAGGCACTGCTAGCCCTGTGCAACTAAATTATTATGGATATCCGTTGCGACCGGTCTGTATGGCTGTATATTTACTGCATAAAATTAAGCATGTTTTGTGAACGTTGAGTCTTGTTTTCTAATCATGGGAAAAAAAAGTTTATTTTGAATTTGAATGTTTATAAATAATGACAATTAACAGGGTGAAAAAGAGTGTTCCTATTTTGTGAAAACGGGGCAATGCAAGTTTGGTCCAACTTGTAAGTTCGATCATCCACTTCCTGCTGGTGCCCAAATTCCAGCACCATCACCAGCTCCCCCACTTTCACCTTTACCTGTACCGGTACCTTCCCCATTATATCCAAACGTACAGCCTCCATCTGGTCCTTCATCACAACAAATTGGTGTACTGGTCGCAAGGCCACCTCTACTACCTGGTTCGTTCGTCCAAAGCCCCTATGGACCTGTTGTAGTGTCCCCAACCATGGTCCCTATTTCTGGTTGGGGTCCTTATCAGGTAGGTCAAGCAATGTTTTTTACTGCTTAGTCGAATTATGTGTGCATTTGTTGAAGCTGCTAATTATTGAGCTCTTTGGTGCAGGCTACTGCAACAAGCCCTTTACTTCCTTCTAGTACTCCATCTAATGTTGGTTCAGCACAGCTTTATGGGATAACCCAGCTACCTTCATCAGCTACTGCTTATACTGGACCTTATCAACCTTCTGGTTCCTCAGTTGGTCCTTCGAGCGGTAGTCAGAAGGAGCAGACATTTCCAGAGAGGGTTAATCAACCAGAGTATCAGTATTACTCGAAAACAGGGGAGTTTACATTGTGTCCATCATATAGGTATCACCAACCACCAGACATGAGTGCACAAAAAGTGAATGTTGTCCTTAATGCTGCAGGTCTTCCTTTGCGCCCGGTAATGATTGCTCTCAACTTGTTTGTACTGTGCCGCCTCTTATTGAGTTGTGAAATATTTGTCCATGATCCATCTTCCCTCTGCCACCTGGTAGAAAAAAAGAAAGTTTTTTTTTTTTGGTTGATCAGCCATTCCTCTCCAACAAAATATAGTAGTTTTTGGTGATCAAAATAGCTATTGTGAGTTATAACCAAATTGACTTCTGATCATTTTGTTTTCAATAGCTTCATGCAGAATTTTAAACTTGCTTTACTGAAATTCAAGTTTAGTTTGCAATTCATCACTGAAAACAAATCATAGTTGGACCCATTGCTCCTAGTTATTGTGCTTTGATTATTTTTATGATATCACTTCTGGGATGGTGGGCTTTTGTCTATATTATCGTGTGTCATGTGTTCATTTTGAGTTATTTCACACCTGTACGATCTCTAAAATTTAGTGGAATGACCATTTGATGAAATTATACCACAAATGCCCAGTGGATTAGCTTTTAATCATAAAATTGGGCAATATTTGAATTCTTGTATCTGTAGTCTATTGGAGATTCTTATAGCCAAATTGGAAAGCATCGAGGGAAAGATATTGGTTTGGTAGTGTCACCTTGGACTTGATTGTATCTTTTTGGTAGTGGAATTCCCGCATTGTCATGCATTTATTTTAGGCGTTTATCTTGTTCCTTTCTTTAGGTGTATGTTCTGTTAAATATGTCAGTCTGATACACTATGACTATACTCCGGGTAAGTTCTGTCTGTAAGATCCTATTCAAATTTTTTCAGTGTGGATATGTTCTCTACCAGAGCAGGGAATAATGTGTACTATAAACAGTTAAAGCTTATCGTGACTCTTTAAGTTTGTAGATAATACTAACATAATAAGAATTGTGATTGAGGTTATCATGTTCTGTTGTATTTGAACGCAATGTTTCTTTGATTAGTTCATTCTGCTTCTGCATAATCACTAGAGAATTCTCACATTAATGTATCGATCATGAAGGGATATTTTTTCCCATATCTACTCCTTAAGGTAATTTCTTGAGTCCTGCATATTATACTTAGATCTGCTACCGATAGTGAGTTTTTATATTTCATGTTTAACCCTTTTCAGCCTGCATATACTTCTTTCCCTTATACATGGAATTTTTTATTTTTTGGTACATGGAAGTTTTATTAATAGCCCTTAAGATATTTTTCTGTTTTAGTCGTCATAAAAATAGAAAAGGATATGACAAGAGAGATTTAACATATGATAAATATTTTCTCTTTCAGTAGCATGTCTTTGATTAAAAGTTATGAGCTCCTTTATGTTAACATGCTATTGATTGCTAGGATCAACATGTGATTTGTATGTAGTTGTCTTTATGGAGTGTGTTATTTATACATAGGGTGATAAGTTGACACTTGTAAATAGAATTACACTAACCTCCTTTCCCCCTTCCTTTCTCGCCCCTCCCTTTCCCTCCAAACCCTTCCATTCCCTTTCTCTCCCAACTGGCCAACTCCCAAACAAAGCCTAAGTCACCAATCCATTGTTTCAAACATCAAACCTTAGAAATGATACTCTGTATGTCATATACAAGTCTAGGGCTTGCAAACTCAATAGTCAAAAATAAAATGCTGATCAAAGTAGAAATGTTATAATCCCGAGCATTTAAAACGCTTCAGTGCACGTCGCTCCTGTGCACTAGAAATTTCTCCTCTATCTCTCTTTGAAAAATGTTTTCTACTATATTGAACCGGAGGAAATCTCTTTGCAATTATTCAGCACAAGTGGAAGAAAATCTATCTTGATATGTTCTCCGTGTTTTTGACTATAGGACACTTCTTTTTGTTCTTTAGCATGGTTAATATTCCAAAATGAAGATTAGATACAACAACCTGTCATTCCAGTTTTATATCGTGCCAGGGGTGACACAGAGCAAAAAAGCAGGAGAGCAACCACATCTCTTAGTTTTATGTGGACTATGCTGGTTTAAAATGCAGAGACTTATATAACACTCAAAGAGACAATACCTTGAAAGTAATGCATAGATCAAGCAAAGGACATATTCTATCTCCTTGATCCCATCCTCGTTGTCTTTCCATTTCCCTTTAACCAGCATTGGCATGTCCAAAATGGCTGACCTTATTGTGAGCTATCTTGGGTTATGATGGTCCTTAAAATGATGGTCCTTAAAATGACTTTATTGTGAGCTATCTCTTGGGTTATGATGGTCCTTAAAATGATACCAAGGAAAGAGTATATCCTTATTAATAAATTAAGTTAAATTACATAACTGACAACCTTAAAAGATATTATACACTATACTGATCATATTGGTGTGAATGATGAGAGAAGAAAACAGATGATTGCAATGCTGATTTCGTTTGTGCTTGTATCAGTTTGTTGCATAATGGAATCTTCTTATTCAGTTTATTTTCACCCATTTTCGGGTTGATGAAGAGTATCCTTTGAGAAGTCATTACTCATTAGAGAGTTAGAGGGATGTTTGGTAGTCCTTCTCTTCGGTACATGCAATATTTATGTTGTCTTTTATGCATCCTATACTTAGTTTGGTTGGTCGGACATGCCACTCAAACAATTCATATAATTTGGGATAATTGGACTGATAAATAAGGTAAACCCTTGGTATGGAATTGAGGTATTCTTATTGTATCATTCTTACATGGTTTGCTATTGGGGCCTATATACAGTTAAATGCCTTAGAGTTACTAGTGGCAATCAAATTGAGCTATTCGACATCTTAGTGCGCTTGGCTCAATAAAATCTAGTTCTCAAAGCCTGGTCATGTTCAATTAAATTTTAAATTGATCTTGTGTATACGCGCCTAATATTTGGCTTGTTAGGGTCATAAGACTTCGACTCAATAAACTGTAAAATTGTATATATACCTTATTATATTTGTATACAATTTGTAATTGTACAAAAATCTTAGATGCCTACAATATATTTGTAATGGGTCCGTCTCTTCCTGGGACCTCGCCATGGTAGGAGCTGTAGAGCACCAGGTTACTCATTTTTGAACAAAATCTTGCCTTTTTAAATCAAGCTTCAATCAAATTTAGAGTTTGTTTGCCAGGCTTATTGAACTGAGTGAAGCCCAGCCTTGAGCATGATAAAGCTTGAGCTAACCCTAGCCTTCTAAGCTTGAAAAAATTTCGCTTGAATTTGAATGTGTCTACTACATATTTAAGCTCAACGCTAGGATTTAAGCTTGGCTCAGCTAGTTTCTACCGCTGATTGTAGGTGAATATGGCGCACTCCAATTTAAGATTTCTATGCCAAGATTTAGTTTGCATACAACTTAATGGTTGTTTTGAGGTACCTTTTCAGTTGGTACTCAGAGATTTTCATGGTCTACAAGGTAGGGAGTGGTCAGGCATGTTAATGGCCGCACGGATGAAATTGGAAGAACATCTTTTACTTAAAATTCACACATTTAAACAACATTTCACGTAGTCGTAAGAATGGTTATCATGAATGGCAGGGACTAAAACTGAAGTGTGGTTTAAATTCAGCCATTGTCTCCTTACATTTTCTCCAGCAGCCAACGAAGTCAGGTTAGGAAGTATATTACAATATGTAGATCAGTTTGGTATATCATCAAATTTCTTACTTGACAGTTGAGTTAGATACTCATTTTGGCTTTTGGAAATGTGTTTAAGATCATTTTGATTATCAGTCTTTGTTATGAATTGTCGCTCCTGTCATGGCTCATGCTTGGGACTTTATAAGCTTTTGGGTTCCTCACAGAGACTAATATTCAGCTTAATATAATAAAAATGTTTTGTTTTCTCTCTAAGTTGGGGAGTGTCTCAATGATAATCTTAAGTTTATGGGATTTAAGCACTTACAGCTCCTGACATATAGTTTCCTAAATAAATGAGTAGAAATACACACACATGTGATGGAAAATCTAGGAGTTGATCATTGGGGTTCATTGAGGTGAGTGAAAGAAATGAAGCTAAAGGTATATGTAATAATTTGAAATAGGGTTTAATGGCTTGGTTATATTTGTTTTTATCTATATGGGATTCTGTAAAATGCTTATCAGTCATAAAATATCTGAGTTTGATGAAACAATAGCAAAGTTTATTGATTGATAGCATGCCACATGTCATTGAAGCTAGGATGTGGAAGAAGTCCTATAAGTATTATGGACACGATCTGCTAAAATGTCTGGATTCAGCTGTTCCATTTTCCATTGCAGAATGGTTGTGTATAAGCGAATTTGGTATTAGTTTGCACAAATCATTTTTTTTTTTAATGTTTTTGCGTATTGCGGTGTTTGAGTTAGCCCTGATGTGGTATATAGTGGAAAATTCTAAGGTTCAGCTTTTCTCTTCTACCTTTCTCATTGTTTTGTTACAACAATCGCAATAATCAATGTCAGGAGTTGTTAGACATTAGACTCTCTAGAAAACATCTCATGATATCATTATTATATCTGAATATTTTTTATTGTCTTGGATGATCTCTTAGAAGTGGTTTTTATTTTTCATTATATTTTATGATTTTTTTCCTTATTTGATTAGGAATCTAGTATTAGTATAAATTGGGGTTAGTGTTTTGTCTTTTTTATTACACCAGTATACACAAGGGAATATTATTCACAGTATCTCTTATCTCTTTTTTTCACATTCTCTACCTAAATCCCTATAATTTATCAACTATCCCCAAAACTTAAGTTGATATGCAAATATGTATGATTGGTTTTAATAAATGTGTAACTCATGTCTTTACTCTTTAGGCAAAAGCCATTTGGGCTTGAAGAATAGACAAAGCACAAACCCGCCAAAAATCTGTGTGGTAAAGTTTTATTTTGTTTGTAAGAGTATTCATTCATCCATGTAGTTTTGAGTTTTATTTAAAAAAGGATATTATGGCGTCATTTCATCCACGTAGTGGGGATAGAATTTTTGTTGTTGTTTTATAATAGTTGGTTTTAAGGATCCAGCTCTTAAGAACTTGGTTGAAGAAGCTTAGAGAAGCATGTCAACAACTAACGACCCCTAAATAAGGCGATATGAAATCCTAGGAATTTTTTTATTAATATTGTCTGGCAATTAGTTATCCAACAACCAAGTCTTGTCCCACTAGGTGATCTCCGTTGGATCAACTAACACTATTGGGCTTTGTCAAAAGCAAATTTTCAGTAAAACCATTTAGAAAAGGTCTTTTGTAATGGTTTCTCCCAATGTCTTTCTAACAATCAGTCAGTGTTGTTAAATAGCGGCTATAGCAGCGCTTTAGCATAGCGGATTTTGAGCTCCTCACTATGAAAACCGCAACCCTATTTGAAAACCGCTACAAGTGCTATAGCGGCTGCTATAGCCGCTATCTACCGTATCGGAATAGCTTAATAGCGGATAGAATTTTTAGGGAAACTTAAGAATTTTTAGGTTTTTTTTTTTTTTTTTAAGCTCGAAAGAGTCCGCACGTGAAGAATTCCAGTAGGCAACCCTTTTCTTTTCTTTTTTAAAAAAAAAAAAATTTTCTAAAGAGTCACTATGTGCCTATAAAACATGGTCAAGAGGCACTCTCTCCGCTCCAAACTCAAACCCTTCCACTATCTCTCCACTCCAAACTCAAACCCTTCCACTAAGTAAAGTGCTCTGCATTCACAACACTCATGACGGCTGCCAACCTGCCAACCTATCTTTATCTCCTTCCTCAGTCCTTTCCTCTCCCTTCTCTTCCCTTGTTTTTATTCGGCTTCTCCTTTCCTTCTCTTGCCCTGTTTATTGGTTTCTTTCCTCTTTCCTCTGTTCTCTTTTTTCAGTTTATCTCCTTCTTCCTCTATTTTCATCTCTGTTTTTTTGTTCTTACATATCTGTTTTTAGTTTATCTCTTTGACCTGTTCTCTGTTTTTTTGTTCTTTCATCTCACTAGTCTCTCCCTCTTTTTTTGTAGATTATTCCGTTTCCCTTCACTTCCCCTATTTGATTTCTTTCTTTTCCTTCTGTTCCTCTATTTTTACTGTTCTATCAGTATCTGTATTCTATCTTTTGATTTAGTATTGTTATGTCATTTCAGTATTTTGTTTGGAACAATTCAGCTTTTGAGTTAATATTATATCACTTTTTATACATAACTTATGTTTATTTTTATGCAGCTTATTTATTTTCGTATACACCATATATATATATATATATATATATATATATATATATATATATAATAATCGGTTTATTTCACCCGCTATTTGATTTCCGCTATTTGCCCACAATGCTACCCGTTATTTCACATAGCGGATTTTTAGCTTACTGCTATTTTCCGCGATTAACAACACTACGATCAGTTACCTGATTTCTGCCAAGTGTCTTAACAGTTTATAGGGTATGTTTCGTCATGTTTTGATATTTTTCAATGAATGTTATTTCATGATTTTTTTTCTTTCGTATCTAATTTTTAATAGTCATTGGGTGTCCAAGTGTCTTCCAGTTACTTTTTCCTCAATGTGTCATTGATTGCATCATAATTTATGCATCTTCCATGGCATCGCTATTTTCCTTATTTGATCTAGACTCTCTTATGTGATATCCAACTTAACGTCCATGTATACTATTTTGTTTATTCTCTGTTAAAATCAAGATTTTGGCTGTTACAGCTTTCCATGTTCCTTTCCTTTTTCAGATACCTGAACTTTATTTCTATCACAGAATGCCTTTTAGGTTGAATATGAAGTTTTTATGCAATAATTATGTGTTATTTGTGTTTGTGAACTGAAGAGTTGCTTGCTTTATGGCTCCATGAGTTGCATATGCTTGAAGTCTCATGACAATGCTAGGAAGCACCTTGTATTGCATGTTCCGTTGTTAAGTGCATAGGTGCTCTTATGATCTATCATCTGTTTTGTCTCTCAATCCTATGTTCCCATACTAGGCTGAGCCTGTTCAAACATTGCTTTTATGGCTAAATTTTCTATATTTCCTTCCTGTGATTTTGGATTTGGTGTGCTTCTAGTTTTCCATATTATAGACAGATAGGGGGTATTTCCTAATTTTCTTGAATGTGGCTATTTCGAAACATGAAAAGTTAGTCTTTAATGTTTCTCTCAGCTGTTATTGCTATCTTTCTTCATGCATTAGTGTTTTTCTTTGGACTTCCGGTTCAAGGAAAGTATCTTTATATATTTTAAATTCATTTGTCATTTTATCTGTTTAAAAGACTTGCACATGGCAATGTAAAATTTGTTTGTTCAGTTGAAACTCTTTTCAAAAATATTATTTGACTGCCTTCTTATTTCACCAATGTTTATGTTTGATTATCAGGGGGCACCACCTTGCACTCATTATACACAGCGTGGAGTATGTAAGTTTGGTCCTGCGTGCAAATTTGATCATCCCATGGCATCAATAAGTTACAGTCCATCTGCTTCTTCCCTGGCTGACTTGCCAGTTGCACCCTACCACGTGGGTTCATATATTGGTACTCTTGCTCCTTCATCTTCATCATCAGAGTTGCAGCCCGAACTTACCACAGGATCCAGCAAGGAGTCTGTTCCATCCAGAATATCTTCGTCAATGAGCACATTGACCGGATCAGTTGGCTTGACTCTGTCGACTGGTGGCCCTGTTTCTCAATCAAGCACTCGGAGTTCCAGTCCTTTAGCTGCTACTAATACCACCACAAGTAGCAATGTCTCTCATGCCTCAAGCTAGGCAATGTGAATGCATACATCATCATTACTCCTTTTTATCTCAATTATTCAACCGGATATCATTATTCAAGGAGGTCCTCAAATAGGTTTTTTTTTCTCCAGTTATCCCAGTTCCACATTCAGGTCTAGTACACCTCACACTGATTATGTTTATACAATCTTTTTGTGGCCATCACTTTGATCTTGAATAAACCATGGCCAACCTTTGAGAATTTTAGCAACCCCAAACAACCGCCTTGCTTTAGAATAACTCCTAAAGAATCTGCAATTCCATTGTGCACATGTCCATTCACATCTCCAATTTTTGGAGTTTGTTGTGCTTATTTATGTTTTGATATGAGAACATTTTGTCCAGACTTTCGTTGACCATGTGTTTTTGCCTCTTCACCTGAACCCTTTTTGAATTTGGGAACAGTTTTCCATTTCTGCTTTGAAAGTTCTGTTCAATAGTTTTCCCAACTTGTATCTATAGGCTTTACTGTGAAGAGAAATAATCAGGAGACTACAATGAGGCTTCACATTGTTATTATCTTATATGGTTTTGGATACACAGTGATGTTGTGACAATCAAAAGCTTGACTTGGTACTTCAATTTATTACAGAATACGCATTGAAGAAACACATTTGAATTATCGCATTTGAATATGTAGTGACCTTTTTTTTTCTCTTCATCTTTTTTATCAGTTTACTTGATCAAGCTTTGATGTGATATCAGGTAATTTTTTGGAGGGGATTTTTTAATGTTTACCACCCCTCCCCCTTTGACGGAATTTGATATGTTCGGTTTGTAAGATGCTTGTTTTATAAACAGAGTAACACTTTGCTCAAATGAAAAGGAAGGTGCGGCTTGGAATACAATATCCAATGGTATCAAGAGCCATCAAGCGTCCGTTTGATTATGCTTTTGAAAAACACTTTTCCGATTTAAAAATTTGATCTTTGTTAATTTTTGAAAGCATTGTTTTTAAAAAGTGTAATCAACATTAGTGCATATCTTCTTATGACAAAAAACTTGACTTGTAGAAATAACCCCTTTCAGGACAAGTCCTTACATGCACCGTCAAGGTTCTAAATCGCGGTCGCGGTCGCAATTGCAGTCGCGTTAAGGATTTCGCGATTTCGGCTGTTGTGGCTATTGCGATACGAATTGCGGTTGTCGCGGTGTGAATTGAAAACAAGATTGCACAAATCATATTAAATTTTTTTATAATGTATAATAACTTAAATTAATGTTTTTTTTATTATTATAGGATGTCTAAAAGTAAAAGAAATAATTAAAAAAAATGGCATAAAAAATAATATTATACTGTATATTATGTTTCAAATAATAATGGCATAAAAAATTGTTTGAAAAAAAAAACAGATATAAGTTGATGCCCGACAAACATAAACATAAAATAAAACAAAACTATTTCAAAGGTGGGGAACAAAGAGCAAAGATCAAAATAACACGTTTTGGGCTACATGGCCCAATTTCAACAAAACCCTAATCATTACCCTTCAGCAAGACAGAATGCGCCGCAGAGAGACCAGAGATGCAACGTTCGATCTGCACAGTAGAGGAAAGAACCATTGAGTGGTGGAATCGGAGAATGGTGGTGACGAACATATCTCTGATGGACAAGCGGCGGTACTGGCCTTTCCGGCAACATCGCTCGTCTCTATCAGCGGCTATACTGGCCACATTGCTCGTCTCTCTCAGCGGCAGTACTGGCCTTTCCGGCAACCTCCTTGATTCCGAGGTTCTGTTTTCTGTATTCTCTTTTACTTTTCTCTTATGTTGCCTCACCAAAAAAAAAGCTTTGAAAATGGTTGTTTCACTGTTCATCTTCCATTTTCCCTTTCTCGATTTTTTCCTCACAGTTGTATCGACCTTACGTCGCGGCCGTAACGCCGTTTTATCACGTCCGTTTCACGTGATTTCCCTTCACACCGTGATTTCGGTGAAAAACAGTTTCGATTGCTGCCGTGACCGTTTTGTCATGGCCGTTTTTTGTGTCACGGAACGTTTTTTAAAACCTTGTGCACCGTGAGTAATACGACCGATCAACCAAAATATGGCGCGCGTCATAAAAAATTTAAAAATGCACCACAAGTCAAGACAACAAACCTGACTTGTAGGAATAAGATTTACAGATTGTGCAGGTGGTCGTATTTTAAATCTCGTTTGTCGGTTCTTCGATTAGGATAAGTGAGTGAGGTTCGCTAGGGTGATAGCTTCTGGAGAGTGCATGGCTTTCGGATGCGGATTCCCTACTGTCAAATACAGTGGCGGACCTAGGATTCTATGTCAGGGGGTGCAAAAAGAATTAAATTCATACACTATTATAAATGTTAAAGGAATAAATTTTTAATATATCTAATCAAATAAATTACATACCTCATAATTGTCCTCTACGTGATTTCATATTTTGAAATCGTTGAATAATGAGCTCAACATCAATGTTATTGAATACATCTCTCCCAATATAAGTCATCAGACAATCATTCATTTATGCATCTCCCATTCGATTACGCAACATATTTTTCACAATCTTCATAGCAGAAAAAGCTCTTTCTATGGTTGCTGTGGCAACAAGCAAAATCATTACTAACTTCAGAAGAAGATAAACTACTAGATAAAGAACGTGTCTTCCAGCTGCAACCAACTTCTCTAAAAGACTGCTTATTCCTTTCAAAGATGCAAATTCAACATTGCTACGCATATCAATAATATAAGTCTTCAGTTGATAATCAAGCATCAGTAAATCAAATGAAGAGAATTCATGTGGATAAAACATTGCAAATTCAATCAGCCTTACCAAATCAAAAGTAGAGAATAAATTGGTTGGATCCAAACAAGTCATACAAAGGAGTAATTGAGTATTTGTCTCATTGAAATGATCATTAAGTTCCTGAAGTTGCATGTCCAAAACAGTATAAAATAACTCAACACGATAGTGACGCTCTATTGTCACAGCTTGAGCATGGCCTCGACATCGTGATTTCCTTTAGAAAACATAGCTTCCATATTAGGAATATCAATGTCATGCTTATTGCAAAATAAAAATACTTCATGCAATAAAGACTCTCATCCATTATCTCTCATAGTTTGTAACCTCTGTTTTGCGATGTTAACCAAGTTCATAACATTGATGATGTCTTGATTTTTTCTTTGTAATGCCCGTGACAATTCATTTGAAACACCCAAGACATTTTTCATTAAATGCAATGTGAATGCAAAATCAAAATCATCTAACAGATTTTTAAGACCATTGGCTTTAGCTCTTTGATCTGGATTTGTTCCCTCTTCTTTAATAATTTCAAGAACATCAACTATAAAAGAATGCATCAATATCAAATTGATCAAAGTTGCATAATGTGAACTCCAACGAGTATCAGCAGCTCGTTTAAGACCAATTTCTTAATACAAACCTTGCCTACTAGAAATTTCTCCCTTTCCCAATGTCTCTCTAACATTGTCTATTTGTTTTTCACGAAGCATGTCATGTCGTTTGCAAGATCCCCCAACAACATTTGTTAAAGTGGAGACTAAATTAAAAAGGGAGGCAACTTGAATGTGATCTTTGGCAACAACAACTAAAGCAAGTTATAATTGATGAACAAAACAATGTACATAAAATGCAGATGAATTCTCCCTTAAGACTAAAATTTTGAGACCATTAAAATCCCCTTTCATGTTGCTAGCACCATCATAACCTTGTCCACGAATTCTTGATATACTAAGTCTATATTTGCAAAACAATTCAACAATTGCCACTTTCAATGATAAAACAGCAGAATCTTTAACATGAACAATACTAAGAAAACACTCAACAATATACCATTTTTATTAACATAACGCAAAGCAACAACCATTTGCTCCTTATTTGATATGTCACGGGCTTCATCAACAAGAATAGCAAATAATTCATCTCCAATATCAGCAATAATAACAGCAGTAGTTTCCAATGCAGCATCATTAGCAATATCTTTTTGGATTTTTGGAGCAGTTAATTGATGATTTTCAGGAGCATTTTCCAAGACAACATTTTTTACCAATTCATTGTGTTTATAAAGAAATTTAAGAAGTTCAAGGAAATTACCTTGATTAGCAGAATTGGTTGACTCATCATGACCACGAAAAGCTAATCCTTGATTTAATAAAAAGCAAATACATTGTTAAACGTGTTCGATATACGTCACGAACTTGTTCAGCTTTCCTAGACATTGCAACTTCAATGTGTTGATTTTGATTCATTAAATCTTGACACTTCTTCCAAGCAATGTGGTGAGCACCATTAGGACCTCTAACATGAATTGAAAGCCCGTCTTTCTTATTCCAATTTGTGAATCCCCCAGTGATAAATGCATCACCACCCGATCGCTTCCCAAAACCGGGCTTAAAAAGATAACAACATAAGCAAAATGCAACATCTTTTTCAATACTATACTCTAACCAGTTGTCAAATTCCTTAAACCGAGAGGGACAAAATTTTCTCAACGAACTTCCAATTTTTCTTTGGGAAAATTTGTGTTGAGTAGGTTGACATGGTCCTCTTTGTAAATATGCTCTCCGTATCTTCTCTCGATCATTAGGATAATATGTCGACATTTTAATTCACTTTCCTGGATCTGATGGCAACTCTTCTAAGTTAACATCAATGTGCTGTTGTTGTGAACTTGATCCACATGTTTGTTGCTCATTTGATGATAATCTCCACTTCAAAATTCTTCCATTATCAAGATTGATGGTCTATGCCAATAAAAAATGGGCCAAGAAGATAATAACTAGTCCAACATTCAAACAAAACCCCGTTAATCTACTTCTAATTTTTTTTCAAGAAGCCAAATATTATTATTATTCTTAAAACAAAGTGAATGGCACAACCACACAAGATGGGCCACTCCACAATTACACATGAGCAAATAAGCAATCAACCGCACAACCAAAACAGAATGAGCAAATTTTTTTTTATATAATACAGAATGAGCAACTCTGAAATGAGCATTAAGCAATCAGTCTATAAATTAGGGGAAAATCTGGATAGTTTAAGGTTTTAGATGGAGAAAAAATACATATCTGGGCACAGTGAGTCAGGGCGCAGACTGACTCACCAACATGACGCAGGAGCGGCGCGACGGTCGGCGGCGGGAGCAAGGGAGGAGGACGTGACGGGGAGAGAGAGAGAGGTGTTTCAGATTTCTTTATCAATTTTGGTCGAGAGAGAGAGAGGGGGGCGACCGGAGAGAAAGAGGGAGTCGCGACGGAGGGAGGGACGCAGTCAGGCGGCCGGTGGAGGGAGGGAGTCCGATGATGAGAGAGAGAATAGAGGGCGGTGGTGTTGTAATGTCCAGAACAGAAAGAGAATTTTTTTTTTCTCTCCAAAGAGAGAGAGAGTGTGAATGAGAGTGAGTGGGTCCAGAGGCTGAGTGGTGAATGAGTGGGTCCAAAGGGGTCCGGGTGTAAACATTTGAAATGAGTGGGGTAAAAAAATTTTATTGGGGTGTAAGTAATTTTTTTTCCCCAGTGTCTACTACTGTCCACACTGAGTAATATGTGGGTTCGCCCCTGGTCAAATAATTCACACATTCACACAGTCAAATAATTCTCAACCCTTAGATTCGTCGAAGGGTACAAATCAACTCGTTTTTAGTTTTCCATTTCAGCCCAAAAAGACATCCCACGTTCAACGCCGAAGAAGTTTTCCTCTTCTCTTTCGACCTTCCCTTCAGGCTTCAACCATGTTCAGCCCAAACAACACCACCTTCCATCTTCGCTCCGTCCTCTGCTGTAATTTACTATCGTGAAAGCCCTAAAAGCTAGTGCTCCAACAACGTACCAAATCCACACCCTCGGTTCCTCTTATGCTCGCTGCTGGGGACGACGATGACGAGTCCGTACAGCTCGCTGACGACGACAAAGACGCTTCCTCGAGGTAGTTCGAAGCTGAAACAACACAATGCAGTACTTCGATTATTTCATTTTTTTTTCATTTTAAACACTTCTCAAATTGATTTTGCTTACAAATCAATTTCTCCTTAATTCTCCTACCATTATAAGCCATTGGTTCTGATTAAGAATTTAATTAAAAATGACAAATAATTGGTTCTAAAAGTGATAAATTCTCCTACCATTCTGATATTGGTTGAGGAATCGAATTTTTACCGCCTTAGAGAGAACTTAGAATTCCACGTTGGTATTTTGACTCAATTGAAATTGGAAAGGAAAATAGAGAAGTTCTGAGAAAAATTAAGGGGGTTATTTAGAGGATGGATTTCTGAATTCAAAGCACAAGGAAGAAGATGTAGCCACATAAGGGATCGAACAACAGCAAAGAGTCGTGCAATATACTTGCGACATTCCAATGGCGTATGCAAAGAGGTTGGAGAAAGAAGATGGATGAAATAGAACAACCCGACATGTGAACATGCATTTTCACAGTAAATTACACGACGTCGTTTTAAGCTTGGTCATGGAAAACTAAAAAAGAGTTGATCTGCACTGTAGGATAAATCTAAGGGTTGAACATTACTTGAATGTGTGAATGTGGAATTTCCCTGACTGCAGGGAATCCACATCCATGGCTTTCATGGCATGTAGGAGGAGGTGGTGCTGGGCCTCAAAAGGCTTATTTTATTAATATTTTATTAAGCAATTTTTACATAATCGTAGCACATATGCCGTTGAAGAAATTTGGTAAGCCACCTTGTACGGGTCCGACAAAAGCATTTATCTTATAGTAGTAATAGTTTTACTTTTACCTCTTAGGGTCTGTTTGGTTCAAATAAGGGGAGGGGAGGGGAGAGGAGGGATTTTAATGGAGGGGAGGGGAGGGAAGGGAAGGGAGGGAGGATTTACTTTGATTTTGTGTTTGGTTGAGGGGAGGGGAGGGGAGGGAAGCCTTTGCTTGTTTGGTTCAGGAGGGAAGGGGAGGGATTTTAATGGAGGGAAGAGATTAATTTACTTGTATATCCTTATAGTGTTTTATATTATATTATATATAAGGATATTTCAGTAATTTTATTTTAAATAATTTAATCTCCCCTCTCTTCCAAAACTCCCCACTTTGGGAGGGGAGCCAAAATTGACTTAGGAGAGATTTTGCTCCCCTCCCCTCCCATTAAAAAAATTGAACCAAACAAACATAATTTAAAATATCTCCTCCCCTCCCCTCCCCTCCCCTCCAAAACCCCCCAACCAAACACACCCTTAGAGTGATAAGGTGGTTTGGGGGGAGGGACATAAAGTTGGAGTGATATGGAGGTCGCGGGTTCAACTCTCTCTACTGACGTAATATACTAATAACTAAACTTTGTTGTTGAAAAAAAAATATAATACCTCTCATTCCTACTTGAGTCTGCTATTCCTGTCCTGGGAAGCTATGAACCATCTAGGATAAGATAAGCAAATTACTGTGTTAATTAATAGCTTAAGAGGATACATCTTAAGAGGATATATCCTAAACAATTTAAGATTGGACTCTATCAATGCCCTAATATTATACAATTTAATTTATGTCCTTGTGCTTCACTTTGTTAAATGTCATGAGAAGCGTATATATTCAAAGAGCAATGATATGTCGACAATCAAATTATCGACATCGTATTCGACATCGTCTTTCCTACAGAAACAAAGTCCACTTCGTGATTCGTGTTGAAAATAAAAAATAAAAAAATAAGGCAAAAACCGTATCTTTATACGGTGTCTAACAACTAAATGTTGTCAAAATAACTTTTCTGATATTCAAATAAATTAAGTTGCCAATTAACTGCAAAATTATTTTATTAAGTGTAGTAGTGTACTTATCACCCTTGTTTCCCCCAAAACAGGACTTGGGGTGCCCTGCTCCTAGCCACACTCCGAACCATGATATTATTATTATTACATAAAAATGAGCATGTCTCATTTGAGAATTGAACTTGCAAGTTGCAACTAGAACCTAGCTAGCAAACGCTAGGAGCTTAATTATAGAAGAGTAGGAGATGGAAAAAGAGAGAACATTTTTTTTAAATGATGAATAGTCAACTAAAAGGAATATACTGTGAGCAATATATTAGAATCGCAGGTTAGTTACTGGCTATGACAATTCACATCTTTCTATGAACATTTGCTAGTTTGCACTGTGCTTTCATATTGTACCCAAAAGTTTTGGCAACTAGCGGGAAAAACAAAAAAGAAAAAAAAGAAATTTAAACCATTCTAATGCTCTCAAAATGTTTCCGTCCGTGCACATGCATATCTACTCTCTCCGTTATCCAATATAAACAAATATTTGGTCCAAATTTGGATCAAATACATAAAAATTTTTGCTTATATTGAATAACGGAGAGAGTATCTATATATGGTGGAGGGTCGCTATAGAAAAATATGCATCGCAATTTATATTAAGTCATGAAATTGTCTCTAGTAAAGTTTGTACCTATTTTCTTCTTTTAATAGATCCGTTATTCCTGATTGGAATTGTATTGTTTGAGTGAAATTTATTTCACTTAATAACAATAATAATAATAATAATGATTTCAATCGATTTTTGAGATATTATCCGTTTTGCTCTACACGTGGCGCTTCACAATTTTGTCCTTGAGAGACGTTTTAGTGGGTTAGGAGAGGTGGATGTCTATAAACTACCATTGGTCTCGATTCACAATGAATGTGAAATTTTTTGTTGTATCGGAACAGATAATAATAATAATAATAATAATAATAATAATAATAATAATAAATTACACACATGGGGTGTTGGAAAAAAGGTCCTGTACCACTAATAGACTACTACCATGTGATACATTACTCAGCACCCCTACTTCGTAGACCAATTAACATTACAAAATACAAGCCATACGTACTAATCAGTGCATGCAGTGCAGGTACATTCAAAAAGGCAAAGTCTAAAAGGCACCCACCCCCTTCGTAAAAGGTACTTAATTAATTAAAGAAGAGCTGATCAGAAGAGTGAGTATCCTCCCATGTCAACATCCCCAAAAGTTGGTTGTGATGATGGAGACCAGGTAGTTGAAGAAACAGCCTGAGCCTGAGTAGTCATTGAATTGTCACTCATCATGGGACATAATTCATACATACATCCATCTTCATTCCTTATTGGATTATTGTTAAAAATAGCTGAAAGTTCGTTGTAATTGCAATCCCATGATCCTTGACTTAGGGAACAGGAAAATTGTGCAAAGTTAGATGCTTCTTGAGAGAATGCATGTGATTGACCCAGCTGCATGGAGTTTGTAACCTTTTGGTCACTTGAAGCATAATTAGCATTGCTCTTCACAATGTTTGAACTGTTGGTGTTGGAAACAGGTCTGAAACAACTATCAGGAACTATGCATTGTAGATAGCCTGAGTTAGAAGAATCATTGGACAAGAAGAAATCATCATTACCATATGCAGTTTGATCAGGACACATGTCAATGTCATTATTCAAGTGGGAAGGTTTTTGTTTTTCATCAAGCTCATGAGAGAGGCTATTTTGAGTATTGGTGAGGTAGTGTGAAGGTGGTAGTAAGAGAGGTTGAACTACATCAACAGGAGAAAGAACAACATTGTATTGAAGATCATTGGTATCATCATCATGAGAAGAAGAGTATATGAAGTTGGTTCTGGCTTGGCTACCTTTCATGGAAAGAGCAGCTCTGTCATAAGCAAGAGCAGCTTCTTGAGCAGTGTCAAAAGTTCCAAGCCAATGTCTTTCTTTAGTTGTAGGGTCTCTAATTTCAGCAGCATATCTACCCCAAGGGCGCCTCCTTACCCCAAGAAACTTCCCTGGCTCTGTTTGCTTTCTCCTGCCTCTTTTTTCACCACAATTAGGAGATGCATTTCTTTGAAGAAGAGGTAAATTATTCTTTTGGGTTTGGTTGTGCTCATATCCTATGTGGGAAGAAGCATTTGGGGTTCTAGAGGTGGACATGGCTAGAAAAATGGAAAGAGTTAATGTGCGTTGGTTTAAGCTGAGAAAATGTATTAATCTAGCTATAAGGGAAGAAAAAGGTGCCAGCTACTGAAGAGAGCACATAATAGAATGGGATTGCAGCATATGAAGTGGTGAAGTTGTGGCAAGTCTTTTTAAAGACCCTGACTTGATCATGGAGACTAGAGAAAAGGAAAATGACATTTTGCATATGTCATGTCACTTTTATGAAAACCATTGTCCCCTTTTCACCTTAGTTTAATTTTTTTTTATTCGATCGCATTTACTCTGTACTCAAATTCCTTGCGGTCAGGGAATCATGCAATCACACAGTCAGCACATTAGGAGCTTCCGATCAAAATCAAACAGTTCAAATTTCAAACTTTGTAAATATATGGACCTGGATTCCCAGCAGTTGGGGAATCCGTAGTCACGCAGTCAGCACGTTGGCAACCGTCTGATCAAGATCAAATGTTTCAGATTTTAAACTCAGTAAATATGCATCTTATTATTATATAAACCATCTGATCAAAATCAACGGTCGAGATCTCCTATTGTGTGAATAAGCGACTGTGTAGAATCCAATTCCCTTATACATCTAATTATATAAACCCTCTGATCAAGATCAACGATCGAGATTTAATTGCGTGAATGCACGACTGTCTGGAATCTATCTCCATTTACTGAGCAGTCAAAATAAACATTCCCTTTAGTTGTCAAATAATTTAAGCTCTACAAAATGTACTTTTGAGTTTTTATTTCTTTACAACAGTCACTTTCTTCATATATAGTTACCATGACATTTAAAATGTGTTTTTTTATCTTAGTAATATAAACAAGAACTGATTTAGTGAGTTAGAAGAATAGATCTATTGCATTGGTTTTCGAAGTCAGTAAACAATGTAAAAAAAAAAAAGGCAATTATTGGATCAGGTTCTTGCAAGGCAATGTGGATTTGATAAGGATTGACAAAATTGAATCTTGTGTGTATCAGGTCATGTGCAAAAGGCCAAGCTAAATAGTTAATCAAACGAATGGTGTGTAGCGCCCCTAGAATGTATTAGGAGGGTATAGGGTAGTCTATTGGGGGTGGTGACAACTGCCTGGTTTTGGTTCTTTTGGGCCCTAACTAGACTGTTGAAATTTCTTGTATCTTGGGTTGGAGTACTCCTAATACTCTCTGTATATATATATATATACACATTCTATTTTGTTGTTAAATAAAATAAAATAAAATAAAATAAAATACCCGGAATTCTACCTGCTAAACTATGTTTTGTCTCTTTGGATAAAAGAGACAATTGTGAAAACGAAACATACATATACACTTAAAAAAAAGAAGTTTTTGACCCTATAAACTATTATTGTCATTTTGTTACATATGTATAAAGAGATCTAGCATAAAATCTCCATCTTTAATTTTCAGCGTGGCCTGATAGATGTTAGTCTGATAGTGGTTTTGATGAAATACGTTTAGGGCCCTTATTGGCAAACTGTATTGATGACTGAAATATTGGTGAAACATTCGGATGAGTAAAGTGATATGGATTTTATTTTAAGTTTGATGTAAAATATATTGCAAAATTTTCAACTTAACAAAAAGTTATGAGTCCATATGCTTTCTAGAAATATTTTCGATTTTCATTCTTAAGTTATCATACTTTGTTGTATACAGAATCCTAACGAGAAGATGAAAGACGCATGACAGAGTGAAGATAAAAAAAAAATTAAATTCATTTTTGAAAACACTGAAAACAGTTTTTTGTCATTTTCAGAATTTCTAAAAATACTGGATTTATTTTCAAAAAAATGTATTTTAAAAAATTTTTAGAATGCATTTTCTAATGTTTTTTATTTTTAGCGAAAATGAAAGGAAGAAATACGGAAAGTAAACGAGCTCTACTTTTTATTACTTCTAGTGCGAGATTTAGAGACAAAATCAAATTTACAAGTAATCAAATATCTATAGATTTAGAGGTAAAATCAATTTTAACGCTATATATCTGCCATGAAATCAATTACACACGAAATTTATATTATGCTGGAATCAACTTGAAAAGGAAAAATAACAGCATGGTTTTGTCTGCATACTCCTAGAGTCATAAAACTTTGAATTTGGAGGTACTTATCTAAGCATGCCATTTACCATCTGCATGTAATATGTACATGTGAAACCTTTAATGCAAAATAATAAACCAATTAAATCGAAAGCTCTTGTTTGCTTCATGATTTTCAAAGGGAGCAGTTATAATTACCTCTGACCAGACAGAAAATTATTCAAGAATTAAATATTGTATGAGCCTTCCCTTGTCTTGCGTCATGGAAACAACCCCACACCCCACACTATAAAAAAAACAAAAATAGAAAAGGTTGTCTATTAAAAGGCCTACTTGTTAAATTCTTAATTGTTTGTCCCACATATACTTCAAATTATGGTAGAATTTTCAAGTCTAGTTTATGGATTTATATCTCTTTCACATATCTGATGGTAGTAGACTAGTAGCTGTCTAGTTGACCACTGTCTTAGCTCTTCGCTATGCTCAAATTAATGCCTTATAATTAAATGATGAAGTCGGTTCTTGATTCAGGAAAGAGTGTCAAACAACAACTCATTTAACATCTGAGCTCTTTGAGGAACCCCTAAGATCAGATATTCTTGTAATTATCTCCTCATACATGTATAATTTCCATCAGATTTCAGTTTCATTTACAACTTAATAATTATTTTTGTGTTTCAGACTAGTAGTTTTTGGACTCTGGGGGTATGTTTTGTACTAAAGTTTTGCAAACGCTAGTTTGATTAAACGTCATTCTAAAAACTCAAGTTTGGTTAGAAATTGGTTTGTTGCGGCGTGATTTATGTTTGAGTACTTTTTTTTTCCTGTAACAGATTGGAATTTGTTTATACGATATTAACCAAAAGTATTTATGAATATGTAATTATCAAAGAAGGTATGAGTTTCATAATATAGTACCGCGCGTAGATACCGGACAAAGTGGTAAGTTAAATTTCTCCGACGACAAACGGAAAAGGCAAAAGTAACTTGGACCTTGCTTTCATGCCAACCACAATTTGAGGCCAAATTTAGTTTTGCCAACATACTAAAATGAGAAACCAAAAGAAATGTAATTGAATTCTGTTCACCGGTGCAAAACGGACGTTCAGAGGTGTTGAGCAGCAAACCAAACATGCGCTAAGTGCATGTTTAGGTGAGCATTTGACAAACATAATTTTGAATAAAACTAAAAATAGTTTGGTGAAAATTAACCTTGAAGTGAAATGATTTATATTTGAATATTTTTATTCTAAAAGTGTGTTTGATTTAAAACTTAATATAAATTCTTCGATATAACGCAAAAACTATTTTTTAACACTTCAGATCAAAATAATGTTTGAAGACAAAATCAATTTTGACACTCTTCATACAGATCCAAACACATACTAACACAATAACATGCAGATTATTTAAGGACTAATAGGTAAATGTGAGAAGAAAATGGCTCACGCAACAAAGATAGAAAACAAAAACATCGAATACATGTTCCCTCCAACATGCCTTTAGGGATGTCAATTTGTACCCTCACAATAGGTACGGATCTGGGTATGAGTAATTACCCACAAATTTGAATGGGTATGAGTGCTATGGTACCCACCCCCTGCGCGCGCGCACACATATAATTATTTATTTATATTACTAATATATATAATTTTAACTATAATACAAATTATTAAAACAAAATTAACCTAAAAGATTCTAAACTTTCTATATCTATATATAATTCTAAACACAATTTGAATGCTCATTGTGATATTTACTTGGCTTGGATGTTTTTATTTTGTTAAAATAGTTTGATATGTAATTTGAATGCTTTCTCTTCAAGTTATAACGTTCCTTGGCAAATAAGGAATCAGTGGCTAAACTGTCTTCATCTGTGTCAAGCAATGAATTTTAGAGTTTCTCATATTTTTAGGGAAGGCAACTGTTGTGCTGATAAATTAGCTAACTTCGGAACTTGGTCTTGATCCTATAGTTGGTGGGACATTGCTCCTGATTTTATTAGAGAGGAGTTCTTTCGAAATAGGCTAGGCCTTCCTAGCTATAGATTTTCTTAGCTTGTTTCCCTCTTGGGTATTGGCTTTTGTCCCCCCAAGTTTTTTGTTTTTTCTTTCATCTTTTTAATATATATTTGATGTGCTGCAAATGATTGTTAGAGTTTGAGGTGCCAACATAGTTGAGATTTCTCTCTCTATTGTCAAGCCTTTGCACACCAAAAATCTTTTATCAAAAAAAAAAAGTAATGTTTTATGAGTAGATTTGAAAGATTTTTTGATTGTTTTTTAATTGAGTTATAGTTTTCTTTTTGTTATTTATTGTTTTTATTTTATAGTTAAAGTGCGGGTAGCGGGTGGAAAAATATGTACTTAAGTACCCAGAGAGTATGGGTACTGGCACTAAAGTTTCTACCCACACGAGTAAGAGTCTGAGAACAAATAATTTTTTCAAATGTAGATATAAAAATGATTATTATAATACCCAACCCAGAGGGTACTCACGGTCAACCGTATGCCTTCTAGGTATGTGACCTTTGAGCAATTTTTAACAAAGTTCGATAATGAGAGTATGAGTGCTGATCTCCAAAAAGCCAACTGAAAAATTGGGTAGTCAAAAAGGCAACGAAACGCTTAACCGAAGCATGCAAATTGGAATGGACTAGACTGCCCCACAAAACCAAAAAAGCTATAGTGGGCCATGCTTTTATTGATTCACAGCTCTTACAATTAGTCTACAAAATCATTCCATGTGGCATTGGAAATAGCATGTCATTAATCATATCAAATGGGTCAAGCCGTTTTATTGTTTCTAGCATATTTCCAAGTGCCACCAATGCTTTTTCATTAGTAAGAGCATGTTGGCTCATGTAAATTAAACTTGCGGTGAACCCACTAAAGTTTGTAAGTGAAAAGTATTCAAATTCAAATAGGAGACCAAAATGAGAGAGATCATGAAAGGCTCAATTACCGTCGTTTGATTAATTAATCATTTGTGTTTCTTAAAAATGGATTGGAATTTGACTCTAAGATCCTTGACTCTTCCACTAAAGATTTCAAAGAGCCGAAAGATAGAGATTTCTTAAGCTCCATTTGGGCCCCATGTTAAAGGGTATTACTAGTATGGCACCGTATCACAATTCTCTCTACCCGTGCCAAGACAAACAAGAATATATTATACTCCTATCAAACAAGAATATGGGAATACATAAATTGAATTGAACAATAAAGAAATAAGCATACGGATTTTTCTTCTTGCCATCTTAATTTTTCATTAGGAGCTCTAGTCGTTCACTAGTTGCTAGTTTAATGTAGGAAAAAACAATTTAATTATGAGTAACAAATAGTTGTGTTTATAAAGTGGATTCGACTCTTATAAAGTGATCAACTCATGTAAAGTATGTAATCTCAACTATTGACAAAAAAAAAATAATGGTTAGTATTTATTTTTTTTATAATCGGGTTGTATCCAGACTCGTGAGCCTGACTACTCCCCTTTCGCACTGGGTCAACCCATTAAAGGGTAAAGGGCTCCCAAAGGTTGTGACACCATACCTTTGGGGCCGATCTCACGACCTTGGTTAGTCTTAGTTTCTACTAAAATCATCCACAAGGGTCAAGAAATATCTATGACCCAAAGTTGAAGTGTGGGCATAAGGGCCCCAAATATCAACATGTAGAATATAAAAAATATGAGTGCTTTTAGTAATGCTATTGAAATGTGGCAATTTTCTACAAGTATCACAAGGGGATTTATTATTGTGAAAACTAATGAAAGAAAACTGAATAGACATGCAATGATGCCTTTCAAATGAGGGATGTCCTAGTCTCATGTGCCAAAGAGCACAATCAGCTAGTGTCTTAGAGTTGGAACTACAAACAGAAGCAGAAATAGAATTATGATTGACATTACAGACAGAAGCAGGAACATGCAGTGTAGGTTCAGTTACTGGAAAGTCCATCATGTAAAGGCCATGGAGCAATCTAGTTGTACCAATTATCCTCTTGGTATTGTCCTACACAAATGAACAAGTTTGGTTAGTGAAGACAACATAGCAATTACTAGTTTTAGTGAGCTGTGGGACAGAAATGAGATTGGCATGGAAATTGGGGATATACAACACATTATGCAATTGCAAATTAGTGGAAAGACAAGTTGTTCCTGCTAAATTAGCAGTTGCATAAGTGTTGTTAGGCACGTTAATCAGAATGGCTTTAATAGGATGGCAATTGGTAAACATGTCTAAGTTGTATGTGATATGATTAGTGGCTCCTGTATCAATGATTCAGGAGGTAAGAGTCTTACCAAAGGAGGCAGAATTATTGCCTAGAGCAGGAAGATTGGAATTAACTGAGTTTGAAGTATGAGCATGTGACATGACTGTGTTAACAAAATGGGATGCAGGGAGAGCTTGCTGCTTTGATTGTTGAAGCAAATCCATGAGTCCATTGTATTGTTCTTGTGATAATGTAACACCAGTTTTGGAAGTGTTAGAAGCAGTCTTGAATTCTTCATCAGAAGCAGTGCTGGTAGAAGCCATATTGGCATAAGATCTAGGCTTGTTGTTGGTTCTGCTTTGGTATCCTGGTGGAAATTCATGGAGAAAGTAACAAGTGTCTATTGTGTGGTTTGTTTTCCCACAATGAGTGCAAAGTCTATTGTTTTCTTGTCCTCTGCCTCCAGTACCTTGTCTTCCACGACCTCTATTGTGGTAACTTCCTCTTCCTCTATTAGAGTATTGACTGCCACTGACAGAAAGTGCCTTCCCAACATTGACAGAAAACTCTTAAAGATCATTTTCAACATTATTAGGCAAAGAAATATGTAATTGTCTCTCCTGTTGAACAACAAGAGAAAATGTCTTGGCAATTAGGGGAAATGGTTCCATCATCATAATTTGTGATCTCACATTGGAATATTCTTCATTAAGACCTTTCAAGAACCTAATTGTGTAATCTTGATCTCTAAATGTGCGCATTGATTGAACAGCTCCACAAGAACATTGAATTGCACACTTACATTGAGGTAGAGGTCTGAATTTCTCCAATTCATCCCACATTACCTTCAATTCATTGTAGTAATCTGAAATGTCACAACTTCCTTGTGATAAACGACAGATATCCTCTTGAACATCTGCAATCCTGAACATATCTCCTTGATCGAATCTGTCATGCAAGTCCTTCCATGCTTCAGAAGCTTTCTGGAAGAAAACGATCGATTTCCGAAAATTTGCAGAAACAAATCTTTGAAGCCAAACAAGTATCATGCTATTGCAACGAAGTCATTGATTATAGAGTATACCAGTTTTGGCCAGAATATCTATGGTTCCGTCAACGAAGCCAAACTTATTCTTGCAAACCAATGTGACTCGCATCGAGAGAATCCATGACTAAAAATTTTTTGTTCCTTCAAGTACCGGTGTGACCAACACCACCGTAGGTGATTCACTCGGATGAAGATAGTATGGATTTGTGGTGTTCATCGCAAAATTTGCATATGGAACGAGGCTCTGGTTCGTCATTGCAGTGCGGAATTAAGAATTGAAGATGAATTTGAAGAATCGAGGCGATTGAATCGAATGAAAATCAAATTCAACCTAGAAAAGAATCAAATCGATTGAACGAAGAAAAATCAAATTCAATCGAGAAAACAGAATCAAGAATGAGAACAAAGAAGAATCAAATTGATTGAATCGAAGAATCAAAACGCAATTGACAGAACCAGAGCTCAAAGATTGAGCTCTGATACCATCTTAGTTTCGTAGCACATGCAGAGAAGGAAGAAGATGATCTTCATTTCATTGAATATTGATTCAACTAACTCAGAGTGTTATTACAAGCTAAGTATTTATACAAGCTATGGTTAGACTAACTAAAGGTAACTGCCAAATAACTAAGGTTAAGTAAATAGCAAACTAAGCTAACTCTAGCCTAACTAACTCAGGTTAACTTACAGCTGGTGACAGTTATTTACAACCGGTAATAGTTAGCGGATGAGAGCGTGGAACCACTCACGTCAAGCAACCATTGGTATCAATGGTTAATATTACGTGTACATGTATAATAAATTATTATTGATTTTCTCATTAATAATTAAAATATTTATTTTACTCTCTACTCACTTTAAAAGAATAAAATCTGAAGTGAAGATATGTATTTCAATTGTTGGTGTGAAAGGTTTTGGTTGCCGTTTAGAAACAAGAAAAGGGTTAGTCAAGGCATTTCTCAAAAGATGAGTTTAGTTGGGTTGGCAAAGTACATTTTGAGAAGGTGCTCTTTTTTAGATGAAAAGGAGTTTGACAAGGTACTTTACATATCTCTAAAATAGATGGAATTTTTTTTTTCGCAATAGGCAAAACACAGCACAAAAGATAGCTTTCTCCCTCAAGCTATTTTTCTCAACTTTTTTCTTTGTTTTATGTTTTTTTTTAGCAAATTATGTTGGGCATCTTTTTCTTTTGTATCTTTTGCTAAGGAAATATTTTCAAGTATTTATGGTATTAGAGGTATCTTTGTCTCTGCTTTATACAGTGTGCAGCTTTAGTTACATGCATTATTACTGTTTCTCGATTTAATTATATTTTAATATTGTATTTTTCCCCGACCAATTTAATATTATAGTTAAGGTGACGCACATGTGGTATTTTTTAAAATATGGGAACGCTTAAGAATCCTCTTTCTTATGCTTACGAGGATGTGACACATATTGTATTTTTTGCACATTCTCCAAACTGGCGCACATTGTTTCTTTTTAGGCTTAAATATAAAATTAGTCTCTAAAAAATTTGTAAAGTTCGTTTTTAGTCCTCCAAAAAAAATTTGTAAGTTTTTAGTTCCCCAAATTTTAAAATGTTTTTCCGCAAGTCCCTCAAAAAAATTTCGTTATGTTTTTAGTCCCTCAAAAATTCTAAAAGTTTGTTTTTAGTCCCCAAAAATTCTGAAAGTTCTTTTTTAGTCCCCGTCACATAAGCGACACAAACAGCTTCAGCTAGAAGGACTAACGGAAAAACATTTTCAAATTTGGGGGACTAAAAACTTACAAAAAATTTTTTAGACTAAAAACAAACTTTGCGAATTTTTGTCACTAATTTCATATTTAAGCCTTCTTTTTATTGTTAAATAAAGGTCTCCGGCATTTGGGGAAAAGGATGACTATGTTTACTTGGACTTTGACGAAAATAAGACTAATGTTTTAAGGGACAAATAAACTTTTGGTTCTAACTTGTCCCTTTTAGCAACTTCAGCTCCTATCTGTTCAAATACCACACTTTGCACCCAAAGTTCACTACACAATCTGTTTTTTTTAGCTTTTCAAACTCTATTTTTTTGGATTCATTCGGTTAATATTTCCCAGTAGTGTACTGATAAACATTTCTAAACGTGAATTCAAATAATTTCAATTTTATAAAATTAATATTGGTTAAACATAAATGTAAACTGAAGGGAAAATGTTTAAATTTTTTTAACTTAAATATAATTTTTTAATAAAATTTAATATGAGTTTTCTATTTATTGTGAAAGTTTCATTTTTCTCAACCAAATGTATTTAAAAAATAATTTAAATTTTTATTTATTATATCTAACCATAATTTTTTTAGTTTATAAACGTGAGTATGGGAACATATTCGCTCTTCCAAAAATTTTATTAAATACGTGTCAATAACATCTTATTGAAGTAGCAAGTACTATGTTCAAAAAAAAATTGAAGTAGCAAGTATTACGTGCATTGTCCACTATTTTCAATATTGAAATAATTTTAAATGAAAAATATTTAATAAGTAAACTATTTCAAATTATAAAAAAACATAAATTTTTTGTCAAAATAAAATTTTTTATTAAGAAAATAAATTAAGATTCAAGACTCACCATCATTTATATTAGTAATTTCATATGATGTATTAAATTTTAATTATGAACTTCAAGTTTGTATTATGAATTTTTTTTTTTTACATTTAAATTCAAAATTTTATGTGATTGATTAAAGTTTTAAAATATTATTTAAAAGAAATAAAAAAAGTGAAATATGTGATGTAGAAAAAATCACATAAGGAAGAAAATAAATTAAAAGAAACCTTTATATTTTAGAGTAGTTATTCAAATTTAACATGCCAAAGTTGTTTTTTATGTCACCAAATGTAAGGAACTTAAAAAAAGTAAGGAAGAAAAGAAAAAAATTATAAATATTTTTTATTGTTTAAATTTTTTTACTAGTGCTTTAGAAACACTAGATAGCAATAACATTAGAGAAATAAAGAACTGACAGGCCTACATATAATATTAGGTGAGCAGCCCCACAAATGAAAATGTTACAATATATTTTGGTTAGATCAACAGCCAAAGAAGTTCTATACATTTCAGTTGGAATGTTAATTAACTTTATTCATCTTGTTAGGGCGAACCTTCTCTATTTAAGATATGATTTGCACTTATATACAATCTGACGAAACTAGAAAGTTGTATGAGTTGAATAATGAGTAAGTTGTTAAATTCATTTTAGAGTGTGAAGTATATAATATTAATCATTGATAATTAACACATCATGCATATATTAATACAACATTAACAGTTGATTTAAGTCTATTTTCTTGAATGTGATTTTATTTTAGAAGAGAAAAATCCTTATTTTTAGTATTTTCTTAATAGACTTATTTATAGTATTTGTGTAAATTGTGTGCTCGTATTTAGTACTGAAGCTTGGTTTGACCGACATAATCATAAGATTCATACTCCCTCCGTCCTTTAATATAAGACCCTTTTCACCATTTCACATCCCTTAAGAAAGTGAATTTTGTCAGTTATTAGTATTAAATTTGTACAGAATGTGTGATATATTTCCCAAGTTACCCTTCTCTTCTTCCAAGATTATTAATAGAGAGAGAATTAATGCCCCATGGTATATAAGGTAATTTTGTAAAAAAAAATTAATACACCTTAATCTTTAAAAATAGTATCATATTAAGGAACGGATGAAGTACTTCTTTTCTCTTTCTCCATGTAAAGAACGAAATTTAGTTAGTACATGTACCATAAGCTGGTGCGGTCCTAATGGGTAGGGGTGCTGAAGTTTTCCTTGATTAGTATTTATTAACGTTGGCTCACCTATTTGATAGGGGTGCTGAAATTTTTTCCTTGATTATTAATTGGATATTAAATTTAGCTCTTACTCACTCTTCAGTCTGAAATATAAACAAAAAAAAGTTTTTAAAATATAAGCAAAAAATCTGTGTATTTAGTCCATATTTTGGAACAAATACATAGATTTTTTACTTACTCCTATTTTAGAGACTTTTTGTCTATATATCAGACCAGAGAGAGTAAAAACTTAGGTGTCACCTCCCGTAAAAAACAAAAAAAAGTTTAGGTGTCGCCTAAGCTGAATCTTGTCATCTTAAAAACAAATTTCACCAAAAAAAAAAATCTTAAAAACAAGTTATTCCATGAGCGCTGCTATATCTAACGAAAAAATTCTTCACGAATATATCACGATTGGACTGTTGTCATTCTTTTTTAAAAAGATGAGAAGTTTGTTTTAGATTAAATACTTAATTTGGTCCCCGATAAAAATTACAGAGACCAATTTAGTCCATCAAAAATAAAAAATACCAATTTCGTTCTTAAGAATCTCAAATGTGAGTCAAATTAGTCATTTTTAAGATAAATTTTAGTGATATTCTAGTCCCTATAGGGACTAATTTGACTTACATTTGATATTCTTAAGGACTAAATTTGTATTTTTTATTTTTTAGTGACTAAATTAGTCCCTGACAAAAATTACGGAGATCAATTTAATCCATCAGAAATAAAAAATACCAATTTAGTCCGTAAAAAATCTCAAATGTGGGTCAAATTAATCTTTTAGGATAATTTTTAAGGATATTTTAGTACCCATCAGTGACTAATTTGACTCACATTTGATATTCTTAATAACTAAATTAGTATTTTTCATTTCTCAGTGACTAAATTGATCTCCGTGATTTTTATTGGTACACATTTGAGTATTTATTCTTTTGTTTTATCCACCGACGGAAATCACCCGTCTTTGGCCAATCATCCATCTTTATTGGCATTCGCAAAATTTCACGAGTAATATCTTCGCGATAAGTAGCATTTCCCTTTTGTTTATATTTTTTTTTCTGGTTTTGAGATGGGGCTAAAAACCCAAGGAATTACAAGAAACTAACTGTACGGGGTAGGGAAGCTCCACTCACTCACATTACCTAACAAGCTATGAAGACCGATAGGAGGGGTATGCAAAAAAAATGTTTTCCTAAATCCAAGGACAACCTCCAATTCGCAAGCCAATCGACGCTTACATTCTCCTCCCTCCCTAAATGTCTGTTTAAAAAACAATGGTCCAATCTTTGCCAACCCAGTCCCGAATCCTAGCATATAAATTGCTTCTAGATTTACTGTAAGCATTATCCATCTCTATGATTACCTTCCTTGTGCCATGCTCCCAAGTCATTTGTAGGCCATGCAACAGACCCCATAGCTCTACCACACAAGCATTGTAATACCCAATGTTGATAGCAAAATCACAAAGCAAGTTACCATTATGGCATCTAGGTAAACCTCCTCAACCAGCTGCCCTTGGGTTCCCCTTCGCTGCCCCATCTGTGTTAAGATTGGTCCAACCATAATGGGGCACCTCCCAACCAATAATTACTTGCTGCTTCATTTTGAGAATTTTACTCGCCCCTGTAGTAGCCAAATCAATGAACTTGGCTTGTTGGAAGATCCATTGGATATCATCAGTAGGTCTCGCAGATTGTAGATCGTGGAGCTGGGCATTTCTCCATGACCAAAGCCAGAAACAAACAAGCATGAAAATATTTTGCCACATATTTAGATCAACATAATCATAAAATCTGTCATATTAGCTTCGACCTAGTCCAACCGATTTAGACTATAAAATTCAGACAAAACTTCTCCAACCGATTTAGACTATAAAATTCAGACAAAACTTCTCTTCTAACTACAAATAACCAAATTCTGCTAGCCATTGAACAATCTCTAATCAAATGAAAACAAGTTTCAAGTATAACTGCACAGTTTGGACAATAAGGGGACGTGGCAGTCCACTTGCTTCTATTTAAATTTGTGGGTAATCTGTCATTGCATCCTACGCGGCCCTTTCCATTTCCAAAGAAGCTCCCACAACTTCTTCCTAGGGCTGGTTTCCTCATAAATAAGCATTTGATAAGCAGACTTAATGTTAAAGTTGCCATCAGAAGACCCCTTCCATACTAAAAGATCATTCCCAGCCGATTGTCTTGGTGGAGCACAAGCATGGATCCTTTGTGGCATGTGATTCGGAATAAACTGTCTCACTTTAGTCATATTCCATTCTCCATCTTCATCCATAAATAGTTTACGTTTGAACCTAATACATGGCATGATTTTATAACTTCGATTAATCCATATAACCAACTTTGCATTGTGAATATCAGATTAATGTTATTTTTTGTTATTATAATTATCACTATGCTACCCAATAAGAATTTCATGGGAATGCAGAAGGGGAGGTGAGAATGAGCATATGTTTGGAACTACAGTCATTTTAGGTCATTTAATGTCTTAAGGCACGTTGGTGCAAAAGCTACAACTTGTAGCTTCGTATCAACTGTGCGTTACTTTATATCCACTGTGGTTTCAAACACCCATTGAGAAAGTGATCATTTTCAATTATCATTCTAATTCAAACTCAATTCGGAGAACCATCATCTTAATTTGGTTCCAATTTTATAGTTGGGTGATTTCTAACATGCAACACTTTCAAGGTGTTGCATGGTACCTCACGTTTCACCAGCAGATCATTTAACCTCACTATAATCGATACTAGACCATCTCCACCAAATCTTTCCCCAACCAACATCAGAACGACGACGACCTCCATCTCAGAACGACCAACACGAGAAACTGCAAAAACTAGCACCACTATCTTTGTTCGAGCCATCGCCGCTCCAATGTCATTTCCCTTAGCAATGTCGTGAACAACCACTACCTCCTCTATGAAACGGTCACCTCCAGCCGTCAACATCACACAATCTCTCCTCTCGTCGATCGCAATGTTTTGGCACCCATGAGCAGAACCAAAAACAACATTGTGCCTCATGTCTTTCCCCTTCTTGCCTTCATTTGAGTGTTGAAGATGCAAAACTGTTTACTACCCCTGCACGACAGCGGATCGGAAAGGGGGAACCGCAGAGGTGGCATCAGCGATTCCCAACAGCATCGGCAAAAATGCCCTCATCTCCCACCTCTAAGACTAATGCTCTGCCCTCCACTTCATCTTCACAACCACCACCCACCCTCGTTGCCCCTCTTAGGTCCACAACAGGGACTACTAATTCATCGTTGTGGTGGAGTTCTTGAGGATGGTGGAGAAAGACGAGCTTCTAGGGTATATCCTAGTCTACAACGGAGGGTTCAATTTCAGAGAGGAAAAAAATTTGGTGCAAAGTGTTTCACTATAAATTTTGTGCAACTGTCCAATCTAGCCGTAAACAAGGGTGTTCTATGTGCAGCACCTATGTCAGTGTTGCACCTTAGAAAGTGGAATATACTCAGAGAAAATAAGGGAAGTAAGTGTACTGTTTTATTGAATTTGCTATGGAAGGTCAACTTCTGCCAAAGTACAGAAGGAATAGTACGCTGTTAAATGAAATAAGCAGAATGAGAGATAGAGACAGAGGAAGAAATTAGAGAAAAGGAATCAGATCATACGATTCACATCCCCATTACCCTTCTTCACCTCACTCATATATTCTCTCTCACACGTATCCCCTCAACCTTGAGTTGGTTATGCGGACCCTTGTGCCTCTCCTCATTCCCTTACTTTCTGGATCAGTAACTAACTCATGTGCTGACTCAGCTTCAAGCTTGGCTCCCACTAGTGGCTCAGCTCCTTGTTGGCTCATTACATTACCATCCCCATTTAAAGCAACCTTGTTCTCAAGGTTGAAGTTAGGAAATAGGGTCTTGAATTCTGCTACATCTTCCCATGTGTCATCAGCTGCATTACTAGACCATCAGATGAGAATTTGTGGCACTGCAGTATTGCCTCTCAGTATAGTTCTTTGTGCAACTACTGCCAGAGGTTGAAGTAAAGGCCCCAATTCAGATGTGACCAAAGGTAAAGGCATGTAAGGGTCTTGTACACTGCCCTTGAAAGCCTTCAACTATGAAATATGGAATACGGGATGGACTTTGGCAGCCTCAGGTAATTGAAGTTTGTATGCCACAATGCCTACTTTGGCTATAATAGGGAATGGTCCAAAATATCTCCTGGCAAGCTTTTGATTTTGTCTTAATGCCACTGAATTTTGTATATACGGCTGCAATTTAACCAAAACCAAATCACCTATGTTCAAGTGTACCTCAAACCTTTTCTTGTCAGCTTGGAACTTCAAGTATTGTTGAGCTCTCTGTAAGTTGGACTTCAATTGGCTGACCAAGGCATCTCTGTCCAGTAATTGCTGCTGTAAATCCGGGGGGTCATTGGTGTGTGGCATGTAGCGAAGTAACATTGAAGGGTCTCTACCATACAATGCCTTAAATGGGGTCATACCAAGATTGGTGTGAAAAGCAGTATTATACCAGTATTCAGCCCAAGAAAGAGCCTTATACCACGTTCTAGGGGCATGAGCAGTGACACATCTCAAATATAATTCCAAGCATTTGTTCAATACTTCAGATTGGCCATCAGATTGAGGATGGTAAGCGGAACTCATGGCCAAAGTAGTGCCTTGCAGCTGGAATAATTGTTGCCAAAATTTGCTTGTGAAAACCTTGTCCCGATCTGATACTATTGATTTTGGAAGACCATGCAACTTCACAACATGATTCATAAAAATCTCAGCCACTTGCTTACTAGTGAAGTCAGTTTTGAGGGCCATGAAATGAGCATATTTGGATAATCTATCAATGACCACTAGAATGACACCATAGCCATGAGATAGAGGTAAGCCCATGATAAAATCCATGGCAACATCGTCCCATACTTGATTAGGTATAGGTAACGGTTGCAGCAGGCCAGCAGGTAGTGTGTTTGAAGTTTTGCCTTGTTGACATATGGTGCAGTGAGTAACATAGTGATGAATGTCCTTTCTCATAAAACTGTGATGAAATTCTGGCTAAAGTTCGGGTAACTCCAGCATGTCCACCTAGAGGAGAGTTGTGATATTCTGCTAGCAATTGAGGAATAAGATGACAGTTAGCAGGAAGTGCTAATTGGAAAAACCCTCTTTGGTTGTATAACACAAATCAGTGTTTAAGCCTTGCTCTCACTGCTGTAATAGTGTTTTAGAGTTGGGATCTGCATCCAATACTTGTTTCAAATCTTACAGAAACTGACTTTAGGTGCAGACCAGGCCATAAGGAGCATTCTAGACAAGGCATCAGCGGCCTGGTTGTCCTTGCCTGGCTTATACTCGATAGTGAAATCAAAACCAATGAACTTATGCAACCATGCTTGTTGTTCAGGAGTATGAAGAGACTGATCCAGTAGAGATTTGAGGCTTCTCTGGTCAATCCTGATAATGAATTTGTGACCAAGAAGGTAATGCTGGAATTTAGCCAAAGCTTCAGTGATGGCAAAAAATTCCCTAGCATAAGCAGACTGTTTCTGCATACGAGGGCCAAGCTTCTTTGAAAAATAAGCAATAAGGTAAGCAATAGGGTGACCCTTTTGGCTTAGGACAACACCTACACCCGAACCCGAGGCATCAGTCTCTAGAATGAAGGGTTGAGTGAAGTCAGGCAAATCCAAAACTGGGGGAGAAGTGACTGCCTGTTTTAAATCCTGGAAGGCAGTGTTGGCTGCATCATGCCAAACAAAAGCATCTTTTTTTAGTAAATCTGTAAGTGGACCAGCCAAAGAAGCATACCCTTTGATGAATCTTCTATAATACCCGAATAAGCCCAAGAATCCACACAATTGCTTGATGCTTTTAGGAAGAGGCCACTCTAACACAGCTTTAACCTTCTCCTTATCCATAGCAACACCAGCAGAAACTGTATGCCCAAGATAATCGACCTCCAAAAGACCAAAAGAGCATTTGGACAACTTGGCATGTAACACATGGTGTTGTATGGCCTGTAGGACAGATTCCAAGTGGACTAGATGCTCGAGCCATGAGGAGCTGTAAACCAGAATATCATCACAAAATACAAGAACATACTTTCTAAGTACCTTGTTGAAAATCTGGTTCATGAGACATTGAAATGTTGCAATGTTGCAGGGGCATTAGTAAGCCCAAATGGCATGACAAGCCATTCATAGTGCCCATGGTAGGTCCTAAAAGCAGTCTTGTGCCTGTCAGCAGGATGATCAAGGATTTGGTGATAGCCAGACCTTAAATCTAGCTTGGAGAAATATTTGGCACCATAAAGCTCATCAAGTAACTCATCCACAATAGGCATGGGAAAAGAGTCCTTGATGGTGATGGCATTTAGAGCTTTGTAGTCTGTGCAAAACCTCCATGATCCATCTTTCTTTTTGACCAAAAGAATAGGAGAAGAGTATGGACTGTTACTAGATTGGATGATACCTTGTTCCAACATTTCTTGAACCATTTTCTCGATTTGCTCTTTTTGGCTATGAGGATATCTATAGGGCCTCACCTTCACTGGTTTAGAACCTGGCAGCAATGGAATCATATGGTCTTGGGACCTAGTGTGAGGTAAACCACAAGGTGAGTGAAAAACTGATTGGTATTTGAGCAGCATAGTGCCCAACTCAGGAGGTACATCTTGTGGCAAGGCAAGGGAAGGTTCTATGGTAGAGGTATGTGTTTGTAGTTGTATGGTAAAAAGAGTATCAATGGCATGTGTTTGATGGAGTCTACGAAAGTGATGCAAGGAAGCCTGCACAGGCAATGCAGGTTGCTCTCCATTCAGAGTAATAAACTTGCCATCGTGATAGAATTTTAGGCAAAGGGTTGCATAGTCTGGCACATGAGGACCAAGAGTAGCTAGCCAAGAAGCACCTAAAATCAAATCTGCACCAGAAATAGGTAAAAGGTAAGCTGGAAAATGTAATTCATGACCTTGTACCTTGATTTGCAAATTTCGCACCAAGCCTTCAGAAGCCATGGTTTGCCCATTTCCTACTAGAACTTTGAATGAGGGAACTGGTTCAATGGGTAGTTTGAGGAATTATGCGATCCTTGGTTGGAGGAAGCTATCAGAGCTACCACCATCCACTAGAATTGTAATTTGGATGGCCCTAATTTCATCAATGAATTTGATAGTGCCCAAGCCATTGGCACCCTTTAAAGCATTCAGGGAAAGGTGAGATTCCCTTGTAGACCCTTCACTCACGGGGCTCTCTAAGTCAGGTGGGACCGGTTCCAGCTGTTCCTCATTGTCCTCATCCTCAGCTAGCATGAGCATTAAATGCTTGTTTGGACACTTGTGAGAGAAAGAAAACTTCTCATCACAGCAAAAGCAAAGACCCTTGTCTCTTCTGAGTTGCATTTCAGCAGGACCTATACGTTTGATGTTATTGGACTTGGGAGGTGTGAAAAATGGTTTAGTAGTGTGGCTCTAGCCAAGCTTTATGAAGAAAAATACAAAAACAATGACCCCACCCGCACTACCACTACCCAGCCTAAACATTATTCCTCTCCCTCTTGCAATACAAACAGAAACCAGTCTAACACTATCGGACTTCGGCCAAACCTAGCTTACCCCCTCTGCTGCCTACCACAATAGTACACTGTTAAATGAAATAAGCAAAATGAGAGATAGAGACAGAGGAAGAAATCAGAGAAGAGGAATCAGATCATACAATTCACATCCCCATTACCCTTCCTCACCTCACTTATATATTCTCTCTCACACGTATCCCCTCAACCTTGAGTTGGTTATGCGGACCCTTGTGCCTCTCCTCACTCCCTTGCTTTCCAGATCAGTAACTAACTCATGTGCTGACTCAGCTTCATTTTGATGCTTGGCTCCCACTAGTGGCTCGGCTCCTTGTTGGCTCATTACAGAAAGCAACCCCTGTTTGGTGGTTGAACGAACATAAAAAGTCCAGTTCAGCTTTAACAGTAGCAACTAGTTATTCAAGAAACACGACACTCGGTCTCAAACTACCCAGGAAGGTTAAAACACAGCGGAAACAACAGCCAACGATTTGATACCAATGTAGTTGCCTATATGAAGTAAGGGGAACATCGGGGGTAAAAAACCAAAAATAAATTTGAAGTCATTACATATAAAAGTGGATTCTGACAATTGATATGCACGAAACATTCAAACATGGCTTAGACCGATTAGCTTAACAATGCCATGTGTTGGAAGCAGGTTGTTAGAGGGGCCTATCTACCCGGGAAAAAAAGTGTCTATAATGTGCATGAGATACATTGCTAGGCTTCGCATATTTCTCACCCACAATCACTAAGATCTTTCTTCTCTGTAATATTAGGACCGTCTCTCAAGCATATTATAGATTACAAGCAAGTAAAACACGCTACAAACTCTAAAGGTAAAATACAAGAATCGCTTTTGTGATGACTTCATGTGAAACTCGAAATTTGATCTTCACTCTGATTTCATCAAATTATGCAATCTACATAAGAGCAGTCCATAAAAAACAATGATGTAATCATATTAGACATTTTACATCTTACAACAAAATTGTTACAACACACCATTATAAAAGTACACAAGCAATTAAATTACAACAAAATTGTTACAACACACCATTATAATAATGTAAGATGTGTACCTCTAGGTCTGTATCTTACCTAACTCACTTGTACGCAGTTGAAGACCTCAGCTTCCACTTAAATAAAAGAATTTGAAATTGTAAATGCACCCAGTATCTTGCCATCAAGAACAAGCATGTAATTTGCATCCTTTACCCCTTATGCTTTTTGAGGCAGCTTCTCATTATTTGTATCCTCATCTATGTCATCTCATTATGATTGAACTTGCCTCCTACATGAGCTGTCGCTCATCAATGAGCAGTAAACATAAATTTCAAGAACCCTAATCGAAAATCTTGATATTTCGCAACAAGCTTAAATACAAATGTTTGAAAATATTGTTAATTACTACAACAGAGGCACTGATTATTTATCTAAAATACAAACTAATAAATAAAAATGAAAAATTAATGACACAGTTAAAACCTTTTCAGCCTTTTCAGGAAAGGTTAGAGAACCAAAGAAAAGGCTTTCACCTCTGCATTTGGTTGTTATATGTGCCAATGCCATTATGTACAATACAAATGTTCCAGGAAAATGTCATACGCTCAGTAATAGAAGAAACCATGGTAAAAGCTGCTATTATATTCAATTAGGTTATTGCCAGGTTTCATGGAGATAGAGAGGAACAAAACCAGTATGAGAATAATGTCCTCCTTACCGACAGCGTAGTTGCAGTACACATGAAGCTAGAAACACCGAAATAGAGTGGCATTACTTCCATTCAGGCCATTTAATTGAACCTGTGGACATTTTCTTCGTCCTTGAGGCACCTACATTGCCTGCGGAGTCATGCCATACCATCTCCATCTGATACATAGCAGAACAAGTGGTCATCGGGTATGCATTATAGAATGACACAAAATATTGTAGAGCTTCCAGTAGGACTATACAATGGTACGTTAAAAACATGCTTTTTATCCATCTGATAGCTGATGTTTTGTTCTTGAGGTCATAGAAAGTACGTGTCAATAGTGTTCTGCCACTAAAGACGCATTGTTTCAAGTGAATTTGAACCAGTTAATGACAACTAAATTTCATTCAGTAATGCTGAAAGAAATTAAAGACACACCTCTCCAACAATCACTGTGTCACCTTCCTTTATACCAAGTTTCACGAGAGACTTATACACACCGCAAGCCTCAAGAACATGTTGGAACCTTCTCTCTGAATCAACATACCTGTTAAAAGATCCACTAGTCTCCATGAGATTATCCATAAATAGAGGTTGCAATTTCAAGCATAATGCTAATCCTAGTACACATTTTTTTACTATCAAGTATCAATAGAGGAAGATGGAGTTTTCAGCCTTCATATTTTGTCACGCTATTCAAGAAAGGTATTTTGATGAAGTTTCCTACAATTCTAAGAGTTTTTTGTTTTGGCATCTTTTACGTGAAGTTTGAAAATTTATGCAAGAAGCATTAGAAAGCTGAAAAAACGTCCTAGCATGGTCATAAATGGTTTTGTAAACAAACAAAAGAATAAATGCAGGATAATGATTTCAACATTATTTGTTAAATGTGATTAGAAGTTACACCAAAATAAGTAAAGTATGTTTAAGATGTAATAAAAATAATACAGGTGAAAAAAATAATGTTAAGCAAATGTATTCTTGATCACGTTTTTAATATTTAACCTACCGCCAATTTGTCATCTGGATAAATCGTTGCAGTCCAGCTCCAACTACATGCCAAACATTTGAATTGCTGTCATGAAGAATCTCAAAATCACCAATGGATGCACTTCGTTGCTTCTGTACTGCATGAGCTACATGGTTCAAGTTTACAATATCTCTTCCATCTGAAACAGGTCAAATCAGTCCAAATGCAAAAAATTATTTGAGAAAAAAGAGCATTCTGGTAATGTGACGATAATATATAGAATATGTAGAAAACAAATTATAACCTTCATATTCCTCCTCGTCTTCTTTACTTTTACGTAAAAGCTCATAAGCAGCACATATAACTTCATGAGTTCCTTCCCTTTTGACAGCGCTCATACAAAAAGTTGTGATCCCACGGGATTGCAACTTTTCCTTGAAGGATTCCCAGTTTTCATATGCTTCTGGAAGATCCATTTTGTTATAAGCAACTATATAAGGCTTCTCAGCAAGTTCAGGATTAAATAGCTTCAGCTCTAGACGAACTGCATCAAACTCAAGATCTGGCTGCAGTGATGAACCATCAACCACATGCACCTGAAACTCAATATAGAGACTTGTTTTAAACGACAATTTACAGGGTGAAAAGAAGGAAAGGCAGACGGAAATATCAAATTATTATACTTTGAAATAGTATTATACTTTGAAATAGTATGTATGTTCACCAATACCATAACCAACAATGGAAGGTTCATACAGGAAAAAAAAAATCATCACATATATTTTGCATAGGCGGACAAAGTGTCAATGTTTAAATCAATGGATAACCCATCAAACAATGATTTTTTGGGTCAACTGCATATGTAAAACTCGACATAAAGATATTTCAGACTTGTGGAGAGATTCAGAATGGGCTGGGTTCATATCTACTAATTGATTGATTTAGAGAAATATAAGATAGATATACAGACGGTCAGACAGAAAAAAGAAGGGGGGGGGAGTAAGATACTGGAGGCTAACAGATTCTATAAGCTCAAATAAGCAAACAAGTTGAAACTTTATGCAAACTATTTTAAACAGAACTGACACAGGCAGAGGTTGGATCAAAAATGTTGGATTGGCCAAAATTAGATATTTTAAGGGTCGCTAAATGAATTATTTTTTTTAAAAAGAAAAGGCCGATGATGTTCTAAATATATTTTTCAGGAAAAAGGAAAGGAAATAAAATACTTGTAATTTAATCCTGTTTTTGTTTTCTGCCCCACTAGGAGCAGTGTGGTAACTCAATAATTGAACATAGCTCAGCCAGAATGGAGTTTCTTAATGTAAGCTAGATGTGTCTAACTCATAAAACAGAACAAAATATTGATAACATCTTGATCAAAAGTGCCTACCAGGGCAGAACACCTTTCAGTGTGTCGAAGAAATTCGTGACCTAAACCAAAACCTCGGTGTGCTCCTTCAAGAAGACCTGGAAGGTCTGCCACTACCATTGTTGAATCATAGTCAAAGGAAACAACACCCAGATTGGGAAGCAGTGTTGTAAAGGGATAATTTGCCACCTCTGGCTTTGCAGCACTAACAACACTCAAAAGCGTACTTTTCCCCGCATTTGGAGCACCAACTATACCAACATCAGCAACCAGCTTGAGTTCTAACTCCAACCACCTGATCAAAAGAAACCAACATTCTTAGACCCTCCGGATTCAGGAAAAATAAAAGAAAGGCTTTATAATTTGTTTCATGATTCCAACAAGCCCAAATGAGTATAAACTAGTTTTTCTTCCGGACAAAAACAAGTACAGTTTTGAACATGGCCAAGCATCTTCTCCATGCATGTTGGACATTTTACTCTCAAATACAATCTTAGAGGAACAGAACTAAAAAAGAGAAAGCCTGCCATATGCTAACTTTTAAAGCCACTCACTCACATGCATCACCAACTCACCCAATCAAAAAACACCCTTCAAAGATATCATATAGCAACAATACTCCAGTCGGTATAAATATAGTGGATAAGTACCATTAATATCATTGACAAGAATATAGTGGAAGCACAGCACACTATTGATACATTTTGTGTAACACCCCTCCCCAACTCTTTTTACTAGTTCTGGTTATGTCATCAAGGTACAGTTATATTGTTTCTCTCCCGATTTTTACTGGTTTAATGTTACCAAGATACTGTTATACTGTTTCTCTCCTGCTCTTTACGGACCCGAAAAAAGAGAAGGCGAAGAACGGTATAATAGTACTTAGTGACATACCAGAAACATGGTAAAAGGAGTCGGGGTGGGGTGTTACATTTTGAAGCGATGATTATGAAAGAAGAGGGAAAAGGAAAACTCACATACATTTCTGGACCTTGTTCGCCATTCTCAGCAATCTTGGGGGCCTTATTAGTCCCAGACTTGAAAGAAGCATTCCCTCTTCCACCTCTACCACCGGGCAACAGCAACGCTTTTTGTCCAGGATACACCATCTCCAACAGCACCATATCCCGACCAGCCTCCCGAACCACCGTCCCAGGAGGCACCTTCACCACCACATCTTCACCCTTAGCCCCAATCTGCATCCTTCCTTGACCGTGAGACCCCCTCCCCGCCCGAAAATGCACGCCGTTCCGAAAAGGTAACAGCGAGTTCATAGCTCCGTCCACTTCGACATAGATGTTACCACCTCTCCCTCCGTCGCCCCCCGACGGCCCTCCCATCGGCACGTACTTCTCCCGCCGGAATGCCACCACACCGTTCCCTCCGTCCCCGGCTTTCACGTATATCTTGGCGCGATCGAAACAACGCATCACCGCCGGTACACCCTTCTCCTTCACCTCACCCTCCGATTCCTCACTCCAAAACTCTCCACCTTCGTTAAACTCCGCATTCTCGTCGTCCGTAGACGTGAAGTCTTCGTCGTCTTCAGACTCGGAATCGTCAATGCCTTTGAAATTACCATCGATGACTTCTTCTTCTTCATCTTCTTCTTCTTCTTCTTCTTCTTGTTCGTCATCGAGGTTGTGGAGAAATTGGTTAATTGGTGGAGTTGAATCGGAGAGCTTGATTTCGGAGGCGGAAGGCGATAAGGGAGAGGAATAGTCGTCCCTGAGGGGGAGACGAGTGTAAGTAGTGGCGTCGCCGCCTGAAAGCACCGCCGGTTCCAGCGGCGACCTGTGCCTGCCACTGCCAGTTTGCTTCTTGAGTTTAGGGTTTGGGAGAGGTTTGGGGTTAGTGCGGGTGGGTCCTCGAGTGCGAGGATTGCGTGCCTTGGGGCGAGCTACAGCGGTGGGAGAGAACCACGCTGAGATTAGAGTCGCCATTTCCGTGAGAGCGGAACAACATGGTGATGAAAATGCTACAACTCAAATAAAAAAAACACTCAATTGGATAAGGCCACACGTGTTCAAAACCCATTGTCTCCCTCCCCTTCACCCGGCTCTAATTTTTTTTTTCCCTCAACAAAATAAATTGGATAAAACTTTCGTAAGTTTTATGGTAAGTTAACAACTTTCTCTAGTAAAAAATTAGTTATTTTTTTCATGAAAAGGTGTAGAAGTATACTCCATCTTTTAAAAAAATAATCAACTTTTATGAGAAAAAATTGTTAAACTTTATCTATAGAACTTGATATAAATTTTATCCATATCCAATAAAATAACTGTATGTTTGGACATGTATTTATGCTCTGCAACTGTAGTGTAACACTGTCCTCTTTTTCAGTGAATCTACCCAAAGCTAGGTTATGAATGGTTGGTCGAGTCAAGGCATGTCCTGAATAGAAGGAAGCAAAAATTGTCAACACTGTTACCAAGGGAATATAAACAATAATTAATAATTAATTGTAATGTGTATAAATGTGGTACTAACCCATATTCACAATTTGCTTTCGCATATTAGCATTATTGAAAGCCTTCATGAATCTATGTCAATGTGTCGAATGCGGTACACATGCACTTTTAGTTACGACCATCCACTGCCCTATCGTGAATAGGCACTTTTTTTATTGATTTGTTCCTATACACAATCGAGCAAAGACCAGCTTGGGGTGTGACAAGCTTTCTTGGGTTATTGGGAAAGGATAACATGATGCCTGTTGTCTCACCCTCGACAATAGCAAAGGCTATTGGAAGTACGCTGTTGTTCCCATCTTGAGCAATTGTCGGCAAGAGAGTTCTCTTGTATTTTCCATACAACCAAGTGTTGTCAACTTGAACAACAGGCCTGTAGTATGCAAACCCACTGAAGCATGATTTAAATGTCCAAAAAAGTTGATGGAAAATTGTCTCACGACAAACTAATTGGTCGTCGTCGTAGGCATGCAGTGTTTGTAACTCTATGTGTAACACCCCAGATTTATCGCGGGGCTTTACCGAGCGTGCCACTCATAGGACTTCCCCCCCCCTTTTTGGGAATTTTTTGCCTTATGGAGGTTTCGAACCCATTTCCAAAGGGACAAAGGTAATAGGAATCCACCTCCCATCACCAATTTGAGTTGGTGATGGGAGGTGGATTCCTATTACCTTTGTCCCTTTGGGTGTGGGTTCGAAACCTCCATAAGGCAAAAACTCCCCAAAAAAGGGGGAAAAGTCATATGAATGGCACGCTCGGTAAAGCCCCGCGGTAAATCCACCAAAAAGAGTGGTAAAGCCCAGTGGTAAATCCGGGGTGTTACACTATGTTCGTGCCTGGAACAAACTGTTGCATGGCAAGGAGCCGTCTTGGTAAATTGTTGTGTGATTACTCTCAGCTCCCGAACACCCTTTCAATAGCCTTTTATTTTGCCATTCACGCCTTCCTGTACGAGGCGATGTATCCATATTTGCTCCGTATATGTGAAACAAAGACATTGTGGTAGATGGATTTGCTCGAACCAGTGGCATAATACTCAAAGAGATCATGGTTAAGTCAAACTTGCGATGATCTTGAGAAAGACTGGTTGATGCACAAGTATGTGGTCCTTCCATCTCTTAAATCTCCCACTATTAGCTCTTATTTACAAAAGCTGCTCTACGTCTCCAAGTGCAGCCATCACTCGTACATTTGGCAACGAATCTTGTTGAATTAGATTGTACCACCTTGACAAAGTGCTCAACGTTTAAAATTGTAGTTAATAAATTTCAGTTAATGATTAATGAATCTCGACACCTCAATATATTTATTAACCAAATTCAACGCTTTATTATTCACATACAGCGTTAACAACAAAATATTTGTCCATTTTTGGTAACAACAAAATATTTGTCCATTTTTGGTATCCAATTAGGTCGTACAAATAACATAACTAATAAGCATGTGATGTTATAAGCATCTTCTCCTGCTCCTCCTCCTGGATGGCTGATGCCCTAGAAGCACATGGCAGTGATATATCGACGACGATGGTGGCACCAATAATGGCCGTTCTACTCTTCATCCCCACCCAGGTCATCATCAGTAATGGTGACATTGTCGACTATGTCTCGCCTATGTATTCCACAAGGGTACGTTTATGAAAAATAAAAATAAATTAAAATCTTGATTTCGTAGATTGTTGAACTTCAATCTTGTTTCATAACCCTGCTAAAACCCTAATTCCATGTTCGCTCATTATCGCAGAGCCACCTTGCTCTGCCCTAACCACCTCTATCCCATCATCACCAGAACCACCACCATACCAAACCCGACACTTTCTTCCTCTCTTCTTCTTCTCCAACCGTTTTCCTCTTCCAAAGATCACTCTTTTACCGTCAACTACCTCGTCAACAATTGTGGTTTCTCCCCAGAAACCGCTTCCAAACTCTCCCACCGAGTTCATCTCGACAACTCAGACAAACCCGACTCGGTCCTTGCCTTGTTCAGAAATCATGGCTTCTCAAACACTCAGTTAGCCGGGATCATCCGAACCTACCCGGTACTTCTCGTTTCCGATCCCAACAAGACCATTCTTCCCAAGCTCAACTTCCTTCTCTCAATGGGTGCTTCAGCTTCCGACCTTTTGCAAATCGTGACCAAGAATCCCAGGTTCTTACGTCTGAGCTTGGAGAATTCCATGATCCCATGTTATGATCTCGTCAAAAGATTCCTGCTTTCTGATGAGTCCACCGTTCTCTCTATAAAATCATGCCCTGGCATTATTTGTTCTAAGACCCCAGCTCAAAACATTCAAGTGCTGCTTGAAAATGGGGTCCCTGAATCAAAGGTTGCTTTTATGCTTTGTAATTGGTCTTACACTGTCACTGCAAATCCGGATATCTTTAAGAAGGCAGTGGAGGAAGTAAAGGAATTGGGATTCAACCCTAACTCAGTAGTTTTCATTGTGGCAGTGCGTGCTAAGCTTATGGCAAAATCCCTTTGGGAAAGGAAGATTGATTTGTATAAGAAATGGGGTTGGTCTGAAGATATTATTGTTTCAGCATTTCTGAGGTATCCATGGTGCATGTTGGCATCTGTGGATAAAATTGAGGCAATTATGCAGTTTTTGGTCAACAACATGGGTTGGGAGTCTCTGATGCTTGCCAAACACCCAATACTTATTCTGATGAGTTTGGAGAAAAGAGTTATTCCCAGGTCTTTTGTCTTGCAATTTCTGCATTCCAAAGGTTTGATTAAGGATGCTAAATCGGTTGCACCTTTCAAAATTTCTGAGGAGATGTTTTTGAAGACATTTGTGAATTGCTTTGAGGAGGAAGCTTCTCAGCTGTTGAAGCTGTATGAAGAGAAAAGAGGTGGTCTTCCAAGATAGCACAGATATGCAAGTGGTGTTTGTGTCCTTTATTGTGTTTGAAATTGTCAATTTTAATTGTTGGTGGTTAGTAATAGTATTATTAGTATCAGCTTCGTAAATTCTATTATTTGTTCCTCTAGGATTCCCTTATCGATTAAAGGGAAAATCTCAACCATTTAGACTATAAATCCTTGTTTCATTTGACAACTGGAACTATACTGGTTTCTAGTATACCTTCTTGCAGTCATTGGCTGATTTCTTGAAACCAACAAATCTCTTATTTTTGGTCCTTAGACCCTTCAATATATTTGGACTTGACATCTTCATGTGACTCGAGTTGTCCATTTACTATAGAAAAGCGGAATAAAATTGGTTTCCATTTGCAACATAATTTTACTGATATTATGCTGTTTAAGTACTTTCTTTTTCCTGTTTGTAGTCTGATTTAAAGGGGAAACCTCAACCATTTAGACTAGAAGCAGTTGTTGCATTTGACAACCGGAAGGTCATATTGGTTATTGTGATCAAACATACTTCTTCTTCTACCATCATTCAAGATATCACGGATACGATGGGAAATGATGGTCTGTACAATTCAAGATCATGTGAAGTCATCCAATTTAATTAAATGATGTTGCTGGGTTCTCATAAGTTGTCCGGCTAGTTTACTATGGAGGAGTCAAAAGCAAAATCCAGTTCAGGAGCATCCAACTGCTCAACAATTCAAATATTGTTGTTGTCAATTCTGAATAGGAAGATGTTGTGAATAAATGTGTCAGATGTATTTCATTAGGCGCTTTTATTGGCAATATTAAGAGAAGCATTTTTTACAGCATTATTTGGCATCATTTGCTTGTCATTAATGTTAGCTTTATAGATGTATTAGACTCTACATTCAATCTTAAAAAATTCACAGAAATTCAATAATTCTAAAGGGAATACAACAGCTGCTTTCCAAACGGATTAACTGCCTCTGGATCATTTGTTTTTGTTCATTGTTCTTTTGCACTCACTCTCTTTTCATATTATCTGTCAGGGGAACAAATCATCATAAATTCCTTTGTTTGGAATTTCCATCACTGCCTCTGTCTCTCTAAGATGTGATATTTATGATTCACAGATCCATGTAAATCATCCTTAGGGATATTACCAACAGAATTTAAGTCTTTCTTTTGAATCTTTAGCACTTGCCTCTAGTCCTTCTTAATTTGTTTGAGCTTGAAGAGTTGAGACATCTACAAGGAGCAAGTATTTCCACTGATAAATCATCTGAAACCCTTCTGAGTTTTTTTTTTTTTTTTGGAAAATTATGGGTTTAGTTCCTTATCAGTTAAGGCAGGTGTTTTCTTTTTCTAATATTACAACTGCCTTCTCTTAGATGCCAGCCACTTTGGCTTTAGTAGTTGAATCTGTGTTTGAAAGAACCAGTTGATGAATCCTCTAATCATGGATTAGTCTTCCTCTCATCTTAAATATTTTATCAAATATATTTTTTGATGTCAAGACTTGTGGCACACCTAATGAAGATGAGTGTCTTAATTAATATAAATGTGATTTTGTCAAAAAAAAAATTGATATAAATGGTGGCAAGTGAGTAACCACTCCGAGCCGGGTAGGACCACGATTTAATCATTACCAAAAAAAAAAAAAGTCTACAATTTAATTGATTAAATTGATTCAACTAACTATTTTATTGTGCACATATCTAATTCGTAAAACGATATGATTATGTATTGGAATTTTTTCTGCACCTTCACATCTAAAGTTTTATTTTAAATTGATTTTATATTATTTTGGTGAAAATCATTACAGGAGAATTATATTATTTTGCTGTCGGCCTCATATGGATTTGGACGGACAAATAGCCGGCTATCGCAGTGACTTTGCTGGTGGTTGAAAGATCATCCTAGGGATAAACGTTTTAACATAACAGAAAAGATATTCCGACAACCAAAAGGTTGACGGACATCGTATGTTTATACGTTTTTTATTTTTTAATTAATTTTTCTCAAGTCTCAGTCAAATCAACAGCAGTGTTGTGTGTGTGTGTGTTTATACGGTGTCGAAATCGGTTGTCGATTTTCGGTTGTCCAAATATCAATGCTCTTAACATAAACACCAGACACACTTCATCAAAGGATAGACACTTTAACATTAAACATCAGACAAATTTCATCAACAAGTATCAAAAGCAAAATTAGTTGTTGTAAGCATTGACATTTTTCAGGATGTTGAGCAGTTCCAGTTATATTAAGCATTAAGCATAAGCTTGCTCAAATTGCTGTCTTACAAGACCTATAACAAGAACTACATCAAAAGATGTAACTCTTTTTTTTTGTTACATAAAAGTTTAGATTGGAGGAGGCTCACCCCCCATGTAGGGCCAGGGAGAACCACCAACCTGAGCCAGGATTTACGGTGGAATTTACTTATCGCCCACCAATACAGCCACTTGAAAGCGAACCCAAGTCGCAGCGTTTGCAAGCAGAAGACCGAACCAGTTGAGTCAAGCTACATTGGCAGATGTAACTCAATACTTCGTTCTTACTAATGGCCATCTTAGTAATGAGTACGATTCTACGATAATGACATGTTTCAATTGTTTCTAAAACATAAAATATTAGAACAAAAACAACAATGAGAAATTCTCTATTTTTTGTTTTAAAAACAAAAAAAAAAACAGCAATTGTTTTCAAAATTAATTATGACATAACATTAGTAATTAAATAAGTCTTTTAGAAGAACAAAACATTACTTTTAAAATAAAAAGAGAAAATTAACTATCCTCCCCTAAGAGAAGCTTAAATTGCACTCTTCTCCCCTATTGTTAATTTTTTTTTAACTAAAGTATATGATTGATTGACATGTACTCCCTTGTTGTTTTATTAGTTTTCATGGTCTTAGCCTAGTCCCTATGTTTTGTTTTGTATTTGTTTTTTATATTTTTTTGAATAAATATAGGGAGAAATACTCTTTTTCCTTTTAGATATTTTTTTCCGTAAGGATGATTTTGTATCAGAATGTTTTAACGAGACTCCTTACCTTTCATTTACCCTTAAATAAAGATTGATTGAAAAAAATGCAAAAAATGGCTTTATGTATTTCTTTTGATGTGCTTGTGCCTTATCTAGGTTTATTAAAAATGGCATTATTAGCAACAAAAAAAAATGAGTAATTATTTTTTTTTTACGCAATTGAAGTTCTAATCAGTGTTTAGTATTTTCCAAATCATATACAGTGTTTACTTAAAAAAAACGTATATACACAATATTTATATAACCGAATGAAACAAATTAATCACGGGGGCATTTTAAGAATTGTAACATCTATTCCTTGGAATATATATTGTGTAAACCAAACATGTGTTAATTATTTCTAGGAATTTAAAATAAAAGATTCCTGGGAACTTAATATGGTAGTCAAACATTTTTTTTAAAAATTATTCCTAGGAAAGTTATGCCTTGGAAAGTTATTCCTCGGGAATAATTTTTGATGCCGTGAAGCAAACACCCCCATTATCTCCCTAGTCAAACACTTTTTTTAAAAAATTATTCCCAGGAAAGTTATGCCTTGAAAAGTTATTCCTCAGGAATAATTTTTGATGCCGTGAAACAAACACCCCCATTGTCTCTCTCCACTTTACCCGATTCTTTTTTTTTATGACAATGAGTGCTCTTAGAGCAATATTAAAGCAGGTTTTTTTACTTGCGTTGCTTTATTTTTGTTGTGGGCCTATACGAATACATAGGACAAATTTGTTGCATCTGTTGCTTTAATTTGCTGCAATGTTGCTTTTGCAGTTGACGTTCATTAAAATAAAGAGACACACGTTGCAATGTGGCTGTCAGCAAAAGAAAAAGACGTCGCGTAGAATTTAAGTTCCTGCACACGTAGATTTCACAACTCAAACTCAACAGCGTTAAAGTTGCAGGCATCTCCAATAAGATACCTATTGGGTACCTAAGACTTGGGTACCTATTTAGGGTGGTACCTAATAGGTACCCTATTGTGAGAGAATTTTTTTGGGTACCCATTAGGATTGGGTACCTCTACAGGTATCTTTCTCTCTTCTCTTCTGCGGTCCCGCATGTCAGTTATTGGTGATATGTGATGATGTGGAGTTATTGGTGTGACCCATTTAGTAATTTTTTTAGAAGTATTGGGTTGGAGAGACTGGGTACCTATTAGGGACCCAAATTATAAAAGTAAAAATGAGTGATGTGGATGTGTGGGGCCTCTTAAGTACCCACTTTATGGTACTCCACTGGAGATGGCCTTAAGACACTACTTAATAAATAAAAGAGTAAAAGGACATTTTGGTGCGTGAAGATTTTTACCCGACCTATTTTGGTCCCTGAGGAAAATAAAGTCTTTAAATAGTCCCTAATATTTACAAACGTTGGACATGTTTGTCCCTCCATTCATTTCTATCCAAAAAGGTCAGTAACGATACTGACTTGGCCAGTTAAATACATACATGTGTTTGCCACCTGTCTAATACTCAAACGTGCCACAGTTTTTTAGTCCGTAGTCAAAAACAGATTCAAAAGAGGGACATTTTAGTCCCTATACCACTTAGACCCAAATTAGTCCCTGATCATTCACCCATGTAAATGCAACTCAACCAAATAGGTGATAGAAAAAGCACTTACAAGGTTTTTTAGAATGAGAGATATTGGTGGTAGAACCAATCTCATCGTTGTGAATAGCTTGTGAAAAGCATTTTCAGGCTTGTTTTGTTTCTTACTCCCTCTATTCCTTTTTACATGTCGATTTTTTTAGAGAAATTTGGTTTCTAATTACTTGTCATTCTCAAAGTTTGAGGTTACATTAATTACTTGTTTATCAATTATACTTTTAAGTATTTATTACAGAGAGAGAAATATATCCTATAGAGTAATGAATGGTCAAAGGTATCATAGGAAAAAGTCTAATAATTTCATCAAAAGCAACAAAATTTATTAGTTTCCTTGATTATTGTAAATTAATCTTAAACGGCAAGTAAAAATGAACCGAAGGAGTACCTTCCATGTCGCACGGTTGAATAACCTTTTTCTTTTTCTTTATTGTTAGTGACAAATGTGGAGATGATGTATATTACGTAAGAACTGCACAGAAAGGAACCTAAAACCTGTTGTGGTTATTATAATTAGCTAAACTATATTTTGGGTTTTGAGGTTGTTTTGCAAAAGCTGTTGTGGTCCCTGTTTTAAGGTTCTTCAAACTGGAGATTCTTGTGCTTCTTCAGAAACGTTAATGGGGATTTAGGTTGGGGGTTGGAGATGAATGAAAAATATGAAGGACTAAAATGGGTGTTATGTAGGAGGGATGAGAGGGACTAAAATGTCCCTATTTTGAATATGTTTTTGATCAGGGACTAAAATGGGCCTAAACTGTGTCACATTTTAGAGACAGATGGCAGAACAAGTGTGCATTTAACTGGCCACGTCAGCACCGTTACTGACTTTTTTGGATGGAAATGGATGGAGGGACTAACGTGTCTGACGTTTGTAAATGCCAGGGACTATTTAAAGACTTTATTTTCCTCAAGGACTAAAATGGGTCGGTAAAAAATTTTAGGGACTAAAATGTCCCTTTAATCTAAGGGTGTGATTGGTTGACGAGAAAAATTGTGAAGATGGATAATGAAATGAGAGAAAAATGTGAGAAATATGGTAGATTTGAGGTATTGATTGAAATAAGAGAAAGAGAAGAGAAAAAAAGAAGACATCAATGTCATTGACTAAAAATTTAAATAATTTGAGATATAAAGAGATAATAGGGGGTAGAAATGAAAAATGAAAAAAATATCAGAACACTTTTTCTTCGCACTTTTGCGAAGAAATTAAAAGTGGGTGGGACCCACGTTTTTTTTTCTTCGTTCGTCTCATTTTCGACGCACACCAATCAGCACAAATTGACAATCTCGTTTCATTCTCTCTCTCGCCATTCTCTCTCTCACCATTTTCACGCTTAACAATCACACCCTAAATAAAAAAATAGAAGTTTTCCATTAGAATAAAACTCATTTGCTTTTTTTTTCACCTCAACAAAATAAAATAACCGTCATTTTTTTTATGAATCTATCCGAAGCTACGTTATGAAAGGTTGGTTGAGTCAAGGCATGTCTTGAATAGATGAAAGCAAAAATTGTTAACATTGTTATGAAGAGAATATAAACAATAATTAATTGTAATATATATGAATGCGGTAATAACCTATGTTCACAACTTGCTTTCACATATTAGCATTTTTGAAGGCCTTCATGAATTTATGTTGATGTGTCGAATGCGGTACACATGCACTTTTCGTTGTGATCGTTCACTGCCCCGTCGTGAATATGCACTTTTTTATTGATTCGTTCGTATCTGAAATCAAGCAAAGACCAGCTTGGGGTGTGACAAGCTTTCTCAGGTTATTGAGGAAGAAGAACTTGACGTCTGTTGTCTCACCATCGACAATAGCAAAGGCTATTAGAAGTACGTTGTTGTTCCCACCCTGAGCAACTGTTAGCAAGAGAGTTCCCTTGTATTTTTCATACAACCAGGTGTTGTCAACTTGAACAATGGGCTTGTAGTATGCAAACCCACTGATGCATGATTTAAATGTCCAAAAAAGTTGATGGAAAATTCTCTTATGACGAACTAATTGGTCATCGTCGTAGGCTTGTAGTGTTTGTAACTCTATGTCTGTGTCTGGAACAAATTGTTGCATAGTAAGAAGTTGTCTTGGTAAATTGTTGTATGATTACTCTCAGTTCCCGAACACCCTTTTAATAGCCTTTTATTTCACCATTCATGCCTTCCTGTACGAGGTGGTGATTCCATATCAACTTCGTACATGTGAAACAAAGACATTGTGGTATATGGATTTGCTCGAACCAGTGGTATGATACTTAAAGAGATCATGGTTAAGTTAAACTTGAGATGATCTTGAGAAAGACTTTTTTGACCATTAAAAAAAAAGATCTTGAGAAAGACTTATTGATGCACAAGTATGTGGTCCTTCCATCTTTTGGATCTCCCACTGTCTTTTTAGGTTGAGTTAGGCCCAAATCCAAATTTTAATATAGTATCAGAGTCTATCCTAGATCTATTGGACCACCCACCGCATTATATACTCGCACAAAGTCCAATAGTGTTGGGCATGAGGGGGTGTATTGGGAAAAACCCAAGTCCCACATAGACTATAGGTAAGGCCTCAAAAGAATTTATAAATAAATGACACCCCTCACCTTACAAGCCGATTTTGTAAGGATGAGTTAGGCCCAAAATTCTAAGACTATATCAGAGCCTATCATAGATCTGTTATTGTGTCATGATCTCTATTATTCCACCCGTATTTGTTCACGCTATAGATGTCTGGTCCTAAGCATGAGGGGGTGTGTTGAAAGTCCCACATCGACTAGAGATATGACATGAGTGGTGTTTATAAGGCTTAGACAGTCATTACCTTACAAGTCGATTTTGTGGGGTTGAGTTTGGCCTAAAGCCCAAATTCAAGAGCTCTTATTTACAAAAGCGACTCTACATCTCCAAGTGCAGCCATCACTCATACATTTGGCAACGAATCTCGCCGAATTAGATTGTACCACCTTGACAAAGTGCTTAACATTTATAACAATATATAAAAGGGATATGAAATTTTGGTGTAGCCTTTTTTTACTTCCAACTTTATCCTTTGTGGTTTCCATTTTACTACATACAGTTTACTACAGTTCCTAGAGGGTTGGTTTCTTTTAAAATTTACCCCCTAACTGCGTATTGTAGTAACTGCATCTTGAGCCCTGTGTGAACTGTGATGTCACTGATGTGAAATCGAGAGGAAGAGGGTTACGCTAGAGAGAGAAAACAGAAGAGGAAGAGGGGAGAGAGAGAGATATAGAAAAGAGAGGAAGAAAGGAGAAGAGAAGAATGAAAAGGTAGAAGGAGGAAAAAATTAGAATAAACACAACAATGAGATATTCTCTATTTTTTGTTTTAAAAACCAAAAAAATAGTAATTGTTTTCGGAATTAATTATGACGTAACACTAGTAATCAAACAAGTCTTTTAGAAAAACAAAACACTGCTTTTAAAAATAAGAAGAGAAAATTATACTCTCCTCCCACAAGAGAAGTTTAAATTGCACTCCCTTCTCCTTTTGTGTTAAAATCAACACTCTCCATCCTAAAAAATAAATATAAATTACACTTTTATCCATTTTAATATAATCATGCTTTTGGGAAGGAAAAAAAAGGCTCAATGAAAGCACAAATAGTGAGAAAAGTCAAGAAAATGAAAGAATGAACTATTCCCAAATAAAACCCGAATCCGAAGTTGCTGTTGAAAAAAAAAATCTGAACTTGAAGTCATTCTAATATGTTTATAATATAATTTCTTAGATAAAAAGTCCATCATTTACTTTAATTTTACGAAATTGATTACTCATAATATTAGATATGTCACTTTCTGTCTAAACTTTCAATGAGCAAAAATATGAGAACAATATCATCATTTATGTAATCATTTGCCAGTCATCGTTGTAGAAATTTTTCACTGGTAGAGAGAGGGGGGCTGGTGCCCACGTCTGCCCCTCCCTAGATTTGTCCCTGATTCTAAAGTAAATAAAGTATTGACTTTCACAACAAAGTGTTCAAAATTGGTCACCCATTATATTAAAAGTAATAAAGAAATAAAACAATTTTATTGGAAGTATCGTTAAGGCCTTGATTGGTACGACGTGAAATGCAATGAGAGAAAGATAAACGTGAGAAAAAAAAAAGCGAATTTGTTAATTTTCACTGACTGACACGCCATGAAATTGGAGAGAGAGAAAAAAAAAAGGTGTGTGTCCACCACCTTTTTAATTCTTCGATGATCAGTGAAGAAAATGGAAAGTGAAGCTGTTTTTTTTATTGTTCCATCTATACCCTCTCAATCACAATTATTTAAATCAAAATATTTATATATTATTTTTTTAGCTAAGGACACTTTTGTTTTTTCAAAAATAATCAACAATTCTCTGTTTCATATTTCTCTTCTCTTTCTCCTATTTCAATCAATATCTCAAATCTACCATATTTCTCACATTTTTCTCTCTTCTCATACTCTCTCTTCACAATTTCTCTCTTCACAATTTTTCTCGTGAATCAATCACACCACAAAAGTCATTTACTGTTGTTTAGGCCCTGATTGGAACACGTTACTTTGGTGAGAGAGAAAAAGAGACGAGATAGTTTGTGAAGAAAAATGACATTTCTCTCGATTGGAATAACGAGAAAAAGAGACGACAGACTCCCAAAAGTAGATCCATACTTACTTTATTTTTCTTCGCTAAAGTACAAAGAAATGAGACATTTATCTTCCTGTCCTTGTGTTTTAATAGTGAGGTACAGTTATACACACTCAATAAAAAATAAATCAATTATTAGTATAAGGATATTTTTGTCATTTCAAAATTTAAACACACTTCTCTCTCTTCACTTTCTTATCTCTTTCTCTTAAACCAATCAATATTTAAATTATACTCTATTTCTCATCTTTTTCTCTCTTTTTACACTCTTTCACACTTCTTTCTCTCTTTTCAATTTCTTCTCGAAACCAATCACACCCTTAAAGATGTGTTAATATTAAAATGGACTAAAATATAATACATATTCATATTTATATAGAGAGGAAGGGGAGCGTTGGTTTAGCCATAAGAAGAGAATGAAGCGTAATTCAGATATTTGTTTGACTATAGGCTACCTCTATATCTCTCCAATTTACTTTTTTTTTGTGGATAAAATAAATCAAAGGTTGTGATGGTGAATTGAGGCAATCTAATGACTGGCATTGCGTTGACGGCACGAAATGCATGACTGCACCTAATACATGTCTATGTTATTCAAACATTTCTTGAGAGTGGGTAGCATAATTTACCCAAATAAAATTGTAGATTATGAAATCTGTTTATTACATGTCTTATAGCTTAAGCATGCTGGAAAAAATTGAATTGGTGGACCAAGTAGGAACCAATTCTTAGCCAGATGGATAGCTTTGCTTGTTTTTATTACTAGGCTTCTGAAATCTTAGCAGAAGACAATGGTAATTTATTTGCTATGATTTTGTGGAGTTTGTGGAAGTCTCGTAATGAGAAGTTACGAGATAATATTCCTCCTAATGTTTACCGCATAATTGCTAAAGCAAGAGATACAATGGATGAATGGACTTGGGCAAGGAAGAAAGCTACTGTTATAAACACAAATGCTAATCCGATGCAAGTAGCAACAACAATTTGGACAAAACATCCTTTGGGTATATTGAAATACAATAAAGATTTTGCCTTTTTTAATTCATCAATGACTTGGGGCACATGAGCTTGTATTAGAGACCACTTAGGCTCTTTTGTAATGGCTCGCACATCCTTTGCTCATTTACATTTTTTTGTCTTTGAAGAATAAGTAAAAGACATATTGTTAGCAATTAATTGGGCCCATGATGGGGACATGGAGAAAGTAATTTATGAGTCTTTTTTGGTTGGGGCCAGTATTACCCATGCGAGATCCCAATCTTTTCAATAAAAAATTTGTCTAATCGTCCGTAGAGGTTTGGATTGGCCAAAGCTTGGTTTTGCATCCGGGTGGAATCGATCCTGCTACCCACACAATAATTTCTGAGTCTGATAGTAAGCCGGCTGTGAAAGAGACTAAAAACAAACATGATTATGCCACTGAAGTGGAAAACACCTTCTCTAAGTGTAGACAATTGTCCGTTATTCACTCTAGTTAGATGTAAGAGTTTGTTAGAAATCAAGCTATTAAGTTAGCCCACAATCTAACAAAGACATCTCTCTATCTAATGCTATCCGGTTGTTCCTCTCTGTCTTGTTAGTGATATTACTAATGAAATGAAATAATTCTATTTTATTGCAACACAAAAAAAAAGGTCTCGTCTTAGTACCAAGAGAGGAGTGAACATTCATAACGTCATAGCGATGCGCTGCAAGCAAAATCCTTGCGTAGTTGAGTTGAGTTAACTCCAATCCCATTCCCATGTTTGGTTACTATAGCAGAGCATTGCTCTGCCCTAACCTCTATTCCACAATCAGAACCACATTACCAATCCCAACACCACCTTCCTCTCTTCTTCTTCTTCTTCGACTGCAACTGCAACCCTTTTCCTCTTCCGAAGATCGCTCTTTTACCGTCAACTACTTCATCAACATTTGTGGTTTATCCCCAGAAACCGCTTCCAAACTCTCCAACCGAGTTCGCTTCGACAACTCCGACAAACCCGACTCCGTCCTCGCCTTGTTCAAAAATCATGGCTTCTCAAACGCTCACTTATCTCGACTCATCCGAACCTGCCCTAAACTTCTCGCTTTCGATCCCAACAAGACCATTCTCCCCAAGCTCAATTTCCTTCTCTCAAAGGGTGCTTCAACTTCCGACCTTGTTCAAATCGTCACAAAGAATCCCAGGTTCTTATATCTAAGCTTGGAAAATTCCATGATCCCATGTTATGATCTGTTCAAAAGTTTCCTCCTTTCTGATGAGTCCACCTTGCTCTGTATTAAAGGCTGTGCTGCCATTATTTATTCTAAGAACTCAGTGCAGAATGTTCAATTGCTGCTTGAAAATGGGGTCCCTAAATCAAAGGTTGCTCTTACTCTTCGTAATTGGCCTTACACTGTCATTGTGAGCCCTCATGTCTTAAAGAAGGCAGTGGAGGAAGTAAAGGAATTGGGATTCAATCCCGTCTCAACAGTTTTCATTGTCGCAGTGCGTGCTAAGATTATGGGAAAATCCCTGTGGGAAAAGAAAATTGGTTTGTATAAGAAATGGGGTTGGTCTGAAGATATTATTTTTTCAGCATTTGTGAGGTATCCATGGTGTATGCTGGCATCCGTGGATAAAATTGAGGCAGTGATGCAGTTTTTGGTCAACCACATGGGTTGGGAGTCTCTTGTGCTTGCCAAACATCCTTTCCTTCTTATGCTGAGTTTGGAGAAAAGAGTTATTCCAAGGGCTTTTGTCTTGCAGTTTCTTGAATCCAGGGGTTTGATTAAGGATGCTAAATCTGGCACACCGTTTAAAGTTTCTGAAGAGATGTTCTTGAAGAAATTTGTGAACTGCTTTGAGGAGGAAGCTTCTCAGCTGTTGAAGCTTTATGAAGAGAAAAGAGGTCTTCCAAAATAGCACAGATATGCAATTCGTGTCTGTGTCCATTATTCGGTTTGAAATTGTGAATTTTAATTGGTTTCTAGTATTAGTATTAAGTGGTGACTAGTATTAGTATTAGGCTGCTTAGAAAATTCTATTACTTGATCCTATAGGTTTCCTTCATTGATCAAAGGGAAAACCACAACCATTTAGACTAGAAATACTTGCTGCATTTTGACGACCAAAATCATATGGGTTGTTGTGATCAAAGATACTTCTTCATCAGCCGTTTTGCCATATCTGGTGCTTTATCCTCTGTGTTATTTTGTCAATAGGCTTTCTGACTTATGCCGTGAAGTTTGAATGGAGAAAGTTGAGATCTCAAAATTCATATGTTGTCTGTTGTTTTCCGGTTATTATTACTGTATTATCCGAGGTTCAAATCTGTGGCAATGTGGTTCAAATTTTGACAAATCCTGTTACTGGATCAGATTGGATTCCTTTAATTGTTCGAATCCAGAATTGTAAAGAACACCAGTTTCATTTTTCAATTGAGACAATTGCTGGCTAATTTCGGGATGTTCAAAAAACTGAAGTGCACCGAACTGCACTTAGTAGAACTGAACCACACTCTTTAAATAACCAAACTTGCTAAACCTGTCCAAGAACCCTAAATCCCAAACTAAGAACCCTAAATCCGTTAATTGTCGCTCATGGCTTGTGCTTCTTCCCAAATCGTGAAATCGTCATTCATTCTCCTTTCTCTTAGCAGACTAAGAACCTTAACCAAAATCCCCAAATCTTTGCTTGTGTTTCTTCCCAAATTGTGCAAGTCCGATTCTTAAATTGATTCTCTTTCTAGATTGCTCAAGTCTCAAGGTGCTTATCCTTCGTGCTTACAATATTTATCTCAACGTGCTTAAGCTATTATACTTATTTAACGTTGAAGCAGAAGTTTGGGGTTCTACCTTGAGGTACAGAGTTTTTTTGGTGATGACTATTGTTGATATTGCTTAGTTCTTTTTTGTTGACCCTTTTGATTATTTTGCTCCATTTTTTGCCTCTCTATTCCGATTCAAGTGAAGCCATTTTCTCAGGTTCTTGTTTGTAGTCTGTTTTGGAGAATGTAACAGATAAATGGGAAAGAAACTCGGACATGCAGTTCTTACAAGTTACAACAAGGGCTACATTTGTCATTTGTATCAATTTTATTGTTTCACATACCTGCTTAAGTTCAACTTTATTGTTGATTAATGTTTTAATTATTAAGATTATCGAATTATTGATTATGCTACCTATGACTGGATAGCTACTAATTTGTTTAATGAAGATTTTGCACTATAAAAAATGATGATGCGGTCGACTACGATAAATATTGGAGTCTAATCTGTGTTTTCATTTGTTCTTTTGCAGAGTTACTCTGACAAAATAAAGATCATCATCCCAACAAAAATTTCATACAATTCTGTAGGTTTTCGCCTTGGCTCTTATGCTTTAACTTGAAAAGGTTAACGTTGTCGTGGTGTCCTTGGTGGTTATGAACTTTTTGACACTCAATTTTGCAAAAAAATTACTTTAATTTTATCAAAATTACATAACTTTTTTTCAAAAAAAATCAAATAGTTGTACTATATTGTTGATAACTGTTCAAAAAAGGTGAAGATGACAATTGTATATCTCCTATGACCGACGAAATCAAGTACAATTCATCTCTAACTGTCATAAATGACTAGTATGAACATCAGATTTATTTGTTGCTTGCCCTATCAAAGATCTAAACTTTTCACATTTTCATCTCTTTATCTCAAAAGCAATTGTGCTTCAGCCCACTTCTAGTATTATTGTGATTAAATTTCTATTTTTGTTTTCTAGAAGTAGTTATTAGCTCAAATTTGCATAGAAAATCCACTCATTGAGTGTTGTTGAGCTGTATGCAACACAAACATTATCTTTTCTATCTCTTGTGTTCTTTCCCAATCTAGCAAGCTGTGCCAAGTGTTGGTCTAAACAGAAAAGTGAGCCTGCAGAGGCTGGCACAAAAGAGTACTGAGATTTGGAGCCTGCAAAGGCTATGTGAAAACAATACAGGAGTGGTATGAAGAGGTAATATAAAAATACTTGTATCTACAACTTGATGTAATGGAAAACCTCACTTGTGAGTGAGGATTCGGTGTAGTCTAAGATTTGTTTTGGTGAACAAGGATAAATCATTGTGCAATATCTCTAATCTCTTCTATATTTCAAGTTTTCTTCGTTGATCTGATTAATATTTGAACAAAAGCATTTTTTCTGCATAAGGTTTTTTAAGTTTCTGAACAGTTTGATTTGTCATCAAAACCATTGCTGATATTCATTTAATCTGTGCTATCGTATTGGAATATTGGATACATATACCAAGTCTTCTTGCTGATTAGTTACTGCATAAAACATTCAAATAACATTACGGAGAAGATGAATCAAACTTAGTGATCATACATGTCTTAAGCATTTGAGTGTTCCATGAGCAACACTGTTAGCATTACATACTTTTTAAAATTCATTTCATTAACCAAATCAATGTTACTTATTAGATTAAAGGACTCATATGATACTTGTGATTCTCTACTATTTTACTTGAAATTAATTAAATATATTAGTACTTAAATTACTGAGAAGCTTTAGCCTTTTGAGCAAGCTAAGTATGTATTACCTGATAACCTTTTCAGAAAGGTATTAGAATTTTAGGTTGGACATAATTTTTAAAAGATCACGGTTTAACTCCTTTCTTAGAACTCTTGAATGGATTTGTTATTGTACTAATGAGTTTGCTTGAGTGCTATTTGAACAACTCAAAATGAGAGTTTAGAAATATTCTGGGATTCGGAGATCGGTGCAAAATTCTTATGTCAAAACCTAAGAGACTTTAGAATATTTATACATCAAACTGAAAAACAATACTTGAAGATCAATTGAAATCGGGACAACTATTAAGGAATGGAAAAAAGTCACTTCAGAAATATTCTGAGATATGAAAGGAAACGTTAGATAAACATTTGAGAGACGTGACCAAATATGTCAACTCAATGAAGGACTGCTTGACGTTTTAAGATTAGAGGATTACGAGATTCTGATCAATTATGACAAAAGATACCTTCAAAATCCATGTCAAAAAGGTCACTCAGAAGACACCTTAGGAAGATGACCTCAAATTAAAATCATTTTAGAAAGCAGGGAAACCCTTGAATAATATTTGCTGACAAGGTATAATTCATGCTATAGAAGGTGGAATTCTACTTTAGAACATCATAAAAGTCTTGGAAAGCCAAATTGAAGCAAGGGATTCGGATTAAACAGTGCAAAAACGCAGCTAAACTGAGTTTCGGACCTCGACATCCATACCTTCTCTCCATTTTATTTTTATCCACTCCTTTATCATTATATCTTATTGTTAAACATCTTATGATTTTGCTTGTCAAAAAAAAAAAAAACAGAACATCTTATGATTCTTTTTGTTGTAAATAGAAAAGAAAGTGGAGAGACAAGACAATAGAAATATAGACTAAAAGACCGGTTCTTCAGGAACCATGATTCAAATGTTAGTTCTTTAAGAACTACCTATAGTCTTTGTATTGATAATGTGATGAAGTGTGTACAAGGAGAAACCTGATAGCTCTATTTATAGAGATAATGGACTACTAGTTATGGACCAAATCTAGGGATATGGTAAAGATATGATATAATAAATTAATATAGTCATCCACCAAATCTACATATTTATAACACTTCCCCTTGGATGACTATACACTATGAACATGCCTCGTTAAAACCTTGCCAAGAAAAATCCAATGGGATAAAAACTTAGCGAAGGAAAAAGAGTACAATATTCATAGTGACACATTTTTCCTCGTAAATACGTCATTTATGAAATGTCCTTTAATTGACGCATTCACATGCTTCCAGAAAATTGAAGTTGATAATGTTTTTGTGAATAAATCGGTTGAGTTGTCATTTGATCGAATCTTTTCATGATGCATTATATTCTTGAAATGATTTTGCCTTGTCATCTTTTTTCATCAATCTGCATGCTCTTCTAATATACTGAGTCATGTTTCTCAGTCATATGCATTCACAATTTGCTCAATAAAGAATCAATATTTTTGAATGATTTGACGAGATAGTTGTGATTGTTTGCTTCACGAAACGTCAAGATATAACAGTTTCTCCACATGTGTAAACATCACCTGATTGCGATTGGGCTTTATGAGGATCTGATAGAACAAATAACTTGTTTGACTTCACTCCAATGTCTTCGGGTTGGTGCTGAACAAAATCTTGCTAACAAGTTCCCTGCAAAAACTATATCCAATCTTGTTATTTGCAACATAAAAAAAGTATTTCAATGACAACACGATATGGTACTTCAGGACTAAAGCTCTTTGTTACAAATGCTCGAGGTATAGACCGAGGCAATACCTTATCTTTCAAAATATTTTATTTGAAGATAATTATTTATACCATCTATAGTTTGGAACAACTTTAAGTAATTTCAAGAATATTAATATTCAAAATTCATAGCAATCATATTGAACAATGTGAGAAAAAGGAAATAAATAAACTTACCCATAATTGCATCATGTATGTAACTCAAACATTTCTTACCAATATGAAATGTTTAATATGATAAAAAGAGAATACAAATTATCAGTATATGTAAATCCAAATATATATTATCAATAATTTCAATCCTTCAGGGATTTTTAATATAGAGACCACTCTCTAGTTAACCATAAGGTGTAATAACAAATATTTGTGTCATGAGAGTTCGGACTTCAGGTCCATTAAAAACATCTTTTGAGTCTCGAACTATAGGTTCAAAGTCCTCATATTTCCAAATTAAACTGATTACATCAGTCAATACATTTCAGATGTTTTAGATCCTTCAGGGTTAAGTTTCATGCATATATCTATAATTCTTCAAGATTATGCTTTAGCCATCTTTAATCCTTGGGGGGTATGCTTCATGCATTTTGAATTTTTCAAAAGTATGTTTCAGGCATCTTAAATCCTTCAAGGATATGCTTCATGCATTTTGAATTTTTCAAGGGCATGCTTCAGGCATCTTAAATCCTCCGTGGATTTTCATATATCTATCATTATCCAATGACCCATATAAGCAAGTTGTCACTACACTCATTTGATGTATGTTGAGTCCTTCAAAGACAACCAAACTAATTAAAAATCTAAAAGTAATTGCACTCATTACAAAGGTTGACAGCTTCAGGTGTTTGGACTGCTCATCCAAATGCGTTATGTTTGACTCAACTTGCATTATTTTGATTCACTTTGGCCAATCAATTTAATTTCGACATTCGTATATGATTCGAGCTTCATGCTCATCATGATTAATAATTTCATGAGCAATTGCTATTGCATATGTAAAAACATATCAACAACATCATATCTTTCCCTCATATTTCCAGTGTTTCATGAGATCTCGTAATTTACCGTACCGGAACCACTTCTGGGGTTACTTATCTGAAAATATGGAGTTGTTGATTTATATTGCTTTTGACCTCCTCTGGAGTGTCAATGATCTCTTCTGGATCATCACTTTGAATTCCGCCTTTTAGGAATAATATCATTTTGCACCAATAGGTCTACAACGCTTCTAGCGTACTTTAGATTTATGGGTTATCTTACTCGCTAGTTGTCCTGCAGGGACAATTAATCATGCGATAATATTTGCAACTAATACATGTGATTTAATGACCTTTTGGGTGTTTGTAAAAATATCTGGTAATTTGTTTGCAATATTTTGCAAAATGACTTGTTATGTGAACTTCAAGTACACATTGATTTGTGCGTATATCCAACATGGACAATGTTGGTGTCATCCAACAAACTTCTTGTGCTTTTATTGTTTTATTTTTTTTCCTTCCCCTGATGGGAAAACTGATCCATCAAATATATAATAATCAAATATATGTCAAGATATCACAATATCTAAATATACATGACACAATGCACAATTCAGAAGCGTCGAGCCATATAACCATCCAATAAATTATAAATTATAAAATATATAATTGTACATTTGTTAATCAATGTATGTTATCATCATATGTATCTAATTATATAACATATAATTGACATTCGAAAATATCATAATAAATAAACTAATATTTCACATTCATACCATGCTTTCAAACACAATATATTCAAATATTTCAGGCTTCAGCTCTTATATATATATATTTAAATATTATATATTATTATAACTACTAGTTAAAAAATATTCAAATAATTTGAATTAACAACAGTAAATACTAAATAACACTAAATTTTCAAGTGATAATCAAGTTTAGCTTCAAAAGATTTGTTTTGCAATACTTTAAAATTTCAACTCGCATATATCTCATATGATAGTGTAGCAAAATAGCGACGCCTTTTGTTTATCAGTTAATTATTTTTACATTATAATCCAAATATTTCCTTTCAAAGGATTAGTATATAACGAAATATATATCACCCAAAAAATAATAATAACTTACAAACCAATCATATTTGAGCATTAAAAGAAAAGAGCAATTATCTTGAGCACGAGAAGGACAAAAATAATCATTAGGTAAAAGGATTCTATGATCATTTAATAAGGGGGTGTTTGATTTGGTTTTAGTTTTTAGTTTTTAAAAACTTTTTTATAAATCAGTTTTACAAAACTGTTTTTAAGAAAAAAAGTAAAAAAAACTGTTTGGTTATCCTATTTTTAAAAACTGTTTTAGAGATGAGAAAAGTAAAAAACATGTTTGATAGACTTGTTTTTAAAATGTGTTTTGCAAACTAAAAAACAAAAAACTTGTTTGATACACATTTTTAAATGATTTTTTTTATTCACATTTTTTATTCATCATAAGACTTTTTTTTTATTCATCATGAATTTTTTTTTTACTAGACTTCATACTCCATTTATTATTAATTAATTAAGTGATGCCACCATCTCATCTTCAACACTTTCTTGTAATTATTTTAACGAAGGACTTAAAGCAGGAGTAAAAAATGACAACTCAATTAATCAAGTAACATTTACAATGACAACTCAATTAATTAAGTAAAATCTAATATCATAAAAAGTCAAATTGGTTTTTAGAAAAAGGAAGTCAAATTAGTTCAACTAATTATTACGTCGTGTCCACATCATATTTGCAATGTGATCCCTTTGCATTGCCATTTCAGCTGCACCATCATCATATAATCTTGATAAGTTGTTTTCATTGGAGCTTGTTCCTACTGTGTAAGGATCTTCATTCACGCCCTCAACTGTTACCGGATCCATTTCTTCCCATACACCAAATAAGTCGTCGTGTAAATTCCACTTGCGTATGTAATTATGAATAGCACAACACGCTATTACTATAAGTCGTTGCCTAGAAGGTTTATAAGAAGGCATCGTCTTCAAGATAGGAAATCTATTTTTCAGGACCCCAAAGCATCGCTCAATAGTCATTCTTAGAGATGAATGTCTGTAGTTAAATAACTCTTCACGACTCTGAGGTTGTCTGGCTCGGCCTCTATATTCTTGCGCATGATATCTTTCACCCCTATAAGGGGGAAGAAAACCTCCAGTGCATGGATAGCCAGAATCAACGAGATAGAACGAACCTTCATCACATAAATTATATGTTAGCTCTACTTGTTCATTTCATCAATAGAATATAACTATTATTATATTCTTACTCACCTCTAGATGGCCAAGGAAATTCTGCATTTGGATTTGCAATTGCATCTAAGAAAACTTTTGAATCATGTGCACTTCCTTCCCACCCAGAATATACAAATGTAAACATCATATTAAAGTCACAAGCACACATGACATTTTGTGTGATTGTTGTCTTTCTACCTCTACATGAAATCTGTTTCTCAGCAGGAACCCATGCACTTATATGCGTACCATCAATTGCACCTATACAATTCTATAACGCATAACCCGAGTAAAAAGAATCAAAACAAGATAACACGAATAAGTAAAAAATGAACTTATTTGCACCTATACTCAATAAAATTACATACCTTGAACCAAGGATAATATTTCGGGTTGTTTTTAACCTTGTCAGGTAATTCTGTGGACTCCTGCTTTATTAACTCTTTCCCCAATCGGCACCGCCTGTAATACTTCCTTAAAATAACGTGAAATTGTTTGCGTGGAATGTTGAAAGCGGTCTGAAGCAACTCTATGACGAGAATTATGACCAAGTATGAGAAAAAATATAGCAACCTTTTCTTCAACGAGCACAACCCTTGAGTCACTTAAGAAGCTCCTTCCCCTCAGTTCATTACAAAAATTAATAAAACATTCCTTCCTCATTCGAAGCAACTCAAAACAACTTGTTCCTTCTCCATTTAATATTTCAAAGAACATATTCACGACCACTCAATGCAGATGTTCGAACCTTTCCTTTATTCAAGTATTTATGATGATAAACATAAATCATGTTAATAAAGCAAAACTCTGCTAATTCATCATCACTTGAATCGGAAGAATCACTTCTATCGACATCCATTATGGTTATAACCTGTCATAAAATTTCATAACAAAACTTTAAGAAAATGATATTCAATAAAAACGAAATAAAAGGTCCAATAACATCACCAAAAATTTTAAACAACTCACAAACAAACATACAAATGTTCACCAAATAGTAAGAAGACATAAACATAAAGACAATAAACAAAATATTAAGGAAAGATTTGTCTCAATAAGGTTTTATCCTTAAAGTCTAAATATCCAGGCACGTCTCCTATCATTAGACATGGCGAGAAACATTTCCCTCCAATTAGGCTCCCAAAACTTTTCCAAGGCTTTCATATAGATGTCATCTGAAATGTCTCCAAGTTCTTCAAGAACAGTCACACACTTAGTAATAGAACAATCTGGTGTTACAAGTGAAGAAGTAGCCTCCACACTCTTAGCCCTATACTTCTCAGCTTTTGCCGTACATGCTTCAGCCCATGCTGCAAGTGCTTCTCCCATCTGACGCGATGTAGACTCTTTCTTATATTTATGATCTTTTGCATGAAATTTTCGCTTTCCATTATTTGCCATATGCTCCACTTCTTGTATATCATCATCTGAACTATCATTTTCAACATGCACATTACTCCCAGTGTTAAGGTATTGATTTTCAAGGTCATTTTCTTCATCTGTATTTGGTGGATCTTGGGTAGATGCATGATGAAGTACTCCAGTTGCGTTATTTTTGTTGAATATGATTCCCAACAACTTATAATGATCACACTCTTTCTTTTGAAACTGAGCAGCTTTATCATGTACCTAAAATAATATAAGTATATCATCAATACATTAAAAATATTGCCAAATAAAATTAATGAAAATACCACTAAAAATATGAAGGAATCAAAATGAAATCGAACTAAAACGAATCCGAAAGAGATGAAATCGAAGCAGAGATTATTACCTGAATCTGGAATTCGAAGCAGATGAAATCGAAGCGGCGCGATTAGGGTTCTACGCGAGCGGTGGAGCAAGACTCTGAACAGCGCGAGTCGAGATCTATGCCAGCGCGAGTCGAGCGGTGGAGCGGTGGAGCGTTTTTTCTCTGCTTTCGTAGTTGCATTTAATTACATCTATGCCTTTAATGAAAACATGCGCTTCTCCGCCTGTTTTTAGTTTTCAAAACTAAAACATAAAATTGAGTTGCAAAACATCTTTTAGCTGTTTTCCTTTTTTAGTTTCCAAAAACTAAAAAACCAAATACAATTTTTAAAACTAATTTTATAAAAATAGGTATCAAACAAGTTTTTAATTTTTTAATTTTTTAAAACTGAAGACAGTTTTTAAAAACACATATCAAACAGGCCCTAAGTGTCCATATGTATTTTCAGTAATACATCGCATCATAGTTGAGCTGGGATGACCAAAGCGATTATGTCAAAGCATAAAAAATTGTAAGATCTGAGCACTTCTGGTGCATATGATTTGACTCTGTCATCCTTATTTTTGTAAAATATAATCCAACGAGAAATCTTAAAATTTCTCTAATATAAACTTTTAAAACAACAGAGATATTCCAAATATCCCTCATTTTTTGTTTCAACATGATACTTATTATGATGTTTATCTTTGAAACTTAGTAGATTTCTTCGGGATCTACTATAATACAACGCATCATTAATGGATAATTTTGTCCTATTTCGGAATATATCACATGCTCTTCTGGAGCCTTTCATCATCTTTGCAATACCAGATACAATATCAACATTAATTTTAGCTAATGTTAATTGCATAAAATATTTCTTAATACAAATAATTGTGTAGGTCGTACGCACTGTCCACTAAATATTGGTACTTCTGGACCAAAAATATTATTATTCTAGTTCGTGCATCTATCATTGTAAACAATTATGCGTGGATCCAATATTGGTACTTCAAGACCAATTTCACAATTACTTGAAATTTAGTATTGGTACTTCAAGACTAAGTTATGATCAATTCATATTTCAAATTACTTGAAATCATGTATTGGTACTTTAGGACCAATAGAAGGCAAAGAATTTTGACTATTCATTTAATTTGGTACTTTAGGATCAACTGTGGGGCAGAACTTGCAAAAGATTGCTACACCGTTGAAGACTTGATCGTGTTTGGTAGCAATTGGCGTGAATACTACTTGGTTGATGTTACACCTGAATGCACTCTTTAGCTTTCATTTGGTGTTGAGAAATGTTATCTCATCGTTTCTTCTGGGAACAAGATTTCTTGCACTTATACGTGTGTCTTTATGAATTTCAAGAAAACAATTCAACTTTTCATTTCATGAATCAATTAATAAAAAAAAATAGACATAACCAAATATATATTATTTGTAAGAACATGATCAGATGCATAATTTTTATAATCAAAATTTGAACACTAACATAAATTTAAAAATATGCATTTCAAATTTAAAATACATAATTACCATATTAAACATCATATCTTTATAGCAACAAATTTTGAACGATTAATTAAAGATTATATCAGAAAAATAATATTTTTATATAGCAACAAAATTTCTAAAATATAATTAAAGATCACATTTTTATATAAAATAAGGATAAAGATTCTAAAAATATATGAATCACAATAACAAGAATTACAATATATCACATACACAAACATCCAAATTTATATGAAAACATGTAAACAAATCAATGATAATATCTTTTGGAAAGAATACATGTTTTTGTAAATGGTTAGACTAGTTTTCCAAGAACTAGAATTTAACGACTAGTTATTCATGAACTTGGATTCACAGGTTAATTCTTCAGGAATTAACATGTAAAGATCTCATCTTTAATATGAAAATAGGCAACGAGATTCAAATGTTAGTTCTTCAGGAACTATACGTAGTGCTAAAAAAATTGTAAAGTTCTTCAGGAACTTTTCTTAGCGCTAAAAAAATTATAAAGTTCTTCATGAACAAATATCGTGTTATAAAGTTCTTCAGGAACTTTTCTATCCAATACAAAATTTCATTCATGGTCTAAAAGTCTAGTTCTTCAGGAACTATTCCACAAATTTTTATATAATAATGACCAAGAAAACTTATAGTCTTGTGTAATCCTACAGGGATGCTTGAATATGAAATTCTTCCAGAATTCTGTCGAGATTACTTATACAGAATATGATAATCATATAGTCAGACAATATGAGAATAAAATTTCCATGAGAAAACCCAAATAACATGAAAAACAAAAATATTATAAAAACTTGATCTTTCAAAGAGTGTGAGAAATAAAACGAGTTCTTTCAATAAAACTTCTTTAAGCAATTACTCGTATGGTAGAGTCTCGTGCTGATAACGTATTGTAAATAGAAAAGAAAGTGGAGAGACAAGACAATAGAAATATAAACTAAAAGACCGGTTCTTCAGGTACCAGGATTCAAAGGCTAGTTCTTCAGGAACTAGCTATAGTCTTTGTATTAATAATGTGATGAAGTGTGTACAAGGAGAAAGCTAATAGCCCTACTTATAGAGATAATGGGCTACTAGTTATGGATAAAATCTAGGAATATGGTAAAGATATGAGATAATAAATTGATATAGTCATCCACCAAATCTATATATTTATAACACTTTTGTCCATGTAATCATGTTAACTCTGTGCAAGATACACAAGGTTCTCTTAATAATTTTAAATTTATTTTGTTATCGCTAGATTTTCTTAAAACCAAATCGTGTTAAATTTGAAACTATGATATATACTAAGAAGAGAAATGCTAGCAACACACTCTTAACACTCACTTCCCAACACATTCTCTCATATTGGTTAAAATTTATATGGGTCCCACCAATACAAGATGTGATGTTCCGAGGGACAGAGACGGTGGCGTCGGCAATGGAGTGGGCGACTGTCGCAGACTACTTCATCCCCAAAGGCTCGTGCGTGATGATCAACGTGCCTTGCCGGCGACGTCCATATAAAAAACGACGGAGAACCGAACCTTCGAGGACTGCACAAGACGCATGTCTACTCCGTCGCTAGTTCCTATGGTGTATTATGGGCTTTTAACTCAACTCAATTTTCTCCTTGTTGAACAACCATGTCACGACACCAAAAGGAAGTGCTAATACAAAGTGGTTCATGAAGGACAAGCAATTTGGTTAAATCTGGACCGTTGATCAATATCATCTACACAGTATAGTACGGTGTACCATCTCCCCCAAAATTTTTCTCTCTCTTCCCTCCTCTCTCCTTCCTTAGCCTCCACCACGCAGTTTCCGACATTTTCATCTCTCCATCACCACCTTGCCCCCTTCCCCTCCATCCCTCTCTCTCATGAGTCTGAGGAATTTGGGTGTGCTCAGACTGTTAGTCAAAGAAGCACTTCCCCAACAACCTTATTAATGGCACCGATTAAAATGAAGAAAAAGTGGTGCAAGTTTTTCAACACACCCATTAACTAAAGGCATTTTTTTTCTTTGGCAGAACCAATTATTCAAAGATGGTGCAGCCATATTAGTAGGTGTTCACATTACCAATGGCTTCTATAAATAGGGGCATTGTAGGAGAGGAAATTCATTCCAACATTGAGATTTGAGAGTATTACAGTGTTGAGAGAAAATTCTGGACAGTGAGCACCGAGAGAGAGTGTGAGAAATATTTAGAGAGAAATATTTCTTTGGGTGTAATTGGGTTGTGGGTTTTGTGAGAGAGTGTGAGTGTTTGTAAACACAGTGTATATTTCCCTTTTCAATATAAGGTCTGCAGCAGCCCGGAGACGTAGGCATAATTGGCCGAACTCCGTTACCAATTTTTGTGTGTGCTTCCGCAGTTATTTTTCGCTCTTCTACTAATTTGACTATGGGGAAATTTTGCGTAGTTTTCCAACAACTGGTATCAGAGCTAGTTGGCTATTACTGCTAAATCTTGGTGAAGATATTGTTCACGTGAATAGTATTTTTGTGAATAGTAGAATTGGTCGGCGTTACCAATTTATCCACAGAGGTGTTCTAAAGCACGGTGGTTCGCAGAAATTGTCAGAAACGATCCTGAGAAGTCAGACTCAAGTGGGAGTGATGGCCGCAGACGAAGGAAAGGTGAAAATTGAAAAGTTCGATGGTGCGGACTTTGTCTTTTGGAAGATGCAAATGAAGGATTATTTGTATCAGAAAAAGTTGTATCAACCACTCACAGGAAAGAAACCAGCCGAGATGAAGGAGGATGAATGGATCATTCTCGATAGACAAGCCCTTGGCGTTATCCGATTGACGTTATCCCGTAATGTTGCGTTTAACATTGCAAAAGAAAAGACCAACGACAGATCTTATGAAGGCTCCTTCCAACATGTATGAAAAGTCGTCGGCCTCAAACAAAGTTCATTTGATGAGGCGGTTGTTTAACTTGCGGATGGCAGAAGGTGCATCGATAGCGCAACATCTCAATGAACTCAGCTTAGTCACAACCCAGTTGAGTTCAGTTGGAATGGAATTTGATGATGAGGTACGAGCATTGATACTTTTGTCTTCTCTTCCAGAGAGTTGGAATGCTACTGTCACAGCTGTGAGTAGCTCAACGGGAAACAATAAGCTGAAATCAGATGATGTTCGTGATCTAGTTCTCAGTGAAGAGATCCGACGGAGAAAGTCGGGTGAATCTTCATCCTCTTCAGTATTGCATACAGAGTCAAGGGGAAGAAATTCAACTAGAGGAAAAGGACGCGGCAAATCAAAGTGTAGGCGGCCCAAATCCAGAAATCATCATGATTTCCAAAACTCCAACTCGAAGACTATCGAGTGTTGCAATTGTGGGAAGACCGGACACTACAAAAATCAGTGCAGGAGTGCACCGAAGAACCAGGAGGCGAAGGACGAGGCAAATGTTGCTTCCACCTCAGGAGGAGGTAACGCGTTGATATGCTCTTTGGAGAGCAAGTGTAACACCCTGAATTTTCAAGACATTAACCCGTCTGTTTTTAGAAAATCGGCCCTTTTTTTTAAAATAAAAATTTACTGTTAATAACTTATAAAACGTTTGATAATCGCGGAAATGCTTTATTGTCAATTATAAAAAAAATATTGATTAATAGCAAGGGCCCTACTTAATCACTAAACTAATTTTAGTCTAACTGAAAATTTAAATTTTTTTATTTCGAATCAGGTGAAACTAAATTGATAAATACCTATAACTACTCTACGACACAACTAAAATATAATAAAATTCTGAAATTATAAATTATATGGAAAATAACCAAAGTTCAAGTCATCCCAATTAATTTGGCGGGAAAAGCATCATGTCCGCAATAAAAATAAAAATAAAAATATAGCAAGTTAAATTTGCGCAAAATAACGTTAACGTTCAAAAAGTAGCACATAACATCTAACACCCATGTACCCACAATTATTCGTTGATGGTACGATCGACAATAATGTAAACAAATCATGCTTGAGGCTTCTCAAATTCACTTGTACCTAAAAAGTGGTGTAAGGGTCAGTTCGTATGACAAGTTGTAATAAACTAAAACATGGATAATTGCTCAAATACGATTCATACATTTTTTTTTCACGTTCAAATAAAAAGAAATGTAAAAAAAAATCTTTGTATTGAACCCCAATAAGAAAATATATTCACATTTAAGCACGAACTTGAAATTAAAAATAACCAATTTAGTACATAAGAAATTCACCCCTTTTTTTACTAAATCACAAAGCAAATAATCATGTTTTAAACATCACAAAATCAGCAAATTCAAGTTAGTATGCATGTCTAATGCAGGACTCTCATGATCGCGATATAGTCATCTCATACCAATGGGGAATTAAATTTAACACCGCCACGAAGGCCTTAACCACGAAGGTCGTCCAAAAATATTAGCTACCTCCCATACCAATGGGGAATCAAAACATATCACCGCCACGAAGGCCCTACACATGCCACTCTACATGATGTATGTCATTTAGACAATCAGTTCATGCCACGAGAAGTAATTCCCAGAAAATCCATCACACATTAAATCCATATAACACATAGTAGAATTTCTTTTACAAACTAACACCACCATCTCGCGGTTCAAACCAACAAGTACACATCCATCCAGAGAATAACAACAATCAACAATACCCCTATTAATAAAATACGCATAAAACGATTTGTAATAAATTACACAACATGAATCAACAAATATCCACATTAACAATTTTATGAAACACATTCCAGTTATGGGGCACAAATCAAAGCACTATCATTAATAAAAAGACGTATCTTGATTGAAAATGGCTGCACTTTTCAATCAAAATTGACCAATGGAATTAGACCATATATAAAGAAAGCGAAGCCCTTTTGATTCTTTTTTTTTAATAACTACTGAGACAAAAAGCTATCCTGGGGCAGCACACACACAAATATAAACATAAAATTCATTCATAAAAGTCTAATCTCATAAGCATTGAACACAGTCAGAGAAGGGAATAAAAAAAAATACTCATTTTGATTTGTGCATAAAAGAAACATGTCTTTCAATTTTTTTTGTGTGCAGCACTCAACAAGTCATGGAACAAAATTGAAGTTTGAACCCATGAAGGCAAACTACAGGCGAGACAAAAAGAATCAAAATCGACAATCTCATATTTCGTATAAAATAAACTTTTCCTATAAATAAGACACCACACAAAATTATAACCAACAACCAATATTTAGCTCTAACTTGTAGGAGAAAAGCCCTTACCTTGGTCGAGAAAAACCGCAGTGTTTAAGAGAGCAAGGAGGATTTGCCTACAGCACCCGAATTAGGCACCAAATGAGCACAGAGAAAATTAACGGTCACGCAAAGGACAGAATACGATTAGAAAAAAAATGACAATCAATATCAAATAATATTTGGGAATTTTTAAAGCTGAAACGAAGTCAAAAGGAAGCCAAAAGATTAACCGGAAAACGTCTTACCGAGACAAGAGGGTTAGGGGGTCCGTTGTCAACTTCACTAAAACGAGGGAACGAGTAGTGTTTCCTGAAGGTTTCGACGCGAGGAATCCAATTTTGAGTTGGGTGGTAAAGTTTTGTAGCTTGCCGCAGTCAAATGAGGGAGAACGAGATGAGAGAAGTTTTGATGCGCTAGGTTTCGAAACACAACGCTGCGCACCGTATTTTTTTTATTGACGATGAACAGTGCATGCTTAAGTGAGAATAGGGGTGTGCCGCAGGAGGAAACGTGGGGTGCAGTTAGCAGGATTTTTTTTTTAAAGAAAACGAGAACAAGGCTGCAGTGTTGATTGTGATCAAATCCATTTCTTTTTTTTTTAAACAATTATCTCTTGAAACATTCATATACTCCTTAATAATTCTAAACCCATTTCTACACTCTTTTTAAAAATATTGTTTCCAAAATAATATTAATACATGAAGACTAATATTTAATAAAAATTTAAATAATAAAATAATAATACACCATACCAATATACTACATACTAAAACAACATATATTTAAATGAATAAATCACACACTAACATACTAAACACATATTCAACATAATCATGCATTATCACGCACAATATTATGTATTAACACTCAAGAACCCGTATTCACAAACTCATATAATTAATCACATATCTATTTATATAAGATCAGAGATTAATATAGGAGGTATGATTAATAATAATAATAATAATAATAATAATAATAATAATAATAATAATAATAATAATAATAATAAAATAGAGGGTGTTACAATACTTACCCCCTTAAAATATTTTCGTCCTCGAAACTAGGCAGACTCGAAGAGGTTAGGGTGGAGCTCCCTCATTTTGTCTTCCAACTCCCAAGTAGCATCTCCAGTCGTCTGATTCCAAATCACTTTCACCAAGGGAATTTCCTTGCCCCTCAAGTGCTTAACTGTCCTATCTCCAATACTCATCGGTGGAACTTTGAAGGAGAGGTTCTCCTTCAATTGGATATCATCTGGTGCAATAACGTGTGTGAAGGATCGGGCATGTACTTCCTCAACTGAGACACATGAAACACATTGTGGAGGTTGGCCAAATTCGGAGGTAAAGCAATCTGATACGCTACAGGACCCACACGTCGAAGAATCTGATATGGCCCAATAAACTTAGGGGTAAGCTTCTTGGACTTCAAAGCCCTGCCCACACCGGTAGTAGGCGTCACTCTCAAGAACACATGTTCACCCTCCTGAAACTCTAGAGGTCTCCTGCGGTGGTCTGCATAACTCTTCTGTCTGCTCTGAGCTGTCCTCATTCTTTCTTGAATTAGTCTGACCTTTTCGGTGGTTTGCTGCACTAATTCAGGTCCTACGATCAAACTCTCTCCATCCTGATACCAACACAAGGGGGTTTGACACTTACGCCTATACAAGGCCTCATATGGGGCCAACCCGATACTCGCATGATAACTGTTATTGTAGGTGAACTCAACAAGGGGCAACAGATTATCCCAACTTCCCCGATCATCCAGTACACAAGCCCTCAACAAATCCTCTAATGTCTGAATGGTCCTCTCTGTCTGCCCATCCGTCTGGGGGTGATAGGCAGAACTCAACCTCAACCTGGTGCCCAAAGCCTCATGCAATGCTTTCCAAAAATGAGAGGTAAACTTTGGATCCCTATCCGACACAATACTGGAAGGTACTCCGTGCAATCTGACAATCTCTGCAACATAGATCTCTGCCAGCTTAGCCACACCATAAGTAGTCTTCACCGGTAGGAAGTGAGCAGACTTCGTCAACCTGTCTACAATCACCCAAATCGAATCAAACTTCCTCTGGGTCCTTGGTAATGCCACTACGAAGTCCATAGATATGTTGTCCCACTTCCACTCTGGCACATTCAATGATTGTAGCAGCCCAGCTGGTTTCTGATGTTTCACCTTAGCCTTCTGGCAAGTCAAACACGACGCTACATACTATGCCACCTGCTTCTTCATTCCTGGCCACCAAAATCTCTGCTTTAGGTCCTAATACATCTTTGTAGCACCGGGGTGAATACTCAGCTTACTTTTATGAGCCTCATCCATGATAGTCCTTCTCAACTCTGAATCGTTGGGCACACAAACACGTTCGTTACACCTCAAGACATTATTCGGACCCACTTTGAATTCAGGTGCCTTACCAGTCTCAATCAAACTCCTCTTCTCCTGAATCACCTCATCAGTCTCTTGAAGTATCCTGATCTCGTCCATCAGCTTATTACTTACAGTAATCATCCCACAGTACACATTTCTTGTCGATGAGTCCATGTTAATGTCTAAGTCGCGGAAATTTTCCAACAACTCTAACCCTTTTACCGTCATGGCCAAGGCGTGGATCCGCTTCCTACTCAAGGCATCAGCCATGACATTTGCCTTCCCCGGATGATAGTGCAACGTGAACTCATAATCATTGATGAATTCCATCCACCTCCTCTGTCTCATGTTAAGCTCCTTCTGATCAAACAAGTACTTCAAGCTCTTGTGATCGCTAAATACTTCGAAGTTGCACCCATAAAGATAGTGCCTCCAAATCTTCAATGCAAAAACTATTGCAGCCAATTCCAAGTCATGTGTGGGATAATTTTTCTCGTGAACCTTCAACTGTCTCGAAGCGTAGGCTACAGCCTGTTTACTCTGCATAAGCACACAGCCCAACCCTTGATGAGATGCATCGCAGTAAACTTCATATGGCTCATCCGGCCGTGGCAACACTAGCACCGATGATGTGGTCAATTTCTCCTTCATTTATTGAAAACTCCTCTCACACTCATCAGTCCATGCAAAGATTTGATTCTTCCTAGTGAGCTGTGTCAACGGAGCTACGATCTTAGCGAACCCCTCAATGAACCTCCTATAATACCCTGCCAAGCCCACAAAACTCCTGATCTCTGTAGCAGTCTTTGGCTGTTCCCAAGCCACGACAGCTTCCACTTTGGCTGGATCAACAACAATTCCTTCCTTAGAAATGACATGCCCCAGAAACTTCAGTTCCTCTAACCAGAATTCACATTTTCCCAAGTTAGCATACAACTGCTTTTCTTTCAAGACCTGCAAAACATAGCGCAGATGGTCTTCGTGTTCCTCCCGACTCTTTGAATAGATCAATACATCGTCAATGAAAACCACCACAAACTTGTCTAAGAACGGATGGAAAATGCGATTCATGTAGTCCATGAAAATAGCTGGCGCGTTGGTTACTCCAAAAGGCATCACCAAGTATTCAAAGTGCCCATAACGCGTCCTGAAAGCGGTCTTAGGTATATCCTCTTCCTTCACCCGAATCTGATGGTACCCCGACTTCAGATCAATCTTGGAAAATACCATGGCTCCTCTAAGTTGGTCCATTAAGTCATCAATACGTGGCAAGGGATACCTGTTCTTAATGGTGACTTTGTTGAGTTGCCTGTAATCTACACAAAGTCTGGACTTTCCATCCTTCTTCTTTATTAGGAGCACAGGAGCTCCCCAAGGCGATACACTTGATCGTATAAACTGTTTAGACAAGTGGTCTTCCAACTGATTTTTTAATTCTGACAGCTCTGACGGAGACATCCTATATTGGGCAATAGAAATAGGTCCAGTACCCGGAGTCACATCAATTGAGAACTCAATATCCCGGACTGGGGGTAACCCTGGCACATCTGACAGAAACACCTCCGAAAAATCTCTGACCACAAGTACTCCGTCTATCTCCACCTCTGGCTTCATACTGATTGAATTGAGGAATACATACTTCTGAACTCCTCCCTTCAGAGAAAACTTCAACTTGTTGGCATCGAGGAATCGCGAAACACCTGGGTCTGGAAATATCACAGACTTACGAGCGCAATCCAGTAGAATATAATGGCTAGACAGCCAATCCATCCCAAGGATCACTCCCAAATGCTTAAGGGGAATACAAATCAAATCAACATTGAATTTCATGTTTAGCACAGTCAAAGGGCATTGTAAACATGCCGTATTAGCAATCACCGGTTCAGCAGAAGGTATAGTGACCACTAAATCAAAAGGCAGTGAAGTAACAAGCAATTGTAGAGAATTCACACAATCCAAAGAAATGAAAGAATGTGTTGCTCCTGAATCATATAACACAGAAAATAGTTTACCAGCAATTTCACACTCACCCAGAATTAGCTCCGAAGAAGGCAGGACTTCTTCCCCACCCATCTGATAGACACGGCCCCTTGCAGTAGGACGTGCAGCACTAATGTTGTTGGCAGCAGGTTATACCCTTGGTGCTCGGCAATCTCTAGAAAGGTGACCCGGTTTCTGGCAGTTGTAAAAAACTTTGGCCCTGTCGGCACACTCATTGGCTTTGTGCCCCTCTTTCCCGCAAGCATAACAACGGATAGTCTGGGTTTGGTTCAGCCCTGGTGGCCTATTTTGCACCTGGTTCTGTGTTCTCTGACCTCCTCCAAAAGGTGGTCGTGGTCGGGGTTGCTCTCTGGCATTCCCCTGAGGACGGGCATAGGGCTTCGGCTGGAAAATCTGTCTTCATCTACCCTGGTGGTTGTCATTCTGCCCCTGGGACCTAAGCGGTCCACTGTTCTTTGCCTGTTGCCTCTCTTCATAATCTCTACCTTCTTACACTTTTCCACCAAACGATACTCCACGAATCTCAAGTGGCTCCACCGACTCCTTGATCTCATACCGAGTCCATATTCAAACCTCTCACACATGTACTCCTCGTCCATCTAGTTCGGAAATAGCGAAAGTGTTTAGCCGTTGATTCAAATCTGGCTGCATACTCAGCAATGGTCAAGTTCCCCTGATATAGTCTCAGAAATTGTGCCTCCTTCTCAGCTCTGGCACTCTTTGGGAAGTACTTGTCTAGAAACTTCTTCTTGAATGTTTCCCAAGTCAATTCCTCATGACTGGCCTCCATCATCTGTTTGGTGCCTCTCCTCCAATATTCAAACCTCTCCCCGACAAAGCAGATAAGTAGCATACTCTACTTTCACATTCTCAGGACAGTGGAGAATGTCAAAGATCTTTTCGATCTCCTGCATCCACAGGTCAGCCTTGTCTGGGTAATGCTCTCCCTTGAACTTAGGTGGGTCGTGACGACGAAAGTCCACCAGGCCTTTGGATGCAACATCGGCTTCCTCTCTCTGTTGTCTCAGAATGTCAGTTGAGTCTAGGCTTCAGCCTGTTGAGCGACCGCAGCTGCCTGTTGGTTCATTGCAGCGGCCATAGCAGTCATGGCTCGGATTGCTCCTGCCATTTCGTTTCCTTCAGCTGAGGCGGGTTGACTTGCAGGATGAACCATCTTAATTCCTACAGTTTTATTGGGTCAGAAAAGACTTTCACGATCTGATCGTAACTCTGGGGTCTATAAAACCAAACTAATAATTTAGCAATCAATAATCAAGAAAAACCAAGCATGCTATTATCACAATAAAACAAAATCAATAAATCTGCAAATTTGCGTTCAAATAAAAAGAAATGTAAAAAAAAATCTTTGTATTGAACCCCAATAAGAAAATATATTCACATTTAAGCACGAACTTGAAATTAAAAATAACCAATTTAGTACATAAGAAATTCACCCCTTTTTTTACTAACTCACAAAGCAAATAATCATGTTTTAAACATCACAAAATCAGTAAATTCAAGTTAGTATGTATGTCTAATGCAGGACTCTCATTATCGCGATATAGTCATCCCATACCAATGGAGAATTAAATTTAACACCGCCACGAAGGCCTTAACCACGAAGGTCGTCCAAAAATATTAGCTACCTCCCATACCAATGGGGAATCAAAACATATCACCGCCACGAAGGCCCTTCACATGCCACTCTACATGATGTATGTCATTTAGACAATCAGTTCATGCCACGAGAAGTAATTCCCAGAAAATCCATCACACATTAAATCCATATAACACATATTAGAATTTCTTTTACAAACTAACACCACCATCTCGCGGTTCAAACCAACAAGTACACATCCATCCAGAGAATAACAACAATCAACAATACCCCTATTAATAAAATACGCATAAAACGATTTGTAATAAATTACACAACAGGAATCAACAAATATCCACATTAACAATTTTATGAAACACGTTCCAGTTATGGGGCACAAATCAAAGCAGTATCATTAATAAAAAGACGCATCTTGATTGAAAATGGCTGCACTTTTCAATCAAAATTGACCAATGGAATTAGACCATATATAAAGAAAGCGAAGCCCTTTTGATTCTTTTTTTTTAATAACTACTGAGACAAAAAGCTATCCTGGGGCAGCACACATACACAGATATAAACATAAAATTCATTCATAAAAGTCTAATCTCATAAGCATTGAACACAGTCAGAGAAGGGAATAAAAAAAATACTCATTTTGATTTGTGCATAAAAGAAACATGTCTTTCAATTTTTTTTTTGTGCAGCACTCAACAAGTCATGGAACAAAATTGAAGTTTGAACCCATGAAGGCAAACTACAGGCGAGACAAAAAGAATCAAAATCGACAATCTCATATTTCGTATAAAATAAACTTTTCCTATAAATAAGACACCACACAAAATTATAACCAACAACCAATATTTAGCTCTAACTTGTAGGAGAAAAGCCCTTACCTTGGTCGAGAAAAACCGCAATGTTTAAGAGAGCAAGGAGGATTTGCCTACAGCACCCGAATTAGGCACCAAATGAGCACAGAGAAAATTAATGGTCACGCAAAGGACAGAATACGATTAGAAAAAAAATGACAATCAATATCAAATAATATTTGGGAATTTTTAAAGCTGAAACGAAGTCAAAAGGAAGCCAAAAGATTGACCGGAAAACGTCTTACCGAGACAAGAGGGTTAGGGGGTCCGGCGTCAACTTCACTAAAACGAGGGAACGAGTAGTGTTTCCTGAAGGTTTCGACACGAGGAATCAAAAAATGACGTCCGTTTTTTATACCGACAACCGTGGTGACTGGAAAAAGGGAATTTCAGTTCGCCCAATGAATTAAATGCGACGAACGGGGCTCCGATTGATCGAACAGAGGTTAGAAACGTGTTCAGGGGTCAATTTTGAGTTGGGTGGTAAAGTTTTGTAGCTTGCCGCAGTCAAATGAAGGAGAACGAGATGAGAGAAGTTTTGATGCGCTAGGTTTCGAAACACAACGCTGCGCACCTTATTTTTTTTATTGACGATGAACAGTGCATGCTTAAGTGAGAATAGGGGTGTGCCGCAGGAGGAAATGTGGGGTGCAGCTAGCATGATTTTTTTTTAAAAGAAAACGAGAACAAGGCTGCAACGTGGATTGTGATCAAATCCATTTCTTTTTTTTTAAACAATTATCTCTTGAAACATTCATATACTCCTTAATAATTCTAAACCCATTTCTACACTCTTTTTAAAAATATTGTTTCCAAAATAATATTAATACATGAAGACTAATATTTAATAAAAATTTAAATAATAAAATAATAATACACCATACCAATATACTACATACTAAAACAACATATATTTAAATGAATAAATCACACATTAACATACTAAACACATATTCAACATAATCATGCATTATCACGCACAATATTATGTATTAACATTCAAGAACCCGTACTCACAAACTAATATAATTAATCACATATCTATTTATATAAGATCAGAGATTAATATAGGAGGTATGATTAATAATAATAATAATAATAATAATAATAATAGTAATAGTAATAATAATAATAAAAAAATAGAGGGTGTTACAGCAAGGAAGAGTCTTGGGTGTTAGACTCTGGAGCATCTTTTCATGCCACTTCGCAGAAAGAATTCTTCGAGAATTATGTACCCGGAAACCTTGGTAAGGTTTACCTTGGTAACGAACAATCTTGTGAGATTGTCGGCAAAGGTGTAGTGAAGATTAAGTTGAACGGGTCTGTATGGGAATTGAAAAATGTCAGACACATTCCTGACCTGACGAAGAACTTAATCTCAGTAAACGGCTACACAACAGTCTTCCACGGCGATCATTGGAAGATTTTAACGGGTGCAATGACGATTGCTCGGGGCAGAAAGAGTGGTACTCTTTACAAGACAGCAGGAGCATGTCATTTGATTGCAGTTGCAGCAAATGAAAATCCCAATCTATGGCACCAGAGACTAGGCCATATGAGTGAGAAGGGGATGAAGATCATGCACTCGAAAGGCAAATTGCCAGGTCTTCAGTCAGTAGAAATTGACATGTGTGAAGACTGTATACTTGGAAAGCAGAAAAGAGTCAGCTTTCAGACAAGTGGAAGAACCCCAAAGAAGGAGAAACTTGAGCTTGTTCACTCTGATGTTTGGGGTCCAACAACTGTCTCATCCATTAGTGGGAAGCAATACTTCGTGACTTTTATCGATGATCACTCTAGGAAGGTATGGGTATACTTTCTGAAACATAAGTCTGAAGTATTCGAGGCTTTCAAGATGTGGAAAGCCATGGTAGAAAATGAGACAGGGTTGAAGATCAAAAAGCTCAGAACTGACAATGGTGGTGAATATGAAAACACCAGATTCAAGAAGTTCTGCTATGAGCACGAGATCAGAATGGAGAGAACTGTGCCAGGTACGCCTCAACACAATGGTGTAGCTTAGCGTGTAAACCGAACGTTGACTGAAAGAGCCAGAAGCTTGCGGGTGCAATCAGGCTTACCGAAGTAGTTCTAGGCTGAAGCAGTCAACACAGCAGTCTACTTGATCAACCGAGGTCTGTCGGTACCATTAGAGCACAGAATACCTGAAGAGGTATGGAGCGAAAAAGAGATATAACTCTCACATCTTAGAGTTTTCGGCTGTGTAGCATATGTGCATATCAGTGATCAAGGTAGGAATAAGCTTGATCCCAAATCGAAGAAGTGTACTTTCATCGGTTATGGTGAGGATGAGTTTGGCTACCGCCTTTGGGATGATAAAAACAAAAGGATGATCCGCAGTAGAGATGTGATCTTCAATGAAAGAGTGATGTACAAGGACAGACATAACACAAACACTAGCAACTCAGAACAGAGTGGGCCAGTGTATGCAGAGGTGGACGATGTCCCAGAAAGTCCTATGGTTGAGAATCCCCAGTTAGAGGAATCAATTGACGCACCAGAGCCTCCTACTCCAAATTTCTAGCGAAGAAGGTCTTCTCGAGTTCTTGTGCCTAACAGGAGGTACATGGACTATATGTTGTTGACTGATGGAGGGGAGCCTAAAGACTATGCAGAAGCATGTTAGACCGCAGATGCTAGCAAGTGGGAGCTTGCCATGAAGGACGAGATAAAGTCTTTGATCTCCAATCAAACATGGGAACTAGCTGAGTTACCCGTGGGAAAGAAGGCACTTCACAACAAATGGGTGTATCGGGTGAAGGAGGAGAATGATGGCTCCAAGAGATACAAAGCCCGACTAGTCGTCGAAGGATTCCAGCAAAAGGAAGGAGTTGACTACACAGAAATTTTTGCTCCAGTTGTGAAGCTTAATACTATCAGGTCTGTGTTAAGTATTGTTGTCAGTGAAGAGCTCTATCTTGAGCAGTTAGATGTGAAGACTGCGTTTCTTCATGGAGACTTAGATGAGGAGATCTACATGCACCAACCAGAAGGCTTCTCAGAGAAAGGCAATGAGAACATGGTGTGCAGATTAAAGAAGAGCTTGTATGGTCTGAACAACCTCCGAGACAATGGTATAGGAAGTTTGAAAGCTTCATGCACAAGGAAGGTTTCCAGAAGTGCAATGTTGACCACTGTTGTTTCTTCAAGAGATATAAGTCCAGTTATATCATTTTGTTACTTTATGTCGATGATATGTTAGTAGCAGGTTCAGATATGGACGAGATCAGAAACTTGAAGATGCAGTTGTCAAAAGAATTTGACATGAAGGACTTGGGTCCAGCAAAGAAGATCCTTGGAATGCAAATCACGAAAGATAAGCAAAGAGGAATTTTGCAGTTATCTCAGGCGGAGTACATCAACCGTGTTTTGCAAAGATTCAATATAGGCAATGCCAAACCGGTTAGCACACCTTTGGCCAGTCATTTTCGCCTATCCAAGGAACAGTCACCTCAGACGGAGGAAGAAAGAGAATCCATGGCTAAGATTCCATATGCTTCAGCCATTGGAAGTTTGATGTACGCAATGGTGCATGCGAGGCGGACATTGGCCATGCAGTGGGAGTTGTAAGCAGGTTTATGTCAAATCCAGGTAAAACTCATTGGGAAGCAGTGAAATGAATTTTGAGGTATCTAAGAGGCACTACAGAGAAGTGTTTGTACTTTGGTAAAGGTGAATTACAAGTACAAGGCTACGTAGATGCAGACTTTGGAGGTGAAGTCGATCACCGAAGAAGTACCACTCGTTATATATTCACTGTCGGTACTACATCAGTTAGTTGGATGTCGCGGATACAAAAGATTGTGCTTTATCCACTACAGAGGTTGAGTATGTAGCAGTAACAGAAGCTAGCAAAGAATTGATATGGCTTCAAGGTTTGTTAAAAGAGTTGGGATTCATCCAGGAGAAGAATGTGTTGCACAATGACAGTCAAAGTGCAATACATCTGGCGAAGAACTCAACATTTCATTCCAGAACGAAGCACATTGGTCTTCGTTATCACTTCATCAGATCTCTGCTTAATTAAGGATGAGGTGTTAATGTTGAAGAAGATTCAAGGAAGTAAGAACCCATCATACATGTTAACAAAGGTGGTGACTATCGACAAACTGAAGTTGTGCTCAACTTCAATTGGCCTGCTTGAATAACAGACCAGGAAAGGCTGCTGCATGATCGAGGTGTGAAGACCGATTGAAATCAGTCTTCAAGTGGGAGATTGTTAGTCAAAGAAGCACCTCCCCAACAACCTTATTAATGGCACCGATTAAAATGAAGAAAAAGTGGTGCAAGTGTGGTGCATGTTTTTCAACACACCCATTAATTAAAGGCATTTTTTTTCTTTGGCAGAACCAATTATTCAAAGATGGTGCAGCCATATTAGTAGGTGTTCACATTACCAATGACTTCTATAAACAGGGGCATTGTAGGAGAGGAAATTCATTCCAACATTGAGATTTGAGAGTATTACAGTGTTGAGAGAAAATTCTGGGCAGTGAGCACCGAGAGAGAGTGTGAGAAATATTTAGTGAGAAATATTTCTTTGGGTGTAATTGGGTTGTGTGTTTTGTGAGAGAGTGTGAGTGTTTGTAAACACAGTGTATATTTCCCTTTTCAATATAAGGTCTGTAGCAGCCCGGAGATGTAGGCATAATTGGCCAAACTCCGTTATCAATTTTTGTGTGTGTTTCCGCATTTATTTTTCGCTCTTCCATTAATCTGATTATGGGAAAATTTTGCGTAGTTTCCCAACAGAGACAGCTAGAGGTACCCAGATCAGAAACTCTAGTCCACAAAATTGCCTCATCACAGCACAATAACACATAAAAAAAATAAAGAAGAAAAAGCAATAACACAGAACATCAAACACACAGAAAGCACAATTCATAAAGACGCAATATGGTAAAACTTGAAGCTTCGTCTTTGTCGTCTTCCATTCCACCTTTCACTTTCACAGTTGTAGTTACCCTCCAAACGCACGACACCAATACAACCGAAGTAGATCACAATTCTTTCATAGTTTGACGAGATCGAACGACATCGACACCTAAACCATCATCGTCGCGTTTCATCTCTTCTTCCATGATGAGAGAGCCCAGAGATGGAACCAAGACCGATACTAAGACCTCCAAACCTGCATCCTCCCCTGCCTCCTTCCCTCAGGGAATCTTCGCGATCCTGTCGCGTCGTTGTTTGCTTCAGTTTCTCTCCTCTCTCGTGCGATATGGCGTACCACCTGCAAACCCGTGCACAGATCCGCGACAACAAATTTTCATTTATTTAGTAAGGGTAAATTTAATGAATTTAGAAAATTTAGGGATCTAAAAATAAATTTAAAATTGTTGAAAGAGGGTTTTTGTATTTGTACGATTACGATAGAAGCAGCTGTGCCGAGAATCCCCCCGCTTGCGATATCGTCACTCAATGCCCAACAGCAACAACAGTGAAATCAATGGCAGCAAAGACGACGACGCAGCTGTGATAGACAACAACAAAAACAATGGTATGAAATGGAATTTCGACCCCATCTTATATATAACTAATGCGCTGCAAAACCCTTGTCCTGTAGTTGAGTTGATTTTAGTTAAATCTACTAAAACCCCAATTCCATGTTTGCTCACTGTCGCAGAGCCACCTTGCTCTGCCCTAACCTCCTCTATCCCTTCATCATCAGAACTTCCTTACAAATCCCAACACTTTCTTCCTCTCTTCTTCTTCTCCTCCAACCTTTTTCCTCTTCCAAAGATCACTCTTTTACCGTCAACTACCTCATCAACAATTGTGGCTTCTCCCCAGATACCGCTTCCAGACTCTCCAACCGAGTTCATCTCGACAACTCAGAACGTCCCGACTCGGTCCTCTCCTTTTTCAGAACCCACGGCTTCTCAAACACTCAAATATTCGGGATCATCCGAACCTGCCCGGTACTTCTCGTTTACGATCCCAACAAGACCATTCTCCCCAAATTCAATTTCCTTCTCTCAAAGGGTGCTTCAACTTCCGACCTTGTTCACATCGTCACCAAGAATCCCAAAGTTTTGCTTCAAAGTTTGGAGAAAACAATCACCCCATGTTATGATTTCGTCAAAAGTTTCTTGCTTTCTGATGAGTCCACTATATGCTCTATAAAATGCTGCGTTTACTTGATTTATTCGAAGAGACCGGCAGATAACATCCAAGTGCTGCTTCAAAATGGGGTCCCTCAATCAAAGATTCCTCTTTTGTTTCGTAATTGGGCTTACTTAATCACTGAGAGTACTACTCCTATCATTGAGAAGGCAGTGGGGGAAGTTAAGGAATTGGGGTTCAACCCCAACACAACATTTTTCATTGCAGCATTGCGTGCTAAGGTTGTGAGAAAATCACATTGGGAAAGGAAGATTGATTTGTATAAGAAATGGGGTTGGTCTGAAGATATTATTGTTTCAGCATTTCTGAGGTATCCATGGTGCATGCTGGCATCTAACGCTAAAGTTGAGGCAATGATGGAGTTTTTTGTCAACCACATGGGTTGGGAGTCTCTGAAGCTTGCCAGATGCCCAGTACTTCTTATGCTGAGTTTGGAGAAAAGAGTTATTCCCAGGGCTTTTGTCTTGCAATTTCTTGAGTCCAGAGGTTTGATTAAGGATGCTAAATCGGCCACAGCTTTCAAAGTTTCTGAGAAGATGTTCTTGAAGAAATTTGTGAATTGCTTTGAGGAGGAAGCTTCTCAGCTGTTGAAGCTATATGAAGAGAAGAGAGGTCTTCCAAGATAGCACAGATAAGCAAGTGATGTCTGTGCCCTTTATTGGGTTTGAAATTGTCATTTGTAATTGGCCATTAGTATTAGTATTAGTATTAGCTTACCTAGTTCTATCACGTGATCCTATAGGATTCCTCCATTGCTCAAAAGGAAAACCATATCCATTTAGACTGGAAATACTTGTTGTATTTGACAACTGGAACCATATTGGTTGTTGTGATCAAAGATACTTCTTCATCAACCATCTTTTATGTTTTTCCATATCTGGTGCTTTATCCCTGTGTGTAATTTTGTCAATAGGCTCCCTGACTTGCACGGAGTAGCGGGGTTTCTCTGCAATGCATCATTGGGTGAAGTTTGTGTGGAGAAATTTGAGGTCTCAAATTTCATACATTGTCTGTTGTTTTCAGTTATTATTACTGTATTAGCTCATTACTATATTATCTGAGGTTCAAATTTGTGCCCGTCTAATTTAAACCTTCAAATTATGTTGCATGATCGTATTCTTTGATTGTTTAAATCCAGAATTGTAAAAAGTGCTTGTTTCGTTTTTAGTTGAAACAATTGCTGGCCGTGATACAATCATTTTTATACACTGAACCGAATCATACATAGTATAAAATAGCTATACAAAAAACTCACATTTCTGGTTCTGATATCATCCTTTTTGGTTATTCTTAATGTTCTGATGCATATTCGATTTTTATACATAAAAAAGGATTGGTATTATATAAAACTAGCAGGTTGATTGCAGAATGTAACAGATAAATGGGAAAGAAACTAGGCCATGCAGTTCATACAGGTTACAACATGGACTACATTTGTTATATAGGCGAGTTATACGGTGGACTACTTATCATATAGTCTACCAGTACACCTTGTAAATGACCGGTTATATCCGACAATAATGAGGTTTATGAAATTGCTTCCAGGGCCCCTGTTTCCTTGCTTTCTTTCAGATCAAGCCTTCGGCACAGTTGGGTGAGTTTTACGGTGTAGAGGAAGGAGTAGGGGTATGGTGGACATGGGAAAGCGGTTACTTGCAGTGTTTGGAAGCGCTCATTGAGCATCTTCAGGCAATCTGTTGTTGCTATTATTGATTATCAAAGGTTGCAACATATGCTTCTTCTCCATTCTCGTTTTCTTCTTTGAACTATCTTACGCCTGATCGCTAATTGAATGTTCATTTTTCTTCCACTTCCCCCACATTGCAGCAACCACCGCTGGAGGTTTAATGTTTTCGTAGAAGAAAGAAAAAGAAGAGGAGTAATGGTTTCGTTGATTAGGGATTTTTGGGCATTTAGGGAGATGAAGCCCTGTTTGTTTGCCCATGCTTTTGTCTAATCCATTCTTGTTCGTACTTCGATTGGTGACTTCTTTTCTCTTCTTGTTCTCACAACTTCCCTTATGTGTTTCTCCTATACTTGAAAGAATATCATCTTGTCCAACTTTCAAGAACACTGGTAGTTTTGTTTTGGACTAACTTACAGTTACAGTGTGCTAACTTACTAGTGTACTCGATCTAATGCTAAGATGCTATTATTTTTATTTGTTCATTCAACAGAATTTTTTTTAGTGATTGTGTATCAACACTTGAACACCATCTGATACTTTTAGACGTAAGTATTATTTATTATTTATTTATCTTTGATGTTCTAAGTTTGAATGTTGATATGTTAAATGGAAATGAGTACCCACCTGGAGTGGGCTTGTCCCCTCATAGATACTTTCGCATTTGAAGATTTAATTTGCAGCCTATCATCATAAGGGCCTTGTATAATGGAGTTTATACGGTATGGGAATGGTGATTGGTTTCCTAGAGTTGCCTCAGGTGTTATTGCACAAGTAGAAAGCCCAGAAGATGATCCAAATTTTATAGTGAGGGCTATCCATCTCCCACATAGATCTTTGCTACTCTTATGTGGAGAAGCCCAATATGCATGGCATCATTACATTCCACACCACAAGGGGTAATGTACTAGAAATTATTATACTTTTTCTCACTTTACATGCTGAAAGAAATTGTTACATTTCGGAATCCTGTTTTGCTAGCATGATCTGAGAGTGTTTGTAGTCATTTAAATATTTTATCCAAGAAAATAGATGCTAGGCATATTTTAAAATTACGATAGTGCAGGAGAAAAATCTTCTTTTTGCTTATAAGCTTGCCAAAAAAATTGCTCAAGTTTCTAATATAATATTTGTATGTCCGAAAGATCATTGTTTTAGGGATCATTGTTTTAGGGTTATGTATTTAAGATATGAAGATTCATTAAATGCTGCTTTTTTCTGTTATAAGACAGCTTGTATTTGCTTATGCTGTTTTGCACAGAGCACTTCAAGTATGAGTGCACAAATTCAATAAGAGTATATTAAATCCAAAACACGATCTTTTGGTGGACTTATAACCTTACTCGTTTGCTACATCATTTTGCCCCATCAGTTTGTAGCTCTTTTCATTTGTTTTGTGATAGGGAATTTCGTTGTCCTAATTTCTGATTTTTTCATTAGAAATCTAGTTTATTCTATTATTAATATGAAACTTAAAGATTGATCCTCCTTTGCTTTAAGAGCATTTAGATGTGCCTTGACAATATATGTTTGTACCTAAATATATATTATCCCCCTCCGATAGACCATGTGAATGGAAGAGTCACCAGAAGAGCTTCATGAGGCATCTTTTACATTTCGTAAGGTGAGTTAATGTCATTGTTTTTTTCTTCTGCCTATACACCATGTCAAACCCCTTGGTATATTTTACTTTAGCGATTTAGTTTCTACTTGTTCAGCACAATAGAAAAAAAAATTGTTATTGGTAAGTGAATTAATCCCATCAGTGGAATGCACCTGCCAAATAAGCGGTTAATGAAGCATGGGTACGCCAAAAATTAAAGCCGTACCCGTACCGGGTGCGTACCCGTACCTGTACCCCATATCACGTGTAAAATATGTAAAAATATCGTATTTCTGCAAACGTACCCGTACCCGGTACCATATCCCGTAACCATGCAACGTATACCCGGTTTTAAGAGAATCTAAAGAAATTGTGAATCGGCCCCTAATCCGAATATGTTGCTCTCTGTATCATGTTCAAATGCAAATTGCAAACACAGGCTTCAGTTAAGGAAGTAGCGGACATGGCTGACTTTGTTGTACTGGTAGTTATACTTTGATTACCGAGAATCAATTTTGTATGATTCTTGTTTTGGTTGTTTTACACATTATTTGATATTTTATTCCATTTCCTTTTTACACGGAGGGAACAATTGTCAAAAGGAATAAGAGATTTGAAGCAAAAACAAATGGCTTCTCTTCTCACTTATTTGGAGACAGATGTTGGTAAGAAGGTAAAAGAAAATGATGTGGAGATAGAGAACATGAACCGTAAGAATAGGGAGCTAGTGGAGAGAATAAAGCAGGTGGCACTACAGAGCGAAGTATAGTGAGTCAAAATATCCAGCAGGCCATTTCACAAGGAGCGGAACAAGGGAAAGAAGGGTTTGGACTTTGGAGACAGTGGAGTTGATGTATAAAACTTCCTGAGCATTCCTGGTGCACCTATCTATGAAGTCTATTTACAGGAGCTACCAAGGCATGGAGGATCTTTCTTGCAGAGCATGCAAAGCAAAGGAGGTTTCCATATTGTTGGGCAGGCACCTGTGCTTTTGTAAAGACTGATGGATTTATCAATGTTTGTCCTGTATGCCAACCGTCTCTGTCTTATTATCAAAAAACAAAAAATAGGTGTCTGTGTCTTAACTTGTGAAGGGCAACTATTTGAAACGTTGGAGTATAACTTTTGTTCGATTTATTTGCCAAAGTTTTGTGTTCAAGCGGAACTATTTTTGTCATAAAAAATAGACTACATCCAAGGATTTTTTTTACCCTATTTTTTGTTTGACATTCCTCCTTGTATGCAAGGATATTTTTTGTTATCTTTTTTCATTGATTTACAAAAAGAACATGAAAATCATAAGATTTTTCAATTTCACAGATGTATTGAAGATTCCTTTTATTATGTACTCAGTCCTAATCCTCATCTTTTGTTTAATAACCATATTTAACTGTCACATAATATAGCCGGGTTCAAAGCATCTATGGTCTGTGTTTTGTTTTAGTACATCAAGTTCATCAGCATCAAGGAGCTAGTGACAAAGGAAGAAGAAAAAGAAAGACTGGAACAGGGACTACACATTTTGATTTACATGTTTTTTAATTTTTTTAAACAATTCTCATGCTGGAATATTACATGTCTCTGTTTTATCATTCTCAGATATTAAAAACACTTTTTTTAAGGACTAAAAACAGTTTTCTAGTTTTTTGTTTTTAAAAATTTATAAAAAATTTTGGTCGAGCATCCCCAACGCTCGACCATTACCTCATCCCTTAGGTTTTAGTTGCCGTCCCTTAAAATTTTTAGCGATGGAGCAAGCCCATGTGGCACCCTTCGTCCCTTAACTTTTTCAGTTGTCCATTGCATAAGAGACGGCAACTAAGATTAAAATAATGATTTCTTTGTGGCTCAACAGAATTGAAGAAGAGGAGGGAAAAAAACTGAAAAATTGAAACAAGATCAGAAACTCCTCTTAGAAAACAAACTTCTCTCAATAGGAAACAGAAATAAAATTAAAATCAACAGAAACAAAATTAAAATAAAAAATCACAAATCACCAGCAACTTTGAAATCAAAATCAACAAGAAAATTACAAGGCAAAAACAAAATCAAAATCACAAATCAACAGCAAAAATAAAATGAAATGGGAACAGAAATGGTGTTACGAACGTCGTTGCCATTACGAACGCCGCCACACCGATGCCGACACAAACTCCTCTCAGAACGTCGTCCGTTGATTTAGGATCGCCGAGAGGGCCGCGCCTTACGCCGGTGAGTGAGAACAAAGGAGACGAGACCACCATGAGAGAATTGAGGGATCTGTTGAGAGAAGAACCCAAATCTGTTGAGAGAGATGAAAGATCTATGAGCGAGGGAAGGAGGCCGATGCGGATGAGTGTGCAGAGAATTTTAGATAATGCTGAGAGTAAGAGAGAAAAGAGTAATTTTGAGAATGTTGATCGATTATTCTCATTCCACGAGTCATGCTATATGTATGTGTTTGTTACAATCATGAGCACTCCCTCCTAACCATTTGCTAGCTCAGCCAATGCATAACAGAAGAGCAATGATAAATAGATAATCAAAGTCTGCTGACACACTACGCCCCTCACACTGAAAGCACTTGCAGGTACGGTGTCCATCTTTGTTGTCGAAATTGGTTGTTTGTCTATCATTTCTCTAACAGAATTGCAAAAAGGATAAAAAGACACCACCCACAACGTGTGGCAGGCACAATTACAAAAGAAGGAAATTAGAATGTCAACTATAATAAGTAATTAACTAGCATAATAAATCATAGTATTGCAATACTGTGACAATACCCCGTATCAGGACATCCTTGTCCTCAAGGATGAAAGTTTGGAAATTTCTTCAAGAGGTCATATGTTGACACTCAAATTTGTCTGAAATATTGAGTTATTTTGAGTATAAAATATTGTGATTTTGTTCTTTATTGGATAAAATATGCTCACTTATACTCCATTTTGCAGAAATATCACAAAGACAGCACTTGGGGTAAACGAAAACGGACCGAAAACTGGCAAGTTTTGGAGATTTTTGGCAATTATGGACATGAGGTACGACCTGACATCCATTCAGTACGGTCGTACCTATGCAAGCACAAAAGTAGGGGCATACCCCTTGGTTAGTACAACCTGGCGCTGAAGAAAAAGTCTAGTACGACCGTACCCAAGTCAGTACAGTCGTACACTATTGCTGTCAGGTGATACATGATGCACAATTATGGGCCAATGTCGCAACTAAATTGCAGTACGACCGTGTATAAACTTAGTACATCCGTACCTAGTCCCAGATCGCCCAAATTTGAAGCCAGTTGACCTAATTCGTAGCTATGCCTATAAATAGGCATTCCTAGCCCTCTTTAAAGGACTTTTTCTAATTTCTGGATTAAACAACCTCTGGAGCATCCTGATGTGTCGTCGAAGCTTAGGAGAATGGCGAAGAATATGTGGGAGAATCGTCATCATACCGAAAGGGTGACCTAGTTCCATTTAATTATGTCTTTTAGGGATTTATGTTTGGATTTATGTTATTCTAGCTTATTGAGAAATACTATGAGTAGCTAACTCCATCACTAGGGGTGACGGGAGAATTTTTACGATGTCTGTGATATTTAATTAATTGCTATTATGAATTTTCTATTATCCTATTGAATGTGTCTTTCTTAACATGCTTAACTTCATAGGTTCTGGCCAGTCCTTAACAAATTAGTTAATTGTAGGCGATCGTACCACAATTAGTTAATGGAACTCTAGGATTAACTGAATTCACTAATTAGGCCAAATCAAGGATAATTGCTTATTTCCAATCAATCATTGAATTGATAAACCCGCCATCTCTTAATGCTCTTTCTTTTAATTGTCTTGCATGATCAAACGGGGTACTTCTTAATAGGAAGACTAATAGCATTGCATGATCATTGAGTGTTAATAATATTAAAGTGGGTGATTGCTTTCATTTAGGAAATACAATTCTTAATAGTTGGTTAATAGATTCAAGGACTAGTATTAGTGAACCTGGTTCCCCTATGCTCTCCCTATTTGATCTCTCTTTAGTTCTTACGATATTGTTTTGTTCTCGTTATTTATAATTTAACTATTTTGCCCTCAAACCACTATTTTCGATAACCAAAATAGCATAGAATCTTTACTATGTTAGTACTCGCGCATACCCACACTTGCTTGAGCTATAACATCATAATAGAATTCCCAAGTTGCATATTCTGGAGGAACACCCTTCCACTTAACTAAGACCTTAGTGGCAGCAATTCGACCTCTTTTCACCATCTTTCTATCCAAGATGGCTTCAGGAACAACATGAGTTGACAAGGATTCAAAAGAAGAAGGCAGAGGCGTGACAGGACAGGAGGCAGAATTCTTGCACAATTTTAATTGAGAATCATGGAAAAAATTATGAATTGTAGCTCCAGAAGGCAACTCCAATTGATATGCAACAAACCCAATTCTATCAGTGATTTTGAAAGGAGCGTAGTACTTAGGCAACAACTTATGGTAAGCTTGTTGGCGCACAGAGAACTACCAGTGAGGTTGCAATTTAAGATAGATAAAGTCACCAATAGTGAAAAATTGATCCGACCTATGTTTATTAGCCTGCTGGGACATTCGATTCTGGGCTCAGATTAAGTGGAATTTCAGAATTTGGATGGTGTTCTCTCTTGCACTAAGGGTACAGGCAGCAGTAGGGTTGCTGGCTTCCCCTGGCAAATAAGGGAGGTGAATTGGTGGTGCCTGACCATAAACTACTTCATAAGGGGTAGATTGAATTGAGGTGTGTAAGTTAGTGTTGTACCACCATTCAGAAGGGCAGCCACTTTGACCAAGAAGAAGGTTGTTCTACACACATACACCTAAGGTAAGTTTCCAAGCACTTATTAACAACCTCTGTTTGACCATCTGACTGTGGGTGGGAAGCTGTAAACTTGTTTAAAGTTGAGCCCTACAGTTGGAAAAATTCGGACCAAACCTTGCTGAGAAATATGGGGTCTTTGTCATTGGTGATAGTGCAAGGCATACCATGAAGCTTAAAGACATGATCTAAGAATAATTTAGCCACATCAAGAGCAGTATATGGATGGGACATGGACAAGAAATGAGCATACTTGCTAAGCCTATCAACCACCATAAATATGACTTATTTACCGTGGGAATTAGGAAGACCTTCAATAAAATCCATACTAATATCCTCCCAAACTCTATTAGGGATTGGTAATGGTTGCAATAACCCAGGAGAGGCACTTACATCAAGCTTACATTTTTGACAAGTATCACACTTTCGAATGTATTGCTGAATATCTTTGGACATGCCCCTCCAAAAGAAAAGTGATTTGATCCTGGAGGCTGTGACATCTCTTCAAGAATGGCCTCCCAATGGTGAACCATGCAACCACTACAGAATAGTTTCTTTGAGTGTAAGATCAGCCCCATTGACAAGCTTTCCTCTCCTTCTTAATTAACCATTGTGCCAAGAAAATTTAGGGTGATTGTGAGGCTCCTGGACCAGCTCCCCAATGAGTACTTTAAGGCAAGGATCTGCAGCACAAGAAGATTTAATTAGGTATTGTAACACCCCGAATTTTCGAGGCATTAACTCGTCTATTATAAGAAAAATCGGCCTATATTTAAAAAATAAAATAAAATAAAGTTACGGTTAATAACTAATAAAGCGTTTGATAATCGCAGAACTGCTTTATTGTCAATTATAAAATTTTAATTAATAACAATGACCCTACTTAATCACTAAACTAATTTTAGTCTAACTGAAAATTTAATTTAATTTTAAATCAGGTGAAACTAAATTAATAAATACTTGTAACTACTCTACAACACAACTAAAATATAATAAAATTCTGAAATTATAAATTATAGGGAAAATAACCAAAGTTTAAATTATCCCAATTGCTTAGCGGAAAAAACACCATGTCCGCAATAAAAAGAAAATACCAAGTTCAATTTGCGCAAAATAAAGTTAACGTTCAAAAGTAGCACAAAGCATCTAACACCCATGTACCAACAATTATTCGTCGACAACACCATCACACATAATGCAAACAAATTATACTTGAGGCTTCTCAAATCCACTTGTACCTAAAAAGTGGTGTAAAGGTCAGTTCATGTGACAAGTTGTAATAAGCTAAAACATGAAAAATTGCTCAAATACTATTTATAATTTCTCTTTTCACATTTAAATAAAAATAAGTAAGATAAGAATTATCATAACAAACAACCGATGAAAAAATGTATTTACATCCACATACGAACTTGAAATTAAAGTTAATCACATTTAAGACAAAAGAGAATCTATTTCTTTTTTTTTCTTTATACTAACTTACAAATAAAATAATCAACTTATCAACACCACAAAAATCAGCATATTTAAGTTAGTATGCATGCCTTATGCAAGACTCTCATGATCGCGATATAGTCATCCCATACCAATGGGGAATTTAATTTAATACCGCCACGAAGGCCTTAACCACAAAGGTCGTCCAAAAATAATAGCTACCTCCCATACCAATGGGGAATCAAAGCATATCACCACCACGAAGGCCTTAAATACAAATGTCCAAAACAATAGCTACCTCCCATACCAATGGGGAATTAAATCATATCACCGCCACGAAGGCCCTACACATGTCGTTCTACATGATGCATGTCATTTAGTCAAGTCAATTCATGCCATGAGAGGTAATTCACCAGAAAATCCAATACACGTCATATCCAAATACCACATATCCAATTTTCTTTTATGAAATAGCCTAATCTTATCACGATCTTAACACAACACAATGCATATCACACATATCAAAATTTCCTTCCTAAACTAACCTCATCATCTCAAGGCCATAGCACCACAAATGCACATCCATCACAAATTAATTAAACAAGTTCAACAATCCACAATAAACATATTATTTAAAATCACAATAAATAAATCACATAACCGATTTGCACCAAATTAAGATGACAAGAATTAGCAACTATCCATGTTACTCTACATATATAAAAAATCGTTTTCCTTATCAAATGAAATATAATAAATCATAAAGAGACAAAACATATTTATATTCATTCTTATCAAATTACGTAGCCACAATACATATTTTATGGATAATATAGAATAAATCTTTAGCACTAAAAATATAACTCCCACGATTTTCAACAACATATGAGTATAGAATCAATAAAATAGCAAGAAAATCATCAACATATTCATTTAGAGGGTTACACGAAAATAAAAATAAAATAGTGAAACATTATAGACTTTTATTTGATAAGGATATGAATTTTTCCTTTCAACAAGACACCACACAAAATTCTATCTATCTAATTTGTAGGAGAAAAGCCCTTACCTTGGTCGAGAAAAGTCGCAGTGTTTAAGAGAGCAAGGAGGATTTGCCTACAGCAACCGAATTAGGCACCAACGAGCACAGAGAAAATTAACAGTCACGCAAGAACGAAATATGACCCAAAAAAAATGACAATGAATGTCAAATAATATTTGAGAATTTTTAGAACTGAAACGAAGTCAAAAGGAAGCCAAAAGATTGACCGAAAAACGTCTTACCAAGACAATGGGGTTACGAAGGGTCCGACATCAACTTCACCGAAACGAGCAAATGAGTAGTGATTCTGAAAGCTTTCGACGCGTAGAATCCAAAAACGTCGTCCGTTTTATGAGAAGATGATTGTGGTGGCCGAAAAAGCCCAAAAACAGTCCCTAGAGAGAGAAGACGATGCGATTTTAGTCTCGGATCGCCGAAATAAGGCCATAAATGGATTCAATGAGTGATTTTCTATAGGAATATGTAGTTTCGGAATTTTTTTTTGTGGCCTAATGAGAGAGGAACCGAAAAGAGAGGAGTTGGAGCGAAAGAGAATACGGCGGATGTCTTCATCTTTCTCTAGGTTTGTTTCTGCGCAGATGAAGACAATGATACGTGATTCATGAATTTTAAAATGCAAGGGGTGTATAAGGAAAAACGGGTGCAAGTAGCAACAAGTAAACAAAAGAAATTAAAAAAAAAAAAAGAGAATGGCCTGACGCATGCGGTACCTCCCATTCTATTTCTTCTTATTTCAGTTTTTTTTTTCTTTCTCTCTTATAAAAAAAATCATTTCTTTATTCAAAATATTTTCCCACTATTAATAAAATAATATATCACCACTATTTTCTAAAACAAATTAATAAAATAATATATCGCTACTATTTTCTAAAAATACAAATAAATATCATTTAAATATTTTTCAATAATTCAAACACACCTAGGGATTAGAATCACTAATTTTACAAATCACAACAATTAATGAAATAAACACATTTAAAAAAATATAAAATGTACAAAAAATGCAGGGTGTTACAGGTATAGCAAATCTTATTGAGCATTGATAAACAACAATGGTAACTACTCAACATTTGGTTTCTTGGAAAGCGAATCAGCAGCAACATTTTCTTGCCCTTCCTTATAATGGATTTCAAAATCAAAACCCACGAATTTGGACATGTAAACTTGTTGCAAAGGAGTGTTCAGCCTTTGTTCAGGCATGAATTTAATGATTTTCTGATCTGCCTTGATTATAAAGTGGCCATAAGCCAAGTACGTCCCCTACTTTTGAACTGCATACACAATAGCTAGAAGTTCCCGCTCATAAATAGACATGGCTTGCTGTTTTGGTCCCAAAGACTTACTAATGTAAGCTATAAGGTGATTCTCTTGCATCAACACTGCCCCAATGCCATTGCCCAAGGCATCTGTTTCAATAATAAAAGTCTTAGAAAAATTGGGAAGACCAATAACAGGTGTTGAAGTTAATGCAGTTTTTAGTGCTTGGAAGGCACTAGTTGACTTACTGGACCAATGAAAATTATCCTTCTTCAACATATCATTTAGGGGTTTATCAATTTTCCCAAAATCCTTGAAAAAGGTCTATAGTAGCCAGCCAAACCCAAAAATCCCGTCAGTTGTTTGATGTTCACAGGTTAAGGCCAAGATGCTACAGCGGCAATTTTAGAAGGGTAAGTGGTAACCCCTTTCTTTGAGATAACATGGCCAAGATACTCTACCTTAGAGGTAGCATAAGAACACTTGCTACCTTTTAGAAAGAGTTGCTGCTCCCTGATTATTTGAAACATAAGCTGAAGGTGTTGCACATGCTCCTCCAGTTATGGACTATAGATGAACATATCATCAATAAAGATGATAACAAACCTTCGCAAGTAGGAGTGGAAGATGTGACTCATCAATGCTTGGAAAGAGGCTAGAGCATCAGTGACGCCAAAGGGCATTACCAAGTACTCAAAGTGGTCGACATGAGTCTTGAAGGCAGTTTTGTACTCCTCTCCTTCCTCCATTCTGAGTTGGTGGTACCCCTATTTAAGATCTAATTTAGAGTAGATTGTTGACCCACCTAACTCATCCATTAGATCTTTAATAAGAGGTATATGGAATCTATCTTTGACAACCTGTTGGTTCAGCCTTCTATAGTCTACACATAACCTCCAAAAGCCATCTTTTTTTTTTTTTACCAAAACTATAGGGGATGCATAAGGGTTGTTTCTGTATTGTATGATGCCTTGATTAAGCATATCATCCATCAAACAAAATCTCTAAGGGTTGCTCTAAACTCATCCACATTACCAAACAATAGATCAACTTCTAATTTCACTTTTCCATCAGATTCCGTATCAAATATTTTTCCTTTCATTCCTCTATCAAGATAAATTGGCACTTTATCTTCATTAGAATTCTCAGGAGTAATAACATCATGGTTTTCTTCATAATCAATTAGCTCATCATTAATATTCTCATTTTGCCTTTCTTCCTCATCTGTATAGCTATAATCTGAATCAGTTTCATCACTTATTTCCGATTCATCACCAGACTCACTGATTACTATTTTAGGGACTGCCCTAGGAACTTCATTATTTTCATCATTAGATAAGATAACATACATGGATATAAACACAGTTACTATTTAACTTGAACATGTCAAGAACATGATAGCGATTATTAATCGACTTTCTTAAATCGCTACTCGGATGACAAAAAGAAAGAGCAAAAGGCAAACCTCCATCGTTGCACCCACCATCCATAGCCAACTTACGAATATCGTCAACCAAATCAAAATACGAGTAACAGTTTGGATCAACATTCAATAGGGCAAAGTTACTCCGCCAGAAAAATGTACCAAGAGATGCATACATCCCAGGTCTAGTTTGTCATGCCCATAATTCTCCATTGTGACCCCTCCACCTAAAACACACCCATCCAACAAAAACTGTGAGAAACATAATCAAATAAAACCTGTTAACAAGCAAGAAATCTGTCACATAAAGAACTGAAACAACCTGTTTGTAAAACACATAACCTGGGGAGTGTTCGAAGGTGCTATTTCAAAGATACAATTTGAAAAAAAACCTGGTAGTAAAACGTAGAACCTGAGGCATTATTCGAGGAACTGAAATGCAAATCGCAAAAGCTAGAATCTGGTTCAATGGTTCAAAGAATTGCAGAAGAGAAACACAAAAGCTAGGGCTCATGTAGAAGAAAATTGCATAACGACGTTTTCTCTTTAGTGATGGTAACCGTGTTTTTTTTTATAGGCAAATTATTAAATATTAATTGTTAGAATTGTTAGTTTCCTAGGTTTGAACCCCGAACCTCCAGCTGGCGCTCCTTCAACGTCTCTTAGCTCACCAACCGAGCTACCTACTTGGGACAGTGTTAACTTGAGGGGAGGTAAGTGATTTTTCAAAACTAGAGAGGGTGTGTGTCTCATTGAGTGAAACTTTAGGGGAGGTGAGTGCAATTAAATTTAGGGATCCAATAATAAATTTAAAATTGTCGAAAGAGGGTTTTTTGAATTTGTACGATTACGATAGAAGCAAGCAGCCGTGCCGAGAATCCCTCCGCTTTCCTGGCCTCCATTCCCCCCCAGCCCCAGACTTGTTCTGTAACCGCTTGCGATATCCTCACTCAATGACCAACAGCAACAGCAGTGAAATCAATCGCATCAAAGGCGACGACGCAACTGTAATAGACAGCAACAACAATGGCATGAAATGAAATTTCAACCCCATCTTATTGTGACTCTTTATATTATATTATATATAAATTTAAATGCTCCACAAGCAAAACCCTTGTCCTGTAGTCGAGTTGATTTAAGTTAAATCTACTAAAACCCTAATTTCATGTTTGCTCACTGTCGCAGAGCCACCTTGCTCTGCCCTAACCTCCTCTATCCCTTCATCATCAGAACTTCCTTACAAATCCCAACACTTTCTTCCTCTCTTCATCTTCTTCTTCTCCAACCTTTTTCCTCTTCCAAAGATCACTCTTTTACCGTCAACTACCTCATCAACAATTGTGGCTTCTCCCCAGATACCGCTTCCAGACTCTCCAACCGAGTTCATCTCGACAACTCAGAACGTCCCGACTCGGTCCTCTCCTTTTTCAGAACCCATGGCTTCTCAAACACTCAAATATTCGGGATCATCCGAACCTACCCGGTACTTCTCGTTTTCGATCCCATCAAGACCATTCTCCCCAAATTCAATTTCCTTCTCTCAAAGGGTGCTTCAACTTCCGACCTTGTTCACATAGTCGACAAGAATCCCAGAGTTTTGCTTCAAAGTTTGGAGAAAACAATCACCCCATGTTATGATTTCGTCAAAAGTTTCTTGCTTTCTGATGAGTCCACTATACGCTCTATAAAATGCTGCGTTTGCTTGATTTATTCGAAGAGACCGGCAGATAACATCCAAGTGCTGCTTCAAAATGGGGTCCCTCAATCAAAGATTCCTCTTTTGTTTCGTAATTGGGCTTACTTAATCACTGAGAGTACTACTCCTATCATTGAGAAGGCAGTGGGGGAAGTTAAGGATTTGGGGTTCAACCCCAACACCACGTCTTTCATTGTAGCATTGCGTGCTAAGGTTGTGACAAAATCGTACTGGGAAAGGAAGATTGATTTGTATAAGAAATGGGGTTGGTCTGAAGATATTATTGTTTCAGCATTTCTGAGGTATCCATGGTGCATGCTGGCATCTAACGCTAAAGTTGAGGCAATGATGGAGTTTTTTGTCAACTACATGGGTTGGGAGTCTCTGAAGCTTGCCAGATGCCCAGTACTTCTTATGCTGAGTTTGGAGAAAAGAGTTATTCCCAGGGCTTTTGTCTTGCAATTTCTTGAGTCCAGAGGTTTGATTAAGGATGCTAAATCGGCCACAGCTTTCAAAGTTTCTGAGAAGATGTTCTTGAAGAAATTTGTGAATTGCTTTGAGGAGGAAGCTTCTCAGCTGTTGAAGCTATATGAAGAGAAGAGAGGTCTTCCAAGATAGCACAGATAAGCAAGTGATGTCTGTGCCCTTTATTGGGTTTGAAATTGTCATTTGTAATTGGCCATTAGTATTAGTATTAGTATTAGCTTACCTAGTTCTATCACGTGATCCTATAGGATTCCTCCATTGCTCAAAAGGAAAACCATATCCATTTAGACTGGAAATACTTGTTGTATTTGACAACTGGAACCATATTGGTTGTTGTGATCAAAGATACTTCTTCATCAACCATCTTTTATGTTTTTCCATATCTGGTGCTTTATCCCTGTGTGTAATTTTGTCAATAGGCTCCCTGACTTGCACGGAGTAGCGGGGTTTCTCTGCAATGCATCATTGGGTGAAGTTTGTGTGGAGAAATTTGAGGTCTCAAATTTCATACATTGTCTGTTGTTTTCAGTTATTATTACTGTATTATCTGATTACTATATTATCTGAGGTTCAAATTTGTGCCCGTCTAATTTAAACCTTCAAATTATGTTGCATGATCGTATTTGATTTCTTTAATTGTTTGAATCCAGAATTCTAAAAAGCGCTTGTTTCGATTTTTAATGAAACAATTGCTGGCTGTGACACAATCATAGAATGGGAAGAATGGGAAGAAAAGGGGTGTGCTGCCGTCACATAGAGGGTTTGTGCTGCCGAAGAAAAGATAACGTGAAGAATGGGAAGAATGGGAGTTGGTTCATTTTTTTAACCTAATGGGCGAGGCCCAAACTTATGTTATTGAGTCTGCCCAATTTTTTAATAATTAATAGAGGGGGTGTCAAGAAGAAAGGGAAATAAAAAAACCACAGCACGCTCTGGTCACAACAATTTATTTGCTGGGTAATGCTTTCATGAACTCTGCTGAAAGCATTGCACCATTTCCTTGGAAAAGAATGGGCAATCCACAACTCTTCAACATTTCTCTTTTACTCCCAAATCATCCAGGTTTATTTATATATGCTGGAGATGTAGAATTGTCATACAGTGTTTGGCTTTCCCTTGGAGATGTTATAGCCATATTGAGCTATGGTACCACTATTGATCCATCAAAAGTTTTTGCTCTGGTTCATGGAATTTCAATTGATGGTACCGACTTCTCAACTCTTGCTTTAGATAATGTGATTGGTTCTTCTCAAGCAAAATATTTGTGGGGTTATGATATAGAGAGGAGTAGCAAGATTATATCAATGGTTATAAGTCCAGTAGCTGGACCAGATAAGTTTTCGTGCCTTCCATTGGTAATGAGATTGGTTATGCTTACAATAATTCTTGTCACATAACACTTAGGGAAATATGGGAACCACTTGTTATTCTTGAGAACTGTAAGTGTGCCTATATTGGAGCCAATAGAAATGGCAACGACTTTAACAACAGAGTGGGGGTGGGTTGGATTCCAAACGAGAGTTGTGTGGTCGTGGAGTTATTGTTGTCTTAGAAGTCTTTGCAAAAAGTCCTTCCTAAGTTTGTGACAGAGCAGGTGAAAGCATCAAAGCTTATAGAGAACATTTGGAATAGGAAGGCCTTGCTTTATCATTGGAATCTTGACACTGAAGCCACTGCAAGAATACAAAAGGAATTTGCTTGGTTTCTTTTGTATAGTGGTTGTGAAACAAGCCCTCATCCTAAAGGTGAGCATATGGTTACTTGGGATCTTTTGAGGAATGGAAACTATGAGTCCTCTTTCGACATGATGTTTTGGCACTTATCAATTTGGATGGGGCAATGGGACCCAGGAGAACCCAATTTTCTTATGGCAGCTACGACTTATGAATACTGCTGGAGTGGTTTCCTCATTTTCCATGGGTTGCTCGACTTTGTATTTGATAGAGGCTAGTTTTGGTGCAGTGGATAGGTTCGGCAGCAGAGGATGCAGATTTCAGCCTTGAGGACAAGGCTGTGTTTGAAGGGGTGGGTAACGATAGAGACCTACGTGAAGGCTGGTGTGGGAAAAAAAGGTATAATGTAATAAGAGGGTGAGGTAAGGATATAAGGTAAATACTAAATACTAAACAAAGAGTGGGATAGGCTGCTGAGTTGGCAAGTTTGTTATGCCTTAGTAGTATAAATAGTGAGATAAGGGAATTGTGAGGGGTATGCAAGAATGTTTGGGGAAACCATTATGGTTAGGCAGAGAAAGAGTTTTCTCCTTCTCTGAAGAGCTTAGCTCTGGGGTAGATTGGGATTTTTCCCCTTCTACAATTTTCCTTTCTTCATCAATTAAATACATTCTATCATGGTAGTAAGTATCGCACGATACAACCGATACGGATCGCGATTCGATACAAAAACCGGTCCTAGCGATTCAGATCGTATGGTGAATCGGAAATCGTCCAGTATCGCCGTCGTATCGCTGAATCGCGATCCACTTGCAGAATCGCACGATACAGATTCGCGAGGAAGAAGATGCGAAACCGGGTTGGGTCACGCGACCTGACGCGTTTTTTATCGTTTTTCGTTTTTTTTAAAAATGAGGCAGAGGGGTGCGAAACACCTCATTTGGCCGACCCAAATCCTATGAGTCACGTTTTAGGGTTTTTTTACCTCCATCAGTGACTTTCAAAATTTACAATTTCTTCTGCTGCCTTTATCTCCATCAGTAAAACGGGAGAGGGAGGGACTTTCGAACTCCTTGTTTCTTCTGCTGCCTCCTATTTTCTATTGCCAATGCAGTTTTTTATATGAGCTTCTCTCCTCTGTTCAGGTCCCCCACTTTCTATTTTATTGTTTCAAGTTTCAACTCTCACATTGTCTCCTCTTTAGTCTACCCCACATGTTCCACTTTATCTTCTTCTACTGTTTTATTGGTTGCCCTGTTTTCTACTATTTTATTTGGTCATGGGTTAGCCAAAAACAAAAAGGGAGGTTGATATTACATGGAAACATTGTGAGGCAGTAAAACCTCATAATAATAGGCTTTTTGTCAAGTGCAAATATTGTGGTTATGAATGTTGGGGTGGTATTGCAAGAATGAAGCATCATCTTGCTGGGACAAATCAGAATGTCAGTGCTTGCACTTCAGTTGCATATGAAGTTAAAGAGTTATTCAACAAGCTGCTAGAAGAGAATAAAAAAGCTAGAGAGGCAAAAAATGAAGAATGCTTTGAAGAAGGGGCTGCCCAAGATAATACAAAAAAAGGAACTAAATTAGCAAAACAGAAGACAATGAATGAGGTGCTAAAAGATAGAGAGATGATGGTTGAAGATATTTGCAAATGCATCTATAGCAATGCTTTGCCATTTAATTTGGTAAGAAGTCCCTTATTTATTCAAATGTTAAAATCTATGGGTGAATATGGAAGGGGTCTAAAGCCTCCTAGTTATCATGAGGTGAGAGTATCTCATTTGCAAAAGGCAGCTGACAATGTCCAAGCAAGTCTTGAGAAATACAAGGTTGAATGGGAAAAATGGGGTTGCACTTTGATGTGTGATGGTTGGACTAATGGGAAAGGAAGGTCACTTACCAATTTTTTGGTAAATAGTCCAAGTGCGACTGTTTTTCGTAAAATTGGTAGACATTAGTGATGTGATTAAGGATGCTAATCAAATGTTTGAATTATTGGATTCTGTAATAGAAAAAATTGGGGAGGACAATGTAGTGCAAGTTGTGACAGATGGTGCTGCTAATCTTGTGCCTGTTGGAGAATAGTTAGAGAAGAAAAGGCCAAAATTATTTTGGGCCCCTTGTGCAGCTCACTGCCTTGATTTGATCCTTGAAGACATTAGGGAACTTCTAGTTTTTTTCAATACCATTGCAAATGCAAAGAAGGTAACTACTTTTATTTATAGGTATATATGGATCCTAAGCTTATATAGAAAGAAGTCCAATGGGAGGGAATTAGCTAGACCAATAGTTACTGGTTTGCAACTTCTTTTCTCACTTTACAATGTATAATGCAACAAAAGAATGCTCTCCGGTCTATGTTTGCTTCAGAGGAATGGGCTACTAGCACCTATGCTAGTAAGAATGCTGGTAAAGAAGTGATGAACATTGTTTTAAGTGATGCTAGATTTTGGAAATCCATCTAATATTGCTTGAAGTGTGTGACTCCACTCGTGAAGGTTTTCAGGCTTGTGGATGGAGACTCAAAACCTGCCATGCCATATATCTATGGAGCTATGGATAGAGCCAAAGAACAAATAACTGCAAACTTCAACCATCTAGAGTCAAGATACAAAAAGGTGTGGAAGATAATTAATACTTGTTGGAATTTGCAATTGCATAGACCTCTCTGTGCTGTTGTCTACTATCTTAATCCTAAATAAATGATTTCATTGTTTAAGTTTTATGTGGAGTACATTAGTAACTTATTTATTTCAAGCTCTAGAGTTTAGACATCAAATCATGTTACTTTAGTAATTAAAAATTTATTAATTCCTTATTTTATTATGTTCCATTATGATGAAAAGTTCAATCAGGATGGTGAAGTTTTATGTGGTTTATATGAGACCATTGAGAGAATGGTTCCTGAAGGAAGAATGAGAATTACAATTGATCAACAACTTGACAAATTCAAGAGTGCAATTGGACTTTTTGAAAGGAGCATATCAATAGACACTAGGGACAAGAAACAACTTGGTGAGCTTTACAACTTTACATAATGTTGATGATTTTGAAAGAACATGTTTGCAAAGATATAATTTTAATTTTTATGTTGCCTTTGGTTTGATAGCTCTTTGGTGGGAAAGTTATGGTGGAGAGGGCTAAGAGTCACAAAAGCTAACATTGAGAATTTTGAGTCTCACATGTAGTGCTACTGGATGTGAAAGAAATTGGAGCATATTTGATCAAATTCATAATAAGAGAAGAAACCGCTTAGAGCAACAAAGATTAAATGCCCTTATTTATGTTAAGTATAATCTTCAACTTGAGATGAGACAGAAGTTAAGGGAGAAGAGAGGAGATACTTATGATCCTTTATGCTTATCTGATATTGAATCGGATGACAGGTGGATTGCTGAAAAAGAGGATCCTTGTTTACCAATTGATTCTTCATGGATGTACATGAGTCATTTATTCTTGAAGAAGGAGCTCCATCCAAGAAAAGGAAGAGAGGTACTTATTTAAAATTTAAAACTCAAGTAGCACTTAACTAAGGTATTATATTGTCATACCCATTAAGTTTATTTTATTTTATTTTATAGGTCCAATAAACTTGAATAAGGCAAACAACAAGGGAAAATCTATCTTAATAGGGGATGCAAGTGAAATTGACGAGATAGTTGGAGATGTAGAGGAAGAGCATGAATTACCAGGGGATGAGGATGAACTAAGTGATGTTGATCTTGGGGATGATGCGACTCAGAATGCTTAGATTATGCTTTTTTAGGGATTGAAAACACTTTTTTTGTTGATGACTTGAATCTTGAATTATTTTGCAGTTCATCATGTTGAACTTGGGAATGATGAGGAATTGAGGATGCTTAGATTATGCATTTTTAGGGGTTGAAAACACTTTTTTTTTGGCTAATGACTTGAACCTTGGATTGTTTTGAAGTTCTCATATGATATATTAGCTCATTTTTTTTGCTTATGTTATTTATTTTTACTAGAAAATGTCATTTTTATCGATCATGTATTTTACGATTCATAAAACGATACGATACACGATTCAAAAAATAGGTCTAATGATTCACAATACGATATACGATTTAATAACCATGCATTCTATTTTCCATTGTTTGATCTATTTCTTTACTTAATTTCTGTTCCTGAATTTCGGGTTCCCATCAATCTCCCACATAGATCTTTGCTACTCTTATCTGGAGAAGCTCAATATGCATGGCATCATTACATTCCACACCACACGGGGTAATGTATTAGAAATTATTATACTTTTTCTCCCTTTACATGCTGAAAGAAATTGTTACGTTTCAGAATCCTGTTTTGCTAGCATGATCCGAGAGTGTTTGTAGTCATTTTAATATTTTATCCAAGAAAAATGATGCTAGGCATATTTTAAAATCATGATGGTGCAGGAGAAAAATATTCTTTTTGCTTATGAGCTTGCCAAAAAATTTGCTCAAGTTTCCAATATAATATTTGTATCTCCAAAAGGTCATTGTTTTAGGGTTATGTATTTAAAATATGAAGATTCATTAAATGCTGCTTTTTTCTGTTATAAGACAGCTTGTATTTGCTTATGCTGTTTTGCACAGAGCACTTCAAGTATGAGCGTACAAATTCAATAAGATTATATTAAATCCAAAACATGGTCTTTTGGTGGACTTATAACCTTACTCAAATTAAGACGTTTGCTCCATCAGTTTGCAGCTCTCTTCATTTCGTTGTCCTAATTTCAGAAATTTTCATTAGAAATCTAGTTTATTGTATCATTAATATAAAACTTAAAGATTGATCCCCTTTGCTTTAAGTGCATTTAGGTGTGATTCTTGTTTTGGTTACTTTGATTACCGAGTATCAATTTTGTATGATTCTTGTTTTGGTTATTTTACACATTGTGTGAGATTTTATTCCATTTCCTTTTTACACAGAGGGAACAATTGTCAAAAGGAATAAGAGATTTGAAGCAAAAAAGCACATGGCTTCTCTCCTCACTTCTTTGGAGACAGATGTTAGTAGGAAGCTAAAAGAAAATGATGTGGTGGAGATAGAGAACATGAACCGTGAGAATAGGGAGCTAGCAGAGAGAATAATAAAGCAGGTGGCTATTGAAGCACAAAACTGGCACTACAGAGCAAAGTATAGTGAGTCAATTGTCAATGTATTGAGGAAAAATATCCAGCAGGCCATTTCACAAGGAGTGGAACAAGGGAAAGAAGGGTTTGGACTTTGGAGACAGTGGAGTTGATGCTGCTGCCTCATACATAGATCCCAGTAACTTCCTAAGCATTCCTGATGCACCTACGAAGTCTATTTAAGCTACCAAGGCAGGCATGGAGGATCTTTCTTGCAAACTGCAAAGCAAGGCAAAGCAAAGGAGGTTTCCATATTGTTGAGTTGAAGGCACCTGCATGTGCTTGTGTAAAGCTGCAATGGAATATAACTATTTTCTTTGTTTGATTTTTTTGCCAAAAGTGGAAGTATTTGTTTGTCACTAAAAAAAATGGACTACATCTAAGGATTTTTTGTTTAACAGCCCTTCTTGTATGCTCCGGAAACAGCCTCTCCGCATAGCGGGGGTAAGGCTGCGTACATCTTCTCTCCTCAGACCCCACCTGGTGGGAGTCTCGTGCATTGGGCCGCCCTTCTTGTATGCAAGGATATTTTATTTTCTATTATATTTTTTTCATTGAGCTATACCTGATTACTGAATATATATACATCCTTTAGTAGGATTACGAATAACTTGACGTGTCATTTCATTAGGTGAGCAACCACTCAAAAAGAATGGATTTCAAGTTCAAGTATAGATAAGAACTCTCATTAATGTTCAGCAAAATCAATTGAGACCTACCTAATCCTCATAAGGTTGCTTAATAACCATCTTTCACTGTCACATAATATAGCCGGGTTTCAAAGCATCTATGTGTTTAGTACATCAACTTCATCAACAAGCGTCAAGGTTCTTCAATAGAGATAGGGTTTTGCAATGGTGATAAAAAAATATTAAACGATTTCCATGCGGGAATAATGTGTCTCTGTTTTATCATTCTCAGATACTAAAAAGATTTTTTTTAAGGACTGGGTAACTATAATTAAATAGTGGCAAAACAAGACCAAATGTGATATTCGAGTAAACCCTTAATTTAGTCCTAGGCTAGTGTCGTAGGGACTAATGAGACGAATTTGTTTGGCTTAATTGCACTTTTACTGCCTTTAGTTTGGGCATTGTACGTTTTGGTCCCTCAAGTTTTTTTTTTTTGAGCTATTTTAGTTTCTTAATTTTTAAAATTAAACAAATATAATTATAGCGTTAGTTTTTTTCACCTAAACCCCCTTAAATTCTTTTTTTTTTTATCAAAATATTCGGGACTTGATGATGGATTTGAGATATAAAATATTTATAAATGTTTGAATGTCAAAAATTGGATAGAATTTAAAAAATTTTGTAGGAAGTGAAATTAGGGAATCAAAATGAGAAAATTTAAGATTTTTTTTTATTTTGAGTTAATTTGATATTTTAATTTGTGAGTTTTCAGTGAAATAATGTTTAAAACAAACTACTTAATTCAATTTGTAAATTTTTTTAATAGATTATGAGAATTTTGGAGTTTTACAAGTAAAGTGATGAAAAATATAATTAAACCAATTTGTTTTATAAGTAGTGGCTTACTTAAAAAAAAAGAGTTTCACAAATTTTATTTAAAGACTGCTTTTTATTTTCATGTATTTTCAGCAATCAAGTAGGAGAGATTGTGTAAGGTTAAGAAGTAGCTAAATTGGGGCTTGTTCTTCTTATTCCGGAAGTTCTCAGAATCCTCCTCCTCTTTCCAGGTTTCCATCTCCCCGATGACATGCCAGCTAAGCTAACAACAAATAGGAGCGAATGGAATAAAACTTGTCCCCGCATACGATATCCTCACTCGGTGCCCATTAAGAACAACGGTGGTTCAGTGACAGGCAGCGATGATGTAAATGGCAACGAAGACGACAAAACAACTGTGATAAACGGCAACCATTACCACAATGGTATGAAGGAAATGGAATTTCAATCCCCATCTTTTTATCTAGTGAATTAGTTTATTTATTTATTTATATAATAATAACAATGCACCTTGCTAAAACCCTTGTACTGTAGTAGTTGAGTTGAATTGAGTTAACCCTGCTTTGCTAAAACCCCAATCCTATTCCCATGTTTGGTTACTATCGCAGAGCCACCTTGCTCTGCCCTAACCACCTCTGTTCCATCATCATCAGAACCACCTTACAAACCCCAACAACACCTTCTTCCTCTCTTCTTCTTCTCAAGCATTTTTCTTCTTCCCAAGATCATCACTCTTTTACCGTCAACTACCTCATAAAAAAATGCGGATTCTCCCCAGAAACCGCTTCCAGACTCTCCAACCGAGTTCATCTCGACAACTCAGAACGTCCCGACTCGGTCCTCTCCTTTTTCAAAACCCACGGCTTCTCAAACACTCAGATATTCGGAATCATCCGAACCTGCCCGGTACTTCTCGTTTACGATCCCAACAAGACCATTCTCCCCAAATTCAATTTCCTTCTCTCAAAGGGTGCTTCAACTTCCGACCTTGTTCACATCGTCAACAAGAATCCCGTAGTCTTGCTTCAAAGCTTGGACAAAACCATCACCCCTTGTTATGATTTCGTCAAAAGTTTCTTGCTTTCCGATGAGTCCACTATAAACTCTATAAAATACTGCGCTTGCTTGATTTATTCTAAGTGCCCAACACATAATGTTCAAGTGCTGCTTCAAAATGGGGTCCCTGAGTCAAAGGTTGCTATTTTGTTTCGTAATTGGGCTTACTTAGTCACTGAGAATCCTTGTTTCTTTGAGAAGGTAGTGAAGGAAGTAAAGGAATTGGGATTCAACCCCAACACAACGGTTTTCATTGTAGCATTGCGTGCTAAGATTGTGTTAAAATCAATTTGGGAAAAGAAGATTGATTCCTATAAGAAATGGGGTTGGTCTGAAGATATTATTGCTTCAGCATTTCTGAGGTATCCGTGGTGCATGCTGGCTTCTAAGAAAAAAATTGAGGCAATGATGGAGTTTTTCGTCAACCACATGGGTTGGGAGTCTCCCATGCTTGCCAAACACCCAATACTTCTTTTGATGAGTTTGGAGAAAAGGGTTATTCCCAGGGCTTCTGTCTTGCAATTTCTTGAATCCAGAGGTTTGATTAAGGATGCTAAATTACCCGCACCATTCAGAGTTTCTGAGGAGATGTTCTTGAAGAAATTTGTGAATCACTTTAAGGAGGATGCTTCTCAGCTGTTGAAACTGTATGAAGAGAAAAAATACTGTCCAAGTTAGCATGGATGCAGGTAGCTTACTAGCTTCTGTGTCCTTTATTGGGTTTCAAGTTTTAAATACGTAGTCATTTGAAAATTGGTGATTATTAGTACTAGCTTGCCAAATTCTATTAATTGATCCTTTAGGATTCCTTCATAGCTCAAAGGGATGGAACCATATGAATTGTTGTGATCATCGATATCGATACTTGTTTGTCTTCCATCTACCGTGTTTTGCCAATTTCCATATTTGGTGTGTTATCACGTGTGTTATTTTCTCAAGAGGCTTTCTGACATTACTATACTATTCATTTATTTGTGGTTCAAGTCTGTGGTAATCTAATTTGAACTTAACAAATTCTGTCACTTTATCCTATAGGACTGCTTTAATTGTTTGAAATTTGAGAGGGAGTTATAAGGTGGTCTAGTGGTGGGTGTAGGAGGTATAAGGTGATGTGGCTTTGGGGGGAGAGGATGAGAGGAAAAGGTAGAGAAATATTCCACCTTATTTGAGAGAGTGTTTTTGTAGAGGAGGAGAAGAGAATGCTTATGACTAATATATTTTTAATTTTGAGAGTATTATAAAAAGATGGAAAAGATTTGAAGTTTTTTTTAAGCCTTCTAAAGCCCTCCAAAATCTTCCTCCAATACATTTTTTGAGTTCTCCCAAATTAGGGGGTTTTAGTATTATGAAGAAAAATAAACCCCTCATTCAAGGTGAGAGACTATCCATTCTTCCCCTTCCCTTTCCTCCTTCCTTTTTCCCCGAGCCCTCCCCTCTCCTCCCCTCCCCTCCTAACTCCCAAACGGGGCCTAATATTACTAACAATATCTAACAACTAATATTTGTCATTCCAAAAAAAAAAAATTGTTTTAGATTTGAGGTCTCATAATTCATATATCATCTGTTGTGTTTTCGGTTATTATTAGTGTATTATTTGAGGTACAAGTCTGTGGTAATCTAATTTAAACTTGACAAATTCTGTCACTTGATCCTGTAGGATTGCTCTAATTGTTTGAATCCGGAATTTTGAAAGAAAAAGCACTTGTTTCATTCTACAATTGTCCGTGGTAATCTAATTTAAGTTCAACTTTATTATTAGTGTTGTAACTAGAAGGTTTTCTTTGTGGTCTCTTGATGAAACTGTGACATGATTTTGGATGATGGTGGGAACCAATGATTTTGTATCTCAGAAATCAGGAATTTATGCTGTATTTGACACTATTGTTTGGTGTCCAGGTCTATCAAATTCTTGGATAAGTTCACTGTAGTGCTACAAGAGCTACATGGTAGAAAAAATCGCATACACTAAGAATTGAAGATGGGAAAACACACAAAACGCAACACCAAAAAACAGTGGAAGACATGGAATTTATGTGGTTCGGCTTACATTCATAGAAATGTCCAATAAAAGTATTTACTATTTGAGACAAGATTACAAGTTGTATAAAATTTGAAAACCATTTCCAAGTTGTGTATCACTCCATAAATCCGAATACCAGTGTTATCAAATAGTTGCCATAGGGTGCCATGACAGATTGTGGTGGCGGATTTTTTGCCAACTGCTATATGGTCAATTTGTGAAGGATGGTGGCAGCATGACATTTTATTGTGAAGGATGGTTTGCCATCCGCAATCGATAACATTGCTGAATACTCCATTTAAGAGTTACAAGAAATTATACTCACATTCACAAAAAAAACATTTTTACAATATAAGTGATCACTCACACTTGCTCATTTTTTTTTTAGATTTAGATGCGTTAACACCAAAAAAATAGTTGACCACGTCATGTATTGAGATACTTGGATAAAGTGCAAGTATTCTTGATTAGTTGAACTAAGATCAATTAAATTATGATCAGCTAACCTAAGATCAGTTAAATCAAAGGCCAACTGATTGAGATCAGGTGAACCAAACACAACAGCTCAGTTCGGATAAACAGTTGAGGAGCAGTAGCTGAGCAGATCAGTTTATGCCAAATTAGCTGACGCAGAATTAGCTAATGCAAAATCAGCTGAACTTGGCTGATAAGTCTAGATGGACTTGGAGGCTGTTATTGGTTCTTAATGAGCTCGTGTGAATGTTGATAAGGGGTCTTAATGACTAAGTCAAAGTGTTGTAACTGTTTTCCTAAATCCTTCTGATGAAGATTAAATGTGGTTTTGAAGAGAGAATATGAAGATAAAAGATGACCACTTGAAATCAAGGGTTGTTCAATTCAAAAACGTGCACTCACTCTCCCTTAGAAATAGGAATGTGAAGAACATGGTCAGCTGATGGACAGTTAGCCGTTTGGCCCATAACTTAGTCGACTAAGTGATTTTAGGCTTTAGCTTAGCTGACTGGGTAGTTATCTATATCTTTATTGTTAGCCATGATCTTATATGATATGAGATGTTAGTTAATGGATTAAGAACGTGACAAATAATGTTAGTATTGGTTTCTTAGGTAGTTTTGTCTATAAATACAAATTGTACATATTGTTTTTATGCATTTAATCAATCAAATACAAGTATTTACAATTATTTTTTCTTAATCGCTTTTCTTTATCGTTTTTTATCCTTTATCTTCAAGTAACCCTATTTTGATAGTTCAATCTTCTACACTATACGCTTTTTGGAGTAGTCTAAGAACCCGTAGTTGAGGAACACAGTCTCTTTCTCAGCATAATCATCTAATAAAAAAAGGGGATCATTGTTAACAATACGAGTTAACTGACTTATAGGCTAACCAATTGAGCAAATGACTCATCAATTGAACAAACAACTAATCAGCTAAGCATTAAATTTACATGACGCATTTCAACAAGTTTTCACAAGACTTTTTATACATAGGTGAGGTGTGACACGCGGACAATGAATATTAGTTGTCTCTCACCTTTTTAAAGTCATTAAAAATTACAATCTACTACATCCAAAGTTGAACGTGAATTTTCTAATATTCAAAATAGTCACTTCAAGAATACAGCAATTTACTTCTATACATTGTAATCACTTTCTTGAATTAATGTTTGAAAATTTGAATTATTTTTCTCAACATTGCAACAGATCCAAACTATTGCAATGCAATGCTGATCATGTCAATAAAATCAACCGAGGAAGTTTGTGTTAAAACAAGGAATCAAATTTGGGATACCGTCAACCACTGATGATCTATTTGATGCACAAACAACATGTTCTATAGATTTGCTATATTTGTCTCTCCTACGTTATGAGTACCTTTGATATTATGACCACCACTCAAGACATTTGCTTAGATTTCAGTTTAACACCTAATTAGTTAATCAATCAATTATGGTTACCAGAAATCTGTCGCAATTTATTGAGTCCCCACATTTATGTTCCTGTAACTTAAAATCTAACGAAGAATATCTCATGTAATATGGATTACTTAATAAAAGACAAGTTCTTAATCTACGCACGTTACAAGCAATTAGACTTATCAAATGCACACATAAACTCATCAATGCACATATACTTTAGATGTTCCATCAAGCAACTATAGTTTTGACAGCATAGTAACGGAAAGTTTTGAAAATCCAATAAACGAAACGAAAATACCTTGATCCAAATGAGATCAGTGTAATCTACACCCGCATCTAATTTTCTTTAATTTAAAGTGTGTGTCTTCAGGTTTGTCGGGGGGCATTAATCTAATTAAATTTCGATTAGATTTGAGATAAAGCATCCTAAATCAAAAGTATATATTTTTTTGAGCAAAAATTTATATTAAATTACGATAAATTAAAAAAATTAAATATTTCCTATAACATATTTGTCACATAAATATGTTTATAACTAATCCAATTCAAGTCTGGAAAAGAAAAATTAAAATTCGTAAAAGGGTGATACATTTATATATATGGATACAAAAACCCCTTATGTTATGTGTGTTACTATTTGCATCCAATTAATCGCGTTGAAGCCCTTTGAGAGAAGAAGAGAAACAGAGTGAAAGGTGTTTATTCAAAAACAAGAGCGCGTTGAAACGCACACAACAATGGAAGTTCCGAAGGATCAAATCGCCACTCTTCTCGACCATGGGCTCTACAATTCCGCTCAGATGCTCGTAACCTATTCCTGTTTTTTTCCCTCTATTTTTGCATTTGAAATTTGATTCCACACCAAAAAAATTGTATTTTTTTTGGGGTTGACTGGTTTAATCTGAAGTTGGTGTTTTGTACAGGGTTGTTTTCTTGTTTCTTCACCTGCTGCAAATGCTGAATCCTCCCCACACCTCAAAACTGAGAGCTTGGTCTCTGCAAATTTCCAGCTTTTTTATTTTATTTTTTTATTTCCATGATTTCCAAGTTTTGGAATTTTCAATCTTTGAGAAGTTCATTAAAGTTCTTATGTTGGTTATTTATTTATTTATTTATTTATTTATTTTTATGCAGGTGCTACTTGGTGATTCATTCTTTCGTGAAAGGGAGTATCGTAGAGCCATTGTAAGAGACTGTGCTATGTCTTTCTCCCTTTTGCATATTGCTTATTTGTTAATTGTTACTATGTTTTCTTAAAGCTTTTGTGGAATGAGTAATTCAAGAATTATTATTGTTGTTGATGTTGTTGTTTCTTTGGGGAGTGGTGAAATCTTATCAATTATGATCTCTTTTGTTTATGAACAGCACACCTACAAGCAAGCTTTACAATACTATAAGATGATTCCCAAACAGAACATGGGATCTTCTAGGAGTTCATTGTCATCAAACAGGTCTTCTTCTCCAAATTCTTGCAATGTATCAGTAATCAATGAGAATGAGGTGAGTTGGTGTGTTGTGTTTCTTTGGTTCATGATAGTTGGATTTACTTGATGTGAGCTGGCATTGTATGTCCAGGTTGTTTATGATGTTTCCTTTTCATTCTCTTCAACAGGTGAAGTTCAAAATTGCATCATGTCACTGTTCTCTGAATGAGAACAAAGCAGCACTAGTTGAGGTTTGTTTGTTCTTTTCCTCTCGTCTTTTATAGACCAGACTCATGAGAGTGATTACCCATTAACAGTTTCTCAAAAAAATTTAAAACTTTCCTGTGGGTATATTTTGAAGTGAAGGAATGCCGATTCTCTATTTACATGAGGATTGACAATGATTATAATTGGCCTTAAATGGCTGTATTGTGTATATTTTGTCAGTTCTCTCTGTTGCATTTTTTAATGAGAATAAAGGTTATCAAATTTTGCGTTATGTTCTTGGTTTGTTTTCAAATTTGTCATTCCTCATGAGTTGTTTGTGTCACATTCACATCACAGATGGAAGGAATTCCAAGCAAAGCTAGAAATTTACCGATGAATTTGTTATTAGGAAAGCTATATCGAATTTCTAGACATAGCCGAGCTGCTGTTGCTATTTACAAAGAATGTCTAAGGTTTGTAACGTAAATTTCTCATACAGAGTGAACCTGTGATATGGAACCAAAAATGCTTTCATGGATTTATTTTATTATTTTATATTTGTCCTAATTCCATTGCATACTGACCTTCAGCCTTTAGGCACGACGTCCACTTGTATCCTTATGAATGAACTGATATCATACACATTTTTTATGTTTGTTCATTCTGTAACGTATTTGATTTTGGTTGTCTTAGACATAGTTCTTAAATCCTTGATGGACCTGCTGAAGTACAGCAGTAAAGGCATGTCATTTTAATATAGGGTACAAGGGCAGCAATCTTTCCTTGAGGCATCCGGTAAAGCCATGTAAAAACCTCAATTTAAGTTTGTATTTCTGTTGGGGAGTGGATGGAAAACCTACATACATGTGTTGGTGGCTTGACTTCTCTCTATCACACACTTATATCGTCTTGAAGCTCATATATCATTGGCATTTTGTCAAGCTCCTTTCTGTTTCTGAATTCTGACTGCTTGCTTTCCCTTTAGGCAGTATTGAATGTGTTATGGACTTGTGGAATTGGCTGCATGCTTTGAGTTATTCTTTCCTGCATATGCATTTGCATCTTTCATATGATCTATACTTAATTTGCTACTGGATTTTAAATTGAGTTTTGCCTGTCTGTTTGCCAGACATTGCCCATATGTACTTGAGGCTATCACTGCTTTATCAGAACTGGGTTCTACTGCAAAGGACATCATTTCATTGTTTCCCCAGGTTTGTTGATAAAAAGCAGAAAGAAATTTGTGTAACTGAAGCTAAATAGAGATTTAGCCCTTGGTCATTCCCAATATGATCCATTGATTTGCTAGGATGAAATATTTATAAGACACAGCCCTCTAGGCTAGCATAATCATTCACCATAGGTGGATTTTGGTCCCTTTCCTTTGTTAGTTAGATTACATGGTGGAAAGAAGATGGAACAACTGCTAATCTAAATTTGAGAATGTTTTGGGTCCTATTTTTCTTTGGGAAAGGTTCCTCTAAAGTGAATTTATCTCTAAATTGCTCAAGTAAGGGTGTACCGCCCTCAAATTTTAGTGGGTTAAGATACAATATACTTTGAATAAATCAAGGGTGGATATACCCTTGCTTCCTCACTTTAGAAGGGTCTTATACTCTTTCTTCTATTTCAACAAGTGCTTTAACCACAATTAGTACTATATCTGTTTCCTGTTCTGATGACCTTTATAGGGTGTTAATTCTATGCATCTGAGTACTGGCAGGCAGCTAACCAGTTTATGGTCAATCTCATTTGAATACCTTAATTAGCATTATGGCATTTCATCCGTACATCTAGTTGCAGTGGATTTTTTAATAACTCGTTACTTTTTGTCATGATTTTTTTTTTTTTAAAGTTGATCAATTTGTAAGACTTCAGTTCATTACTTCGTTTATAATTTGAATACCCTCCAAGAATTTAATTGGTGTGAAAACGTCTAATTTCAGACTCCAAATAGAAGTGGGAGGGCTCCATTTGATTATACTGACTCACGTTGGCTTCAAGTAAGTTGTATATATTAATTCAAATCCTTGTTTGTTACATGCTGTTGTTTATCAGTTTAGAGATTTTTCCTTTTTATGATAATATATAAATCTCTATAGAAGGCATCATTCTAGCATATATGCCACATGGAAACCTTGAGAAACAACAAAACGTGACTGCTAGTCTCTAAATGAACAAAGATTAATATTTACGGACTATTTCGATGGTGTTTTGTGGTATATCTATAATGTATTGAGCTTGGCAAGTTTATATGTCAAAATATAGTAATCAAATGTAATGTAAAATGCAATCATTCCAAATAGATTCTCTTCTGCATAATGTTTACCCTGATAGATACTAATGCTTTTTGCAATCAGGATGATATTCTTGGTTTTCTTTGCATGATATTTGAACCGCAGACACCTCTTCAAAGTGTCGTGTCGGACACAGACACTTCTCGGACACGTGTCAGACACCCCTTTGCGGTATCGCAATTAAATAATAACTTTTTCGACTTAGACACCTCTCGGACATGGCTTGGACACTCCTATCAAAAAAAATTTAAAGTCTATCATTTTGAGATCATGGGTCACTGACCCTAAATATTTGTTAAAAAGGTCATGTGTCATCAGCCCTAAATTGGATCTTTTACTTTTTGAGGCAAAAAGCCAAATGATGTTTCTTTACATTTTTTTGTGAGGCTCACTATTATAGGACTTAACTAGTTGTTTTATGAGACATGATTCATCTTTTTATCATGGGATTATTTTTGTAAAGATTGCATTATGAAATGATCCCTCTTAGTCTTATATTTTTGTGACGATCATTATCATATGAAAATTGTAAAGCTTAACAACTTTGTTTTTAGATTTTTGTTATGTTGATTACAAGCGCGCGCGCAGACACACATACACATATAGGCTAGGGATCAAAAGAGTTACTCTTCTTAATAACTCTTTGTAGATACTAAATTTTATCAATCCAACCATTGAATGTTGTCATATTATCTTAACAATCATGCACACCAAATTTTAGATAAATTAAACAATCGTAGCTATACAATCTTATAGTCGATATTTTACTTGTATTTGAAAATGTATATTATACGTTGAGTTGAAGTTATTTTGATGAAGTATCAAATATTTTTTATATTTTATGAAAATTTGCAGACTTAATGTACTGTATAAGAATTTTAAGTTGTCGGCTGGGTTGGTGAAATTTAATATCTGCAAAGTTGGTGAAATTTAATATCTGCAAAAAGTTATTAAGCAAAGTAACTTTGACAAGAATTACTTCTAGATTAAGTTGGTCCACACACACACACATTTGTGGTGTCACAATGTCCTATATTTAGGACATTAGTCGTGTTGTGGTGTCCGTGTCCGTGTCCGTGTCGTAGTTAGTGTTTCATATACTTCATGATTACTTTTCTTAGTTGAGCTACATGATGAAACTTGTGGGCTTACGCCTAACAAAATAAGCTTTTGGGAGAGTTAACTCTTGACATCCTATGAAAGCCTCTATAACCAAGTGGCAGATAGTTTGCTTCCCCCATTCTTTTCTTACGTAACTTGAATTTCAATCGGCTTCAAGTTGAAAGGGCTTTTACGTGAGGTTGTCTTATTAGAGATATAAACTATCATTCTTGGGCTGCACTTAACAGCTTAAAAACTTCTATGATAGTTTTTTTTTTTTTTTTTCCCCGACATAAGTTTTAGTTAATTCTGATTTCCCCCCCTTGTGTGTTGCTTGGGTCAAAGATAATACCTTCCATTGATATTAGTATCATTTGCCCGTATATTTTGCAATTGACCTGTAAGGTTTTAAGTGTACATGGTACACGTACACCAGCTTCACCAAGGGAACATGCATTCTATATCACTTGATCTGCTTTCCTAAAGATAATGACCATAAAGAAAGGCATGGGAAAATTGGAAAATTTGTTTCTTCATGAATGCGGATTGTAGTGTCTTTTAAATTTGGCATCATCTGTTTCATGGATTGTGCTTTATACTGCTAGGCAAACCCTTGAAACTTAGTAACTTCTGATTGATTTGTTTTGTTTTTCTTGCTAGCGCTATGTTGAATCTCAGTGTTGCATTGCTTCAAATGATTATAAAGGTGAGATATTATATCTTATATGGAGTCATATGATTCAATGTTTGTGTGTTGGAGAGCTGAAGGATGTCATTGCTAAAGTATCTTTTCTTCAATTTCTCTCGCTGAAAAGTTACAAAATGATAAAATCCTACTCTACATTGTTTTATTGTTTATTTGACTTATTTTTTCAGCACTAGCTTCTTATTCCTTTTTTTGATCAAATCTTTTCAAGCTTTTCATGAAAAAATATATTTTATTTAATTTGTCTATATTTTGTAGTTTACTTGTTTGTACTATCTCTGTGATGTGTGTCTGATACTCTGATGCATGCAGTTTTACTATGTTTCCAATGTTGGCAGGTGGCTTGGAACTATTTGCCGATCTTTTACAGCGTTTCCCTAATAATATACACTTACTACTTGAGATTGCAAAGGTTAGACTTGCTGCAATGATTTGGAACTTGTGCAATATACCTTTTTAACCAGGCAGATTATATACTTAGTTTTAAAATGTTGCATGGATATGGGTACAGTATTGGTACCTGGTATATATATATGTATATATATATATATATATATATATAGAGAGAGAGAGAGAGAGAGAGAGAGAGAAGAAGAAATTAGGCTTTATATTTTTTTTATCAGAAATTAGACTTTATATTATAGAACATGTCACAACTGTTTTAAAGATAAAAATATATAAATATCGTGACATAAAGTATCAAAGGAGTCAAATATTTCTAGTTTTTTGTAAAAACAATTATAGTATAAGAAATTTACAAACTCATAAAATTAACCAAACTCAGAATATTAAATAAAAGTGAAACTTGTTTAACGAGAAACTGAGAGAAAGGGGGAAAGCTTAATCTTAACTGAAAAAAGGTGTTATGTTTGGAAAATAATGGCTTAATTGGTTCACAAGCTGTACCCAGTCTCATTGGAATCTTACCTGAATCACGTACCCTTTTTCTAAAAGATAGTTTTGTTATGTACCTGGTACATATTGATGCGTACCTGATGCATCCCTTTACCTAGTAGGCTGGTATGTACTTGGCAAGTCAGGAAATAAAGTACTCATGCTTCAAACAATTTAAGATTTCCCTGTTGGATACAATTGGAAAAGGATGGCTTTCTAAAGCTAGTGCTGTGATGGATAATCTTTACCATACTATACCTTTGGGTTGATTGTTTGAATTTTTAAAATTTTAGACTTTTAACTAAGTGCTGCCCTTGTGCAAGGGATTGCATCCTTCCCCTAATAACTACCTTTGTAAACACAATTTCCTTGAATTGATCATTAAACATGTAAATTCTGATGTTGATTGTAAATGAAGGTTGAAGCTATTATTGGAAAGAATGAGGAGGCCATTATGAATTTTGAGAAGGTAATGGAGTTGTAGTTAATTATGTTGATAAATTTATCTTTTCTTCCCAATCTGCCTATTTGTGTTAACTAAGCTTATACTTGTAATTTGGTGATCACAGGCCCGATCAATTGATCCATACATCGTAACATACATGGATGAGTATGCAATGCTTCTAAAGCTAAAGTCTGATTATTCAAAACTGAGCAAGTTAGTACATGATTTATTGAATATTGATCCTGCAAGACCAGAGGTTTTTGTGGCTTTATCTGTTTTATGGGAAAGGAAAGATGAGAAAAGAGCATTATCATATGCTGAGCAGGTCGGCAGTTTTATTTGATGCAGGATGAACTGAATTTTTTTATCTATTACTGAATTGCTTACAATTGACTGGTTATTTTGTAATTAGAGCATTCGGATTGATGAGAGGCATATACCAGGGTACATAATGAAGGTAATAAAATGGTTTTGCTTCAGATCAAATGGGGGTTTATTAACTCCATATATGTTTGTAGAGGATGACAAAGTATTGGGAACTTGATCTGACATGTTAAGTTTATTCAGGGAAATCTATTATTGACAATGAAACGGGCTGAAGCAGCTGTGTCTGCATTCAGAGGAGCTCAAGAATTGAGACCTGATATACGCTCATATCAAGGTTTATTTTGTACTGGGAAAAATATTTAGCTGCATTGACTTGCATCTCTTGCCTCCATTGACATTCGTGTTTTCTGCTGCCATTCTACTTCAGAGTGGCAATTATAGAAATGCTAAAATTTACAAATTTTGATGTGAATCTGATTATTCCAGGTTTGGTTCATACATATTTGGCTCTTTCTAAAATCAAAGAGGCTTTATATGCTTCTAGAGAGGCGATGAAAGCAATGCCTCAATCAGCAAAGGCTCTAAAATTAGTAGGTGATGTGCATGCAAGTAATTCTGGTGGCAGAGAAAAGGTGACTTTGTCAGCTCTTTAAGTATCTGTAGTAGACTACTATGTTAGTTTTTTGGTTTGTGAAATTTAATGCATTCATCATATAGGCAAAAAAGTTCTATGAGTCTGCATTAAGGCTGGAACCTGGTTACCTTGGAGCTGCACTAGCTTTGGCTGAGCTCCATGTTATTGAGGGCCGAAATGGAGATGCCGTGTCTCTGCTTGAGCGATATCTTAAAGATTGGGCTGATGACTCTCTTCATGTGAAACTAGCACAAGTTTTTGCTGCCACTAATATGCTGTCGGAGGCTTTGTCACATTATCAGGCTGCATTAAGGTTGATCTCGTATTTTGGAAACACCTGTTAGGGCATAGTGTAATTTTTTCCCTTCTCTTTTTAAAGTGGTGTTATAAAATAATTTAGTTTGGCAGCACTTGGATTAAATTGGCTTCGCTCTGGAGTCTGGACCTTGTGTCCCAAAAATATCGCAACAATGGTGGATCATGTGTTGAGTTTTTAGTTAATTACGTTGGTTTCAATTATGATTTTCAAAGGTACAAAAATTTGGTGTTAAAATAAACTTTTTCTCTCCATCCTTTTATGTAGTTGAGTTCTTTTCATTTTACAATCGATCCTATCATTATTGTTGGGAATATCCATGTGATTTGCCTTTGTGTTTATGATGTTTTCATGCTTATAACATTTAGTATAAATGACAGGTTAAACCCCCAGAATGAAGCAGCAAAACGGGGTTTAGAGCGTTTAGAGAAGCAAATGAAGGTTTGCTGATTGCTCTTTTTTTATTTTTTATTTTTTAATAATTCTTAAGCTCAATTATATTTCTCTCGACTTACTTCTAATCACACACATTATTTGCACTGCTGGATTATATTAGTTTTAAAGTGAAATCGAAGCATCGTCTAGGCCAAAATCATAATTTGATTGATGAGGGTAATATTAGAGGATAAGTTTGAGTGAGGTACAAATTTGTGATTTTGCCTGTGTGTAGGGAGTGGATCCTGATGCGCCAGAAGAAGATGAAGACAATGATGTTGAAGATGCTGATGGAGATCAAGACGAGACTGAACTTCTATGAGTATCAGTAACCAAAGGAAGTAGATTATGATGAGAAAGTACCACTGGAAAAAAATATTGAGAAGGCATTAGCAGTAGTGTGAGAATTCCCTTGGTGGCCTATAAGATGGGTTTTCACTGTCTTATTACAGCAAGAATTCACATCAGAAAACAAAGAATTTCATTATTGTCAACTGTTGCATGTGGCGGTCACACCCTGTGGCTGTATAAATATGGAATGCATGGCTTAGATGCTGAAATTGCCATAAACTGAATCAGTGGTTGGGGTTGGACTTTGGCCAGACGGTTGAGTTCCAGTTGGTATGGACAAAAATATGTATCAGCTGAAGGCTTGTGTTATATCTCTATTGTAACATTATTTCTGTTCCCCTTTGTTCTATGTTTGTAAGATATGTTAACATTGTTTGGTCACAAATTTAGTTGAAGTGGAAATTATAGACAATTTTTCTCACTTTCTTTAACCTTGTAAAACAATTGCTCATTTAGTTGTTTTCATGAGATTCTAAGTATAGCTTTTTCTATTCATTCTTTATAGTCTAACTTAAGAGTTAAAATGTAATGTGCCACAACTCAAACGAGTGCTAAGTGGTAACTTTAGATCCAAATTTCATGCCCACTAAAAAATGTAATTCTATAGTGTATTATAATTTTTTGAAATGTTTTAACACCAACAAAAAAACAAAAAATTTTACACATTTCATTAAAAAAGTTATTTTTATTATCTATTTCATTGATTGCATCTCATTGCATAAACTTCCCAAGTTTGTTTACATTTATTTCATATTAGTTATTAATTCTTTAACTTAAAAGTATAATAAATGTGTGTGGTGTGTGTGTGTAAACATATATATGATGGTCATTGATCACTTTATAAATTTAAATGAAAAAATTGATTCAATTCAATTGTATTTTTTTGGGTTTATCCAATTTTAATTTTAGTTAATAATTTTCAATTCCAACCGAATCAAGTCAGTTTAGACACCTCTAGATGATATAAAGAAACAAGAAAAACAGTAACACACAGACTCCCATTTTTTATTACTATTAGATAAAATTCGTAAAAATCCCACAAGATCATATAAATCCACTTTTTACTCCCTCCGTCCTTTAATATAAGATACTTTTAACAAAATTTTATTGTCCCTTAATATAAGACAATTTTCAAAGACCAAGGTACATTAATTTTATTTTTTTTTACAAAATTACCCCTATAACAAGGTACATTAATTCTCTCTCTTAATAGTCTTGGAAAATGAGAAGGGTAACTTTGAAAAAATAACACATATTTTGTACAAATTTAATATTAATAACTAATAAAACTCACTTTTTTAAGAGACGTGCAATTATCAAATAGAGTCATATATTAAAAGACAGAGAGAGTATTTAATAAGATTCACTATTTAATAAAGTTCACATAAATTTTACCTAATAATAGCAAATATTAAAGTAATTGTATTAAAAAATGTGCTACTAGTATTCTCCTCCTACAAAACTAGTTACAAGTAGTATCTTATTGAAACCTTCTACTATTAGCATTTTACTTTCACAAAATATAATATTATCCTTTACGCTGATCTAAAATTCCATTCAAAATAAATTCCAAGTTAATTTATTATTCAAAATATTACAAGAGTATTACAAAATATATAAAAACATTGCTAAATACATCAAAATTCAATTACAGTTACAGTTATGATCAATGAACTATAAACTAATATCTTCCTTCACAGTTTCAATGACTCTTAATGGTCATGATCCTATTTCTGTTACTGACAGTGAATTCACCGACTAAAACATATGTATGCATAGATAGATCCAATTTTGTTTTGTCACATTCGTTTCCAGAACTAAAGTCTTCAGGACACTGCATGTGGAGCGAGACATTTCCAGTAACATAACACTGCATCTTTTGATGTGGTCCGTCCAAGTCTTCAACCTCATCCTCAAAATGACAAAATGCACTTCTCTTATTTTTGCCGAAGTTGATTGTTGTCATGGACAGACCATTCAGGACACCTCACTACTACACATGAAAAGGTTTCCTGGGAGTAGGTGTTCGATTTTCCATTGATTGCAATCTCTGTTTGAGATGAAAAACTTCAACCTATGTAGCCAAAAAAAAAAAAAAAAAAAGATGCCAAGGATGGTGAAAACATCAAACATTATAACATACTGATTTGGATTACAATGACTGGAAACATTTTATGATTTGAATGGCACAGATTGGACATGTTTAACAACATGATTGGACGGACATGCAAAACTAATGTTTTAAAAACCGAACCAGCCATCGGACTGGTGAGACCTCTGAGTCATGGTTCAATCGCTTTAAACCGCTCAAACCGGAACGAAACCACGGTCGAATCCCCAAAACAACCGGACCGTAAACAGGTCCGGTTCAAGGTTCAACCGGTTGAACTGTCTGATTCGGTTCGGTTTTTAAAACACTGTAAAACATAACATTGTATGTGTTTACCAAATAATTTGACATCAAAGGCCTCTTTGGCTTTTAGAAAATATTTTTTCTTTTCATTTTCTATTTTCAGTTTTAATTACAAAACTGTCAATTTGTTTTCATTTTGTTTCCTGTTTTTAAGATTTGTACAGAAAAAAATACTGAAAACTAAAAAACAAGTTTTCACTTTTAATTACAAAACTACCACATTGTTTTCAAGCTGTTTCCTATTTTCAAAAATTTGTATATGAAACAATGAAAAAAAAAATTGTAGTTAAAAATAAAAACAGAAAACATATTCTTAAACCAAACCCACCCCCGCGTGTTTTACATCCCCTTCATAAGTGGTGTATGACGGTTCTGTCGACACTCCCTATGGATGGGACTTTCAACCAAACCGCTCCGGTGGAACGGTTGGCAGGCTCATCTATAACGTATTCTGTAGATCTTAAGGAAAGCAGACGGGAAAAAAATCAATAAGCTTCCTGCCTGGTATCTGATTGGATGCACTGGCCAGGCTATCTCATAGTCTGGTACTCACTGCCAGTAGACTGAATCAGGTAGACAGTCAGCTCTCTTACAGCCGGTTACTGCAATTGATTGGGGAGAGAGTGCTAGTTTAACTGCCGGTACGGGTATGCTAATAGATAGAGGATCCGCCAGTCCTAGAATCAGAAAGTAGCTTGTCTGCCGGACTGGCTGCTTCATTGAATGTGTCGATCTTATTCTATATAAGGAGTTGATTTGCATCCTTGTCTGGCAGTTAGCTAAGCGAGAAGCTGTGATCGAGGAAGCCCCGCCCAGTAGTGCCTCTACTCTACTAGTCCTAGTACTAGATATTAGATAGACAGGCCGATCACCAGTGGCATAAGATCCATCTCTGCTTGTCTAACTCAAGCCAGATAGCAGCAATCACTCGAAATAGTCATATGCGGAACACATGCAAGTCCAGATTGAAAGATAAGAGAGCAAAGTCTATCTCTGAAGACCAAAAGGAAGTGTGGGGGGGACAGGTCTCTAGGGAAGAAATGCCAGAGGTCTAACCTAACCGTTTGTTTCATGCAGTGAAGCGGGCTAGAGCCAGAAGTACGGGATTGTTTGAAGGCCTTTCCGGTTTCAGCCAACTATATATAGTGTCAAGGAATAGAATTTCTTTTGGGCAAGTAAAGTCAAAAGAAAGGGCAATATTCCAAAAAGTAGTTCCTGACTCCAATCAGTCAACTACGGGCGGTAAAAGAGCTGGTAGTGAATCTTCGGCGCAAGCTGTAGGAGTAGGACTAGTTTAGGTTTAGGCGAGGGAAGAAGCAATGGCTAACGAGATAGGGGCGACAAAGTGAGGGGATTGAGCCTTTCTCCTAGCGCAAGAGTTTTCGTCGCTGGATTAAGACGACTTAGCTACTTGTCTGAAAGCGGAAAAGGAAGGTGACCCCTATTTTCACCATTTTCTGTACAAATCTTTGAAAACAGAAACAAAATGAAAACAAAGCAGCAGCAATTTTGTAATTAAAACTGACAACCAGAAAATAAAAACAGAAAATGTCTTCTAAAACCAAACATGCACTAAATAAAAGATAGAGATAGATTTCTAAGCAATCCCAGGATGTACCTGTAGTTGGAATGCCCTGGCTCTTTCTCCGGCAAGAACTCCCCTTGTAGAGTGCAATTCCTACTAGAAAGTTTGCTCAGTCAATATTAGCATTTTTCAGACATGCAAGTACTTTCATCAAATGAAGTGTCATATTATATACCTTCTGTGTATCATCTAAAACAGCCTTGAGAAAAGCCACATCATGTTCAAGCCTTACATTGTCAGAGTGGACAATGTTGGATAAGTTGTTGGCTTCTTCCTGAGCTAACTCCGCGCCAGTCAGCTTATCTCTCAGTAATTCAATCTCCTTTAGTGTGTCTGCCAATTTTTTATCCATCTCTTGCCTGCTTTTAAAAGCAGATGCTAAGCTTTTCTCAGCAGCTTCTCTGCTTGCTAATGCAGCTGCCAATTGTCCCTCCAGAATGCCAAATTTTCTTATTAGGGAAACCACTTTAGTTTCATAATAATGACATATATTTGAAGCAGTAGACAGTGATCCTGATTTACTACTATTATCAAGGAATGACACATCATCACTTTCTAGCATGGGGTTTCCAAAACCTAGATTTTTTTTATTTGAACCTCCAGATACCAAAACATGTTCCTCCATCTTGATTTTTGCTCCACTTATGTTTATCTGATTGCCAGGGTCATTTTGATATGCTTTGTGATCTGCAGCCTGAAGTGTATAATAAATTAAAAATTCATCATTTTTTTGTCACAAATATTAGCATCAGGATTGGAATAGCAATTACAACTAATATTTAATATGAGCATAATCTTAACCTCAAAATAAATAGTTCTGACCTTAGACTGTTGAAAATAATACACTTTACATATAGGTTTATTTGCACATTTAATTTTTCTACCATAGTTAATGTGTGATTTAAATCCTCCAATAATTTTTTCAGCAAATTTAATCCCTCAATTTTTATTTTTTTACAATCTAGTCCCTCCATTACTTTCCATAAACTGAAAACTCTAAAACTCCCATTTTATACACAAAATTGAATCATCTTCTACTAAAAACTCACCAACCAAAACGACAAATTTCACTCAATATGAAACAAAAAAAAAATCATTTTTTCCTATGAAGCCCTGATACTTCAAAAATGAAAATGTATCGGTGTCGGATACGTATCGGATACCGTACGTGACCGATACTTCTTGATACGTACCTAGAAAGTATTCACTAAATTTTTTATTCTTCTTAAAAAATATTTCACCGGATACTTCTCAGATACATCTTCGATACGTTTTACCAACAAAAAACACGATTGTTACCCAGATACAATACATCTTCGATACCTCTTATGCACGCACGCACGCACAAAAATATAACATAAATGCAAAATGTTTGTAAAGAGACATTCACATTACTATTTGCTCATAAATACATAAACCTATTAGTAGTCAATATATGATGATCACAATGTACAATAAAATACTTGTGATCATAACAATTGGGCATAGTTGCATAGGTTTCCCCCACCCATACTAGAATATATTCTTTCTACTATGCATGTGTCACACAAAACTAGGGATGGCAAAAAAAACCGTACCCGCGGGTAAAATCCGCCACAGATTTGAAATGGGTAGTTAAATGGGTACTCGCGGGTGTAACGGAGCGGATTTTTTTCTACCCGTGCATAAATGGGGTGGGTGCGGGTTTCATACTACCCGCCCCGCGGGTACCCGTATATATGAAATTACAAAAATACTCTCACTTATATAAATACAATTTAACCTAATTTCAGTGAGGGTTACTGTGTTCCAGTCGCAACAGGAACCAGGTGGTCAAAGTTGTGTTACTGAAGTGGTGGATACTTGATGGATATTGAGCTGCAACATTTTACTTGTTATGTTTTGATGTTGTTTAATTGGATATTTTATGGATATTTTGTTGTAATTTCCATGATGTTGTTTTATGGATACTTGTTATGTATGAATGTTGTTAAATTTGGATGCACTCTTTTTCTAAGAACATGTGGGGGTATTTTGTAAATTCTCATTTGAAACTTTGTCTAAGAATCTAGATAATAAAATAATTTTTCTTTAAAATAAGTGTATTTTTTAAGAATTTATTAAGTATCCATGAATACCCATGGGTACCCGCGAATTCTCAAAAATCCGTTAAAAACCCGTCACGCGGGTACCCGGCACGCCCGTATGGGGGCAAATTATCCAATCAGCAGGCGGGTAGCGGGGGCTACTACCGTGCAGTGGAGCCCCATTGCCATCCCTACAAAAAACATACAATTTCATGTCTTTAATTATATATATATTAACGTATCTTGGCCGTGTCGAATCTTGATTTTTTAAATTTCTTTGTATCCTCGTATCCGTATTGTACTACGTGTACGAGCTTCTTAGATTTTTTCCCTTCTTCGTACCCTAATCTAACATCTCATAAAATCCTTTGAATTTTATTCGATTTTCACTAACTTTCCGACTTCTATACTTCTAAAATGATTTTATATCACAAATTCATCATAAAACCCCAAATATTTGGATAACAAAGAGAATTTGAGAGTTTTTAGGTAGGAAAAAAAAATGACGATAGGACTATATTTGCTTAACTTTAAAAATAAAGGGATTTAATTGGCTTGGAAAAACTTAAAGGAACCAAAACCACAAATTCTAAAATATAGGAACCAACAGTACAATTAAGCCTTATATATAGGAAATGGATGAAAAGGAATGACAGATGCTAACATCAAGGGAGCCCTGTGACTAGCATAGATGGCACCATATGCAGCTTATTACCATAATTCGTATGTAGTCCATACAAATAAGGAATAGGATAGCAAAATATTGATGTTTATTACAAGTTGAAATATTCTGAACATCATATAAAATTTTGCTTTCTGAATGTCAACATAATGCATTTCATTCACCTAGATGCAATGTAATGAATATTATCTCAAAAGAAACTCAGCAAAGAGATTCATTTGGAAGGAGATATAGAGTCAATGCAGATATATAGAACAGTGGCATGAATTAACCCACACACCGAGAGTTCAAAGTAAAGATACATTCAGAAAAGCAGCTGATTACATTCTGTGTATGATTATATTTAGAGGGTTGGGGGGGACTAATAAAATCAAACATTCTTTATTACAAACATATAATGTAAACAACCCTATATTTTTTCGCATGTTAAAAACTCGGGGGGGGGGGGGTGTATGTATTTAACTTGTGTTAAAACAACATCAGAAGAGAATTCAAGGCTTCAAGGTGTCGAAGAATTGTTTTGTTTTGTATTAAAGCATGGGATTATGATTAAATAGAATTTCTGTTTTACCTGAGGGTAAGAACTTTCATCTTCCGAATGCTTGTCAACCCTGTCATCTACATTGAATTCTTCATCATGATCAAATTGACTGCGAAGGGAGATGTTGGTAGGGAGAGAACCGAAATCTTGTACAAGCAGGGCTTCTGACAGAGATTTCCTTTCAGAACCACGTTCAATTGCAGATGCTAGATTTTGTAAAGCAACAGGGTCAATGAAACGTTGGGAAGAGTCATTTCTAAGTTGAGAGGCCAATCCAGTGGATGATGAATGTTTTTCAACAAACATAGATCCTGGACCTTTGGTAGTGGTTGGTTGTCTTCCCAGAGCTGATTCATTTTTTTCTGTTATCAACACTTCCACCTATTACAGTCAAGAATAAAAAGGTTAGAACTTAGAAGTTCAATGAGAAAGAACTCATACATTAACTTTATACACTTGTCAAACCTGATTTGATGCCTCTTTTTTCGATCCCCCAAATGCAACAAGAAAGTCCTTTTCCTTGTGCTGCACAAGTACCAGGCTGAAACCCTGATAATACAACAGATATCATAAGCATGCTTTTAAACAATCTTGAAGAAAGCATGGTCAGGCTCAGGCGTACAAACAAAATCTGTTATCCAAGAAAATTTGAGGGAGGGAATGGATATGTTGGATTTCTAGAGCCAAATATGACGCATCTAGAAATAATTTTGTTACTAATCAAGAAGATATGTAGTAAATGAATTGATTTAATTTTCAGTTTATAGGTTGAACAAAATTTTCATATTTAAGAAAAATGAGGAAAATTAAATCCTAGCCAGGGATTTCATCAATAAGATTAAACAGGTCTATTGAAGTCTCATTTAACCACCAGACCACCTATGGGCTTTTTGTACTTATTCCCACCACCTTGAAACAAAACTCGAGTTATAAGTGCAAAAGACTAAATGGAATACATTAAGGAAAACCACTGTTAATGCATTACAGTCAATGAATAAACAGTGCAATTAACAGCACGAGGCTAGCAGCAGATGAATGATAGGTAAAGATGACAGGAAAAATAAAAAGATCACCTTGTTGCTAGTGATAGAAGACGGAGGTGATGCAATTGGTACAGACCATTCATTTTTTTGAACATCATATATCAAAGTCTCTCCGTGTCCTGAAAATTGTAGGGGAAAATTAGAAACTTGTGAGGAAATAGAATAAGACTAGTTAAGTGTGAAACAGGTAGTAATACGAGCAGTGAAACTAAATTGCAGAGACAATAGCTCAATGCATAATAAAGCATCATTCCAATGATATTCATACCTAAAATCTACTTTAAGAATATTAACTTCCCAGAGGAGAAAAACTTCAAATGCTTGTATGCTTATTAATATATAATCTTTTTATTCTTTATATAGTTGTGTTGATAGAAAAAGTAAAGAATGAGTGAATTTGTGTGTGTATATTATACAGCAAAGCAATATCGTATAGACTGAAAACAAGTACAAGGATTACAACTATCTTAATCAACATAATTGCATGATACTATGCAACGTATAATTACCCTACTTACATTCTAACACTCCTTCTCAAGTTGGAGCACCTAGCATATGCACCAACTTTGTTACATTTGTAACTTATCCAAGGACCTCTCGAAGACTTGGCAAAATCATCTTTCAGTTGGTTATTAAAACCAACAAAGCTAGTGGTGATATCTCCAAATAAAATCTTTTTCCCTAATAAAATGACAATATATTTCAATGTGTTTAGTCCTCCAGTAAAATATTAGATTTGAGGCAATATGTAATATGTAATGGAGGTTGGTTATCACAAATGAGTGTCATTTGCATAAATTCGCAAATCTAAGTTCCTGAAGTAATTATTTTAGGGCAGATGCGTTCACAAGTAGCCAATGCCATAGTTATTTTGTTTTTGCACTTCACTACAATATACTTCTTACTTTTGCATAAGATCATGTTATCTCCAATGAATATATAACACTCAGAAATGGATCTCCTGTATGTAGGAGAGTTTGCCCAATCAGCATTTGAATTTCTCACAACCTGAGTATGACCCTTGTTTGCATAGATAAGACCTTTTCCTGGAGCTCCTTTAGTGTACTTGTGGATAACAATACCCTAATGGCCTTCATAAGGGAAGTTAAGAAACTGAGGTGCGTGGCAGTGAGATAGGTTAGTTTCCCTACTAGTCTTTTGTATCTCCCTCGGTTTAAGAGTGACTCCCCTTGATTTTGCATTATGATCTATAGGAGTATCAACATGCTTAGCAATCATCAAACTTGTTTCCTTTAGAATATCCGTTGCACACTTCCTTTGAGAAATTATAATACTATTATTGAATTATGCCACCTCTATCCCCAAGAAGTATCAAAGCCAGACAAGATCTTTTAGTCCAACAGTGGTGACAAAGAAGTAGTTTTATATAAGCAATACCATTATGATCATTGCCTGTAATGACAATATTGTCAATATACATAACCAAGTAAATAAACCATGTGGCTAAATGGTGAAAGAAAATTGAATGATCTTCCTCATTCTATGTCATGCCAAACTACTGAACAACATTGCTAAATCTATTAAACCAAGCCCCAAGACATTGTTTAAGGCCATATAGAGATTGTGACTCTTGAGCAACAAATCCACGTGGTTGCTTCATAAAAACTTTTTCATTGAGATTACCATGAAGAAAAGCATTCTTAATATCTAAGTTGGTAAAGTGGTCAGTGACAAATAGTAGTCATAGTAAAAAATAAGCGAATAAAAGCCATTATTGCCACATGAGAAAATGCGTCCCTCAAGGCCAAAGACTATGTAAAACCCACCATCTTAGAATTTGAACTGGGCCTAACTCAACTACAAAAGCTAGTTCAAGAGCAGATGATTGAGCAAGTCTTATAAGGACTACTTTGGCCATATCTATAGTTGATATTGGATCTCAACACACACCTCTCACACCTAGAATTGGACATATAGAGTGTGAAGCTTGCAGGACTAGACATTTGCAGTATTTAGAATACGCTTTGATACCATGTTGAGAGAAAAAGTAAAGAAATGAGAGACATGAGTAAATTTGTGTGTCTATATTACAAAGCAGAGCTATATTATATAGACTAAAAACAACAAATACAAGAATTTGTAGTCTTATAAGAACTACTTTGTTCACATCTCTTGTTAATATGGAATCTAAACAATTGGGATTATTAAGTAACCTCACCCTTCAGTAATCTAATCTTCTTCCTACATAAGTTTTGGACCTCTAGTTCTCAAGGAACATGGAGTGAATAACTTGGCCCAATTTTAATATTTCCAAAAGTTGGAAACTCAAAAAATACAAGGAATGCTCACAAAGTCTATACAATGGAAAGCATTGTAGTGAAAATGATGACAGAAAAGAAAGGTAAGAGGAATGACTCAAATATGATGTAATAAGCACGAACTAAATGAGTTAAATTCATGCATAAATTACTTTTTGGAAGCTAGTAGTAAAAGGACAAGTTCAAAAGATAGAAATAAATAGCATGCTCCAACATTATAAGCAAAGTGCTTCTTCCATAATAAAACATACGTTTTTTCCTGCTTCCACCACCTGTAATATACCATTTAGTGCCACATAAAACACCGCAGCAACCAGCTCTTGGTGATGGATGGAAACCGCGTATCTTTATTCTTGACCATGCCATCTGAGGGAATATTTTCATCAAATTATATAATGAATGAATACGTAATCTGCATCTTGGAAATCAATAAGTTCATCAAGGTATTGCTATATAGAGAGCTCACACACCGTTTCAAAGTCAAGTGAACACAAGTCGTTCAAGGTTCTAGATTTTGATGCTCCTCCAAATATAAAAAGAATTTTACCATCATAAAGAGATGCCACATGGTTGAATCTTGGAGAAGGTGCAGTTCCCCTGTAAGTAATACAATCTTTTAGGAGGTAGTACGAGGTTAAAAAAATAAGAGCAAGTTAAATTTCAGAAGCATGAAAACATTTATATCAGATGCTTATCAGTAGATTGTCCTGTGGAAGTCCAAACCTTTGTTTTATAACCTTCTGTAAACCAAGAATCATAACAAAGCCTATAAACACTTACGTGCAGTGAAGTGGAAGCCATGTCAAAGACTTGAGATCAAACATATGTAGATCATTCAGTTTCCTCCTTTTTGCATCTTCTCCCCCAAACAATATTAAAATAGAGTTAGCCCTCACAACAGTGTGACCACTGCGAGCAACCTGGCAAGAACAAAATCCTTTGTCAGTACTGCCTATAGATATTCCAATTGAAGAAATTAAATTATGACATGTTAGTAGTCCAGGTAATGATTTTATTTTGCTATGTTCTTTGTGTGTAATTATTTAGGCTCATGTCATCTTGAGAATTTAGCTTGTTGGATGAATTGTAAGAATCATGGAAATATCAATGTATCTAGAACAAAAGCTGTTACGTCCATTATATAGCACTCAAGGACAAACAATCTACCACAAACCTGTTAACATATTTTAATTGAAAGAGAATCAGTATTGTTAAGAAAGATGAAAAGAGAAGCATCTGCTGAAAACTGTGATTCAAGTACACCACAGACTCAATATTTATATAATGATACGCTAAACATGGACATAATAACACACATTTTCAATAAATACCATGATTCATGATATATTAAGTAATCTGATGGTACAAGATATGTAAACTGTAATCTGATAACACATGTCCTAATATTTGGATTACTAATATCTATAGAAACGACCCCCGAGAACAACTTCCCACAACAGAGGAATTTGCACTTATATCAAAAGAAAATTCCTACCGGTATGTCTCCCTTTGCTTCCATGAGTGACCAGCACTCTGTCTCTGTATCAAATGACCATACTACAAAAACCAAAATGATAATCAGAACAATTCTACTTCATGAATCAGGACAAAGCTATTATGTGTGTGAAGGACATGGAGCTGCACCAGAAATTTTGTCACTTCCTGGGTCTGTTTTCCCTCCAATGAGGAGTGTCCTTTTCCCCCAAGAAACCTGGTCAAATTATAATCAAGCACAAGAGAATTGAGATAGGACTAAATTGTATCAAGTAGAAATTTAAAACAGAAAACCATTGAATGATATGCACTTAAATCAGGGAAGCATAACATTATGGAAGGGAAGCTCAACTATAAGAGTCATAGAAACAGCCCTGAATACACTGCACTTTACTCCTAGATACATTTGTGTTTGCTACTTTGAACTGTGTTACTGGTTCATTTTCCTCTGATTTGAAGCATAGAATAGCGTCTTTTTGTTTTCATTTTTTCTCATAAATCTCTCGGCAAGCTTTTGATTTACATTATCTTCAAAGTTTGAGGTCACGAAATCTCAATATCGGATACAAAAACCATCATTTCTCCTCTTTTTTCTGGTTCACTAAGGCAGCTTTCTCCAGAACCGAATGTTATGCCAGGCATCAATTTTATGAAATGCATACAAGGACCAAAAGAAAACAAAAGGAGGAAAAAAGACTTAAAATGGAACAATCAAAATATGTTTCTCTAGTTATCTCAATCCCTGAGGAAATTCCTTTCTCTTCACCCCAAAAAAGGTATATTTTCCAAGAAAAAGAGAATCGTATAACACCATGTCAGGCATCAGCATGACAATGCTGTTCTTAAAATATAAATATGGGAAAACTATTGTCAATTCTGAATGAAATTTATTGGTTATATCAGTTAGCAGATCATTTGTAGCAGCAACAATTTACTGATGAACACTGCTTGGACACGTGAGGGTGGATCAGGTTCATGAACTTTTCATCGCAACAGACATGTCATTCCATGTCCATGATGAGAGGAGCATTATGCCATTATCAAGGTCACTTGGATAAAAATAAATAAACATGTCAATATGCATAGAATTATTGCTAAAAGCATGTATTAAAATACCAAACTATGACCCTTGCAAGCTGGAATCTTTAGCGGCAGACTACTTGGTGACAAGTATAGATTGGATGACACTGTGGTCCATGAAAATGTGTCAAAATTTAGCACCTGCCAATAAAATGAATAGTATCCAGACAACAACCAAGTAATTAGTTAATGTTATTATTGATGCTCATATAAAACAACAATATCCTAATCATAAATTGTCCAATTCTAAAACTAGACATGTTCCCTCACCTGCACATCATCTAACAATCCATTCCCAGATTCACCACCAACCACTATCATCTTATTCTCAATGACACATGCTGCATGCTATTCACAATGAATAATAGATCAGTACTTCACCAAAACAGCTCATAACACTTCCACAAAATGACCAATGACCAAATATAAAATGAAAAAAATAAATAAATAACAGAATTGCATACATAGGATCTAGGAGTGGGCTTATTCCCAGCAATTGACAACACCATCCAGTTCTCTGAACTGCCTGATGTACAACTACTTATTATCTCAGGTGTAACAGACGAAAATTGGCAATCAATTTCCTCAAAATGACCACTTGTCCCTGCAACTCCATCACCCTAAAAGAAGCTAAAAAACTTAGTGGCTTTTACACTCACTGTTTCAAATTCAATCCCACATAAGGAAGGAATGAAGGTGAAAGGCTTACATTGGATTTTCCATTTCGCTTGGGGTGTCTGACAGGACTTCTAGTTACTTGAGTGGTGTCAGAAAGCTGGACCTTCAATCTGCTGAGACAATTAATTACACAGCAACAACAAACATCAATATACTGAATAGAATTAGTGGTGCCAATGAGTTGAGAACATAGAAACAATGCAAACTTTGAGAGAATAACAAAAAGAAAAAGAAATGAATCTTCACCTGCCAAGTTTCTTGTGCCGACGAGAGAACCCAAACATGTTTATTCTTCTTCAAAGCTCAAATCAGAGCTCAAGCCAACTAAGATTGTTACTTTTCAATTGCCCAGGAAACAAGGGGGAAAAGATTCAGAGACAAAAACAACTTTATCTTTAAGCTAAAAAAAAAAAAAAAAAAATTGGTCCAAACAAACAACATTGTTTTAGTGACAAGAAATCTCACCGAGTGAGTGCAATTGAAAAGAGGTTCAATTGCATCCTTACCAACCGGATTAAAAAAACACTTTGATTTTTTTAAATGACAAAATTTAATTTTTAAAACAAAATATCGTATTTAAATAAATTTCTTAAGGAATATTAAAAAGATCCATTTAATACATTCAATATTTACTTTTTATTGTTAAAAAAGCAAATACATTTTTAATATAATAAATATTTTTATTGGATCTTATTATTGAGATACACGTGTTAATATTTTTATCATAAAAATATGGCGAGGAGGAGTCCCAGTACAAATTAATTTAAGTTGATTTCATCAAAACAGGTGTCAAGTACAAATTAATTAATTTCAACAAACAAGGTAAGGTGTTGAGAAAGGTGTACTGTGGTCCCCATGTGCATTGCTAGCTGGGACAGTGTGGGGCTCTACATGCATGCATAGGGTGGTTGGGGCCAGGTGTCTCCTCGGGACTTGAGTGAGTGAGTCGTGTCAGAGGGGAAAAAGATCAAGATCTGTAACAGTACACGTGTCTCCGTGACTCTGTGCTGTGGCCTAGATGGCTTTGAAGTCGTAAAGGGACAAGTACGGTTTAATGTGAACCACTTATATTTTTTTAATTTTTTTTATTAAATCGTTAATAACGATCACGACATATTTTTTTTTTATTAAGTCCGGATTGTTAATCATGGCATACTCTTTTTAATTTTTTTTATATAAATCATGTAAATTTTAGGATTTTTAAACTATAATTGAGTGAATTTCGCAAAAATAAATTAATAGATCAAACCTATTATATCGTAATAGGTTCTGATTAAAATTTCACTGAATTCTAGGATTTTAGGATTTTTTATATAAATCATGTAAATTTTAGGATTTTTAAACTATAATTGAGTGAATTTCGCAAAAATAAATTAATAGATCAAACCTATTATATCGTAATAGGTTCTGATTAAAATTTGGATTTAAAATTTCACTGAATTCTGTGATTACATGCTCGCACTGATAAAGATCTTAATTGGAATGTCTTTCAGACCCAAAGTTTATCAAAAAATTCTTAAAATTTATATTTTGCACCTTTGGTACTACATGACTTTGTCCTAATTTTTTAAAAAAATTAAAAAAACCTAAGTCGTGAAAATAAAGTTTTTTTTAATTAACTTATTATTAAAAAAACCTAAGTCGTGAAAATAACAGATTTTTCATGTTGTTATCTCTTTGTTGAAATCATATATCATCTCTAGATATATGATTTATTATACTAACACAATATGATGGGATAATTATAGTGAAATCCTTATAGTTGTCCAAGACCAGTGAGAACACCTATGATGTCTGTTAAATAAGGTAGTTAGTAATAAAGGGATAATTACCAATTGAACCACATGAAAAAATTAAAATGAAGAAATAATTACTAAAAAATCACTATCAAAGTCAGGTGCTAAACAAACTGAAGGAGCAATAAAAGTGTAAAGAACAGGAGGAACCAACATATTGTTGGCAGATCGAATCTTTGTATGCAGCTAAAAATTCAGTTTGAAGGGGGGACTTGTGGAACGATAATCTCCTATATTGGGGCTGACAACAAACTTGGCCATGTAGTAAACATGGCCCTCAATTAATTCATTTTCAAACTTGTAAATGAGTTGTTTCTTCAAAGAAGCATGAATCCTGGTTCTATGGAATGAACAAAAATTGAGTTATTAATCTGGAAGTTAGTAGCAGGCATAAAATAAATGGTAGAAAACATACCTCGGAGTCCATAAGAACTAACTCTAGTGATAGTGGTAGCTTATTATGATTTATGTCAAGAACATGCCACATCCGAACAACACGCACTAGAAGGCTCAATTCTCTGTTGTCATCAGTGACTGTAGAAATTAAATCAACATCTGGAGCATGGTTACCGTTGACGACTGGAGTAGCCATGGAATAGCAAAGGAGTAGTGAATATATCGGGTTGTACAAAGTTGGAGGAGAGGTGGAGTTGTACAACAAAGGAGTGTCATTTTATAGGGTGAACGGGTACATATGAACATTATCAGATTAAATATAAAATTGATTCTATTAGATTAAAATCTTGTACTTGTAACAATTATATTTTACAACACACATGATGGTATTCTGGTCAAAATACTCGGTCAACTTTTAAAAAAAATCACGTATAAAAAAATGTCGGATTATTTTTAAGGAGATTGGATATCAATCATATATCCCATATGCATTACTATAAAACACCAGTCAATCAAGCCCATTGCGACAGCAAATTCTTCTACTTTTAATAGTTGACATAAAACATTGTAAATTAAGCCCAATTAGGGAGAGATGTAAACCGTTAAAAGAATGTTATATATCTAATTGATTTGACATGTAATCTGTTGTAGAACATTCCGTTAACATGTAATAAACGTGTTCATGGATCCAATTTATGTACGTGGCCCAGTAAAATGGTTTCAATTTGTTTTAGATTTTTCTTTTAAAATCTGAAATGTGGTAAATGTGTATCAATTTAGTTAGGAATTGGTATTGTTATAATTGCAATAATAATAATAATAATAATTAGTGTTGACATTTGATTCGTATTTTGAATTTGTGTACATGGATTAGCGCTCGACTTAATTTTGCGATATGTCATGCCAGGTGTTCCATGTGTGGATCTGCATTTGGGTTTGAATTGACATGTGGATGGTGATTTGTAAATACATGACTTATTCAATTAACCAAAAAAGTGTTTTGTTGCTTATATATGAAAACAGAGGGAGTAATATTAACATATAATTTGCAAGTTACCATATTTAGATTATTATATTATATAGATTGATAAGGAGTAAGGAGAGATCTTTGCTTTTTGCTTTTTAAAAAATTTCTATGCGCATACATTGTGATTGAAGCATTTTATTTTTTATTTTATTTTATGAACTCAATATAATTTACAAATATTAATAAGTGTCATTATTATATCAATTAAAGAAACAAAAATAAAAATATTTCACGAAAAGGAATTTATTATATCAAAAATATTTGATATTCACTTTTAAAATTAAATAATTAAGAAAGCGTTAAATAATTAATTATTTCGGATAGCGTGTTATCAAACAACATTATATAAATACTAATTAAGATAATATTTTCCGAAACAAATATTGTATGAGGAATAACATCTGACAACGCGTGATCGAACATCACTTCAGATGTTCTTTTCTTTGGCAAACATTGCCTAAATTACTTCCTTTTTGACACAGAAGTGTTATTAGAGTGCTCCGCAATTTTTCTAATGACGCTTCAGATCCAAAAAAAGGGTTTCTTTTGGGGATCTAAAGGGGGAAGAGAATTGCTTGGTCAGGTGGGCTCAGTTTGTAAATTTATATGTGCAGTGCCCGGCCAAAGGGGGTTGCCAGTAAAACAACCACTTTAGGCCTCAAATTTTTTTATGCCCCAAATTTATTTTTTAGTTTAACTAATAATATTAATTTTATTAGTATTTATTATTTTAGGTTTCATAGTATTAATTCTACTTACTACTTTTGCTATTATTTAATTCAACAAAAAAATGAATCAATCATGTGAATGCAGTAATACTTATTTTCGTATTGTTTAATATTGTAAAAATTAATTAGGCGGAAAATGACCTCTAATTTTTCAATTGTTTGTTTTAAAAAGACCTCACTTCAAATTTCGTTTTGGGCTACACATGTGAGCTGGCCTTGTATATGTGGAAGAGGACTTGGGGTTAAAGGTTTGAAGTCCTGTAATTTGAGCTTAGGTTAGCTAAGTGGAGATGAAGTATTTTGGTTGATAAACTGGTTCTGTATAAGGAGGTCTTAGTAACTAAATATGGAGTTATGGTAGTTAGCGACCCAAACATATGTAGCTCCTGGAATTTTCTACCACTCTCCTTTTGTGTGGAAGGATATCACTAGGGTGGGTTTGTGGCAAGGGCCGGATTCGGGTTGGTTTTTTGGAATGTGTGGGTAAAAATGTTGGGTATTATTTTTGGCATGATATATGGTTTTGTTCCTCTCCGCACTCCAAAGTGTGTTTGTTGTTCCAGAGCATATGGATAGTTTGGTCCTTGATCTTAGGCACTGGGAAGGGCGGTCTGGAGGGGGGGTTCAGGTGGAGGTAGGGGTGGCAAAATGGATGGATTGAGTAATTTTTACAATGGATCCTAATGAATGGATTGGAAACAATCCATTTATCTATTTACCATCCACTAACACTGTGATTGGTTTGGGTGAAAAAGAAGAGAGAGGGTTAGAGAAGAGAAGTGACTCATTTCCTTCGTTTGGTTTGCAGAGAAATGGGATAGAGAGAACAAAGCACTGTAGGCCCCACCATTATTTTGGGTTTTCGCTGATATGCGAGGAGTGAGAGATGCTATTTTCTTCTTTGTTCCATTTTTGCCCCTACCTCCTCTTGTTGGAGGCATCCCTCTGATCAAGGCCACCTTGCCTTTACATGCACCGCCGCTAGCCAATTTACCACCAGAAAAGGAGGGAAATGGGAGAGAACGCATAACCAACGTAGAAGATGACACAACTTAGTTTGGATCTGCAACTCGTGGTTAACAAAAACACACCAAAATCAAAAAGAAAAAGAATTTCAAAGCTAAAAATATAAAATAGCAACCATAAAGGAGAGGGGGGCTTCAGAGTGGTTGGGCCTTGAGAGTGGCTGTGTGTTTGCGGGGGTGGTTATAGGAGGGGAGCGGGTTTTGGGGGGGGAGGGAGTGGTTAGGGAACTTGAGCTTTTTGGAGAAGGAGAATTAACTAACATAAATTAAAATAAAATGTTATCTAATTATTTAAAATAAAATAAATTAATCAAAATATTAATTAATTAAAATAAAATGTATAGTAAATTAATCAAATAATTTAATTAATTAATTATAAAAGTTAAGTTAAGTTAATTAATATTTTTACTTGGTAAAGGTTAGATATTTTTTAGATAAGGGCTTTTTTGTCAATTCATAATATCATTATATTTCTCCCCTTTTTCTCTTAAACCAATCAATACCCCAAATCTACTATATTTCTCATTTTTTTCTCTTTTCTCACACTCTCTCTCACTTATTTTTCTCTTCACAATTTCTCCTCAGAACCAAACATAGGCTAAAAGTTCATTAAGAAAATCCAATTGATCCATCATCCATTTAAAAAAAACCATTCAATCCATCCATTAACACTTTTTTATGGATGAATTGGATATCCATCCATAAAAATTATTTTTAATCACTAAAAATATTTTTAATCACAAAAAATTATTTTTAATCATAAAAAAATATTTTACTCTCTCTCCTCTCTCCTCATTCTCCCTCATCTCCCTCCCTCCCCCTCTCTCCTCTCTCTTTCCCCTCTCTTCATTCTCTTTCATCTCACTCCATTGGTATTAGTATTCATCAGCGATCAACGATGAAAATTAAAATTATAGTCATATTTAAAATAGTCAATATGAAGCAGTAAACCAAGAATCCAACCACTGAAATTCTGAAACCACCAAATTGACCGTAGACCCAGAGTACTCGTGGAATTTTGGTCTTAATTGTTGGGATTCAACTCCTTAGCCAACATTGCTAGGAATTTCTCCCATTACTCTTGAAGATTACTTGGAAGCTAGAAAGTTATCTAGTCTCAAATGATAGAAATATTCTCACCGTACTTACAAAAAAAAACAGAAATATTGATAATGTGAAAAGAAAGATAGCAGAGAAAAACAGTAAAGCGGTCCGACCATATCCAATAGGAATCTGTCACTGGACCAACTTGTTTTTCGCTAGAGGGGAGGGAGAGAGAGATATAGAGGGGAGAGAGGAGAGAGAGGAGAAAGGAGAGAGAGGGGGAGAGAGTAGAGAGAGGAGAGAGAAGAGAGACAGGAGAGAAGGTAAAATATTTTTTTATGTTTAAAAATATTTTTTGTAATTAAAATATTTTTTATGATTAAAAATATATTTTATGATCAATTCAAAAAATTATCCATTTACCATCCATTTGTCATCCCTAGTGTAATCTAATGAATTTAGAAAAATAGTGGTAGATGACTAACCATCCATTAAATTAAATGGATGAATTAGATTCAATTCATTTAGTTTTTTTGTTTATAATAGATAGATTTTTTTATAGATAAATTAGGTAAATAATAGATAAATGGATCACTTTATCTTCCGTAGGAGGAGGTGGAGTAGGAGGTGTTTTGCCTAAGAAGAAATCCTTCGATGTGAGTTTCTTCTGTTGTTGGCCTTTGTTCCACCCTTTACCGCGAAAGACAGGTGGTGCATGCTAGGAGGATAACGATGGAGATATGTTCTCAGTGAAATCAGTTTATGCTTTTTTTTTTTTGGTACAAAAATCAGTTTATGCTTTTGGATGAAAATTTCCTATCTCATTTTTTTTGTCATATTTTCTGTTTCTAATCAATGATAATTTGTCACATAATAAAATAAAATTATAATTTATTAACACATATGTATATTCTAAGCTTTTGATTGGTGCGAGACAGAGAGACACTGTTTTTTGGGACATCTGATTGTTTGTTCTATGCTTTTTTATCCGTTGTGCATATATGTCATGGGCATTCTGGTGTCGGGGAAGCAATGGAAAAGTCAAGCAGCTTCCAAATAGGTTTTCATGGAAATTGACGTTGAAAAGGATTCCTATTTGACTTAATTGGTTTAGAAAAATCAAAGAGTATTCAAAATTAAAAATAAAATAAATTTTGTCATTTTTTTCTTAAATTATTCCCATCAAAGAAAAATAAAATGATTATGATAAATGTTATTTTGATACTGTTATCTAAGTCATGAATATTGGGCTCACTAGATTATTTTTATATCACACGAATTTTAGGATGCGTTTGAATAAATTTTGAAAAAAATATTTTTTAGAATTTTTTTTCTAAAATTACTACTTTATGTTTCAATTAAAAGATTAATATTGTTTTGTAATATTTTGTAAACTATCTAATCATCTCATAACTTTCTAAGCCATGGAGTATTTTTCTCCTTTGTACAATAATTTGTCAAATTCTTTTATATATTTATTTCTGAATTTTTATTCATCCTATAAAAAAATGGTGTCTTTTATTTAGTAGTACTTTTTTTTTTAAAGAATTTGTCTTTTAATTTTTTTGAATTTTTCACTCATTTATAGTAATTTGTAATAAAATCACAGCTTTATAAAATAATAATTTACTAAACAACTTGTAACTTAAAAATAGCTTTTAAGCTAAAAAAATAAGAACCAAACAACTTTAGCTTTAATTCTTAAGCGCTTATTTTTTTTTTTTATAAGCCAAATGAATTTTATTGATGATACCACCAATTGTGACACAAGCAATGCAACAATTAGGAAAGAAAATTACAAGATTCAATAGTCCAGTACAAATGAACATCCTTCCCCTAATCCATAACCTATGAACAAGAAAATTCTGTCATGACTCATGATGCAATTCAACGCATAAAAACATGTCCCCTGCAGCGTTGCATATTCTGCATCGATGGCAAATGGTTACTAGAAAGTCAGAACCATATCTGCATCTGATCAAACAGGCGCTAGCTATTACACAGATTATCTATTAAACTTGCTATTAAGAAAGAAAGGACATTGTCCAGCACCAAGTGACCAAGTACCACCGCATCCTGCACTCAAAAAAAGATTCAGAATGACAAATTTAAGTAGCTTGAAGGCACCCCCAACGGATTGGAGCACCAGTCATAGTAATGGAGACTAGCATTTTTACCCATCCGACACATAAACCAACTCCACGACAGCATTTTTATTTGGGCAACGACTTCAACACAGTCAAATACGGCTCCTTCAAAAATAATCTGATTCCCTCATCCTCCAGAGAGACCACGTAACCGCCAACCAAATTAGCGAACCTTCTTGCATTGCTTCCCTTGAAAGAGTGCACAATGCTGTAAAAAAGTGTTTGACACTACCACAATGGAATGCACCAGCCACCCCCAAACCAGCTGTGAATTTGTGACCATACATTGTATGCATACCGACAACTGAAGAATAGATGATTACCATCCTCGTTTGTCTCAAAACAGAACACACAGGCTAAAGCGCTTATCTTTAGCTTTAGCTTTAAAGTAGTTTTTCTGAAGAAAAAAAAAACTTTAAATAGCTTTCGAGCCTAAAAAAACACCACGCCAAACGCACTCTAAAAAGACTTTTAGCGCAATCAACAGTGAGTCTCTAGGAGACATTTTCTTCTGTATTTTACAAATTCGCTTGTCATCCTTAGCTAAGGTTGAACATGTTATTCTCGACCTTAAAGATGAAAATAAATTTTAAATATCTCTTTTATTGACTTTGAGATTTCACCCAAAATCTTAGTTTTATATTTTAAATTTACAAATTTGATACTACGATTGAGTATTATAGGGAGAAGGAAAAAATAACCCTTTGAAACTTATTTCATTCAAGGTGATGTGTGTTTAAATCCTCCTCATTCCAAAGAACTTATGTCATAATGTGGTCTGGTGGTAGAGGTGTAGGAGGTAAAGAAGTGGGAGGTATAAGGTGGTGTGTGTTCAAATCCTCCCAATCTCAAAAATTAATACTACTAACAATATATAACAACTAACATTTGTCATTCAAAAAAAGACTAAAATGTAACGGATATTCATCTCTTAAAAAATGAGAGAGGAATTTTTAGTATTAAATTTAGAGGAGAGGATTATTCACTAAAAAAAATAATTGACAATTCGCATTCAAAGCTTCCAAACTTATGACATTGTATACATTAAATTACAAATATAAAAGTTCGAATATAAAATACTTTTTTTTGACAATTCGGATATAAAATATTTGTCTATCTTAATTAATTCTTGAGATGAATATATCTAAACACAATATGTAAGGGTTCAGTAAATAACACACAAGGAAATGCAATAGAAGTTTGAATCTTTACTAAATTTCAATAGAATAGTACAAATTGAGACTGAGATAGTAGCTCATACAAGAGTCACTATTATGGAATAGTGTCCATTTCGTGGAATTCAAAGTACAATTGAAAAGGGAAATATAGAAATAGCATAAAGGGGCCGATAATGACAGAAGAATTTCAGAGCGAATGTACTGAAGATTTGTCCTATTACAGCCTGCCAATCATTGGCTCACTCTTGCCCTATTTATCCTGATAAGAGGGAATATTTTCTGTTAGCAATTCTTACTCTTTTGCCCCTTCTCACGTCCTTGTTGTGAGCATCTTGTGACAACTGTCCTTGATCAATTGCCAGCTATCTTTGGTCACCAAATAATTCCGTTGAAGAAGGTTCCTTGCCCAATGTGTCATTATCATTCATAACAATTCTCCCCCCATCGAAATTAACCTTGTCCTCAAGGTTGTGATTGGGATAGTTGACAGTAAAGTCAACCCAATTATCCCAAGTTGCATCTTCTTATGGCATTCCTTCCCACTGGACCAGCACTTGAGTAACCTCTGCACCATTTTGGATCAAAACTCGTGACTGCAGGATGTCATGAGGAACTAGTAAAGGACCTTGTTCTGTAGTAAGCAGAGGCAGTGGCATGTATTAGGTAGAATGATCACCTTTGCAAGGTTTAAGCAAGGAAATGTGAAAAACTGGATGTATCTTAACTGATGGGGACAGAAGCAACTTGTAAGCAATTGAGCCGATTCTCTCCAACACAGGAAAAAGGCCAAAGTACCTAAGTCCCAATTTCTGGTTTCTGTGTAAAGCAATTGAATGTTGCCTATAAGGTTGAAGTTTGACAAGTACTATATCACCAATCTTAAATTCAGCAAATGTCCTTTTTGAGTCTGCATACTTCTTCATTATTTGTTGAGCTCGTGCCAAATTGGCCTTGAGTAAACTGAGAACTGCATCTCTTTCAACCAGCAGTGCCTGCAGGGTAGGGGGATCACTTGCATTGGTGTCATACTTAATGAGAATAGGTGGCTCTCGGCCATAAACAGTTTTAAAGGGGGTCATGCCAATGCTGGTGTGATAGGAGGTGTTGTACCAGAATTAGGCCCAAGACAGTAACTTAACCCAATTCTTGGGATTTTGGCCAGTAAAACATCTTAAGTATAACTCAAGGCACTTGTTAACCACTTCTGATTGTCCATCTGACTGAGGATGGTAAGACGAGCTCATAGCCAAAGAGCTACCACTCAATTTGAAAAGGTGTTGCCAAAATCGACTTGTAAAAACTTTGTCCCTGTTAGAGACAATACTCTTGGGAAAGCCATGTAATTTTACAATGGAAGACATGAATAATTCAACTACTTTCACACTAGTATAATCAGATTTCATTGGAGCAAAGTGACTATACTTAGAAAGTCGATCCACAACCACAAATATAACAGTGTAAGAGTTTGAAGGAGGCAAACCTGTGATAAAGTCCATTGAAATATCTTCCTAAATTTGAGAAGGAATGGGCAGTGGCTACAACAATCCAACAGGTAGAGCATTGGAGGCTTTTGCTTGTTGACAAGTGAGACATTTACCAACAAACAACTTTATGTCCTTTGCCATAGATGGCCACCAAAACTGAGCTGCAATTCGTGCCTTGGTTCTGGCAATACCAGAATGTCCACCCATGGTAGAAGAGTGAAACTCTTGTAAAATGAGCTGAATAATATCTTGAATCAAAGGCACCACCAACCTAGACTTCCACGTTAAGAGATTGTTGCGGATTTGATAATGTGGTTCTGCACAAACACCCTGTAGACAGTGTCTTTTGATTTGAGCCAGGTTAGGATCATGGTTCACAGCTTCATCAATCTGTTGAATGATGGTGGAATAGGGACCTGATAAGGCCATACAGAAAGATCGGGACAAGGCATCTGCACCTACATTCTCTTTTCCTGGTTTATATTCAATGGAGAAATCATAACCAAGAAACTTGTGAAGCCAATGTTGCTGTTCTGGGGTATGAATAGACTGCTCGGTCAGAGCCTTTAAGCTTCTTTGATCAGCTTTGATGATGAATTTATGGCCAATAAGATAGTGTCTAAATTTAGCCATAGCCTCAGTGATGGCATACAACTCCCTTACATAAGCAAACTGTTTCTGCATTCTTGAGCTCAACTTCTTTGAGAAGTATGCAATTGGATGGTTAGCTTGTCCCAGAATAGCACCAATACCCGAGCCTGAGGCATCAGTTTCCAACACAAAAGGCTGCTTAAAATCTAGGAGGGAAAGCATAGGTGCCTGAGTGATGCGATTTTTTAGGATCATAAATGCTTCTGTTGCTTGAGGATTCCACAGAAATGAATCCTTCTTCAGCAGTGTAGTTAGAGGATTAGCAATGGAAGCATAATTTTGAATGAATCGCCTGTAATAGCCTGTCAAGCCTAAAAATCCCCGCAGCTGTTTGATAGAGGATGGTAAAGGCCAATCCAAGATAGCTTGTATTTTTTATCTATCCATCTCAACTCCCTGTTTAGAAACGGTATGACCCAAGTAGCCCACCTTAGTGAGACCAAAACAACATTTAGTCAACTTAGCAAAAAGGGAATGTTGTCTCAAAAGTTGAAGAACCTTTGTTAAGTGACTTAAATGAGAAGACCAGGAAAGGCTATAAACCAAAATATCATCAAAAAAATACCAAAACATACTTTCAGAGTTGTTCTTAAAACACATGATTCATCAAACTTTGAAAAGAAGCTGGTGCATTTGAAAGACCAAATGGCATTACAAGCCATTCATAGAGACCTTGATGGGTCCTAAAAGCAGTCTTATGTCGATCCTCTGGTTTTACCAAAATCTGATGGTAGCCAGAACGCAAATCTAATTTGGAAAAGTAAGTGGCACCACATAATTCATCCAATAATCCATTAACAGTGGGAATAGGAAAACTATCCTTAACAGTTATGGCATTTAGAGCTCGATAATCAGTGCAAAACCGCCATGTACCATCCTTTTTCTTAACTAATAAAACAGGGGAAGAAAATGGACTAGTACTAGGTTAAATGATACCTTGGGACAACATATCTTGAACCATATGATCAATTTGAGTTTTTTGACTGTGAGGATATCTATAGGGTCGTACCTTAACATGGTTGCTACCTTCAATTAGAGGAATAGCATGATCATGGAGCCTGGGAGGAGGCAATCCGAAAGGAGTAGCAAAGACATCCCAATAGCTTTGAAGTAATGCAGCTAAGGAGGGGTCTAAATCCTCTGGCAAGGTCACTGGTTCTGTTTGTTACTGCTGCACCTGCTGGATTTGGAGTGTAAAGGACATCTCAATTGAGTGAGTGTTGCATATTCTTCTTATGTGGTGATACTGAGCAATGCCTAGAGTAGGTTACTGGTCCCCATGTAAAGTGATGAAGGTATCCTTAACATAAAACTTGATGGATAAGGAATCATAATCAACAATGTGAGGGCCCAAAGTTTTCAACCAAGGAGCTCCCAACACCAAATTTGCACCAGTAATAGGCAGCAAATATACTGTTAAATGCAGTGTGTGGCCCTGAACCGAGACAGGTAAATCCTGAATGTATCCTTCAGCAGTTAAGGTACTACCATTTCCTACCAAAATCTTGAACAACTCAGCAGGTTGCACTAGAAGTTTAAGGCAATTAGCAATGCGGGGCTGTAGGAAATTGCCAAAACTTCACCTATCCAATAGAATTTGAATATGAAGTCCTTGAATGTGCCCTTGAAAACGCACCTTACCAGCACCATGTGATCCCTTTAGAGCATTAAAAGACAGATGGTGCTCAGACTCAGCAGAATGAACCTCTGAGGATGCAGGTATACCAGGAGGATCCGGTTCCTGAGTGGTATTTTCTTCTTCATCAACCTACAATAAGAGGAAATGCTTGTTGGGGCATTTATGGGACATAGAGAACTTCTCATCACAATAATAGCAAAGACCCTTATCTTTGTGCAGTTGCATTTCTGCTGATGTGATGCGTTTGATATTGGAAGGTTTGAACTGAGGGTTGGTGTTTGGTTTTGTAGGGGAGGGTAGCAAGGGTGGAAGAGAAGCATTTTTGGAGCTAAATGGCTGTGTAGGGTGAGAGGGTCGTGTATTTGTAGGTGAGTGAAACAATTTGGATGGTGGTTTGTACTTCTCCTCATAAAGTTTGGCCAAGGAAAGAGCCTTAGAGATGGAATATGGTTGTTGGGCCAAAACATCTCTACGAATTACATCTTTAAGGCCACTGATAAAACAATCTAGAATAGCTTTGGACTGATACCTTGAATTCGATTAGCCAGAGCTGTAAATTCAGTGTAGTATTCCGCAACAGAATGTGTTTGAAGAAGTTTGAATAAGGCTGGTCGTGGAGACTCATACGGCGACGACCCATACTCAAGTTCCAGTGCTCGAGTGAAAGCAACCCAGGACTGAAAAGGGTTGTTTCGAGTCGCCATCTGAAACCAAGGAACGACATCCTTCTCTATGTGAACCGCATCGATTGTGAGACGATGTGTGTCAAGGGTGGAGTAATAGTCAAAGAATTGCTCCGATTTGAAGATCCAATTCAAAACATCAGAACCATCGAAACGGTGAAAATCAAGTTTAACATTTCGCACCTGGGAGGGTTGGCTCGAGTGAGACAAATGTGATGAGTTCGATCCACCATTCAAAGCCTGACTAACAGGGATAGAGCTCAGTGATTCTCAATGTGCTCCATGCGAGATAAATCCCCAGTTCGAGATTGCATATAATCAGAGTGTCTGGCATCGGCATCCTCCATTAATTTTTTCATGTTCGCATTGAGTGTTGTGATGGCAGTTTCTAAGCTTTTCATGCTAGTGTTGTCAGCCATGTGATGGTCAATGAAAGCGCCAAATGTAAGGGTTCAGTATATAACACACAAGGAAATGCAATGGAAGTTCGAATCTATACTAAATTTCAACGGAACAGTACAAATTGAGACTGAGATAGCAGCTCATACAAGAGTCACTACTATGGAATAGTGTCCATTTCGTGGAATTCAAAGTACAACTGAAAAGGGAAATATAGAAATAGCATAAAGGGGTTGATAGTGACAGAAGAATTTCAGAGAGAAGGTAATGAAGATTTGTCCTATTACAGCCTGCCAATCATTGGCTCACTCTTGCCCTATTTATCCTGATAAGAGGGAATATTTTTTGTTAGCAATTCTTACTCTTTTGCCCCTTCCCACCTCCTTGTTGTGAGCATCTTGTGCCAACTGTCCGTGATCAATTGTCAGCTGTCTTTGGTCACCAAATAATTCCGTTGAAGAAGGTTCCTTGCCCAATGTGTCATTATCATTCATAACACAATATCGGTCTTGGTGAAAATTGGAATATGTAGAAAATCGATAGAGTCATTGATTTGAAAAATAATATTGTTATATGATCGAATATGGACTTGGCCAATTTTATCACTAGCTAGTGGTTTTCATGTCTGTCTCTATACAAGAATAACATTAACTGGATTAATTGATTACATATTCTTTCATACCACCGTTTTCTTATTTAACATAACATAATTCCGGGAAACATATACTGTTGGAGGAGTGGTCCAACTCCATCATGCATGTCCATGCTCAAACTACATTTTTCTCTGGAATATATATCTAACTTTCCTTAATTTATCTCCATTTATATATATAATATGCTCTCTTAGTTTTTCACTCTTCTGTCTTTCTTTTCTCCAACTTTTGGTATGTAACTATTTGATGATGTGACGGGGGAACCATGTTAAACACACGTCGCGTTCACTTATAACAGAAAAGTTATTCCATCCTATGCATTTGTCCCAAGCTCATCAACTAAGTGAAAGAATATACTACGATCGATTTTTAGCCTTAATTATTGCCCCTTGTCATATCATATCATATCATATCATATGGATATAAATGATTCTTCATTCTTGTCTTATAATAATATGTGTCACTTTGTTAAAACTTGGTTTTGTTTTGTTATTTTACAGAAATTGTAATGGATTACCCTTTCAACAAGTTGCAAGTACCAGGACTCACATTGAATTAATTAAAGTTTATATTACTATTTATCTCTTGGCCTAAAATTGGAAAATTTTGGAAGCCTCTGGTCTGGTTTGATGCGTTTCAAAAGACTACTGCATTAGTAGATGATCCAACCCCCAACTAACATCACAGGCATACTCAATAAGTACTTATTGTTTCATTTCTGGGCCTTCCCCTTTTCTTTATTTGAATCCAATTATTAATGTGCTCCCTCCCCCATTTTTCTCTATAGCTCTATTTCTGCCTTATTTTGAGTTTACTTTTGATCAAATGCTGATAAACCATTATTTACAGGCATCATGCTTAAAATACTCTGCTAAACATCATATAGTCTGAAATTTCATCCAACTTAGCAATTAGCCTTATTATTACACACTAGTACGTAGCATATGATATAAATGCTAATCATTTTAAATCGTAGTCGCGGTAACAATTGCGGCCACATCGCAATCTTTGATATTGCAGACAATTGCGTTGAAATGCGGTTGATGCAGCCTTCATCACAATTGCATTGTAGTTGCAGTGTCGTCAAAAACCACCCCTTGTAGCAAACCTCTTTTTAAAACCTTGCTGCTAATAGCTTAATAGACATAGATCCTAGCTAGCTTTAACATATATATATATATATATATATATATATATATATATATATATCCGGCCGGCCACTATATATAAACTCATCATATTATACATGTAACCAAAACAGATTGATTTATTAGTGCCTCATGACTGAGAAGTAGTGGATAATTAATTATTGTGATCGATGGATCAAACCCAAAGAGCTCCTGCTCTCCTAAGCATTGGGATCAAGGAGCGGTTAAGGTGAAGGGTCATGACTTCATTGGTTCCACCTACAAGCTCACCACCAATGAACACTGCAGGCACAGAAGGGCTGCAGCCTAGCCTTGAAAGAGCCTGCTCAATGTCTTTCCCACCAGATATCTCATCAACTTCATAAACTGCTGGATTCACTCCAAACTCACTTAAGAGGGTTTTTATTGTGTGGCACATGCAGCAGCTACTCTTGCTAAATATCACCACTGACCTCTCTGATGCCAACTCTCTCACCCTATCCATTTTATATATATGCTAACAAATGTATGTAGCTGAAATAATAATGTTTATCAAGGATATATATATATAGAAACAATTTATGCCAAAAGTAAAGGGTTAAATAGTAGAAATTTTTGCGAAGGAATTCATGTGAATTACTTGAGGTTTTGGTTTGATGGAGGTGTGGTTGAGCTAGAGCCAAATGGGGTTTGCTTATATATATAAGCCAGGGTTTGAAGAAGGCATGGTTGCTTTGGCATCCATAAGCAAGCTCGATCGTCAAAGAGAATAGAGCGGATGAGGTGAAAAGATTAGAATCGAATGTTCCATTAGATATTTGGGTAGTGTTTCTAAATTTTCTTTGAATAATTTATTTGAAAGTGATTTATCCAAGCCTTCTTTTTCATTTTATCGAATCATTATCAATCTATGCATGCAATAGGAACAAAGATATATCCTTGGTACGGACGGCTTCCCCAAAAAAAAAAAAAAAAAAAAAAGAAGAAATTTATGCATATCCCATCATATAGTGTTCATTATAAGGAAAAATGTGGCGAAATGAGCCAATTATAGATTGAACTAGCTATACTACTTAATTTAGATTAATTTGCCTGCAATCGTTAAAAAAGTATCTAAGAGGGTCTATGTTTAGTAGTTTTCTTTGTGCCATAATGATAATTTTGTTTTAATATATATGCTATATTGGGGTTTCTGCCTTATCTTGGAGGCATCTGCTGCCTCGGATGAAAAGTTGAATTTATCCTATCGGGACCTCTTTTTGCTATTCAGATTCGCATCCAATTCTAGAAAAGGAAACATGAGTATAGTGAGGGCATAATTTGAAAGTTCTACCGACGAGCAGGGCAACTCAAGTGGCAACTTTGGGTTACTTAAGGGTTGTCTCACCTGGTTTCAAGGGACTGGGTTCGAGTTATACAAAGGGGAGAAGTGGGAACACTATTGATCCTCATTTAAATAGGAAAAAAATTGAAAGTTCTACCCAAAATAATAACAAAGAAACCAACTCCTATCGGTTCAAGTGTCAAGGAGTTTGGTTCCCCGTAAGCAAAGTCTCAAGTTCGAATCTTATCGATGAAAATTAAAAATTGACCCTAGAAAGCAAATAGTTCAAATCTTGTCAATGGAATAAATAGGCGTTAGGAGAGCTTTACCCCCTTATATGGGTCCACCCAAGTCGACAGATTAAACCAGAACAAATTACAAAACAAAACAAAAGGAGGACTAGAAACTAAGTTCTACCAAGAAAAAAAACGGGAGAGCAATCGTCCTGGATATAGGTACTGCATTCATTTACAACAAGAAATATATAATCATATATACGGTAACTAATTTGTCGGAAGTCTCACATTGAACAGTGATATGACCTGAATAGTGGTTATAAGTGGGGGGCAACCCTCACCCAAGAGCTAGTTTTTTGGGTTGAGTTGGGCTCAAACTTAGATTCTAAGATGGTATCAAAGTCTATCTTAAATTTGTTGGGCCACCCATTATTGGGCCGTTAGTAGGCAACCCGGGTCATGCTCCAAATGTCTAGTCATGGGCATGAGAGGGTGTATTAGAAGTTGCACATTGAATAGTAATATGACCATAATATATAATTGTTATAATTAAGTGGGAGCAACCATCACCCCAAATTAAAGCCAACTTTTGAAATTGGGTTAAGCTCAAACCCAATTTCTAACATAGATTACTTCACATGTGCTTTTTAAAATTTTATTACGACAATATGCGTGATTGTGGTATATATTACTTTTCTTTATAACAACGTATTTGTGACAAATCATTTTACAACAGTTTTTTTTAAAATGCTAGCCTCTGATAATCTTTAATATATGTATGTCTCTAGTAGCAACAGTAATATTCATATCTTTTCCCAATCCACACAATTAATCACATTTTAAAAATACATTATATTAATTTACTCATACAAAACTAAAAAAAGAAAAAGAGAAATTAAAATTTTATTTTCTCAATCATGGAATTGCATAACTTGTGGCACTAGATCGATCTAAGTTACACATTGAGATCGTTCAAAATTTGAAGTTCTGAATCAACTAAACAGAAAGAGACGGTTTCTTAATATATTTTCTATCACACATTGTAGTCCCACCCAAAGACGGACCCATGTTGGGCTCTCTGGGTCAAATGCCCCTACTAATATTCTGATGTTAATATTTTTTTTTGACATAAAAGGAAGGAAAATAAACAACTGCAGAGTCAAGAAGTTAATATTATATACTACCTCCGTCCTTAATTATAAGCACTTTTTGACCAAAACACGGAGATTAATAAAACCAATTAACCAATTTAATTTGTCTAAAAAGTGTACTAGTTTTTCTATACTACTATTCAATTATTAGGCAAAATTCTACATAAAAAGCAAAATTCATCTCCCAAGGCTCTTTAATACTCCACTTTGCCTTGTTATCTCCCAAAACTATCTAGGGGTATTTTTATAAAGAATTAATCAATAGATCTTGTAAATTGAAAAGGAGTTTATATTTAGGGACAACTTTTTTTTTTCAAAGAGAGCTTATAATTAGGAACATATGTAGTATCATGTGTTACGATACACACTGAGTGTGAGCCGTGAATGTGTAGGGGCATTGTGTTAGGGTTAAAATTCTTGCTCTTAATTTTAATTGGACTTTACATTATTAAAATTTATTTTGACATCATTCGTGATTGCTAAATTGATAATTTGTCTCCAGGTTTTTCAAACTTCTTTCTTAATTTTCCATTTGGAATAGTTATCTTCTTGTAAAGTACTAAGCTTTCCTCTTCCTCATCTATCTATTTCCTTGATTTCGAAAATCCATAGCTTGGTTTGATTCCGGTTCTTGCGTCTTTGAAGATTTAGTTGTCATTTTCTTACTCATAGTCAAAGGAAGGAGAGGGGGGTTTTAATTTTTTTGGGCCAAATTATACTTTTAGTTCCTTAAGTTTATTTTAGGTTTCAGTTTGGTCTCTTATGTATTATTTGTTCCGAATTGGTCCCTTATGTCTAAAGATTACACCAATGTGGTCCCTCTGTTTTAAAATGGTCCCTTATGTTACAAATATTATACCAGTATGGTCCATTTTTTGGCAAAAAAAAGGGAAAAAATGACCATATTGGTATAATTTTTATCACATAAGGGACCATTTCGGAACAAAAAAAAAAACAAGAGAGACCACGATTAACATATAAGAGACCAATTCGAAACTTTTAATACATAAAGGACTAAATTGAAACCTAAAATAAATATAAGGGATTAAAAATATAATTTAGCTTTTTTTTTTCTTTCCTTTTTCTCACTATTATCATCATTATTGATTTTAGTTTTGTAAATATGAACTTAATTGCCCCCAAAAGCTAGAATTTCTACGTCCGTCCCTGGTCCCACCATGCCATGAATGCCAAGGAAAAAGGTCCTGCAAGATAGAGAAATTAGATGCCTATGAGGTCCCGAGCATTATCCATGCACTACTACACCTTTGTTTCTATTTGGTTTGCCAGTATATATACGTAGGATTGAAACCACTAGCTGATCAGGTTAAGATTGTATAGGTAATTAATTTAGAATTGGAGTTGGTTAAATTCAAAAGTAGAAGGAACAAGTTTCTCTTTCACAACTTGCTTTATCTTATCCTATTGTTTACTTGAAATCATTGAGACGTACCAAGGTACATAGTTTTTTTTTTTTTTCCTGAAGCATAATTATGAAATAATACAGAATTATTAGCCTTGTGAACCACAATTGGCATATATACATGTTGCTTCGGAACACAAAATTAACAGTCTACAATTTGAAAGTAATATGTCTATGGGGTGATAAATAATTCCTACATCTCATAATAATGTCTTCTTGAGTTTTTTCACACTGATTAAGAAAAAAAACTATAAATAAATAAAAAAAATATAATAAATTTACAAAATTATCCTTATTAATATTAAGTATTAACTATTGATATAAATATATTTATAGTAGAGTATAATGACTTATGAGTGATATGCGTATTATTAATTTAGGAGTAAAAATGGAAAAAAATTAATTAATATTACATTAAAAAGATAAAACAACCCTTATTTTGGGACTTTTTTTTTCCTAACAATACACTTATTATGAGACGGAAGAATAACGTTTTAACTTTAAAAAAAATCATATTTAGTGATGTCTTAAGTGTTTATTGAATTTTGAAAAAGGTGAAATTCATGCATATATATGCTTAGTTGTATTCCGATTGGATAGCTCAAGTGGTAAGAGCTTATGACATAAGGTGTTGGAAGCAGGAGAACCGGTGTTCAAACCCCGACAGAAAAGAAAATACAAACATAATAACTAACAACTAACATTTGCCGTTAAAAAAAAATGCTTCGCTGTGTGTGTACTAAGATATCTTCGGAAAATCCTAATCAAATTAAAGCAGTACCACTTGCATTTCTTTCCGACTGAGTGTTTGGTTATCACTAAATGAATCTTGATGGTCCGCACAATTGATTCTCACGTCCAAATGAAATTTGGAGTGTTTCATATATTACAATGTTTATAAATTTCACATGGCGCCACGTCTTGAGATAGCAACTTGATATATAGCTAAAGGGGGATATAATTCAATATTTTTTTTTTATAAGTTGATATTTGTTTATAGTGGCATCTACGGTGGACTACTAATTAAGTGGTTCATGGTGAACCATGAATAAAAGTTGGTCAATCGCGCAACTCCACTGGAACATATGATGCGCTCGTTACAGTGAATGTGTTCCCTTCGTTCTCTCTCTTCCTACATCTCTTCCTCCTCGGCTCCTCCTTTCTCCATGTCACTGGAAATGGTGTTTTTTTTCCTTCCATCCTTGAACCATAGCCAACCTTCTCCAACCACCATGATATAACATCCCCCAATGACTCTTCGCTGCCACAAGAACCACCGCGAGGCCATCATGCACCATTTCAGAACTAGGGAAGGATGGACACAGGAGGGAATCAAATAAGAGAATTAACTTACCGAAAGCAAGAAATGAAAGGTTCAAATGAAGAGAAGTTTCTTTGCAAACTTTGGCATGACGTCTCCGGTGGTTGACGGTGCGACGAGCGAACGGCGACAAAAAACATAGGTTTTGTTGCGAATCACACAAGGAGTCTGTCAATTGATTTACTTTTTTCGATTGAGGCCTAGATTCACCGGAAAACAAGGTTGAAGATGGCAGTTTGGGTTTTTGAAATTTCTCTGATATTACAATTTTTTTAGGGTTATGGTAGAGGAGAGTGAGAGGAACACTTTGTTTGGTTTAGATTGGTTGTTAGAGGTCGGAGATGGTCGAAAAATAAGAGAGAAGGTGATGGTCATGATTTTTAAGAGTCACATGCATCTTGTATCCTTTCTAGTGCACTCCAGCGTGCGTGTTTGTTATTCTTTTCCTCCGTTTATTGAGGAATTGAAAAAAAAACATACGTTATCTATTTTAGTTTTTTTTACTTCGATCAAAGCAATAAAAAAAAGGAGAACAACATAGAAAATGTTTAGCCCATTGACAATGTTTGGTTAAGGACAGATGAAGATTTTGATCCATTGTATAATAGCGGAGTAAAAGGAAAGGACCTTCCAAGAAACTTCATAATTCATATTTCATGGTATCCAACTTCTTGTTTCATTGCTAGCTAGCGTACTGTAAAATAATTTTTCAAAAAAATAATAATTAATTTTTCGAAAAATAAGAGGGAGAGAAAAGAGAGAGTTGAGAAGAAGACAGAAAATTGGCATCGCCAGAGAAAGAGAAACACTATGAATGAAAAAATGATCGAGTGTGGTAATGCCTATTGAGATTGTATAGGCTTTTTTCATCTAACGGTTGTTACTAGTTGTTCACCGGCGAACCACAAGGTGAAAAGGTTCATCCTAGAAGCCACATTTGTTTATATCAACTTTAAAGTTCTAACAAAATTAAGAATTTTTTTCCGTCTCCGCTACATGCATGGAACCCAAAAGGGTACTTCTTTTTATTGGTTTTTTTTATAAGCAAAAAGTTCTTATTAAAAAGAGTACAAAAGGTACATCAACTCGTCTTTACAACTTATCGTGCACTTCGATTGACGCTAGTAATACATTCAATTGGATTTGAGCACAAGTTCGAAAAAGAGAAATTGCATTTTATCCCCTCTCTATAACTAAACCATCCCTAAGACATAATCTTAATTTGTGCAACTATTGTAAAAAGTTCTACCACCAAACCGCGAAATAAAATGTTATTGCGCAATAACCAAAGATTCCAAACCACTTGTCGTACCCTAATTTTGTCCGGCCTCTTTCTTTTAATTTATTTTTGCTTATTAAAATTAGTAGTAGTAATATTAAATAAATAAATAAATAAATAAATAAATAAAAATAATATTTTTGGTCTCATAGAATGAATAAAGAAAATAAAAAAATAAGGCAAAAGAAAGAAATAGAAAAAATAAGGCAAAAGATCCTCTTCCATCCCTTTCCTTTTCAGAAAGCATATTTTGGAGAATCAATTAAATCTCCCTTTCTTAATCTCAAACCAAATCACACCAAAATCCCCTTTTTTCGATAATATGTCTCAGATTTATGGAGATTCGGTTGAGAGGAAAACATGGACATCCAGAACCAAATCAATGAGTGATTCTATTCTCTTTTTCTTCATTTATTTTCTTTTATTCCCAGTTTATTTTGATCCTGATCTTTCTTTGTTTCTGTAATAGATTCGAAGAATGCTATAAAAACATCTCAAAGAAGAGAAAAAGGGAGAGCGTTCTGACTGAGAATGAATAAAAGGAGAGTAGGTTCTGGACTGAGAGGATTCGAAGAGAAAAGAAAGAGAAAGAAGGCACCAAGAGTAAAAAACGAGAGGGGGAGCACAAAATTCAGAGATGTAGAATTTTAGGGTTCTTTCATTTACTTCTGTAATTTCTTTCCTTTTTTTCTGAACGAAGGATTTGAAGAATTGGATATCAAGGTTCAATCTCACCCTTTCCCTCTTTTGTTTAAGATTCCTATTTGGGTTGTAAAACTGAGAATTGTAACCCATAATATTAATTGTTCTTCATCTCCTTGCTTATTTGTTATTATTCTGTTGTTGTTGTTAATCTTGCCTTTCTTGCTCCCTGCGCAGCCGTGATGTCCCAAATTAGGATTAGGGTTTTAGGGTTATTGTTTTGTTTTTCTTAAAGAAGGGAAAGATGACAAATTTATTTTATTTAAAAAAATAAAAAAGGTCGAAACGCTGTTTGTTTGTTTAAAAGTGAATATATTCTGTTTATTTGTTTTCATTATAAAAGTAGAGATGCATAATTTTAAATCTAGGGTTATTTTCTAAGAAGATTTGATTTGTCCAATAATGTTAATAATTTATTTATTAATAATAATGGCAATAACTACCTATTTCAAAAAAGGATCTTTTCATAAAAGTCTCGGCCACAACATTTTTTTTGAAGTCCTGATTTTGTTCGTGGTTAATAAATAGTAATTTATTCTAGAAATACCTTTTTTATAATAAATAAATATGAATAAATTTTGTTAAGGGAATTAATCTTTTAGGCAAAAAATCTTTTTCAAACAATTTAGGGTACCATTTTTAATGGGCGTCGTAGGGGTGCTAATAATATCTTCTCTGCGCGTAATCAACTCCCGAACCCGAATTTGGTTCCAAGACCAATTTTCTACAATTATTTTTAAAAAGGTTTTTCCTATTGTTTTCCTTAATAAACATAGGTGGCGGCTCCATTTAACTTTTAGTGTGGTTGTCACACCACTGCACACCATATTGGGAATCTTAACCTATTGTTTCCCTTCCCTGTGATATAGGATCCAACATGCAGAAAATGATCTATACCTGAACCCAAATTGGAGTCCATATCTGATACATCCATCCACTCCAAAATTGCTTTCCAAACACTTTGAGAAAATCTGCAATAGAAGAATAAATTGTCAGAATCCTTAAGGCAATGAAAACAGAAAACGCAACACATTCCATGCTGTCCTAGATCCATCCTTCTGCGTAATAGTTGGTCTCGCGTTGGTAGCCTATTATGCAGTAACCGCCAGACCATTATTATTGCTTTAGACGATATGTAAGTTTTCCATAGCTTTTAAAATGCAGTAGACAAATTCTGCTCTTGTTCATATGTCCTCCAGTGTTGCAAGAGATTAGAATAAGCATAACTCACACTGAAAACATTTGATTTTTCCCAGGCCCATGTCCACCTATCATCGATTTCTGCAGCAAGTGTACAACCTTGCAAAACACCCATTAGTTCCTCCTATAATTCTTTCTCCCAAGCAAATAAATTTCTCCTCCATTCTAACTGCCAGGCCCACGAACTTCCATTCCAATTTCCTGCACTTTCCATTGTCATAGATTTATCTGAAGCAATCTGATACATTCTTGGATAAATTTCTTTTAACGCTGACATTCCTATCCATTGATTGTGCCAGAATCTTACATTAGAACCACGCCCAATTTAATTCAGACGAGTTTGCAAACCACTCCTTATCAGTAGCTAAGACGTCTCTCCAACAAATTGAGTCCTTACTTGTTTTGCAATCTGATCCCATGACTTTATCCACCAGCCTCCCATATTTATGTGATAGCAATTCAAACCATAATGCTTTTTGATCAACAATGCATCTCCATTTCCATTTTAATAGAATGCTCCTATTAAAAATCTCCAAATTCTTTATTCCCAGGCCACCTAACTTCTTTGGCATGCATATTTGATCCCAACTAACCCATCTGATTTTCTGCTGGTCACTATGTCCTCCCCAAAGAAAATCTCTTTGTAAAGCAATTAGGGACTTAAGAACCTGTTTTGGCACCTTGTAAAAAGAGAAATAATATAGTGGGATGCTTGTCAAAACAGAATTTATCAATGTAACTCTACCTCTAATAGAAAAATGGCGACCCTTCCATTTGGATAGTCTCTTCCTCATCACCTCTACCACCGGCACCCAAGTGGATACTCTCCTTGGATTTGCCCCCACCAAGATTCCCAGGAATTTGATGGGAAATTGACCAATTCTACAGAATAGGAAACGTGAGGCTGCCAACAAAAAACGCTCATCCACATTTGCTCCCATCAAGCAACTTTTAGAGAAATTTACAGTTAGTCCGGATACAAGTTCAAAGCTTCTCAACACAGTTTTGATACACCACATGTTACTCCATTTGGCTTCACACATGATAACTGTATCATCAGCGTATTGTTGTATTGGGAAAGCCAATTCAGAGTTAATCTTATAAGGTGAAAACCAGCCACCTCTACTGCTTTCTTTACAATCCCAGTCAATCCTTCCGTAACTATGACAAATAAAAACGGTGCCAATAGGTCCCTTTGTTTTAGACCCTTTCTCGTTATGAACTCATCTGTCGGGCTCCCGTTCACCAAAACTGAAACCGAACTGTTGCACACACATGCCATTATCCAACTTATCCAAATTCTGTTGAACCCCATTCTTATTAACATATATTCAAGATATTTTCAAGAGTCATAAGCCTTCTTGAAATTGTCCTTCATAAACATGCACCGCTCCTTTTGTCTTTTCACCAAATCAAAGATTTCATTTAATGTAGCCACTCCATCAAGTATTGGTTTACCCGGAAAAAAAGCCGTTTGACATGGTGATATTATTTTACCCAAAATGCCTTTGACCTTTCAGCAAGCAACTTAGAAATAATTTTATATAGGCTGCCAATTAGAGATATGGGTCTGTAATCGTTCAAAGATTAGGGGTGCTCACATTTTGGGATTAAGGCAATAAAAGAGGCATTAATGGCTTTAGGTAAGCAAGCATTGGAGTGGAATTCACTAATAAAAGCACATACCTCCTCCCTTGCCACCTCCCAAGAAGATTTAAAAAAATTAAGGTTGAATCCATCCGGGCCCGAGCACTTATTACCATCACAGCTCCACACAATCTTTTTAATTTCCTCTTCAGAGAATGGAGATGTCAAAGCAATGTTGTCTTCATATGAAATCATCTGAAATTCAATGCCCTCCAGCACAAGCCTTTGCCATTCTTCTTCTTTAAAGCACTGCTGAAAATGTTTCTTTACTACTTCCTTTACTCTCCCTACATCTTCAACCCATTCGTTGTCAACGTTTAAACCATTAATCTGGTTGCTCCTCCTCCTTCCCTTCAACCAAGAATGAAAAAATCTCGAATTGGCATCCCCTTCAATCACCCATCTTGCTCTTGACTTTTGGTATAGTAGACTTTCTTTAGCATGTATCTGTTGCGAGAATTCAAAATTCAACATCCTTCTTTTTCAGCATCCACCAGCCCCCCTTCTGCCACAGCCACATCTAGTAGATTTAGCTCCTTCACTATTTTGTCTATGTTTAGATCCATTATCCCAAAAACCTCTTTATTCCACCTTCTCAATTTTTCTTTTAAATTCTTGAGCTTTTCTTTGACAATAAATCCTTTCCATCCTTCAACCCTGCAACTGTCCCAATAATCCTTCACAAAGTGTTGTAACTCCTTATGTTCCAACCAACAATTGTTAAATCGGAAAGGCTTAGGGCCCCAGTTTTGATCTGAGGTCTTTAACCATACCAGACAATGATCTAAAATGTCTCTGCTTCCCACCCACTATGCTGTAAATTTCCATTCCTCCAACAACTCCTCAGATACTAAAAATCTGTCCAGCCTGCTCATGGAATTTCCATCGCCACTGAACCATGTGAACCTTTTCCCAAGACAGGGAACATCAAACACCTCCATTGTAGTCACAAAATCCCTGAATGCATTTACCTCAGTTTGACTGTTGGTTATTTTTTTCCCCTAAATATAACACTATCTATAAACATTCCCCTAATAATTTAAGTTTATAAGTGGTTGTTCTTAGAGTATCTCCAAAGGTGTTATTGTAATATAAAGACTTCCCTTTCATCTATAAAAGGGAACCTTTCGAGCATTATTAGGCATCGAATTTTCTAAAGGGTTTTATCATACAAGCATTCCCTTTTCTTTTGTAAGTTTTTCTACTTCTGTATTATTTTCATCTTTGGAATAAATTTGAGCTATATATTAAAAGAAAAATTAGGGGAGCAAAGTAATATAATACTGAAACTGGATTTTATTACAAAGATGAAAATAATACATGGACAAAGTAGTGGATGAGTTAAACGAATTAGATGTTGCTGCAGCAGATGGGAGGTTTGTTGATCCACAACAAAGGAAATTACTATCTGCCAAATTTTGGAATGATATTCATGTAAAAGAAAGCTTAACTGCACAGAAATCCAGAATTAAGTGGATAACAGAAGAGGATGCAAATACAATATTCTTTCATGTAAGTTTGCAAGCCATGAGGAGGAAAAATCAGCTTCATGCTTTGAAGGTATAGGATGCGTGGGTGGAAGAAGTTGGTGGTATTAAGGAAGAGGAAAAGAATTTCTTTGAGAAGTGTTATGATGAAGAGAGGTTCCAAAGGCCTAGGTTGGATGGGGTTCAGTTTCAGCAGATCTCTGCAGATAACAATAGTCTCTTGGTGGCCCCTTTTGGTGAAGAGGAGATTAAAGAGGCGGTGTGGAGTTGTGACGGAAATAAATGTCCAGGGCCGGACGGGTTTAATTTCAATTTCATAAAGAGTTGTTGGGATCTGGTGAAAGATGAAGTTTTTGGCTTTGCGAATGAATTCCATACCAATGCTTCGTTACCAAAGGCTCTGAAAGCTTCGTTCATTGCTCTAGTTCCAAAGTTAAATCACCCACAAGAACTTAGGGACTTCAGGCCTATTTCCCTAACTGGGTGTCTTTATAAGATCATTACTAAACTCCTTTCCTCTAGGCTGAAACAAGTCCTGGGTAATGTCATTTCCAAATGTCAATCCGCCTTTCTACCGGGTAGACAGATACTTGATGGTGTTTTGGTTGTCAATGAGGTGGTTGATTGGGCTAAGAGAAGAAAGGATAAGTGCATTATTTTTAAGATAGACTTCGAGAAGGCGTATGACTCGGTGTGTTGGGAATACTTGGATTATATGATGGCTAGGATGGGTTTCAGTATATTATGGCGTAGGTGGATGAATGCATGTGTTTTTGCTCTGGCTCTGTCTCAGTTCTTGTAAATGGTAGTCCGACAGAGGAGTTTGTGACTAAGAGAGGATTAAAACAAGGTGACCTATTGGCTCCCTTCTTATTTCTCATTGCAGCTGAAGGGTTTGCGGGTTTAGTTAATAATGTCGTTGCACTAGGTTACTTTAAAGGCTACATGGTGAACCAAGATTTATCCTTCCCTGTGCTTCAATATGCCGATGACACAATCTTACTTGCTGAGCCGAGCTGGGAGAATCTCTGGTGTATTAAAGCAATTATCCGAGGCTTTGAGTTGGCATCGGGTCTCCGAGTTAATTTGGTTAAGAGTAATTTATTCGCGATTAATATTGAAACAGATTTTCTGGAAGTCGCCTCAAATTTTCTGCATTGCAGTGTGGGTAGATTCCTTTTTAAATTATTGGGAGTGTTGGTTGGTGCTAATCCTAGACTTGCTTCGACATGGAATCCGGTGATTGCTTCCTTCAAAAAAATATTGGCCTCTTGGAAAGGTAAATTCTTGTCTATAGGAGGTACAGTTGCTCTTTTGAATTCGGTTCTTTCTACTTTACCTCTTTATTATTTCTCCTTTTACAAAACTCCGAAGAAAGTGTTGAACACTTTGATAAGTATACAAAAGCAGTTTTTGTGGGGGGGTTGTGTAGATTAGGTGAAGGTTAAGTGGGTTAGTTGGCAGAAGGTTTGCCTCCCTAAGCATCTTGGTAGTTTGGGGATAAAAAACTTAGAGCTTTTCAATCATAGTTTGCTGTCCAAATGGAAATGGCGGTGTCTAAGTGATACTGAAGCGGTTTGGTCTAGGTTGTTGGCCTTTAAATATGGTTGTTTAAAAGATGCAGTATTGGAGCCTGTCAGGCCGACTAGATTTGCCTCCGTGTGATGGAGGGATCTCATGTCCTTACAACCCACTTGGTTTGTTAATGCACTAAAAATTAAATTGGGTAATGGGAGCCAAACTAGATTGTGGAAAGATAAGTAGGTTGGTGGTGTGTCACTAAAGGATAGATTTCCTAGATTTTTCTCTGTAGTTGAAAACAAGGATGATTTGGTGATGAACGCAGGAATGTGGTAAGGTAATGATTGGGTGTGGCAATGGAGGTGGAGAAGGAATTTTTTCAGTTTTGAAAATGATGAATTTTTGCAACTGCAGGCGCTCTTGATTGGTGCTCATCCTAGCCTTATTGAACCCGATGGTTGGGCGTGGACATTTAACTCACCACAGACATTCTCTGTAAAGTCTGCCTACTGTGATATGTTGCGCGCCATTCATAATAACCAAGTGGATCAAAACGTTGGCAAAGCTCTTAAAGGTTTATGGAAGAGTGCAATCCCTTCTAAAATTAGTGTGTTTGTTTAGAGATTATTGGCGGGGCGTTTACCAGTTCGGGAACAATTAATCAGGCGGAGAATTATATCTAACTCACAGGACTTATATTGTGTTTTTTGTTTTAACTGTACTGAAACTGTGTCCCATTTGTTCTTGAGTTGTCCGTTTGTGCGGGAGATCTGGTCGAAGGTGTACAATTGGATGGGGATTGTGGGTGCAATGCAGAACGATGTTCTATTACATTTTCTACAGGTTGGTGGTGTTGTGAGAAATAAGAAATAGAGGTTCCTGGTGTGGTGTGCAACTGCGTGGGCCATTTGGTAACAGAGTCATCTTTCAGGGGGAAGCAGCTAGCTTTTCTACGATAATGGCATACATTAAGGCATTGTCATGGGGGTGGCTTATCAGTAGAGTACGTGGGGATGTATCTTTGGTATACTCAAATTGGTGTTATTGCCCATTTGGATGTTTACAGGCATTGGAGTCTTAAAGTGATCATTTGAGGTTGTGAGTCTTGTACACTTGTAATTCATGGTTTGGTGCACTCTTTTTCCTCTCCTAGTCTTTTTCCCAAAGGGTTTTGGCTTTGAGAGGTTTTAATGAGGCACCTTCATGTTGTTGTGGGTTGGAGTACCCCTCGTAGTCCCTTAATAAAAAATTTTTGCTTATCAAAAAAATATATATAGAAGTAGCAAAACTTACATGTTACTGAATAGCGATAAATAAACTTCTATACAAGACACATTTTAAATTTAATTATTATTCTTATATCCTATTATAGTTTGGCTCTTCCAATGAATGGAAAAAAAATATATCATAAAAAGATAGAATACTTTATATGAAAGAACATTAACTTCTAAATTACCATCTATGAACATTTTAATATAAATTGTGCATTAATATAATATAAATTACTAAAGAAGACTTTGTATGTAAGTTATATTTTAAATTAATTCTTATTTTTTAATTAATATAATAGTTTGGCTTAATGCACTAACCAAATTACAGCGTAAAAAATATATCACAAGAAAATTGAATATTTTGTATGAAGAACATTAACATCTAAACTACTATTTATGAATATTTAATAGAAATTATATATTAATATAAATTTTTAAGATAGAAGTTGTACTTTTTCACTATACATCATTCGGAGCACACTGCACAGACTATCATACTATACATGTTGTACCCCAACTTTGTCCGATATTTTCAACATTTTAGAGAAAAAAACCACAAAAAATATTGTTAAGCATGTTGAGTTTTTAGCCTTTGTTTGTGTGTATTATTCCACTCTTGTTCTATTTTATTGTGTTAAAAAAAACAAAAATAAGGAAAATATGAAAATACAGAAGATCCATTGATGTGACCATTGTGTAGGCCCATCATTTGCCTTGGCCCATTTTAATAAAAATACAAAAAGATAGTAAAAAGTACAAAAAAAACAAAACATTAGATGCAAAAATAACAAATAAAAAATAATGAAAAACACATCATAGTCGAAACGTGAAGGAAATGAAATTGGACAGCAACAGTTCTTCCATTTTGAGCTTCAAGTAATGAGACTTTCTCATAAATCACTGCGCCGTCAATCACTGAGTCAATCTGGGTCGTTACTCCATGCCATGAACTGGGTCAACCTAGAACCTTTAGGACGGGGTTCAAAGTGAACCAGCCGGCAATGATATGATAATGGGTCTACTGTCAATCCAGTAAGAGAAAATGGGCTCATCTAGGCTCAAAAGAAGAGTCCAGAAATATACTTACCAAAAAAGGAGACTTCATTATTTTATTTTGGAGTTAGTATTTTAATTTTGATTCCCTAAGATTTTGTTAAAAAAAATATGATTCACCGAGATACTGACACATGGATGGCTGTTATTCATTTGCTATGAGCAGATTATTTTCATACTAAAAATTTGGGTCAGAAAAGACTAGCGTTTGTAGCTGTGCAATATGCGGGGAAACATTTGGTATTGTCAGGTAAAGAATATTTTAAAAGAAATTATAAAACAATAATTTGGCCGAATTGCACTATTTTAAGTAAAAATAATCCCTTCGTGGATTAAATACTCCATTTGCCAATAATAAGGGAAACCAAATTCCCTATTTCCTTCGGATGTCCATATATTACATTAATTTATTTTACATTAAAATATTTGTAACAACGTATCTATATTAAGATGGTTCGTGCGCCACGTGGTATATATAGTAAAAAATAAAATGCTTTATCAGAAAACTATATTAATGTGTAACTTTTATTAAAATGTTCATAGATAATAATCTTGAAGTTAATGTTGTTTCATATAAAATGTGCTAAATTTGAAAAGTCAAACTATAACAAATAATTAAATTTGAAATATAACCTATAAAAAATTTCTATTCAATAATTTATATAATGCTAAATTTTATTAGAAATATATGTATAGTATAATGGTTCGCGTTCGGTGTATAGTGAAAAAGTAAAACTTCTATTTTCAAAATTTATATTAATGTGTAATTTCTATTAAATATTCATAAATAGTAGTTTAGATGTTGATGTTCTTCATATAAAATATTCAATTTTCTTGGGAAATATTTTTTACGCTGTAATTTGGTTATTCCATTCATTGAAAAAGGCAAACTGTTATAATAATTAAAAAATAAGAATTAATTTAAAATATAACTTACATAATTAAAGAGTCTTCTTTAGTAATTTATATTTTTTTTTTGGTACAAGTAATTTATATTATTTTAGTGTACAATTTATACTAAAATGTTCATAGGTGGTAATTTAGAAGTTAATGTTCTTTCATATAAAGTATTCTATCTTCTTATGATATATGGGTTTTTTCGTCAAGAAAAATTGATCCAAGTGATATGGGTTTTTTCACATGTATAATAAATTGTTTAATTAAGCAACACTGATCTATATACTGATTCAGAGCCTTCCATCACTTGCTTAGAATGTCCTGTTTTGTATAGCAATAAAATAATAATGCTCTGTTTTGGTGCATTCTGAAAATGTGGTATGTTTTTGTTCTAGTTCTAGAGAATAGTCAAATATCCATCTTATTCTGTTTTGTACACCTACCAAAGCCTTATCTCAAGGGTCCTGTTTGGAGAAAGTGCAGTCTAAAATAAGCTAAGGCCTAAGTACACCGGCGGATGCATCTTGAGAGAATTTGGGGCAATTGCCCCCGTGATATTTTTATTTTTTAATTGAATATATTTAATAATTTTTATTTTACTTCCATAAAAAATTAAGTGTTGCCCCATATATGACACGTTTTTTAAAATAAGTGAAGAAAGTTATGAGAGATAAAAAAGAGAATAAATTAGTTCTAATTTTATTTCTTTATCTTTCTATTTTTTACAACTTCTCACACACTAAACTCACACAGTAACAAAACACATTAGATTTCAAAAAAGAAATATCGTTCAAGATAGAGAAAGAGATAAAGAGACTCAAAGAGCAGAGACAAATTTTTGACGATTTTCTATCAATATCATTATACTAAGATACAAAAAGTGATACTAGTGAAGAACATGTGAGAGATACATGATTAAATGATTTTTTTTTCGAAAAATGTTTAAATGATTGTTTGTTACGTACATAGAGATATATTTTTTATAGTATTGACTTTGAAAAAATTATATAACATTTTCAAAATATGAAAATGCGTAGAACACAATTGTAATTTGTAGTAAGTTAGATATTTTAGGTTTTTTAGTCATAAAGATTATGTATTTTGTAAAAACTTATAATATTTTTTATATGAAAATATTATAACTATTTCTTGCCCCCACGAATGAAAATTTCTGGATCCGCCACTACCTAAGTATAATGCATGGGTTCCTAAGTATAATGCATGGGTTCTTCTCAGACTTGACCAGGGTTAATCCAATGCAGTATGTGAAAGTTTATTCATTGATGTAGTCAGTGGTGTATCTAGGACTCAAAGCCAGCGGGGTAAAACTATTTAACTTTAATTAATAATTATTATCATACATATAAAAATAAATACATATAATTTCAAAAAAATAAAGATATAAATGTTAAAATCATAAAAAATTTAATACATTTAATCAAATAAATTACATATATACTATATAATTGTTCTCTATCCGAGTTCGTGTTTTGAAATCATCGAATGATCAATCAGTGTCAATATTCTTGAACAAATATTTCTCAATATAAGTCATTTGATAATCATTGATCTTTTTATCACTCATTCGATTACGTAACATATTTTTCACAATCTACATAGCGGAAAAGTCTTTTCAATAATTATCGTGGCAACGAGCAAAATCATTCCTACTTTGATTTTTAAAATTTAAATCTACTCTCTAAAAATCAACTCTCAACCTACACCCGTCTCTTTACTAACCACACCCCTTGAAACATTGACTATGGTGAACCACATATTTTATTCCCACATCCAATTACCTCCCAAAACTCACTTTCCCTCTCTTTATGAGTGCACAGACAGCATCTTTATACTACTATCCCACTTTTGTTTTCTTTCTTGGTGAGTTCTACTGTGAACAAGTTTTATAGGTAGTACCACGGTAGACCATGACTTTTCACCATTAGATTTATTTGCCTCCACAATAGTCTGATAGACCCTCGTACACCATATTATTCTCTCACACCCTCGTACGCTACAACCCTAGAGCACCACAATGTCATTTCGCAAGAATCTGGGTGGCTGAAGACCGAAGAATTCCCCACCACAAGAATTTGCAAGAAGATCGAAGACTTAGCCCCCAAGTAGTCAGGTTCTAGCTTTCTGATGACAGAGAGAAAGAATGGGGAAGAAGAGGGAAGAATGGGGAAGAAGACTTAGCCATTGAAGTGCTAGCTCCACCGCACGCGCCACCTCTTCTGGCAGCGCCGTTTGCTGATCTGCCACGAACCGCCGTAAACCACGGCCAGCACTCCGATAGCGTACTCCTTCCCACACGCCCCTGTCTTTCCCATCACGAAGACCATCACGGGCACCACAAGCGTGTGGGCCCTAACCTCCTCCTCCCCCTCCGCCACGGTGCACATCAGCTACAGCGCGACGAGGGCACTCTCCGCGGGGGGCCATCCACTCCGATAGCATACTCCTTCCCACGCGCCCCCGTTTTTCCCATCACGGTGACCATCAAGGGCACCGCAAGCGCGTGGGCCCTTACCTCCTTCGCCACGGTGCACATCAGCTACAGCGCGACGAGGGTAATCTCCGCGGGGGCGCCATCCAGCTTCGTCGCAGATTCCACGACGACCCCGACGACACCAGATTCGACGGCAACATGGGCGGTTGGCCTCCGAGAGGCAGAGTGCGAAGAGTATCTTGGTGGCGGGTTTGGCTTCCCATAGATTGCGGATGAGGGCGCGCGTGAGGTTGGGGGCACAGGGTGGTTGCTCTTGTGGCGAGTTGGGAATGAGGGAACGTTCTAGAAGCTGAAGGGCACCGTTAAGGTCGGTGCTGAGTTGGAGGTCGACACGTGGAAGAGTTCTTAGAGGTTAGGGATGGTGGAAAGGGAAGGAGGAAGAGGAAGGTGAGTGTCGTTGTCTCTGTGTGTGTTTGTGTTGGTATTGGGGGTGTGAGGAATGGAAGTTAAGGTGGGAAGAGAAAACCTCCACTGTGTGAAGCTTTGGGAAGTGGCGAAGAAGAGGATGAGGTGGAAGACTCGCATGTTGTTGAGGCGTGAGTGGGTGTGTGAGTGAGAAGGAGTGGTGAGGTGGAACCCGTGGCCGTGGGGCTCAGCATGATCTAGTGAGTTGCGACATTCAGTGATGCGGCGGTGGTAGCCAAACAAGGCTGTTAGGGAGAAGAACAGGGAAGAAGAGGAAAAGATTTGATGTTGATGATCCACGGTTAGATCTAATAGAACTATATGAAAAAGATTAATCTGATGGTGAAAAGTCATGATCCACGATGGTACTACCTATGTAACTTGTTTACGGTAGAACTCACCTTCTTTCAAAAGCACATTTTCTCTCTTTTTATTAACACCCTTTTTCCTCATTTGCTCTCCCTCTCTCTCTCTCTCTCACTTTTATATTCTTAAAACATTAAATTTCTCTCTTCTGCAAAGTTTCTTCTCTCCTTCGTATGGCAACAACTTATCCTTTTCCCCAAAATATCTTTTATTTTTTATTTTCTTTAAAAGCAACTAATTAAAAGCATTTAGATCCTGCATTACCACCTCATCTTCTTGATGCAATATTGGTAATGAAATCTTTTCAAAAGTGGTTGGAGAATCTCTTTTCTCCCTTCTGCAGATGCCTCCCTCTATTCTTCATTCTTTTTTCTTCCACTTCCTTCACCAAAGGAGCAGTCGGCAGAGCAAAAGTGGTGGTCCGATAGAGGCGGAGTAGAGTAGAGCGGGTGGGCTCACTTGGGTCTGTACATGTTGTAGGCAAGAGACAGAGATGCGAGAGTCACTAGGGTGTGACCTTGTGGGGTCAGTGAGACTGACTCACTTGAGCGAGAGTGTGTGGTGCAGAGGGTGTAAAATGGTAGAGTGAGAGGGGTCAAATTGAAAATTTTATAGGAGTATAAGTGAAATTTTAAAAATCTCATGTGTGCAAGTGCATACCCTCAACTAAGTGTGGATCTGCCCCTGGATGTAGTGCAGGATGATATTATAGCCCTTACTTATATTAATGAATTGAAAACTTGGAAAACCTTAACCATTGAGGTGTTTTAAAAGAAAAATGACCAACTCAACTTTGGACGAAAATAGGCAGCTAGAGGCGATTGCACGCTTCCCTTGTTTTCTTTTGAATTTGCTTTTGTTTATTTATTTTTTTTTTGTATTTTTGTATTTTTGTATTTTTTTAGTTATTAGAGATGAACCAATGGGTAAAGAAAGATAAAGATAACTTTTATATTTTCGGATTTTGTTTTTTATTTTTAATATCACAAAGAAATGATAAAAATCTTTTTTTTTAATTTTTGAATTAGCCGGACAAAATTAGAGTACTACATGGATTACTTTACTTATATACCTTTTCACTTTTGAAAGGTCTCTATTGTTCTCACTTCCTCACTAAGGAAATTCTTACACAGTTCGCCGCAAAATATTATTATATCTTGTTAACCACGTCGGCCACTTAGTCATGACTAGGCACTTAGGGTACTTGTAACATTAATGCTTAAATTCTCTAGTTTTTAACATGTAAAGCACTTAGCAATCATCACATAGTATTTTTAATAAATAAGCTGTCAAATTGAGTTTAAAGTGTCTAATAAAATTAACGGTTGAACTAACTGATAAATATAAAATTACATAAAATGACATTTTTAATAAATGAAAGATAGAGCACAAGGGTTAATAATTTTTTATTTTATTCGTTTGCATAATAAAATGGGAACAAAACCACTACGCCGTCAAACATTTTATGATCGTTTGTGGAATATAAGTATATATATGTGCTTATAAGTATTTGGCCCCCTAAAAATATGTGTCAAGCTCCGGCACCACTGTCTGATCTGCTCTAAAATTTCAAGGCCCATGTCTGATATGTTATCTGTCATAGGCTATTTTTAGGCCTAATCTAACATTTTTGAATGTCTAATGTGGCCTATTAGGCTATTTAAAGGCCTGACATTTAACTCATCTCTAAGTACATTAAAGGACTAATAGAACGTACTCTTGTTTCTACTGTTTGGCCTGGATTAAATGCTCCTAACATCTGTGCATTGCCCTGGTTTCAATTGTTTGGATATAAGTTTGTCTGCCATGATGGTGATTTCGTAGCATCATTAAATGGGGTGGGCAGAAAAACTTTATTTGTAATATGCTAATTTGTGCCTAGTGTGCCTAACATGCTGTAAGTATGTGTTGGTTGGCTCAACTTGAGCCTTGTCCAACTATCCAATAAAATATTTTTTGCTTTTTCAAAAAAATCAATAAAAATAAACTTTATGCATAATAAACTATAAATTATTAAAAATTAAACTATTACTACTCGAGGACATAATAAATAAGGGTGGAAATAGATCAGGTTAGGTTGAGCTTTCTAAGACCAAAATTGTCTTGTTTATTTAATATAGATCTTTTTTAATGAATGACCTAATCTTTTTAAAAGTGTGACATGACATAAAAGTCTTTTTAAAGTATATTTTGTAATAAGATTTTTAAATAGCTCATAAGTTCTTCACTAAATAAATTTATAGACTCAAGTCTTTTACGTAAGTCAGCTTAAATTTTTAGAAAGGTAAATAAGCATATGATTTTAACACAATATAAAAAATCTTATTATAATAATAACAATAAAAAATATAATCACATTATTTATATTTATTTAAATAGGCCGACCTGTTAGGTCTAAGAGGCTTTCTAGATGGCTTATAGCCTGACCTTTTAGTTAAATAGGCTTTTTAAAAAGTCTTGATATTTTCAAAAAAAAAATTGGAAAAAAAAGTCTGGCTTAAACTGGGTCTGATCTAGGCTAGGCCATAGACCACTGTCGGGCGGTCTGATCTATTGTCACTCCTATTTATCAAACAATATATAAAATCTAACCATTTTTCTTATATTAATTTCTTATCTATTTTCAATCTTTTATTTACTCACATCATGCAAGCATACACTTAGATGTGTATAAGAATTATTTGACAATTTGTTCCCCATTTATCTAGTTAAATGAGCACCAATATTCACCTCAAAATGCAAGTATTCGTATCCATATATGATTGTTACAATTATAAGGGTTTATATGATGTAACGGATTATCCTTGTACTTTCATTAATATAATTTTTTCCTAATACAAAAAAGTATTTGTATCTGGATGTGTCAACCCTCCATACGCATCCCACATGTTATATGTTTCCCTATCCAAAATTAAAGAGATTCTCAATGTGTTCCAAAAATACTAATAAAATTGTTCTATTAAAAATATAACACTGATATGCCACGTAGTATATAAGTTAGTAAAATTAAAAAAACATTATTATTCCATCTGGATTATTATAAAACTATCCAAGACATTAAGTATTTTAGTTTAAAACCTCTTTTAACTTTTTTTTTTTTTGATTACAAACTTTTCTTTTTAAATTCATATAAACTGAAATCTAGCTGCTTATTCAAAAAAAAAATTATTACTTGGAACAGAAAATTAATGTGGATATCTAAAATATTAGAAGTATATATTTTAGAATTTCCTCTAAAGTTGACATTCTTTACGCACCATCAAACCCACGTAACCAACGGCATTTTCATCCACATAAAAATACCTCACATTCCTCCCCCATTTTCTCCCTCTAATTCCCGTGGTCCCACTTTTGCACTGTTTGGCTTATCTTTGTGGGCCTAGTAGATTCTTCGTCACCCAAGTAGCCAATAGCAACCAAAACACCACACAAGTCCCCGTCAAATCACTGATATTTTAGGCATTTTTTGCACCTATTACTATTGGGTTTGGTGCGTGTATAATGTGGTAAGTAATCCAATAGATCTAGGATAGGGTTTGATATCATATTAAGATTTTAGTTCTGGGTCATTCTTACAAAATGGGCTTCTAAGATAAGAATTTTTTTTTCTTATAAACTCTTTTAATGTCTTATCTTTAAATCATGTGAGAGTTGGGTTTTTCCCGGTAGGCATCAACTCACACAAGTAACCTTTCACCTTCTCATATCCCTCTCTTCTCTAGTAGGATACCAAATAATGCATCCCTTGCATAACCCTAAGTTATATATATGTCCTTACTCTTCCATATATATATATATATATATATATATATATATATATATATATATATATATGTCTATAAATACACAACCCCTTCAACTTAATTTCAGTGACATCACAAATATTGAACTGCCCTATAACTTCCTCTCCTGCTTCTTCATTTCTAGGATCCAGCGGCTCTGCAACTGCTGCACTAGTGCAACTATTGCCACCGCAGAGGATCCAAACTTTTCCTCTATAATTCTCAAAATAACACCAGCTACTTTAGAAGCTAAAACAACCAAACCAAGCCATAGCTGGCTATATATAATCTTCATACATTTAAACACGTACGTGCGCTGAAGAATATATATAGATAGATGGATCGCATATTAAAATTGGCATCACAGAAGGCAGTGGTGATATTCAGCAAGAGTTCATGTGGGATGAGTCATGCGATTAAGAGGCTGTTTTACGAGCAAGGGGTGGGCCCCACAATCTATGAGTTGGATGAAGACACAAGGGGGAAGGAAATGGAGTGGGCTCTCATGAGATTAGGGTGCAACCCTAGTGTACCCGCAGTGTTCATTGGTGGCAAGTTTGTGGGCTCAGCCAACATAGTCATGACCCTTCACCTCAATGGCTCACTCAAGAAAATGCTCAGAGATGCTGGTGCTCTTTGGCTTTAGCTACCTACAAAACGTCAAATACACATCACATTATTCTAGCGCAATGCAATGCAAAGTTGCAAACATCCAAAAACGGCGTTAAGAGAAGCTAGCTACTTTAGTTGTTGTATTTTAATATCATCATAACCAAGCCCTTTTTTTCTCTTTTCTTTTTGTGTGACCCTTCGGCTTTTAGAATCTGCATTGTGCTTCAATATAATTTTGAGTTCTATATATAGCTTTTTGGGTGCATTGTTTCTCTTATTTCATTAGTGTTTGGTATTAAAATCTCAATTAGTTTTTTTTTTCCACTGGTTTTTCAGTAAGAGATTTCTCAATTAATTAATGCAATAATGCATGCGTAAATAATATTTTCTTTGGACTGCATGCTAAAGCCAAACTTCATTGCAAGAGCAATTTTGTATACTACTCCCTCTTGTCTTAATTATAAGGAATAAAATCTCAATTCATACATATCAAGGAATAACATCGAAAATAGTTTTTTTTAATTAAAATTTCTAAAGATTTATATTTTTTTCCCAAAAATATCTCTTTTATAAAATGGTTGAAATTGTGGCTTGCATAGGAAATAGATATATCTCATTAATATAATTAGGAAAAAAAAATAGATCATTTTATTTCTTATAATAACAACAAAGGGAAAATAAAATAGGGTTTAAACTTTAAACAACAACGGAATTGTGAGATTTGAAGATAATATTTATGACGTTATACGTATTGATGAGAATCCATGCATATATATCCATTAATTTTGGAATAAAATTTGACAAGTTTTAAGGGGGAGTATGTGGCAACTAGATGACATGTAATGTATGTTGCAGTCTTTGTCATTTCAAAAGATGGATATATTCCTTGATTTGATATATGCATACTAGAAGTGGATAAATTTCCAGATCAGAAATATTCTTGTTATAGTGTGTTGTTCCATCAACATGTAGTGTGGCCTTTTTTTTATACTAGTGTGACCTTTCAATATGCTTGTGGATGTTATGTCCACACACGAGTAATTAAGAATTTGTTAATTAACATTGAATATAAGTTTTAACATATATATCTTATACATCTTTAACTGTTAACATTCATTATTAATTATCGAATGTGATATTGTGAACAATGGAAAATAAAGGATAGACAACATGTAACTTATACTAATAAACTGAATTGCACCCATGGAATCGCACTCCCCAGTGACATACCGGTAGTGGTGGTCCTTATCACGGTCCGGAGGGGCAACCCCAGAGCCCATTTTTTTAGGGTACCAAAAAAAGTTTCTTAATAGTACATGTGTGTCTATATATATATATATATGAAAAATTTATTATAAAAATAAAACAAAAGCAGTAATTAAACAAGTTGTTTCCTGAAACCAAATCAACTAATTAACGGGTGACTAAGTAACGCGTGATGTTCTATTTATCAACAATAATACATATGTGATCTTGGACACTGAAATGGTGATAGTCATTTAGGTGCAAAATTTAGGGTCTCAATAAAAGAAAACACATTGTTAGTGCTGAAAATATTGCGAATAAAATGGAGATTGAAAGCGTATTTTTTCAAAAATGACAAATTTGTAGAAAAACACTATGATGAAATTTCCCTTGAATACACACCACTGAACCTTTTATGATTCATTATTTTTTTATATATTGTGGATCAAGCAATTGACCCACTTAGTGAAAGATTTGAGCAATATAGCACATATGAGAAATTTTTTTTTTATCTTTGTTTAGTATTAAAAAGATTAGATCATTCTCTAATAATGATTTGAAATATTGTGTTGCAAACATTTTGAATTTTACTTAAAACGTAATTCTTATAATCTTGATGGTGAAATTCTATTTGAATAATAAAAAATCATTAGAGAAGTCTTAATTGTTGAATGCACCAGTTTTTTGGTTCGCCCACAGCACCCAAATCTAGGGATCAAATTTGTATGCTGGATGTCGCTCTCCCATGCCAAATTCAGACCCGTTAACACCCCATATGCCATCACCGTCGAGCAGGATCCAATAATGTTCTTTGCAAATCCCATGATCCATCTACCACATCATCCCTCAGAACTCCCCCACAACTCGCCTTTCTACTATCCCTCAAGACAGAACCGTCTACATTAGCTTTAATTGCACCCTCCTCAACAGTGGTAGAGGGAGAAAATTGGTGTGATAGGGGCCAAACGTGTATTATATAAATAAATTTTTAAAATTTCTTTTTTTTTATTGACTAAAAAATTAAAGAATGCATGAAAAAAATACAAAAGGATAGTTGGATATGTTTTTTTTGCAAAAAACTCGTATGTAACCTTTCAGACACACTTCTTTCCAATGGATAAGTGGTCGTCGGAAAAACGTCATTACCAACGACTTTGCTTATGACGTTTTTTCTTATAATAAAGCAAAGGTGAAGATTTCGAGGAGCGTACTTAGGTGTAGAAGACACTAAGCAGACCAAGTCTATCAAGGTGGTTGCAGACAGTTATCAATAGTTCCAAGGAAACTGGAGCTTAGAGTTTGTTTAAAAGAGAAGTTTCTTACAGTTTCTTTAGAAGGCTCTGATTATAGGATACATGTCTTGAATAGCCGTTAGTGCAAATTGTCTTAAGAAAGTAATTGAGAACGATGTTATTGTGATTGGATTTAGATCATATTTTCGAGCACTTAATATGCCTATAACATCTGTTCTCTTAGGATATATGGCTCCAAGGATGTCAATGTATGTGTGTCAAACGCTTTTCTTTTATACTTCTTGTATTCTTATAACTTTCCAGACTCTTGTAGTTTTTATCAATATTCAAACAAAGTAACCTTTCGAAGACACTTGATTTTTTTATTTTCGTTGTCTCTTTATATTATGCTACGCCTTCGCTTTTCTTTTGATTAATACTTCACTTCTATCACCACTTTCTTTTCTTTAACATATTTATTATGGCCTTTGGACCGGTGATAGATCTAGAAAATTTAGGTTGTGAGGGCATTATTAACACATATATTTTTCATATTAAAAATATAATTTATTATTCTTTTGGCTAAATATTATTTATTATTTTGAAAAATATAAATATATATCATAATATCATAATGTATTAAAGTATAAATATAACATATTCTAATGACATGAATGAACATTTGTATAAAAGAAATATATATTTTAATAGTCATACACATACTATTGAGTTGTCTCGCACATTGGTAAGACATCCTCAAGGAAATATACTTTAGCAAAGATTTACATTTTATAAATGAGTGCAATGGGCTTGGACGGAAAGAGTTGTGAGAAGAACTGAAAAGCCTAAACCTAGAGTCAGAAGTCGGTAGATAGAGAGATAAGGGAGTAAACTGAGTTTCTACTTTCTATGATGGGAAAAAATGGTATATTTTTCAACTCATTTTCTATTTTTTCTCTTTAGTGGGGTCAACACTTATTTTTAAGTGGGGACAAAAATAAAATTATTTAATAATTAGTAAAAGAAAAAATAACATGGATCCATCCATGCTTTGGAGTGCATAAAAAGTTGCTAATTAAGTAGTTTCTAATTGAACAAAAAAGTCCAAAAATACCATAAACTTTTCAACTTGAGCATCTCTTGTAGTGGACTAAAATTGAGGTCCCAGATTGCTCTTCAATTGAAATGTTTACCAAAAAAATCAACTGAAATAAGTACCCTTGTACACCCTTCTTAGTATATTCTTTCTCTGCTTCTAAAAATAATATGGAATTTTTTTTTTTAGCAAACGCTATTTTTAGGTGGCCCTTAATATAAGCCCTATTTTATGGGTCCAAAAGTGATTCCCATTTTGAAACCGGATATATCTAATTTTATTTTAATTTTTTTAAAATTTTATTTGGGTAAACTATTAATAATTTAGTGTTGAGGTATTTAAAATTTAACAAATTACCATTAAAAATTTGGTAAAATAGAGAGGTCCATCATTGGACCTGGTCTATATATATTAGGGTCACCCTATTTTACTATCTATAAAAATTATAAAATGAATATATATTTCACTGACTCGTGCTATATATTAATATTGCCACTATATTTTTTTCTCTAACACTGCTTACATTTTATACATTTGATCATTGATGTTGAGACTGTGAATAAAAATACATTTGGGTGAAATTCAAATATTACACAGCAAGTAAACTTTTTTATAACTAGAAGGTAAATTAAATTTGTTAGCTCAAGTAATAAATAATTGAGTTTGTTTTTTTTTGTCTTAGTACAAATGGTCAGGGGTGAAGGGATGGAGAGGGAGAAGTGAAGCGTTGCGGGTTCGAACCCGGGCTCTCTTGGACATAAATAATTGAGTGCTTATGAGTTATTTTGCCACTGTTTGAAAGGGGAAAAATTGTCATTATGTGATGACCTATAATAGAATACGTAATAAGTGGTGAATATATCATTTGCTTGATGCCATGATATTTCGAACAAAAATTGATCTATTTGCCTGACAGGTCAAGTAGTTATCAAGAAAAGGATTCTTCAAAACCAGCTATAATAATATTCCATGTAGCAATAAGCATACGCAGAGGGCTGACTCTGTCTTACGTCCTTTGATTGTTACTTTGCCTGAAATTCCTTATCACCATCTCTTTAAAGCACAATTTTCTTTTTTCTTAGCTGGGCACCATAATATGGGTTCCTCTCTCTCTTCCCCTCCCCCTTTTATCCTTCATTTTTAATCAATTGCTATTAAAATCGCATGTCAACCAAATTTGCTGAATTCCGGAAAACAAAAAACCTAATTTGCTGAAACCTTTTTGCAAGTGAATTAGCTAAATTAGTCTTATACTACAAGCCTATGCATACTATTTAATTTCAAGGATGAAGATTATCCTATTCCAAGGTTGATATTTGAACTTAAAAACCATTTTTCAGTGAAACAACAATTCTTACTTAATTTTTATGATATGAAATCATAATTGTTTGCTATGGTCTAAATTTATTGCAAGTTACATTGAAATAAGTGGATAAACTATTAGAAATTTAAGTGTTAGTGGTAAAAAGCCTCCTGTTATGGTGTGGCCCACCTCGGGCCATGTTATGGTGTGGCTCGTCTTGGGGCCCATACCCTATAACAATGTCTATAAAAATCTTTGGACCATCTAGGTTGTCCAACTTGCTCCCTTCATGTGCGACAATAATCCATGCCCGTGATCACCAAAAAGACAGATAGTGGCTCTGGGACCACATGTTTTGTCCCTCATAGTACGAGCAGCCACATAGCATAGTGACATGTGACATCTGGTCCCCTCAGACCCCACGCCTATATATTGAGAACCAAAATACGTTAGCCACATGTAATATTTTAGTTCATTATTTGTATAAAAGGAACCAAAATGCATAGATATTACAGTGGGCTGATTGCACTTGTTCTAGCGTTTGTACAAATAAGTTTGTTATTGTTTGCATAATACGATTGTTTTTATAACAGTTGTATTTGTCACATAATATTAGGTCTTGATCTCTTACATAACCTTATTTTGTACATATGGAATTTTAAACTTTTCAATCTATTTCCAAATTTTAAAACCTTCTGAAAAATAGATTTTGAAAGTTATCCATTGTGGAATTATAGATTTCAATCTATTGTATTCTGGAATTATATTTCTGAAATATTATCTATTGTGTTTTGAAAATATAATTATGGAATACATATTTCCAAAATACAATAACAAACTTAAAACTATGGTTGAAAAGAAGCCTATTTGTGGAACGAGCAGAAACATATTTCCGAAACAATTTTTATGTTGAATTGTGGAAACTTATTTCCAAAATGTCATCGTAACTGAGTCCCAAAAATAAAGGTCTGTTTATTTTATTTTCAATTTTTTATTTTCTATTTTTAATAAGATACACATACTATAACACACATTGTCCAGGAGATGATATACAAAATGGTGATTTGTGGTCTAAGAAGCAATAGCATATTTAGAAATAGTATCATCCCACTTTGGATGTCATCTTCATGACATAGTACTTGTATCTTATTAAAAACAGAAAATAAAAATTTGAAAACAAAGTAAACAGGCCCTAAATGTCCAGAAAGATGTACTTTTGGGAGACATTATAAGAAACACAAATGGGTGTATGAGTAAAAAGTGGTGCAAAAAGCAACCCCCGTTCCTTTATCCCTAATGCCAAGGCCTGGTTCTTGTAAACGTTCTGACCTTCAAGCCCAACTAAGTTAGTTTTAGTTGAAAATGGGCTCCCCTTTGTTGAGAATGGCCCATCCCTCCTCCTTTCTCAAAATATTCTATACTTCATGTCAAGTTCTTAAATCGACCAAAGAAAAATTTTGTGAAGTTCTTAAACAAACCAAGATAAAAAAAATAAAAATCAATTTTTCATATCATTTCTTTTCTCCCTCTTTACTTGTGTCTAATTTATTTAGATGACAATCAAAGAGCGCTATTAAGGTTTTAAAAAGACGGGTCATATGAGACACACTTATTATGATATTTTTTGTGTTGTTGCATGTGCAGTAGAGATAGAAAAATAAAACGACGGGGATTATTTATCTTCTTTTTTTTTTGTACTATGGGCAAAAAAATGTCATCCAATTTTTGTCTTTAACCGAAATGCGACTTTAGGATTCAAATTCTTGATAATGTTTTCTAATTTAATAAAGAACAAAAATTTAAAGTTTTATATTCTATTATCTAGTACCTGAACTATGTTATATTATTTAAAGTTTTATATTATTTTCCTCCAATGTTATTATTTTACTTACATAAAATTGTGTCACGAAAACTCACTTGTATTATAAAGCCATTAGAATTTACACAAATTATTAGTCTTCTCTAATTACTTAAAACTCTATACTAAGTTTTTGTTGCCTTGCAAGATCTGCCGACATAGATTTGATAAAGTGGTTGAAATCGGGCACATCTATTTGTTCTCTGCTTTTGAAAACAGAACACAGAAGCTTCCTAACAAAAATCTAATATATCAAATTAGATATGGGCTTTCCACCGTCAAATTTTGAAAAAGTAAAAGGTCAACGATTTTTTTTTTTTTGGTTTTTTGGTTTTTCAATTTTGACTTTTTTCTCTTTGTGTTTTCTTTAAGGATAAAACTTAGGTAAGGTTTTTTATGTGTGGTTAGTGTTGTTTCTCTCACAAAACAGAATAAAAACTGTTTTGATATTGGTAGTTATGAAAGGTTAGAGATAGTAGGAGAAGATAGAGAGAGAAAAATTTATCTATTTTGTGAGAGGAACAACACCAACCACACCTAAAGAACCTTATCTAAGTTTTTTCCTTACTTTAGTTGAGTGTTAATACTATTTGGGTAGGGAATTTTCCTCAAAAAATATTTGGGTAGCAAATGTATGTGTAAGGAATATATTTACTATTTAGTGAGAGAGTATGTTTTATGTGAAAGTGAAAGCAGCAAATCTTAACTTTTTTTTTGAAGGCAGCATTAAATCTTCAGTATACAGCTACATTTCTGCCAAAAAATAAAACTATACAGCTATGAAATATCAAAATTAAATATCATTAATTAGTCAAATCTATTACTCCCTCCATTCCATAAGTAAGGTTTTTTATGTGTGGTTAGTGTTGTTTCTCTCACAAAACAGAATAAAAACTGTTTTGATATTGGTAGTTATGAAAGGTTAGAGATAGTAGGAGAAGATAGAGAGAGAAAAATTTATCTATTTTATGAGAGGAACAACACCAACCACACCTAAAGAACCTTACCTAAGTTTTTTCCTTACTTTAGTTGAGTGTTAATACTATTTGGGTAGGGAATTTTCCTCAAAAAATATTTGGGTAGCAAATGTATGTGTAAGGAATATATTTACTATTTAGTGAGAGAGTATGTTTTATGTGAAAGTAAAAGCAGCAAATCTTAACTTTTTTTTTTGAAGGCAGCAGTAAATCTTCAGTATACAGCTACATTTCTGCCAAAAAATAAAACTACACAGCTCTGAAATATCAAAATTAAATGTCATTAATTAGTCAAATCTATTACTCCCTCCATTCAATAACTTTGATGATTTAAGGTTCTTACACACAGACCAATAAATCATTTAATCAAAGTATATTTTTACCAAAATAGTCTTATTAATTACTGCAAGTTCCAAAATAATCAATTAAGTATTTGTGGAGTTGTGTCAATTATCAATGTAAAGACAATAAATAAATATATAAAGGGTATGCTTGGAAAAAAATGTGAATTATATCTTGGGTTTATAAAACACTTATTGTTTTGAAACAAAAAATATTTGCTAAAACTACCAAAATTATAAAACAGAGGGAGTATCTACTATATCTATCCACTATCTACTTCTTTTTTTTTAAAGGCAAAAATGTGTATATGTATTAATAAGGGGATACTTTATCTACTATCTACTTGTACTATATATTATATTACATAAACAGTTTTTTTAACGTGTGCAACCTTGGACACGATAAGAATTATTAATTGTACACCTTATTTCTTTATTAATTATGTCATGTGAGATTATGCTATGTGTCTTTTCCATATTCATTCATTTTCCCATCTAAAACTAAATTATTTGCACACGATAAGAATTATTAATTGTACACCTTATTTCTTTATTAATTATGTCATGTGAGGTTGTCCTACATGTCTTTTCCATATTCATTCATTTTCCCATCTAAAACTAAATTATTTTGTAATTTATTATTATTTAAGGTAGTCATTATTACATTATCTCAATTAATTATCATTAACAAAATCAGAAATATATTTACTTAAATAACTTACCTATTTTAAATTATATATCACTCATTTTTATCAATCATCATTTATTATAATACATATTTCAAACTAATGATGAAACAATGTACCATAAAAAAACTAATAATAAAATAATTATTAACTTGTCCTTTCAAATTTTGGTGTCTTTAATTTTTACTATATTTTAAATTTGCTATTATTATGTTAAACTAGTTAGCCATGTACGGATCTGCGATTCTTTATTTATTTTTTTTATTTTTATTTTTTTTGCTAACTTTGCTACTAATAATGCAAGTAATATTGAAATATTGGAACTGTTTAACTTTAAATAATTATTTTTTATATAAAAAGTGATTTTGTATTTTTCTTTCTTCTAACAGAAATGATTTTTTTTCCAAAAGCTAATCATAATAGTTTTTCATTATAACCATAAAAATGATTTTTTGAAAACTCTTAAATAAACACAGTTAAAACCATTAAAAATTATTTTTTTCCTCAAAAAAGTGATTTTATCAGAAAAAATATGTAACAAACGCACTTAAATATCTGAAATTGTGAAAAATCATGCAAGTTAAATTTTCCACAAAGCCTTACTTCTGTGAAACCACTCCTAAATGGTCTCACGTTTCTGACAGTTTCAAAATATTATTTTCTTAAATACTATTCTTTTATTTTATTTTTTATTTTGATCGTTATTTGTGTTTTTCTACGATTTAAAATATTATGTAGGGATACATACATAATATTAAAAATGTTTTATATGCTGAGTTAGTGGGAGCTATATTGGTTATTGAGATTGCTTATAAAAGAGGTTGGAGAAATCTTTAGTTGAAATGTGATTCCTCTCTTGTTATTATTGCTTTTAGTAATTTCTCTTTAGTTCCTTGGTCTCTTCGTAATAAGTGGATTAATTGTATTGGGCTGACTAAGAGCATGTCTTTTATTTATTCGCATATTTATAGAGAGAGAAACGCTTGTGCCGACAAGTTGGCCTCTTTTGGGGTTCATAACCCAGGTTTTGTCTGGAAGGATACTATCTCTCATTTCATAACCTCAGAGTTTACTCACAATAGAAATAGGCTTCCGAATTATAGATTTAAGTGACTTCCATTGGGTAAAGTTTATGTCCCCCCAAGTCCCTCTCTTGTTTCTTTTTTATTATTTTTTAATAAAATAATAGTGTGCTGCAGATGATTGATAGGAGCTATGGTACTAACATAGTTGGGATTACAGTTTCTAGAGTGATGTTTCTGCATACCATTTTGCCTTAAAAAAATTATGTATCTATCATTTTTATAACTAAAAATGTATCTATCTATTAATTTGTTTATTTTTTGGAATCTATTTTTCTCTTATTTTTAAATTATTTTGTTCTTAATTTTCATAGTTATTACTTAATAATTAATTGAATAAATCTCACTTTATGAGTTAACAAAGAAATTGATTTGACCTACAAAAAATACATTGAGTCTGGATAATGATATTTTTAAACAATACGAATTAATTTATTTGTCTGATTAATTAATTTCTTCATTACGTCTAATAATATTTGTTCATATATAACAAACGTATTGCATTTAGTAAAAATATATGATTCAAATCAATTTTTATTTTTAATATATATATATATATATATATATATAGTTTTATAAACATGGATAAAAACCTGTGAATGTCACGAGTTATTTAGCTAGTAACTACTTAAAAGTCCACTTTATATTTTAATCTTAATCATTCATAATTGCTTTAAGCAAAATGATTTTATTAAATAAAATGGATCTGAACCATTCATGGTAAGAAATACCCACAAGATTTTATACAATATTTTTTTTGGTAGGAATAAACTTATGCCATTTCATTTCATAATTTGACCCAAAAAAAATTTCATTTCATAATGATGTTTGCAATATAATTAGGAACATAATAGAAAACACAGCCACAAGGCTTTAAATACAGCCACCCTTCCTAAAATATGAGCAACAGTATTTGTTTGTTGCTTAACAAATTTGACTGGGCAGTTTGTCTATCTATAAGAGTTAACCTACATGAAGAAGTAATGGAACCAAATTCTAATGCATCCTCAAAATCTCCCCTTTTGTGCTAATCACCACTGTTTTTGCATCAACCTCAAAGATTTTATACAATGTTAAAATTAATTAATAATTCATCAAGCAACTTTTTTTAAAAGTATAATATGCTTTTAGAAATACGATTTTTGTCTAGTAAAAAAAAATATGATTTTTCTAACTTGTGCAATATTGCGCATGATAAGTCTTATTAATTACTCAAATTTTCCTCATTAATTACCCACATTTCTATTTGGTGGGAAGAGAGATTACATGGAGTGAATCTATAAAATAATTAAGAAAGGGCATAATAAATAAAAAAAATGTGATCAAATAAAATATATATGATAAAATATTAAATAAAATATTTTAGATCAAATGCATCTACATATATGATAAAAAAGTGCGAAGAATGGATAGAGGATTTTCTAATTTATTATTTTATTGTGTTTTACAGATATGTTACTGCTCTAAAAAATTTCAAATTAGTTATTTTCACGTGAAAAAATAATGTTTCTATAATAGCATTTTTTGTGCATAGTGAACACGGTCATATTAAAGTTTGAATCTATGATTCCATGCAAACTACTCAAATTAACGTGGCTGGATTATGGGCTATCCACATGGGACTAAAGTTAGTTTCTCTCAACGGATATGATAAGATGGTTATTGAGTCTGACTCTCTAGTAGCTATTAATTTTATCCAGTCGGGGCGCTCTACACGACATCCATTACACCGAAAACAACGCTTAGTGGCAGTTGCTTAGCGGCGGTCAACAACGACCACCGCAAAGTAAGTATTATAGCATCAGTTCTATAGCTGACTTAGAAATGTTTGTGGTGGTACTACGAGACTCCTGGCGGTTACAACTGCCACTAAGATTTCCTTTTAGAAATGGTACCCATATTTTAAAATTAATAAAGCTAATTGAATTAAATTCTAGTGGTGGTGTCAACCGCCCTTAAGATTTATTTATTTGATGGTGCTTCTTTAGGAAAGTATCTTCTATTTGGTTTAAAACCTATGCATTTTATCCTAGTTCTATGATCACTAGTGCAGAAGAAGAATTTTACACCGGTTAAAATTGACATTTTACACCGGTTTTGGTGCCGTTTATTTGTTATTTTTTTGAAGGACCTTTTACACTGGTTATTTAGATAACCGGCATAAAAGGTTAACTTTTTTTTCCTTATTATTTTTATCCATTCCTGCCTAGAGGCTTTCTAAAATGATAATAATGCAGGAAATTTGACAAGAATTGGCAATGGAATATATTGGCACCAAATTTGCCTAAAATTCAAACAATAATCTAATTTAGCAATCAATTTTATACATAAATAAAAAAGCAATGACATATCTACATTATTACTAAACTTTTCAAAACAAGGAAAGATCTACATTACTACATTATTTACACATAAATAAAAAAGCAATGTCGTTTGGAATCTGAGGAATCTACTGCCCGATTTTGTCATAGTTGCTTCTCTAGGACTGGCCAAAACTAGACTCAAGATGGAAACTCGTCATCGTTGTTGTCGTTTGCGTCACTTCCCTCTACTGATTCTTCAAATTCAACATGTTGCCGTTTAGGAGACAGAACCTTCCGAAGGCTTCATGATTCTTCTCCATATAATGCAAGAATTCTAGGGTTGATGCATTAGTTGGAAAGATACAATGAAAAGCAACCTGATACATTTTGTCCACCAGATGATGGCGGAAACAATGAGTTTTTCTCTGGGTTCTATAATGGTGTCAAGAAAATAACTCATTGGTTTTCTCATCATCTTGGGACAAATTTCTTCAGCGAGGAGGAAAACCAGGGAGTTATTTTCATGACACCATTATAGAATCCAGAGAAAAACTCATTGTTTTCGCCACCATCTGGTGGACAACATGCATCAGCATGATCTTCATTGTATCTTTTCAACTAATGCATCAACCCTAGAAAATATGCATTATGTGGAGAAGAATCATGAAGCCTTCGGAAGGATCCATCTCCTAATCGGCAACATGTTGAAGTTGAAGAATCAGTAGAGGGAACTGACGCAAATGACAACATCGATAACGAGTGTCCATCATGAGGCTAGTTTTGGCCAATACTAGAGGAGTAACTAGGACAAAATCGGGCAGTAGATTCCTCCGAAGGAGTCGATGGAGTGTACTCAGGTGCGATGGGGAGAATACTCCGGTGTGGATGGACTATACTCTTTGATCTCATCCTCATCGCTGGGGATCTGAATAACGTCCGGCCCTTGATGAACCTCCCTGGCAGCTATGAGCCTCCTAGTAGAGGGTGGTCTCCTCTAAAGCATGTGCATACGAAGGCCTAGGCCCCACAGTCAGCGTCGGCACGGGATCAGCATACTGGTTCATCAAATCGCGATCCTCATCGCGATAAGGATCGCGAAGACGAGCATCATGTTCCTCATTCCTCACAAAGATAGCTCGATACTCCCTTGCAGTCATCATCGGCCTGCTAATAGAGGGACGTGACCTCCTGGAAGCCATGCGAGTACGACGCCCCCCACGACCACGGTTTTCATCTAAAGACATCGTCTGTTGTCAACAGTAGTCAATCATGAGCAACCAAACTGAAGTTTAATAGAATGACAACAAAAAGCATAATAGGGAAGTAGTAGTTTAATTACTATTCGTGGAATATAGGAGCTGCATCAGAATATATCCACAGCCACACCAACCCTTTTCGAAAATATTTCCTTTTAAAAAAATTAATAAAAATCAGAGCTTGCTAAGGAATCTGAACGAGTAACAGAGAAATTAAAAAATGAAAGATAAAAAAGACAAAAAACAAAAAAAACACAACACATTTCTATATGAAAAACATAAACACATTCGGACCCAGCGAATGCAAAATAGCTAAACAAAAAAAAGAAAGAAAATGAAAAAAAATGAAACAGTGACGCACCTATGGAAATGGAAGGTTGGTTGAGCAGAAGAGAGAGTAAAGACGGGAGATTATTCTTCTTCTTCTTCTATTTTTCAAGCTTTGGTCAGAGGGAACAGAAGAGCGTGAGTGAAACCTAAAGAGATTATCAAACAGATTAAAACCAAAAAGGGCAAAAGCTATAAGGTAAAAGAACAAACCTATAAGCAAGGAGAAGGAAACTCAACCAAATCTGCGACAGGGCTTCAAAGGAGAACGGTGGCGAGAACCACAAGAAGGAGAACGGCTGCAAGAACTACGTGAAGTAAAGGTATTCGAACGCCTACGAGAGAGGATGAGAACGACGATAGTGCAGCGGCGAGAGAGAGGGCTTGAACGACGGAGATAACAAGGAGAGTGTAGTAGCGAGAGAGAAAGGGAGAACAAGGAGAGTGAAGTAGGGTTATCTCAAAGAAATGCTTTGCAGTATCTGAGAATGAGAGGGAGAAAGTTATTTTAATCAAAAGAAAGACTTTTAACACCGGTTCTTGAAATAACCGGTGTAATATGTTATGTTTTTAACACCGGTTATATACAAACCCAGTGTAAAATGTCTTTAGTTTTTAAATCACAATCCTTTTACACCAGTTAGTTATATAACTGGTGTAAAAAGTGACTCGATAATTTCAAAATTGCAACTGCGTCACTTTTTACACCGATTAAACTAAAACCAGTGTAAAAGACCTAATTCTTTTCCGTTTCGCACACTAGTGGATCTTATATTAATTTGTAAACCTACTTTAGCTATAAAGTTATTTTATCCCATTTTAGTTGCACAGTCCTATGATCTTATCCCATTTCATCTTATATCCAACTCCATGTTGCATAGTTGCATTCTCAGTGATGTTGTTACTAATACAAAATCATAACATACATGCATATTCATTAAAGTATTTGTTCTCTTTCTATCATCAAATTTTAAAGCAGATTAAATATTTGACAGGAACCATAGACAGAATATGCAACTGCTCGTGCTGAACCATAGACAGAATATGTAGTTGTCCGTGCTTTTTGTCTTGGAAGATTGATTTTTTGGGGTACAAATGGAATGCTTTGGGATTAGATGGTTATTGTACTTGACTAAAGTTTGGATTCGTTACTTTTGTTTTGGATATACAGTCTTGGTTATTCTATGTAATTTTTATTTTAGCAATTTCGTTGTATACTTATTTTGGCAAGGATTAACAACTTAGAATGAGCAAATTGCTTTTGCAATGTCTTAAAATTTGTTGTCTTTGCTTTGCTTAATAGCTTTTGACTATATAATGTTAGTTAACTAAATTTGTTATTTATGCTTAGCTTGATAACTTTTTCAAATTGCTATATTCTTTGACTAATATTTGTATGTCAAATAATTGGAATCACAACTTAATTTATAATTTAGTAAAAAGAAAAAAATTAAACATTTTATAAAAAAACAATGCCTTATTTTAGCGGCGATTACGACCTGCCACTAACATTTACAGGGAACTCAAAAAAGCACTCTGGTGGTTATCGACCACCACTAAGCTAGGTGAGGATTAAATTTTCCCGAACAACATTGTGGCAGTTACAACCACCGCTAAGAAAAAATAACAAAATATTAATCATCAGCGGTTGCTCTAACTAAGTTAGAAATAAAACCAAATCCAGAAAAAACATGGTGGTGATCCTAACTGCCGCTAAGTAAAATACACAGTGGCAGTTTATAACTGACGCTAGGGCACTGACTTGTGGCGCCATATTTCACGGCATAGGGGTGACCGCCACTATTTGGTCAATTTGACTGCCACTAAAATCCATTTTCCTTCTAGTGATCCTTTTTTTAGTTTGGTGGAAAATATCTTATCCATTGTGAGATCCTTTGTTGAAGTCAGTGTTACTCTGTTCTTCAGGAAGCTAATCAAGTTGCAGATTGCTTAGCCAAATTTGGTCTTACTCTTAACTCTTGTAGTAGGCATTTCAATAGTGTTCCCAATTTTTATTTTTATTTTTGAGTGCCTTCAAGACGGATTATGCTGGAATTTGTTTTCATAGGGGTTTCTAGTTTTTGTGTTTGTACTGGGGCGTAGCCCTCTTGTTGTTAAAAAAAATGCAAACTACTCAAATTTTACTATAGTAATAAAATTCTATAGTGGTTTGTCAAAAAAAAATCTATAATGACTTAAAAAAGCATTTTTACTTTCAAATGACTTTGTGCAATTATGACATGGCAAATAATATTATGAATTTGGAAAATGAATCTCTGATTCATTCATTTCATTGATGTAGTTTATATACAAGCTACAATGAAAGAGTAACTACCTAACTAACAGCTAACAATGTAACTAACACTCTAACTGTCTAAACTGTCTAACTAATTACAATTATTAAATATACTTCATCATGCCCCCGCAAGCTGAGCATGTATGTCAATCATGCTGAGCTTGGATAACAATGATTGAAATGTGGCAAGAGGCAGAGCCTTCGAGTGTAAATCTGCAAGTTGTGCTGACGAAGGAACATGGAGAAGCCGGATAATCCCAGAATGCAATTTGTCACGCACAAGATGACAATCCAACTCGATGTGCTTGGTGCGCTCATGAAAGGTGGGATTCTAGGCGATTTGAAATGCAAATTTGTTATCACAGTAGATGGAAATCGGCTTAGTTACTGGATAATGCAGATCTTGCATACAAATGCCATTAAACCTCACATGAAGTGTTGGCCAAAGCTCTGTATTCAGCTTCAGAGGAGCTGCGGGAAACAATGTGTTGTTTTTCTGATTTCCATGAGATAAATGAAGGACCAAGAAAGTTGGAGAAACCAGTAATTGATTTTCTGGAATCTGGGCAAGTTGCCTGTTATCACACCAAATTGTCTACTTTTATATGACATTTTTAGTACTTAAATATATCATTTTGCACTATTTAAAGTATAAAAGTACTCACTTATGTCTTATTTTGCAGAAAATTCATAAAGACACCACTCAGAGCAAAAGATGCGAGAATCGACTGAAAACTGGCAAGTTTTGGAGAGTTTTAGCACTTCTCGACGTCTTGATGCGACCTGGCCGATCGGTCGATTACAACCGTACCTATATCAAAAAGCGATGAGGCGTACCATCTTGGTCGATCTGACTGGCGCCGATAAAAAAGTTCAGTACGGTCGTGCAAAAAGCCGTACACAGTTGATGTCAGGGAGTACAGAGTGCACAAGTACGGGCCAACGTCGCAATTAAAGTCCGGTACGGCCGTGTATATATTCGGTACGGCCGTACCCCATCCCAGATTGTGCAGATTTGAAGCCAGATGACCTAATTTGGATCCCAACCTATAAATAGGTCATCTTAGCCTAGACTCTAGACCTTTTGATGAATTTCTAATTTTTTAGCCCCTTTGTGAGAGTTTCTCACAATTCTCTTGCTTTTCCATTGATCCTTGTTTCCTTGGAGCTTGGTGCCAATCCCTTTTTGCTACCGGAGCTCGTGAGGACGTGAAGAATGTGCTTAAGGATCGTCATCATACCGCAAGGGTGTCCTGATTTATATTTATACTCTTTATTATGCATTTCTATGGCTTTATGTTTTAGTTTATGTTATTATCATTAGACATAAGTAGCTAGACCCATCACTAGGGGTGATAGGAGATCCTTTATGATGCTTTTGATATTTATCTAATTAGTTTTGTGAGTTTCTATTATTTTAATTTATTGTTTTATCTCTAGCATGCTTAATCCTATAAGGCCTGATCAACCTTTAACTAGTTCACTTAATTGGTGGCGATCATACCACAACTAGTTAACGGATCTTTAGGAATAAAAGAACTCGCTTTGCATGCCCGGATAAGGTTATTGCTTGTTTCTAATCGGTTATTAGATTAACAAACTCGTCTATTCTTAATGCTCTATCCTTTAATTGCATTGCATGACCAAACTTGGTAGTTATTTAGGAAGAAGACTATTAAAATTGCATGACCAAACGGTGTTAGTAATTTTATAGTGAGTGATTAGCTTTCAATCGAAAAATAAATCTCATAATAATTAATTAGTAAATTCAATAGCTAAGTTGGTGAACCCAGTTCCCCTAGGCCTCCCATAATAATCTTAACCCGTTTTTGCACATTTAATTGCTATTTTATTTGCGTGACAATTCTTGCAATTATCTGTTTACAACCTTCGTTAGCCTAAATAATATAGAGTCTTTACTACATTGGTACTCGCGCATTCACTGTGAGTTTGACATTCGGAGTCTTAAATATACTCCACTTTTATTACAAGTTACGATTAGATGCACTTGTCTGAGCCGCAATATTGCCCAGTCACTATCGCTGGATGCAGAGAGCAACAAGTCAGATGCAGAAGGGAAAAAGAGACCCTTCCTAGGGGATGCTTTAAGGTATTGTAGGATGCAGGTGGCAGCCACAAAATGAGACTTCATAGGATTAGAAATATTGGCTAAGTTTATTAACAGGAATAACATCTGGGCGTGTGTTTGTTTAGTAAAGAAGGTGCCCAGTGAGTCTTCTATATGATTGTGAATCAGTATGAGGAACCCCATCATTTTTTAGAGGTTTCTGATTAGGTAACATGGGTGTTGAAACAGGTTTGCAGCCAAGTAATCCCATGCCATCAATGAGTTCCAAAGCATACTTTCTTTGGTTAAGAGAGATGTCATGTTTTGACCTAGCTACTTCAAGGCCAAGGAAGAATTTGAGTGGGCCCAGATCTTTAATTCTGAATTTGGAGTCAAGAAATGCTTTGACAGCTTGAATTTCAGAAATATCATCCCCAGTCAACACTATATCATCAACATAAACCAATAGAATGGTTAAGTGATTGTTGGTAGCCTTCACAAACAAAGAATAATCAGAAACAGATTGCTTATAGCCCAGGGAAAGCAGAGCTGAAGTCAATTTTTTATTCCAATTGCGACTAGCTTGTTTTAAACCATACAGGGACCGAAGAAGTTTGCAAACCATGTTGGGTTTGGATGTTTGGAATCCAGGAGGAACTTGCATATACACTTCTTCATCAAGATCACTGTAGCGACCGAAAAATCCGGAGGGATTTGTTCGAGTTTAATAGAGCTGCCACCAATAATTTATTGATTTAGGGAAAAATATTGGAAAAAACCCTTTTTTAAAGAAAAACGGTCCTTGAGACCAGATTTGGGTTCGGGAGTCGAATTATGCGTAAGGAAAGTATTAGCACCCTACAACATCCTTTCGAGAAAGGTTAACTTTAATTAATTGTGCAAAATTATATTAACTTCTAAAAATATATATTTCTCTTTTATTAAAAAAGAATTAACAAAGATAAAAAAGAGGACTTAATAAAAATTGTTTATTTTTGCGCTTGACAGGAGTGTGCTCCTGCTCCTACGTATCTCCGGGTGCAATGGAGAAATCAAAGGCTACGTAGTTCTTGGGTAGAAAATGGTTGTGTGTTAGTTGATTCTAATTGTATATTTTTTATGGAAAAGAGGTAGGTTTTGTAGGGACCAAACAAGAAGCAATCAAGAGTGGTCCTCACCAACAACCTATTTTTGTTTAGAAAATTAACGGTGTTCGTAATGATCAAACGGGAAGCAATCACGAGTGATTTTTTTTTTTAGCAAAAATTGACATGCACAAGCATCATTGCAGAGCACAGACATCCTAACTAAGTTGGCACCCCTGAGCCTACTAATCATCTGCAGCACGTCAAAAATTTATTGAAAAAAGCCAAAAGGGAAGCAAAAACAAAAAACATGGGGGGGGGGGGGCTTGACCTGACCCATGAAAAGAATTATCTAAACCTGTAGAAAGGAAGACCTAACCTATTGCGGAAAAATTTTTCCCTAATGAAGTGAGGAATAGAATCCCACCAAACAAAACCCTGAATATGGAGACCGTGTGAAGCTAACTTATCTGCACAAGAATTTCCTTCCCTAAAAACATGAGTAACAACAAAATTCATATTTTTAGTGGCTCGCAAGCAATTGTTCCATCTATTTCTAAGGCGCCAAGGAACAATCTCCGGCTTAGAGAAGGCCGCCACTACTAATTCGGAGTCACACAACCAAAGGTTTCTCCAGCTTCTCAAAACCGCCTGCTCAATAGCCAACATCGCACCAACTAACTCCGCCTGGAGAGAGGAGGAAACACCCAAGTTAGCCGCAAAGCACCCAAGAATTGCAGCCCTGTAATCTCTGAAAATACCACCACAGGCCGACCATCCTGGGTTGCCTCGAGAAGCACCGTCCGAATTACATTTAACCCAGTAACAAGCGGGGGCCGCCCAAATAACCTCTCTGATAGAAGGGGCTCTAGCAACATGCCCAGCAATCCCAAAGGCCTTAAGGATGGAGAATTCGTTAACAGATGAGGACATAGCACCTTTGGACAAAAGACCTGACAAAGAAACCGATGCAATGATCGCGTTGATGGCCGAGCGGATAGGAATGCGATTATCCTCGAATCTCAAACTATTCCTGCAACGCCAAATGAAATAGATAATATTCAAAATAATAGCTAAGATAATGTCTTTTACTTGAGAGCTCCAAGACCCATTACAGACCGAAAAGAGAGAAAGGATTGAGGACCGATCAATGTCCCGGCCAATCAGATGCCTCGCCCAGTTCCAAAGATCCACCGCAAACGGACAATCAAGGAAGAGATGTGAAGAAGATTCCACGCTATTCTGACACAAGCTGCACCAGGAAACAAATCCTGACCCTAGAAATCAGATTATCATCTGTTGGCAGCTTATGATGAATCAATCTCCTAGACAGAAAAGATTTAGAGGGAGGTATGCAAGGTTGCCAAATCAACTTACACCAATTCATAACCATGCCTTTAGGATTTAAAAACAAATAAGCATCCTTGAGAGAGAGCAAACCCGAGTCAGATGAAGACCATTTAAGCTGGTCTTTAGCAGGCTGGCAAGGAATGGAGGTGCCCAGAATAGCAGCAGAAAGGTCCGGGCAGTGCTGCAGCATCAGAGGAGGGAGACGCCAATTAAAATTGTGAATATAATCACTAACCTTCGATTGGAAAAGCTGGTGCTGAGAAGGGGAAATATTGAGCCACAAAATGCAAGGTTGATGCAGCCAACGATCATGCCAGAAATCAATAGAATTACCATCACCCAATTGCCAAGAGACGTTATCCAAGACCAAGGGGCTGGCGGCTTTCAAAGCAGGCCAAACAGAAGATTTAATATAATACCTGGCAGGCATACCGTTTCGAAGAAATCTAGCTCTGAGAAACTTAGCCCAATCTGAATCACTAGAATAAAACTCCCAACACTTTTTTAGAGAAGCCGCCTCATTATATTTTCTGCAAGATTTGAGGCCTAAACCACCTTCCTCCATGGGAGAACACAGCTTGTGCCAAGCAACGGTGACTATTTTCCTGGAATTAATGTCTCCAGACCAAATGAAATATTTGATCCAAGTATCTAAGTTGAGAAGTAAAGATATAGGCCACGCATAAATGTGAAAACTATATAAAAGCATACCATAGATAACAGACTTCACCAATTGCACCCGACCCATGATAGACAGCATGGAACCCTTCCAAGTCGCTAATTTAATTTTAATTCTATCCGCCAGGGGTTGAAGATGAGCCTTAGTAGGCTTTCCTTTGAAAATGGGTACTCCCAAGTAAGAGAAAGGCAAACTGCCCGCCGAGAAACCCAGCATGGAGGCAATCGAAGTTAACCTCCAAGAGGGAATATTGCCTGAAAAGAATTTGCTTTTTGCAAAATTAATCTGCTGACCAGAGGCGTCACCATATCTAGTAAATAAGTCAATCAAAGCCGAAATATTCTTCCTGGTGCCTCTACAAAAAATCAGAATGTCGTCAGCATATAAAACATGACTAGGAGTTTGATAACCTCTAGGACCAGCCATGGGAAGCAAGGCTCCAGAAGAAATTAAGCTAGAAATCCCTCTGCTGAGAACATCTTCAGCTAAGCAAAAAAGAAGCGGAGATAGAGGATCCCCTTGACGAACACCTCTCTTACAGTTAAAATAACCCACGTAATGACCATTGGCGAGATGGAGAGCTTTCTTGTTGGAGAATAACTTTGACCCAATTACAAAATTTGGAGTCAAAGCCAAAAGCCGAAAGAGTCCGGAGGAGGAAACTCCGATCCACCGTGTCAAATGCCTTTTGATGTCAATCTTAAGAGCTAAGTTTCCACCAAACACTTTTTGTCCAACATATTAATCGCTTACGAAGCAATGCAGACACAATCATGAATGTGATGGTCTCTGAGGAAGCCTCTTTGGTGCTCAGATATGATTTTAGGGGCAATGAGAGCTAACCTGTCCGCCAAAACTTTAGTAATGATCTTGAATTGAAAATTGGCCAAGGCAATGGGCCGAAAATTCTCAATGGAATTAGCACCAGGAAACTTTGGGATTAAGACTACCAAGTTAGAGTTGACATTAGGAAGGAGCCACCCCTGAGTGAAAAACTGAACAACTGCATTGAAAACATCATCTTCAACGATATTCCAGAAAGTTTGATAGAAACAAGCTCCGAACCCATCCGGTCCCGGAGCACCATTGCTACTCATGTCAAAAACAGCACTTTTAACCTTAATCCTGGATAAGCATCACATTATCCTCCGAAGTCACCTTGAAGGGGATCACCGAATCCACAAGAGAGTTAGGGTTGCAAAGGTTGTCAGTAGCAAAGAGGGTTTGATAGTAATTCAAAACATGTTGCTCAATATCCTGCTGATTATCAAGAATAGCTTCACCATTTTGAAGAACAGACATAGATTTTGAAGCATTGCGAATTTGAGTGATTTTGTGAAAGAAGGATGTGTTCCTGTCCCCACTGCAATGCCAATTAATTCGAGACTTCTCCATCCAAAACATCTCCTCAAAGTGAAGGGCTTTCTCTAAATTAGCTTGGGCTTCCTTTTCTAAATCAACCAAGCTATCACTGCAACCTTCAGCTTGCATTTGAGCTTGAATGCGATCCACTTCCTGCCGAGTCAGCTTCACCTGCTGCTGGACATTACCAAAAACAAATTTATTCCAGGTTCTCAGCTCTTCTTTGAGTCTTTTTAGCTTCTGGTTTAGCACAAACATAGGGCAACCGGAGACAGCCCTACTCCAAACCTCAGAAACCAAACAATAACAATCAGGATGCTCAGACCAGGCTTTCATAAATTTGAAATTAGAAGGAAAAGATTGGATATTGGAGTTCATTGTTAGAAGCAAAGGGAAATGATCAGATTTACTTCTAGTAAAAGTGCAACAGGCAGTATTGGACCATGAGGATAACCAAGAGTCATTACAAATAGCTCTATCTAACCTCTTTTCCACCAAGGCAGCTCCTCTCCTCCCGTTGGACCAAGTAAATTGAGCACCACGAGTGGTTAGATGAGTGAGAAGGTTGCTATCAGTCCAATCCTTGAATTCATCACAGGAAATTTGAAGAGGAAGATTACCTCCTCTTCTCTCATGAGCTCCCAGGACTACATTGAAATCTCCTATAAAGCACCAAGGCCCAGGATGGGCTTGCTGAAGGTTATTCAGATCAGCCCAGAGAGTACGTCTTTGAAGGTAGGCATAGCTGGCATAAATTGCCGCCACATTAACCAGCTTGCTGTCCCATGAGACTGAGAACGACACATGCTGTCTTGAAACAGCCAGGATAGTAGGATTAACCTGTTTTGAACATAAACACCACAATTTAGATGAATTAATAGAAGTAGCGAAAGGCTTGAGATTGAGCTCATGCCAAAAACTAGCAGGAAAACTATTAAGTAAAATCCAAGGTTCAGAGATGAAAAGAAAATCCGGCTTGTGAGAAACACAAAGCTTCTTGAGGACCAATCTGGTTGGAGGCTTGGCCAGGCCTCTTGCATTCCAGTAGAGGATCTTCATCAAGCAAATCTTCTAGGCCCACCCCTATTACGGGTATTTCGCCCAACAGATTTGGAGACCTGTTTTTGCTTCTGCTTTTGTTTCTTTTTTTGAGATTTGGACATAGCTTTTTCAAAAGAATTTTCCTCTGTGAGACCCACTGGATCCTTCGTAGCGGCAGCCTCTTCTTGCTCCTGCTGGTCCACTTGATCACACCAGAATTTGGAGAGAACGACCACTTCGTTTTGGACCTGAGAAGGCAACTCCTCATTAATAGGGGTAGAACATGTGCCAATAATAGTGTCACCTATAGAAGCTAGAGTTTCAGAGACATAAGCAGTTGAAGAAGAGCAAGCTAACGTGTCTTCTTTATCTGGAGTGGGGGACTCCCTAGTTTCCTAAAAAACCAGCTCCACGGCTTCTGATTCTGAGTCAGAGTCACTGATGTGAGAAACATCAATATTAGGTGAAGTTTCAATATTAATTCGATTAACAGCCCAATCTGCCTTGTCACCAGGAGCACGAGTGCCAGCAACCCAATCAGGTCCAACAATAGGATCATGAACAAGCACATTATCAACGCCTTGGCCAACCAAAATATCTGTAGCAGCACCGACCATGTGACCATCGGTTGAAGCATCTGCCACTGCAATAGAAACTACCTCATTGAGTGCAACGCCAAGCGAACCATGCAACACATTATCAGTACCTTGGACAACCAAATTATCTGCAACAGCATCAACCTCATTGGCCGAGGCAATTGCCACCTCAATAGGCATCACAATATCATTGTCGTGAGCCTTCTCAGCAGCATTGAGACCACTGGTTCCTTCCTTATTGGGCACCGTTTTGTGAACCACTGATGGTGTTGTATATTTACCCTTTGTTTCTTTCAACTCCTTATGAGTGATGCCATCAGTGCTAGAACCTTTATTTTTGTGACACTTAGCCATAACATGACCAATTGTGCGACAATAAGAGCAAAAATCTGGCATTTTTTCATACTCAATCTCAACATGAAATGCAAAGCCCTCCCTCTCAACAAGAATACTTGGTAACAGTTCCACCGATAGATCAAGATCCACCAAGACTCGAGCAAAATGGCCAAAGACACAATTCTTGGTGGCCTCATCAAGTGCAATCGGCGTGCCTATTACAGCTGCTATCTCAAAAAGAATTCTAGGCCTCCAATACTCCTCAGGTAGCTCTTTAAAACGAACCCAGCATTGAGAATGAGTGAGTTTTTGATGACTGGGTTTGAAGTCAGGAGTCCATTGCATCAATCTCAAAATACCAGGATTAAGGTTCCAAGCTCCCAAAGACCAAACACTTCGAAGATCTTCCTGCGAGGCAAACTTGAAGGCATAGAAACCTTTCCCTAGCGACACCATCTTCCATTGACCTATCGGACTCCAAAGCTTTGATAATCTTGATCGCAAATCATTGAACTGGATCGGCTTATCCCCTTTAGAAAGAATTAAACGACCATGTAGGTTATTCTTGCAACCTGCCAGGCCTGCCTTATATTTGTCCTCAGAAATCTTTATGGAGATCGAACCACCTTTGAGGCATGGACGTGGAAGTTGGCTAAAAGCAATATCAACCGAGTTGTTGATTGCTTGGGCAAACGTTCTGCGCTGAGTGCTATTATGGTTGTCTATTTTTTATGCTGTATAAGCAGGAGGAGGAGGATGGGCAAGGAACGCCCATGGGCAAATTGCAGGACGATAACCCATGAGGAAACCAGCATGCAAAACCCTACGTGTCGGCGAACCCTAGAAACATGATGCAATATCAAAAAAAGTGGAAATGGTTTTTTAGAGCTTTAGCTTTGTGAGAAATCATTACTAGTAAAAAAACTTGATTTTATTTTTATAAAGAAGATAGGTTTTCATGGGGACCAAACAATAAGCAATCAAGAGTGACCCTCACTAACAACCCATTTTTGTTTAGAAGATTAACGTTCATAATAATCAAACGGGAAGCAATCTCGAGTGGTCATTACTGGTAATTAATCTTCGTAATTTTATATGTACGATTTTTTAGAAAAAATATGGTCTCAAAATTTGTATTTAAGATTTAGTTGAGTAAAATTGTCCTAGTTTGACTAGTAAAAACGGGTGTCCACGTTTATTAAACAAATGGAACAAATGGACTGAAGCCCAATATTTACAAACAAAAACCCAAATGAATTGAATAATATAAAAAAGGTAAAGGAAAAAAAAACAAACAGAACAAAAATAAAAAAGGGAGAGGCGTGTGACAACCACACCAAAATTTGAAATGGAGCCGCCACCAATATTTTATTTTTATAGGAAAACATTGGAAAACCTATTTTTTGGATATTTTTGAATTTAATAAAAAAGGCAGGTCTTTGAACCAGATTTTGAGCTCGGGAGTTGGTTACGTATAGGGAAGGTTTTAGCACCCCTAAAACGCCCATTTACAATGGTACCCTTTGATTATTCGTAAAGATTGTTTGCCTTAAATAATTTATTTCCCAAAAGTGAAATTTGTTTATTTTATGTCTATAAATATACTTGCTGAAGTGAAAATGGGACTCTATTTATGATTCTGACCTGAACATAGGAATCAACCCCCCTAAATAAATCTAATAGACCTAAAATTATCTTTTCTATTATTTTAAATAAAAAACAAAACCTTAATTACTTAGTCTTTACGAGGTGAAAAGGATAAAAAAATTTACTTAAAAGAAAGAATATTTTTTACAAAAACAGATTAAAAGATAAAATTAAATTAAACAAATAAAAATATTAACTTATTTATTTAATTAAAAGAATGTATAAATAAAGAAATAGAAATTTTTTATTTTTGCTCTTATACCCTTTTTAATAGAAAATTTGCAAATCGGCCCCTACTAAGGATTTGGCCCCGTTGGAAGACCAAACCCTAAAACAAGTATATATGGAACATAATTTCAAAGAAAAAAACCTTTTTTGTATTTATGCCCCTCTTAAATACATATTTACAAATTGATCCCTATTTAGGGTTCGGCCCCATTGGAAGGCCAAACCCTAAACCTAATTACAATCCAAACCGTGGGCACTGACACCACCAACAACAACAACAATCACGCTAACAACAGCAATGACAATAGCAGTAAAATAACAATAACAACAACAGCAACAGCTTAAACAATCATAAAAATAACAGAATGGAAGTAAGAAGATTGCAATAGAAATTGATTAAGCCTTTGTTACATAATCATATTCAGAAGAGACATAAAAAAAGATGAAACCTGGGATTTTAAACTTCTTACAGAAACAAAATGAAGGGGATCCAAAGGAAAACCCTAAGACTAATAGTGTTTTTTTTTGGGTGGGTCACGCTCACAAATTCTTTCCTTTCTCCTTCTCGTTTCTGTCTTCTTTGCTGTTTCCTCCCTCTTGCTCTCTGTCTCTAGGGTTCGGTCTTGCTCTCTTTTCTGCTCTCGGTTACTCTTAGGGTTCTCCTCCTTTTGACTTGCATTTTGTGTGGCTTTTATAGCCAAAGTACCTGCGAAACAAACCGATCAGATTAGTAAAAATAAAAAATAAAAATAAAAATAAAGAGATAAAGGGAAAGGAAGGAAACAGATACTTCCTTTTTGACGAAAATCTTGTTTGGATTTGATAGAGATGATGGTGGACGGGATAAAGAGATGAGGTTGTGGGATTAAGGGCGAGAAAAGGGGACGGTTTAGGGTTTGGTTTGGTGAGAGAGATGAGAGATGAAGGGAAAACGTGGGGATGAGGTTACTGCTGCAGCTAGAGCTCTTGGAGAAGGTGAAGATTGTCGCGGCTAGGGTTAGGGTGAGGAAGAGATTGAAGGAAGGAAGGGGGCCAAGGAGAAGGAAGAGGTGGTGCGGCCACTTGGGATTTGGGAGCTAGGGTTAGAGAGAAGGAGGAGAGGATGGAGGCATGGGAGCTAGGGTTAGAGAGAACGAGGAGAGGATGGGAAGGAGATGAAGAGGAAGGGTGTGGTGAGCGCCGCGAGGGAGAAAGGAAGGAGAGGGTGAGGGAAAGAGGAAGGCTGTGCGTTTTTAGGGTTTGGTTTTTAGGTTAAAACGAGTTGGGCTGCGCGTATGATGGGCTATGCGTGTGGACGGGCCGCGAGCTTAAGAAAGATGGAGAAGGGGTGTGCGAAGGCATAGAGGGGTGCAGGAAGCAAGATGGAAGGGGAAGGTGTGCAGGGGGTTAAAAATAAAAAAGGGGTGCGAAAAATAAATAGGAAATGGGCTGCGTGGGTGGCTGTCCTTTGGTTAAATGCTTTTGGCACCTCCCACATTTCAATTGGCACCCTCCCTTCTTGAAAAAAATAATTTTTCCTTTTTCTTTTCTTTCCTTTTTTCTATCCTTTTTTAATCCCAAAATATTATTTATATTTATTATTACTACTACTAATTAAAATAAATAATAAAACAAAAATTAAATATAAAAAAATAAAATTTAAAAGGCCGGACAAAATTAGGATACTACAGCTGCCCCTCCTTAAGTACATTTTACTCGAAGGTCTTTGTGCATTCGTTGAAAAAGGTAATTAAGGATAAAGGACTCTGATTTTGTCCGCAATAAGTGGTTTGAGATTGCGAGATTGGCTCCCGACTTTGGTGGTTTGGGATTGCGGGATTGGCTCCCGACTTTGCTTTGGAATTCTAGGTCTGATTCCTAGTGAATTCCCGGTACGACATAGGTTTAGCTCCTAACTCTTATGAAATTGGTGAGAGATTCTAGGTTCGATTCCTAATGAATTCTTGGTAAGGCATAGGTTCGGTTCCTAGCTCTTACAAAATTGGTGAGAGATTCTAGGTTCGATTCCTAGTGAATTCTCTGTAAGGCGTAGGTCTGATTCCTAGCTCTTACAAAATTAATGAGAAATTCTAGGTTTGATTCCTAGAGAATTCTCGGTAAGGCATAGGTCTGATTCCTAACTCTTACAAAATTAATGAGAGATTCTAGGTTTGATTCCTAGTGAATTCTCGGTAAGGCATAGGTCTGATTCCTAACCCTCACATCTTTGGTATTGATTACTTCCCTACTTAGAGAAAGTTTAGGGTGCGAGCTTCTTCGTCACTCGACACAGGTTTGGGTCAGATTCCCAACAAGGGTAAGTCAGGTTCTTAACTCTTGCTAAAAGGTACGGATTGGCTACCCTATTTAAGTAAGGTCCGAGATATGAGTTTCTCTGTCATTCAATATGGGTTCGGGTCAGATTCCCGGCAAGGTATAGGTCAGATTCCTAACTCTTACTAAAGTATGGACTGGTTTTCTTATTGCAGGTGAACGTCCAGTGTGCGAGCTTCTCTGTCACTCGAAACAGTTGATTGATTCGGACAAGGTGTAGGTCAGATTCCTAACTCTTGTTAAAAAGGTACGGATCGATTTTCATAATTGAGGAAGATCCGAGACGCGGGTCAGGTTCCCGACTAAAGGCTTGGGTCAGATTCCCAAGGTGATGGGTCAATTTCCATAATTGAGGAAGATTCGAGACGCGGGTCAGGTTCCCAACTAAAGGCTTGGGTCAGATTCCCAAGGTGGTGGGTCAGATTCCCAGCAGGGTATAGGACAGGTTCCTAATTCTTGCTAATAAAGAGATCGGGTAAATTTGAGTACTAGTCCTTCTTTGAGTAACAAATGCACCAACTGTATGTAATATTTGAGAGGGTGGGTCAATGGACCCAAAAACTTTGATGATCATGCAGGATGCAATGAATGGTATGCCATGCATGAAATGAAATTTTTATTTTTTAGAGAAATGATTTCGAAAGTGGGTCTGAGGCCTAGAAGTAATGATGATCATGCTAGATGCGATGAATGATATGCTATGCATGAATGTTATTATTGTTTTGAGTTTTTTGATTTCCCTGAATTCCTTTGAGGACTCTGCCCCTAGACTCGTGGGATGATAACTTTCTGTCAGATTGCTTGTCTGAATGGTTGACTTTGTGCTGCACCAGGGTTGCATATTTGCTCTTGATAGTTCATCTTGTTTACCTTTGTGGATTCTTGAATATTCCTTCCATGCTATGAATGCTCCTGGGAGGATTAGATTGACAACTTTGATCCATAGAGACTTTTCAGTGTCCCTTTGGCCTTCGTCCAGCCAGGACAGGAAAGATCTATGTTGAGAAACAGATCATCTTGCGTAGTTCTGAAACTGGAACGAAATCTTGAATGCGATGGGCACGACTTTTGCCGCTAGCTTCTTGGTTTATGTTTAGATCTGTGAGGTACAATCCGCGCTGACATGTTTGTGAATTTGACCCTAACTTCTGCCTAGGCCGCTCTTTGCGAGTTTTCAACCTAGCGGGTCGCTCTAACTTCTGCCTAGACCGCCCTTTCGGGTTTTCAGCCTAGCGAGCATTTTATTTTATATTGTTTTTTTTAGGTAAAGCAACTGCACTGAGGAGTTTATATGAATCTCCTCTTTCAAAAATCAAGTTTTAAGAAAATATGAGCAATTTGACTTTGATCAGAATGGACTTTATTAGGGTTGTAACGTGGCCCGAGGTTAAGGGTTATGAATGAAAGGATATTTTTAGGCCCAAAAAGTGTTTAAGGGTTTATAAGAACAAGGATCTTTAGAGTAAAGATGCACTTCATTTTTGCTAGCACATTTGTTTCGCCTTTGCGGCTTCCTTCTTGATCCTCTCAAGTATGTTTGACACGTTTTTGACATTTCTTTTAATTGCCTTTGATACCTTATTGCTTACTTTGCTCTTCTTCTTTCTGAAAAGACAAAATTGATTGGAGACTTGTGCTTTTCTTCATTGTATGGACGATCCTTATTCAGGGTATTTGAAAGAAAATTTCGTTTTAGGCTCAAAAGGGGTAGCAAGGGATAAATATTTTTTATATTTTTGGATAGAGAAAAACGATCAAACTTCATCTCAAAATCTTATTGCTCAAATGTTCACAAAACTTAATTTTTGATAATTGCGCATTTGCTTTACCATTTTATTTTATATTTTCCTTAACTGTTTTTTTTATCCCGGATTGAACATGCACCAAGAAGGGGGGAAAAAATTCAAATTGCATCTCCATTGATGTATTGAAAAGATGGAAATAAAGTGGCCCCTTTACAAGATATACCCCAGGGTTTTGGGCAAAGCGTAAAAACAAATGAAGGTTGCTTAAACAGGGCTATTCCTTGAAGTTTCACCATTTCGTGTTGATCAGAGCCCAACAATCCTTAATGGAGTGGCCCATTGCCTCAGTGTATGTCGTGATGAGCATCATTAGTATCTTCTTCCATCTCTTGACCTGCATTGCGCAATGGCTGTTGAGCTCCGAGGTTTGCAATCCTTCCGCTTGTTATCCCGGCTTCCACTCTTTCTCCGACAACAACAAGGTCTGAGAAGTTTGAAGAGACATTTCTCATCATCAGATCATAGAAAGGTTGTTGAAGTGTGTCAATGAACGTGGTAACCATCTCTTTCTCCGATAGCGGAGGTTCCACTTGGGCTGCAATCCCTCTCCATCTTTGGGCATACTCTTTGAAGCTTTCATTGCCCCCTTTTACCATGGTTTGCAACTGGGAGCGGCCAGGAGTTATGTCCATGTTGTACTTATACTGTTTGATGAAAGCTTTAGTCAAATCATTCCAGGAGTTGATTTTGCCCTGCTCTAACTGCATATACCAACGTAGGGATGCCCCTGTAAGACTCTCTTGGAAGAAGTGGATTAAGAACTTATCATTAGTGGAGCAGGGGGGCATCTTCCGACAGTACATGATGAGGTGGCTTTTTGGACAAGTTAAGCCTTCATACTTGACAAACTCATGAACTTTGAATTTTGGAGGGATCACCACGTCCAGGACCAAACATACTTCTGAAGCTTTGAACCCAATATGATTTGCCCCTTCAATGGCTTCCAGCCTATCTTCCATAATTTGGAGTCTCTTCTGATCTAGGGGGCCTCCTAATGGGCTATTGGAAACCTCTCGATACTCATTAGTGCTGATGGCATGGTTCTTATCAGTGGTCAATTTTGGATCCAAGTTCTGAGAAGGTCAAATAACTTGTCTATTTTACCATTGATTTGATCGAGCTCTTCTCTCATCGCTTGCTGATTCTGTTCCAACAAATCCATGAGTTTAGACTGGGCTCGAGTCCGGTAGGGATGCAGGGAAAGGTTACTTGTATCTATTTTCTGTTGGAAAAAAACGAGTTATGTTATGTAGGTGCCATGATTATGTATGTCATGAATGTTTTTATTTTATTTTATGCAAAAAAATATGATGGATAATGGAGAAATATTTTTCTATTTTTTGGTTTTTTTTTACAAAAAAATAAAATGAACGCAATGATGTTGCTAAAAAAGAGAAAATGCTTTTTTTGAAAATTTATTTTTTATTTAGAGGGAAAAAGGAATGAGAAGGGAAAGTATCTTTTGAAACTATGTTTTTTGCAAAGAAGAATAACAAATAATATTTTTTTGGAGAAAAATATCATTTATTATCTTTCACAATTTTTGAAATGTGAATGGAAAATAAATGGATGGAAAAAAATGGGCAGAGTGTGCCCTTTGTTGTAGGTCGGTATTTCCTAAGATCTTAGGTCATACGACTTTTGTCACGTGGAAAATGGGATAAGGTATGCTCCTTTCGTGATATGGGCCGGTAACTCCTTAAAAGGATCTAGGGCTGGTATTAAGTGCCTTTCCATTGGGTGGATTTAAGATACTAATCTAAAAAGGTCCCTAGAGCCAAGGGTCCCATTTGAAAATGTTACCACCAATAATAAGTATATTATTAAAGGATGATTTTTTTTCAAATGAGCCAAACTCTAGGTGAGGCCTTCATAGGAACCCACTGGCCGTACGTCCAGCAGAGCACCCATTACACAGCCTCTCCTAACTTAAGGTTCACTCGGGCCCGGGTATAGGGCACCCACTCGTAGTGTGCGAAAATGTGTTAAGTGAAGAGTGTGAAGGAGCAAACTTAAAACTACCCGCTGCAAAATAAAAAATGCAATATATATACATGTCTTCTACCCTAAGGTTTCAAATACATAAACATACATAACATATATAAAAAAAACAAATGAAAGAAAATGAATCATAAACAAAAATAAGATAAGATAATAAAAAAAAATATTTTTTAACGCATGTTTTATATCCTAGGATTCATGTATACAAACATATATACAAATGAACGAATAAAAACAAAAAAAACAAAAGGGAATAATTTATTTAATAAAGCAAACAGATCATATAAACAATCGTAGGGCCTAACTCTCTAAAGTCCCCACTGGAGTTGCCAGCTGTGACAACCACACCAAAATTTGAAATGGAACCGCCACCAATATTTTATTTTTATAGGAAAACATTGGAAAACCTATTTTTTGGATATTTTTGAATTTAATAAAAAAGGCAGGTCTTTGAACCAGATTTTGAGTTCGGGAGTTGGTTACGTATAAGGAAGGTTTTAGCACCCCTAAAACGCCCATTTACAATGGTACCCTTTGATTATTCGTAAAGATTGTTTGCCTTAAATAATTTATTTCCCAAAAGTGAAATTTGTTTATTTTATGTCTATAAATATACTTGTTGAAGTGAAAATGAGACTCTATTTATGATTCTGACCTGAACATAGGAATCAACCCCCCTAAATAAATCTAATAGACCTAAAATTATCTTTTCTATTATTTTAAATAAAAAACAAAACCTTAATTACTTAGTCTTTACGAGGTGAAAAGGATAAAAAAATTTACTTAAAAGAAAGAATATTTTTTACAAAAACAGATTAAAAGATAAAATTAAATTAAACAAATAAAAATATTAACTTATTTATTTAATTAAAAGAATGTATAAATAAAGAAATAGAAATTTTTTATTTTTGCTCCTATACCCTTTTTAATAGAAAATTTGCAAATCGGTCCTTACTAAGGATTTGGCCCCGTTGGAAGACCAAACCCTAAAACATGTATATATGGAACAGAATTTCAAAGAAAAAAACCTTTTTTGTATTTATGCCCCTCTTAAATACATATTTACAAATTGATCCCTATTTAGGGTTCGGCCCCATTGGAAGGCCAAACCCTAAACCTAATTACAATCCAAACCGTGGGCACTGACACCACCACCAACAACAACAATCACGCTAACAACAGCAATGACAATAGCAGTAAAATAACAATAACAACAACAGCAACAGCTTAAACAATCATAAAAATAACAGAATGGAAGTAAGAAGATTGCAATAGAAATTGATTAAGCCTTTGTTACATAATCATATTCAGAAGAGACATAAAAAAAAGATGAAACCTGGGATTTTAAACTTCTTACAGAAACAAAATGAAGGGGTTCCAAAGGAAAACCCTAAGACTAATAGTGTTTTTTTTTGGGTGTGTCACACTCACAAATTCTTTCCTTTCTCCTTCTCGTTTCTGTCTTCTTTGCTGTTTCCTCCCTCTTGCTCTCTGTCTCTAGGGTTCGGTCTTGCTCTCTTTTCTGCTCTCGGTTACTCTTAGGTTTCTCCTCCTTTTGACTTGCGTTTTGTGTGGCTTTTATAGCCAAAGTACTTGCGAAACAAACCGATCAGATTAGTAAAAATAAAAAATAAAAATAAAAATAAAGAGATAAAGGGAAAGGAAGGAAACAGATACTTCCTTTTTGACGAAAATCTTGTTTGGATTTGATGGAGATGATGGTGTATGGGATAAAGATATGAGGTTGCGGGATTAGGGGCGAGAAAAGGGGACGGTTTAGGGTTTGGTTTGGTGAGAGAGATGAGAGATGAAGGGAAAACGTGGGGATGAGGTTCTTCAAGCTGGCTAGAGCTCTGGGAGAAGGTGAAGATTGCCGCGGCTAGGGTTAGGGTGAGGAAGAGATTGAAGGAAGGAAGGGGGCCGAGGAGAAGGAAAAGGTGGTGCGGCCGCTTGGGATTTGGGAGCTAGGGTTAGAGAGAAGGAGGAGAGGATGGAGGCGTGGGAGCTAGGGTTAGAGAGAACGAGGAGAGGATGGGAAGGAGATGAAGAGGAAGGGTATGGTGAGCGCCGCGAGGGAGAAAGGAAGGAGAGGGTGGCCGCTTGAGGAGAAAGGAAGGAGAGGGTGAGGGAAAGAGAGGAGAAATTTGTGCGTTTTTAGGGTTTGGTTTTTAGGTTAAAACGAGTTGGGCTACGCATATGATGGGCTATGCGTGTGGACGGGACGCGAGCTTAAGAAAGACGGAGAAGGGGTGTACGAAGGCATAGACGGGTGCAGGAAGCAAGAGGGAAGGGGAAGGTGTGCAGGGGGTTAAAAATAAAAAAGGGGTGCGAAAAATAAATAGGAAATGGGCTGCGTGGGTGGCTGTCCTTTGGTTAAATGCTTTTTGGCACCTCCCACATTTCAATTGGCACCCTCCCTTCTTGAAAAAAATAATTTTTCCTTTTTCTTTTCTTTCCTTTTTTCTCTCCTTTTTTAATCCCAAAATATTATTTATATTTATTATTACTACTACTAATTAAAATAAATAATAAAACAAAAATTAAATATAAAAAAATAAAATTTGAAAGGCCGAACAAAATTAGGGTACTACAGCTGCCCCTCCTTAAGTACATTTTACTCGAAGGTCTTTGTGCATTCGTTGTAAAAGGTAATTAAGGATAAAGGACTCTGATTTTGTCCGCAATAAGTGGTTTGAGATTGCGAGATTGGCTCCCGACTTTGGTGGTTTGGGATTGCGGGATTGGCTCCCGACTTTGCTTTGGAATTCTAGGTCTGATTCCTAGTGAATTCCCGGTACGACATAGGTTTAGCTCCTAACTCTTATGAAATTGGTGAGAGATTCTAGGTTCGATTCCTAATGAATTCTTGGTAAGGCATAGGTTCGGTTCCTAGCTCTTACAAAATTGGTGAGAGATTCTAGGTTCGATTCCTAGTGAATTCTTTGTAAGGCGTAGGTCTGATTCCTAGCTCTTACAAAATTAATGAGAGATTCTAGGTTTGATTCCTAGTGAATTCTCGGTAAGGCATAGGTCTGATTCCTAACTCTTACAAAATTAATGAGAGATTCTAGGTTTGATTCCTAGTGAATTCTCGGTAAGGCATAGGTCTGATTCCTAACCCTCACATCTTTGGTATTGATTACTTCCCTACTTAGGGAAAGTTTAGGGTGCGAGCTTCTTCGTCACTCGACACAGGTTTGGGTCAGATTCCCAACAAGGGTAAGTCAGGTTCTTAACTCTTGCTAAAAGGTACGGATTGGCTACCCTATTTAAGTAAGGTCCGAGATATGAGCTTCTCTGTCACTCAATATGGGTTCGGGTCAGATTCCCGGCAAGGTATAGGTCAGATTCCTAACTCTTACTAAAGTATGGACTGGTTTTCCTATTGCAGGTGAACGTCCAGTGTGCGAGCTTCTCTGTCACTCGAAACAGTTCGGGTCAGATTCCCGACAAGGTGTAGGTCAGATTCCTAACTCTTGTTAAAAAGGTACGGATCGATTTTCATAATTGAGGAAGATCCGAGACGCGGGTCAGGTTCCCGACTAAAGGCTTGGGTCAGATTCCCAAGGTGATGGGTCAATTTCCATAATTGAGGAAGATTCGAGACGCGGGTCAGGTTCCCGACTAAAGGCTTGGGTCAGATTCCCAAGGTGGTGGGTCAGATTCCCAGCAAGGTATAGGACAGGTTCCTAATTCTTGCTAATAAAGAGATCGGGTAGGCTGAGTACTAGTCCTTGCTGAGTAACAACAGACCAACTGTATGTAATATTTGAGAGGGTGGGTCAATGGACCCAAAAACTTTGATGATCATGCAGGATGCAATGAATGGTATGCCATGCATGAAATGAAATTTTTATTTTTTAGAGAAATGATTTTGAAAGTGGGTCTGAGGCCCAGAAGTAATGATGATCATGCTAGATGCGATGAATGATATGCTATGCATGAATGTTATTATTGTTTTGAATTTTTTGATTTCCCTGAATTCCTTTGAGGACTCTGCCCCTAGACTCGTGGGATGATAACTTTCTGTCAGATTGCTTGTCTGAATGGTTGACTTTGTGCTGCACCAGGGATGCATATTTGCTCTTGATAGTTCATCATGTTTACATTTGTGGATTCTTGAATATTCCTTCCATGCTATGAATGCTCTTGGGAGGATTAGATTGACAACTTTGATCCATAGAGACTTTTCAGTGTCCCTTTGGCCTTCGTTCAGCCAGGACAGGAAAGATATATGTTGAGAGACAGATCATCTTGTGTAGTTCTGAAACTGGAACGAAATCTTGAATGCGATGGGCACAGCTTTTGCCCCTAGCTTCTTGGTTTATGTTTAGATCCGTGAGGTACAATCCGGGCTGACGTGTTTGTGAATTTGACCCTAACTTCTGCCTAGGCCGTTCTTTGCGAGTTTTCAACCTAGCGGGTCGCTCTAACTTCTGCCTAGACCGCCCTTTCGGGTTTTTAGCCTAGCGAGCATTTTATTTTATATTGTTTTTTTAGGTAAAACAACTGCACTGAGGAGTTTATATGAATCTCCTCTTTCAAAAATCAAGTTTTAAGAAAATATGAGCAATTTGACTTTGATCAGAATGGACTTTATTAGGGTTGTAACGTGGCCCGAGGTTAAGGGTTATGAATGAAAGGATATTTTTAGGCCCAAAAAGTGTTTAAGGGTTTATAAGAACAAGGATCTTTAGAGTAAAGATGCACTTCATTTTTTGCTAGCACATTTGTTTCGCCTTTGCGGTTTCCTTTTTGATCTTCTCAGGTATGTTTGACACGTTTTTGACATTTCTTTGAATTGCCTTTGATACCTTATTGCTTACTTTGCTCTTCTTCTTTCTGAAAAGACAAAATTGATTGGAGACTTGTGCTTTTCTTCATTGTATGGACGATCCTTATTCAGGGTATTTGAAAGAAAATTTCGTTTTAGGCTCAAAAGGGGTAGCAAGGGATAAATATTTTTTATATTTTTGGATAGAGAAAAACGGCCAAACTTCATCTCAAAATCTTATTGCTCAAATTTTCACAAAACTTAATTTTTGATAATTGCGCATTTGTTTTACCATTTTATTTTATATTTTCCTTAACTGTTTTTTTTTATCCCGGATTGAACATGCACCAAGAAGGGGAAAAAAAATTCAAATTGCATCTCCATTGATGTATTGAAAAGATGGAAATAAAGTGGGCCCTTTACAAGATATGCCCCAGGGCTTTGGGCAAAGCGTAAAAACAAATGAAGGTTGCTTAAACAGGGCTATTCCTTGAAGTTTCACCATTTCGTGTTGATCAGAGCCCAACAATCCTTAATGGAGTGTCCCATTGCCTCAGTGTATGTCGTGATGAGCATCATTAGTATCTTCTTCCATCTCTTGACCTGCATTGCGCAATGGCTGTTGAGCTCCGAGGTTTGCAATCCTTCCGCTTGTTATCCCGGCTTCCACTCTTTCTCCGACAACAACAAGGTCTGAGAAGTTTGAAGAGACATTTCTCATCATCAGATCATAGAAAGGTTGTTGAAGTGTGTCAATGAACGTGGTAACCATCTCTTTCTCCGATAGCGGAGGTTCCACTTGGGCTGCAATCCCTCTCCATCTTTGGGCATACTCTTTGAAGCTTTCATTGCCCCCTTTTACCATGGTTTGCAACTGGGAGCGGCCAGGAACTATGTCCATGTTGTACTTATACTGTTTGATGAAAGCTTTAGCCAAATCATTCCAGGAGTTGATTTTGCCCTGCTCTAACTGCATATACCAACGTAGGGATGCCCCTGTAAGACTCTCTTGGAAGAAGTGGATTAAGAGCTTATCATTACTGGAACAGGGGGGCATCTTCCGACAGTACATGATGAGGTGGCTTTTTGGACAAGTTAAGCCTTCATACTTGACAAACTCAGGAACTTTGAATTTTGGAGGGATCACCACGTCCAGGACCAAACATACTTCTGAAGCTTTGAACCCAATATGATTTGCCCCTTCAATGGCTTCCAGCCTATCTTCCATAATTTGGAGTCCCTTCTGATATAGAGGGCCTCCTAATGGGTCATTGGAAGCCTCTCGATACTCATTAGTGCTGATGGCATGGTTCTTATCAGTGGTCAATTTTGGATCCAAGTTCTGAGAAGGTCAAATAACTTGTCTATTTTACCATTGATTTGATCGAGCTCTTCTCTCATCGCCACGATTACTGCTCCAACAAATCCATGAGTCTAGACTGGGCTCGAGTCCGGTAGGGATGCAGGGAAAGCTTACTTGTATCTATTTTCTGTTGAAAAAAAAAACGAGTTATGTTATGTAGGTGCCATGATTATGTATGTCATGAATTTTTTTATTTTATTTTATGCAAAACAATATGATGGATAATGGAGAAATATTTTTCTATTTTTTGTTTTGTTTTTTTTTTTTACAAAAAAATAAAATGAACGCAATGATGTTGCTAAAAAAGAGAAAATGCTTTTTTTGAAAATTTATTTTTTATTTAGAGGGAAAAAGGAATGAGAAGGGAAAGTATCTTTTGAAACTATGTTTTTTGCAAAGAAGAATAACAAATAATATTTTTTTGGAGAAAAATATCATTTATTATCTTTCACAATTTTTGAAATGTGAATGGAAAATAAATGGATGGAGAAAAAATGGGCAGAGTGTGCCCTTTGTGATGTAGGCCGGTATTTCCTAAGATCTTAGGTCATACGACTTTTGTCACGTGGAAAATGGGATAAGGTATGCTCCTTTCGTGATATGGGCCGGTAACTCCTTAAAAGGATCTAGGGCTGGTATTAAGTGTCTTTCCATTGGGTGGATTTAAGATACTAATCTAAAAAGGTCCCTAGAGCCAAGGGTCCCATTTGAAAATGTTACCACCAATAATAAGTATATTATTAAAGGATGATTTTTTTTCAAATGAGCCAAACTCTAGGTGAGGCCTTCATAGGAACCCACTGTCAGACGTCCAGAGCACCCATTACACAGCCTCTCCTAACTTAAGGTTCACTCGGGCCCGGGTATAGGGCACCCACTCGTAGTGTGCGAAAATGTGTTAAGTGAAGAGTGTGAAGGAGCAAACTTAAAACTGCCCGCTGCAAAATAAAAAATGCAATATATATACATGTCTTCTACCCTAAGGTTTCAAATACATAAACATACATAACATATATAAAAAAAACAAATGAAAGAAAATGAATCATAAGCAAAAATAAGATAAGATAATAAAAAATATATTTTTTAACGCATGTTTTATATCCTAGGATTCATGTATACAAACATATATACAAATGAACGAATAAAAACAAAAAAAAAACAAAAGGGAATAATTTATTTAATAAAGCAAACAGTTCATATAAACAATCATAGGGCCTAACTCTCTAAAGTCTCCACTGGAGTCGCCAGCTGTGACAACCACACCAAAATTTGAAATGGAGCCGCCACCAATATTTTATTTTTATAGGAAAACATTGGAAAACCTATTTTTTGGATATTTTTGAATTTAATAAAAAAGGCAGGTCTTTTAACCAGATTTTGAGCTCGGGAGTTGGTTACGTATAAGGAAGGTTTTAGCACCCCTAAAACGCCCATTTACAATGGTACCCTCTGATTATTCGTAAAGATTGTTTGCCTTAAATAATTTATTTCCCAAAAGTGAAATTTGTTTATTTTATGTCTATAAATATACTTGTTGAAGTGAAAATGGGACTCTATTTATGATTCTGACCTGAACATAGGAATCAACCCCCCTAAATAAATCTAATAGACCTAAAATTATCTTTTCTATTATTTTAAATAAAAAACAAAACCTTAATTACTTAGTCTTTACGAGGTGAAAAGGATAAAAAAATTTACTTAAAAGAAAGAATATTTTTTACAAAAACAGATTAAAAGATAAAATTAAATTAGACAAATAAAAATATTAACTTATTTATTTAATTAAAAGAATGTATAAATAAAGAAATAGAAATTTTTTATTTTTGCTCTTATACCCTTTTTAATAGAAAATTTGCAAATCGGTCCCTACTAAGGATTTGGCCCCGTTGGAAGACCAAACCCTAAAACATGTATATATGGAACATAATTTCAAAGAAAAAAACCTTTTTTGTATTTATGCCCCTCTTAAATACATATTTACAAATTGATCCCTATTTAGGGTTCGGCCCCATTGGAAGACCAAACCCTAAACCTAATTACAATCCAAACCGTGGGCACTGACACCACCACCAACAACAACAATCACGCTAACAACAGCAATGACAATAGCAGTAAAATAACAATAACAACAACAAAGAATAAATTAAACAATCATAAAAATAACAGAATGGAAGTAAGAAGATTGCAATAGAAATTGATTAAGCCTTTGTTACATAATCATATTCAGAAGAGACATAAAAAAAAGATGAAACCTGGGATTTTAAACTTCTTACAGAAACAAAATGAAGGGGATCCAAAGGAAAACCCTAAGACTAATAGTGTTTTTTTTGGGGGTGGGTCACGCTCACAAATTCTTTCCTTTCTCCTTCTCGTTTCTGTCTTCTTTGTTGTTTCCTCCCTCTTGCTCTCTGTCTCTAGGGTTCGGTCTTCCTCTTTTCTGCTCTCGGTTACTCTTAGGCTTCTCCCCCTTTTGACTTGCGTTTTGTGTGGCTTTTATAGCCAAAGTACCTGCGAAACAAACCGATCAGATTAGTAAAAATAAAAATAAAAATAAAGAGATAAAGGGAAAGGAAGGAAACATATACTTCCTTTTTGATGAAAATCTTGTTTGGATTTGATGGAGATGATGGTGGATGGGATAAAGAGATGAGGTTGCGGGATTAGGGGCGAGAAAAGGGGACGGTTTAGGGTTTGGTTTGGTGAGAGAGATGAGAGATGAAGGGAAAACGTGGGGATGAGGTTACTGCTGCGGCTAGGGCTCTTGGAGAAGGTGAAGATTGCCGCGGCTAGGGTTAGGGTGAGGAAGAGATTGAAGGAAGGAAGGGGGCCGAGGAGAAGGAAGAGGTGGTGCGGCCGCTTGGGATTTGGGAGCTAGGGTTAGAGAGAAGGAGGAGAGGATGGAGGCGTGGGAGCTAGGGTTAGAGAGAAGGAGGAGAGGATGGGAAGGAGATGAAGAGGAAGGGTGTGGTGAGCGCCGCGAGGGAGAAAGGAAGGAGAGGGTGAGGGAAAGAGGAGGGCTGTGCGTTTTTAGGGTTTGGTTTTTAGGTTAAAGCAGGTTGGGGCTGCAGCGTATGATGAAATTTATGCGTGTGGGCCAGACATGAGCTTAAGAAAGATGGAGAAGGGGTGTGCGAAGGCATAGAGGGGTGCAGGAAGCAAGAGGGAAGGGGAAGGTGTGCAGGGGGTTAAAAATAAAAAAGGGGTGCAAAAAATAAATAGGAAATGGGCTGCGTGGGTGGCTGTCCTTTGGTTAAATGCTTTTGGCACCTCCCATATTTCAATTGGCACCCTCCCTTCTTGAAAAAAATAATTTTCCCTTTTTCTTTTCTTTCCTTTTTTCTCTCCTTTTTTAATCCCAAAATATTATTTATATTTATTATTACTACTATTAATTAAAATAAATAATAAAACAAAAATTAAAATATATAAAAATAAAATTTAAAAGGCCGGATAAAATTAGGGTACTATAAGGCGCTTCACATGGGTTCCATTTTGGGAACCCTAAATGCAAAGAAGCTGCGCAGAGCAATGGAGGGAGAAGGTAGGGCTGTGGCGTTGAGAAAGAAGCGATTGGGGGGGGAGAGGACTTGACCGTCCATCGTCGAGAGGGAGAGAGACGGAGGAAGAAGGGGAAGGGTTAGCGGCCGTGGCCTGTCCACAGCCATGCAGCAGCCATCGCTATTGGGCGTAGACCACAGCAGAGCCGCGAAGGAAGAGCAGGAGCGAGAGAGAGAGGTTGAGAGGGAGAGGAAATGGAGAAAGAAAAGGGGGAACAGAAGGGGATGGCGGCCGGCGCGCACCATCCTTGGCCGCGCACGGCCGCGAGCATGACAGAGGGGAAAGACGGCGAGGGAGAGAGCTGACGCAAGGGAAAAAAGGTGGGGATGCTGTGAGGCGTGGGTTTTAGTGGGTGCGAATAGCGGCTCACGGCGGTGGACGGCTGCAGAGGGTCGCGTGCACGGTGGTGGTCACCCACCAGCGCGGTGACAGGGGGTAGCCCGATCTCCTCTCCCTTTTTTTATCAGATTCCTTTCTTTCTGATTCTATATTCTTGCTCTTCAATCCTTCCCCTTTTTTCTGTTATTTATCCTATGATTATTCTTTGATTTCAGTTCTTATTTTTATTCTCTGGTTCTGTTCTTATATCAGCTCGCAGGGTACCTCTATTAACAAGTATGGCAGCAACTCTTTATTTACACGACAATCTGAACTGGCTAAATCAAGACACAAAATGTTCAAACGGACCTACTTGGATTCGGAGCAGAAGGTAATGACACCGATTCTTCCTCATTTCTCCTCTGTTACTGCAATTTCTTCTTCTCTACCACTGTTTTGTCCTCTTCTATGCCACTGTCTCGTTCCTTTCTTAATTTTCTCTCTGTGTTTGAGTGTTTGAATTGAATTAGGACTCCAATGTGAAGTCCTTAATTCTTTGATTGGTGATAGAAGTCTCAGAAATTCCCCCCTCCCTTGTTATTCTGTTGTTGTATTTATAGGAGCAATTGGTGGTGCAGGTGGAATGCTTGGAGCAGGGAAAAATTGCTGGATGGAGATTTCAGAGGATGCAGGATGGTGCCTGCAAAGCTGCCTGGTCTTGGCAAAAAAGGAAACAGGCTAGGAGCATGGAGAAAGGCACACTGACCTCACCCTCAAAATGTCTTTGTTGTTGTTGCTGCTATTGGTTGTTGGTTGCTAGCAGGATGCCATGCGTATCCCTGCTTTGCTTGTTTTATTTTTTTTGTTTTTTTCTGTTTTTTGCTTTTGATTTGCTTTTGGCTATTTACCAAATTTTGTAATTTTGTTTGTCATTCATTCTAATTTGGTAAATGGACTTGTAAATGGACTTTGGCTTGTATTTTGGACTTATGCTGGAATTTGTTTTGTATGGACTATTGATTTGTATCTCAGCTATTGGGCCTAAGCTAGACCCAAAAGACTAAGACTAATACTTAGCAAAAGCAAAAAAAATGGCCCAAGCAACAATTTATCTGATTATTTCAACCCAAAAGTAAAATAATAGATAAAACAAGCAAAAATGAGTGGACAAAATTGGGGTATAACAATCACCATGCAACAAAGCATTGTTCACATTCAATTGGTGTAAATGCCACTGTTTTGCAGCAGCAAAAGCAAGAACAAGTTTGACCGTGGTCATCTAGACCACAGGGAAAAATGTCTCAAAATAATCTACTCCCTCTTATTGGGTGTAGCCTCTTGCAGCAAGACAAGCCTTGTGTTGATCAATGCTTCCATCAGCTTTGTGTTTTACCTTGTACACCCATTTACAACCAATGCCTTGTTTACCAAGAGGCAATTCTGTTAAAATCCATGTGTTGTTCTGCTCAAGAGCAGCAATTTCTTGGTTCATGGCTAACTTCCAGTAATCATGCTTAATGGCTTGGTTGTAGGTACAAGGTTCAGTGGAAGAAGACAAGGATAAAACAAAGGATTTATGGTTAGGAGATAAAAGGGAATAGGAAAGATAGTCATCAAGGGGATATAAATTACCTAAAGTATGATTGGCATTGGAAAGCTGTGAATGAGCATTGACAATGTTGCAATGATAGTCCCTTAAATAGTTGGGAGGATTTTTAGGTCTGGTGGAAATTCGGGTGGGAGGAACTACATTATTAGGAGTAGCAGAAGATGCTGCATCAGCAGAAGGTGCTGTATAAGCAGAAGGTGTTATGGCTGCAGGAATAGGAGAGTTACTGGAAGTGGCAGGGGATAGTGGCAAAATGACAGGGACATTTTCATGTGACAATTCAGCAAAATTAGAAGGATTGACTAGAGGTGGAGCAAGAAAAATGTCAGTTGAGGAAGTTTCAAAATGTGTAGGAAAAGGGAAGATGTCCTTATAGAAGATCACATGCCTTGATAGAAAGAGTTCTTTACTGTGAAGATCTAGCAGGACATAACCCTTAACACCTTCTTTATGGCCCAAATAAATGCATTTACGAGCTCTTGGTTGGAATTTGGTTCTATGAGCAGTAATGGTGGAAGCAAAGCAAAGGGAACCAAAGACTCTAAGGTGAGTAAAAGATGGGTTATGGTTATGAAGAAGAAAGTAGGGGGATTGATTATGAAGAAGATGAATCGCGAACAGAGAATCACGAACAAAGAAGATGAAAAAACGCGAACAGAGAAGTTGATGAAGAAATCACAGAGAATTCAATACTGATACCATATTATGAATTTGAAAAATGAATCTTTGATTCATTCATTTCATTGATGTAGTTTATATACAAGCTACAATGGAAGAGTAACTGCTTAACTAACAGCTAACAATGTAACTAACACTCTAATTGTCTAAACTGTCTAACTAAATTGTCTAACTAATTACAATTATTAAATATACTTCATCAAATAATAAAACCAATACTATAAATGAAACATCTATTCCGTCGTCAACAAAAAAATGAAAAAGTAATATTAAGTGATTAATTCATAGTATTCATTAGATATTTAGTGAATAACTCTGTTTCTGTTGATATACATAGTACATATAAATTCACTAGAAACTTTAACCAAATTAAAAAAAATAAAATAATCAAGACCATTATTTAATGATATAAAATTGAAATATTATCCTAAATATATCTCTGACATTAAATAGAGTGTATAGAAAAAAAATAAGTTTCTAGTAAATATGCATATCACATTAAATGGGGGTGTAAAAGAAATATTCTAGCAATTAATACATTTTGAAATATATTTATTTTTCTTTTAAATAGGACAAAAAATACATAAAAAAAATTCTTATAATAGAGATCGGAAGTAGTATTGGTATAGTAACGTCATAATTGAGATAGATAGACATACTATACAAAAAAATAATGCTAAAATACACTTTTGGTCCCTTAACTTTATTTTAGTTTTCATTTTGGTCCCCTAATTAATTAAACTTTTATTTTGGTCCCTTAAGTTACGAAAATTAAGCCATTTTCGTCCCCTAACTATTTTACTTTTCATTTACGTTCCTTAAGTTATGAAGTTACGCCACGTTCGTCCCTTATGTTATGAATTACGCCATATTCGTCCCTTCTGTCTGTAATCCCTTTAAACAATAAAGTCAAAATCATGTTTCTTTCATTATTCTTATTGATAAAGTAATATGATAAAAGGTAATGGAGCAAAAGAACAGAGTATCAATGACCTATACATACACAATAAAGGGATTACAGACAGAAGGGATGAACTTGGCGTAATTTTCGTAACTTAAGGGATCAAAATGAAAGTTTAATTAATTAGGGGACTAAAATGAAAACTAAAATAAAGTTAAGGGACCAAAAGTGTATTTTAGCCAAAAAATAATTCTATTAGTAAATAGTTTCTAAATATATAATTTCCATGTATTTTTTTGTGGTAATAATTTTCCATGTATATTAAAATAGCAACAAACTTTGTAAAAATCTAAGGAGGACCACGGCTCGGTTCTTGCAGAACACATTTTTAAAGAGAGACGAAGAACTTAACCTTAAGTGTGACTAAACACTCGAACATAGATTAATTTCATAACGGGTCAAAAGACTTAAGTTCGTGGGAATACTATGTTAACTTGGATTCTATGTACCAACAAAAATTTATAAGAGAGAGAGAGAGAGGAATTGGCTGTGTTTGTGAAACTCACAGCTGTGTTAGTAAACAACTCCGTGATTCACGTGTGAACTCGTAATGCAAATTGAATAATGCAATACACGCGTAAACAAATCACAAATTCCATTAAGATGGCAAATTGTGGATAAAACAAATAAGGTATAGGACCTTGAAAAGAATCACGGTACGTAGGCCAAAGGAAAGAAGAGGAAATGTATGGAACAATTTTGGTGACCCACTCATGTTAACAAAAAGAGAAAAGAGTTGAATATAAAAGTCATTCCCATGAATGACTTTTATATGGTGGCCCTATATTAGCCCTAGAGGCAGACCTACAAACACCATGAAGCATTTCAAACCACGAGGACTAGTCAAACACTAGTTAAGGATTAGGGATTTAGGAAAGGGATTGCTATAATTTATGAAGGTGATTTTAGCAACTTACACCTTTTTATTTGGACAAATTAAAAAAACCACTTCATTCTTTTTAAAAGCAATTAATTTAAAAGGATGTAATTGTTTTCCCAACTTTCTCAATTTAATGCATCTCTTTCCTATTGCCTGCTGGTGCTACGATTTCTCTTCTTTTCATTTTTCTCTGCTCTTCACCGGACATGTTTTCACGAATACAAGCCAACTTACATTAAGTAGGAGGGTTTTGCATCAGAAGATTTTAATGAGGCTCATTTCTTTTTATTTGCCTAAAAAAAAATAACCATATCACCCATTTTATTGCTATAAGCTGAGTCTGTTGACCAAATGAGTGGCATAATAAGAAGAGGGTTTGGCTTTGTTAACCTCGCAAACATGGAAGACGCACGTAGCCCAATTAAAAAGCAATTAAAAATCCATAAGGTATCCTTTTGAGCTGGTGCATAGCCCTCTTTAAGAATTTTCAGGTATAATGAAAGAATGCTCATTTTTTTACTTAAGTACTCCCTTTGGCCTCATTTATAAGTAAAAAGGTTCTTTCAACATTCGTTAAAAAATGTATGTATATGGACTAAATACATATATTTTTTAACAAATGTTGAAAAGACTTTTTTGCTTATAAATGAGGCGAAGAGAGTATATTCCATCTGTCAGCTTCCGAACAAATATTGGACCAATTAAAGTGAGATAACGGCCTTATAATTTCTTTAAGAATGATGAAGTTTAATGTTGTCGTGATTTTTTTAATTACTGAAAAACTTAATTTTTTTTTTTGATGTTGACGTGATGAAGTTTCAAATGGAAAAATTTTCTGAAAAGATTGTGGATGAATCTCGGGGTTGTCCAATAATTCAATACACATGCAATAGGAAATAGATGCATTAAATTGCGAAAGTTGAGATTTGTAAAAAAAAAAGTGAATTTAAAATTACAATTACACCCTTTTAAATTAATTGCTTTTAAAAAGAATGAAGTGGATTTTTGGTCTAAATGAAAAAGTGTATGTTGTTAAAAAATAAAATACACCTTCATAAAAATTAGTGGGTGTATTTTAGCAATCCCCTTTAAGAAAAAAAGGAAGTAGAAATGACAGATAACGGTTTTTCTAACGTGTGCAACTTTGTACAAGATAAAGATTATTAATTATTCACTTTTTTGATGAATTACTCATTTTTCTATTTATTTTATAGATTATCCTCCTACAAATATAATCTTCATCTATCCATAAAATAGGAAACTAAGTAACTAATAAGGAAAAATGGGAAATTAATTAATAATCATTATCATGTGTAAGTTAGACACGTTAGAAGTACCCATTTCTATCATAAAAGAAGAAAAACCCTTTTGTAATTACCCTTAAAATTATTGGGACTCGTTATCTTACTCTTAATTTCCACCTAATTAATTAATTACTCACTTAATTAATTTGTAGTGTGACTCATCATTCCACCTCTTTTCCCAATCCTCACAAAGAAGAGATGATGAAGTAATTAAGGATATTTTGGTAACAAAATAATTAATACAAAATAAAATTTGGAAAAAGTTTTATAAAATGAGACAACCAAATTTTTGAAAATAGATTCCTGTATTATGGAACGAAGTGAATACTACTTAATATATAAAAAGAAAAAAGAAAAGAGTTTAAAGGGTCTATTTGATACACTTTTTAAAAATAGGTAAAGAACAAATTTAGTTCTTATTAAATTTTAAAAACAGAAAATTGTTTTTAAAAAGTGTAATCATACATGCTCTTAAATAGAGACATCTAATTATAGCGACAAATTTAGTTCATCCGTTTGATTTTTATTTATTTTAAAAATGTAAAATCACTGCACCCCTTTATTCATAAAATTAGTGCATTGTATTCTCTGTACCAGATAGCAGAGTAAAGATCCTTTTTATTTCTCAAAAGAAATGGAGATCTCCATTACTAAAGTTTTTTTGTGTATAAATGCGCATATTTTTAAAATGGTGACATAAATTATGTATTTATGTGCATTTATACACCAAAATTTTTAGTAATAGAGATCTCCATTTCTCGAAAGAAATGGAGATGATCTCTACTCTAGATAGCAACTCTCAAACTAAATCTCTTCTCATTATTTATACGAGCATCGTATCGAAGCGTATTTACACACCATAAAGATAATTTAATATTAGGTGTCCATATTGATACAATTATATCTAATACTTTATAAAATATGAATTTAATTAATTATATTAACGACCACATATATAAAATTTCAAATAATTTATATATTTTTGAGAATAGAAAAATTTCAAATAATTTTTGTTTCAAAAAAATAAGAATTTAATTTTTTTTACAAGAGGGAAATTACATCATTTCATTAAAATCAAGTCTGCAATACAAAGGGGAAGATCATCATAGTCTTGATGATTAATCATATATGTAACCACCCCAGTTAAAGTGTGATCAACTATATTGACTTTCCTTCTAGTGAACTCTATCAAAGAGCTGAAAAAAAACAGAAAATAAAAGACTCCTCAATCCATAATAATAGCGCCAAATTTTGATCAATCCTCTTAGGGCTATATTTGGCATCTAACTAAAAAAATAAATGCATCAAGGCTGAGTTCCTGCATCCTGTGGATGGCATAGAGGAGCCCCATAACTTCACCTTCATGCAATTGACCTTTGGGAGAGAAGTAAAAGGTTCTAGCGTTGAGGAAAATACCACTCTCGTCACGTAGGCAAAGTCCAACGCCTGCCGATAAGTTGTGCTGCTTGAAAGAAGAATCAATATTACATATTAATTTAATCATTCCCGCCGGAGGCTTCTTCCAGCACTGCTGGTTCTGAACCTGACGAGCATGTGCATGCTGCTGAACTTTTGGACTCCTAGCTGTTTGCGACGGCTGAAATGCGACTGTTGCCCTCATAGCAATCTGCTCAATAGACTCACTCAAATCATCTCCCTCACCTTGAGATTTCTACTCCTCCAAACGCTTCATAAAAGTATGCACCAGCCACCAATGTTTCCTCTGCACATCATGAAGATTTCTAAATACTCTCCACATGAAGTCTCTGAAACGAGTGCCAATGTCAATGAAAATGCTCCCACCGATGCCGGCCGTAGCTGTTCTTTCACCTATAAGAATATAATTTAATAATACATATTTTTCTTGCTTTTTAAATAGCATAATACACATAAAAATAAAGTGATCAAGAGAGCATAAAATAATTTTTAAATTATATATAACTTTGTAAACTTGATGTGCTTAATGAGAACTTTTAATTCAAGAACCTAATTTATTAAATTTGTATTCTATAAAAAGTTGTTAAAAATATAGATATATTAAGTTTGATACCCAGTAATAACATATCTTTCACTTGTAATAGCTAATATTATTTCTTAAATTAAATCAATTATAAATTTTTGAATTACCAGTATCAAAATTTTATGTAATTATAGGTTTAGATTTATAAATTTTAAAATATTATATCAAATTAATAGACGTAAATAACTAACTTATGTTAGTTTAAAACTTTAAGAGTTTTTTTTACACAATTAAAATCAACTCATTTCATTAATATATAATGTCAACAGTACACTCAGAAATATAATAAAATTTCACTACGAGTAGCATAAGAGATAGACGTCTTTACCAAAACATGAGCACTTTGTTATAGTAAGAGTGAATGTTCCTACACTCCTGAACATCTTCTATCACTTGTTTGCGATCCGTCTCAAAAACAACATTGATAAGATCCACTTGAGTGCCTGAAGTAAGGCCCAAGCTTCACCTTCTTATGCTTTCATTATGTGGCACTACGACTTTAAGTGGTTAAAAGTTTGGTTTCACTTTTTTTTTTGGACAAAAGTTTGGTTTTACTTAAGTAATGTCACTTTGATTAGTTGGATTTAATATGATTTGAATAACGATGTGTCTTAACTCACATAATTTTTTAACAATTTTCTTCATTATTTTTAAAAAAAATATATAATTCATACATACATATGATATCAATAATTTTAAATATTTTATGTTAGAAATATTATTTTTAAAATTTTCTTAAATTTTAATTTTAAAAATACCGTAAAACATGCAAAATGCACTAGAAATTCTAACATGTCTCAGGCAATGTCCACCACACATCCTAGGGAAGGGCGGGACCCACTTCTCTACCGCGACGATGATTATTGAAAACCACGTAAATTCATAAATAATGTATGTGTTTGTAATTATTGAGAGTTCAGGGGTAAAAAAAAATACAATGGCCACCTCGTAATTGAGATTGTGTAACGCAATTTTTTTTTTTCTCTAATTGTTCCCACACTGATATTTCGTCTTAAAATGATTCATTTCCACTTCAAAAAATTTCTAATTTTGAATTTTTTTACACAGTTACGTTTTTATTTTGCTTTTTTGCCTTTTTCTGTATTCTTCTATATTATTTTATTTTTGTTGCTTTACCTTGTCTTTCAGTTCACACACCAGTTTCTTCAATTGGTTGATCTGCTGCTTCGGCACGCTGCTCTCGATCTTTCCCCTTTAATGGCCGATGGAGAAGATCATCTTCAAAAGCAAATACTGTGAGTGTAGAGAGGGAGTTTAGAGAGAGAGAGAGAGAGACAGAAAGGGCAGTGTTTGCTGGGTGATTTCTGTCTGAGATGGGTCTGTGACTGTGTTGGGGAAGCTCAGACTTATAGGGTTTTTTCATGAGAGCTACTCCTCCTTACTGGGTTTTGTTTTGTGAGGGGTGGCTTTGATTTGATTTGGTTGGATTTGATATGGGTGGGTGTTTTCCTTGTTTTGGATCATCCAACAAGGAGGACAATAGTGCTGTGAAGGAAGTTGCTGCCAAAAAAGAGTCTTTTAAAGAAGCTTCTCTTCCTCAATCTCACCACCCCACCAGGGTTAGCTCAGGTCAGATACCAAATTTTCAAACTTTCTTTCTCAAACTGCTTTTGCCCTCTTTTTTTTATTATTGGGCTTCCTTGAATTGTGTTCAATTTTATCTGTTTTCTTAGTTTTGGTGACCTAATTTTTCTGCCCAGGTTGTTGGTTACTTTGATCTGCTTTCATATGAAGTTGTTCTTGTGAATTGATTTGACTGGTAGTGGATTTATTTTGACTCCACTAAATTGAATAGTTGAGTTTCTTTATTATTAAGAGCTCATAGTAACATTGTTGAAGATCTGCCCCTGGTTATATGAAAAGTATATCACATTGTTTCTGAAGGTTTTCCGATTCAATTCTGGGATTTTAGGCTGATGCAGGTCCAATAGCTGAAATTTTAGTAAAGCGTTTAATGTAGTAAATAACTCTATAATTTTATCCTAGATGATTTGTACCTCAATAAATGAATACAGAATGTCCTTATGTAGTCAAATGTTTAGTTTGTTCGGAGATAGATGCTGAATACTTCACAATTTAGGCTTGGAAGTTGTGCTGCTTGACAATTGAGTTCATTAAAACTACTTGAATCACATTCTAATTGATAGTGGGATGTGATATTTGATTTAACAATGGAAACCTTGTTATTGAGCAATTTAACACAAAGATAGTTACTGGTGTACTTTATAGTAAACCAGCATATGATCCTTCCGCTGTTTTTAAGTATTTTTCATTAAACCTTATGTGACTGGCTGACTGCACATAACGATTAACTTCATCAACATCATGAAATCACCTTCACTACATATTTTCATTCTCTAATATTTCCAATATATATATATATTTTTTTTTCCAAATTGCTTTCACTCCTACTTATCTTTAATTACTCATGTAGATAAATCAAAATCACGAAGTGTCTCGGATTCAAAGAAGGAAACACCAGTTCCAAAGGATGGCCCAACGGCCCATATTGCTGCACAAACATTTACATTCCGAGAGCTTGCAGCTGCTACACAGAATTTTAGACAAGAGTGTTTACTAGGTGAAGGAGGTTTTGGACGTGTTTACAAAGGTCGCCTCGAGAGCACAGGACAAGTAAGCTGTGATCGCTGCTACCAAAAAATTTGGATTTATCATATACTGAAGCTCAGACTAATGACTTTCCTATGAAAAAGATTTTTCATTTTTCACTTTATTGTTTACATTTTGATCTAGGAAAATTTATCGGTCCATCATCAATCTTCCATTTGATTATTTCTTTATTACTATAACTCTGCCTCTCCCTTTTAATCTTTGTGAATTAAATGATTTTCTTTGCAGGTAGTTGCTGTAAAGCAGCTTGACCGAAATGGACTTCAAGGAAATCGAGAGTTTTTGGTGGAAGTTCTCATGCTCAGCCTCTTACATCACCCAAATCTTGTGAACTTAATTGGTTATTGTGCTGATGGTGATCAGCGGCTGCTTGTTTATGAATTTATGCCGTTGGGATCTTTGGAGGATCATTTACATGGTCAGATTGCATTCCTTTTTAACTGAAACCTTTGCTTCTTGAACAAATGTGCTTTCATATTAAGTCTATAAAATATTAAATTTCATGTTGATTCAATTTTTGTAATCTCTCAAAGGTCCAAAAGGAAACCTGTAACTTATAGGATTGAAAGGTAATACAGGAAGAAGGAAAGTATAGGATTCTTTGACATGACAGTAGGAAGGAAAATTAAGATCATTAACAATTGTTTCTAACTTCAAAGAGTGAAATATACTATTCTTGAGGCATTGGAGAATGAGAACACATAAGATTTTTCTCTTTATTCAGATCAAAATTACATCTCCTTCAGCTAGTCAAAATGTGTTGTGAGTTAAGAGATCGTGTGGTCTTTGAATAACCATCATAGATTCCCATTAAATATAAATAATAAAATTTCCCTTGAAGATAAATCACAGATTATCAGCGTTTACTTTGAACTATTGGATGGTAGATGTTATTCTATTTAGTTGGTTATGCTGTAAAAGTTTTAGCTTGTTTACATGATGTTGCATTGTTCAAATAAATGACACTTGACGGGCATTGCATCTAGGATTTCATAGTTATGATTTACAGCAGATGGAAATGTTTTTATGGTTGGATTCACAAAATCATGATGTAATTTCTGACAGTTGTTGAAATCTGTTAAATGCAACTCAATTTTATATTATACAATTCTCTTTTTACTGTTGGCTCACAATTACCTTCCGTGAGAAAACCATCTATCAATTGGTTAAGAAGTTTACCAATGAGAGCTGATACTGATATTTGACTATTCGATTTTTGACTGGCTGGAGTTCTGCTTTTTTTCATTTTGTTTGTTTAGGTGATGAGATAGAAAAGTAATTTAAGAGAGAAAGGCCTATTTTCATTGTTTTCCAAAACCACATGGCAATGGTTATAGCCTTTAAAACCTAAAATATTCCTGTGCACGGCCAAATGGCCATTTGGTGATTTTGGAAAATATTGGTCTGGCCTTGCTAGGTGGCAGAATAAGGTGATTTATCTCAAACAAGGAGAATAGTACTCGTTTGTTGATCTATGAAAAGGGGAGGGGGCTATTTCATGCACCAAACTTTCCAATATCCTTTCCAATTCCATGCACCAGATTCAGTAAAAGGACAGATTTTCCTTTGTACTATCAAACTAAGTCAATAAGAATTAAAGCTAGTTATATATGTTGGGTTTAATTGAGCTTACAGCACTTTATGATATTGATTTATCCATAGCCAACCCCACCTAATAACAAAAAGGCTTGGTTGTTATTGTTTTAGTTGAGCTTGAGGCTTCTGGGAATTTGTTGTCCTGTAAAATATCAAAGCATTTGTTAAGGTTTCTGAATAATATGTTTACTTTCATTTTTATCTCTAGCTTTATAGCTTCATGAGACATGCAGGTTTACATAGTGTTACTGACTGTTAGCTTAGTTTCAGCCCTTTTCCCCGGGGGTTCTCACACGCTTTGGGTGCAGAAGTAATTTGCCTTTGGGCATTACCAAGCATGCTTTCAACCATATATAGATAGTTTTATATTTCTGATCAGCAAAAGCTTTTATTGAAATGGGAAAAACTATTTAGACTCTTTAATGCTTTTCACATTGCCGAGCAAAATTTTTGGATGAATGGCTCTCTTTCTAGAACCAGATTGTTGATGAGGAATTGATATAGTGGTGGTGCTAGTTTTAATAGTTAAGAGGCAAAGTCTTAAACTGCGAGGTTGAAGGTAGTCTGAAACTTGAATTCTAACTCCTGACTACTATTTGGAGGAATTGAAAAATAACAAATAAAACCTTTCACAATTCTCAAACAAGACCCTTCTAATTCCGAACAATTATTAATAAGTTGGCTCTATGACAAACACGTTATGTAATAACTTAATAACTTTAGCTTGATACTTTGACATGACAACCATCTTTATCACCATTACTACTTCTGCTGTTGCCTTGCCATCACGACATCATCACTACCACTACCACTGCCACTGCCACTCCTCTCATCATCTTTATCATTGCCATTATTCCCTCTCTTCACCTCTACCACTGTCACTGCTGCCACCCTTCATCTCCACCACCACCACCATCATAGTTACTGCTACAAATTGCTACCATAATATACATTCAACTTCAAAATTGTGGCGACACTTTTTTTTTGGGGGGGGGGGGGCGGGAAGCAATAAACTTAGACCATATATGATTTATATCAAACAAAATAATTATAGTTGAGCTCAAAATTAGGGTGAACTACGTTCTTCTGAGAGATTTTAAATTATACGTCTCTATCTTGAGAGATTAATATGCATTACATTGTAATCCATATTAATATAATTGAGCCTCTAAATATCAACAGTAGACATTGCTTTCACTTTCACAGTTGAATGTTATTATTTGAAAATTAACCCATATAAGTTTCAGCCAATATACACTGGAGAAATTTCTGATTTTGATTCCCTTTCCAGATCTTTCTCCTGACAAGGAGCCTCTAGACTGGAACACTAGGATGAAAATAGCAGCTGGTGCAGCAAAGGGATTGGAATATTTGCATGACAAGGCAAATCCTCCTGTGATATATAGAGACTTAAAATCATCCAACATCCTCCTAGATGAAGGTTATCATCCCAAGTTATCAGATTTTGGGCTGGCAAAACTCGGTCCTGTGGGTGACAAGACTCATGTATCCACACGAGTAATGGGAACATATGGCTATTGTGCCCCTGAATACGCTATGACTGGTCAGCTAACTCTGAAGTCAGATGTCTATAGTTTTGGAGTTGTCTTCCTTGAACTCATTACTGGGCGCAAGGCTATCGATAATACGCGAGCGCATGGAGAGCATAATCTCGTGGCATGGGTAAGTGCCTCACCTGGTCATCCTTTTGTATAGTTTTTAGGCCATACATCTTGTAAATTGGGTTTTATGTTAATATTTTGATCGACTCCTAAATTAACATGTTAACAAATTTACCACCATTTTTCTTCATATTCTTGGGGCATGGAACTTTGTAGGCACGACCTCTTTTTAAAGACCGCAGGAAGTTCCCCAAAATGGCTGACCCTCTACTTCAAGGCCGTTATCCAATGCGGGGACTATACCAAGCACTTGCAGTTGCAGCAATGTGTTTGCAGGAACAAGCTGCTACAAGGCCTCTTATTGGAGATGTTGTGACTGCTCTCACATATCTGGCCTCCCAGACATATGATCCAAATGCAGCCAATCAGTCTAACAGGGTTGGTCCATCAACTCCTAGGATGAGGGATGACAGAAGGAGCGTGGCAGATGGTGTGGATAGCCCCGACCGCGGACGGCTTGGTTCCCCTTCCACCCACAGAAACTCACCCGACTTCAGGAAGAGAGACGGTAGGGATTCAAGTGCTGGGACAGAGTTGGGCAGAATTGACACCGGTGGTGGGTCAGGGAGAAAATGGGGATTGGATGATTTGGAAAGGCAGGAATCTCAGAGAGAGAGCCCTGTAAATACTGGAAGAGCTAGAGAGACTCCAAGGAACCGTGACCTAGACAGAGAACGCGCAGTTGCGGAAGCAAAAGTATGGGGTGAGAATTGGAGAGAGAAGAAGAGAGCAAATGTAATGGGTAGCTTTGATGCTACAAATGAGTGAACAAACACCACAAACCAAAATTAGCTTGCTGTTCATCTTCTAGTGAAAAAGATGTATGATTGAGTCACAGGAGAAACTGTCTATGTTTGCATGTCAATCCAAATTTGACTGTTCCCCCACATCATTTGTGGTAGTTAGTCATGTGAAGGAAACAGTAAAACAGTTGTTTGGGGGGGGTGGGGGGGCTGGGGAGAAGTTAGTGTGGATTCGGGTGTTTAAATGTAATCGTGCTGCAGAATGTGAATCCAACATCCTCGTCTATGTACTAACGATTTCTGGATTCAAGTTGCATAGAGCAGCAAAGGCGTCTAATTTTTGGCTCCTCGTATTTGTTTGTATACTGGAGGGAGCTTAGTGGATTTGGTGTAAGTGTCGTTGCTGTCGCATGGTATCTCGTACAGTATCTATTGTATGTCTGAGTCTCTATATTTCGGCTTATATACAAAAAAAAAGGGTTCATTATATCATTATTTTCCACATGACTCCTTATCTTTTGCACATGCAATGACGAATATGTGTACACATAAGTTGAATTTTATTAACTAAACATGGTTAGTAATTTAGTTGTCCGGATAGTTATATGAAAACTAACGACTGAACATGCTCACCCCAACCCAAAAACCCCAATAGTTGATAAACATGGGTTCCGTTGTCTACTCAGCCTCGATAGAGAACCCTAATTCCCACATTTGACGACGCTTTTACTTCGTTAGGACTTGGGAGCTCGAGTAAGCCAGTTCGCGTTCCTACGAAAGGAGGCAAAGTTTCCCTCGGTGTTTGATAAATACTCGGAATACCTTTAATTCCATTGTTCAATGAATCGATAGAAATGTACATTTAATATCCTTTGACAAATTCAAGGATGTAATGGCACTGCCAAGTTGAAAAGAAAAAAAAAACTGTAAGTACTTAATTAGATGGTCTAGATGACATCAGACCAACCAATATAGTTTGAATTTGAATGAAGATACCAACGCGTTGTTTTAAAGAACAGGTGTTCTCAAGTGTCAGGGAACGTCATCTATGGTCTGAGTTCAATTACACTAAAAACACTTCAGTAGGCGAGAATCCGAATAATGCGAAAACCCGTGCGACCAACTATAATAAGAGAACAAAAAAGGGTAGCAGTCAGCGCTTTTCAATTTTATTTTTTTTGGCAAATAAAAGGGCTTTTTCAATTTTTTGGTAAATAAAGGGGCTAAAGCCCATCAGCGCTCTTCATTTCACCTTGTTTTAGTCATAAAAAAAACCAACTAATCGCAAAATTTGTATTGCTTCTAAAACGCATTTGCGATGATAGAAGCCCGTGATTTTCACATTCATGCACGTCACAAATAAATTTAAATATTTTCTCCAGAATTTTACTTACATAATTATAGAAATACAAAACCTCCATTTCACATCAAAACCTTGAGGCTTTCCCCTAACCAGTTCGATGGCCAATCCAATTTTCAAAACATTAGCCTAATGCATTACTATTACAAAATAGTTTAAAGTTAGAATTACACATTAATTAATTGAACTAGCTGTTAAAATCTGAAGGATTTGTACGTGGATTTACAAACTTTGGAAGGCAAGCCTGACCATCAATCGTTATGTTTGAGTCACATCAAAATCACCAAGGCTTTTGAAACCCAACCACCTCTTACCCGAAGCAATTTAGGGCATATAACCGTTTATTTTCTCCTCTTACCCTGCCACAATAGCAGGATCTGCTTCAGTAAAAACGCAGCAAGAAAAATCTAGGCAATTAAGAAGGAATACATCGCATATTTAGCAAGTATGCATACCGTGCTTGCATAATCATCCATAGTTAACTGCTTGCGCTTCTTCAAAGAAGATGGACTGTCGGTCTGTCTGGCCAAAGCACGCTTTGATGGGGTTGTGCTCTGAAAGATTTGTCAAACGTGAGTACGAATGCAATATTAGAAACCAAACATTATTTTGGGCAAATAGAGAGAAAATGACCTTGGCAAGTTTCTTCTCTTTGCGAGCTTGTCTCTCCCTCTCATCATATTCTTGGTTTTCCTTTTCTACCAGCCGAATGAGGGTGTCGCACCTCCTTGCAAGTTCCTGTGTAGTACGAGACTTGACAAACCAATCAAATCGAAACAAGGGTGATGTTCGAAATGCTGCCTTCAACTCATCCCAGTTCCCATAGCCAAGTTTGTGAACCATGCATATCTGCAAATTTATAGCAGAAACAAAAAATAAAAATAAAAATAAAAATAAAAATAAAAACCAGTGGTGCTCGGCATAAAAAAGTCATTGAAAAAAAAAAGTTAACATTCTACCATGAATCTGTCACATTCTTCATTGTATAACTTCCCTTTGTTTTGCCCATACTGTATCTTCAACTCTAGCCAAGGATTCTTGTAGCGGTCCAATTTCTTCCCAATTGCTTTCATGATCTCATCCTTCCGAGAAATTCTAGCCTCCCCCCTCTCAATGTTTTTGATAATTCTATCATAATCTGCAGAAAATGATTCAAAATGCACAAATTAGGTAGAACCTTAACATTGTAATGAGAAACTAATTTCAAGCTACAATTGATAAATCAACACATAATGAAAAGAACCATTACACAAATGTGCTTCATTTTAACCCAACATAGCGCTAAATAAGGCCATATCAAAATACTCTCTCCATTACTTTTTATAAGCCCTTTTTAGAAAAAAAAAATTATAACTAATTATAAGCCCCCTTTCAAATTACAAAATACATTGTTTTTTTTCCAAAACTACTCCTAATTAATTACAGTGTTTAAAAATCCAAGACATGCATTAATTAATTAAAAGTATAAATGAAGGATAAATTTAGAAAAACATACACATTATAGACAAATTTAATTATGCTAACTACTTTTCTTAATATACGTTTTTTTTGTCTAAAGGGGCTTATAGAAAGTAAAGGAGGGAGTAACAACCACTCAAGTTGTTCGTTGGCTATATGAAAAAACAAACTGATTTTTGAAAAAACAGATATAGATACTGATTTGGATTTGGCTAAGTCTTTTGATTCCATGTTCAAACATATAACAAAAGACTGTTTCATAGTCACATTGGCTGTATCATACCATTTAATTCCTTGTATCTTTCTTTGAAGACCTTTGCATATCTTTCAACTTCCTCCTCGATTTTTCCTTCCATCTCAGAAGCAATACTTTGTATATCATTTCGGCCATATTTTTCACAGGCCCTGATGAAGGTATTAAAATCTCTCCGGCTCCATGATGAAAATCCCTATATTAACCAAATAAAAAAAATAAAAAAAGGTCCATACGAAAGCCTAGTTTGCAAAAAATTGGGAAAAATTGTTCACCTCTTCTAGCAGTCGTTCCTTTTCTTCCAACTCTTCAGCAGTCAATGGATCTCCCACCTCTAAACAATCAATGCATCATAATTAAAATAAACAATATACCGTAAAATGGAGTCAAAATACTAGCCTGCAGAGTACTCATGTACCTTCTGATTCATCAACGTCTATTGAGTCCTTTATCTGATTCTTCTGATGTGTTTGCTGAAATTTTATAATATAATAATAAGTACTGAACAGTACCTATTTGTCAAGCTAAACCTAAAAAATATAAATAAGCTAACTCCTTTTCACAATCACATACACCTACCATGAGATAGCGCACTTCCTTTTCGTATAGCTCACTCAGCCTTTGGGTGTTGAAAAACTGGAAATCGTGCCTGGAGGAAGAGGAGCAAAAAACTATCAGTAAAAACCAAATACAGAAGCAACATTTTAAAAAGAAATATGAAGCACAGAAGCTTACAACTGAGGCATCCTAGGAATACGGGGCTCTTTAGGTTTAGTAGGACCACCTTGGCGCATTGTTTGCTTGAAGTATTCAGACTCTGAGTAACTATGAATAAGAAGCCAAAAGCATATCATGTCATTAAAAAATGCTGAATAAAACTGGGTGTATAAAATGTAAAGGGCAGCCCTTACTTGCGCTTCCGCTCCCTTTTTGGTGGTTCAATCCAGTTGTCACTCACAATTTTTTTGAAATCAAACTTGTTCTCATCCTTTATTTAAAAAAGGAAAATGAATTGTTAGTGTTGATTAAATAGATAAGGGGGAAGGGAGAGTAGGTTGATATAAAACAATATAAAATAGCTGCCAAAGACAATAAAATGTAATCTTTACCTTCTCATCATCAAAATCATATAACTCAGCAGCTACAAGAAGAAAGTAGAGGTATTAGCAACTCCAAATTAATAAACAGCTGAAAACATGAAACTAGTAAAGATCAAGCCATTATTGTTTTCAAAGCTAAAATATATAGTCATAGGTTACATACTGTCATCCATCTTAAATTTGATTGCATCTTCAGTAAATTTCTTCATCTTGGCATCAAGCTCAGCAGTTGCCTCTTCTCCTTTAGCAATAATTCTGTCAATGTCCTCATCTGTAATTGTACTATCCTTGGAACTGAAAACCATTTCAGCCCCAAATCTAACCATTTGAAGCAACTCATCTTTATTCACCGCTGCACATATAAGCCAACGGAACCCATATTAAACAATCTATACACCATGCAGCAAAGAAACAAGAAAAATCATCCAGCAAATCCTTACTCTTCTGCTCAGCCAATCGCCCTTGCTGAATCACCAAAGCATCAAGTGCGAGCTTTTTGTAAGCCCTTTCAATGACTTTCTCCTCAATTGTATACTGTACATAACCATGATACAATGAGATAGTTAGACACACAGTGAATAAAAAATTGAACTATACAAATTAAAATTGCAAACCTCGGTGCAAAAACGGAAAACTTGAACTTCTTTCTTTTGACCTATCCTATGTGCACGATCCTGAGCCTGCAAATCAACTTGTGGGTTCCTATTGTAAAACCACCAACCATTAACAAACTATAATAACTATGGCACAGATATAAATCAGATGGCTGCATCCACAACCGTTTGAAATACTGACCAGTCACTATCATACAGAATGACTACATCAGCAGTAGCAAGATTAATACCAAGACCTCCAGCCCGAGTTGATAACAAGAAAACAAACTTCTCACTTCCTGGTTTGTTGAAAGCATCGATGGAGGCATCACGATCATCCCCACCAGTATTGCCATCTATGCGACAATATTGATATCCACGAAACATTAAATAATCTTCAAGTATGTCTAGCAGCCTAGTCATCTGGGGAACAAAGCCACAAATTAAGCACAGAAGAAAATTCAAAAGGCAAAAATAAATGGAGAACTATTACAAATGGGTTGCAAAATATGTGAAATTTACAATCGTCAGTGACAAGAATCATATTCCGACAAAACTGACCTGTGAAAATATAAGGACCCTAGAATCACGCTCTTTTAATTTAGGAAGCAACTTGTCCAAAAGAACCATTTTACCTGCAAATGAAGTTTGAAAAATTGGAAAAATCACACATTTTAATAATCAACACACAAAGAACTTCCGAAGTATCTCTTACTGAGAATAGAACTTACCAGCATTTGTAATGAGATGATCCCCTGTTGTATAGGGAGGACCAGGTTCAGCACCTTGGAAAAGATATGGATGATTACAACACTTGCGTAGTTGCATAGCTATATTCAGGAGGCGCTTCCGCTCTCCACCAGCATTGACAACCTCAAGATCCTTCTGCAGCAGTGCTTTATAATACTGTTTCTGCATTTGTGACATGCCTACTTTAAGAATGGTTTCTTTTTTCGGTGGCAACCCTTTCTCGACATCTGACTTCAACCTTCGAAGGAGAAATGGTCGGAGAACCTTAATAATATACACAGGAAATGAAAATGTCAATTATGCATCATATTAACATTAAAGACTCTCGACAATCAAAAGAAGGTTCTATAATTTACCTTGTGCAATTGTTGAACAACCTCCTGTTGGTCATTGTCTCCAGAGATTTGAAACCATTCATCAAAGGTTTCAGCGGAACTAAAAATTTCGGGAAGAAGAAAGTTGAGGAGAGACCAAAGCTCATGAAGATTATTCTGTACCATTAAAGGAGGTAATGAACAGCAGTAAAAACTCGAGTTTGAGTATGCATGCAACCATAAAAAAAGAAAAGAAAACAGAAGAGAGCTATAATTCAAATTTTGAAATGAGTCAGGAAAGCATATAATTTAGCAATTTAAGCTGCAAGACAGAAGGAAAAACCAACAATAACACCAAATAACAATACTAAAACTTTAACCAATGCAAAGTTGTATACCATCTAACTCTTCAGTCCTGTTAATCAACCTCATTTGACAGTTAACAAAAAATCTCAGCAGCAACACAAACCCAAATGTCTCACCTCTAATGAAAACTTACTAAATACCATATAGAAAAGGTTCCTTGGAAGAGTAGCTAATCAACTTTTAATACTCTTTCCTTACTGTAATAGCAACTTCTACACCTAATGTAATGCTTACATCGCTCCGAGTAAAAATTCAAAATTTGTCTAACCTACTACAGCTAATTAAGATCATTAAAAATAAACAGGTTTAGAAATTCAACAATGCAGTCCAATACAAACAAATTCTTCATTTAAGGATTCACTAAGATTAGTATTAGTATAGCCAACATCATACTAATTTTTATTACACTGAGAAAATTGGCATGGCACCATTTCCATGTTTAGAATCAACCGCTAAATTAAATAAAAAAATATAAGAAATTATCATTCTTCCTACAACTACACCCATATAATACAATATGTCATACCTGAAGTGGTGTGCCTGTAATAAGGAGGCGATAGTTTGTATTGTAGAGCCTCATTGTTTTAGACAGCAAGGAATTCTCGTTCTTGATTCGGTGAGCTTCATCAATAATTATGTAGCGCCAACTAAATCGACGCAAAGCAGACTTCTCCTTGATTGCCATTTCAAAACTTGTAACACAAACATCAAACTTCCCAGCAACCAACAATTCCTCTCTTATATGTCTCTGCAGTAGTTTAAGACCATTAGGAAAAAAGAGTTATAATTAAGCATCAGTTGTAAATTTTGACAAAATAATTTAACCCATCAAAGCTGGCCATACCCTTTCCTCAGGGTTGCCAAGGAATTTTATTGCACGCAGAATAGGACAAAAACGCCGAATCTCATTCATCCAATTCCCAAGAGTTGATTTTGGCGCAACAACCATATGGGGGCCTTTGATTCCTCTGAACTCATGCAAATAACCCAATAAAGATATTGTTTGCAATGTTTTGCCAAGCCCCTGCAAATCGCATTTATTTGTCATGACTTATATAAATCAACTCACCAATAACATCTCCGCCTTACCCCTCTGGGTGAGGAATCTAAATCAACTCAGTATATCAAACTACACATGACAAGGTAATAGCATTCACAAGCAGTTAATGCAATGACACGCCTGCAAGCCCAAAATCAAACATATACCATCTCATCGGCCAGAATTCCATTTATTCCATTCTCATACAATCGTATGAGCCAGTTGAGTCCAGCCAATTGGTAATCCCTCATCTTCCCTTGGATACCTGTAATAAAGAACAAATAAGCAATTCATGTTCATGTGACTCGAAAAGTTCAAAAATATTAACCATGAAATAAAGATCCACATATTAGAATAGCAGCCCCCCAAAAAATGTTGATTTAAGAGCCAATCCATCAGATGTCAAGTGACTAGCTTTAGACAATACACAAGAAAGCAACCAGAGGGGAAAGTGTAAAAATATGAGAGGAAGATTCAAGAATGCATTTCTAGAACATATGCGGTCCATTGAAAAATACAAAAACCAAAAATGGAAGTCTACTACCACCAGAATAAGAATCAAGTAAAATGTTTGGCATATCTAAAAGTTTTCTGAAAGCCTACTCTATTAATGTACCCTTATCCAGCATTATGACACAAATGCAAACACCCAAATATTTTCACCTACGGATAAGGGAAGAGTGGGAGAGAAAACAGGCATGTATCACATATGTAAGCATATTTTTTTAAAAAACAAATATAAAGCCCCTTTATAATGCATAGGTATATGCACAGAATAGGGAGGGACAAGTCGTAAAACTTCACTAAAAATAGTGCAGCGTAAGTGTAACTTTTGATGACATATGCAAGCACATAAGCACAAAGAAAGAAGATTTACACGATGGTTGTGTCACCAGACGAGTGTTTGCAACACCATCTTCTTCTTCTTTCAGGTATTCTTCATCTTCCTCTTCTTCGGTCACTTTTGATGCATGGCGGCCCCTGAAACAGACAACATTGAATGTGGCATAAGTTTGTTTATATACAGTACAAAGTTAGTGCCAGGTCAGTCTCAATTCTTTAGTGCTAGCCTGAAAATCAAAGTCTTAACACCGGCTTGGACAGAGAAACAATAATCATTTTTTTAATTATCACTTGGTAGCACTTTTCATACATTAATCGAGAGTTGATGACGTATAATTATCGAATGACATAAATTGAATTTGAAAGGGAAACATTTTAACAACTGTTACAATATTAAAATAAAAGATAAATGCTTCCACTGGGCAATCTGAATTACTGAATAGCATAAGCTCTGTCCCGTATAACATTTATTTAATGCCAGTTCGTTTCTACAATTTCCTTAGCATATAAAAATTTAGTTATGCCATTTAAAGGAACTTGAAACTTTAAAGGGATGAAGGTATTATTTATGGCGTAATCTTGATGGTAAAACTAAATTAAATTCTGAGCACGAACAGAGAAAAAGGGGGAAATAGTCATGGCATGGTACGCATGAATCTCAGGAACGTACCTTCCCCTTATCTTCTTTTGAGATGAAGATTGATCACCTTTTGCAAAATGAGCAAACAGCTCAGTCTGCTGCAAGAGATACTTCAAACGACCCTTCCCTCTATTGTTCTGTATTAGATTATATTACATATCAGGATTGTTTACTTACCAATCATATCGATCAATTACAGTACAAAAGAAGTAAATTATTAGTATAATCGCAGCTACACGCACCATGTCAGCGTCAATGGCTGCATTTTGGGCATCCAAAATCTCCTGAATTTTCTGTTTCTTCATTTTTTGCATTTCTCTCAGTCTAGCCTTCTCACGCTTGCTAATTGCAGGATCAACATTATCTCCTCCCTGAAACCACACAACAAAAGTAATCCGTGGCCACGTTGTTAATCTCTCTCTCTCTCCAGCATGCACATTTCACCGATTTTTCAAGGCAAGTCAACGAAATTCAACTTCAACTTCATCTCACACTCTCGATAGCAAAACGTGCATGATAAATAAGCAGCAGAGTATAAACCCTAAAAAAGAAAAGTAGCTAAATAAAAGAAAAATAAGTATAAACAAACGACAAAGATAAAGATGAGTTTGACCTGTTCATCGTCGTCACCGTCTTCAGCAGCGGCAGGGTCTTCATCAGAATCCGGCGGATTGACCTCGGCTGCTTCGTCGTCGTCGGAACTAGCGGAGCGAGCAACTTCCTCCAACTCCTCCTCGTCTTCTTCGTTGATCTGTTCATTTACTTGTTCTTCCTCCGACGAACTCGAAGCATTGGAGAATGCTTCGTCGGAAGAGACCTGTGGCTTCGAAGGTCTCGCCATGAATTCTCGAATTCAAGGGTTAGTGAGGGAGAGAGAACGAAAGAGGGCTTGCGTAGTGTATTTTGAAGTCACTGCAATAATAAAACTATAAGATTGGGAAAAAGGAAGGTAATTGCGGTGTTTGTAGCCGTCCGATTAAGAAAGTAGATGTGCGGTTACGACGTGGAAGGGAAATGACCGTTTCCCGCCATGGATGCGGAAATGAGATTTTCCCACCTTCGTACATTCGGGCCCATCCTCAATGGACTCTTCTTAGGCGCATGCTATCCCCACCTCTTTTTCAATTTTTCCAACCCTTCTCAACATTAAAAAGACTAAAATATCCCTAATAATCCCTAGTAAAATTAACCCTTCCCCTTTCCCACCCCACCACTACCACCTCTCGGATTTGGATCATCTAAAGTGAGTAAAGTGTTAAGTGAGTAATCTAATCATTATTAAGAAAATCAACGATTGGTTTGTTAAGCATGTATATGTAATATTAACCATTAATTTTCTCATCAATGGTTGAAATTACTTACTTTACACTCTATAGTGAATTGCTCACTTTAGAAGATCTAAATTCTCTCCATCTCTCACCCATCATCACCCTCCCTCAACCTCTCACCTTCACCCTTTAGGTGCCCCCAACCCCACTCCCACCATCTCCCGTCTTCTTGTCCACTTGCATCTCTATCGCGAGACCTATTTTTTTCTGCGTTTTCAGACTTTCCATAAATTAAATTATGTACATTAGGAAAGGGATATTTTCTATGTCCAAGAACTCAACATTTCATAATCATAATCATAATCATAATGTGATGTAATCCGAAAACTAATTTCCGGGCATGCACAGAATTTAATTTCCACAAAGTGTGTCCAAAAAATAGTTTTGAGATGTGTTGTTTAGCACTGAAAAATGTACGCTTAAATGAATTTAGTTGAATTATAATATTTTACTTAAATCAATTAATTAGTGTGCCACTTCCATTATTTGGATTCAATGTACATCTCGGCAATGTCATAAAATGGATACAAGATCGCGCGGTGTTAGTTAGTAAATACGGTAATGTCATAAATTCATTGCAGTAATGTTATAAATACATCAATGTTAGCCAATAAGGATTATACAACCTGGAATGTGAGCAAATATATCATGTTGATTGCTTAATCGTACTTCGGTTATCTTATATTTAGCTGGATTTTATTTTTTTCAATCTTCTCATTGAAACACGCGGATGTACTCTATGCTTCTAGAGACATATTGATCTGAAGCTCGAGTACGGTACATGTGCCATTTTTCTTCACTGCCATGACAAATCAATTGATTTAATGTTGGCACCACTCTTTCCTTTGTCCTTCCTCCCTATTTTTACCATATCATTATCATTACTACTCCCGATCTGAAGCATCCTTTTTCCATTCATAGAGGGATACAGTCATCAAAATCAATAAAAAGATCATCATATACCAACATAAAAAAGTGTATGAAAAAAGACATTATATAATTATATAAATTATTAGGGTTAAATATGTTTTTGGTCGCTGTAAAATAAGTGAGTTTGGTTTTGTCCCTGTAAAATTTTTCATTAGTTTTCATCTCTCCAAAATTTAAAGGTATTGTTTTTTGTCCTTGTAAAATAGGAGAATATTGATTTTAGTCCCTCTAAAATGTTTTTCTTTGATTTTCATCATTTTAAAACCTGAAATCACGGTTTTTGCTCTCTGGTATTCATTTTAGGGCAGATAAATAAAATTCATTTTAGGGATCAGCGAAAAAGTCCCTGGTAGTTACAATGCTAACGTAGTATCACATACGTCATTGAGTGTCACCTGGGATGGCCACGTGATCTATCGTAAGACACATAAGTAGTTAACGGACGTAACATTATGGCAAGGACCAAAAACAATATTTTCATATTTTAGAGGGATGAAAACCAAAGAAAAAAATTGAAGGGACCAAAACCAAAATTCGCTCATTTTATAGGGACCATAAACATATTTAACCAAAATTAGTAATATAAATACATAAAATTAGTCATTGAGGGGCCCTAGATCTCTTTCTCGGATATAGACATGTCCCTCCACGTGAGGGGGCACGCTAAACTCAACACTTCCTATGCTAAGTTCCAGCCTTCGGTGCCGGGAGTTATCATCAGTTCTTGCGCTAAAGCATGATTTTTTAGCCCGCCAAATTCAACATACCAGTACTTAGCAAACAATATTAGTTGAATTTGGCGGGCTAAAAAATGTTGCTTTAAAGACATAATGCTGTCTATGGGGCTTTTATAAAATCAAGTGATTTTATTATGTCATTGTCAAAGCTTATTCCAAAAGAAATTAAGTAAAATATTATCAAACCAATTGTTATCTCAAGTGACTTTGTTTTTCCATGGTCATTATAATCACTTTGTACCCCAAAAAAAAAAAAAGTCAAGTTAATTCCCTTATTCCGATATGCTTAATAGTTCCAGTATCAATATCATCTCCTCCTGAAACCACACACTAAAAATAATTGGCGACCACACAGTTAATCACAAACACTCTCTCTCGCTCCATCATGCACATTTTCCACCAATTTTTCAAGGAAAATCAACACAATTAAACTTCAAATTTGTCTCCGGGTATTTCACAAAAAAAAGCATTCCTCCAATCGGCTCCTTTGACTCTCTTCTGCAGCACCAGGCGAAACAAACACATGGTGGTTTCCGGGCTCCTTTACTAAATCGAAGGTCATCAGAAGCCTTTTCGCTTCCAAATATGCTTAAAAAATCCATCTATCGCCCCGCCTTTGGAGAAAAGCTCGGGGGATTGACTACTGGTAAACTTAGTGAATTTATCCCCTTCTTTAGCTTATGAATTCAGTTTTGTGAAGAGGTTTATAAAAGTGACAAGCTTGGTGGAAAGCTCCTTCCTTTACCCATTCTAAAAGAAGCTTAGTTAAGCAGTAAAGAAAAAGCAGAAAAAGTAAGGAAGCAAAATATAGTATAAATGACAGAGTAAAAGACGAGCTTGACCTCTTTGTCATTGACGTCTTCAAGAGCGGTAGGATCTTCGTCAGAATCCAATGTGTTGTCCTCAACGACTTATTCCTTGTCAGAACTCGCGAAGTGAGCCACGACCTCCAACTCATCCCCTCTTCTTCTTATTCGTTTATCTGTTCATTTGCTTGCTCTTCCCCTGATGAACTCGAAGCGTTGGAGAATGCTTCGCCGGAAGAGAACTGTGGCTTCGAAGGTCTCGCCATGGATTCTCGAATTCAAGGGTTTGAGAGCGAGAGAGAACAAAAAAGCGAAGAGGGCTTGTAACGAATTTTGAAGTCATTGTAATTATCAGATTGGGAAAAAGGTAGATAGGTAATTGTGGTGTTTATAGCTATCCGATTAAGGAAGTAGATGTGTAGTTACAATGTGAAATGGAAACGAGTGTATTTTTTTACTTTAAGAAAGGACACACTAACATGATGAAAACTACGTGGTTAAGGGGCTTTATATTTTTTTTACGGTAATAAGCTTATTTCATTTCATTCATAATAAGAAAATCAATATGGGTTGAAATCAAATAAAAAAACGTGGTTACTAGTATGACATTGTGCCACCCTTGCTAAGGTATGAGTGACACCATTAGTTTGCCACCTAACAAAGCTAATCCCATAGCTTTAAAAAAAATTAAGGCTGACTTTCTTTAAAATTTGCTAAAATGATGCCAAATTCGGTTTTGTGTAGGTTGTCTCTACAAACACTATCTACCATTGGGTTGCAATCCAGTTCTATAGACTTCGTTGATCCCCATCTCACCTAACCATTTGGTAGCCTCTAATAAAGCCAAAAACCCCTGCTTCATGTGCAGGTACTGTACCATAATGCCAAGTTGTCCTAGCCTTTAAAAGCTCTCCTTGGGCATTTCTCAAACATATGCCCAAACCAAAGTATCATTACTCCCCGAAAATAACCGCGTCAAGGTTGCACTCAAGCTCCCCATCATTCCGCGTCCTCTAATATGTGTACCCCCTACTCTTTATTTAATTTTGTCAAAATTGTTCTGAAGGCCCGTTAACTTATTTTTTGGTAACGAATCAGTCTTTTATCTTTTTTTTTTCCGAATAAGTCCTTTATATTTTTTTTCCGAATAGGTCCTTTAAGTTTTTAATATGTTTCAAAAATGTCTTTCAAGTTTTTAGTATATTTCAAAAAGATCCTTCAATGGATGGACACGTAAGACTGTTTTTAGTATGTTTTTCAAACCTAAAGGACCTATTCGAGAAAAAAAAAGATAAATGACTAATTCGAAAATATTTTAAAACATGAAGGACCTATTCGGGAAAAGAAAAGATAAAAGACTTATCCGTTACCAAAATACAAGTTAAAGGACCTACAAAATAATTTTGCCTTTAATTTTTGATAAACAATCTTTATTTTTTGTTTTTTTCCCCCTAAAAATCAACAACATATTATGAGCGAGGATTTGTGCATTCAAATATTATGAGCGAGGATTTTTGTTTTTTTCCTAAATTTATGCATTCAAATATTTTATTAAATTATTTTCTTTAGACATAGTATGTGATATTTAAAATATAACTTCAAATAAATTTTATAAATTTAATTTATTAAATGAAAAAAAAATTAAAGGTGTAAATTTTTTAAACTTGGCATATAATGTCGATGGATTTTGACTGACATAGTTTAAGTAATTAAATAATATAGCAATATTAAAAACAAGATGATAACATAATCATTTGCAAATGCAAATTTTTCACAATAAAATTATACTAAAACTAATGCTAAAATTAATTATTTTTAAATATATGATCACAATTAACAAATTACAAATAAAACTAGATCTACACGTTGATTTCTAAGAGAACAAGTGTTTTTTTACAGCTTCTCAGAAAACAAGTTAAGAAATTAAAATACGAAATCTCAAGCAAAATATATTTTATATCTTAAAATAATAAAATAATAAAATAATATTTATGATAAATTTAATTTTTCACTAAAGCAATATTAAAATGAAAAAGAATAGCACGAGGATCACCCACACATCCCATTCGTATCCCCGGCGTGACAATCAAACAAAACAATACAATAGTTAAGAGTTCGAATACGCCACGTAAAATGACGAAATCAACCCCAGCGACGTCGTAATCGCGTTAGTTCTTTCTTCTGTTCTTCTTCTTCTTCCTCCTCCTCATCCCCTTCTTCTGTCCAAACCCAAATTATTTTTACGACTCTTTGACTTCTCCTTTCTCCCTTTTCGCCCGGAAAAAACCCTTCATCCGAAAACCTTTGCGGCGGAGGACAAAGATTCCCATTCAGCGGTGCTCCTTTTACACATGTTTAGAAGTATTCAATTTTCCCCAAATTGTTGCTCTCTTTTTTGAAACGTGGCTCCCAATTTATTTATGTATTTATTTATTTTAATTAGACGAGCTCCCACTTTGGGTGTTGAAGTAATTAATTAACGTTTTCTTCATGGGAAATTGATTATTTTTCCCTTCCTTTGGTTTTTTGTACTTCAATTGCAGAATATAGTATGGGGAATACTTGGTGCTTGATATTGGTTACCTGTTTATGCCTTTTTGCGTCCTCAGATGGTAGAGGTAAGAGTGGAACTTGTGCATTAATGTTCTCGGGTTTATAATATTGTTTGTCCTTATGTCTCTCTGCTGTGTTTCAATTCATTGGATTTTTTAGTTTTGTGTGTTTGTCAAAGATGGGGGATCATTGAATTGAATTCATTTTGTTTGGTTGGTGGAATGGAGCTCTTCTTGGAGAGTGAGAAAATAGGGCACAGAGTCAGAGGATCAAGAATCCATTCTGAAAGATTTTGAAAAGGAAATTAAATCAATAGGGGTAGAAGAATATATTTTTTGCTTATAGTGGTCTAGCATTGGTTTGCTTTTTAAATTACTTGGATGATTGTTGTTGGGTTAACTTAGGTTAGGCATCATGTAATTTCTCTTTTAAGGAAAATTGCTCCTTCTTTCCTGAACCCAAAAATTATGGGCAGTGGGCAAGGGGTTTATCTGAACATAATTCAATAGCAGAATACCCACATTTTAACTGTACGATCCGTGAATTGATCATGTTGTGGGCTGTTCAAAGGTATATCCTTTTACTTGTATTGGTTTAGTACTTTAGTTAATGCATGATGCATGCCACAAAACAAAATAGATGGGATCTTTCTTTTTCTGTTTTTGAAAAAGTCAATGAACCATTCACATTATCAGATATGCGGATATGTCTGTAGTATAGATGAACAAATATGAAGTCATGAGATATGAAGAAATTACATTATGAACCATAGTCTTGTGGGCCATTCACATTTGCGTACTAATGATGCATTTTCCATTTGCAGAACTCAAGGCTAGGCATACAAGTAATCTTGCCCAGTACAATCATACACTTGCTACAATATTAGTGGAATATGCTTCTGCGGTGAGTTCTATAGGAACTATATATGTTCAAAGTTTAAGCAATATACGTAAAGGAATTATAATTATTATTATGCATATGCATATTATTTGTATTATAATCTTATCATGGAGGGTTGATCAGAGATTCAGGATTGTAATGAAAATTTAAGTTTCAGCTTGCCTTTGTTTAAGTAGGTTTGTTTAATATTATCGCTTTGACTACAAGTTTGATATAGATTTTTCATTGTTTATAGGAATTCCCAAATAAGTTTTTGAGACAATTTGAAGTATGCCACTCCAAAGTCGAAACCATATCTTCTTTCTTTTACCGATAAAGGAAGTCAATGTCTTTATTTCTTCTTTTGCACAACTTAAATAATTTAACAATTGAGGGACCTTCTCACATGCCAATCCTGATGGAGAGACTCCCCATACTGGCCAGCCCATTGCCAAAATAAGCCATACTATCATTAATTGCATTTTATCAAAATAGCTAAGTGCATGTTTGGATTTCCGGCAAACATACATTTGCGTCCAAAAGTTCGTCTGCCTAAAGGAACTCTATAGATTAGATACTTTTGGTTCATATGCACGTTTGCAATTTACCGTCAGTAAACCAAACATGCACCTTAGACTTTAGAGTTCATGCCATTTTGCTTACCTAATGTTGTGAATCTAAAGTTGCATTGCATGCATTTGGTCAAGGCAAACAATGTGGGAATTCTGCATGAATTATATTAAAAGGCTGATGCAGGTTAGGTTCTTGCAGGTATACTTGTCAGATTTGACTCAACTTTTTACTTGGACCTGCTCTAGATGTGGTGACTTGACCGAGGTGCTGAGAATGTGAATATTAATTTTAACTTTACATGTTCACTCAAGTTGTGAGTGAGCTTTGAGTTATTCTAGTATTCTACTAATTTGATTCTTATTTTAAATTAGTTGGTCTAAAAATCTTTAAAATGGAAACAGGGATTTGAAATTATAGAGTTGGTTGTTGACGTTGAGCATTGCTTACAGGTGGGTGAACTCTCATCACAGAAACAATATTCCTTTAAATTATAGAAATAATTAACTCTCTTTATTTTCTTTTTCTACTCGTTAATGACATCTATTCTATTAATGTACTCTTTGATCTTATGTAATTATCACTTCCTATTATAGGCATTTGTTGGAGTGGCCGAGGATCCACATGCTATTATCATTGCATTCAGAGGAACTAATGAACGCAGGTAGATTTTCTTGCTGGCTTAAATTTAGTTTGTGTTATTTTGGGCTAAAATTCCTATAGTCACCATTAAAATGGATATATTGGAGTGTAGTGTTATATGTGATGCCTACACACAGGCCTGCAGATTTTAGAAACAAGAAATATGTTTTACTTATGCATGTGAAGTTTGTGTGAACAGATATTCACATTCATGATATGCAATTATAAGCTAAGAAAATGCATTTTATTTGATTTGTTGTTCATGCAATGTATTATTGGCATAAAGGCGGTGAGCATAAGTGACTAAGTAATATGTGTTGTTTTCAGTTTTACTTACATCAGGCATGCCATTTCGGTGTTTCTAAATTGATCAACAGGATTCTTTAGCTTATGCCGTGGATGGCTATCCATATTTCAGATCATGTTACCGACCTTGTACATCATAGATTTTTCTGTATGAAAGAGTCAGAGGCTAGATTATCTATACATGCAGAAAGCATGTTTAATCAGTCATGTTTGAGATCTTGTAAAATATTGTTTGTTATGTTTGTTAAGAGAACACGTTCTCTCGTATTGACTTTTGAGAGAACCTGATGGCATATCATTTTACTATGAAGAAAACATTTGTCCATAAACACGTTTAAAAGGAAAACAGTTTAAGTTTTTCAGATGTTTAACTCACTTCTGAGACAACTTGAGTTATATTCTGAGCTAATTTTTTGAAACTGCTTTTATATAGTTTACAGAACTGGATCGAAGATTTATATTGGAAGCAGCATGAAATAAATTATCCAGACATGGATGATGCAATGGTGTGTGACGTGAAAGGTTTAGCCTTACTTTGTGCTCTGTAATGTTGTCCGTTTTGATATATTATCATCATTGTCTCCAGGTACATCGTGGTTTTTATACTGCATACCACAATACAACAATACGTCCTGCAGTTTTAGGAGCTGTTGAAAGAGCGAAGAAGTTTTATGGAGATATTCAAATTATAGTGACAGGGCATTCAATGGGTGGGGCAATGGCTGCGTTTTGTGGACTTGATTTAACGGTAACCTTTAGTTTAGCTCTCTTGGTATTGTGCATCAAGGTTTCGTTGGCTCATGCTCATTTTGACTTCTCTCCATATGTATTGTCTTTATTTTGCCTTGTGCAGGGTTTTGAATTTCCTGAGATACTACTGTATTTGGAAAGATGATTTTTTAATATTAGAAATTTGAGAAATGCTAGCAACACTATCTTCAATACTCTTTCTACTATTGGGTGAATTTTGTGGGTTCCACTAAATGGAGTGGACCCATATTTTTTGCTGGGACGCACATGAATTCAACAATATAGGGTGTGTTGGAAAGAGTATATTGCTAGCATTTCTCTTAAGAAATTTATTTAGCTGGTCTTAAGCTTGGGTAAAAGAGGAGGGTTGTATTATACAATCCGCAGCTATGCAGAAGTTTGGCAAATCTTTTTTGACACAATTCAATGATGTTGAAGTAGCAACGTTTGAGTTGAAATAGCTAAAATTTTTTAGGAGAAACCGTTAGAAAAGGCTATGCCCTCAATATTTTTTCTGAAAATCTGGTGCTTTGATGGAGCTCAATGGCATTGATCATTTAGTGGGATAAGATTGGTTGTTGTTTTGGTCGTCGAACTTTGAGTTCTGTGCCATGGGATTTTTACTTGCTAGCTGTAGTATTTAGATGAAGAAGATTTATTTTTCATTTTTACTGGTTGATAGATAAGTAGGTGTTTGTTGAACTGAATCAATCAAACTGATTGTTACAGACTAAACTGACAGATTGTTTCAGTTTCATTCAGCAGTTGGATTGGTTAGGTTTGTTTTTCAAACAACTTTTGGTTCATGGTTTCCCAGTGGTGGGAACTGGGAACTAAACCACGTCTAAACATAGTTTTTAACTCTTTTTTGGACTGTTCCATAGTTTTCTTTATTTTTTTTTTTAATATATTTGTTATTTGTGTTGGTGTATTATATGAACAACTTGCAATTTAGTGCATGGTTGTTTTATTTCTCTTTTGATTAGCTTATTTGCTGATATATGTTCTCTATAATTTACACATTGATGAAGAAGTGATCCTAGATGCGGGACAAGCAAACTAGGAACGTGATACAAACAGATTAGTAACATAAAGGAATTTCAGAACCACAACAATAATAAGTAAGCTGAAACAATCTCTGATAATGCACAGAAGAAATCTCCAACTACTGGATTACAGAACGTAAGACAGAAAATCACAGAGCAGGCGAGCAGCAGCTGTTTGCAATGTGAAAAGCTCCCAATCCCACTAACAGAAATTATTATTGATACACCCTAATAGAAGATGACCCCTCCATAGAAAAACTTCCCACCTGGTAACTAACTTTCTGATGTGGCACCCTCTGGATTCTGGAATATTCTTTTCTTCCTCCTCACATAAAACCTCAACTCCTTTGACCCATTATCATAGCTGCACCCATAATCCATGGATTGGACTTGTGTATCAAACCATAATGGCTTTGTTTGGTCTATTATGTTAGTTATTTTTGTTAAATTCGGTCCATGTGTTTTTGCACTGTTGGATGTCAGATAGGTTAAAATGCCGTAGTTAAAACTGAAATTCAACTAACTTAGCGCACGAACACTCAATTCATAAAACATATCTATTTTTGAATCTTGACTAATCTCCAGAAACCTATTTAAAATAGTGTCCAAAATCCAAACTACAAACTTGTGTGATTGTTTTGTATAGAACATTGTTTAAGTTCTCATTTCAAGAATTTCCTATTATATGAGGATGCATAATTACTTGTTTGATTTTACATTCTTACAGGTAAATCAACATGAAAATAATGTTCAGGTTATGTCATTTGGACAACCTCGGATTGGGAATGGTGTTTTTGCATCTCTCTACAGCAAACTAGTTCCAAATACAATCCGAGTCACACATGACCGTGATATTGTTCCCCATTTGCCTCCATACTATTACTATTTACCACAGAAGACATACCAACACTTCCCGAGAGAGGTAAGGCAATGCATAATGAAGTGATGAAATCATTACTTCAAAACCATTCATATTATCTTTTTAAAGCCCCTGTGCTTGCTTGTGGAAGATTATGACCAATCATGTTATCTGCTGTATCTCCTTTGATAGTGATTAGACATTTTTTTTGCATATCTATATTAATATATTTAATTGCACCTAGTTGCGACACAAATGATAATCTGACTTCTGTGTATTAATAATAACGGTCTCATCTCCTTCGTTACGGCGTATTTTCCCTACTTGTCTTGCATTTATCTGTTACTAAAAGCTCACTATTCTTTAACAGTTTCAAAAGCAAATTTTAGAGCATTACAATGACTTCATAGGTATATTATAGTTTGGTGCTTGTGTGTCTGTTTTAGTGTGACTTATTTGAGACGCCAACTCTCTGCATGCCCAGCAATGCGAGAGAGGTTCCTGTTTGTGCCTTCTCTTTCTCTATCAGCTTGTTTGTTGCTTGGACAACATAATAATTGTGTTGGTCGTTCTGCTTTGTCATGATTTATAACTCGGTTTATTTATAGCAGGAAATATGCATGCCTGTAGCACTTGTTTTTCATTTGTTTTCCAGTTTATGAAGAATCTAAGTTGTTGTGGACTGCAGGTATGGCTTTATAACATTGGATTAGGTAGTCTTGTATACAGGGTTGAGAAGATTTGTGATGCATCTGGCGAGGATCCATCTTGCAGCAGGTTAGTCAATCTGTTTTGTCATAATGCCACAAAAATGTAAACTTGTTGAAAATTTTGCCACTGCAGTGGATTTCCATGGGTATTAATTTATAGATTATCCCTTAATATTAGTGTTGTGATGATGATGGTGGGGGGAGGTTTTACTTTTAGCCATTTCAGACCCTCCATACAACTGTGGCCCTGGACAATTTCCAAAAGTGAGTATTCTCAATAATGCTGCTGAAATTTGATCTGCTATCTTATGCAGGTCAGTGAGTGGGAATAGCATCACAGACCACTTGGTCTATTATGGTGTTGACATGGGATCAGATGAACCAGGAACATGCAGAATCGTCATGGATTCTCATGATCTGAATAGTAGCTTCAGTGATTCAAGAGGAAACTTCATCTTATCTAGAGATCCTGCAACTCCCCATCTCAAATTGAGTAGAGAGTTTGACAATCAGGAAAAGCCAGTTAATGTCTATTGAATTTGCATGAGATATCTCTTGCAACATAATTGTGGGGGCGTTATACTTCTAATTTCTTCTTTCTTCACGGTCCTTTCTAATTGCGAGGTCCATACATACAGCAGAATAATTTTATTGGAATTAGCTGTGTCTGGAAGAAGTTTCTGTGTATAGTCTTTGATCCTTGTATATGCTCATCCTTGTATATATGACTAATAATTCTTGGTACCGTTGTTAAGTATACAATTTCACTTTCAATTTTACTCATTTGTAGTTTCAGACGTTTAATTTTACTAATTATTTTTCTTTCCTCCCATTTATTTAAACTTCAAGACTTTTTTTTTGGCCCGCTTTCATCTCCTGTCCTTGATGATTTCCTTGTCAATTAAGGCTAATCTTTTAATTTTATGTTTGGAGATAATATTTACTTAATATCAGTTACTTCAAATGCTTTGTAGGTCTCTTTGTAGTATATGCTGGCAATAGCCACAAGCATGTCACAGCATAAAGCAGGTCAAGTCAAGTGGATGAAATAAGTTCCACAAGTCTTCCCTATAACTTGTAGAGTACAAAATCTTGGCTTCAAAAAGTTCAGTTCAAATTGATACATAGAATTGAAACCTTAAGAGGTTATTAACTCTAAAAATCGTATTAGTTCAGTAACAAAAACTAAAAAAATCGTATTGGTGGACACGGGGACTAATCAATTTATGCTTTCATGTAAGAACTTATTTCTTTCAACTAAATTAATGACATCAATGAGTAAATCAATAGTTAAATTATATTAGGCGGTAGAACGTAGATATTGCAGAGGGTTATAGAACTATCGTCCTCCGTTGTTTTTTGACTGAAAAACTATCATCCTCCTTGATGGCTGTCTGGTTTCAACTTCCATTTTTTTTTTTTTTGGTGGGGGGCGGGGGGTTGTCATTTTATGTGTTCATAAATTATGTATTGCAAAGGGAACGAAATTTTTTTTTTTTTTTTAATCGGACCAATCCACCTACTCGAGTTCTTATATTTGAAGTGATTGTTACACAAATGTGCATAATTATCCTATTTTTTTTACGGGTTTTGTATCCAAAAAAACTTAAGGAATTATTGGTTCTGCTTAGGAGGAATTTTGGGTTCTGTAAATACTCTGCCATGATTGGTTTAAAATATTCACATTGCAGTGGGTGACGTAAGTAAAAGAGTTTAACAAAGCATAAAAACGAAAAAAGAAAATTCAGTACTGCGTGAGATTCGAACACGAGAACCCCGTATCATCTGCATGTTGTTAGCTGTAATCTCCGCATAAGCTGATATACAAGCTGTTCCAAGAAGCTTACGAAAATAAGCTCAAATCGGCTTATGAGACAGTCATAAACTCTTATGATAAGTTCACTCAAACATTTTTATAAGAGCGTATGTTAGTAGATAAACCTAAATAAGCTAAAAATAAGCCAATCTAAACTTTTTTTTTATAATTTTTATTTTATTTTATTTAATATTTTTTTAAAAGGGGTGGGGACGGGGATGTATTACTATTTCTAATCCAATCCAAACTTGCCCAATATCTATTTATAGTCTTTACAAGCCATCAAACTGTCACGTCACCTTATCTCATTTCTACAATTTCACCATGTCTTGTGCTACGAGAGTGATTCTTTAACCTTTTTTTTTCCCCCATTAGCTCTGCTATTCACTCTTCATTAAAAACCTACTACTCTCATCCAAGAGTTGCTAGATCACCTTATTCCATCTGTATAATGTCATGTCACGACACAGCGCATTTTTTTAATCTTTGTCTTGGGAGAGAATGTCTCTTCTTCTTTTTAATTCTCTTTTCATTTAGAAATGGATTATTGTATTTGGCCGTGTGTGGATAAATTTAATAGGTTGTATGTTAGGATTTGGTTCTTGGTTTAGCTTCTGAATAATCTATGTGTAATGTTGTTTGGTTTATTTAATAGAATCCGAGTATTGTAGTAAAAGAAAAAAAAAAGATGATGTTTCTCCAAATACACGAGAGCTTATTATGGACTATTGAAAGATTACATCAATGCATAATTGAAAATTACATGGTGTCCATAGTACTTTATTCATGATATGATAATAATACACATATGTTACAATACATTTTCTAACCAAATGCATTTTAACCTCTATTCTCTGTATTGATTCCAATTGTCTGTAATCTTATTTTGTCTTCACATCTTCGCTGCTCTGTTGGACTCTTTATTGTCCCTGCAGTACAAACATGCATCCAATTTAACTTCCATTTTTACAACAAGCATTTGGACTAATTAATGTGTTAACTTCTATTAAACCCACATACCTCCTCAGCTTTCAAATCCTTTTCTTCACCTTCAGAGGCTGTAGCATTTGTGTCATTTAATATAGCTTCTTCTTCTTCCTTGGCCAAAGTCTCTTCCTTTACATCAACATCCTCTGTACACACACAAAACCAAATTAAAATTTACAATCAACATTTCATGCTTGACATCTTTGAGGAAGTTTTCATGCATAAATAACAAAAGTGTTCAAGGGAATAAAAATATTTGGGACGTAACGTTTTCAATTTTCATTTTCATTTTGTCAGTTGAAAGATGGAAGACTCGTGTAGTGAACACTTATGACCTACAGAAGATGAAAAACATTTTCAAAATACATTTTTTAAAACACTAAAAACAGTTTTTTGACATTTTCAGAATTTACGAAAATATTGATCGGATTTCAAAAATACTCTTTCAAAAATTTCGAGAATGCATTCTAATGTTTATTTCCACACCTTTTTCATTTTCTTCCAGCTTTTTCTCTTGTGCAGCAGTATCAGCATCATCATCATCATTGATTTTCTGATCATTCTCTATCAATGAATCATCACCTTTCTCAACTTCAGATGGTCCCTCTGCAGCAACAGCCTCCTTCTTTTCTTGTTCATTTGTTTTCTCAGCTTCACCTTTAACATCATTTACTTCATCATCACCAACCTCTTTGACACTTCCACTTTCCTTTTGTTCCACTTCCACCATTGAACTTACATTGTCAGCATTGTTGTTGTTGTTTATGTCTTTGGTTTCTGTCCCATTTTCCTGGCCTTGTTTGAAGGTGACACTGGATTTCTTGCGCTGGAGGACGGTGGTGTTTCCTGAAGCAACATCATGTTTTGATTTCCCACAACCCATATTTTTTATTTATTTATTTATTTATTATACTTTTATGTGAATTGGTTGAGAGAGAAGGGAAGGGAAACTTGAGATATGATGAACGCTGGAATGTAGAATCATTCTCTCTTTAATAGGAAAATGTGAAGAGGGGAGGGATGGTTAATGTTGTTATGGTTCAGCGTTGGAACTAAGACTTGCATTGGTGTGCTTAGGTGTCATGGAACTTTTTGCTATAATTGGAGCTTTTTATTGGTAACTAGCTAGTTGTCTTCATTGATGAAAAATGACAATATAAGTTATTGGTTATATGTAGGAAACAACCTTAACATGGTTTTCATCGTAAAAAAAAAAAAAAAACGTAACATGGTTTTCCTCTCCAAGAATGGTAATGTTGAGGTTTTGAGGTATTAGGTTCACTAAATTAAGAGAGATAATAGTTACCAAATAGGCACTATTAGTTAAATTAAAAAATAAATTTGGGTCGATCTGAAAAATTTTGAGGCCTAAAGTAAGTGGTTACTTTACTTGTAACCTCCTTGGGCCAGCTCTGATTTTTATGTTTGGTTTTCAATATTTCTTAGATTATGATTAAGAGCTATTTTGAACCCAAGATTAAGATAAAAAATTTGCTTGGGTGATTGTTATAACAACCGTTCATGAATTGATCCATGAGCATATTAGTTTTACCACATCTTTTACACTGATATGTTGAGCCATCCGGACATAAATATGCATGATCCTTTTTGCCTCAATGTGATTTTGGGAAGCAATTAGTCTCAACACCTAACCGAACCAAACATGCAGGGTTACATGTATTACTATATTAAATCATTCCATTGAAAATCTGATATGATGTGAGTATGTTATGAGGGGAGGAAGAATTCTTTCCCCATTGACTATGTTGTATATCAAATAAAATGTCAATGATAATAACTATATAAGTTTGCACAGAATGAATGTACAAGTTCTTGCAAATTATCTGCTGAGAATTTAATCTCATCAAACAAAACATGGTACAGAGTAGAATAAGTAATTCCCTGTTCAAACAATACAAACAAACAATAGCATGCCGACAGGCCAAAGGAGCCAAATACAATTAGCTAGTTGGTAAATAAATAATCCCACATGGAATTGACAAAATACCGGGGTTTGATGAGAATCTTTACATTCTTAGGTTACAGCATGAGAGCACGTGTATAGTAATCACCATCTTTTTTTCATATTAGTAATTAGCAGCTTTTTGTCTTATGAATAATAGTTCATGTACATAACAAAGACGAGTAAAGCAACAGTAAATATTCACAGGTTATCATTTGAATCACTTCAAACACACAAAACAATAACATTTTTTTCAGATTATATACTTTGCAAAAGAATCAGAATAATTATTTTTCTGATCACTTATCATTATCAATATAATTGGCAATCATGTTATAATTCTGTTCAGTACATCTCCATTAATAAACATTAGATTGGCTCAGTTTTTTTTTTATTTTTTTTTATTTTAAGGAATCATGCCTTAATATTTTTGTTCAGATCGTACATCTAATCCAAAGGAGGATTCATGTTTGGACAGTGCCACTTGATGAGGACCGCAAGGTGCATGAATCTCGAAGCCCAATGCCTATATACCAGTACTAAAAATTACTCAGCAATGACTGACAAAAAAAAAAAAAAAACTCAGAAATGAATAATAAGGAAATGGTTCTTGGGAAATATCCAGATCTTGTGTTTAAAAATTTAAAAGAAAATACTTCTAAGTCAGATGAATAAATTTGGATTTTTTTTTGTTACAATCGAGAAAATATAAATAAATTTGGGTTTAATAAGCTTTTTGATTAATCTTTATATATAAATTCGAGTTCTTCTTCCCACAGACTTTTCGTTTAATAATTAATATATCGCATTTTTTTTCGATAATTGAAAATACTATTGATAATAGAAAAAAGATACAGCAACAAGTATAAACCCTCATACACTAGAAAGAAGGAATGTAAGGGGTATATACTATCCAAAAAAGAGTTGCTGACCACACCAGCAAGACATAAACCAAAAAATAAGATCCAACACCTCTAAAATACACCATACTTCACCCTAATGATTCTCACTCCTAGGAGCTACAACACAAAAAAGAACCAAAAAACACAATGATGGATTCCTTGAGTCCTTTCGACTCCTTCAAAACTCAAAGAAAAAGGTGCCCTGCATTTGGAATTAATATATCACAAGTATTTTTTTTATATTAAGTATATCACTTTTTTAATATTTTTTCAACAAAAAATATATTTTTTTATCTTAAATTCTACTAATTTCTTGAATTTTATCACCATAAATTGTTCAGTTGTCAATTTAAAATTTTCAAAATTAAAAGTTTATAATTTATAAATTAAATTGTAATATTTGCTCTTGACAAAAAACAAATACTATATGATATATTAGAGTTTAAATAATTTGCACTATCCATAAAAAAAAAAAAGACTTTGCACTAACAATGTACTATATGATATTAATTTATTAATTTTAAAAGTTTCATCTTCATAATTTACATAAAATTTTAAATGTTTTTAACTTATATTTCAAAATTTCAATTTTTTGTATTTTCAAAATTTACAATTTTTTTAACTTATGTTTTTAAAAGTTTAAATGTTTTTTAACTTAATTATATTTCAATATTTCAAAATTCACACAACAAAGTCCATACATATTTTGCCGTATATAAAGATTACCTTATCCTACAACATGATAAATAAATATATCTTACATCACTATTTAATAATATATCAATATTATGATATTTATTATAAAATGGTGAAGATGATTGAATCTGTTTACATAGTGTTCCCAAGCACCAAAATTTGGGTCAAAATTCCCGATGGGTAGAAGTTACAAGGAGTGAGTATTTTATTTATGTGAAAATATTGTCTCGGAAATCTGTTTTTTCAATTCTCAGGTAGAAAAAATCTAAAACAAAAAGAGCTATAGTCTGTTACTATATTAAAAGAATTGTTTAATCTGGTTTCTATTAAACCAGATCAAAAGAATTGTTTAGAGGCAAATTCTAGGGTGAATAACCTTATACGCGGTCTACGTCTACTGGTACTTGAAAAATTGTCTAAAACTCTGATGATGATCGACGTAGCCCCAAAAGCATAAGTTCACGACCCTCCATGTCTTCACGTCTGAGACGGTGACCTAATTGATGTTTCGATAATAACAAGGAGAAACTCTCAAAAGTCAACTTATATATATTTTTTTTCGAACTGGTGCCGATTATATCATTGTCTCAGCCGTGTAGACGAGAAATATCGTGAGCTTCTGGGCGCGGTGTCGGTCATCGTCAGAGTTTCCCAAAAGCATAAGTTCATGGTTCTCTATGTCTTCACGATTAAGATGGTGACGTGATCAATGTATTTCGATAAAAACAAGGAGAAACTCTCAAAACTCAACTTATATTTGCTTTATTTTGTTTTGGTTTAATTACTCTGTAGGTCCCTGAACTATTTGAAAATTTTTAAATAGGTCCCTGAACTAAAAAAAATTGTGATTGAATCGCTGAACTTTTCAATATTTTATAATTGAGTCCCTATATGTTAAAATATTTTAAATAACTTGTAATTAGGTCCCTGAACTTTTAAATAAGTTGTAATTATGTCATAAACTTTTAGATAATTTATAATTAGGTCCCTACATTCAGGGATTCAATTGTAAATTATTTAAAAGTTCAGGGACCTAATTACAAATTATTTAAATGTTCAGGGTCCTGATTAACATACATTGACCTAATTACTCCCCACGTCCCTTAATATAGGACCTTCTTTGACTATTTTAGGCCCCTTAAGAAAGTGGGTTTTGGTAGTTATTAGCATTAAATTTGTACAAAATATGTACTATTTTTTCAAAGTTACCCTTCTCATCTTCTAAAACTATTAAGAGAGAGATAACCAATGCACCTTGGTATAAGAGTAATTTTGTAAAAAAAAAGAAATTAATACACTTTGGTCTTTGAAATTTTTTTTTTATATTAAGAGACAAGAAAATTTTACTAAAATGGTCTTATATTAAGAGACGAATAGAGTACAATTTATTAAAAAATTGAGGGTCAAAATTATAATTTTTTTTTTAATTCAAAAACTTATTTAAAAATTTTCAAATAGTTGAAAAACAAACGAAGAAATTAAACTTTTTGTTTGTACTCAAGTCGGCACGAACTATTCATCGTTAGAGTTCACGTGGATAAAATCACTTGTTTAGATGGTCAATTATTATGTGGATCAGAGATAGTCAGTTAACAACCAGTACTTCTCATATCGCAAACGAGAAAAAGCTTCCGGATTCACAGTTCACACAGCGTTGATAACCTATCACGATACACTGAAACAGCTCTGTCAAACTTAAATTACCCCACAAAACAGTGAAACATGAAACACAACAAAAACGGTTCTTGTCACGGTTAGTTGGCTTTTCCCATTTCTCAAATCAAATCCCATCCCATTCGTTGATCCTACGGCCATATCCCTTTTCCATTAATCAACAAATGCTGAAGTCATTTTCTTGTGCCATGCCAGCTGCCATCCCCCGCCCGCAGGCCGCCGCCACCTTATCCTCTCTCTCTCTCTCTCCTCCCAAGTGGGCGCTTATAATTTTTGTAGCCAACACTTTTGCTATTGCATTAAAATATTAATAATACTAAATACATGATAATGGCTTTCTCCTTTCTCTTTCTGGATCAAGACAAACCATTCCCAACACCAACAAATTCTTCACAAACCAAAGAAACTCCCATCCCTCCCTTCCTTCCCCTTCTCTTCCAAAACTCATGGAACCCTCTCTCATTGAACGTCTTGATTTTGGGAAGATGGGATATGGGTACTTCTCTTCCTCCCCCTTTTCTTCTTCCATTTTTTCCCCCCCTCAAAGTTTTTGGCTTTTATTCATTTGGGTTTCAATTTCCTTGTTTTCATGACTTTTTGTGATTTGGGTATTTGATTTTTGATTTGTAGGTGCAAGCATTACAGGAGAAGATGCAGGATTCGAGCTCCCTGCTGCAATGAGGTCTACTCCTGTCGTCATTGTCACAACGAGGCAACGGTATTTCTTCTCCCTTTTCCTTCGTTTTCTTCTGTTTTTCATCTCAAAAATCTTGTTTTTTTTGCTTTTATCTGATCTGGGTCTGTGTTGTTATTCCCTTCATTAGAGCATGCTGAAAAACCCTTTTGATCGCCACGAACTTGATCGCCAGGATGTTGAACAAGTAAGGATAAAAGGAATTACCCCTGATCTTCAATTTCCACGCTGTATTGGTTATTGTGCTAATTTCACATGAGATGATGTGATAATTTACTCATGTGGTTTTTTGCATTTTGTTGCTGTTTCAGGTTATTTGTTCGGTTTGTGATACAGAGCAGCCAGTGTGTATCTATTCCCATTTTTCAGTTTGATTTGAAGCTATGTTTTTTGTTTTTGGATGGCCTCATGATGGTTTCATTTCTGATTTTCTCTTAATGTTTCTTTTGAAGGTTGCTCAAGTTTGCACAAACTGTGGTGTCAGAATGGGAGAATATTTCTGCGACATTTGCAAATTCTTCGATGATGATGTAATGACTCACTGAGTAAATCTGCAATATCTAGTTTAACTTTTTAAGTTTTGCCTCTAAATATGATTGTATTCTACTTTGGCTTCTTTATACTTTCTGGAGATAGAATAGAATGAGAATTTAAATTTTGTGTTTGATCCTGGCTTGTGATTGTTAGTCTTATTGTTTTCCATTTGATCATAATTATGCAGACGGGGAAACAACAGTTTCATTGTGATGATTGTGGGATCTGCAGGTGAGATGGCTGTATTTGAGTAAATAATTTCAATATATCCTGGTTAGGTTACCCAAATTTATGAGATGCAACTAATTTTGGTTATGTAATTTGGAAACAGAGTTGGTGGACGTGAGAATTATTTTCACTGCAAGAAGTGTGGTATGTATTCATCATAAGGCCCCCATTTTGTCTCTATTGTTGCTTTTAACACTTTCTTTTTTCAAATTAGCTTATGCTATAAATTGTTAGTTTCATTTTAATAGAAGAGAATTTGCATGGGTTGGTGTATATTTGATGATCTGAAAGAATTGGCAGACATGCTATGCGCCTCTTTATTGACACCAAAAGTTCAAAAGCACTATTGCATATTGATTAAATCTATGTGCTGTTTTTTTTTGCCTGTAACCGTTGATTTCTAACCATTCTCTATCTAAGATATTACCTCTATATGATGGATTGTTTTGTTGCCTTTGCAATCTGGATTCATATATAATAATTTATCAACTTAGTTACTGAATAGAACTTTTTTTCTTCTGTTAACAAATCAATTGCTCCATTTTGACAGGATCTTGCTATTCAGTTGCTCTGCGTGATAATCATTTATGCGTGGAGAACTCCATGAGGCATCACTGTCCCATTTGTTATGAGGTGTGTGCTCTTCTTCCCTTTCCCTACCCCACATCTTCAATCAAACAAGGAATTTTCTCTATGTCGTTGGAAACACGAGAGTATTCTGATGTAATTTTATTATGTTGTTATAGTACCTTTTTGACTCATTGAAAGACACCACTGTTATGAAATGCGGTCACACAATGCATTGTGAATGTTTCCAAGAGATGATAAAGCGTCACAAGTGAGTATGCCAACCACTAAGAATTCTTTGGTCAATAGAATATATTTTCTCTGCTTAAATATTAACTTGACTTGGTATATGGATTAGGTACTGTTGTCCCATATGCTCCAAGTCAGTGATTGACATGTCTAGGATATGGAAGAGAATTGATGAAGAGGTAGCTGGTTAAATTAAAGCCTGCAGATGCTTTTCCTTGATTAAGTTTTTATACTGTATAATTATCTTGTCAACAATATTACTTGCAGAAATGTTGTTCTACAATTATGATTTCTCACTTATTTATTTTTGCTATATTAGATTGAAGCAACTGTCATGCCTGATGATTATCGGGATAGAAAGGTAAATTTATACATACTCTAAGGAATGATTGTTTCATATGTGCTATCTCTATTTATCTCCATTTCATTGGCTTCTTTTAGAACCTAAGGATTAGACATGAAATGTGCTTCTGAGTGTGAATGGACCTCTTGTCCTTTGTTTCTATGAAGCAAAGAACACCATGCAGATTCTATATGGAAAGATGAATGTGGTTGCGTTTTAAGAATCCTTCTGTGCGTTTACACATGCATATAATAATGGTTCTATCAGAAAATTTCATTAAACCAAGCAGCATCAATTGCAGGTTTGGATACTCTGTAATGACTGCAATGACACGACCGAAGTTTACTTTCACATTGTTGGGCAAAAATGTGGTCACTGCAGTTCATATAACACTCGCACTATTGCTCCTCCTGTTCTTCCTCAATGACCAAATTATTGTGGTTCTGGGAACAGGTGTTGCCCTGTGACCCAATTATTGTAGAGCCTTATTTAATTCATCAACAAGATCAATGGTGTATTATGCCATGAAACTTTTCTTAGGTTATTCTTCCTCCACCATATGGAGTGGACTAGTGGAGTTGGTATTTGTGTCATTAGACTGATATAAACATATGTATACTACATATAATATAGGGGAAAATGTTTACCCTTCATGAGCTGCTGGTAATTGTGTATGCTATTTATATTGTAGAATGAATTGGCCTGTCTTTGCGATTGAATTTAATCAACATAATAACTCTATTGATTCCTTCCTTGCATAAGTCAGCCATATGCTGATGCCTTCTTCATTGAAATTCTTTGTGATTGATTTGTTATGTTGCAATTTATTATCATATTTTGTTCAAACGGGTTTGTGGGAAAATACAATTCCATTTGTCTATAAGAATGAGAATCTCCTTCCTTCGCCTTTGTTCAGTCCTTAAGCTGTTCTGCATAATCAAGCAGAATGGATTTAAAAAGTGAAATGAATTAGATTAAATGTTTAGTTGTTCCAGTGAAAATAGTGCAGTTTTTGGTGGTTATACTTTTATTATAAGCAATAGGTCCCTTGACAATACATGGTTAAGTTTTGCTGCAATGCAATAATCAATATGGATCCCCCTTTCTGCATTTACTGCTCTACATGAACTGTACTCATCAGTCTGAAATCGAAGCATTCAAATCAGATATGGTGATAAAGATTGTGTTAAGCGTCATTATCAATGGTATGAATCAATGTAATGTGGTTTTGTATGTTATAGGGGGTGTTTTTGGGGGGTCATGTCTGAAGTCTTAATCATGCGTTGAATTTGGGCTTCAAGATTCTTGTTGGTGTGTTTAGGCTAAAATTGGATTTTAGACCCCACACACAGACCGGACAAAAATAAAAATGTTTTTCTTACAAATTAGCCAGGGAATTAGGACTCTAAGGCTGTGTTTGGGATTTAAGAGGGAAGAGGAGGGAAGGGAAGGGGGAAGGGAGGGTAACCCTCACCTTATTTGGAAGGGAGGGTAAAACATAGGGATGTAAAAAAAAATTTGTCGATAAAACTCGCAACAAATTGGATATGAATACCTTAATGAGTACTTATGGGTAGAATAAGCAAGTATTTTATCTACTTGTTTATTCATGGAGCAGGGACGTGGATTGTGGTATCCTACCTGCTGAGTGAAATTATTAAAATACTACCATGATATCACATATATCATATCTCACACTGTCAATTTGAAAGCCCTAAGAAATAATTTTAGGTCCATGCTTACACAAAAGTAAAGCATATATTTTATACATTGTTATCGAAATTTTAAAATTAATTTTGTAATATAAAAAATTTAAAGCTTTGCTTTATATTATAGTTTATCCACCGATATCCACAGATACTGGCACATACACGGGACAAGTACAAGTAAGATATTCATCCAACATGGTGGGCAGCGGGTGGTTGCTACCTATACCTGTCTTTCTCCATTTACATCCCTAGTAAAACCCCTATTCTAGGGAACCGAAAGAAAGCATCAAAAGATGGCTTTGGAAAGTTTATACAAAATCTCTAAATCCTTTTCCTCCCTTATAGAAATTCCCCAACAATGAGAGAGCTCATCATAAATTCTCATCCCTTTCAAAACCCCCTTGTAAATAAATCCTACAGACGAGGACGGTGCAATTGTGCAACATGCACCCACTTAAAACCTTACACAGGTTTTGATTAATAGTTTTCATTTTGGATTTTGACCCCAATCGCATAACATACATTGCTCGTGCTTAGGGGTGAGCATGAGACAAATTAGGATGAGCTATCCTTGTCTTTCATACTCTAAATTTCGGCAGAACCAATTTTTTAGACTCGAACCCGATCTCGATCCTAAACCCAAAAAACCCAACGATATATGAGATCTCATTAAGATCAGGTCTAAATAGGATATGGCTAAGTTGGCCTGAAACATAAGCTAAATAAAACTATAGGATCATCATATACCACCAATGTCCAACAGAAAAATAGTTCAAATAATTAGTAAATATATCTTATATAGTATAATTTCTTTTTGCATAAGTTATATTAATTCACTCTTAAAATTTCATAATATTGTTAAGAAAAAATAATGATGTTTACATATAAAATAGGTTTTAAAATAAATGGAAGCACAAAATAATTTTAAATTAAAAGTCATATATGGAACTGGTTGGATGACATGAAAGTTAACCAGACCCCGAACGGTTCGGGCAGACTGGATCATCAGGTCAGATCAAGTTATGCTAATCCATACTTCATGGGACCCGATAACATTTTGTTGTGATTGCAATTAAATGGTTTGTATGGCAAGAGAGTTTGTATTTTCACCTTAGTGTTTTGAGTCGTGTAGAAAGTAGAAACCTTGTTAAAATCGACTTGAGGGGATTATTGAACGAATCCAAAGATTCATTTACACTGTGTTTGTTTTGGGTTGGAATGAGACGAGTGATGGAGGGACGGGAGAGTGCGAGAAGAGAGAACGAATCTCATCTGTTTGGTTTTTTCTTTCTTCGCACCTTTGCTAAGAAAGGGGACACCGTTTTTTTTCCTGTTTTCAATTATACCCTTATTCTCTCCTTATATTTCAAATTATTTAAATTTTTAGTCAAGGACATTGATGTCTTTTCAAAAATAAACAACACTTCTCTCTTCTCTTTTTCTCTTCTCTTTCTCATAAACCAAACAATACCACAAATTTACTCTATTTCTCACCTATTTCTCTCTTCCTACACTCTCTCTCACCTATTTCTCTCTTCACAACTTCTCATCGGAACCAAACACAACGTTACTGAAATTGTGTGTGTGTATTTAAAGTCAAAATTGGCAGCAGAAAATGTGTCAACCACATAATAAGATGCTGCAATATTTTGCACCTTTCGTAGAGAATCCAAAACGGACACAGGGATCGGATCATCTGCTCAAAGGTACTCTGTTCTTTTTCTTTTTAGTTTTTACCCAATATCTCTAAACATTTTAATTTGGATGTGAAACTAATTTCATTCAAAACACTCTCAATTGCTTAACTAAAATTTGCTCATCACTTCCAATTAACATGGAACAAGGTCAAGGTACCTTAGGCTTTGAAGAAACAAAACAAAATATAAAGATTCAATTTTAACAAGGCATAATATAGAAAGTTGAAACACCGTGAATTTATATGCTGCAACCTATCACACATTTCTAAAAAAGTTTCCCACAAATAAAAATGTTACAATGAAATATATGACTTATAGGACACAACGACAGTAATATACGAACATTATCACACACATCACAATAAAATTGTGGACAATTAATCAAATAAAAATTAATGATTAAATAAGGTCTCCCGACCAGAGCATCTTAAGTTCTTCGTTGAAATCTCAAAACAGGAAGCACAACCAGCAAGAGAAATGCTATTGATCCAAGCATTGAAATCAAAATGGAAGCAGCCGCTTGGTCACAAAATTTGTCAAAGACATGACACACTTTGTTCCATCGCACGTGTGAGTTTCCTTGCTTGCCAAGGACACCAACCGCAAAGGCAGCCCCATTGCCAGAGAAAAGTAAAGCTACCATTATTGCGTCAAGCAAAGTGGTTAATGTCACCAACCCTTTGCTTTTATGCCCATTTGCAAGAGCAAGAAGGAGAGACAAGGTTGCATATGCACATGCTATTACATTTGCCACCATAAAATACCTAATTAATACATGAAAAATTTGTTTGAGATACGTTAGTCACATTAATAAATAGTAAGCAACTAAGTTAATCTCTTTTCAATGTATTAAATACACAATTTCTCATAAAAACTTATTTTTTTAGACTTCTTAAACAATGCCCTTAGGGCACTCATTAACATTTTTTTTTCATTAAAATGCATGCCACTATAACATTACAGTTGAGTGTTTTAATTTAGACAGATTTTTTATTTTAGGCTATGATTAGATATTTAATAAAGAGCAAAATGAAATAAAATGAAACAGAATAGAGTGAACTATGGAATAGAATAGAATACGAATATTACTTTATCATTTGGATATTATAACGATAAAATAGAGAAAACGTCTCTCCCAATTTCCCCAAATTAAAGGGAATGGAAAAGTGGGACAATGGATGGAATATGATGGAATGCATTCCACTGTATTTTATTTCCATATTCCAATTTTCAATTAACCATCTAAATAATGAAACTTATTAATCCGGTTCATATTATAAAAGACAAATGAATCTAATTTTTTGGTCCAAAATATAAGGAAAAAAAATCAATTTTTACATATATTAGATGCTAATTTTCAATTATATCCTTTATATAAGTTTTTTTTTTTAAAAAAAAGTTTTATCCCAATCGATTTAATGTAGGGTAAAGATGGCGGCAAAAAAATCAATGAATTGGATTAATAAATTTCTTACTAACATTCAAAGTAACATTATTTAAGTAGTTCAAGACAAATAGATTAGTTTCATCACACCGTTGCTAGAGCATCTACATCGTGGCCTAGTCCCTGTGTCTTTGATTTAGTGACTCATTGTATTTTAGAATATTTTATTAATGAAAATGAATTGAGTTTCTTTCTGGACAAAAAAAGAAAAAGAGGAATAGATAAGAAGTTAAAACTAAGATAGATCAGTTTATACTTATTTTATTCAGTTTTAATAATAAATATATGGGAAGGTGGCTTGGTAAATGCAGCTCAATTACATACAACATATAGTTTAAAAATGTTATGCAGCTCACTATATTTTTGCTTTATCTCCTCAATATTTGTCCGCTTATCAGCCTTAATGCAAGTTGGCATGTATGTTTCTAGTCATTTGAACAAACAAATTAAAGTAATTTGAACATGCATGTTTCTTGGTGTGCATATTAGAAAATTTTCTAATACAGTGTTAGTTCTTCTGATCCAACTGAAGATTAATGAAAAAACACATCACAGAAAAGAGGAAGCAATAATAGATCGAGATGACTTACACATAGGCAGACAAGTAATGCCACTTAGCAGTAACAGGAACATCCAAAGGAGGCAAAGAATCCAGAAACTTAACTGGTACAACAGTGGTCTGCTTATCTGCCCCGATTACTACAGTAGCCACAAGTGTTAGAATCAATGCTGAAAGCCTTAGAAGCAAATTACAAGTTCCTTCTAGTGCAGAAGACTTTGCCACCTCTCTTCCTTTGTTCTCACTCCCTTCCATTACATTAAAACTCTCCTTACTCTGTCCCTCCATTCCAATTTCCAACCAGACGCTGAACAAAATAAATCTCTCTCTGATCAGAGAATAATATATGCTGATATCAAGGAGGTAGTGCTTGCAAAAGGAACAGCAGGAGTATGTCTTAAATAGCTAGTGTGATGAAACCAAACCCTGGTCTGGGTGGGTGGTGGGAAGTTAAATTAAAGGGGTGTTATTGGCAATAATATTAGGGGTATGCGGAATTACTTACTATTTTTGTTGAATGGCATTTAAGATATGGAAAAGTATGCACATCTAAAAACAGGTAGTAGTTGGTTGGATAGTAACTGATGTTATGCTGTTAGTGGAAATGGATTCCATGATACAGATCAACATTAATACTTTTTTATTGACTGCAAATTATTACAGTATTTTTGTACCATGATAAAACCGATTTTGTAATCCTGGCCGGAATAATGACTAATTAACCTTACGCATCTTGCGCCAACTCCAGATGCGATAGCAAATGTTAAATCAGTTGACAAAAGCAGGGCAATAATGGTTGTGGAGAATGGTGAAGAACAGCTTGAAACTCAAACTTTGCAACTTCAGGGCATCCAAAAAAAGGGGCAGAGACTCAGCATTCTAGTGAAACTACTCAAGACAACTTCAATGAAGAAGTGCAATCACAACACATCCGGCACGACACCATGGAGGCTGCAGTAGGTTCTGCTGGTGCAAAGGATACAACAACTAGTAAAGATTTGATCACAGTGCATCGTATTGAGCATGGTGTCCCAATTGTGATTCAAAAAAATCTTCAAGTCCCTAGCACAAATTGGGGGGAGAGTCTAGTTGTTGTTAAAGATCTCAGTTCTTTTTCAGCTGTTGTTCAGAATGATTTTAAGGTTTTATCTAATTTATGGGTAAAACAAAATGATACAAGTACTTCTAAGGAAGACGAGCAGAAAAATGACAATGCTACTGACGACGGTTTTACAGTGGTTAAGTTAAAGTCTCAAAAGAAGTATCAACTGAGACTGAATAGAAAACCTAATTTAAGATTTATTTGATTCCTGTTTATTTGCATGGGTCTTGGTTTATGTCCTCCCGTGATTTTTTGTTTGTTTGTTTGTTTTGTTTTTATCTTTTTTAATAAAATTATGATGATTTGTCACCTTGTTTAAAAAAAATGACTAATTAACCTTACATACAGATGGAAATGGATTCCATGCGGTCGCGCATTTACACAGTTGACAATCTCGACTGTTGATCTTGATTGGACGACTTATATAATTATGGGATGCATATTTATCGAACTTGTAATGTGAACCGTTTGATCTTGATCCAACGAGGACTTGGATTGAATATCAAGTGAGTCGTTGGATATGTTTTTCTCTCAATTTTAGCCTCTTATATGTTGTCTGAAAAAATAAAGAAAAAAATACAAATAGAGAGAGATATACACATGTGACCATAGTGAATCTCAATCCATCTAACGGCTCCCATTGTGTCAACTGCGTGATTGCAGGATTCCCTACTGCAGGGAATCCGAGTCCCTCAATTCAAATAGGAATGTCGTGCATAGCGGTGTTCAAGGCCTAACACAACCCAGCCCGATGACCCAAACTAGACCAAGCTATTTAGGGTCAGTTTGACCTAGTCCTACAAGAAAGTGGAGACGAGTTAAGATCTCATAATTTCATGGCTCGATATCAGGTTAGGGACACATTCGGCTGGTCCGTCTTATGTATACATATGACCTTAATATATGATTTTGTTTTAATTTTATCTCATTTTTCATCCACTATTAAAGTTTTATTCATACTATGTTTGGCAAAATCCTGATAGGAATGTGTTTGTATATGATTTAAGATATCAAGTCATGATTCAAGTAAAAATAAAATCAGTATTTCAGAAGGAAAAAAAAAGTAAAAATATAAACAAAATGTTATTTCTCTGTTTCATCAAACAACGGTCTACAGTAAGGTAGACGGTAGTTGGCTCCCAGATTCGCAGCAAATGGGCGCGAGTGGCCTAATCTGTGAGGCAGAGGGCGAGTGGTTTGCTGGTTTTTCTAGCAACGATGGTCCTGGTGATGTCCTTTTGGCAGAATTGCTTGGCATTTATCATGGTTTGAAGCTTGTCTTTAATCTTGGTCATAGGAATGTGGTGCGTGAAGCGAACTCCTTAGAGGCTGTTAATCTAGTCCATAACTGACGTTCTTTACCCTAAATCCTTATGCAAATGTTCTTGTCAAGATTTAGGACTTCTTGGATAAAGATCGGAGTATCATCGTTTCTCAGTGTATCAAGAGGCCAACTTTTGTGCAGACTTTCTTGCTAAGAAATGTGCCTCCGCGGTGGCTCATACGATTTGGCTCTCCCCCTGCTGGTCTAAGATCTCTTCTTCTTAGAGATGAGCGTGCCCCCTAGCCTTTTTCTCTTTCCTTGTTCCTTCTTTCACGTATGTTCTTCACCAAAATACAACGGTCTACAGTATTTATGTATACCAAACAAAACAACGGTTTATTTATTGTACTGTTCCAGCTGGTTCATTTGTGTCCTTTTCTTTCTCTTTTTTGGTCCTTGCTTCTTGGAGGATCCCAAGTCCTAATGCCTTGCCTTTTACAGTTAATTTAAAAACAGAACAATGCAGCATATGGGCAATTTTCGTTTTTCATAATTTTATTGAATTTTTTTTCTCTCTCTCAAAAAAAAATAAATTAACCATTTTTTTTATTTTTTTATTTTATCTATAGTTCCTATTCTTTCTTTCTTCTTTTTTTTTTTTTACAGAATCAATAGTTCATATCCTAGTTACTGCAAAATTTGCATAAAAGCCAAGAAAAAAAATGCACAAAATGAGAGGTGATTTTGGTTTTCCAAACGTGAATATCAGACCTCCACAAAAAAATGGGTATGATAATATTTTGGTAACAAATTTTCGCTTTACTAAAACAGAAATGATAAGTTGACACCAACTTTTGACACTCACACCATATAATATACGGGTTCTGCCTTTTTTCTGCTTTTTCATACTCTCTGACATGCAACTCGAAGCTCCTGCTCTCTCTCCCTACTCCTACGGTGTAGGAAAAATGGTGTCAAAATATCATAACTCTTACTAAAATATTTGTGTGTGTGTGTTATCTCGCATCTGAACATGATAACCAAAACTATTTCATATTCTAGTCATTATTTGATTAATTTAGTATTAATAAAAGTTAAAAGTTATAAGCATCACGAAGATATCCCATTTCTGAATTCATTAATTAGAGACAGAAAAAAAATTTGGTAACGACAAAAAATATCTCTCCTAATCAAATATTTGTAGTAGTGGTGGATATGGTTGGAACGTTGGTCTTCCGCGAGCAAACAATAATGCATTTCATTTCTTTTTGCTGATAGTGAAAAAATTTATGATCATGAGCTGTGGTGGATGCAGCCCACCCGTATCTTTTTTTTTTTTTTTTGGGTACCAAGAGCACACACATGAAATGATACGAGTCTCTTCCAACTTAATTAATAGTTTTGATTTTGAATTCGAGCCCCGAGAATGCATTGTATTAGTAAAACACTTGAGAGAGTTTTGTCGCCCTTGTAATTCTACCCAACTTGAGCGACTAATTCCATAATTTGGCATGGGGGATAGTCTGTGAAACAAAAAATTATCTTTTTTTTTCTTTTTAGTTGATACTTGTTGGTATTATTACGCATATCTATTGATAGATCTGGAAGCATTTATGATCCAATCTTCCCAATTTATGCAGAATACGCTAGAGCTTTATTTTCGCATTCATTTCCCCTCAGTTGCCACATAAATAAATGCAACTATAGAACCAACAATAATATCCATATCTATACAGTAGTTGTAACACGAATTGCTTTAAACAAAACACATCACAAAAGCTGTCCTTTGAATTTTTAAATAGTTTTTTTTTTTTTAAACAAATAGCTTTGTCACGAGCAATTCTGTATAACCACAAAAACTACACATCATTTTTCAACACAATCAATTAAAAAAGTACATGTAATTCTAAAACAAAAAAACCAATGTGTAAAATTTGTGTGCATTAAGTGTATGAGACATGCATCATATTATTGAGATTGTGTATGCGAGCAGAAAGTAATGTCGAATTGAAGAGATGGTACGTGGGCCTAGTGGGTAGATCCGGGCCTTGAGGGTTTAGTGAGTTGGGTCTGGAAAATCTCAAGTGACTTGTGCTAATCCTGTAATGTCAGGACGTACAACCGAAAACCTGGCTACCCTGACGAGTCACCTGACAATATCAAAATACTGAGAGTGCAGTGAGGCAAAGGTATACTGTTGGGTATCCAAATGTGAGATAGTCCAACATCGCCTAATAACAAACAAAATAAATAATATATAAGATGTTAGACTCATTAACCTATTGCCTTAAGGTTTTAGAAATAAATGTGGTCAAAATCTCTTGCTACATCCATAAAGAGACATAGAGTATGTACTCATATATAGTCTAGTTTCCTAGGTAGTTTTGAGATTAGTACTATGCATACGAATTAGAGGTGGAGTAACATTGCATTGCCATGCATTTGACATGAGTTGTTGTGTGCTTGATCTGCATGATGTTGTGTTATGTTTGATTGTGTCTTTCATCCACTTCGGCTGATATACCACACTTAACACAATGTAAGACGTACTCACCTCCTTTCTTTGTATGTTTCTCTTGTATGAATGTGTGTATGCAGATGATTCTCAATATGAACGCGAGGAGTAATTGGTGAAGCTTCATTCATGAGAGCAGAGTAGAAGCTTATGCCTCATCATTACGTTATTTGTTTTGCTTAGTCACTGTTGGATTTAAATTGTATATATTATGAAATTTTGAGTACGGCTTTGATAGTGTGACATCAAAATCGAGATATAATAATATTATTGTTTTTATCATTTTTTGTTTTGAGAACCACGTGATGGCGTTTGTTATTATTTGAGACATGTGAGGCCATTGAAAGCCAAATATTTTTAATTTACCGAGACTTTGAGATTAAGTGTTGATGAAAAATGTGTTATCCTTAACTTTGTGAAAGGTTTTTGTAAGTCTGTATTTTTATTCTGCTAAACCAAATTAAACCCACTATTTTCTTAAATAAATGTACTTTGGAGTTAAGGATGTCAACTAAAATTTAACTTTTCAACTTTCAATATATATTAACTTATCTGTTATTTTTGTCAAATACTATAGTCTTTGTACCTCTTCTCACAAGTTTGTGCAATTCATCTAGTAATAATACAACTGTTTCTTTTGTGGTTATAATTATATCATTGTTAAATTCTAAATTAAATCTATTCAATAATGATCAATTAGCTGATAGTGTCCGAGGGATATCTGTAATAGCAATATTGCCTGAGATGTACTACCAAAACATGATTATTAATAAATTTAAATACATTTTTGTCCATGTGAATAAATTGCATTCTCAATAGTTTTTTTGTTAGTCCTTACAAATATACTATTTTTTGCTTTCGGACCTTTTTGTTTTATTCTAGCCTTGTAAAATTTATTTACGTTGAAATTAGTCTTTATAATATGTGGACCATATTGATTTAATTTAGCCCTTATATGATTCATATGTCAATGATTAAAATCAATATAATCTGCATATTACAAGACTAATTCAACATGAACAAATATTACAAGAACTATAATAAAACAACAAGGACAAAAAATAAAATTCCCAATATTTTAGAGACTAAAAACAAAAAATATATATATTTGTATAAACAAAAAATATATTAATTTAAGCCTAACTAACACACTCATGACCAAAAATCAAGTTTGAACTTAACAACAATACGTCATATTAAGAGTTTGGAACATGGTAAAAATTAATACTTCAAAGGAAGAATAACTTTTAGCATACATTTGGAACAACATCCATTTACTATTCAACTCGCGTCCGATACAAAGCTACAAGAGACAATTTTCATCATGAAGTGCCTCGGGATGCGGCTTCACCGTGAAAACAAACACTCGCTTAATATCTCATGTGAGAATTAGTCTCACGGTGGCGTCTAGGGTGATCTTTCGATTTGTTGGTTCATGGGTGAGCCATGGGTGAAGAATCATTTGATTTAATATTAAAATAATGGATGGATAAGATGACTTGCCTATTGTTTCGGTTACCTGTAATACATAATGAAATCACAAATTGTGTATTGGTCTTGTAACCTTATCTCTCCCACTCTAGTAATCTCCAAACAACAACTTCATTGTTTCTCTACCCATTGTGGGTAATTTGTGGTACTCATAGGTCCATTACCCATTATCATCCCTATTGTGTGGTTGAAGTGAAAACATTCATGATTGGGCACTTTAATTTAGCCAAGAATATCCAAAATTCATGATTGAGTTAATTACAGTTTTGACTATAAGCATAGAGCTACTAGAAGACCGGTAAAGGGGGAACTTAAAAGAGAAATGTAAAACTGGCATTAAAAAGTGATTATGAATCCAGCTTCAAAGTTCAGATGAGTGTTTTTGATAACACCATATTGTATCATATTTATATAGATAATTGACTGTGAATTAAATAAATATTGAATATTATCACTTGAAATTCACTATTTTTTATTCTAAATTGTGTAGAAATGAAAAATTAGGCAATATGCTGGACAAAAACAAGTTTTGGGCTTGAAATTGGGCAAAAAATAGGCCCAGAACCATGCAGCACGGCTAGAAGCTGCTCAGCGCGTGGAAGCACGACCTGCAGCACGGCCACAGGACAGGCTGTGCTTAGAGGCAGAACAAGTTTGGGCGCTATTGGTTGGAAGGAAGCACTACCACCAAGCACGGTCATGCTTCAGGTCGGCAACGCGTTCTGGCCGCGGTTCATTGAATCTGGACGCATTTTGAAGCACAGCCATGCTGAGGCCATGCTTCAGGCCATGCTTGGCCATTTTTCAGCGCCTATAAAAGGAGCAACACTGTTTCATTTGAGAGGTTACCCTTTTCGAGTGCAGATGCATTTCCTGACTCATTTCTCTCCCTCTTAGCTTTATTTTCTTCTGTTATCTTGTTATTTTAATTTTTGTAATTGTATTTCTTTACTCTTTGAATTTTATTATAGATTCTAGAATTAGTGTTGTGTTATTATCTTCAATTATAATGTGTAACTAATTTTATCACTAAGGTGATGGAGAATCTTTTACTATGCTTACAATCTTAATTTAATTTATAAATATGAGTTTTTAATTCTTATGATTAAATTATTCCTGGTAAATATATTCTATTAAGAACTGATCATTCTTTACTTAGTAATTAATTGTGTGGCGATCGAACCTTCATTTAGTTAACGGAACTCTAGGAATAATTGAATCTGCATGCTCTGTCAGATCAAGGATTGCGCGTTCATTTTCAGTCAGTCATTGAATTGATAAATCTATTGATACTTTATGCTCTTTCTATTTACTTGCTTTGAATAACCAAACAAAGTGATAAATTAGGAGGAAGATTGTTAACATTGCATGACCATTGTGTGTTAATAGCTTTTGAATAGATGATTAGTAATCAGTAAAGATACTTTCTTAGCTCTATTTATGAATTGGTTAAGTGAATAAAGATTAGTATAAAGTGAACGCAGAACCTTAGTATCTCCATAATCTAAGTTCTTGTTCTTATTTTAAATTTGTTTGCATCTTATGTCAACTTCTCTTTTAAGTTTTAAATCCAATTTCACTCAAACCATTTGTCTAAATAACAAATTAATCTAAGTAGAGCAGTAATCATTCACTATTCCTTGTGGAGACGATAGTCTTTTATACTATAACTTGAAGTGATCGTACACTTGCGATTTACGCGCAACAGTTTTCCTGCAAAGCAATTTAAAATGATTTTTCAACCGAGTGAAATGTAAAAAGAAAAAAACAAGTTATCAAATTTCTTATCCATCATATATATATATATATATATATATATATGTATGTATGTATGTATGTAGTGTGTTAATTTGTTCAAGGCCTCACTCTTAAGAGCTTAAGAGTGATAATTTCTTCTATTCTATTTTCTTAAAGAGTGGTGCTTAATGAAAGATAAGGGCTACTGATTCAGGATATGATTGAATTCATTGCCGGTGGGTCAATTCGTTTCAAAATATATGGAGAGATAAGATCAAAGACAAAATAAGGTAATTTTTTTTTATATTTGAATTTTTTTAACATGTGTAATGTTGCACATGTTAAGTCTTTACATACACATTTTTTTTCTTATTAATTATCCAATTTTTTATTTGGTGAGAAGAGAAATATTACAGAAAGTGAATACATAAAATAAATAAGAAAATGAGTAATTAATAAAGAAAATCTGGATATTTAATCAGACACGTTTTAGAAAAATCATTTTTAAAAAGCAACCACTAACCCCTCTTCTATATATCCTGGGGGAGGGGGGGGGGGGGTTAACTATTAACCTACTACGATCAGTAGAATGTGTACTAGCCACACTCAATTTATTGGAGTCCATTAGTAATATACATATATAAGTTGAGGTTGACGGCTGAAATTTACATTCATGCTCAACTTAATGATATTCTATCATTCAAGACTTAAATGTATCAACTTGTTAAAGATCATAAAACTAATTGATGACATCTTCAAAGACGAGTCGACAACTATTAGTAGGATTCTTATCTAAAAACGAATCATCTAATTTGGAAAACAAGCATATCACACATATAAACCAAATTAAAATAGAATTCTTACAATCTTTTAATGTGCAAATATGCAAACAGGAGAAGTCACTGTATTATTTGATAAACAACCATAGCAACATGTGAAAATCCTAATTTCATCAAAAAAAAAAATCTATTGTAATTTACTCATACGGGTCTTGGATACTAATGATTACAATGTTAAACGTTACAACAATGAGAATCAAGTTCTTACTTCTTATCAAAACTAGCAGGTTACCCATGCCTTCGCATGGGTCTCGTTCGTTTTTACGCATGTGTTCAAACACTTTGTTCGTAAACAATCTGTAATAAGCTTGTCTATACTATATTTATGTTATGTTATATCTAATAAACATGTTTATAATGAAGATATTTATAAAATTGATATGTTCTAAAAGACAATGAAATGATACCGATAATATGTAATGTTTTCTCGTCAATACTCAAAATAAAAATAATCATTTATAAATAATAAATATATTTATAAAATTAATATGTGCTCAAAAACAATAAAATTATACTTTCAATATGTAATATTTTCCCGTCATAACTCAAAAGCAAAATAATCATTTATAAATAATAAAGACATTTATAAAATTGATATTTGTTCAATACCAACAACATGTAATATGTTTTCCCATTGGGACTCAAAAGAAAAAATAATCATTTATAATTAATAAAGATATTTATAAAGACAAAATATAAAAAACAAAACAAATAAAGAAAATAAAAAATATTAAGAATATAAAAACATAAAAATAAAGAAAATAAAAATATTAAAAATAAAAAATAAAAAAATAAAAATGAAAGAAAATAAAAATTAAGAAAGAAAAAATATAGAAAGAAAATAGAAATATAAGAAAAATAAAAATAAAAAAAAATTTGCGGGAAAATAGTTTTTAGTTGATGAATGAAATTTTACCACGTGTTTTTAGAGTAGTTAAATTTCTTAAATAGATAATTGATTTGCTGCTCTTTCCTCCACTTATTTTTTCAATAATATAACATTTGAATTGTTATATTTTTTTTCTTTTTGATATAATTTGACATGTTATACTTCAAGTTTGAATATGGAAAACCATAAATTTTTAATGTAATGTCAGTTATAACCATTCATTGAAGACTGAAGAGGTACATCTATATCTACATTTACTTTTCGAAAATTAAAACATCTGCGGTGTTAATTAAAGTAAATTTATTATTGAATTTCATATATTGCACATAAATTAAGTTAATTTTTATTTGAAAAAACTGTGTGTGTACCACTATGAACACATAAAGCATTATCCTTAATTATGATGGTATTTTAACATATCTCTTCTCTCTGGCCTCATAATACAGAAACATCCCGTGACAATTATGCAATATATCTCAAAATACAAAAAGAAAACCTTCCAATCAAGTGTTTTAAAAACCGAACTAAACCAGACGGTTTAACCGGTTGAACCTTGAACCGACATTGTTTACGGTCCGGTTATTTTGGCGGTTCAACCGCGGTTTCGTCCCGGTTCGAGCGGTTAAAAGCGGTTGAACCATGACCCGGAAGTCTCACCGGTTCGATGTTCGGTTCGGTTTTTAAAACATTGCTTCCAATCCATTCTTTCTAAGTAAACCAAAAATAGAGCCGGATTCATTAAGCTGGTAGCTCGAAATGTCTTATGTGAGAACCTTTTGAGCCAAGGCATATCTAACATTCAAACCTACAATATATGTTATTATCACCAACTAATAAGCAATAGTTCAAAGCATACCACTTAGCCTACAGGGAACTCCCACTCTTTTGTTTTTACTTACACCTTTTTAATTAGCTCTCCAAAGTTCAAATCATATATATACAGAGATTACTGCTCTGCATCTCTCAATTGCAACTTGCTAATTCCACCAAAGTCTTCCACTACTACCTGCCACTCAAATCAAATTCATTAGTAACCTTGTTGAGCATTTCATGGCTTCTACAGACACTGAGTACAAAACATCTTCAACTCCACCTCCTCCGGTCGGAGTGGATTACTCTAAATTCGATGTGATCCTCAGATTTTTGTTGTTTGCCGCGTCAGTAGTGGCGCTTGCAGTAATGGTCTCTAGTGAACAAACAGAGCTGGTGCTTGTCCAAGGTATGCTTGTGCTAAAGCCAGCCAAGTTCAAATACTCGCCAGCTTTTAAGTAAGTCAATAATTATTCAATTTTTTTTTTTTTGGCAAATTTGCTATGCTTATTGCAATTCTCTTCACTCTTTATTTCAGATAAAAAAAGGTCTTTTTTTAAGTGCCTGTCATATAAGCTTGTCTATATTTAATTATTTGCAATATAACATCAATCAAATATCTTTATACCAAGAACAGTCCATGATGAAAAACCTCTAAATGAGTATGAAGCGTATCAACCTTTTTAAGATCAAAATTTTGCTTAGTTGCTTCAAGCGTTTTGCCCCCCTTAATTTTGAGTTCTGAGATGTAACTAGGGATGAAGGAGATTCAACCTCGTGTGTCTGTGTGTGTGAATTTTCTCTCTCTCTCTCTCTCTCTGTTCTATTTGCTGCCAAACCAGTCTTTTAAAGATTGCTTGTTAAGACTTTTAATTTGACACATAAGATAATATGAATGCAGATATTTTGTGGCTGCATTCAGTGTTTCTGCCATTTATGGTCTTGTTTCTGCTCTTGCATCAATCTCTGTCATCCAGAAGCCAGAATTCAACTTGAAGTTTCTCCTCCACTTTATCTTCTGGGATGCAGTAAATAATCAATTAACCTTTCATTTCACCTTGCTATTCATCTTCTCTTCTCAACTTTTGCTTTATATAACAAAGTATAATAAGCTAAGATAAATTGTTTTCCATGATTATGTGCTGTGCAGCTGATATTGGGGGTAACAGCCTCAGCAACAGGAACAGCTGGTGGTGTGGCATATATAGGTTTAAAGGGAAATAGCAATGTGGGTTGGATTAAAGTTTGCAATGTCTATGACAAGTACTGTAGGCATCTTGCTGGCTCCATAGCAGTGGCTTTGTTTGGAAGCATTGTGGCTGTCTTGCTCATCTGGCTTTCAGCTTATACCCTTCACAGTAGGGTCCCCAAGTAGATGGAAAGAATAAGGATCATTCAGCATATGCATGCATTCAACTTCAGAGTTATTATACTGTTCACAAAATCAGTCAGTGTGGGAATATTCATAGAATGAAGTGAATAATTTGTGTTTGTAAGTGTTTCTTCAAAGGTATTAATTATTTGTAAATAATGTCCTCCATGGACCCCCAGTTGTTGTATCTTGCATTCTGTTTGTGTCAGAAAATGATTTGTAATCATCCTGCTCCCTCGTAAATAAAAATTAAAAAAGATTTATATGTAATTAACAAAGAACAAGTTATACTGTCAATACTTTATATTGTGATTGAATAAATAGGGCTTTTTAAGCCCTTAGATATAGCCAAGAAAGGTTAAGATTAAAATACAAAGTCGCGTGACCATTGAATAACTTTTAATCTTGACCATCCATATATAATTATATGGTTAAGAATTACTCCTCATGCAAAATAAGCCCTCTCACTAGATACATCCCCATGCAAATCCTACTCCCCCTACCATTGCTTAGTATATCTGTTTGGAGAGCATTTGCAAAGGAAACTCACCAACTCAGATATATCTGCTAACATGACTTAAAATTTCATGGACATTGATGAAGGTAATACAGGGAATGCCCTCCTTTAATTTAATGAGGTGTAGGCGTGAAGCTAATAATCAAGTTGATGAGCTCTGATATATCAGTGAGGGATTCCAAGCAAGGAAGAAATTCAGCTTAAAAAGTAACAGGACGGCAAGGACACCTGAGAAGATGGTTTAGTCAATCCATTCTGAATAGGTCTTCATTTTGAGGAATAAATTGACAAAAGTAGCTAGGCATGGCAAAATTTATGTAGCAGTATATTCAAGGAAATATGAAAATTACATTCATATACAATCATCCTGTTCTTGAAAAAGAACAGAATGAACTTGGTTTAAAGACATCAAATTTAACTACCGGCAGAAATAATCGATTTATTAATAAGGGAATTGTAGAGCTAATCTGTACAATTTAAGAATGAATCTTCAACAATGCATTTCCAGATACTTGAATTCCTTTCAACAATGCTAGAACTTGTAAATGTTAAAGTGGCTCTGGCTGAATACATGCATTTACAGAAACAAAACTGGTTTCTATTTGACCTATTGGATTCATACTTATTAAACCACAAAATCATCTTAAAATATTGTTTGCTCACCTAGCTCCTGACCAGCCATCCCCTCTCTGAGCACCCTTGCAAAAAACTCTTCCAATGTATCATTCCCATAGCTAGGTGTCTTCTCATCACTATACTCGCCGGTCTCCAGATCCAAGATCAACATACTTTCAGCTGCATAGTACCTTCCAATTTTTCCAAACTCGGCAGCATCTTCCAATGAAGGAAAGATCTTAACCAGAAAGTCAAGAACCCCAATGGCAAAATCCATTATCCCAATTGGAACTTTCAAGAACTTAGGCTCCTTCCCCAAAAGCTTAAACAACATTTCCCCTTGTTCCAATGGAGTCAAAGCCTTCCCTGGCCCTCCAATAGGCAAAATCTTGTTAATTTTGTCCTCACTAAGTACACAATCCACAATAAAAGAAGCCAAATCTTGCTCACTTATGGGTTTGCAAGCACACAACTTTCCATCTCCAAACATCACATAAGGCTTCCCATCCTTCACCAACTGAACCTGACCACCCAAACTCTTGAAAAAAGCAGTTGGCCTCACTATGCTATAAGTAAAGCCATCATCCTCTTGTGCTTCCTTCACCAGCTCAGCCTCAAGTTTCAGCTTAGCGCGCTGAAACTCGAGAAGGGGCTTCTGCACACATATTGCTGAAAGCAACACAAAATGAGAAGCCCCACGTTTTCTACCAGCTAAAAGGCTATTCTTTGTTGCCTCATAATCAATCATCCATGAGTCCTTCACCCCTCCATTTCTACTAGCAAGGCATGACACCACAACATCAAAAGAAACCCCTAAAGTGTTCAAAGATTCATCCAAAGCATCCAAATTGGTCACATCTGAGAAGCACACATTAGCCCCTCTTAACTCGGCCAATGTGGCTTCCTTATCACTGCTGCCCCTAATTCCACTCCTCTCTCTAGCAATAGCTGTAACGTTAAAGCCTCTTTTAACTAACTCTTTCACCACAAATTTTCCTATATACCCAGTTGAACCCACCACTAAGACATTAACATCTTTTGGGTTCTTGTTTCTATATGTAGATGGGGTGGCCTCAAAAGCTTGAGGTGGTGTAAGAGAGGCATAAAGTTTGAATCTTTCTCTGCTAAACTTAATGGGTTCATGTGATTTTGGTGGCAAAGAGGATAGAGGAGCATAAGGAGTTGAGCTTACCCGGAATAGCTTGATGAACTGAGAAGACTCTGAAGAAGAGAAATTGAAGGAAAGGCTTTGATGTTTGGGTGAGGGGAGTGTGATCAAATTGGAAGAATAACAAAGGGACATCTTTCCTTGTGCTTCCTAAGAAGTTATGTATGCAAAGGATGGTGTTTGAGATGATGGTAAATGGTTCAGTTAGATTGAGTAGCAGAAAAAGAGTGCAATTGAAAAGTGTATTGAGGGAAATCTGAAGGGGGGAGAGTGAGAGGGAGCATAATCCAAATGGATGGTTGTGATGAGACGACGTGGGATTGCATCCATCTACTATCCGTCTTCACTATATCTAAGCAGTCTCATAAGGTTCGTCACATGTCACTGCTCTAATTACTTGGGGTTGTGAGCTACAGATAGGGGTGAAGCAAAGCCACCAGTTACCGGCCCATCATTATATGCAATAACAAAACATAAATCCCGTTTACTTTCTAAAAGTATTTTCTTTTTCTAAATCTATATTCACTTTAAGAAGCTAATAAGAAGATGAAAAACTCAAACAGTAAGAACACCACACTAGTGTTATCTATTAGCGCGTTGCCTAATGATTTGTCAGTAAAAAAATACTCTCTCTCCGTCATTTAAGATAGTTGTCGTTCTTTCTGCACTTGTTTTGACCAAGTTTTAGTTGCCCGTGATTTTGTTTTGGCTGCCACTTAAGCTTTTGGTTGATACTGTGGCCCATAAGCAACGAGCAAAAATTTTAGTTCCCCCCGCGCTAAAGTTGCTCTAAGCAATTATAACATAGAAAATATGAAAGGCTAATTGGGAAGAATACATTTTCAAAAACAATAAATAATTTTTTAGTATTTTCAAAATTTCTAAAAATACTAAATTTGTTTTCAAAAAATTGAAAACAAATGATGAGAGAAATATAATTGGAAATAAAAATAAGAAACAAGGGAAGGGAATGGAAAGGGAAGTAAATAGACATTGTCTGATTTAAGCAAAGTGAAATCGTAGAAAAATAAATCCAATCAATCGTGATATAGATTTGTGTCATTTTTAGAAGAGAAATATTCTTTGAACACCCAAAAATTGACACCTCGGCGACACCAGTTAATGGAGTTGAGATTCTCTCAATTTCTCAAAAGAAATAGAGAGTCCATTACTATAGTTTTAGGTGTATAAATACACATAAATGCCAAATATATGTCACATATTTTAGGAATGTGTATATTTATTCACCCAAAACTATAGTAATAGAGTTCTCCATTTCTTTTAAGAAATAGAGAGGATCTCTAAAAGTTTAGTTATTTCAGTTCACTAAATATTTAACAGTGAATTGTATCCATTACCCAAATGTTTGTATTATTAATCATTCACTAATTAACTATTTATTAAACTGAATCTATTATCTATTATAATATATAAAAACGGGCTCTCGTATTCTAGCGTTGACACATCTTATATACGTGTTCCACGTAACTGTTTCTGTGCCACATCAAAAAAAAAAAAGTTTGAGGTGTCAACATCTGTATTCAATCTCTTCTTGGCCAACCCTTTCCTCTAGACATTTATATACATTCATCACATACAAATACATTAATATGCAAATCAATGACTTAATTATATTTCAGTTACTATAATAAAATAAAAATATCAATGTCTTCAAATAAAATGAAACTTATCAAAATTCAAACAAACATAAGTCACCAATAATACTACTAAAAAATATATAAATACCAATAAGAATAAAAAAAATACTTAGGAGATTATCCTCACTTGAAAAATCAATCCTCATTGAGAGCTTAAGAAAAAACAAAAGGGACAAAACACATGAAAAATAAAATAGCGATAATTAGGCCAAGAGGAAAAATGCCAAAATAAAAAAAGTTATAGAATCAAAATCAACAATCATTGATCCATGTCATTTTCAAATATGTAATTCACTCTTTTAAATTTGCAACAAATCAAAAAAATATTCTATTACCTATCTCTTTTTGTAAAATAAATTTTCTTCTATTACATTCTCATCATTGAAATTTTATTTAAAATTTACAACTAAAAACTTGAAAAACAAATTATAACTGCGCAATACGCAGGTCACAGTCTAGTTAACCAAATTTTTACATGTCATCATTAACCAGGTGTCGCCCAGATGTCAATTTTTGGGTGTTCAAATAACATTTCTATTTTTAAAATGATCTCATGGAGAGATTTAATTATCATTCGACAACATAAAAAAAAAAATAATGGGCAAAATATGTAAAGAATCTATGTAAAAAATATTACTTTTGTACTGTACAAAAAGTAAATATAACTCTTATCGAAGGTTCATCATTTACACATGCGTAGGTGACTTGGCTTGCATTCGTTTAATTATATCTCTACTAGTTAATAACATCCATGGGGATATTTTTTTATGATAACAATAATAATGTTATAATTTATATATTTAAGAAAATGCTTTTTAAAATGCGTAAAAAATATTTATTTTTAAAATTTCAAATTATTTTTAGGGAATGGAAATTTTTCCAAGTGGAGCCTCACATGTATGTCACCGAATATATACGTTTATATATAGTTTTAGAATTTTCAGCAGCAATGCTTCAGACAAAAGCCGAAGAGTGGGGAAAAGGATTAAGGTTAGTTTACCAGTGATTCATACCATATGGTGCCTAGTTCCTCGGTAACAAAGATTGATCATTTAACCAAAAAAGAGAAAATATATAATATCCATTAATGATGACATTTGAAAAATGCAATGATATTTCATGATTATGCTTAATCAAAACGATACACACATGTATGTCCAAGTGTATATGCCCTTATCACTGTCAAAGAAAATCACAACTGTAGCTTCAGGTAGAGGATTGGATACTTATTAGCAGTAACAAGCACAACACCTGAACTGCTAATGCATCTCATTTAACAATGAGTATGCATGAGTATACATGCATGCAACATGTTATTGACAACAATCATACCGAGCGTTTCTGCTTTCATTTAACAGCTGATGAATGATAATCTTTTATATACAATGTCAACATGGAGAAAATACTGATTAGACTTGATTTCAACGTCCCCAAACCTCAAAGATACACTCAATATTTAATTAATCAGATGGTCTCAAGGAAATGAGCAAAGCTAGAGTACTTGGGCTCCCACCCTATTTCCTCGCGTGTTCTGGAGTTGTTTAATCTTTTACCAAGAGGATCATCAGTTCCTGCAAAGGAATAGCACATAGGCATGATGCTTTCACAATAAGGAGTGACATAGCACTACAAAAGAATTTTTTTTTTACATAATACAGATGGTTATGGTTCATTAACTATTGTTGGTTTTCATTCTCAAATCTGCCATTTACAAATCAAATGAGTATGTACCTGTAAATTTCTCAAATTTTTTGCTAAATTTCCCACTTTTGTTTACCAGATCCATCACTTCTTGCCTGCCAAAATGTTGAAAGGGATTTCTTCATTTAAAAAAGAGATAGAAATGAAATGAAAAGAAAGACACAACCGAATCCGGAACATACATACATACATACATACATATATACATGTGTGTGTAGACAGGCAGACAGATAGATAGTTAAGCATCACTATGTAAAACAGAACGATTGCAAGAGTTGGGAATATATCTTAGAAAGATAGAAGCAACTACAGTCTCCATTATAATACTTGCAAACTTATGGGAAAGCATGTAACCTGTATAAAGGATGATTATCACAACCCAAGAAAATCCGTCCCCGAAATTGTTTCTTCAAGATCGCAACTGAGAGGGAAGCTGCATCCTGGTTTGAAAGTTGCACATTAAACGAAATATTCATCTTTTCATATCAACAAATACTAAATGACCAAAAGTAGATAAGAAAATACAATGTTGTAAAGAAATTATCACCATCAGACATCAGTTTGTCACCGGACTAAAATTGGTCTCATGGTGAAATTCCAAATATGGAACAAAATATGCTGGTATGATGGGAATAATAGAGAAAGCACATAAATTAAAACAATCATCATGTGATAAGCCCTGATAAAATGAGCAACAATACCTCAGTTATATGTTAAAACAGTTTTAAAGGTGTCAATTGCCAAACATAGATTAAACCACTGCCATGTCGATAATGATTTACACACAAAAAAATTAGATGCAATGAAATTCTGACCTCATAGTGTATAAGATTCAGGATGTGATCGGGTCGAGATTCAACAATCCCCTTCTCTAACCAGTAAGCATGTGCACCTTTATCTTCTTTGTTTAAAATGTCAAGGTTAGCATCAATTATGAACAAAATAGAAAAACCACCCAAAAGGCCCAAAAGAATGGACCTTTGAAATCCTAGAATATTGAGTTTTGAAAAGGATATATAAAGTCCAGACAGTCTAACAACTGAACCACCAAACTCCAGCACGATATTTTCAGCTTTTAAAAGGACATCAGTCCTGGGGCTCCTCCCAATTGGCACAACTGGAGTATCCTGCATACAAGTAAATTTAATCCCATGAACAAGACAAATTGACAGACAGATTCATACCACAAAACATGGGAAACATGATTCTACAATGTTATAATTATGAACATGACGAATAAAATAAAGGATGCACAAGTTAAGCAAACAAATCAAATTTAAACTAACATTTGGATAAAAGCCCTGTCTCAATGACAATAACAATACCTTCAGTTTTAAATCACACCCACCCCCCCTCCCCCCCCAAAAAAGAAAAATGAGAGAGAGAGAGAGCAGCCGGAGAATGTTTAAGATCTACCTCATCACATAAACCATTATCGTTACAATCATAAGGAGCAGAACTTGATGTAAACAGGAAAGAGCCTTCACCATTCCAGCAAAGTGTAGCTTTCCTGAATGGTTTGACAGTCCAAAACACATAAGTTCAGAAGAAAAATACAACAAACAAATCAGTTTTACTTTTTCCAAGTAAATTTCAGTTTTTTACTACAATACTGAAGAAGATCAAGAAGTAAACACAAAAAACAGTAAGTCAACTCCTTCCCCAGCAATGAAGTTTGGGCATTTATCATACTTTTTGTGTCTTCATAAAAAGTAACAACAGTAAAATAAGACCCAAAACAAAATCATAAATGCTGTTTTCCTAGGTATAACACAACCCTTATATGAGAAATTAGGGAGGGTAATCAAGCAGAAAGATAAAATTGATATAGTAAAATACACACTATAAGTAAACATAAATTTTTAGACAAACATAAAGACACAAAATTTTCACATGATAAGGTCATTTAAAATTTTAAGATGGAAGGATTCATTCCCCATATAGATACCTCTGAAATGAAGTGCCAAAAATTATCTTCCAAGGATGAGATTTTAACAGAATTCAACAGCATTTTATGCAAGCATGCTTCCCACATAAATGTTTGCATGATGCTATGTTTACCAATAATCAGTATGAAAGAATTAGACAAATGCAGAGTATTCATTTTGCACTAACACCCCTGCAAAACACTAATGGATTAACTCCAAAACTAATAAGCATGCCACCAAATACAATAATCCCTACCAACCAACTACAAATTAAGGGATTAACTCCAAGACTGCTCACCTAATATCACCGTGGTAATCTGAGGATTGGTAAGGCGGAGCACAGAAAATCACATAGGGAAATTTGTGCTCGGAATTGGTCCACTTCAAAGAGGGACTAATACCCATCTTAATCAGCTCCTCATGATGATTAGTGGTTACTGTTTGTCCAAAAACTTGACACCCCAGATATTCCTGCTTCAATACAAACACATCTCCATAGAATCAATCATAATGAATAATACTAATAAAATAACAAATGCATAGAAACTAACTAACCCCACCATTCCAATTCCATGCTCACAAAAAATCAAAATGAACTAACTATCATCAACAGATACATACATCATAAGATATGATCAACAAACAGTACTACCTGTCGCCATTTCTGAGCCACCAAACGACCAAGAATCCCGGGACCTACGATTAGAAGGTCGTGCTCTCCAATTGCAATAGACCCCAATTCTTCAGTGGGTACACCTTCTGAGACACGCAAATGGGTAGCCATCAAAGAGAGAGAAGAAGATAAAGGTGATGACTTTGGAGCAATTCCCCAACTGGGCCGTTGGCAGCAAGGGAAACCGAGAGAGTTGCAGAGAGTTGAGAAATGGCCAAAACGCTGAAAGGATGTTGTTGTTGGTGTTTGTGGTGGCTGGTGCATGGAGGAAGAAACACTGCTGGCACTGAATTGGAAGACAACGGTTCCCAATCCCATCAAAAGCAAAAGCATTGATTTTTTATTTTTTATTTTTATATTTTTGCTTCTGGTTTCCCAAGGGTACTACTATAACTGAATGGACCTCACTCATTCACTCTCTCTGTAATAATACAAGAATGGTCTGTTTGTTACATGAGAAATACCAGAGAGAGAGAGAGAGAGACCAAAGAGAGAAAGAGTAGAGAAATTCAATACTTCTCTTGTTTGGTATACCAGAGAAATTGGGAAGAGAAACACAATTGATATGGGTCCCACACCGTTTTTGCTTCTCTCCGGATCTGCGAAGAAAGTGGTGAGAAGTTCTAATATTCTGTTGTTTTCCCTTTATACCATCTCTCTGCACCAGTCCATGAGCTGGCAATAGAGCTGTCAATTATTTCTTACCAATTTAATGTTGATATTTGTCCTCTGAATATAACGAAGCCAATTACTGAATATGATGTTGCAATTTTTTTTATTTAACAACGGTGACAAAATTTTAATCAACACAACCTAATTAAGTTCCTTTTATTAATGCAGCATAAAACAATTAAATCGATTCAAATAATATATTTATTTGAACGGAATTAATTAACTAAATTAAAATAAGTTAAAAATTTAACTAATAAAGTAATTTAATTTCTTAATTATATTAATATAAAAATTTAATTAAATTTAATAAAAAATTATATTCAAATAATATAAAATTGTATATTGTTTTTTAGCAATGATATTTTTGTCTTTTCAAAAATTAAACACACTTCTCTTTTCTCTATTTCTCTTCTCTTTTTCTTATACCAAATAATACCCAAAATCTACTCTATTTCTCATATCTTTCTCTCTTCACACACTCTTTCTTATCTCTTTCTCTTTTCTTAATTTCTTCTGCCTACCAAACATTGCCGAAAGGAGTGAATGGTCAATCGCATCGGATTAATCGGAATGCCACGCGTCACCTTATTTGATTGCGTTTGATACAAATGCGCCAGAGATAGTAGTCACCGGTGCTTAAGCCTTGGGCAATGAAAAGCTTTGTATGATGTATTACTTTACCATGTGTGAGAATGTAATACAAAACAAAAACTTTGAATTGTTTTCCTGTTCATAATTTTCAGAGTTTTCTCCATCTTTCCTCCATCAAATATGTTGTTTAGGGTCTATTTAGAAAGAGATTTTAGGGGGAGGGGAAGAGAGAGGAGGGGAGGGTCTTGGAAGGCTAAGTCTATATATTGATATATATTTGAGATTTTAAAAAAATTGAAAGAATAATTTGATAGATGATCATATAATATTTCAATCACACTTTATTCGTTTTTAGAAACATGTTATAACTTCCTTAATTTTGAAAAGAAAAATAAGCCTTCTCCTCCCCTTTCCTCCCCCCTAAAACCCCTTCCCAATAGAGTTTTCACCATCTTTTCTCCATATTTTTTCACTCTCGATCATCTACTACAAGCGTGAGGGGAGGAGTGTCAGAATAGTTGTGTTGGTTGTGTTTAGTGTAGCGTGTCTCCATGTGTTAGTTTAGTTTGTTTGCTGGACTATAAGTTGTAATTGAATTATGTTACATTGCATCAACTGTGCATCTGACAGTATAAATATAGTCTCTGTACTATTTCACAGACGTAATAAAAAGATCTGAGTACAAAAGTTTCAGTTTGTTTCTCAAATCTTCTATAATTTTTTTCCCTTACACTTTGCATGATTTTATTTCATTTTCTCGCCTTAATCTACTTCTAACAAAAAGGTCTCTAAAGTGTACAAATAAAGATGCATCCACCCTTTAATTTTAGTGGGTTAAGCTCATGATGAATTTTTAACTTAAATCAAGGGTATATACGCCCTTACATGTTCACTTTACAAACGAACCCACTTTAGGGGATCCTTATACAATAAAATACAGAACCACAAGTTTCCCTAATAATTATGCCCAACATAATTTAGTCATATCATATAATGACATAAATTTCTAAGAACTACATTGAAATGTGTCTTTAGATTAGTTTTTAAAATAAGTATATATTTATATCCCTGAAAGGATAATCCAAAGTTGGCACTATTTTTAAATACTACAAAAATTAGGCACAATTGGAAGCCACTTTATATGAATTGCATTATACATCGGAGTTTGCTTAGTGATTATTGGAATGGTTAATATAGACAAACTTATTTGTATATAACAGACAATTTTGGTCACTGTATTTTGGGTCCTGCAATTATATACAATTAATATTGGTATAGTAATCACTTTATTCAAATATTTGATCATTAGTTTATGCATTGGTTTTCTAAATATTGGTCAGTGGAAGACTCTGTATGAGTTCATAGATACTCTGACAAGAGACACAAGGGAAGAATAATTTTGCTTCCATGATTCTAAATCCATCAACAGTAATTTAGTTTGTATTATAATTTGCATTATTTGATTGTAAACATGATTGTTACTGATATTCTAAACATGTTTCTATTCATGATCTCACATGCAATCATTTTGCCAAACCTGCAATGTGTATATCTTGCTAGAAAATTAGCTGCATGCAACACAAAACATGACACTCTCAGTTAGGAACTATTCCTAATCATTTGTTTTATATTAGAGTATTATATCTGGGTGATGATATTGCAACCTGAGTTTTCATGAAAATCAAATGTTAGTTTGACATTTCTATTCTAAAATATGTTAAACGTTTTGTATAACTTTGATATTGGTTGGAATCATCTCTGAATCACTCTATACCGTATTTCATGGCTCAATGAATTACATTACACGTGTAATATAAAAATTTAGTACTACAATTATTCATAGTGATGAACACTGCGCTCCCCGTGCATATGCACGAGTATATAACTAGTAGTAAATACTAGTACAACTTTGGTCGTACACCTCCCCAATGAAAAATGAGTATACTATCAAAATAGTCCTCATTGGATTGAGGTGGCAACTTAGTCCCTAAAACTATTAATATTTCTAATAAGTACTCGACTTTTGTAAACTGTTTAACAAGTTAGTCTTTCTGCCAGTGTTTATACTATTTGAGGTGTTGACATTCCTCTTTCACAATAAAAGCATTCCTAGCTCACAAGTATGGACCCTTTTGAAGGTTATTGTTCATCTTCTTGTCTTACGAGGACTGACACCCTACTCTACAACTAGGGTACTGCAATACTGCCTAAAACCAGATATCCTTTTATTGATGTAGTGTGATCTTGTTAATTAGGTCAATTGCTGCTTCATAATGTGTTTATATAAGTTTGTACATGGATTTATGCCCTAGAAAGTAAGCTTTCAATCAATTTTAATAGTATAGTATGATATCTCAAATGTTGATGAGGAAATCAATAGTTGATATTGTAACAAGTCTATGTTTTGTTATTCATGTACACATAACATTATTGGTTGATTTATTCATCAACAATTAATACTAGTTACTTCATCTTAGAGTGAATTGCTCGATTTAGAAGATTTGGATATTTTTAACATGGCACACTATTTTTTTTTTGGGAATCCTTGCTATTAAAAAACTAAATTAAACCAATTAATTTGAATTGGGAGAATTTATTTAAATGGATAAGTTTTCAAACATTTGTTTTTTTATTTAAAATATCATATCAATGCCTTATTTAAAAGAAATCAATTTATTTACTATTTGAATCAAATGAGATTGGTACCGGATAATTTACTGTATCAAAAATTGAATCTATATATTGACTTTTTTGTGTGTGTGCAATAGTAGTAATAAATATTGAATTTGTTGCCTAATCCAAACTATTTGTTTTGAGATAATCCAACAGAGGAATACGAGACTCTGGAAGATGCTGGAACTCTCCAAAACTCCAAAGGAAGGAAATGAATGCACGTCAAATCTCCTTCAAGGACGTCGAACATCGGTGGAGTATGGAACATCCTGTTTTTTAGAAAATAATATTTAAATCACAATTAGATAATGAATAAGCATTAAAAGTCCTAATTTGAAAGGAAATAGGCTTAGATGTGTTATAGAAACATTCAAAAGGGGTCAAAATACCCCTAAGAAGGGTCTAGAAACCCCTAGAAACGTTTAGAATGGAAGAAATTACGAATGTCTCCTTAGTCACTGTCGCGACGTGACCAAGATTACACTAGAGACTATCGCGACGTGATGGAAGAAAATTCTGGAACCTTGAGGAACCTTATGGAGTTTTCAAAGTCGGTGATCACAGCCAATAAACGGGTGACACATGTCCACGGTCGCGACGCGATGGACCCAAAATCCACTATAAATACCCCCTCACCCCTCCATTCCCAACTCGCCCCAAATCCTCTTCTCTCTCTAGCTTTCTCTCTCTAGGGACTTCTAAGGAGTGAGTATGCTCTGTGCTTGCCTCAAGTGAGGATCTGGCACATCAGAAAACCCTTAGTAAGTAATCTTAAAGATTGAGAAGGGGAATGAGACTTAGAGGGCCACTAAGGAGCAAATATGCTCTGCACTTGCCTCGAGTGAGGATCTTATGCATCAGAAAGCCCTTAGTAGGTAAACCTCTGAGAGGGGAGGATGAAAGTGGCCTAGTTAGCTAGGTAGGAATGTCTAGAGGTAGGAGTGCGAGGAGCGGCAAGGAGACGGAGAGTGGCAGCAGCTGCAACAGTCTTCTAAGCCAGGTATGAGAGATCTGAACCCTATCCACCAGGGATTGTAGGATTAGAGTAAGTGTATAACTAGGCGTAGGGTGACCTAAGCCCTATTAGAGGTTGATAACAGCAGCACCTCAGGAGAAGGGTTGTGACCTGTGATAGCTGAAGACAGTTGTCAGAGGTCTATCAACCATAGGAATGATCTATTGATGTTGATGGATGGATGTGGATTGATGTGATGTTGATTCTAAATGATTGCTTATGGTTGTGTGTGATTGATTGATGGTATACTGGTTAATAATATGACTGTAATGGGTCGCCTGAGCGACACTAGGATTAATCCATATTGTTGATCAAGGATGATTGATATTAGTGATGTGATGGTTGACCTATGTGTTAATGGTTGGCCATTGATGTTATGTTATATACTGACAGTTGTGTTATACGTGTTGATAATTCTTCTTATGTTAAGTTATTAAATAATGTTGTGTGTGTGAACCTATGATGGGTTGTTTATCCATGATATGTTGTTGATAATAGTTGAAATAACAGTAAGATAATAAGCTAAGACTGATAAAGCATGATAAAAGAAGAGATAAGAAGTTAATGCTGGCTGAGCTGATGAGTTGATGTGTGTAGGCTGAGTTGTGCTATTGATGATGGTTGAGCCTGTAATATTAAAGTGAAATAATGAATAATGAAACATTACGAGGGAAGGTTTCATATGCATTGTTGTGTTGTAATACACCGCCGTGTACATAAGCTGTGCACGAGCCAGGTGCTAGAGTGCGGGCACGATATGATTGAGTACAGGACGCGTAGGTCCTTGGGGATAGTTTGGGTCCGACAAGTTGCCTAAGTGACCAGTGGTTTGGCCGCCATTGTGTCGGGTCGTCAGGTAGCCTGAATTATCCTGACAGGGTACTATTGTATCACTGTCCATAGTGTCGATCCCGAGTGCCGCATCGACACCTGTTCCTAACGTCGAAATTGGGGAGCAGGGATGCATTCTTAGGGGTCCGATGAGCGGGATAGGGAGTGGAAAACTGGTTTGACTTATCCACATGTTGGTGGAAGGTTGTTGAGGAGGTATAAGAGGCGAAGTGGCTAAGGTGGGGCCCTTCTGCCATTCTTGGAGGTTGTGTGGCCACGTAGGCATGTAGAACTTTAGGTGCGTGAGTGCGAGAGTGATTGATCTAAAGTGTTAATTGGGAGATATGTGTCCTATCCTTTCATACATAATAAGGACATGAAGATTCAAGATTTGGCACTAGGACCAATAACAAGAGGGAGAGCAAAGAAGATTAAGGAGCAATTAGAGAATCAAATGGCTTATTTGCTTGATGATAACAAGAGTTCTAAGATTGTTCCTTGTCTTATAAATCTATTAGTAATTGAGATTGTTTAGATTTTCTTTAATTGTAATAGACTATGCTTTAAGTTTGTAACTTGGGTTTAAATATGTAGACATGTGTTAAACTCTTTGGGCCATGTTTTGGGCTTGTATGTGGGCTTTGTTTTGCTTGTGTAGACATGGCCAAACCCTACCTATATAAGGCTTGGGTGTGCTTCTTGTAGGGGACTTTTGAACATTTTTATGAAATTGTGAGTTTAGAGCAAATGCTCCTCTTTGTTCTTCATTGAACCTATCATGGATCTTATCAAGGCTTAATTGCTCTTGTGGCGATCTACACTGAGGATTATCATTCTTCCATGAAGAATGTGGCTTCTCTTCATTCTTGAATCATCTCTCATCTTTCCACATTTGTGAGTTCTTTCCCTTTTCTTTCATTTTGTGTTTGGAAAAATTATGATGTTTGGAATGATCCTTGGATTTTTAGTGAATTTATATGTGTAGTTCACATCATGTGGTATCATTGAGCCTCTTCCATGATCATAAATTTTTCCAACTTTTCTTACATTTTCCTCTTTTCATTTTTCGGTTTTCATAGTCATTTTCTCATAGATCTGTCGGTCATTTTCTTGAATCTGATTTTCTCTTGCATCTCATTTTGTCTTCCTTCTTAGATCTGGAAAAAAAAAACAAACAAACGAAATCTGCAACCAGTTCGGTGTTCAAAAAAAAAAAAAGATTCTGTTTTGCTTGAGTTTGATCCTTGAAACTTGTTGTTGATTCTCGAGTTTAATGTGTTTCTGGTCAAATCGCATCAACTTCAGTCATTCTGACCTCAAATTCGTTTTTTCTGAATATTCTGGATCTTTGTGTATGAAACTCCATGGATGAACATTGATGTTGCAAGTTTATTGTTGATTCTGGATGCCATGTTTTTTATTTCATGTTTGCAAGTTGTTTCTGATCAATTTCGCACCAAAATCTGTGTTGTTTAAGGCCAAATTTCGGATCTACAATTTTTCTGCTTCATGTGAAAACACCATTGTTGAAGCTTCTAGCTCTTGATGTTCATGCTTGATCTTGATGATTTTGTGTAGTCTTGGGGTTAATTGTTGACGGAAAGTGATTTATTGTGTGTTTTAAGGTCATTTCCATCATTCCAATTCTGATTTTGAGTGAAAATCGCAATGCTTAGTTGCTGGAAAATTTTCTGATCTTCATAGTGTTCATCATCATCTTACTCAATTGAAGGAGTTTGATCCGAAAATATTGTTGAGAAATTGTTTTTGGTGTTATTTCTTCATTTCTTACTCAAATCTGGAAATTCAAAAGCCTAAATTGATTAGAAAAAATAGAGGAATTCAATTCTGCAGAGAAAAAGTGAAAAAAAAGGGCTTCTGAAAAAAAAGTGATTCTGCTCATAAAAAAAAAGCACTTATAGAAAAAGGCGCTACTGAAAAATACACTGTCATTTCCAGAAAATTCTGAAAAAATTCCCCAACACTTCTCAACATATTTGCTAGCTTCTAAATTTTTTTTTGGAATTTTTGGGCCATGTTTGGTTGGTGAAAAAAAAACAACACACAATTAAGTCATTTTTTGGGCACTTTTTGACTTCATACTTGTCTCCTTTGACCTCTACTATTTGAGTGTGCTTTCTTGATGATCTTTTTCTTGTTTGTCTTTTAAATTTCTTTGGTTTTGTCTTAAGAGTCTCATTTTGTCATTTTTGACCTCTTGGATGATACATTTCATTGTGTGTTTCCACAAGTGCATTTAAGTTTTTCACATTCTTGATTGAGCAATTGGTGGGTTCTTTGAAGAGCTTCATGAGTAGCAATTTTTGGGAGTGGAAAAAGGCAAGTGTGAACATTAGAGAAAAAGCCTAAAATTGTGTGAAACACGAGTGATACTTTCTTTGAGTGAAACACTTAGCGAGTGGCGAGGTCCTTTTCATTTTATTTTATTTTATTTTATTTTTTTCTATTATTTTTTTGGTGTACTTGTGATCTTGGAATTTAGCTATGGGTGACTCTCCATCTACTTCCCCAAGGACGACATCCCTTATTGGTCATATGGCTAGAATGTTGGAAGCTCAAACCAATATATTCAATGCTCAAGTCAATGAATTGAGGGAGGAATTTTTGCATCAAAGGGATGCTAGGTCCGCACATGAGAGACATTCTAATGTTGGTGAATATGATGATGAATTTGAAAGGGATGAGAGGTATGAACATCATAGGCATAGGAGAAGGCATAGGGGACATGGAAGACATCATAGGGATCATAGTGATGATGGAAGGAGGCATAGAAGGCATGATGATAGGTATGAAAGTGGCAAAATTAAATTTCTCTCATTTCATGGGAAAAGTGATCCGGATGCTTATTTAGATTGGGAACTTAAGATGGATCAATTGTTTGAAGCTCATGATATTCATGAAGATAGGAGGGTGAAATTAGCTTCTTTGGAATTTAAAGATTATGCTTTACTTTGGTGGGACCAAAATGTAAAGGATAGGAGAAGGTGTGGTGCTAGAGAAGTGGATGATTGGGAAGATTTGAAAAGCATTTTGAGAAAAAGATATGTTCCCTCTCATTACCATAGGGAATTACACCAAAAGCTCCAAAAGTTAAAGCAAGGATCCAAAAGTGTTGAAGACTATTACAAAGACTTTGAAACCTTGAGGATTAGATCCAATACAAGGGAGGATGAAGAAGCTACAATAGCTAGGTTCCTCAATGGCCTAAGCTATGACATAAGGGATGTGGTGGAACTCCAACATTTTGTAGATGTTGAGGAGCTTGTCCATCAAGCTTCTAAAGTGGAGCAACAAATTAAAAGAAAAGGCAACTACAAGAAATATTCCTCAAGCAAAGATAATGATGCTTCACATTGGAAGGATAAGCACAAGAGGGAGGGCTCAAAGTCCCCCAAGGCCGGCCCTTCAAAGGAGGGAGGTAAGTCTTCTAACCCTTCTAAATTTACTTCTTCCGGTTCTTCATCCATCAAATGCTTTAAATGCTTAGGAAGAGGTCACATAGCATCAAACTGCCCAAATAAAAAAACCATGATTGCAAGAGGCAAAGATGTTTATGAAACCGCTTCCTCATCATATTCTTCCCCTTCACAATCCTCTTCAAATTCTTCTTCAAGTGAGCAAGAGAGTGATTGTGAATTGCCTCCCCTTAAAGGAGATCTTCTCATGGTAAGAAGACTCCTAGGAGTCAAAGTAAAGGAGCATGATGATTCTCAAAGAGAAAATATTTTTCATACAAGATGTTTAATTAATGAAAATATTTGCTCTTTGATCATTGATGGAGGTAGTTGTACAAATGTGGCTAGCTCTAGATTAGTCAATAAACTTGATATGAAAACAACTCTCCATCCTAAGCCATACAAATTGCAATGGCTTAATGAAAAAGAAGAACTCTTGGTTGACAAACAAGTCTTGGTTTCTTTTAGCATCGGTAAATATCATGATGAAATTTTATGTGATGTTGTGCCTATGGAGGCGGGCCACCTATTGTTGGGTAGGCCATGGCAATTTGATCGTATGGTCATACATGATGATAGAACCAATACCTTCAATTTTATGCATAAAAAGCATAAAGTGACTCTTTTGCCTCTTAGTCCCAAAGAAATTTGTCATGATCAACTTGCTTTGAAACAAAAAAGGGAACAAGAGCAAAAGGAGGAAAAGGGGAAACCTATCTTGAATGTCCATAAATCAAGTAAAAAGGGTTCAATTCCTACGGTTGAAAGTTTATTTCTTAGAGAGCATGTGGTTAGGAAAGCCTTGTTGGCAAGACAACCTTTATACCTTCTTTATTGTAATGATTTGTGTTTGTCTTCCTCTCAAGAGGCTTTGCCTAGTGCTTTGGATTGTCTATTGCATGAATTTAATGATGTGTTTCCAATGGATATTCCTCATGGCCTACCTCCCTTGAGAGGCATTGAGCACCAAATTGATTTAATTCCCGGTGCTTCTTTGCCTAATAGGCCTCCTTATAGGAGTAACCCGGAACAAACAAAAGAAATAGAAAGACAAGTTCAAAAGCTTTTGACTAGTGGTTGGGTTAGGGAAAGCCTAAGCCCTTGTGCTATGCCAGTTATCTTAGTCCCTAAAAAGGATGGATCTTGGCGCATGTGCACCGATTGTAGGGCTATAAATAACATCACTATCAAGTATAGGCACCCAATACCTAGGCTTGATGACATGCTAGATGAGTTACATGCGGCTTGTATATTTTCCAAAATTGACTTGAAAAGTGGGTATAATCAAATTAGGATCAAAGAGGGGGATGAATGGAAAACCGCTTTTAAGACTAAGTTTGGTCTTTATGAGTGGTTAGTCATGCCTTTTGGCTTGACCAATGCCCCAAGCACTTTTATGCGTTTGATGAACCATGTATTGAGACATTTTATTGGAAAATTTGTTGTTGTGTATTTTGATGACATCCTCATTTATAGTTTGAATTTGAATGACCACATTGACCATTTGAGGAGTGTCATGAATGTTTTGAGAAATGAGAAGTTATATGCTAATCTTGAAAAGTGTACTTTTTGTAAGAGTGAGGTCATCTTTTTGGGTTTTGTTGTGAGTGCACAAGGTGTCAAAGTTGATGAAGCAAAAATCAAGGCCATAAAGGATTGGCCTACACCTAAGTACTTGAGTGAGGTAAGGAGTTTCCATGGCCTAGCTAGCTTTTATAGGCGCTTTGTGCCTAATTTTAGTACCTTGGCCGCTCCTTTGAATGAAATTGTGAAAAAGGATGTTCCTTTTAGATGGGGAAAAGAGCAAGAAGAGGCCTTCAATGCTCTCAAGAATAAATTGATGAATGCCCCAATTTTAGCTTTACCCAATTTTGCAAAAAACTTTTGAAATTGAGTGTGATGCCTCTAATATAGGCATAGGGGCCGTGCTCTTACAAGAAGGTCATCCTATAGCCTACTTTAGTGAAAAGTTAAGTGGAGCTAGTTTAAACTACTCTACTTATGACAAAGAGTTGTATGCCTTGGTGAGAGCATTACAAACTTGGCAACACTATTTACTTCCTAAAGAATTTGTGATCCATAGTGATCATGAATCTTTAAAGTATCTAAAGGGCCAAGGCAAGCTTAATAAGAGACATGCAAAATGGGTTGAATTTCTTGAACAATTCCCTTATGTCATTAAACATAAAAAAGGAAAAGCAAATGTAGTGGCAGATGCTCTTTCTAGGAGATATGCATTAATTTCCACCCTTCAAACAAGGCTTTTAGGTTTTGACCATGTCAAAGAATTGTATGCCTTGGATGATGACTTTGCCTCTCTTTTTCATGCTTGTGAACTTATGTCTCATGACTCATTTTATAGGCATGATGGGTATTTGTTTAAAGGAACCCAATTGTGCATTCCTAAATGTTCATTGCGTGAGTTACTTGTTAGGGAAGTGCATGAAGGGGGATTGATGGGTCATTTTGGGGAACATAAAACTTTAGAGATGTTGCAAGAGCATTTCTTTTGGCCTAAGATGAGACATGATGTGCATTTGATATGTTCTAGATGCATTGTTTGTAAAAAGGCCAAGTCTAAGAGCATGCCTCATGGATTGTACACCCCCTCCCTATACCATCTTCTCCTTGGGTTGATTTGTCTATGGATTTTGTGTTAGGCTTACCTAAGAACAAGCATGGCCGAGATTCTATTTTTGTAGTGGTTGACCGTTTTTCTAAAATGGCCCGTTTTATTCCTTGCCATAAGGTTGATGATGCATGCCACATTGCTAATTTGTTTTTCAAGAAAATTGTTAAATTGCATGGAGTGCCCAAATCCATTGTGTCGGATAGGGACTCAAAGTTTTTAAGTCACTTTTGGAAGACTTTATGGGCTAAGCTTGGAACTAAGCTCCTATTCTCTACTACTTGCCACCCTCAAACGGATGGTCAAACCGAAGTAGTCAATAGGACCTTAGGAACCATGCTTAGGACTATTTTACAATCCAATTTAAGGGCATGGGAAGAATGTTTACCTTTTATCGAGTTTGCATATAATAGGGTGCCTCATGGCACTACATCTTATTCTCCATTTGAGGTAGCATATGGTTTTAATCCACTAACCCCTCTTGATTTGATTCCATTGCCCATAAGTGATGAAGTGTTACATCAGGATGCCGAAGCCAAGGCACAATATGTGCAAGAGCTACATGCTAAGGTCAAGGAAAATATTGAGAAAAAGGTTGAGCACTATGCAAGGAGTGCCAACAAAGGAAAGAGGAGAGTGGTTTTTGAACCCGGTGATTGGGTTTGGGTTCACCTTCGGAAGGAAAGGTTCCCTTCCCAAAGAAAATCCAAACTCCAACCTAGGGGTGATGGTCCTTTTCAAGTCTTGGAGCGCTACAATGACAATGCATACAAGATAGACTTGCCCGGTGAGTACAATGTAAGTACCACATTCAATGTTAGTGATCTTTCCCCCTTTGATGTAGGTGAGCATGGAGACCTTGGAGAGCACTCTCATGAAGATTCAAATTCGGGGTCGAATTCTCTCCAAGGGGGAGGGAATAATAAGGACATGAAGATTCAAGATTTGGCACTAGGACCAATAACAAGAGGGAGAGCAAAGAAGATTAAGGAGCAATTAGAGAATCAAATGGCTTATTTGCTTGATGATAACAAGAGTTCTAAGATTGTTCCTTGTCTTATAAATCTATTAGTAATTGAGATTGTTTAGATTTTCTTTAATTGTAATAGACTATGCTTTAAGTTTGTAACTTGGGTTTAAATATGTAGACATGTGTTAAACTCTTTGGGCCATGTTTTGGGCTTGTATGTGGGCTTTGTTTTGCTTGTGTAGCCATGGCCAAACCCTACCTATATAAGGCTTGGGTGTGCTTCTTGTAGGGGACTTTTGAACATTTTTATGAAATTGTGAGTTTAGAGCAAATGCTCCTCTTTGTTCTTCATTGAACCTATCATGGATCTTATCAAGGCTTAATTGCTCTTGTGGCGATCTACACTGAGGATTATCATTCTTCCATGAAGAATGTGGCTTCTCTTCATTCTTGAATCATCTCTCATCTTTCCACATTTGTGAGTTCTTTCCCTTTTCTTGCATTTTGTGTTTGGAAAAATTATGATGTTTGGAATGATCCTTGGATTTTTAGTGAATTTATATGTGTAGTTCACATCAATACATTCTGGCTTGTATTGCCTTTTTATACATGAATTCTGAGTTCCTGCCTTCCCATTGAATGGTGCGTATAGTGTGTTCTTATCTCCCATCTGTTTTCTGTCTTGTATATTTATGTCTACGGGTCTTATCAGGTGTCAGACAACTCCAAAAAGGAAAATGTTCAGTTGATACACAGCCAGTGAAGTCAGAGTCAGTGGATGAGAAGTCCAAATTACAGTATATTTTGTATAATTGGGGCCCTAAGGATGGGTACCTTTAGGTACATTTGTACACTTCAACTTGCTAAAATAAAATAAAATTATTTCTATTATTATTGTATCAACTAATATATTTAATATATTGAAAAAATTGACTAGGATGTCACAGAGTACGTGTGAACACTTCGATACTCAAGTTAGCTGGTAACTTAAGGAAATGCTTGAAAGTAAAAGCACGTACTTTGCATGGACGAGTCTCTCTCTATGCAGTTGGGGCGTACCTAACCCCCTTTCCTCTTAAGGTGGATGACCGACAAGTGTCCGTATAGGATTTCCCATGCGACATTTATGGGTATTAAGTGTACCCCGTGGTGGGCTTCATACATGCATGGGTTAATTGTATCGGGCTTAATCTTGAATAGGCCCATTATGGCTATATCTGGAACCGAAGCACTTTCCAAACTCGTTACCGCTACTGGCCCAATTCTAGTGACTTATTTTTTTTTACATTAATGTTCTATTTCTAATAAACTCTGTTTAAACAAAAATTTAATTTTTTTAAAACTAAATTTATTTAACATCAGATAATTTGGTGGGGTGTATCACTCTTTTAGTATACATCAATTCGTTTATGTAATTTTAACTCAAGAATTGTAATTGAATATTTTTTAAAAATATTTTTTAAACTCATAATTCTCAATGTTATAAGTAAGTCTCGTTTAATAAGCAATGCTCCCTCTGTCCAATTAAGAGAGCCTTTTGGCTTTTTTATTTGTCTAATTTTATAAGGCCCCTTTGAAGTTTGTCTCTGGTATTAATTATTTTTTTCCCTATTACCCTTATTTAATTTACCTTTGTTTTAATCAATAAGTTTAATAAAATGTAATCAAATTTACCTTCCCAATATATTCAAGGGTAGTTTAGGTAAAACAATAAAAATTGTAGACAAATTTATTGTTTTTAACTACATTAATTGAGAGATTTTGCCAAAAGACTCTTATAATTTGGGATGGAGGGAGTATATTATTTTTATTTATCCTTTTTTTTTATCAAGTACCTGCTTTAATTTCCCTTTATTTTTGTCATAAATAACCAACTAACAATCCCATTTTAGTCGTGAAAGCTATGTTCTAACTTCTAGGTTATAACTCAAAGCCACCAAAACAAGCCCCAAAATGTAATAAAGTGCATATCAACTGATTAGGTGAGCATTGGATCCAATGTAGGTCTTCCAACCAAACCAATCATACTCTTACCACATGCAAGGAAAGGGAGGGAGGGAACCGAGCATAAACACCTTCCTCGTACGTGACTCTGATTTTTCATTTTTGTGTCACGCTGATAGTTTACCTCGGAAGCTTCTTCGCCTTAATACAAACAAAGTACCGAATTAAACCTTATTTGGATGCTTAATTTAATTAAATATGTATTCAATAATCGTTTATTATAAGAGAGTTTATATTGTAAACACCTGAATTAAATATTTTTTTTTGTATTTGGATAAATACTACATATTTGTTCCGGTATACCAAAAAGTCTCACATTTCTTGAGAATCGAAGCCAAAGGTAGTTGATAAACAAATGTCTTCCTCAACCCATCGAGGCGCCAGTGTCCATGTCGAACAAAAGAGATATGCAAGAGAGAAAGAGTCTCACGATGGTGGATGTGTGGAAGATTGAAATCATTGCTGGATGATGGTTATGATGAAACGCTCCAGCGGAGGAATCCAGTGGTGGCCACCTATAAAACACCCTGACGCCCGAGTCAGTCCATGATCGAGGAGAGTGTGTAATTACAGAAAATGAGGTGTACTTGAATATGAGGCCAAGTTGCTCTATTTATAGCCTTGGTGGCTTTTCTAACTGTACAACCATTTATGTTTGGTGATAAAAGAATGGATACTAGATCGCATATAGATTGGATACAATAGCAGTTATATATCTCATGTAGGTCAGACGACATGTGTAAATCAGACATAGATCGGATACGCTGGCATGTAAGCACCTAGCCATGGACTAGAGGCCCATGTTGAGGAATCCTCACGAGGTTTGATTTGAGCCTTAGGGAACTATAAATCCGATATCTAGAATAATATTAAAAGATTATGTATTTTTATGATAAAACAAAATTGAAATTGGATGGATATGAAAGAGAGAGTAGAGTAAACTCTAAAGAAATGTGCTATTTTTATCAACACACGGTGGTTCAAGTGGCAAGAAGCTTAAACAAAATTGAAGATTGAAATCATTGCTGGATGATGGTTATGATGAAACGCTCTGGCGGAGGAATCCAGTGGTGGCCACCTGTAAAACACCCTGACGCCCGAGTCAGTCCATTTTGAGGAGAGTGTGTAATTACATAAAATGAGGCGTACTTGAATACGAGGCCAAGTTGCTCTATTTATAGCCTTGGTGGCTTTTCTAACTGTACAACCGTTTATGTTTGGTGATAAAAGAATGGATACTAGATCGCATATAGATTGGATACAATAGCAGTTATATATCTCATGTAGGTCGGACTACATGTGTAGATCAGACATAGATCGGATACGCTGGCATGTAAGCACCTAGCCATGGACTAGAGGCCCATGTTTAGGAATCCTCACGAGGTTTGATTTGAGCCTTAGGGAACAATGAATCCGATATCTAAAATAATATTAAAAGATTATGTATTTTTATGATAAAACAAAATTGAAATTGGATAGATATGAAAGAGAGAGTAGAGTAAACTCTAAAGAAATGTGCTATTTTGACCTACACACGGTGGTTCAAGTGGTAAGAAGCTTAATTTTACTTAAGTAAGATTTTTGGGTTTCGAGTCTTACGAATAAAAAATAGATGTTAAGGAGAGTTTTTCTCTTATATGGATGCATTCGACTCCATTCAAATTATATCGAGGATTTAAAAAAAAAAAACAAGACATAAGAAATAAAGGGATAAAAATCTCTTGTCCTACTTTTTTGTCAGATTTTCTGTCCCTTACCAATGACAATTCGCCACATAATAAAATAAAATTATAACTTAATAACACATATGCATATCCCCAGCTTTTAATTGGTAGAATACATAGAGACATCATTTTTTAGGATAAAATATGTTTATTCTAGTGTTGTTTTTCTCATGTTCTAGTGTTGTTTCACGTCTCAGATCACGTTTAACACAAACTTAACAATAGTTACTCGAGTCACGAGTATTAGATTCCTCCCAATGCCAATCCAAATACGTTATATTTTACTGGAAAACTTGGGTACCCACCATTTTGCACTCAAAATGAGGCATAACTGTCACGAACCGATTTCAAGCAAATTTTAAGGGGTGAAACCGTTTTAGTGGTTTTAGTGGAAAACAATAGAGACAGTATACCTAAGTTTAATAATATATTTTACTGGTTTCGTGCTTCTTTTGTGTAGTTATTTTGTAAAATGCATTGGTATACTTTTTTTTTTTTGGAAACAACATTGGTATACTTTAAAATAGCTTATAAAAATATCATAAATTATTTTTACAATCTCTTTCAAATACATATATCAATAAATTTTTATAAATTCTAAATTAACATTTACAAACGCTCTGTTTTTATGAAACTGGGTTATTGCCTTCAACAATTTAATAATCTATAAATAATAATTATATATAAAATTTTCAGATATTAAAATTATATTAAAATTTTACAAAAGAAATTTTAGTATCCTAAATATTCCAGGCAAGAGTAGCCGTATTCCTTACAGTTGTGCTAGTTAAAATAACAGAAATGTTATTCTTGACAATTACAATTCTACGAATTTCTTACGACTTTTTACTGTACACGTGTGGTTAATACACTACAAATATTTGGTTAATCAGTTCGTTATATGGTTAATGAGTTACAATTTTTTTATGCACAAAAATAAATTCATATTTTTCACAACTCAATAAAAATTACATGGTTAATGCAGTGCAAATATTTAGTTAATTTAGTTTATTACGTGGTTAATGGATTGCAAAAACTTGGTTAATGGTAGATGAGTTACTGTGATACTATATGGTTAATGCAGTGTAAATGTTTAGTTAATTTAGTTCATTACGTGGTTAATAGATTGCAAATACTTGGTTAATAGTAAATGAGTTACTTTGATACTATATGGTTAATGACTTGCAAATAATTGGTTAATGCAGTTCACTACGTGGTTAATGAATTGCAATAACTCTTTAACCACGTAATGAACTGAATTAACTAAGTATTTGTATTGTATTAACCATATAATTTTTAGTGAGTGTTTAATAGGAAAGAAAAAAATAATTTTTTTCCTACAATAATATTTTTTCCATATATAAACAGTATATTTCTATACATAAACAGTGGTACCGTACGTGAACAGTAGCATATATATATATATATATATATATATATATATATATATATATATATATATATATATATAGCATACGGTGCGAGTATTATCGTAAAAATCAGTTGTCAAAACAACATGACTCTTAAAATAAATACTGAGATTATGGGAGAGAAGTTGAAATCGAAAGAGGAAAAAAAAAAAAAAAAAAGAAACAAGGAGATCCACCCCATAGTTTTTTTCTCTCTCCAAAACATTCTCTTCTTTTCACTGATCCTCGAATCTGGTAAGAGTAAGACCCAACTACAACCATAACTGTTTCAACTTTGATCCTCTTCCGCAGTCCAAAAACAAAAGCAGAATTTTTTATTTATTTATAAAAGACCCAACTTAAAGGGGGAGAAAAAAAAAAAACACTGGTCTTGTTTTCTTTGACTGCACCACAAATTGTGGGGTGTCTTCAAATCATTGCTTTCTCACTTTTGTCTGCCAAAGTTAGGGTCTTTTGAAGTAGAGTTTGCTCATTCCAGCTTTGCAAGATTTATCATTAGGGTTTTTCAAGGCTGAACGATTCTTTGTGGTGGTGTTTGGATGGCGAGAAAGTGAGGGAAAATGTGGTTGGTGCAAGTGTGGGAACGTGATGAAGGGAGGTGGAGGAGTAAATGAGAGATTTTGAGAAATGGGGTGTGTGTTTGGGAAAGAGTCATCGGTGGAGGAGAGGAGAGAGGAAGTGAGAGAAGCAAAAACAGATGTGAGTGTTGGAAGAGAGGCTCAGAATGAGAAAGAGGGTGGAGAGGAGAAAAGGGTAAGGCCAAGTGGGGAGAGGAGAAGGCGATCTTCGAAGCCAAATCCAAGGTTGAGCAATCCACCTAACAATGTTCATGGTGAGCAGGTTGCAGCAGGGTGGCCCTCTTGGCTCTCTAAAGTTGCTGGGGAAGCTATCAGTGGATTGACTCCTAGGAGGGCTGATACTTTTGAGAAGCTTGATAAGGTAAATGAAATCTCTGACTCATTGGATGCTTGCTTTTGTTTCCAATTTAAGATTGTGTATGTTTTGATTTGATGATGTTGGTGAATGCTGATATGCTCTTGCTCTTGCTGTTTGGGGTTTTGAGAAATTGTGAGTTGGTCTCATGTTTTTCATTGCTCATTTCCTTAAAGAGGGATTCAATGTTCCTAACTTACTATATTAAGATAATGTGAGGAATTGGCTCAAAAGAAGGACTTGTTTCTGTTATTTGGTTTTTTGAAACTTTGAAATCGATAAGCCTTCCGTCAAATTGTCTTGAGAGTTAATTTTCCTGTCTACTTACTTACCTGACAAATATTGAATCTTTCATTGGTGCCTTTACTATTTTTCAATCAGATTGGGCAAGGTACATACAGCAATGTTTACAAAGCTAGGGATACTTTAACGGGGAAAATTGTGGCCCTAAAGAAGGTCCGTTTCGACAATTTGGAGCCTGAGAGTGTGAAGTTCATGGCCAGAGAGATTCTGATTCTGCGCCGTTTGGATCATCCCAATGTTCTCAAACTGGAAGGCTTGGTGACTTCCAGAATGTCATGCAGTTTATATCTCGTGTTTGAATACATGGTGCATGATCTGGCTGGACTTGCTACAAACCCTGCGATTAAGTTCACAGAGAGTCAGGTGTTGGCATAATTACATTACTAAGTGCATGTTCTTGTTGTTTGAAATATATGATTCGAGAATATTTTTAATTTTTGGGTAGCTTCTTGACGTGGACCTTCTTTATATGATGTATATGGATATTTTAGGTAAAATGTTACATGCATCAGCTATTTTCTGGACTTGAACATTGTCACAACCGTCATGTGCTGCATCGTGATATAAAGGGGTCAAACCTTCTAATTGACAACGATGGAATTCTCAAGATTGCTGATTTTGGATTAGCTTCCTTCTTTGATCCCGATCACAAGCACCCAATGACCAGTAGAGTGGTGACCTTATGGTATCGACCTCCAGAACTTCTTCTTGGGGCCACTGAATATGGTGTAGGAGTGGACCTCTGGAGTGCTGGCTGCATTCTTGCAGAATTGTTGGCTGGAAAGCCTATTATGCCTGGCCGAACTGAGGTAATCTATACGATTGGACACATTATATAGGTTCTGTAATTGCACCTTTCACAAGCATAATGTGTAATTTAGTTTACTAGTCTATGGTGCAAGATTTTGTTGCCCACGGGCTTCTCAATTTACTGCTAATTTATTCTGAGATTTGTGCTTCATATTTTGCTGAGATTGTATCCATCATGCTTTGTAGGTGGAGCAGCTACATAAGATATTTAAGCTTTGTGGTTCTCCTTCTGAAGAATATTGGAAAAAGTCAAAGTTGCCACATGCTACCATTTTTAAGCCCCAACAGTCATACAGGCGATGCATAGCTGAAACTTTTAAGAACTTTCCACCATCATCCCTGCCACTAATTGAGACCCTTCTCGCTATCGATCCAGATGAACGACTGACTGCCACCGCTGCATTGCATAGTGAAGTAAGATAATAATCGAATTGACTGAATTAAGGTCGTGAGATCACCTAATTTCTTGTGCTTTTCTATCTTTTTGTATAGGCATGCTACAGCTGTATAACTGGATGCTTTTGTCATGTATAAGTCTTAAACAGAATAGTTAATTTGCCCAATTTACATCCTTCTGTAATAACTATGAATAAAAAAATTCATAATATATTAGCAGGGCCCTTCTTAGATAAGTTGGATGGCTTTTCTCACTTTCCCTACTGATCATGCTTTCGTAAATACATTTCTGTCATAAATGTCTTTTCTTACCTTCTCCATCCTCATGCTTTTGTACATATTTTTTTGTAATAGCTACTCAGTATGTGCATTTTTTCCCCTTTGATAAAAGAGAAAATGATTAAGATGAATGAAAAAAGAAACAAGAAATTAAAGAGAAAATCTATGGAAAGAAGCTGTCCGATCCCTTGGCATATCTGTTAGTAATACCCCATTAAAAGGCCATGTGCTTTACACTAGATAGAAGCTGAATGTCCAACTTCATCCCAAATCAAGTATTGTGCCACTGAAACATCTTTAAAACATGAGAGTTATACTTAACTAAATGCATCCAAATGTAACATAGAGTTTACCACATGCATCTTTCTACTAATTATCTAATTAACATTTTTGTCCTGAATTTCTCATAACATTGGGGGCTCTGCAATTCTGTTGCTTACTGACTTATTCTTTAAAAACTTGTGTGTTGCATGGTATTGCAAAGATAAAATTTAGTGTTGTTGGTGCACATTTGTTGAAAATCTCAAACAATGAAACAAAGCAATCTTCTGGATACCAATTGCAGACCAAGTTATTTATATAGCTATGCACTAAGGTTTATGTTCAAATTAAATTCTGAAAATTTTGTACTGTTCATCTTGTAGGTAGTTTCATTCTAGATAATTTTGTCATGCTATCCTGTTAGAATAAATATAATATTCTTAATATTTGATTGGAAAGGTTAAACAACTAGGCCAGCATAACCTCGTGAATTATTGGATTATCAATTGTTGATCAATATGAATTTGGTTGAATCTCACTAAGGTTTAACTTCTCTGCAATTCTGGTAATTATGCTGCTTAGGGCCGCCTGATTGGCTCCAGTTTCCTGTGCGGCTGTACTCCATCAGTCGTGCTTGTGTACTAATTTATTGAACCCAAGCATAGCATCCACACCAAACCTATGCTTACTTTTATATCATGAATCTCTGTTTATCTTAATTTTTTGTCTTGCTTTTATTATACCATAATATTAGCAACTATCCAGTTTTATTTCTAAAATACATTCCTATGCTCTTGTAAGCACAGTTATTTAAGTTTCAATTCCATGGTTTTTGGTTGTAAGCAATGAATCCTGAACGAATATGTAAAACTTTGTTCAGAAATGACGATAAACTAACTTCAAATGAACTTATTGATGGGTGAACTACTGAACTTCAATACACTCAGTTTTGATTGTTTTTTTCCCTCTAAGCAATAAATGGAACAAATTTTTCTTTTCCTTTTTTAACTCTATACTGTGTTAGCAGTGGGGCTGCTTGTTTCTCAAAGGAAGTGACAGATATAGCTATATGTTGGCAATTATATATAGGTTTAAGTTTGAGATATACTGAATTGTGCTTGGAAATTGCAATCCTTACAGTGTTTCAGTCATTGGATATAAAGATCATAGTTTGATGTTATTTGCTTCTCTTTTGCAGTTCTTTACAACAATACCTTATGCTTGTGAACCCTCTAGCCTTCCAAAATATCCTCCCAGCAAGGAGATGGATGCAAAGCTACGGGATGAAGAAGCTAGAAGGTGGCTTAAATTACTTTTCACACCTCAATGATAGTCTCATTAGCAATATGATGAAACACTTATTACCATAGATGTTTACCAAAGCGCTTGCATGTTGGTTATGTTTTGACCATGTTATGCTGTACTTGGTTCTGCTGTTGTCTTTCTATCCATTTTCAATTTTTCTTTGCCCACGTTGCAACTCATTCACTTCTCTTTTTTCCCATTGTTCCTGTATTTAATTGGGAGAGTTGCTCAACATGTGTATAACTTGAACATGCTTATTTAGTTATCCTTCCCCATCCTAACTTTCTCTGACTCCTTGCAATACTGGAGGGAGCAGAATATATTTCTTTTCAGAAGACAAAATCATTTCAATATTTTAATTTAAATGATGTCATGACTGTAGATTGAGAGCAGCTGGTAGAGCAAATGCTGATGGTGTCAAGAAATCTCGTCCACGCGAGCGAGTAGGGAGGGGAATTCCAGTTCTAGAGGCCAATGCTGAACTGCAAGCAAATATTGATGTATGTCTGATAAGGCAACTAATACACTCCAGCAATTATTTCTTATTGCTTATGGTTATGGTTAATGTGACAATGCAATAAATTTATCATTTGACATAGTGATATAGATGTCAACTCGGTATATAGAACAATATCCGTTTCTTATTTAGTTTTTCACTAGGCTGGATCCAGACTTCATGGATGTTTGATTGAAAAGTTATGTTTCTTTTCTGATGTCATAAGTTAATTTATCAATTTTTTTATTTTTTAAGATTTAGAAGAGTTTGCTGGGTGTTTTTTTGAGTGGATTTTTGTCTTGGTGAAAACCTTTTTTTTTCAAAGTCTTGGTGGAAAACTTTCACCTTTAGTTGTATCTGTCTCCCACTCTCCCCAAATACCATAGAAACTGAAATCATCTATTGTCATGGATCTACTTTTATATTCATCCCTTCTTATCTCTTTATACCTTTGCCTCTATTAATTTTCACTCGGGGGCTTGTAGGCATGATAATTTCCAAACATGAGCAGCAGTTTAGACTTCACAGTCCCTTAAGTCTTAATATGTAAAAACCTAAAAACTAGTCATGGGTGGAAAGATGTGATAGGGACTTGGGTATTATGGGGTGCCTAAGTCCCACATTGAGTAGTGTGAGATGCTCGGTGGAGTATTTAAGTGGCTTGGTTCTTCCCCCTTAATAGCTAGCTTTTAAGGGAGGGTTCCCCAAGTGCTTGGGTGCTTATCAAGATGGTGTGCAAATGAAGTTAGTTTGGTTCAGTTTAATTTAAACATGGTCAGCACATGATAGATTAACTAACATATGGATATTTGGTAATTCCTTTAGAGGTGTATGATGACTTGTAAGCTTGTATGCTTTTCCGGGTTAAAAATTTTGTTCTAATGCAGTTCATAAAACAAATGGATCTGCTTTTTTTCTTTTTACTTCTTTTTTAATCAGTAGCCAAATACATTTGCTTTAATTGGTTCTTAAGAGGTTGTTGTGTGTGGGAATATGTTATTATGTATATTAGAGCATGCCAAAAATGTAGTTAAAACAGTGCTTGATGAACTAGATAATAGCATTGATGGATAGGTCACAAGTGCAGATTGAACTGTTCTGTTGCCATCTTCTGGAATGCTGCTTTGGATTTGCGAAATTTGGTTGCATTGGTTGTAGTAGTAGTTACTATCACTGCAAAAACCAAGTCTTTCTTCTAGGGATTTTTATTATCTTGTACTGTTCTAGAATCTAGATAATTTTGTTATATCACGGTTTATCTCTTTCTAGAAACAGTGTTGATGTTTAACTCTTACTACAGAGACGGCGAATGATCACGCACGCAAATGCTAAGAGCAAGAGTGAGAAGTTTCCTCCACCGCACCAAGATGGAGCTTTAGGCTATCCTTTGGGTTCTTCACAGCACATGGATCCAGTTTTCGATGCTCCCGATGTTCCATTTAGTTCCACAAACTTCCCACAACCCAAAGCAAATATCCAAACCTGGTCCGGCCCATTGGTAGATCCAAGTGGTGTTGCGGGTGCACCAAGAAGAAAGAAGAAACATGGTAGGTGATGGATGGGCATATACAATCCAAATTCATCAAAGGAGGACTCAAAATGATAAGAATGTATCAAGAGTCAAAGAAATATATATATTCTTGTAGTATAACACCAATCATTTTTTAGGAGTATTCATGAAGCTGCAAATGTTGCTGACATGATGTCTAACATCTGGTTGGTAGTGGAGGTATACTATATTGTATTTCCTGCTCCCATTTGTTTCTCAATGATCAGAGGTTTATTTATTCTCTTTCTTGTATATCTTAATTTTTTCCCTTTTAAATTAAAGAGTTTGATTAGTATAGATGAACATCTAATAAATTGTTTTTGGGAATGGTCTTGGTGGTTTATATTTCTACCTATTTTTGTTACTTATTCAGACAATTTTTGTTCCATTTAATCTTTGCTTTCCAGAAGCCTGTGAACTGTGCAGTACTTGTACAGAGTTTTCTTCTAGTTTTTGGTTTTTTTCACATGAATGTTCCCTGTAATCCTTTTGGTGCTTTGGTCCAGAAAAAAGAGGAGTGGCAAGACATTGATCACCAATGTGGAATCAGTAGCAGGGCATGTTATTATATATAGTTCATTAGACGATGGATAGTCATGAGGTCATTTGTTAACCATTTAATAAACAACTTGAAGATGGGACCGTGCTCAGCACGGGGTAAAAAAACATTCATTAGGAATTTTATTTTTCTATATTTTATATAAAAAATGGAAATATTGTCACATGTTATATTGTGGATAACTGAATTTGTAGTTAATTTTTTAATTAGATATTAAATACTTAGAAAACAAAATCTATGGTGGTCACTGAACTCATTTAGAAATGACTTCATATATTATGAAAATAGCATTATTGACTGTTTGTGCTATTAAATTACGCGATAATAAATAAAAGGTACCAACATGATGTGGTACTGTTGGTAGATAACAATGTCTCTTAATCACAATGTCCGGGAAGTTAGATTCTAACTTCTTTGGATCATAAAAAAAATGTTACATTTGGGCAATCTATAACCTATTGTATGCACCTTTCACTGCAGAGAGCTAAACAGTGTCACATTGGACAATCCAACCTATGACATTTTACTTACTTTCCATCCACCAAGTTGCCAACTTTAACTTTGGTGCCATTTATATTTAGTCATAAGAAAGTTACAAGAGGACCTTTCCTAAACTAAGAAGGGTAGATTGAAGAATAGTTGTTGCCTAAGTTGACAGTTAGATTCCAAATCTGCCTTTCTTTTTGTTTTCTGAATACGTGGCAAGTTCTACTAGTGTGTGTTGAAACCATGACAAGAGTAAACTAGGTGTGCTTTTGAGGTCATCTTCAGCTTGGTCTCTAAATGAAAATCAGTGTTGATGAGCTTGCAAGTTCTTGAAACCTAAGATAAGAATGAGAGCACAAGGAGGGCCTGGGCCTCCGGGCTATCCAGGTTCATGGCCCGGACCACCTTCAGTTCTTGCCAACTTCTTCCACGGATTGTGTAACACCATATCTTCTTGGTTGGTAACATCTTTTTTCTCTCTTTCTTTTTTTTGGTATAGGTAACATCTTTTTCCTTTTCTTCTTGTTTTTAACATTAATTAATATCAGTGTCTGAGAATTTTTATTAATTAATATCAGTGTGATACAATGGAATTGCAAACAAATTTTATATAGGTATCGAATTATATTTTACTAGTTTACTAGACAATATAAACATTTTAATAAATAATATTTTAATGTGATAAATTGGTTAAATATGCCGATTAGACGTCAATTTTGTGCTTAATCTGAATTCCATGTATAGTTATTAAACTCTATTAATATTAGCATTAATGCCAATAATATATTAATGATAATTAGCATTGCAAATGCATGTTCTTTAGTAATGTCTTGGCGCTTTATTACTGAATAAAGTTTCATGTGTCTTAGATGTACTCTCTGAGAAGTTTAACCTTATAATGAAAAAAAAAATGTGGCTAACATTTCTCATAAAATTGACATCATCTCTTGAGAAAATATACATTTTTCCCTGTAAAGGCGACAAATAATTATACACTTACAACATGTCTGATTACCCTTTTTGAAACAGTTTTCTGTTTTTAAAAACTTTAACAAGAACAAATTTTGTTCTTTATCTCTTTTTAAAAATAGAAAAACTGTTTTTAAAAAGTGTATCAAACAGGCTCTTAATTTCTAGATAAAATTTTCATATTCGCTCTGTTGATGAGTTTAAATGTGCACAAATTTTCATGTTCGCTCTGTTGATGAGTTCAATTCCATGTGTTTTGACAGTTTCTATGTAGTTTGCTGCTGTTGGTTGCTGCAAGACTGTTTTGGTGCACCACCTGAACCACCACAACCTCCGCCTCTACCTCCGCCAGATCCAATTGGTCCACCTCCAGTGCCAGACCCAACTGGACCTCCCATTCCGCCACCACTGGAACCTCCTGGCCCTTACTGGCCTCCTGCTCCTTTTGGGCCTCCTGATGGCCCATCAGAACCCCCACCTCCTTATTGGCCTCCTGCTCCTCCTGGCCCTCCAGGTGGTCCAATTGGTCCTCTTGGGCCTAACGACGGGCCTCCTGCTGGTCCACCAGGACCCCAACCTCCTTATTAAGGAATAAATAAAATGCTATTAACCAAGGTATTTTCTGAAGTTAGGAATAATGTATATGTTCATTGTGACTGCAGGAGATCTTATAATATTGAACCACAAAGTTATTAGAGTTACTGTATTATATATCCATATTATGGTGGGTACTGATGCCATGAGAAAGTGATTGTGAGATGAATGCTCCGTAAAGAAGTATCTAAATTGTACTGCCCAAACACTTTAAATAAAGAAAAGAAAAAAAAAAACTTGGGTGATTCATTGTTATCAAAGACTGACACTTGTAAGCTTTTTTCAATATTAAATAATCTTCATTAATTTGTGATTATTTTTGAGAATTTGTCTTTAGAAATTCAAATTTACTAATGACGCAAGCGCAAACGTCAGACTCAGAGTCGGTCTAATGACAATAGTAAGATGAAATTGAAACGTGTTTTCACAATGCATATTTCTTTATTGTTTTACGAGACCTCTTACATATTTTATCATTCATGTATAGTTTATACGATTAAAATTAGGGTTAAATATGTTTTTTGTCATAGTAAAATAAACGAGTTTTGAGTTTAGTCTCTGTAAATTTTTTCTTTAGTTTTTATTCCTTTAAAATATGAAATTATTGTTTTTTTTATCTCTGTCGTCATGCTACGTCCGTTAACTACTTATGTGTTTTTCGAAAGGTCATATGACCATCTTAGGTGACACCCAATGACGTATGTGATGCTATGTTAGTATGTAACAACCAGAAAAAAAAAAATTGTGACCCCTATAATAAATTTTGTTTATATGCTCTAAAATGAATACTAGGAACCAAAAACAGTAATTCAGGTTTTAAAAGAATGAAAATAAAAAAAAAACATTTTACAGGAATCAAAATCAAAATTCGTCTATTTTAGAAGGACAAAAAACAATGTTTTTAAATTTTTGAGGGATAAAAACAAAAGGAATTTTTTTTATAGGGACCAAAATCAAAATTTACCCATTTTATAGGGACAAAAACATATTTAACCCTTAAAATTAATTAGTTCCCTTCATTTTTCACTTGATATTCCTTATAATTATATACTTAATAATAATATGTAATTCTTTACAAATGTTACATCCCGATTTTAAGGTTTCTACCTTTTAAGAACATACCATATATGCTTAAGTCACTTGAGAATTCTGCCACGCTTACTTTTAGAAGCACATAATATTTCATGTTTGATGAATTACAAGTTTTGTTTTCTTAGTACAATTTTATATCTGAGACAACTCTCTTATCAGCTGAATAGATACACGAGTTTGGGCAGCAGGATTATTCTGGTTAATTCTGTATCAAGTAGTATTCCAAATTTCTACCTATCCTTTGTTAAAATACCAATCAAGGTGGGAAAATTACTTATTCAAATCCAAAAGGACTTTTTTTTGGGGTGGGGTAGGTTGGGGTTGGGGGGGACTCCCATGAGCAAAATGGTGTGATGCATGCGTACCAAATAGTGGAGAGGGTTTAGCTGTTAAAAATCTCCATTTACTTAAGTTTGATAGGCAAGCAGAGGTGACATCTTTATGGGGAAGATTTTTGGCTGGAGCTCTTGATTGCAAAGAATGGGAAAGAGGTTGGCCAAAATCCAAATTTGATCTTAATCAGGCCCTCTAGTGTTTCCCTGTGGGGGCAGAATATTTGTAAACAATTAAGGTGAATGATGGATGGATTGATGGTGTGGAGGAGATCAAAGCCGAGGCCAAGAGACATTTTGCATAAAATTTTGTCGAATCAGAGTATAGAAGACCTGTGTTAGAGGGTGTGGATTTTAAGAGTCTCTCGGTTGAAGACAACAACTTCTTAACAGCGCCATTTTCGGTGGAGGAGATTAAAGAGGCAGTGTGGAATTGTAAAAGTAACAAAAGCCCAGGCCTGATGGGTTTAATTTCAATTTCTTTAAGGTGTGTTGGGATTTATTAGAAGCTGATATTGTAGACTTTGTACAAGAATTTCACTCTAACGCCCGCTTACAAAAGATGTTGACACCTTCATTTATTGCCCTTATTCCTAAGAAGGAGCACCCACAGTCTTTGTTGGAGTATAGGCCTATCTCGCTGATTGGTAGTTTATATAAAATTTTAGCGAAAATTCTGGCTGAAAGATTAAAAAAGGTGTTGGGGAAGGTGATTTCTCCCTGCCAAAACGCTTTTCTTCCTAAGAGGCAAATTTTGGATGGTGTTTTGGTTGTTAATGAGCTTATAGACTTGGCGAAGAGAAGAAAAGATGTGTGTTTCTTGCTAAAAGTTGATTTTGAGAGGGCTTACGATTCTGTTAGTTGGAGATACCTTGATTATATGATGGAGAGAATGGGATTTAATCAATTGTGGAGAAAGTGGATGAATGCATGCATATATTCTTCTTCGGCTTCAGTGTTAATAAATGGGAGTCCTACAAAGGAGTTTGTAATGCATAGGGGACTCCGACAAGGGGATCCACTAGCCCCATTCTTGTTTTTAATTGCGGCCGAAGGCTTGAATGGTTTAGTTAGAAAGGCAGCGGAGGTGGGAGGGCTGCGGAGTTACAAGGTAAATGATGATATTGCATTTCCCATTTTACAATTTGCAAATGATACAATAATGGTGTGTGACAGTGATTGGGAGAATTTGTGGAGTATTAAGGCTATTCTGAGAGGGTTTGAACTTGCTTCTTGTTTGCGTGTGAATTTTACGAAGAGTTGTATTGTGGGGCTGAATTTAGAAGAGGATTTTGTGGTTGCTGCATCTAATTTTCTTGCTTGTAGCACCGGATCCATACCATTTAAGTTTCTTGGCATACTGGTGGGTGCTAATCCAAGGAAATGCTCTACTTGGAGGCCGGTGGTAGAAGTTATGAAGGGAAGACTGTCAAAGTGGCAAGGGCGTCATCTCTCTATTGGAGGTAGAGTGGTTTTGATAAATTCTGTTTTGAATGCTTTGCCGCTGTATTTCTTTTCCTTTTATAAAGTGCCAAGGAAGGTTGTTAATATGATGGTGAAGACTCAGAGGGACTTTTTATGGGGTGGTGGTTTGGAGACTAAAAAAATAAGTTGGGTGAGTTGGGAAAATGTTTGTCGACCAAAGAAGTGTGGAGGGTTAGGAATAAAAAATCTAGAGCTGTTTAATGTGTCATTGTTGTCCAAATGGAGGTGGAGATGTTTGGTTGATAAGTCAACCCTATGGTATAAGCTGCTGGTTTTTAGATATGGATCCCTTGAATAAGTGGTTTTCCCATCAACAATTGCATTATGTGAGCAGTAAATTTTCTATTTGGTTGCGTGATATATTACTGTTGGATAAGGTCAGGGGGTATGCCCATTATGGTTTCCCAGGTTGGTAAAAAAAAAGATTGGTTCGGGTGAAACAGTTAAATTTTGGCTTGATAAGTGGGCTGTGCAGCATTCGTTGAAGGAGGCGTTCTCTAGATTGCACCAATTGTCTTTAGATAAAGAGGCATCAGTTAGTGAAATGGGCACATTTCTTGGTGACAGATGGGCTTGGCAGTGGAGGTGGAGGCGTTCCTTATTTGTATGGGAGGAGGCAAGTTTGAAGGAGCTGGAAGACGCACTTATTAACTTCGTTCCACACAGTGAAGTTTCAGACTCGTGGATATGGTTATCGGATCAGGTTCGTGGCTTCACCGTAAAATCTTGTTATTACAATTTGCTTGATAATCTGTGTGCTGCGCCTGTTGTTGATCCTAATTTAACCTTGGTGTATAATTGTATGTGGAATTGCGATGTCCCTTCTAAAGTGTTGATATTTGTATGGAGATTATTTCAAAATAGATTACCAACAAGGGAAGCCCTACAAAATAGGAATGTTATGGTCTCTCCACGTGAGCTGTCTTGCGCCACTTATTTTTCACATGTTCTCTTTCATAGAAGGTGTGGAGTAAAGTATATGCTTGGATGTGGTTTGATGGGGTATATCATTGTGATGGGGTGAAGCATTTTTTACAGCATGGGGCTTTATTAAGAGGAAAGAAACTTAGAAGAGTGCGATATATCATTTGGTTGGCTGTTGCTTGGTCTATTTGGATGCTAAGGAATAGAATTTTATCTAGAGGTGATGTTGCTGATTGTAATACGGTTCTTGCTCATGTAAAAGAGTTGTCTTGGGAGTGGTTTGTGTGTAGGAGTGGTAGAAATGTTGGTGTCCATTTTTCGGATTGGTGTTCTAATCTGATGGGGTGCATTCAAGCACTGTAAGACAATTTTGATATAACGGGTTGGAATATCCCTTGTACTCCCTCTTAATATATTTTGCTTATAAAAAAAAAGAATATTTGTAAACTATATGGTAGGGCTCTGATGTACATCGGTTTGCTATGTGCATGGGGAAGAAGGTTGGGAGTGGGTTATCAGTTTTATTCTGGTTGGGTCCCTTGCCATTGAGTCACACTTTCCCAAAGTTGTTCCCAGGGGCGAGTTAGCCTAATTTTAACGAGGAGGCTAAACATAAAGAGTAAATTTTTTTGATAGGCAAAATAAACTTTATTAAAATAAAAGAGCAACAAAAATATTAGGAGTTTATATACAAATAGTAATTAAGAAAAATAATAAACTAATACAAAATTAGCAGTCTAACTCAATTTACTAATACAAGACTTAAATACAATTTTATCGCTAGTATTTAGACCCCGTAAATTTTCAAATCAAGAGATTATGTTGTGACTTGAGACTCATTCCTTAGCCAAAATTTGTATTTGTGCTATGTAATATATATTTTTTGAGGCTAAAATAACTTATTTATATACCTAATCTATAATATTTTATTTTTTTGGGATAACCCTGGCTACCTCATGGCACCAAGAGGAGCCGCCCCTGGTTGTTCCCTGATTTTTAACAAGAAGAAAGACTGAGTCTCAAATTGTGTGGTCATTGAGAGAGTGACGTATGGGTGTGGGATGTTACCTAGAGGAGGAGGTTCACGATTGGTAAGAGGTCCTACTTGAAGTGTTGTCCTCCGTCACTATCTCGCTTGAGGAAGACTCTTGGGTTTGCAAGGGTTAGAATTGGGGGGTGGTGTCTTTTACTCTAATCTGCTTCCTTTTTCAGATATGGAGGTATCAGTGCTTGGCAAGCAGTGAAAGAGTTATGTTACTTCTAAGGTAATTGTTTTTGCACGACAACCTTCTAAATAGGATCCCTATACATGTTGACATATTCAAAAGGAAGGTAATTTTGGAAGTAGATGATATCTCACGTGTGGTAAAGACCTTGGACCTGTTTTCAACTTATTTGGTACTTGTAACTTCTCTTTTAGTGTATTGTAGTAGGTGGTTAGGGTTAGCGATAGTCATGCCTCATAACTTATTTCATCCATATTCGATTTTATGCTCAACAGTGCTAGAGTTAAAGGGAAAACGGGTTCTGGCTATGATTTGGTACTTTGTGCTGTGGCTAATTTGGAAAGTGAGAAATCGAAGTATTTTTTTAAATAGGTTCTGAACCTTAGGTGGATTATTGAACAGATTATGGTAAGGTCATGGAAATGGAAATGGTTTCTGGAAAGGCGTAGTTCGTGCCATTTCTATGAATGATATTTTGAATCTATGGATTGTAGGTAGGCTAGTAGTGGCATTCATGTATTTGGGGTTTTTCTTTTTTAGGTGATGTTCTTTTTCTTTGTGTATTTACTATGGGTTAAAGAGAAACATGTAAAATAGGAATGCAGCTATGCTAAAGTGAAGAAATTATTTTCGCGCCAATAAGAGTTGACCAAGTTTCAATTTTGGGCTTTCATAGTTCCCAACTTTCGCAACCCTTTTTTCCATTCAATGAAATGGTACTACCTGTTTATTTTAATGTTAGCAGCCACTCAAAGGGACATTTATTCAAACGATACAAATTATTCCTTTTTTTTGGCCAAATACAAATTCTTCATTGAACGTTGATATTTGATATGAATATTTTTTTTCATATGAAAAACGAGTAACTAATAATATATAATGAATTAGGTTTGAGTTGGAATTCACAGGAGAAAACTACTGAACAGGTAATGCCACGAATTCGTGCTAAGTTTTACGCAAAAAATTCATATCATTAAGTATTTTCCTTTTTATTTTCATAATAAAAATACAACTTAATCAATCACAAAAACACGTTTATCATATATATCATGACATGCAACTTGATCCACACACGACCTAACACGCACCCTAGGAATGGTCTCAATCAATTGGCAGCCACAAAATTACAAAAAAAAAAAATGTTCTATTTTTCCGGCTATATGTAAGTCATAAAATTCGGAAGAAAATAAAAGGAATAAGACAAAGGAAATACGTAAACTGCTCACCAATACATTCCCAAATACATTTTAAAAGAAGTAACCCGCCTTTTTCAATTAAATTATGAATAAGCAGATTTGATATATGTGAACTGCGTATTGAGATGAAATATAATATGTCTTTATCTAATGCATGAATAATTTTGTTATGGCTAAATTGCATGTTTGTCAAAAAGTAGTGGATAATGGATAAGCAAGTCGATAGCAAATGAGCCTGTAGCATATAACAGATAAGTTAGTTGATAGCGGATGAACTGATATTTGATAGTGAATAATCTAGTTGATTAAATTCGAAGTGTGTATTAAAATTAACTGTTCAACTAATTGATAAATATAAAATAATTTAAAAAATATTTTTGATTAATGCTTAAATTTCATCGATCAATATTAAGTACAAAATATTTATAAATTATTATTAAAATAACTTTATTTTAATTAGACTAATTTTTAAGATATTCAAAAGCTAACAATTTTAAATTTATATTTCAATAATCTAATTTTATTATTATTATTTGTTAACTTTTTTAAATTAAATATAAATATGCGCACACAAATATATTTATCAATAGTCACACACACAGAGGCAGACCCACTCACACCTCAGTGCACACTCTGAAATTTTAAAAATTTCACTTTACATCCTTATATAATTTTTTTTGACTCCACTCAATTTAAACTTTTGTACATCCTGACCCATACTATTCATCTCTCAACCCTCACACTCAGATAGTGTTTGGTTGGAGATAAATGGAGGGGAGTAGAGAGGTTATTTTAATTTTTTTAATGTTTGGTTCAATTTTTAGCAGGGGATAGGAGCAAAATCTCTCTTAACTCGATTTTTGCTCTTTTCTAATGTTGGGTTTTTTAGAGGGGAATAAAGCTTAAATCATTTAAAATAAAATGATTTAAATTATATAGTAAACCCTCAATTTCGTCCTTGAACTAATATCCTATTTCCTATTTAGTCCCTAAAGTATATGAAAATAATAAAGTAATCCCTAAAGTTTTTGAAATCCGTCAAATTAGTCCTTAATGTTTTGTGAAATCTGTCTCATTAGTTCCTATAAGGGATTACTTATAAAATTTTAGGGACTAATTTGACGGATTTCACAAACTTTAGGGACTACTTATTTTTTTATATATATTTTAGGGACTAAATAAGAAATAGGGTGTTAGTTTAAGAACTAAATTGAGGGTTTACTCTAACATTATATAATATGTAATATAAACGATTATAAGGATATATAAGTAATATAAATGATGAATTTTTTTTCAAGACACGCAACACAAAGATCTAATACAATTCTACATAGCTTAACCGTTTGAGAATGTTCTTATGATTTTCTTTTTCGTTACCGCTGCTGATAGTCCTTTAATTTTTTAGCAATAATTTGTTATTAGAATTTTTTTAACAATAATTACGTATAATTTTAAAATTTTTTGCACCCTCTGGCCCAGGGTCCTAGGTCTGCCACAGTATGTGCACACACACAGTATAGGGAAAAATATATAACAACAATATATAACAGTATGAAAAGGGCGTTGGGAAAAGTCATCTCTGACTGTCAGTCTGCCTTTATCCCAAACAGACAGATTTTCGATGGGGTTTTGGTGGTTAATGAGCTCATTGATTTGGCCAAGAGAAGGAGAGATAGTTGCATTCTTTTAAAAGTAGACTTCGAGAAAGCATACGACTCAGTTAGTTGGGAGTATTTGGAATACATTTTGCAAAGATTGGATTCAATGATATTTGGAGAAGATGGATGAAGGCCTGTTATTCGGCTAATTCAGTCTTCGTTCTCGTAAATGCAAGTCCTACGGCAGAGTTTGCTGCACAAAAAGGTCTCAAACAAGGGGGATTAGCTGATTGTAGGCCTAACTACTAGGTCCATGATGGGAGGTGCCTAGGGTTAATAAATACTTTGGCTAGGTCCCATTTGCCGTCACATCATTAGTTGCTCACTCTACGGTTTGCCCTATTGAGAATCGGGATCCCGCAGTGTGTGAACAGACAAATGAAGGTTTAGCTTCTTGATTTCAGGAGCTCTACGAGACAGAGACAATTTCCGGTAATCGTGAAAATGTCTTCAATAAGTAAGTGCTCTAATCGGTTTTCTAATTTCATATAATAGAACCTGTTAAATCTTACACTTTTTACATCATGGGACTGTTTTATCAGGGAAAAAGGCTAAACGGGTCAAGCATATAATTTGGTTAGCAGTCACTTGGTCACTTTGGACGCACAGAAATAAGATTACTTTGAAGGGGAATTAGCTGATTGTATGGCAGTCATTTTATCTTGGGGTTGGTTTATTACTAGGGAGGGTCGTCACACAAACCTACATTATTCTGACTGGTGTACAAACCCGATAGGCTGTTTATAATCTATTTGAGAACTGATGTAACGAGTTAGAGTACCCCTTGTACTCCCATTGAATAAAATCTTTTTTGCTTATAAAAAAACAATAATTTAGGAAAAATATATAACAACAATAAACATGACAGTGTAGGGTTAAGATTTTTTTATAAGTTATAATGCTCAAAGAGTATTTGAAATAGAGTCTGGAAAAAATGTTATAAATTAGTAAAAAATGCTATAAGCTAATGAGACATGACCATTTACTAAACAACTCTAATTTTTAGATCTACTATTCGCTAGTTATCCATTGTAAGCTATAGCAAATCGCGAATGAGCTAGACATGCCAAACAAAACCCAAAGTACCTCATCACTAACCCAATTACAGCAGCTTATATTTGTTTCTTATGATTTAAATCATTCTATTTTAATACATATCTTAAATTTCACCTTAATTAATTATATACATATATTTTTTGACAAAACCGAACTTATTGCATTTCATTCAAGATTTGTTCACTACAATAAGTAGAAATATAATCAAAATTGTGGACACCAGTATACAATAACTGTATTTGCTTTGCTTTGTAGTTTGGTAAATCAAAACCTTGCAATGTGAAATAATTAATGATTCCAAACTCAGTTTGATTGGGACCACTACACAAAAACTATATGAGAAAAGGAATCGTCTACCAAATCACTCATAAGAATAGAAACACAACCCAGAAATGGAGGTTCTATAACATGGACTGCAAGCTCCCAAAAATTCTGCAACGCGATTCCTCTCTCGGATCGGAGACCATGAGACACTCTAATTTCCCATGGACGTTGTAATTAATCATAAAGACTAGATGACCATGTAACATCCGAATAGCATTTAAACACGCTTTCTTCGGACTAGAATTGACTGCGGTCACTGCTTCTTGCGGTCACTATAGTCACCTGAATATCAGCTATTATTGGATGCGGTTAACGATTAATCCCAACTCTTGAATTACTTTCTCTTAAAAAATAGAAAAAAAATTATAAGTGGAGAGAGGTAAAAACAATCGACTTTCTTCAACCCCTTATTCCTGTCTATACTTCAATTCATATTTAATTTTATAATATGAATTTAAAATACTTATACTAGTATAATGTATTTTTTTTATATACATAAAAAGTTTAAGTGAATTGGGTCTAATTAAAGAGCTTGCCAAGGCCAAAGTACTTATCTAATGTATTGACTTTTTTTTTGATAAGCAAAGAGAATTTTATCAAGAGAGTACGAGGGGTACTCCAACCCGTAACAATATGGAAATGCCTCATTAAAACATCTCTAAGCCAAAATCCATCGGAAAAAAGACTAAGGGAGGAAAAAGAGTACAACAACCATGGCATATAAGTGTGAAAAAGTACATCAACCAAAGAAAAGTAGCCCAACAGATTAAAATCAGCAACCTAAAGGGAAAAGGAATCACTTCACTGACTGTAAACAACTCAGAGGATTCGAGCACCAATCAGAAAATTGCCAACCCACGCTTTTCCCAGCTTTAGCAATGAACCAACCCCATGATACTACCTTAACTTTTGCCACAATGTCAGAATGTGTAGAAATGTCTCCCCTAAATAATATATTATTCCTTAAAGACCACAACGCCCACACTACAGCACACCAAATTAGATACCTGACATTATTCTTCACTTTACCCAAGTACAATAGACCAAATTGAAGGAAATTTGCAACTCCATCACAATGCCAAGCCCCCGAAAGACCAATCCAAGAGTAGACAGAACTCCACACTTCATAGGAAAAAGAGCAGCTAAAAAATAAATGACTTACAGTTTCTTCCTGATGAAAGCATAAAACGCAGCAGGCATTATGATTGGGCGTAATAATACCACGACTTATCAACGCAGACCTTGTGGGGAGCCTGTCCAGTATAAGCCTCCAAACCATAATAGCAGCCTTCGAAGGAATAGCAGAACGCCACACCCCCTGCAAACTTTGGACATCCGGTTATCTATGGTGCTGTCAAGACCGCGAGACAGCCTCACCAACTGTTGGTAAGCTGCCTTTACGGTGAAGTGTTCAGTCAAATCATGCCTCCAAAACCGCTTGTCCTCGATGGAAACGTTCAGATCAACATCCTACAACATTTGTACCAGCTCCTGCCTCATAACTTCCTCTTCAGGCCGTAGGTCCCTCTTCCAATTCCATTACCAACACCAATCTCCATTCACCCAATTACCACAGTTTGCAACAGTGGCTGAATTATTTGAAGCAAGATGGAACAGTGCAGGGAATTCAGGCATAATAGAGCGATCACCCAGCCAATTATCTAACCAAAAGTTTACCTTCTCACCATTGCCCAGATATACACCAACCGCATCTTGAAACCATTCCGGAAAGAGAGAGATTAAATCTCGCCACCAAATAGAGAAATGTCTCCTTAATGCCCCTTGATCCAAGATACCGTTATGTAACGGTCCATATTTCCGTGCCAATAAGTTCTTCCAAACCGCACCATCATCATGTAAGCAATGCCACTTCCATTTCGTAAGTAGACTAGCATTAAAGAGCTCTAAGTGTTTTATCCCCAAACCTCCCATGTCTTTTGGTTCACATATCTTTCTCCAGCTGACCCAGTAAATCTTCTTAGTGTCAGAATTTCCGCCCCACAAGAATTTTCTTTGGATACTGATAAGAGAGTTAATAACCTTTTTTGGAGCTTTGTAGAAGGAGAACCAATAAACCAGAACACTATTCAGCACTGAATTTATTAATGCCACTCTACCACCAATCGAGATATGTGAATGCTTCCAAGAGGATAATCTTTTCTGAAACAGCTCAATAATAGGTGACCAAGTGGAGGACAACCTTGCATTAGCCCCAATCGGAATTCCCAAGAACTTGAAAGGAATAGTGCTCACCCTGCAAGAAAGGAATATATGAGCTCTAACTAATCTGGAGTTTGGCCGAAAGATAAGTGAAATCTGGCTGTTCAATAGTCGGAGAAGATAACAATTTTGTGCATAATACTCATATAATAGACTTATACGTTTAATATTTAATTATATAATAAAGTAAGCACCTTCATCTGATGTACAATAATTATATCGCCACTTAATAAATATTCCATCACTTTATCTGTAATATAAAAATTCTTTTTTGGCCGGGGGGGCTTAGGAGGATTTTGAGCATGGCAAGATACATAGGTCCACGCATACGGTTTAATCAACTTGTGCCAGTAGTATATATGTGAACTATAAAATAAAGTGTTAACGGTATAAACGGTAAAACAATTATCTGATTGCTTTCAAAATTTGTCTCTAACTTATAAGAATTGATCAATTAATTTTTTTCCCCCTTATCCAGAAAGGGCATGATCTGATCCGACTCATATATACACTACATACTATAGGATGAGAAATCCAGAAGCAGAACTGCAGAAGCAGAAGCAGTCCTTGAAACACGGACCAATGAAATGAATCTGATTCAGAATCCAAAGGCTCCACACCCACACCCACACCCACACCTCACCACACAGCACATAGGTACGTTATGACTCAGCATACACACAGCATGTTCCTCTGCCACTGATCCACGTGTGATGTCCATCCACAACCTATCATTCAATTCGTGAATCTAAAACACTCGTGTCCCTTTGCTTGGTCGAAGTTGCCCCACTCTCCAACCGGCCTAATGCCACTTGCAACATTTTCTATGCATAGAGCCATTAAACTATGCCATTAATAAATCCAACAGTAAAAAAAAAATCATGCAATGCAATGAGTCATTTTGGATAATGTACGTAACATAATTTCAATGAAATTGATTGGAATCTATCCTCGTGTCGGGTGGAACATCATGGATGTTGCAACATCATCACTATTGTTTTTAATTTTTAACTTATAAACCAAATAAAAAAATGATTTTGTAATAATAAATTAATCTGCATAAGTTAACCTTATATCCAGTCATACTCATATCCGACTCATCTACACTGATTGCAGATCCTGATGAATTATTAGTGTTTTCCTTGTTTTTTCTTTGCTGTAGAATCTTTTTATTTTATTTTTGAGAATTATGAACCTGTGATGATTAGTTTGGTCCTCAATAACTTCATTTTTTTAATTTAATACAAAAAAAAAAAAAGCAACAGCATTCTGCGGCTCAACATTGGCATCCTAAGAGATCGACACGTGGCTCATTGGTTTGCACGCTTTTGTTTCTCTTTGGGTGAAAAAGCGCGTTGGGGCTCCACCTCCTTATATATGAACCCTTTCCCTCATCCATTTCCCCCATCCTCAAAAATCTCTTTTTGAATTCAACCCAAAACTTTTCTGTTCGAATACTCTTGAAAGCCTCAACTGGGTATCCTGAAAAAGCTCGAATTTTGATTCATTTTGTGAAGAAGCTTTTTGCGGTGATTATTGTGTTTTTTAATTTCTTGTTGGCCATGGAGGTTTCGGTTATTGGGAGCTCTCAAGTGAAGTTGGGAAAGACCGATTTGGCAAGTAGGGAACTGGGTTTTGTTATTCTGAAAGATAATTGCAGGTTTTCAAAAAGTAGAGTTAGTTTTGGTCGGAATTTAATGTGGAAGAAAGCTGGATTAACTTTAAGAGCTCTTCATGCTGAACCCGTTAGAGAGGTTAAGAAGAAGCCTTCTGGATCTGGAACAAGATCCAAGCCGGTGCGTTTTCTTTTCTTTTCTTTACTTTATTTTTTTTTTAATTCTGTTATTATGTTGGCTGTTGCTTTTGGTTGGTGAGGAATTATGAAAAAATATTAAATTTTTATTTTAAGTTTGACTTGGAAGGAAACCGTTGATTAATGTTTTTTTTTAATTGACTTGACGTGAAATTTATATCTTTTACCTTTATCTTGGAATTGAATGATCATATCTAGGGTATTCAAATTAGTATGTTGAATTCTTCATTTATGTAGTTAAGGTAAATAATGAAGTTAACTCTTTTTAGAATTTTACTATAATTATTGAGTGATAATTTTTCCTTGAAATTATTACTATCTTGTGATTTTGAGGGGATTTTGTTTTTTCTGGGATGATTTTGCTTGTGAAGCTTTGTTCATATTATAGATCAATTATGAATTTTTGTTCTTTAGCTAACATTAATTACATGAGGAATGAAGAAAACCATGAAAAACAGATATTATTATCTGAAAGGGTTTCACATACTGGAGGTTTAATAAATTATACTAAATCTCTCTTTGAAAAAGTTTATTGTTCTGCTTATGCATCATTCAAATCTAATGCACTCATGTTACGTGTGTTGGGCACTTGGGGAGCCAAATAGATTAAGTTATGTAATATAATGTCAAGTTCAAGGCATTGAAAAGTAACTGACATGCTTAAAATAATATGTTGCAGGTAGATGGTGTAAGATTATTTGTGGGGCTGCCCCTAGATACAGTTTCTTATGACTGCAACTCAGTAAACCATGCTAGAGCAATTGCAGCTGGGCTAAAAGCTTTGAAGCTATTAGGAGTTGAAGGTGTTGAGCTCCCTGTTTGGTGGGGAATTGTTGAGAAAGAAGCCATGGGAGAATATGATTGGTCAGGCTATCTTGCTATTGCTGAGATGATTCAGAAAGTGGGTCTCAAACTTCATGTTACCCTTTGCTTTCATGGCTCAAAAAAGCCAAATATCCCCCTACCCAAATGGGTATCCCAGATTGGTGAATCTCAATCCAATATTTTCTTTACCGATCGGTCAGGACAGCATTATAAAGATTGTCTGTCGCTGGCGGTAGATAATCTTCCTGTTCTTAATGGAAAGACTCCAGTCCAAGTGTACCAGAGTTTTTGCGAGAGCTTCAAGTCTTCATTCTCTCGATTCATGAGCTCTACAATTACGGTAAGAATTTTAGATTAAAGAACCAGTTATGCAAACGGTGTAAAATAGTTTTACACATGTATCCAATCATATATCGCCATGATGCCACTTTGTTATATTGCTTCCTAAAATATCTATATGGTGAGATATGATTGAATGCAGGTATAAATTTTTCTTACACTGTCGGTACATAGTGTTTAAACTCTGCAAACTAATATCCACTTTCGGATTAGTATATATGAATAATGATTGACAGTGTCTTCATATCATGCCATATTGCAGGGCATTTCCATGGGTTTAGGACCAGATGGCGAGCTACGGTATCCATCTCAGCACCAACTACCGAGTAAGGGTAAAACCCAAGGAGTAGGGGAATTCCAGTGTTATGACCAAAACATGCTCAGTTTTCTCAAACAACATGCTGAAGCATCTGGAAATCCTTTATGGGGACTTGGTGGTCCACATGATGTGCCTACCTATGACCAGTCACCATACTCCAACAGCTTCTTCAAGGATGGTGGTTCTTGGGAGTCTTCATATGGGGACTTCTTCCTTTCCTGGTATTCTGCTAAGCTCATAGAACATGGAGATTGCCTCCTTTCACTAGCCTCTTCTACTTTTGGTGACACTGGTGTGTCAATATATGGAAAACTCCCACTTATGCACTCTTGGTATGGAACTAGATCCCATCCTTCTGAGCTAACAGCTGGGTTCTATAACACAGCTAAAAGGGATGGTTATCAACAAGTTGCAAGGATGTTTGCTAAAAGCTCATGCAAAATTATATTACCTGGAATGGACCTTTCAGATGCAAACCAACCAAATGAAACACAATCCAGCCCTGAGTTGCTACTTGCACAAATTATGGCAGCTTTCAGAAAGCACGAGGTGAAGGTTTCGGGTCAAAACTCATCAGAGTTTGGTGCTCCAGGTGGTTTTGAACAAATCAAGAAGAGTTTATCAGGAGATAATGTAATGGACTTGTTCACATATCACAGAATGGGAGCATATTTCTTTTCTCCTGAGCATTTTCCTTCATTCACTGAGTTTGTTCGGTGCCTTAATCAACCGGAACTGCATTCAGATGATGTCGCTACCGAGGAGGAAGAAGGCGCCGAATCTGCGGTTAATAGCCAAGAATCAAGTGTGAGCATGCAAGCAGCCTAAACTGTTGTGTGAATTTGTAATGATAATTGTGTACATAACAATTAGTAGTTGTACTGTACCCTTAAATGGGATGAGATTGAAGGGAGGTTGTGTTGTGAGTAACTAAGTACAGGAAGGGGATACCTATTATTGGTTTAACCTCGAGCAGAGTTACATTACAATTATTCCTTGTAGCATAGTCGAGGTTGGTTGCAGATGATGTCTTAGTCATTTGTGCTCTTGTGATATACATTTTTATCCAATATTACTTGGCCTGATAAGTATTAGTTTGAAAGTACTTATCCCGTTTTGAAATAAAATACAAGTCAATTAAGGTTTTTATATAATGATTAAGAGAGCAATGTTTTCAGTTTTAAAAATTTTATCAGCAAAATTGTATTTTGAAATGAAGAATGATATGGTAATACCTGATTCTCATTTTTTTTAGGGCAGAAAAGGTTATTTTAAGGTTTTCACTCAAATCTAAAGATCTTTCTTACAGGAAGGAAGTGTTAACTGTTAATTCAAAGAAGATACGTTGAGTCAGGTGGGATAAAGTATGCAAACCTAAGAATAAATGAGGTTGATACAATATGGAATGAAGTCCTGATTTCAAAATATGGTGTTTGTTATTCAGTTGTCACAAGATAAAACTAGAGGTTCATTTTGGTGTAAGAATAATTGTGAATTTGATAATTGCAGTGGAAGCATAGCAAATGTGTTTTTGAAAGGGGAAAAAATCAATTCTCTAGTGGTGGGACGGGCCCATCGTATCAGAGAACAGGCTCGGACGGCCCCAAAAATGTTTTTGGAATTTTTTTTGGTAAGCGAAATTGAATTATGAGGATTACAAAGGGCACATCAACCCGTATACACAAATTCACATTATATAGGATACACATTTCTCAATTAAGATCGAGGAACATTACACCAATCTGAAAATTGAAGGCTAAACTCTCCAAAATTAGCAATCAACCATGACCAATACCTAACTTTGATTAAATCATTGATATAGCATGTTTCAGGAAATTTTAACTCATGCTTAGCTCAATTTCCTTAAGAAGGTGCGTTTAGCTCATTGATATATAGCACATCCAAGGAATGAGACTTTATACCGATTTGAAATTAATAGTGATGGTATTCCAACATTTCGGATTGGAGGTTCCATGAAAAAAATTTATCAGGATAAAAATTGTCGTTAGTTCTACAAGCACTATTAATATTTACCACTCCCCATGGTGTGAGAAGTGTTGTGCTGGTCTTCATTATTGAGAGGAATAGCTTAAAAGATTATGATTTTTTATATTTCTTTTGGGTGGTGTTTAAATTATAGGGATGTACTCGATCACCTAAACGGTGTTAAGTGGGACAAGCTATATAAAATTATAGTGAAATCTCTAAAGCACTCAAATTACTAGTCATGAGCATAGCCTAATAGCGCAAGACGACGACGACGACAACAACAACGAGATTTATGGGGACACAATGCGATTAGTAGACCTCTAACGTACTCCAAAGCATTTTGATTCTTATAACTTTGCTTAACCAATTCATTTGTATTTCATTTCCTAATAGTGTAGGTCTGATTTACGGTCCAAAAGATACCTAAAACAAAGCATCTACGCCCATGATTTTAGCCCATAAACACGAATTCCTGCATTGCTTGTCGAAGGAGGTCTTTGAGGGTATATAAGCCAATCTCGGCAAACACAACCACAATATTATTTCATAAACAACCAAATGAAAAGTAAACTGATAATATACCAACAAAACAAAACAAAAAGTAAACTGTTAAGAAAAGAAAAATTGAGAGAAAAATAATTTATGTACACAGGGAACAGAATATACGAATTGGGGGAGATAAAAGAAGTTGCAAGTAACATTCCAATTTCATGTGGTCTTCACAGAAGTGATTAATGGTGGCGATACTAGAAACTAACTGATAAATCTCTCATATGTGCAGTCCTTATAGATTCAGTTAAACACCATCCAATCACCTTCCTAAACATTTTTCCATCGGATTGCTTCCCACTAAGTGACATTGAAACCACATTTCTCCGCAGCGAAAGAGATAGCAATATAATCTGGATTGAACCTGGCATGAAAAACAAGCAAACATCTTCAATAGGCAAACTGAAAAACTACATATGAACAGAATATGAGTTTTGTTTTATATTTGGTGTATAATAATAAAACTAGACCAAAACAGAACATAAGCTTTAGAAACAGTGGTATATTTTGATTATAATAAAAAGATGGAACCAAATAGAATAGAATTAACTGTTTCGTTTCAAACTCTGACCAAGGACCTATTTGGTTTGAAAACAAAAGGTTTTTTGTTTTTCATGTACAAATCTTTAAAAATAGGAAAGAGGGTGAAAATAAGGCCGTAGTTTTGTAATTAAAGTGAAAACAGAAAATGAAAATAGGAAACGTTTTCTGAAGCCAAATAGGCCCTAAAGCTACCACCTCAAAAAGTCATATAGTGGCGCTAATGTTAGCCAAACCAAAATGTATTCTCAGTGACCCACCAAAGAAATTACTGCAAAAACCACTTAGCTTCTATAGCTTTCTATTATTCAATGTTTGTCGCAGCTATATTCAAATTTTAAAATAGTGGACTTTCAAATGAATACCTGTTTAAACATGTTATTCACAAGCAATCTTGGTATCAAAACTGCTGAGGCAGATTGCGAATGCCTGAAATGCCGAGATAGGGTACCGGTAATCCATTGTAAACAGATCCTTCCCAACTTTTCCAAATTGCAGGATAATCTTATCGTGGTCTGGTCCAGCAGGTCCATTTTCTGCAGAAGCCACTAGCTGGAAGTTTTTAACCGAAGCAATCGTCACCCGTCCATGAAAGTTTAAGCACCAACACTGCAGCTGCTCATGCCACCTGGGGGCCTTGTTTTTCAACACAAGCATACCATCCCTTTGATCACCCAATGGTCCGGATAGGGAGTTCACTCGATTTGATTTTGATCGGAAAAAAGGGAATGAGGGAAACATATCTATGTTGTTAAGAGAAAACTCAGTCTGTGTAGGGGCTACACCTCCTGGTTCAATTGAAGAGGCAGGAATTGAATCCATGACACAATGCATTCTCCTAGGCCCCCTGCTTGCAATATATAGATGGTAAGAATAGGATAGTAGATATAAGAAGAGTGCACAGTAAGCTAAATATGATTTCAGCAAACTCTTTGGCTACTCAAAACATTATTGTCAAGTCAACCAAAAGAAAAGTATGGATGCAGGTCAAAATTTATGCAATGACAAATATAGAATGACAACTATTAGTTAAATTATATATTATCTATGTGCCATTGCAATATGTAAAGCTTACCTGGAGCCTAGCACATTCAATTCATATGAGATGTGGGCCACCGGATAGTTGCCTGTTGGGACCTTGGGTGAAACCTGTTTTAGATTCACCAACCTAGTGGAACGACTTTTAGTAATCTTTGCCCCTGCATGAGGTGGCTGGCCATCATAGATTGTGAACTTTGTTCCCAGGAAATTTGATCTAATCGAGGGTGAACAAAAATGGTAATAAGTCGTTGCACTAATAAACAAGAAAACAATAATGGCAATAGAAACCTGATTAGCAGCTCACCTCAGTTTCCCAACATAGGTGTTGCTTCCCCTTGACATATCATCTGCATCTAGAGAGATGATATAATCTGTGCAGGTAGGACGTCTGCATTTGCGTGCAGCCAGAAGGAACTTCCCATCATCACCTAGCGCTGAATTAAAGAAGACAATGGCCAAAAGGAACACACACACCTAGAATTAGAAGCTTTAAATCGCAAAAAGGAAAGCAAAGAATGATGCAAAACTAATAAAGTCTTTACGGAAAGAAATCAACCACAAGTTTAATTGGATACTCACAACTAGTTAAACTGAGAAACAGATAATATGTTTGTGTGGACCGGTTACGCTTTATAAAGCACTGGAGGAGATGCTCCCTTGGACCAGGCTGCCAAAATTATGTACCAATAGAAAGAAACATGTTAGGTAATGCCAGAGTGCTGTAAAACAATGCATTAAATTACTCAGCAATATAAAGACAAGCACCATAGTCGCATTCAATCATCGTGCCCTTCCACAAACAAGGGAATCTTTAGAGCAATACCACGGGGAGTATTCCACACCAAAACAGGCATCTTATGGTACCACTCAGTTGGCCCAAAAAGTGACCTCTCCTTTTACTATTTGGTTTGGTATATTAAATGTCAAAAACAAAGAAGTTTCAATAACCACTATCCAACCAAAACAAAACATAATTATATCTTTGCCAAATCAGTAGAAGATATTTGAATTAGAACAAGTAGCCAGCACAAGAAAACACAGCTGGATGTAGGACTCAAGGTTTTAAATCACATCGCGGTGGCAGTACGATTCTTGATATTGCAGAGAATCGCCGTCAAATACGGCTGCAATTGCAGTTGCACTGCGGTCGCAGAAACATAAAATACCTTGATGTCGCAGCCTAAATTGTGGTTGCAGACCGTATTTTAAAACCGTGAGACATACCAAGGCTCCAATAATAACAGTGATAATACCCAGATGCTACAAAACCTGATTCTTTACAATGTCCTTTAAGGAAATTAAGCCATAATTTCCCATCTAAAGTTCACAACTAAAAAATTGACATCACAAATTAGTGGTCCCAACCTCCCAGATAATATAGAACATTTAATTCTGGAGATGTCGTGGAGCGGAAAGTATCTAGAATTAGGCCAAAAAACCAACATTATCCACAAATAACATGAACCAGCCAAAATAACAATTTTCCACTGGGAGAAAAAAAATAACATTTAGAGGGATTTTCACAGTATAAGCAGAGGAATTAAGCATTTTCTTTTCTCCACAAGATAGTATAAAAATCACGGAGCAGAAGGGTTAAATGAAAAAGATTACAAAGGAACGGATTATGAACATTTCAAACAGATTAAGAGAGGTACATCTTGGAAGACTATAGAAACCGAAATAATTAGCTCAAATCTACAAACTCCTCAACTACATGCTCCCTTCACATGGCATGGTTAAGTTCTGCAGCATCAATATACATCTTTTTTTTTTCCATAAAACAATGTTTAAACAATTCAACACAACACCTAGCTAAAATTTTATACAAAAGTTTCATAAAAAATAATACCAAAAAATTCCCAAAAAAAAAAAACAAAGTAGCATAAGAAAACCTTGTTGCATTCATTCAAACAATCATGCTAATATTGGGAATTCAAAACACAATTAAGCTCAATGCCCAACAAATTAACCAACAGGAAAAAAAAAACTTTCTTCCCACTAAAAACCACCCAATCCAACATACAATTGAAAGGGAAAATAAAAAAAAAAAAAAAAAAGCTTTCAGACATTCAACTCAAATCGGAAAAAAAAAAGGAAAAAGAAGAAAAAAGTATATAGTTAAATAAAAATTTGATTTTTTTGTGAAAACTCCATATGACAAAAGAAGATGTAATTGGGAACGGTTGGGGGTGGAGAAAGAGAAACCTGCTTAACAGAGATGGGGAAGGTGATCTTAGCAGAAAGTTCAGGTGTTTTAACGAGTTCTTTGGTGATCTCTCTCCAGCTCCGACACACTCCGGCACACGCCACCACGCTCTTCCTCGGCGGCCACGACTCCTCCGACGCCTCGATTCGGATGAGCACCTCACGGAGAAGCTCTTGCGGCATGTTGGCCCAACAACTCTGCCTTAAACCGTCGCCAACAACCTCAACTTCAACTTGCTCCACCATCGCCCTTTGAGACCTTGATCTCATGTCCTCTATTATGCTCCTGATGATAGCCATCCTCCTCAGATCACCAATTTCAATTCCAATTGCAACAAAACGTGAAAATTTTCAACTTCCAGATATTAGTAGTAGACTAGTAATAGTTGTATGTATAGGAAGTACTACCACAGAGAGAGAGAGATATGCGCTGATTGAGGGGAAATTTATTTCTTTATTTTTTTACCTTTTGGGGAATAAAAAAAAATGATTCTTTTTTGGTGGGTTGATGTAAGAGAGAGATGCAGAGTGAAGACATTCTGTCTGATAAAAGGTTCGGTTTTTTTTTTCCCCTCAGAGAGAGAGAGAGAGAGGAAGAGGAGACAAAAAAAAAATGATGATAATATTAATGTAAATTGTGGTGTGATGATATGATTATATGCGATGTTGTCCTCCGCAGTTTGGTTCAATCGGTTTTCTTAATTAGTCTTCTAATCAATTTTATTAATCTAATAATTATTTTGAATTTATTAAACATTTTATAATTTATTAGGGAGAAAGTGAACTATCCACTTGGTCATTTATATATAAAATTTTTTTAGAAAGTGTTAATTATAAGCTTAATGGCTTAATCAAAACCTAAGTTGGTATACCATATAATGATTTTGGCTAATACTAGTAACTTTTTCCCTACCCGAAAAGCTATAAAGCCAGGATACTCTAAAACAAGAAATGTATTTGTTTCATACCCGTATCGAATACTGATATTCCTCGAATATTTTCCGATACGTGTAATATTTTTCGATACGTGTCCCAAAAGTATCCCTATTATCTTTTATTTTTTAAATATTTATTGTTAAAGATACTTTTCGATACTCCTTGGATACTTCCCGAGTCTCGCATCCCGGTGACAAATCCTTTCTTTCAATCCCGACGGCAGTACTGTTCTCTCCATCCTGTCGGCGGTTTTGGGTCTCTCCATTTCTGGCTTTCTTTTTCCAACAAAAGGGGTAATTGTAGGGTTTTTCTTCACTCTTTCAAAAATATTGTTCTGGTGTTCAGACGTTGTATGTCTTGTTTATTCTCACCTATTGTGTTGTACTATTTGTAAAAAAATTATAAAATAGCTGGGAAAAGGGTTCAAGTGTTAGGTCTAATACTATTGATATAATATCTCTTTCCTAACAAGTATTCCGCATATATATAAGTTTTTATATAAAATTTTATTAATGTATCCAAACCGTATTAAAAATTACTGTATCCCTATATCTGTGTCATATCGTACCTCTATCGTATTACGTATCAGGGCTTCATAGCCGAAAAGTGATGAAAGATCATGTTATATTTTGTAATACTTTAATATACTTACATCAGTACTAGTTTTAGTTTTAGATGTAGTTTTCATAGACCACCAAAAAAAAAAATCATTACTAGTTTTAGATATATTATTCTTATTTTTCAGTTCAATCTAACAATGAAATAATTATTATTTATTCCAAATTTTATATATTTGTTTTAATCAACAGTAAAATTTATAATTTGATTATTCTTATTTTTCATATTTTAATGTATTTATTAACTCTTTTTTCTTCCCTCCGATCTGTATATTTATATTTTTATTGATTCATTTGTTATTGTAAATAATGATTATTTATAATATTAATTCGGTTTTTCTAATGTGTGCAATCTTTCACTCGATAAGGATCATTAATTGTTCACTTTTTCTTTATTAATTACAAACTTTTCTATTTATCTTATAGATTCACCCCAATGTAATCTCACCCATAAATTAGGAAACTATAAGGAAAAATAAAAACTTAATGATTCTTATTGTGTGTAAGGTTACACGTGTTAGAAAAAATTTTATTTAAAAAAATCAGTTTTTTTTTTTGGTAATTAAATTTTCTTGATAATGTCAAGTAATTTGGGAAGATATTAATTTTTCGTTTTATTTACACTTCTACTTTTTTCGGCCTTAAACAGTTCATCTGCTTTCTCTGAATATAAAATCAATCTTTAGTAAGGATATATTAGCTAAGAATTAAGATTGATCATAGCCAAAATCACAAATAATTTTTCATGGGCTCGGACCCCTTCATCTTCCATTTTATGAAAATACATTAATATTCAAGCAACATATACAAGGGAGAAAATGGAGGGTCTCTTATTTGAGGAGAAAGTTATTGGACCCAATTACGTCCATTCAAGGAAAAAGAGGTGGTGATGTTTTGTTGATTTCTCAGATTGGAAAATCATAAAAATAAATTAAAAGATATTAATGTTGTTTCGTTGATTTATCAGGATGAAAAAAAAAAGTTTGAAAGATATGGCTGCTGTTTTTGTTGATTTATCAGGATTAGAAAATCAACAAAATAAATTGAAAGATATGGCTACATGAGCCAAAAAATTTGAAGAATAAAATCGATGCAGATATATTTTTATTTTGTGAACAGTGCAAACAGGTATTGGAAAACAATTTGATGTTTATGTATTCTATAAATAGAGGTGCATAGAAATACACAAGGCATGATACAAAATGTAGAGAGATACTCGAGTGTGAAGTGCAAAGTGAGTGAGTATGAGAGTTAGATCGAGAACTCTCAAAAAATATGAGTGTTTATTTGTTGTATAAGATGTGGGTCTTTCATTCCTTGTAACTATTAGAATATCTTTCATGGATTTCTTGAAGTTAAGTTATACTAGAGACTATTAATGTTTTTCTTTCTCAAACTCACCAAAAGCTCTGATATATTTTTCATCATATTTATATAATATTATATATTTCTCATCTTTTTAATTATATATTTTTATGCATTTTTCATTGTTTTATAAAAGTTAAATAAAAAATTCCCAATTTTTTTTAATATTTAATAATTTTATACGTATTAATTAAAATTATTAAATTAATATTTAAATTTGAAACAAAATTAAGTGCAAATAAAAAACAATAAAGGTGTGGGTTGTTTAAAGATGGCTTAAAATTACACCATTGGAGCAATTAATATGTAAGGTGATACATTTTGGATGAATTTTTTATGTTTGTGCAAGAAAACTTGTATGTCGGGTGGGTTACAATATTAATTGTAATTTTATATTTATGATAGTAGAATATTTTTGTAGTGTTTCGTGGATGAAAGCAAAATGTGTCGAACCACGTAAATTATTGTGTCTTTTATTACTTATGTATGTAGAAATTTCTCAATATTGGTATAAAAAATCCTTGAGTATGTATAGGTAAATCAGAGTGACGCATAAAAAACAAATACCGTGAATTATAATAAGATGCTTGAATAATGGGGCCTTTCCATGTCCAACATAGATATATAATACTTAAGACGGCCGAAAATTAAAAAGTTGGTACATGCCCCATTATAAAATTTACAGACACTCGAATCCCTCATTGCATTTGCATATGAAAAAAAAAACAATTGCACAAAAAAGAAGTTGCAAAAAATAATAATTATTCTATCAGCCTTCGACAAGCTTAGATTATTATGTTAATGGCCCGCTTTGTATGATTGCACTAAATACGTCAAATAACTTCTTTTTTTCTGCCTACATTCAAAACTAAAAGGCAACTGTTTTTCAAAAAAATAAAAAAGAACATATGTTGACCTTTTATGATCATGATATTAACATTTTAAATATTAAAATACAAAAATGCAGTATAAAAAAAACACCAGTTATGTAAGCTGTTTAAATTTCATTGTTAACGATAGCAAATCTTGTTATATTTATAATCTAATAAAAAATTATAATTTAGGCACAGCTTTTTCCTTTCTCGTATGAATTTGATCCAGAATCAATCACACTCACAAGTCCCAAACTGGTCATCTATAACCTTCTTTCACAAGCAACCCAACACACCCACAGGTTTTCAACTTCTTATACAATTGAACACAGATTTTCTCCATTTTTCAAAAGAAATAAAGATTTCCATTACTATAGTTTTTAGGGTATAAATATATATATTTTTAAAATTGTGACATTAATTATACATTTATGTACAATTATACATCCAAAACTATAGTAATGGAGATCTCTATTTCTTTTGAGAAATTGAGAGGATCTCTACTCTATACAGTTTGAGGGAACAATTGAGTGAAATGATGAATTTTCCCGAAGCTTCAGAAAATGAAAGATTTAGTTTCACATTTATACTAATTGTTAAAATTTGGCCATGTATATTAATAGTTTATTTAAATCCCTAATCATGTGTAGTAGTTGTCAATAGACATATACTATTGCATATTATCATACTTAAACTAATACCGAACCAGGCCAATGAAGGTTTGTCTATTTGGTAAGGATATGATTCATATCTCACAAGACGTGAGTTCGAATCCTACAACCAATATAAATACCTTGTTGATGAGTAATATGTAAGCATTTTTTAAGCTTTGAGACTTCTTCTAACCTTAATGAGTTATCACTCCTCATAACCCAACTCATCCGAACTTTTATTTATCAGAAAAAGTACTAAACCCGTGCTAAATAAAAACATCATCATGATAAAGTATCGTTCACAGTTCCACATCTAACACGTTAATTTTACCAAAGGATACAAATCTTCTGCACTCTTGATTCAATTCCATATCTTCTTTATTTTCATAGCAGAGAGTAAAACACAAACACATTATTGCTAATTTTTAGTTTTTTTATTAAAAGGTTTAATTACATTTTTAGTCCCTCTAATTTGGGCAATGTGTGATTTTGGTCCCTCAATTTTTTTGGACAATTTTAGTCTCACTATTTTTAAAATTAATTAAGTAAATATAGTTCTACAGTCAATTTTTTCACCTAAACCCCTTAAAGTCGAGTTTTTTATCAAAATATTTGGGGTTCAGTGATGAATTTGAGATAGAAAATAATTATAAAAGTTTCAAAGTCACAAAATTGATAAAATTTGAAGAATTTTATAGGAAATGGAATTAGGGATTCAAGAGGAGAAAATTTGGAGTTTTTTTAATTTTGAGTTAAATTTGATATTTTAGTTGTTGAGTATTAAGTGAATGATGTATAAAACAATCTAGTCGATTCAATTTGTGAAATTTTTTAATAGATTATAAGAATCTGAGAGTTTTAAATAAATAAAAAGGGATGGACGGACTTAATTACAACAATTAAAAACTTGAGAGATTAAAATCGCCTAAAAAAACTAGAGAAACGAAAATTACAATTAAGCCTTATAAAAAACTACAATACTAAGCTAGAATTCCTAATATATATCCCTTTTTTTTTTTTTCTCCTTATGTTCTATACTAGTAAATCCTAATTGCCTTTGGTAACAATAGTTTGCCATTAAGACCAATCACTCATTAATTAGTCGTCATTGTAACATTCAATTTTTGGGGAGATTCTTTCCCTTTTACACACGTTTGAGTTGTAACCGATTAGTTAGAGTATAATCAAAACCAATGGCTTTATTGTCATTGATAGCATTAGTGCAGAAGAAGAAACTAAACCGCGTGTCTCTATCCAAAATGGGGTGGATAAGCTTAGTGGCACTGTTCTTCTTAGCTGCCACAACTTAGCAGTAGGTAAAGGTCATCGTAGCCCCCACCAACTTTATATCTTCTATACGCAAAAACAATGGCTTTCAATGCACTGTAAGGGCCCATTCTATCTACCATTTTGATTAATTTGCTACCCAATTTTGCTTTTTTCACGCTCAATTTTGTAATTGATGTCAATCATTCATTTGCCATTATAATTAGGTTTTAGATTTTTCCCATTTCCATCAATAGAAAGCCACATCTCGTAACACTTCCCTTCGAACCAGGTTACCGCCAAACAAACATGTTATGCGAGTTAATCCAAATATATCATACTGTAGTATAAACATTGACCATCGTCATAAATTTTTTTCTTAAATTGTTTTTCTAGCCGCCATAATTTGGGCATTTGGCTTCGTAGTGGGCGCGCCCTGGATATCTCTACAAGCTTAGGTCGTTTGGACTTGCTATGAGTCTAATTCTCTAGTCGACAGCAAGGGCATTCGGCTTTTTATATACGGGATTGGACTGTCTCCCAAATAGACGACTTTAGGAATTGAATCTAAGTTCTTTTCTCAGGGGAGAGCCACGTTACCAACTCTCTCAATACCATATTGGTCGCATCGTGTTAATTTGCTTATGAAAAAATGTCCGTAGATTTGAATTAGTAGTTTGAGTTTGAATAGTTTATAAAAAAACATATCCATAATTTTCATTCCAAAAAAGTAATTATTTATAGCTTGTGCGTGATTACAAAGAAAATAAAATTAATAAGCTTTTTTTTTTTTGAGTAAATAAAATTAATAAGCTTATACATATTGAATTGTAAAAAAAATGATTTCTTAAAGAACTTGCTTATGACAGTTTGTGGAAGTAAATATAAAGTTTTTCTTTTGACAAGGGAAGTAAATATGAAGTTGTGAGCATTGACAATTGACTACTTTTACAATTAACTTACATGTTACTCTCTTTGTCCCTTAATATAAGATTTTTTTGATAAAATTTTCTTATCCTTTAATATAAGTTCATTCAAAGACCAAGGTGTATTAAATTTGTTTTTACAAAATTATCTCTATACCAAGGTGCATTAATTTTCTCTCTCTCTTAATAGTTTTGGAAGATGAGAAGGGTAACTTGAGAAAAATAGCACACATTTTGCACAAATTTAATACTAATAACTAACAAAACTCACTTTCTTAAGAGACGTGAAATGGTTAAAAAATGTTAAGGGATGGAGGGGAGTAAAATATTATAAATAACAGTAAATAATAATAAATATGCCTAAATGAAGCAGCATATTCTCCACCCCACCCCCAGATTTGACGAAGTGGTATCATCTTATGACGTGGGACGTGGTTTGCTGGCTGTATTAAATTGGAAAGATTGCAGAGACGTCATGTGGCCCATTTTTATGTATATCTAATCTTAATCTAATCTTAAGATTTTTCAACATTGGAAGTGTATTTTGATAATAAATTAAAATTGAGTTGAGAATTTGAAAATACTTCAACAAAATCACGTCGCTAGCTACAACTGCGTTGTCTTACAAATTCGCAATAACCAGCGGTCAATTTAAAGAGATGCAAACACACAATTTTATGACTTATTTTTATATATATTTTTCAATTTTCAATTATGATAATTGATTCTTTAATTGTAGTATAAGTTATACTAATAACCAATGACTTACACCTTGTAAAGAAAAACGAATGACATACATGAGGATTGGCTCAAAGGTTAGTGAGACTTAAAACATTTTTTTTCGTTGAAAGTCTAAAACAGTCTAAAGCAAACTTTAAGAAAGGTCTTTTTGCTTTGGAAAAAACTTTAGATTGAGCTTTTTATTGGCTCGTGTGTCTTTTTGCTTTATAAGAAAAAAGATAGCAACTAATTTTTTTGTGGGCCTAAATCTAGCGAAATGAATTTTCTGAATTTAGAAATCCCTAAATTTCATGCATTTAGGCAAATCCAAAATGGTATATATCTATGTTATTTAACACAACTGGTAAAGTATTTGCCGTTTGGATGCTTGGATGCGGGTTCGAACCCGCTATGCCCTCTTTTAGCGCTCTTATAAGTGCATAGTAGGCCGTTGGGCCATCAGACCAAAAAAAAAAATCCAAATGGTATATTTATCTTTATCCTACCAACAAGTTTGACTCAAAACTCTCTCTTAGCAACATTTACACTAACTACAGATAAATTTAGGAGACTTTAAATACCGATAATCGGGATTGCTAAATCTAGTGTTTTAGGTTGCCTCATTTGTAGGTCGCCCATGACATGTAATTTACTATTGCAATTCTTTTTCCTACCAAAAACTATAAAATAACTGACATGTAATTTGCAAAAGAAAAAAAGTTTTGAATTTATACACGTATGTTAAAATAAAGACAATTCATAAAACTTAAAGGACAGAAGTGTTGATTAAAATTATTTAACAACAGAAAATATCTACTTACAATAATGTGCAAATATTCACGTCATGGCCGAGAGAAGGGCCAGGTGACATGTACTTATTGGATGAAAATTTTCTGTCTCACTTTACTGTTATATTCTTAGTCTCTCACAAATGATAATTTGATACATAATAAAATAAAATTATAACTTGTTAACGCATATGCATATTCCCAGCTTTTGATTGGTGGGAAACACCATTTTTTGATACGGTAGATATTTGTTCGTACTCATTATCCAAGTCTTGAATTCTTAACTGTATTATATTGAGAAAGTTGTTTTTTTTTAAAAAAATAAGATAAAAAAATTTACAAACTGTCGATCAACTTTAATTTTTTTTCTTGGAATTTTAGTTTTAAAATAGCTTTTAAGACGTAAAAAGAACTCCGTAGCTTATTTAGTTATTTACCTTTTGTCAAAGCTAAAGATAAAATGCAAAGGAAGCTAGAGGCAAACAAGAGTTAAGATGTTGAAGACTCGGTTTGTCCCCAACTTTATACCAGTGTATTAAAATCCGAACCACACGGTTCAACCGGTTGAACCTTGAACCAACCTTGTATCCGGTTATTTTGACGGTTCGACTGCGGTTTCGTTTCGGTTTGAGCGGTTAAAAGCGATTGAACCATTAACTGGAGATCTCGCCGATTCGATGTCCGGTTTGTTTTTTAAAACATTGCTTATACATCTTCAATTCATTCATGTCAGTGACCAGTTTATCCAACATTTTATTATACTGAAAATATGAGCGTAAAGCGTGGATCGATACAATAACAGATAAGGTAAAGCAAGGCTAATCGTGAGTCAGAAAACTACAAAATAAAAAAGGATCACATCACGATAGTGAGACAAAGTTCACAACAAGTTCCACAAATGCAGAGAGAGAGAGATTGAAAGTTTGGATAAGTTTTAGTTTTTGGACATATATAGGATTTCGGTTAGGGTGGACAAATAGTATAATTTTCTCATGCAAGGCAAATCCTCTTATAACTTTTAATATAATTGTTTAATATTGAGTGGCTATGATTTTTGAAGGGCTACCATTTCAACCCACCCTTCTACGTGTTTGGCTTAATTATTATAAGGTCCTTGTACTAAAGTCAAATCACGGCTCCTTATTTTCTGTTATTCATACATACACCCTATTTTTTTACCATCATTTTTCTATCCGTTTTTTTTATGATATATCATTTCGTCACAGTTCATTTTGTACTATACGATACTTTACGATAATTTAAAAAGTTGAATGTTTTAAATTGGCTAAATTATAAAATTGGTCCTCTAAGTTTATTTTAGGTTTCAATTTGGTCCTCTATGTTTTATTTGTTTCGTTTTGGTCCTCTACGTTTTATTTTAGTTTTCAATTTGGTCCTTTCCGTCACTAAAAGCCAATTGTCCGTAGCTAGAAGTCCATTTTTTAAAATGTTATTTGGCTTTTAGCTACGGACAATTAGCTTTTTAAATCATTTAATGACCAACCTGTCAGAATCTTTTAAAACGTAAGGGACCAAAACAAAACAAATAAAACATAGATGACCAAATTAAAACCTAAAATAAACATAGAAGACCAATTTTATAATTTAGCCTTTTAAATTTGTTTCTTTTAAGTTCATTTTGTACTATACGATACTTTTTTAATGATTACCCATGGGAAATAATTAATAATGGGTGATTGTGAAATCAAAATGTTAAACCTTAATTAACTATATTATTTACTGTTATTTTCTATGTTGATGTTACGGGATTGAATTTCGTAATAGTTGAAATATTATTAATTTTAATTTTTGTAATGTGCTGAATATTGAATTTGTTGAAATATTATTATTAATTTCATAAAATTTCGACTTTAATTTCATAAAATTTCTTCTTTGGCCTTTATGCTCTCCAACAGCTTCTTGTTCGTGCTTTGTAATCTGCTCAATTCATCGCTTAGATCCTCCAGTTGCTTCTGCTTCCTCATCCGCGATCGCCTCGCGGATTCATGGTTCGACAACATCCTCTTTCTCTTCCTCTTCCTTTCGTCGATTGCACCTGCTGCAGATCTCCCCCTTTCGATCCCGAACTCGTCGCCGAACGTTGAATCGAAGCCATTTCCAAGGTGATTTTGATTTGTTTTGATTTGCCAACAGAGAAAAAAAACAGAAAAGAAAAACTAACGGAAATAGGACTTGTAGATCTAATTTATTGGAATGATAAAATAATGAAGAAAACAAGAAGATTAAGCGATTGAGAGGGAGTTCATGAGAAAATGTAGAACCAGTAGAGAAACACAACCGAGAAGGAGTGTAACATACGAATTCGACGCATGGGGAAGGTGTGTGTCATAAAAATTCAGAAAACATTGAAGTGTTTTTGCAAAAGCCCTATGCTCTCATCCACGAATTAAACCCAATCGGCTCGTGATTAAGGGAGAAAGGGAAACCCTAGATCTGTAACAGATCTGAGTATCTGAGTATCAGAGAAGCAAAAAAACACAATTTCGTTTAAAAAATAAAGGTCTCTAGAAGAGGACAACAACCGGTGTTCAGTTTCATGAAACGCACAGTTCAGGGGGGAAGCAAAAATAAACTATGATATGGGATACAACTCATAAATATGGACAAATGGTGGGGAGGAAATTTGAAAACATGTAAAACCGACTGGGTGGGCTATCTCAGGTTACAAGTACATTTTCCTAGGATGGGAAAATTAACCCATTTCCCCACCCTAACCGACACCCATATATAGTAGCAACTTCAACTTACGCAAAAGACATATCACTCATGCTCTAACAACTCCCAAATGCAAATTCTATGCACTGAACTTTTCCAGTGATATATACTGTCTGAAAGAAAAAAGGAACCAACGTAAAATATCATCATGTCCGTTTTATCGTGTTACAAATTGAGCTTCTTCTTTGTACCAAAAAATAAAAACTAATTTTTTTTTTCTGATTTAAATTGCAAATGATTCAAAATAGTTTTTAGGGATGTTGAAAGTAATTCAAACTAATTAGTTGGTATAGTTGTTATGTTAGTAGTTAAGTGCTAATGAGCTTGTTGTGTTGAAGGCCCAATGTGATGTGTGATCCAACTTATGAATTATTAGTGTGTGTATATATACATGTCTTTAGTTCAATAAAATTTACAGCTTTCATATTATTCATTCTCTCTTAGTTTTCTATCTCTCTTAATCTCATTTGTGTGTGTGAGTGAAACACTATGTGTGAGAGTGCAAAAATATAATTTCTGCTGCAACAAATGGTATCTAGAGCTATAACGATCTTGGGAGAGTCCATAGAGATGGAGAGTACGTGTGAGGATCTTTCAATCCCTCTACTGGTTCTTGATGCCAAGAACTTCAATCATTGGGCTGTGAAGATGAGAGTGATCTTCAATTTCCATGAAGTGCTGGAAATTGTGGAAGACGGGATCCTAAGTGTGGAAGAGAGTGCTTCTAAGGAGAAAGATTCATTTGCTCTCTCCATCATTCAATGATGTGTGAATTCAGAAAATTTGGAGAAAATTGTTGCAGCCAAGAATAAAAATGAAGCATGGGATACATTGCAGCAAATGTATCAAGGTGCAAAATGGAAGAATCAGAAATCAAAGGGTGCTGGTGAAAGCACGAGTGATGCAGCAGAACAAAATTCCAATGAGAGAAGCAACAAGAAAGGTGGAGGCAGCAGCAAAAAGCCAACACAGAATCAATCTGATAAAGAAAAGGGTCAATCTGGAAAGGGTCAATCTAATAAAGAAAAGACGAACCCAGAATCAAGATCAGAAACCCTAGAAGATAGCTGTGACAACCACCTTTTAAAAATTTAAAATGGAGCCGCCACCAATATTTTATTTTTATAGGAAACATTGGAAAACCTAATTTTTGAATATTTTCGAATTTAAAAAAAGAAAGGTCTTTGGACCAGATTCGGGTTCGGGAATTGGTTACGCGCAAGGAAGGATTAACACCCTTACGCGCCCATTTGAAAAATGGTACCCATTAATTGTTTATAAAAATTGTTTGCCTTTTGAAGAAAATAATTCCCTTTATCAGATTTTTAAAATAATAAGAAAATGAACTAATAAAAATTATTAAAAAAAAGAAACATTTTTATTGTATTTATTATTATCTTATCTTCTTTTAATAAAACAGAAACACAAACTAAAAAGGAGAATTACTTCCTAAGTTAATAATTTATTTCTTAAAAAAAATACTTAAATGAGGAAACAAAGTTCAGAAACTTTCTACTTTACTTTTAAATCCCTCATTAATATCCTATTTATTTACAATGAATTATATAAAATAAAAAAAGGTAAATTACAAATAAATCCTTATTTAGGAGTTTGGCCCCATGGGAAGACCAAACCCCAAAACACATATATATATAAAATGTAATCACAAAAAACCTTTATTATTTTTTATTCTTTGTAACTATGCCTGTTAATTACATACTTGCAAATTGAACCCTTTAAATAACATATTTACAATCCAAATCCTTTTATAATATATTTTACAATTTGGTCCTTATTAATTATATATTTTGCAAATTGACCTATTTAGGGTTTGGCCCCATTAGAAGGCCAAACCCTAAACCTAGTTACAACCTCAATCGTGGAAATCATAACAATAACAAAAATGATAATCACGATAACAACATCAATAACAATGGCAACAAGGATGCAAAGAATAACAAGCACAAATTTCAATAATCACAAAAGTAAAAGAATGTAATTAAGAAAATTGCAAGCAGAAATTAATTAGGTCTTTGTTACATAATCATATTTAAAGAGAAGTAGAAGGAAGCAAAGAAAACACTGGCATTAGCTTATCCTAAAATCACAGAGAGGTAAAGAGAAAGTGGAAAACTAAGACTAAATGGTGTTTAATTTTATGGTAGCCTCACAAATTCTGGTCACAATCCCGTCCTCTTGTTCATGCCTTCTTCGTTGATGCTCTACTTCTCCTCTATCTCTGTTCTTCTGCTTCCAGTCCTGCTTTCTCTTAGCCTCTCTCGACTCTCTGCTTTCTTACCTCTCCTCCTCTGCCTTTTTATGCTAGCTTCCCTTTTTATAGAGCACAACATCCTGCAAAAGATCAACAAACAAATCAGTTTAAAATCAAATACGAAAGATAAGGAGATAAGAAAAATAAGTGGAAAATGAAAACCCTTTTTTATGATGACACCTTAACTGCTTTTTAGGTGAAGAAGATAAAGGCCGTAGAAACGAGGGAGAGAGATGAGGTTTGAGATAGATGGAGAGGATGAGAGATAGAGAAGAAGATAAGGTTTGAGGAGATGAGATCGAGAGTGGATAAGGCTTTGGCCGCGCTTAGTTTGAATGGAGGAAGGAGATAGGATTAGGGTAGCGTGAATGGTGGAGGAGATGAAGTTGAAGATGAGGAGGATGTGGTGGTAGCGTCGCGCTAGTGGAAAGGATGGTTAGGGTTTGGAAGGAGGAGGAAGATGTCATTGCCGTGAATGGTGAGAAGGATGGAGCGAGATTAGGGAGAAAATGAAGGAAAGGTGGGAAGAGATAGAGGGGAAGAAGATGTAGGGGAGAGAAGGGGAGGTTATGCGCCGCAAATCAGGTATGGAGGCGTGAAATGCGCATGTAGAAAGTGGAGGATGAAGAGGAATTAGGTTTAGGTTAAAGGAAAGGTTCGACTTGGGCTTGAGTGAAGTCGGCCATGCGCCATATTTGTTGGACTTGAGGTCAAAAGCGTAAAGAAGAACATGGGGTGCAGAGCAAGCAGAAAGGATGTGAAGGTGATCCCTGTTGGGTCAACAATGCTATTAGCAAATTTCAATTTTATTTTGCACACCCCTTCAAATAAAACAAAAATCCTCTTTTTTCCTTTCTTGTTTATTCTTTTCTTTTCTTTTTTTTCTCTTTTATAAACTCCAAAAATATTATTTATTATTACTACTACTAAATAAATAAATAAAAGTTAAAATAAATAATAAAATAAAATAAAATAAAAAGGCCGGACAAAATTAGGGTACTACAATAACTATGTGAAGAAAGAGATCCACAAAGAAGAATAAGAAGAAACAGAGTGCACAAAGAAGAAAGATGAGGATTCAAACGAAGCTTCCAAGACTCAAAGGAAAGGGAAAAGAGGCGTTGCAACACTGTGTGGTTCGTGGTGGAAGAAATCATCTTCACTAACAGAGAAGAGAAGAGATTGGGAATTTCCAGAAATTAGGGTTCTGGGAATAAGAGTTTTGCAACCTCGTTCAAGGCCTGTGAGTAAGGAATTCAAAGCGCAGAGAGACAGAGACCGAGGTGTTGACCGGAATCCTGATCCCGAAGTTGGGGTTTCAGTCAAGAACGAAGGAGAGTTCGTGGAACCGGATCTTGAAGATAAGAAGGCACTCGGAGAAGACGGCGGAGCATCATCAATCATGGTGGCCGAAAGAGATGGGTCATCTGCCAAACTTTGGTGGCGTGGAGAAGGAGCGATCGATCATGGTGGCTGGAGAAGGATCGATCAATCGAAGATGTTTCTGCGTGTGGTGGCGCGGCCATTGTTGGTGAAGGTGAAGCAGAGAACGGTGCCAGAGGCAAAGGAAGAAGGTGAAGAGAGGAACGATCCAGAAGCTTCTGTGCCACACTTGAAGATTCATAACCGCGGTCGAATTTGGGAATTTTCGAAATTAGGGTTTTGCGTCACGCTTGAGAAGAAGCTGATGCGCGATGATGAAGATGAAGATGAAGGTGAAGGGGAAGGGGAAGGTGAAGCCTAGGAAAAAGACGAAGTCGGACCAGCTGAGGTGAAGAAGCAGGGTCGTGGCGGAAGGATCGCAAAAGTCTGTGTCATGCGTGAGAAGAAGCTGTGCAGCGAGGAGGAGAGTGGGTTACTAACCCTATTTCGCATAATGGGCCAAATTGTGGACATTAATGGATCAAATCGAAGCTGGTGGTTTAATGGGCCAAGGTCAAATTAGTGATGACAGGTATGAAAAAACAAGAAGAAGTGGGCTTGTGGCAAAGAAAGGCAATGAAGAACAGCAAGTTCTCATATGAATTAATTTTTGGATTGGGTCCCATAAATCAATTGGGTCAATTTTAATTTTTCTTGTTGACCTATTGGGTCAAGTCCAATTCTTGAAAATTTTGAAGTGGAATCCAGGAGGTGATCTTCAAGTGAGAAATGTGTTGGGTACTAGTAATTGAATATGTGTTGTTTGTGTCAATAATGTGTGCATTTTTAAAAATGAAATTTAGTGTAACAAAAGGGGTAATTAGAGTGTTTGAATTACAGAAGAGTGTTGAAAGTAATTCAAACTAATCAGTTGGTATAGTTGTTATGTTAGTAGTTAAGTGCTAATGGACATGTTGTGTTGGGGGCCCAATGTGATGTGTGATCCAACTTGTGGATTATTAGTGTGTGTGTGTATAAACATGTCTTTAGTTCAATAAAATTTACGTCTTTCATATTATTTATTCTCTCTTAGTTTTCTATCTCTTTTAATCTCATTTGTGTGTGAGAGTGAAACACTATGTATGAGAGTGCATAAATATAATTTCTGCTCCAACAAGGGATACTAATTATATTCAAATGTAATTTTAAAATTGTTCATTTTGTTGAAAGACAGAACAACAACAACAATAATTCTCTTTCATGTATCAAAGTCGTATGTGAAAGATAAAAACAATGGCAAGTCAGTGATACTGATCGGCACAAAACTGTCAGGAAGAGAAACAGGTACCGCACCACCTCTTCACCACATTGATGATGACGCCAATTTGAGAGAGACGCTAACCCGTAATATCGTGTACTGCTTGGAGCTTAACTTTTTAGTTAAAATACATTTTAACTAACAGTTGGTTCAATTTGATTCTTTTTTGGTCTTATGGCCCAGCGGCCTACTACGCACTCCAAAGAGCGCTAAAAGGGGGCATAGCGGGTTCGAACCCGCGCCCAAGCGTCCAAGCGGCAAATACTTTGCCAGTTGTACTAAGCACCACGGACAGTTCAATTTGATTCTTCCATAGAAGTTTTAAATTTTGTTATGTAAAATAAACTATAAAACTAGCTTATAGTTAATAAGCTAAATGATAGCTTATAGTTTATCGCTAAAAAACTAACTAATTGAAAGTAAAAATATTTGATAAAATTAATTGTTTGACAAATATAAAATGACATAAATGTATGCGTTTATCTTTATTTTAAATTTAAAAAAGATAAAGATAGAATAAAGAAGAACATAATGTGGATAAAAACGAAAAAAAATATAAAAAACTGTAAGTCATAAGCTCAAGCGCTACTTGAAGTGACATCTCAAAAAAAGCTATAAGCTATTGAAATAAACTTGTTAACCAAACACTTCTCTTTTAGTAAAAGCAAGCTTATAAACTAATCCAATAAGTTATAAATAAAGCTTAACTTTTGCACATTGTTTCCTTTTTGATATAATATTTTCTCTCTTTTTGTTATAATATTATAATAATATTTTTAAAATTATATAGTTCCATATCATATAACGATTGGATTAAAACAAATACCGCAAATAAAGATACACAAAAAAAAAATATAAAGTTCAAATTAAAAACTAATATATAAGATATTAAAATAAATCCTTAGTAAAGAGCAAACTTTTTCCCTCGACAAAATCCAGTAGCAATTTCAGTTTGTATGACACTATATTTGTTGATATTTTTAATTCTGGGTGGCATTAAGGAAGAAACTTTTTTGTCTTTTATATACTTTTAAAAGGGCTGATCTTGAGATTACTAAGCTGAAAAATAAATTGTTCGTTCTCCAGAATGAAGAACACATAGATTGGGTAACCATTAAGAGCATTCAAAAGGAGATTTCAAGGTTATGGAGAAAAAAAAAAAAAGCTTTCTGGGCTCAAAGATCTAGAATTAATTGGCTCAATTTTAGGGATAGAAATACAAAGTTTTTCCATGCTTCTGTGGTGCAAGGAAGGGACTTTAACCGTTTACAAAGGCTTAAAAATAATGAAGGGCAGTGGATTCAAGGTCAAACTAATATTGAATTCACGGTTCTAAATCACTTCCAACAAGTCTACCAGTCGGAACCAACCTCAAATCTGCAGGAATGTCTGATGAATTGTCCTAAGCTAGTTTCTGATGCCTTTAATGAAGCATTACTTGCAGATGTTACAGATTCTGAAATAAAGAAAGCAGTTGACAACCTTGGTGCTCTAAAAGCCCCTGGACCGGATGGATATAACGGAAAAACAATACTCATGCATGACATACCATTCATTGCATCTTGCACGATCATCAAATTTTTCGGGTTCGTCAACCCATCCTCACCAGTATTGCACACAGTTGGTCTGTCGTCTACTCAGTAAAAACTAGTACTCAACTCACCCAATCATATTTGTTAACCAAGCCTATGCCTTACCGGGAACTCACTAGGAAACCGAACCTAGAATCTCCCACAAATTTTTGTAAGAGCTAGTCATACCTATGCCTTACGGGGAATTCACCAGGAAACCGAATCTAGAATCTCCCACCAATTTTGTACGAACTAGTCATACATATGCCTTACGGAGAATTCCTAGGAACCAGACCTAGAATCCCTCCCCAAAGTCGGGAACTAATCCTGCATTCTCAAACCATTTGTTTCGGACAAAAATTAGGGTCTTCTATCCTTACTTACTTTTTACAACGAATTCACGAAGGTCTTCGAGTAAAATGTAATTAAAGAGGGACAACTGTTATACCCCATTTTTGTACGACCCCCATTTATTTATTTTATTAGTAATAAAAATAAAAATAATACTTTTGGTCTTGAACTAAAAAAAATAAGAAGGCAAAAATGAATAAAGAAAAAACAAATGTAGTGAAAAAAGAAAAGAAAAGAAAAAAGAAAAAGGAGAAGAAGGGGTGTAATTAGCAATACCGGGGGTGCTAATAGCACCCCAGCTACAGCACCCCAGCCCAGCATCCCACCAGCTCAGCGCACCCTTCCTCCCACGCGCACCTCCCTCCTTTCATGCGCGGAGCCCCCTCCTCCCTCACAGCAGTGCCCTGCTTCTCGCACCCCTTCTCTTTCCCATTCGCACTCCCCCTAGTCCAAGCGGCCCATCCAGACTTGGCCCAAATCCTAACCTAAACACAAAAAACCCTAAATCCTCACATTCCCTCATCCTCTCCCGGATACCAACATCGCCTCCTCCCCTCATTTTCTCCCATGAGATCTGTTGTCCCCTTCTTTTTCTCTCTTTCCATTTTTCTTCAATTTCTTTCCCTTTTCTCTCTCAATCCTACTCCAAATCTTCCCAGATATCTCGAAACTGAACCAAATCCTCATGATTCGGTCAAGGTCTCTGAAGATTCGCGTGGAAAAAGGAGAAGAGAAACCGTGAAGATCTCAACGAAATCAGGGAGTATTTTACTTTATTTATTCTTATCTTATTCTGTTTCTTTGTATATTTTTTGATCTTGTTTCTCTTTTGGGGGATAGGTGCAAAGAGGCTATAAAAGCCAAAACACGCAAGTCAGCATGCCCGAAAAAGAGAGCACAAAGAGCACGAACGAGCAGAAGCAGAAGAAAGGATCATTGCGAAAGATAGTGGGGTCACCAAAAATAAAATAGAAACAAACACTTTTTAGCTTTGAGGCTGTATTTTTTAACTTCTACTCCTTTGTAATTCTGGGATTGAAGCTATAAACCCAGGTTCCTCCTCCTCCTCCTTCTTCTTCTCCGTTTATATAGCTTTGAGGCTGTATTTTTTAAACTTATTTTAATTTTATTTTTTTATTCTAAATTCAATCAATCTATTTTTTTAGATGAAATGTTTATTCAAGTGTTAAATAAAATATCATTCTTTTTATTTATTATTAAAATTGAAATGTTGAAATCCTGAATCTATTGACTAGATTATATTTTCTTTTTATTACAAAGAATTGATTTACTGGATTTTTGTTAACAATCAGTGATTAATAATAATTGGCAATATATAAATAAATAAATAAATAAATAAAAAGATATGTTTATTTTACAGTTTCAGTAATATGTTAATTAGCAATAAAGTTTGATTGATGGAGTTTTGCAAAGAAAATTGGTAAGGGTTAAACAAGGATCTCTCTTATTTTCTTTGTGAAATTGAGAATGGCTTTTGCTCCCAGCACACCATCTGTTTGCTGTCAGCACCCCCCAGTCCTAAAAAAATTTAAAATTTCCAAAATATCCCTACTCACTTTTTTTTCTTTTTTCTGCTATTTTTTTCGAAGCATATTTATGTATGTATTCCGATAATTCAATTAGCGGAAGCATATTTTTTCAAAATTATGATATGTTTCGACAATTAAATTACCGGACGCTGTTGAAAATGTATTCCGACAATTGAATTATTGGAACATATCATAATTTTGAAAAAATATGCTTCCGGTAATTGAATTACCGGAATACATTTTCATTACTAGTTCGAAAATGTATTTCGACAACTCAATTACCGAAAGCATATTTATGTTTCGGTAATTGAATTACCAGAATACATTTTCAACAGCTTCCGGTAATTCAATTATCGGAACATAAATATGCTTCGAAAAAAAAATAGCAGAAAAAGGGGGGAAAAAGTGAGTGGGGGTATTTTGGGAATTTCAAAATTTTTAAGGACTGGGGGGTGCTGGCGGCAAACAGGTGGGGTGCTGGAAGCAACCCCCATTGAGAATTCAGAAGCCCATTTGGCGTGATAAAAAAATAAGTTGGGCTGCTGGCCCATTTTATTCCCAACAAAAACGGTTTGTCTATCTCTTTTCATTTATTTCTTTATTTCGTTCATTAAATAAAGAAAGCATTTGGTGGGAAGTCCCGGACCGTTCGGTCGTTCTGAGGCTTCTTTCTTCTCTTTCTCTAAAAATAAATTTCATTAAGGGAATTAATTTTAAGGCAAACATTTTCTCAAAACAATTAAAAGGGTACCGTTTTTATCAACGAGCGTTGTGAGGGTGCTAATCATTCCTTGTGCGTAACCAACTCCCAAACCCAAATTTGGTTCAAAGACCATTTTTTCTAACTATTTCTAAAAAGTTTTTCCTTAATAAACATAGGTGGCGGCTCCATTGTATTTTTACGGTGGTTGTCACACCTACTACAGGGGATTGAGATTCAGCAACCCTGAGGAGATTCATAACTCCTCATTCAGCCATTAAGACCCTCCAATCCCTGTGAGTTGGCTAAAATGTGAGGACACTTTATACTGGCCACATAATCTTAATGGAAATTACTCTATTAAATCTGGATATGCAGTGGTCAGCAAAAACAACCTGCATCCGAGTGTTACTCCAACATCTTCGAGTGCTAACCCTATTTCTTTGTGGAAGGAGATTTGGAGAACACCTATCCCCCAAAAGATCAAGATCTTTCTTTGGAAGATTAGCCACAACATCCTCCCCTCTAAGGAGAACCTATGGATAAGGAAACTAGCAGCTAATCCCATTTGCCAAATATGTGATAAAGAGACTGAATCACTAGAGCATCTTTTCCTTCTCTGCCCTTGGACTAGGCCTATTTGGTTTGACAATCAGTTATAGTGCATTCCTGATCCTATGACTATCACTTCCATGAATAACTGGCTCATGGCCAAAATAGATGTGCTTAATGCTACCGCTAATTTTAGAGAATTTGGCTTTGCTTCTCTGCGTTTTACGCTTTGGGAAATCTGGAAGGCTAGGAATGGGTTTGTCTTTGAAAATACTGCTATTAACCCTATAGGTATACTAACCCAAATCAATTTTCAGCTTACAGAATATTCTGCCTTATGTCCTCAACTAGGAGTGAAGAATAGTTTCTTTGTGGCTATTGGAGGTTATTGGAAACCCACTCCTAAAGAGACCTTTAAGGTGAACTCAAATGCCAGTTTTAATCAGTCCAACCACACAGGTAGTTCCGGAATTGTAGTTAGAAATTACCTAGGAGACATCATTTCGGGTACAGCCAGATCGTTTCCTGCTTATTCTCCCCTCACAGCTGAAGCCTTGGAAGTGAGAGAGGCTCTGATTTTCGCGCATAACCTCCAGCTCCCTCGCATCATTATTGAAACAGATGCACTTGATGTTATTAAATGTTGCAGGGGTGAGATTACCAAAGGGGAAATTATTCCAATTATAGCTGATATTCATATGTTGAAAGATAAATTCATCAGTTGTGGTTTTACCTGGACTGCGAGATAGGGGAACGAAGCTGCTCACTCCATTGCAAAGCTGATGCGTAACAGATCCCTTCCGGTGAACTGGACTTTTTCTCCCCTCTGGAAATAAGAAGCATTTTAGTCCGAGACAAGCAAAGATGTCAAACAAGTTGACTTCTCAATAGGCTTGACTTTAAGATCTGTGATGCTGGAGTCTCTGCCTCTTTGCGTTAGAACCTTGTTCCGGTTGATTCCTCCTCGGACAATTGCCTTCCTAGTTTCTCTGTGTTTGCCTCCCCTTTCTCCCTTTAGCGTCTTCTTCGATTTCCCGTCGATGGGTGTTGGAGGTCGCCGTTGCCTTTCTCAATTGGTTTCGCCTTACTCAGTTAGGTGCTCTGTTTTGGTTGGTGGCTAGCCGGTGATTTTTTTGGAAGGTGTTGTTTGCTCTTCTTGCTCAGATCTAGGGTTTTTGTTCTGAGGGAGTTTCACCAGTTGTATTTCACTTTGTCTTTCTCTTAGTTTGCATTGTACTTGATAGAGTTGTTTAGATCTTTGTCCCATAGCACGTGGTGCTCGTCTTTTCTGGAATTATCCATGGGACTTTTGGGTTAGTGGTCGGTTTGTGACTTTAACCTGTTGTGCTGTTGTCTGGGCTCGGCCCGGTTTGTTTTGGCTGTTGTTTGGGCTTGGTCCCTTCTATTTATGAAAAACTTCATTGACCGGAAAAAAAAAGCTATTAAGAAAGATACTAATCAAATATCATCAAATTCCCCCCATAAGAGACAAAAAGCAGTCCTTGTCCGTTGGTCTTTTTTTTTTTTTGACAAACTTGTCCATTGTTAGTTAGTATCACACACATGCGAGGGCCACTTTGCAAGTTAATGAAATTATAGTTGCTATTGACCGCTACTATATCACACACCCGTTCCCAAAAACAAAACAAAAATTGAAGGAACTCGATTCCTAATTGAATTGGAGCACCAATTTTCCACTTCTAGTGAAACTTGATTAGGTACCGAAAATGTGGGAAATATTCAACGCATTTATAGATATGCTTCAGTGTTCATATCAAGCAAGAAATTGCACAAAAATACAACGTGCTCCTAATCTTGATCTACTTTTTTTTGGGTGCTATAATCTTGATCTACTTTAATTGCTGAAATATAACAACCGAATTGTGAGATGCTTTTCCTAAAGGATGCTTTGACAGACTAACAAATGGTTTCAGTTTTTGGTAATTTTATCCTTTTTGTACATTACTTAAAAATACGTTTTAAACTCAAACACCACCCCAAATTCTCAATTACTTTTTAGTACTGATGGGTCCGTTTGGTTTAGATTGTAGTAGAATCTAGTTTAGAAAACTGAGTTTTAAAAACTGAGTTTTAAAAAATAGAGTTTAAAAAAATAATTTGTGTTTAGTAAAAATATTTTAAACTGAGTTTAGAAGAATTGATTTGTGTTTGATTGATAAAGTAGAATTACTTTTGAAGTGTTAAAATACCCAAACGGAGTTTTGCAAACGGAAAAGCAACATCCTACCTCCGTTTGCGAAACGACGTTTCGCAAACGGAAAAGCCAAAAAATAAATTTACCAAACGCTTAATTATAAAAGCAAACGCTGCTTGCTTTTTCCACCGGAATTTTTTATCCCAAACGGCCGTTTGATAGTCAAAACAAACAGGCACTCAATGGGCAGGTTCTTTGCTAGTCCCAAATAAATTATGCATGTATGTCGTACACGCGTATGTAGAGAGAGGGGTCCTGCTTGGCGAAGTACTTGGGGTTAGAATTTTCAGAATCATCAGAAACGCAATACAAAAGTTGTAATACAACTAGCATATTTAGCAGTTCTGTGATCCTGGATAAATCACATAAAGCAGATTATCTCAAGAAACAAATTGTTCTCAAGAATGTTTTGTTAAAAAAACAAGAGATGCAGATTTACCAGCATGAATCCTAAAGTTTTAGGCTAACTATCTACAGTTATGATCATATAGACAACCGACCCCAAAACCCTACATCCTTAACAGCCTATAATATTGTAAAATTTTCATGTTCCACTTATAATATTCTTATGTAGACAAACCCTGTAATATCATGAATGATGCAAATCTGTTGTGCAATGGGCCTGCTGATGCATTCATCAAGCATTAAGGACATATTAATTTAACTATTCTAATGAGAAGTCTAAATTGTTATATTAGTTAAGAATAGCAAACAGAGAAGAGGAAGTACTTTGACCTACCGGAGATAGCAATAAAAGCATGAAATTCGAACACAGAATAAAAAATTTCTTCATTTCCATCCATTATATATAAGAAGTTTTCATTTACAAAGCATATGACAGGATAAACAATGAGTAATTTACTCTATCGGCTTCAAAAAAGGAGCTAAATCCTAACCTTAAATGTATAGATTACCTGTACTTTCACCTAGCCAAAAAACTTACCACCAAGGTTACTAAATAACAGGAACACTCCCGTTTGGTTGTTGCATGGTTCCCAGCGGATTTCCTACAAAAACAAATACATCACTCTTATGGACATCGAATTCCCATACTCATAATAACCTAAATTCAAAAAAAGAAAAAGAAAAAGCAAAAGTAAGACAAGGAAAACATGCTATCGTTTATCTAAATGCAAAAAAGGTATCCCTGTAATATTTCTGTTTGCTTCTTGTCAAAGCTTGCACTTAAAACTAGTCATATCATATCAGGGAGCATCAAAATATTGTGAAGCCACTAGCAGTCACATAGTCAGAGACACACTCTTACTGAATTTTTTAAATTTAGTATATGCTATCCTTGGCATGGCACATGTGGCTTAGTAAGTATAATAATGAAACCATAAAGACTACATAAGTAACAGATTACCTGTGTTGCTTGCAAAAGAATAAGACTTTGGAAGAAAATTGCCTCTTGTTAAACCAACATGGGTGGCTGCGGACCTTGAAACATTATCAAGAAGAAATTGATTTGACAAGGCACCAATGGGCAGGCCTCCTGCTTTAGGCAAGCAAATTTCTGAGCTTTTTGCAGGAATACCATCGGATTTTTGGGCAGAGTACATCATTGCCGAGTGGCTCTGTTTTTCAAAATAAATAATGAGTCAGTTTTTGGTCATTCGCATGGAACTTAGCTTTTTTTGGTGGGAAGGAGGGATGCAGGTAATTCAGTCTTTTAGCATTCAGACAGAAAGTTGTAGCCTGCCAGTAGAGTGTAGGACTTCATTTCTCATTACTTACTTCCTTCTTTGTTTTTAATATGAATAAAAGATTAAAAAGTATACATAAAGTCAACAAGATACAAAACATTAAATCATGTTTGTCTGATTTACACATCTAACTTTGACTTGCATCCAAGCTACGTAACTGGTCACAAGACTTAAAATCTATAATACAAATCAGCCTTAATTAAGAAGACTGACATACCTCCTTGTTGAGCACACTGTCCATTTGATCGAATGAAGGGTCCATTTGAGATGAATCTTCAATTGCAACCATCTCTCCATGTGATGTCTTTGGACCAGCAACATCAGTACATAATTCCTCACTCAAGTTCTGGAAGTAAATATGACGAATAGAGGCACGCAGTCGATTGGTCCTTTGTGAATAATATATCTTCGTAGCAAGGGGTGCAGGAAAATCTAAATTAACAAAAACATGCAAGTGTTGTATCAACACCAGAGAGAGAGAGAGAGAGAGAGAGAGAGAGAGAGGTCACATTAGAACTCCTCAAAACTGAATAATTGAAGAGAAATGCTAGCAACACACTCTCTAACACTCTTTATTTAACACTCTCTCTTATTCATTGAAAATCAAATGGATCCATTTTTGGGAATGGGTCCCACCAAATCATATGAGTTCCACTTGATTTCAACCAATAAGAGAGTTTGTGTTCAAAGGAGAGTGTTGCTCGCATTCCTCTTAAAATAAGTATTTGAGGAATGGCTTCCATTCCACAAGAGTTGCAAAAAAGGATGATTTGTTAAAATGAAAAAATATCTTTTTTTATACCATTCTTCATTACATATTGGTGTTGCATATGGACCTGCCCAAGGCTTTTATGGTCAGGGTCTCCAAGTTCTGAAACATTCCTTTGAATCAAATCTTTCCCTAAATGGAATCAGGAGGAAAAATAATTAGGTTATTATTTCCATGGCCCGGACCCAAACTCCAAAGACATAACTGTGGTAAGGAATAGTAGAGTTGTCACTGATATCAGACTGAGAGTTAAAAAACAAAGTGTGCACAGTGTGTCCCTACATATAAGTCAACAAAAATACAATTGCAAATGAAAATAATGAAAAGAGATCAATTCTGCTAATTTATTTGTTTCGTAAAAAGATGAATATAACATAATTAAAAAGCTCTGAAAGACTAGAATTCATTTATCCGGACAACCATCAAAGGCGGCCTTTGACCATATTTGGAAGAAATTTGTGAAACAATTACCAAGTAGTTTCTCAATAAAAAATTAGATATCCTTCAGTGTCCACATATAAAGAACTTTAAAAGCATGAAAATAATTTTTACATTTGAACAAAACTTTCATATTCTATGCCTTACATACATTTATTGGAGATTTGCAACTTTTGCCACACATGGAGAGGAACATGCTTGTATGCAATCTTAGATTTATGAATGCAGAACAACTTGATTTGATGAACACAATATTTATCTAATTGTACTTTTTTGAAAAGGAAATTTTAATTTTCATGTTACCTCTTAATTATTAATATTCAAGGATTTTCTGCCATCAAATGTTTCTATGCTTGCATGCCAACATGTTTTCAAAATATACATGCCCATGTTCTAGCATGTCTAAAACAATGAAAAATGTTGGAAACAACGCTGATAATTGTGTTTGTACATCAAGTACGGCATTTTTTTTTTCCAAATGGCAATTCATTAGCAAAAATCTACTAGAAAAAATTCATCATGGTGGGTCCTGCGAGAACAAATGACTTCAGCACAGGAAATTGGACACTTACGAGCAGTTCCATCTGTTAAACTCACAGTTTCTGTCACTCGAGAGACGGTTCCATTGCTTTCTAGTACAGGTAGATATGTGCTTGCTATCCTGCATAAGACATTATACATTCGGAACAAATTTACGAGGGATGCTTGAAAGCAACAAGAAGAAATGGGAAGAAACATTGAATTCCAAACATCACTTCACATGGTAACCAAGATTAATATTACAATCAGGGAAAGTCATATATTTTATCCTGGGGTCAAATGACAAGCAATCACTTTGAACCCAAGCCAAAATACTTGATTATTGAGAAACTTCTTGCCAGCTTTGCTCATAGTTTTATATATAATTAATAATATTTTAGGGGGAGAGAAGTGGAAGTATTCAATAATATATTATGTTGAACTAAGAAAGCATACAATTTATGGCGTTTTGTTGGAGGATACATTACTGAAGCTTGGTGATCTCTATTTCCAGGATTAATTCCAGTATCATCCATCATAGATGCTGCATCTGTACAAGTTGAATTTTCAAATGATTAGAACACCGTTATTATGCGTAGCAGACACTAGCAACCGGAAAGAAAAATCCTACTCCTGAAAACAAATTTGTGAGATACACCCAACTATATTAGAGAGAAAATAGGTAAAAAAATTAAAAAAAAAATGTATAACATGCACTAAATAAACATAAGAAATTAATTGTCTAAACTATCAACATTATATTAAACATTTGTAGAAGTAAATAAATAAATCGAAATTTAACTGATACTACAAGAGCCAAGAGGTTTTAAATTAAATCTAAAAGATAAAAAAATTGACTATGCAGCAAAGTTGTCAAACTTGAGACTCTATAAAATCTACTTATACAAAGATAAAGTGACTTGACCGGACCTGACCCGACCCAACATAGTTAAAATGGGAGTTTACTTATAGGATCGGGAAGGGGAGTAAAGATCATAAATCGTGGGATCACTGTTAAACGCCGATCACAAGATTCCACCAGTTTACACAACGTTCCCAAGCAATCTTACAAGTTCGCGATTTTGCTCAGAATCGGGATTGCACAAAGCTGAAAAAACCGTAAGATTGTGTGATCTTACGAGCTGAATTGCAATTCTAACGACACTATCAGACCAGACCAGAAAGCACACATAGAATTGCAACTCAAAATTGATGGACATTCACAAATCACACAAATCACAAGATTGGTTTACAGCTCAACATACAAAAAGTGCATAACAAGTTCAAAATCAATGGCCAAAATGACAAATCACAAGGTTCAAAATTACTAAAGAGTGAAGGATGGTGGGACTCGGTTCCCCTCGGAGCTGGATTTAGCTTGGCAGAGCTAGGTTTCAGCTTATCTGGTTCATGACTTTGTTTATGATGGGACTATGGATTGAGACTCTGATACAGCATTATTCACCTCCATTGCATATGTGGAATGTTAGATGCATCTATAAAGTTGAGTGCTAGAACTGTGAGGTTAATGTTTTATGCACTACATAGCCTTATCATTCAGATCTTGCATTTTAGTTTTCTAAAAACAGAGTCACCGTCATAGTACATTAGGCATGACTTGGAAAAAATAGCAATTATATTGTAGACTCATTCCATCATCCTCACATTTTTTATTCCATGCAAGTCTATGGAGTCTACCTGAGTTTACATAGAAACGATTTTGTAATCAAGTTAACTCAATTTTGACACCTAGAGTTATAAACTCGTACGATATTATGCAAAACAAGGGCATGACATAATTTTCCAGGAGCACAAGGATATAATGATAGGGGAGAGGCTGGTTTGAGTTCAATAAAAATCATCATAAGGGCATGCAGTTAATGTTATTAGGGTCAGAGTGAAAGCCAACACAAGTTAATGAATTGGCATCAAATGACTAGGAAACTTGACTATACCAAGATGCCCTTATTTGTCCAACAAAAAATTGACAAATTGTTTTAACCTTAGAAAAACTTGCTACAAATAGAAATCTTGGTTAAAAGAAGGGTATATAAGAAAGATATACGTCGACTTCTGTGTGAAAATCGCACAAAATGAGAAAAGGGGAAATTGAAAAAGGATTTTACCTTTAACCTCAGTGGAAAAGGAAGTCACTCTAATTTGACTGTTCAAGTGGGATTGTGACACAGCAGTGTCGATATTATCCACAGACTCAAACCTTCTCCGCTCCCCAACTGCAGTAGCTTGATTATGAGGGGTTACGAGGCACAAAAATTAATTTTACAACAACCAACCATTGAAATGTATACAGAAAAACTAAAGGACTTCCTTTAAAGAGGAAATCACATTCAAGAAATCCAAAATACAAATTTCAAAAAAATGTGATTATTATATAGTATCTTCAAAAGTAATCCGCAGAAGATTAAATCGGTAATTATCAAAATTATATAAGGTAAGCAAATATCTAACAGTGCAAAGTGCATTCATAAAAAAAACAGTGCAAAGTGCAAACATAGTAATCAAACATGTTTGCAACTGATTAATTAGTTCTCATTTAAAGGATACTCGCACAAGACGTTGGTAACTTTTTCTTTTCTTTCCTTGGAGGTTTTCGATTTCCTTTGTTGCCATCAAGCTGCAAGCCAGTTTTTTCTGTGAGCTCTAATGATCTACAAAGTTCTGACAAAATAGAGAAAAACAAAGAGGAAAAAAAGAGGAAGATTCTGTATTAGTACCTTCCAAAGCAAGAGGAAATTAAATGGATAATATTATGAGGCAAAGTCACTCGGTAACTGATTGTGGAACCTCAAATATCACACAAATAAGGAACAAAAAGTTATAAAACAAATGAAAAAGTGGCCGCCAGACCTGCATGAGCAGCAAATTGGCTGTCCTTGATTGGTTTCTTGCAAGTGGTGCAGCATACCTCAAAAAGGATACCAAACAATCAGTTAAATGAATTGATTTCAGATTTTTTTTTTTTTTTTTCAAGCAGATAATGCCTGCAGATTAAAACGACTGTAACATATAAATCAATTTCAATATTTCAAAAGTAATTAAAAACAGAAGCTGTTTGGATGAGCCACTGTGACCTTGTGATGAATACATCATCCTTTAACAAGTAAGAAGGTTATAAACAATCCTTATGTTAACAAATAGAAATAGAAACAAAATACATTCACAAAAAATAACTCTCAACATTACATGTAGCACCGTAGCAGTTTCATATTAGAGACATTTTTAAAAATAAAAATCAAGTAAAAGGTTGAAGAGGCTACAGTGCATAATGCCCACTTGACATCTTAAACCAGAGAAAGCAATTAAAGATTTAAATTAAATATTACAAATACAATAGTTGTATAAGCTCACACCATAGAAACAGAGTTTGCATAACACTACCAACCCCCCCCCCCGGAACCGTGAATTGGTACATTTGTACCGGTTTGCTTGCTACCTCTGAGAATCTAGCTGCAGAAACGCGCCGCTCGGACGCCAGCTAGAAGGGCAATGGTAGCGTACGCGGGATAAGGACGATGGGCGATTTTCCAATGCGGTAGGGTACAAGTCACAGTTGGATGGTTTATTTGATAAGAATAAGAGAGTAGACGAATAGTCTAAAATATTCAGGAAACAAAACAAGTAGTTGAACGGACAGTAATTAATTAATTAGTTTTCTTTAAGTTCTCTAAAGTCTAAATGTAATAATAACGATACCAATTAAGAGCAAGGTCTATTTATTAGATAACTTTTTTTGACAGAGTATTTATTAGACAACTTATGCTTTTATAAATTTTGCATTATATCTATTTACTGTAATTTATAATTTATTGATATTATATATTATATATTTAAAAAAAAAAAATTATTGATAGCGTATTATAGCGTACCTACTATGTATACCCCTCACGTACCAAATTCTTTGTAAGTAGCATACCGCGTACTACCAGTACCATGTACCAAGAGAATTGCAAACCAGGTAACTATGGCTCACACACAGAAGATTTTGAAGAGTTCACTTAGATGCAAAGCCAAAGTAATGACTCAAACTGTGCACTTAAATCCTTAAAGGATACGGTATGTACTCTGCTTCAATTCATAAATTGCACAAGCATACAACAACAGTTATATAATCATATACTATTCGCCGCAAATATCATATAAATTGCAGAGGGGGTCATATAGTGATCAATAGAATTTAAAACAAAGCCAAATGACAGAAATTATTAGACTAAAAGACTAAACTGAAAATGTGCAACTTAAGGCATCCTAAACATAAGGAAACAATTATTGGCTATAGATATATCCATCATACCCAGTAACATAAGGAAGGATCATTTGAATTCCAGTACATCCTCAATACCAATAAAGAAACCACATGAAAAGTTCATGAAAGGTATAAAAAGAAAGCAAACCTTACCAGCTGCAAGGGATCAGTCATAGGACTCTCACCATAGACATGCATATCTGTAATACAAGAAATGTTAAGTTGCGGTTTAATTATCCCCAAAATATAATGAAGATTTACCCGGGAAAAAAATAAAAATAAAACCTGGAGAGGGGAGGCGAATTGAGAATTATGCGCATGAAGTAGAAACAAAGGCAAGAATAGAAAGCTAAAGCAGAATAGCAAAATTGTGAAAACTACGCGTGCTAGTACAGTTATAGGCAGTTTCACATTGGTGAAGCATTTGTTCTCCCCCGACTCCTACAAGGTAGGTTGGACTATTTAGTTTTATTAATTATTTAGGGTCCTTTTGTAATTGGGGTTTTTATAACATAATATTTATTGGTATTTGGTACTAAAGGACTTTATTCTGTTTTGGATTATCTTATTCCATCTCGGAATAGAAATAGTTCATTAGGGCATTTGGCTTTCCTAGGTCAAGAAATAGACTATTAATGTAAACATAGAGATGCTTTTGGTTATGATATTAAGTTTTTATTTAGAGAGTGTTTCAAATTTGAGTGAGAAGAGCACTCCACACAAAAGGAGTACTCAGTATTCTAGGTTTATTAGGGGACTACCTTGCCAACAATTTAATTTTCAATATGTGACACTCATCACATTCATTCTTCTATCAGTTAAAGTCTAGTAAAAACTAAATCCCTTAATTAAATAAAAAGCAATGCTATATATCTCATGACTAAAATCATCCACGAAAGCCTCACGAACGGGAAATGACCAATTAGGAGCCCCGACCAACCATATATGGGCGGTTATTGAATAAAGAGTTGGCTTTAATTTTGCCACGTCATTCGTGATGCGCTCGTGACGTTAACTCTCATGATATTCAGCATTTCTAATTTAATTCTGTCACACACACACACACACACAGAGAGAGAGAGAAAGAGAACCTTCTTCATGAAGCAAGTTTGCTTCATCGGCCTCATGCAGTTGTCTATAAATGTACTCACCAGCTGACTTCTGACTGGTAAAGTCATCTTCCAAGGCTATGCACGAACAAATTATGCGAATCAGAAATTGAAAAACAATAACGTCCATGAATTAAAAAGGGGGACAGTAGTACTTTCTGCTAAGCATATATATTAATAAATAATATAATATGATTCCACAGAACAATGTCTTACACACAAAAAAACAGAACAATGTCAGGCATAATACATAGGCGGCATGACTGGGAAAATCTAGAGGCGAAGTCTCGTTCTACCTGCTACGGTTCGAGAGAAACTTCCAGCGGCCATGACCTCCATTCTCCAACTTCCAGGGGAACATACCATTGAGAGGGAAGAACAGTATATCTACAACAACGATGATCGTAGCAACACTCAAAATCGTTACAACAAAGCAAATAAAAATCGTGACAACGAAACGAATGCTGAATACGGAACACGAGAAGTACATAACCAGAAAGCACGGGCACATAGCAAACAGACATTCGCGATCGTAAAAAACAGAAGAAGAACTTACCTCGAATTGCGACAGAAAGGGATTCGGCAAGAAAGCGACGAGAACCCTAAAAAAGAGCGAAGAAATCAAGGAATTAGAGTCGAATTGGGGAACAGAGATGATCTGAGAGCAATGCCAGTAGAAAAAAATGTGCAGGAACTTCAGATGAGGTCAGCAATGGCGGAAGAGAAAACCCTAGGAGACACAGAAGAAGAAGATGAGGATTTACCTTTTATATTATTTTTGGCTAATATTGGTGGAACGAAAGAATATGAGTTTTCTCTCTCTTCTCTTCTCCGCGGGGAGAAGAGGGAGGAGAAGGCAAAAATAGGAAAAGGCTTTGGAGGAGAAGCGAATTCAGCTATAAGCGTTTTGCTTTGCTTGTGCAATGCACTCTGCACTGCACCACACCATCAGTTACTTTTTTTAATTATTTTTATTTTTAGTTTTATAACGATTTTGCCAAATCTTTAACTTCCCTCCATCTAACCCGAACAGCCAATTTGACATTTTTATATTTCATATTTTATTGTACATTTTTTTTCTTGGAAAAATTTTCATTGTACATGTTGTTCAAGTGTTCGGGCCAGGCCACCTGGGCTTGGCGTCAATGTGTTTTCATCTAGTTGTTGCTTTTTTGCACTCTTTGTATTTTTTATACATCCTCCCATACCCTTTTTTCCCCCTTAAAATACCCTTTTTCGAAAACTTATTTCCAAAGTAATTTTTTCTAATTTTTATTACCTATTGAAACTTAATTTTCTGAAATATTTTTGGCATGGCGATATATTTCGGTGCAATGGGAAAAATTGAACCCAGTTGAACAAAACTAGATCAAAAGATCGATAAAACCGAACTGAACAACCCTTCCCGCCAAACTGTATACTAATGTCACTATTAATACTTATCAGAGGCACAAACTCAAGTACATACAATTCAAACCTATCAAACACTCTCATTCTCTCATTGACTTAAGTGTCAGAGTGTTTTGCAGGCGCACCCCCTCCCCCCACCACCACAAGCTGTTGTATGCCGTTGTGTTTTTCGCCATTGAAGAGCTCTTAGGCACTCTCAAAATGATTGGGATCCCACAGGTTCATCTCTAAAGGTTCCACCAGGAACAAATGTTAACTTCAAGATGTGAACTCAGGGACCACCCACTATTGGGTGATTTGTGCATATGTCTAAACTTGCACAAAAGATATAAATTTGCGATAAAATTATGCCTCTATAGGGTTGCTGAGTTTGCATAAGATTTGCTTGTAAATCTATTACTAATATAATAAAATCAACTACATTTGATACAAGTGTCAACATTTGGTGACACAATTTCTCTCTCGTTTTCTCTTTCTTCTCTCACTCACTTTTTCTCTCTTTCTCTCTTTTTTCTCTCTCTTACTCTCATTCTTCTCTCTCTCTCTCTCTCTTTTAATTTTTTTTTTCTTCCTGATACCTTCTTTCATTCTCTCTCTCCCCCTCTCACATACTTCTCTCTCTCATTTTTTCATTTTTTTTCTTCTTCTCTTTCTCTCTTTTTTTGTGCATTTTTTTATTAACATTTTTCAATTTCATTTTTTTATTAACATTTTTTTAAGTTATTTATAAATAATTATTTTGGTTTTGAGTCGTGACGGAAGACATTACATGTCGGTATAATTACTTTTTACTTTTTAATAAATGAATTTAATTTTTATAGATGATTATTTTGTTTTCGAGTTCTGACGGAAAAACACTATTTAAGTACATATCAATTTTCATAAATATTTTTATTATTTATAAATATTATAAATATTTAAGTTATTTATAAATGATTGTCTAACTTTTCAGTTTCAACAGAGTTTTGTTACATCATCTTTGAAACAGATCAATCTTTATTATATATTATTTTATAGATGACACAGATAAATATTTATAGATGATTATTTTATTTTTGATTCTTAACAGGAGGAAACATTACATACTATCATCTATTATTTTGCTTCTAATTCTAGACGAAAAAAAGTAGTATGTTGTTAGTATAATTACTTTTTATATTCTATTTTTATGAATACTATTATTTTTTATAAATGATTATTTTGATTTTGAGTCCCGACGGGAGAAAATAACATGTTGTCGCTATAATTTCGTTATTTTTTAGGACATATCAGTTTTTACAAATATTTTAATTATTTTTAAATGATTATTTTACTATTAAGTCTCGACGGGGAAAACATTACATGTTGTCGGTATAATTTTATCGTCTTTGACACAGATCAATTTTATAAATCTTTAAGTTATTTATAAATGATTATCTAACTTATAAATCCCAACAGAGCTTTGTTAAATATTTTAATATTTATATTTTTATATTTGATTATAAATATCTTTATTATATATTATTTAAATATAGATGATTATTTTACTTTTTATTCTTAACGTGAGGAAATATTACATACTATCATCTATTATTTTGCTTTTGATTATAGACGGAAAAACATAGCATGTTGTTAATATAATTACTTTTTATATTTTTTTTTATGAATGTTGTTATGTTATTATAAATTATTATTTTACTTTTGAGTCTCGATGGGAGAAAATAACACGTCACTATAATTTCGTTATCTTTGAGCACATATCAGTTTTTATTAATGTTTTTATTATTTTTAAAAGGTTATTTTACTTTTAAGTCTCGACGGGAGAAACATTACATGTCGTCGGTATAATTTCATTGTCTTTGATTACATATCAAAGTTTATGAATGTCATTATTATTTATAAATGATTATTTTTATTTTTAGTTCCGATGGGAAAACATTAAATGTTGTCGGTATAATTTTATTGTCTTTAAACACGTATCAAATTTTATAAATGTTTTATTATTTATATATGATTGTTTTACTTTTGAGTTTCTACGGGGAAACATATTACATGTTATCGCTAAAATTTTATTATCTTGGAGCACATATCAATTTTTTAGCTGTCTTTCGTGTTTATAAATGATTATCTTGCTTTTCAGTCCTGACATTACATGCTATTGGTATAATTTTATTGTCTTTCATCACATAACAATTTTATAAATATCCTTATTATTTATAAATAATTATTTTATTCTTGAGTCCCAACGAAGAAACATTAAATGCTTCTTATTCTCACTCTTTCTAAATTTTTAGAGAATTAAAATAACTAATTATGTTTGTCATAATATAAAATTTTAATTTTATAAATTATAACCAAGTGTATTTCAAGAATACGTGAAAACGGAGTGACTCGTGCATACACGGGTATCTTGCTAGTGTTGCATGGAAAAGATACTGTTGTTTTTTCTGTCTCTCTATACGATCTTTTTGAGACATCAGCAAAGCCCGCATTTCCAAAACAGAATAGGGCTACGTTATTGACATAACAAATGTTACAAATAGATCATATTCAGATGGCAATCCATTTAAAATCACCTCAATTTGATCTTCAACACTGATGGGAGCACCTACTGGCTACTGCAACTAAGGTGCCTACACTTTTCTTGATTGACAACACGAACTTATTCACAAAACCTGTTTTCTCGACACTTTTTAACGACATCTTCAATTGACTCACTGTAGCTCTGGTTTGCGAAGCAAAACAGATTTCAAGTTTCTTCCAGATCTGAAAGGAATATTCACATCCAACAATTCTTGTATGGAGGTTCTTGGACATTGAGGCGAGAAGCCAGGAAGGAAGAAGCTGATCTTGCCTTTCCTAATTCATGAATTTCTCATTGACTTTCCCTATGACCTGATCTTCTTCAGTAAGTTACTGAGCCAATTTTCCACCAAATTCTTCAATATGCTTCTGAGGTTTCTGGCCTTTAATGGGAACGCAGCTTGCGGTTTCAATGGCAGAAAATGTTTTCTTCATTCAACTTGATTGCTACAGGATTTGCAAAAGTTTGTGCAAAAAAGCGTGACACGCAAGCTTCTCCTATTTCTAGATTTGAAGCTCTGATGCCATAAAGGTATCTGAGCAGTAACTGAGAGAGAAAGGAAAGCGTGCAACCAAGAGAGGAAAAGTAGAATGAGAGAATTGATACTTCATTGATTGAAAAGAGATTACAGAATATGTATTTATAGCATAGGAGAAACTAACTAATCTGTCAAGAGATTAGAACCACTAACTAACTATAACTACTTTAACTAACAATTATTCTTTACACGGGGGAATATATGTTCTCTTAGATCATCTTCTTTACTAGACAATTATAAACATCTCTCAGGAAAAAAACAGAGAAAATTGCATGATTTTAAATATAAATATTTCAAGTCAACTAAAGAGGCTTGTAAATTTGGCTCCAAATATAAGATGGTCGCATATCGTGCTTCTCTCAAGAGGCGTAGTTCATTTTACATGCATTTCAAAAAGGTTCCCATACCATACCAAATGTCACATATTAACATTTGTAGTATAACCATCACAATCAACAATGAATTATCCTCTATCTAATCATTAAGGAAAACTCCGTGATTAAGGAACGTCTGCTATTATACATATTTCCCTCCTTTATGGGTGAATATAATATCCGACTACCACACTGACAAGCGCAACCACGCAAACAAATAGTGACGGAAAGCCCTCCTGAGCTCTTTTCATATTGACTTTCCTCTTCAGCACCTCCTAACAAAGAAAATGATTAAATGGGTATTAAACTAAACAATGAACAATAACTTCAAACATAGTTCATTGCTTTGATAATTCCACAGAGAGAGAGAGAGAGAGAGAGAGAGAGAGAGAGAGAGAGAGAGAGAGAGAATTCAACAGAAACCTCCACTTCAGGTTTGCGCCCCAAATCAGAGTTACAATACCATCAACTAGATAACTTATGATTTTTTGAATATGACTAATCCATCTTCAAATAGTTTAAGAAAACAGGAAAATGCGAATCTGTTGTTAATCGAAAGAGACCAGTAATTTGCTTATATGAAAACATGTAACTCTCCATAGCCATAACAAGTTAATTGCTATTTAATTTAATTCTATTGCAATTGCAAGCATGAAAATATGTTGGAAAGAGCCAGGGTGATAACTCATAAAGTTTTAGAAGTCATCGCATCTTCCCCTGATAACTCAAGGCCTTTGTATGGATACTACAACAAAAGCCACTCATGGCAAATGAAAATGGTGTGAGTTGATTGAGTGAAAGACTACCAATCTTTTGGTTTTTTATTCCCTAATCCCTACTTTTTACTATGTTCATTTGTTTCTCAATTGGTTCCATTCAGCATGAAAAAGCATAAAAAATGGAATTCTGAAGTTTTTAGATTTTATAATAACAATGGACATGACAATAAAAAGAAATTACCTACCAATTCTTGCTTGAGCAAATCTTTTTCTCGAGTGTTCTTGCGCCTCTCTTCATTCAACTTCATGATGGTTTCTTCAGCCTGCAAAGGTGATAACTAATTGCTGATTGCTGCCATCTTTGAAGGTTGAAAAATATTAAAAAAATTGCAAACTAAGCAACCGATTCAAAGAATAAATTGCACACTGTTTAGATAACATCTTTGTAAAGCAAAATGAAATTGCATAAGCATTTTACAACCTTTATACACATAGCAATAGGCAATAATGAATTGTTGGCATTATCTCACCCTTTGAGCTCACAAAAATGGTCTTATCTCAACCTTGTTTCATCTAAAATCAGTAAAATCCCAAGTTTCTATTATAGCAGATAACATAATTTTCTCCAATTCAATTTCCCATGAAGTTAGTATAGTATGACTCAAGTGTAGCTATTTCAGCACTCTAAGCAAACACTGTGAGATTAAAATATAACTAGCCAACAGATGGAATAGGAAACTTAAAACCAAAGTCACTGCAAGATAACAGTCGATCATAATTGAGAAGCACCGACCTCTCTTAGCTTTGAATCCATTACACACAGCCTTGACTTCAACTCCTCAGAATCCTTAGCCAAACTCAACCACACAGCTTCATTTGGTTGACGGTTCATGTCACCCACATTCTCAACACGTCTAGAAATTGAAACAATATCCTCATCGTTTCCAACCTCCTCCATATCCTGGAGTGCTCTTTCCAAACTTTTTTCCTCAGCAACCTGTTATAAGAAAGAAGAAAAAAAATGACAGATGAGAGAAAGTTGTTATATTTTAATCAAAGACACAAGACATTCTAATGGTTTCAAATTGGGATCTACAACCGCATTAATTATGTTCACAACATCAAGATTTTCGAAATCTCTGCAACCACATTATAATAGCAATTGTGACAAGTGACAACTATCATCGTAATTTTTCATAGTATCAAAGATGATGATGTAACCACTATATCAACCACAACAATTGAATTTGTTGAATAAATAGCATTAATCATAATTAATTAAAAGTATAATTTTGATTAGCGTAATATTTATCAATTCAAATTAGCATGTATGCTACACAATATGATGATGTTTGCGTTTGCGAAATCATAAGAAATAAAAGTATCCTGATCCTCTTCTAAACGTTGTTATAAATATATTTATCTAATTCTGATTCTAGTTAAATTAAAACAAAAAATGCTTCTAACTCATGGATACATAGGAGGCAATGATAGGAGAGAGTTGGAGCGAAGTAGTAGAAGCTTACTATAAGAGGGAGAGGCATGTTTTCGAGGTGAATTGGGTTGGGTGGATCCTGCTTCAAATCTCCATTCACCGGAAGCAGCACTACCCTCAGTTTCTTCTCCTCAACATGCTTGCCACTGTCTTTCGCAAACTGCGAAAAAACAAACGCGCACACAAGGAATTAAATCAAATCATAATCGGTTATGTTAGGTTATGCGAATAAGTCACGTGCATCGCACAAACCTCACCGTGTGAGAAGAGATGTCGTCTTGAGTTGCTCCGAAGGGGAGAATCGTGCTTTGAATGAGAAATTTGTCTTTGCAGTGAAAATCAAGCGGGGCTGTGCGCTGAGCTTGCATAGTAACTGCAATCAACAACAACAAAAAAACAAACACAGAGCAACGGCATCGTTTTCGACTTTTCGTTAATCGTTAACAGAAAACTAACTAATTGACGATAAGAATATAAAAAAGAAATAAAAAAAAGGGAATGATAGCATGGTTAATTAATAGTACCAGTAAAATCACATGTTCCGTGTGGTTTGATGATGCCGATCGTTGGTCTGACGCAGTATTTAGAAGGCGAGGTTGTTTTTATCTGAATTATGAATCATGTCATGTGCTATTGTATATTATGAAGAGAGAAGGGGGTGGGTAAAGTAGAATTGGGAGGTGGAAGGGAGAAGCAAGCGAAGCACCTTAAAGGCGACATAATGAGGGGCGTTGTTTGCAAGATGAACGAGGCAGGAACTCTGTTTCTTCAATTCAACTATAGATGAGATGAGATGAAATGAGATGAGAGAGCGAGGATTGGAGGGAAAGAAGGGAGAAGGAGAAAGAGACAATACTTACAGATAAATGTGAGTTGCGGAGGTTCAATTTGGAGAAGCTCCGTAGCCATCAGAATGAATCAGCCTTGCCTTCCTTCACAGCTATGAGAAAGAGTGTGATTGTGTATGTGGGTGAGAAATGGAAACTAAGAAGGAGAGTTAGAGGAATGGGGCGTTGGGGCTGTTGGTGGCGTCGGTTGGGTGAGACTGCGACCCATTGCTCATTGCTTGTACCTTACATTCCATACCCACCCTGATGATCTCTCTGTTACTGTCTCCGCGCCCAACTCCTCTCCATTTCTTTCCCTTTTTTTTCCTTTTTCAAAATTTGAAATTTCAATTCTTTTCTTTTCAAAACTTTTTCACTTTTTTTTTTGTGCAACTTTTTCACTTTTTTACTTTAATACAAAATAATAAAAATAAGGATAAAATATACTTTTTTCCTTTATTTTTTTTTATTCGTTTTTGTTATTTATCTTTTAAAATATTCGTTTTAGTCTTTTATCTTTTTAAAGTGGTTTAAAATAATCATTTTTAACTGAAACGTTAATTTACCATTAAGAAAAAATGAGATGGACTCTGATGTGTCAATTTTTGTCATGTAATCAGCTGATTGTGTTATTGTTACTGTTGCTAATATTTAGGGTTCATAATGGGATGTTCTTCTTCCCCAAAATGGAAGACACCGGAACTGAATCCACTGCCTCCACTCGCCGGAACTCGAAACAAACAACAAAGTCCTTCTTCTTTCTCTTCTTCTCCCAAGCCAAGGGAGGAATTGAATTCGAATTGAAATTTAAAGAAAAAAATGGCGACCAAACTGCCTCCTCCGCCACCAAAATTCGAATTTCAACAGCTGTCAACAGTTCCCAAAATTCTCAAATTAAGATTTAGGGCTAGGGTTCCTTGGCTTTGGGATGGTCAATCATCTCCCCAATAGTACTCATCAGCTTGCACAAAGCTTCAACATCTTCCTCATCAGGATCCTGACACTGACCCAGTAACTTCTTGATTCACTCGTGCACTCATCAGACTGCTTGACACCACCCTCATCAACCTTACCCACTTCGTACTTCCTCTGCTTTACCTCTTCCACATCTGTCACTTTACCCACTTCGTACTTCCTCTCAGCTGTAAGGGAGAATGAGGAGTGGGAGAAGGAATTAAACCCCATATGCCGGAAGCTAGCAGCGCTGCCACCTCTTCCAACATGCATGAAGCTCCTTAATCCTTTGCAAGTGTTTTTTTTTTTGTTTCTCTGAAATGTGCCACATGGTAGATGAAATGTGCCACATAGTATATAATAAAACGATGTTAGTGCCACGTAGGTTTCTCGTTAAGGTCATTCACGGAAAAGTGTAAAAAGGATTATTTTAAATTAGTTTAAAAAGATAAAGGACTAAAACGAACATTTTAAAAGATAAAGGACAAAAACAAATAAGTAGTAAAAGATAAATGACAAAAAATATATTTTAGCCTAAAAATAATAATAGCTAACTAAATGTTTACTTCATTTTAATTTTTTTTTTCATAAGGGATTTCTGTAGTGCAAAAAACAAATTTTTTTTTATAGATTTTAACAACTGCACTATTTTATGTAAACATCCAATCATTATAAAATAACAATATATTTAAGGACAAAACTTATGTTAATTTTTTTTATGTATATCTCGTCCTCTTTTCTAATCCTCTTTTCTAATGCAAAAATAAAAAAACTGTTATAAACTATATTTCAAATAGTGCATGGTATAGCTGTCTAGTTGCATCTATTTATCAAAAAAAATTGTTTTTATGTGAGAGGAATGGGACCAAAAGACCTAAGAAAATGGACATATGTTTTGTCCTATATTTAATAAGAAATTATTAATATAATAGTGCATGGTATAACTGTCTAGTTGCATCTATTTATCAAAGAAAATTGTTTTTATGTGAGAGGAATGGGACCAAAAGACCTAAGAAAATGGACATATGTTTTGTCCTATATTTAATAAGAAATGATTAATATCGCTAAGCATTTCTGTCGTGAAGCATCACGTAATGATGCCATTGGCCAACCAAATGTTATTTTGGCCAAAAGTTAACAAAACATTTTCCTTTTTTCAGAGTAAATACTCAAATTGGTCCCGACAAAAATTACGGAGACCAATTTAGTCCCTGAGATTTTGAATGAACAAATTAGTATTTTTTATTTTTCAGGGACTAAATTGGACTCCTTAATTTTTGTTGGGACCAATTTCACTATTTACTCTTTTTTATAAACTGACATGTTAGCGCTTCGTGATGTTTGTGAAGCTTTTTCTCGTGATAAATAGCAATGCTCATATTTAATATCATATTGGTATGATATAATAGGTTTTAAAATGTAATATCATAAAATAACAAAATAGTGTCATATGATTACACATCTATATTCCATGTATGTAAATGATAAAACAATAACATTGAAGTCACATGATTACACATCTGTCCAATGAAAATGACATTGAAGTCTCAAAGCTAACAATAAAATAGCAAAGCCACAGGACACCTCAAGTTTGTCGGTACCCTTGCGTTACGCAGGGGTCAATAATAACTAGTTTATTTATATTGTCAGTATATAGTTATTAAAATGTTTTTCGTAAAAGTTTTAAAAAAAAAAGCTAAATATAAAACCTTACTACACATGCAATCTAAGGGTTGTAGAAGACTAATATAAGGGTTGTGTTTAAGGTTAGGTTTGATGCTTCAGAAATATTACATATGAATTTTGGACAAGCTAAGGATATTGGAATTGGTTAGTTAGCTCAAAACTGACTTTCGGTTTTACTCAGCCATTGAATATGGATTTGATATTGAGATTTGATTTTGCAGGTTACAAGACCAACTTGTCTTCAAACATACATGCTAAAATTGAGCTGGATATTAAACTTAAACTTGACTTGGAGCTCGCACTCTTGTTGATGTTTTCTGTTGATTTCCATACTCTGGTATGAAGTTACTTAATTTGCATTTGTTGATTTAATCCATCATCATTATCATTATTTTATATATTAGATTATAAGAATTTTTCCTACAAAGGCCTAATTTATATTTGAACTGAAGATTCTATAAAGTGGAGTTATTAGTGCGCCTGCAATTGTTGTTTTTCTAGATGTCCAAAATATATTATGGAGATTCAAGAACACAAAGAATCTTCAATTATGTTTAGGCAAGTGTTTTTAACTTTCTAAAACTTTATACTTTGATGGATATAGTTCTATATTGATGACAGTTTATATTAACACCAATGAATAAATGTTCTGCATGTTTTTGCATCTTCCTGACACTACTTGCTTGCATGTAATTTGATCTGCCATGTCAAATATTTCATGATTATGCTCAGGTAGATAAACTGACACCTAATTTTCAGTTGCAAGCAGAATATGAATCAGCAGAGACCTCATGTTCATTAGTACATCATTTCATTGCTCTCATCAAGATTGCTTTATAACAATGTTTAGTACTGTTGTTTTGGTGCTCAAATATATATGTGAATTGAACCCTAAACATATGTTTAGTTTATTTATCTATTATTTGGTTATTGACAATATCCGAAAATTACAAGTTATTTAGTACAGGCATGTGTGAAGTATAGATCAGTTGACAGTTAGTGAAGCGTAGTTCTGTTAGTTAGATGAGCTAGCAGTTACGGTTAAGTAACTGACAGTTATACATGAGCTGTCACTAGCTTGCTTCTGTTAGTTTGTTAGAAGTCTCTAGAATCTTTTAGAAGCTATACCTTATGTCATTGTACAAATGCATGTGTGGTTGACCAAGTGTAATCAATGAAACAGTAGTTCATTCAATAGAAGCAAATGAAATCTTCTTTACAATTCTCCAATTCTTACATAGTATCTAGAGCTTTCTGATCCGCTTCCATGGCTTTCGTTCCTCCTCCGCCTCCGCCATCTTTCACGATGGCACATGAGTCAGTTACGGTTCGCACCGCTGACAAGAATTCAGAGATCAAAGAATTCTCGCACAAGATTACAGAGAAACTTCATGACGGTAATTTTCTTTTGTGGCGCCAACAAGTTGAACCTTGCATCAAAGCTCATCGCCTCCATCATTTTCTGGTCTGTTCGTGAATTCCACCGCGGTTTCTATCTGAGCAAGATCGTCAACTCAATTGTGAAAATCTAGAGTATTCTACTTGGGAAGCACAAGATCAAATGATATTTTCTTAGTTGCAAACGTCCTTAACCACTGCGATTCAGTCTCGCGTTCTCAGTTGTGTGCACACCTTCGAACTATGGGACAAAATTCATGTCTACATTTAGAAATTGATGCGTGCAAAGGCTCGACAAATTCGCACAGAACTGCATAATACACGGTTAGAAAGTCGTACAGTGGCTGATTATCTTTCTCAAATCAAAACACTTGTTGATTCTTTGGCTTCTGTTGGTGATCCGGTGTCCGCTCAAGAGCATCTTGATGTAATCCTTGAAGGATTACCTCAGGATTATGATTCGGTTATTTCAATTGTGGAGAGTCGATTTGATGAATCTGTTCCAATTGAAGAAGCTGAGGCGTTACTCTTGGCTTAGGAAATGTGTGTGCAAAGGCATCGTAAACAAGCAACAGGTGATGCATCTGCCTCAGTTCTTCTTACACAATCTAATGCATCGAACACTGATGGTGTCAAATCTGAAACACCTACGTCAAAAGATGAAACGCCATCGCAGCAACTATTGGTGCACTCTGGATCCAGTTTTCCAGAACAAACTCAAGGATTTTGTGGTTTCAATGGTCGTGGCCGCGACCGTGGAAGAGGCCATGGACGTGGTGGCAGGTCTATGATTCAGTGCCAAGTGTGTTTCAAATTCGGACACACTGCTTCGATTTGTTATCAACACTTCAATCAATTCTTTTAACCTAATATGCAATTTGATCCTTCATATCAAGGTTTTGGAGGAAATTTTTCGCAGCAACCTTCGATGCAGCGTCCATTTATGAATCCCTACCAATATTTGAGACCTCAATCTCCATATGCAACTTCTAGTGCACCTTGGCCTCCAGGTATTCAAGCCTCAAATGCCCCTGCACCTCAACCTTCACAAGTTGCACCACAACAAGCATCGGCTATGCTCACCAGTGCAAATGCTTCTCCTGATTTGAACTGGTATCCTGAATCCGGAGCTTCTTACCATGTCATAGGTAACTCTCAAAACATTCAAAAATAGGCACCATTTGAAGGACCAAATCAGATATTCATTGGCAACAGGCAAGGTTTACCAATAATCTCTTCTGGTTCTTCTCAATTTACTTCACCTTTCAATCCTAATGTTGTCTTTCAATTAAAGCATTTATTGCATGTTCCAACCATTACCAAGAACTTGATTAGTGTTAGCAAATTTGCTAATGATAATCAAGTGTTCTTTGAGTTTCATGTTGACCATTGTTCCATCAAATCACAGGGTTCACATGAAGTCTTACTAAGAGAACATGTTGGACCTGATGGCCTATACTCGTTTCCTACTCTTCTTCAGCAAACTCAAGCATCAAGTTTGCCCAAAGTTCCTGCATCTACTTCTGTTTGCAATTCCTTTGTGAATTTTGTTGCTGTTCCTGCATCTACTTCTGCTTGTAATTCATTTACTTATGTTTATAATTCATTTGTGAATTCTGTTGTTGTTCCTGCATCTGTTTCTGGTTGTAATCCAGTTGCAAACTCTGTTTCTGTTTCTAATACACAAAATCTAGCATCTAGTTCTTTGTTTACTTGGCACCTACGGTTAGATCACCCAAATCACATTACTATGAGAATGGTATTTCAGAATTGTAACATTCCTTTACCTAATAAAGATGCTACTACATTTTGTTCTGCTTGTTGCATTGGTAAATCTCATAGATTACCTTCTTCTTCTTCTACTACTGTTTACTCTTCTCCTCTAGAACTTGTTTTTAGTGACTTGTGAGGACCTTCCCCTATGAATTCTTCAACTGACTTTGTATACTATCTCACCTTTGTTGATGCCTTCTCTAGATTCACATGGATCTATTTTCTTAAAACCAAATCAGAAACATTTTCAGTATTCAAACAATTTAAAGCTATGGTTGAGTTGCAATTCAATACTCCCATAAAAGCCTTACAAACTGACTGGGGAGGGGAGTTTCGACCCTTTACCAATTTCTTAAAAGAATTAGGAGTCAGTCATAGGCTAATATGTCCACACACTCATCATCAGAATGGAGTCATTGAAAGAAAACACAGGCACATTGTAGAACTCGGACTCACTTTGTTGAGTCATGCTAATATGCCCCTAAAATTCTGGGATCATGCTTTTGCCACTGCAATCTACCTAATTAACAGATTGCCTACACAGTCTCTTAACTTTGCTGTCCCTTATACTACTTTGTTCAATCAACAACCAGATTACAAGTTTCTCAAAGTGTTTGGTTGTGCTTGCTTTCCACTCCTTAGGCCTTATTCATCTCACAAACTGGACTTTAGGTCTCATGAGTGTGTTTTTCTTGGCTACTCACCTTCTCACAAAGGTTACAAGTGCTTGTCACCTAATGGTATATTATACATTTCCAAAGATGTTATTTATAATGAAGGGAGATTCCCCTACAAAGAATTGTTTGAATCTGTTTCTGTTTGCCCGCCAACAGCTTCTTCATCATATCCTTCAGCATCTATTCCAATTGTTTCCACTTCTGCTGTTTCCAATTTCAATCCATCATAGCAAACATCTAATTTCTTCAATCCTTCTTTGTCTCCACAGCAACCAATCTTATCTACATCTCCTCTCATTTCTTCAAATAATTCCTCATAACCTTTCACAGCAGTGTCTTCCTCTAATTCTAGTTTCTCAGATTCATTTTCTCCTTCAAATCACAGCAACAATGCAAGACTATCTTCACCTGTAAATCACAACAACACTGCAGGTTCATCATCAAGTCATAGCAACACTTCACTATCCAATATCCATCCGATGCAAACAAGGACAAAATCAGGAATTTTCAAACCAAAACACCCTCCTTCTCTGTTGATTACTCATTCTGAACCTAAGAGTATTAAATCTGCCCTGCAAAACCCTCAGTGGTATGCTACCATGAATGATGAATATGCTGCCCTGCAGAGAAACAACACATGGACTCTTGTTCCCTTACCCCCTGGCCGAATCCCCATTGGCTATAAGTGGGTGTTCAGGGTAAAAGAAAATGCTGATGGCTCATTAAACAAATACAAGGCTAGATTAGTAGCCAAGGGCTTTCACCAAAGACAAGGTTTTGACTTCAATGAAACCATCTCACCTGTCACAAAACCGGTTACCATCAGGATAATTCTCACTTTAGCTCTCACTAAGCAATGGGCTCTTCATCAGTTAGATGTCAACAATGCCTTTCTCAATGGTTTTCTAGAAGAAGAGGTGTATATGACACAACCACAAGGGTTTGAGAATCAAGACCGAAGCCTAGTTTGCAAACTAAACAAAGCCATTTATGGTTTGAAGCAAGCACCGAGAGCATGGTTTGAAAGACTTAAATCTACTTTGGTTCATTTTGGATTCAAAGCTAGCAAGTGTGATCCCTCACTCTTCATTTATACCAAGCGCACCTCTGTGGTTTACCTTCTTGTATATGTTAATGATATCATCATCATTGGAAGCAGCAATGTCTTAATCAAGCATCTCATAACTCAGCTAGATTCTATCTTCTCTCTCAAACAGCTAGGTAACCTTGATTACTTCTTGGGAATTTAGGTAAAACACCTTAACAATGGGTCTGTTTTACTGACCCAAAGCAAGTATATCCGAGACTTGCTTATCAAAACTAATATGCTTGAAGCAAAATCGATTGGCTCTCCTATGGTGTCTGGTTGCAAGTTGTCCAAACAGGGTGCTAATTTTCTAGCTGATGCATCAATGTACAAGTCGATCGTTGGGGCTCTTCAATATGCCACCATTACTCGGTCTGAACTCATCTTTGCTGTTAGCAAAGTATGTCAATTTATGGCAGCTCCATTGGAATCTCACTGGGTAGCAGTCAAAAGGATATTAAGGTATCTAAAAGGGACAATTCATCATGGCATTCGGTTCATGCCTGCTACAACTTCACAACCTCTTCAACTTAGAGCCTGGTGTGATGCAGACTGGGCTGCAGATGTTGATGATCGCAAATCAACTTCTGGTTCAGCTATATTTCTTGGTCCCAACTTAATTTCCTAGTGGTCTAGAAAGCAAGCTGTAGTTGTCAGGTCTAGTGCGAAAGCGGAGTATTGCAGTTTAGCCTACACTTCAGCTGAAATTATTTGGATTGAATCTTTATTATCTGAGCTGGCTGTTTCTCACTCCACTCCAGTAATTTACTGTGATAATCAAAGTGCAGTTGCCCTTGCTCATAATCCGGTCCTTCATGTTAGAACCAAACACATGGAGCTTGACATATTCTTTGTTCGTGACCAGGTTCTGCAGAAGAAACTTCATGTGTTACATGTTCCTGGATCAGATCAATGGGCTGATTTACTGACCAAGCCTTTGTCTTCTACACGGTTTCAGTTTCTCAGGGACAAGCTCAATGTGGCTGCAATCTCTCCTAATACACACCCACCTTGATCTTGTGGGGGGTGTGTGAAGTATAGATCAGTTAGTGAAGTGTAGTTCTGTTAGTGAGATGAGCTAGCAGTTACGGTTAAGTAACTGACAGTTATACATGAGCTATCACTAGCTTGCTTCTGTTAGTTTGTTAGAAGTCTCTAGAATCTTTCAGAAGCTATACCTTATGTCATTGTATAAATGTGTGGTTGACCAAGTGTAATCAATGAAATAGTAGTTCATTCAATAGAAGCAAATGAAATCTTCTTTACAATTCTCCAATTCTTACAAGGCAGATAGAATGTCAGATTTGTTGTTTATCTCAAGTCACACTTGGGTATCATCTATTTGAACCTAACAAAATCTCAACAATTTGTGAGAACTTGACATTTGTAAAAGTACATAAACAGGATCACAAAAAGAGCAGGGACATTTGTCTTGGCATTGAGAAAATGATATAATATAAATTACCTCACAATACTTCAGCATAACATTGATTCTCTTTGTCATTTTAATTATTTACTCATCATTTGAATTATTTTATTTTAGTATTTACTCCTTGAAAGATAATATTTACTCTTTGGAAGATTTGTGTGATAGAGACGCCTCCTTTTTAGACACCATACCTTACTTACACTAGTGCAAAAAAGGCAATTAACACCGGTAAAATTTGACATTTAACACCGATTTTTTTGCCGGTGGGTTATTAACATAAATAAAGGTACTATATTAGACAAAAGACACCGGTTTTTAATAAAAACCGGTGTGAAATAGTCATTTTTTTTTAACAATTCGATCCTTTTTTATATCCTTCCTTTCCTGCCCAAATATGCATGGCACCAGAATTGATCAGAGAAACATGCAGTATTACAGAATATTTCACAAATATTTCAACAAATTCATAAACTTAAATTCATATAATTAATCACAAATATTTCAACAAAAGTCACAAACTTAAATATAAACACTATACAACTTATACATAAAAAATTCTTACTGGCACCAAATGCATATGCCTAGCTATATGTACAATTTCCTTGGCACAAAATGCAAGTGCATATAAGTGATATATACTATATTGCTTTCTATATATATATATATATACACTAGTAATAATGCTTTCTATTACGTTTTTGGCCATGGGGTTTTCCTCCATTGTTTCCACCTTCTTTCTCTGCTTGCTGCGGCAACTTCTTGTTTTTCTCCTCATGCAGCGTTATAAAGAATTATGCCCAGGTTTCTCTGAGTTGTTTTATATCATCACTCCCAATTGGTGAATCGTCATTGAATATCTACAATTAACACCAAATATATATATAATATTAAGTTAATAAACAACTATATATATGCTAAAACCAGAAATAAGATATTAAATAGTTTTAAAAATTCTAGTATATATACCAACTCCCATTGATCAACAATATCAGCTGAGATGATGGTTAACATGTTTTTCATCACATAGTAGCCACAGGCATAGCCGTTATTTTGTCTATGGGCCTACAAAAATATGAATAACTTAGAAGCACATATATAAATTATATTTAACTATTAATACACATTAAACTAGCAATATTAATCAATGTACGTAAATGAATTTTTGGGTAGACAGTGTACTTACTAAAGGAATCACCATTTAAGAGACTTATTCTTCTTCTTACGGCCTTTCAACCAGAAATATCCCTCCACAGCTCTGAAAATTAAATGAATTCATATCAAATAAATGCAATATATTATAGATCTAATAAAAGAGGATTTTATTCTTCTTCTTACCTTTCAACACTAGTGCAGAAAGAGGATTTTACACCGGTTAAAATCGATTTTTTACACCGGTTTTTGTGCCGGTATAGATTCTTCCGGTGTAGTATGTCGGGTCTTTTACACCGGTTATTTATCCGGCGTAAAATTTTAATGTTTTACACCGGTTATACACCCGTTTACTAGTTATTTTTTTATGGACCTTTTACACCGGTTATATATATAACCAGTGTAAATGTTACCTTTTACACCGGTTATTCATATAATCGGCGTAAAAGCTTCCTTTTTTTCTGTTTCATAACTTTATCCATACTTTCCCAGAGGCTTTCTAAAATGACAATATTAATGCAGGAAATTTGAAAGGAATTGACAACAAAATATAATTGGCACCAAATTCAAACCATATGATCTAATATTAGCTGTCAATGTTACACAACTATTAAAAAGCAATGACATTATAATTACTGAACTTTCAAAACAATATATATTACTACAATTTTGTCGTAGTTGCAGCCAAAACTGTACAATATATCCCATTTCTTCTAAGTGCTTCAAAACTAGGCACTTCACATCGTGTACCCAGATGGACACTCGTCATCGCTGTTGTCATTTGTGTCCGTTTCCTCTACTGATTCTTCAAATTCAATGTTTGCGGAACCTTCCGAAGGCTTCATGATTCTCCATATAATGCATATTTTCTAGGGTTGATGCATTAGTTGAAAAGATATGGTGAAGAGCAACCTGATGCATTTTATCCACCAGATGATGGTGGAAACAATGCGTTTTTCTTTGGATTCTATAATGGTGTCAAGAAAATAACTCCCTGGTTTTCCCATCATCATGGGACAAATTTCTTCAGCAAGGAGAAAAACCAGGGAGTTATTTTCATGACACCATTATAGAAACCAGAGAAGAACTCATTGTTTCAACCACCATCTAGTGGACAACATGCATCGGGTTGCTCTTCACTGTATCTTTTCAACTAATGCATCAACCTAGAAAATATGCATTATGTGAAGAAGAATATTCATGAGCCCTTCGGAAGGTTCTGTCTCCGAAACGGCAACACACTGAATTTGAAGAATCAATTGAGTGAACTGACACCAATGACAACAGCGATGACAAGTGTCCATCTTGGGTGCACGATGATGAAATGCCTAGTTTTGAAGCACTTACAAGAAATGACAACGGCGATGACGGGTATCCTAGGCTAGTTTTGGCCAGTACTAGAGGAGTAACTAGGACAAAATCGGGCAGTAGATTCATCCAAAGGAGTCGATGTGGTGTACTCGGGTACGATAGGAGAATACTCTGGTGTGGGTGGACTATACTCTCCGATCTCATCTTCATCGTTGGGGATTTGAACAACGTCCGACCCTTGATGAACCTCCAAGCTACGGGCCTCTTGGTAGAGGGTGGTCTCCTCTGAAGCATGTGATGAATACAAAGGCCTGGGCCCCAACGGTCAACATCAGCATGGGGATCAGCATATTGGTTCATCAGAACGCGATCCTCATCGCGATAAGGATCGCCAAGACGAGCAACACGTTCCTCATTCCTCGAAAAGATAGCTCGATACTCCCTTAGAGTAACCGGAGGCCTGCTAATAGAGCCATGTGACCTCCTGGACGCCATGCGAGTACGACGCCCACCACGACCACAGTTTTCATCTAAAGACATGATTTTTTGTCAACAGTAGTCAATTATTAAGCAAAAATTAAGGAGATAATATACACACACTGCTACATGTACAAGTGTTCTCAGTTGTATTGTATACCACAAAATATACTCAAACTCAGCATCCATAATAACCTCATCCATAACATGAACAACAATTTTCCTTTTTCTAACATCTACTATTTCAAACTGAATCCTATAAACAACCACCATTCCATCTACTATTTCTAACATCTACTATTTTCGACATGTACAAGGGCAACCCAGAGAAAGAATCATACGACACAACCTCACCAAAACACAAATCAACAAAGAAAAAAGCAGCTAAAGCAAAATAGATAAACAAAATAAAATGAAAGAAAATGAAAAAAAATGAAGCAGTGACGCACCTACGGGGGATTCTTCTTCTTCTTCACTGGTTTTTTAAGCTTTGTTCAGAGAAAACAGTAGAGTGTACAGTAAAACCCAAAGAGATTATCAAACACATTAAAACCAAAAATGGCCAAAGATACAGGGTAAAAGAACAAACCTATAAGCAAGGAAAAGGAAGCTAAATCAGATCTGCGACAGGGCTTCAACAGAGAGGCGAGAACCACGAGAAGGAGCACGACAGCAAGAACCATGTGAAGTCGAGGTATTCAAACGACTACGACAGAGGATGTGAATGATAATAGTGGCAAGTGTAGCAGCGAGAGAGAGGTCTCGAACGACGGAGGGAACAAGGAGCAGCGGTGAGAGAGAAAGAGAGAACAAGAAGAGAAGTACTTGTTATCTCAGAGAAAAATGCTTCGCGAGTATCAAAGGAAGTTTTTTTAATCAAAAGAATGACTTTTAACACCGGTTAAAAAAAATGGTGTGAAAGATTTAGAAAAAGCACGGTACACCGGTTAAAAAATAACCGGTGTAAAAAGTTAACTTTTTACACCTATTGTTGATATAACCGGCATGAAAAGTTACGAGTTAATTGTAAAATTGCCACCGCGTCACTTTTTACATCGGATAAATTCAAAACTGGTGTAAAAGACCTAATTCTTTTCCGTATCGTGGACTAGTGCAAGTACTTCCTTAATTTCTTTCGTTGGTTGATAGTGTAGCGAACACAAGCAAACAACCAAACAATCATCAGGCAAAATGATAAACAATTGCCAGTGTTCGCTACAACATAAACAACAATATTTAGACAAAAGCAAACTAGGCTAGCAATTGAACAATGCAGTTTACATGTACTTACCTATTTAAAAACGGTGCAAGGTACCATTTTTTTCGCTCAACGTCGTCCATTTTATTTTGTATGTATGTTTGCACTTGAAGTTGAGGTAACACACTTGTTTGGGTTAAAATAATATTGTTTGGGTGAATGAACCCAAACAAATTGGACGTCCCCTTCTTAGCACAGAGGCGATAAAGATACCTAAGATGTTGAACCAATTAATGGTAATTATAATTGATAAATGCATACAAAATAATATTTATAAAGTAATGATACTTACTCGCACCATACTGACAGGACTTCACTGGACAGCCATGCTTCACCATCAGTAATCTCGACAATGTCCTTCTTATCAACAGCAAACCACTCAAAAATATCATGGTCATGCTCCAAGTCTACAAAGAAGTTGTTGCCGTCGCCTTTGAGAAACCTCATTTTTAAGAATAAATCTTCTCTGTTTTGGTTCTCATCATCATCTGGTGAACAACTTTCCTTAGTGCTCACACGCACACCACAACAAATCATCTTTGAAGCAGGTCGCTTCCAACACCCCCAGATTGTAGCGCCTGCATTAAATAACGTGAAAATAAATAACATGTAAAATTTATAGTAATTTTTATTTCATTAAATGTGTCAAGTTACGCATACCAAGAACACCGCCTTTTGGATCTCCTTTTGCCGCATCAAGGACATCTCCCTTCGGGCCTCATTCACCGCCTCCTGGATATAATGTTTATGAGACAAGGACATCTCCCTTTGGATCACCTCCAGGATCTGGTGAAGGTCCTCCTTGGATATAATGGTCGTGGTGCAGCGTGAAGATCGTCCATAGTATTTCCTTAGGCCAACACCCCAACCAGCAGTGCGGACACTACCAGGGTTAGTCAAGATATCCTGGCATCCCTGTGCAACAAAAGTACCCTCTGTACTTTGTACAATCAGTTCCTTCTACAACACATATAGGTAAATTCCAAATTAATAGATTGTGTAATGCAATGCATAAGTTGTAAAACAATTACATTGATAATTAATGGAAATATTTTCTTACAGTTCTTGAAGCCATTGAGGCTGTGGCATCAGATGTAAACGCCCCTGTTTTCCGAGCCATCAACCAAAGCTCCTCTCGTGCAGGTGAGGTTGGCTCATCAACAACTAAGCCATCACCTGCCTCTTCACTCAATTGTTTCCTTCTCTCTTCAATTATATTGACCTTAAGCTTAAAATAACCCCCACAAGACGTTACGTGGAGGTATAGATTCTTCGATGCATTTTCCTTTCCTTTTTTGCTTTTGGTGTAACACTCGCATTTTCGATAGGTAGGAATTAGAACTCAAATGCTTGAGTAAGTATGTACTTAGACTTCCACTATAGTGCTTAGTACCTAGTATGGGAGGAATCGTCGAGAATTATCTCCATTCATCGTATAGTCAAATCAGTCACCGTAATTATTATTTTCGAGCCCTTTAGCAACTTAGTTGGATTTAAGCACCTTAAGGAAAGTTGTAGTCTTATCTCTTATCTTTCAAGTGGCTTTGGTTTGATTTGATTTCGATATCTATAACTCTAGATATGCTCTCTCGAGTCAACGCAGTGCAAGCATAGCACTTATAAATGTTGGAGCAGACTTCAACTACATTTTTGACCTTGTTAGAGTCCGAATTTGGTTAATCCTATTGGAGATAAAATTGTAGGAAAGTCTCTTACCTTTTCAACTCCACCAAGAATGCCTCCATCAGATACTCGTAGCTCTAGATACAGCGGAAATAGCGTAGGGCACCACACCGAGGCACAGGGCGCCGGACACTGCCACTGGGGCGCAGAGCGCTAGTTGCTGACATACTGTCACGCGTTTTTTGCGTTTTGCTGCGTTTTGGGGCTGGCTTAGTGACTTTTTGGGACCCGTTTTGACCTATTCTTGACCCATTTCATCAGAGCTACTGGTAAGGGTTAGTAACCACCCACTAACCCTCGATTTTATAACTTTAATCACGTTCATTATGTTCTCCCAAGTGATCACTTCAGGAAAACAACTCATTCTCTTCTCTTCTTCCAAAATTCTGAACTTGAAGGCTCTACCTTGGATCCCCATCAAGGGAACTCGAAAATTTCCTATTGTCTCTGACTTTCCTTCTCATTCTTAGTGTGTTAATCTTAAGGTAAGTTCTCTTGGTTAGGATTTGATCTCTTTTTCATTCCTAGGGTTTCTAAACTCACTATTCCTATGTTTTATGCCACGATCACACATTCTTGAGGGAGAAGAACCACTCTTGGAGAAGCAAGGACTACCTTCTTCCACCTCTATCAAGGGTCACGAAATTGACTAAGGTATGGGGGGTAGATGGATACGAAATTAGCGGGCTTATGGATATAATTAGGCAATAGGGACGTCCCATAGTCCCTAGACTTGGCGCAGTTGTGCAAGATAAGTACTATCGCCACTGTGATGGGAAAAATTGATATTAAATTATGTCATTATTTTATATTAATTGAAAATGCTTTATGATATATTGTTAGAATTATTGTTGTGATGATATGTCATGTATGAAGTATGTGATGCTTTAGTTGTATTGGCTTGTATGTTAACACATGAATGTGTGAGATGAATATGTTGATGATGAGATTCTTGTTTGGTATATAATGTTCTGGTTTTGATGATTTGAGTGAGTGCTAGAATGCCTTAGAGAGTGATTTGGTGATTTGAGTCCACTAGATGGTGTAGTGTGAGTATGGAGAGGATTAAGGTTTGAATGATAAGTGCAAGTGTGTAGAACTTAGCTAAAGTGAATAATGTTTGTAGTGCTTAAGTTATGGATCAAGAGAGTCTTAGGACTTAGGTATGATGGTGTTATTGCCTTGTTGATGGTTTGAGTGTTTTTCAACAAGGTTAGAAGGGGTTGAGAACTTAGAGTAGAATTATGCAGAAAAATGATAGCAGAAAAATGGCTAAGTCTGGACAATTTTTAGCAAAGTCACACTAATCGAATTTCTAAATTCAAGGCATAATAGGTATCGACCCAAACTCTTTTGAAAAGTGTCCTATAATTTTAGGGGAATAGTACGGTACGTACGATCGCCACTGAATACGCGGGGACCGCTCAAAATTAAAGCGCGAAGATTTTCTCATAGAGGCTGGGCGCCAGGCGCCAAGCGCCCTAGAGGGCAGCCTAGGTGCATTTCGTTTTTGTTGTTCTCCATCTGTTCCGGCCTAGGGCAGTGTTCTAACGTGTATTCTAAGGGTATTTGAGGTTCGATAAGGTATCCTAAGTGTTGATCAAGCTTAGATTAGTGTAAGTATGTTGAAACACTTAAGTTAAGAGTTGGAACTAGGTTATGTTAGTTTAGACCTAGTATGGTGAGGTAGATTGATAACTTATTCCAAGGTTTGGGAAACTTGTTGGGTTACTGACAAGTAGTACCTCGTTAACGTTGTTGTAGCTGGACGCTTGATTAAATGGTCGGTGAGTTGATAAGTTGTAGTCGACCGCTTGATGAGAGGTCAGCGAGCTGTTAAGCTGCTGCTGTTGTTGTTAGACACTTGTTTGGTTTGTGTTCATGCATCATATGTGTTTTGTTAAGTTAACGTTATTGGGGGTGAGCAACGATGATGCGATATAGTATCGGCCATGATGGTCAAGGTACCCGGCCTTGGGGGTCAATCGGATATGGGCGTCTTACATAAAGACAACGGCTTGCAACCAATGATGGGATGTTGACCAATTTACCTGGTTACCCTGACTAGACACTGTTCGTACTCAAGAATGATGATGTTTGCTCACTCGCTCATCTGAGTTGGTTTGGATCCACATGTTCGGTGAAGTAGACGTTGTCTAGGATCGCGTTAGCACTCATTAAGTCATGCATCCATGTTATGTGTTAAGTAAATTGAAGTTGTTATATGTGCATTGCTTAATCTATGTCCTTTGTCGTTTGTGTTATGACTGTATATGATGTCTAACCCCTATTTGCTGTGGCTACTCATACACCATTGTGTATGTTTAGATGATGAGGTTGCAGGTGCGGACGACGATGTGGCTGAGGAGCGATCCGTGGACGCGGTCTCCGTAGTTAGGATGTCCGTTGTTTTTGTTGTTTCGTTGTTGTTATTTCCGGGGTAAATGCTTAGGGTCAACTCTGAGACGTTGTGACATCGGGGTGCTTTTATTTTCTGAATTTGAACGTAATTGTTATTTGATTTTTCGCAAATTTGTAAGAGCATGATGACTCTACGTTTGCTTATGAAAATTTTTATTGGACCGTGTTTTTCAGCAGTTACATTTATTTTGATTTATTTCATGAATAACAACATGCGGGGTAGAGGGTGTCACATTTGGCCTGTTACAAATAAGACACAACAAACTATAAGTCAATAAAAATATTAAATTAGCTATGCCAGGTGAAAAAAACTGTTGTGACCCAATCAAAGCTAGAAAAGGATTCAAGATTCTGTAAATAGATCAAATAGAACAACAACCAGTAAAACTGAACCAATAAAATAGTGATTAAACTTCGCATGCAATGAAAGTAAACTAAAGTACTAATCGATTGACAGAATAACAGAATAACCTTCTTTGTACACATAACCTAAGTCTTTATACACATAACCTTCTACCCAAATACAACTGAAATTAGTTAATAGAATAACCACCTTCTAACTTATTCTAACAGAAACAGATCGAAGGTATCAGAAGAAGCAGCAACAGAAGCAAGTTATTCTAACCTGAAAATCTTCTTCATGACGGCTCTGAACAAACAATTCCCAGTCTTCCTTGGAGATAAAATTATATTTTGCAAATGGCATTGTGTCGCCATTTACATCTCCTTTCCCAAATACATAGATCTTGGAAATCATGACCTTAAACTGCTTCCAACACTCCCCTGCATAAGTAAGAATTTTTTTTCCTAAGCTTTTCTTCATTAGGAACAGTCCAGGTTTGCTACAATTACACAACAAAATTGTGGTGTTACTATAAATGTAGTTAAACATATATATGGATAATTTAATAACTTATATAAAGAATTGTGTTAAGAGTAAATACCATGATATCTTGCTAAATCTTATCCTTGATGTCTTTGTGTATGTCCTTCCACAACTTTGCATGGATAGGAGCCTTGCTACGGGCAATATACCCGACATAACTCTTGAATTGTACCATTAGGTCTCCAGTGGGCAATAAAGTAACACAATCAAAATCGATAGGGTGCTGCTGATTAACGCCACGTCTTGCAATGAAACATGTCGTGGTCGTGGCACGTCTGCACCGGTGGGAGAGGAGCTTGATGTATCATCCATGATGCTTGTTTACACACAAAGCACAATAATGGTGGACTTTAATAACACTCGTTCAGAGATACATATGCATGGAAACCAACAAAAAAACGCATCACAAAATCATCTAATTTCATCAAGTTAATTAACTCATCAGAAAACCAACAAAAAATGGTAACTGAAAAATCCAAAAAAAATAAGAAAGAAAACGAGAAGCTTTGCTCTCATGTCAACAAAAATAACAACAAATAAGATATTTTTAGAAACAACATACCTGAGAAATAATCAGAGACGACAACGCGCGGTAACAGTTGCGAAAATGAGAAAGAAAACGACGACACAAATGAGAACGTAGGAAACCATGTATGAAACAGTGGAATGCGAACGAAAATGAGAGAAAGAGGAAGGAGAACATAAACGAGAAGTAAAGAGAGATAGAGAGCATTACCAGGGACCACGATCGGAACAATGGCGGCCGGAGGTGATTCGTCGTGAGAGTGAAAGGGAAAATGGAGGCGGTGGTTCGTGGGGGAAAGGTTTTCTAAAATAGAGAGGGAGAATGAAATGTTTTGTCACTCGCGCTATTAAAATAAAAAATTTAACACCGGTTATTTCACACCGTTTTTTTTTGTTGGGACCCACTCTAATTAGCCACTTTGTAGCCGAGTGGGCAGACCCGAGTATCCCCACAGCTTCGGTCCGTTGGACCAGCTATGAGACTAATCTCCCATGTAAAATATAAGAAATTAAAATTAATAAAACACTTTCACACCGGTGTTTACAATAACCCGGTGTGGAAGGTCCTCTGTTCTTTCAAATATTTTAAACATATTATACCGGTTATTATAAAAAACCAGTGCAAATATTCAGTTTTTATATATTTTTCTTATTTTTTTTAGTATAATTTTTTTTTTATTTATCCACCGTCCAGCAGTTCTTACGTTTCCATCTGCACCCCTTTTTTTAGCCAATAGATGTGTTTCGCATTGAATGTTCCTTTTCATTATAAATACACAATTTCACAACTTCTTCCTCATTATCATCACAAAGCTCCAGTTACATTCGTGTTAATTCCCTGTTTTGATGTTTGTTATGTGCGTACGTTCGTGCCAAAGCTTCAGATCTATAGGTTGTTCAAATGGCAAACCCCTATATCTTTTGTTACGCTTCCGATTCCGAATTTTCCGTTGTCTATACGATTCAGTACGTCGCTTTTGCGATTAAGTACGTCACAAAAAAGCGATGTACACACTTAATCGTATATACAGTGGAAATTTAGAACATGACAAAGGATACAGGGGTTCTGTCATTTGAACGATAAATCATGTTACACTGGTTATTTATAAAACCAATGTGAAATGTTTAGACAAATCACCAGTTAAATTTCAAAATTGTCATCGCGTTTCATTCTACACCGATTTTTTATATAACCGGTGTAGAACGCTACGCGTAAATTATTTTAACTCATATATTAATTATAAAATTGTCACCGTGTGCACATTTATACATATTATGTATGAAACCGGTGTAAAACGGTAAATTGTTTTGCCATCAGTGTACTAGTGTTAGTGCCTTAGTGGATTTATTATAAATTGGGTTTGGCATGACATGTGCTCTCACAAGAGGCTAAAATAGTTGCCCCGAGATCGGTGTTGATTTGCAGACAATCGGATAATGTTTTTTTTTTAATTTTTACTTTAGACTGTTTATTTTAATTTTTTTAATAAAATTAAAACCTCTCCTTTACATCCATGATGATGGATGCTACGTAAATTAAAGTCACAGCGATAAAAATATAATTTTTTTGTATGCAAAAATAAAAATAAATATTCTCTTATATAGATGAAATATAATTCTATATGATTGAACTGTAATCTAAATTAATTTATATTGCCTTATATTATTCAATAAAGAATATTTAAAAGTAAAGAATAAAAATTTATAATTAATATCCTAATTTTTGATATGATAAATATTTTGAAATAATCTAAAGTAACAAAAGTGATAATTATTTTAAAATAAATAATATATAAAACGAACAATTTTTATATAGGAAATCATATAAACACATTATTTCTTCAACCCTATTGATCTTGTGTTTCGATTTTGTTTTGCTTGTTGCCCGACGAGTAATGTAGAGCGCATATCGCTGCAGAACTAGCCTCCACACCATTTCCCCAAACCCCTTCGTCCTAATCTTGATTTGCTCTATTTGTTGAGTAGTAACTCTTTATTGTGGAAGGCGATTTTGCCATGGAATTGATGAATCTCCCTTGCACCTCTGCCATTTGCCACCATAACGAGTCATCATTCACACCCACACGTGGAATCAGAGCCCATAACCCCATCGAAGCCACCACCAGAGTGCAGCGACAACGTCCCCGTGCCTCTACCACACCTGCCTCTATGATTGCTTCCCCACCTTCAGATCCGACCCCTAACCTTCCCCCACCGAAGCCACTAGATGCAGGTACAAGCCTAAAACATCGTTGTGTTAAAGTTGATTCCTCTCAGGGCTCTATTTTGTGTGAGTTGCTTTTCATATTAGTTTGGTTCAAGGTTGCACTTGAGGTGCTCGATGCAAAGCCCCAAAAGAGATTGTCATTTTGGAATACAACAGTGAGTACAAATCCAAATGAGGTTGATACCAATCTCAACATCCTCCCCACCTATCATTTGGTTTTCGAATAAAGTGGTTAATTTGGACAAATCTGAGACCATCTTTAGTCAAAAAGTGCTTGCAGAAGATAAAGAAATAATTTGTAACTCGGTACAAATAGTGTGGATTTTCAATTCTCATTTGTCATTCATCGTGTCTGGATAAAATTGATAGGTTGTATGCCCCTTTGGCTTTTGAACAATCTATGTGTATTGCTGTTTGATTTGATTAATGAAATGTGAGGTCTAGTGTAAACAAAAGTTTGTTGAACAATTAATTTTATCTAATACTTTTAATTCAATCTATTAGTTTGTCAACTTTCAGATTTCAATTAAAAGATAATTTTTAACCTGTAATCTGTTTATCAACTATTTTTACCAAATACACCCATGAAAATGCAAATGCGAGTCATTACAAACAACACTGTCACGCATCGTATCATATACCTCATGATTATTGGTACAGAACCAAGATAGAACAGAGAATCTACTTTAGTCAAAAAGTGCTTGCAGAAGATAAAGAAATGATCTGTAACTCGATACAAGTAGTGTGGATTCTTAATTCTCATTTGTCATTGACTGTGTGTGGATAAAATTGATAGCTTGTATGCCCTTTGCCTTATGAACAATCTGTGTGTAATGTTGTTTGATTTGATTAATGAAATATGAGGTTTAGTGTAAAAAAAATTTGTTGAACAATTAATTTTATCCAATACTTTTAATTCAATCAATTGTTTATCAACTTTCAGCTTTAATTAAAAGATATTTTTTTAACTTGTAATTTGTTTGTCAACTATTTTTACGAAATACACCCATGAAAATGCAATTTCAAACAACACGGTCACGGATCGTATCATATACCTCATGATTATTGGTACAGAACCAAGATAGAACAGAGAGTCTACTTTGTTTTGAAGGAATCCACCCTTACAATTGCTAACAAGCAACTCTCAATTTAATTCACAAAACTTAGATTATCCAAATGCATACATATGAACCCCTATTTATAGTAGGAGGAAACTAAGGGAAGTACATGCAATAAGCCAAGTGTTTGTTATGTAACAAAGTCAAGTGCCACTTGTTATGTGAATCACATGCATCTTGCCATTTGCATTACATGCAACAAGGCTATGTGTTATCACATGCAATAAGGCATGGTGTTAAGGGCTTGAACCCACAATGGTTGGGCTTGGATCATTCTGGTCTTGGTCTGGATCAATTATGAAGTATAATAATCCAAAACAAGTACTTGCAAAATTATATCATAAACTAACTATACATAATTGTGATTATGACAATTTATTTACTCCCTACAAACTCGATTATAAGAAATAAAACTCCACGTATTTTGTCCAAAATATAAACAATTTTAAAGAGGATAAAAGTGGTTAAAATTGCTGAAATTTTTTTGACCAAATATGTGATCTTTTTTATAATCGAATCCGAAAGGAGTATTTTGACTCGTACCTCTTCTTTTAATTATATATATATATATTTCTTTTTTTTTAAATTGAATACATATATAAGTACTTACCTATGTGTCAGGGTTAAATGTATGAGCAGCCAAAAACTACCGAAATAATTAACATCTAAGGAATTAGGTAATCTACACCAAGTTTTAGGCTTGAGATTTCATTGCTACTTTTTTTTTTGGGTCAGAGAGATTTTCATTGCTACTTTAAAAAAAAAAAAAGTGGGCTGGAAAGTGTAAATGCCCACCGTTTTGCCGTCCACAGCTGGATTACAACAATGTTTTGGAAACTTTTTTTTACCAATGTTTTGGAAACTTATGAGTTATGAATCTCATACTACCTTTTTTTTAACGATAAATCTCATTTCCGTTATAAATATATTTGAAAAAAAAATATGAACTATTCAACACCGGATGAGTCATATGTCGAAAAAGTATCAAATGTAAAATTTAACAAAACCTTGATTTATCCTTAAAAAAACCCTTTTTTTGACAGAAAAAAACCTTGATTGTTATAAGAACGAACACTATATTTTTTAACAAATAATTATTTGAATATAAAAATAATGAAGGTAACAAACTTATCTTGTTTAGTCAAAGGAAAAGTGTATCTAAAAGTGAATTTAAATTGAATGCTAAATACAATCTTTTATAAATTTAAACATGGGTATGTTATTAAAATTTTGTAGTTCTTATAGTTAAAATTAATTTTAGTCAATGGAAGAATTTTAAAATTTATTTTTGTCAAAACTAATATTACCCAGCCAAAATTGATTTACTCAGCCCCATTTTCTAGGTTAACAAAGTCCATAGATTGGTTTTTTTTTGGGGCAAGCTTTTATTTTTATTTTTTTTGGGGTGTTTACTCTCAATAAAACAAAACAAACATATATCAACAAAAAAAAAACTAAACAAATACAAAAATTAAGATCATAGATTTCAATGTAAATTGACCAGTGTAACATTTTAAGGCAAATTAATTTAAATTTTAATATACAATAAACGAATAAAGTATTTAAAATAACTCTTCAAACTCTAACAAAATAAATAAAAAATGTCTCAATGTACTAGCTTAAATATAATTACTCACAGCAAACTACTAGGATCATACTAGTTGCAGGAGTCTTAGCGTCTGATTGTTTAACATGAAAAGAGGCGAGAGAATCGCACAACACAGAATGGGGCAAGATTGCCTTTTTCTCGTGATTGATCCGAAACGAAAAAGCGAAGAAAGAAAGAAAGGAAAAAACATGGGTCCCACGCGAAAATGGTTTCTCCGCTGAAGTGCAAAGAAAACGAGCTGCCAACGCTTTTTTTTTGTTTTTTCCGTTTCTAACCTTAATTCTCTCCTTATATTAAATTTTTAGTTAAGGACATTGATGTCTTTTAAAAAATAATCAACACTCATCTCTTCTTTTTTTCTTTTTCTAATCAATACCCCAAATCTACCCAATTTATCGGTGGCATCTAAGGTGGATAAGTAGATAGATGGTTCACGGGTGAACCATGACTAATAACCATTGATCAAAAAATTCTATCAAATCCTATTATGCACCCAACACACCATATAATCTCTCTCTCTCTCCTTCGGCTCTGCGCTCATCTCTCTTACTTTGAAGATAGATAGCAATGGCTGAAAAATATTTGAAGGAAATACCAAGTCAAAGCAATAAAAGGGAATCAAACATCAACCCTGCAACAAATTATTCCAATCAATCTTCATAAAAATACAGAGAATAAATTAACAAAAAAATAAAAAGAAAGAAACTTAAGCATAAACGACTGCAATCCTCATATCTTTTCATTTTTTTTTCCTTCAGTTTGAAAGTAAAAACAAAATGATGCAAATTGAAATCACAAAATAAAAATGTAAACTAAAAAATAGAGAGAAGAATAGAACAAGACACACACTTGCCTAGTGGAAGAATGAGGAAGATTGAATGGTAATTAAGGGTGAGAAAGAAGATGAAAATGAAGAATAAGGAAGGAATTGAAGGATTCAGTAATAGTGACATCAAAATAAAACAAGGGTTGTTTGCTATTGGCGAATGATAATGCTTCCTTAATCCCTTATTCTTTAATCTCACTCGTTGTCTCTCATTGTCACAATTGTTTCCTTCTTGTTCGATACTCGTCACTGGATGGATAGATTTGCAAAATGAGTTCTGTGGTGGCTGTGCCCCGACCGTGGTTGGAACCCGAGAGAGAGGGAGAGTCAGAAGAGATAAATCGCAGAGGAGCGAGAGAATGAGGGAAGACGAGAAGAAGAAGAAGAAGAAGAAGAAGAAGAAGAAGAAGAAGAAGAAGAAGAAGAAGAAGAAGAAGAAGAAGAAGAAGAAGAAGAAATTATACAGTGTGTAGGGTGTATAATAGGATTTGTTAGAGCTTTTTAATCAACGACTGATATTCATGTTTCACCGATGAACCACTTGTAATGCTAGTTCACTCTAGAAGCCACCCAATTTCTCACATTTTTCTCTCTTTTGATACTATCTCTTTACAATTTCTATCGTAAACCAATCACACTATATGAGATTATAAATATAAATTTAAATCTTATTATCATTATTGTGTACAATTAAAAAACTCTTATTTTTTCGTGAGACTGAGTTTGTTTTAAATTTTAAATTGATTCACCTTTAGTCCAATTGGAAATGAATCAATATCCGAATGAATTGAGTTGATGAAAAGTGATACTTCTAAAAATCATCATAACATTTTTCCAAAAAAATCATCATAACATTATTTGACGAACATACATGATATATAAATATAATAGTTGCGAGTAAAAATTTTATTTTATTTAATTTCATATAATAATAATAATTTGTTGTATTTCAAAATGAGATATATTAAATTAATTATATTTAAAACTAAAGTTTGGACAATTTTTGCAACACTTTAACGTTAAACAAAGAGTAAATCATGCTCTTATGACTTCTAACGCTAAAATCTACAATCCTTTTTTGGGTAAAAAAAATATGTATTACACTTTAGTCTATTTAACACAATCAAATATTTCAACAATGACAAATGACTTTGAATGATGATATTAGGGATTTTTTCTTTACAACTTTCGATATTAATTTTTGACCAACAACTTTTAGTGTTATTGGTAACTAATTTTGGACATTTTATTATTGGTTTTATGACCTTAAATAAATTTTTTAAAATCCCTTTAATCAGTATTAGAATTTTGTCCAAAATCTTCATCTTATATAAAATAAAAAAGTATAAGAAGTTTGATTATATTAAAATATAAACTAAAATATAATACATGTTTACTTATTAAGAGAGGGAAGTGTTGTCATCTTGGAGAGCTCCCGATAGATTATGGTATAAGGTGAATGTTGATGTTTCTGGTCCTGTTAATAATGTTTGGGGAATTGGAACAATGGTGAGGGATGAAGATGGCTACCCCTTAGCAGCTGCTATTTGGAAGATTAACGTTTTTCCTTCGTCAGATATTGCGGAGGCTTATGGTATGAGATTGGCATTGGAGTTCGGTCGAGATATGAGGTTTCATAATGTTCTTGCTGAAACTGATTCTCTCAATGTGGTGCATGCTATGACGACTGAACCAATAAATAGCTCCTATCTTGAAAGACTGATTTCTAATTGCAAAATTATTAGTGCTTGTTTCTCTAATTTTAACGTTGATCATGTAAAGAGAGCTGCTAATATGGCTGCTCATTCTTTGACTAAATTTGCTTTATTATCTGTTGATACTGTTTGGACTGAGAAATGTCCTCTTTGCATTGTTTCCATTGTAGCATCTGATGCCACTCATGCTTAATGAAATAATTTTCCAGTCAAAAAAAAAAAGAGGGAAGTGTTGTCCAAACTTATCTAAGAAGAAGTAAGTGTAATTTTCTTTTTAAAAAAATAGAGAGTTACTATAAAATTAAGTTAAATGTAATTATTACGCACACACATGATAAATAAGTGTGTTTGGTTTTGCAGTGGCGAAAATTGATTTTGAATGAATTGATTTTGTAAAATTGATTTTAGGTAAAAGTGAGTTGAATATAAAATGATTTATGTTTGGATATATTAACGTAAAAGTGAGTTGAACAATAAATTTGTGAGTAAAAATCACTTTTGGAGGTAAAAGCTACAAATCCTAGCTTCAAGTTAGAATCAATTCTAGATGCAAAATCACTTCTACTAGAGCAACCAAACATGACAAAATCAATTTTTAGTATCTGGAATCACTTTTGACACTTCCAAAAGTGAAACCAAACATACACTAAATAATGTTTTGCAGCTGAACCAAACACAGGTAGGGGTGGGCATGGGTCGGGTTGGGTGAGTTTTTGGGTGTTTAAAGACCTAACCCAATCAAATATACACGGGTTGAGTTGGGTCGGTTTAGTCGGAATTTTTTACAAAACCCGAACCAACCTAACCCGACCTTATATGGGTTGGTTTAGGTCAGGTGAATGGGTATGTTACTAAAATATTCATTTCTCAAAAGAAAAAATTGGAAAACAAATCAAAGATAAATAATAAAAATATTTATGAAGAAAAAAAAAACTACTATCAAGGCCTTAAACATTAATTTATCCAACATTCATCTAGTCTGGTTGAAAAAACAACAAATACGCAACATAATATTTCACATTTTATAATATATAACGTTTGTGAAATGACATTATTTCATATTTTATAATATATTTCATAGTTTATATTAAATATAAATCATTCCAAATGCAAACACATATTTTATATTCCAAATACGCGATTGAATATTCACTTAAACTTACTGGAAAAAAGTCATTTCGTATAGTATATGCGACACGTTCACTTAGGGTCCGTTTGGTTTAGGGGTTTTGGAGGGGAGGAGAGGGGAGGGGAGGGATTGGATTATTTTAAATTATGTTTATTTGGTTGAATTTTTTTTAGGGGAGGGGAGGGGAGCAAAATCCCTCCTTTTGGCTCCCCTCCAAAAGTGGGGTTTTTTGGAGGGGAGGGGATGAGAAATTAAATAATTTAAAATAAAATTACTTAAATATCCTTATATATAATATGATATAAAAGGCTATAAGGATATACAGGTAAATTAATCCATCCCCTCCATTAAAATCCCTCCCCTTCCCTCCCCTCCTCTCAACTAAACACAAAATCAAATTAAATCCCTCCCCTCCCTTCCCATCCCATCCCCTCCATTAAAATCTCTTCCCTCGTTTGAACCAAACAGACCGTTAGTAAGCAAAAACAAATTATGTGTTTATTTATAGTGGATTGAGTTGGATTACTTGGGTTCACAATCTTCTGACCCGACACTCAACCCAATGACCCAACCAACTCGTTTCTCTGAGTTGGGTTAAATTAGGTAAGTCGGGTTCGTGTGTCGACCCGTACCCATCCCCACTCCTAAACATAGGAAAAGGAAATCCCAAGATAGGTAGGACAAGGGAAATGAATAGGAAGGGAAACAAACAGCCGTCGCACGTGCCGACCTCGAAAGTAACGAAGGCGTAGCCGAACAAACTCAAAACCTTCACTACTCTGCGCTCTTGTGTGCTATAAATACACGTGCCAGTGATTCCCTTCTCGACTGACTCATTTTTCATCACTTGGTGGCCTCCGTCATTGGATCTCAGATCTCTCAAATCAAATGGCCTCCGTTACTGGAACCTCCATGTCCCTCTCTTCTCTTTCCAACCATTCTCTGGTATTATTATCTTCTTTCCCTCCATTTTCTATCTCTTTGTGCCATTCCATTCATTTCATTTCACTTCACTTCGCCGTAGTAGTATCAGTTTATTTATTTATTTATTTATCGTTCTTAATCATTTTATAGATTTAAGAGAACGAAGCTTGTTTAATGGATCGGTTAAATGTCATTGCATTTGTATGACTGCAATTTTTTGGAGATATAATTATTTATTATGAGCTAGCTATTTACCATGAGAATTTTTAGATGATTTTTCTGTCTTATATTAGGTTTTCTATAATTGGATTGGACCAACTGAGATTGAACCTTGAATGAAGGGGGTCTGATCTGAGTCTAAACTAATTTTCGTTAAGGAGTTTATTGTTATGCAAGTATATAAGATTTTTAGCAGCTAAATATTCAAGGATTTCAACTATCCTTTATTTCTTCTGAAGGTTTTTTTTTTTTTTTTTTTTGCTTAATTACCCAAAATTTTACAGAATCAACACTATGACACAAACTCTCTCTCTTTTTCTAAAATATGGTGTCTATGCTGAAGTTGTGCTATGCCAGCTTCCTGCAGCTTTGATGCTTTTTTAATTTTTTTTTTGGGACCTTAGCAATGTATTATTTTGTTGCTTCTGAGTTTCAGTTGGACATTTAACCATGATAGTGAATAATTTTGTTGATTTATGACTGACAAAATAGCATTAGTTTGTATAATATTTCCTGGTTGCTTCTAATTACATTCTACTGTCCAGACTCATTCAGTTCTTGTTGGATTTGGAAACAGGTCAATTGTACCAGGATTTCTGCCCCTAGGTCAGTTTCTCTTTCAATTAAGGGGAGGAATTTTCCATCCATTACACTGCAGCCCAGGGGACCTCGGTTTCAAGTTTCATGTGCGGTAAGATTTTCATTGCAGCCATAAACCCACATGTTTCTCGTTGACTTGGCAAGGGGATCATTTTGCTTAATTTAATTTTGTCACATGTATCTTTAGTTTGTAATTCAATATGGTTAGACATCTTTCATCGTTGGCTTTTGCTAATGAAAGTTGGTTTTGTGTACTAAGCAATCTCCATGACAAAATCTGCTATTTTTTATGTTATTTATTGCATAATGTCTTGTGTTTGAATTATCAATGATGCCTTACACTCATAGTTATTGATTATGTGCTTAGGATTACGGAAAACAAAAATGAATATGCTGGGCAGTTCTAATGTGGCCTGGACCCTAACATTTGTAATATTTAAGATGATATAATTAGCATGGAGTTTAATTTTGTGCAGGCTAAACCAGAGACAGTGAAAAAGGTGTGTGACATAGTCAAGAAACAATTGGCTCTGCCTGAAGATTCTGCTGTTACTGGAGAGTCTAAATTTACTGCACTTGGAGCTGATTCTCTTGACACGGTATTTTTATATTCATCTAATTTATCTACAAATTGTTCTGGTGGAAAATTGCAAATTTCCAATACTTTAATCATTGAAAAAATGAACTTTGCAATATTTAGTTTTTCTCATAAGTATTTGCTGTTCTAATAAGAAAAAGAGTTAAGCTGCCCGTCGTACTGCAATATAACTGAGAGTACATATAACACAGTGTTCTTGTTAATGATGTACTGAAGTAGGCTATATCTATATGCTCAAATGGCATGCTGAATGTTGTTCTACCGTGCATAACAGAAAGATCAGGGCACGAACACTATCTGGTTTACGTTTTTTGGTCATTTGCTCAATTATTTAGACTTGCATTTCAAATTTTGTGCAGGTTGAGATTGTGATGGGACTCGAGGAAGAATTTGGTATTAGCGTGGAAGAAGAAAGTGCCCAGAGCATCACCACCGTTCAAGAAGCTGCTGATATGATTGATAAGCTTCTTGAGAACAAGTCCTAAACTGGCAAAGAGGACTTACATGTCCATTTTGGAGTTTTTTGCTCTTTTATCTTTGGTATTTCAGTTTGATTGATCTTCAAGTAACTGCTAGATCTTTTCTGCACCGTGTTAGGATTACTACAATACTAGTTTTATTTTGTAGAATTTATGTTTCTTTCTTTTCCTGTTAAATGAATTTTGTTCTTAAAATTATATCCAACAAGTATTTTCAGTCTCCCTACTTCAAAATTTGCCATCCCATTCTCCCAATTGCGGGAAGAATAGGCATTAATATTATGGACTCACGTGGCCAAAATGAAAGGTATAAAAGACTTGAGAGACAAGCTTTTGTATGTTTTGATTTATTTATTCTTGTTAAGTTGTGGCATTAGACTTGTCATTTACTATTGATCTCTGCTGCATGGGTTTTTATTGTATAAAACTGAAAAGGTATAGAACTGTAGATTTACTCTTTCTAGGACCAAAAGCCTGTTTGTTTTCACGGTGAGAAAGACACATTGAATTTATCACATGTTTGGACCCGCGGTGCAGTCCACTTTTCTCACGTCTTAAGACAGGTTCAACGCGGAAGCTATCTCTACTAGCTTCATGTTCACAGCGCGTTGATTATATATCCACTGCTGTTCCAAACAATTGCTAAGCTACGAATTGTTGCTTCTCCAGGAAAGCAGCTTTGGAATGCGAGCCCAGCAGTCTGAATGTGTATCCAAACACGCTATAAGTCTTGGTACCTCCCACTGATGCTTCTATAAAAATGAAGTGCTAATTGCAAAATACTTAACATTCCCCGGAGAGCACTGTCCTTATCTTAACTACATAAACATAGTGCTAAGCATATTGTTAAAGTCAAGTAGATCATACAAATATGGTTTTAAACGCCCACATAGATCATCATTTATTCAACATTTTAGAAAACGTCCCTTATTGTTAACTTCCATAAAAGTACTTTAGCTTGTATCGGAAAGACTACAATTTAATATTCCATTGATTATTAAAATGTAAAAGATTTACTTCTTAATGTCTATAAAGCAAAACTATACTTGACCAAAATAACAGTGTCAACGTTTTGCCAGAAATCATGTCATGTTATAAAGTATAAACATCAGTACATGAAAATAAGAAAAACGTGTTTAACCAGCTGACATGACACGTATATGTTGGAGGCTAAAGGTTTCTAACCAAAAATAATATACTAAAGAAACAATGTTGCACCCCTGAGTTATATCTTTTCTTTTATATCTCTAATATAACAAATAACTAATGTGAAGTTGGTGCACAAATGTCACTCTGACAACAATAGATGCCAAGGAAGATTGTTAAACCAAAAATAAAAAAATCATAAAGTTACAATAATGACACAAAAATGGTGTCTCCTTAAAGGATAAAATTCCAATACATTGGTGAGAAAATTTTAGGCATTAGAATTTAGAAATCCTTCAAAATACATAGGCATAAATATAACAGGTTCTTACTTCTTAGTCAATATCATTTGAGCCGATTACAACCTCTCATAGTCATTTGGGGATGAATAAATAAACCGAATGAGCATCACCATGTGAGCATGCCCACCAAATTCCAATGACCAGGAATTTTCTTCTTCCACTTCACATCTCATCTCATAGACCTTGGCTTTGCAATACTTCCCAGAATTTTAAGTCAGTGGCTGCCATGTTGTGCAATTAGGAAGGGAGGAATTTCTCAAGGGGGACAAAGTATATAGAGAATGCCATTCTTCTTCTTGCACTTGTTTCATGTAATTATCATGTATAAACTTGATTTTTATTAACTTTGAAGGCGTTTAAAAATCACAGTGCTTCAGCTGGTGCATCAATGAGTGATTCTCGTGGGGATTGACTGTATTTCTTATACCATAATCGTTAAATAATAGTTACAACTACAACACATAGCAATAGAAACTGTTAGCAAATAGCACATGGACAAAATTTTAGAACTGTAATCATGTTGCATCTTTGTTTCAGACCATTTGTACTTTTTTATAAGGCAAAAGCAAATCATCGATGCTTTCTCCAATTAAATACAATTATCCAAAGACCTATTGCTTAGCTGCAAATGGAGATCTTTTTATTTTTTATTTTTTCAAATGAAAAATCTGTGATAGAGTTATCGAATCATTGTTATACATGCATCATCAGTTGGCTATTTTCAGTATAGGTACAACCCCTGCTATTTTAATAAGAAAATGGTCATTAAATTATTAAAATAGGAACAACCCATGCTATTTTAATTTCAAACAGTTTATATAAAACCAAAGATGTATTTTATTTGGTTCAATCTCACTGCACCGTGCATGGTAAAAGGATCAATCAATACATCATCAGTAATTCTATTTAGTATGGAAGAAATATTTAGTAATTCTAAATGTTGTATTTTATTTAAGAATTCAAATATTTAGTGTGAATGAAATGAAGAAAACACACAAACACAACCTTTCCAATATGGGCAGAAGTTGAGAAGTTCAGCTCTTCAGGATCAATTTCTCAGTCACATGAAAACTGTTCTTTCTCTCTCCCTACCAAAATGAAGACAATCAAAAATAAAATAAAAAATAAAAAATACCGAAGCTAAAGGAAGCTTATGCTCAACCTCTAAGTGTTAAAAAAATTGATTAAATTGGATAAGGCAAAAAGGCAAGAGATACAATACCAGAGTAAAACCAAGGCATGAGTTTCAAATACCCAACAATACTCCCCTCGAAAGAAAGAAAAAAAGAGCTGTATTCAAGACTCAATGTTGGAAACAGGATACCCAAAATAAAATCAAGGCATGAGAGTGTCAAATATCCAACAATGTCAAGTGCTAATCTCATGGCTGTTTCTGGTATCAAAGCATAGCTGTTTCCAGTATCCAAGCATATTTCCTTTTCAAGAAAACTCATAAGCTGAAACAAAAAAATTGTTAGATAAGTCACTTCAAACAAATGAAAATTTATAAACATGTTAAAAACAGAAACTGTGATGGACTTTTCCTTCTTGCAGCTGCAGTACATAACATAAAACACTGCTTTTGTCCATGGAGACAATATTCAACTTAATTTTTTTTATAAGGATATGGGTATATGACATAAAGAAATTAAAACCTTTGATTGAATTAGTCTTAGACCACCCGTAGGCCATAGTAAGTAGCCCTATTAGAAATCACAATAACATTTAAAACGAAAAGACACTATCTGAATCAGTCAACAAAACACATAAGGACAAAATGTTCTACATAGTGAGCATAATTGGCTAGCTACATACATAGATAAAATATTTTTCAAATCATCATCAATGCATCACAATGTCCATGTTATTCGATAATATTGATGCTTGAATCAGATTATATTGACTTTCATTTTTCTCATCACCAATGCACTGTGTTCTACATAAATCATTATAGAAAGTTGCCGAAATCTTCTTTCTCAATATAAAACTTAGGCCTTGCAGTGTAACTCATATAACACAACTAACATTCCCACTTAATCAATTCTTATTCCAGCGTTAACATCTACATGGGAACGAAAAAGGAAAAAAAGAGAAGGTAAAGGACCAACTGACCTTCTAACCAAGAGTAGAAGCTTTGAACAAAGTTTCTCCCCTTAAAAAAAAAAAAAGAGAAAAGGTAAAGGACCAACTCACCTTCTAACCACCTCATTATGCATATCACTATTGTTGATATGTTGTTGATGCAACTAAAAAGCTATCAATAAAAAGCTATCAATTTAAAAACAAAAACTCGAAAAAAAAAAACAAATTTGTTAGTATAATGGATTTGAAATAATATTAGCAAGGAAAAAAAATACTTAGATTATGGTTACTGATGAAGCCATTTTAGATAGATAACATGGATGGAGAGAGGACACCCTCTTTTCAGCTTGTTTGCATGCTATAAGACCGTAGGGTCCAATGGTGGTTTACAAACCAAAACAAAGTACTCACATAAGGGCATGCAAATGCAAAATTTAATTGTTAAACTTCAACGACATGTAACCCTCGAGGAAACTGAGAGAGTAAGATCATAAATAAATCTAAAGTTAGAAAAACTACATAACCTAGTATCTAAAAAAATCTAAAGACAGATCATAAATAAATCCTTAAGAATGGATTTGACAAATTAATGATCACTAAATAATCTCAATGAAGGACATTCTTATAATTCCCCAGTTCCCACATTCTTATAATTCCTTAAAGGACACAATAAGCCTCGAGCAAATAAGCAAGCAATTTCTATGGTTTTGACAGCACCTCCAATGCTTGCAGCACATGAACACAGATAAATCACAAAATTCTATCAACAGAACACACTAAAGTTACCAATGCTAATAAATGTAGTATACCTATAACAAACACAACAGGGAGCAAAACTATAGACCAAAAACTGATGTGATACAAGCATTGTAAAACCAATAGGATTAAAGAAAAAGAACCCATTTTAGGGGTACTCAATCACACATCTGCATGTCAACCAATTTTATTGCAGGTTTCGTTGCAAAGATAACAATATTATGAGCATCAAAGACAGCCAACAAAACATGGAAAGTAAAAACAAAGCACTGTTGAAAGAAAATGCTGCAAACATGGACTGAAATTCCCTAATGCACACCTTCTTTGAAGAAAAATATGGAGTGGAAACCATTTCACTTGTGGCTGTTTGATAATTTTAATTTTCAAGAAAAAGGAAATTTTGAAAAGAGAGGAAATGAAATGAAATGTCGACAAGAAAGCATCTGAGAAAAAAAAAAAGAATGGGGAATGAGGAAATGCCTCAAAAGAAGAAAGGATTCATTACTGTACATTCTCAGATAATTGAAAAAATTCATAAATGGATAATCTGCAAGGATTTGAAAGGATTCATTGATGTACAATATCAAAGAATTGAAAGGATTTGAAAGAATTCATTATCTTATCAAAGAATTCATTAATGTGCAATTTGTGTACATGAAAAATTGTTTGAATCACATTTAGTTTCCCCAATTTTGTAGACCGGCCCACTGTACACATGAACACATTTTGAGCTATAGATGCTAAAGTATGAAAAGTACAAACAACCTTTGAATCTATTTTCCCACAAAGTTCTAGTGGGTGATTGAGTGAAGACTACATATGTACATCAGTACCCTGTACTAACATGTAGAGAAAAATGCAAACAAATATAATGCATAAGAGAAAAAAAGAAGCATACATATAAAGTGAGATGTTACAATGAAAGACAGAATAATACAAAACTTATTTTCTGCTTCAATACTAATGTGCCTTCGTAGATCTTCCCATGTAGGTTTAGATGCTAAAAAAACACAACCATCAATTATTAAATTAAGGCAATCAAACAAATAACATAAAAATAGCATTTAGAACAATTAATATAATATTTTTGTGCATCATCCACCACGTTTTGAAGCAGAAAGGCACATTATCACATCCCTGAAACAACACCACCAATAAAAATTAAAATTTTGATCGATTGCAGTCAACCACCTTAAATATTAACATTACCACACATAACAATCACAAATAATCAAAAGGGGCTTATCTCAGAGGAAATCACAGAGCTTATCTCCTGTACATTGAGGGGAGATCTGAAATTAAAATAATAGAGATTATTCAAGCCAATTGATTTAAGCTCACCCATGCATCATGTGCAATAAATTTTTGATGAAGTTACATAAGAAAAATGTATTTTGTCAAACACCTTGGGTGAACCATGAAACAGAAAAATGTAACAACAACAAAGTAAAGTGTTGAAATGATTTGATCTTTACCATTAAAAAAAGGCGTGTCATTGAAGAATCGTGTTCCCGTTCAAGAACAGCCCTAAACCATTCTTCTTAGGAACTCAACATGCATACATCACCAAATATAATATTAGAAGAAGAAGAAGAAGAAGAAATTGAACGGGAGAAAAGAGGGATTTTGCGACAAGCAGTAGAAAGAAAAGGCTGAAACCGCATAACCCATTACTGTAAACACCTTGGCGAGACAAATGACGTTACAAGAAGAGGAGCCCATGTCACCAACTTATGATTCCATTCTCGTTCTGCACCATATTAAAAATTATCAGACCAAATCAGATGTGAATAAAGAATGAGGAAAGAGAAAGAAGCACAAGAAGAAAAATCAGAAGATGCGATGCAGAAAAATAAGAAGAGGCCATATACACCGCGGTGAAAATAGGGTTAGGTTTTTTAGGATTTGGGTGGAAGAAAAGGAGAAGAAGAGATGGAGAAGGAGTGGCCACTGTGGCCATCTCCTAGGGAGAAGACGGAGGGAGAAGGAGGAAAGTGGTGAGAGAGATCAAAAGCAGAGGGAGATCAGAGAAATTGGTGAGAGAGAAGATTTTTCAAATTTTGAAAAAAAAAGGTAGAGAGAAGATCAGAGGAAAGGAAAGATGGAGGGTGATCTTGAGAGAGTTAATCAGAATAGATGGGTTATGCGTTTAGTTGGAGCTGAGAGGCGTTTAATTTTAATGGGTTGCGCGTTTAGATGGGAAATTGACACGTGTATGAACAAAACGTCGCTATATTATTAGTAATAGATTAACTATACACAATCATGATTATGACAATTCATCTACTCCCTACAGACTCAGTTATAAGAAATAAAATTTCATGTAAATTGACCAGTGTAACATTTTAAGGCAAATTAATTTAAATTTTAATATACAATAAATGAATAAAGAATATTTTTTTTTTGGTCCGATAATGAATAAAGTATTTGAAATAACTCTTTAAACTCTAACAAAATAAATAAATAAATACATAAAAATGTCTTAATGTACTATATCTTAATTCATAGCAAACTTCTAGGATCGTAATAGGTAGTAGCAGGAGTCTAAGTAGTCTGTATGAGATTATAAATATAAATTTAAATCTTATTATCATTATTGTGTACAATTAAAAAACTCTTATTTTTTTTTGTGAGACTGAGATGTTTTAAGAATTTAAATTGATTCACCTTTAATCCAATTGGCAACGATCAATCAATCCGAATGAATTGAGTTGACGAAAAGTGATACTTCGAAAAATCATCATAACATTATTTGACGAACATACATGATATGATAAATATAATAGTTGCAAGTAAAAATTTTATTTTATTTCATTTCAGATGATAATAATAATAATAATAATAAGTAAAAATTTTATTTTATTTCATTTCAGATGATAATAATAATAATAATAATAATAATAATAATAATAATAATAATTTTTTTGTATTTTAAAATGAAATATATTAAATTAATTCTATTTAAAACTAAAGTTTGGACAATTTATGCAACAGTTTAACGTTAAACAAAGAGTAAATTATGCCCTTATCTCTTCCAACGCTAAAATCTATAATACTTTTTTTGGGTAAGTAAATATGTATTGGACTTTAATCTATTTTAACGTAATCAAATATTTCAACAATGACAAATGACTTTGAATGATTATATTAGGGATTTTTTTTACAACTTTCAATATTTTTTTGACCGACAAGTTTTAGTGTTATTGGTAACTAATTTTGGGCATTTTATTATTGGTTTTATGACCTTATAAGATAAATAAAATTTTTTAATATACCTTTTATCAGTATTGAAATTGTGTCCAAAATCTTCATCTTATTTTTTATTGTTCCATAGTCAATAGTAGGAGTTTTAAAAAAGCCACGTGTCCTTCGGTTAACATCCAAGACTTCGTCTCTCTTATGCAGAAAAAAATTGTCCTCCCCATTCTCGTCAGCGGAGTCATCCAGCACCACAAACAGCTGTTCAATCGCCACCCAACCACCATTAGTTGCAGATCCTGAAGCAAAGGGTCAATTTGATTTTTGGGAATGAGATTCTAAGAAAACCGTCTACAATACTTCCACACAAAAATAATAATAAGTTTTTAGAAAATACATAATATCATGACAAAAAAACTTCAAATATTTAAGTTTCTACAAATTACAATTATCTCTACCCATTTTCGTATTATGAAAATATTATATAATTTTTTTTAATTGTCAACACAATAAAATCTCTCTCTCTCTCTCTCTCTCTCTCTCTCTCTCTCTCTCTCTCTCTCTCTCTCTCTCTCTCTCTCTCTCTCTCTCTCTCTCTCTCTCTCTCTCTCTCTCTCTCTCTCTCTCTCTCTCTCTCTCTCTCTGTGTGTATATAATCAAACAAACATTCAATCACTCATCTCTGATACACCCCATTTGGTCTCACGTTTTTTGCCTCTGGGTCTAATGGTCTTAATAAAAAATCACTAACAAAATCGCATTTGCTCTCTCTATTTGGGGCGATGTTAAGTTTCATTTTGAAAAGATAATGTGTTTTGTGTCACTATGTGTGTTTTAGTGTTAGAAGAGCGATAAAAATTAGAAGAATAAAAGGATAAAATTAGTACTGATTTACTCTCTTTTTTATCTTTTATAGTTTTCTACATTCATTAAAAAAAAATTGTCTTATAGGCGTAATACCAATTTTTTTATGGGACAAAAAAATTATTAAAAATGTTCAAGTATAAAATTTTTATACTGTAGGGGCAGTTGCCCCCATATTTATGTGAGTAGATTAGCCACTAACTACAGTTTTTTTTTGTTGACAAAAGCCACTAACTACAGTTAACTTTGAGTTTTGAGTAAAAAAAAATATTTGAGTTTTAAATTAATAAAACAATCAAAATACATATTGTAGACACTTAATTTGGGTGACGACTCTCTGATTTTCGAACATTAAATTTTTTGTTCACCGATCCCGTCGTGATGAGGTTGCGGCACATGTGTGCTTTTATTTTACTATTAATTTATGTAACACTCCGCCTAATTTAATTATTTAGTTTATTAATTTAAGCAGTGTTATGTTTTTAGTTAATTGTTGAATAATTAGATTGAGGTGTAAGTATGAAGAAAAAGGGTGTGATAAGAATGACATTTTGAGAGATTTAAGGAAAAGAAAGGGTATTAGGGCATTTTTACCACTCATAAGAGAGGGAAAAATAGTCCCTATTCCTTTCATTCCCCCACTTTTCCCTTCTTTCTCTCCTCTCTCGATCAGTTCTCTCTTCTCCCTCCCTCATTTTCGTTTCTGCTGGCAAGAAAAGGGAAAGGAGAAGAAACCTTAGGGTTTCACGAAATTGGAAGAAAGAGGGGAGAAATTAGTGAGTTGATCTCATTCCCAGCTTAAAGAAGAAGGATTATAGATGAGTTCTTTGTATTTGGGTGAAGATTGAAGTTGCCCTAAGTGGGGAGAAAAAGGAGCACAAGTTGAAGAGGAGAAAAGGAAGGAGACTAAGCTTCACACTTCCTGCTCAAGTCCTTGGATTGTTGTGAGTTCTTCTTCTTAAGTGTTGGGCACACATAAGTCCCCCATTAGGTTTTTTTTCTTCTCTTCTATGTTGCATGACTCCTTTGTTTCAAATTGGGGGGTTGTGGGAATCATGAGAATGAGATTTTGGTATGATGAGTGTTGACGATTTTAGAAGAGTTTTGTGATGTTGTAAACTTGTGTTTGCTTGAGAATCATAAGTTAAATGTGTTACTCTTCCATTTGTCATGCTTTAATCCTTGATTTTTAGCTCTAATTTGATTGGAATTGTTTGGGATTGAAGAGGAGTTAAGATTGGATGAATTGATGTTGAGAAACATGGAATTGTTGGCCACGGGGCGAAGCCCCTCTCTCGATGAGCGAACAATGCTGCAGAACGCAACAGTTGATTCAGCCCTATTTATGGCTTGGCCAAGCCTGCCTCTGCATGACCTTTCGCTAAGCGGTGTAGCCATTTGGGCGAATTCTTCTTCTGCTGCTTCTTTTATATTATTAATTTTTTCTTTTCTTTCTTCCTCTTCCAATTCATTTCTATGGTTTTGGATACTTATTCCACCTTACATAAGAATGATATGTAATTAATGTTGATTACGAATGATGTGTTATTACTTGCATATTCATGACATTGCTTCAATGCATTGTTAATAATGTAAGGAGTTTGTGAATAAGCCATTTAAAACGAACTAAAGCAAGATTCCTCATAAGAGGAGATGACAGTATGGTTAGGCTCGTGTGATGCCACTTGCAGGTTATAGACGTCTAACCACCATACCGTAGATATGTTGATCTGGTGTTTAGTCACCGAATCCGGTAATGTAGATTCCCGGTCAAATAACGATTTGACCCTATGGGAATATGTGAGTTGTGCTTTATAACAATGAAAGAAGGATTAAATGTTTGTTTTTTTTTTTAATGTAAAACTTGTTTTGCATTAAATGCCTCAATTATTCTCATCAAAATTGTATAATTCAATGAGAGATAGTGAGGAGTCCGTGGAGGACTCACTGAGATTTTAACTCACTCTTTCTTTGTTGCAATTTTAATTAGTAAGATTCTAATTTCACCGTCAATTCAGGAATTAAGGTAAATTCAAAATGAATTTATATTTCTATTTATAATATACAAATATTGAAAGGAAACAATGTTCATTAAGAAAAAAAGACAAAATGACTATAAGAAAAAATTAGAAAATTAGAAGTGGAAGCTAGATGTCCGTCCATGTGTGTCGACAATTTGCAGTTACAACCACGATCAAAATTATTTTCCTCAAAAAAAAAAAAAAACACGATCAAAATTATGGCAAATCGATTAAATCAACAAAAACAAGATGGAAAATCATAATTAAATACTACTTCTTATAATATGGCACCCTCCGGAATTTTTGATATTCAGCGTTGTCAATAGTATACAGGATTGTACTCCCTCCGTTGTTTTATAAACTAAATATATAAGTTATTCAATCAATATAAAAAGTTGTTCACCGACCCACTGTAGTTACAAACAAGTTGCCAGTAAAAAATCCACACCATTGACTTTAAAAAAAATAAAAATAAATAAATAGACGGTGAGGAGGCAATTTGACTATCATGGACAAAAAGTGTTATCAGACTATGTTAAACGCCACCTCACATCGAAAGACTTTTCCCAAGTCCGTCCCTCCCACTGCACTTTTTGTTTCTCTGCATTACGGTTACTCCTCTATCTCATAGCACTGTTTCAAATAATGATCGATGTTGCATCACCTAGCAATAGTAGTAGCTTATAGTTTGTGGAACAGCAGGTTAGACCCATCTGTCGTTATCCGAAAAGTGTTTGAATCCTATCTGTCATATTCCTCCATCTATATATCAATTACTGATTTCTACTACCTCTTTTTGAGTAATTCATACAGATAATCCCTTTTTGAGCTCTCTGGTTTCAGTCTTTTTTTTTTTTTTCCCTCTATATATGGAAGTTTGGTTTGCAGATACACAGCAGTTATTTCTGTCATTGTATAATTGCATCGCATGCATAATAAAAATCTTGCTAACTAATTATTAGTGAGATAACCTGCCACATGACAAAAGCAAGCACCTTACTTCTGTGTCAATTTCAAAATCTGCAAAACCAAAACCAGAACAAGAACTAGTACATAACAAGTTCAAAGAATTCCTTACTCATAAAATGAAAAGGAAAAAAAAAAAAACTCAAATAGATAGATAAATCAGCGTACTCTGTGAATACCAGTCAAATATTCTAGAATGCCCAGTCAGCCAACATCAATTGTGTGCATAGGCTGGCTTTTGGAAGTAAGTGTAGATTACTTAGGAACGTTTTCGAGAGGAATAGAATAGATGTATCAATTCAGTGGCTTGGAAATAAAAATAAAAAATAAAAATATCTATATGAGGAGTTGCCTGCCAGCTTGCTTCGAAACAAAAGAGGGATATCCAACCATCCACACACACACACATATATAATATTTGATTATTTAATATGATATAAATATTATGATTAACAATGCATATGACCGGATCGGACCAGTCAGTTCAACCGGTTGGACCAAGAACCGACATATTTTCCGATCTGTTTTACCCCAAAAACCGCTCTTCTCCAAAACTGATGGGACCACAGGCCCTAGTGATCAATTGTTGGGACAGGATAAGGTCAGGCCCAAAAGGTGGGCCTGGAGTGTGGAGAGTTTATGAAAGGAAAAATAAGAAAAAGAGTGAGAATGATGAGGTGGCAAGGGGTGAGAGAGAGGACTAAGGCGTGAGTCATTTCTGTTATAAGGAATCAGAAGAGAATAATTGAGGTCATCAGAGAGAATAGGTCTCTCATAGGAGCTGAGCTCTGGGTAGGGTAGGAGAGTGCGCTCCCCTTCCTACTTGTAATCATCAACCAGTTTTCCATTAATACAATCACATACTTTTCCCTCACCATTGCCTTTTCTCTGCAAATTATTGTTTTTGTGTTGCAGGGACGTATCAATTTGGTCCGACCTGCCGGATAATAACTTGTGAGGGAATTCGCGTTTGGGGAATCAACGTGTGAGGGTGATCAAATGCCACCCAAGAAAATGGAGAACAAAATCGCAGCACTGGAAACCGAGCTAGCTTCGCTCAAGGTGGTTTTCACCGATCAGATCGCAGAACTGAAAGCGCAGGCAAAGGCAGACCAAGACCGTCTAGTATCCTTGATCACTCAAGAGTAGGGCGCATAACGTCTCCGATGACGAGGGTTCCATCGGGAATAGGTCAAAATCGTGGGACGCAGAGTTGAGTAAGGCGGAGAAGGCAACGGCTCGCAAGCTTCTCCAAAAGCTCTCGAACGACTCCATGGATGATCTCAGGCTCTCTGTGAAGAAAATGGAGTTACCCATGTTCACCGGCGACGACCAAGCTAGGTGGATTGCGAGATCGGAGGTGTATTTTCGCGTTCAGGACACAAGCCCGGAGGTGAAGATTGACCTCGCACAACTCTGTATGGAAGGACCTACCATCCATTTCTTCAAATCACTCATGGATGAAGAACCAGATCTGACATGGGAAGGGCTCAAAGATGCTCTCCTCGAGCGTTATGGTGAAATCGGGGAAGGCAACATTTTCGAGCAACTCGCAACAATGTGCCAAGAGGGTGGAGTGGAGGACTACATTTTGGAGTTTGAGAAACTGGCCTAGCAGGTGCCGGGAATGACCGACGCTCAATACTCCGGCTACTTCATTCACGGCCTCCGCGATGGCATTCAGGGCCGTGTACGGAGCTTGGCGTCAATGGGCCCTATGACACGAAGACGACTGATGCACGTGACACGTGCTGTAGAGGCTGGGACCCAGGAGAAACGGGTCGGGTGGAGCGGATCTCGCAATGGAGGCCCAAAACCGTTCAACGGATCGGGTTCACATAACTATTCCGGGTCGAGCGGGTCGGGTAGCGTGGGTCGAAGTCAAAATGACTGGGTGTATGTACGTGGAGGAAAGGACAACCCGGATAGTGGCGGCCCAGGGACCAATACTGGGTCCAGACCTGATTCCAAACATGACAAAAGGAATGGAGCGGCGCGAGACAGGGGAATAGGCAACCTACCTTATCATGAACTCATGGAGAGGAGGAAGAAGAACTTATGCTTCAAATGTGGGTCCGAGACACTTATCACAGTGCCCAGAACGTCAATTGAGACTCATGGTGAAGGACAATGAGGAAGAAGGTGAGGTACATGTCTTGATTGGGGAAATGGAGGGCGAAGGTGAGGAAGGGGAGCTGAGTGTGCTGAGTTTGAATCACCTCGGGCACCTTCAAATGCTGCGAAAGAATGAACCTCACACCATCAAACTCAAGGGAACCGTGGGAGGAGTACCTTTGTTGGTATTGGTGGATAGTGGAGCCACTCACAATTTCATCTCCAAGAAGTTGATGAGTGTGTTGCGGCTGCCAATTGAGGATTATGCTTCTCTTAGAATCAAGTTGGGGGATGGTTACACAGTGCAGACGCAAGGGGTTTGCCGCGGTTTGGTTTTGGGGGTAGGCTCAATGCGTTCCATCATTGATGCTTGGCTCTTTGATTTAGATAGTATTGATGTGGTGTTGGGTATGGTTTGGCTAACTTCCATAGGAGGGATGTGGGTCGATTGGGTGCACCAGGTGTTGCAATTCCCTGTGAATGATAAATGGGTGGAATTGAGAGGGGAAGGAGGTGCCGGAGGAGGCCAACAGGCGCTGTAGAGTCTTTTAGGGAGGCCCAAGCATGGCTTAGAGGGTAGTTTTTGTTCAACAGTAGCTCATTCTGTTGAAAGGAAACCACCTTTGGAGTTAATTGGGGATGCACACCAAAAAGAAAAGGTCCAAAAGTTGATGACTAAGTATGCCACTGTTTTTCAAGAACCCAAATGGCTTCCACCTAAAAGGAATCATGATCATTCCATTCATTTGCTCAAGGGCAAGGGCCTGTGAGTGTGCGACCCTATAGATATCCTCACTTACAAAAGAATGAGATTGAGAAACATGTTGAAGAGCTGCTGCAGTCAGGGGTTATAAGGCCAAGCCAAAGCGCTTTCTCGAGTCCGGTTATCATGGTGAAGAAGAAGGATGGGTCTTGGAGGATGTGTGTCGACTACCGAGCCCTTAACAAGGTAAACATTCTCGATAAATTTCCCATACCTGTAATTGATGAGCTGTTAGATGAATTAAATGGTGCTCAATTTTTTTCCAGACTTGATCTTAAGTCTGGGTATCATCAAGTGAGGGTACAAGAGGATGATGTGCACAAAACTGCTTTTAGAACTTATGATGGCCACTACGAATTCCTTGTGATGTTGTTTGGTCTCATGAATGCTCCCTCCACTTTTCAAGCTCTCATGAATGACATTTTTAGGCCATATCTCAGACACTTTGTCCTTGTGTTTTTTGACGTGGTTTATAGCTCCTCCTTTGAGAGTCACCTTCATCACTTGGAGACAGTGTTGCATACCCCAGCTAAGCATTGTTTGGTGGCAAATGTGAAGAAGTGTTCTTTTGCCCAAGAGCATGTGGAATACTTGGGTCATGTAATATCCAAGGAAGGGGTGGCCATGGATCCAGCCAAGGTTGCTAGTGTGTTGCAATGGCCTTGTCCGAAGAATGTGAAGGGAGTGAGAGGTTTTTTTGGGCCTCACAGGGTATTACCGGAAGTTTATTCAAGATTATGGGAAGCTAGCTCGACCCTTAACTGATTTGACCAAGAAAGATAGTTTCAAGTGGGGTGAAAAAGAAGCAAAATCTTTTGAAGAGCTCAAGCAAAAGGTAACTTCAGCTACGGTTTTGGCTCTTCCTGATTTTGATAAGCAATTTGTGATTGAAAGTGATGTTTCCGGAAATGGTTTGGGAGCTATTCTTATTCAAGAGGGCAAACCCATTGCTTTCTTTAGTAAAGCTCTTAGTGACAGAAACTTAACCAAATCGGCATATAAAAAGGAGCTCATGGCAGTGGCTCTATCTATCCAACACTGGCAGCCATACTTACTTGGCCAGAAGTTCTTGGTCTGCACCGATCAAAAGAGTTTGAAACAGTTGTTACTCCAACGTATTACCACAATGAATCAGCAAAACTGGGCTGCCAAGCTATTGGGATATCAATTTGATATAGAGTACAAATCGGGTCTTGAAAATAAGGGCACAAATGCCTTGTCCAGAATGCATGATTCCTCTGAATTTAATTCTCTAGTTCATACCGTTGAGTGGTTGGGTAACAAGGACATCATCGAGGAGGTGCACCGTGATTCCGAACTGCAGAAAATCATTTATGTTTTACAGCAGGGAGGGGTGGCCAAACTGGGTTTTACTTATAAGAATGGTGTTCTTCTTTATGAGGGCAGATTGGTGATTTCTGCTAGCTCTCTTTGGATCCCAATCCTTCTCAAAGAATTCCACTCCTCCCCACAAGGTGGGCACTCGAGTTTCCATCGCACCTACCGTAGGTTGGCTGCCAACGTGTATTGGGTGGGAATGAAAAGGATTGTGCAGCAGTTTGTGCAAGAATGTGACACTTGCCAACGATAGAAGTATGTGGCAGCAGCCCCTGGGGGTCTCCTACAGCCCCTGCCCGTACCAGATCTGGTATGGAACGATCTATCTATGGACTTCATTACGGGATTACCTAAATCCAAAGGGTATAATGCCATCTTTGTGGTGGTGGATCGTTTGTCTAAGTACAATCACTTTGTACCCTTGAGACACCCTTACGACGCACGATTGTTGGCTGAGGTTTTTGCCAAAGAGGTTGTTTGGTTACACAGCCTCTATTGTCAGTGACAGAGACCCCATATTTGGCAGTAATTTTTGGCAAGAATTGTTCAAGTTGCAAGGGACTCAATTGCGCATGAGTACCGCTTACCACCCTCAAACGAATGGTCAAACGGAGGTTGTTAATAGCTGTTTAGAGACTTAACTCCGTTGTTTCATCTCACACCAGCCCAAGAGTTGGATTTCTTGGTTGCCTTGGGCGGAGTATTGGTACAATACTACCTTCCATAGTTCCACGAGTGTCACCCCTTTCGAATGTTTGTATGGAAGGAAACTACCTGTTTTAACTCGTTTCCTTCAAGGTGAGACTAAATGGAGGCTGTCCAAAGAGATTTGTTGGACCGTGATGAAGCTCTCCGGCAGCTGAAGCTCCATTTGCAGCGAGCACAGGGCCGGATGAAGAGCCTAGCTGACCTCAAAAGGTGTGATAGAAGCTTTGAGGTAGGGGACACAGTGTTTTTGAAGCTGCGACCGCATGTGCAGCAGTCTGTGGCTGCCAGAATCTGTCCTAAGTTGGCACCAAGGTACTGTGGTCCTTTTGAAATTCTGAGCAGAGTAGGTGTTGTGGCGTATCGATTGAACTTGCCCGATTCTGCTCATGTGCACCCTGTGTTTCATGTGTCCTTGCTGAAGAAGGCCATAGGAGATCACAGAGCTGATTGTGAGCTGCCCAAGGGGATGGAATGTGACCCTAAAGACTTATGGCGTACTTGGCGATTTTGGTCGGCCTTACGATTAACAACCGTGGCTCCTTAGAGAAGCAAGTTCTCATTCAGTGGAGAGAAAAGGATGTGACAGAAGCAACTTGGGAAGATGTTTTGACCATCCAGTCTCAATTTCCTCACTTCAGACTTGAGGACAAGTCTCTGTTTCAACCGGAGGGCAATGATGGGACCACAGGCCCTAGTGATCAATTGTTGGGGCAGAATGAGGTCAGGCCCAAAAGGCCTAGAGTGTGGAGAGTTTATGAAAGGAGAAATAAGAAAAAGAGTGAGAATGATGAGGTGGCAAGGGGTGAGAGAGAGAACTACAGCGTGAGTCATTTCTGTTATAAGGAATGAGAAGAGAATAATTGAGATCATCAGAGAGAATATGTCTCTCATAGGAGCTGAGCTCTGGGTAGGGTAGAAGGAGAGTGCGCTCCCCTTCCTACTTGTAATCATCAACCAGTTTTCCATTAATACAATCACATACTTTTCCCTCACCATTGCCTTTTCTCTGCAAATTATTGTTTCTGTGTTGCAGGGACATATCAAAAACTGACAGAAAAATCGCAAACCTATGGGAGAAACAGAAAACCAGGAAAAATCGGCGGGTTGCCGATTTGTTGCGGTTCCCAAAAGCCCAAGTTTTTGTTGACCCTAACACCCACTGGCGCAGTCCACATAGTCGAACGATTTGTGGAGCTTGTTGGCTTGAAGCTCATTGCACCGTAAGAGAGGGGGAATCTTCAAATTTGATGTCTCAAATTGTTGTACAAAAAAATTTGACGTCGATTTTGATATCCCAAATTTGATGTTCAGATATCATTTCTCAAAAACAAAATAGTGGTATCGAGCAACATTAACACGTGTTTCTTTACTTGCGTTGCTTTATTTTTGTTGTAGGCCCTATACATACACATAGGACAAATTTGCTGCAATCGTTACTTTAATTTGTTGCAACGTTGCTTCTACGGTTGACGTTCACTAAAATAAAAAAACGCACGCTGCAACATGGCTGCCAACTAAAGAAAAAGATGCCGCGTGGAATTTAAGTTCCGGCACACGTAGATTTCGCTACTACAACGTTAAAGTTGCCCTAATTTCATGTGTTTTTCTAATACTGATCAGCACACAGAGACGTCCCTCTCACAGCTACCTACCCTCATGCCTTGCTAGCCCAAACATGCGATGCGATGTACATGATGTACCGAATCTTCTATAACCAAAGGATTAATAAAATTCAATTTCAATTAACTTCAGGACGGTGATTAGTTTCTCCACATTTTACAACTATTGGAATCTTCGATCATGCCAGCATTATTGGTAAAGAATGAGAAGGCCAATAAGAATTTATTTCGATAAAAGTAACAAGAATAAACATTTTTTTCTCAATAAATTAAACCTTTTTCTCATGAATTTCTTATGGGAAATGTTAATGCATAGGAGAGTGGGAATTAAGGAGATATGCATACACGGAACAATCTTCCTTTAGAGTTTAGATATAGTACGAAAATTGATATTTTTATTATTGCTTTACATAATTTTCCCTAAATATCCCTTATTATGGTCCTGACTTTTGATAGTATGTGAAATTCTAATTGACCTTTCTGCAATTGCATCTTATTATGGATCACTGTGCTTCTTTCTTTGTGCCATGCATTTTCTAATTATGAACGAATTTGTTAATGTATAAAAAAAATTAACCATGACCTAAAAAATTAAAAAAATTAAAAACATTTTATTGAATATTCCAATTCATATTATGACTTTTACACGTTTTACAATAAAATGATTTAGTTTTTTTTCCCCTCAATTTTTTCAAAAAATAGATATTTATATTATGTTATTTATTCCTTTTATATTAGTAGTTTTTTAAGATTTTTCAAAATTATCCAAAAACGAGTTTTTATTCTAGACATAAATTGATTAAATTGTATTTTAGTTTTTCTATTTCCTATGTACAATAAAAGGGGTTTTGTCTTCTTTTCTATTTTAGTTGTTTTTTCTTTCACTCGATCTCAACAGTAAAAGGGGTCACGCCTGCCTTTAAAAATGAGAAGAAACACTTCAAAACTATTCCTTCAATTCCCAAAACCTCTGCTTCTGCTGCATTTTCCCCTCTACCCCATGGACCCGTTTCCGTTTTCCTCCATGCGTTTAGCAATTTTTTTAACAGCCATTCTCTGCTTCTGCTGCACCATCTCTGCTACTACCTCATCATGCATTTCTTCCGTTGCACGCTGCTTGGACCAATCCTTCAACCATATTCTTTGTTCCCTCGGCATCACTCAGCAGCTGCTGCTTCCCAGATGATATTCTCTTGCTACAATCATCTCCCTTCTCTTGCGACGACGTAGAAATTAGGAGGAGGATCACCACTGAGCACATTATTGTTGTTCCTGGTCTCTTCACCATTGAGCATTTAAGGAAACTTGCCTCTGGATCAACTGGAACCAAGATGGAGGGAGACCTTGAGTCCTGCAGGTCATTGCATCATCGTCACCACTGGCTCTATCAACACTGCCAAGGTGGTCTTCATCCAAGGCATGGAGATCACTCAACCCAATCTGTTCTACAACGGCATGGTTGTGGTTCATGGATTAGAGACAAGATCCCTTAGTATATGGATCCTAGACTAAGTCAATCATTGTAATTAAGTGTAATTGTAAATCACTAGCTGTCAGCATTATTTATTTCCTTATTAGTTTGTAGTATCGCAATGTTTGTTGAGAAGTTTGCTGAAACTGACTCTTAGCTTCGGCATAAAATTAAACTCCACGACCAGGTACCTAAAACCACGCAAGTAAAATGCAGCAAAAACAAAAGACAAGGAATCTGCCACAGGTGGAAATGGTTCCTGAATCCTGATTGAGAAGCTATAGGGCTCTTGATACCAAGAAAAATTGTTTTTGCAAAGCAGAGTTTCAGCTAAAATCCTCGCTCATTTTTTCATTAACATGTACAAACAAGTGTGATTATCTTAATAGATAACCGTTACAACAGCTGCTAAAAGGCGTCCTAGAAGAAGGAATAACTATCTATGAGTCCAAGCAATGATTTAAAAACCGGACCGGACCGGACGGTCCGACCATCACCCGGCAGTGTTAGCGATCGGTTCAACCTCAATTGAACCGCAGTCTGGTTGAACCTCCCAGAACCGGGTTGGACCGGATTGAACCGCCAAAAGAACCAAGTTAGACCGTTTGAACTTATTTTTTTTTTTTATTTACTTTTTCCTCAAAATTAGTACATTTTTATTTATTAGCCACCTGGTTCAACCGAATGAACCAATTGAATCATGACCCGGACGTCACGCCGGTTCGATCTTCGGTCCGGTTTTTAAAACATTGAGTCTAAGGCCCTAAGCACAAAAACTCAGTCAAACAAAATTAGAATTTGAACTAAAACAAGAAGGAACTGTTCTCTCTACAAGCTCTCAAAAAAAAAAAAATTCCCTTTCTTCAGTTTAAAAGAAAAAGCCTTTCCTCAACTTCCATTTTCAACCTTGCAAATTGAAATTTGTTTACTTCCATGGGTAAAACCCCACTACCACTTCTAATTCTATTTGCATAAATTGAATACATTGTAAACACAAATGAGGTAGCAAAGAAAATGAATAGAATAATGAAATTTTAAGCTACAATACAAAGAAAATGTTAGAAACTAATTAGGCATGGTGAGGTGGTTTACCAGCAGCTTCATGGCGAGGTCCTCCAGGTTGAAGGCATTATTAGGCAACCCCAAGATGACATCTCTGAACATGAGGCGCATGATAGCCGGCGGCACGACGGTGATCCGGATGGAATGGTGGCGGCAAGGAGAGCTGGTACTGATGCTTCTCGAAATTTCTACGTCGCAACGGCAAGAGAAGATGATAATCGTAGTGTAGAAGAGACGGCAAAAGCTTGAAGGCCATGAACCACAACCATGCCATTGTAGAACAGATTGGGTTGCGTGATCTTCATGCCTTGGATGAAGACGACCATGGCAGTGTTGACCGAGTCAGTGGTGACAGTGATGCAATGACCTGCAGGACTCAAGGTTCCAATTCCGGAGGTGATAGCGTAATTTAATACACTACTTTTTACGGCAAGTGCACCAATCGCAACAAGTAATATAGTAATGAGTAGAGTATCGTCTCCACAGGGATTATGACGTTTATCAACAAAAACAAGTGTGTAATTACTTTGAACGAGAATGATTTGGGTATTTTGATTTCAATTGTAACTTAGAACAAGTAAAATTAGAGATGAAAGTGAAATATTAATTGGTAAAAACGACTAGGAGTTGAATCCTCTTGTACCCACTCTTATGTAACTAGTTCATCATTAACTTAAGTAATCTCATATAAATTGAAGTTCGAATCAACTGAATTAGCTTAAGGACAATCCCTTGCCTCATAAACCCTTTATTCTAACCACAACCCCTAATCCCTTAGGTGATTAATGATTAGACTAAGCAATAAGAACAGTGATTCATTAGAACACATAATCACGATATTCCTATAATCATCATGATTATGGTTACTAATCTCAGTTCAAGTTCACTCATCCTATTTTCCAATCAAGATGAAAAACCTAAAATCAACGCAATAGTGATTAAATATTGAAAAGCATGAAGTATAGAGATTGGAAACTCAAATTACATAACATATACTAGTATTAATATAAGAGAACTAACTACATAAGAGTTTGAACATGATTCATCTCATCCTAATATAAGAAATTCAGCTACTCATGGTAGTGAAAGAGAAAAACAAACATATGGAAGAAGAAAACTCTATTGATGATCCAAACCATGTTCCCAAAATTGAATCCTCCTTGAAGATGAAGAAAAATGGAATCCTAGCACTCCTTGTCTTTGTCCACGGTGTTTTTGTTTTCAGAAAAGGTCCAAGATTCTTCAAAAAGTGAACAACTATCTATTTAAATGAATTCTACAGCACAGTGCGTCATGCACATCACAGTTACGCGCACAGAGTCGGTTAGCAGAATACACTGATGCGCGTCACGCGCAAATACCCGGTGACCAGTGCGCGTCACGCGCATTGAAGACAGAGCCAAAATTCCAAAAATGCGGCGTCCACGCTACGCTTCCTTTGCTGCAAAGACGCCACGCGCATTGCTCAGAAACTTGGCTTTTTTCGCGTATTCAGATGCCTTCGAATCTTAAGCACTCACGAATCCTCTTCTTTGCCTTTCATTGAGTTCTTGAGAGTAACTTCTTTTGGTTTTGTTTCCATTCCTAGCAAATCAAGTGCAACATACATGAGAATAATGTAGAAGTTAAAATATGCAATCAATCAACCAAGTGCAAAGAATTTCAAACTTTAAGCTCAATATATATTCAACTCTCTCAATTCCACGTGTATTTAATTCAATTAAGCACTCTAAATTCACATATGATGAAGATTTATCACAACCCCAAACTTGGCAATTTGCTTGTCCTCAAGCAAAAATAAATTAAAAACATGGGTCAAAATGAAACTAATGGATGCATTTCCAATCTCCACCATCAACACATGCTCAATCAACTTTCTTTTTAATCACACTTGTCAAAAGTGACAATTCATGCCTTCTTATATCACTTGCTTTCTCAATTCAAATCCTCCCAAATAAGCACATCAAGCAACACAACATACAATTATCAATTATGCTCAACTTATCAGACTTTCCTCACAAATGATATTTCACTCTCACTCAGGTGTTAGTCGGATCATTCTCTCAATCACATCACATGCAACACACTACCATAGGCTTGACCAAGTTCTAAAGAGGTAAATACAATGCAATGCAACACACATTCAAGAGGTCTTTAAGGTTGTAACGGGGCTTAGGTAAGGGTAAAAATTATTTGGATAGTAGGCTCATAATCTTGGAGTCAGAAATAAGCCACTTCACGACATTGATATCCAACCCTTGTATTCATTCAAAACAAATCTCCCCCAACACAATTGATTAAGAACAATGAGTAATATTTACACATTAATGACCATAAATTGTTTTTTTTTTCTCTTTTCTTTGCTTTTTTTTTACATAGTATTTTTCTTTATATACAACAATGGACAAATCATTGTATTTTTTATATACAACAATGAACAAGTCAAAATTCTAAACAAAATTGGACAAATTAAGTCCTTGTACATCCACCCAAAACTTAGAAGTTTTGCTTGCCCTCAAGCAATCCTAAACTTAATCAAATGCCAAGACATGCCGTAAAATGGCCCACCGAACTCCAAGTAAGTAGGGACGATTGATATTCCGGTCTTAGGCTTGTAATGAAGCTAGATCGCAAATAATGGACAATTAGGCTCAAACGGGCTAACAAAGGATTAAATGGATTAGGTGGTGCATTTAGGCTCTAGGTATTAAAAAAAAATTGCCTCAATGTGTGTAAACATGCAAGTACAAAACCCGAAGAACTAAGTCAAATTCTGAAGAATGTCACATATAACGGAAGCACACAAGAAGAAAAAGTTCTGTTTGGCACAAAATGCTCACTGGTTAGAGAGGAAGTCAAGCACAAACGAATCTTGCAGTTAAATGTTACTTAACATGCCTCAAAGGGTTATTTATGGAATTTTAGATCAAAAAGAGGCATGCAAAGTCACAATCCAATTGTGTATCCATTACAATTCTTAAGCATGCATATCATGGGGATTATGAAAATAGCAAACCAAAAATTCAGTTATCAGACCAACATCTCAACTCAAGAATTCATTTAGCACAAGATACAAGAAAGGGAAACTAGAGTTCCCACAAAATCAGTACAAAGTACATTGAAATTGACATTTAAACTGAAAAATAAAAGAAAACAAAAGATAAAAGTAGAAAACCAAAACGGTGAGCCATGAGACTCAACCGCTGAGTGAAATGATTGGGTGGGCCGCCCGATGCCACCGCTGAGAAAACCGGAAAGATCTAGGGAGCTGGCTCTGAAGGCCCTTCACCATCACCAGGATAAGGCTCCTGAAAAATGTTCCATGTTCACGAATTGTCCACCTTGGTAGGCACCAATGGCTTTATAGATAGCCTGCATCCCTCGCCTTTGTGCTCTTGCTTCTTCCCTTTGCTCCAAGGCCATACTGTCAACCTGAACCCCGATCCTCTGAACATCAGCAGCTAGTCTCTCAAAATCAGCCATAGTAGGGTAATTCTGAACCGGAGGATCAACAAACATATTTTGGGCCTCCCCCATTTCCTCTGGTTCCTGGTGATGCTGATGAGGAGGTTGAGGTGGCTGGACAAGTGGAATAGAATTCCTCCGGATCCAATCACCAGTTATGAGGGTCCCTGGAAGTATCAGATTTTCTCTGATTTCTTTGCTCGGAACCTTCACATGGACCCTTTCACATAAAAGCTGAATGAGAGACACAGCCAAGATCTGCCTACTTTTTCATGAGCTGTGTGGTATAAACTCTCAGCTTAAATTAGGCCCACATTGACCGGCTCACCATTCATGATGGCAAACACCAGGATGGCCCTATCTGTATTAAGCTCTGAAACATTGGTGCAAGGAAGGAAAGTATTAAGTACAAATATGCCCCATGCCTTTGCGGTGGGAGTCAAATTCCGACATTCTATTTTTCGGACCGTCCTATCTTGGTTCCGCACCCAATCTTGCCCATGCCTGATTAATAACTGCCGAATAGCCTCCTGATCTGCTTCGTCCAACTCGTCTCTGGCTTGATAGCCACAATTTTCAATGTCAGGCAAACCAAACAGTTCATTGATCGTATGGGGATCATATGGAACCGCCTTTCCCCTTGCATAGCTAACAAATCTAGCGTCGCCATCGGGCCTGTCGTCATCTTCAGCCTGATAAGCATTAGCATAGGATTCCATTGCTAGCTTTCTTGGGATAGGAGGTGAAAGCTTCCCAATGTCTCTGCGCTATGTTTTGCTGAATCTCCAGAAAATCATTGTCACTGAGTTGAAACGCCTTCTCCCTCACAAATTCCTTCTTTGCAGGTATCGTGGCATAGCGGTTGTGGCATGCCATAGATCGGAAAATCATAGCTTCCGTAAGAAGAGGAAACAATGGTCTTTTTTCTTTTTTTCTGGGTTGCGAGCCATAATTCCCTGCACATAGAACAAAGATTTGTGCAAAATTGTTTCCAATGTTAGTACCAACACAAATACAGATTTCAAAGTCCTATGAGCATTATCACTTCACCACCATGGTTTTCTAACAAAGAGATTATCAAAGCAATTCAACGTTTTCACATTAAAGCTCTTGCAAAAGTTGAAAATCTCAATGGGTTTTGACAAAAGAATCACTATGCACTAAGTTGCATTTAGACAAGCACTTGGTCATCACAAATAATTTTCACAATCATTAACACTTAGGACAACCAAATTTTGTCATTGAAACAATTTATGGCACAAATATGAAGTCATAAAGTCACTTACTTGAGGATGAATGATGTAAGAGGTGAAGAAAATGTGAAGATTAAGCCCTCTAAAAAAATGAGATTGAGTGTGTGATTGAGTGGTTTGAAGTTTTGAGAGTTAGGGTTTTTGAGGGGGGAAAAAAATGAAGCACAGTTCGAAATGAATGAGCCACGACCAAATTTCATTTAGAAACCCATGCTGCGTGTCGCACGCAACATATGCAGTGCAAATGCGTGTCACGCTCATTGGAAACAGAAGCAAAAATTAAAAATGCGCGTCATGCGCTAATCTTGCGCGTCATGCGCATCCTTTGCCCTGATTCAGGGTCACGCATCAGGTCTTTTGCTCATCGCGCGCAGCTTATGAAGTGCAAATGCGCATCACGCGCATTGGGACATAATCAAAATTGAAAAATGCACGTCATGCGCTAATCTTGCGCGTCATGCGCTAATCTTGCGCGTCATGCACATCACCTGCAGAACCAAAACAGAGCAGGATCCAGTGCTTGCGCGTCATGCGCTGCTCATGCGCATCACCTGCATTTTTTTTTTTTAGGGCAAACATGTTGCCTCTCAAAAAAGGGTGCTTCTTTAACGTCACTAGCTTGACGCTTGATCGTTTCATGGATCCTGTAGAACAAGGGCTACTCTTGCCCTGGAAACTTCTCCTCCAAAGAATGGCTTCAATCTCTGCCCATTAACCTTGAAAGTTCTTGTGGAGCCGGGGTCTTCTAATTCCACTGCTCCATGTGGAAAAACTTCTCTGATTACAAATGGTCCTGACCACTTGGACTTCAACTTTCCTGGGAAAAGTTTCAGTCTTGAATTGAAGAGTAGAACTTGTTGGCCTGGCTGGAAGTCTCTTCTCACCAATTCCTTGTCATGATAAGCCTTGGTTCTTTGTTTGTAAATGGTTGCATTCTCATAAGCCATCAACCTCATTTCTTCCAGCTCATTCAATTTCAGCAACCGCTTTTGTCCAGCCAAATTGGAATCAAAATTCAGAAATTTTACGGCCCAAAATGCATTGTGTTCCAACTCCACTGGTAAGTGGCATGACTTCCCATAAACCAGCTGATAAGGAGAGAACCCCAATGGCGTTTTGAATGCGGTCCGGTAGGCCCACAGAGCATCGTCTAGTTTCTTCGACCAGTCCTTCCTTGAGTCACCAAGTGTTTTCTCTAAGATCTTCTTTATCTCCCTATTGGAAACCTCAGCCTGCCCACTAGTTTGTGGGTGATAAGGAGTAGTAACTTTGTGTTTCACATCATACTTGGTCAGCAATACCTCCAAGTACTTGTTGCAAAAGTGTGTTCCCCCATCACTTATGAGCACTCTAGGTACTCCAAATCTGGAAAATGTTCTTCTTCAAGAAATTCACCACGGTTTGGGAATCATTGGCTACAGCTGCACATGCCTCAACCCATTTTGTGACATAGTCAACGCACACCAAAATGTATAGATTGGAGTAAGATGATGGGAAGGGGCCCATAAAATCAATACCCCAACAATCAAAAGGTTCAATCTCCAAAATGCTATTGAGAGGCATCTCATTTTTTTCTAGAAATGCTTCCTGTGCGCTAGCACTTGTCACAACGCTTGACATATTCATGACAATCTTTGAAGAGTGTTGGCCAAAAGAAGCCACTTTGTAACACCTTTGCTACAGTCCGTTCTTCACCATAATGGCCCCCATACGGTGAATCATGACAGTGTTTCATGATACTTTGTGCCTCCTCGAATGTGACACACCTTCTCAATAACCCATCAGGGCCCAGTTTCTTCTTCTGCTGCCAAGTGAAATCTTCTGGTATCACACTTGTTGCCTTAAAGTTAGCCATATCAGTAAACCATGGCCTCTCAGATACCATCAACAATTGTTCATCGGGAAATTCTTCATTAATCTCCCTCTCCTTGACTGCTACTTCAGAATTCTCCAGCCTTGATAAGTGGTCAGCCACCACATTCTCACTCCCTTTCTTGTCTTTTATTTCTAAATCAAATCCCTGTAGTAATAAAATCCATCTAAGCAAACGAGGCTTTGAATCAGTTTTAGTGAGCAGATATTTGATTGCAGAATGATCTGTAAAGACAATGACTTTCGACCCAATCAAATAGGATCGAAATTTCTCCAAAGCAAAAACTATAGCTAGCAGCTCTTTCTCAGTGGTGGCATAATTCACCTGATTTTCATTCAGAACCTTGCTAGCATAATAAATTGCATGAACGAATTTCTCTGTTCTTTGTCCCAAAACAGCCCCAACCGCAAAATCACTGGCGTCACACATGAGTTCAAACGGTAAACTCCAGTCGGGAGCCACTATAATAGGAGAAGAAACCAGTTTTTCTTTCAGCACATTAAAAGCACTTAAACAATCTTGGTCAAACTTGAAATCAGAGTCCTTAATAAGAAGATTGCACATTGGCTTTGCAATATTTGAGAAGTCCTTGATAAATCTTCGATAAAAACCCGCATGACCCAAGAAACTCCTCACTCCTTTGACATTCACAGGAGGTAGTAACTTCTCAATTACCTCAATCTTTGCTTGGTCCACTTCGATTCCTTTTGCTGATACTTTATGTCCCAACACAATCCCCTCTTTAACCATGAAGTGGCATTTCTCCCAATTTAACACTAAATTGGTGTCCACACACCTCTTAAGAACAGAAGCTAGATTGGATAGGCACAGATCATAACATGAGCCAAAAACAGAGAAATCATCCATGAACACTTCAATTGAGCTCTCAATCATGTCAGAAAATATGGAGAGCATGCACCTCTGAAAAGTTGTAGGAGCATTGCATAATCCAAATGGCATCCGTCGGTAGGCAAACACACCAAAGGGACAAGTAAAAGCTGTCTTTTCTTGGTCCTCTGGATTAACTGCAATTTGATTATACCCGGAAATAGCCATCAAGAAAACAATAAAAGGCTTGGCCTGCTAACCTTTCCAACATTTGATCCATGAAAGGCAATGGGAAATGGTCCTTCCTTGTGGCATTATTGAGTTTGCGGTAGTCTATGCACATTCTCCATCTGGTTACTATTCTTGTAGGGATGAGCTCATTCTTTTCATTTTTGACCACTGCCATCCCTCCTTTCTTGGGAACAACTTGCACTGGACTCACCCATGCACTATCGGAAATGGGATAAATCATGCCCGCTTCAAGAAGTTTCAGGACCTCTTTTCTGACCACATCTTTCATTGTAGGATTTAATCTCCGTTGAGGTTGTACCACCGGTTTATACTTTTTTTCCAGCAGAATTTTATGCATGCAAAATGACAGGCTAATACCTTTTAAGTCGGAAATAGACCAACCTATTGCTGTCTTGTACTCGCTTAACACTCTCATCAATTTTTCTTCCTCCAAGTTGGACAATGAATTGCTCACAATAACCGGACTTTCTTCTTCATCATCATCATCAAGGAATCTGTACTTCAAGTGGGAGGGAAGTGGTTTCAGCACAATTTTCTGTTTCTCTAGCTGGCCCTCCTCTTTCTTCAATTCTTCTCTTTTCAAATTCACAGCTTGCTCTGTATTTAGTGCTGCCAACTGTCTCACACATTCTACTATCTCATCTTCATCCTCCTCACAGATATTTTCAACAGCTTGCACCAATACTTTCTCAAGAGAAGTTGAGGGATACTGCTGAGAAAAAGTTTCCTCCACCAAGTAATTGACAGTGTCTACACGGCTACATGTATCTCTATCAGTTGGATGTTGCATTGCCTCAAACAAATTGAAGATCACCTTCTCATCATGAACTCTGAGCATGAGTTGGCTTTGTTGCACATCCACAAGAGCTCTGCCTGTTGCAAGAAAGGGTCTTCCCAAGAGAAGAGGAACTTCTGCATCTTCCTCCATGTCCAGAATAACAAAGTCAGCTGGAAAAATGAACTTATCCACCTTCACCAAGACATCCTCCATAATATCGTAAGGATATTTAATTGATCGGTCTGCTAATTGAAGCGACATCCTGGTAGGCTTCACATCATCTGTCCCCAACTTCTTCAACATAGAAAGTGGCATGAGGTTAATATTTGCTCCCAAGTCGCATAATGCCTTCCCAATAGTTATATTCCCTATAGTGCAGGGAATTGTGAAACTACCGGGATCTTTGAGCTTTGGAGGAAGTTTCCGTTGAATTATTGCACTGCATTCCTCGGTCAAGGTGATTGTTTCATCTCTCAACTTTTTCTTCTTCGTGAGAATCTCCTTCATAAACTTGGCATATGTAGGCATTTGCTCAAGAGCCTCAACGAAAGGTATATTAATTTGCAGCCTCTTGAAAATGTCAAGAAATCTTGAATATTGCTCCTCCTTTTCTTTCTTCTTGTTCTCCTTTTGCGGATAAGGAAGCCTCACATATGGAGGAAGACTTTGAGGCTTGTTCCCATCTTTCAAAATTTCAGCTTTTGTTCTTCTCAGGATGGAGCCTTCATCCACCAATCTCGAACTCTTTTTGTCATCATTTTTCTTTTCTTCACTCTCATTTTCAACTTCTTCAACATCAACCACCTCACTTTTTTTTTCCAACTCCTCATCCAACACCACTTTGTCATTTGCATCATCACATTCAGGGACTAATGGTTCCACCATAGATGGTGTTACCACCTTTCCACTTCTCAGAGTAATAGCATTACAAGACTCATTTTTTGGATTGTCTACAGTGTTTGCAGAAAACTTACCCTTGGATTGCTTCGCAAGTTGCTTGGAAAGTTGCCCAATCTGATTTTCAAGGTTCTTGATAGATGCATCTTGATTCTTGAAATGAGCTTCATGACTTTGGAGGTTTGTTTGAGTCATCTTCATAAACTGAGTGAGAGCATTTTCTAATTCGGATTGCTTATCTTTTGATTCCGCTGGTTGCGGAGGCTTGCTTGATTGAGGAGCATCATTTTGCTTCCAAGAAAAGTTGGGATGATTCTTCCACCCTGGATTATAGGTGTTGGAATATGGATTCCCTCCTTGCCTTTGGAAATTTGCCATGTATTTAGCTTCCTCACTAAGCTCACCTTGGGCTTCACATTGCCCATTTTCATGCCCTCCACCACAGAAATCACACCTCTTACTATCAGTTACCGCTTTGGCTTGGGCGGTTGAAGAAGATCCTGCTCTCAACTCTTTAAGTTCTTTGGTAAGGGCTTCAAGTTGTTGTGATACTAATTTGTTTTGAGCCAAAATAGCATCACTTGTCTCTAGCTCAAACATACCCTTTTTTGCTTTGTGCTCCTCTATCATGGTGAACAAGATAATCATTTGAGACCATTGCCTCAACTAGTTCTCTTGCTTCTTCAGCTGTTTTTGAATTCATTGAGCCTCCCGCAGAAGCATCAAGCACCATTCTTGTGTTAGGCCTCAACCCATGACAAAACATTTGCATTTGGCACAAGTCATCATAACCATGACCAGGACATCTCTTCAACAGTACCTTGAATCTCTCCCAAGCATCATAGAGGGTTTCACCATCTTTTTGTTCAAAGCTACTAACTTCAGCTCTCCTCTTGACAAACTTGGCCGTGGGGAAAAATCGATCCATGAATTTATCTTCTAAGTCATTCCAGGTAGTAATACTTCCCTGAGGCAGTAAACCTAGCCAGTCCTTTGCCCTATCCCTCAAAGTAAAAGGGAATAATCTCGCTTTCTTGCTTCTTCAGAACACCTTCCACCTTCAAAGTACCACATATTTCAAAGAAATTCACCAAGTGTTGGTCAGTCTTCATTCTCACCCGATCGATTCGGTTTGAGGGCACTCAGAAGAGAAGTCCGGATCTCGAATGCATTGGCCTCCACTGGTTGATATCCAATAGCCAACCTCTCTCTGTTGTTTCTGCGCCCAAAGTCACCAAGAGTACGCCTAGGTGGCGGTGGTGGTTCTGCCATTTCTTCCTCTACCCGAGTATGAGTAGAAGTAGAAGCTTGAGATTGTTGATGTTTTTTCTGCCGCCTTGCCTTCTTAGCCTTCTTCCTATTTGCTTTTGCTGTCTTTTCTATCTCCGGATCAAACACCAATTCAGATGTCTGTCTTTTCTACTCTTCAATTCAAGACTGGAACTTTTCCCAGGAAAGTTGAAGTCCAAGTGGTCAGGACCATTTGTAATCAGAGAAGTTTTTCCACATGGAGTAGTGGAATTATAAGACCCCGGCTCCACAAGAACTTTCAAGGTTAATGGGCAGAGATTGAAGCCATTCTTTGGAGGAGAAGTCTCCAGGGCAAGAGTAGCCCTTGTTCTACAGGATCCATGAAACGATCAAGCGTCAAGCTAGTGACGTTAAAGAAGCACCCTTTTTTGAGAGGCAACATGTTTGCCCTAAAAAAAAAAACCGCAGGTGATGCGCATGAGCAGCGCATGACGCGCAAGCACTGGATCCTGCTCTGTTTTGGTTCTGCAGGTGATGCGGGCATTTTTCAATTTTGATTATGTCCCAATGCGCGTGATGCGCATTTGCACTTCATAAGCTGCGCGCGACGAGCAAAAGACCTGATGCGTGACCCTGAATCAGGGCAAAGGATGCGCATGACGCGCAAGATTAGCGCATGACGCGCATTTTTAATTTTTGCTTCTGTTTCCAATGAGCGTGACACACATTTGCACTGCATATGTTGCGTGCGACACGCAGCATGGGTTTCTAAATGAAATTTGGTCGTGGCTCATTCATTTCGAACTGTGCTTCATTTTTTCCCCCCTCAAAAACCCTAACTCTCAAAACTTCAAACCACTCAATCACACACTCAATCTCATTTTTTTAGAGGGCTTAATCTTCACATTTTCTTCACCTCATACATCATTCATCCTCAAGTAAGTGACTTTATGACTTCATTTCTCTTATTTTTCGTTTTCTTTCATCTCCATGAATGGTGAAAGAAGGTTTTCGAAACTATGAAGTTATTAGTTGATAAATTTGATGTTTGTTGTTGTGAGTTGTTGATTTTTTATGCCTTTGGGATTTGAGAACCTGAGTTTGTATTATTTTGGGAAGTTATGCATGATTGAGCCATTGTTGGTGTGTTATATGTTTATGTTTGCACACAATGTGTTTGACAAAATGCTTATGAGAGTATAGGGAATAGAACATGATAATGAGCCACACCATACTTCATATTTGTGCCATAAATTGTTTCAATGACAAAATTTGGTTGTCCTAAGTGTTAATGATTGTGAAAATTATTTGTGATGACCAAGTGCTTGTCTAAATGCAACTTAGTGCATAGTGATTCTTTTGTCAAAACCCATTGAGATTTTTCAACTTTTGCAAGAGCTTTAATGTGAAAACGTTGAATTGCTTTGATAATCTCTTTGTTGGAAAACCATGGTGGTGAAGTGATAATGCTCATAGGACTTTGAAATCTGTATTTGTGTTGGTACTAACATTGGAAACAATTTTGCACAAATCTTTGTTCTATGTGCAGGGAATTATGGCTCGCAACCCAGAAAAAAGAAAGAAGACCATTGTTTCCTCTTCTTACGGAAGCTATGATACCCACCTTTTCCGATCTATGGCATGCCACAACCGCTATGCCACGATACCTGCAAAGAAGGAATTTGTGAGGGAGAAGGCGTTTCAACTCAGTGACAATGATGTTCTGGAGATTCAGCAAAACATAGCGCAGAGACATTGGGAAGCTTTCACCTCCTATCCCAAGAAAGCTAGCAATGGAATCCTATGCTAATGCTTATCAGGCTGAAGATGACGATAGGCCCGATGGCGACGCTAGATTTGTTAGCTATGCAAGGGGAAAGGCGGTTCCATATGATTCCCATACGATCAATGAACTGTTTGGTTTGCATGACATTGAAAATTGTGGCTATCAAGCCAGAGACGAGTTGGACGAAGCAGATCAGGAGGCTATTCGGCAGTTATTAATCAGGCCTGGGCAAAATTGGGTGCGGAACCAAGATAGGACGGTCCGAAAAATAGAATGTCGGAATTTGACTCCCACCGCAAAGGCATGGGGCATATTTGTACTTAATACTTTCCTTCCTTGCGCCAATGTTTCAGAGCTTAATACAGATAGGGCCATCCTAGTGTTTGCCATCATGAATGGTGAGTCGGTCAATGTGGGCCTAATTTAAGCTGACAGTTTATACCACACAGCTCATGAAAAGGTAGGCAGATCTTAGCTGAGCCATGCGTCTCTCATTCAGCTTTTATGTGAAAGGGTCCATGTGAAGGTTCCGAGCAAAGAAATCAGAGAAAATCTGATACTTCCAGGGACCCTCATAACTGGTGATTGGATCCGGAGGAATTCTATTCCACTTGTCCAGCCACCTCAACCTCCTCATCAGCATCACCAGGAACCAGAGGAAATGGGGGAGGCCCAAAATATGTTTGTTGATCCTCCGGTTCAGAATTACCCTACTATGGCTGATTTTGAGAGACTAGTCACCGATGTTCAGAGGATCGGGGTTCAGTTGTGATATGGCCTCGAGCAAAGCGGAAGAAGCAAGAGCACAAAGGCGAGGGATGCAGCTATCTATAAAGTCATTGATGCCTACCAAGGTGGGCGATTCGTGAACATGGAAGCCAACATTTTTCAGGAGCCTTACCCTGGTGATGGTGAAGGGCCTTGAGCCGACTCCTAGATCTTTCCGCTTTCTCGGGATGGCGTCAGGCGGCCCACCCAATCATTTCACTCAGCGGTTGAGTCTCATGGCTCACCGTTTTGGTTTTCTACTTTTATCTTTTGTTTTCTTTTATTTTTCAGTTTAAATGTCAATTTCAATGTACTTTGTACTGATTTTGTGGGAACTCTAGTTTCCCTTTCTTGTATCTTGTGCTAAATGAATTCTTGAGTTGAGATGTTGGTCTGATAAGTGAATTTCTGGTTTGCTATTTTCATAATCCCCATGATATGCATGCTTATGAATTGTAATGGATACACAATTGGATTGTGACTTTGCATGCCTCTTTTTTATCTAAAATTCCATAAATAACCCTTTGAGGCATGTTAAATAACATTTAACTGCAAGATTCGTTTGTGCTTGACTTCCTCTCTAACCAGTGAGCATTTTGTGCCAAACAGAACTTTTTCTTCTTGTGTGCTTCCGTTATATGTGACATTCTTCAGAATTTGACTTAGTTATTCGGGTTTTGTACTTGCATGTTTACACACATTGAGGCAATATTTCTTTTTAATACCTAGAGCCTAAATACACCACCTAATCCATTTAATCCTTTGTTAGCCCGTTTGAGCCTAATTGTCCATTATTTGCGATCTAGCTTCATTACAAGCCTAAGACCGGAATATCAATCGTCCCTACTTACTTGGAGTTCGGTGGGCCATTTTACGACATGTCTTGGCATTTGATTAAGTTTGGGATTGCTTGAGGGCAAGCAAAACTTCTAAGTTTTGGGTGGATGTACAAGGACTTAATTTGTCCAATTTTGTTTAGAATTTTGACTTGTTCATTGTTGTATATAAAAAATACAATGATTTGTCCATTGTTGTATACAAAGAAAAATACTATGTAAAAAAAAAAGCAAAGAAAAGAAAAAAAAACAATTTATGGTCATTAATGTGTAAATATTACTCATTGTTCTTGATCAATTGTGTTGGGGGAGATTTATTTTGAATGAATACAAGGGTTGGATATCAATATCGTGAAGTGGCTTATTTCTGACTCCAAGATTATGAGTCTACTATCCAAATAATTTCTACCCTTACCTAAGCCCCGTTACATCCTTAAAGACCTCTTGAATGTGTGTTGCATTGCATTGTATTTACCTCTTTAGAACTTGGTCAAGCCTATGGTAGAGTGTTGCATGTGATGTGATTGAGAGAATGATCCGACTAACACCTGAGTGAGAGTGAAATATCATTTGTGAGGAAAGTCTGATAAGTTGAGCATAATTGATAATTGTATGTTGTGTTGCTTGATGTGCTTATTTGGGAGGATTTGAATTGAGAAAACAAGTGATATAAGAAGGCATGAATTGTCACTTTTGACAAGTGTGATTAAAAAGAAAGTTGATTGAGCATGTGTTGATGGTGGAGATTGGAAATGCATCCATTAGTTTCATTTTGACCCATGTTTTTAATTTATTTTTGCTTGAGGACAAGCAAATTGCCAAGTTTGGGGTTGTGATAAATATTCATCATATGGGAATTTAGAGTGCTTAATTGAATTAAATACATGAGGAATTGAGAGAGTTGAATATATATTGAGCTTAAAGTTTGAAATTCTTTGCACTTGGTTGATTGATTGCATATTTTAACTTCTACATTATTCTCATGTATGTTGCACTTGATTTGCTAGGAATGGAAACAAAACCAAAAGATTTATGTTCATGTACCGCAGTCGCTGCAGCGCGCATTGCGGCCGTTGCGGCGTGAAATAATTTTATGTTCGCACAAAATGTAAAAAAAATTCTATAATTATTCTAATTCACTATATATCTACTTTATGAATAGTGTTGTATAAATTTTCATTCATTTTTAAGAAATTGCATCATCTTTATGAATAATTTAAATTTAATTATAGTAAAAATAGCATTACTATAAATAAACATTCTAAAGTATACTATTTAACATTTGCTCAAAAAAAAAATATTATCTTAACATAGCACACAAAAAATACTAGCTTAACATAAAATTTCCCTATCGGTTAATCTCTCATCTCCTAAAATTTCTAAAAATTTTCCTCTAATAATTTTCAAATTTCATCAAATTCCCTCACAAAAACATCCCCCACTTCCCAAATTTTCTCTCTACTAAAACTCATCTACTAAAAGTCCCTCACAACTGACGTATAGTATTCAAAGACTGAAAAAAAATTATTCAAGTCCATAATATTTTTTTTACACCAAAAAAAAGAAAGAAAGAAAAATAAAAATAACATTCACAATTCTCCCAAGTCAAGAGCCCACCAAAAATAAAAATAGTGTTGTATAAATTTTCATTCATTTTTAAGAAATTGCATCATCTTTATGAATAATTTAAATTTAATTATAGTAAAAATAGCATTACTATAAATAAACATTCTAAAGTATACTATTTAACATTTGCTCAAAAAAAAAATATTATCTTAACATAGCACACAAAAAATACTAGCTTAACATAAAATTTCCCTATCGGTTAGCCCACCACCCACGTTACATACCCTCCTTCAAATCTCCTCAGCACCTACACCCATGACCCACAGCCCACTCATCCCTCCCCGCTTCAAAGCCTAACCCACTCACCTCCCTCTCCCATGAAAATAAGCAGAACAACATCTCCCCCTGCCCCCAAAAAAAAAACCCAAACAGAACACTCAAACTACAGAGCAGAGGAGTAAGAATCTTACCTGATGAGAATATGAGATCAAATGAAGGAGGACGCAAATCAGGGAGAGCGAGATGCATAGACTGGCGTGCGGCAAAGTTGAGGAGTGAAGAAGATGCAGAATCGCATATCAGGGAGATGCAGAGTTGAGAAGCAGAGCAAAGTCACTGGCAGCAGATCTAGATCTGGAAGGGAGATGAGTGAGAATAGAGAAATGAGATAAAAGATAAAGGAAAGGGACAATCTGATTCTGATGTCTCTGTTTTTTTTATAAACAAACTAGTAACATACCCATGCATACGCACGGGTGACGCATCGTTTGTATAATTGTTGTGGAATAGTGCATCGCCTAACATCTTAATGTTCGAATTTAAGAATATATTTGATTAAAAATATCCAAAGTCTGAGTGGAATAATAACAGGAAAAAAATGTGCTAAGATATAGAATTGTTTTAAGACATACACTTTGATCCTCGAACTCCAGCCCCAACTTCGTTGTTTCTCGCTCGGCCCAACCGGAAAAAGAAAAAAAACAGGAAACCTACAAAAAAAAAATTAATAATAATTCATCATTTGAATCACCTAACGAAGCTCAACCGAACAGGAAATCTGGTGTAATGTTATGTGCTCTTTCAAAGTCAGAATCTTTACACACATTCAAATTTCTGTTTTACGCTTTGAAATCTATGGTAAATTTTATATGCTCTCTCAAATGTGATGGGAATCTTGTAGAAGAATATAGCCAGTTCAACAATGAAATACACCAAGTACTGCCTCACTTCTCTTTCAGAATACTTTATTTTCAAATTAGGCCATATCAGTTGACGGGGTTTAGAAGCATCAAGGATTGATCATGTATCAACCATATGTGCATGCAGTTGTAGCTGGTAAAACAATTCTATTTGAGAATAGCAAATAGATTTATGTATCTGACCATGTATTAACTATTCCATATGGACCTTTCCCTGCAATACAACCAACACTAATATATACCCCCTGCTGTCCACGTCTATTGTGTAGAATAGCAATGAGTCAAATTTTTAAGCATTCCATTTTAAAGCAACCCACTACAACCATAAAGCAATATTAGCAAACAGTAATAGCACTAATGTGCATTCTACAGGAACTCCATTGAAGTAGGACAAAGGGGATAAATTAAAGTCAAACAGTGGGATGTGGTTCTGGCTAATCTAGATGAGTGGTATTAATACTAATGTGACATTTGTTTTCAATCAAGGATTTTGTGCTATATAAAGAGGTTTGATGGTTATAACACTACAAAAAGAAAACAATATAACGAAGATAAAGGCTTTCTGAACATTCCTCATTCCTTTAGAACAGTATTTTTAGCGGTCCATTATGCATATTAACATAAATAAGTAGAAGAAAATGTAGCCTAGCAGAATCAGTGCTAAGCATCTGGAACCTATCGCATTAGATGGTATAGAAATAAAAACTCTACGTTATTAACACTTACTGTTTAAAAAAGCTAAATGATTGGGTTGTATCTCAAATAATCACACATTATATCTCAAACAATTAAAGATTTCATAAGCATGGTATTAGTAACTACATCAGGTTCCAATTACTGTAGTATAAGAACAAACAACGTGTAAATTAAGAGGTTTAGCCATAAAAGGTGAAAAATAAAAAACTTGAAAGCAATATTGAGGAATCGAGAGCAACTTGAATGTGTTTGGCATCCCTTCCATCTTCACCAAAAAGCATTAAGGAATTGAGAGCATCTTGACCGGGCATCAAACCATAAGCTGCCATCATCCTGAAAGTGTTTACTGCTTGATCAGACAAACCCTGCCCAACTAATGCAAAATATTACCTAAACAATCCACTCATAAAAAATGAATCCACAGGTATTGACTACTTGACAGGTAAACTATATCAGTTGATAATTATGCTTCAGGAGAACCCATGACTTGGTGAATAAGAGGATGGCTCTGCAATCAACTCATTAAGAAATTATAAAACATCGAATCAATGACTCAAAACAAAATTTTCAACATAGTTCCTTTTATTAGAACTTGCTTGATGGTGATTTGTCATAGATGCTATTTGTGCTAGAATTAAGTAGCTTTGAAAATAATAGAGAAATCTATATAACTCTGAGAAAAATGAGATGAACCTCTTACTTGCTCAAATTATCCATAGCTTTTGACCAAGGTTCCCAGCATCAACTACATAAAATTGATGTTCACGGAGGATTTTCCTGCCAAATTGTTTACTGTTTTTTATGCTGCAATTTAAAACACCGAATTAATTTGTAAAAAATATTAAATTAAAATAAATGCAAGAAACAATAATGATGTATATAATCATTATATTGATTTTCACATCCAAAGGGGTAATAATTCAAGGTCATATCAATGAGCCAAAACAATGCGGATCTTGAACCGATGACATCGACCATTATGTATGTCATCATATTATTTTGATGTTCTTCTATGTGACAGACAGTCGTGGTTGATAGATAAGCATAGCAAAACATCATAAGTGAAAACCCCAGCCAGACACAGTCAATGGAATAGCATGCAAAAACATGCCAAATCTCAGTAGCAAGTTTAAAGGCTTTAACAGGAGTCAATAAAGAAAGTTGTGCTAAATTTTCAGTATTCGGGTGTATTTCTCTAGAGCAAAATGCTCGTACTCTTGAGTGTTCTTTCTTATCCTTAAATCTTTAATGTGATACAAATCTGCCCATGACTCCAATGATAGGCCATGGTTTCTTTAACAAAATCTTCTCAAGTGATATGCAAAGATTGGAAACCTTTATTGTTTTTTATGGATTGTAGGCACAATTGAAAGCAAATCAGATTTCATGGTTCAAAAGAATGGATTCCATGGTTCAAGAGAAGCAAGATAAATTAAATGTACACATTAAATGACCATTATAAATCAAAAGAATCATTGAAGATTTGACTTCAAAGAAAAATATTATGCACAAGAGCATTTAAACCATGTCTCAATCAAGGTTTCCATCAGCGCAATTAGCACATTCACTGCTGACCACTAAGCACGTTCATCAAACTAATACAAACAAATCACGCGAATAAAATTAATGTAATGCCTTAGTGAAGCTTCAGAAAATTATGCAAGTTGGTATAGCTTTATGCCTTTGAACATGAACTCCTAAAATATAAATATTGAACCTGATAAGCATTTGCCACATAAATAATGCAACTTTTGTTGGTTAGATTTTTCAATAAACAATTGTCACAACAACTTTATAGTACTTGTGGAAGGATAAATACTACAAAGATTGCAGCAAATCACTCAACAGAATATGCTTAATCTGATGCAAAGCAAAACAAAAGAACTCAAGTCATCAGTACCAAAAGTTAGAGCATACATATACCTACATGAGATGCATTGGAAATTTGGTTGTCCTCCTTTACCCCAAAAATAATGGCATTCCTAAATATGGTTTATTTCAATATGACAAAGTATCATATCCTAAGATAAAAACCACTAACAGCCATAGCATGCAATAAGTTATGAAAATTAGGAACAAATTAATTTATTTCACAGATTTCCAATGACTACCTAACCTTCCGGTGACTACCTCACCATTTAGAACCATGTCTTGCAAGGAAGAGACAATAGTTGCAAATAATATACTCAAAAGTTCGTTGCCCCTATAGAACTTCCTTGCCAGTTAGAAATCCCATGTATTCTGATTTCTAGCATTGAGTCACTGAAGTAAAGGGAAAACAAAAATGAAAAATTACATATATCAACTTGGGATGGAATTTTTTATGGAACAAATTCACAACCCATACTTGTAGAAAGCAAATCGATTTGCTGACTGTTGTTACTCTAACCGCCACTGCTTGCCTTGAACCCTGCCATGAAAAAGGAGAGAAGAAAATATAGTACATAAGGTATGTAAAAATTTGGTTTGTGCTTGTGTTAAAAAAATCTGCACAAAGCTTATGAAGATATTAATTAGTACGCAGATTTAGAGAGCAACAATAACAAATCATCTATTAAAACAAACAGTGAAATGGACAATGACAACCTGAAACAAACAGTGAAATACCCTTGTTTGAAATAACAGAGTTGTTTGAAATTATTCCATGTGAAATCAGGACTCAGGAAGGAGCAAAAAAAAAAAAAAAAAAAAATCCTAACCCTGTTTTGTTCTTAAAGAAGCAAGAACATGAATGGAAAGCTTAAAGACCATGGCAGAAACAATGAAGCATGTTCAAGACATAGATCTAAAAGAGAGATTGAGAGAGAAGAAATCCTACCTCGTCCGCGGTGGAGAACACCTGCAAAACTACACAAACAACAACAGTTAACAGAACCGATTTGCGGTGGAAGAGATAGAAAAATAAAGATGAGATTGTAGGGTGAGAGAGAAAGAACAGAAAAAGGACTGTCTTCTATCCCCAAAAATCCAAACCCTTCTCTTCTATCGCCGGAGCGCCGTCATCCCTTCGCCGGAAACGGGTTGCCGCCGTCGCTTTTCTTGAGCAGGAAAAAAAAATTGAAAGAGATGGAGAAGAGGGGAGAAAGAGAAGTAATTGAAAGAAGGTGACGTTTAGCATGGTGACGTGAAAAGATGTAGGATTAACTGTTGGAGATATTTGGTTTTTCTGAACCTAGCTTAAATCAAACAAACTTCAAAGGCCGTTGCAGTGTTCTGCACACTGTCACCCTTTCTCCTGCTGTCCACAAACTGGAAATAACGAAAGATTTCATTGTGTCTGTAACTGGTTTTTTCAACAAATATACTTTTGGAAAGAATTTCAATTTCTAAGACTTTTGGGGAGGGTTATACAAATAATGAATGACCGGACAAAACCTCCTACAACCAGTTTTTTCAACGTCTCCAAGGTGGTGAAATCTTTTCATGTCACCATTCTAAACGTCATCTTGAAAGAAATGGGCATTCAAATTTGAAATTCAAAACAGAGGAAGAAACGAGAAAGAGAGAGGTGGTTTTTTTTTTTTCGGTCGAATAGAGAGGTGAGTTTTAATATTCGCACGGTGACTCTGTTTTTACGTATTTTTAAAATACACTTATTTATAAAAATAAATTTTTAAATTGTGACAAACATATTTAATAGTTTTAGTTTTTTAAAAATATAAAAAGATTGAGAGTATTCAAACAGAGAAAATAAATATATCAATAATATGTAATATTTTCCCGTTGAGATTTAAAACTAAAATAATTATTTATAAATAATAAAGAGATTTACAAAATTGTTATGTGCTCAAAGACAATAAAATTATATTAACATATTATGTTTTCCTGGCGGAATTCAAGAATCAAAAAAATTATTTATAAAAATAATTGAAAAGATTATAAAATTGATATATATTGAAAGACAATAAAATTATACCGATAACAATAATGTTTTCCCATTGGGACTCAAAAGGAAAATAATCATTTATAAGTAATGAAAAGATTTCTAAAATTGTTATGTGCTAAAAAATAATGAAGTTGTACCAATAACATCTAATATTTCCCCGTCGGGACCCAAAAAACAAAAGAATCATTTATAAATAATAAAAATTATAAAATTGATATATGCCGAAAGATAATGAAATTATACCGATAACATATAATGTTTCCATTCGGGATACAAAAGCAAAATAATCATTTATAAATAATAAAGAGATTTATAAAATTATTATGTGCTCAAAGACAATGAAATTAAACCAATAACATGTATTGTTTCCCGTCGGAACTCAAAAACAAATAATCATTTATTAATAATAAAGAGACATATAAATTTGATATGTGCACAAAGATAACAAAATTTTACCGATAACAAATAATGTTATCCCGTGGAGACTCAAAACTAAAATAATCAATTATAAAAAAATCCAAATATAAGAAAAATAAAAAAGTAAAAAAATACAAAAAAAAAAAGAATGATCAAAGACAATAAAAATATACCGACATGTAATGTTTCCCGTCGATACTTAAAAAATAAAGTAATCATTTATAAAATATTGGGATTTAAAAGTAAAATAACCATTTATAAATAGTAAAATATTTATAAAATTTGATATATTCTAAAAGAAGATGAAATTATACTAACAATATTTTATGTTTCTCCGTTTGGATCTAAAAGAAAAATAATCATTTATACTGATAATATGTAATGTTTTCCCTATTAAAAATCAAAAATAAAATAATTATCTATAAATAATATACAATAAAGATGTTTAGAAATTTTGATACATGATTAAATATGATAAAATTATACTAATAATATGTAATTATTTATAAATAATAGAAATAAAAGAGAAAAAAGGGAGAGAAGAAAGACAAAAAGTCAAAAAGAGAGAGAAAGCACATCACGTGAGAGAGAAGAAAGAAAAGAGAGAAAAAAAAAGTGAAACGTGAGAAAGTAAAAGTTAAAAATGGAAAAAATAAATAAATTTTTTATGTGTATTTATTTTTTGTTTTGAATTATTTTTATTTAGATTGATATATTTGTCTCTTGAAATAATACGTGTCAATTAGATGAAGTATCTAGTTTTGATATTTTGGTAAGTATTAAGTTATTTATAGATATAGTAGATTAAGAAAATAAAAATTATTTATAGATATAGTAGATTAAGAAAATAAAAATTATCAATATAAGGAAAAAATTTTAAAACGTAAAAAAAAAATTAAAATAGTGAGGAGAAATGGAAAAAATGGTCAGAGCGAGAAAGAGTGCACTAAGGCGCAGCAAACTAGGAAGAAAAAAAAAAGTGAAGATGCAGGCGCAGAATGTACTGGGAAAAAAAATAGGATGCAGTGGGTGGGAGGCGAAATTTGTGAGGGGAGGAGAGGGAAAAAAATGGACGGGAACATGTATTTTGAGAAAATGACACGCGGATAAAAGACAAAATAAGGGTTTTGTTTTGATAAAAGATATTGATGAGAAAGAGAAAGGTGAGATGAGAAACAAAACCTCTCTGCCAGGAAGGAAGCAGATTTGCACTCAGTTACTGTTGTGCACCGTCGGATTAAAACGGACGATTGAGATTGATTACAGCGTATTTGATCGAGATTTGTTGCTGACCGTCGAATCTAAAATGGACATTCGAGATCGCCTACAACGTACAACTGCAGCCTTTTCTACTGTAGGCGATTCGGATCCCTACCAGAAACGTACCGTGAAAGGGAGATGAGTTGGTGAGATGTGCATAAGGGGAAAAAAAGTGGGTTTGACCTGGATATAATAAAGTGGCTCCAAAATTTGACTTAAAATTTCAGTGGTCAATTTTATCCTCAAATTCCAAATCAATAATTTAGGAATGGGTAGTTTTGGTTTTTACATAGTGGTTGATTCCCGGGGATGTATGACCAAAACAGTGGGGAGCAAGTAGGAGGTGCTTGGAGTTTTTTCAAGGAATAAATGACTTAGGCTATGATTGGTTGATGAGAGAAATTGTAAAGATAAGGTATGAAAAGAGAGAGAAAAAAGTGAGAAATATGGTAGATTTAGGGTATTGATTGGAATAAGAGAAAGAGAAGAGAAAAAGAGAAGAGAGGAGTGTTGATTATTTTTGAAAAGATATCAATGTGCTTGACTAAAAATTTAAATAATTTGAGATATAAGGAGAAAATAAGGGTATAAATGGAAAACAAAAAAAGCGCTGAGAAACTTGTTTCTTCGCATGATTGCGAAGAAAAAGAAAATGCATGGGGCCCACAAATATTTGGCCAATCTCTCCTATTTCTCCTCTGACCAAATGATAGAAGTGTGCTCTCTCTTCGCTCTCTCTCTTCGCTCGCTCTCTCGTTGCTTCTTCCCGCAAACTAATCAGGCCATTAATGTAGCAGCTTGAGGAGCTCATTGTCTTATAGAACATTAAATGCTGCTCACTATTGTTTTTAGGGTCAAAAGCCAACAAACAGATTGTAAAAGTCATGGGGAATTGCTAAGGGCACCCTCCAATTCCCAAAATATCCCTCTTTTTTTGCACTAACTCGTAAAAATGGTTTTTGCGAGTGAACAAAAATTTTAATTTTGTTCACTCGTAACAACCATTTTTACGAGTAAAAAAATCACTTGCAAATTGCAATTTACGAGTGTACAAAAATTTTGTACACTCGCAAAAACCATTTGTACAAAAATTTTGCACACTCGCAAAAATGGAATTTATGAGTGAACAAAAATTTTATTCACTCGCAAATTTCATTTTTGCGAGTTAAAAAAAAATACTCGCAAATTGTAATTTGCGAGTGAAAAAAAAAATTACTCGTAAAAATAGTTTTTACGACTTAAACAAAAAAAAGAGGGGTATAATGGTCAATACAGTCTAATATAGGGTGTCTCAAGCAATTTTGGGGGTGCTCTTAGCAATTCCCAAGTCATATTCCTTGGGTTGTTACGTTAGGCTTAAGTTGAGCCCACATAATTCATTATTTCTCCATAAAACTTGTCTTTTTCAAAAAAAAAAAAAAAAAACTCACCAGTACACTACTCTATGAAACAGACCTAATGTTGCAGCAGAAGACATGCCCTCTATTCTTCTAATATAAGGGGTGAGGTGGGGTGGAGATCATGGCAATTTAGGTAATTGATGCATGCTACTCTTGCAATATGCAACAGTTGACTCTGCATATTGTACAAAAGTGCCTGCATTCTGAGCAAAAGCAGTACAAGGCAGTGAAAGTGACAAATTGATCCATCCATATCCATCCATACAGCAAGAATAGTAGGGCTGGACAAAATCCACCGACCCGTCCGAAACCCGGTTTAGCCGAAAGGAAAAGTAAGCTGATGGGTGGATTTGGGCGGGTAAGCGGGTTCACGAGTTTCCTTTTCAGTCTTAAATGGATAGACGCGGATGGATTTGGTCTTAGAAAATAAATCCAGCGAAGTTCGTGACCGACCGAGCAAGCACCGTTGGAACTACAATCTCTCTGCTCAATCTCTTTGCTCTCGTTGAAGCTACAACCATGGCAGTTCCTTGCCCGCCCAGATCTCCTACCCCCAACTGAATCCTTCTCCCTCTCATTCTCTCTCTCTATCTCTTAGATTTCTTCTTCCTCTCGGATATATCTTTCTCTCTCCCGATCCCTCCTTCTTCTCCCTCTTACATTGGTATAGCAACAACAGCAACTGGGTTTTTGGCTGAGATGCACGCAAATCAGGTGGTGTAAGTTAAAAGTTAGAGTTTGTGTTTTTTTATTTTATTTCTGGGTGTAGGGTTTTCAAATTGGATCTGCCTTCTCATCTTCCCATATGATGCATCTGCAAGACTGCAACATCATTTATCGAGTTAGTCTTCATGTCGTGTTTTTATTGCTGATCTGTGGTTATATGAGCAGGATCCATCGGGAAATCTTATTGGGGAAGAACAAGGTCAATCGAGTTGGGCTCATAATAGAGGCGGGCTCATAATAGAGGCAAGAAAGTACATTTTGTGGGATAAGAAAAATAATTTGGCCCAAATATGTCTTTTGGACCAATGTTAGCCCAACCCGCTCTAAACCAACCGACTCACCCGCAAAACTGTCAACCCGCAACCTGAGAAATCCGAATTAATTGATGGACGGAATTGGGCCAGACAAGTGCATACTTCGGATTGGGCTGGACAGAGGTTTTTGGACCCGAATCCGTCCGAACCCGCCCGTTGTCCAGCCCTAAAGAATAGAACCCATTTGATTCTCAGCAAAAAAAAAGCGCATTTGCCTTTGCAAATTGCAGGAAGGGAGGGACCCACGCGTTCTTTTCCAACGGCTTGGCCCTAATGTAATGTTTTGGATTACATTTATAAGGGTAGAAGGAAAGTTAGCAAGACCCATTTATAAAGGGAATTGCTAAGGGCACCCCCAAATTACTTAGGGCACCTTATATTGAACTGTGTTGACCATTGTACCCCTCTTTTTTTGTTCAACTGGCAAAATTAGCTTTTGCAAGTGAACAAAATTAAAATTTTTGCTCACTCGCAAAAACCATTTTTGCGAGTTGAAAAAATACTCGCAAAAATGGTTTTTGCGAGTGAACAAAAATTTTATGTTCACTCGCAAAAAGCGAGTTAAAAAAAATCACTCAACTCGCAAAAATGGTTTTTGCGAGTGAACTAAATTAAAATTTTTGTTCACTCACAAAAACCATTTTTGCGAGTAGAGTGAACAAATTTTTTTTTTTAAATATCAACAGATGAGATGCGACTAGCACACTTTTAACGGTTCAGATCTCATCAAGCATTCTATAAATAGAACCATTTTCACACACCCAAGAATGGCATAAACCTTAAATCGATTTCATAGAACCCTTAGCCCGCTCGTGAGCCATGTCAGACACTCAGCTAACCCAGTTCTTGATGGATTCGAGCATTACCGTTGTCTATCACGGTGGCAGAATCACAACAAGTGCTGATGGCGTGGTTTTTGAATCCGATGTTCCAAAAATATTTATGATCAAGACATCCATCACCATTGAAGAACTGAAGCAAAAGATACGACGAAAGCTCGGAGCTGGATCACGTATAGTAGCAGATATCTACTATCGATGCCCTGTTTCGGTGGGTGGTGGGTGTGTTCAGTATATACGTATGACACTTCTAAACGACGACGACATACAACGTATGTGGGAAGCATTCAATGATCATTCTAGCCATGGCCCAATAGAGTTGTATGTTGTGCTTGGTAGATCGATCGACGAGATCCTTGCAAAATGCCGTGCACCAAGAACAGTTGATGAGATCCTTGCAGCGTGTCGTCAACCATAGTCATTGCGTTTGTGTGCTGTTGTTGTTGAATGAGTAGTTGCGAGTTAATAAATCGTTGGGTTTTAATTTTTTAATGTTATAGTTCAGTGTTGTAGTTGCATTATTGATCATGTAATGTTGTTTTGTTGTTATTGAATGAGTAATTGCATTTAATAAATAGTCACATTTAAGTTTATTTTTATTATTTTGTATTTCTAACCTCACTAGTAATAAATAGCAATAATAATAAATAACAATAATATGGATAATAATAATAATATTTAAATAAAAAAGGTGTTCACATAAAAAAAACATAAAAAAACAACTACTGGCGATCCTCTGCTATCCGAAGCATATCCCGAAAGTGGTCACACATCTCATCTCATCTCCCTTCACCTGCTTCTTGAAGGAACCCCTATGCTGCTTAGACTCCACACATTCTTCACATATCTCACTTGGCACATGTATCTGAGGTAGGCCACTCACCATTTTATGCTTGTTGTGGCTGTAAAGGTCCCTGAAGTTCAGGTGCCCAAATCTATAATGCCAAATCCAGTCATCATTGTTTACCATAGATGCCAAGCACTTGTATTCCAGCACTCCAATATCGACCTTGAAAGTTCTGTTCTTTGACAGTGGGGCTTTCAAGATCAATCTTCTTTCACTATCATGCACCTTCAACATTTTATCTTCCATCAACACCCCATAACCCTTTTCCAATAACTGGCCAAGGCTCAATAGGTTGCTCTTCATCCCATGCACATACAAAACATCATTTATGCAGGATTGTCTCCCATCTTTTCTCTTTATCATCACTTTGCCAACACTTTTAGTATTAAGATTGCTATCATTTGCAAACTTCACCTTGCTCTTCATTGATGTATCAAGATTGACTAACCATTCTTTCCGGCCAGTCATGTGAGTTGACCAGCCTGTATCTAGATACCACTTATTGGTACTACACTCATCCTCCTTGGTGGTCACCATTAACATAACCTGCTCCGAGTCTTCATCTTCTTCCTCATGAGCATGTTGAGCTTCATCACCCCTCACTTCTTTCTTGCTGTAACACTCATCAGCAAAGTGGCCCCACTTTTGACAATTTTAACTCTGAATATTGCTTTTGTCAAACTTCCTCCTTGTCCCTCTTCCTCGAGAATTACTAGATCCTCCTCTTGAGTCACCACCTCCACCTCTCCTTGGATTCTGATCCCACTTGTTATCAGATTGACCCTTTCCAGCTTCTTGATTCTGAACACCCTTTCCTTTATTGTTATCACCACCTCCAAGCCTCGAGTCTGACTTAGCTTGAAGAGCAATCTCAACAATAGTTTTTTCTGTGCTTCTTTCATTCAATCTTTATTCATGTGCTTCAAGGGAGCCTTGCAATTCTTCCACCTTTAGGGTTGCAAGATCCTTAGATTCTTCAATTGCAACCACGATATGGTCAAATCTTGATGACAGGGTTCTCAACACCTTTTCTACAATAGCTTGATCTGTAAAGGTCTCACCACAACTCTTCATATGATTTGTCAGGGTCATTAACCTTGTGAAATAGGCACCCACTCCTTCGTTATTTTCCATACCCAGAAGCTCATATTTCCGCCTCAGAGTTTGAATACGCACCTTCTTCAATTTTTCTGCCTCACCATAGGCTTTCTCAAGATTCTCCCATGCATCTTTCGTAGAGGTCGCTGATGAAATTCGCTCAAAATTTGCAGGATCTACGCACTGATGGATAATGAAAAGTGCCTTGTAATCTTTCTTCTTCAATTCTTTGTGTGCCGCCCTTTGCGCATCGGTTGGAATATCCGGTAGAGCCTCGACACCAGATTTCACCACTTCCAACACATCATGGAAGCCAAATAACACCTTCATTTGAACGCACCACTTGTCATAATTTTTCCCGTCGAGAACGAGTAACACCCCTGGAAAATGGCCATTGCTGGTAGCCATTGTTGCCACACTGAGATCGCAGTTCTCACCACTCAAGAATTAAGCCCAAGAACCGAGCTCTAGATACCAACTGTTGGAACAGAGTTCCACACTCACTCACAGTGTTCCACATAAACACTCACTAAGTTAAAGAAGGAAATGCAATTCGGTTATGATTAACAGAGAAAGAGAGAAACTCCAATATGAAATGAATTGCACTGCATTGATTGACTGAATTACAAGCTATTTATACATGAGTCAATTAGTCCTACATCGATGGACTAAGGCAATTACACTAACTAACTGATAACAACCAAAACAGAATTAACTGACTAACTTCAATACTCATCTACAAAAACACTCTATCAAATAAGGTGGAGGATTTCTCTATCTTTTTTTCTCCTCCTCTCCTCCCAAAGCCCTCCCTTTTCCTCCTCTCCTAACTCCTAAATGGAGCCTTATAGAATAAACCATTGACTTATCCAACACCGCCATACTTCACTCCTCATGTACATATGTGGAATGACAAGTGTGCAATAATATTGTTTGTGTCGCAAGGTATTGAACTATTAATGGTCTCGTGAGCTTTGAAAAATTACTAAATATATGTGCATGATGGAAGCTTTAAAACATGTTTCTTTTGTGACCTAAATTAGGGATGGCAAAATGGGTCGCCTGGCCCGGCCCGTCGTGAGCCCGCGTAAAAAGGGCTAGCCCAACCCGACCCGCCAAGGGATTATGGGTTGAGATATTAAGCTCGACCCGATCTATGACGGGTTGGGCGGGCTTGGGCTGACCCGCTAAAAAATAAAAATAATAAAAATAAATAAAAATCTAAAATTTAGATTAAAATCGGCCAAAACCGGCCAACTTGTCAGGCCGGCCCTCAAGAGTCCGCCCAAAATAAACCACAATAGTGGGTTGGTTGGCTAGCCCGCCCGAAAATGTAAAAAAAAAAAAGAAAGAAAAAATTGTTCAAAAATAGGGAAAAAAATAAAATTATATATATATATATATTGGCCCGATGGGTTGGCCCAACCCGACCTGCTCGTGGCCCGCAGGATTGGCGAGCTAGATGGGTTGGGCTAAATGGGCTTGTGGGTTGATGAACCTCAACCCAACCCGGCCCATTTTATGCGCCCGGTGGGCCGGCCCGATGGAGTAAACCCGTTTTGCCACCCCTAACCTAAATAAATCATTGTGATTAGAGTCCCCAGCTTTTTGGGTTAGCAAGCATCAAATGCATGCGACAGTAAATCAAGTAACACGCGTCAACTGCAGTGTGCTACTCATGCTGCATGCACTGATATGGAGCAAGATCCAGGAAATGTGAAGTTTGCAATTTCGTAACCTCAGTTGCAGTCAGCATAATAATCTCATGTTCCATATATACCTTTGACTGTCTGGAGTCCCAACGTTATTGTGAAGGATCCCTATATAGGTGTAATGTATATACATATCAGGAAGAGCACATACATTTTCCTGTTTTCGTTTTGGAGAATTGAGATAGACAATATAACTTATAATCAGATGCAAATAAGATCAAGTTTTCTTGCCTAGTTAATAAATAGAAGGAATTAAATAAAAGGGAATATGAAAAAGCAAACACAGTGAAAGTGATAGACCTTTTCTGCACTAGTAGCATCATCAATCTCACAATTTTCTCTTAAGCTCATGTTGAACCTCAAGTCCCACATCGGTGGGATTGTAATTGGTTGGCCCCCTTGTAGTATATAAAAGGAGGCCAAGGTGTGATGTTTATATCATCCCAAACATTTCTCTTCTTCCTCTTTTATTATTTCTTATACTCAACAAGAGTATTGTGAGAGTATTTATGAGGTATTTTGTGAGAGGTATTCTTGTAATATTTTTTCACATAGTGAAATTCTTCTGGCCTTGCCCCGTGGTTTTTCCCTTATTTGTTGAGGGTTTTCCACGTAAATTTTGTGTGTTCATTTCCTTATTTTCTCGTCTCTTATTTTAGTTGTGTGACACCATTCTGATACTCTGGTACCTAACAGTGGTATCAGAGCTCCAAGGTTGGTGATACTATTCCGCTGCGTCACTCTAGGAAGGTGTCGGTTCTTAGTATGCTCTGTGGTTGCAGCATTGTCTGATCTTCCACATCAGAAAAGAATTGTTGTTGGAAATAGTGTGGTAGTGTAGAAGTGCATGTCTAGGAAAAGTTCTGGCTAAGGAAAGACTTGGTATTTAAGCGTGTCCATTGGTGACCCACCTCTCTTTCCTGGGAACTTACCTGGTGTACTATTTACGGTCTACAGTCACTATTCCAGTATACGATACTATTCCCATATACGGTTACTATTCATACGTGTGGTTGTATACTTTTACAGTAATTGTTAGCGTATACTAGATTTGTTCTGGTGTACGGGATACGTACAATACTGTTCACGTATACTGTACTATTCACGGTGAAATAGTGTAATCCGGTTTGGTTCGTGTACAACCATGGCAGCAAAATTTGAGATAGAGAAGTTCAACGGGAGTAACTTCTCCCTGTGGAAATTGAAGGTAGCGGCAGTTCTGAGAAAGGATAATTGCTTTGAAGCAATTGAAGGCAGACCCACAGATATGACTGATGAAAAGTGGAAAGAGAAGGATGACAATGCTGTTGCCAATTTGCACCTAGCAATGGCGGATTCAGTTTTGTCAAGTGTTGCAGAAAAAAAGACTGCAAGGGAGATTTGGGATGTACTTAACAAATTGTACGAGGTTAAGTCACTTCACACAAGAATATTCTTGAAGAGGAAACTCTACACTCTTCGAATGAGTGAATCCACATTGGTGACGGATCACATTAACACCCTGAACACGCTATTTGCTCAGCTCACAGCATCAGATTTCAAAATAGCAGAAAATGAACGTGCAGAACTTTTACTTCAGAGTTTACCAGATTCGTATGATCAACTCATCATCAACATTACAAACAATAATGTTCGACACTCTTCACTTTGATGATGTTGCTTGCAATCCTTGAAGAAGAATCCAGGCGCAAGAATAAGGAGGAAAGGTCAGAAAGTTTGAAGCAAGCAGAAGCTTTAACGATGACGAGAGGCAGATCAACAGAACGTGGCCCCAGTGGGAGCCAAGATCGTGGTAGATCAAAATCTCGAAGAAGAAAGAATCTCAAATGCTACAACTGTGGCATGAGAGGGCACTTGAAGAAGGAGTGTTGGAACAAGAAGAATGGAGAGAAGACCTCAGAAGCATCAACCTCGCAAGGTTGTGTTGCAAGTACCTCAGATGATGGAGAAATCCTGTATAGCGGAGCAACAAGTTCTAAAGGTGGAAGGAAGCTCAATGATGTCTGGATAGTGGATTCAAAGTGCGACATGGCACATGACTTCACACCGAGATTGGTTTTGTACTTATGAGCCTGTCTCGGTAGGATCCGTGTTTATGGGAAATGATCACCCCTTAGAAATTGTTGGAATCGATCTTTGTCGAATAAAGATGCAAGATGGTACTGTCGTAAGATACAAGTGGGTACGACATGTGAATGGCTTGAAAAGGAATCTATTGTCCACCGGGCAATTGGATGACCTCGGTGCAAGATCCATATTGAAGGTGGAATCTTGAAAGTAGTGAAGGGCAATCTTGTGGTGATGAAAGCGAGAAAGATCACAAGCAATCTATACATGCTTTTGGGAGATACGTTACAAGAGGCGGATGCATCGGTTGCATCAATGAGCCATGAAGAATCAACGATGATGTGGCATCGCAGCTAGGCCATATGACGTAGCGTGGCTTAAAAGTCCTTGCGTAACGCAGTCTCTTACCCGCTCAAGACGGTAACTTTACCCTTCGTGAGTACCGTGTGTGACAAGTAAGCGGATAGATTGAAATTTGCAAAAGTAATTACTGAAGCAAACACATACTAGACTTGATACATTCGATGTGTGGGAGTCACTGAAACATCCATGGGGGAGCAAAGTATTTTGTATCATTCATTGATGACTACTCTAGGAGATTGTGGCGTGCCGATCAAGAAGAAGTCGATGTGTTTCCAGATTCAAGGAGTTCAAAGCACAAGTAGAGCTTGAACTGGAAGAAAATCAAGTGCTTGAGGACGCATAATGGAGGAGAATATGTAGATGGTAACTTTCTATCATTCTCAAGCAAGAGGGTATTACGAGACAATTCATCGCTGCACATACACCTCGCCAGAATGGTGTAGCGATCGGATGAACAGGACTCTCCTAGAAAGAACAAGAGCTATGCTAAGAAACGGCCAGGATTGGCCAAATCTTTTTGGCGAAGCGATCAAAGCGCACATTACGTGATAAATCGATCGCCATCAACAGCGATTGGTTTGAAGTCACCAATGGAGATGTGGAAAGGAAAGCGGTAGATTATTCTTCTTTACATGTGTTCGGATGTCCCGTGATACGTAATGTACAACTCCCAAGAAAGACAAAGTTGGATCCAAAATCCGTAAAATGTATATTCTTGGGTTATCTTTGACAATGTCAAGGGGTATCGCTTGTGGGACCCCACCGCCCGCAAGCTTGTTGTTAGCAGAGATGTAGTCTTTGTAGAAAATGAATTACAAAGTGAGCGTAAAAATGACAAAGACTTCTAAAGAGACTGCCATACTACAATGGAGAGAAAGACTCAAGAAGATGATTCTTCCGGGCGTAACGAGCACATAGAACAAGAACCAGATGAGGTCAATGATGAAGGAGTTCGACGATCAACACGTCGGATAACGGCACCATCATGGCACTCGGACTATGTTATGGCTGCCATGATGCATCTTGTCTTTTGGCCAGAAGAAGGTGAACCATCGCCTCTTCAAGAAGCGTTGAACAGCTCGAGATGCTTCTCAATGGATGACAAAGAATGCAGAAGAAATGGAAGCCCTACATAGAAATAAGACTTGGGAACTTGTTGAACTTCCAAAGGGCCTGAAAGCCATCTGAACAAATGGGTGTTCAAAATTAAACGAGACGGCAATGATCAAGTGGAACGGTATCGTGCGGACTTGTAGTCAAAGGTTATGCTCGAAAGAAGGGATAGACTTTGACGAGATATTTTCTCCAGCTTGTCGACTTACTACTATTAGGGTAGTGTTGGCAATGTGTCTTTGCATTTGATTTACATCTTGAACAGTTGGATGTAAAGACTGCTTTTCTTCATGGAGAACTTGAAGAAGAAATTTATATGCTCCAAACCGTAAGGCTTTAAAGAACAAGGAAAAGAAAACTTGGTTTGTAGGTTGACCAAATCTGCATGCGGTCTAAAGCAGCGCCAGATGTTGGTACAAGAGATTTGATTCCTTCATAATTAGCCTTGGTTACAACAGATCGAGTTCGCACCATTGTACATACTACAAGAGGTTTGATGATAATGATTTCATCATTTCTTTGTTGTATGTGGATGACATGTTGGTGGTAGGCCCCAACAAAGATCGAATCCAGGAATTGAAGGCACAGTTGGCTAGGGAGTTTGATATGAAGGACTTGGGACCCGCAAACAAGATTTTAGGGATGCAAATTCACCGAGACAGAAATGATAGGAAGATTTGGCTTTCTCAAAAGAATTATCTAAGGAAGGTCTTGCAGCGCTTCAACATGCAAGACTGTAAGCCAATTTCTACCCCGCTTCCTGTCAATTTTAAATTATCCTCGTGTATGAGTCCTAGCAATGAAGCGGAGAGGATGGAAATGTCTCGAGTGCAGTATGCATCGGCGGTGGGAAGCCTTATGTATGCCATGATATGTACTGCACCGGACATTGCACAAGCGATGGGAGCGGTTAGTCGGTTTATGGCAAATCCAGGTAGAAAGCATTGGAATCGTTAAGAGGATCCTTAGATACATCAAAGGAACCTCGGATGTTGCATTATGTTACGGAGGATCGAGAATTCATTGTCGGGGTTATGTTGATTCAGATTTTGCGGGTGATCTTGATAAAATGAAATCCACTACCGGTATGTATTCACAATTGTAGGGAAGCGGTGAGTGGTTATCTAAATTCTGGTCGTTGTAGCTTTGTCTACTACAGAGGCTGAGTACATGGCAGCTACCCAGGCTTGCAAGGAAACTATCTGGATTAAAGGTTTAATGGAGGAACTCGGGCACAAGCAACAGATGATTACTGTGTATTGTGACAGTCAGAGTGCCTTGCACATTGCAAGGAATCCAGCTTTTCATTCCAGGACAAAGCATATAGATACCCAGTATCACTTTGTTCGTGAAGTGGTAGAGAAAGGAACCGTGGATATGCAAAAGATTCACACCAAAGATAACCTAGCAGATGTGATGACGAAACCGATCAATGCTGACAAGTTTATTTGGTGTCGATCCTCCTATGGCCTATCAGAAACGTAAAGCGACATGGAATGGCAAGGCAGACAGAGTGGTGTGAAGATATGATTAACTCAATCAAAATCTTCAAGTGGGAGAATTGTTGAACCTCAAGCCCCACATCGGTGGGATTGTAATTGGTTGGCCCCCTTGTAGTATATAAAAGGAGGCCAAGGTGTGATGTTTATATCATCCCAAACATTTCTCTTCTTCCTCTTTTATTATTTCTTATACTCAACAAGAGTATTGTGAGAGTATTTGTGAGGTATTTTGTGAGAGGTATTCTTGTAATATTTTTCCACATAGTGAAATTCTTCTGGCCTTGCCCCGTGGTTTTTCCCTTATTTGTTGAGGGTTTTCCACGTAAATTTTGTGTGTTCATTTCCTTATTTTCTCGTCTCTTATTTTAGTTGTGTGACACTATTCCGATACTCTGGTACCTAACAGCTCACCCACTTTGAATCCAAATCATCAGCATCCAGTAAATGATCTGATTATTCCTGTTAAAGGTACCTAGAATGTCACCAATTGAGAAAAATATCAATTGTTTAAGAAGATATAACCAACAGCTCTATGGCGAAGAGAAGAGACAAAATAAACCAAAGACGCCCTGTGGTGCCTCAGTATTGGCCATTGGGACTGCACCTCGATCAAAGTAGATGGCATTTTTGGACATGAGTTTTTTAATATATATATATATATGGAGCGACTTAGGTGAGAACACTTTGCTATTGTCAGAAATGAGAACAACTAATTATCACCGATTCTAATTAACCGCTCAGATTACATTTTTTATTAAAAAACCACGTGACTATCCCTAGACCTCTCACTTCATCGTCCGTCGGCCCTTCTACCACATATTTGGAAAAGAAATCCACAAGTTCAACCAATTAATACTAAACGTATAAACTTAAACGATGATTCTACCATGAACGCATCATGTATAAAAGTCGTGATATGTTAAAGGTGCGAAAAAACGCAAAAGCGGAGGACTCCTAGAATTTTCAAATTTTGGAATTTGTGATCTGAACAAAATAAGGGTTAAAAAGTGATTCCAAATAGGTCAGATAACAGTAGCTTCAACATGTGCACATTGATTTGATATACATAAAAAATATATTAAAACTGGGATAGCCATATGTTGAATTGTTGGTGGATGGTGGCCTTTTTTGATTTAGAAAGAGTTGAATCATTTCGGCATGATAAATCTGGACAGGGAAATAGTGGAGAGTCGAGCGAAGAGAGAAAGACGAAGGTCAACTGACTGTGTGGGCACATGGTTTTTTTAATAAAAAATGTAATTTGAGCAGCACCGAATCATCACATTTGAATGTTATTAACCATGATTTTCATGTGTTCAACTACATGTAGATTTGAACACCTGGAAATCATAGTTAATTACATTCAAATTTGTGGTTAATGAAATTTAGCAAATGGTTAATGAATTGCAACAATCAATATATCCATTACCCAAATCTAACATTTCGTTAACCATATGTGTGAACTGCGTTAACCATTTAAAAAGATATCGGAAAATTTATCCCAATTTTGTTGTTCAAACAACAAGACCGAAAACAAGATCACCTAAACATTATTAGTATTAGTAAAATTTCTCATTTGATTGGGCAGCATGTGATCGATAATTGGAAGTAAAAAATAATAAGAAAACACCTAATTTCGGATGATTAGGTGTCAGACACGTGCACTTAAGTCGCAACCAGAGACTGATGGAGGGAGGGGCAACTAGGGGCTCTATCTCTCCCTCTCTCACGCTTTTTGTTAATAATTCAATGATATATATATTAAATATTTATTAATTTAATTAAATATTTTTTTATTTAATTTTTAAATTTAAAAGAAAAAGGAAAAAGAATTAAATAACAACGAAAATTAGTCTTGTTGGTAATTATACAGCTCATTCTCATATAAACGTGAATTCGAATCCCGATGCCGATGCGATGACCTCGTTGGTGAATAATATGTAAGTACCTCTCTAAGCGTTTTTTGAGCATTGAGGCTTTCTATGACCTTGCTGAGCCCTAGGACAAAACTCACCTAAACTTTTATTTATCAGAAAAAAATAAATAAATGTCAAAAATAACCCCCCTACTGTTTGATAGACTTCGGGATCCGTCATCGGTCGCAACATTAAAAAAATATGGGCACTCGCTTCAAGCCTTCAACTATGTGCCACCTCAATATATGACATGCAACTCTTTCATTTCAATCCGAAAATCCAGCTATAAGCACTTAAGCAGAGTGATGGTGGAAATGCAAAAAGGCTCTTTAAAAAGTTCAATCATGGGCCTCTCATTAGAAAGATAAAGAACCCTTTAACATATAGTATAATGGAAAAAACAAAACAAAAAAAAAAGCTAACCTCAATAATTATAATGGGAAATCAACAGTAGAATCATAAAGAAGATAAAAAAAAGTTTATTAATAAAAGAATCATAAAGAAGAAAATTGATATTGATAGGGAAATTAATTATTCTCAAGCCAATTGAGAAAGAAACTTGGTTTCATTATAATATCATATTCATATACTACAAGGTAAGAATGAAAAATTTAACATACAAGAAAGAGAATCTAGTCTACAATAATAGAAATCTGGCACATCCCAAATCACATATTCATACTCTCATATGCTGCAAAGAAAAGTATGCTGCTGCTAAACCAGCAAAAGCAGTAGTGGCTATGTCCCAAACTAGACTTCTATGAGCATTGGAAGTAGCCTGCATTGATCCATATGGTGAAAATGCATAAAGGGGTCCTGGGGCAATCACATCATCTGGGTTTGGAGGGCTTGGATTGGAAGGAATAGTGGGAATGTCAGAGCCTGCAGGTGTTGGTAAAGCATCACCGGGAGAAGGCAACAATGGAGCAATGTCTGGGGACAACTCTTGGAAGGGAGAGAGTGGAGATGATGGAGGAGGATCTGTTAGTGTTGCTGGTGAAGAGGAGAGTGTGGGAACTTTGGGAATAGGTTGTGATTCAGAATAAGATGAAAGCATAGGTGAGGGCATGAAAGCCACGATGATCATTAGTGTTACATAAACACTGAATGATGATGCCATTCTGATGGTGAAGAAATCAAAGATACACTGCCTGGAAATGGATATAATTGTGTAAGGATTTTCTGAGGGAGAGGGGAAAATGTGGGGTTTTAGTGGAAATAATGATGGCAACTCTTTAAATTGGCAAGCCCTGAAGCTCTGCAGGCTCCTCTCTCTCTCTCTTTCTCTCTCCCCTTCTACTTAAGGTGGGGTCAAGTGGGGCACCATGTGGAGAGAGTTTATTGAATCATGATAAGGAAACGTTGTGTTTTTTACTTTGAGGAACAGACAAAGATTGGAAAAGGTTTCCATGTGATGCGTTTGGTGAGAGAGAATCATTTGCTGCCCGTGATATTTGGTGCCCTACAGCTCTTTATTTTCTGTTGATTTATAGCTAATTGTTAATTATAGCAAAAGGGAAAACTGACTGTTGTCTTACATTACAAATTTCACAATCTTGGTGCTTGATCTTTAAAGGGTGATTCAAAAATTTAACACCCCCCCGCCCCCAAAAAAAAAAAGTGAATTTTACTGCATATTTGTATCTTGTACGAAAAGGGATGCATGTCCTTTGGTTTTTGAGTAACATTACCATTATTTGACTTCAAGTGAATGTTTGCATGCGATACCCACATGTTATAAGTTTTTAAGACGGGCTTATCTCGTCGAGAACACTCGAATGAGCATTAAGGAGGCTACAGGTATATTGTTCGAGCACCAGTATTGAAATAAGTCTTCTTACATAGCTTTTTTTTGTTGACAGAGTCTTCTTACTTGGTACCTATCAATACAGCAAGTTCTACTTGGCATTCTTGTTTTTATCGTGGATGTCTCTGAGCGTGGAGCTATAGAAAAGAGGAAAAGCTATACGCTTAAGTATATAGGTACTCGAGGGAAAGTTAAATAAAAACTTATATTACAAATGCTTATAGAAAAGTTTATTCAAATTGTTTCTAAATTTATTTGTTATAATACTCGTGTCCTATACGTTTCTTCTTTTAGTGTTTAAATTATTGAAAGGAGTTTAACTCCTAAGCATGGTAATTTTCTATTTCAACCACGTTAATTTTTTTATCACACGGATATTTAAAAAACAGTATATTCGAGTTGAAAATCTAGGGCGGGGGAGGAGGGGAACTCATTGATTTATATTTTAATGCTCAAAACATACAGAGTACACATACTTTACATAGAAGTACAGTGAAGCCTGAGTGGAACTCACCAAAACGCTTAACCTTTATCTGGAATTTAATAAAACCTGAAAAATAAAGGTAAACGAGTAAAGTGAAGTTACAGATTCTACTAACTAGAACAGGACAATCATAACATGTTACCAACAATTATTCAAATGCAGCGAGGCAGCCGCTGCAACTCCAAGGCTGCCAATCCAGCAGTTTTGGCTAAAGCAGGCACACCTGAACTCTTGAGTTCAGAAACTATCGCTTCAATTCTTGATATCTCTGGTATAGATATTGATAATATCATTGCATGCAATAAGTACTGCTTGCAAGCATAACCTAAAGCATGAAGCATTCGCTGCACTGTTAAATACGGGATGCCTTTACTCCAGGACTCTAGGATCACACTGACCTTGGGGAGATTGGTTAGTAGACCAGTGGTGGCTTCTCTAGGAGCTGCCTTGAGCAGTAAAACCACACACTCAGAAGCTATATCAGCAATATTGATCTCTCTAGAGGCACTCAACTCTAGCAAGACACCAACATTGCTTCCAAAGTCCGCTATATCTCTTATGCATTGCTGGGGGTCAACAGCACCACTCACCTCGGGAGGACAGTCGCCTAAGAGTGTTGGCTCTGTTGTGTAGCTGAAGCCTTTTGCACAGCTGACTGAACGTGCTAGAAAAGCCCTACACAGCCCAAGAGTTGGTTCCAGCAAATCTTCCATACCCTTTGCACATACAAACTCAAGAAAGTTGCCAATCCTCCTAACAACTTTCAACTGAGAGAGTAACTTGGACTCCATCTCAGGAGCAGAAGCCAGAGCAAGACACAGCTTAATATTATTCACATTTGCATTTGACAGATCACCAAGTAAGAACTCAAAGCATTGTGAAATTGTCTTCAGATGTAGAATGTCTGGAATTGTAATGAAACTTAACTCTAATAGCATGACAAGAAGCTTTTGTGCATAGATAGGAATAGGATCTTCATCCTCAATCAAGGTCGGGTAGAGAGGAAGAAAACGTGCATTTGATATGAATTTCAGATCGTTCAATCTTTGTTCTTCATCAATTGGTTCACTCAAAAGAATAATCATCACATCGAACAGAATTTTAAGGCACAAAAACCTGGCATCACCATCCTTGTTACCCTTGTAGAGAACTGTCAAACTAGGGAGGATTTCACGTATGAAAATGTCAGGATTGCCAAGGATCACAGAAGATTCCTCCGTCAGGGACTCTAAAATTCGAAGAAGGGTTATTTGGAAGTCATCTCTTCCCTGAAAATCAATCATAAAGACAATAATATCAAATATGTGTATATACTTTTTTAATTTCAAATATTAATTTTTCAATCAATAGTATTTTATACTCTAAAATACATCTCTCATTTTACGCGAGCCAAATCCCTTTTCATTAGTAAACGACCTAGCGACTATATCTAACGAAATTTTGCAGCTCCACTCTGTCAAAATTCATGAAAACTGGAAAACATACGATTAAAAGGAAGCAAGATATAACGGATCAGTCACAAACCTGAAACGGCGTCTCCGCGAGTTTAATCAGATTTGCCAACTGCCGTAGTACTGGAAGTGTCGCTACTTTGTGCTTAAAAGCTGAGCTTTCAAGAAGATGAAGGACAACAGGAAACAAATGGATGTTGGCTTTTGGAGCAGATCTGCTGGTAAGGGCAGAGATATGTCCATGGCGCCTTCCTCCCATAATTTGCTGGATATCCCCTGTTATTATATCCAGTAAACCTGGAATAGTAGATGCCACAATATGCACAAATGCATCTAAACACTGCCGCACAAAGGCATCCTTCTCTTTTCCAAGCCTGTCCACCACGGAAAGTAACTTTTGGCTACAAAAGAACTGTGGAAGCCACCTCCTACCGTGCTTACAGAGGAGAGCCACAAAGACAAGTGCCTTCCCTTTTAAAACTTCACTACCCTGCTCAACAAGAGCCAAAAGACTTGGGATCAGATTCTTATCCTCCGCAAGTGGTATAAGGTATCTTCCAATATTTGTGAAGACATGACTTCCCAGCATTGCCATGTTAAGAAGATTTAAGCTGATTTGCTGCTCTCGTGGACTGCCCTTGACAAGAGCAGAAGCTAGGTCCTTGAATGAGAGCTTCTCTATGACCGACTGAATGCTAGGAGGATTAAAACGAACTAAGCGCACCAAACATGATCCTGCAGTAAGCCTCATGCTCTCCTGTTTCCCTGCAGCTCTATAGATATAGCAGAGATTACTGATAACATCTTGACTGGTCAAGCGCCCCACCCATAACCCTCCTTGACTGCAAATATTCTCAATTGTTCTCAAGGCATACAATTGAGTTATGTCATCCTCACCTTTCCTCAAAATCGATGACACCAAGGAAATTAGTGAATTAGGAACCTGCAGCGAGGTGGAAATAATTTAACCATGAAAAATATGCACTTGGAAAAGAAAGTTAAGATAACTTACGGGAGGATACAAAATTGACTAAAGATATAGTGTCATGTTGCAAGCAACGTGCCTAAAAACTGTGAATTTTTATAAACTAGTCCAGTACTAGAGAACTCAAGCTTCAAATGGCATGGGCAGATGGACAATGAACATAATAAGCTACAAGCTTAGAAGCTAACCTGCCAGCCATACGTAGTCCTATTGTCCTTTGATGGAGATTCAAGTTGATTGTTATCCCTACAGTCCGCATTTTGGGTGGATATATAAAATAGCAACTCACCCAAAGCAGCCATGGAAAACCTCCTCACTTTTTCCTGCTTGTCTCTAAGGCCATCCGTCAATGAACCTAAAATTCCAGAATTAGCCAAACTGTCATCAACAAAAGTAGAGTGTCTAATCAACAGACCGATCAGGGAAGCAAGTTGAACACGCAAGGCTGATGCCTTGGATTGACGTAGCAACTTTACAAGCACGAGCATTATGGGCCCATTGGTCAAGATATTGGCTGCATCAGCATTACTGCTCAAAGTCTCGAGGTACCTAATCACATTCTGTTTCTCTCCAATGCTGGTATTCCCATTCAATATGGCTATAATTCGGTTGTGGACTGCATCCAGTTGCTCTTTAGGGATCTTGACAAAATCAGGTGCTTGCAAAGCCTCAAAAGGAAGTGAAGGAATGACTTCCGAGACTTTATCAACTTTTCTGCTGGGCATCACAGGTCTGACTGAGAGATCAGATGGATGCCAAATAACCTGGGAGACGTTGTTAGACGATCTTGAAGAATCAGACTCAAGGCCAGATCCTGGGTCTTCTTTAGGTCTATGTTTCTTCACTTGAGGGCTCACGCAAGGAGAAATAGTAGATATGTCTGGACGATCAGGGGTTGCCTCGAGATCAAATGACCTTGGATCATCTGAGACAGGAGTAGCCACAGATTGGGCGTCCAACTGGTGTATATTATTTTCAATCTCCTCTGCTTTTCCCTGATTCTGAAAATGATTCTCCATTTTCTCATCAGGCACAGAAGTTGTATGTTCAGAACCATCAGTTTCTTCATTTGCATCCTCTTCACTATTCTCGTTAAAATCAAGTTCCATGTCAGTGTTCTCAATTTTAACATCAGCATCATTCTCAGAGCCATTGGGCAAGGGGCGTCGATAGTTTTCTTTCTCATTTTCTTTTTGTAAATTTGATTTTGCTATTCTTGAGAGTCTCAAAAGATTCACACCCTTGCTAATATTGGAAGGATCTTTCTGCTTCACCTCAATTATTCTGCCAGAACCCTTTGTCTGAGTTCTGTGACTATTTGGTGTTGCCCTTGTTGGTGTCTCAATGCCTCTAGCTCCTAAAACAGAATTTTCATCCTTCTTTAACACCCCTTTCACGTCTTTTTCACGATATTTGGGAGGGGTCCGGTTATGAGAAGATTTATCTCCATTACGTTCTGATAAGCATGGTTTAGCATGTCGCTCTATCATATCATCAAATGCAGGTTGAGGAGGCAGAGGCACCAGAGTGAAATTGGTTTTCCAGAAGGCATGTCCACAAAGCTCAGGCCACTGTATTCTTTCAGCTGGATCTTTTACCAACAGAGAATTAATTAAATTGACAAAAGGTCGACTTGGATTGCCAGGGAGAGGTGGAGCCGGATCTGAAATGATGGATTTTACAAGCTGAGTGAATTCTCTTCCCACAAAAGGAGGCCTCCCAGCATAACACTCATACAGTACACAACCTAGGGCCCAGAAATCAGAAGCATAAGAATGGACTCCACCATCCTCAAAAAGCTCCGGAGCCATGTAAGAGGGTGTTCCACGTTTTGCTTGAGGCAACTAAAGAAGCAAAGAAACATAGTATGTATTAATAGATTATTTGACTTCAGTAGAAAAATGACAAATATAGTTAAGCAGAGGTCCATCGGTACATGCATAAGGATATCAGAAATTGCAAAAGTTTGTCAAGCATACCGAGGAAGAAGGAACTTTTGATATCTCTTTTAACTTTCTAGCCAATCCGAAATCACATAGCTGCATCATTAAAGCAGAAGATACATGTCCCATCTCATATTAACAAAAGGAGGGAAAACTAAGATAACTCAAGCAACAACGTGTGAGAAAGAGAGAGAGGGAGAGGGAGAGAGAGAGAGCAAAATAGATTGATACCTTCGTACGTCCATTTTCATCTAGCAGGATATTTGATGGTTTCAGGTCACAATAAATTATTCCATTTGAATGTAAAAATCTGAATGCAGTATCCAAATTTAGTGCATATAAGAGTAACACAACTCAATCGTGGGAAAATAGAGGAAAATTAAGACTTGTAAACATACTGCAAAGCTCTGACTAGGTCACAAGCAAGATCATGAACAGAATCTTCAGGAAGTTGACTATCCTGCAATTCATCTTCGTAATCAACACTAAACAAGAAAGTAATATTGCATAACAGAATACAATACACCTAATATTAAGATATTGCAATTCACAACAGCTAATTTAGAAACAAGCAGTTTATAGTAAGACAAAAAAATCCAGAACATATAAACGACCTAAAACTCAATAGCTTCAGGTATTTACAAAGCTCTTCAGGTATTTACAAAGCTATGTGCCTATGTATAAGTGTGAACTCTCAGTCCAAAAGAATGAAACTACAATAATCAAAGGCTCGCAAAAGAAAAGCAATGAAATGCTGGGTACCTGCCGTAATATGGAAAGCAGATCCCCTCCAACACAATACTCCAAAACCAACCATAAGTGAGCAGAAGTTTCATACCTAAAAAGCATAAGTGGACAACACTTTAGAAATATGAGGAAATAAAACAAAAACTACTCACCCTAATTCAGAAAGAAAAATTTGTTTGGGACAAAGTATTTATGAATAATAATGAATAACCACTCCAATATTTTATAATACAAAATTAAAGAACTTAATAGTAGGATTTCTTTCCTCGTTTTGAATTCTCCCTATTTTAGCAAGATTTAGTTTTCTTCATATTCAAAATAAACATTTTTAATAGGATTTCCTCTTTTTTTCTTTTTGAATTCTCCCTAGTTGTTTCTGCAAAACAATAGTCCTCACCATGAATAAAACTTGAGCACGTTTTGGTGATCTAAAGTGTGTAGAATCCTGACCTGCAGAAGGAGAAAGCGGTTAATTCACAGTGTTTGGGTACATCAACACAACATGATACAGCTCAGGATCTGCTAGAAAAAGAAAAGTACGAAAAATATATCAAACGCTATTATTAATTTATTAATTTATTAATTATTAATTAATTAATAATAAAAGGAAAACAAAGGAATCTAATCTAATCTAATAATAAATGAACTATACTAGAAAGAATGTACGAAGTTTGATGAAATTTCCGAAATGGAATGACTCACTTCTTGAAGAACCTTGGTTTTCTGCGATTTATCGACGCTTTTGATGGCGAAATACTCAATGGTCTTCTTCTTTCTGCCTTTGTAGACGGTCTGCGAATTCACAAAAAAAAAAAAAGAGCGGTCGATCGCGTGTTAGGACTACACGATTGAACTTCGAAATTATAGAAAAAATAGAAATGGAAGAAGGAAGAGGTAGGTAGGGTTACGGAGTATCTGCCGCGACCAATGGCTTCGTAGATGTGGTACTGGTTCATGCTGGCTGTGGATCTTTCTAGGGTTTTTCTTCGCAGATTTCAAATGCTGATGCTATTGAGGAACACTGAGAGAGTGATGATTTGGATCATACGAGAGAGAGAGAGAGACTGTGCAAACGGGCGGGGTGTTTGAAAAATCAAAATTTGTGGGGACTATGCTATTTTTGCATCCAAACAGAAACGCGGATAGGGGAAACTACGAGTTCAATTTTGAAATCGAAAGGGGGAATAACTTTTGACTTTCGCTTAACTATATTTTTATTTCCTTATTTTTTCAAAATTCATGATTTTAGTCTCTCTATTTTAATTTTCATGAATTTAGTTCTCATATTTTTCATTTTTCACGAATTTAGTCTTCACACTTTTTTAATTACACTTTTGGTCTCCCAAAATCGTGAATTTCTTGCACTTTTAGTCCCCCAAGAAATTCACGATTTTGGTGACCAAAAGTGCAATTAAAAAGTATGGGACTAAATTCGTGAAAAATAAAAAATATGGGAACCAAATTCGTGAAAATTAAAATAAGGGGACCAAAATCGTGGATTTAAAAAAAATAGAGGGACAAAAAATGCAATTAAACATTTGACTTTTTATAACGCATCCTATTTTGTAATCCATATGTATCTTTCTCTTTATCTATCTCTATTATATCTATATCTCTATTATATACAAACATAAATAATATAAAAAAGGAAATTAAAAAATGGCATCGCGTTTTTTTTTACTAAACAAATAGCATCACGTTAAAAAAAGTAAAACACCATGTCAATAAAAAAAACAGACGTGGAATACACGAGACAACAATTAAAAAATATAAATAAATAAAAATGAAATAAATATCAAACAGAATTAATATACACATTTAATTATGAGCCTAAATATACGATATACCAACGAATTACAAAAATAAAATTACAACAATGCAAAATTAAATACGATGTACAAACAATAATTGTGGCAACAATGAAAAAAGTAACCGTATAAAAAATTATACAGTTAAAATAATATTAAAGGAATGTCAACACAAAATTAAATATTAGTATTCAGTCTTAATATTAAAATTAATACGGTCTCCTAATCGAAAATAATTCAATCATAATAAAAAAAATAAACACGTTTAATAACCAGCCTAACTATAGAAATTAATTACAAAAATCGAATCACAACAATTCAAAAATAAATTGATGCACAAACAATAATTGTGACAACAACTAAAAAGGCAACCGTATAAAAAATTTCACGGTTATAATAATATTAAAGAAAAGTCAACACAAAATTAAATTTTAATATTCGGTCATAATATTAAAAATAATATGGTTTCCGAATTGAATTCTCATTACCCTTCATCATATTACTTATTATCTTATTCAAATTGATCACATTTATGTCAAAATTCCGAAATATTCCTATATAGGAAACACGCCTTTAATTTTGATCAAGCAATCCGAAATTTTGTTACCTTAATCGTATTGGAATCATCAAGTACTCTATTTCGGTTCTTTATTATTTATACATATGCCTTATACAATCATTATCCCATAATCACATTCTTTTAGTTGAAGCCGATTTCAGCATTGCAAAAATGGCTCAAAAGTATGAACAAACTTCAGATGTTATTGCTGCTAGGCAATTAAATGTTCGCTTATTGGTTAGAGTTTTGCGTAAATGGGTAGTTTCAGATCCTAAAGACAAGGAAAATGTTTTCTCCTTAAAGTTAGTCATTATGGACAACAAGGCTAGTTTTCAGAAGATTATACATATTTAACTACATTCCTTTTTGTAACAAATATTTAATCATGTTTTCTTTTTCCATACAGGGTGATCGAATTGGTGCTTTTATTCGTGAGCGACTAATTTACATATTTGAATCTAAATTTGAAGAAGATTAAGTTTATCTTCTGTCAAAGTTCAATGTCATTTCAAGTATAGGGGATTACAGAACAACTAGACACCCTTACAAATTGAGTTTTGAGAAAAATAGTCAAGTGATCAAACAACCAATGAAGTGTGTACCACAACCCATTTTTAAATTCACACCTCCTGGTGAGATTTTTTCTGATCAATTTGACTGCAGTTATTTGGTTGGCAAGTATTACTACAATATCAATATTATTTAAAAAAATGCGATATAGTGTTATATTATTCGGGAAAACGAAACTATTGTTTGACAATATAATGTATCTAATGCAGACATAATGCAAGTCCTTATAGGGGTTGGTACTAAACGTGAATACATTAAGAACCAAGGGAAGTCCAAGCTTATTGTCATTGAGCTTGAAAATGAATGGTAACGACAAAACACATTTTTCAACAAAAATTGATGCATGTCCCTATATTACGCAGATTAAAAAATTTATATGTTTGCACATCTGCACAGGTATCATTTCAAAGCCATGTTGTTTGTTGAATTTGCTGATGAGATGAATATGTTCATCTCAAGTGGTGAAGCAATTAATGCAGTGGTTGTTGTGCTATTTTCTAAAGTCAAGACATGGGATCATAATTACTCATTTCATCTGTTTAAATTTGTTTTTTACCTTAATGAACTTATTGTAAAATAAACTAATTTGTTTGTTTGTAGATATTAAGAGTATTAGCACAACTTATGGATCGAAGCTTATGCTTAACCCTACAATACCTGATGCTTTGACTTTTAAGCAAAAGATGGGCTGCACGATTGAAACCCTAATAAGGGGTTGAGCCAATTGCAAGATGCTGTAAAGATTAGTGAGGATGATGACTTGCTAAAGTTTACTCAAAGTGCTACAATACAAACTATGAAGACAGCATACCAACCAAATGACAAAAATGCATCTACTGAGGTAGATCTATTTAATTTTGAGCGAACTATATAAAGTTTTTAACTTTGGATATTTAATTCCTTAAAGTTTTGGTTTTTAACCTTTTACAAATCTACTAATTATTTTTCTAATAATAATTACTATTACTAGTGTAGGATCTATCTTTTGTCGTTTTGGCTACCATTACTTCTTTTGAAGATGATCTAAAATATAAATGTTTGATTATATTTTTTTAGTGGTATAATTTTTTAATTGATCATATATCATAATATCAAATATTGTTACTTTCTACTGATATATATTTCATATACATTTGTTATTTATACATTAAATATGTACTTAAACATATATTCCAAATACATTAATATATCATAATTTGAATATATATATATATATATATATACACACACACACATAAGAAGGTTGTCTAGGGGCAACATTAGTAATTATTTTGTCTGTTTATGGGTTAATTAGCAATCTTACAATTTGATCCGGACCTATCATCGGCCCAGGCACCATCTAATGGGCTCCAACTACATTGGCCCAATGGACATGACTTCTCCTAAGAGATAACCCTAGCTTGAAGGCTATATAAGCCTAATGTTGTCACCTCTACAGGCATGTCTCTTCTAACCCTAGCACCCACTTCATTCATATACTGACTTGAGCGTCGGAGTATTTGCAGGTGGCCACCACCCACATCTTCCACCGGGATCTAGGGCAGCACTTCAATTGCGGTCATTTCCACCATCCTACCACCATCGGAGGTTGGGGCTGGTAAGGCAAAGGCTCAGCAAGTTGGCCCCGCAACAAATCCTTTTAGCTCGCTGCAGCGCACGATTTGAGTTACCGATGCCACCATCGGATCCAAGGGTAAGGTTCAAGCCTTTCTTTTATATCTTTTTACTGATCTGTTTGTTTATAGCGACTTCAAGCGCCAATGTCGAACGAGACGAAGGCCAATGAAGCTCTGAGCAAATTTGAATTCCAACGCCGATGTCAAAAAAGACGAAAGTCGCTGCTGAAAAGCGGAGTGAATTTGCATTCCTCCAACCTCTGCAATGACAAATTCCAAGTTCGGACGCATGTCCAATCTCCGAATTGGCACACCAGCAATCTGATCCAATCTGATATAAGAGGCTCTAACCTCTTTGTTATCTTATACTACCGATCTGTGTATTTGTGGTAGTTCCAGGAGGAGGACATGCTTATCTCACTCCCACTGTGGCCAATCAACTTTAATCTCCAATAAGAGTATTCGTCGATTCCATATTCGATATCGAAGACTCCGAAGTCATCGTGATATATTCTCAAAGATCATTACGGCAACGACTCTGCCAATCTCCCTAACATGCTTAAAAGTCAGGTCGAGTGATAGAGGGAAAAGCTTAGCAAGTTGGCCTACAACAAATCCCTTCAGCTCACTAGCTCACAATTTTGAAGGTGCCAATTTCTTGACCATCCGCGCTACCAATTTCATGGCCCCAGTGCCTCGAAGCTCACCACCGCCGAAGTGGGATCAGCAATCAACTTGCATGGTTTAAATGGGTTCAAGGACCAATATGTGTTCATTCCAATTTGCAATCTTGCTTGCATCAATTTTATAATTCAAAAACGATCACACATGCACTATGTCAGGGCATGACCCTCATATGTCGCGGTATCGTCACTATAACCGTTATTGCCTATAATGCATCACTTTAGAAACTTGCATGGAAGCATAAGCATGTATTCTACAGCTAAGTATCATTTGTGGCATTGTGGTATTCACTATCATGAATGCTTGTTCATATGCATATGAGTTCAAAACAACATGTCATACCTTCCTGGATACCTGAATTCATGAGCTCCCAATACAACATTAGACTTGTCATTGGGTCAACTTGATTTTTGTGACTAGTTCAAATGCAAAAGATGCTTATTACATTGTCATCTTTCAATTTGCTCTTAGCTATTGGCGAAGTGTTCACTGATTGCATTGTTCTTTGCATGATTGCATCTTCCCGTTCTATAGGCTTGAATAGATAAATATGGTAGATTTGAACTGTCTACTTCACTTCAAGTGCGAAACTCATGTCAGAGCAAGTGGTGAATTATCTATTTCATTTTTCATGTTACTTTGACTAAAATGTTTATGTAAGCTTATTCTAGGTCCACTTTGCTAACCGCTTTATGTTCTGCATATTCTGTGGGGAAAAAGCATTTACATGATATAAGCTGTTGACTTTTCCCTCTCAATAACCGGAGATGGCCTAGAAGTAGCAGTATAAGTCAATTTCCTTATTTCTATTTTTAAATCTCAATGATATTTGCTATCTCTGTTGAAAACATGGCAGTGCATGATAAAAATAAGGAGCTGCTGGAGGACATCCAACAACATATACTCTAAATGAGCTAGCCCAGATTGAAAGGCATAACCACCTATTAGGGGTTCAAACACTTCGATTAACATGGATATTACTCCGACTAGCATAACACATATTGCTTTTATAATAACATGCCTCTTTGGAATTTGTATATGTTTTCCTCTTACAGCAAATGATAAGCAGAAGCCATTGAGACCCCAAATCTGATCTGCTTCAGCAGTTATACAAACCGTTGTTGTTTGTTGAAATATACTTCCACCAAAAGGAACAAGTACAATGTGCTTGAACACATTCCACTACAGATTGGTTCAATCCAATTACATTCCAATTGTTATTGCCCTCTGGTATTCAATGTTTTAAGCATAGTAATTCCAAGATATTACTTTGCATTGAAAAACCTTACAGGAATTTCCAGCTCATGCTTGTGTCAGTATATCGGCAATATGTTCATACGAGCAAGTTAACCATGAACTTTATCATATTGTGCAGCTTAATATTGACCCTTCTTGATACAAAGGACCATGGTAGTAATATTCGCAACATATTTTATCATGATTATCGCACTTGACATATACAAACATGCAACTATAGCGACAATTAATGGGTATAATCTATTTCAATATAATTATGCTCTTAAATTGTGAGGCTTGTTTGTTCTACTTGTGCAAGGATTTCATTGCAGGAATAGAAAAACCTGTAATCATGACTTTCCACCTCCGACTAGGGGGAAAGCTAGAATCAAAGCAGATCTAGCAATAATTGTCCATGACCAAGGACCACATTTGCACGTTGCTATTTTCCATTATTATTGGATACTTGCAGTCTCGAAGAAACCGAAGTCCCACACTTTAGATATTTGCAGTATCGAAGAGACCGAAGTCTAACACTTCGGATACTTGGCACTACAAAGAGACCGAAGTCTGACACTTCGGATACTTGTAGTTCAAGGAAACCGAAGTCTAATACTTCGGAAAATCTGAAAGTCTAATACTCCTTATGTGACAGGATATCTCTTACAATGAAGAAATCAATTATATGGCATCATCAATCTCTTAAGTTGGCGGTTCCCTTAAACAAAGGCTACCACGGCTGCAGCACCTTTGTGCGACCTCTTATCCTCACGAGAACAAGCATTCTCCATTTGCAAGCAAACATTCAGTCTTAGATAGATTTAATGTCAAGCACTTGAAAGCCACTGTTGTAGATGCTGTCCCTATTATCAGAGCCCCTGAACTCGGCAGAAATGATCACGAGTTGCACATCTAATCAAGGGTTCTCCTTCTTTACCCTTGTCATATTATTCACAATTAACATTGCAAGTACTATCTCGCCAATTAATATGGTATAATCTGCCTGGATCAACTTCATATCCACTTTCTCAGAATGCATTCACCGGACAGAATCAGTCTGATTCACATTCGCCCAAAATGGGTAACATCAAGGTTATCTCAACCTGTGTGATGAGGGTTCAACACCAACAAAGTTAAAGAGAAATCTCTAACGGTTGAATCTTATTTCTATATGATTATACTTTCATGTTTTGGGATTCCTGTATTTTTATTAGGTAGGAACCATATACCATGAATTACACTCCAAGGAGTGTGTATAAAACACATACACTCCACCTCGAGGAGCGAAGTCTATTCAAATTAAAAAAGCTGGTGTTAAAGAGAACCCAGTAACTACTGAAAACCGAAGTCCGACACATCCGATAACATGAAAATCTATTACATCTAGTAGATTATTTCTATATAATTACTAATGATTTCACCATTCGGAGTTGTACATGATCCTCTTATGCAAGAACTAGATAACGCCCAATTCGGCAAAGTGACACAGTTCACATGACCGCCTCGGCTCCAAAAACGCCGAGATTCACCTTCCGAACTCCTATGCTTGGTCATGAGAAAATCTGATTTCGAAAGATTTCGGTTGGCCCCCTGACATGCCTAGCCATCAAGTTGCTGAGGGTCATTTTGCGGTCACATCCACCCGAGGTTATGATGTCCACTCTGACCATCGGGGTAGAGGAGAAACTCCCTTGGCCGGGCTATTTCTCCGAAGTAGATGGCACCGCCAACAAGGTCGGATTCTACCTCTGAGCTCCCACACTTGGTTGATATCGAATCTCGATGCCTCAGTAGATTCCCCCACTGAGCCCTTAAGTTCAGATGAGGAGGACTTCGACATAACACCTCGGTCTTCCGACGAGGTATACATTTTCATACTTTAATTAAGCCACATTCCCTTATGAACCAATAATGGGAAATTCGTTGTCCTAAGAGGACAACACCTATTGTCTATTGTATAATTTCATTAGACTGGTGAGAATAAGACTCTATTAAGCACACCTATTTTCACTTATCCTTATCTAAACGATAGGAGCATGAGAAACATATGAGATTTTCCCCAAAATTGGGCAAAGTGCTGCCTCCAAAAGCAGCAAAAGCAGCTCCATGAAGACTGCACACCTCAATTGGTGCATAATTTGAGACGTATAATAGTGTTTATTAAAAACACTTGAGCATTGATCAATTTCAAGATGCTGCAGTGACTTAGTCCGCTGATAAGATTTACTCTTAATATATACATACATGTTCTAGACTTCTTGTCTTTTGTTTTGTGTGACTAAGGATTTCAGCAGTACCGAGGTTCCCCTTCCGAACTCCTACGCTCGGTTGAGGACGAATCTCGACATCTCGTCAGATTTTCTCGCTAAAGCTCTTAAGCTCAAACGAGAACTTTGACATCACATCTCAGCCCTCTGACGAGGTATACATTTTCATGTTTTATGCTTATCATTTTTTCTGAACCTAAGCGGCACTTGAGGCCAATTTGAAAATAGTCGCGACAAGCTCGGAAAGGGATTCGCTTCCAAACATATATCCCCAACACACAAGCTAGTTCGGTATAGGGCAATACAATCAAAACATGTGTGTTTACATTGTGCACATCTTGTATTTCTTGATTAACACATGCATGACAACAACTCTACGAGGTTTAACTATGCTTCTAAGTCGACTCCACATTATATGAGCAACCGACTTGGGGTCTTCTGATCTGGACCTATCATCGGCCCAGGCACCATCTAATGGGCTCCAACAATATTGGCCCAATGGACATGACTTCTCCTAAGAGCTAACCCTAGCTTGAAGGCTACATAAGCCTAATGTTGTCACCTCTACAGGTATGCCTCGTCTAACCCTAGCACCCACCTCATTCATATACTGACTTAAGCGTCGGAGTGTTTGCAGGTGGCCACCACCCACATCTTCCATCGGGATCCAGGGCGGCACTTCGATTGCGGTCATTTCCACCATCCTACCACCGTGAAGTAGCACCTCCCTCTAACTCTGAGATCCACTTTGGATCACAATTTAATTAAAACTTTTAGAATAAAAGAAATAGAATAAGTTTTAATTAATGTCTTTAATTAGTTTTTATTGCATTAAATTATTTTAACTAATTTATGTAATAGGTGTTTCAATTAATTTATGAATTAATGGTTTTAAAGGAAAAAATATCATAAATAATTGTGTAAAGAACTTTATATGATAAAGTTAATTTATTTATATTATTATATAAACCTAATGTTTATTTACATTTTTTATTGCATCAAAAAATTTATATTTTGTTACAAAATGTATGTCTATATTATATGTTATGTCAAAAAAAAATTAAAATTTTTTAAACATTATTTTAGTTTAATATAACAATATAACAATTTTTAAAACATTATTACTTTTTATTTATTTATTTTTATTTCAAATTCATGAGTCAAAAAAAATATTTAAACTCAAAACTGAAGTCCAAGTGTTGGCTAAAGATGTTAGTTACACCAATTTCTACAAAAAATACATATAAATAATAAAATGGTAAAATAAAAATATATTAGTAGTTGAATTTGTTTCATCTTCTATAACAGTTTTTTTTTATTTAATTACTTCTATCATATATAAAGTAAATTATTATAATTCATTACTCTCATAAACAAAATGTAACTAATGAAGTGGGAAAAGAAAAATGCATTGAAATATTCAGTTATAAAAAGAAGATAACGCATAAGAGAAGGAGAAAAATATCATCACCAATTTCAAAAAAGTTGAAGAAAATAGAGTATTCAAAGTAAAATACACAGAGAGAGAGAGAGATTTTCAGTAAAAAGGGGAACATGGATAACTAAACTAAAATGGGAATCAACACAAAAAAACCATTAGACTATCTCTCTCAAACCACCCTTCACCAGTAGCTAACTTTCAGAACCCACCCAGGATCATCTCTTCCATCACTTGCCAATCGGAATACCGACCTTTCCTGCTAATTTTTCCACATTGAAACCACTGTTACATTATGTAAAGAGAGGAAGAAGTACACAGAGCCTATTTACGATGAGTTTCCAAAAAATCACTCAGTTTTTTTGCCTAAGATGAAAAATAATGGTGAAAAAACATGGAGCTTAACCCAAATACAATACCAAGACATGAGCACGACAGACCACCAAAATTTAAGGTTACTTTTCTTTATGGTATTGTTCTGTCCTGGGACATGCTATCCAAAACCAAAAGAGATGAAAAATTACGATTAGTATTTCTTATTATATTTGTATAGCCTGTGATGTATTGTTCCATAAATTATCATTTACCTTTTATTATTTTTTTCTATTTATTCTTTAATTTCTTTTCTTTATTTTGGGTACGCGAATTGGTTGATTGTAATACTATGATAGTGTATATTTTTGTGTGACATGTAATACACATCATTTTACTGTTTTTTGTTCAAGGTGGTGGTGAAGAGATAACGCTTTGTCCATGAGTGAATGAGTGTGCGATTAAGTGGCTCAAATCCCTATTGTGATGGTTATTAACAAGGAAATTCATTTTTCTTATGTTTATATTCAAATATGGGTACTGTAACATGATTTGCAATATCTTTTCTTCGTAAAAGTTCAAAGTTTGATCGTCTTGCAATTTACGTGTAATATCACATTTGTGGTTATGTTCATCTGGTACGTAATTATTTTTTTTTAGTAAAGTGGTATGTGATTATCTTTTAGATGAGAAGATTCACTTTTTATATTTTTATAGTTTTGTTCAACGAAAAAATGAAAATTTTTTTGAATTAAAGAAAGAATAAGTCTCGTATTAATTCCATTTTATAGTAAAAATCATAGAAAACAAAATCGTTTTTTATTTTAATCAAGATTATTTTCTTTTAAGTAAATAGAAAATAAATATCATTTTAAACAATGGATTATGTAAATAAAAAACTGCGATATTTTTAAAATCAGAGTCAAATATTTTTAATCTAAGTCAAATATTTTTTTTCTAAAATTGTAAATAGTTAGTTCTTTTTTTTTTAGGAAAATAGTTAGGTTGTTAGCAATAACCACTTTGGATCTATTTCTCGTTTTGTCATTACAAATACTTTTTATTTTTAAAATTAAAATTGAGTTATTAAGGATAACCATTTTGGATTTTCCTATTTGATTATCATGAACAATTTTTGAAATTTAATTTATTTAAAATAAGTTATTAGGATAACCACTTTGAAAAAAAGGATATGCACTTCTAAATTCTGTGTGGTTTTCGCGAGCAACTTTCAAAAGTATATAAATATAATATTCATAGCCATTTATGCATAAATAACTCTAAGTTGAGACAAAACCAAAGTTTGAGTCAAATTTACATGTAGATTTCGACATCACAAGGAATATAAAAATTAGATAATCAAGAGGATTATCATTCGCCGCTCCCATCGCGATGTGGTTACGGCAATAACAATGAGTCTTTTTATAAAATATTTTATTCATTAGAGATATTCGTTATCATTGAATTTCTAAAATGATTTGTTAATTCCACTATTACTTCATTTTTAACAACTTTGTAGCTATTAATTTATAAAATAATCATAATTTATTATTTTCTAATTTATAAATTTAAAATATCCAATTTTAAATAGTTTTGTATCTTATAATTTGATGTACTGAATTTATTTTTGATAATTGATGTACTAAATTTATGTTTTGTCATTTAGAATAAATATTAAACTACCATTATTTGTTTTTTTTAATTGTCATTTCATAACTATTTAATTTGTTTAAATTTTTTTTATCCAATAATATATCTTACGAAAAAAATTCTTAATTCAATAGTTACTTGGATTTTATCAACAAACTAACTATTTATTTATTAATAAATATAATTTATATATGTATATCTTTTTATTATATTATTATGTGGTATAACTTAAAGAAATAAGTCAACTAATCATCAAAACCATGTAATTTCAATATACTTTCGTTTATATATTACAAAAAAAGTAGCCTTAAAAAAATATTTTCCGACTTACATCTTATTTAACTTCAACAAAAAAAAAACTTACGTCTTTTTTTTTGAAAAGGATAAACTTATGTCATTTCCTTCAAAATAGAGTCAAAGATACAAGCTGGTATATAATCAAAACATTGGTGACTAGTATAGAATTTTGACGCCCTTGCTAAAAAGTGGGCAACAGAATTCGCTTATTTCCTAATAAAACTAACTGAGTAGTTTGGACAATGACGCAACTTTTCATTGCACGTGTTAATGATAACTGCAACTTCAGTTTGGCAGTCGGTGTTTCCATGAATGTTGTCTAGTATAAATTTGCAATCCAATTCAAAGATGACATTATCAAACCCCAAGTTGCTAACCCAAGAAAGTGCTTCCCAAAGACCTATAGCTTCTGCCTCTGATGCCTGAATTGTTCCATCCACCACCATTGTTTTAGCATGTAAGAATTCGCCCAAATGATTACGAATGCACATACCATAACCAAACTTCTGCTAGTCCATAAAAATTGCCGCGTCGACATTGCATTTGACAGAACCGTGAGCTGGTTTTTGCCAAAAATTAGGTCCTAGCTGCTGCTGCATGTGATGGCTCGGGTTCCTCATTTTCTTAGCCAGCTTCCAGTCACTTAAACCCTGCCTGGCCGAGGCAATTAGCAGCGGTACTTCAATTTCCTGGTTGTTCCACACCTGCTCATTCCTACACTTCCACAAACCCCAAAGAAGCATGACAAAATCCTGCTGCTTCTCTGCTGTCACGGTTTGCAGCAAATTGAAGACTAACTCGCGCACATTAGCTTCCTATCCCAACCTTCCCTCACCACCATCTCCAAATCAGGTACATCTAGCCAAGCATTCTCAAACCGAAACAATTTACACCTTACCCTTCTCTTCCTTTCATAAAGTTTGAGGAGAATAGGAGAGTGATCAGAGCGGTCCGCCACCCCATTAATAAGCCTACTTCTTGGGAAAACATCAATCCAACTCTGTGTAGCAAGAGCTCTGTCTAGCCTCTCTTTAGTGGTATCCGGATCATCTCTACTTCTCCGCCAAGTAAACTGGTAGCCTTCTGAGGGAAGGTCAATAAGATTACTATCTAAAACTGCCCGAGGGTTGCCCAGGCCCTGACAGTTCCAACTTAGAATACTCATTGTCCCCGACAGGCCTCTTTGCCGGGGCCCGCCGATAAAAAATTGTTTTGGTTTTTTCTATAACAGTAACATGCACCTCTTGCTCCTGTGTAGCTTGTGTTGGACCTTCCAACTTTGAGGAGTCCATTTCACTGGTTTCAAAGCCCACCTTCGAAAGATTACCATTGCTAGCGACACCCCATTTTCTTTTTCCTCACGGCCACGTTTCTTTTTCCCCTCAATCGTACTTTCAACCTCTATCTCCTCACTCATATCCTCACGTGACAAAACCTCATGCTCCTGTGCCATTGGTTGAACTGGTCCCACATTTGCATTAAATGAAAAAGCACGTTTGGTTATCAACAATTCTGGATTTTTGAAAAAAATCCCAATAACTTCTCCTTCATTCCTTGACTCTCATTTACTTCCACACTGGCCACTTTATTTCCATTATGGGCATGATTAGCCTTAAAGACAGATTCTTTCTCGCCCATTGATTGCGACGTTCCACTCATAACTGATGGCCCTACTGTTCTCAACTATCGAGAGCCCCCTCCTCCTCCTGGCTTCCTCGCCTCAACCCTAAGCTCTGGCCCCCACCCATGCCGACCATCGTCCTCTTCAACAGCAAATAAGGTTGCACAGAAGGCATCTGTGTCACCCAGATGACCACAAAAATAATAGAAAGTACCCAATCTCTCGTACCTAAAATTCACTTCCATGACCTCCCCTCCTGGCCTCTTGATTCTCCCCAGTCTTCTCAGAGGTTTCCGAACAACCAACAAGACACGAATGCGCATGTATCTTCTCCATGAACTAGAATTATTTGTTGCATCTTACTCTGAGAACTCCCCAGCAAAGTTTCCAAACTGCTGCCCCACCAATTCTAACATGAAGCCCGTCGGAATGTTATGCACCTGAACCCAGAAAGGAACCGTGTAGAGGGGTACCTGACCAGGCCTTTCATTCTGCTCCAACACTCCCAATATGAGCAAGTGGTTATCAAATGTCCAGGGCCCTTCTTTCATCACTCGTTGAGCATCCTTATGATGGAAGAACTGGAATGTGAAAATACCTGGTTCCAACTCTTCAATCGCTACTCCATATACGGGACACCAAATCTCAACCATAACCTCTTTCATTTTATGTGACCTGATTGACCTATTCGACAGGAAGCGGCCCACCAGCGTGAACGACGGTTGCACTGCTCCTGCTTGCCCTTCCCCCTTTGCAACTCCACCTCATCCTCCTCATCTCCTAATGACTAGTCATCAAGGTTTAGTATGGTAGCCATAGGATGAAAAACGGCAAGAAACGAATACGAACTCAGAACTGTGGTTGATATGGAAAACTAGGGTCTTACGTCTCACAGGGAGAGAGAAACGTTCCACTCAGGGAAAAAACTGATTAAAATGGAAAACGAGGTGCAACACGAGGACTTCCCAGGAGGTTACCCATCCTAGTACTACTCTCGCCCAAGCACGCTTAACTGCGGAGTTCTGATGGGATCCGGAGCATTAGTGCTGGTATGATCGCACCTCTTAAAAATATAATTACTTATAAGAAATGATCAAACAATACATATATTATATTTACACTTTAACAAAATAATTTTATATGAAACTAGTAGAACACCCGTACTAACGCACGGGGCGCGCGTCATTGGTTGCTAAGTAAACATGTAGGGTTATATTTGAGGTTCTAAAGTTGACATAAATAACATATAGGATTTTGTTTGAGGTTCTTGACATATATTAGAATGAAAAAAATATTTAAAGATAATGTTTGGGGGTACAGGGATAAAGAAGGAAGTAATAAGACATGATCATAATTTTTCTATGAGATAAAGGTAACATGATTCGAAGCATATCCCTGCAAGGATCCCACATGGAGGAGATACCTGGAAAATGCATTGTGTGATCCACCTTTCTTACAATAGCTTCCCAGATATAACATGTGCATCATGCTACATAATCCCAGATAATTCATATATAACATATAGGATAATATATGAGGATCTAAACATGGAATTAACATGTCCATGTGATATTTGTACAATTCAAGGTTCTAACCATTATACATCTCCAAAAAACTTTCTACACTACTCATACCATCCAAAAGCCACTGGTTAGACTTGGTAGTAATTAAAATTACTTAAAGAGTTCAAATGACCGGGCTTCTTTAAGGAGTTACTTTCCCCACCTTCACTGCATTGTTAATTCCAGGATTGACGAAGACAAACCTAAGCACATCTCCAGATTTCAGTTCTTGTTCTTTGCAAAAAGTTTTCCATCCCTTGCCTATCTTGGTAGACTTCTTGTTTCCATCTCTAATCAATACTTTGCAATCAGTGAAGGCACCTGTAGGTCCAACCAGCATTAGACTTTCATAGTGAGCATTCCTTACATGTGTACCAAGTTGTTGAGGTAAATCCTGTAACCAAAGTAATTAGGCATAAAACAAATGTATAAAATTGAAGGCTCTTAAATATTATTCAAACATCAGTATGAAGTATGAAGCTTTACCAAGTGACTGGCAATTGCATTTAACTTTGACAGAGTATGTGTAAAGGACGGCAAGGGTGGCGAAGGCAACAACTATCGAATCTGGGAAAGGTTGCTGGTTGACTTGGCGTGCAAAACACTCTAAGTTTAAATAGGTCTTTTCCCATATATCCTAAATACACCATGTGATTGCCAGTCATTCCATAGAAAGCTCTTAGCTCCTCCCATCCATTAGTAAGAAGTGGTGCTCTCAGGGATTTGTTGTAAGCAACTTCATGTATATTACCATTTTCATCAATCAAAGTCCAAATTGCAGGGAGTTCATCAAAAAATTTCTCATTGAAAGTTGGTTCTACCTCTGCATACAGCTTTAACAAAAAACACCCAATACATTTTGTTTAGGAAAAAAAAGTTTGCAAATATAGGAAGCCCTAAACTAATTTGAATGTGCCCCTTTCATTCTAGAACAGAGATATTGCCACATAACATGCTTAATTTTGTTTACTGACTCATAAATAACGAAAGGACCATTTGTATAAAGTTGACATATAAGCATTTTTACAAATGGGAAAACGTACAAAGAGATCCGTAAGAAACAAAAGTGGAAATTGATGGGACCAAATGCATTCACTAAAATGTCATACCAAGTAAACAGAAGGGACCACATGCCTTATTTAGATGGAAGTTATTTTATTTTGACTAAACTTGGAAGCATCTTTCATGTTGTTGATGTACAAATGGGTTATGAATTTAGGGTTTTACCTGGCTCTTGATGTGGACAGTCACGAAATCGCTTTTCGGCTTCATCCATTGAACTTGGTCATCCACCTTTCTTCTGACATTTTTGTGCTGCAAAACGGACTCTGTTTCCAGATCAAAGACCATCGGTATGCCAAGTACAGGAACGTTGTTTGGTAGTGACGATGATAGGCTTCAGTTTGGTTGTCGATATGACCAACGTTAGACACTATGACCCAGTTAAAATAAGGAGAACAAACGTGTTGGGCTACCTGTCTTGAGCGTGAAATGGGCTGCTGCATTGATGTTTCTAACTTGGCCCAATTATTTCTTAACAACACGCTACATGAGCTATTTTATTCCCATAAGTTAACCATAACAGTGATTTTAATAAAGAAAGATAATGGCTATTAATCTTCGACCAAAAATTTTAAAACGTAAATAAAGTTAGTTAAGATCATTAATACCCTAAACCATTTATTGTGGTTATTGGAAATTATGATATAAGTAGTAGTAAGAAGTTCAATAAAAGTAACAATACATGTCTATCGAAGTGTCTATTTGAGTACATTGCATTTGAACCAAAATATTGAAGGTACATCAATTGTCAAAAAGAGCCAGTATAATGTGGCCCTAGAAAAGCACATGAAAAACATTTGTGGTAGCTCCTCAATTTGTAATTTTGTCTTTGGGGACTTTATGTGGTAGCTCCCCAACCTGCATTAGAATTTGTGAAATGTTATAGCTTATAGTATGTTTGTATAGCCTTTATAGAATCCAAATAAACCTTGATACAATCATGAAATTGGTGGCAGTAAATAAAAGTATAAATGTTGTAATCAACATAAAAGTCTCACAAATTTGCATGCATAACATATGCAGAATCATTAATACTGCATTAAGGTTTGTGATATGCTATATGTGATGCAGAATCATCCAGTAAGCAATGATATCAGTAATCAAGCATATTAGTTTGTATTAAGGTTCCTACTGCAGAATCATTAATAGAAAGTTATTTGGATCACAGCTTTTTAAACAATCTAAACTTGTTCAATGACAATGGTTTAATTAGAATCAATATAACTGGAGTTCCTAGTTGGATGCTCCATATTTTGATTTCTGACTTGCTGCCTGATATGCAGAACATACAGTACAACTACAAAGTGCACCTTCATAATGCTAAATTGTATTAGCATTTAACCAAAGCATGTGTGGATAATAATACTTTTTTTAAACTCTAATTCTTACCCAATAGTTTAACTATTCACTTTGAATATAATAGCACATATGTTTTAATATCCAGTATGTTTTGTAGGTCGACATTGGTTTTAAAATGTAGTTGTAACGCTAGAAGAATTTTACCTGTTAAAAGTTTTGAAAAACCTCTTTGAAGACAACATTCATAGTAGTGGTCAATGGCTGTTTTTCCTTGTCGTGAATCAATATCTCCAATCCATGTTTGCTTTGTACCCTGGAAAGCGCAACGTACAATTGACCATGACTAAACATAGGTTTAGGCAAGTATAGACCAACATTTGCTAGAGATTGGCCCTGAGATTTGTTGATTATCATTGCATATGAAACAACTATAGGAAATTGTCTCCTAATTAGTTTGAAAAGCCATGAGGATTGGGACGGAGACATGGAAATCCTAGGAATATATGTCAGATTTCCAATGTTTTTCCCAGAAATTATTTTGGCTTCCAGTACATGAGTTGCTAGTCTAGTTACAATCAATCTAGTTCCATTACATAACCCTTCCGATTGGTCCAGATTTCTTAGCAGCATTATTGGCGTGCCAACTGTGTGTTCGATCCTATGATTAGGCAAGCCTGAACATCTTAGAAAGTTTAAAAATTCAGGAGTCAGTATTTCAAAAGCTTCTGTGTGACTTGCTTCAGATTTATCAATGGAATCAGAACTTAGGTATTCGTTTTCATTTCCTGCCAAAATAATCCAAACATTAACACATGTTGAACTGTATATAACTATGGTTATGAGTAAAATGATAAAATACCTGGAAGCAATTTCATAACGTATTCGTTGTCGATGCTAAAATAGCTCTTGACTTCAAATAATTCTCATTCATGTATTGGTTCAGAAAATCAGGATATGTGCTCTCAAAAATTGCATTTATGGGATCATGGATATTTGTTATCAATAATGCATGTGGAATATCTATTTCTGCAATACCATCATTTGGTTAAGAAATCTTACCATCCCCCATCCCCCACACTCCATATCCATTAAGAGAATTCTTGAAGCTCTCTTGTAGTGTTGTTTTCTAAACCATGCTGCAGATGCATGTTTTTGGTAAGAGATAATACCTGGAAATAGTCCCAAAGATATGATGCATTAATTAATGCATTGACAATGTCAGAACGACTTCCTCCAGGAATAACAGGTAATATTTGTCTAAAGTCTCCCCCAAAGACGGTCACTTTGCCTCCAAAAACTTTGTCGCCATCTTGGGTTCCACTCATGATGTCTCTTAAAGTCTTATCCAGTGCTTCAAAGCAATATTTATGAGTCATTGGAGCTTCATCCCATATTATTAACTTTGTTACTTTCAAAAGCTCTACTAGTTCTGACCCTTGATGGATATTGCAAGTTGAATTTTGTAGAGTTAGAATAGGAATTTTAAACTTTGAATGTGTTGTTCTTCCTCCTGGCAATAACAAAGATGCAATTCCACTGGATGCAACAGTCAATACAATACTACCTTGAGAACGTAAGGCAGATGCTAAAGTTCTCCACATAAATGTTTTTCCAGTACCGTCGTACCCATATAGGAAAAACATTCCACCTTGTTCTTTGTTGACAGCTTCCATGATCTTGTGAAATATCTGTTCTTGCTCCTCTGCATAAGTTTGACAAATTAATAAGTTAGATCGTTTTGAAACATAGGTACTGCTGATGTAAATTGTTTATTATTGGCCCGCATGATAATATCGCCTGTTAGAGAAGCAAACAGATTTTTGAATTCATGTTGTAATTTGTCCATATCATAATCAAGCTCTGCAAATATGAGTCTATTCCCACCATGACTTGCCATATATCCTTTTGGATATGGCATTCCAGCAAATTCCTTTAGGCTCCTTCGATTTGCTTGCAAAATTTTTTCTATTTCCACTAAGGTTAGATCCTTAATTCCTTCATCTTCAAGTTGCAATTCTGTTACAACAAAGTTCAACTATAAGAATATATAAACATTGTAGCAAACTCCATAGTTATTTGAAGTCTGGTTTATTAGATAATACCTTGGTTATTGCGAATAATTCTTTGCTCATACAGAATTCCATATGATAACCACTTCCATGTTTTTGTCCACACATCCTCTGATCTATTCATGCTACTTGACAACAACATTGTAACAAATAATTTCCTCAAGTAATGACCTAAACCCCATTCGTTGGCTTCTCATAGAGCCTCTATATATTCTCTATCATCATCGAGCAATCCCATAGCAAAGCATGCTTCCTTGTAAGTTGGATATTCAACACCTGACACAGTCCTAATTTCTTCATATGAAGTAGGACCTCTTACTACAGTAAGCATCATTCTAAAATAAAAGAGTTCACCAGTAGATGGAGGAACCCAAATAAGCCTACCAATGGTAAAACCTTTAGTCCTGGTTTCCATTGTCTTTTGATCTTGACATAAACAAATTTGGAGACATATTCAGCGTAAGTCAAGCTTCTTCCATCAGTGTATTATGTATTTGCTTGCAACCAAGACGTAAACATAGATTCTGTAACACTTGGTTTTGCTAGGCCATCATCAATGTCTTCATGATCATTGAAGTAAACAGATTGCTCACCTGGAAGGTGGAAGAACAACCTTTCAACTGCTGGTTTTCTACTGTGAATTGGGAATTTAAAAATTCTCCAACATGCTTCACATGGTGAGACATACCTACAATCCAGCAGGTGTAAGATACAATATGGTTAATAGGATAAAAACCAAAAAAAAGTGTGAGATAATGTCCAACAGATAATAAACAAAAAAAGTGTAAGATAATGTCTAACATGGGTGGCTAAAGACCTGCATAAAGGATAAAAACAGCATAAGGCAACATATATTTTCTTATTAAAATTCTGCTAAAGTGCTTTGTTCAGATGGTGAGACATACCTACAATCCAGGTATTGTTTTATCTCATCGATGTTCTGACTATTAGATTGTCCTTCATTTCCTGTTAGAGAAATAACATCAGTGATCCTATCATACCCTTTGTTAATGTATTTAAACAGATATTTGATTGAAGTGCTTTGGTTACACCACTCCATGTTGATGTGTGCTTGATACTTCAATAACAACCTTGGATTGTTGGGTACAACGTGACAATTGTCTAGTTTAATACCATTCTTGACAATTGTTTTACCATTATCTCTTCTTCTATACACTGGATATCCATCTAGATCAACAATTGTTATGCCTTGGTATTTTTTGGGAAAATATTTAGAACATTTACCATCCTTTATACATGGGTTTGACCTATTAGCCAAGCCACATAGCCTAGTATCATATGTGTTTTGACCAAATTGTATAACTCAGGTTGCTTTCTTTGGTCTGGTATTTCAGCAGAGATAATCCCATCAATATCATCAGGAGTAGGGTACTTGTTAGAGGGATGTAAAAAGATAAGTAAGTGTGCATGTGGCAACCCCCTTTTTTGAAATTTGATAGTGTACATGTATGCAATAATGTATATGGAAAAATATGAGTCAGTATTCTGCCAAAGTATATAAGGCAGGTATGAAAGTATGATTTTTCATATTGAGTTGATGAAAATGAAACTTACATGCAAGTACCTTCCCTAAGATATGCTTCTTTCTTAAATCTGTCAACATCTCCTCAAACTTTATTTTAAACACCCTTGCTAGAATATCTGGCCGATCATGTGGTTTCAAATTCATTGGCCCAAATAGATTGGTAATTTCACTCCAGTTAGGATTGCATGTAAATGTAATAAATAGATCAGGAAATCCAACATGGCTGCAAATTGTCATCCCATCAAAATACAGTTGATCCATGTATCTACGGCTGCCCACATATGAAGAAGGTAATATGACCCTCTTCCCTTTGTTTGATCCTTGACTTTGTGTGACGTTGTCTAATTCATTCAAATTACGGTATTTATCAACTCTCAGTTTCCTTTGGTTTCTCCTGATAAAAGACAATCTCTCGGACTCTGATCAATGCATTTTAATGCACCTTTTATATCTTTGCACTTTGTGTTTTTAGTTGCGTGTCATGTCCAATAACTACTTCTTAACATGGTTTTATATCTTTGGGTCTTAATTGGGCTTTAGTGAAATTATTTGCTAATTTTTGGATTTTGTTACATCCTGACCCATGTTCCTTCTACAGGCCATAACTTGGGATATACTTGTCCGATTTCAGTGATCTTGGTGGCGTTGGAAAGCTAAGAAGCAGAGCTACAACTCTTATGTTACTACCAAAGCCCAGTTCTGACGTTTTGGAGGTTGAAAATCCATTTTACTGAGGCTGGCGAGTTATGGATCACTTACCCATGTAATTAGTTGTTATTGGGCTAATTAACCTCTTTTGGGCCTTTCTCTTTGGTCATAAACTTCTGATTACTTAGGTTAACCTAGAGGATATTATAAATACGTTTTTAGAGTCTTAGGTTAGGAGCTTTTGATTACTTGTGAATCTTGAGCCGTTTTGCGAATTTTAATCTTTGTTTTATCTTCAGAACAATCTTTTCTCCTTCCCTTTTTCTTAATCACGTTTTTGGCAAGACCTTCCATGGAAGGCTAAATCATCTTTTAGATCAATTCACTGGTTAAGGATTTTCTAGAGGATCTTGAGGTTTGTTATTAATTTTAAATTCGATTTTGTGTTTCTATTTCTTTTCCTTTTGATCTTTCGTCTCTTTAATTTCTGTTTGTAAACTCGTTTTAGGTATTGATGCTTAATTATATCAATTTCGTTTTTGCTCTTTGATTTGAGATTATTTGAATTAAATTGAACACTTGTTTTGGTTTATTTTGAATAAAGATCAATAGGACTCATAATGCTTAGTTATTGGTTTGGTTGAATTCGGTAATTAAATTAATCATGTATTTTTTACGCTTGTTCCTTATGCATAATTAATTGAATTCTGTGATACTTAATCCAGTATGAATTCGTATAGGTTTAATCAACACTTGACTGGTTAATTTTGTGATCAAACAAGAATAGAAACACGAAATAGAATAATCTTTTGAAACCTGTGATAGATTCGAGTGGAAGTTCCTATAACCAGTGGATTGATCGTTTGTTATCAATTGAATTTCTTCATTATTGCAATCTGTTTCCGAAACCCTCCCTAATTTTGTTCCTTTGCACGTTCTTGTTCTTGGTTATTATTAATTAGAGATCATTGTGAGACGACCAAGGTTGAATTGCCTTGTTACTACATTACTATTTTTAATTATTTGACCCGTGCGTGATAGCGGATCAAATTGGCACCATTACCAGGGATCTCTGATCAATATTTGCCAATTCAAGAGCCCTACTAACGTCTCTAACATTTGATTTTGTGTTTTGATTGTGTTTCAGGTTTTGACATTGGATTTGGCATTGAGTTAGTAGAAAAATCGGTTTTCGGTCAACTTGCTCGGATTGCTCTAAAATTTGGCCAAAAAATCCAAAAAAAAATCAAGGATCAGGACTCCCTTATCAGGTACTGATATTGGGACTACAGACTCAAATTCCAAAATTCCATCGTTTAAACCACTTTTTTAAAATTTTCGTGTTTTTAAAAAAATCCAAAAAAAAAATAGCGTAATCTTTAATTGATTTGTAGGGATTTTTGGTGCTGTTTTTATATTTTTAGATTTTATTTGATAGGGTTTGTCGATTTCTTTATTGTTTTAGCGATTAGGACATTGTTGATATTTTCTGATTTGTTGTATTGCCTTCATATGTGCTCATGATGCATGACTAGGTCCAATTCTGACATTCTGCATTCTTTTGATCCAGAAATATAGATAGGACTTTTCATTCACTCAGAAGACTTAATAAGGCTAGTACGAGTAATCATATAGGTCGTGATCATATAGGTGATAGTTATAGTGATAGTGATAGCATTATCATATTTAGTCATACTCTATTTGACACTGATTCTGATTCTGAATTTTTTGTCGATACCATGGCTGCTAGAACATTAAGGGAACTCGCTGCACCTGATGTCACTTATAATGCTTTGTGCATTGAATAGCCTGATGTTGAGGTGCCTTTTGAGCTTAAATCTGGTTTGATACATTTGCTTCCTAAGTTTCATGGTCTTGCAGGTGAAGATCCTCACAAACATCTTAAGGAGTTTCGTATTGTCTGCTCTACCATGAAACCTCAAGGGGTTCCAGAAGACCACATCAAGCTGAGAGTTTTCCCATTCTCATTGCAAGACACTGCCAAGGACTGGTTGTACTACCTTCAACCAGGTTCTGTGACAAGCTGGAATGAATTGAAGAAGTTGTTTCTGGAGAAATTCTTCCCTGCCTCTAGAGCTGCCTCGATCAGAAAAGAAATATGTGGCATCAAGCAGATTGACAGGGAATCTTTGCATGAATACTGGGAGAGATTTAAGAAGTTGTGTGCAAGCTGCCCTCACCATCAGATTTCTGAACAACTGTTCATCCAATATTTTTACGAAGGCTTACTGCCTATGGATCAAAACATCACGGGTGCTGCTAGTGGAGGAGCACTTGTGGATAAAACCCCAGCAGATGCAAGAAGCCTGATTGAGAATATGTCTATTAATTCTCAGCAGTTCACTACCAGAAACAATTCAGTGGTGCTGACAAAAGGAGTCAATGAGATACAGGCTGCTGAGCATAAGAACATTGAGACCAAGCTTGATGAACTTGCTTCAATGGTGAAATAGTTAGTTGTAACTAAAACTCGGGCAGCGAGAGTTTGTGGTATTTGTACTTCTGCAGAGCACCCTACAGATGCATGTCCTACATTACAGGAAGCTGACAATGCTAATACTCCTCAGGCTATGCAGCAAACATATTCAATGACAGGCCCCAGCCCAACTATGATCTATCTTCCAATAGGTACAACCCTAATTGGAGAAACCATCCAAACCTGAGATGGAGAAATACCTCACAGCAGCCCAGGCCACAACCTGCCCCACATGCAACCCAGCAAAACAACATAGCAGCTGGAAAATCTGAACCTTCATTGGAGGACCTTGTTAAACAGATGGCAGTCTAGAATCTCCAATTCCAGCAGCGAACAGATTCAACCATTCAGAATTTGGAGGCAAAAATTGGACAGCTAGCAACTTTCATCAATCAGATGCAGTCTCAAGGGTCGGGCAATTTGCCTACCCAACTGGTAGTGAATCCAAATGTCAGTGCAATCACTCTCAAGTCTGGCAAAGCTCTTGACACTCCAGAACCTCCTCCAGCAGAAAATGCAAGTGGCAGCAGAAAAAATGATAAGCCAATTTCTGCACCTACCTTTCCTCTTGATGAAGATGATGATGCACAGCCTATACCACTTCCCTTCCCTCAAAGGGCTGTGATAACTAAGAAGATGGATGAGGCAGATAAGGACAGGGAAATCTTGGACACATTTAGGAAGGTTGAAGTTAATATACCTCTCCTTGAAGCGATTAAGCAGATTCCAAGATATGCTAAGTTCCTTAAAGAGCTGTGCACACACAAAAGGAGGCGGAGGGAAATGAAAATGTCAACATGAGCCGCAATGTTTCTGCACTCATATAACCCACGATGCCCCAAAAGTGCAAGGATCCAGGAATTTTTACTATTCCATGTACCATAGGCGAGAGTAAATTTGAAAATGCCATGCTGGATTTAGGTGCTTCCATTAATGTGATGCCTACATCTATCTTTAACTCTCTGGCTCTTGGACCTTTGCAGAATACATGTGTTGTTATTCAGTTGGCAAATAGAAGCAATGCTCACCCTGCCGAACTTGTAGAGCACGTGCTTGTTAAAGTTAATGACTTGATTTTTCCTGCAGATTTTTACATTCTGGACATGGAGGGAGAGACAAAATCCAGCAGGGCGCCTATCATCCTAGGCAGACCATTCCTAAGAACCGCAAGAACCAAGATCGATGTCCATGCTGGAAAACTTTCCATGGAATTTGGGGATAGCATATTTAAATTTAACATCTTTAATGCTGCTATGAAGCATCCCGTGGAAGAGCATTCTCTTTTTCAAATAGAAGTACTTGCTGACTTAGTTAAAGATACTCATTCTGATGTTACAAATGGCAATATTGTACCTGTTAATGTTACAAATGATGTTCTTTGCCTTTGAAAGTCTTGATGTAACTTCGTCCACCAGAATACCTCCCTCCATTGAGCAGCCACAAAGGAGACTTAATCCCTTGATTTTGGATGTTGTGAAGAAGAAGAAAACCAAACACTTCCATGTGTTCAACTCTCGCCTTAAAATCATGGCAGGTAAACTTCGATCCAAGTGGATTGACCCTGTTGTTGCTACTAGCACTTTTCCTTATGATGCAGTGGGAATAAAGAGTGAAGCCACTAACAAAGTCTTCAAAATCAATGGACACTGCCTGAAGCTTCTCCATGACAGGCCCGCACTTGAAGAGCTCTCCTTGAAAAAGCCACCTTGAAGAGGGAGTTTTCTTTTCTTACTCCTTACTCTTATTTTATACTTGTTGCTTACATTAAGGATAATGTGTGATTTAAGTGTGGGGGGAGATCTTTTAGCATAGTAGTTTTGTTTTGTTTTTCTTTTGCGTTTTTGTTTTCAAAAAAAAAATTGCATGCATTTTCATTGGATTTCTTGGTTTGTATGAGTTGGGAGTGATTTCATTATTCTAGGACTATAGGTCTTGTGGCATGATATGGATGACTTCCTTGCATTCTTAGTATGATAAGTTGGACTTGAATACTGAATTGTGCATCATTTGTGATAAATCATTGTCCTTTGTGAGATGTGGGCCTTATAATGAATGTAATACACTTGGCCATTCTCTTTCTTTCTTGTGTGATTTCACTCATGATTGTTGGTTACTCTAGAACTTTACTTGACTCTTGTTGAAACTCTTGTTCACATGCATGCATTGAAAGGATCTAGGCAATTTTTGTTCTTATTAAACCACTAGCTAAATAAGTCTACCTTGCAATTATCCCTTTGCTAGCCCCTTTGAGCCTATTTATCCCATTCTTTGTTATATAACTCATTACAAGCCTAAAAGTGAAAAACAATGATATGACCCAATCTTAGGGCATAAAGGAGCTTTGCTTTAAAAAAATTGATAATAAATATTGCATAAGTGTAGGGGTGCTCAAAGTTGTGGTTATCTTAGAATATCTAAATGTTTTGCTTCATTGGAAATTTGGCAAGTGCAATAAAAAAAAGTAAAAAAAATAAAAAAAGAAAAAAGAAAAAAAAGGAAGAAAAGTGATAATAAAGAAGGAAAGTGTGAAAGTGGAAAAAGGGATTGAAATTTGGTTGAGTTGCCCCCCATGATTATTTGGCAATTGTTTTCCATTGCTCCTCTATCCTCTTTGATTTTATAGCTTAGTTACCCTTTCAATTATCCCACCTTGACCTTGGCCCCATCTTAACCTTAATAAAGACATTTTGATCTTTGTGTGCATGTGCTTCAAGTGTGGATGTTAGAGGCTTGTCAAGCCTATGGTAGTGCTAGCTTTCATGATGTGCTTTGAGTGTAAACATTAACCTAGACACTTGAGAGTTTGAGAGAACTTTATTTCTTGTGAGAATTCTATCACTCTCGATTCATTCTTTGGTTATTCTATCCTTTTGTTTGCTTGAAAGGTAATAAGATGTTCTTCATGATTGCCATGGTTTCTTGAAACCTTGATTGAGCATTTCACTTGCCACTTTGCATTCTTGGGATTCATTGAAAATGCATCTTTGCTTTGTTTTGACCATGAGTTTTGCTCGGAGTGCAAAAGCTTAAGTGTGGGGGAATCTGATCAATGCATTTTAATGCACCTTTTATAGCTTTGTACTTTGTGTTTTTAGTTGTGTGTCATGTCCAATAACTACTTCTTAACATGGTTTTATATCTTTGAGTCTTAATTGGGCTTTACTGAAATTATTTGCTAATTTTCGGATTTTATTACATCCTGACTCATGTTCCTTCTACAGGCCATAACTTGGGATATACTTGTCTGATTTCAGTGATCTTAGTGGAGTTGGAAAGCTAAGAAGCAGAGCTACAACTCTTATGTTGGTACCAAAGCCCAGTTCTGACGTTTTGAAGGTTGAAAATCCATTTTACTGAAGCTGGCGAGTTGTACTGCGAGTTATGGATCACTTACCCATGTAATTAGTTGTTATTGGGCTAATTAACCTCTTTTGGGCCTTTCTCTTTGGTCATAAACTTCTGATTACTCAGGTAACCTAGAGGATATTATAAATATGTTTTTAGAGTCTTAGGTTAGGAGTTTTTGATTACTTGTGAATCTTGAGCCGTTTTGCGAATTTTAATCTTTATTTTATTTTTAGAACAATCTTTTCTCCTTTCCTATTTCTTAATCACGTTTTTGGCAAGACCTTCCATGGAAGGCCAAATCATCTGTTAGATCAATTCGCTGGTTAAGGATTTCCTAGAGGATTTTGAGGTTTGTTATTAATTTTAAATTCAATTTTGTGTTTCTATTTCTTTTCTTTTTGATCTTTCGTCTCTTTAATTTCTTTTTGCAAACTCGTTTTAGGTATTGATGCTTAATTATATCAATTTCATTTTTGCTCTCTGATTTGAGATTATTTGAATTAAACTGAACTCTTGTTTTGGTTTATTTCAAATAAAGATCAATAGGACCCATAACGCTTAGTTATTGGTTTGGTTGAATTCGGTAATTAAATTAATCATGTATTTGTGACACTTGTTCCTTATGCATAATTAATAGAATTTTGTGATGCTTAATCTAGTAGGAATTCGTATAGGTTTAATCAACGCTTGACAGGTTAATTCTGTGATCAAACAAGAATAGAAACACGAAATAGAATAATCTTTTGAAACCTGTGATAGATTCGAGTGGAAGTTCCTATAACCAGTGGATTGATCGTTTGTTATCAATTGAATTTCTTCATTATTGCAATCTGTTTTCAACCGAAACCCCCCTAATTCTGTTCCTTTGCACGTTCTTGTTCTTGGTTATTGTTAATTAGAGATCCTTGTGAGACGACCAAGGTTGAATTGTTGTGTTACTACATTACTGTTTTTAATTATTTGACTTGTGCGCGACAGCGGATCAGACTCCACCATAGAGTAAGCATCCACCAAAAACTATTGAAACAATCTTCTTGATCATAACAATGTTTATGGCTCACCTGCCCTTGTCTGGATCCTGAAAGAAATCCATTCTCTGATTGTAAGTCGACATCTTTTTTCTGTTATTTGTACCTCTGTCTCTATGAAGTATATCTATCCTATAACCATCTTCACCATAAACAAACATTAGGGGATATTGATAAGCTAGATAACTTGCATCCAACTCATCTATTCGTTGAAGTTCTCCAGCTTGTGTTTCCATAATGATATCTCTTTTGGATGCATTATCAACGTCACCAACAATAAGAGTTGCTACTTCAGAGACAGTTGGTAAATCATTTATTCTACCATCAGAAGATCTCTCAGAGATTAATTTAAGTTTCAGATCAGGTACATCTATTTGGTTCAGCCTATCTCTTGCCATTCTGAATGACTGTGCATGCTGATTGTTTTAGTCTAGCATGTTTGACAATTTCCTCACAATTTCTGGATCAATCTTGTTATTAGTCCTGCTAATGAAAAGTAAGTCAGTTGACACAACTTTATTAGATGTGTATATAATAGTTACTTTGGTGGTTGATTTAAATACCTTACTCCTTGGATCCTATTTTGGATTTCATTGTCAGTGTCATAAATATAAAGTTGTGCGAACTTTGGAGTTTGTCCAGGCATAGGCAACATGCTTCCAATTCTGTGGCATAGCTGTCCTTGTATCCTTATAGTTGGTGGTCCTCGACCATTATTAATTGATGAGTCAAGTTTTGAATCGGGAGATGTGAAGGCAAACATCATATTGTAGCTGCAGATGTGTAGCTGAAAATTTTTGCTGTCAGAATCAGTACCATTCAAAAGATGTTGAAGAAGTGGAGGAGGATCTTTCAGCAATGGTAGTTGAACTCTTCCATTACCACAACAAAGTTCATACTTAGGACTTGCAGTATGCCTGTACTTTGATGTTCTTTCTTGGTACCACATAAATGCACCACAATTCTGACACTCAATCAATGGAGGGCCAATGTGGAAATATCCTTTATAGTAAACAATACATTAATTATTACTGCATGTTTATAATTTATATGATTTTATTATTGAAGAGGTCAACTATAATATAGCAACCAACCTTCAAGCACACCTTCAAAGTCTGTTGAATTAATATGTTCACAATGTTCTTTTTCGTCAGAACTTGAACTGCTATCTGAGCTTTATCCTTTCAATATACATAAACATTATAACGGTCAGTCAGTTTAAGACTATACCTAAATCAGCAACATGTATACATCAATCTACTTTCTTTTTATTTATGATCATGTGTTGCAACCATACCTTGGACTGACGGGCCATTAAAATCAGAGTTATTCACCTCTTCATCAACAAATGGATTAATTGTGTTCTATTTTTGCAATTGAGTTCTTTGATTTGTAGATCGATGAGAGTAGGCAGTCGACCTCCTTACTCATGAAGAAGTATGTTCCTGGTTGAGATTGGTGTTATCATTTTCATTTATAGGATTGTGGTTGACACTTGAAAATCTGCTGATTAGATTGACACCTATTGAGTTCACACTGATGGATCTCCTTTTTCTTAAGGCTTACTGCTGATCAACCTCTGGCTGTGTATAGATGTAAGAGTTAGATTGTTGATTACCCTCAAATGAAGCATTCCTCTGGTTATTTTGGTTCAATACTGTTCATGTGATACCTGAGAGCGGTGTTGTTGTATGGCTTGTTTGGCTTACAGCACCTTGGTTATTTTGATTCTGAGTATTTGTCCTGTTTATTGCTTTAGAGTAGTTTGTTCCCTTGTCGCGTAGCAGATTCTTTCTTTTCAAACGTGCATTTGATGTAGAATCACTCGGTGTATTATTTCTGTCCCTATCCATATTTGTATTAACTGTCCTACTGCAGTAACATTAATAGAACGTTAGATAGACAAAGGAGTATATATTTGATAACACTCATTGAATTGGTGACAGGTTGTAAGCAATGTTAAAGTTAGTCCTTTGAATGCAGAACATAAAGTAAAGCAGGAAATTAGTAAGCAATGTTAAAGAGACTTATTTTGCTTCCTACTGTAGCATACTTAATAGCAACTTAGGTGCCTCAGATGTTGTAACATTTACATTTTGAAAATGGTGCCAGGTTATAACATGTCCTCAGGGAATCAATAGAACAGTAAGGAAAGTTGGATGCATGTCATGAATGTATTTAATCAGAAGGCTGATATGCAGAACCTACTGTAAGGAACCATATAACCAAGTGTGCATATTAGTAAGTGGTCTAATTGAATGTAGAACACAATATTTAGATGATTAGTAGCCTCATCAGTACAATGCACAATCCATTTGTATTATTCTTTGCCACACATACATGCACTGCTACCTCATGAAATGGCTGCCTACATGGTTTGATGTTGTAACATTCTACTATTAAACTACCTTGAATATGTTGACCAATTCAATATAATTTAAGGAAACTATGTATCCATCATAGGATACATTCTGTGTTTTGAAACTTGAAGACAGTTTCCATTGCATAAGAAACATACATGTTGTTGTTTATAATGTAAGTAGCTTATCTGGATATCTTTGATGTGAACTGATGTGCTGTAGTAGTCCTTGCATTCACATTCAGAACTTTTGTGCCAATGGATAGCCTGTGAACAACATTACACATTCAGGAGAGCATTTGTTGTTGCTAACTCTTTGTCCAGTCTTTTTTTTACTGATGAATCGCGCCTAGACTTGATTTGTATTTTGTTTTTGTTTTTGCAAGTTTCTTTTGGTAGATGTGTCCAATCGATTGTAGCCAGTTTAAACTTTGGTTGGTGACAGTCATGTATTCCAATGCTTAATTTGACTTTTAAAAATTTTATGATACATAAAACATATCAAATACTGTTTTATTGGTTCATATGTTCACTTTGATTAGACTTTCTGTATCATCACAGTAAATGCTCTTTCATTTTTACCTTTTATTTATTTATTTATTTATTTATTGTTGTAAAATGGCAGCATATTTCACGATTTTGTGCCTTGAAATCTTGGCAGCCGAACTTCCTACAACTGCCCTCTTCCATTTTTGGTTTTAGTGTGAGAGACAGCATATATTGCACGGTTTACTGTGTGGGCAGTAATCCTAGTCCTTTTACTTGTCACAAACCGTGTGGCAGAGCCTTTTATCTGTTAGGCAACCTGTAGAACCATTAGTATATATAGAATAAAGCACTTTAGTAGAATTTTAATAAGAAAATATATGTTGCCTTCTGCTGTTTTTATCCTTTATGCAGGTCTTTAGCCGCCCATGTTGGACATTATCTTACACCTTTTTGGCTTATTATCTATTGGACATTATCTCAAACTTTTTTCGGTTTTTATCCTATTAACCATAGGCTTTTTCTATCCAGACCCCCCACATTTTCTAGCCACACCCCCCTGTCAGCTTTTTGTGGATGAAAAGACGAAAAAGCCCCTACCCCCACCTAATATGTTTTATCAGCCTAGGAGCGGCCCGCCTCACGAGCTCCCCTCCCTCACCCCGAGCGCCTCCCCTCCGTCACCCTCCCGAGCGCCTCCTCCTCACGAACCCACGCCGAGAAGCCGACGTCGCGCTCCCTCCCTCACGACGCCGAACACACCCACGCCGAGCTCGCGGACATTGGTCAACGTGACATTGGGGACAAAGAAGCGCAGGTTTAGCACGTCGAGACATTGGGGACGTCGAGCTCGCAGACTGCTTTTGAGTGATGTGTTTGGTCACCACTGTCTGCGAGAAACTACACGTTAACTCAGTTCACGTGCATTACGTGAACTGAAAATACGGGAAGGAAAAAAAATTTGCCCATTACGTAAACTGAATTTACGTAGTACACGTGAATTGACGTGTACTACGTAAATTTAGTTTACGTAATGGGCAAATTTTTTTCCCATCTCGTATTTTCAGTATTCACGTGGCCTACGTAAACTCAGTTTACGTAATGGGCAATTTTTTTCCCATCTCGTATTTTCAGTTCACGTAATGCACGTGAACTGAGTTAACGTGTAGTTTCTCGCAGACAGTGGTGACCAAACACATCACTCAAAAGCAGTCTGCGAGCTCGACGTCCCCAATGTCTCGACGTGCTAAACCTGCGCGCTTCTTTTGTCCCCAATGTCACGTTGACCAATGTCTGCGAGCTCGACGTGCCCAATGTCTGCGAGCTCGACGTCCCCAATGTTGGAATCAAGAGGATTCATAAACAATAACCCTTTAATTGTTTTGATGATAACAAAAGATTAAGAGAACAATTTATTCTCTAACATGGTTATAAGTGTGCAGAAAGTATTTATATTCAGAAGAATTCTGCTTCAGAAGACTTAGTGAAATCTTGAATTTCACTGAAAGCCCGGCCTGCCTGGTTCTTGGCACATAGAATCTGCTTGGTCAACGCCTGGTGTAAGTCAACGACTGGTAGATCGCCAAGAGACTACACTGCTTGGTCAACGCCTGGTGTAAGTCAACGACTGCGTAGATCGATCTGAGACTACACTCTGTTTGGTCAACGCCTGGTGTAAGTCAACGACTGCGTAGATCGCCTAAGAGACTACACTGCTTAGTCAACGCCTGGTCTTCACCAACACTCAACAGATTGTGTTATATGTGCTCCATGATAGACTTAGTGCTTTCCTACACGATTCTGTCATTTGATAGCCCATTAAATTCTACACACAAGAATCCGTGATCCGTGAAGCTCAGTTCTGATAGTAAAATTCAAGTACCTTGTTATACGAGGTATCTTTAGACAAGAAGAATGTCAAAGGATAAAATCATCAAGGAAACTTGTGCTTGAAGTGTCTATATTTTTTGAAAAGCTCACTAAGGACAAAGTTACTGACATTGTGTATAATACTCAGAATGCTTTTCGTCTTGAAAGCGACGTATCTCCGCAAAGCCGAAATTCAAGGATCTGAACTTTGACTTTGGACAAAATTTGGACAAAAAGAAACGTTGTGCGGACAAAAAGAGACGTTGTGTCACAACGGCACTTTTTCAACCCTAGCTATATATCCTACCTCATACACTGAAGTAAGATAGGAATTGAGTTTTCAACAAACGATTTTCAACACAGTTGTACGCAATCTAGCAACTTGAATATTTTTCTGAGTAGTGAGAGCATCAACATCTATCTTCTCAAACACTACCCAATCAAGAGACAAAGTGAGCAATCAAGAATTCATCCAAGTCTCTCGAGATCGCTGAACAAGGCACTTATTCTATTCTTCTTTCTTTAAACAAAGTTATTTTGTGCTAAAAGTATTTTTATTGTAAATTCTCTCTGAAGAGAGTTATCTCTATATTGTTTCAAAAACTCTTATTTGAATCAGATTTAGCCCAAGAAGGGTATACCTTAGAGGCTCAACTGCATCGAAGTCGTTCTAAGAAGTTGTGAGTATAGCCAGGTTAGCGTAAATATACTCTCAAGTGTAATCGGTTGATTATAGTGGAGAAATCCTTCAAGTGAGTGAAGGGACTAGACGTAGCTATCAGGTGATAGTGAACTAGTATAAATCTCTGTGTCTCTTTCTTCTCTCTACTCTTTATTCCTTGCACAGTTTATTCAATAGTTATTTTTCATAAACATTTGTATTTGCGAAAAAGTTTTTAAAAACCCAATTCAAACCCCCCCTTTCTTGTGTTTTGCCACGTTCAATTGGTACCAGAGCTCGGCCTCTTGGTTGAGCACTTAACAGTGTGAGAGGAAAAGATCCTATACTATCCTATGGCAAGCAACGAACCCGGTGGTCATGTTAACCGCCCCCCTTTGTTCACTGGATCTAACTATGACTACTGGAAAGATAAAGTGAAAAACTTTTTCGAATCTCAACAGTTTGAACTTTGGGATATGGTTCGGAAACAGTACACTGAACCAGTTGACTCCAAAAGAAATCCTATTCCTAGGGAGTCTTGGACCGATGATCATAAAAAGGAATATACCTTGCACCAAAAAGCAAGATACTTTCTTGTATGTGCTATCTCTGAAAAGAGTATGAGAAATGTGGCAATAACAAGATCGCTAAAGAAATTTGGGACTCACTGCTTTAGCCTATGAGGGTACTTCCCAGTACAAAAACCAAGGCTAATATCTTGGTTAGACAATATGAACTCTTCAAGGTGGAAGAGGATGAAAGCATGGAAACTATGTTTGGAAGATTTCAAACTTTAGTTCATGGCTTGAAGGTTCTCAAGAAAAGCTATACCACTTCTTGACCATGTTAAGAAAATCTTGAGAAGTCTCACAAAGAGATGGAGACCCAAAGTCACGGCTATTCAAGAAGCCAAGGACTTGAATGAATTACGTCTTGAAGATCTCTTGAGTTCTCTAAGAGCTCACGAGTTTGAGCTTGATGAAGAAGAACCTCCCAAGAAAGCAAAGACCATTGCTCAAAACTTCAAACAAAGCATCTACTTCCAAAGCTCTCCAAGTGAGCTTGAATCAAGAAGCTTCATCCGATGAGAGTGATGAAGATATCGATGATGAAATCTCCCTTATTTCAAGGAAGATTCAGCGCATGATGAAAAGCAAAGGAAGGTTCAGAAAGAAGTTCCACAAAAGGGACTCACGGAAAGACAAGATTCAAAGGAAAAGAAGGACTTCAAGGACAAGAGCCAAGTGACTTGCTATGAGTGCAAGAAGCCTGGTCACTACAAGTCTGAGTGCCTGACTTGAGAAATCAAGGAAAGGTGGCTTCAAAGGCAAGAAGAAGAAAGGTCTCATGGCTACATGGGATGATCTCAGATTCATCATCTTACGAGGATGATGAGGAACAAGCAAACATGGCTCTCATGGCTACCATAGGCTCAGGCAGTGAAGAAGAAGATAAAGAGGTAGATTCTAACACATCTTCTAATATTCAAATAGCTTTTGATGAACTGTTAGATGAGTCCTCAAAGCTCAACAATGAGTACAAATCTTTGAAAAAGAAATTCTTAAAACTCTCTAAAGAATTTCAAATACTCACCGAGGAGAATGAGAAACTCAAAGCTGAAAACCACCATTTGGTGAGTAAATGATTTTAACGAAGAATAAGGTTGAATGCAACTCTTCAAAATATGAAGAGGATTTCAAAGATTTCTTCTTTGAATGTGTCACACTAAGCAAACAAGCATCTATGATCTGGGAGTAAGTCAAAATGGTAAAAAGGGTCTTGGTTATAACCTCAAGAACCAACTTTTCAAAACACCACTTTGAAAACCAAAGACTCCAACAATCACAAAGGATCATTTACTTTGTACTTTCTGCAATAAGAAAGGGCACATTAGGAGTACTTGTTATGAACTAAAAACAAGAAGGACACGTCTCCTTCTAGGACTAACAAAGAGGACCCAAAAAGATTTGGGTACCTAAGGATAAAATTATATATGTTGCAGATTTGCTTAGCAACAGAGTTACTACACCGATCCTGGTACTTGGGCAATGGTCGCTCACGTCACATGACGGGAGAAAGGCGTATGTTCCAAGAACTCCATCATGAAGAAGGTGGAAATGTTGGTTTCGGAGGAAATCGTAAAGGTAAAATCATTGGAAGTGGAAAAGTTGGTAAGAGCTTTCTTCCTTCCATTGATAATGTATTATTAGTGGATGGCTTGAAGCATAACCTACTAAGTATAAGTCAATTATGCGATAGTGGTTATGATGTTGCCTTTAATGACACATCATGTATAGTCAAAAGCAAGAAAGATGGATCTATTCTTTTCAAGGCAAAGAGAAAAATAATATTTACAAAATTAAACTTTACGAGTTGGCAAATCAAAATGTAAAATGTTTTTGTCAATTGATGAAGAGCAATGGACTTGGCACAAAAGATTGGGTCATGCCACCGGCGAGGTTAATCTCAAAGCTTAACAAGAAAGGACTTGTTAGAGGCCTACCAAATCTTAAGTATCAATCTGATGCTCTTTGTGAAGCATGTCAAAAAGGGAAACAAACGAAATCCTCTTTTAATTCCAAAAATATTGTTTCCACCTCAAGGCCACTTGAGCTTTTACATTTAGATTTATTTGGACCGACCAGAATTGCCTCTCTGTCTGGAAAGAAATATGGTCTAGTCATTGTCGATGACTATACTAGATGGACATGGGTAAAATTCTTAACCCACAAGGATGAGTCTTTTACAGTGTTTTCTGTATTCTGCAAACAAGTGCAAAATGAAAAAGGCTTTTGTATTACTACTATTAGAAGTGATCATGGTGGTGAATTTGAAAATGAATTATTTCAAAAGTTCTGTGAAGAACATGGCATCTCTCACAATTTTTCATCCCCTAGAACACCACAACAAAATGGTGTTGTAGAAAGGAAAAATAGATCTTTGCAAGAAATGGCCAGAACCATGATTCACGAAACTAATGTTGCAAAGCACTTTTAGGCGTAAGCGATAAACATCGCATGCTATATTCAAAATAGAATCTATATTAGACCTATCTTGAATAAGACTCTTATAAATTGTGGAAAGGAAGAAAACCCAACATTTCATATTTTCATCAATTTGGGTGTGACTGCTTTGTTCTTAATACAAAGGACAGTCTAGGAAAATTTGATTCCAAATCACAAAGCTATCTTTTTGGGATATTCAACGCCTAAAGCATACGGAATATACAACAAAGAAACATTAATTGTTGATGAGTCAATACATGTGAAATTTGATGATAAGAAGCACGATAATGACATCGTCGAGCTAAATGAAGCTTTTGCAGATTTACAAATTTGTAAGGAAACAAAAGCGGATGTCACAGTCGACTCGATGATGTCTCCTGGTGTCGACTCGGTGAAAAAGGAATATCCATAACAGATGGAAGTTCAAACCTGATCACCCAAAGGACCAAATAATTGGTGAGCAAGTGATAGAGTTAGAACAAGATCTTCTCTTAGAGATCATGCTGATTTGGCACTTCTATCGAGATAGAGCCAAAATCTATTGATGAAGCTCTAACTGATGATGGATGGATTATTGCTATGCAAGAAGAGCTCAATCAATTTCAGAGGAATGATGTGTGGAAGCTTGTGCCTCCTCCGGAGAATAAGCTAGCAATTGGAACCAAGTGGGTCTTGAAACAAACTTGATGAATATGGTAAAGTGGTAAGAAACAAGGCTAGACTTGTTGCTCAAGGGTATTCACAAGAGGAAGGTATTGACTACATGAAACTTTCGCTCCTGTAGCTAGACTTGAAGCCATTAGAATTTTGTTGTCATTTCTTTGCACATCATGGCATTACTTTGTACCAAATGGATGTAAAAGTGCATTTTTAAATGGTTTCATAAATGAGGAAGTGTTTGTGAAACAACCACCTGGTTTTGAAGATACTTGAGTTTCTGAACATGTCTTCAAACTTAAAAAGGCACTTTATGGTCTCAAACAAGCTCCTAGAGCCTGGTATGACAGATTAAGTTCCTTTTTAATGTCAAATGATTTTGAAAGAGGACAGTGGACACTACACTATTTAGAAAATCATCTAAAAGCATTTCATTATAGTTCAAATATATGTGGATGACATTATCTTTGGTGCTACTAATGAGTCTCTTTGTAAGGAGTTTTCTAAGCTTATGCGAGAATCAATTTGAGATGAGTATGATGGGAGAATTAAAATTCTTCCTTGGTATTCAAATCAAGCAATGTCAAGATGGAACTTATATTCATCAGACTAAATATGTGAAAGAACTGCTGAAGAAGTTCAAGCTAGAGGAAACCAAACCTATGAGCACACCAATGCATCCAACATGTGCTCTTGGCAAAGATGAATCAAGTAAAAAGGTAGACCAAAAGGTATATAGAGGTATGATTGGTTCACTCCTTTATCTCACAGCCTCAAGGCCTGATATTATGTTTAGTGTGTGCTTATGTGCAAGATTTCAATCTGATCCTAGAGAATCTCACTTAATCAAGCGGTTAAAAGGATATTTAGGTATCTTAAAGGAACTACTAATCTTGCTTTGCTTTATAAGAACTCAGATAATTACAAGTTAGTAGGTTTCTGTGATGCTGACTTTGCTGGAGACAGAATTGAAAGGAAAAGCACAAGTGGTGGCTGCCAATTTCTTGGAGCAAATCTTGTCTCTTGGTCCAGCAAAAGACAAAGCACAATTGCACTATCCACAGCAGAAGCTGAGTACATATCTGCTGCAAGCTGTAGCTCACAACTACTTTGGATGAAGTATCAACTTGAGGACTATCAGATTAAAGAGAGTAAAATCCCTATATACTGTGATAATACTTCTGCTATATGCTTGACTAAAAACCCTATTTTGCATTCTCGAGCCAAACATATTGAAATTAAACATCATTTTATTAGAGACTATGTTGAAGGATTCTTGAAATTAAATTTATTGATCCTGACCATCAATGGGCAGACATCTTTACAAAACCCCTTGCTGAAGATAGATTCAACTTTATAAGAAAGAACTTGAATTTCCTTCTTATAAAGGAATAGGTGTTTGATCTGAATATAGTTGACTCTGTTTGACTAAGTTGACTCTGTTTGAATTTAGTTGACTCTGTTTGACTAAGTTGACTCTATTTGAATTTAGTTGACTCTGTTTGACTAAGTTGATTCTGTTTAAATACAGTTGACTCTGTTTGACTATGTTGACTCTGTTTGAATAAAGTTGACTCTGGTTGAATAAAGTTGACTCTGTTTGATGTGTTTGACTTGTTGACTCTGCGTGAGTGTGTTGGCTATGTCGTAGTTAAATCTGTTGATTCTGTTGATTATCTTATCTCGTTATATTCTTTTCATTAACTGTTCGTATGATCATTGCATAGTCTGCAGGAATCTTAAGTACACGTGTCTCTGCGAGACTGGTTGATGCGTTAGTGAGTGACATTTGCTTTTCTTGAGTCATAATTGATTTTATCTTTGCGCAATGACAGCTTTCTGCGCCTTTTCAATTTTGTGATTACTCTTTTGGAAAAGACAAATTTATTTTAATTCATTTCAAATCGGGCGTATGGTGCTTAAACTTCTCGAACACGTTTATAACCCACTCACTCACATCACTCACTACCCACTCTATCTCTCAAAGAGAAGTCTACACATTTCGTAACCCTAAACCCCTTTCATCTTTGCACTCTGTGTTTCTCGGAGATTTCAACAATGGCTGCTCCCACAAGTAACGCTGGAAAATCTTCAAACCTCGGACCTCAAAGTGTTGGTGGAACACGGTAAGGTTCGAGGATATGGCAAATGAAGGATACGACTTGAGCTGATTTCATCGACATGGGGATAATGGATTTCTTCTACATGACCAACTCGGTCTATGAGAATCTGGTGAAGGAGTTACGGACTTATGCTTGGAGTAAAGATAAGACCATTCTCGAGTCATGTTCAAGGCGGCGCATTGTGGTCACTCGGGACCTAATTGCTGAAATCACCCATTGCCCTAATGATGGAGCGGTTGAAACCGCTGGTTGGGAAAAAGGATGCCGTGGTGGGATGTCGTGAATGAAACCATCTATGAGAAGTCTTAGGAGGACCAAGGCGATGGACATGAAGAACGAGGTTTGAAAGCCTTTGTAATCATCATGAACCGCTTGGTGCCAAAATTGCTCTGTGGATACCGCCGTGATACCCACAAATTCATAATGTGGAATTATGAACTCAAAGCAAAAATCAACCTTCCAGATAATTTTTGAACATCTGCGAAGAGACTTAATGTACTCGAGAAGGGAAATATATGAATATCCCTTATGGAAAGTCATTGTCGTGATTATGGAGAACCAAGGTCTTATAAATCTTCTTCAAGGTCTCAACACCTTGGAAGCGAGGGCTTGCCACAACGATGGTGATTCCTATTCTCTCTTGAGACAATCTAAGGAGAATGGGACTCCTTTCCAAGAAGGCTATTGCTGCAATTCAACAAGGTGAAGAAGGAGCAAGGAAGAAAGTTGTGAAGAAGGGAAGAAGATTGTGGTTGACTCTGGTGTCTCTCTTGGACCAACCGTAGGGTCACTCGAAGCACGAGGCATTCACATTGCCTCGAGAACCCCTCACCACTCTCCTGTGAGACCTACATGCATGCCCTCTATGCTTACAGAGGAAGAAGAAGAGAAGAAACTGGAGATTGATCAAATGATAAAGGAAAGGTTAGAGGAAACACGACTATATCATGAAGCAAGCTTGGCTGCAGGCCTTGTACAGCGTGAAACCTTTGCACCTCCAGTTCGTGCTCCTACCTCTGACCCTAGAGTGGCTATTCCTGCTGAGCCCCCCTCTGTTGATCCTGCTCAGAAGCCACCCCTGAAAAGGATACACAAGGTTGGAGATGCCCCTGCTGCAAAAAGGAAGAAGGCACTTGATAAGGTAGTTGATTTATATGATACTACTTATCAACTGCAGTTCTGCTCTGTTGCTTCTACGATTGTTGAACCCCTTCATCACAATCCTTGCCCAAACCTAAACCCTAACTGCCTCTGCACCCAAACCAACACCTACCAAAAAGCCTTTGCCGTCTTTACCCTCGGACTCATCTTCATCCGATGAAGATGATGTTGCTCCTCGAGGACTAGACAAAGACCTCAACCACAGGTTCAAATTCCTATATTGAACCTTTAGCCTCTTTACCCCAGATTCCACTATACCTCAAACCCAAACACCTTCACCACCTAAATCACCACCCAAACCAGCTTCTCCACCTAGAACCGCTTCACCCTCACCAACAACCACACCTCAACATACCATGTGAGATCGAGTCCATTTCGAGGAACCTGAATGAGTCAAGGGTTCAAGAGTCTTCATCTCTTGAATCGCAATATGGTTGTGTGTGAAACTCAACCTCTTCGCATGTTGCAACCTCTCCTCGACTCCTCTTTCGGACTTCCCATAATGGTACCCTTCATGTCTCAACTGTTCTCTCCTCCAAATTCTCCTCTCCAGGAACAACCAGAATCTGCGTAACTCCTGGGGATGATCTTTGATGATCTCTCTGCTGAGCCTCTGCCACTTCTTCTCACTGCACCCCCTGGACCCTCTGAGCCTGGTCTTCGGGAACCAAGAATTGTGCCCAACGTTCTTCCCAATTTAATTGGTAGCATTGAGTACTTCAAAGCTGAAAGATTCAGGGAATCTCGTTTCTGGGGTTTCCTTGGAAACGACAGATTTGATGAAGTAATCAATGATCTTGCTGAAGAAGATCGGTATGAGAACTGGGTGTCTGTGAACACTTGGTTTGACAAGCACAGGCAAGAGCAAGAAAGAAAGCGAGGAGATGGCATCTTTGCCTCGACATGGAGAGTTCCTCCAAGACAACAGGCCACTGTTGTCTGGGAACCAGAACCTGCCCCTCCTCCTCGTCCTCCTACTCCTCCAAGAGAACACCTTAACTCCACCACCGCACACAATGCTATGGTTGCATCTACTGGATCGGCTTACATGATCAATCGTAGTTGTGCCAAAAGAAGTTTTGATAGGTCAATTTGGTTGAAGAAAGCAGCGATTCGTAAGATTTATGGAATCTACTGATCAAAGGCTGGAAGCCTCAGAAAAGAAGCAAGATTTGATGACTACTCTGCTGCGGCAAATTTTGGAGAGGATGGAGCAACCCTAGAAAACCTTAGGATTTTTTTTTACTTTTTAGTTTTCTCCCTTTTGATAGATTTGCTTTGAGTTTGTTTTTGTTCACTCTGTTTTTATTTCTAATGAAATTTATGACACTTGAAGTTTTCTCTTTATCTTTCTTTATACTGTTTTGACTGTGATGTTCTTTATTTCTGTCTTAATCTTTTTGTCTGATGACAAAAGGGGGAGAAGAATATAGAGTATAAAGCAATTCATGACCCTAGTGTATCAACCAAGTGTCATCATGCATACATTATGTGTTACGATTAATATATTCTGTATGCTCAAACTTATATGCTGTAATATCTCATGCTCTGTTACACTTAGAAATATTTATATATGCTTAATTCAGGGGGAGCCTCTGAAATCATCTGAATAAATATTTTTTATAAAGAAAAATTGTTCATCAATATATGTATTTGTCATCATCAAAAAGGGGGAGATTGTTGGAATCAAGAGGATTCAGAAACAATAACCCTTTAATTGTTTTGATGATAACAAAAGATTAAGAGAACAATTTATTCTCTAACATGGTTATAAGTGTGCAGAAAGTATTTATATTCAGAAGAATTCTGCTTCAGAAGACTTAGTGAAATCTTGAATTTCACTCTGGAAAGCCCCTCTCTGCCTCTGGTTCCTGGCACATAGAATCTGTTTGGCCACCGCCCTGGTGTAAGTCAACGACTCTGGTAGATCAGTCTAAGAGACTACACTCTGTTTGGTCAACGCTCTGGTGTAAGTCAACGACTGTAGATCGATCTAAGAGACTACACTCTGTTTAGTCAACGCTCTGGTCTTCAGTCAACACTCAACAGATTGTGTTATATGTGCTCCATGATAGACTTGGTGCTTTCCTACACGATTCTGTCATTTGATAGCCCATTAAATTCTACACACAAGAATCTGGTGATCTGTGAAGCTCAGTTCTGATAGTAAAATTCAAGTACCTTGTTATACGAGGTATCTTTAGACAAGAAGAATGTCAAAGGATAAAATCATCAAGGAAACTTGTGCTTGAAGTGTCTATATTTTTGAAAAGCTCACTAAGGACAAAGTTACTGACATTGTGTATAATACTCAGAATGCTTTTCGTCTTGAAAGCGACGTATCCTGCAAAAGCCGAAATTCAAGGATCTGAACTTTGACTTTGGACAAAATTTGGACAAAAAGAAACGTTGTGCGGACAAAAAGAGACGTTGTGTCACAACGGCACTTTTTCAACCCTAGCTATATATCCTACCTCATACACTGAAGTAAGATAGGAATTGAGTTTTCAACAAACGATTTTCAACACGGTTATGCCAATCTAGCAACTTGAATATTTTTCCGAGTAGTGAGAGCATCAACATCTATCTTCTCAAACACTACCCAATCAAGAGACATGTGAGCAATCAAGAATTCATCCAAGTCTCGAGATCGTTGAACAAAGCACTTCTTGTTTTATTCTTTCTTTTAAGAAAGTTATTTTGTGCTAAAAGTATTTTCATTGTAAATTCTCTCTCAAGAGAGTTATCTCTATATTGTTTCAAAAACTCTTATTTGAATCAGACTTAGCCCAAGATGGTCAGTATACCTTAGAGGCTCAACTGTACTGAGTCGTTCTAAGAAGTTGTGAGTATAGCCAGTTGGCAGAAATATACTCTCAAGTGTAATCGGTTGATTATAGTGGAGAAATCCTTCAAGTGAGTGAAGGGACTAGACGTAGCTATCAGGTGATAGTGAACTAGTATAAATCACTGTGTCTCTTTCTTCTCTCTACTCTTTATTCCTTGCACAGTTTATTCAATAGTTATTTTTCATAAACATTTGTATTTGCGAAAAAGTTTTTTAAAAACCCAATTCAAAACCCCCCTTTCTTGTGTTTTGCCACGTTCACCCAATGTCTGCGAGCTCGACGTGCTAAACCTGCGCGCTTCTTTTGTCCCCAATGTCACGTTGACCAATGTCTGCGAGCTCGACGTGCCCAATGTCTGCGAGCTCGACGCTTCTCCGGCGTGGGTGTGTTCAGCGTCGTGAGGGAGGGGAGGCGCGACGTCAGCTTCTCCGGCGTGGGTTCGTGAGGGAGGGGAGGCGCTCGGGAGGGTGACGGAGGGGAGGCGCTCGGGGTGAGGGAGGGGAGCTCGTGAGGCGGGCCGCTCCTAGGCTGATAAAACATATTAGGTGGGGGTAGGGGCTTTTTCGTCTTTTCATCCACAAAAAGCTGACAGGGGGTGTGGCTAGAAAATGTGGGGGGTGTGGATAGAAAAAGCCTTAACCATATTGTATCTTTTAGAGACCCACATAGGGAGATTTCAGCCGTACCCTAGTAGTAGAGATAGTATCCTATTAGTAGATTGCATTGGTAAACCCCTTTACATTGGCCAATTCATTTTGTTTTTACTTATGTGAATGCTCTTTACATTGGCAAATTCAGTTCAAAGGTGATGAAAGTATGAGGATGGGTATACAATCTCATTGAAATTTGGCATTGGCATTGTTAAGTCTCTTTACTTTTGAACGTGTCACATCAAGGTTTTTTAGCTAGTCTCAGTTTGTTTTAGGGATGGCAAAATGGGCCACCCGGCCCGGCCCGTCGTGAGCCCGCATAAAAATGGACTAGTCTAACCCGGCCCGTCAAGGGATTATGCGTTGAGATGTTGAGCCCGACCCGATCTATGACGGGTTGGGCGGGCCTGGGCTGGCCCGTCAAAAAATAAAAATAACAAAAATAAATTAAAAAATAAATAAAAATCTAAAATTTAGACTAAAATCGGCTAAAACCGGCCAACTTGTCAGGCCGGCCCTCAAGAGTCCGCCCAAAACGGACCACAATAGTGGATTGGTTGGCTAGCCCGCCCGAAAATGTAAAAAAAGAAAGAAAAATTGTTCAAAAATAGGGAAAAAATATAAAATTATATATATATATATATAGGCCCGATGGGTTGGCCCAACCCGACCCGCTCGTGGCCCGTAGGATTGGCGAGCTAGATGGGTTGGGCTAAATGGGCTTGTGGGTTGATGAACCCCAACCCAACCCAGCCCATTTTATGCGCCCGGTGGGCAAACCGTTTTGCCCCCCCTAGTTTGCTTAATAAAACTTGAGCTTTGGCATTCTGTGATGGATACAATGGTGCCCAAAAAAATTATCACATTGGCATTGTTATTTATCTATTAATAGGTGAGGAAGCATAGTTGTCTTATGCTTCAGCAAGTTGGGCTTGATACCCCACGATTCCATGATAGACATGGTTGCCAATTTATGTATGTTATCTAGCCTGTGGCTAACAAAGTATAGCCAATGCCTGTTGCTTAACCATGTTTTGTTTGCAGCTTGAGATCGTTTCTTATTAGTTAGCAACAACTTGTTTGCTGACACCAATGTAAGTGATCACATGAATAATACTACTGATTCAAAATGCCTCACATCTAGAAATCATGATTAATTGGAAATTAAGACAACCTTAGATTAATTGGAAAGCAAGACAATCTTAATATGTTATAGCAGTACATATCACAAAATATTCATAATCCCTGCTTCTCATATGTCTGAATACATATTACTCTACTTAGTCTAGTTTACACAAAATCAAAAAACAGATCCATGCTACATAAACTTCATTGTCCAATTGCTCCTTCATATCTTATGATTACTCCTTCTTGATATGTTTTGTCAACTTTGTAGTTGAAAGCTTTGCACTACCAATATTTGGACTCTGATCTTCCTGAGATGGATCATCAGATGTGGAGATTCTCTTGGCTGGTGTAACTAAAGCTAGACGATCAGGATCATTCCTGCGGTCGCCGACAAAGACTGTTGTAGAAATAAATTAAAACAAAGATGTAAAGTTACATGAAAACATGAATATTGATCGAATACACATTTTGAAAGAAATGTATTGAAATGCTAGGTATATGACTTACAGTTTCAAACTGGACAGAATCCTCTACATTGAACACTACTTTTCCAACATTTGATGTACTCTGAGAATGGAAAGAAGGTATGTAAATATCATTGACAAACTAATTGATCTCATAATATCAAAGTGTTTTTCTCAGTAAAAGTTGACCTCATCAGTTGGCAATTGGTCCAAGATGGCTTGGATAATTATAGGATTTTCAGAGTGTTCCATTACAGACGAATTGTGATAGGTTGGACTGACTTTCACTCTTAGAGCTAATGTCCTAGCTAACATTTTATCCAATTCCTCTGGGTAAGCCTTTTTGTCGTCTTCACCCGCCTATCAAATTGATATGTTACACCGTTCAATAGTATTAATGTTGAAAAACAAAAATATAGTCAGTAAATCAACTTTAATATAACTTACAGCAAGCATTTCTTCCCTTAGAATTAGTGCAGACTTCCCAATCATCTAAGTACACTGTTGGTCCCAAAAGACAAATTTTCCACTCCCATTCTTATGAACCACCTTGATGTCTACCTTGTATCTGTGAACATATTAGTACTGAAAGTTAGACACATGATATACATTAGTAAATTACCAACTAATGTAAAACTCAGTATTGTGATCATACCTTGGAACATACTTTTCGCTATAGTGCATCGCTTGACACGTGAATCGAGCATCCACTGCCTCGGCTCTTCTTGTGCAGCTTGAGCATCCTTCATAGTACCAACCATTTTTGTTTGGAATCAATGTAACAGTTGTCCCCACTATCACTATATTTGATACCTATACCCATAATCCATAAGTAATATGTAAAAACATTACTGGTTAACTGAAAAAACATTACTGGTTACTTCAAAAAAGATGATTTATATACCTCATTTTTTATATGATTGGTTATGTCAAAAATACTCTTCACCTGTGTCTTATAAAAAAATCTATCTTCTTCAGTAAACTGTGAAGATCCAGCGGACATCTGAGCAACCATCTGGCTCGATGGTTGTTGTGTTGGAGTTGGAACAAAGTTTGATAAATTGAACTTGTCAGATTTGGTAAAATAATTATATAGGCAAGTCAAAAAAGTTCAGAAAAGGGTTTTTTTAGCTATACCTGGCCTTGAAGTTTTTTATCTCTACCGTGTCGTCATTTATTATCAGTTTTGATGAATTCCATGAGTTCGACACCTCTGTTGGAAAATTGCCTATAAAACCATAATAACAATATCAATGAAATGGCACTCATGGAGTTAGAAGAATAATAAGGTAGTTCTACATTATAACCTTGGGGTTCTTTGATTTTTGCTTTTGTAAGTATGATCACAATAGTCTCGGTTGGGTCAATCCTTTGTTTCAAATAGTTTATAAACATGGTAGCCAAATCTTCCCAAAGAGTGCATTGTACTACATCTCCACTATATTAACATGAAAAGGCAAAAGAATGTGAACAATATATGTTATATATTATATGCTATACAACAGCAACACAATGTAAAACATGGTTTCAGCTATTGAAGCAGGGTACCTAATATCTTTCAGATTCATAACAGCCTTCTGCAAATTTCCAGCAGGGTGGGTGTTAAGAACTTGATCCATAGCTCCAATGATATCTGAGTAAGGAATAAAGTGATGTCATGAATGGGTACTTAATTAAAACTGTTATCAAGTGTTATTATATTAGTATTACCTACTAAAAACTCTTTGCGGTAACTCCCAGAGTTTATATCACAAAAGTTTTTGAAATTGTACTGAAATGGAGGTATGGCAAGAATGTCTATTTCTTTCATAGTTGTACAATCTGTGAAGAACATCCTGTATGCATGTTCGCAAGTCTTATACTTAGCATTGTTGGGTACTACAGAAAAATTCTGCATAACAGAGGTAGTATGTTCTTTAAGCTTTGAACTCCATTGAACAAACTCCTCATTTTTAACTTCAACCTGTATCTTATATCCCTAAAAAAAAGTAATAACAGTAATGAATCTACAAATAAAAACACAATCATTTCAACAGATCAAATGAATCTACAAATCTTTGATACCTTTTCATCCATGACTATCATTTCAAGATGACCTTGCTGAGGATTTTTCTGGACATACCACAGATAAACAACTCTAACACCAATTTTCCATAACGGTTTGCTGTCATTTAAATCCTTGATCGGGTCGCATTTCCTAATCGTTATTTCTTCACACTGTCACAACACCAATACACAAACATATAACACATCCTATTAATAGATAACCCTGATGAAATGAAAAGAGAAAATAAACTTTTGTCCTTTAGACAATAAAGCCAAAGCACACAAATTTTTTAGTTGCTGAAACTCATAAAAACCAAAGCTTTATAAACAACATTTATACCAAAATGCCAAGGAAATGGTGAAGTAAATGGTGAATTGAGACAACACGTTGAAAACTATGAGAAGCCACAACAGAGATTATGGTGAACTCTGCAAAGTTGCTTTGGAAGATTGTAAGCCATAATTTCAACGATTTGTTTACATGCAACAACAGGTATTATGAGAAGAAGAAGGTTAAGGGAAAAGAAAAGAAAGAAGAGTACCAGAGTACACGATGCTAAATTACCTGTCTCTGGGTTGCAATGGAGGTTGAACGGTTTTGTGAAGGAGACTGTGCGCCAAGCTGAGAGAAGCTGGATGAGGAGAAAGAAATAGCCAAGATGCTTCCATTTGAGTTGTTGAGAAAGTTGCCATTATTACCCTTGAGACAGAAGTGTAGTCTCTGTGTGAACCTGTGTCATGTTTCATTTACCCGCCCTTTCTTTCAAAACGCAGTCAACCTTTTCTCAGCTCTTGCAAAATGGTTTTCCAATCCCTGCGTTTTACTCTTTTACCCTTGTTTTGTAGATGTATCACGAAAGTGGGAGTCTAGATGGGTAAATTTTCCCTACTTTATCAAGGCTTATATTTAAAGGGGACATTTATTATCGATTAGTGATACGCCTCTAAAATAAAATACAACATTTTACATAAAAAACCATTTTCGGTCGATAAAATATCTTTTTAAATTCCTTTAAAATTATATTAGTATCTTCAACAACATCTCCAAAAAAGACAAAAAAACCCGTGCATCGCACATGTCACGTTCTAGTGTGTGTGTGTGTGTGTATATAGTCAAATTATGAGGAAACTTCATTCTATCGATTTTTTAAATTGTTTTCAATGAATGTATAATATAGTATTAACCCATAAATTACATATTGCTATTTTTTTATTTTTTATCAATTTAATAAAGTATTTTTTGTCTAATTCAATTTGTTTGTATGCACCATCAGATTGTTTGTGTCGTATGCAACTCAATTAATATTAGTTTGTTTATCGTACGTTAAGTTCATTATAACATCACTAAGATTTAATAATTATTACTATAATATTTAGTATATTTCATTGTTGAAACCAAATGTAGAGCTGAAGCCCATTTATAAAAATATTTCGTGCATGACACAGGTTTCATACTAATACTATATGCATTTACGAATAAATTCATTGAATACATCTCCCGGTTACCTTTTCATATATTCATCAATATAGATTAGTAGTTGAATTGTTATTTATTTTAATTTTAAAAGACATATTTATACAAAATAAGTAATATTTCATAAAGTAGATAATAGTTACTACATACATATCATAAATCAAAAAGTTGACAATGGTTGCCACGTATATACTAAAAAATCTATTATAGAATAGTGATGGTCCGTACTTCGCACGATATCAATATCTATATTTATATATATATATATATATTATATACAAATATGAAAAAAAATAAAAAAGAAATCTATACTATATACAAATATGAAAAAAAAAAAAATTAACAAATGTCTGTATATCATGTCATCTAATCTGCCAATTTTTCACTTGTGTCTTCACATTGACATTTCCCTCTTAAAAATTCATATGTAGCAACAAATTTTTCCATTTTGGCCGTCATTAAATTCAAGCAACGTCACAAAAAATGGTATTTAAATCAGTATAACTTGAAATTTGAATTTTTTTATACAAATTCATATAAAGGGTATTTAACTCAATTACATTTAATAGCTGATAGATGTTACAAGAATCACATTTGAATTAGATCAGTATTAGTTTACACCACATGATTAATGTCTTTAGATTAAAAAATTAAGATAATTAGTTTACACCACATTTTTTTATTCGTTTACAGGTCTGCCATCTTTAGATTTAGTTGAAGGCCATTTGTCAAACCTTATGTTTTTTGTCCTTCAGTTAGCAATACTTTTATATCTACATCTATTTCTTGTTATGAACAATTGTTACTGTTCCGGTATACCGAAAAGTCTCACATTGCTTGGAAATCGAAGTTAAAGGTAGTTTATAAACACCTATTTACGTCAACCCACTGATGCGCCTTTTAAGAACAAAACCGTAAAGGCTCGCACATAGGCCAAAACAGACAATACCTTAGAAAACGATGTTGTGGACTGGAGGTCGGAACATTGGCGCTAGAAGGAGGGCCTAAGCCATACATGAGGGTTGATAGCCCTTTAGCCCCTTAGCCTCGATTGGGGGTTACTGTTCCAATACACTAAAAAGTCTCACATTACTTAGGAATCGATGTTAATGGTAGTTTATAAACACTTACTTACCTCAACCCACCGAAAAGCATTTTAAGGACAAAACCGTGAAGGCTTGCATGTGGGCCAAAGCGGACAATACCTCGAAAAACGATGTCATGGACTTGAGGTCGGAATAATTACGTTGGACTCTGATGGTCATTATCATGCGTGTAACAAAAAATTGAAACTGCAAAATTGGCTATTATTTACACCAAAAAATAATCTTAGTGTTAGTCGAACACAGGAGACAGTCGAGTAAGGTTATGAGTCGAGTAGGTGCTAGCCGAATTGTTGTTTAGTCGAAGTTACAACTGAGGAGCCGAGGGGTAAATCAACTAAATTGATGTTGATATTGCTTGTGATAGGCTGAAGTAAATAATGAAGGCTCCAGGAAGCAAAAATAATGGAGATTGCTAGTGATTTAATTAAATTTTAAAAGAAATTGCAAGGACAAAGACTGTCGTTGATATTTTGAAGCAAAGAAACCAAAAGATAAGTTCAAGATGAAGATAGTCGTTGGCATGAGATGTGGTCAGTGTATGCGATGAGTCAGAGATTGAGTTAGTGCCTAAAATCTAGGAACGTTGTTAGTTGAGAGAGGCGCCTATCAGCTAAGACATTATTGTTGTTAGCCAATAGAACGTGGCAAATGGGGTGATTCAGTTGCTACTATAAATACCAAGTTGTACATATTCTATAGACACATCAATCAATACAAATAACTTATTTTTTCTAATTTACTTTCGATCGGACTTACTTTCAATTTATGTTATTGTGCTTAGCTCGGTTTTTCTTAAATTCACCTCATTTAATGCTCTTTGGAGTAATTAAGGGACCCATAATTGATTAATAGAGTTCATTCATCAGCGTAATCAACCGAAAAAAATAGAATTATTGTTGCTTGTATTTAGTCGACTATACGGCTAAAATTCATCCAAGTCAACAACTATTAACATTATGTATGTGTAACTAATATTTAAACCATTGAGTATCTATATAAATCGATATATTTATTTATTGCACAGCTAAAATGTGCTTTGATATTCTATCTTTCCAATATCCTTGCTTAAGCAAGGGTCGATTTACTAGTTCTTAAATTATTTAGAGATGACACTTGGATTAAAATTCAATGAGTTATCTTACGAAAATTACCTGTAATGACAAAGTTTTATAGGATTACCCATTAGATGAGTATTACTTTAAGGATCGAAAACTTCCTTAGGCCCCATTTAGGGTGGTGCTAAGTTTTCTGTTTTTGGTTTTGAAAGTTATATTTGGAAACAAAACGTGTTCAAATAAATTGGGGTTAAGTTTTTTTTTCCTTAATTTTGAAACAGTTTTTATCTAAATCACAAAACCATAAAAATAGGTTTTGTGAGTCTTGTTTTAAGTTTCACGCTAACACTGTTCTCTCCCCTTCACCATCCCTGTCGTGCCCTTCACTATTTCTCTTCCTCGCCGTCTTCCCAAGCCAAGCCTCCATTGTCTCTTTTGGCCATCGCCCCCATATGTGTGAAGCTGGATCTGAGTTTTCACACTCTTCTCATTTTCTGTATCTCGGATGCATGTCAAAAAATCCAGAACCTTCCTCGTCGCTTCTTCAGTGCGCCAAAATTGGGGTAACATATTCCACTTGCTGGTTCAGATGGTGTGAAACCAGCAAAACCAGCTTCAATCATTCGCCAACCAATAGATGCTTCCCCTCATGAAACCCCCAAAAAAATTTGCTTTCTTTTTATATTTCCTTCGCAATATTTGTGCAGTCAAAGGGGTTTTTGATTTTTGAGGAGAAGAAACGGTTCCTCCAGCCGAAGACGGTAGATTTGATGATGGGTTCCAAGCACAAAAAAACTTCTATTAAATGGATTTTGGGTCGGTGCCTTTTCTTTCATGGGGGTTTTCGTGTTTTGATTAACTGGTTGTGATAGGTTTTTTTTTGGATAAAATAAAGGGAAGTTCGCATTAAGTAATTTGTTCAGTAAAAAAAACCATTTTGCAATTTGTAGGATCTAGACGAATACGTTAGGTATAAATTCATCTTCTTTTTATTGGATTTCATCAATATTATTTTCTTTGCAATTTGTTCAGTAATCAAAATCTTTGTTTTTATATTGGCTTGTGTTTGAAGGATCAATGGAGAGAGAGGGAGAATAAAGAGGGACAGAAGGAGCCATGGGGAGGGAGGAGGTGGGAGGGGGCGCGCTGCTAGAGAGGGACGAGAAAGAGAAGATAACTAGAAAGATGATGCAGTTTTTTAAAAATCAATATTTTTTCAGGCAAAAAAATGGGCTCTTGTATTGTGTAGTAGAAGCTGCCATTTTTTTTATATTGGGAGAGGTGAGCCGAGATAAAAAGAGTGGCTTAAAAACTCAAAACTCATAACTGAAACTCAAAACTAAAATTAGATTTATTTTTCAAAATTTTAAAACATAAAACTAAAAACCACTGGGCGTTAGTGATTGGCTTAAGGCTCAAAAGGCTGTGTGTAATATTGATATTTCTCATCAGGCTATTGACTAATTCAGATGGATAGCACCACGTAAAAAAAAAGGGAGTTGAGGACACCACGTGCAGTTTTTAAAAACCAAATAATATCTTGACCGATTATTTTCATCTAACTACCATTAGTCAATATATTCTCATCAACTTAATAACAAGAAAACTAAACCTCTAAGACAAAATAGCAAAATATTACATGTGTCAATACTACAACAACCTTCACAACCATCATTTTTTTAAAATAAATATTTTTCATCTCCCGTTCGGCTCTCTCTTCTTCTTCCAACCTTCAGATTTCAAAAATTTTTGAAACTCAAAATCTTTGCCTCGCTTCACTTTCTCTTTCTCACCATTCTCTTCTTTCTTTCCTGGTCTCCTCCTCATTCTCTTCTCCCTCACCCACACACATTTTTCCCATGCCTCTTCTTTGCGACAGAACCCTAAATTGTCGCTGGCCACAAGAATCAAGAACGCTTCACACAAAGAAGGTCATTACACCTGCATTACTCTATTCTGCATCCTTTCTGCCGTCGGAGATTCGTGCGACGGTTGTCTCTGTTTTGCCAACCGATTGATGTTCCTGCTCTATTCTGCATCTCCGCCATCGCGTTTTGTCTTCATTGTTCTCCAAAAATGGTTCAAAGATTAAACCATATTCTCTTCTTCTCTCCCTCTTCATCCCGCTGTTGGAATTTTATATTCCAATAATTAATATGGGCTGATATCATTAATAATTATATTAGCTATTTATCATAAAGGAGCTATATTTTATGTGATCATATAAAGTTAAAATAAGATAAGCTCATTGGACTCCTAATTTAATTGATATGAACCTTATATGAGTAGATGTAAGTGTGGCCCGATAAGGGGATAATGGGTACCCTGTTAGGTTTAACACACTATAAAGAAGGCTATGGTCCCCAATACACCGAATCGCCGTCATCCATTCTCTTCTCCCCATCTGAAGAGAACCTACAGTCTCGTGAGAGAGCTCAAGAAGATTTGGTTGAGGAAGAACCATAAAGCTACCGCTAACGTGCTCGTTGTTCGTTGCTATGGATTCAGTTGCTCGTTGGTTGTTCGTGATCATTCCTTTGGTATTCCGCTTCAGGTGATTGATTACTATGGATCCAGGTATTCTACTAATCCTTGATAATCCAACATGTCGTAGATCCTAAAGGTAGAGAACATGTTGTTCTTGTTGAGCATGCTTGTATGTCTTTATAGCTTCCGCCTAAAGTATTTTTTCTATGAGATTTGAGCATGTTTGTTCTTGTTGTTGTTATTAATAAGGAATTAATTCCAACACCCGCTCTCTCAAACTTTCTTTCTTTTGCTTTCTTTAATTTGTATCTCACATCGCATGTTATCATTTTTTTCTTTTTATGCTTCTTTCCCTTTCCCCATGTTCTCATCTTTCAGGGATATTGTGCCGACAAGTTTGGGAAGAAGATGAAGCAGAAGAGTTTGTTCGCTTTGTTCCAGATTTGTTCGCTTTGTTCCTTTTCCCCATGTTCTCATCTTTCGCTTTTGTTTCTTCTCTCTATTTCGCGGCCTGTCTTTATTTTTTTTGTTCTTACATTTTCTATTTTGACAGGGAAGATGTTGAAGAGCTATTGGTGAGTTTGGGAGAAGAGCTCACAGAAGCAGCATTGAGGGTCTCTATGGCTCCCAATCCTCCAAAGGGTACAAGTTGTGGTTGTTTGGTTTGTTCAATGTGTTTAAATTTTTTTGTTGCAACTTAATTTTGTTGTTCAAAAATGTGTTGAATGGGCTCTTCAAAATTATTACCACTTATAAAAACAATGCTCTTTATGGGTTGTGAACTTCTCAATAGTTGATTAATGCTTATTCTAATGTGTTTTTTTTAGCACTTGAAGCACTTACTGGAGTGATTTCACTAGCATCTTCTGAAATTGACCAGTGTAAGGTAAAGTTCTGAAATCTGAATCTTTGTTGTGGATGCTTCACTATTTTAAAGCTCCTATAGTTGAATAATTTTCATACATTGTCCAGACTTTCGTGCACATGAAAATTATTTTCGTTATAAACAGTATGTTATGGGCCATATAGTGAATCTAAAGTTAAACTCACTGGTGCAGCAGTGTCTAGCTGAATATCTATTTTATCCTTTGTTACAACATTCTTTTCTAGCTTTTTATACATGTTGCCAACATACTTCATCTTGGTAGATTCAAAATTTCTTTTTATGTTAATGGCTTAGTGCACTTTACGTTTCATCACAGTTTGTTTCTTATTTGTTCTTTTTGCTATTTTTTTGTGGCCTAAAAATTTATTAAGTTGCAATCACCTCCTTATGATCTAAGGTGTCATTATTTATTTATTTATTTATTTTGCTGATAGTGTGGGACTATAGGTGTAAGCTTCCCTAAAGGGAATTACTAGAATTGAGAGTTTCTGTTGGATTAGCCAGCTTTATCAATTGCATGCAACAAGACCTTATTATTTATTATTGATAAACTTAATGTCCTGCTTCTATTTTCTATTTTCTCTCCTTTAATCCACATTCGCCGTTGATGGACGTTATACTTTTGAAGATGAAGAGTTTAGCTGCTTCTTCAGAGGTATTTTAGGGATTTTTCCTTTTTCTTTTTGTACTTCTGGTCCTCTTCTTCTTTTCTTTCTGATGCTTATTTGTATTTCCTTATTCCTTATTCTCTTATTTTTTATGTTCGTTTTCTTCCTAACATTTCCCTTTGTCAGTGTTTGCAAGTAAGAGAAGAAGCAACTCACACTTTTGCATCTAAGAGCTGAGGAGCATTGTCACAGGTAGTTATTTCAACCCATTAAGATTTGGTGTGAAGGACAATGTTTCAACCCTAATTTTATTTGCTTCATTGATTTTTTTTAATTACATAATAGATTTTGGGTGTTAACAGGCCAAAGCAAAATTGTCATGTAATACCATTTGGTTTTACCTGTGCAGCGAGCTACTAACATGTGGTAAGGCAATTATCAATGAAGGTAGTATTTCATGGCAATATCTTCTTTTTAATGTATTACATGTTATTGGATTCTGGAAGAAATGTCATTATTAGATTTAAAGGTAATATTATTTATTTAGATAGATATCATATAATTAGTTGTAGTTGTATCATTACTTTTTAGATTGCAAAGAAAAAAGAGGCATATAACTAACATAAAGCTAATGTAAATTTTATTTGTCTCCACGTTTGGTTCTAAACAGTGATTGGTGTTGTATGTATGTGCAGGGCTAATGACATATATTAATCAACTTCTCTGTGTTCACCATAATACCATAATTTGAGATCATTCTTTTTGTAGATCCATGTGTTCTCCATTATAGATCATATAATGTGAAGGCATTGACATGCAGGTGTGGCTGCAATAGGAGTATTAGTGATATTTTGTGATCAGCACAGGCTTTCTTGCGTAATTTTATTGTTGTTCTTATTAGTGCTACTATACATTTACACCTCTTTTTTGGTATTGGGTGTTTTGGTAGTTGCATGATATCTGTCAAACTCTGCAAAATATGCCTCATGTATATCATTGTCAACTTTGTTGGGCTAATCTTTAGTTGCAATTTAGAAGGGCTTGGCTTAGTGGTGGTCCTAGAATGTGATACTTTACTGCTGAAAGTGTGTTTTAAATTGAATCTTTTTCATTTTTGTGCTATAATTGACTTAATAATAAGTATATATACATGTTTAAGCTTTTTATTTTTGTGCTGTAATTGACCTACAAACTTGATAGTATAGTTTTGTTTTTGGAAAGTTAATGCTGAATGGGCTAAAGTTTGATCGAGTTGCATGTTGTTTTGAGGATCTGAGTAATGTGATAGCAGTCATTTTCTTCCTTTATCAGTGTTAATTTTCTCTATTATGTCCGAAATATTGGATTGCTTCGACAGGACATGAAGCAAATCTGTATAACTACAAATTCAGAGTCAGTATTTAATGATGTCAAACAGGTACCCTTTTCATTGGAAGAGTTTACAGACTTGAGTTGACGGACTTTATGGTTAAAATGGTAGCTATTTAGATAAAATCTGCGTGCAACAACTTTACCCCTTGCATTTTTGTCATTCTATGTGTGTTGTTCTTGCAAAAGAATAAAGCAACCTGCAGCCAGTTAATATAGTCCACGTAAAGAAAATTAAGCTGCAAATCATGTCTAACAGCGGAAACAAACTGCCTTTTTTTTGTTGCAATTACACAGGTTGATTTGGTTACTCAAGCTGATAAAGCATGGGAATGATATAGTTTTGCTTTTGTTGTTTTTAAAAATTATGGATTGGAAGATTTATAGTCTTTTTATATAATAACTCAGTAGCACATCTAATCTTTGTATTGTGTCCTCTTGGGTGATCTTAAATAAGATAACACTAAAGGATTGTATTATTAATCCTACTTATTTTTTACTATTTTGTATTTTTTTCATATTAGGACAATGTTATTTTGCTTATTGTAGTTTTGTTTAAGTTTTGTGCTATTTGCATCATTGTTCAAAGTGAAAGTGTTCTTTTGGATTTAATAGATTGGCGGACAACCCAACAAGTATTTGAAAATTGAAAGCATATTGGTGGATCCGATGGTTAGTTCTTACTTCTTATCTTTGTGAATGGAAAGCATACATACAATCCTATTACATTATTATAATTTTATTAATTTAGAGGATTCTGGTTGAGCTTACTATATGCAATATGAGAAGTAATTTGATTAATGGTGATTTGAGGAATTATTTGAATGCAGAATTAGTTTGACTGTCTCTAAAATGAAGGTTTGTCTCCCACCATTGAAGGTGTCCTTTATGTTACTCTGAAATACTTTTAAAGCATAAATACATGTGTCTTCTTAATAAGAAAGAAATACAGTCTTTGTTAATGGGTAGTTAAAATTAACCTTTAATCAGAGTTTTGAATTTTTAAGGATTTATTTAGCATTGTCATTGACAACTCTTTCAACAACTCATCAGAAGTTTTATTTCAACTCTTTGAGTTCCATATAATTTTTGTATTTTAATTTTAATTATTATATATTTGACTAATCTTATATGTTGACAAGTAATTTGGTTGTAGTAATATGATTTTCACTAATTCAGTTGTTGTTATTTGAAAGTCATGTTTGTACTAACATGTTGTGTTGTGACTCTATAATCAGTCTATGTCTCTTGGTTTTGCTCAACTTGCATTTTCCTGGACAACTGCTACTGTGAAAATGGAATGCTGAACCTCCTTTTGACTGCAAGCTGATGGGTGGATGGGTTGAGTTCTGCCAGAAAAAGGGGCTCAAGAAAGGAGCTGCTGTGAAGCTTTGTGTCTCCAAGGATGATTCTAAATTTGTTTACTTCAAGTTGGTGTGGTTGTCGTGCTACTTTAAGTCCATCTTCTATTTTGGTTTAGGTGCCACTTTTTGTGGTCATATTTTAATATCCCTATTTGGTCACAGTGTAGGCAAACTTTGTAATGGTGGCAATTAATGGTAGTTTTTTGGTTTTTCATGTTATCCAAAATTTTCCCTTAATATATAATGGAAATGTGTTTCATATTTGTGGGACTCAATGAGTAACGTGTTTTTCTTATCCTTTTTGGTCTTTTGACAAATTTGTGGTGATGGACAAAAAGAATAATAGAGTAGCATTTTTTTACTTGATTTTTTTCTTCTTTCTGTTGGGCAACTGGTGTGAGCCATGTTTCGTGAGGTTGGATTGTAAAAAAATTCCAGGAAGCATATATACGAAGATTCTAACAAATATGAATTTAAATATCAATTTTATAAATATTTTTGTTATTTAAAAATGATTATTTTGAATTTTAGTCCATACGGGAAAGCACAGCGCGTCCCAAACATTTGTTAATGCTCATTGATGCTTCTAAAACTACAACTTCTTGAACAGATATCGCTTCTAAAATTACTCCCACAGAAAGACAATTTTCTATTTTCTATATTTAAAACTTTTATTTATTAGATTATATATTTAAAACATGAAAATTATGAAAAGATTAACAATTAAATATTTTATTGTAATGGAAGCATATATAGGAAGATTATCAAATTAAATATCAAATTTATAAATGTCTTTGTTATTTAAAAATGATTATTTTGTATTTTAGCCCCTGCAGGGAAGCACATTGCGTTCCAAACATTTGTTAATGCTCATTAGTACTTATTCTAGATTCATGTTCTACTAACTGCATATATCACTGAGCAAGTCAGCTGATAGCCTGTCTTTTACGAAATTTTGAAGTTTACTTATTCTAGAATCATGTTCTATTATTTGTTTTACTCTTTAAATAATATAATATGCACAAGTACATTAATCAATGTTGATACGCAAATTATAAAATATTTTAATGATATCTACTTTATTCAATGTTGATATGCAAATTAAAAAACATTTTATTATTTATACATTTTTATTACAATTTCTTGTACCAAGCAACGCAATCGGCTCGTGCGTATGCACGGGTATGGTACTAGTTTTTCACAATAAAACACTCCCTTTACTTGATATATCCCATATATATATATATATAGACACACATATATAAATGATATATGGTTAAACATGAAAAAATTGTATAAAACATAAGAAAAATTATGGTATATAATATATGTGACACCTTATTTTATTTAAAATACTAGGTGATTTAGAAAATAAAAATTTAAAAGAAACAAAAAAAGTGTCTTGTGCAGCTATCCCAACTACGTGACACCTTATTTTTGAAATTGTTAATGGGCAAAAAAATGACATCTTTCCAACGCACTCTATTCCATTGATTTAAGCGTTTTTCTAAGAGCACCCCTATTTTTGCTTGGGACACCATCCAAAATGATGTTTTGACCAAAATATCTCCACGTCAAAATATCAAAAAAAAAAAATCGTTCGTCTCACTCGCAAATATGCTATTTGTGAGTATTTTTTTTACTCGCAAATATGATATTTGCGAGTGAAGAAAATGCGCAAAATTTAACAGTTGAGTTTTTTTTCTGTTTAAAGGCAAAGAGGGAAAGTAGTCTCGTTAAAACTTTCTGATGCAAAACCCTCCTTAGGGAAAAATATTTAGAAGGAAAAAAGAGTACTGCTGTCTTAATTTATTAAAAAAATGGAAAAAAGAACAAACATGAGGGACTAGGCCAAAACCCATGTCAAACAAACAATATAAAAGTAAAACTAAATATAAAAATACAACAAAAAAACAACTTCAATGTGTCCACCGCCCGAAAAGGTGAAGACCAAGGGGGCACCCAAAAAGACCAACACGGATGGATTTGATTGTAAACGTGACCCATCTTATTTTGAGCATGTCGATGCAATATACTCTGCACATGACAACAATTCGGCGCATTCCTCGTTGAAATCAACTGTCATACAAAGAGGAGACGTTTGCCTTTCTTGAATCAATTTGTTGTGCAGTTTCAACCATATATTACTGACATAGTTAACGTGCAAAGTGATGGAAACTGTGGGTACCGTTGCATTGCAGCATTACTTGGTAGAACTGAGGATAATTGGCCTTTAATCTGTCAGGAGTCGCATAAAGAGCTTACGAAAAATGTTGATTTATATGGCCCTCTTTTTGGTGGACAATTGGAAGAACTGAAGTCTTCTTTATGGGACGTGCAAAGTGTAGGGGGAAGAAACAAGTGGATGACACTACCAGAGATGGGTCATGTGATAGCAACCAAATATAAGTTGATCCTAGTCTCTTTATCATCTGCCAGTATGATGTGTTGGACATTTTTTCCCTTAGAGGTGCACCAACTCATTTGCATTGGTTTTGCCAACGGTAATCACTGGGTACAGGTAATTCATCTAATATTGTTATCTTTTTCATTGTTTTTGTTTAGGTTAGTCGTTAATTTAATTGTATTTACGTTAATTCAGGTATTTTTGAAGGATGGTTGTCCACTACCTACCATAAAATCACATTGGCGTACTTTTTATCGTCCGGAGGCTCATTCGTGGCCAACACGATATATTGGTCGATTGCAACAATGGGTTCAATATTTCCACCACCTAATCTTTCACATCATGATGAACACAATCCAATAAACTTAGATGACGATTGACTAATAAAACATGTTGTTGTTGTTTTTTGTTGTACTTTTATATTGTTTGTTTGACATGGGTTTTGGCCTAGCCCCCATGTTTGTTCTTTTTTCTATTTTTTTAATAAATTAAGGCAGGAGTACTCTTTTTTCCTTTTAGATATTTTTCCCTAAGAAGGGTTTTGCATCAGAAAGTTTTAACGAGACTCATTTACTTCTTTGCCTTTAAACAAAAAAAACTCAACTGTTAAATTTTGCACGTTTTCTTCACTCGCAAATATGATATTTACGAGTCGCAAATAGCATATTTGCGAGTGAGACGAATGAAAAAAAAATTGATATTTTTACATAAGGGTATTTTGGTCAAAATAATATTTTGGGGGGTGCCCCAAGCAAAAATGGGGGTGCCATTAGAAAAGCCCTTGATTTAAGTTTGGTGGGACTCAAATGGTTACTTGCTTATTGTTTGACTCATTTTTTATGGCCCATTGCTTCTTATCTATTTACTAAACTACATGGACCGACCAAAAAAAAAAGGGAGTTGAATTCTACACCCAACAACCCATCACCCACATCCCCACATTTTCTGAAAACCCCAAAATACTCCTCACTTAAAAAAATCCTAAAACTCCCACCACTCCCCTACACCCACTCGTTTATGTCCATCATTTTGATTCTTTATGGTATTCTAAATAAATTTGGGTACAGTAAATTTGGGTCTTTATAGTATGCTATTTTAAAAAAAATATCATACCTTAAAGACCCAAATTTACAGTATTAAAAAAGTTGAGTATTGTAAATTTGGGTCTTTACAATATATATGTTTGATAAATTGGTCAATTTACGATATATAAGTCTCAAAAATATGTATATCGTGAATCAACAGTAAAATAAGTTGTGTGTTGTTATCATAAATTGCAATTTTCATTATTGGTTGGGAGCGTGAGAGAAGTAGGTAAATGGGAAGTGAGAGTAGAGAAAAGATTATTTAATTTTTGGGAGGTATTTTGGTCAATTCACCACAATATGAGGGTGTGCTTGATGTCATGTAACTGAAAAAAAAATAAATTTAAATACATGGCCCATTTGTGGTACCCATTTTTTCAAGACTAAAACGAAAGATAGAAAGAGCATGTTCTGTACTAGTCGCCGCCGTTACCTTTCTTCTTGTTCTGATCTACGTTATCAAGCCTCCCCCTAAGCAGCACCTTGAACAAATCAAGAGTCATCCCCCCAAGAACAACACCACTGGAAGCATCATTCTAAGAGAATTCCGCGAATGGAGGATGCGACACAGTAATGAGATAGCGTCACCGGCGACAGCACAAGGCGAAAGAGGTCTGGTTGCAGCCCCAAACCCAGCTGTACCCGTACCAAGTTCCAGAGAGCCGTACCATTGATGCGTACCCAACAAAAAAAACACGTACGTGTTTCAGAGGTTTTATTTTTGTTCAAACCTTTTCACCAATACTTAATTGGAAAAAAAAAATTGGAATTTTGTGTTCACTGTTGTTTATTTCGGAATAGATTAGGGTTTTTGCCCGATACTTGTATTTTCTATCAAGGGTGATTATTGGCACTTGGCAGTGAGAAATTGAGAATCAAACTAAAGCCTTTCGAAAAAAAAAGGTATTTAGATTCTTTTAAGGTTAACAAACCCCTGGTGGTGGATGTGATGATTTTCACCCTTACACTTTTATTGATTTTGTGTACCTTGTATGTATGGTGCGTCGGGTTGCTTGGCCCCAAAATAAAAAAAAATAAAAAAGTTGAGTGAAGAGAAGATGAGGATAAGAGGAAGAAAATAGCTTATTTTGATAATTCTTCTTTTCTATAGATATTCTCATTTTTTGTGTTTGATGAATTCAGATACACTACTTATTTTAGGATATGACAAATATCTTTTTAATATCTAGCACTACTTATGGTGATCTGCAAACTTTGCTGTGGATTTCTGTTGTGGTTGCTCTGCTTTTGTTTTAATGGATTGAAAAATCTGATTCTTCTGACCCATTTACCAATGCATTAGTTTTGTGTTTGGGAATCTGTTTGCGATATCAACAACTCCTTCCTTTTTTTTTTTAAAGACTTTTTGGTCGATGTGTGGGATCTAATATTTGCAAATTATACAAAAACTGCAGGGTCATTCTGAAAAAAAGGACTGTTAATTTTTGGGGCACTCATATAGTGTTGGAATTAAATGTAGCTTGATTGTCAGATTGCTAGGCCATAGAAGTTGCTGTCAGGCTTTGGAATTTGGACTTTTGATGGATTGCAATAAAGAAGAGGCTTTAAGGGCCAAGGGTCTGGCTGAAAAGAAAATGGAAAGCAAAGATTTCACAGGGGCTCGTAAATTTGCCCTTAGGGCTGAACAACTATATCCTAATCTCGAGAATGTTGCTCAAATGCTTGTTGTTTGCGATGTGCATTGCTCTGCTGAGCAGAAATTGCTGGGTAATGTGATGAACTGGTATAAAATTCTTCAAATTGATCCCACAGCTGATGATGCAACAATTAAGAAGCAATACAGGAAGTTTGCTCTCCAACTTCATCCTGACAAAAACAAGTTTGCTGGTGCAGAAGCTGCATTTAAGCTGATTGGAGAAGCTCAAAGAGTGCTTTTGGATAGAGAAAAACGATCTTCATTTGATATGAACTTGCGTAGGTTTCCAATGAGCAAAACTGCCATGCCATCTTTTCATCAGCAAAACGTTCAGATGAATTTTACTCCTGTGATGCAAACTAATGTCAGGCCCAATTTCACAAACTTGAATCCACTGCAGCAAAAGCAGTCTAGGCAGCCAACACAGAAGGGGCTTAATGGTGGACGCCCTACTTTTTGGACTGTATGCTCATTTTGTTCCGTTAGATATGAGTATTACAGGGAAGTTTTAAACAGATCTCTTCGCTGTCAACAATGCAGTAGGCCCTTCATTGCATATGAGGTGGATGTGCAAAGTACAACACCAGCCGCTAATTCAAGTCAGCAAGCTTTTGGACAACAGAACAATAGTCTGAATCATGGTGCTTTTAAGGTTGGTGTTGGATCTCAAGGTAATTTGCATACTCACAGATCCAATACAGAATCTTATCAGAAAAAGAGCTCTACTTCTATTGTCTCTGAAAAGCCAAATGGAAAGAGAAGGAGGAAGCGGGCAGCGGATTCTAGTGAAAGTTCTGAATCTATAGGCAGCACTGATTCTGAAGATGATACATTTTCTAACAGTGATGGTTTTCCTGGTGTTTCTACTTGTAGAGAAGTGCATCCACGTCGATCTGCACGGCAAAAACATCAAGTTTCCTACAAGGAGAATGTTAGTGATGATGACGATGAGTCAGTGCGACCTTTAAAACGGGATAAGAGAAGTGGTGCACAATGTAGTGATGGTGAAAATCATGGGGAAGAAGCTAAAATGAATTATCAGAATGGTATGGGTGCTGATCTGAAAGATAATCAGAAAGAGGTAAAGCAGAAGCAAAATTTTTATTCTGAAGAGAGCTTAGAAAATGCAAATGTGAAAGTTAAGGAGGTGAGAGGAAAAGAAAAAGTGGGCAGCTCAAAGATAGATGAGGCTTCGGAGCATTCAACCTCCAAATCAACAAATCATCCAAATGGATTTGTTTATCCTGATCCAGAGTTCAGTGACTTTGACAAGGACAAGAAAAAGGAGTGTTTTACTGTTGGGCAGATTTGGGCTATTTATGATTCAACAGATGGCATGCCTAGATTCTATGCTATAATCAGACAAGTTCTTTCTCCTGGATTTAAGCTGCAGATAAGATGGTTTGAGACAGATCCAGATGACGATGATGAAATCAGGTGGGTAAACGAGGAACTGCCAAGTGCTTGTGGGAAATATAAACTCGGTGACACTGAAATCACTGAAGATCATCTTATGTTCTCTCATCTGACTTTATGTGAAAAGATTGGCCGCACTACTTTTAAAGTGTATCCTAGAAAAGGAGAAACTTGGGCTCTTTTTAAAAATTGGGATATTAAATGGTATATGGACGCAGAATCTCATCGGCAGTATGATTTTGAGTTTGTTGAGGTCTTGTCAGATTATGTTGAAGGTGTGGGAGTAACTGTTGCATACTTGGCTAAGTTGAAAGGTTTTGTGAGTCTCTTCTCTCGAATTACAAAAGGAGATAATAGCTCATTTGAAATTCCGTCTGTTGAGTTATTCAGATTCTCTCACAGAGTTCCATCTTTTAAAATGATTGGTCAGGAAAGAGTAGGTGTTCCTGTAGGATCTTATGAACTTGATCCTGTATCCTTGCCGGCGAATCTGGAAGAGATTTCTGTTCCCGATGATTTGGAAGTGAATGTCGGTCATAGTCCATCTGTTGGGGTGAGCACAGATTCTTCAAATGTGTTGAAGAAGTCCATGAAGAATTCGGAGGGAGGTGCATCCACTGGCAAGATTAATTTGGAAAGAAGCATTTCGACAGAGGAGAACAAGGATCCTGTTGATCATATTGATGACATTAGCGCTCCATCGGCTTCAGTTGCAGAATCGTTTGAAATTCCAGATTCTATGTTCTGCAATTTCGATGCTGCTGAGAGATCCCCTGAAAAGTTTCAGGTTGGTCAGATCTGGGCATTTTATGGTGATGAGGATGCACTGCCAAAATACTATGGTCAGATTAAGAGGGTTAGGAGGACTAGCCCGGATGTCGAGCTGCAAGTTACTTATCTTACCAACTGCTGGCTACCGGAGAGTGCTATTAGATGGGAAGATAAGGATATGCTCATTTCCTGTGGAAGATTTAAAATCAAACAAGGTGCCCCAATCTTTGTTTACAGTAACACCTATACCGCTTCACATCAGGTGCACGCTAGTAATGTTGGTAAGAATAAGGGATATGAAATTTTTCCGCGGAAAGGTGAAATTTGGGCATTGTATAGGACATGGACGACTAAACTCAAACGTTCTGATTTGCAAAACTGTGAGTATGACATAGTGGAAGTCGTTGAAGAAAATGATTCTTGGACTGATGTTTTACTTCTGGAGACGGTAAGTGGTTACGATTCGGTTTTTAAGGGCAAATTAAATAAAGGCGGATCGGCTATGACCATGACAATCTCTAGGACCGAGTTGCTTAGGTTCTCCCATCAAATCCCTGCTTTCAAACTGACAGAAGAACATGGCAATGGCAATCTGAGAGGTTTCTGGGAACTTGATCCGGCAGCACTACCACTTCATTATTTCAGTGGCTACAAAAAATGAAGGGGTTCAGCAAGAAGCCTTGGTCTACTCCTGAACATGAATGGTTCCACTGTTTTAATGTATTACTCTTTAGTCAGGGAGCAACATTTGCTAATCAGATGGCTTTTTTGGACTAAAGTTTTGTTAAATTAGATTAAAACTATTACTTTCTGTGTTATGTAGCAGCCCATTATTTCAGTTGATACGACCAACTGCCTGTTGATGTAAAGAGGTTGCGCTGGTTCTCTGGTGCATTTTTTTGTTTTGTTTTGTTTTGTTGGACTCGAATTTGGTTCTCTGTTGCCAATTGAATTTGTTACGCTGCCAATTAGAGTCAATTTGGATACTTTTTTCATGAAAATAAGTTAAAAGAATTTTGTAATGATTATCAATTTTTTTAAGCCATAGTTTTTTCACATAAATTGAACTAGGTTAATTTTGTTGTTAAAATTAAAACCCTGCACACACGTGTCTTTCCCTGGCAAACTCAATTTCATATTAAACCCCTGCATATTTTTGCAATGGTTCTATAATATGTTGGTTAGTGCTTTCAATAACTACTTAACATCAAAGGAGAGAACTCCAATTCACCGTGAGTATTCAACAGCTTTAGCCAACTTTCATACACACTATTAAAAGTGTTGCTTACATGGAGAACTAATTATATTTTTCCTATCAAAAAAAGTATGGCCAAGTGAAACTAATATTTTAAATTGAAGATGTATTTATTTTGGAAATTGCTTTTCTTTTGATTATTTTTCTTTTCAAAGTTTTGTTTCAGTCTTTTTCACCTCTGTTGCACCTACTTATCTTCTGGCCAACACATCAAGAATCAACACTGAAAAGGAATTGGGAAGATATTCAACCTTATTGATGGTGACATTTGTACATATAATCTGGTATAAATATTCAGCAACGTATTCACTTTAGCTTCAACTACGAAATCATTAGAAAATTTTCTAGTTTGTCAAGAAATATTCAGGGCTAGAAAGGAGTCATATAATGCTTATTTGATATTTAAATTGTGTAAATAAACTTAAGAAGCTTCACTTGGGATGATAGACCAGTCTGAGGAAACACAAATGTAATTGGGATAGTAGTGACTGTTTATACTTCATAGGATATTGGAATGGATTTATTTCAGAAAAGAGACAAATGGCCAAATGGGGGTACCAATTGCCTAAAGTATTACAACAGACGCAACAATTAAGTTAGGGACATCAACTATGAAACAATTAAAAAAATTTCCAGGTTGTCAAGATATGTTTAGTGTGATTGATAGAACTAATCACATACCGGGGGGAAAGCTTCAGAAAATCATGAGTAAAAAGCTCACACTACAGTGAGTATTTGCATAATATAGACTAATGCTCATTGTTAGTGGCCTAGATTAGAGCCGGATAAAGCACTAAATCTGTCATAATAAAGGAACTAAAGTTACAAATCTGTGCAAGGTGTGAATGAGGGACTATTCTTTTTAGTTTTTACTATCCTTGTTATGTCGTGAAGGACATTGGGTGTGTAATGTCTATTTCACTCTAGTTTTTATGGGAGCCTTTTTATTTTTCATCAAAACATTACATATTAGATTTTCGAAGCTGAATGATGGTAACGCGTTAAGAGTGGCATGTAATAGACTGAGCACATACCAATGATGAAGTAAAAAGTCATCTACAGGTTAGTGTAGTATATCATTCAAATTTCTAGCCCCATTTCTATGATCTGTGTAATTTAACTATTCGGTCCAATGGTATGTTTTTCATTGCTACGTATTTCATTGCTATGTTTTTTTTGCACCTAATTACTTTTCAATGCCCTGAATCTGTTGCAGCAATGGCATTTACAATCCTATAATGCTTAATGTTTGCGGTGAATATGTAAATGAGTGCATGAGCTTGAATTGGGATTTCTCACTAGTGTTATGCTGCATGCTAAAGAAAAATTACATATTGTTGTCTTTATAGTGGCTTCCAATAGAAATTTTCCTCATTATTTCATGTGCATAATGCTTTGCTGATGATGAAAGTCTGTGTGTATGATGCTGACCTTTGGAAAATGCTAGGCTGCCGCCTGCTGTAAGGATGGGAGAAGGCTTATTCAAGCAATATGTTTTAGGCTCCAATGTGCTAAATTAATGTTAGAGATTGTAATTAAGTTTTGAAAGGGCTATTTTTTATTAGTTAGATGCAAGCTATTTCTTTACTTTATTAGTTAGATACATGTATCTTAATTACTAAGAGTGTTATATGTTTAATCTATCTCAAGTTATTAGTGTTGATAGTTTTGAATTCCTTGGATGTTAATAGTAAGCTCCTCTTGAGCTTTAAGTTCCTGTTAATTGAATTTGAGGCCTTTATGCTAAAGAAAATGAAAATGCAATAGAAAGAAGATATTTCATATTGTACTTTTCTTACAAAGATAGAAATAAATTATTTTATTTTTAATTATGTTATTTCTTTCAAATTTAATGTTTATAAAATAAAAAATACTCTCCACTCAATTTATCCGATCTATGGGAACACACTTAGTTTTCAAAAAATTAAGGACATTACTGCTAAAAACAGAGATATTGGGGACAAGCGAACGTGTTGTTATTTTGCTAGTTTCTTCATAAAATCACTTATAAATTTATAAGATTTTTTTTAAATAAAAAATATAAGCTTATTTTAATTGAGAAATTTTCATAATTTGAAGTTGGATTAATTGCACTTTTGGTTTGCCTTGTATCGTGGTTGTGTGATTTTGGTTTACTGGGTTTTAATTGCGTGAATTGGTCCTTCAAGTATCGCGATTGTGCGATTTTAGCTCTTGGGTTCTAATTGCGTGAATTAAGACCTCTAATATTGCGACTATGCAAATTTTGTCCTTTGTATAATTGTCATTTAATTCTCACACATGGGTATAACCTGATACATAACTTGGGTTGTGTAGCTTCTTACTTGACTTAAAATTTGCGCAAGAGTTTAATTTATATGCACTGACAGTGTATAAAAGTTTTACATGGTCATCCAATCATATCTCACCATGGTGATGTTTGTTGAGATATTTTAGGAAATAATATAACAAAGTGGCACTATAATGAGATATGATTGGATGACAGTGTAAAACTTTTCTACACTGTTGGTGCATTTAAATTAAACACTTTGCGCAATTGGAACACGAGATACCGAAATTGCACAATCGCGATACTTGAGAGACTAAAATTGTAATCAGGCTTTTATTTTTAATTATATCTTGGTATTTTACCAAATGAGTTAAGGTTATTTGTTTTGTTATGGGATGAACATAAGCAAAAGTTTTTTTATTTATTGCAAACATAGAGCGGAAGTTAAAGCTGAGCTTTCAATTCCAACTATATGGAATACTGGTTGTGAAGTGATTTGGATTTCCTAAGCTGGAACTACCTCCCTGCCAGATTCCGACAAGGCAGAAAATTTGTATGAAATGTTTCCCACCTACCTTGTCTCGTATGCATATATTCCATGGTGTCCGGTTTTTCCATTGTAATTTGCATTAAATTTACCACTAGGGGTATATAGTGGCCGGTCCAAACTTATCGAGGCCTAAAGCGAGCTCTGAGTCGAAGTCATGAGATAATAAGTCAATCATTCTTAGCTTCAAATCCAATATAATTTTAATTTTTTTTCTTTAATTGGATTTCAACGAAATATAGTTCGGCATTATAATAGCAACAAAATACCATAGATAAAAATTTCAAGTCTCGTTAAAAACACTATTTGAGTAGGAAATATGTTTGTTTTGCTTCTTATTTTCCATTTTCAATAAACAAAGTATTGACAACGCGTTTGCTTTAACCAATTTTGATTACCAAATCATAAAATAATTTTTTTTATATACTTTGAAAATAAATTTTAAATAATAACAATGCATTACATATTTTTTCAAATAAGCAATATAAATAAAAAATTCTTAAAAATAGGTTGTTGATGTGACTATATTAGATACACTGTAGCTATAAAATAATCATAGCAAAATTGCACAGCTTTGAAGTCGAACACACATGCAAATGGTTTAGACCTTATGCTCTACCAACACAACCAGACAGGACTATTGTTGTATATGAAATTTACAAAATACTCCCTCCGGTCTTTTTTATAAGGAACAAAATCCTAATTCATATAGATTAAGGAAGTGCATTGAGATCAGTTTTTTTTTTAATTAATACATCTAAAAATTGAGTTGTTTTTCTGAAACTACCCCTTCCTTCAAATGTCAGATAATTAATGATACCAATTTAATTATTGGTAATTCTATTAAATTTATTTCTCTTTCTCACCAACAATTAATCATCATAGCTTCCTTCCCACTTCTTCATGCGGAGCTTCATTGCACCTATGTCCTTCCACCTTCATCTTCACAGCAAAGACATTCTTAATTTTAATTGTTGCAAATTTTGATTTCCCACCAATTTGTTGTCGGAGAAAGAGTGGAAGCCGGGATAACAAGCGGAAGGATTGACAATCTCGAAGCTCAGCAGCCATTGCGCAGCATAGGTCAAGAGCAGGAAGAAGATACAAACGATGATACAAATGATGCTCATCACGACATGCACTGGCGCAGTGGGCCACTCCATTGAGAATTGTTGGGCTCTGATCAACACCAAGTGGTAAAACTTCAAGGAATAGCCCTGTTTAAACAACCTTCATTTGTTTTTACGCTTTGCCCGAAGCCCTGGGCCATATCTTGTAAAGGGCCCACTTTGTTCTCATCTTTTCAATACATCAATGAAAATGCGATTTGAATTTTTCAACTTATCTTCTTGACTAATGGTCAATCCGAGATTCCAAAAAAGGATAGTTAAAAAAAATATAAAAGAAATAAAATAAAATGGTAAAGCAAATACACAATTATCAAAAATTAATTTTTGTGAAAATTTGAGCAATAAGGTTTTGAGATGAAGTTAGGCCGTTTTTCTCTATCCAAAAATATAAAAAAAATATTTATCCCTTGCTACCCCTTTTGAGCCTAAAAAAAGAAAAAATTTCTTTCAAATACCCTAAACAAGAATCACCCATACGTTAAAGGCTAGCATAATAGTCCATTAAATTTTGTCTGTTCAAAAAAAAAAAGGCAAAGCAAGCAAGCAAATATCAAATACAACGTATCAAAACGCTTGCAAGGAAAAATGAATAAAAAATGCAAAAGCAAAACAAGACAATCGTGCTAGCAACCATCCAAGTGCATCTTGGCACTAAAGATCCTTGTTTTCATAAACCCTTAAATACTTTTTGAGCCTGAAATATCATTTCTTTCATAGCCCTTAACCCTTAGCCACGTTACAACCCTAATAAAGTCCATTCTGATCAAAGTCAAATTGCTCATATTTTCTCAAAACTTCATTTTTGAAAGAGGAAATCCATATAAACTCCTCGGTGTAGTTGCTTTACCAAAAAAAAAAGAGAAAAAAAAGAATATAAAATAAAATGCTCGCTAGGCTGAAAACCTGAAAGGGCGGTCTAGGCAGAAGTTAGAGCGACCCGCTAGGTTGAAAACTTGCAAAGAGCGGCCTAGGCAAAAGTTAGGGTCAAATTTACAAACATGTCAACCCAGATTGGACCTCAGATCTAAACATAAACCAAGAAGCTGGGGGCAAAAGCTTAGCCCATCGTCTACAAGCTTCGCATTCAAGATTTCGTTCCAGTTTCAGAACTACACAAGGTGATCCGCGTCTCTACATAGATCCTTCCTCACATGGCTGGACGAAGGCCAAAGGGACACTGAAAAGTCTCTATGGATCAAAGTTGTCAATCTAAAGGGCATTCAAAGCATGAGGCTAAAAATTTGAGGATCCATAAAATGATTTATCAAGGGGCAAATATGCAAACCTGGTGCAGTACAAAGTCAACCATTCGGACAAGCAATCCGACAGAAAGTTATCATCCCACGAGTCTAGGGGCATCGTCCTCAAAGGGATTCAGGGAAATCAAAAATATCTTCCAAAGCAAAATAATTCTTATGCATAGCATACCACTCATTGCATCTTGCATGATCATCAATACTTTCGGGTCCACGACCCACCTTAAAAAAAACATTTCTCTAAAAATAAAAAATTTTCATTTCATGCATGGCATACCATTCATTGCATCCTGCATGACCATCAAAGTTTTTAGGTCCATTGACCCACCCTCTCAAAAATGACATACAGTTAGTCTGTTGTTACACAGTAAGAACTAGTACTCAGCCTATTCAATCTATTAGCATGAGTTAGGAACCTGTCCTACACCTTGCCGGGAATCTAACCCACCACCTTGGGAATCTGACCCAAGCCTTTAGTCGGGAACCTTTAGTCGGGAATCTGACCCAAGCCTTTAGTCGGGAATCTGTACCTTTTAACAAGTTAGGAATCTGACCTATACCTTGCCGGGAATCTGACCCGAACTGTGTCGAGTGACGGAAAAGCCCGTACACTGGACGTTCACCTGCAATAGAAAAACCAGTCCATGCATTAGCAAGAGTTAGGAATATGACCTATACCTTGCTGGGAATCTGACCCGAACCTATATTGAGTGACAGAGAAACTCATATCACAGACATTCCTTAAAGTAAGGTAGTCAATCCGTACCTTTTAGCAAGAGTTAAGAACCTGACTTACCCTTGTTGGGAATCTGACCCAAACTTGTGTCGAGTGACGAAGAAGCTCGCACCCCAGACTTACCCTAAGTAAGGAAGTAATCAATACCAAAGATGTGAGGGTTAAGAGCCAGACCTATGCCTTACAGGAAATTCGCCAGGAAACCACCCCCGGAATCTCCGACCAGCTTTGTAAGAGCTAGGGACAAGCCTATGCCTTACTGAAAATTCACTAGGATCCAGACCTAGAATCCCTCTCCAAAGTCGGGAACCAATCCGACAATCTCAAACCACTTGTTTCGGACAAAATTAGAGTCATTTATCCTTAATTGCCTTTTACAACGAATGCACGAAGACCTTCGAGTAAAATGTAATTAAGGAGGGGCAGCTGTAATACCCTAATTTTGTCCGGGCTTTATTTATTTATTTTATTAGTTTTGCTTGCTTATTAAATTAGTAATAATAATGATATCTTGGTCTCAATGAATAAAAAGAAGAAAGAATAAAAGAGAGAAAAAAAAAAGAAAAAAAAAGGAAAGAGGGAAGCAAATAACAAAAATGGGGGTGCCACTAGCAATCTGCTTGTGAACAAAACCACACCCCAGGCCCAACCCAGGCCCTTCATCGTAGTCCTCCCTTTCTACACGCACCCCTCCTTTCTCTCCATGCAGCCCCAGCGCCTTCCCTCTCCCTCCTGCTGCTCGCACCCCTCCTTCCTTTATATCACGCCCCACGACCCAGCCTATCTCTCCAACGCGGCCCAGCCAAAACCACCCACGCAGCCCAGCCCAAATCTCCCATAACCCTAAAATTCCCTTAACCCTAAATCCAGCCCTCACGCTCTCATTTCCCTCATCGAGATCTGTTGCCCCCCATCTCTCTACCTTCTCTCGTTTTCTCTCATCCACACCCATTTTCTTCTTAAATTTCCTCCACCATTCTCGCCCTCTCCTCCATCTTTTCCTTTTTCCTCCACTCCACCAAACCCTAATCAGCTTCTTCTCACGGCTGCAGCGGCCAAGCTCCACCTCTCCCTCAATTTTTCTTTCTTCTTCCAACCAAAACCTTACCCTAATTCCTTCATCCTCTACCACTAAAACCCTAGCCGCGGCACTTCCTTCCCTTCAATCCTCTCCTTCCTTTTTTTTCCTCCACCAAAACCAAACCCTACGGCCTCCATCACCCTTTTTGTTTTTCTCTCAAATCCTAACCCTTAATCTTCTCCCCCTTTCACGGCGCCTTCTTCATTTCTCTCCCTCTAATCTTGAGAATCACATTCAAACAGAACCAATCTTGTTTTATGCTTCTGTTATGTGGATTGTATCAAGCAAAGATTCAGAGGGATCACGAACCTAGACGCAAAAAGGGAGTTTTTCGTTCCCTATTTTTCCTCTTATCTTTTTATCTTTATTTTTTGATTTTAAACTGATTCATTGTGTTTGTTTCGCAGCTTTGGGCCTATAAAAGGGAAGTATACAAAGCGATCAAGAGGAGCGAACCGAGAGGAAGTCCAGAAGCAGGAGCAAGGTCGCAGCCAAACAACCCAGTGAGATCACCAAAAAAGACAAACCAAACACCATTAGTTTTAGGCTATTTTATGTTTACTTCTTTGTAAATTTTCTAGGTCCAAAGCTGTAAACCGAGGTTCCTTCCCTCCTACTTCTCTTTTATTTATTTTCATTCTTGTTTCTTTTGCATGTAATCTGAACGAACTGTGAATAAATTCATCTTCTTCTTTCTCTGTGTTTCATTTATTTTGTTTTTATTGTTTGGACTGATTGCAAAAAAATGAAAGAGAACTCGTGGTTCACTTGATCCGTACGGGTGTTGGCCGGAATAGGATTCCTGGCCGCACCCCGCCACCGTGACCACCATCACTGCCACCATCGGGTTAGGGTTTCGGTCCCTAATCCCCAGCCAGGGTTTCAAAACATTCATCCATTTAATTTCTTCTTTATTTTAATCTTTTTTTCGTAAATAAAATGTCATCTTTCTTACTGAGCTTAATACTAAAATATGAAATTAGAATATTATTGTTTTTTATTTTCGGTAAAGAAAAGTAGAAATAAAATGTTAAAATTGACATATTAATTGTTTTATAAATATCATTTTTTATTAAAAATAATAGGATAATAAACTAATTTTATAAGGGAATTAACAATTTTAGGCAAACATTTTTTTAAACAATTAAATGTACCATTGTGATAGCTATATATTTAGCTAGTTAGACCATTCAACAAAGTACTCTTATTCTCTTAGTTTTTTGAGTGAGCAATTTTGTAACTTGTGAGGGAGAATTGTCCCAGTTTGTAAGAGAGCTACAATCAATAATATTGACTACCGTGGATGTAGGCTTGAATGCACATTGCTTCAAGTTGAACCACGTAAAACTCTGATGTGTGTTGTTCCCTTTCTTTCTTATTCTTGCGTGTGCTTCAAGTTGCTGCGGCATTGTTTGCAGCATTGATATCACAGTTCTGTTTTCATTCTTTCCGATCACTTTAGAAAGATTTGTGTTTTTCAATTCTTTCTTTGTTACTACAAATTGGTGCGGTGAGCGTGGATCATCAATCATCATGTCAACCAAGTTTGACGTGGAGAAATTCACTGGTCAAAATGACTTTGGCTTGTGGTGCATGAAGATGCGGGCACTCCTGGTGCATCAGGGTTTGGATGAGGCTCTGACAGGAGAGGCAAAGATGGATAAATCGGTGCCTAATAAAGAAAAGAAGTTGTTGATGATGAAGGCTCATAGCGCGATCATCTTGAGTCTTGGAGACAAGGTGCTTCGACAAGTCTCCAAGGAAAAAAACTGTTGCTGCTGTTTGGACAAAGCTTGAAAGTCTCTACATGACCAAATCACTGGTAAAACGCCTTTATTTGAAACAAGCTTTGTATACTTTCAAGATGCATGAAGATAAATATGTTTCTAATCAATTAGATGCCTTTAACAAACTGATTCTTGATCTGGAAAATATTGATGTTTCTGTTTCCGATGAGGATCAAGCTTTGTTGTTATTGTGTTCCTTGCCAAAGAAATACAACCACTTCAAAGATACCATGTTATATGGAAGAGACTATCTGTCTCTTGATGAGGTGCAGGCTGCCTTGAATGCCAAGGAATTGAATGAGAAGAAAGAGCCAAAGTCCTCGGTTATTGGTGAAGGTTTGACAGTTAGGGGAAAGACTCAAAAGAAAGATTTAAAGTCTGATAAGAAGAAGAATAAGCCACAGCAGAAGGATGGTTCTAATGTCATAACTATTAAATGCTATCATTGCAAGAAAGAGGGTCATATAAGAAAGTATTGCCTTGATAGAAAGAAATTCCCTTCTGGCAATGATGAATCGAAAGAGTCAGGTAATGCTGCAATTGCTGAAGAAGGGTATGAATCATCTGAGACATTGGTGGTTACTAGTGCAAGATCTGAACAAGAATGGATAATGGACTCGGGTTGTACCTTCCACATGACTCCTAATAGGCCCTGGTTTGAAGAATTCAGTGAGCAGGCTGGAGGATCAGTTCTCCTTGGTGATGACAAGTCTTGCAAAATAACTGGAATTGGATCAATCAGATTCAAACTCCATGATGGCATTGTAAGACTTGTGACCAATGTGAGATATGTTCCTGATATTAAGAGAAATTTGATTTCTCTTAGTGAATTCGACAAGAAAGGTTCTGTGTTCAATGGAGAGCATGGTGTTCTGAAGGTTATGAAGGGTTTAAAGGTGGTCATGAGGGGAATTAAAAGGAATGGCATGTATCATATATATGGTGAAGCTGTTACTGGTCCTGTGTCAACTGCTTCTGCAAAGGGGCTATCAAAAACTGATCTTTGGCACATGAGGCTCGGTCATGTGAGTGAGAAAAGGTTGATAGAGCTGGGAAAACAGAATCTACTGTGTGGTGACAAGGTAGAGAAGCTGAAATTTTGTGAAAACTATGTCTATGGAAAAACCTGTAGAGTTAAGTTTGGTGTTGGCAAACAAAGAACCAAATGAACTCTTGATTACATCCATGCTGACTTGTGGGGGCCTGCTAGGACTTCATCACACTCAGGTGGTAGGTATTTCATGACTTTAGTGGATGATTATTCAAGGAAATTGTGGATATACATTCAGAAAACTAAAGATGAGGCATTTGAAAATTTCAAGACTTGGAAGACTCTTGTTGAGACTCAAACAGGAAAGAAGGTTAAAAGGTTTAGAACTGACAATGGCCTTGAATTTTGCTCTGATTCCTTCAATGTTTTTTGTAAGGATCATGGAATAGCAAGACATAGAACTACTGCTAGTACACCTTAGCAGAATGGCCTTGCTGAGAGGTTTAACAGGACAATTCTTGAGAGAATTAGGTGTACGTTGATGAGTGCAAATCTCCCAAAAGTTTTCTGGGAAGAAGCAGCTATGACAGTTGTTTTTCTCATCAATAGATGTCCTTCCACAACCCTTGATATGAAGACTCCAGAAGAAGCTTGGTCAGGTCATCCTCCTAGTCTTGAAAGGGTTAAAGTTTTTGGTTGTGTTGCCTATGCTCATATTAGGCAAGACAAACTTGAACATAGAGCCATTAAATGTATGTTTCTTGGCTACCCTGAAGGAGTGAAAGCCTAAAAGTTGTGGTGTCTTGAACCTGGTTTTTAGAAGGTCATTATCAGCCGCGATGTGGTCTTCAATGAAACAGAAATGGCTCATAAGGCTCAAAGTGACAGAGAGGGTACTGAACATATCACAGGACAGAATGCAGGATAGTCTGCAGATGCTGAGATTGAAGAATTACAGGTTGAGGCGGAGCCTAAAGGCAAATCTATAGAAGATCAAGTAGGGGACTGGTTGCTTGATGAAGAAGGAACTGCAGAAGAGCAGCCAATTGATAATTACATGCTTGCCCGAGATAGAGAAAGAAGAGAAATTCGAGCTCCAGAGAGGTATGGTTATGCTGACTTTGTTGCATTTGCTCTTGTTACTGCTAGTGAGGTTTTAGTGGAGGAACCTAAGAGTTTCAAATCTGCATTAGCTAGTAAAGACAAGAACAAATGGATTGAGGCCATGAATGAAGATATTAAATCCCTTCATGATAATCATACTTGGGACTTGGTGAGAAGACCTACTAGTTCAAGAGTGGTTAGTTGCAAGTGGATTTTCAAGAGAAAAGAAGGTGTTCCTAGGGTTAATCAAGGAAGATTCAAAGCTAGACTGGTTACTAGGGGATTCACCCAAAAGGAGGGAATAAATTTCAATGATGTGTTCTCTCCTGTTGTCAAACATAGGTCCATAAGAGTTCTATTGTCCATGGTTGCAGAATTTGATCTTGAATTACAACAAATGGATGTTAAAATAACATTCTTGTATGGCGAGCTTGAGGAAACTATTTTGATGAAGCAACCTGAGGGTTATGAAGTCAAAGGCAAAGAGGACTATGTATGCAAGTTGAACAAGTCATTGTATGGCTTAAAACAGTCACCAAGACAGTGGAATAGGAGGTTTGATGAATTCATGGCTCGGGTCAGATTTCAAAGAAGTAGGTATGACAATTGTGTTTACTTCAAGTTTCTTCCTGAAAGTGTTTTTGTTATGTTGTTATTGTATGTAGATGATATTCTAATAGCAAGTAATAGCAAGCATGAAGTTGACAAGGTCAAGTCAGAATTAAAAGGAGAGTTTGAAATGAAAGATCTAGGGGCTGCAAAGAGAATTTTGGGGATTGAAATCAGAAGGGACAGAAAGGGGAAGCTGTTGTATGATGCGTTCATTATAGCATATGGTTTGTTGTTAGTTTTGCATTGCATAGTAGTCATTTTAGTGGTTTTTACCCATAGTTCTCATGCATTTTGCTTGGTTTAGATAATGCACTTGGTTTGAGTTCAATTGTGCAGGAAAGAAGGTTATTAGCCTAGGAAAGCGGAGCTAAATCACTTAGACGGATGTTGCAACCAACTCGGAGGCCAAAATACCAAAGTATGGCAAGATTTAAGAGTAGCACGGCCTGCCCGTGTTCTAGCCCACGGCCGTGCCTTGGTGGATGTGAAGAATTTCAAGTTGAGCAAACAGTGTAGAACACGGCCAGGCCGTGTTTTCCAACACGATCGTGCCCATGCTTCCTTCTGCGTGTTGAGGTTCTCAGAGCAGCACGGCCAGGCCGTGCCAGGCTCCACGGCCGTACTGCGACTCGGTCCAGACTTGTATTTTGCGCGTTTTGACTTATTTTTGAGAGGTTTTTCAACCCTTTTTGTGGGAGAACTATAAATAGACTGAGAAAACATTGACCTAGGGTGGTTTTTTGCTGGAGACTGGATCAAGAACAAGTGATCATAGGCAAATTTGAGGAATCAATGGAGTCTTTGGCTATTTCTTCATCTCAATTGATTAGTTTCTTCTCTTCCATGAGGAACTAAACCTCTTGTACTAGGGTAAGATGAACTTTGTGGATCCTTCTATGTAATCGAATTCAGAATTTCAATGCAAGTATGATTTATTTTATTTGATCATTTATCTCTTTTCTTAATGCAATTCGATGCTTGATCACCATTGGGTTGAACTAGGGTTTTAGCATCAATTGGAAAATTGAGGTTTTAAACTTGCTTTGGGATAATTTGACATGCTTAATAAGGTTATAGGAATATAATTCTTGTGGTATGAGTTTTTATGAATCCTATTTCGTTATGCTTGATTAAATTAATTTGGACCTAAGGAATTAGGACTCGTTTATTTAATCAAAGGGGTTAATAGAGAAAGGATTTTCATTAATCTAAACTTGTGGATTTGAACTTCAAATACATTATCATTGCTTGCATTGGAATAGAATTCAAGAGCATAAAGGTTGAAACAAAGGGATTCGAGCCCTAGTCACTTTTATTCTCCTTAATATCCAAATACCTTGTCTTGTTAGTTACTGATTTTGTTGCTAAACACCAATTACAAACTTTTCAAATACCTTCGTATTCGTCAATAGTTCAATTAGTTACACCTTTTATTTAGTTAATAATTGGTCATAATCCCTGTGGATTCGATCTTTTATTACTTAACGACGAAATCGTACACTTGCGATTTTGCCCAACAAGTTTTTGGCGCCGTTGCCGGGGATTGTTGAATTAATTTTTAACAAGGCAAACGAGTACCTTTTTGAACTATTTCTTTTATTTAATTTCTGCTAAAAAAAATTTTAATTTACATTAATTGTTGCTTTGCTACTGATCTTTCCCTTTAGTTTTGTGCATGCGAGGTAAACAAACAGGTGAACTGTTGTTTGACTCGGAGATCGAAAAGACAGCGAAGGCTTTAAGGAAGAAGGCAAAGGAAGCAAGGCAACGACAAAAACAATCCTCTGCATCTACTTCTCAAGTCCCAACTCAAGAAGTGATGGGGGACCAACCACGCACCTTGGGCGATTTTGGGAGACGAAACAACCATGCAAGGGCTGTCAATGCCTACCAACTGGTTGAGGCAAATGCTAATTTTGAGATCAAGCCGGCATTGTTGAACACTCTCAAACAAAGCCAATTCGCGGGGAATGAGATTGATGACCCAAATCAGCACCTGGTGAGTTTTTATGAAATCAGTGACACCTTTGGGCTGGCTGGAGTGACCGAGGGAAGCAAGAAATTGAGGCTTTTCCCTTGGACCCTGCGGGAGCGAGCAAGAGATTGGCTTGACACCTTGCCTACAGGAAGCATTGCAACTTGGGACGATTTGGAGGAGAAATTCATGACCAAATTTTTTCCACCCTCCAAATTCATCAAGAGAAGAGGTGAGATTCATGGCTTCCAACAGAATCAAAGTGAGAATTTGTATAAGGCATGGGAGAGATTCAAGCTCCTTCTGAAGAGGTGCCAGGCCATGGATATGATGATTTCAACCAAATGCAAATGTTCTGTAATGGTTTGAGACCGAACACCAGAATGATGCTGGATGCCTCAGCTGGAGGTACAATCAACAACAAGACAGCTGCAGAAGCAAGAGCCTTAGTGGAGCAAATGGCTTCCAATGAGCAGTTGTGTCAGAATGATAGAGGTACACTGGCAAAAAGATGAGTCCTTGAGCTAGAAATGCAAGATGCACTCTTGGCTCAAAATAAGTTAGTCTCTCAACAATTGGAGGCTATCACAAAGGAGTTAAAGGCACTGAAAGTGGGAGCCTCTTCCTCTGCTCAAGTGAACCAGGTAAATCAAAACTTGAGATGTGACTTTTATCAAGGGCCTCATGAGAATGGAGGGTGTGATACATTAGGAGACTCCAAGGAGCAAGCTAATTACATGGGTAACTTTCAAAGGCAAGGAGGGAATCCGTATTCTAACACCTATAATCCAGGGTGGAAGAATCATCCCAACTTCTCTTGGAAGCAGCAAGATAACCCATCATCCAGCAACCCTCCACAACCGCAAAAGCAAGAGAAGCCAAATCAATTAGAAGAAGCTCTTACTCAGTTTATGAAGATGACACAATCCAACTTCCAGAATCATGAGTCTCATTTCAAAAACCAGGAGGCTTCTATCAAAAATCTGGAGAACCAAATTGGGCAACTCTCAAAGCAACTAGCGGAGCAATCCAAAGGTAAGTTTTCTGCTAGCACAGTAGATAACCCCAAAAATGAAAATTGTAGTGCTGTTTCTTTGAGAAGTGGAAAGTTGTTGTCTGAAGTAGAGAGAAAGAAAAAGAGCGAAAAAAAGTGAGGTGGATGGAGTTGAAAAAGAGAGTGGAAGTAGAAAAAGAAGTTGAAAAAGAAAAAGGTGGAGTTGAAAATGAGAGTAGAGAAAATATTGAAAAAGAAAAGAAAAAAGAAGGTGAGGAAGACAAAGTTGCTACTGATAAACTGCAGGTACAAGAGCAGCCCAAGGCTATTCAGCCACATATGAAGCTTCCTTACCCTCATCTAAGCAAGAAGAACCAGAAGGATGAACAGTTTGCTAAGTTCATGGACATCTTCAAGCGTCTACAAATCAACATCCCTTTTGCAGAAGCTCTTGAGCAAATGCCCACATATGCAAAGTTTATGAAGGAGTTGTTGACCAAAAAGAGAAGGTTTAAGGAGGATGAGATGGTGGCCTTGACAGAAGAGTGCAGTGCTATCATTCAAAGGAAGCTCCCTCCAAAGATGAAGGATCCGGGAAGTTTTACAATCCCTTTGGTAAGGCTCTCTGTGATTTGGGAGCTAGCATTAATTTGATGCCCCTCTCTATGTTGAAACGGTTAGGAGGAGGTAAAGTCAAGCCCACAAAGATGTCTTTGCAACTGGCAGATCGATCGGTCAAATACCCTTATGGAATATTGGAGGATGTGTTGGTTAGAGTTGACAAATTCTTGTTCCCAGTGGATTTTGTTATCCTTGATATGGAAGAGGACAAGGAGGTCCCTCTTCTTCTTGGCAGACCTTTCCTAGCTACAGGGAGAGCCTTGATTGATGTTCAACAAGGTAAATTAATTTTGAGGTTCCAGGATGAGAAGGTGACATTTAATGTTTTTGAAGCTATGCGGCATCCGGATGATATTGAAAAATGTTCTCGAGTTGATGTGATTGACGACTCAGTTTTGGAAATCATGGAGCAAGACCACCCTTCACACCCATTAGAAAAAGTGATAATGAATTCCATAGAAAAGGTGGATGAGGAGATGGATGATGAAATAGAAAGATGTCTTGCACAACTTGAAGCTCTACAGGTTGAAGATGTTGTTGCTAAAAAGAAAGAGGACTTGCAAGGTGGTGAGTTAGAAAAGAAAGCTAGCCCGGAATTAAAGCAATTACCCCCACATTTGAAGTATGTTTTTCTTGGGGATGATGCTTTTAGTCCGGTGATCATCAGTAGCTCCTTATCAAAGCTAGAAGAGGAGAAGCTAGTGAGAGTACTTAGAGCACATAAAGAGGCAATTGGATGGACCATCTCAGATTTAAAGGGCATCAGTCCAGCCTTTTGCATGCATAAAATAAAGTTAGACCAAGAGTTCAAACCAGTTGTTCAACCCCAGAGAAGGCTTAACCCGGTTATGAAAGAGGTTGTGAGAAAGGAGGTATTGAAACTTTTAGAGGCTGGGATGATCTATCCTATTTCTGACAGTGCATAGGTGAGCCCAGTACATGTGGTTCCAAAGAAAGCGGGAATGACAGTTGTAACAAATGAAAAAAAATGAGTTAATTCCTACTAGGACTGTCACAGGTTGGCGGATGTGTATTGACTATCGGAAGCTTAACCAAGCCACTTGCAAGGACCACTTCCCTCTCCCATTTATGGACCAGATGCTCGAAAGATTGGCTGGACAAGCTTACTATTGTTTTCTTGATGGGTACTCCGGTTACAATCAAATCTCTGTCAATCCAGAAGACCAAGAGAAGACAGCATTCACTTGCCCATTTGGAGTTTTTGCGTATAGACGGATGCCTTTCGGTCTTTGCAATGCTCCCGCAACTTTTCAAAGGTGCATGCTTTCCATTTTTGCTGATATGATTGAAAAATCTATTGAGGTTTTTATGGATGACTTCTCTGTGTTTGGTATTTCTTTCGATGATTGTCTAGATAACCTGGAGGATGTTCTTAAGAGGTGTAAGGAGACCAATTTAGTGTTGAATTGGGAAAAATGTCACTTCATGGTGAAAGAAGGAATTGTTCTGGGTCATAAAATCTCATCTAAGGGTATAGAAGTGGATAAGGCAAAAATTGATGTGATAGAGAAGTAGTCTCCTCCGTTGAATGTGAAAGGAGTGAGGAGTTTCCTTGGGCATGCTGGTTTTTATAGACGATTTATCAAGGACTTCTCCAAGGTTGCTAAGCCGCTTTGCAATCTCCTCATCAAGGATGTCTCATTCAAATTTGACCCAGAATGCTTGAAGGCCTTTGAGTTGTTGAAAGAGAAACTTATTTCAGCGCCAGTGATAGTTGCACCAGATTGGGAGTCACCTTTGAGCTAATGTGTGATGCCAGTGACTATGCAGTGGGGGCCGTTTTGGGGCAAAGGAGAAAAAAATTCTTTCATGCCGTCTATTATGCTAGCAAGGTATTAAATGAGAACCAAGTCAACTATGCTACCACAGAGAAGGAGTTGATTGCCATAGTATTTGCTCTAGAAAAATTCCGTTCTTATTTGATTGGTTCCAAAGTTGTGGTGTTCACTGATCATGCGGCAATCAAGTATCTTATGACTAAGGTCGAATCCAAGCCAAGACTCATTCGGTGGATTTTGTTGTTGCAAGAATTCGACTTTGAGATCAAGGACAAAAAGGGAAGTGAAAATGTGGTGGTTGATCATCTGTCTAGGCTGGAGAATAATGAAATTACAGCTAAAGAGTTGGACATTCTAGAGGAGTTCCCAGATGAGAAACTGTTAGATGTGACTGAGAGGCCTTGGTTTGCAGATATGGCAAATTTTAAAGCTGTTGGTGTGATACCTGAAGAGCTAACTAACTTGGCAACAAAAGAAGAAGTTTTTCAAAGATGCTAACTACTTCATTTGGGATAATCCCTATCTCTTCAAACAAGGCCCAGATGGACTTCTGAGAGGGTGTGTTGCAAAAGATGAGGCGCAGAAAATCTTATGGCATTGTCACAATTCACCATACGGAGGTCATTTCAATGGTGAACGCACAGCTGCAAAAGTGCTTCAATCTGGATTCTATTGGCCTTCAATTTTCAAAGATGCTTATGCTCATGCCAAGAGCTGTGACAAGTGCCAGAGGACAGCAAGTATTTCCAAGAGGAATGAGATGCCCTTAAACTCCATTTTGGAGGTTGAACCTTTTGATTGTTGGGGAATTGATTTCATGGGGCCATTTCCCTCCTCATTCTCTAACCAATACATTTTGGTAGCTGTGGATTATGTCTCGAAATGGGTAGAGGCAGTAGCAACTCAGGCAAGTGATTCTCAGACTGTTGTGAAATTCATAAAGAAGAACATATTTTCTCGGTTTGGGGTCCCTAGAGTGCTAATCAGTGATGGTGGTTCGCATTTTTGCAACTCAAAATTAGAGGCTGTGCTGAAAAAGTATGGTGTGAAGCACAAAGTTGCCACTCCTTACCACCCTCAAAGCAATGGGCAAGCGGAAGTGTCAAACAGGGAGATTAAGAAGATACTTGAGAAGACAGTGAGTACCTCAAGGAAAGACTGGGCCCATAAGCTGGATGATGCTTTGTGGGCATACAGGACAGCCTATAAAATCCCCTATGGGGTTGTCTCCATACCAGCTGGTTTATGGCAAAGCTTGTCATTTGCCAGTTGAGCTTGAGCATAAGGCGTTTTGGGCCTTGAAGTTCTTAAATTTTGATTCAACCCTGGCAGGAGAGAAAAGGATTTTGCAGCTGCACGAGTTGGATGAAATGCGTTTGCATGCTTATGAGAATGCTTCAATCTACAAACAAAAGGTTAAAGTGTATCATGATAAGCACATTGTACAAAGAACCTTCTCTCCTGGGCAGCAAGTGTTACTTTCCAACTCTCGTTTGAAGTTATTCCCAGGCAAACTCAAGTCCAAGTGGTCGGGACCTTTTGTGGTAAAAGAAGTGATGCCACATGGAGCAGTAGAGGTGGAGGAGCCTTCATCTCAAAGATCATTCAAGGTTAATGGTCAATGACTGAAACATTATTTGGGAGGAGAGCTTGACAGGGCAAAGGTTGCTCTAGTCTTGCGAGAGCCTTGAGCATACATCATGTGTCAAGCTAGTGACGTTAAAGAAGCGCTTCTTGGGAGACAACCCAAGGTGTAGAAGAGTGCATCAATGCAAAAAAAAAAAAGGCAGTGCAGTGACACACGGCCTGGCCGTGTCCTATGCCACAGCCGTGTGGGTTCAAGAAAAAAATGCCCAGTGAGACACGGCCTGGCCGTATGGGATGACACGACCGTGTCTCGAGAAATTTTTTTTAAGGGAGAGACCGTGAAGAACACGGGCTAGCCGTGCCATATACCACGCCCGTGTTCGAGCTTCCTTCAGCTTGGACCAGGCGTTCCTCATGTGTGCTTGCCCTTACCCAATCCTTCCCCAGCCAATCACAACCATCCATTCCTTTTCATTTTTTAATCTGTGGCCCTGGTGCAGACCCACCATACTTATCATACACCCAACCACACCACAAAAAATCCCAAAAAAATAACCCCCCTCCCCTTTGCACCACGACTGCGTGCCCCTTTCTTCTTCACTTTCATTTTCCAACCCTAATCCCTCTTCTTCTACGCGCCTCCTCCACCCTTCTTCTTCCACCATTTTCTTCTTCCACCATCCTCTCCTGTCATCACTCACCTAATTCCTCTTCCACCATTTTCTTCTTCCACCATCCTCTCCTTTCATCACTCACCTAATTCCTCTTCCACCATTTTCTTCTTCCACCATCCTCTCACACCACCACCCCTCCACTTCCCTCTTCTTCCACTCGCCCCACCCTTCCTCTACTTCATCTCCCTCCCTTTCACCAGCCAAACCCACCACCTCTCCCTCCACCTCTCTTTCCACTATCCCCACCACTACCTCCCTTCCACCAGCCGAAACCCAAATTCTGTTACCATTTATTTTATTTTATTTTTCTCATTTTATTTTACTTGTGTTGGTTGTGTTGTTTGGTCTGATTACATGTTATAATGGCATCACAGAGGCAGAGGGGTGATGCCCCAGGCACAAAAGAACCAGCTGTGTCCAAGGGGAAGGGAAAGGGCAAGAAAAAGGTGGCCGAGAATCCGTATGGCATTCAGTTCTGGAACGACGTTCAAGAGGCAAGGTATAATTCTCTTGTCGCAAGAATAATTGCCCCAACCCGTTATATGGATGAGCCTGCATTGTTAACTCTAGGACTGCTAGATGATGTCCATTACTTATTTGCAAATGTGGGTTGGACGAAGTTTGTGGGACTGAAAAGTTTTACCTATGCAAAAATCACTCTGGAATTCCTATCATCCGTTAATGCCAATGTTTCATATGCGGAGGGATGGCCAGAGGACCACCATGACAATTTGATAACCTTTAGGTTATTCAATACTGACCATAGTCTGTCATTGAGCCAATTCAATGCCATATATGGATTTCCATATGGTGGTCAACGAAGGGTCCCAAATGATTTTTCTGCAAGAAGGTTTTGGAACTTGCTAACGAAGTCCGACACTTATGACTCATCCTCATCAAAATCATCAAAGTTGCGAAACCCCTGTTTTTGCTATGTTCACAGAGTCATGTTAAACACATTGTTTGGACGAGGGGATAGTGACGGCGTTGTCCGTCAGTCGGAACTGATGTTTCTATGGAATATGATGCACCCAGAATTTCAGCTAGATGCAGGTTCTCACTTGATAACTCACATGGTTAAAGTAGGGAAAGCTTCAGCTGGTAAAATTGTTATTGGTGGTTTAATCACCCCTATTGCTGAAGCTCTTGGTTATAGAACCTCTGGCCTCCCAATTGTTCGTGGGAGCACCCGCTTGGATATGGAAGCCTGCTTGGCAATGAGAATGATAGTCAAGGAAGGCCAATGTTCTTGTTTGGTGCTCCACGATACCGAGGAAACCCATCCTCTACGACCAGGAGCACACCACTATAAGAAACCAGAGGAATTGGAATTTTCCAGAGGCCCCCAACCTGACCCCCTTCAAGAGGAGAGACCGAGGCACCCCACAGCTTCTTGTGATGCTTTGCTCCACAGCCACCTCCCGGTTCTTATGCCGCTCTCCAAGAGGAGATGGCTGCTCAAAGGGCCCAGCTGACGGGTCTTGACAACACTGTCCACAACATTCAGGACATGGTCTCTGCAATGTATAACTGGCACCTCCAGCAATATCCTGGCCAGTTCCCTCCTCTTCCCCCACAGTGAGTCCCTCCCTTGCATCATCCCTATCTCAGTTTGATTGTTTAAATTGGGGATAATGTAAATGCTTAAGCTTGGGGTAGGGCGTTTTAATTTTTTTTTTTTGCATGTTAGTCTTGCATTTCATTTTAGTGTTTGCATCTTTGTGTTAATCATTGTTTTGTGCGCATCATTTTATCCTCCAAATTGTTACACTATCCTCTTATGCTTTGGCATGTGTGCTACAATCTTTTTGAAATTTGAGATTGCAATGATTTGGAACCCAATTATTTTCTCTTGTAATAGGCTTAAAGGTAGCGTTCTTAACGAATTTAGGGATAAACCATTGATAAGTTGTTGATTAGCATGTGGCGCTCTGATCTGATGTTTTTCACTGAATTTAACTTCTAAATGTGAGACTTGAGCTTGTATTGGGGTTGCACTTCATCATATTTATATGTCCCTTCTCCTTGTATTAGTGTGTCCCTCTTGATTGTGCTCTCTAGAACTTGACTTGAAACCGTGTCAAAACTTGAAAATTTTTGTCTACACACTTGAATATGATTAAGGCATTTTAGGCATGTTTTCAAGCCTCTGATTGTTGAATGAAAGCTTTCTCTAATTGCCCCTTTTGAGCCTGAACTGAAATTAATTTTCTTGGTACCCTTGTGATTGCTAAATATGACAGTACCTTTTAGAGCATATCTAAGGGAGCAATTAGTTGTGAATCTTGTGTGATTTGTGCGGTGCTTGAAATTGGGACCTTTTCTGTTATTTAAACTCCTCCCCAGTAATTACTGTAAATATATATATATATATATATATATATATATATATATATATATATATATATATATATATATATATATATATAACAGAAGAGGAGCAAAATAAAAAGGTGTGGAAAGCAAAAAAAGGAAAAATGGATTGCTCCGCTTATGCTGCTTTAAAAGGGTTGTTTTATTGTTCATTATTTTAGCCCTTGAATTTCCACTTTCTTGTTTTTATCCCACCTTACAAGAAAAATCCCATGACCACGTTACAACCTTGTGAAGACCTTTTGATTCTTGTGTGTTTTCATAAATTATATGCTGAGATTTGGTTAATAGTCAAGCTTATGGTAGAGCACTTTCATGGATGGATTTGAGCGATTTATCATAACCTTTAAACACTTTGAGAGTGGTAAGGAGAGTGCCCCTATCAGTGAGAGACATGATTTCAGAGAGCCTGATTCTCTAATTGGACTTGATTTTGGTTGTCCCTATTGTCTTTATTAGCCTTTAGCCTATTGCTTGAATTGGCTTTTATCTCGGGTTCCTTAATTGTTGCATCTCTTGTTTCTATGCTTTTCTTTGGCCACTGCAATTGCTTGAGGACAAGCAAGATTCTAAGCTTGGGGTAATTAGATGCGTTCATTATAGCATATGATTTGTTGTTAGTTTTGCATTGCATAGTAGTCATTTTAGTGGTTTTTACCCATAGTTCTCATGCATTTTGCTTGGTTTAGATAATGCACTTGGTTTGAGTTCAATTGTGCAAGAAAGAAGGTTATTGGCCTAGGAAAACGGAGCTAAATCACTTAGACGGATATTGCAACCAACTCGGAGGCCAAAATACCAAAGTATGGCAAGATTTAAGAGTAGCACGGCCTGCCCGTGTTCTAGCCACTACTGCCTTGGTGGATGTGAAGAAATTCAAGTTGAGCAAACAGTGTAAAACACGGCCAGGCCGTGTTTTCCAGCACGACCGTGCCCATGCTTCCTTCTGCGTGTTGAGGTTCTCAGAGCAGCACGGCCAGGCCGTGCCAGGCTCCACGGCCGTGCTGCGACTCGGTCCAGACTTGTATTTTGCGCGTTTTGACTTATTTTTGAGAGGTTTTTCAACCCTTTTTGTGGGAGAACTATAAATAGACTGAGAAAACATTGACCTAGGGTGGTTTTTTTTTGCTGGAGACTGAATCAAGAACAAGTGATCATAGGCAAATTTGAGGAATCAATGGAGTCTTTGGCTATTTCTTCATCTCAATTGATTAATTTCTTCTCTTCCATGAGGAACTAAACCTCTTGTACTAGGGTAAAATGAACTTTGTGGATCCTTCTATGTAATCGAATTCAGAATTTCAATGCAAGTATGATTTATTTTATTTGATCATTTATCTCTTTTCTTAATGCAATTCGATGCTTGATCACCATTGGGTTGAACTAGGGTTTTAGCATCAATTGGAAAATTAAGGTTTTAAACTTGCTTTGGGATAATTTGACATACTTAATAAGGTTATAGGAATATAATTCTTGTGGTATGAGTTTTTATGAATCCTATTTCGTTATGCTTGATTAAATTAATTTGGACCTAAGGAATTAGGACTCGTTTATTTAATAAAAGGGGTTAATGGAGAAGGGATTTTCATTAATCTAAACTTGTGGATTTGAACTTCAAATACATTATCATTGCTTGCATTGGAATAGAATTCAAGAGCATAAAGGTTGAAACAAAGGGATTCGAGCCCTAGTCACTTTTATTCTCCTTAATATCCAAATACCTTGTCTTGTTAGTTACTGATTTTGTTGCTAAACACCAATTACAAACTTTTCAAATACCTTCGTATTCGTCAATAGTTCAATTAGTTACACCTTTTGTTTAGTTAATAATTGGTCACAATCCCTGTGGATTCGATCTTTTATTACTTAACGACGAAATCGTACACTTGCGATTTTGCCCAACACTGTACTTGTCTCAAGAGTTATATCTCAAGAAGGTGCTTGATAAGTTTGGTATATCAAATGCCAAACCAGTGTTTACTCCTATGTCTCAACAATACAAATTGAGTGTTAGCCAAATTCCTAAAACTGATGAAGAGAGATCCTATATGGCAAGCATTCCTTATGCAAATGCTGTAGGATCACTAATGTATGCCATGGTTTGCACCCGGCCAGACATTGCCTATGCAGTAAGTTTGGTTAGCCGATTCATGTCCAATCCTGGGAGAGCTCATTGGCAGGCTCTTAAGTGGATTATGAGGTACATCAAGGGGTCTATTGGTAGAGTTCTTGTATATGGTGGAGTTAGAACATATAGCAGGTCAGTTGCTATAGAAAGTTTTGTTGATTCTGACTTTACAGGCTGTTTAGATTCGAGAAAGTCTTTAACTGGATATGTGTTTACAGCTTTTGGTACAACTATCAGTTGGAAAGCTAGCTTACAAAAGGTTGTAGCATTATCCACCACCGAGGCTGAGTATATTGCTCTAACAAAGGCTGTTAAAGAAGCTATATGGCTGAGTGGAGTTGCTCGAGAATTAAGGCTGCAGAATCAGGTTATAACAGTGCACTGTGACAATCAGAGTGCCCTTCATCTATCCAAGAATAGTGTCTATCATGAAATCACTAAGCACGTGGATGTCAAATTGCATTTTGTGAGGGAATTGATTGCTCAAGGATCAGTTGTGATGCAGAAGATATCAACAGATCATAACTCCTCTGATATGATTACAAAGGTGTTTCCAAGCAGTAAATTCTTCCACTACTTGGATTTGATTCAACTCAAGGGAGATTGAGCCCTTAGGGGATGTTTGCAGTCAATAATTGGATGTGTCACTGATCCAAGGTGGAGATTTGTTATGATTTGGTCCAGTCAACAATCCTTTACTCATTCCATTTGTTAGTTAATTCAGTTATTCTGTTTCATAACTGAATGTAACCGTTTCTGTGATATTTGGATTCAGTTAGTTAGTGGAATGTGATAGTTGTATATTTAGCTAGTTAGACCATTCAGCAAAGTACTCTTATTCTCTTAGTTTTTTGAGTGAGCAATTCTATAACTTGTGAGGGAGAATTGTCTCAGTTTGTAAGAGAGCTACAATCAATAATATTGACTGCCATGGATGTAGGCTTGAATGCACATTGCTTCAAGTTGAACCACGTAAAACTCTGGTGTGTGTTGTTCCCTTTCTTTCTTCTTCTTGCGTGTGCTTCAAGTTGCTGCAGCATTGTTTGCAACATTGATATTACAGTTCTGTTTTCATTCTTTCTGATCACTTCAGAAAGATTTGTGTTTTTCAATTCTTTCTTTGTTACTACAATTTACGTAGAACATCTCATATTCATCCAGCTTGGAAAATGCTACTTGATAATGATATAGACTTGAATGTTCCTTTCACCATTACTGATGAAGCAATACCTTCAGAAAATGAAACAACAGCAACATCAAATAAAGAATCATCTCAGGTTGAGTTTGATTTAAATGACCCCTCATGCCTCCATGTTGAAGATGAAGATGTTGTTGATTTAAATCACATAGACCAAAGTTTCCAATGTTTTGAAGAGGATGATGATACTATTGATTTACATCTGGATCTGGATGCACAACTTTCTTCTATGCTTCATTCTTCTCATTCCACAATTTTTGCTTGCCTCTAAAGATGGTTTTTCTACTCTCGTTCTCAGTATAGTCATCTTTGTCCAGTGAATCCTGAACAATGTCTAGCGAATCCTCAACAATCTCAGAGGCAGCTTCATATGAATCCTCAGGCAATTTGTTAAGGTCAAAATGATTCTGCACTTTTTTTCCTGAGACTTCAAACCTTCTTCCTTAGCGTCATTCATCAGACCCATGATGTTCACTCCCAAGCTTAGAATTTGAATAACTGGCTTTTGGTGTCTCGTTGGGAAAAAAATGCTCATATACTCCCTTCGTTGAATGTGAAAAACTTCCTTTTGGTGTCTCTCACGTTGAACCATCACTTGCATAGTAAATAGTCAGGATGCTAAACAGTGGCGGACCCAGGACCCTGGGTCAGGGGGTGAAAAAAAAAATTCATTATCAAGATTGTTGGTTCACATGATTGTTGCTCATTTGATGATAATTCCTCTTCAAAAATCTGTTCATTATCTCTTACAATTTAATCCCCTACAATTAAAAAACAAAGTTAGTGGCAAAAAATAAAATTAACAATAAATTAAGTACTGCCAAAACTTCATATGTTAGAGACCCGTAGTGAGTCTTGTTTCCAAATTTCAAAATAATTGTTAAATGAGTTTTATGTTCCATGTTTATAAATAAGAGTAAATACTCAAATTAGTCATTCATAATAAAACAGAGACCTATTTGGTCCCTGAAAAATGAAAAAAAATATCAATGTAGTCTCTAAGAGTTTCAAATATCGGTAAAATTAGTCATTAATAGGGATTAAAATGTCCCTATAAAATATCTTAAAAAGGACTAATTTGACCAAAATTTGAAATTTTTTATGACCAAATTAGTATTTTTCATTTTCTAGTGACTAAACAGGTCTCCGTGTTTTTTGTCAGGGACCAATTTGGACAAGTGAGATAAAAAACGATGCAATTGTGGACAGTGCAAAACTGCAAAGTCAGAGGGGTCAAAATAAAAAATTTACAAGGAGCTAAATGAGATTTTAAAAAACTCAGTGGGTGCAAGTGCACACCCTCGCGAACATATAGGTCCGCCACTGACGCTGAACCATTACTATGCATAGGAAATAGCTCCCCTCGTTAATACAACTCTCCCATTATATAAGGGTAAAATTGGAAAGTATCAATTAATGTAGTAGAAAATTCTTCCATGTCTCGTATAATTAGGAACACAAAAAAGACCCCCTTTATTCCTTATAAAAAGGACCAGAGGGAGTAATATAAGTAAACAAAATAATTTGAGGCCTTTTTTATTTGTTGATTAGAAAAAAAATTGAGGCATAAAGCCATTGCTTTAATTACTTGGGTCTTGGGCCAGCCCTGGTGTAAATGAGCTGAGCCATCATGAACCATTCAGCTTGACTCGTTAAATGTTTGATCATTTTTTTTAATTAAATGAGTCAAGCTCAAGCTTGAGACTAAACTCGATTATTTAAATGAGTCAAGCTCAAGCTTTATAGGCTCGACATAAATGGCTCCTGAATAACTCATATAAGTGTTGTGATCTTTAAGTTGTTGCAATAGCTTTTTGTTGGGTGAAGTTGCTCTCCCAGCATTGAACTAGATATCTCAATAAATAAATGGTGGTCATGTTTTTTCTGGGCTCATGCTTTTGCATTAAGCGCTTAAATTGTATATTTAGACTCTTGTTTTTATAATGGCGAAACTTAAATTGTATTTGGCAAAGACATGTTTTTAGGATGTTTTGGTCAAACTTTTAATTTTTTTTGGTAGTATTTAAAAAATCTTGAATTTCACATACCATATGTTAAGTACACATATCTCTATTTTTATACATTATCATATAATATTAAAATCTTTATTAAATACTAAATTGATAAAACTACAAAATAATTAAAGAAAAAAAATTTCTTAAATGCAAAAATAATGTAATTATAAATAAACTAAACAAATCAAACTCAAGCTTTATTATTTTTAAACAAGTCAAGCTTAAACTTTTAGTTAAACTTGTTTAAACAAATGAGTCAAGTTTAACTTTACTATTTTTTACAAGTCAAACTCAAGTTTCAAGTGTTCCATATAGTTTGACTAGTTTACATCTCTATTCTGCAACGCTGTTAATTGAACACAAATACATGACACACCAAATGACACACATACGCTGTCAGATCAGACATTTTACAGTATGGATCCCACTTTTTTTTTTCAAAATTCTTTTTTTCAAATTTTTTTATCTGGTTAACGGAGTTCACTTATCTGATTAATGGTTCACATTATCTGGTGAATGCCAACCCTGAAACTTAACACATTCCATTTATTTATCTGGTTAACGAAGTTCACTTATCCGGTTAATGGTTCACATTACCTGGTTAATGACAAAAAAAAAAATTTAACCAGTTAAAAAAAAATCTAAAAATAATAAAAAATAATTTTTTTTCTTTTTGAAATAAAAAAATATCCATATAGTACAGACCGTATATCCGTATAGTACGAACCGTATATTATACATGTCTATGTCAAAAAAATGTGTTCAAAAAAACATTTTTCTCACCACTATAGCCTGTTTTTAACTATGTTCTTGAAAGGTCGCGACGTACTATTTTTTCAATGATCGCAATATTTTAATGAGTCAGAAAGGTGTGGTTTTTGTTGTTGTGTTCTATCAGTAACGTGTTGCATGCTTGCAAGCGTGGGCATTTGGTCTAGTGGTATGATTCTCGCTTTGGGTGCGAGAGGTCCCGAGTGAATGCCCCTTTTTGTTTTTACGAATTGAGTAGTAGATAATTTTAGATTTTTAGTACGTGGTAATAATTCGTTGTTGCCTTTTCTAAATCCACTTGCTTGACTTTAACGTCATGTGACCAATGGATAAATGTGGTTGCTGTCCCAAATTCATTCATCATGTGGATATAAAAACATGGTAATTTAAAATATGGATTTGTCTTAAAATTAACTAAATTTGGGTGAGCTCTGTCAAAAAAAAAAAAAAAAACTAAATTTGGGTGAGGAAGAAGCCGCATGGTAATTTTAAAGTGTTGATTCAAACTCCTACTATATCTAATTTAATTAGTTCCTATAAAATTTTTATTTATTTTTAGTATCTGCAAAATACAAAAGTATGTGTTTTTAGTCCCTATTGAGGGACTAAAAACACACACTATTTTTGTTAAATATAGAGAATAAAAATGAATAATTTTTTTATAAGGACTATAGTTGAACATTCGTGATTTTATATGACTAAAAATACATTTAACCCAACATTTTCAAAAAAAAAATTAAAGACTGGCCCAAACTGAATCAAACAAGTCACATGACGGCTGGTTTGGTTGGGTCATCTGGTATAATATAGGAATGACATGGGTAGGGTTTGGGTGAGGCACTATAGTACCCATCCCTATACCCGCATTTTGGAAAAATATTCATACTTTTATAAGTAACAACTTTAATACTTGTATCCTTACCCGTTGGATATTTAAGTCATGTACCCATATTTGTTACCAACAGTTTAATTAACAATAAAAAACCAGTAAATAAAAAGGGTTAAATATATTCGTATTCTCTATAAAATTAGAGATGTGTTAATTATGGTCCCTACGTTTTGGTCCATGCATTTAACAAACATAGTGTATTTGTAGTCCTCGTTCGAACCTTATATGGGACTAAAAGCATTCAATTTTTGCATTTTAGTTACTAAAAATGTATAAAATTTCTAGAGAAAAATTAACATATTTATAATTTTAAAGGGATAAAAAACACATTTAAACCCAAAAAAAGAACACTGGTTAAAAATAAAATTATAAGTCAATTGAAAAATTATTCAAAAATCTCCCGAACCTAATCATGAGACACTACAAACACAACCATTTAACTAAATTACAAAAATAGAAAAAAGATAAAAGGGATAAATTGTAAAAGTTTTAAAAGTAATTATATTAAACATCACATACCATATTTATAAGCTTTTTTTTACGCACCATATTTATAAATGTTCGGTACACTAACCTGGGCCCAATCGGTCGACCTGTTCTCGTTAGGACTCGGATGACTATGACCCGGTAAGCAGCCTGTTTCCTGATAAGCCCAGTATGACATGGTCCATCGACATCACATCAGTTAAGCTAACCCTAGCTCGGGCGGAAGACAACTCATTGGGATAAGGTCACCCCCTGGAAGTCTGAAAGGAGCATACCTACACTCCCACTCACCCCCGCTCCCCAGATATTTGATCGGTCTGTTGGGCTAACTTGGCAAATAAGTCACGCTCCAATGGCTTGAAAGTTAGTTCCCTGATGTGTGGAAGAAGACTAGTATAAATAGGACCCTCACGGAATAAGGTAGGCGCTTCACTTTTCATCCTCACTAGACTAGCAAACAGAGACTATTGTGTTCTTTAGTTTTGTGCATTCGAATGTGTTGCAATTGGGCTTAGTCCCCCACATCAGTGCAATAACATTTTGGCGCCCACCGTGGGGCTCGAACCCACGACCACAAGGTTGGAACAATGGCGCGCCAGGTAGGGGGCCATAGCCCTATAGCCTCTTGGCCTTGACTGGGGGCTACTGTTCCGGATACACCAAAAAGTCTCACATTGCTTGGAAATCAAGGCCAATGGGAGCTTATAAACACCCACATGCCTTAACCCACTGAGACGCCTTTTAAGGACAAAATCATGAGGACTCACATCACATGTGACCCAAAGTGGACAATACCCCGGAAAACGATGTCAGAACTTGAGGTCGGAACAATAAGTTTATGGAATATCAAATTGCTTTCATGATTTATGTAGTACGATAAAAAAATTAATTTATAATATAATAAAACAGACTCCCTCATTTTGGCATTGACATGTCAGTCTTTATATGCCGTGTAATATCAATTACTCCACATCACTAATATTCCAATGTGGCAATCTTTGGAATAGATCCACTTTTTGTTCCTCATTGTACCTTTCCTTTGCCCATCTATCTATATGCCACACTTTTTTTTAAATCGTGCATTTAGATACAATACAAGTATGTAATACGTATTATTAACTTAATCTCGCAAATCAATTACTCTTTATAATTCATTACATGTAAATACCATACAAGGCGTTAATTACAATTCAATAATTAAATTATAACAATTGCCTTAAATTACCATAAAAAATATCTAAATATATTTGCTACAAATTGGGTCAAAGATAAAGGCCCACCACAGAGCCCATTTCCGAAGCGTGTTCACATGCAAAGATAAGAAATACAGTGAGCACAATATTGCACGGGCGGGATCACATCACGGGGATTGATACCACGCAGATTGACATCATCACCGTCCATTCAGACACTCCTGATAATTGTGACCGTAGATCAACTGATGTCACACGAATCACGACCTTACCAGGATCGTGATCATAGTCGTTCTTCTAAGTTAATCAATGACAGACAATGAATCACGTTGTAAGTAGCGCCACAATGCAAGTTAGGTCGGTTACGAAGCAACAAGCTTTTCCGTTGAGTCTCATTATCGATATCCTATAAAGGCCACCTCATTGAGTGGCCCACGTACGCTTTTTTCTTGCTTGATTATGCTTCTTGCTCACTTGCTGACTTAAGCATCAGAGTCTTTGCAAGTATACCATCACCTGTCGATGTCGTCACCCTGGCGCATTGACGTCAACTTTGGCCTCCGTCTTCGCTGTCTCCGATGTACTCCCTGAGGTACAAATCAGTTCAGTGTTCCTTACAACTACAAAAATCAACAATCAAAATTATACACAATAAATAATATATTAAGTACGATAATCCAAATGTTTTAAAATAATTTAAAGAAAATGTATTCAATAAAAAATTAATTAAAAATAGCAAAAAGAAATCAATAAAACAATTTAAAGTAAAGTCTAATGTTAAACTTAGGGGTGGGCACTGGTACGGGTCGACTTGCGAACCCGACCTACCCGATCCAACCCAACCCACAAAATCTGGGTTGGTTTGGGTCATTGGGTTGAGTCGATTTTAAAAGAAGCAAACCCAAAGCCTGTGGGTTGGGTGTCGGGTCAGAAGATTGCGAACCCACTACACGTGATTGAACACATATACTAACTAACATCATATGGACGAAGACGTAATTTGTAAACACATAAATCTTGTTTTGTTTTCATTTCACTTGATGTTATCATTTTAGTGGAAACTTTACTCCAAATTGAGGTCAACTGTGCTTTTTATGCAACCATAAAGACATGGAGATTTTCTTTATTTGAAAATCCTAATTAATGCCTCGACAATGGGGTTTTTATTATATTTTTTCAATTTTTCTCAATTTTTTATGAAAAATAAATATTTTAATAGTAAACCCGATCACCCGACCCAAACCAACCCACATGAGTTCGGGTTGGGTTGATTCGGGTTACGCAAAAAAAAAAATCAATTAAACCAACCCAACCCATATTTAGTTAATTGAGTTGGGTCTTCAAACACCCTAAAACTCACCCAACCGACACATGCCCACCCCTAGTTAAACCAGACATCTAAAATGACCAATCTAATGTGCAATGTGTATTTTTTTTCTTATTGATGTGTCGATATATTTACCCTAACTTCAGTTAGTACCATGTGTCATTTACCAAAACCTTTTAAAAAAAGCAAATTCTTGACTACACATTCTTCTCAATTAGACCCAGTTAAGTAAAAAACATTGAATAAAATTTTCAAATACCAAATATTATTTGAATAACAAAATTCTAGGTAAAAATTATTTAATCATTACGTGTGTCGATCTATTTTTTTTTATAGACAAATTTTAGTTGTTAGTGAGTTATGTTAGTAGTCAGGGTTTGAGCCCTTGACCTCTTTCTCCAACTCCTTCAAATGTTAGTTGTTAGATCGATCATTACGTGTGTCGATCTGTTATTTATATAAATCTTCATTACAATTCAATGTCTTAATTATATCTTAAATTAAAGTAAACCATGAAATTCAATACATTAATAATAAAAAATTGAACAGAATGCGAAAAAAAACATTGCAAATTGACAACCCAACTCAAAATATTTATAAATTCGCATAACTACATCAAACCCAAACATGCACATCTTGCATTCACTCTCTGAGTCTCAACATTCCTTAATAACAGAAATAACAATAACAAAAAAAATACATGGAATACCATTTCCTACAAAACCTTAGTCTTAAGGGCGGTGATTGGTACAAAAATCGATACATTTATAGTATTAATATCATCACCTTCAAATCTTTAAAAAAAAAAATTGCAACCAAGGAACAGACGAGTCACATTCTAGAAGAATTACACAACAACAGAATTAGAGTATTGTTTCAAAAGCATACAAATACACAACATGAAATTATGATTATTGTCTTCAAAACATTTAATTCTTATAACTTTATGAAATATTATTTTTCTTAAATTAATAATAAAAACTGGAATTTCTCACAACAATTGAGTTTGTTCAGCTCCATCAAGTCTAATTTTTTCAAACTCGATACTCAAATCAAACACATTAGATTTGAAAAAAATTACAAACCAAAACAATAATTTGAACCAACCCTATTTTTTCATTGAATTGGTTCAGGTTGGTCGCAGGGACGGATACAGACCCGGGCAAGTCCGGACTGTAGCCCCTCCCTCTAGTCATAACTTCTTAAATTGTCAAATAAGTGGAATATGCTTTTATTTATAGACACAGACATAATAACTGAGGGGAATATCTTTTGTAAAAAAGTCACCAACCTATTGTAAAACGGATATTTGTTTCCGACTCTGTCACAACCTGGACATAAAGCTAAATACTATCACTTTTGTTATTATTTTTGACGTTATCTCTTTTTTTTTTTCCTTAAAATATTATCACTTTTATATTAGGTTATTCTATCTATATTAGCGTTGTGTTTTCCAAAGCGATAATTGAGTCCTTGAATTTTATATTACTTAAAACAAAATATTAAAATATTAATAACAATAATGATATATATATTTAAATATTAAAAATAAAATAGTTACTTATATTTTATATTTTACGCATATACTTTTTATTCACTTTTTCTTGTAAAATTATCCAAAAAAAATATGAAAATAGTCAACTATATTTATCTTTATTTTGAATAAATATTTATAAAATTAATTAAATAATCTAATATGTTTATAATTATTTAAAAAATATAAAACAAAAACAAAAATTTCTTAAACCAAATGTATGAAAAAATAATTTAGCTCCCGTTTGATCGATCTCTGGAGCCGTCCCTAGTTGGTCGGATCATCCTAAATCAATAGCCACTTTACCAATCTATAACTATATACAAAGGGGATATCCCTTTTTGGTGTAGACTTTTTTCCTTCCAATTTTACCTTTTATTTCTCTTTTATCTATGCTTATCCATAAATTAACTTCTCCCTACTTTTGTGTATATCAACCGTTTTTAACTTATGCACTTTTTTTTCCTGATAGCGGTTAACATATACACACGTAAATTCATAGTGAAATCAAATATCTTAAATCAATTTCTAAAAAGTAAATCCAAATCCAAATTCTTTTTATTAAAAGAAAGTAACATATATGTGTACATATCAATAGGCGTTAAATACTGTTAATTAATAATAATATGTCATTTTCAAAATTAGTGTAATAAAATACAAGGAATGCTTAATCAAATTTTTTAAAACCAACATTAAACAATAAAATGCGATAAAATATTTCATACTGTAGCGTAAAATATTTCATACTGTAGTAAAACATAATGGCAACTCACTTATATATAAAATAAAATAATTTATACAACCGAGCATTATTCTTTGCAATAAAGAAAAAGGTCTTCTACAAAAAAAAAAAAAAGGTGTGTTAAAATCTATACTGTAGCTCCTCAGAAAAAAATCTATAGCACATAATTAATTAGCCAAAACATTGAAAATAGGCTTTAGATGAGTGCGAGATACATTTAATAAGGATTTAAAAGATAAATGGGGCATTCCGAGAATTGAACTCGGGACCTCTCGCACCCTAAGCGAGAATCATACCACTAGACCAAATGCCCGTTTGGTATATTATCTGACTTAAACGGTTTCAATTTGATAACATGAGTAGTGAGGAACTTTCTCTCTCCGAAAACCGCTACATTTCCCTCCAAAAAAAAATTGACGATAGCATTGGTTACCCTTGTTTTCCCTCTTCCGGTGCCCTAATTCGGGTAGGGTTTTCCACTGATGAGTCCGATGGCAAAAGATGAAGATCATCGCACGAACACTTCAACCAGTGCAGATTTTCACCACGTCGATACTGAACCATTCGATGACACCTCTTCACCCTCAAGTTAATCTCTTTCTTTCTACGATATGATCTAAACAAGTCCTTAATTTTGCATTAAGTTTTTGACACTTTTGTTCTCACTGATGAAACGTTAGGTGGAGAGGACGATGTTTGCGGCGATAACAAATGTCGATACTTTGAAGACACGGTGCCTTTGTCCGACGACGACGACGACGCCGCGTTGGAAACTCAGGCGGTAAACCTTGCCTGTGAAACTCAGGTGTTGGAAATCGCCGGCGAAACTCAGGTTTTGGATGATTTTGACACGCAGTTATTGGATGAAGGGTCGGAATCGGATGGAACTCAAGTTTTGGAGAATGTGGATGATGATGTATTTGTTGATGATCCTCAATGCAGAGAGAGTGGTCAATCCACAGATCGCAAGGAGTCTACCTGTGGGAATGGTGACAAGAAACAGACCAATTCTGGTAACTGAGTTATCTAGCAATTCTCATTGGCAACTGTTTGGTTGTATGTAAATCAAGTGTTTAAGCTTTTATGGCTTTTTGTTCATGTCTATAAATTTTGTGATGCCATTAGTCCAATTGATGAATAGGAGAAGGTGAACTAAAGTGTTAGTATTTAGTAATGTTCACTTTATTTCGTGTCTTTGTTACTATGTTGTGATTTATTTACAGATATTGAAATGATTAGTACTTTTAAGTGAACTAAAGTGTTAGTATTTAGTCATGTTCATTTTATTATTGGCTTATTGATTCTAACTAAGGTGTTAATTTTTTTCTTTGTAAGCAGCTGTAATGATATTTGGAAATTATAATCACTGTGTGGACAATTTATTTGTTTTTACCCCTTGTTTGCATTGGTAAAAGTTGGCATACATATTGAAGAAATGAAAAGACAAGGTGGCTTAGGCCCCATTTGCTTTGTGAAAATATTTTCTGTTTTCATTTTCTAAAATTTATGTTAATTTTAACTTGTTAAGAAGAAGATGAGATGCTCTTGAAGTGAACCATTGTGATGGAGAGAAGATGAAAGGCTAGCTAAGGAGGATGCATTTCCTAAAATAATGAAAACAGTTTTTTGACATTTTCATTGTTTACAGAAATGGAAACAATTGTTCACTTCAAGAGTCTTCAATTTTCTTGTTAGTAAGTTAAAATTAACGAAAATGAAAACAGAAAATGTTTTCACAACACAAACGGGCCCTTACATTGCATGATATTTGGATTAGCTCTAGTTTTCTTCCCCCACTAAATACTTAGTTTTGATTTACTTATTTTTTGGGACAGAATACTGATTTTAATGACTGTTCTCATGCCCTTTCTTTCTCCTTTTTCTCCATTTATTTTCATGGGAAATGTTATCTTTGCATCTCTGTTTTTCTACAGTATTATACTTCTTACTGTTGCGTGATTGTCTAAACTTTCAATGTAGGACTAAATACATTGTAAAGTTCATTATTGTGTTATTTGTTTTTATGTTTGAAAAGTATCATGTGAATGTACTTCATTTCTTTTGATTCTCCCAGCAAAATTTATATATATATATATTTTTTCAGGTTCAATGCCACCACGGTTTACATTTCTCCGTGCAGAATCTTTGCGAGAAGCTGCTCTAGCTAACCGCAATATGGCTTTGAAACAAACCCAGGATCAGGCCAATTCTGTTATGGGTATGAGTCAGTTTTGTCAGGAACCACTGGCTGTAAAGGATAATGGGAAATCCTTTCCTGGACCTTCTGAGAAGGTTAGGGAAGTTGATCAGGAATGCACTGTTGCTAGCTCAGCAGTGAGAAAACTTTTCAATGATGATTTACCTGTTGAAGCAAATGGACCTTCTCTCAGTGGCAATGATTTCAATGAAGGAGATAACTTGGACAAATTGCCTATCAACCATGGAGATTTGGAAAGGTTAAGCTATGTTAACTCTCAAGAACCTGGAGAATTATCGCAGATTAATGCTCTTGATATTGTAGATAAGTTTCTCAAAGATAATATCGTGGAGTTTGATCAAGAAACTGATCATGTTAAGAATGTGGAGAGAAAACCAGAATCCCTTCCCAGTACAAAAGGGCAACAAAGGTTGTCCAAGAGAATTAATGATAGAAGCAAAGCTCCAAAAGCTGGGATTTATGACTGGGATGATAGCCGTGAGGATGAAGGTGGGGGAGCTATATTCCTAAGGAGAAAGGAAGATTTCTTTGAGGGTGGAAGTCATAGGCCAAGATCTTTGCCAGGATTCAGAAAGATCAAACTATGCAGACCAAATGATGATAAGGAGGATGAGGAACAATTAAGTATCCCTAATAAAAGAAAAACTGCTGTCCAATCTGATTCAAAACTGGGGATTCGTGATCTGAAAGTAAGGGATAATAATATACAAGAAGCAACAAGAAAATTGAAAAGGAATCTTGCTGATGAGTTAGATGAACAATTTAATGCCAATTGCTCTAGAGGAGAGATGGAACCTAATGCTAGTGCAGATGGACAGGAAATGTTGCATGTAGGTTTAGATACTCAAATGGCCGCTGAAGCCATGGAAGCCTTATGCAACACGGGGGATATTGTTGATCATGTTGCTAATGATAGCACTCACGTCACTAGAAGTAGGTCAACTTATCAACTTAATAACTCTTCCATTGGAAAAATGAGGCCAGTTACATCAAAAGAACATTCAGGACAGTATGACAGAAAAAGGAAAGTCAATGCTAAATCAGATTTGCAAACTTCAGGTTTATCAAAGAAATGTACTAAAAAAGTTGAACAGTGCAAAAAGGACAATGTCATGAGCAGATCAAAGAAGAGTAAGTTAAGTGCAGAAGGCAACCAAACCTCCAGTGCTAATAAAAAGGGTAGAATAGTCTCGTCCCCAATAGTTGAGCAAAGAAAGTCAGCTGGAGCTTTGAAAAGACATCAGCTTGACGGGTTAAATAATCCTAACAGTAATGATGGAGAGGGTAAAGTCGGCAAAAAGCAATTTCAGGGTGAAGTTTTTCATTTTACACCAGTTGCTCGTAGAACTAGACAATCCTTAGCAGTGAACCAATCAATAAATTGTGATATATCATCCAAAAGTTTGAGAAAAGGCAGAACAAGGATTGGCCCCCATGAGAGAAATAGTGGAATTGGTCTACAAGGGTCCAAAGCATTGGACCCTAAATCTTCTCCAGGGTCTTCTGATCACTTTGAAGTAGATGGTAATTCCAAGTTGTGTCAACTTGAGAATTTGGCTCCAAAGGCAAATGCTGTTAGTGTTAGCAATGGCATTGCTATGGATACGTTAGATTGTCCTAGAAGAAGGAGATCTCTTAGGATTATTAAGTTGTCTGATCATGATAAAGGATCTGAGAAGTTAATGGGTTCATCTAAACCATCTGCGCAAGCTGAAGATATCGGGAAGTCTACTGCTGGGAAGAGAAAAACAAGGACAGGTTCTGTTGTCAAATCACATGTGAATTGCCAAAGTTGTTCATCTTCACGTGGTGGTTTGGGAATAACTTCTAGGGACCAAAACCAAAGAGAAATATTGGAGCCAAATTTAGATAAAGCAAATTCAGGGGATACTCCTAGTTGCTGTGATGTTATGGATGAAAAGGATGCAAATCTGAATTCAAATGTTAAGAATAATGCAGATGTCCCATTGTCCACCAATAATTTTGAAGTCACCATTTCAGATGAATTGCCAAGAGATAGGCACAAGTCGCCTGACTCGGCTACAGCAACTCCAGCTAAAGCTAATTGTAAGACACCAGCAAAAGATGCATCACCTGTTTGTATGGGCGATGATTATTACAAACAGTCATGCAATATAAATCTTTCAAGATCATGCCTTCTCAAAGTGTTCCGTAAGGAGCTTCATAGAGAACTTCGTAGCTTAAGTGCCATTAGACCTGAATTGATTACTCCGTCTAAAGATTCAAGGAAGAGGAAGGATATGACTGATGTTCGGATTCTTTACAGCCACCACTTGGATGAAGATATTATTAAGCATCAGAAAAAGGTAATGTCTGAATTTTGATAAACTTCTATTGGCAAGTACATAAATGTAGCTGGGTTTTTGTTATATTTTGTTTGTCATGTTTATTACAGATTTTAGCACGGCTTGGAGTTTCTGTAGTATCCTCCATTGCAGATGCAACACATTTCATAGCTGATCAGTTTGTGAGGACACGGAATATGTTAGAAGCTATTGCTTTGGGCAAACCGGTGGTCACACACTTGTGGATTGAGAGCTGTGGACAAGCTAACTGTTTTATTGATGAGAGAAATTACATATTGAGGGATGCCAAAAAGGAAAAGGAGTTTGGTTTCAGCATGCAGGTGTCACTAGCACGTGCATCCCAGCATCCTCTTTTAGAGGTAAATATATTTGGAACTCATGAAATGAAAGGAGCAAATATTGACCTTTGTATCATGCATGTATTATCCCCAGTCAGGATTAGAAGCAAGTTATTTGACTTTTTTGAATGATCATGCAACTTTAGTAATTTTTAATATTGTTGACCATCTATGCAAAGATCAATTGGTCATGTTATACATCTCACCTCACTTAATTTGTCCTATATATTTATATATATGGCTTGCCAACTACCCAATGAGGATCTTGTCAAAAAAAAAAAAAACTACCCAATGAGGGTAAATACTTGGTTGTTGTTTGTATATATATATATATATATATATATATATATATATATATATACATAACAATTTTTCCGTTCTGTCCTTCTAACAGTCCAGTCCCCTTAGTTTTCAACCTGATGCAATTAAGCCCCCTGGTTTGTTTGGTGTTGACCTTACACATTTTTGCTGATGCGACATTGTGCATTTGTGCTGCATCATCTCCTTGTAAGCATAGTCAGCAAACAAGGTGTCGTAAAATTTAGTGCCACCTCTGTAGTATAAAAGACTCTGTAGCATCAGCAAAAGGTAGTCCTCATCAATTGCAGGTTGAAGCGGGACTAAATTGCTTTACGGGGTGAAAATACTACCCCAAAACTAAGTGAGCCAAAATTGAACTTTCGTATAAAATTATGAAGGGAAAAAGCTTAATTAAGCCTATTTCAGATACAAACAGATGCATTTTCTGCTTGTTGCTCCTGATAAGTCATATAATTTTCTGCAGGGTCTAAGAGTATTGATCACCCCAAATACTAAACCTAGTAAAGAGATTATTTCAAGTTTAGTAATGGCAGTTCAGGGCCAGGTATGCATCTTTCTCCATGTATATTTTCCAGTTATGCTCCAGTGGTTGAAGAAAACCATAAATTTGAAATTTGGATAGTTCCTCGTTTCAATGATTTTCTGTGAACAAATCATAGATTAAACACAGTATTTCTTTGATTGTTCTATTTGGATAGTTCTTCATTGTAATTGTCCTATTTTATTATTAATCAATATTGTGGTCCATCAATGATATGTAATCATGAAATCAGTGGTTGTCCACCCCCTCAGAAACACAGAAATCTATGTTCATACAATCGAACTACTCTTTTTTTTTTTTTTTGGCACAAGTTTCCAACCTTACATTTGATCCATCTAAATATCTCTTTGCTTGTGACTTCCCAGGCAGTAGAGAGAGTCGGCAGATCTGCTTTGAAGGACCATAAAATTCCAGATGATCTTCTGATCCTATCTTGTGAAGAAGATTATGCCTCCTGTGTGCCTTTTCTTGAAAAGGGTTAGAAACTGTTTCATTTGACTTTAAAAACTTGTCTTCCGCACAAAATTAAGAATGCCATGTGTTGCACCTGCAGGGGCAATGGTGTACAGTTCAGAATTATTGTTGAACGGCATAGTTACTCAGAAGCTGGAGTATCAAAGGTTTGTAATTGTTGTTTTTGTGCTCTCGTGTTACTAATGAACTTGAATCTCTCTGCTGGGAAAAATGCTTTCATTGGACACATGTTTTGTCCTGTTAGGTTGGGGTTTTTTTTTTCCTTTCCATTTTTTGTATAGCAGATTCCTTATGCAGGAATTTCTCTCAGAAGATTTTTATTTTTAATGTGCTGCTACAAAATTGCATCCTTTTATGATTAAGATTCTGTGTGCTAATATTTATGGTATTCATTCCTGGTATACACCTTTTGGTTGCAGGTATCGCCTTTTTGTGGACCATGTGAAGAAAACCCGTTCCACCATATGGTTGAAAAGAGATGACAAAACATTTACTCCTGTGACTAATTGCAACTAGATTTGTTTTTTTCACTAAATTTTCCTCTTGATTATTTATAGTTTAGATCGTATGTAGATATTTTCCAGTCCATGTCCAACCAATTTTTTTCATGTAGAATAGTTTAAAATATGTTTTTGCCCTCTTTTCTTTCGATTATTTTGCATCATTCTGCAATAGTTTTGCAAAAAATGTGATGCTAATAAGAGCGAGTATACAATTCCTGTGTTAGCCATGGACCTGGGTTGTGCTTCTGTGACCAAGTATTGTGGTATGACGAATTGGAGGTATCCTATGTGATGTATGTTCTTTATCTTTCATAATGTTATTCTCCAAAAGTGTATATGAAAGTGCTTGCCAATCGACATTCTGAGCTCAATTTGCCGTTTAGGTTTATTCGGAGAGCTAAGCTATGCATCAAGTAATGGTTTTTATTCAAGGTAAGTGGTTTGATAGTTCTCTGTTCTGCCAGTAATAGTTGGCCGATTGGTAGAATCCAACGATACAATCCTGAAAAACTGCTTAGGGCCTCGTAACAATTGTCCATTGCCAACCAATTATAAAATTCTTAAACTAGCCAATGTATAGTCTGATAGTGTTAATTGTTCAGCAGATAACAAAGTGATTTGCCTATATTATTACTCATGAAAGAACAAGAGCAACTTCAACTAATGATCAAGCAACTAGTGAAAGAACACTTTGTAGCTACGCTGAGGAACCTTCCGAAACATAGCCAAGGTAAGATCAAAGTAAAGAGGGAGTTGGACCAGTGCAAAAAATGACACAGGCAAACATGTTGCAGCATATATGGGATAAACTGCATATTTCAGCTCATCTTCAACGATAAAGAAATGCCCTGCACAGAATGAGATCAAAACAGATGCTATAGATGTGAAGAGTGTGGTCAACCCCAGAAGAAGCTTTCTTGGTAAGTCCACAACAAAATCCTTCTCTTGAAACCGAGATGTGAGTATTGAAAGAAACAAAACCAGGGCTGTGACAGAGGAGCAGAGTGCAACAAGTGATGCTACAGCAAAGATGTTGAAAGCAGGTCTTCCTCGCAATAATGGTATCCCAGTGTCTTGATTAGGACCACCTGGTATAGCTGTTGAGGTTGTGAATGCAACAGTTGCAACAAGTGCTGCAACCACTGAGCATGATTCTGAGGTTTTTGTCAGCCATTTACTACCTTCTTTTACAAGTTGTCCATGTGTATCAATGAACACCTGCTTTGCTGTTTTCCCATCCTTATTATAACGTTCATAGAAGTTAGGAGGCATGGAGTTCTTAACAAGCTGAAAAGCACAAACATATTATGAGTAATAGGAATATTTTACTTACCCATCTATTCTTTAATTAGGTTACAATGAAATCCACTTTACCTATCAGTTGTTTTGAAAGTTCTACTACACTTTTCCCCCTCGAAGGAACATTGGTATGTTGTTACCACAACATGCAACCATTCCCTAAATCTTAAAAATGTCCTTACCAACTCTACCACTTAAGCTGAGTCCAAACAGTACATTCTTTCTATAACCCTCTTCCATTCAGTTTGACATAAAGTTTGGAAGTCCAACACAGGGCCGTGGAGACTATAAGGTCATTAAGGCGGTTGCCTCAAGTCCCAGGCCCCATTTTTGTTATCACAACTTATATCTTAAGATCACTAAATAAAACTTCCTCTTACTTGGGGCCCAACCTTGAATGATCAAGTGAAAAGTGATTTGAAGAGTAAAATTAAAATTTCAAGTGGCTTCCTCATTATTCTACTTTAAGTCCAGCGACTTGACTAAAATCAAATCATATTCATAGGAAGAATAACGAGTCATTCGAAGACTTACCGACAAAAGTAAGAGGGCCATTTGAGGTTGTAAAAATATTCAATTGCATGTATTATAAAAAAATCAATTGATACAAGTTAGAGCCTTTTTTGCCTAAGACCCCAAAATTCTTGTCCCGGCCAAAAGTCTTGTCCCAACAAAACCAAATTTACAAAGTGTCTACTTTTCCTAATGTGTGAATAAAATGAAACTTTTAAAGTTTCAACCGAACTAGGAATTATTAGATAAACTAGCATATGCTCATGAAGAAACATGTGATATGATCATTTTCTGCTTTGTAAAGTTTTCTAAAATTATTGGGAGGATCTAAATATGGAGAATCTTTACCTTATACCACTTGTATTCCCACTGCATTTGCATTGCAGCACCAGGGACACGCCAAGGCCTAAACCTCCTATATGTGGCAGCAAGGTGCAATGCACTGTTACCATGGTTATCCACTTGACTAAAAGCCCTCTCCTTGATTAAACTCCTCTTATTCAACAAACTGTATACATGAGGTTGCCTATTCTCTATGGCCAAAAGAACAACATTCTTGTTTTGAGAGTCCACATCATGAATAGCCACAGGGTACATATCAAGGATCTTCTCAACCATTTCAGTCACTCCCATCTTTGCTGCAATTAAAATAGGTGAATCTGCTCTCTTTCTCACAGAAGCTCCATTCTCTGTATTACTCTTTATGTTACCTTTTCCATCATCACCATGCTCTTCAACATGATGACTTGGTCCTGTATAATCATACTTGTACAAAGAAGCACGCTGAATCAATTCATTCATCACTTGCTTTGCCCGAATGTGTTTCTCCTTCTTTCTTTGGACTTTTTCTATCCATGATGCTCCTATGTGAACACCACTCAGTTAAACAAAATATACAAAGCCTTTTTTTTTTGTTAAATATTTTTTTAGTGCCTATAAAATTTACATTCTTTTACTTACTTTTTAGTCCCTACAAATTACAAAATTATATGCTTTTAGTCCTTGGAAAGGGATTAAAAACATGCAGTTTTGTAATTTGTATGGACTAAAAAGTGTGTACAGGGACTAAAAATAAAATTTGGGATAATTATAGAGACAAAAAAAACATATTTAACCCTTTTTCTAAGTCCTGTATAATAACAATGAGAAGACCAATGCATGGTTATGTTATGTCCTTACCAACACCAAAAATGATTAGCAAGGCCTTCATTGTAAGGATTAGAAATCGAATCATGGCTTCCCAATTGGGAGGGAACCAGTGATGTTTCTTTTCTTTCTTTGCTTGCTCTTGCTCTACATATATAAATATAAGTTAGAAAATGGGTACTCAAATTACTTCCTAAAGTTGGCAACTAACTTTCACCTGCAGTTAACATTAACGTGGATGCCACATACTAAATGAAAATAAAAAAAACTAAAATATGTTTGATCTGATCAGCAAAAGATGGAATTATGGATTAAAATTGCGGTCCGTGCGCCAACAGACCGTAATATCAAAGTTTTTGAAGTGTCTGCAACCGCGCCGCAACCACAATTGTAGTTACATCATTCACATTTATTAGTAATTTTTAGAACTGCAACCACAATCGCAATTTAAAACCTTGGAGGGAATGAAATTCATTAGTAACCATGAATTTACAATGTTGTTACGTTTTGAATTATGTTCAGAAGGTAGGACTAGAATCGTGGTTAATTTCCAAGAGGAAATAATACCAAATTTTCGCGAGCAACTGTTTTCTTCATCACTAGTTGTATCTTTTCCTGTTGCTGTAACATGAAGGAAAATGATAGATGAGATGAGTTAGGCTTGTAATATACTAGCTAAAAGGACTAGGTAAAAAACCAAACGAGTAAATGAAACAAGATTGACATATACTTGTTATTTTAAGTGCCCTCTTCAACGAAGTTAAGAAGGTCATGCATGTTCCATAGTTCAATGGATAGTGATGAGAAGTCTGTGTGTGTGCTGGAATATTATGACATAGGTCATCTCTTTCTTCCTTGTCCTCATCCACAATCGAACCTGCCATTGACAAAAACACTGCTTATTAGTATTACACAAGGGGAGTAGCTCAGACGGTTCAGCCGAGACTCCATAAAGAGATTGAGAGGTTTAGGGATGGAAACTAACATAACACACTAATTGAAAACTAACATTTGCGGTTCAAAAAATAAAAAGACAAGGATTACACAAGGAAAATATTTAATCATAAAGCATCTCACTTGTTATACGATATTTTTAAATTTAAGTAAAATTTTAAAACTAAATTAAAATAAAATTATTAAAAAATATATTTAAAAGTTATAGAGGTATCCATAATTAATTAATTCAAATAAAATTTTAAAAGAAAATTTGAAAGAAAATATGTAAATATATATGTATAATTATTTTAAAAGAATATAAATTTGAAATTAAAAAAATTAAGTAACGTATGTTCTTTTTAAATGAATAATAAAACAAAAGACCAAGTCACTCCGAAAAAATAATCTACTTTAGCATGTTAAGTTTAATAGTACTTGTATATGAAATCCACTAACATGTAAGAAATCTATTATACATTTATAATATCTAATAATTTCATGAAAAAGTATAATTTTAATTAGTCTAGAATCAATTATGGAAGCAAAAACAACACCAATAGAATTGAAAGTTACCGTTCTTGTGTTTGGGTGACAAAATCGCGATGGATAAAGTTGGCTATGAGGTGGGTATAATTGATTATGATGAAAACAATAAATTCTAGTTTTTGAATTAAATAAAAGCAATTCTGGGTGTGATACCTATAATTTTTTTTTATATCTGCACATCAAAAGTGATTCTCATTTTATGGATCAAACAAAATCAATTCTTCTTAATCCACTTTTAAAATATGATTACTAAGCATAAATTAATTTTTTTAAACTCAATTTTTTTAATATCAATGGTATCAAAATCTAAAACAAAATGACCTAACCATTGAATGTTGCTTGTATTGTATCCCTTGCGGCACATTCCTTTCATGTATAAAATCACATGGGACCAAATAATTATAAAATCATGTGGGAAAACCTTGTTGGAAAGAAAGAATTAAAGATAGTGATATCTTACAGTAGTAGATGATACAGTCAAGGAACTCCATCCGCGTGCAGCTTTTGAAACAATTAGGCTTCCTAGCAAGAATATGCAGAGGCGATAACCCTTCGTCGTTTACAGCATTCACAAGGTTTGGGTACATGCCAATTATTTGAAGCGCCAAACCTATATCAAATTCATTACACTAGTAGACTTAATTTGAATGAAATGAATATGTAGCAGTTGAGTACAATAATCCTTGAGCATATTATTCCATAAAGTAAATTGCTTGGTATATAATTACAAATTTGTTAGTCCACCCTTGTTTAGAAGTCGAATCGGACCCCGACTAACCCAAATCAAGTCGAATCGATCCATTTAAGGGATAAAACTCTCTCAATATGTTATGGTCCAAACAAGCAGGCCCAAGTATTATGTATTATCTTAAGTGATGACAGCAAGTCTTAGAGAGGGAAAGGTCTAGAAACTCTTGATGCTATGACGTGTACTTTTCTGTTATGCTGAGTTATTGGTTTGTTAGTAGTATGGTTGCTAAATTGCTATATGTATAAGTGAGAATGAAATGCAAAGGACACAAGAAGAATATGAAAGAAAGTTTAGTGTTTAGTTTTCTCTTTAACAAATTTAACATTTTTGTTTCTTAGCTAGTGCAGTATTTTGTAGTTCCTTACACAACATTTTCATATATAAGCAACAAAACACTTTTTTAGTTCATTGAATAACTCATGTATTTGGTCTATATTATAGACCAAATACATGAATTATTCAATGAACCAAAAAAGTGTTTTGTTGCTTATATATGAAAACAGAGGGAGTACTTAAATTTTTATTCACAATACTCGAATCCGAAACCTCATTTAAGCAAAATCAAGATGTCACTTGGAACTATATATAAACATGCCTTACATTATATAATTATATTTCCTTATATAAATAGTCTTTAAAATGTAATATGATGTGACAAAATCAATGTTTTAAAAAACTGATCAAAACCAAACGGTTCAATTAGTTGAACTGAGAATTGATTCTGTCTGCAATACGATTATTTGGATGATTTGATATTTGGTTCATACCGGTTCAAGCAGTTTAAAACAATTTAATCATAACTCAAAGATCTCACCGGTTCAATTTTTAAAACATCGGACAAAATAGTAAAATATGATTGAAACGTGTAAAATTTATTTAAGTTGTCCATGTATATATAACATTAAACTCATAATTATATATCATGAATATGACAATGATACTAACCAAAGGATTCGCCGGCTATGGTAGAATGAATAATGGTGTCCCCATTGCTTTTTATCGTGAGTGAGGCATCATCTTTGTTCTGTTGGTGGCCATGAAGACAAAAAAATGCATCTCTTTTGCCATGAACAGCTGCCAAAAAAAGAGGGGTTTCGCCTTCCAAATTACGACATGAAATGAGGGTGGAATCTCTTTTGGCTATGTTGTTGCAAATGTCCGCATTCCCAAGCTCTGCTGCTACATGAAGAGGAGTGTTTCCCTTTGAGTTTTGCATTCGTAGGATGTTATTAGACATGTCTTGGCTGATGTAATCTAACAAAGTTGCCACAAAGCATGTTTGGTTTAAATACACAGCAATGTGTAACACCGTGTCTTTTGCTTTTGTTATCTTAGCCTGTAATGCCTCAGGGTTCTTCTCATAGGCCTCTAAAACTTCTCTCCACTGCCCTTTCATGGCACAATTAAACAAATTTTCAAACTCAATATCTGCCATTTCAAGAGCCAACTAGATATTTTCTTCAAGATTGATGTGTTGACAAGCTTTGCATCATTTGTGTGAGAGAGAGATTGAAGAGATTAGCTATCTTCCTTCTTTATTAGTTTCTAGTTACATTATATATATATAAAGTGAAAAATAAATAGTTCCTTTGCATATTATTTTATGTTTTCCATATTCATAAAATTGTGTGTTGAAGCAAGCTTCTAAGAGGAAGCAAATATAATATATAATGATTAAATTTACATAGGTAGGTTAAAAAAATTAGATCAGAATATAGAATGAAGTGGAAAGCATGACATGCTATAGTCTATAGGACTGTTTTATAGATACATTTTTTGTTTCAGCTTTTTCCCTGTGAGATATGCAGACCTATTCTAAACATTCCACAATCTTTTTCCCCAAATTAACTTGCTTTTCCTTTCAATGTAAGGTATGCATTTTCTTGTCTATTGAGGGACTTTGATTCCAATTTAATTTGAGCAAAGCACTTTAGGTTAACTAAAGTATCCACGTTAATGCACTACATGTCTCCCTCACTTTTACCTAATGTATGTATTTGGTTTCATAGTAGACAGTATTAGAATTGATTTTGCCTCTTGCAAGATTTTAATGAAAAATGATGTCTAATCCCTTACTTTTTTTTAACTCAAACGGACCATATTTATCAAGATACTTCGCTTTTTGATTTCTATGGTAAAAAAGCAAATCGAGATAAAAACGTGAATATATATATATATATATATATATATATATATATATATATAAACTTAATTGTATTCACCCCTCTCACATTTATGCTCCACAACTTTTGGTATATTGTTGCCTTGCGGCTTACGTAGTTGCAGATTTAGCCTCAAAAAAGAAAAAGAAATCTTTATACAATCATTCTTCTGATTCTTGTTCGCTTTAGTAAGCAATATGAGGATATTTAAACGAACTATCTAGTTTATATTCTATCCACTTTTTCTTTTTGCATGGAATTAAAAAACATAACTTTTAACAGGCTTATTGATCTTGGTAAATGAGTGGATTCCTTTGGTGTTTAGCTTCGTGGAAAAATAGACTCCAGCCGACACAAAATTAACTGGGTCTTATTTCTTTGTTCACATGTAGCATTTGTAAACTCATGGACAAAAAAACCAATAAATCACCAATTTAGTTTTTGAAACTATAGAAGTCGAACAATCTACCCTAAAACATTAACGGAATTCCAAAATAGTTCCTAAAATTGAAAATTCTCGATCACATTACAATTTTAGTGACTAAATTGGCCGACCCCAAAAGACTAATTTAATCGAGAATTTTCAATTTCATGAACTAAGTTGACATCGCCATGCAATTTCGAGAAATAGTGATTCACTCCATGAAAAAGGGAACCGCAAGCAAAAGGCTTGTCAGTGGTGTCTTGCCAAAACAGAAAGCTATTGCCATTTGCCAGCAATAACAAGGTGGAATTTTTATCCCTTCATAGGTTTTTATTAGAAAAAATTTCATTGAAATGAATTTATGCTTAGAAAAATGTTTTGAGATTCTGTTTCTCTTGCTTTGCTGCAGATAAACTTCATGTTTATCTATTTATCAAAAATATATTACATGGCAATATTGATTGACAAACACAAGGTTTGTATTAGATAGTGTGACAGAAGGCCAACATGTCAGAGGAGATTCACACTGGATTATCATTATGAGAGACCTGAAGTCTCCAGGTGACATACTGGATATATAAATAGTTGATGCCCATAGCAACTCCAAAACCTAAAACTGATGAAAGTAGTATTGCATAAATGGCTGGCAAATGCAACTGCAACAAAGCAAGTGACAAACCTTTAGCACATCAAGGGTACACTTAAAGATAGTCAAATAATCAACCATAGAGCTGGGATGCAGGGTTTTTCCAATTACCAAAGAAATAACATTGTAACTTGCTGTGTGCAAGACAAAAGAGGAGGACTACAAGCAATGAATCACAAAAGTAATACATGCTGATTGTCTGCTAAACTATTCTCACCATCTATATTTCTTCAATTTTTTTTCCCTTCCATTTTGTCTGTTTACTTTCAAAAATGTTTCTTGTTTTCCTTTTAAATTGCAAAACAGTCCCTTGTTTTCACCCCGTTTCCTGTTATCAAAGATTTGTACAGAAAACAGTAAAAAAAAAAGAGTTTATTTCACTTTTTACAATTGTTTGAAAACAGGAAACAGATTGAAAATAAAGAACCATTTTGTAATTAAAGGTGAAAACAGGAAATGAACAAAAAATATTTTCACAAAGTAAACGGGCCGAAAGCTTTTTCTTCCTTTCTTAAACAGAACTGTTACTTCATTTATAACTCTTGTCCTGTCAAAACTCAATTAATTGCACTGGCTCAAAAGACAAGCATACATCTTCCCTTCCTGCTTTCACACATTTACATAATCACAGAGGTATTTAAAAATGATTTCACACATTTACTGTTTTTTTACAGAAAACAGTTAAAAAAAAAAGTTTATTTCACTTTTTACAATTGTTTGAAAACAGGAAACAGATTGAAAATAAAGAACCATTTTGTAATTAAAGGTGAAAACAGGAAATGAAAACAAAAAATATTTTCACTAAGTAAACGGGCCCGAAAGCTTTTTCTTCCCAAACTTTTTCTTCCTTTCTTAAACAGAACTGTTACTGCATTTATAACTCTTGTCCTGTCAAAACTCAATTAATTGCAGTGGCTCAAAAGACAAGCATACATCTTCCCTTCCTGCTTTCACACATTTACATAATCACAGAGTTATTTAAAAATGATTGCAATCTTTTCGAAAAGGATGTTGATGTTATTGAAGTTATGATTTATTGAATGATTTATTGAATAAATCATTAGGGCCAAAAAAGATTTGTACAAAGAAGTTAGGGCTGGTCAGCATTCATGTAGCAACAAAAAAAAAACAAAAAAAATAAAGTTAGGGCTGGTCACTAAACGAGTGAGTTAAAAAAAAATGTGAGTATTAGTATTAGACAACATGTTAGCATCCCCATTGTCAAGCCAAATATGTTTTATTATCTTCTAAAACAATAACACAATGCTTCTACTCCAAGGAAACACATATGAAGATGCATGCAGCAGTAGATAAACGAAAGGTTACAACATACAATAGGCATGTAATTTAGCTGGCATTAATACTGGGACATGATAACAAGAAATCCAACATCCTAACTCACCATAGTATAAAACAGATGCACAGTTATAGCCACAAGTGCAAACTCAAGAGCAGCATATGTCCATATATACTCTTTGATTGCTGCAAGCAACATAAGTAAACAATCAATCATTTAACATTCAAGGAAAGAGCATTTTTATAACAAAGAAAAAAATATAACTTCATTTCTGTTACAGAGGTTATACCAAGGACGATTGCAAAAACGGACGCAAGGAGGCCCAAGGTAAAGGCAAATGGTGCTGCTATAATGATGGCCTGAGTCTTCAAATCAGGAAGCTAAAAAGTGGAATAAAATTAAGATCAGAGTAAGGAGAAATTATTTCTTCTCTTCTTTTTATTCAACTGATCAAACAGTATATACAGGCTAAACAGAGAAATGAAAATGGGAAAAAATAGGCAATTCCTATAATTAACTAGGAATCCCTGAAAATTAGCAACAATAATGAAAACAGAATGATTGACTACAATCCCTTAAATTACAAGATGCAGTAATTCCTCATGAAATTTGGTATTCCCTTCCAACAAAGACATATATAAAATCAACTATTATTGAGCACAAAAATGTCTGAAAAGAAAAGGTAACTTAATAGCGCCTCAGAACATTGATCGCTCTCATTCCTTTTAGGGAAGGGGAGTGTGTGATCCTAGTTATGCAAGGGTAGTTACTGCTTATTTTCTGCTTACGCCCACCCTCTAGTATAAGATAAACTTGTGCCCCAATTTCTCGTTTTCTTCATCGACTTATGTTCTCATTTGCTTCGCACCTCGCAGGCAAAGTTTTTTTCCTCCGACAAGATGTTAGCTCCCCTCAGAGGTAAAGAGTGTCACTTCCCCATAGGGAAAACCCCCGGAGGGAATAACTGCCAGAGTGAGCTATCTCTGGGAGGAGAGATAGGTAGTACGTGCAATTTTCAAATCGATTGATAGATAGCCAGATCTTTTCCGATAGATCGAAAGAGTAGGAAAGAGATAGAGGGAATCCATCAATAATAAGGGAAAGTCCCCTATTTCTATCTATTGATAAGACAGTTATTATTGACCAATAAGAAAATAAATCGATTTGTATCTGATGAAGTCTATCTACATTGTACATAGAACGCCTCAGCTTAGTTCTCTTATCCAACTTCTATGCTTAAAAGGAACCTAATGGGTTAAAGATCAAGTAGATGCCAGAAAGTAAGAATAAAATGCAAACCATCAAGTCAGCTAATACATACAAAGTAGTTCTTTAGAAGATGTTAGTTATTGTCCAGAGTCTAATATCAAAGGAAATAGGCATACCAGCAGCTGTTCAAGGAAGAAAAAATAGCATATTGTGCTTATCAGGACAAGCACCACAAAGTCTTGCCAGGCACTGTGAAAAAATATCAAGCAGAATTAACACAAAACAAGTTAAAAAAACTTAGTTGAAAAAGTCTAAAACATGAATACTTGAGCGATTAAATGCTTCAAAATAGAATAACTCATTATTTTGTTCTGAACGAGTCTCCCAAGTTATACCTTGTTAGCAGCTATGTTACTTAATAATATTACTTGAATTAAACAAAAGATGGAGCAGTTTTTAAGTGAGCACAGTGCCTATAGAAACAAAAAATCAAAAGCTTCAGGATGCATTAAAATAACAATAAAAAGGCATTGGAACCTGTGCTAAAGTTAAGTTGATATTATACTCAGCTTTTGATTAGCTATATCTATAGACATAATGCTTATGCAAGAATTACTCGTAAAGATGAACTCAGAGTGAGTGTACAAATGAGTATCTATCAAGGACCAAATCCTCTAAAAGCTTAAGCTGTTAGGTGCAGGCATAAGATTGGTTTTATATTTAGCAAGTCCCCTCATGCAATAGCAATTAGGGCTGGAAGCATGGAAAATACATAAGCTCATTCCATGTTGTGCTGAAATTCAACTTTTATATAGAAGAATGGGGATAACAATGATCAGAATCAGATTTTTGACCACTCAGTCATAGAAGCTCCAACACTAATACCAAACAACTCTCCTAAAAGCTTATGTCATTATGTAAAGGTTTAAGAATGGTTTTATATCTAATAGGAACCACTGAGTACTGAAAATTTTGTATGAGTAATCTAATGCTAAAAGGACACCTATAATTAGATATCCATAAAGTGTCCATTCTAAAGAACAGAAAATAACATGGATAACTTAATTCAAGAGCATGGCTCTCATATCACCTTATTGACTCTGAATGTAGGCTCTGCTGATCCTGCAACTGTCTGTTTTGTCGTTGAACAGAGCTGGATACACGGAGCAATGTTACTGGTAAATTCTGAACCTCATGCCCACATACCTCACATTTCTTGTTTCCTTTTGTGCTAAACCATTTAATTGCACATTCTTCATGCACCAATCTTAGGTCACCTTTGCAACTGCATTCCATTTTAAATGTATTTCTTTCATCGCACACATCAAGACATATCCTGCACACCGCTTCCTCTTCAGGAATTTCTTCATCGGCAGTAACTTCTACTGGCACAGGAGTTATTTGATCTGATTGGCCGAGAAATTTTGTTTTAGTTACGATTAAAATGAGGCAAAAAAAGGGAAAATAACTTGGTGTTGATAACAAATCAACAGGTCAAAAATAGTCCAGTAGTCTGATACACATACAAATTGCTGTCATCTTGTCTCTTCAACAGTATAATAAGTTGTATAAACCCATGAACTAGATGATTTATTTATGATAAAAATCAATTAACTAAAACCCTTTACATTAAAGAACCCACTTAAGAGAGACTAATTAATTGGATTCCATGAAAAAAAATTGACATGGCGATGGAGGAAACACCAAATTAGGTAGAAAAATAGTAAATTTGAACCTTGGAAAATGGATTAGATTTCTTCACGCATATGAATTTAATATAGAAAAAAGTAGGACTATGAAACTGTAATAGCATAGAGTAAATGACATAACATACCGTCATTTGAATCCTGTTGTTCCTGTTCACTACGGGTAGAAAAAGAGACAGATCTTACAATAACAACATTTCGTCCAGGTACAGAAAGGGACCTTGAAACCTTAGATGGAACAACATCTTTCTGCACAAAGTTAACAAGTAACAACAATCAATTTTTTCCTTAAAAAACTCCAATATCCTAAGGAAAAGCATAATTTGATGCAACCGTGCCATGTATCACATTCATATGTTTTAGAAAGATTAAATATATCTTTGATAACATATTCAATACAATATCCTGATTCCTGAGAGTAATATAACTCTTAACCCTGAATTTAACTTTTCTCATGGCTTGGGAAATTTGAAAATCCACAAACAAGACAACTCAATGAAATAGAAGAGGACTTACACGTGGCTTTATCTGTTCATTGTATGTCCTTGCAGACACGGGCGTCGAAATTGAAGGGGACAGATTTGATGCAGGTGTAACAGGAAGAGAAGTACATCTTGACCATGCAATTTCAGATATGGAGGCCATATTAGTACTGTCTGCAACTGTCTTGGGGTCTGAATTAAGGAGGCTGCTTCTTTCGCCATCTGCTACATTTGCTTTTCTTTTGAAGCTCAAAGCCCGCAAGAAGCCTCTTGATGATGAGATCCCTTTAGAGAAACTTTGAGAATGGTCCAGAACCCTTCCACCACATGTGCTGCCAAACCCTAAGGGTCTTGGTGGAACTTGAAGTGAAATATCTGGACGCCTCCCGCTAGATCCACTATCTGAATCTTCTTTGTTTAGCCGAGTGTTGGTCTGCATGTAACCGGGACAGTTTCACAAAAAGTAGTTTAGTCTCAGTAATTTATCATTAAGTGTCAAAGCACCACTAAATATGAGCATGCTGAATGCAAAAAATAAAACAAAAGAACTTCAAAAAAAAAATCGCATCCTAACACGAATCCATGATGAATAACTAATGATCCTCAACAAGCTAATCATTATCAGAAGTTCTCTTGTTTCACATAGAGGATCAAGAATCAAATCAAGCATTTAAGTCATTGCAGATGTTAAGAAGGAAATGGACATATCAAGAACTCTTTTTACAAACTATATTACCCGTTAGAGGCACATCGCTGAAGGACTAATCAACTTCAATTCAATGACCTTCAGAAAACCCTTACAATTGCAACAACACCTATGAACTAAAATCAAAAGTTCCTCATCCCCAGTTCCTGGTTAAGTTCACCCTGCATTATTTGTAAGACAATAACATGCATGGCCTTTACCCTCACTATCCCTTTTACCCTCTTCTAATTGAAACGTTTACGGCCAACAGATCTACAAAAACAAAATTGTAGTTTGCAGCACATGCAAGTTAGCCATTTAAGCATGGAAACAGTGTTCAATTGGATCTCACACCCCACAATTAGATGGAAAGAGAAGATTCAAATCCTGAACCAACATTCTAAATATAGAAACCGTGTGCGGCACAATTCAGGAAAATTAAAAACGTGGGCTTTCAGGAACAGTCTTCTTAAGTAGGCACTTAAGAAGCTAAATTTAGAAACCCCTTAATATCAATTGGATCAAACATACAAAAACCTGTCCTGAAAATCAAATACCAATTACTGCATGCCCACCAAAAGGCATCACTGAAAAAGCCAACACAGGATTAATCCACTGTGAAGCTCATATAGTGAATCAAAATAAAAAAGGAAAAAGAAGAGTGGTAAACGGAAATGCGTGAACAAAATTGGAAAGAGTAAAATTGAAAAGCAAAGAACTTTAACAGGTTTTAGATGTGAATCATGAGAAGCCAACCTGTTGGGAAATCTTGGGAGCTTCATCGGTGGATGATGCTTGAGCTGTTTGCATCATCTGTAGCTCTCTCTTCAAATCAAAATATCGTAGTGTAAAATGAGGGGAAAAAACATTGAGAAAAGTTTAGGAAGTGAGAATAAAAAGGGAAGAGAAAGAAGTAAAGGTAAAGAATCCAACAAGGATACGTACAAAGAACAAAATAGCATGGAACCGTTGGTAGACCATTGTCGTACTGTCGTTGCTTACATTATTTTACATGTGAACTATTATTAATTACTCATCACTCCCATTATAACTGTTATATTAGAAAATTTCACACATATTAAAAAAACTATAAATAAATAAAAGAGTGTAATAATTTTACTTATTCTTATTAATTATTGGGTATTACTACCTTCGTTTCTTTTTACATGTCATTTAAGGTTGTTTCACACAAACCAAAGAAACCAATAAATTTTGATGTTTTTGATAAAGTTATTACTCTTTTTCCTATGATACCATTGATTGTTTATTATTCATCACACTTATTTCTCTCTACAATAAATAATTAAGGGTATAATTGAGAAATAAGTAATTAATGTAACCTTAAACTATCAAAATGACAAATAAAAAAGAACAAACTTTGTTGTACTCATTATTAATTTGTCGTAAAACTAGAAAAAAATAATTAATATTACATTGAGAACCTAATATAACACCTATTTTGAGACTAATTTTTTATATAAATATGACACTTATAACAGGACGAAGAGAATATTAATTATAAATAACTACTGCAGACACACACCATCAATCATATTTCCCTGTCTAGTGTCTATAAATTTCAAGAAATAAATACTATCATATGGAAAAAATAGTAAAATATAATTCAATATTATATTCTAATGTTATATAAAGGGAATTTAATATATTATATTATGTTAATCAAATCTAAAATAAATTTTATGTTTTTAATATCATAAATGTTTTTTCATTAAATATTTTTCTTTATTTTCTACATTAAAATTTGAAAAAAATTCTCCGTTATTGAATTATACTAACCACATATTAATCAAGGGTCACTCAAGTGATAAGCTTATATCGGCTCCGTAATGAAAAGAACTTGAATTCAAATCTTGGTTGAGACACTCTATTTGGGAAGTTACGAAAACCAATGGTTAATTCCCTACGCGAATTTAAATCTTTTTACTTTTCTTGTTTTATGTTTTAATTGAGAGAAAAAGAACACGAGAATATTGTAAAATTGACAATGAGTTTTACATGTGAACTATTAATAACTACTGACACATACCATCAATCAAATTTCAATGTTTTACAAATTCTATACTACTATAAAATAGTTATATAGTTTTTTCTCACCAAAAAAATTATATAATTTTATATTGTAATTGTATTATTATTTTTAATTTTTAATATCATAAATATTTTTCCTTATTTACTTATAATTTGTTAATGTTCTCCGATAATAAAATATACTACCCATACAAGAGATGATAATCACGAATTTAGATCTTTTAATCTTCTTGTTTTATGTTTTAGTTGAGGGCAAAAGAATATAAGAATATATTTAATACATTCATATTAATATAAATATTTTTATATTTTTTTGATATAATATAAAATATAGTAAATTCATACATGATAATTTTTGACGAGAAAATTCATACATGATAATAACAAAAAGAAAATTTCAGTCTTATATAACATATACTCCTATCATTAAAATAATGACATAAGACACAACAATGAAATAAAATGAAATTTTTTATGAGAAAGAACTTTTTTTTGTGTTAAAATAGGGAAGAACATATGGTAGGAATATTTGATCAAAAAAAATATATATGGTAGGAATATTAAAAAATATATCTTAGAAGTTAGAACAGAGCCTTTACCCATTTTAAGAGAGATAAAGTTTGAACACACAATTACTAGAAGGGAAAATTAATCAGTAAACAAAAAACAATGGTAACTAAAATACCATCCACACTAAGCACAGAATGGTAGCTAAAATATAAATATAAATAGTTCATAAAATAAGGTAGATAGAGAGAGGGAAAAAGAGAGAAAGAGCGGAGTAGTTTCTTCACATTGTTTTTGTTGTGCCTCCTACTTCGGTGCAATGTCCGTTCTTCAATAATGTTCCAATTTCACGTGCTCCAAATTGTTTTTTTTTTAAATTGCTCCACATTGTTTTATTTACGGATAATTACACTTTCATTCTTTAAGACACTTCTTGTCTTCTTCTTACGCTAAAATGCAAGGTATTAAAAACCGGACCGGATATTGAACCGGAGAGAGTGCAGGTTGATGTTTTTAGTTCGGCCAGGGGTTGGGCCAGTCGAGCAGGTTCGATTAAATATTATTAAAAAAATATTTAATACAATATATAAATAAATAATAAACAAAAAATAAACTGATATTCATAACTTCACACCATAAAAATTATACTTCACTTAATATTTTCTTAATAAGTCGACATATAACAAAAAATTACACATTTATCAATCTCAAATATGACATAACTATTACGTTCAATAACACAAAATATGAAAAATGGCGCAGTGAAAAAAAAGTTAAAATAGTCGAGTTTGAGAAACAAAATGACACAGGGAAAAAAACAGTTAAAATATAAAATGGCGTCGTTGTGTCCTTAATATATATATATATATAAAAAAAAAACTCATTTTGCGAACCGGCCGGGTCGGCCAAAAAACCCGGTTTTTACCCGGTCCAGTCCGGTTCTTCACCGGTTCTTTAACAGAACCGCCCGGTTCTCTTGCAACCGGTTTTAGAGGGTGAATCGGACCGGACCATGGCCCAGTTCCCGGTTCAACCGGCCGGTCCAGTCCGGTTTTTAATACCTTGCTAAAATGTAATATCTCCTATATATATATATATATATATATATATATATATATATATATATATATATAATATTGGTAACTGCCTTTGAACAATATTTTTAATAAAAAACTTTCTTTCTGTATTAGTTTAGATATCATTTGTCCCGAGAGCATAGCCGTAAAACATATGTAAGAGCTACGTGGACGCTGGGAGCAGAGTTCAAACTCGTACCGCTCCACTTCCTCCTCCTTTTTTACCATATGTACTAGACAAAAAAAAAAGTTTAGATATCATTTGTGACTGATTTTGAGCATTTTTTTATAAACACTAATTTTGAGCACTTTATTGTTAGAATACCCACAAACTGTTCCTTGAACATTTTTTTGTTAAAAAAATTATAGAAATGGTTCTTAAAACAGATGATACATATCTGCAAACATGAAAAAGCTCCAACAAATTGATAACTTATTGGCATTCTAAAGGGAAATATGAGATTTATAAATGATGGGTACCCACTGCTATGCATATCTCCCAAAATAATTTATGATCCACATCATTCATATTAACTTCAACCATCCTTGTTTCCTCCTCCTCCTCCTCCTCCAAAAAAAAAATTAGATGAAGTGCATTCTATTTCCAAGGCTGCATCTGATAGCCACATGTTAGAGCAGCTACAATCTGTCATCTCCAATATCTCATAATAACAACATTTCGTCCAAGTACAGAAAGGACCTTGAAACCTTAGATAGAACAATATCTTTCTGCATAAAGCTAACAAATATCAACAATCAATTTTTTCCTTAGAAAACTCCAATATCCTGAGGCAAAGCATAATTTGACGTAATTGTGGCATGTATCATATGCTTTAGAAAGCTTAAATATATTTAGTATCTTTGACAACAGATTTGATACAATATCATGATTCATCAGTGTGATATAACTGTTAACCCTGAATTTGACTTTTTTTTTTCATGGCTTGAGAATTTTGAAAATCCACAAACAAGGCAACTCAATGAAATAAAAGAGGACTAACACGTGGCTTAATGTGTTCATTATATGTCCTTGCAGACACGGGCCTAGAAACTGCAGGGGACAGATTTGATGCGGGTGTAACAGGAAGAGAAGTACATCTTGACCACGCAATTTCAGATATGGAGGCCATATTAGTATTGTCTACGGCTGTCTTAGGGTCTGAATTGAGGAGACTGCTTCTTTTGTCATCAACTACATTTGCTTTTCTTTTGAAACTCAAGGCTCGCAAGTAGCCTCTTGATGATGAGATCCTTTAGAGAAACTTTGAGAATGGTCCAGAACCCTTCCACCACAGGTGCTGCCAAACCCTAAGTTCCAATTGGGAAACATTACATGTTGTCGGTATAATTTCATTGTCTCTGAACACTTCTTTTTTATTTATAAATGATTATTTTACTTTTGAATCTTGATAGGAAAACGGGGAAACATTACATATTATCGTTATTAAGATATTAATGATTACTTTTCTTTTGCATCCCGACGAAAAAACATTAGAAGTTGTCGAAATAGTTTTATTGTTTTTAAACACATCAATTTTATAAATATTTTTATTAGTTATGAAAGATTATTTTACTTTTGAATCTCGACTGGGAAATGGGAAAACATTATTTCGTGTTGTCGGTATAAATTATTACTTTTTTGTTAGTATAATTTTATTGTCTTTGAGCACAATATCAATTTTATAAATGTTTTTCTTATTTATATATGATTATTTTGCTTTTGAGTTTCGACGGGAAACATTACATGTTATCGATATAATTTCATTTTTTTTATCACATAACAATTTTATAAATCTCTTTATTATTTGATTATTTTACTCTTGAGTCCCAAGAAGAAAAATTACATGTTGTTTATTCTCACTACAAATTATATTTGTCACAATGTAAAATTTTTATTTTATAAACAAGTGTATTTCAAAAATATGTTAAAACATATATACCCGTGCGTATATGCACGGGTATCTTGCTAGTGAATCAAAATAAAAAAGGTACTAAAAAGAGGAAAAAGAATAGTTGTAAATGAAAATGGGGGAACCAAATTGGAAAGAATAAAAGGAAAAGCAAAGAACTTTAAGATGTTTTAGATGTGAATCATGAGAAGCCAACCTGGTGGGAAATCTTGGGAGCTTCATCACTGATGCTTGAGCTACTTGCATTATTTGTAGCTCTCTCTTCAAATCAAATATCGCAGTGCAAAATGAGGGGAAAAACAATTAGAAAAGTTAAGGAAGAGAACAAAAAGGAAAGAGAGAAAAGTAAAGGGTAAAGAATCCAACAAAGATACATACAAAGAACAAAATAGAATCATGGATATGTTGGTAGACCAATGTCGTTGCTTACATTATTTTACATGTGAACTATTATTAATTATTAATAACTACTAATGACACACACCATCAATCATATTTCACTGTCTAGTGTCTACAAATTTTAAGAAAAAAATCATAAAATGCAATCCAATATTTATGTACTTTAACAATGTTATTGTATTATTATTAAATTCTAATGTTATATAAAGGGAATTTAATATATTAATTATATCTAGTCAAAAAATATATTAATTATATAAATCAAATATAAAATAAAATTTATGTTTCTAATATCATAAATGTTTTTTCATTACATATTTATTCCTTATTTTCTACATTAAAATTTATTAATATTCTCCGTTATTAAAATATATTAACCACATATTAATCAAGGTCGCTCAAGTGATAAGCATATATCGACCTCATAAGGAAGAGAACTTGAATTCAAATCCGGTGGAGCCACTCTAGTTGGAAAGATATGAAAACCAATGGTTAATTCCCTACTCGGATTTAGATCTTCTAATCTTCTTGTTTTATGTTTTAGTTGAGAGAAAAAGAACATGAAAATGCTGTAAAATTGATAATGAGTTTTACATGTGAACTATTAATAACTACAGACACACACCATCAATCAAATTTCCAATGTCTTACAAATTTTATACTACTGTAAAATATTTATATAGTTTTTCCTTACCAAAAAAAATTATGTAATTTTATATTGTCATGTATTATTATTTTTTATGATTTAATATCATTAATATTTTTATTAAATATTTTACCTTATTTACTACATTAAAATTTGTTAATGTTCTCCAATAATAAAATACACCACCCACGCAAGAGATGATAATCACGAATTTAGATTTTTTAATCTTCTTGTTTTATGTTTTAGTAGAGGCGGAAAAAATATAAGAATATATTTAATACATTCATATTATTATAAATATTTTTATATTTTTCTCATATAATATAAAATATAGGAAATTTATACATGATAATAACAAAAATAAAATTTCAGTCTTATATAACATATACTCCTCTCAATAAAATAATGACATACAACATAACAATAAAATAAAAGGAAAATTTTTATGGGGAAGAACATATGATGATAGACATATTTGGTCAAAAAAATATTGGATAGGAATATTAAAAAATTTATCTTAGAAGTTAGAACAGAGCCTTTAACCATTTTAAGAGAGATAACTAGGGGTGTAAATGAGTTGTACTATTCGTGAACTATTCAGGTTTGATTCGTTAAATGTTTGATCAAACTCGTTTATTTAATTAAACAAGTCAAGTTAAAGCATGAGATTTAGTTCAATTATTTAAATGAGTCAAGCTCAAACCTTACAGACTCGACATTAAATGACTCATTAATAGCTCGTATAGGTGTTGTGGTCTTTAAGTTGTTGTATTGATTTTTTGTTAGGTGAAGTTGTTCTGCTAGCATTGAACTAGATATCTCGATAAATAAATGGTAGTCATCTTTTTTTTGGACTCATGCTTTTGTAATGATTAAACTTAAATTGTATATTTGGACTCATGTTTTTTTGTAACGGTCAAGCATAAATTGTATTTGGCAAAGGCATGTTTTTAGAATGTGCTGGTCAAACTTTTGAAGTTTCTATTTTATAGTAGTCAAAAAATCTTGAATTTCACATACCATATGTTAAGTACATATCTCTATTTTTATAAATTATCATATAATATTACAAATCTTTATTAAGTACTAAACTGATAAAATTAAAAAGTAATCAAAGAAAAAATTTCATAATTGTAAAAATAATTTAATTATAAATGAGCTAAACAAGCCAAATTCAAGCTTTATTATTTTTAAACTAGTCAAGTTCAAGTTTTTAGTTAGACTCGTTTATATAAATGAGTCAATCTTAAACTTTACTATTTTTCACAAGACAAACCGAAACTTTAAGTGTTAGGCTCGACTCGACTCAAGATAACGTTCTAACACGCAAGTACTAAAATACGAATCCACACTAAGCACATAATGGTAGCTAAAATATAAATAGTTCATAAATAAGGTAGGGCTTTGTCTAGAATACACAAGTAACTTAGGTGAAGTATTGTACACAATTTTTATGGACTGTTGGATCAAGAAATTTCATTAGATGCAGTCATGGACCATCCACGCCATGGTTTTTCCTCTTTGTCTCTCAACCATTCGCACCCAATTAGAACTATCTCAAATTCCAATCTCCAGCACCGAGCTTCCCCTGATGACTCTTTGCCCTCCGCCCACGATGCTACCTATGATGGCGACTGCATATTATTCAATCAAATCCGGTGACTTCAATTCTGTTCTTCTTGCTTCTGCTCCTCCCTCTGCAATTGCCACTGGCGATGATGAAAAATGGGAGATGCAAAGAAATCCTTTCACTTCCCCTAATTTGAAACCCTAAGAGACAAAATGGTACATTTTAGTTAAGGGCTCCCACCATTTCGCCGGAAACCCGAGTAGAGGAATAGGGTCGTCATGCGTTCCAGCCAGCCCATCTGATAATTGTTGCGATCGAAGTTGGGCCTAAAAGACCAACAACGTCGCCGACGGCTACAAGCCTCTTCATCCAATGTTGGAGTTGCAGAAAAATAGATGGTCTTTGCTAGTGAGGAATTGCCACTGCCATCGTGTGAAGCTTCAAGAGAGAGAGTGTGTGTTCTGGCCATGGCTTTTGTTGTGTTTTCTGCGTTTCTTCACTGCGACCCCAAACAGCAGCCGCCAAATGTCTTCCTCTATGTTATACCCCAATTTTGTCCGCTCATATTTTCATTTTTTTATTGTGTCTTTTTTTTTTGAAGCAGACTAATTTTAATAATACTTGGGCTCAATTATTATTTCTTTTTTTTTTTGTTAATTATTTTGGGCCAATTTTAGCCCAATTGCAAGAATTGTCCATTACAAGAGTCCATTACAAGCGTTCTAGAACCGAAAAAAAACCAAAATCCAAAGTCAGATTTCCACACTCTTATCTTCACCCTTCACAAAGTCATCTGCATATCTTCACCAAAGTCCTCTGCATATCTCCTCAGCTACTCTACAAACTATGTCTTACAGCTATATGTCCCCCATAGGCCTCTTGCTTTTTCTTCATCTGCCAACCAAGTTTGACAAACAATGCAATTTAATCAAAAAAGGGGGAGCACTGTTGTTGAAGTCACGGCTGATTGCAATATTTTTTCAAACCATTGATACCATCTCAGACTTTGCACATGTTACCATCTCCTCAGCATCATTTTAGCACACACTTAGCATACAAGTTGCAACCTCAAGTTGACAAACTGAACCTTTTTTTTTATAAATGGTAGAGCAAGAAGAGAGAACAGAAGACGGAAAAAAAAATTACATTTAATTTCAGAATTGGATATCTCATTCTTGGTACCAATTATACACAACAATTTGAGAGAAAATTGAGAGAAAAAAGAGAAGAACTAGAAAAGAAAAAAAAAGAAACAGAAGCAAAAAAAAAAACGCAGAAGAAGCAAAAACAAGAAGAAGAAGGGAGAAGACAAGGAGGTAAAACCTCCCTCACCCTCTCAGCCTCCCTCACCCTCCTTCTTCCTCCCTCTCCCACCACTTTCTCTCACTCTCTTTTTCTTCCTTCACGATCCCACCCCCTTTCCTTCCCCTCTCTCAATGAAAGGCCCCCACCTCCTCGTTTCGCTCGCACAAGCCAGGACTGAGGATCAAGGCGCCGCGCTCCTCCCCTTCTCCTTCTTCCTCTCGCCACCCTCTCTCTCCTCTTTCTTCTCCCTCTCTCACGCACCCTCTCCCTCCATGACACTGTGCCAAGGATCAGCCTTGGCCACCCTCCTCCTTTTCTTCTTCTCGTCATCGCCCTCTTCTCTCTCTCTCTCTCTCTCTCTGTTTCCCCTTCTTTTCTCTCGCCTCTTCTTTTTCTTACACTTGTGTGTGTCAGATCTTTTCTTTCCTTTTGTTTTGTGTTGGTGTGTGTGTGTGTTTAGGTTTAATTCCCCCTATTTCATGTTTTGCTCCTTTTATTTTTATTTTTTCTTTTCACACCCGTTCCTTTTATTTATGCCCCTTCCCTTTATTTCATGTTATGTTATCTTTTATTTTTTCTTTTCACACCCAGTCCCTTTTATTTACGCCCCCTCTTTTTTGTTTTTTTTTCTTTTCCTTTCTTTTATTTTGGTCTTTTTTTATTTATTTATTTCTAGTCAAATTAGTACAGTCTCATTCAACTAAAGTTCACATACAAATATCGAAACCCTATTTTTTTTTTCTTAAAAAAACATTTGATAAACATCATGAAAATTAATTTACTAGTGATGATTACTCGAGATTGCTTCCCGTTTAGTCATTACAAATATCTTAATTTTCTAAATAAAAATGGGTTATTAGTGAGGACCACTCTTGATTGCTTCTTGTTTGGTCCCCATGAAAACCTATCCTCTTCATAAAAAAATAAAATTAAGTTTTTTACTAGTAACGATCACTCGAGATTGCTTCCCGTTTGATCATTACGAACACCGTTAATTTTCTAAACGAAATAGGTTGTTAATGAGGACCACTCTTGATTGCTTCTTGTTTGGTCCCTACAAAACCTACCTTTTTTTCCATCAAAAAATATATAATTAAAATCAACCAACACACAACCATTTTTTATCCAAGAACTACGTAGCCTTTGATTTCTCCACTGCACCCGGAGATACGTAGGAGCAGGAGTCCACTCCTGTCAAGCGCAAAAATAAATGACTTTTATTAAGTCCTCTTTTTTTTATCCTGGTTAATTTTTTTTTAAAATAAAAGGGAAATAAATATTTTTTTTTAGAAGTTAATAAATTTTGCACAATTAATTAGAGGTAACCTTTTTCGAAAGGATGTTGTAGGGTGCTAATACCTTCCCTACACATAATCGACTCCCGAACCCAAATCTGGTCTCAAGGACAATTTTCTTCAAAAAAAGGTTTTTTTCAATATTTTCCCTATGAAATAAATTATTGGTGGCGGCTCCATTAAACTCGAATAAATCCCTCCGGATTTTTCGGTCGCTACACTCTACTGCATGGCTGGTGTCGTCCTGCCGCCATCATGATTCGTGCTCCGTCACGCTTCTGGAGAAGAAGATTTTGCTTCCCTAGTGTACAGTAGGTACATGATTCGGTGTGGAGGGCATAAGGTTACATCTGGTGGTATTACGAAATCAATGGTAGAGAATACTTGTGTACCATGCACAACCTAATAGATTTGTGCACAGTAGACAACGCCTTAAGGTAGATCGAGAAAGGGAAAAAGAGAGAAAGAGCATAGTTTCTTCACTTTGTTTTTGTTGTGCCTCCTTCTTAGATGCAATGCCCGTTCTCTCATAATGCTCCAATTTCACGTGCTCCACATTGTTTTTTTAGTTTCTTCACTTTGTTTTTGTTGTGCCTCCTTCTTAGATGCAATGCCCGTTCTCTCATAATGTTCCAATTTCACGTGCTCACATTGTTTTTTGTACAGATAATTACACTCTTATTCTTTAAGATATAGGAGTAGAGTACTTGTTATCTTCTTACGTTAAAATGTCCGTTCTCCATTTCCTATATATAAATAAAAATATGTATTATATTTTAATTTATTTTAACATTAACAATACTTCTAATAAAAAAATTCTTTTTGTATTAGTTTAGATATCATTGGTGACAAATTTTGAAATTTTTTATAAACATTAATTTTGAGAACTTTATTGTTAGAATAATCACAAACAGTTTCTTGAGCATTTTATTTTACCTACCTATTTTATTTTACCTACCTTGTTAACTTTTAAATTTTGGCAACAATATTTATTTTACTTTTTATATTTCATAATTGATAATAGGAATTTATAGCTATTATATATTGAGAATAAAAAACAGAAAAAAAAAGTACATAAGAAGTTTGATTACATTAAAATAGAAGGAATTGAGCAAAAGTTTGATTACATTAAAATAGAAGGAATTGAGCAAAAGTTCCACAACCACTGTTCAGAGGAACGACCGAGACGATGGTGGACTCGACCGAAATGTGGATCTACAACAAAGGAGACAGTTGTGGTGGCACCTAAAGAGACTCCGATGAACAAGTCAATTTCAAATTGAATAAAGTGTTTGCATCGGAATAAATCCAGACCTTAGTTATGTCTCAAATTTTGCAGTTAGACAGTTGTTTAGCTTTTCGGCCCAGACTAATGAGTGTAGTTTATGAGCCAATAGTATTTGTTATGTTTTCTAGAAACACTTGATCATATGCCACTCTCAAATACTCTCTCTGTTCCTTTTTATATGTCTTTAAAGGTTGTTTTACACAAACCAAGGAAACTAATAAATTTTGTTATTTTTTATGAAATTATTAGTCTTTTTCCTATGATACCTTTGACCATTCATTACTTCATAGAACATATTTCTCTCTCTGCAATAAATAGTTAAGGATATAATTGACAAACAAGTAATTAATGTAATCTTAAACTTTGAGAATGACAAGTAATTAGAAACAAAATTCTCTAAAAAAGCAACATGTAAAAAGGAACGGAGGGAATATAGATTCTCTAATTTATGCTCTCCCTTTCATGTTGGAGTCATTATATTCAATGTGTAATGAATACTCGACCAAATTCGTATGTATGACTAAGTTAATTATTTAAAATTTTCCACTTAATATATGACATATATACTCACTCCGTCCCTTATTATAGGACAATTTTCTAAAATTTTCTTGTCTCTTAATATAAGACTATTTTCAAAGACCAATATGCATTAATTATTTTTTTATAAAATTACCCCTAAGTTAATGAAAGAAGTTAAAAGACCCATCATTTCTCTCTCTCTCATTAATTGTAAGGGTAATTTGGGAAAAACAATACACATTTTGTACAAATTTAATATATTAATAACTAGCAAAATCCACTTTCTTAAGGGGCGTGAAATAGTCAAAAGAGTCTTATATTAAGGGACAGAGGAAGTATTTACCATCAGAATCAGAGTGGCACATATTCTCAATAGAAGATCTAGAAATGGTTCTTAAAACTATTCAACACCTTAAAATGATTACATATCTAGAAACATGAACAAACTCCAACAAATTGATAACTTACATTGATAACTTAGTGGCATTTCTAAAATGAAATCTGAGATTCATGAATCATGGATACCCCACTGCTATGCATATCTCCCAGAATAATTTATCATCCACATCATTCACATTAACTTCAACCATCCTTGTTTCCTCCTCCTCCTCATCACCATCAAGGAAATTAGGTGAAGTGCATTCCATTTCCACGCCTGCATCTGATAGCCACATGGTAGAGCAGCTACAATCTAAACCACCACAAAATTCACCAGACCCTTTATTATCTTCACCTTCATTAACTAAGCTACATATACCAGTTGTGTCACACTCACATGTACATGACTCAGCATCATCATCTTTGTGGCCAATGTTAGCAGCTATGCTGCTGGTGGGGTAAAGACTAAAGAAACCAGTGTGGTCACCTTCAGAATCTGCACTGTCCTCAATAAGCAAGAAAGAAGAGCATGAGACATCCATAACACTCATTTCTTCTTCACTACCGAAAATGAGCAACACAATAAACTAGTTACTTTTATAAGTGAAAATCTTTTGCAAAGGTAAAGTGTGACGCTGGCACTACCAACTATAATATACTCCATGTTCTCGTAAATATAAGTAACAAAACTCTAATTCACACAAGTTAAGGAATTGTATTGAAATTTATTTTTTTTAATTAATACTCCTAAAAATAATTTTTTCCCAAATTACCCTTTTATGAACCAACCTATTTGCATAAAAAATATGTGTATATCATTAATATATTTCACTATAAATAAGGGTATAAATAGAAATTACGCATTTAATGCTTTTGAAAATTGATATTATTTCATATAATTAGGTCAAAAAAAGGGGACCATTTTGTTCCTTATAAAAACGAAACCAAAGGAGTAATTAATAATTGGTTTAAATATGTTTTTAGTCCCTCAAATTAGGGAAAAGTTTGGTTTTAGTCCATAAAAAAAAATTCGTCTGCTTTTGGTCCCTTTGGTTTGGAAATGTGTCACACTTAGTCCCTAATAGTTTGGTTTTAGTCCCTCGAAAATTTTCGTCTGCTTTTAGCAAGGCCGGCAGTTAGGACGTGCAAACAGTGCTATTGCACATGGCCCCAAATTTTGGCCCAATTTTGGGGGCCCAAAATTTATTTAAAAAAAATGTAGGAGCAGAATCGTTTGTCGTCGTTCAAAACAAAGGTAGGAGCAGAATTGTCCAAAAAAAAATTTAAAAAGAAAAAAATAGGTCAGCTATTCACCGACCTTGGCAGTTCAAACAAGCAAAATTTCACCGACCTTGCTCTGTTTCGTTCATCCTGTTCACTGACCTTGGCAGTTCAAAAAATTTGCTCAATCGCTCTGTTCGTCGAAGTCTTGCTTTGTTTCCCCTTTCATCTTTGGCTCTTCACGCTTACGAACTCACTCAACTCAGGTATATTAATATCGCTCAATCAATCGCTCTGTTTCCTCTTTCATTTTATTTTTTTGAGTTTCTGTGAGTGTTGAACACGTTGAGTGCGTCTTGGCTCTTTCTTTTCTGATGGCTGCGTCTTGGCTCTTGCTTTTCCTCTCCCACTCTGTTGAGTGTTGTGTTGAACACGTTTGACTCATTGACTGAAAAGTGAAACCGTGAAACGCAGTGGGACGGGGTCACGGGGAAAGTGGGAAGTTGGGAACACTTTTTTAATTGGTGACACTGACAGCTGTGGGCTGTGGCCTGTGTGCATCAATGAATCCCTTTCTAAATTTGTTTTTTCTAAATTTGTTTTTTATTGTAATTTTTAATATAATATAATATATATGGGTGTAGTAATTTTTAGTTGATTATTTATTTATTTCTTTATATTTGTAGAGATGAATGAATGAAGGTGAAAGACAATAAGACACAGTTCAACAATTTATCATTTTATTAGTGGCCCAATTTTTAAGATTAGAACAGGGCCCCCAAAATGTTTAAGACGGCCCTGGCTTTTAGTCCCCTTAGTTTGGAAATGTGTCACATTTAGTCCCTGTGACTGTTTTCGTCTGCTTTTTAGTCCCTGTTTTTAGTTTGGCTTTAGTACCTCATTTCTCTCTCTCCCTCCCTCTCTCTGTGATGTTATTATTCCTAACAATATCAGTCGAAAAGCAGACGAAAACAGACACAGGGACTAAATGTGATACATTTCTAAACTAAGAGGACCAAAATCAGAAGAAATATTTTTGGGAGACTAATTTAAGGGACCAAAAATATATTTAATCCTTAATAATTATTGTGAAGTGTACACTGGTCCTGTTTTGTTCAAACCACGTTGTTGGTAGATCTGTTGCAGTCACATTGTACATGTGTCGGGGTTGGTGTTGAATTTGATTGACAATATTCCTATTCATCCATTCAATCCTTTTTAGGCCTTGAAAATTAATTTCCACTCTGATTTCAAGCGCCAATATTGGCCGGTTGCTGGTCGGCCAAAGAAGGGGTTTGATTTTGGGTTGAAATATGTTCATATATCATTGGTGATAGGACACGGTACTGAAGTTTAGTGATGTTTACTGCACAATACTAGGTACATCGATCCTGGGATCTGCCGACGCTTGTATCACTTCTGAAGCTGCCTGGTGACTTCAAATTAATGGGGATAATGGTTGTTGTGTTGTGCCATTAGCACATTTGCTTATGTTTCTCTCTCTTTAAATCGATATTTGGTGTCTCTTTAGATCATGCTGCACTTAAAAATTAGAGTGCAAGATTGATATTAGTTGCCATTTTGAAGCCTCTGATGATCATTGCAAGATTCATAATTATCGGTGTTTAGCATAATCAAAGTTCAAATCATGTGTTTATCTGTCAGGTATGTATAGGGGCAATAAACAATTAATGGCTCTTTTCATGTTGAGAAGCTACAGTGATTCTGTCACCTGCTGACATCCTCAATACGTCATATACCAGTACTAATTGGTACTCCTTCTGTTTATTTTTTATTTGTTAACTAATTATATGTTCTTTTTCAAATTACAAGATACATTAATTATTTTTTTTAAAAGTAGTCCTAATTAATTGAATAGTGTTGAAAAATCCAAGACATGCATTAATTAATTAAAAATATGATTGAAGTATAAATTTGAAAAAATATACATATTATAAACAATTTAATTATGCTAACTACTTTTTTTAATATGCGTTTTTTTGTTTAAATAGACTTATAAAAAGTAACAGAGGGAGTAATTTTTATGGAAGGAAAAAAGTTATCAATTATTAATTATAGGGTTAAAAATATTTTTTTATCTTTATGAAATGAGTAATTTTAGTTTTGGTTTCTGTAAAGGAAAACATTTGTTACTATAATAGTGTCTTCTGTTGTGAATGTTATCTCATATTATTGTTGTTATTCCTTGTAAAAAGAGCAAATTTAGATTTTGATATTTGTAAAATATTTTCCATGACTTTTCATCCTTTTTAAATCTGAAACACTGTTGTTTCCCTGACATTCATTCTATGGTAAATAGATAGAATTTAGTTTAGGCTTCAAAGAAACTTTTAGGAGAATCGCATACTAACATGACACCACAGATATTATTGAGTGTCACCTGAAATAATCACATGACTTTTCGTTTAACACATAATCAATTAATGGATATCATATGAGGGTAGGAACCAAAAAATAGTGATTTCATGGAAGGATAAAAACCAAAAAACAAAATTACGGGACCAAAATCAAAATTCTCTTATTTTACATATACTAAAAACATATTTAACCTTACATTATATTATCTTTCATGAGAAACATTGAAATTACATTACATTTTCTTTATTTTAGAAAAAATATACTTTAATTCTCTAAAAGATTAATATGTACTCCGATTTAATTTATTAAAACATGAACAAGAATATTACTTTTTATAATTATTTTATATATTATTAGTCGTGTACACAATGTTTAACGTTTAAATAAGTTCCTCATAAAACTAACTCATTTTATTTAGGTCCCCACACATTGCTATGTCAAATAAATAAATTAGCCATGTAGATATATAAAAACAGATTGCTTTCTCACATTTCTTATATCTAAAGTCTAAACCGGTATAGTATTATAGTATAGATTTATTGAAAATGAACCAAAGTTATAATAAAAAGATCGATATTGTTCCTATTATAAAAGAATTTTTTGTGTATTTTTTTTGTTTTAATTATAAGAAAAGTAAACCCATTTTAATGTGTATTAATTGCTAGAATTTTTTTTATACTCCTATGTAAGATGTATGTTTACTAAAAATTCACATATCGGATATAAAACATTTACGTATTGTTTGAAACCGCAAAAAGATGGAGGAAAGATTGTAACCGCGACGGAAACACGAATTTCAAAAACCAGTCAATCGTTTGGAGCAGCTGATAAGGTAAAGGGAAAGAGTGAACTTTTACTTTTAGACGGAAAGAGACAAGAATGGTCTATTTAGAAAAATAACAATGTTATCCTTTTTAAACTTAATAATAGTCTTTTATTCATTTAAATTCTATTTTATTCATTTTTTTAACAGATAAAATAAATTTTTTAAAGTTACTGATAATCTTTATTTTATATACGCCTTTTATATATTTATATGTATTTCAACACCTATATATATATATATATATATATACCCCTTTTATATATGGGGTTAAATTTGTCATTTAATAACTATACTTCTTTCTTTTCTCTCACTTTCACTTCACCCAAACAACCCAAAAATTACCCCACTTTCTACTCTTTTTTTACTCACTTTCATTCCTTCAACCCTTTTTTCCTCTTACTTTCTTTCCTTCTATTTTCTGTTCGGATCCAAACAAAGCCTTAATGTTAAGAATATATTTGGGATAAGATTTCAATTTTATAGCATTAAATAGTCTTCCGTGGTCTTAGTGATTTTTATTTTTTCTTCTTATATTAGAGACTAGAGATATAAAAATCATTTAGATGTTAATTAATAAGGTACTGTACGGTGTACATGTTAATGTAAGTGTATGAGTTTACGTATAGAGCATATATACTTGATCAGATTAGGGATGTAAAAGTCAGATGTAAAAGAAATAGAGTGGTCCAAGGGGCAAGATAATTGCTTCTTAAATTGACAAGTTCTCGCAACATTACATTTGCATCCATCCATATGCATATTAATTCTTGGAAGTTGGAAGGAGAGATTTTTTCATTGAATTCAAAGATCATATAGGTGAGAAAATGTGAAACACCTACAATGTCAATAATTTTTGGAGCTTGTATTCTTTCCACTAGATTTTAATGCGCACGTTTATGTATCTGTATACCTCTGGTAGGGACATTTTCGACGACTTAGATGTAATGACATCAGTATAGTCTATCTGAATCAAGAGTTATGGGGAACAAAGATAGAATGTTATTTGCGGTGCTTATAAATACAAGAGACCATACGTATTTATAATTCTAAAGTTATATAGACTATACATGCAAGAAATAAGAAAATGTTAACTAACTAATACAATCAGTTACATGTTGATTGCGCAAAATATATGTTAAGTATTTAGCTGTAGTGATTATGTTAATTACCCTTAACCTTAATAGTGTGTAGAAGACCCCATTTTAATTAATACCAAAAAAAATATATAGTGTGTAGAAAAAACCTTGAAAAGCAGAGTATGGAAGCGCACGCAGTCAAATTTATCTTAATGGAGACAGAGACTAAAGGAGACACGGAACTATGACAAGGATGCACTGCAGAATGAGAGCTTGAGACTAACGCGGAAAGGATAAGCTGTTTTCAAGGTGGATACCACTATTTTCATTTGTGCTAAAAAACGATATTCCCTCCATCTCATGATATTCGTCCTATTTGGCATTGATTGAATTATTTGTTAAGTTTTTTTTTATTTTTTATACCATGACATTGGTGGAAGTGTCTCTCGGTTTTACCGATGACTAATCTCTCGGGGCCTTGGCTGCATTAAGGCTATCTCTGCATTTTTTGTCATACTTAAGACTCGAACTCGAGACATTAGACAAGAGATCCAACTACAGTACCAGTCGGACTAACGCTTAGTTGGTTAATTATTTGTTAAGTTTGAATATCAAGAGATTATTAATTATAATAATATCCTTTATTTTTTATTTGTATCTCAATTACCTTTATATTAGTTCGTCTTTTCACTTAGTAGCTTCTACTACTACATTAAGATATTTTAATATAAAAAAAGTCGTTTTATCTTAGAAATAAGTGTAACTAATGATTTTCTTAATAAATGTATCTTAAACGATAATATGATACGGACAATAGAGTGTCAATAATATGTTGGAACTTTGAACATGAATTCAACTCAGAGAATTACAACACGGGCGCACAAGTGCAGAAAGAAGATTTCACCCCTTTTGACACCGGTATAGATATTCTCGGTATTGTATGTTGGGGTTTTTATCCCGGTTATTTAACCGGCGTAAAATATGGAGTTTTACACTGGTTATATATCCGGTGTAAAATTTCAATTTCTGTTTATTTTTTATTTTTTTGAAGGACTTTTTATACCGGTTATTTAAATAACCGGCGTAAAAGGTAAACTCTTTTTTTCTTTTTATTTTTATCTATTATTGCCCAGAGGCTTTCTAAAATGATAATAATACAGAAAATTTGACAAGAATTGACAGCAGAATATATTGATACTAAATTTGCCCAAAATTCAAACAATACTCTCATTTAGCAGTCAATTTTACACATAAATAAAAAAACAATGACATATCTACATTATTACTAAACTTTTCAAAACAAGGAAAGATCTACATTACTACATTATTTACACATAAATAAAAAAGTAATGACATATCTACATTATTATACCGGTTATTCAAAACAAGGAAAGATCTACATTACTACATTATTTACACATAAATAAAAAAAATGTCGTTTGTGTTACTTCCCTCTACTGATTCTTCAACATCAACATGTTGTCGTTTAGGAGACGGAACCTTCCCAAGGCTTCATGATTCTTCTTCACATAAATGCAGGAATTCTAGGGTTGATGCATTAGTTGAAAAGATACAATGAAGAGCAACCTGATGCATTTTGTCCACTAGATGATGGCGAAAACAATGAGTTCTTCTCTGGACTCTGTGATGATGTTAAGAGAATAACTCCTTGGTTTTTCCATCATCTTTGGGGACAAATTTCTTCAGCTAGGAGGAAAACCAATGAGTTATTTTCTTGACATTATCATAGAATCCAGGGAAAAACTCATTGTTTTCGGCACCATCTGGTGGACAAAATGCATCGGCTTGCTCTTCATTGTATATTTTCAACTAATGCATCAACCCTATAATTTCTGCATTACGTGAAGAAGAATTATGAAGCCTTGGGAAGGTTCCATCTCCTGAATGGCAACATGTTGAAGTTGAAGAATTAGTAGAGGGAAGTGACGCAAACGACAACAGCGATGACGAGTGTCCATCTTGAGGCTAGTTTTGGCCAGTACTAGAGGAGCAACTAGGACAAAATCAGGCAGTAGATTCCTCCGAAGGAGTCGATGGAGTGTACTCGGGTGCGATGTGAGAATACTCCGGTGTGGATGAAATATACTCTTCGATCTCATCGTCATCGCTGGGGATCTGAACAATGCCTGACCCTTGGTGAACCTCTCTGACAGCTATGGGCCTCTTGATAGAGGGTGATCTCATTTGAAGCATGCGCATACGAAGGCCTGGGCCCCAACGGTCAGCGTCGGCATGGGGATCAGCATACTGGTTATCCATCAAATCGCGATCCTCATTGCGATCCTCAATCCTCACAAAGCTAGCTCGATACTCCCTCGCAGTCATCATCGGCCTGCTAATAGACGGACGTGACCTCCTGGAAGCCATGCGAGTGCGACGCCCCCCACAACCACATTTTTATCTAAAGACATCGTCTGTTGTCAACAGTAGTCAATCATGAGCAACCAAACTGAAGTATAATTAAATGACAACAAAAAACATAATAGGGAAGTAGCAGTTTAATTACTATTCGTAAGTGCAGAGAATTACCTTTTTGTAAAAGATATAAACTTGAAGAAAAATCAAAAACTCGGTAAAGCATTAAACTTCAAACATTTGGCGATAATTTGAAAACAACAATCCATTATTGCATCACTTTTAACATACAGAACTTGTAACATAAAGAGTCTTTTCCAAAAGATTAATTTAGTCAAACAACCTCTTCCCTATTATCTTTGTAGGTAAACTTATATACACATTATAGACAATATTACTTGGCATTCTTTGTCATGTATTAAATGTCAAAAATCATGTACCAAATTGTTCCATAACACTTAACAGTAACACAAGTGGCAGGGAAGGACTTTAACATGAAACAATAGCACAACCTCGAGTGGCACAAAGTACATAGCTCGCCATAGCTCGCCAATGATGAATACACATGAAGCTAGCTAATGCTCAACATTTGACCAAAGCTAGATTATAAGCTAATTAATGTGAATAGATTATCAAATAGAATAAAACCAAAAAGGGCCAAAGCTATAAGGTAAAGGAACAAACCTATAAGCACGGAGAAGGAACAGGTGGCTGTGGTCGCTTCTGGTTTACCTCTGAGACAGAGCTTCGAAGGAGAACGGCAGTGAGAACCACGAGAAGGAGAACGACGACGAGAACCACGTGAAGTAGAGGTATTCGAACGGCTATGAGAGAAGATGAGAACGGCAACAGTGCAGCGGCGAGAGAGAGGACTCGAACGGCAGAGAGAACAAGGAGAGTGCAGCGACGAGAGAGAAAGAGAGAACAAGGAGAGTGAAGTAGGGTTATCTCAGAGAAATGCTTCGCGCGTATCTGAGAATGAGAGGGAGAAAGTTATTTTAATCAAAAGAAAGACTTTTAACACCTATTATATACAAACCCGGTGTAAAATGTCTTCAGTTTTTAAATCGCAAATCTTTTATACTGGTTGGTTATATACCCGCTATAAAAAGTGACGCGTTAATTTCAAAATTGTCACCACGTCACTTTTTTACACCAATTAAACCTGAAACCGGTGTAAAAGACCTAATTTTTTCCGTTTCATGCACTAGTGGCGATTAAACCACAAACATTGTTACTCGATCACATCTACTCAACTAGCCACTTTTAGTGACTTCATGGGGAATTGAACCTGCATTCATAATAGGTATGGGAGTTCAATTTCGGTTCTTTGACCACATATGTGATGAGAATTTTCGAGAGGAGTACTAAGAGACTTTGACCATATTTGTTCCAAAAACCTTAAGGTGTTAGGTTAATGGGTCTAGCATCTTATATACTCTTCATTTTGTTCATTATTAGGCGATATAGGACTTCTTTATTTTACCCCTCACACTTTGATACCCAACATCTCTCCTTCAAGTGTGAGTCTCCTCCACATCGGGCCTCTTCGAGAGATACTCGAGTTTTTTATCGAGCCATTCTCGGACCCCCCTCGAGCAGAAGCTTTCTTATCCACATACTTTGTACTTGCACTGTCGTTTCACACACATCAACGGGACACGCCACCTAGCCTCCACATTGCTAGGTAAACTTTTGATACAAGGAGCCGATCACCTTTAACCAAACCATTGGCTTTGATACCACTTTGATGGGAATTTATTTTCGAGGGGAGTACTAAGAGACTTTGACTATATTTGTTCACAAAACCTTAAGGTGTTAGGTTAATGGGTCCAGCCTCTTATATACTCTTCGTTTTGTTCATTATTAGGCGATGTGAGACTTTTTTATTTTACCCCTCACACTTGGATACCCAACACTATGTCAACCCACATTGATTGGATATCACGATTTTGATACGATGTTGGTATTACAAAAGAGATTACTAATAATACTACCTCCGGTCCTAATTATAATAATAAATTACAAAAAACACAAAGACCAATGAGACATATTTAATGTTATAAAATTGAACTCTTTTTTCAAATATACCCCTAATTATATACATAGGAAATATACACGTCTATTAAATATACAAGTCTATTAAAATTGGGGTATAAAAGATATTTTAGCAATTAATACATCTAGAAATAAGTCCTTTTTTCTTATAATTAGGACAAAAAAATCCTTCAAAAATTACTTTATAATTAGGACCAGAGATAGTATTATTCATTGTGCTTCTACGGTACAAGTGGCTACAAGTGTTACAATCCTAAAAGTTGTATAGTCATAAATACAGGAAATAAGAAAAGATAATCAGATAACATGTTCTCATAGCATTTGCATTATCCACGCATGTTCTTGGAAGGAGAAGTGATTGCATTTAATTCAAAGATCACAGGTGAGAAATGAGAAACTCCTGCAATGTCAATAATTTTGGAGTTTGTACTTTTTCCACTAGATTTTGTGGCGCACGTTTAGGTGTAACTCCGGTAGGGACATTTCTAATGACTAATATGAAGTAATGGCGTGTCAATATCATCTTTCACAATCCAGTTATCTCATTGCTGAAAATTCGTTTCTGTCATGCCTTTGGCCTCCTCTTCCCAACTGATCATATCAAAATGAAGGAAAAAAATATGTTTTTTGTCTCCAGTAAACGGATAAATTATAATTTGCGTCCCTTATATTTATTTTGTGTTTTAGTTTAGTCTTTTATGTATTAAAAATTTTGAATTGGTCTCTTATGTATAAAAATTATACCAATGCGGTTTTTTTATTTTTTTTGTTTGAAAACGGTCTCTTATGTTACAAAAATTATACTAACGTAATCTCTTTTTTATCCCTTATTTTGCAAGAAAAAAAATAAATCACATTGGTATAATTTTTGTAACATAAGGACCGCATTTGGTGTAACATTTACATATAAGGGACCAATTCGGAACAAATAATATATAAAGGATCAAACTAAAACCTAAAATAAACATAAGAGGCTAAAAATATAATTTAGCCTAAATAAACCATAAACCTAAACCCTAAACAACTTTCTCCTTAAACCTTTCGTTTACCAAATAAATAAATTTCAGTATAGACTATAGATAACAGGGCACAAGGCTTTTGTGCACCCATAGAAAAATTGAGATTCTCGGTCGATTATAACTAATTGGGGTGACAATTTGCATTGTTCACTTGTATTATTAATTTTATGCTAACATTTCTGTATTACACACAAGGTGAATCATGCTATTTTGTACATTTCAGGGAAATGAAAAAACTGAATCCCTCTGCATTTCTTTTATGTCATGGTCATGACCTCTAGTGCCTCTCTTGTTTGTCCAAGTATGTTGAATACTGTTGCTGCTATGTGAGATGGTGTAAGACCAGCTAAAGACATTTGGTCAGCAGGTGATCCATGGTCAATATAAGAATCAGGAAGAACCATTGGCCTCCACTGCAGTTGTTACATAAAAGACATTTGAGTTTTCAGAAATTGGTCAAATATTCACAGAAACTTCAAAGATGTATATATTATATTTTATTAAAGGATTATACACTAACGGTGTAAAACTTTTTTTACACTATTATACAATCAGATCTCACCATATAAGTGTTTGTTGAGATATTTTAGGAAAAAATATAACAAAATGACATTATGATGAAATCAGATTGAATGACCGTGTAAAAAAAAATTTACACGGTCAGAGTATGGTCCTTAAACTCATTTTATAGAACAAAAGAAATGCAAGTTGAAAAGGTTGAATTAAAAAAAGAAAAGGTTTTATACCTTCAATTTCCCATCAAGGAGGCCATCAAGGGCCATGAACTGAGCAACATGAGAGCCAAATCCTCCTATTGATCCTTCTTCCACGGTGATCAGAACCTCATGTGATTTTGCAAGGCTGCGAATAAGGGAACGATCCAATGGCTTGCAGAAACGTGCATCGGCCACTGTTACACGCAAGCCACGATGTTCCAACAAGGAAGCTGCAGCCAAACAGTTCTGAACAGCTGTTCCATAGCCCAAAAGGGCCACTCTTTGACCTTCAATCAATATCCTACCTTTTCCAATCTGTTAATGTGTCAAAACACAACTTGTTTAGTTGATTCGCCAAAATTGTTCCTAGTCATCCTCATAGGATTTGGATTCATTGCTCACAGTCACCACAGTCATGAGAATAGAATCGTTGGATGAAGATCAAACGGCTTACATTTTGAGTTTCTGTTTTAATACGACTTAATACGAATTGTCCGGTCTTCATTCAATGACTCTAGTATCGTGACTGCGGTGAACCCAAATCCATCTTCATAATATAAAATATAAATGTAGGCATAATTCTATCTAACCTCAAGAGGAATGCCTTTGTTCCCCAGTGGTAGTTCAACACCAACTCCATTTCCCCTTGGATATCGTAAACAACTAGGACGATCATTAATGGCAGCTGCAGTAGCAACCATGTGGAAAAGCTCTGCTTCATCAGAAGGTGCCATAACCACCATGTTAGGGAGGCATGCCATAAAGGTGACATCAAAAGAACCAGAGTGTGTTGGACCATCTGCTCCAACTAATCCAGCTCTGTCCATTGCAAATCTCACAGGCAGCTTCTGCAAATCCACATCATGCACCACCTTGGAATGGACACATAACATATACATAAGAATTACAAAAGTTAATCTTATACTATGGAGGAGGTGTAGAGAGAGTTGTTATCTTACCTGGTCATAAGCTCTCTGCATGAATGATGAGTAAATTGCACAAAAAGGCTTAAGACCTTCACAAGCCAGACCCGCAGCAAATGTAACAGCATGCTGTTCTGCTATCCCCACATCAAAGCATCTTGATGGGAAACGGCGAAGGAAGAGATTCATGCCAGTTCCACCTCCCATTGCAGCATGGATTCCAACAATGTCTTTGTCAGCTTCTGCTTCTGCAGTCAAAGCCTCAGCAAAATATGTTGTGTATGACTGGGTGGTAGCCTTGCCCTTGAATTGTTTTCCGGTTGCAGGATCAAACTTGGTAACTCCTGCAAAATCAAACCAAGTTACATACCAGTCATGAGGATAACAAATCAAAGATTAATTATGTTTTCTATAGAAAGTTTGTTTTATAGACTAATTACTAAATAGATAAGATCCTTCAATTTTATAGTTGATTAACCATGATTCTGTCAGGATATGATAATTGACAGTAATTGTCCAAAGTGGACAGGCTAAAAATTTATATCTTTAATGGCTTCAAGGTATTTGGTGCACTCTAATGTTGAATGATAAAAAAAAATGATGAATTTATTTGGTGAATAATGTTGACAAAAGACAAGTAATTTGTAATTGTAATGCCTCCTTTACCATGGTACTTGTCTGCTGCTTTTTCTGCATATGGGTATCCACGGCCCTTCTCAGTGATAACATGGATTAGTACAGGACCAGTGGTTTTAGTACTTTTAACTTCCTTGAGAATGGCAACAAGATCATCAATGTTATGACCATCAACAGGACCAATATAGTAAAGTCCAAGCTCTTCAAACAGTGTTGATCCAGAACCACTGATCATACCGCGAGCATATTCATCAACTTTTGCAGCCAATTCATGCATGGGGCCTCCAATTTGTTTAGTTACTCCCTGCATAAATCTCATTTTGCACACAATCAGTTTCACTAAGACTTTGCAGCTGTTCTAGTCTTTCAATATAGACTTGTGAATTGTAATGCTCACCTTGGCAACCTCTCTCAGTTCTCTAAGAGGTCTGTTTGATTGTAACCTACTGAGAGCACTACTCAAAGCACCTACAGGTGGTATGGGACCATCGAGAGTAGCAGTAGGTAGAGAGACCTGTTTGTTGTCGTTCAGAATAACAATCATGTCAGAATCAAGATAACCAGCATTGTTCATGGCTTCATAAGCTTGACCAGCCGTCATGGCACCGTCACCAATAACAGCAACTACATTATTCTTTTCTCCCTTCAGATCCCTTCCAACAGCCATTCCTGTTTGTGCAGTAAAATGTCAAAAATTAAAAGAGCCAAATCACAAAATGCAATTGTTTATTGATATCAAGCAGTGGTATAATTGCAGCAAAATATTATCTCAGAGATATAAAATCATTCTTAGGCCTAACAACTTAAGCTCTGGGGAGAGGTTACCTTTTTTGACAAATTAGAATCAATTGATTGATTAAATCATATTCAAAGCTAAGAATAAAGGTGAAATTTGGAATTTCATATCCAGGAATTGAATGAACAAATAGAGTTTGTATTGTATTACGTAATCAAATATATTCATATCTCCATAAGCTCAATCTCTAATTAAGATAAACATACTAAAAGATATAAGGATTATAGCTCATATCATCTTCAAATTTTATTATTAATGTAATATGTTATTAACTAATTGTTTATCTAAAAAATTCTACCTCAAAACTTAGATAAGAATAAAAGAATTACCAAGCCCTGCTGATATTGTTGTTGAGCTGTGACCAGTGCCAAAACAATCATATTCACTCTCAGAGCGTTTTGTAAACCCACACAATCCATTTGTCTGCCTCAGCGTATGCATCTTATTCCTTCTACCAGTGAGAATTTTATGTGGATAAGACTGCAAAATTCACACAAGATTGTTGAGACCAATGGCGAACGGCCATCCCCAGAAAAGCAACTAGTAGCCAGGGTTTAAAAAAAAAAAAAAGGGTCTGCAACCGCAATCTGGGGCCACATCAACCACATTTTACCACGATCCTTTGCGATGCGACCGCAATTTAAAAGCTTGCTAGTACAAACTACCAATACCTTAAAAAAAAAAAAAAAATAAAGACCAACCTGATGACCAACATCCCACAAGATTTTGTCTTTAGGAGCATTGAAAACATAGTGGAGGGCAACAGTGAGTTCTACAACACCAAGGCTTGATCCCAGATGACCCCCAGTTCTAGATACATTGAAAATAACATCAGAACGCAGCTCATCCGCAAGTTGTTTCAGTTCCTACATCAATGAATGTTCAAGTCATAAGCTTCAAATTTTGGTGCACAATAAGCAGCATAAATTGCATATATATGCTATCAGTTACTGTACCTTGGTAGAGAGATTCTTCATATGAATTGGATAGTTTATGGTATCCAATAGGGGAGTTGGTGGTCTCTGAGAATGATACTCCCCCATCTCTGATAGTGATGCATAAACCCCATATGGCCTTTTCCTCACCTACATCCATTCAGAATAAGACAGGCATTTATTTCAGAAAATCCCATCTCAATTTTGATGGTAAAAAACAACTTCAAACAAAACAAAACAAAAAGAAAAAAAAAAGTGAAATTTGGAAAAACGAAAGAAGACAAAGCAGATATAACTGACTCAAACCAAACAAATAAAATTTTTCAGTGAGAATGAAAAGAGCAAGAGAATAGGCAGAGCTGAGTTGAAAGCTAGACTCTTTTCACCCACAGCCATCATGGGTATTCCTTAAAGCACACAATAAGATTGAGTTTTGGTGAATTAGATGAATAAAATGACTTCTAAACCTGGTTGAGTCTGTGATGGGACTGAGAGAGAAGATCTGCACCCCATTGATAGTGAGAACCCGGAAGAGTTAATCTTCTGGAAGCAGAAACTGTTGCTTGGCTCAAATGGACAGGGAATGAGAAAGCGCAGAGAGCCATGAGAGAGAGAGAGGTGTCACTGTTTAAGGAGAAGGAAAGGGGGCATGTACTTCACGCTGGGAGTGGTACTAATGATGGTGGGAAACTATTAATTGAATTGAATATATATAATGGGAATATAAATGAGGAAGGAGAAGACGTGGGTGGTCTATAGTTGATAGAAAAAGGGCGAAGTAATGCTATTAGTTAATTAATTGTTAAATGAATGGTAATGTACAATGTGTTTGTCTATGTGACATACAAACTAGAATTAGAATTATAGTACAAAATGTGTCCGTGTATCATGTATGTTTGTGTTTGAGTGGTGGTGCTCGCTTCACCCCATTGGGCCACGTCACTGGAAATCACTAACGGATAGAATCACTGATAAACCATTCGTCAATATCTAAGGACAAATATGAAGTGCAGGATGTGATGACCATATTCTTTTTTTGCGGCACTTAATATATACACAACGCGTAAATCGGGTACCGGTACACAATCATTCCATTTTTGCTGCCGCTGCCCCTCAGCGCGGTTGTCGTCACCCGCCTAACCCCATGTTGCCTTGCTTTGTCCCTAGATTCCTTTGTTGCCCCACACCATAGCCGCGCCACCACTCTCCCTCTTAAGCCCTCCCACCTAAATCCATCTCGACAGCCCTCCATTGGCCGACCCACACCTCGACCGGCACCACCTTTGTCTGCCCCACCTCAAAGTCGATTGTCTAGAATTATATGTCCCCTTGCCCTAGCCTCCTATTCTGGCTGATTGTGGACCAGTACACAAACACACACTTTATATACCGTAAAAGGCAAAACTAAATTTGCACCCACTTCCTTTTCTTTTTCCTTTTTTTTCTTTTACATAGCAAAGACATTTATTTTTTATTTGTTTTGATAAATCACATACCATTTTGCTTGGATAGCGCGAGACTCGTTTAAATCAATATGCGATACATTATTATATTAATTGTATGACACGCAGAGTATATTTTTTAATTAGGGATACAAATAGGTAAAGTCGCCCATGAGATCTATGACCGGGCCTATTTAAGGCTTGAATTCACCTTACCTATTTATTCATTTTATTTTGCTCTGTCTTTCAAAGATAATATTGTTTTTTTTATGGAAATATTGTTAAATTTTATAGTGATTCTATTACATAATATACTAATAAATTTTTAGTAGCTATATTAGGAAGGATCTATTTAGTTTGTGTGAGACTTGTAATCATTGTAATTAGTATTTTTTTGACAAAACTGTTATTTGGTAAGAAGGATTTTTGGCACGAAATGCATAAGTTTTTTAAAGAGTGAACAAACGATTAGCTGTTCGACGGAAAATATGGAGGGTATGAATGAAAAAGTGACCAATCGCATGCTTTCGTTTGTTTTTATGTTGTTATACTTTTCATGCAAAACAACATTTTCCTTTTGGTGATCATACAAGTTTTTGTACTATATATTATGGAATGAGGGTAATTTGCCAAAATTTTGGTATGAATTTGTTGGAACATATACTTATTTACTTTTTGCTATAGAGTTGGGCTAAATGATGATTTGTTAGGATAAAAGTAGTAACATGTGCAGCAATCACAGTTTGAAGCAGGTCGTGACATGTAAATACATTGAAACTATTAGAATTGATTGCTTTTATAATTATTTTTTATTTTAATTTAAAAAAATGAAATACAGATATATATATATATATATATATATATATATATTGATAATATGATTTGAAATTTTTTAATATAAAAAGAAAATTTTAGTAATAATAAAACTAAATAAAAAGAGAAATAGAAATGAATTATTTATTTAAGTCAATTACTTTCTAAAAAAAGTTTTAGAAAATGAAAATTGATTGAAGAGGTATGACGACTAAAATGAAGGTTGTGATAGATATTCTCATTAAACTAATCTCAATTTTATTGAAAAAATCAAATTAATTAATCTGATTTTATTTTCAGATTCCAAAAACAAATTTATAGTATTTTTAACATTAATAATATTAATTTTGTCAAAAAAAATTAATTCTATTAAGTGTACAATGCACCAAACATACAAAATGATTCACTTGATCTCTTTAATCTAAATTTTTTAAAACAATTATTATATTCTTTAAATAATATAAAATTAATTATTTTATTTTATTTTAAATATAGTTATAAAACATTATATGAATATATTTTCCAAATTATAACAATATTTTGACAAAGTTTAAAATTACAAAAAGTAGAGTACCAAAAAAAATTACAAAAAGTAGAATAATTTTAGTTGGAAAATAATATTAAATAATTTAACTAACAATTAATATAGTTACAGTTTGGATTTTTAATATTAAAAATTTAACAAAGTGTAATAAACATGTATTATAACATTTATTTAAAATGATATTTAATTGTAATAAGTACTCCATTCAATTAATCTTCTTACAGTCATTAAATATAGCATTTTTTGTTACATTGAATATAGCATTTAATACTATTATAAATTTAATTTTATTATATAAATATATACAGGTAGATAGATAAAGATATAACTTTTTTTTGAAAGTTGAAAATATATTTATAAATATTTAGCTTATAATATTTAAAATAAAAAATATATAAAAAAGTTCCAACAAATATTTACCTCCAATATGTTTTAATCAATTTTGTCATGTATGTTCTGCTTTTGTTTAAGAAAATTGAAGTGGACATTTATTGCTTTCTCTTTTATTGTAAAGGTAGTTTCAATATTCCTTTTTTTAATAATTTTACCAGTCAATATTTCATACTACCTCTAGTCCTATTTATAAAAAATAAAATGGTTTTTTTCTTAGTCCCAAATATAAAAACAAATTATTGTTTTCAACCACATTAGTTGCTCAATTACATATTTATCCTTATTTATTATGAGACCACTTAGCACTAAACTCACCTATTTGTCTCTCTTTGAGTCATTTAATGCAGAGGTATTTGAGAAAAAAATAAAATTATAACATCATTAATTGAAATTTACCCATGTCAATATACCTCTTTGGTTTTGATGATTTTGTCAAATATTTCTTACTATTAGTTTTTTTTTATAAAAATGATTACAACATTAATTGATCTTCACTTTGGTTAAATAATCATGACAACTTCATGTATTCTTACAAAAATACATTTTTCGGACTATTTATAACATCCACAAATATAGTTTCAAATACTCTTTTTGGACTTAATTATAAGCAAAAAAAAAAATATATGCATTTGGTTTAATTTTTAGTTATCTCTAGAAATATAATTTTGGATTATATTTAGCACTCTTCAAAACTATATTAGCACCCCACGTGCACTTGTTCTTCTTCACACGCACACACACTTTCACCTTTTAACTCACTTTACTCTCTCACTCATGAGTCATGGGCATCCACTCTCACACCGTCAAACACTCACTTTTCTCTATCACCCAGATTCCCCCTCTCAAAAATTAGTCAGTTAATACATATAGTATCTGTTGTGATTCTTGGTAGATTTATTACTTCTCGCAAGTGCCATTACGTTTGTCATTGTTTATTGACATCCACACTCCATACTAGTATTTCTTAATTCCCAGTTAGCTAGTGTAGTTATATTAGTCGCAATCTCATGCATGGTTTCAAAAATTAACATTTAAAATTATGACAATACTAGTATATGCTAACATATAAAAATATATTAACAGTAAATCTTTTAACTATTTAATCTCTACAATTATAATTTTACATTATTATAATTTAATATTTATTGTTATTATTTTTTCAGTCCCCTCTTTAACAGATTTCTGCACTCTCATTGACACACACACACACACACACACACAGCACCACTGATAGTGACACACACACACACAGCACCACGTTCTCCATTTAAAATTTTTCCCCAGTTCCACTTATCTCTCCTCCTCAACTCCTCCTCAAAACTTGCGCACCCGCCGCCCCTTTTAAATCTCACCATCAATATTTTTTTTTTAAATACCAATTGCATCAATCAGTGAAACAAATCCTTGAAACATGTCTTGATGTACAATCTATTTTGTATATTTTTTTCATTTTTAAATAAATAATTAAATACAAAATCAGCATCTATTTTTTAAAATTTTTTCAAATTTTAAAATTAATTAAAATGAAATTGAAAAGATGAAAATAACCAATGCATTTTAATTTAACTTTATAATATTTTTTTACTGCAGGTGTGTCTTCCTTGATTTTTGTTGTTGTTATTACCGGCAATATACCCGTGTGAATGCACGGGTCACGCTGTTCACACATTTTTTAAATACACTTATTTGTAAAAATAAATTTTTAAATTGTAATAAACATATTTAGTAGTTTTAGTTTTCTAAAAATGTAAAAAGATTGAGAGTACTCAAATAGAGAAAATAATTATATCGACAACATGTAATGTTTTTCCGTCGGGATTTAAAACTAAAATAATCATTTATAAATATTAAAAAGATTTATAAAATTGTTATTTGCTCAAAGACAATGAAATTATACTAACATGTGATGTTTTCCCGTCGAAATTCACAAAGCAAATTAATCATTTATAAATAATTATAAAAATGATATATGCTGAAAGACAATAAAATTATACCGATAACAATAATGTTTCCCCATCGGGACTCAAAAAGAAAATAATCATTTATGAGTAATAAAGAGATTTTTAAAATTGTTATATGCTCAAAGACATTGAAATTATACTGATAACATCTAATGTTTTCCCCTTGGGACTCAAAAAGTAAAATAATCATTTATAAATAAAAAAATTATAAAATTGATATATGCTGAAAGACAATAAATTATACCAATAACATGTAATACTTCATATTCGGGACTCAAAAGTAAAATAATAATTTATAAATAGTAAAGAGATTTATGAAATTATTATGTGCTCAAAAACAATGAAATTATACAGATAACATGTAATGTTTTTCGGTCGTTACTCAATAACAAAATAATCATTTAAAATAATATAGATATTTATAAGATTGTTATATGCTCAAGGATAATGAAATTATACCGACAACATGTAATGTTTCCCTATCAGGACTCAAAAGTAAATAATTATTTATTAATAATAAAGAGATTTATAAATTTGATATGAGCTCAAAGATAACAAAATTATATCGATAACGTATAATGTTATCCATAGGGACTGAAAAGTAAAATAATCATATTATAAAAAATATAAATAAAAAAATAGAAAAACCAAAAAAGTAAAAACACAAAAAAAATATTAAAAAATTAATTTATAAATAATAATGACATTTATTAAATTGATATGTTCTAAAAAATAATAAAATTATTTTAACAACATCTAATATTTTCCCGACTGGATGCAAAAAAAACACTTACAAATAATAAAAATATTTATAAAATTGATATGTGCTCAAACATTTCATCCATTTACCACCAAAGCAAGAACAAAAGAGGAAGAAAGATGAAATGGTGAGAGTCTGATGAATGGGGGGAAAAAGTACTCTAAGCAAAATATCAGTGAATGAGAACAAAAATGACGTTGACTCAGTTTGCTCATCACAATATAAAATAAAGTATGAAAGAGAAAATGCAGAAAGAGTGAAAGTAAACATGTAATGTTTTCCCGTCAAGACTCAAGAGTAAAATAATCTTTTATAAATAATAAGAAGATTTATAAAATTGTTATGAGTTAAAACAATAAAATTATACCGATAACATGTAATGTTTTCTTGTCGGGATTTATGAGGAAATATTCATTTATAAATAATAAAAACATTTACAAAATTGATATGTGTTCAAAGACAAAAAAAAAATTATACCGACAATATATTATATTTTTTCTGTATGGACTCAAAAGTAATCATTTAGGAGTTCTCGTAAAAAGATTATAAACACATTTAAAAAATTTGATATGTGGTTAAATACAATGAAATAAAAATACTGAAAAAGATAATAAAATAGAAAATTTACATTTAAAAAAATTAGAAATATAAGAAAAATAGAAAAAATAAAATATAAAAAAATCCTCGTAGTGACACAAAAGTAAAAAGAATCATTTATAAATAATAAACTATTTATAAAAGTTGATGTATGCTCAAAGATGATAAAATTATACCGACATGTAATGTTTTCCTGTTACTTAACAGTAAAGTAATCATTTATAAATAATAAAGACATTTATGAAATTGATATGTGGTCAAAGATAATAAAAATGTACCGACATCATCTAATGTATATCCGTCGATACGCAAAAAGAAAAGTAATCATTTATACCAACGGCATGTAATGTTTCTGTCGTTGAGAATTTAAAGTAAAATAACACTACGCCAACTATGGTAAGCGGCAGCCGTTATAAGGGTATTTTGCGGCGGTTTCAACCGCCACCATTTGCATCTTGCGGTGGTTCCCAAATCGCTGCAGTTACCACTATCGCGAGGTCATTTGTGGCAGTTGCAGGCAACCACTGGGTGGGTAACCCGCGGCGGTTGAAGCAGCGGTTTACAGTTGCGGCGGTTGGCGCGGTAGTTCAAAAACACCGCAAAACATTTTTAACAGTAGCGTACCAAGCCAATCTGCAGCGGTTTTGTCTCATTTTGCGGCGGTTTTGGTTTAATTTTGCAGCGGTTCTATGGCTTTTTGTGGCAGTTCGAACAACTTCAACGAATTTGTTATTATTTGGCGGTAGTGACTACGCATTTTGTAACACCCCGCTGTCCTATTCATGATTTATTCCACATAATTAACCTAACCCGCGTAATTAACGTGTATAAAAATACGAAAGAGTTAAAGTTGAAGGCACAATAAGACAACGACGTGTCACAGTGAAGTAATTAGTGTCATAAAATATATAAATAGGTTTTCTCAAAAGATGGCCTCATCAGTGTGGCCTAAATTATCAGAGTGCAAAAGTAAGCGTAGTGTAAATAGTACAATATAATCATCCAAAATATAAACCTATGAGGCTAAGCTGTGCCTCATCTAAATACACCAAAACCAAACAAAACATCAATACAAGACTCCTGGCCAAAAAGACTGCAAAAACATTAGCAAGGTGGATGCTGAGAGTTCACACTCTGTGGTCTAGCTCGCCAATGACTCAAAACTCTCCCAAACATGGATCTTCGGGGCTTGCTCCGTTGTCAATAGCATTACCAGGAACTGCTTCACTAGGTGGAGCTGCTGCTGCATCTTCCTCAAGACAGTCTACCACGGAAATAATATATACACACAAATATGCAAACATAGGGAGATAAGAACAACACATCCATTAAAAAGCGAGAAATGCATAAGTAGAATAAGAGTAAGACAATCTACATAGATAATCACATATATAACAAATAGGATCTAGGTACCCTCTTTCACTTACTCCATGTCTCTCAATGAGTTGTGCATCATGGCATCTTTTCTTTACTATTGTCGCTATACTCCCTATTTCCAATAGGAATACGTATTGGCGAACCCCATTTCCGTTATGTTGTCGTCCCCCTTTCCCAATAGGGACTCCCGCCTCCCTTTCCTGATAGAGATAGGGCGACACTAGCTTAGTTCACAAGGTATTCCCCTTTCCCGATAGGAATCCTCCTCCCCCTTTCCCGATAGGGACGTCCGTTTCCCTCTTTTCCGATAGGGAACAGAGTGGATCTAACCTGCTTGGTAAGGTATCCCCTTTTCCAGATAGGGATCCTCTCTGCATCGCATTCCCGTTAAGAATGGAGTGGTTACTAACGCAATATCATGCTCATGCATCCAACACCTCATAATCATATGCCTCACATCATGTTATGCTCACATACCTAAACCCATATCATGTTATGCAACATATCATACTTAAGTGCTACAACATTTTACACAGCATCTTATAAGCATTTAATTTCACGTGTTAACATAGATATCACAACATCACATATTCCACAGGCATGTCATAAAGCAATCCTAGGCATGTTACTACCCTCATATGACATGTACAGCATAATTCACAAATAAGTATATTTATTAGGCAATCATGTTTAATAACAATAAATCCTAAGTTAGTTGATGGGTCTACCACGCCTATCCTTAGATGTGGCACACTGTGACCCCAATCCTTAGGTGTTACTGACATCAACTCCTAGTAGAGCTTAGGTCACCCTACACATGCCAAACAATCATATCTACTACACATAACCCAATGGAAGTATATTCTTTCTCCCACCTGGAATTTGGAGTATTCGGAACCACGAGCGGACACTGAACCACCACTAAGAACTCATGAACAAATAATCAAACACTCCCCACACCAAGCTTATTTCGAGAAGAACTAACAAAAATGGAAGCAAAAAGGTTAGAGAATCTCACTAAGAGATCATGGTTTTCACTCAAGAATGAGTAAAGAAATTTTCAACTTTTCTCTCACTTTCTCTCTCTAGAACTCCAGAGCTTCTCTCTCTAAAACCTCTCACAAATTGAACTTATGAATTTCTCCTACATTGCCTCGCTATTTATAGGCAAACATAAGGTGACATGTATTGAATTCCTATGGTACCATTTGTCACGATCTTATGGTTCTGCTTGTCCTAAAGTTGTGGTGCCACTTGTCAAATAATTGTGGTTGCACTAATCCATACTTATCTTATCCAACTAAGCATGCTTATCCACAGAGACACTAGTCATCATTTTGTGGTGCCACTTGGATTTATACTAGCCACAAAAATTCATATTTATCCCTTTATGACTCACCATTCTTATCTTGATTCATTCTTATCTCTAAGACACTTGTCACATTTTTGTGGTACAAGGATTCAAGTCTATCATTAATGACTCATCGATTTTATTCATCAAAACACATGTCAACTAATTGTAGTGCCATTTGTCAAACTCTTGTGGGTACTAATTCCTAGCCACATGTTTAGTCCAAGCTTATCCAAATTCTAGTCATTACCTAGTCATCAATCCTATCCATTAGGACACCTAAGCATTAATGCTAACCCCATCTTCTACTCATTCTTATCCATACACATAAGCATTCTTATCCATTAGTAGCATTCTTATCCAAAGACACCTAAGCATACTTATCCTTAAGGACACTTGTCAAGTTCCTATGGAATTGAGAGTCCATCCTTATCTTAATTCACTACAAAAAAACACGGGATTACCGACGGCCTAAAGCCGTCGGTAAGCGATAAAAGCCGTCGGTAACCCACTTTTACCGACGGATAACCGACGGCCTAAAACCCGTCGGAAATATGGTCGTCGCAAAGGATTACCGACGGACTCTTCTTCGCCGTCGGTAATACCGACGGTTATACCCGTCGGTAAAATGACGTCGAATACCGACGGGTAAAGCCGTCGTTATATTTCCGACGGACGTGACCGTCGGTAAATCTGAAGTGTTTCCGACGGCTTAGGCCGTCGATGTCGGAATTTTTAATTAAATTTATTAATAAATTAATTTTAATTAATAACCAAATTAATTTTATTCTTTAATTAATTAATTAATTTAATTATTTATTTATTTGTTTAATTATAAAAATAATTTACTCTCATATTAAAAATATTTATTTATTAATTTAATTAAAAATTACTTGTAATTTAATTTAATTTAATTATTAATTGATTTTCCATATATAAAAATGTGATAACGTAAACTAAAAAGCAAATTAAAAAAAGAAAACATAATAAATAAAAAATTTCAACAAATAAAAATCAGTAACTAAAATAATATCTGAAACGAAAAAAAAAATGATATCCAAAAATATGAAAAAATATAAGTACAAAAAAGAACTAATAGTCCTGGTACTCCTGATCATGATCGAGATGCTCTACATCATCTGCATCATCGACATGACCATGAGTACGCGGAGGCGAAGGCGGAGGCGGAGGCGGAGGCTGAGGCTGAGGCGGAGTAGGCTGCTGGCGAGCTAGCAACTAGTACATCTGCTCCCGTCAGCCGCAAAGACCTGAGTCAAAGCTCTGTTCTTGGGCCACGGCCCGCTTCAACTCGGCTATCTCCTGGTCATCCGCGACAGAGCGACCGGTGGCAGACTACTACTCGACGACTCTCCAAAGGTGTAGGCGGCGGGCCCCTTTTTGTAGTTCTTTGGCAAGGTCGCCAAAGACCATATAAGCGACCGCTTCTTCTTTCGCCAACCACTTCCGCCCAAACCCTCGGCGGTGTAGATAGATCGTCAGGACTCGAGATGGAGAACATGATGAGCTCTGAGATCTAAGCTGAGACATCCTCGCCTCAAACTCCTCCTGTTAAACAAACAAATAAGTCAAATCTTTTTTTTTAAACAAAACAATATAAACATTATTAAAAAAATATTTATTATATTTTATAATTACCTGAGTCCGCCTCGAACGCTCATCAACGAAATCACCAGTACTCCTCTTCGTATGAGTTGCAAGATGGAGCTCGTGCAACTGAACTTCTCTCCCCAACCTCCTCGACTGAGATTGTATTAATAAAAAAATTTAAATAAATAATAATAATAATAATAAAATAATAATAATAACAATTTTATAACACGTACAAGTCTAACTGCGTGCTGCGCCTGACTGACACTGCCTCCAGTGTGCAAGCTGCCACCCTTCTCAGAGGCCCTATTCTTCTTGGCCTTCGCGCTGGTCGCCTGGAACTCAGGGGTGTTCCAGTGCGCTACCAGCTGCTGCCAGAGCTCGTCCCCTATCCAACTGGGCTGGCGATCCCTGATGCGGGCATCTCGAAGCATGTCAGAAAGGCGGTGGGAGGCCTTCATATGAAAATTCTTCTCCATCAGCTTCTCATATTTTTCCTCCCAAGCAACCCTCGTCTGTATCAATATAAGACATTATTAAACATAATTGAAATTTACGAAAATAAAATATGCAATAAAATAAAAATTGCAGCTTACTCTGAAAGAATTAAACATATGGTCCCGCTCAAAATCCTTCAGTGTCCCCCAGGTGGGCCAAAACTCCTGGTAATTCTCCTCAATTGTTGCTGTGATAGCTAACGCAGCAGGCTTTGAGGGAAGAAACCTGAACAATAAAAACATGTTAAATAAAATATATATATATATATATATACATGTAAATTATTAATAACTCGAAAAAATTGCAAATACTTGCCCTTTACCAGATGGCCTGATAAGAACTCGACCATCATACAACATCTCAAGAGTGTCAGGCTCCTGGCCCTCCCCGCTTCAAGAACCTCCTCCCGCTGAACCTCCTGCTCCTCCCCGCCCCGCCCAACATCGGTGTCATCAGTGTATGGCCCGTACTATAATCATGGTCGGACCGATGAGCATCGCCACCGGATCGTGCACAACATGGGAACTCGAGCGCCATGTACAAACCGGAACCGGTGGGGATCATGTCAATGTGAGGCAAAGGTGTCGAACGTGCCGAAGTCTGTGTAGCTGGTGTCCAATGTGCCTGAGTCCGTAGGTGGTGCGTAAGGTTGTCTAGGTGCGGGAGGTGTATCAGTCGTCTCGGCGTAGATGTACTAGGACGACGTGTAGATGACAACGTCGAAAACCCGATGAGGTCACGCCTAATGATGGTCGGCCTCGACGACGAGGGGGTCGAGGGCGATCCCCTTCCCTTCCATTTACCACCACCGGGTGGTCGGGAATCTGCTCCTGAACCTCCCGATGCCATATATGTCTATAGAGCAATTGAATAATACTTGATCATGAAATATTATATTTAAACATAACAATATTACAAATGAATTCCATAAAAATAAACAAGTTATGAAAATAATCGACAAATTAAAATATATTGTTACACATTAATTTCTCAAATTGTAAAAAGTTAAACAATATCAATCGCCCATTCTGCCCACTCAATTTCAAAGATCGCTCGTCTTGAGATCTTGATGGTTACGCCACTTCTTCATTTAATTCCTCATCCCCATCTACATCTTCATATGTGATTGGATTGTCACGTAGTCGAGTAATGGGTTCCACTTCATTTACTACATTGACATGAGATATCTCATCCACTTGATAAGCCACTTCTTCCTGTGTATCATCTGCTTCAATGCGACCCCGTGGTTTTATCTTTATTGCGACACACCAACCTTGTTTGTCCCTTCGAGTTGATGGATAAGGGACATAATACACTTGTCTTACATGTTGTGCCATGATAAACGGATCAAACATTTGGTATCTTCTGCTCATGTGTATGTCAACAGTATTATATTTTCGATCCACTCTTGTGCCTCTATTTGATGGATCAAACCAATTACAATAAAATAGCACTATTTTTTAGTATAGTCTAAAGTATTGTACGTCAATTCATATATATGTTGAATCACGCCGTAAAAGTCATCTTCACCTCTATCTGTGGCACCTTTTACATAAACCCCGCTGTTAATCGCTTTTTTTTCCCTCTGCTTTTGACTGGTTTGGAATTTGTATCCATTTACAAAGAATGTGTGGGATTGTTTTAGATGTAATTTAGGAGGATGAGATAACTTTATCAAGTGTTGGATTTTAGGGGATTCTGCCTCGCTATACCCCTGTGTACACACCATGTGCAAACAAATTATGGTTCCTATTTTCAAACAATATTTTTGTATTTTCAAACAATAAATAATAATAATAATATATATATGACGACTCAAAAAACATACCTGCTTCCTAAACCAGTTTGGGAAATATTCATCAATATAAGCGTAAGAGTCTTGTACGCTTGTGGGCTTAGTTAACAAGAATGCCCTGATCAAGTCATTATCAAACAAATGATCAAGAGCAATTGTGGATTAACGAAATTGAAAGTGGTCAAAATGATACATACGTTAGATACGGTGATACTTCAAGCACGGTTGATCAACACGTGAACGTGGTCGACTTCCACACTTCGCCTGTTATCCGGTTATCCACCTCCTTTCCACCATGACTAGGAAAGGCAAAATCTTGATAAGGCAAGCGGGTGTCTTTCACTTTCAATTTCTACTTGCTCCTACTATTTGTTGGTGTCAACATGAAGTTCAGTAAAATAATGGGAACAGAAATGGATTGTCTCACGGTGTAAGTAAGTTGCCCAAATAGATCGTCCACCCCTGGCCTTATTTTTCCCCGACCTTTTTGAGTCACCCATAAATCTACAAAATAACAACGTTGATGATAAAAATTGATACATTTAACCCTTCAAATAAATATTTATTTTAGAGAATACTTTATTATAGTACTTTTCGAATGGATACATCCATCTGTATTGAACCGGTCCACCAAGCCTAGCTTCATGCGCAAGATGCAATCGCTAGATGCTCCATAGAATCAAAGAAAGCGGAAATATTCTCTCCAACTTACAAAGAATGACCGTATGTTCTGTTCCATCCTTATGAGATCATCCTCTCTCAATGTCGCAGAACACAAATCTTTAAAGAATTGGCTGAGTTCAGTCAGTGGATTTAAAACATTTGACGGCATGGAACTAAATGCAATAGGAAGTAAACACTCCATGAATACATGACAATCATGGCTTTTCATCCCAATCATGGTTCCTTTGTTCACATCGGCACATCTTGCCAAATTAGAAGAATAACCATCTGGCATCTGAAGTTCTTTTATCCACCGACAGACTGACTTGGCTTTCTCAGCAGTTAAAGAGTAACAAGCTTTGGGTTTCAGGGTCTTCCCATCCGACCGATTCGTCAAATGCAAGTCCTTTCGCCTACAGTAAAGTGGTAAGTCTAGTCTGGCCTTCTCATTGTCTTTTGTTTTTCCTCTGACGTTCATCACTGTGAAAAAAACATTGTCAAAAAAGTTCTTCTCAATGTGCATAACATCAAGGTTGTGTCTCAATAAATTATCTCTCCAGAAGGCGGATCCCAAAAATACTTCTTTTTGTCCAATTATGCCATTGTCCATATCCTTCAAATCGATCCAATTTGCCAAAATCATGATTTTAAGGCGGTTCCATAACTCTTTCCCGGATCTGCTCAAGGCGTCAACCTTGGGGGCGGGCCATCTAATTCAACTTCCCCCTTCTTGAAAGCGTTCTTATTCCGTCTAAATGCATGATCATCCGGTAAAAACCTGCGATGTGAGTCAAACCAAGAACTCTTCCCCCCAAATTTCAAGGTAAAGGCCTTTGTATGCTCCATGCAATGCGGACATGCCATTTTACCATGAGTACCCCAACCGCACAACATGCCATATGTAGGGAAGTCATTAATGGTCCACATAAGCGCGCCTCATTGTAAAATTCCTCTTTCGTGCAATATCGTGCGTCACAACACCATTCCACAACCTTTTGAGATCGTCGATAAGAGGCTCTAAATAGATGTCAATACCATCTGTCGGATTATCTGGACCGGTATAACACAAGTCAAGAACATATAAGGCTTAGACATGCACATTTCGGGAGGAAGATTGTATGGGGTAACGATAATCGGCGACAAGAATAAGGTTTCGCCGTGGATTGAACATACGGGGTAAAACCATCAGAGCATAAGCCAAGTCGTACATTACGTGGATCTGCTGCAAAATCAGGATGCACACGATCAAAGTGCTTCCAAGCTTCACCATCAGAAGGGTGGCGCAACATACATGAAGTGCTTCTATTCTCATAGTGCCATGTCATTTTGTCTGCAGTCTGTGGTGATGCAAACATTCTCTGCAGCCTTGGAATAATTGGCAAATAAAACATTGCATTCACTGGAACTAGTTTTTGTCTACCCGTCCGATTATTAGTATGTGACATATACCTAGGCTCACCACAAAATTTGCATTCAACTAGCACACCATCGTTTTTACCAAACTCATTGTCGTAATACAACATACACCCTCTCACACAACAATCAATCCTTTTAGATTCCAAATTTCAACTTGGACACTAAGCTTTTAGCCTCGTAATAACTTTTTGGCAAACCATCTTTGATAGGTGACGAGTCCAACATCATTTTCGTTACGAGATCCAAGCACACTTCGGTAGCACCACAGTTGGACTTAAGAGCTAAGAGCCTCACACACATTGATAACTTAGAGTCAGAGACCCTTCAAACAACGACTTGTTTGTTTCTAACAATAGATTATAAAATTTTTGTCTTTGTCTCATTTGGAAGTTCATCTGTGTCATCATCTTGTTGCTCCTCGAATAACACGTTCACCCCCAAGGCATCACAAACCATATCTTGCATCAATTCAATCGCTCACCACATCCTGAATCTACGTGAATCGCCAAGCACCTTCGCAATTATCACCAACCCCTAAATCAACGTGAGGCAACTTTTCACCATGTGTAGTCCAAATCCGATGAATTAAGCCTAAATCCAGCGAATACAGGTGGTGCGTGACCTCACTTGGGCTCTTAATCCTTCTGCAATCGCAATTAAAGCACGGACATCTAATCCCTCCATTAGTTTTGAAATCTTTATGTGCCATTGCGACTTGGACAAAGCACGCAACCCAGCGCAAAAATCTGGTTTCAAACCCCTCTCCCTGATACAACCTATCGTGACATCCAACTACGACTAAAGAAAATATTCCATCTTCTCGCATGTCAAAAAAATGACAATTTCGAAGACGACGTTCTTACAACCGCTCTCTTTCTTTAAATGGTATGACTTATCCCATTCGAGAAAAAACTTTTGAACTCGTATAATAATCATTCCTTAATTCCGTCAGTATCTTATACTTGACAAAATTTATTGACATTTCCCATTGGTCTCTGAGTACACAAAATGAACGCAGTTATGAACACCGCAATCAAGTATGCACCCAGAGAACAAAAGGAAATGAATCGAACCGAAATTTCATCAAATATAAAGATACGAGAATTAAGCAACAACTATTATACGAGTAAAGAAAAAGATTTTACCCAAAAGGGCCGACTTGGACAATTCAAGGTTCAATATACAATGAGCACATGGTACCCTAAAAGAGTATATGAACTCAATAATATATTAAACCTCAAACGGGAAGCTAAGGCTTCTCTCCGATACTAATAACAAATATCAAACATCCATTCGATCAATGATTAACATAACAATTAGACAAGCAGAAGTGACAAGGGTAGAATTAGTTTTATTATATATATATATATATATATATAATAAAAAATATTTTATTTTCCTTTTTCATTTAATTTCTTATATGATAATTTTTAATGTTGTTATTTTTATTTCTTTTTATTGAAATTTTTAATTCTTCTCTTATTCAGATCTTTTTCATTTTTGTTATATCATATTTTTAACGATTGTTTCCCTTGTTTCTCTTTTTTAATTCTGCTCATCTCTTAATTATTTTTTCAATTCTGTTTTTGAATCCTTCTAATTTTTAATTATGTTATTTTTCAATTCTATCTAATTTCGTTTTATTATTCTCTTCTTTCTTTTTTAAAATCTGCTTTTTTATTCTATTGTTCTTAAAAATTCTGCTTTTTAATTATTTTTTATCTTTAAATCTATTTTTTAATTATATTATTATTTGTCCTTTCCAATTCAAATCTGTCTTGTTTCTTTGAGCAATGGTCCATTTACTGTGTGTGTAGTTTTGTTAATCATTTAGTTGCCTCTACGCCATCCGCCATATATAAAATAAAATATTTTATTTTTCAATAAATAATAATTATTAACAATTCAATCAATATTGCAATTTTAATTTATATATTTTATTTTCTTAAAACGGAAGAGCTACTTATTCATTCAAGGTTTATTTAAACTTATTTTACATCACTTAAAATAAATGTTGATATTAATATTCAAATATATCAACATAAAACATATTCATATGCTCTCTTCATTTTATTTTAATAAGCCTCTAAAGTAATTTATGAATAAATAATCACTTAAGTTTCTAAAAATAGCTCATTAAATAAATAATCACTTAAGCCTCTAAAGTAATTTTACTAACCGTTTTGTTTAAAAAATATAATATTTAAACTTAGGCATATACATATAATTTACTGTAATTAATGTTTAATAATTTTCAAGTTTATTTAATTATATATAATTAGATTAGATATTTACAAGTTACACTCTAAAATTAATGCACCAGTACACGCCTCCCAATACGCGCTTTTGAACGGCCCAATGTGAAAAAGCGTATAGTGCTTTTCGATGTCTAACTTTTAAAAAAACCTCTTCTTATTCCTTCGTGATTTCATTCAATATTTTTTCTTGGTGTTCGTTCTTTTACAGAAGCGACAAACATTGACGAGATGCAAACGGCGAACCAAACACGCACTCATATCTATAAAATTCAAATTCTCATAAGCTATTTGATATCATTTTTACATTAGCACACTAGTTAAAATTTAACACAATAGAAAATCCAACCAAGCAGCGCGTGAAATCAGAGTGACAATCCTCATATTGAGAGCATTTTCTATGCAACAAAAATAGCATTAAAACCCTAAATAAGAAATCAAGGAATTCAACATAAATCATTACTATGAATTTAGGGCTCTATGTCAAGCCTCAAAACTTACCAACATAATGGACAACACATAACCACACTCATACCTTTGGAGCTCAATGGAGCACACAAAGGAGCAAACATCAAACATACAAGTTGTGGGAGGTTGGGGGCAGGAAGCCAACCTCTTTACCAGACCCACTATACAATCAAATCAATAATAATAAACTTTATTTCATAAGGGAATTCGAAATCCCTAACTTGAACCTAAGGTTCACATGTTACTAAAGGAAAGGAATTAATCCATACCTGCAGAAGAGAAGAATGTGGCGTGCGGCAAACTGGAGGAAGGAAGAGGCGGAGCTGTGTCACTGCAGTAGTAATCGCAAACACAAGATTAAACTCAAAGAACTACACAAGAACAATAAAAGCATATACTAACAGAAAAACAAAATCATTACCCAAACAGAGGCAGTGCCGGCGGGATTGTGAATCGAAGGGGGAGGTAAGAACCGAGCGCTTACTAAAGCTCAGGTGTCTGAGACATAATTGGAACACCAAATTAAACTCATAACTCACAAAGGATAAAATTAGACAAGCGAAGTGGCAAGGAAAAGAAATACGGAGAAGTGCAAAGCAAATTGCGACCAACTTGTAAACAGATTTACGACCATACTATCCCTTATCGCTAGCAACTATAAAGATCGGACCGTAGAACTATAAAGATGATATTACAAGGTACAAAATAGAAATGGTTTACAAACATATATAAGATACAACTTTCATTAGTGTAAAAGTTATAGACAATGGGAATCATTAATTTACATAATAAAGTCAAGGGAAACCAAAGTCACAACAGTGAGATTTTATCCAAATTAGCTCTAAGTTTTGGTTATTCCTCCTCTAAATCATGGCAAGATTAGGAAACAAGTCAATGAAAAGAAAGTGAGAGTTGTAACAAATTAAAGCCAGTGAGAGCATTAGACAAGCATCCTATGCAGTAAACTAAAAAAAGGATAACATGAATTGTCTTTGAAGGCATCAACATGGCTATTTCAATAATAAAAGGTAAATTCCATCAAAAAAATAATAATAAAAGATAAATAAAAATTATTCACCTATTTTCTATTAAATTCTGAATTTATGTATTACAAAAAATAATTATTAGGGATGACTTTAGCTGTGAAGGGGATTGATTTTTCTCATGGGAAAATTTCAGAACAAAAGGAGAAAGAGTATATGAATAATTATGTATAAAAGGGTCCTGGGAGACAAAGTAGAGTGCGTTGTCACATTATATTGATCGTAACCGAACAATGAAAAACTAATGTTACAGTGTTGTTGGGAGAGGAGAGGAGAAGAAGAGAAGCGGCGGCGACGTTGGGAGATTAGAAGAAAAGAAGGAAAAATGGGAAAGGAGAAGGAAGGGTCGCGCTTACGGTTGTATCCAAACATTACCGACGGCCTCAACCCGTCGGTAAATTGATCGATTACCGACGGTCATTTTCAAATACCAACGGCTTCGCCCGTCGGTAATTGAAAAAAGCGGGAACCATAAAACGTAACGAGCGGATACCGACTGCATATGACCAAACCAGAAATATTTTCTTAACTTATAATATTAAACACAAACCACAACCATTTTTTTAATTCACATATCCAAATAACAGCTATTTCTCTATCTAATTTAAAATTGAAAATGGAACCTTGGAACTGGGCTTAAATCATCACATTAAATAAAATCAACCAATCTTATAGCTTTCAAAGCAAACCACCATGCCAAAACATAAAAAAATGAGGCACAAATTCATAAAAAGAAACAAAAAAACTAGTGCCAAATGTTTCTCCAATAATTTATGTGTGTGTGTGTGACAGAGGGGGATACTGATATAAAGAATCGAGAACGTAGCATGCAAAATTCTTCCTTTCAGAGATAAAATTATGTATATCAAAATCAAAATCAATATGCAAGGCATTCACTCATGGACATATTTTGTAATAAAGATTCTTTTAGTATATTATTGGTGATTGTATGTATGCTACTCGTAGCTATCAATGCAAATACAAAAGGAGAACCTGTGAAAACTTACATTCTCAATGCAACAATATATAGCACTGAAAAAGAATAAAGAAAGAAACTTCTGTCATAACTTACTTTGTGGAAGCAAAAAGTTGCTCTAGTGCAGCCCTGTCCCTGAGGTCTACCTGCAGCGGGCAAAATACAATCAATACTGTCGGTCAACACCATAATAAAATAGCTGCAAATATGCTCCACTTCACTTAGACAACAAGATGGAAAATTAAGTAATCAAATAGCTTGGCATCCATGATTGCCTATGATAGAATAAAGAAGACATGCACAGGTAGATTTGAAATAGTCAAGATGAAACTAGCAGGGATTATTGAACTTTACAGAACCAATAAACAAATTTGTCTCACAATTTTTTGAAAAGAAACCAGGACAGATAAGTCTTGGCTTATAAAGGATGAAATATATAAAAGCTAACATCACACAGAGCTCTAGAACAAGATTGGATCTGTCAACATAACAAACCAGCCATTCCTCAAAATTACATCACATACAAAACTCCACCATGAACCTTTCAAATGAATTTGAAACAGACAGAGCACCAATTCTATTTCCAATTATTCTAAAAAAACACACGACGGAACAAAGCACAAAACTTCAGCTTTTCAGGCCCACCGCAATTACAAAACTGCACAAATCCAGTCTAAACGAATTGCGAAATTGAAAACAACAGGCACAAATTGATAAACCTAAATCGACAGAAAAACCCAAATAATATGTACCTCTTGAAGTAGCACGGTGGAGCAGAGGAGAGGAGAGGTGGTGCGGCCACGTAGTGGAGGTGGCGGTCACGATGGCCGAATCAGTGAGAGCGACAAAGGGTCACCGTTAGTGGCTCCAGTGAGAGGTTGCGCCTTGCAGATTCTATGGGTGAGGCTATTTGTGATGGTTGAGGGCTTTGGAATGGGTGGCCCTAGGGATGGCGAAGAAGCGATGAGTAGAACGGCGGAGAAGACATGAGTAGAGCGGCGAGGACTTGAGCGAGCGGCATGTGTGGTGCGCAATTTGGAAGAAAACGTGAAGCGAGCGGCATGCGTGGGCTGAGTGGACCGACCGGGTGGGACGAAGAGAGGCGGAGTTGTTGTGTGGTGGTCGGAGACACTCTTGGGAGCTATCACAAAGAGAAAGAGAGATGAGATAGAAGGGTGGCGAGCAGTGTGGGGAGAAGGTCATGATCTGCATCATAATCTGCTGAGTACAAGCGGCTTTGTGCCCGTCGAAAATACGAAAAAATAATATGCGACCTTACCGACGGTTATTCTCAAATACTGACGGGCACAGGCCCGTCGGTAATAAAAAAATTGGAAGGACTCAAAAAGGCGTCCAGTATACCGACGGATAATGCCGTCGGTAATCTTCAACGGACGACAGAAGAGCTTTAACGACGGATAAAGCCGTCGATAAACAACAGCAAACGAGACGAAGTCTTATCGACGGCTAAAGCCGTCGGAAATCCCTATTTTTTTGCGATGGTTCCTGCCCGTCGGTAAAAAGCCGTCGGTATCCGCATTTTTTCTTGTAGTGATTTACTACAAGCCACATATTAATTCATCCTTATCTTTAAGACATTTGTCCAATAACTATGGTGCTACTTGAATTAATATTAACCACACAAATAATTCATACTTATCCATTCAACTCATCAATCTTATCTTAACTCATTCTTAGCCACTAGTTTATCCAGACACATCATTCATTCTTATCCAAATCTTTAGTGAATCAAATCAGATTTTATCCAAATCTACTTATGTCATAACCTATTGACACCTCACATTCTTATCCATTAAATAAATATCTTTAGTCAATCTTTATCCAAGACCATGACTCATCATTCTTACCACTAATTTTATATACTTGTCACATAATCACTTAACTAACAAAGTTTAGGATACAAATAGAATTTTGTAGAAAATGGTAAAATAGTCATTTCATAATTTAATGACCTTTTAGTGATTTCGAAAGATTAGTAAGGGCAAAATAGTATCTTCAAATATTCTAGAAATTTCAAGTGCATTTTGGTAATTATCTAAAATTATTAAGGATAAAAATGGAATTTCATAAATTAAGGATATTTTTGTAATTTCATAAAAGTAGTAAGGATAAATGGTAATTTTACACCTAAGGGTATTTCTATAATTTTAGGAAAGTAATAAGAAAATTCATCCTAATCATAATTACTTACCATGCTAGGTGTTCTAATAAGAAAATTCCAAGTGTCACGTAAATTAATTTATCGAGAATTTAATATACCGCGTGACTAAAAAATATTCTCAAAAATTGAGATGTTATACATTTTTTTTCCTTCTTAAATTTTAGCCACTACAGTTATTTTTAATATTGTAACAATTAATGTTTCACTTATTTTTAATATCGATTGCTGTCTAAACTTATTCAAAAACATAATTTTATTGAATTTTTGTTTACTAGTAAAATTTGATAAGAACAACTAATGAAATATCTAAACATAAAAATGTAGAAAAATAATCATATAAATGTTCACTCAGTCATTCAAAATTTTAAAGTAAAATAACATAACAATAAAGCAAAAGAAAAGAGTCTGAAAGTATGGTTGTTTGAAATTTAAGACAAAGTAGTAGTTAATAACAAATCCTAAAACAAAAAAACTAAGCAGTAGATGATGGTCCACGACTTTGGGATTCATGACTGGCAGAGAAAGAGGATCTTGCTTCTGCAGGTGATCCTAAATCTGCAGCCTGAAATTACAGAAGAAAAATAACTGTAAGAGTTTGTTTTTTAAGGTTCGGTCGATGTTAATATAATGATCCTTTTTATTGATAAAAGAGATAATGAAGAAAGCATAAGGAATGCTCAGCCCAACCATCAAAATGAGTACAAAGTGCATCTAAATAGATAACACACAACAATTAACCAGTTACACATACCACATTTAAAACAAGGTATGTAACTTATAAAACACATTGAACCATGAAAACAAAAGATACTCATCAAACACTAATCATGGCAAACAAATTCACTTAGAATGACTTGAGTCATTGAGGCATTGATTTGCTTATGTAGTCGCATCTTACTTTTAGAGAACACCACCATATTCTGTACTATAGCAGCAACCACAATTTAGGAGCATATACCACCAAATTCCTGATGCAACAGGCATTGGCCACTGCAATTTAGGACTGGTGATCATCACAATAGAAATGTCTAGCCTACTCCCTTGCATTTGCATATACAGATAGAAATATTTAGGACTGGTGATGCAGAGTAAATATTGACATTATCAGTAAAGTACCACACAACTTGTTCAATCTTAGAACTAGAAGAGAATACCCAATTGACAACCATATAAGAAACAACAATTTTCCTAACCACCAAGCTTAGAAACTTGTGTTGAAAATATAGACACAAACATGATGCATTGATATTTAAATATCTATTAAATTTTTCAATAAAATAATGACAAAACAAATTACTGAAAATTTAAAAAGAAGCGCATTGCACTGATAGTTTTCCATTCACAACCTCCAATAAATTCACTTTACCAAAAGCCCTGCAGAGATGTATCTTCTAACATTTGCCAAGATCCTTATTACAGAGCACACTTGTCCAATAAGACATAGCAAAGTCATTTGACAATAAAAACATAGCTCACATAATTGAGTCAGTATAGCATTGCATCGAAACAGAAACCCCATATGTTTCTAGTGAAATCATTGAAGCAATACGAGAAAGGGTGAATCAAACAAGAAGAGAATGGATTAATAAAAATGATGACTGTCCAATCAGCAAAATTTCCAGTTGCACATCCATATTAGTCTTATGAATGGATAACATGATTCATGGGTACAAGAAGATTATATTGTATATACACATTTGAAAGTTTTAATCTTTAAACATAGATTTCTGACCAAAAGATTAAATAAATTACCACAGATGTAATCTGCAACTTGCCCAATGCGCCTTGAATTGCTTCCTAGGATATATAGGGGGGAAGGTAAAGATTTTAGCCAATAAGATGCATAATATACCATAAAGCAAGAATATTTTCAAGCCATTGCAAACACATGGTTCTAAAATGGGAGAAACTAATGCAAAACTGAAAACAAAAAGGAATCTGTTTTCAAATCTGCATTTGGTAGGAGTCTGTTTTTCAACCAGAACCTTACATCCAATATTTTCAATCTGTTTTGCACAAGCGTTTGGCAGGAATCCGTTTTGTAAATTTTTATAATTTCAATCAAGAATCTTATGGATATTTTCAACATCCATGAGGGCATTTGGTGAACCTAACACCGATGGACAAACCTATTATCCTAATTCAGACATAGATTAGAAACTATAATTAATTGAACCAGTTTGTATTACGCCACAAAACATGCTTCTTTTGGGTTTAGCAGACACAGGAGAAGATCCATAGAGAGGGAGAGATTACCTGAGATATCTTCGGCGTCAACGGAGAGGTCTACGACGGCGAGTTACAGGGAGAGGTCTACGACGACGAGTTGCAGGGAGAACGCAAATGATGTAGAGGGAGGGAGATGGATTACGAGATTACGGGATTACGGCTCCATGAGATTACAATGAGAAGTGAAGTGAAGTCAAGTGAAGTTGGGGATTTACAAATTAGGGTATCAGGGAGAGGGAAAGTTGGGAGGGAAACTAAGTAGCTAAAATTTTAATGACGTAGTCCTTATTTTTATTAACCGCCGCGAATTGCAATTCACCAAAGTGGGTTCTCTCTCTTTTTTTTTTAATTGCAAGAAGCCACAAACCGCCACAACTTGTAAGTATCTAAAGGCGGTTAAAAGAACTGCCGCTGTTACACCGACGATGATTCATGCATAACTGCCGCAGGTTAACCGCCGCTGGTGCCTTTTTTTCTTGTAGTGTAATAATCTATAAATATTCAATTATAAATAATAAAGGCACTAAAATATAAAAAAAGGGTCAAAAAAAATACAAATATAAGAAAATAGGAAAATTAATAAGTAAAATTTTTTAGAAATAAAATAAAATCAGAATATAAAAAATAAAAAGGGCACTAAAAAACTTAAATAAAAAAATAAAAAAGTGTAAAAGTATATTGACAGAAAAAAGTGGGGACAAGTTCAATAAAGTGAGAGTGACATGTGTTAAAGAGATTATTTTACCCTAAGAAATGGACATGTGTCATTTAAATAGAATGTCCAAAATTGTGATTTCAATAGGCTATGCAATTCTAAAATAGATAGTGGATAGATAAAAAGGTGTAAAATTTGGGAAGATGTAAAAGTTGATTAGTAGAAGAAAGTGGGGATATGTTCAATAAAGTGAGAGTGACATGTGTTAAAGAGACTATTTTACCCCAAGAAATGGACATGTGTCGTTTAAATAGAATGTCCAAAATTGTGATTTCTATAGGCTATGCAATTCTAAAATAGATAGTAGATAGATTTGTATCTGTGTAAGTGGAGTGAGAGAGTAGCGTGAATGAGAGAGTGAGCTGAGAGTAGGTGTGGTGAGAGAGAAAGAGAGAAAAGTGGGAGAAGTGTGACGTGAGTGAGAGAGTGAGATGAGAGTAGATGTGGTGAGGGATATATATATATATATATATATATATATAGAGAGAGAGAGAGGTGAGAGAAGAGTGTGTGTGTGTGTGAGAGAGAGAGTGAGAAAGAGAGAGAGAGAGAGAGATGTGTTGCTTGCACTTGCGGCGGACAAAAATTGACGCCTTCCAGAAATATATTTTCGGCGAATACTAAAAAATGGCCAAAGTATATTTTCCGAGAGTACTAAAAAGTGTCTAAAAGTATATTTTCGAATGTTATAAATAGTACGAAAATGAATGTCCTGAGGGCAATTTATCGTGTGAACTGAGTCTAACACGTCTAGAAATATATTTTTGGACGAGGGCATTTCAGGAAAAAAATGAAAACATGACAAGAGGTGTATATTAGGAAAAATGGAAGGTATATTTAATAATTTTATTTTTTAGTTAAATTATACTTTTGGTCCTTTATGTTTATTTTATGTTTCAGTTTGGTCCCTTATGTATTAAAAGTTTCAAATTGGTCCCTTATGTGTAAGAGTTATATCAATGTGGTCCCTCTTGTTTTCTTTGTTCTAAAATGGTCCCTTATGTTACAAAAATTATACCAATGTAGTCCTTTTTTTTTTGCAAAATATGGAAGAAGAAAAGGATCACATTGGTATAATTTTTGTAACATATGGGATCGTTTTGGAACAAAAAAAAGAGGGATCACATTGATATAACTCTTACACATAAGGGACCAATTTGAAACTTTTAATATATAAGGGATAAAAACAAAAATTAAAATAAATATAAGGGACTAAAAGTATAATTCATTCTTATTTTTTGTAATAGGGTCCTCCTAATGTCTATCTCGTTCGTTTCAGGCTTTGATTCCAAGCACGTGAAAATGGAATCACAATATCCATGGTTTTAATGATAAAACACTTACAGCCTGATTGGTAGACATGAGAATAAGGCGAGAGAGAAAAACACGAGTGAAAATGAAGAGAAAGCTGGATTTTCCACTGATTGGAACAAGTGAGAAAATGGGACGACAGCAAAAATCAGCGTGGGGCCCGCACTTTTTATTTTCTCACCAAAACAGCGAAGAAAATGGAAGAGAGAGGCGTTCTTCCTTTGGTGCCCCTCTTCCCTGTTCACCCTCTCTCTCGGTTTGCCATCTTCCAGTTTCTTCATCGAAGGTAGATTCACAACCTTCTCCCCTCTTTTTTTTTTATTAATTTCAAAAATTTGAGAAACTAACAAAAGCCTCTTCATCGTTGTTGAGATTCTCAAAATCTGAGAATCTGAAGAAGCTAACAAACGCCACACTCTTGGAAGTGGTTGAAGAAGCTCGCCTGAAGTGGTTGAAGAGTCTGTGAAAAAAAAAGGGGGGGAAAATGATTTTTTTTTGTTCCTTCTGGTATTTGGAAGCTGGAGTTTTGGGTCGGTGTTGATGCAACGTGAGGGTGATAGTGGGTTTTCTTTGGAAGATAAGGTTTTGAGTATTTAAATTTTTAGTCAAGGGTATTTATGTCTTTTAAAAAATAATCAATATCTTTCTCTTCTCTATTTCTCTTCTTTTTCTCTTATTCTAATCAATACCCAAAATCTACTCAATTTTTCACCTTTTTCTCTCTTATCATATTCTCTCTACACATTTTCTCTCTTCACATTTTCTCTCATGAACCAATCACACCATTATAGTAAGACAAAAATTCTCATAATGATTCATGTTTGTACGAGAAAAAAAAATTAATGTTCATATTTCCAGAGCAGATCTATCTATTATATATTATAAAAGAAGGTTTTTCAATTTTCAAGTAACTTATTCCTACTTTTAAATTTTAAATCTTAGATATTATCTATTTAATCTATTAATTATATTAGCATTTTTCATGTCACGTGTCACCACTTAAATAATTCAAAATATTTTAATTTAAATGAGTTTTTATATTCAAATAAATTTTAAATCAATAAAAAAATTTAAATTCAAAAAATCGTTAACAGTCTTTCCATTCAAAATTTGATATTTGTATTTTTTTAAGTTAATACAAAATTTGATTTTAAAATATAAAATCGATAACAACTCTTCTATTCGAAATTTGATAAATATATTTTTAAAGTTATTTCGAAATCAATTATATATATATATATATATATATATATATTATAAAAGAAGGTTTTCAATTTTCAAATAAGCTATTCCTACTTTTAAATTTTAAATCTTAGATATTATTTATTTAATCTGTTAATTATATTAGCGTTTTGCATGTCGTGCGTGTCACCACGTAATCATTCAAAATATTTGAATTTAAACGAGTTTTTATATTCTATTAAATTTTAAATCAATAAAAAATTTAAATCTAAAAAGTCATTAATCAACGATCCTTCAATTCAAAATTTGATATTTGTATTTTTTAAATTTATTTCAAAATTTGATTTTAAAATATAAAATCGTTAACAACTCTTCTATTCGAAATTTGATAAATATGATTTTTTAAAGTTATTTCGAAATCAATTATATATATATATATATATATATATATATATATATATATATATTATCTATTAGACATTATAAAAGAAGGTTTTCAATTTTTAAATAACATATTCTTACTTTTAAATTTTAAATTTTAGATATTATTTATTTAATTGATTAATTATATTAGCGTTTTTCATGCCAAGTGTCACCACTTAATCATTCAAAATATTAGAATTTAAATGAGTTTTTATATTCAAATAAATTTTAAATCAATAAAAAATTTAAATCCAAAAAATCGTTAATTAATAGCCCTTCAATTCAAAATTTGATGTTTGTATTTTTTAAATTTATTTTGAAATTTGATTTTAAAATATAAAATCGTTAACAACTCTTCTATTCGAAATTTGACAGATATGTTTTTTTAAAGTTATTTCCAAATCAATTAACTATATATATATATATATCAATAAATTATATATATATAAAATATGGTTATGTTACATTCGGTTATGACACGAGTCACCACCATAATTATTTCAATTACTTTATTAAAAAAATCGATTTGAACCAGTTTTTAATTTAAAATGAATTTTATTTAAATTAATTTAATACTTTTAAAATCAATTAAAATGATTTAAAAATAAATTCATGTTATATTTACTTTTAAAATAAATTGATACAAAATTTTTAATTATTTTTAAATTTTATAAAATAAATGAAAATATTCTATTTAAAATTTAAACAAGCATATGAATTTAATATTTTTAAATTAATATATTTTTTAATTATTTTTCCATTTTTTAGAATAAATCGAAATATTTTATTTGTAATTTAAAATAAATGAATTTAATATTTTTAATATAAATTAAAAAGATTTTTTAATTATTTATAATTTTAAAAAAAATTGAAATACTTTAATTTAAATTGAAACAAATAGATTTGTTTATTATTATTAAAATAAATTAAAAGTATTTATAAATAAATCTATGATAGATGCAATTAAAATTGAAATTGAAATTTGAAACTTTGTAACAAGCAGTTATGCTATCTAAATCAATTATTAATTTAAAACAAATTATATTAAAAAAAATTTAACATTTTTAAAATAAATTAAAACTATTTAAAAATAAATTAATGATAGACACAACTACTTAAAAATAAATCTACGATAGATATAATTAAAATTGAAATTGAAATTTAAAGCTTTGTTACAAGCGATTATGCTATTTAAATTAATTATTATTTTAAACCAAATTCTATTCTTATGGCTCTATAAATACGAAACTAGGCATGCTCTTTAAATTAATATGATTTCTTAATTATTTAACTATTTTATAAATTAAATCAAAATATTTTATTTTAAATTTAAACAGGTAGATAAATTTAATATTTTTTAAATAAATTAAAACGATTTTATAATTATTTTGTAATTTATTAAATAAATCAAAATACTTATATTTAAACTGAAACAAGTAGATTATTTTATTATTTTTAAAATATATTAAAATGATATATGACAGATATAACTGAAATTGAAATTTAAAGCTTTGTTACAAGCGGTTATGCTATCTAAATCAATTATTATTTTAAAACAAATTCTATACAAATTAATTTAATATTTTTAAAATAAATTAAAAATATTTAAAAATATATTAATGATAGACTTAACTATTTGAAACAATTTTTTAATTATATTTTTTATTTCCAAAAATAAATCAAAACATTTAATTTAAAAGAAATCAAATAAATTAACTATTATTTTTTTAAATAAATTAAAATGATTTAAAAATAAATCTACGATTGATATAATTAAAATTGAAATTGAAATGAATCATTTATTATTTTCAAACAAATTCTATTCAAATTAATTTAATAAATTAAAATATTTTATTTTAAATTTAAACAACTAGGTGAATTTAATATTTATCATGTGAAATTTAATATTTATAATTGATAAGGAATTTAATATTAGTGACATTACCATATGCTTGTACATTGACCAAAACTCTACTATTAGAATTTATTTATCATGCGAAAGAGGATTGCGTGTCTTTTATTGGTTGTAATGGGGCCAAGGTAATATTGTCGGGTATGATAAAAAAAAGAAAATGTCATACAAAGGGTCAAACACAAATCAACTAAAACAAGTACCCAATTTCTTTTTTACTTTAAAGAGCAGACAAGAATTCCCAATTTCTAATCAATATTTTTTTGCAATTTCTGAAGGCATTAACACAGTTATAATTTGTCTCTTTTTAATTTTTTTTTCCTATCCTCCTTTCATGCATTTATGCATCAATTAACCAACTTTTAAGAACTAGGAGTGGAATAAATACTAAGCCTTCTTTTTGTAAGCACATATAAAATATTCAAAACATTATTCTTTTGATTTTTGCCATTAATTGCTCTTAAAGAGATTTTTCTAAGGTTGCCTTCATAGAATATAAACAATAGTAACAAGAAGGGTACCAAAGAAATTTAAATAAATACTTTTTAGGCACAAAAGTGGGCAACTAGTGGTATAATATATTCAAAATAGCAGTGGCCTGAAAAATTCCTAAAATTGCCCTTTCTAAACTCATATTCACTTTGTAATGGTCTCAGCACAAGTTCTACAATGCACATTCATAGAAAAATATCACTTAACAAAGAAAAGAGGCAATAACATGATGTGACCTCTTATTTCAGGCTCAAATCTCACATTTAGTAGTTTAGACAGAAAGTTAAAACTCATAGAACTTCAATGCTAATTTTCAGTAAATTCCAATATTAGCAAAGAATTAGTTCAATCACATGTTGTCAGGAAAAAAATTTATAGCCCCTAAATCAACAAAAATTTAAAGTTCTTCTATAATTATAGGTAGTAAGCATAGCCAAGTAATGAGCATAATATAAAATCCCTCTCCACACTTATCTCTCGCAGTGCCCTCACTACGACTAAGTTAAAACAAGCACAAGAAAACAAAGAAATTGAAATAAGTGCAAAAGTAAAAGAAGTTGGAAAAAAAACTCCCCTCTAATAAATATTAAGAGCAAAATGGATGGAGATATGGGCAGAATATGTTGGTTCTTTTCGCAATACCGATGAAGCTGGTAAGCGGGAAAAAGAACTGTATATCACAAAACTCAAAAGTTTAGAAATAGAATAAAAAAGAAATAACAGTAAAATAAAATAACAAGACAAAATTAAAACAAAAAATAAACAGAAAGTGTATCCTGCGAACATGCAAATATATGTACATCTCTTTTTAATATAAAAGCAAAAGCCTAGGTACTAAAAGAGAAAGAAAAATAACCTCGCATCACTCGGCAGGAGGATAAGGCTGAAGACGCTGAAGGTGCTCCAAAATAGCTGCCAGCTGCTAGTCCACATGGGTCCTATGCTCCAAAAAGCTAGACTGCATCTCGCCGGGATGCATCATGACGTCCTCGTAGGAGTGGCCTTGTGCTGTTGGCTGTGGCTGTGGCATAGTGGTTGTGGTGGATGCCCCTCTGCCAAGGGCACAAAATATGCAACCTGGTCCTGCTGCTGCTCCTGCTGCTCCTCTAGTCTGATGACCTCATAGTTTCACTATAACATAAATGAGCATTGGCAACATTTAAAAAATGTTACTAAATTATGAAAAATGTTGCTCATTAATTTTAGCAACATTTTATCAAATGTAATATAAAGTATATGTCGCTCAAAGTTTTTAGCAACATTTTAACATGTAAAAAGTAACATCTTAAAAATGTTACTAAAATACCCATTTGGTAACATTTTTTACCCCTTTTCTAACATTTAAAAAATGTTACTATGATGTATTTTTGGCAACATTTTTTTTTACCTTTTTTATAACATTTAAAAAATGTTATTAGAATGTTTTTGACAACATTTTTCTTACCATTTTATAACATTCAAAAAATGTTACTAGTTTCCTTAAAAAATGTTACTACTTAGTTATTTTGTAACATAAAATGTCGCTAATTTATATTTTCGAAACATCTAAGAAACTAAAATTTGCAATTGCAAAAACGTAACTCACCTTTGCTTGAACTAGCATCACATGTCAAACACACATTTTGAAAAATAAGATAATAATTGTTTATGAGAAATAGCTAGTATCAGAATATACACATTGAAAATCCTTATAAAACCCAAACAAGAAAAGAACCAATATGACAAAGAGGGACCTCATAGCTCACATGTCAGGTGTTAAGCTAAGTACAATAATGAAATTATATCTAAAACATTGTCATTACAAGATACAAAAGGATGCTAAGACTAGAAACAAAGAAGAATTGCAAGAGATATCCACTTCATGAGATTGCCTTTGTTTGTGCGTGAATAGGCCTCCACCACTGTAAATCCTCTGTCAATAAAAATACGAATTAGAACCAGATATGCATAATACAAAAGATAAAAGATCTATTGATTATTCATCCTCTCTTATTTTGTTATTGGTGTGCATTAGTTTACTTTCTAAAGTATCATGCACCCACATTATATAGAGACAACATAGACCAAGCTCCTAATAATGAAGGCCAAACACACAAACAGGGAGTCCACGCTAAGCAAATTAAATTACATTTAAATAAAAGCAAAATAATCAGCCTATCATTCATCTTATATTACACTCCTAACAACATCACACAGCCCGAAATTACACTTCTGTTGGGAGGCAAATTACAAATTTGGGATTTTTCGACAGGATCTGAAATCGACAAGTGAAAGTACGAGAAAACAGAATAATAGAACAGAGAAAAAACTAAGTTTAAAAGGACCGGGTGAATTGGCGGTTGTTCGACGAGGTGTATGAAGCGTCGAAGATGTCAAAATGGAAACGGTCAAATTAGACTTAGGCTTTAAGCAAAATGTAGATAACTCGACAGGAAGTGATACTGTCGAAGTTTAGTAGTTTAGATAAATTAACTCATCGACCACAGTATCCGCATTAACGTGTCGTCGGATGATAGGTAGTTTTTGCATTTTTTGCCTATAAATAGTAGTTCATACGATGTAATAATGGTTGGATACTTGATCTAAAATTCCTAACATCTCAACAGCAAAACAGATTAAAGGAAACACGATCACAGTATGCCTTCCACTCTTTCCTTTCAGCAATTTGCAAATCAATTAAGTTTTATTTCCAATTTCTTGTATTCTTCTTTATTTTTAAATACTGCGACTTATTTACATGTTTCTTACCTTGCATTTTTCATTTATCTTTCTTTGCATTTTAAGTTATTTACGAACTTTTATCTGCTTTCGCTTTCGCATTTGTTAGTTCATAACCAATTTATTACTGCCTTTCAATTCCAGTTATTTACACTTAGCAGTTTTTTTTTTGTTCTTTACATTTGTTATCATTTAACTTCATTGTTCTTTCATTTTCAGTTCTTTAAACATTTTTCATTTACATTTCTGCATTCATTTTAGTTTGTTTGTTTAAGTTCATAAAGTGCATATTTATAACTTTGCGTTTTTTTTAGTTTCTGTTTGCATTTAGTTACTTATTAATTAAATTATTGGCTCTCGACGGCCAATCTTGTTGGCCTTAGGCTTAGTGCCATTTCGACAACAATTCAATTGTTGTTTGAGGTTATCGAAATCAAATTTGGCATAAGACTTGACAATTAATGGCTTAAAAGCCAAGAATGTTAAAGAACGATTAACGTGTCGAGTATTTGACCGTTATATTTAAAAGAAACCGTTGTTTTCAAAACGAGATTACCACGTAACTCGTTCGGATTCATAATTGCTTGATCATCAAAATTTATTTGTTTGTTTGATGAATTTGGTAGATCATTCAAGATCATCAAAATTGGTAGAACCATACCATAAACCAAATTTCCCCATAAACAAATTGGCACGCCCGGTGGGACGAGTTTAGAGTAACTCGTTTAAACGATGGTTTTATGCGTCTAAGAAGTGGAAAGATTACTGCTTTTAACGTAACGCAATATAGAAACATGAGTGGCAGCATGAATAGCAGTGCCACAATGCCAAGTGTTGCCGATAAATGCTTCGACCACCGCATTTAACGCAGGGGTAGTTGTGATCCCGCGGATGAGTAATACTACCGTTAGGGCAGGTACTGGGATGACAATGGCCAATACGCAAGGAGAAGTTATTCCAAGCGCTGCAGTGCTTGAACCGGTGGTTCAAAGTGCTCCAGAAATTCAGGCATCGCCTGGAAGTGCGAGGAACTCAAGTATTAGGCCTGTACCGCAAGTAACGCAACCTCCATTTGGAATGCCGTATGGTTATTTGCAGAACTCGACAGTCCCTGCTATTGGTTCAACTATGTTCAACCAATATGCTAACCAGCCTTTTATGCTATTCGAAAATTCTTCCGATACTCAAGGAATGGCAGGAATGGCTACCACTACGATAGCCAATCGACAAGGGTTAGGACTGGGGGACATGTCGAGACAAATGCCTCAGAATAATGGGGGATTAACACTAAACTCGTTGGCAAGTATTCGACAACAAGTGGATGATAGTAACCATGAGATGGTGAACATGTTCACTCAGCAGATGGGTGCAGTGATTACGCCTCTTATGGAGACTACTAATTAAGCATGTAATACACTGGCCTTACAAATGGAAAGGCTAAATCAAGCATTGGGTTTGGCAGCACCAGTGAACGAGAATGTTCAACAAGGCCCAGGGGTTATACCTCATGGTCAGGGCATGGGGGGCATTCCGCATAATGCGAATAACCCTATGGTGGTGCAGAACGAAGTAGTTCAGCCAAACCAGAACCTTGGTCAGAATTTGAATAACTTGGCCTATGGCCAGGTGCAGATTCTACAAAGAAATCAAGACCAGGGCCCACCAGTGCATCAAGGTTTAGCCAACCTCAGGCACAATATCATGGGAAATCAGATAGAACAAAACGTGAATCAGGCTGTCGAGCAAATGCTGAATAGGCTTGGCTTTAACATTGGTCAAGGCACCAGACCATATTTCATATCTGCATTTCCTGAGTGGGTTCAACAAGCTGAAGTGCCAAGAGGGATGAAAATCCCCAAATTATCCAAATTTTCTGGTGACAGTGGTGAATCGACTGTCGAGCATGTGGCTAGATACACGATAGAAATGGGAGAGTTGGCCACTGTGGAAGGTTTGAAAATGAGGTTCTTTCCAAGTTCTTTGACAAAGAACGCATTTTCTTGGTTCTCAACGTTGAGAGCTAATTCAGTCCATTCGTGGACACAACTGGAAGGATTGTTTCATGATCAATTCTTCAGGCGATTGAGGGTTAATCGGTCGATTTATTCAACGTCAAACGCATCTATCTTGAATCTATAGATGATTACATCTCTAGGTTCAAGCAAATGAAGAGCGGTGTTTTACGCTGTTCTGGCTTTAAATTGTGAAAATGGCCGCTAGTGGTTTGGATTACCATATTAGAAAGAAATTGGTAAACCAACACATAGTTGACCTCGCCCAATTAGAGGAGAAGGTTCGACAAGTTGAACAACCCCGCTCTGAGAAGAATAAGAAGAACAATAAGAAGTTTATTAGGCATGAGAAAGTCAATTGTGTCGAACAAGATCTAACAGACAGTGAGGATAAAGCTATAACAGAGCAAGAAATAAACCTTGCTGAATTAAAAGAAGGACCACCTTATGCTTGTCAAGCGTTAGTACTTTCCAAGGGGAAGGAAAAGATGAGCTATGTGAATAAGAGAACCTATACATTTGATATAACCAAAGCTGATAAAATATTTGATATTCTTTTAAAAGATAAACAGCTTAAGTTATCAGATGATCATAGAGTGAAAGGGCCTGAGGACTCTAATGGTCAGAATTATTGCAAGTACCATGGAGCTTTAGGCCACCCTACTAATGAATGTTTTCGTTTCAGGGATTTGATTCAAAAGGCTCTCAAAGAAGGTAGGCTCAAGTTTGCTGACAAACAGAAGCCTAGCATGAAGGTGGATACTGATCCATTTGGTCAAGGCATTGCCAATGTCGAAGGTCAAAATGTGAGAAGCTGTAGCATGGTGAACATTAGCGCCAAGCAGAAGTACGTGGTGAATGTCGAGGATCCTTTCGACATCTATCCAAGGCCTCATGAGACTGTTGAAGCTTTTCTGAGAAGAAAAAACAATAGGGGGCAGTTGAAATTATGCCCACATTGTGACAAGTACTTTGATGAGAAAGCAGCCCAGAGAGCAAAGAAAGTTGATGGTGCAAACGTTCATCAACAAGTTCGTACTCATTATGGGAATAGGTACGTGAGACATGCACCGGCAAACCAGGTGCAAAGGCCTGTGGTTAATAGGCCTAATCGAGCAATCGGTGGATGGTTGGTCGAATCTCCAAGGGAATCCACAGGGAGTAATCATGGAGGATCTCTTGGTCGAAAGGTGAACAGGACTAGGAAACCTGATACTAGATGATCCAGATGACCCAATAGGTTTTGAAGATGAAGAACAGTTTGATCCTGACACCAGTTTAGACAAAGACTTGGACGAGTTGGTGATGACAATGGGTACTACCTTGTCAGATCTGGGATCGAAAGATTGTTTATTCGACGAACTAGGCATGAGGTTGGGAAGTCATTTGGAGAATGAAGATACCGCTACTGAAGAGGAGTTTACTAAATTGAATGTAAACTTGGTCTCGGTGTTGCCAGCGGAATATGAGGCTCCTTACGAGTTTATAGTTGAAGTGCCTGACGAGGAAGACTTAGAGAACTTTCCTATTGGTTGGCGATTTGTTGAGCAAGACATGGCCACTATATTTGATAACTTCGCTAGGCTCGACAAACCAACTCATGAGGAGAGAAGTCACCTTCGACCATTGCACATTAGAGCAATGATTGAAGGCAAGCCGATAACAGTCTTGGTTGATGGTGGTGCATCGGTGAATTTGATTCCAAGAGCCATGTTCAAGAAATTGGGAAAGGATGAGTCTGACTTGTTGCCAACTAATATAGTGGTTACTGACTTCGGAGGAAGAACTGCACCAACAGATGGCGTAGTGATGCTTGATGTGCAAGTAGGATCAGTAGAAAGATCTACTCTGTTTGTTGTGATTCCTTCGAGGTCTAGTTATAATGTCTTGTTGGGTCGGGATTGGATCCATTCTGTTGGAGCAGTTCCTTCGACAGTACACCAAAAAATGATTCTTTGGAATGCCCGTGATGAAGTTGAGATTATTGAAGCTGATGATAGTCCATGTTATTTGCAACAAATGCATGTAGACTTCAAAATATATGATCCAAAGGTGAAACCCATCTCCGTGCAGGGTGGTGTTATTGATAAAGAAGCTCTGAATGCGTGCTTAATGGAGCAGTTTGGGGTAAAGTTGCTGGATGAGGCCGACAAAAATCGGCCAATCGACAGTAATGACTTATGAATATCCTCAAATACAATTGTCGACTGTGAGTAGGCCAAACTGACACCAAACTCGTAAGAAGGTGTGTTGGCCGATTGTATATTTGATGATGGCCTTTTGGGTTTTGAAGAGGGGCTTGAAGATAGAAGTGGCTTTGAGTTGGAAGATCCTTTAGAAGAGATAGACTTGGGCGATGCAGATAGAAAGAGGCCAATATATGTGGGTGCAATGTTGTCAGACCAGTTTAAAAGGTAGATTGTGGAGCTAGTTTCTGAGTATAAGGATTGCTTTGCTTGAGATTACCACGAGATGCCAGGACTGAATAGAGAACTCGTGGAGCATAGATTGCCTCTAAAGCTAGATTGCAATGTTGTCAGACCAGTTTAAAAGGCAGATTGTGGAGCTAGTTTCTGAGTATAAGGATTGCTTTGCTTGGGATTACCACGAGATGCCAGGACTGAATAGAGGACTCGTGGAGCATAGATTGCCTCTAAAGCTAGATTGCAAGTCTGTCAAACAAGCCAACAGAAGGTTTGCCCCTGAAGTTGTGTTAAAAATCAAGGAGGAAATCGAACGTTTGCTGAAGGCTAAATTCATTCGCACAACTAGGTATGTGGAATGGTTGTCTAATGTAGTGCCTGTCATAAAGAAGAATGGCAAGATGAGGGTGTGTGTCGATTTTAGGAACCTTAATGCAGCCACTCCTAAAGATGAATACCCTATGCCCATAGCAGATATGCTAGTGGATGCAGCCTCTGGTCATGAGCTTCTGAGTTTCATGGATGGGCATGCTGGTTATAATAAGATTTTCATAGCTGAAGAGGATGTACATAAAACTGCTTTCAGGTGTCCAGGTTCAATTGGAACTTATGAATGGACAGTGATGCCTTTTGGTTTGAAGAATGCTGGTGCAACATATCAGAGGGCAATGAATACTATTTTTCATGAAATGATAGGCAAGTTTATGGAAGTATACATCAACGATGTCATTGTTAAATCTGACAGTCAAGAGGAGCATTTGAACCATTTGAGAAGAGCCTTCCAGGAAATGAGAAGGCATAGTTTGAAAATGAACCCTGAGAAGTGTGGTTTTGGGGTTTCTGCTGCTAAGTTCTTAGGTTTTTTGGTGCACAAAAAAGGCATTGAAGTGGATAAGAATAAAGCTAAAGTCAGGCTTTGAAGCGAGACCTCCAACTAACAAAAAAGAACTTCAATCCTTTTTGGGAAAAGTCAATTTTCTCAGAAGGTTCATATCAAATCTCCCAGGAAGAACAAGAATTTTTGCTCCGTTGGTGAAACTCAAGGCAGAAGAAGCTTTTGTGTGGACTCAACAACACCAAGAAGCTTTTGACCAAATCAAGCGGTATTTGACAAATCCACCGGTCATGATGCCTGCAGAGCCACATCGACCAGTGAAATTGTACATATCAGCATCAGAAGAGACCATTGGTTGTTTATTGGCTCAAGAAGATGGAAACAATGTCGAGAGAGCCGTTTACTACGTCAGTCGAGTGCTCAATGATACAGAAACTAGATATAGTGCTATAGAAAAACTATGTTTAGCATTATATTTCTCTTGTACAAACTCAAGTACTACTTGATGCCTTGTAATGTTTTAGTTATGTCAAAGACAAATGTAATTAAGTACATGTTGTCCCAACCAATTCTGAATGGTCGAATTGGAAAGTGGACACTTGCATTGTCTGAATTTTCTTTGCAATATGTACCTATGAAGACTGTTAAAGGTCAAGCAATTGCTGACTTCTTAACGGACCATCCATATTTGGAAATAAAAGAGCTGACAGGGCTAGTCGAGTTGAAGCCTTGGCATTTGTATTTTGATGGCTCAAGACATAGAAATGGGGTTGGTATTGGAGTTTTAATAATTTCACCCTTGGGGGTACCAACTAAATTGATGTTTGAACTAAAATATGCTTGTTCTAATAACGAGGCTGAGTATGAAACCTTAATTGTGGGTTTGGAAATTTTGATAGAAATGCAAGCGCGCACTGTCAAAGTTTTTGGTGATTCACAATTAGTAATTAGACAGTTAACTCAAGCATACAAATGTGTTAGTCATAACCTTGTCAAATATTGTCAAGTGGCTAACAAGTTGATGAAACAGTTCACTACAAGAAAACACGCATATACCGATGGACATTACCGACGGTCTTTTACCGTCGGTAAAATCGCGGGATTTCCGACGGCTTTTACCTGTCGGTAAAGAGAGAATAGGATGGGCTGGCCCGATAGACACCACGGTTCCCGCTTTTTTAAATTACCGACGGCTTAGCCGTCGGTATTTGAATATTTCCGTCTGTAATACCGTCAATGAACCGACAGGTTTAACCCGTCGGTAATGTTAATGAGCCCGTCGGTACAAGAAAACACTGGCATACCGACGGCTTTAGACCGACGGTAAGTTTAATTGGCCGTCGGTAAGCTTTGAATACAACCAGAGGCCGTCTTCCCCTTCCCAGATTTACTTCTCTTTTCTTCTCTCCTCTCTCTCCCAGTGACAGCGACACCACTTCTCTCCCAGTGCCGCATCCACCACCTCTCTTATGTTCGCCCTTTCCCAGCGCCACCGCCACCACCACCACTTCTCTTCCGTTCTCTATTCCTTTTCTTCTTCTCCGGTGACTTTTCTTCCCTTTCTTCATCTCTGGCGACGCCCCACCACACCACCGCGCCCCTGCCTGTCTCCACCGCGACACTGCCCCATCGCGACACTGTCCCACCACCGCACCACTGCGTGTGGTTCTTTCTCCACTCGAACTCAATGACACTTTCGAATGGCTTAGGGTTTCTCCACGGCGGCGTTCTTCCAGCGTTTTCTGCGAGGTGGTTAGTGTTAATATTTGGCTTTACCTCACTGTTATTCCTATTTATTATTTGATATTTGCCCCTTTGATTGTACTGATGTTTAGAAGCTTTGTTTGAGTTTAAGTGATATATAAAATGAAAGCTCAATCTCCTCCTTATCAATGATAGAAAAGAGAGGAAATACTTATGTTTGTAATCCTAGGCAAAGATAGGTTCCTCCCACATTATGACTTGATATCTTACTGGTGATAATTGTTTGTGTTTAGGTTAAGTGATAATAGCAGCATCTAGAGACATTATGACTTGTTATGGTTGCGTGATTTCTGGATCGGGTGGCATTATTTTTTTGTTTATTTCATTTGATTGTGTATGTTTCCTTTATTTTGGAATGCCATGACATAGGTGATACTGTGGGCATGGTGTGAGACATAGAAAAATGTTGAGTGTTGTCTTGGTAGTTGATATATGATGAACTAATTTTAAAATTTTCTATGTTTTTAGTATTTTTTGTCCAAGGCTGTCACATTGCTCCGAGACTGCCACTAGCATCGAAGGACGTGGACATTCTCTTGTTCTTCTAATTAGGTATGCACTCTAACGAAATGTCGGTTGACTCATTGGGTGGAAAAGGGTTGGTGTTGACCCACTTGCAGACATATTTATTTGATTTCCTTCATAGTTCTCTCCACATAGGAATTTTGAAGTGATGTATATTTTGGCTAAGAAATGATGTTTTATGTTGAAGTGATGTATAGTTCTCTCCACAGAGGGAATTTTATTTGATGTATGTATGAACCAAATAAATCAAAGTTGTAATCTTGCTAATATACCAGGAAGCAGTGAAATCACACGTTGTTTAAACTATTATTATATTTTTTGTTTAAATATGAAGAAATGACAATTTTGAACAAGTTGTTACCCATTTTCACAATCAAAGTCAAAAGTGTTAATATATCAAATATCAATTATTTCAGATGCATCTGGGTTACAAATTAGATAACGTATTCTAGTACATTATTAATATATTAGTAGGGAAGATGTAATAAGTCGGGTTGTTCGAGAAAGTAAAATGTACTAGATGGGTCCTAAGAGATGAATGGAACTGTCAAAAGTAAGGATTTATTAATAATCATGACCATCCTGAGTTTCCAAACAAGTTATAGAACATTCAATGAATGGAAAATAAAGCTGGAAACAGTATGGTTACTTGTAGATACCATAAGGGCAGCCGTTCCAACGTCAAGAAGTGAAAGCCAAAAGATCTTGTGGTTAGGTTAAAAAAATCATGAATTCGGTTAATAGTGCCAAAAGCCCATGATCCTATTAGAATTAGCAGATAGTATCCCCAGCGATTCAGAGCCTGCAATGCAAAATCCAAAATACTGAAGTATTGTTCAATTGCAACATAGATGCTACAGGTAACAACACTTTCATCATCTCAAGCAATTGGTTTAAGCATGGATATAAATTTACACATGAAAATCCCAACCAAAAAAAAAGTATGAATTGGGCATCTCTCAAGTCTAAACAACGTTAGAAACCACAGAAAAGTGTGTTAATGATTTTTTAATCAAAGAAAATATGTGAGAAATACATTTTGATGGAAACAGCTTTTGTGAAAATTTCCTTTAATTCCATAATAAAAGCTGCCTAGAGTAATGCGTTTGAACAAAACCAATACATTACAATGAATATGCCACAAGACAAAACGTAACATGAAAAATGTGAAAGACACAAAAGATGACTTTATGAGAGTAGCTAGATACAACAGAAAGCTTATCTTGTGAATATTTGTTTGGGTTTCCTAATCTATGAGTATGGATCTTTAAATTTCTAATCTTACAAAATGTTGAAATTATGGGTTTAAGCTAGAGTGAGGAAAAGGAGGGAATAAAGACTAAATACTTGAAAATAGATGATGTGTTGCAAAAGATAACTCTAATCCTTATTTATACTTGTACTACACTCTTAATAGTTGAAAAATGTTTATACAATAATGAACCTTGAACCTTGAATTGTCCAAGTCAGACAGTTTGGGAAAAACTTTTTCTTTACTTGTATAATAGTTGTTGCTTGATTCTCGTATCTTGATATTTGATGAAATTTCGGTTAGATTCATTTCCTTTTGTTCTCTGGGTGCATACTTGATTGCCTTGTTCCTAACTGCGATCATTTTGTGTACTCAGAGACCAATGGGAAATACTGCCGAAATTTTGTCAAGTATAAGATATGAGAATTAAGGAATGACTATTATACGAGTTCTGAAAAAGTTTTTCCTCGAATGGGATAGGGTCATACCATTTAAAGAAAGAGAGCGGTTGTAAGAATGACGTGCTGCTGAAATTGCCATTTTTTTTGACATGCAGAAGATGGAATTTTTTCCTTCGAATCGTAGTTGGATGTACGATAGGTTGTATCCGGGAAGAGGGGGTTTGAAATAATCTTTTTGCGATGGGATTGATCACTTCGTTCAAATCGCAATGGCACACGAAGATTTCGAAATTAATGGAGGGATTAGATGTCCGTGCCTTAAATGCGATTGCAGAAAGATCAAGAGCCCAGGTGAGTTCATGCTGCACCTGCAGAGAGTTGGATTTATGCCTAATTACTGGATTTGGACTAGACATGGTGAAGAGTTACCTCGGGTTGGATTAGGGGTTGGCGATAATTGCACAGGTGCTTCAAGCAATTGCGTAGATATGGGATATGGTGAGCAGATTGAATTGATGCAAGATATGGTTTGTGATGCCTTGGGGGTCAACGTATCATTCGAGGAGCCACAGTATGATGACACAGATGAACTTCCAAATGAGACTGCACAAAGATTTTATAATCTCTTGTTAGAAACAAATAAGCCGTTGTTTGAAGGGTCTGCCGACTCTAAGTTATCAATGTGTGTGAGACTTTTAGCTCTCAAGTCCAACTGTGGTGCTACGGATGTGTGCTTGGATCTCGTAACGAAGATGATGTTGGACTCGTCACCTATCAAAGAGGGTTTGCCAAAAAGTTATTACGAGGCTAAAAGCCTAGTGTCCAAATTGGGGTTGGAATCTAAAAGGATTGATTGTTGTGTGAGAGGGTGTATGTTATATTACGACAATGAATTTGGTAAAAACAATAGCGCGCTGGTTGAATGCAAATTTTGTGGTGAGCCAAGGTATATGTCACATACTGATAATGGGAAGGGTAGAGAAAAACCAGTTCCACGGAAGACAATGTTTTATTTGCCAATTATTCCAAGGTCATAGAGAATGTTTGCGTCAACACGCACTACGCACAAAATGACTTGGCACTATGAGAATAAAAGCACTTCGTATGTTGCGACATCCATGTGATGGTGAAGCTTGGAAGCACTTTGATCGTGTGAATCCGAATTTGCGGTAGATCCACGTAATGTACGACTTGGCTTATGCTCGATGGTTTTACCCCATATGTTCAATCAACGGCGAAACCTTATTCTTGGCCGCTTATTGTTACCTCATACAATCTTCCTCCGATATGTGCATGTCTAAGCCCTATATGTTCTTGACTTGTATTATCACGGTCCAGATAATCCAACAGATGGTATTGACATCTACTTACAAATTTCTCATCGACGATCTCAAAAGGTTGTGGAATGGCGTTGTGACTTATGATATTGCACGAAGAAGAACTTTACAATGAGGCAGACTCTTATGTGGACCATTAATGACTTCCCTGCATATGGCATGTTGTCTGGTTGGGGTACTCATGGTAAAATGGCATGTCCCATTGCATGGAGCATACAAAGGCCTTTACCTTGAAATTTGGGGGAAGAGTTCTTGGTTTGACTCACATCGCAGGTTTTTACCAAAGCAGATCATCCATTTAGACGGAATAAGAATGCCTTCAAGAAGGGAAGTTGAATTAGATGGCCCGCCGAGGTTGACATCCCAATGCATTTTTACCGAGTTATGGATCCGTAAAAATCACGATTTTGGTGAATTGGATCGATTTGAAGGATATGGACAATGGCACAATTGGACTAAAAGAAGTATTTTTGGGATTTGCCGTATTGGAAAGATAATTTATTGAGACACAACCTTGATGTTATGCACATTGAGAAGAACTTTTTGACAATGTTTTTCTCACGGTGATGAACGTTAGAGGAAGAACGAAAGACAATGATAAGGCCAGATCGACTTACCACTTTATCAGAAGCGAAAGGACTTGCATTTGATGACTCAGTCGAATGGGAAAACCCTGAAACCCAAAGCCTGTTACTCTTTAACTGTTGAGGAAGCTAGGTCAGTCTGTCGGTGGATAAAAGAACTTCGAATGCCAGACGGTTATTCTTCTAATTTGGCAAGATGTGCTGATGTGAACAAAGGAACAATGATTGGGATGAAAAGCCATGATTGTCATGTATTCATAGAGTGTTTACTTCCTATTGCATTTAGTTCCCTGCCGTAAAATATTTTAAATCCACTTACAGAACTCAGCCAATTTTTTAAAGATTTGTGTTCTGCAACATTGAGAGATGATAATCTTATCAAGATGGAGCAGAACATACCAGTCATTCTTTGTAAGTTAGAGAGAATATTTCCCCTTGGTTTCTTTGACTCTATGGAACATCTCCCAGTGCATCTTGCACATGAAGCTAGGCTTGGTGGACCGGTTCAATACAGATGGATGTATCCATTCGAAAGGTAATATAATCAAATATTATTTAACATAATTATTCACTGCCCCGGGTTAAATGTTGAAATGTTGATCACCAACCTTGTTATTCTGTAGATTTATGGGTGACTCAAAACGGTCGGTGAAAAATAAGGCCAGGGTTGAAGGATCTATTTGTGCAACTTACTTACACCGTTAGACAATTCATTTCTGTTCCCATTATTTTACGAACTTCATGCTGACACCAACAAATAATAGGACTGAAATAGAAATTGAAAGTGAAAGACACCCTACCGCCTTATCGTTGTTTTGCCTTCCCGCCGTCATCTTTGGAAAGGAGTCAAGTCCTGGTTAACGGGAGAAGATTAGAAGTCGACACGCTCACGTGTTAATCAATCTTGTCAAGTATCACCATATCTTACGTATGTATACTTTTGACCACTTTCAATTTCTTAATTTAGTCCACAACTATTCATGATCATTTGTTTGATAATGACTTGTTCAGGGCATTCTTGTTAACTAAGCCCACAAGCGAACAAGACTCTTCTGCCTATATTCATGAATATTTCCCAACGTGGTTTATGAGCCAGGTATGTATTTTTAGTCCTATTTCAACTATTTGTTGTTTGAAAATACAAAAGATTGTTTGCAAAAAGGAACCCTAAATCACTTGTGCATGTGTATACGTAGGTGTATAACGAGTCAGAATCGCCCATAATCGAACACTTGAGAAATTTATCTCATGGTCCTAAATCACGTGTAAAAGAATGGCACACGTATTTCGTAAACGGTTACAAATTTCAAACTCAGTCAAAAATAGAGGGAAAAAAACAGTTAACAGCGGAGTTTATGTAAAAGGTGCCACAGAGGGAGGTGAAGACGACTTCTACGGCGTGATTCAACATATATATGAGCTGGCGTACAATACTTTAGACTATACTAAAAGAATAGTGCTATTTTATTGTAATTGGTTTGATCCGTCAAGTAGAGGCACAAGAATGGATCGCAAATATAATACTGTTGACATATGCATGAGTAGAAGATACCAAATGTTTGATCCGTTTATCATAGCACAACATGTAAGACAGGTGTATTATGTCCCTTATCCGTCAACTCGAAGGGACAAACAAGGTTGGTGTGTTGCAATAAAGACAAAACCAAGGGGTCGCATTGAAGCGAGATGATCCACAGGAAGAAGTGGCTTATCAAGTGGATGAGATGTCTCATGTCAACGTAGTAAACGGTTGAACCCATTTCTCGACTACGTGATTTCCATCCAATCACATATGAAGATGTAAATGGAGATGAGGAATTAAATGAAGAAGTGGCGTAACTATCAAGATCTCAAGACGATGCCGAAGCGAGTGGGCGAGAATGGGCGTAATAAATTTGTTTAACTTTTTACAATTAGAGAATTTAATGTCTAACAACATATTTTATTTTGTCGATTATTTTCATATAACTTGTTTATTTTTGGAATTCATTTTTAATATTGTTATGTTTAAATATAATATTTCATGACTGTTATTATTGAATTGCTCTATAGACATATATGGCATCAGGAGGTTCAGTTCGACTTCCACCACCCAAGAAGTGGTCAACTAAGGCGGAAGGGCATCGCCGACTCCCCCGCCGTCGAGGCCGAACATTATTATGATTGATGATGCTGGCTATGCGATGTTGTCATCCACATAGCGTTCACATATATCTACGCCTACACAGGCTCCAGGGAGTTCGGCCCCTACGCAGCCTACATCACATTCGGCACCTACACAGCATGCAGGACCTTCTGCATCGACACCCATTTACATGATGCCCACCCCAGGGTTCCAGCAGACACTTGCCGCTTCTTCCTCTCATTTTGTGTCTGAGACGGTGCCCAACACTCATGTGTCCGATCTTGAGCATAGTGCGGGCCAGGCACCTGATCAGACCGGGGTCCAGCAGGACGAGGAGGTTGAGCAGCAGCAGGATGAGCAGGAGGTCGTTGATGATATTCAGATGCTGCATGATGGCCGAGTTGCTATCAAGCCAGCTGGTAGAGGGTGAGTATGTAGGTTGAATACACATTTTTGCCCCTTATCTTTTTTTTAGTTTTCAATTTCGTCCCTTATCTTTTTTTAGTTTTCATTTAAGTCCCTTAAACTTCAAAAATCACATCAATTTCCTCTTTTCTGTTTATTTATTCATATTTTCTTAGACGAATCACCATCTGACACGTGGCAGAAAAATAAAATAAAACAAACTGCCACGTGTAAGATGATATTTCGTCTAAGACAAAAAAAGAATAATTAAAAAGAAAGGACGAAATTGAAGTAATTTTTGTAACTTAATGGACTTAAATGAAAACTAAAAAAAATAGGATAAGGGACGAAAATTACAGTTTAACCTATATTTTTTTAACTTGTTTGGTATGTTGTTATTGTTTAGGTTCCTTCCGTCAAAGCCAGCTGCGAAGGCTATCACAGAAGTAATTGAGCAAAATTACCACAGCTATTGGCCCACCTGGGGGACGCTGACGGTGGATGAGCGGAGGCACATGTTCAATTCTTCCAGAGTAAGTTGTTTATTTTTTTTGTTGCGTATTATTTTTTTATTTCATGAATTTCAATTATTTTTAATAACGTATTATATTCATACAGGAGAGGGTTTCTTGGAAGGAAGAGCAGGAGGAGCAGATCAAGAAGAACTTCTATATGAAGGCTTCCCACCGCCTATCTGATATGCTTAGAGATGCCCACCTCAATGGGCAGCCCACTTGGATAGGAGATGAGATCTGGCAGCAGCTACAAGCGCATTGGAACTCCCCTGAGTTCAAGGCGGTAAGCGAGAAGGCGAAGAAGAATAGAGCCTCTGAAAAGGGTGGGAGCTTGCATACTGGAGGTTCGGTCGATCGGTAGCGAAGACGTAGCTCGACTTGTATGTTTTATATTATTATTATTATTATTATTATTATTATTATTATTATTATTTAGTTAAGCTTTTTATTAAATAATTACAGCCTCGGCGTTGAAAAGGAGGTTCGATTGCACGAGCTCCATCGTGCAACTCATATTAGGAAAGGTACCTGATTTTGTAGATGAGCGGTCGAGGCGGACCTGTAATTATAAAACATAATGAATAGTTTTTTAACAATGTTTATATTGTTTTATTACAATAAAATTGACTAATTTGTTTATGTTTGACAGAGGAGTTTGAGGCGAGGATGTCTCGGGTTAGATCTCAAACATCGCCATGTTCCCGCCTCGAGCCCAGAGGATCCAGTGCATCGCCGATGATTTGGGCGAATGTTGTTGGCGGCAAGAAGAAGGGTCGCCTATACGGTCTTTGGCGACCTTGCCAAAGAACTACAAGAGTGGCTCACGCCTCTCCATTGGAGAGTCGCCCAGCCGATCGTCTTTGCCGCGGATGAGCGGGAGATAGCAGAGTTGAAGCGGGCCATGGCGGCGGCGGCGATTAGCGGCCGAGCAGCGGCGGATCGCGACTTCAAGAATAGGAGGAGGCCCGGACGGCCGCCATGTTGGCTCAGTCTTTGCAATGGCAGGAGGATCTGTACCATTTGCTAGCTCGCGAGCCGCCTCCTCCACCGCCTCCGCCTCATAGTACTGGTGATCATGTCGATGATGCAGATAGTGATCATGATCAGGACTATCAGGACTATTAGTTATGTTTGTATCGATATTTTTTTATATTTTCGAATATCTTTTTTATTACTGTTTTGTTCGTCTAATTTTTTTATTTATTTTTTACGTTTCTTTTTTTTATTTTGTTTTATAGTTATGTTATCGCATTGTATTTTTAAATACAAGAATAAATTAATAATTAAATGTAATAACTAGTAATCGTTAATTAAATGAATTAATAAATTAAATTGATTACAGAAATTAAAATTAAATAATTTAAAAAATTAAATAATTTTTTTAAAAAAATTTAAACAATTTTCAATTAAAAAAAAATTAATGTTCGGCTTTACCGACGGTCATGGCCGTCGGAAACGTTGTCGGAATTACCGACGGGTTAAAACCGTCGGAAGAGTTACTGCCGTCGAAAATTTACCGACGGGTTAAGCCGACGGAGGAAAAGCCGTCGGTACGCATTTGCGACCCGCTTTTTACCGACGGATATCTGCCCGTCGGTAATCCGTCGGAATTTTTGGATTACCGACGGCATTTGTGTATTACCGACGGCTTTTGGCCGTCGGTAATCCCGTGATTTTTTGTAGTGGTTCGACAATGTTGAGTTGGAGCATATTCCTAGAGAGCTAAATCAAGAGGCTAATGAATTGGCCCAATTGGCTTCAGGATATAAGTTATCTTCAAAGGTGCTGACAGAACTCATAGAAATCCGTGAGTTATTGTACCCTTTGAGCGAAAGAGATATTTTTGCTGCAAGTACGTCAAATGCAGCTGATTGGCGTAAGCCCATTATTGAGTATTTGGAAAATCCAGATACCAACATCGACAGAAAGATCAAGTATAAAGCAACTAAGTTTGTTGTATTTGCTGGGGCTTTATATAGAAAATCTGTTGATGGTAATTTGGAAACTTGCTTAAGCGAAGAGGATGCTTATTTGGCTTTAGCAGAGGTTCATGAAGGAATTTGTGGTGCTCATCAGGCAGGTGAGAAGATGAAATGGGTTTTGAGAAGACAAAGAGTATATTGGCCCACTTTGGTGAAGGATTGCATTATGTTTGCAAAATCCTGTGAAGAATGTCAAAGGCTTGGTCAACTACATAATGTACCTGCTAGTGAGTTACATTCCATTGTTAAGCCTTGGCCTTTTAGAGGTTGGGCATTAGACCTCATAGGTCAAATTTTTCTTGCCTCTTCTAAAGGTCATAAATACATTTTAGTAGGGGTTGATTACTTCACCAAATGGGTAGAAGCAATAGCCTTGAAAGAAGTGACACAACAGGATATTGTGGATTTTATTGGAAACCATATTGTGTGTCGATATGGCATACCACAAACTATAACAACTGATTAAGGATCTGTGTTTGTTGGAAAGAGAGTTGTGGAGTATGCTGAGTCGAGGAAGATCAAGATGATTACCTCGACACCATATTATGCTCAGGCAAATGGTCAAGTAGAAGCCATGAATAAAATTATCATTGGTTTGATAAAGAAGCATATTGGCAGGTATCCGAGAAATTGGCATTCGACTTTAGAACAAGTTCTTTGGGCATGCAGAAACTCACCTAGAGAATCGACAGGTACTACTCCTTATAAATTGGTTTATGGCCATGATGCTGTGTTGCCTGTTGAGATAAATCTTGGTTCATTAAGAATTCAAAAGCAAAATGAGATGCCAGTAGACCAATACTGGGACTCGATGTTTGCAGATCTGAATGAAGTCCATGATGAGAGAGTTGTGGCCTTAGAACATTTAGTTCGACAAAAAGAAAGAATAGCTAAATTCTATGACAGTCGAGTTAAGTACAAGCGTTTCAAGGTTGGTGACTTAGTTTGGAAAGTCATTTTACCAATGGATAAGAAATGTCGAGAATTTGGGAAATGGTCCCCAAAGTGGGAAGGGCCATATGAGATTGTCCAAACATTCTCAGGAAATGTTTATGCACTTGTTGAAGTTAATTCTGGTTTCAGGATTAAGTCTATTAATGGCAAATATTTGAAGTTATATAGACCAACAATGTACGAAGTAAGAATACAACCTTGAAAAGTAATCTGGATTGTTCTATTCAAGAGCCATTTGGCAGTATACAATATACATTGTCGAATAGGCTTACGGCCTGGTAATACAAGTACTGGAAAATCTATAAGTCTAGGCTATTACGGAATAAATCCACTTGTGGAAGCTTCGCCGTGTTCCGGATTCTGATCATGCTGAGGAAGAATTTAGGAAGAGAGAGGAACATGGGAAGCAAGAGCGGCACCCGTGGCATACCATCCGGTCAATCAAGTCTACAAGAGCTGCTTCAGATGGTAGACACCCAAATCGACCGGAAAGTGAAGCTACAAGCATGGGCACGTCGATGAGAAGTGTCAAATGCCATGCGAGAAAGGTAAAGCGGGCAGATTGAGAAGCAGTCGCCGAGTTAGGGGTACACTTCACAATTAACCGAACTGTGCCAAAACTTTTCCTAATTGCTTGCCCACACGTTGAATTTTGAACACAAGGTGTGAAGGAGTGCAAGACAGTAGGAGAAAGAAGTGGCTCCGGCTTTCCCTTGCTCACATGTTTCAATGAGGTTGGCAAGCTACATTAGGCGATTTACCAAAACTCATTGTTGATATTAGGCAAATTACCAAAACCCAGAGAGTCTTTCACCGTTGAGACAAAGACTTTGAAAAAGACTATGGGAGGTGGAGCCCCTGGCTTCCAAAAGAAATGGGCAGAGCCAGAGAATGAAGGCTTGAAGTGTATAAAAAGGATTTCCATAGCAACTTGTTGCACTCAGAGTTAGCTAATTTGGGGGCGAGGACAAGTTGGATTTGGGAATGTTGTTTGTGATGCTAGCAAGAGTTTCTTAAGGGTTTGTTTTCTTTTCTTTTTGAAAGGAAATTTCAGGGAGTTCAGAAAGTGTTTGTGCTTTGAGCGAGAAATGATGCATGGCAAATGCCTATTTATAGCGCAAAATAGCGTTGATTTTCAAGTTTTAACAGTCAAATTGACTGGTCAACGACTTTGAATGTAATTTATTAGCCTGGAACTGAAATTAAAATAGTAAAAGAAACGTGCTAGCTGGACGGTGAAACGATCGATGTGTAAAGCGTCAAATCAAATTCAGATGGTCAGTTAAGTACAACTTATGGTCGAGCAAATGTGTTCGACATACACATAAGTTAAAAGAGTACAAATGTAAAAAAAAAAAAACTATGCTAGTTAAAGGGGAGTTTTTTGAGATCCTCCCAGGCTACAGCAAGATCAGTCTTGATGATCTCAGCATTGGCATAGTCGACCTCGAGCTTTTCAATCTTAGAAAGAATAGCTTTTGCCTCGACAGCGCTAGAGCGCAGGTGTTGGTCGAGCGCTTCGATTTCTGACGAATAGGAAGCTAGCCTCGCTTCTTGTAGTTGAGCCTTGGCCTTTGCTAGCTCGGCCTCCAAGCGCGCGACAGTTTTTTCTAATTCAAGTATCTTGGCTTGATTGGGAGCGTCCTGTTCGACCAACTTGGCTTTGTCGAGTCGAAAGCTGACCATTTCATCTCGAAGCTTTTGTTTGGCCTTGGTTGCTTGTTGATAAGGCAATATGCTATTATCAAGTTGAGGAAGCTTGGGAGTCAGATCTTCGATAAAGTCGTGTATTGCAGTGAAGTATATTCGACGAATAGAGGGAAGATGTTTGCGAAGTCTGTTAATTTCATTAACTGTGCGCACAAGGTTGCCTCTAAGTTCATGGTTGAGATAAAGGTCATCAAATGAGTGCTTGAGGAAACCCTTTAGTTCTTCTACCATTTCTTCAAGCTTGGCAGCGAGGTTACCTTCAGGAAGTGTCGACGAGCGAGCTGACATTGGTGAAGTCTTGCTGCTTGATCCTGAAAGCAATTCAATCAACTCATCCACTTCGACATCACCCTTTTCAGTATTGGTGCTTCGCAGCACAGGGTTGGTCAATGGAGCAGGCTGAGCGGATGTAGTGTTTAGATTATCAAAAAGGAGATCCATGTCAATGCTTTCTGCCCGAATCACCATGGGAGTTACCTCCTCAATGGCTTGGGGGGCAGGAATTATTTCTTCAGTTGGAATGGGATCACCTTCGGGAGTGGTATGAGTCGGATCCTCTGTCGAGGGGTTCTGGGTGACCGCGTCGACATTCATGGGAGAAGAGACTTCAAGCACTTCTTCAGGTTGCACTTGTGGGGGTTCCTGTAAAAATCAATACCACAGATTAGAAGTTGGTGCTATTAAACTGAAAACAGAATAATCCGTGAATATTTTTACCTCAGCAGTTGGAGAAGCTGTAGGTGGAAGAATTACTTGCAGAGGCAAGGAAGTGTCGATGAAAGGTCGCTCGTAAGAGTCCTGTCGAAATAAGCACGATGAGGTCATAGTCATAAATTTAGAGGTAAACGTGTTTTGAAAGAAGGCACGAACCTTGTCAGTGCTTGAGGAGGCAACCTCTTCGACCGTAGGTTGATTCTTTGAGGTACATTCCTCAGATACACCTTTCTTTGCAGGAGCAAATATGACTCCCTAATGTGAGAACGGTGTGAGCAACAAGGTGTAATGTGTGGAACAATTGCCAAACAAGATTCGTAAAGCAATATACCTTTGCATGCTCTGCCATGGGAGTATTTTCCGAGCCTTCGGAAACAGGTTTTTCTGTTGGTGTTTCCTGAGATTTGAAGGTTTTGGGGCTTAGTATTTGGCAAGTTATGCAAAGAGATGTGTTATACGAAAAAATGTATACCGTTTGAGGTGTCGAGTTGGAAGGAGAGTCAGCTAAAATCATCTTACGTCTTTTTGGTTGAACTTCAGAGGCAGCCGACTTCGTTTTTCTTTTAGGTGTTTCCTGTGGGGAAGAAACTGCTCGTTTTGAATGTAATGATGGTCCTATTTTTTTGGGGAAGTGGCAGTTTAGACTAGTGATGGGACTATTTGGAAAAAGTAACCGTCACACATTAAAAAAAAAAATCTGGTTCTCTTCACATTTTGTGTCGAAAACTCAGAATTTGGGGGGCATCTGTTGGGAGGCAAATTACAAATTTGGGATTTTTCGACAGGATCTGAAATCGACAAGTGAAAGTACGAGAAAACAGAATAATAGAACAGAGAATAAACTAAGTTTAAAAGGACCGGGTGAATTGGCGGTTGTTCGACGAGGTGTATGAAGCGTCGAAGATGTCAAAATGGAAATGGTCAAATTAGACTTAGGCTTTAAGCAAAATGTAGATAACTCGACAGGAAGTGATACTGTCGAAGTTTAGTAGTTTAGATAAATTAACTACCGACCCTGTATCCGTACACGTGTCAGGTTGGATGATAGGTAGTTTTTGCATTTTTTGCCTATAAATAGTAGTTCATACGATGTAATAATGGTTGGATACTTGATCTAAAATTCCTAACATCTCAACAGCGAAACAGATTAAAGGAAACACGATCACAGTATGCCTTCCACTCTTTCCTTTCAGCAATTTGCAAATCAATTAAGTTTTATTTCCAATTTCTTGTATTGTTCTTTATTTTAAGTTACTGCAACTTATTTACATGTTTCTTACCTTGCATTTATCTTTACTGCATTTTAAGTTATTTCTGAACTTTTATCTGTTTTCAGTTTTCCGCACTTCTGTTAGTTCATAACCAATTTATTACTGCCTTTCAATTCCAGTTATTTACACTTAGCAGTTTTTTTTTTTTGTTCTTTACATTTGTTGTCATTTAACTTCATTGTTCTTTCATTTCCAGTTCTTTAAACATTTTTCATTTACATTTCTGCATTCATTTCAATTTGTTTGTTTAAGTTCATAAAGTGCATATTTATAACTTTGTGTTTTTTTTAGCTTCTGTTTGCATTTAGTTACTTGTTAATTAAATTATTGGCTCTCGACGGCCAATCTTGTTGGCCTTAGGCTTAGTGCCATTTCGACAACAATTCAATTGTTGTTTGAGGTTATCGAAATCAAATTTGGCATAAGACTTGACAATTAATGGCTTAAAAGCCAAGAATGTTAAAGAACGATTAACGTGTCGAGTATTTGACCGTTATATTTAAAAGAAACCGTTGTTTTCAAAACAAGATTACCACGTAACTCGTTCGGATTCATAATTGCTTGATCATCAAAATTTATTTGTTTGTTTGATGAATTTGGTAGATCATTCAAGATCATCAAAATTAGTAGAACCATACCATAAACCAAATTTCCCCGTAAACAACTTCATAAAATGCACATAAAATAAAAAAAATAAAAAATTGTCAGTAACTGAACTAAACAGATGGAGAAAAGAAAGAAAAGTGGGTGAGTTACATGCCTCTAGGGAATGTGAGAGAAGGAATCAATCTCTGAGCGTGGAAGATCCGTGAGCAAAAATCTAGAGAAACCACAAATCCATAAACAGAAACAGTGGGCAAAAATCCAAAGCGCAATATCATCAAATTATGGGCAACCACAAGTCAATAAGCAAAAACGGTGAGCAAAAATCCAAAGAGCCAGGTGATAAATCACATTACTGAGCTATACCTTAGCAAAATGAAGCCTCAGCGAAATCCAAATCTCAGTCACCGTGAACGAGCATAGATGAAGGGGCATCACATTAACGAGATTAAAGTATCAAATGAAACCTTAGAAACCTGAATCAAATAAATTCTATATCTGCAATTACTCTACCCTGGAGCTTCTATATCTATACCTTTTTCTTAAGTTCACATTACAAACTTTCCTCTAACATGTTTGAGAGAGTCCTGCTTACTGGCACATGGTGGCTGCTTCTCCGCTTTCTTCGTGGGGAGCATACTGAAAAATATATTAAATCAATTCAATAGCTAGACTTACAAACTTATATATAGACCTAAAATACTTGCTTTAAATTCATTGTCGCTATAAATAATATTAAAACCAAAATATTAACAATCAATAAATAATATTAAAACCAAAATATTAACAATCACTGTTAAATATTACTGTCATCTGCTACCAATAATTACAGAACCCCTTTAGTTCATACCATGTACCTTTTCCATATTTGATACACATGAATAGATACAAGTATGGAGCCCTTGCATGTTGCAGAAATGGGGCAAAATCAGAACCAACTCAACTGAGCCTCTAAATCTGCAATCAACCAAGATAAAAGCTGCTGAGTGATAAATATATGCTTGTACTTAGACAAAATCAAATCCAAGTAGACAGAGTCCATCTGCTTGTGCAGCTCCAGTTATCATGTTCTGTAATATCTTAATATTTATCTTATATTTTATACAAGCTCTTTGATTTAGAGAACAAATACTACTTGAGTTTAAGAACTACCATACATATTTGGTTTAAGAATCAACTTCCTTTGGCACTTGCAATAACAGATTTATGAATAAGAATATTCAAGGCTTTTCATTCCCTTTGTTCTGTTGGTTGGTCATAAAAAAATCAATATTTAAATCAGTATCACTCGTCTTAGATACATTAGGCAAAGTCATAAAGGCATTTGATCGGCAAAACTATTGGCTAAAGGCATCAGAATATTTAAATCAGTAGAATTTGAAGTGAAGAATTAACGTACTTATTCTTTTAGCTGTGTTTAATTAATTGGTACCCTCTTCCCATGACCAATGTTTGGCAGGTGCACCAAATGGGTTACCACCTGTTCCACGGAATGTATGCAAAAAAGCAACACTAAATCTTAACAATCCTGTAGTTGCATAGAGTAAATTCAAGTCAAAATTCAACATGTGATGGTGGAATAAAAATGACAGCTTGGAATATAAGTGAAAACCAACATTCATCTTCTTCCCAGGAATTTCCTCTTCTGCATTATACCATTTAAAAGAAAGTGGATTCTTTCTGGAAGGGCCTGAAAATTAAATATATGCACTAATAAATGGATACACAACATGTTAGGTACCAGAGTATCGGAATGGTGTCACACAACTAAAATAAGAGACGAGAAAATAAGGAAATGAACACACAAAAATTTACGTGGAAAACCCTCAACAAATAAGGGAAAAACCACGGGGCAAGACCAGAAGAATTTTACTATGTGGAAAAATATTACAAGAATACCTCTCACAAAATACCTCACAAATACTCTCACAATACTCTTGTTGAGTATAAGAAATAATAAAAGATGAGAAGAGAAGAAGATTTGGGATGATATAAAACATCACACCTTGGCCTCCTTTTATACACTACATAGGGGCCAACCAAACAAAATCCCACCGATGTGGGACTTGAGGTTCAACAATTCTCCCACTTGAAGATTTTGATTGAGTCAATCATATCTTCACACCACTCTTTCTGCCTTGCCATTCCATGTCGCTTACGTTTCTGATAGGCCATAGGAGGATTGACACCAAATAAACTTGTCAGCATTGATTGGCTTCGTCATCACATCTGCTAGGTTATCTTTGGTGTGAATCTTTTGCATATCCACAGTTCCTTTATTTACCACTTCACGAACAAAGTGATACTGGGTATCTATATGCTTTGTCCTGGAATGACAAGTTGGATTCCTTGCAATGTGCAAGGCACTCTGACTGTCACAATACACAGTAATCATCTGTTGCTTGTGCCAGAGTTCCTCCATTAAACCTTTAATCCAGATAGCTTCCTTGCAAGCCTGGGTAGCTGCCATGTACTCAGCCTCTGTAGTAGACAAAGCTACAACAAATCAGAATTTAGATAACCACTCACCGCTCCCGCAATTGTGAATACATACCCGAAGTGGATTTCCTTTTATCAAGATCACCCGCAAAATCAATCAACATAACCCTCGACAATGAATTCGATCCTCCGTAACATAATGCAACATCCGATGTTCCTTTGATGTATCTAAGGATCCTCTTAACAAGATTCCAATGCTCTCTACCTGGATTTGCCATAAACCGACAAACCGCTCCCATCGCCAGTGCAATGTCCTGGTCTTGTACATATCATGGCATACATAAGGCTTCCCACCGATGCATACTGCATCGAGACATTTCCATCCTCTCCGCTTCATTGCTAGGACTCATACACGAGGATAATTTAAAATTGACAGAAGCGGGGTAGAAATTGGCTTACAGTCTTGCATGTTGAAGCGCCGCAAGACCTTCCTTAGATAATTCTTTTGAGAAAGCCAAATCTTCCTATCATTTCTGTCTCGGTGAATTTGCATCCCTAAAATCTTGTTTGCGTGTCCTAAGTCCTTCATATCAAACTCCCTAGCCAATTGTGCCTTCAATTTCTGGATTCGATCTTTGTTGGGGCCTACCACTAACATGTCATCCACATACAACAGCAAAATGATGAAATCATTATCATCAAACCTCTTGTAGTACGCATAATGGTCTCAACTCACCGTTGTAACCAAGGCTAATTATGAAGGAATCAAATCTCTTGTACCAACATCTGGGCGCCTACTTTAGACCGTACAGAGATTTGGTCAACCGACAAACCAAGTTTTCTTTTCCTTGTTCTTTAAAGCCTTCTGGTTGGAGCATATAAATTTCTTCTTCAAAATCTCCATGAAGAAAAGCAGTCTTTACATCCAACTGTTCAAGATGTAAATCAAATGCAGCACACATTGCCAACACTACCCTGATAGTAGTAAGTCTGACAACTGGAGAAAATATCTCGTCAAAATCTATCCCTTCTTTCTGAGCATAACCTTTGACTACAAGTCCGCACGATACCGCTCCACTTGATCATCATTGCCTCGTTTGATTTTGAACACCCATTTGTTCCCGATGGCTTTCCGAATTTGGAAGTTCAACAAGTTCCCAAGTCTTATTTCTATGTAGGGCTTCCATTTCTTCCCGCATTCTTTGTCATCCATTGAGAAGCATCCGAACTGCTCAATGCTTCTTGAAAAGTCGATGGTTCACCTTCTTCTGGCCAAAAGACAAGATGCATCATGGCGTGCCATAACATAGTCCGAGTGCCACGATGGTGCCATTATCCGACGTGTTGATCGTCGAACTTCTTCATCATTGACCTCATCCGTTCTTGTTCTATGTGTTCGCTCGCTTGGAAGAATCATCTTCTTGAGTCTTTCTCTCCAAGCTACTTGATATAACAGTCTCTTTAAAAGTGTTGTCATTTTTCCGCTCACTTTGTAATTCATTTTCTGCAAAGACTACATCTCTGCTAACAACAAGCTTATGCAAGTGGGGTCCCACAAGCGATACCCCTTGACATTGTCGGATAACCCAAGAATATATATTTTCCGGATTTTGGATCCAACTTTGTTCTTTCTTGGGAGTTGTACATTACGTCACGCAGACATCCGAACACATGTAAAGAAGAATAATCTACCCACTTTCCTTTCCACATCTCCATTGGTGACTTCAAACCAATCGCTGTTGATGGCGATCGAGTTATCACGTAACAGGGACTTTTGACTGCTTCTGCCCAAAAAGATTTGGCCAATCCTGCTGTTTCAAAGATAGCTCTTGTTCTTTCTAGGAGAGTCCTGTTCGTCCGCTCGCTACACCATTCTGCTGAGGTGTATGTGCAATGATGAATTGTCTCGTAATACCCTCTTGCTTGCAGAATGATAGAAAGTTACCATCTACATATTCTCCTCCATTGTCTGTCCTCAAGCACTTGATTTTCTTCCCAGTTTCAAGCTCTACTTGTGCTTTGAACTCCTTATTCAAGTGCCCTCTCATGCCACAGTTGTAGCATTTGAGATTCTTTTTTCTTCGATATTTTGATCTACCACGATCTTGGCTCCCACTGGGGCCACGTTCTGTTGATCTGCCTCTCGTCATCGTTAAAGCTTCTGCTTGCTTCAAACTTTCTGACCTTTCCTCCTTATTCTTGCGCCTGGATTCTTCTTCAAGGATTGCACCGGCAACATCATCAAAGTGAAGAGTGTCAGCAACATTGTTGTTTGTAATGTTGATGATGAGTTGATCATCTGAATCTGTAAACTCAAGTAAAAGTTACGCACGTTCATTTTCTCGCTATTTTGAAATCGATCTTTGTGAAATGAGCCAATAGCGTGTTCAGGGTGTTAATGTGATCCGTCATTAATGTGGATTCACTCATTCAAGAGTGTAGAGTTTCCTCTTCAAGAATATTCTTGTGTGAAGTGACTTAACCTCGCATAATTTGTTAAGTACATCCCAAATCTCCTTGCGCAGTCTTTTTTCGCAACACTTGACAAAATCGAATCCGCCATTGCTAGGTGCAAATTGGCAACAAAGATTGTCATCCTTCTCTTTCCACTTTTCATCACCATATCGTGGGTCTACCTTCAATTGCTTCAAAGCAATTATCTTTCCTTAGAATCGCCGCTACCTTCAATTTCCACAGGAGAAATTACTCCCATTGAACTTCTATCTCAAATTTTGTCGCCATGGTTGTACACGAACCGAACCGGATTACACTATTTCACCGTGAATAGCACAGATATCGTGAATGATTGCATTATCTCGTATACCGTAACAAATCCAAAGATATGTTAACAATTATCGTAAAGTATACAACCACACGTGTGAATAGTAACCGTGTCTCAGAATAGTACTATATACCAAAAAGTGATCAGAGTCTGTAAAGAGTGCACCAAGTAAATTCCCAGGAAAGAGAGGTGTCGCTAAGCGTACTTAAAAACCTTGTCTTTCCTTAGCCAGAACTTTACTAGACATACACTTTTATACTACCACACTATTTCCGGTAACAATTCTTTTCTGATGTGGCAGATCAGACAATGCTGCAACCACAGAGCATACTAAGAACCAACACCTTCCTAAAGTGACGCAGCAGAATAGTATCACCAACCTTGGAGCTTTGATACCACTATTAGGTACCAGAGTATCAGAATGGTGTCACACACCTAAAATAAGAGACGAGAAAATAAGGAAATGAACACACAAAAATTTACGTGAAAAACCCTCAACAAATAAGGGAAAAACCACGGAGCAAGACCAGAAGAATTTCACTATGTGGAAAAATATTACAAGAATACCTCTCACAAAATACCTCACAAATACTCTCACAATACTCTTGTTGAGTATAAGAAATAATAAAAGATGAGAAGAGAAGACGATTTGGGATGATATAAAACATCACACCTTGGCCTCCTTTTATACACTACAAAGGGGCCAACCAAACAAAATCCCACCGATGTGGGACTTGAGGTTCAACACAACACATAATTATGGAATACAAGTGAACATAGAGGAATGGCAGTCATTAAGATTTCTCAAATAATGCTATTATGTCAAGATCTTGGTCCAGGACGAAATATGAAAATTAGTTCAGCTAAAGAAGATCTAAAGCCAAAATAGTGACTTAAAATACCATTTAGAGTGACAAAAAAACATGTTCAAGCATAAATAATAATAGTAATAATAAAAGTAAGCCAGCAATGCTTTGTGTTTCCCTGATTGGTCCAAATTGAAGAAGATATTGCCAACTTGCACCCAAGTATCCATGAAACAAACTTAAATGGCCAAAGCATGTATGCAAAAGATAATAACCATATGATTGGATTTTCTTTTAGTTAGTAATCTATCCATATGTTACAATCCTCAATGTTTCAAAATTGCAGCAACAAGAGGAAGCAGAGAATAATAAATAAAAGAATAAAAGAAATAAAAAATGAATAGGAGATTTTGCTAGACTCATTAAGAAAATGCAGACAAGGTTAGTTTCAACTCTCATAGTTTCAATGTCACATTCTAATTGCCGCTGCCAATTCAAACAAATATATAAATTATACACGGTAACAATATAAATTGCAAATTAAAATTAATATAAGAATATATCCAAGTCAATTGTATTGTCATTCTGTTTGAGAAAAGACAACTAATTAATTTGCTTCACTACTTTGGGAGTATATTTAAGACAAGTGCACCTGATCGTAACTCGTAATAATAGTAGAGTATATTTAAGACTCCGAATATCGAACCCACAGGAAATACGCGAGTACCAATGACTTAAATGATTCTATTCTAGTAGACTAACGAAAGTTGTAATTGGAAAGTAGTAAAAGTTGTCACGTAATTAAAGCAATAAACAAACTAAAAGCAAGAACGGATTAACTATGTTATGGGAGGTATAGGGGAACCAGGTTCACCAATACTTTACTCTTGAATTCACTAAATAATTACTACGAGTTTTCTATTATGATTGAAAGCTAATCACCCACTCTAGATTACTAATAACTACCTAGCTTGTATTAGCCTTTCTCCTAACTAATTACTCTGTTTGGACTATGAACGTCATTAAAGGAAAGAGCATTAAGAACATGTAGGTTTGTTAATCTAATAACTGATTAGAAACAAGCACTAACCTATCCGGGCTCATAATGCGAGTTCTTTTATTCCTAGAGATCCGTTAACTAATTATGATCCTGTTACCATAATTAAGCTAACTAATTAAAGGTTGATTAGGCCTTATAGGATTAAACACACTCGGGATAAAACATTCAATCAATTAATAGAAACACATAGAATTAAATAGATAAATAACAAAAGTATTATAAAGGATCCCCTATCACCCCTAGTGATGAGTTTAGCTACTCATAATCAATGATAATAACATAAACACAATCATAAAACCATATGAATCCAAAACAAAGAGAATAAATCTAGACCGGGACACCCTTGCAGTATGACGATGGTCCTTAAGCACGTTCTTTGTGTCCTCACAATCTCCGGTAGCGAATTAGGATTGACACCAAGCTCCAAGGAAACACAAATCAACAGGAAAGGCAAGGAATTGATATAAAACTCTCAAAAGGGGCCTCTTAACTTGAGAATTCGTCAAAAGGTCCTCAACATAGGCTAAGAAGGTCTATTTATAGTGTTGGATGTGGATTAGGTCATTTGACTTTCAAATCTGCACATTCTGGGATGAGGTACGACCGTACCAAACTTTACTTGTAACATTGGCCCGTACTTGTGCGTGTTGCACTCCCTGACATGATCTGTGTACGGCCGTACTGCCCTTGGCACGGTCGTACTGGACTTTTTCATTGGCGCCAGGTGGTACTGACCAATGGGGTACGCCTCTACTGAATTTCTGACTTAGGTACGGCCGTACTGAATGACTATCAAGCCGTACCGCTCGTCCTATAGTGCTAAAACTCTCCAAAACTTGACAGTTTTCAGGCCATTCTCGAATCTTTTGTTCTGAGTTGTGTCTTTATGATAATTCTGCAAAATAAGACATAAATGAGTACCTTTGTGCTTTGAATAGTGCAAAATGATATGTTTAGGTACTAAAAATGCCCTATAAAAGTAGACAAATTGGTGTGTTAATACATCCCCACACTTTATGATAATTCTGTAAAATAAGACATAAATGAGTACCTTTGTGCTTTAAATAGTGTAAAATGACATGTTTAGGTACTAAAAATACCCTATAAAAGTAGACAAATTAGTGTGTTAATACCGGTACACAAGTATCTACAAAACATAGGGGGTAAGGAATCATATTCAAGAGGAAAGAAAACGGCAAGGCTCAAATATAACATGCTACGAACACAACAACACATGTACAACATAAATCAAACGATACACTAGTCAAACCACAGTCCTACATCGGTAACTACCTAACGCGAACCTACAATTACCTCGACGCAACTTTAGGATCCTTAATTTTCTGCGGGTGAGCGAATGCCAGCGTCCTCGACATCTGTACAATGCCATCGAGCCATGGGATCCCCCGTCAGTACAATGTTGACGAGTGCCACCATAGTAACTCATTTTCAACGACGTCTATGAGCCATGCAATCCCTCCAAGCAATGCAACATCACTGAGTGTCATCATAGTAACTCATCATCCTTTGAATAATACCAACAAGCCATGGAGTCCCCCCCAATCAGTGCAACATCGACGAGTGTCGCCGTAGTAACCTGAAGTCTACACCCGAACAACTTCGAACAGCAGAGTCTTCTATGTCTTAGAATCAGTGACGCAAAACACACGGTGTCCAACAAACCCGTTGGATACCAATCCACCAATTGATCAGAACTTGCGACCAATAATCAACAAATACAACACAATACAATCATACACAAATATTGGCATCGAGTTCCATCACCAACCTCCAATAGGCATCTGGTGCTCATATCTCTGTAGCACACGTGGCGACAGATGTCAGGTGGGGTCCCACTCAAACCCCTGCAAAAGACGATATTTGTCCTTGTACTCCTGTGGGGAAAGGAGCTTTGGCTGTTGCTCGGGCTGGGTGCAGGTGATGGTGCTGGTGGTGGAACTTGCTAAAGAGCTTCTTTGAGATTTGCACCATAGATCTTGTAGTTAGATAGTTACAGTTTGTTTTGATTGACTCCTCGACTTTAATTTTTATTCTGCTTTTTCGTTAGGTGTACTTGTTTAATAGGATTTGATCTGAGGTCAATATATAAACAACACTTAACTCATTTTTATTTACTCCCCGTCCCTTAATATAAAACTTTTTTATAAAAAAAAATTGTCCCTTAATATAAGACATTTTTCAAAGACCAATGTGCATTAATTATTATTTTTTTTTCAAAATTACCTCCTATACCAAGGTGCATTAACTCTCTCTCTCTTAATAGTCCTAGAAGATGAGAAGTGTAACTTGAAAAAAATAGCACATATTTTGTACAAATTTAATGCTAATAACTAACAAAACCTATTTTTTAAGGGGCATAAAATAGTCAAATAAGGTGCTATATTAAGGGACGGAGGGAGGGAGTATATAGTTTGCAAATTATGACTTTTAAACTTCAAATGAGTAATCATATATTGATCCAATCATTTATATCCCACGCTCACATTTGGCTACATACTACCCTATCACCACAAATTGAAAAATTGAATGCTTAGAAGGTAATCATATATAAGCACATAATATTTAAACGTGTTTAAGATTTTATATGAATCAAAATTTCAACGAATAGAGCTTTGAAGTTTTGTCTTGATGATGTTGACATTTATGTGCTCACAAAAGAAAACTTAAAATGTGGAAGATTAAACTGACGCATAAGAGTAATTCAACATAAATAATTATAATTATAATTATAAGTAATATGTAACCAATCAATTAGAATACATTTTATATTAACTAATGCTAGAGCTCAAGTCTAAACGCGGACCCAAGTTATACCGATTTGAAAAGTTACAATAGTAGCGTGAGTTTTTAAGCTTGTTCTCGTTAACGGCTGTCCTAAGAGTATTAACGAATGTCTTAAGAGTATTGATTAAGGAAATAATAAAAAGAAATTTTGTCTTGAAATTATAAGTCAAAAACTTTTTTATATACTACAAATATACTATTTTTCCACACAAATTTATATTTTTTAATTAATTAATTAACTAACTAACTAATATCCTAAGACACTCGGAGTCTGTTTGTATAAGATTTTGGTGGGCCAAAATCCAGGTAGAAAATGCCGGTGAGAAAAATCAACAAAGGGGGAGCTTCAACTTTAATCGATTTTGGCGTATCGTAACTCGTGTTTTCCAATTCTCCGTTGGAAAAAATCTTAAACAAACAGGCTGTCAATCGTTAGCATAAATTTTATATTTTAGTTAAAATAAATTATCTATTATCTTAAAAAATCGGTGTAACCAATGATTTGTTTTTTAAGATGAGGCAGGCAATGTAAATTGGATAAATAAAGGAAGTGCGCGTGAGTAGGGGTGACAAAACGGGCTTGGTCTATCGGGCGCATCAAATGGGCCGGGCCGGGTTGGGGTTCATCAACCCACAAGCTCATTTAGCCCAATCCATCTAGCCCGCCAATTCTGTGGGCCACGAGCGGGCCGGGCCGGACCAACCCATCGGACCATTATATATATATAATTTTTTTATTTTTTCCCTATTTTTGAGCAATTTTTTCTTTCTTTTTTTACATTTCCGGTCGGGCTTGCTAGCCAACCCACTATTGTGGCCTGTTTTGGGCGGACTCTTGAGGGTCGGTCAGATAGGTTGGCTTGTTTTGGCGAGTTTTAGTCTAAATTTTAGATTTTTATTTTTTATTTTATTTTTGACGGCCACCCATCGCCTAACCCGTTATAATGAGTCGGCCAACATCTCAACTCATAATCTCTTGACGGCCGGGCGAGTTAACCCGCTTACGCGCTCACGGCGGGACGGCCGCCAAAGGCCCCATTTTGCCATCGTGAGATGAGAAGGGGAGAGTTTAAGCGCGTGGTTTTCTTTAGACTGAGTAAGCGCGTGGTCGAGGAAAATATAAAAATTGAAAATGTCGCCACGATGACACCCAACAGTTGGAATGGAAACAAAACCCACCTCACCAGCCGCCGTATCGTACATTCTCCGCCAAACATCCAACCACTTCCCAACAACCGCGCTTTTCCCAAACAATTACCGTTCCAATCTCCATGGAATCCCAATCCCAGCCCCAACCCATTCTTCCAGTGATGGACGCCGCCGAAGACTCTTCCTCCGTTTGGGACCTCACTTACCTCCTTGACTTCAATCTCGACGACGACGATACACCTCTCACCTTAAATCTCGACAACAACAACAACAAAACTTCACTATCACAACTCCCTCCTCTTCCCGACCCTGACCAGGAACCCGACCCTGACCCTAACCCTAATCCCGATCCTCAGGATATTCTCCCCAACGATAAGGTCCGAAAGCGCGACCCGAGGCTCACATGCTCCAACTTTCTCGCGGGTCGGGTCCCATGCGCCTGCCCCGAACTCGACGCACTGCTCGAAGACGACGGTTTTCCCGGCAAGAAACGTTCTCGGACCGCACGTGCCTCCGCATCGGCACGCTGCCAGGTTCCTGACTGCGAAGTCGATATCTCCGAACTCAAAGGCTATCACCGACGGCATAGGGTTTGTTTGCGCTGCGCGAATGCTGCCACCGTTATGCTTCACGGCGAGGCCAAGAGATACTGTCAACAGTGCGGAAAGTAAGATCAAAATTAATTTTCGAACTGTGGTGTTTATGCCATCACAATCGTATTGATTGCTAACAAGGGATCGTGTTGACGTGATAGGTTTCACGTTTTGTCGGATTTTGACGAAGGTAAACGAAGCTGTAGAAGAAAATTGGAGCGCCATAACACAAGGAGGAGGAGAAAGCCTGCTGATTCTAGAGCAGCAGCTGATCATGAACCTCAATCTGTTACTCAAAATGAGGATTTCAATTGTGATGTCGAAGCAGGAATAGGTTTGTTTATTTTCATCTGATAGCATGTTTTAATTTGTTCTGCTGGGAGATGGAGTTGACTTTTATGTTATCAGAGTGTTTACTGGCTGTTTTATGCATTGTACAGATTATTCGAATTTGAGTAGTGAGAATATTGAAAAAAGTGTGTCGCCGGATCGTGAAGAGGAACCAATTGCAATTCGGTCCTCAACTCCTGATACACAGAATATTAAGGGTGATAGTGTTGCGTCTTTTGTTGCTTCTGCTGAAACACAATTGAATGGTGGAAAAGATGTTTCCAATGCGTCTAAGTCGCCATCATACTGTGACAATAAGAGTGCTTATTCATCTATGGTGGGTTGCCCTGCCCTGCTTGTTAATTGTTTTTCTTTCACGTGTTTATGTTTATTTTTGGTACGAAAATCGTAATTGGTGTTTGCTGATTGAAAGTTCACTTGTAGTGCCAAACAGGTCGGATTTCTTTTAAGCTTTATGATTGGAACCCTGCGGAATTTCCTAGGAGGCTACGACATCAAGTATTTTAAAGCTTTTTTATTACAGTTTAGTATTTAGATTGTGGCAAGATTTTCTGCCATCTACATGTCAGTAACTGATTAACAAGCAGTCAAATGTTTTTGCAGATATTCCAATGGTTGGCAAGTATGCCTTTGGAGCTGGAGGGATATATCCGCCCTGGGTGTACAATCCTGACAATTTTTATTGCAATGCCAAATATTATGTGGATAAATGTAAGGGTTCAACTTGATGTTTTTTACAATATGGTTCTAGAAGCATATCTTTATTGGTCTTTTTAGATCAAAATGCATGCTTTCTTATTACTGGTTAAGTGCCTCGAATAAGACTTTATGGTTCTTTGTAATGCTCATTCTTGTGGTGGTTAGTTTTTTCCGTATTGGGACACTTGTTTGTTCTCTAATTTGTTGTGCACTACCTGTTACAATTCTCCATCTTTCTCTTCCCCCCGACTCTCTCCGATGAATCGGGAATTTCATTTACTAACTAATAAAAAGTATTAAAAATTTTCCCTCTCAGTTTCCAAGTTTTTCTCTAATTTGTTGTGCACTACCTGTTACAATTCTCCATCTTTCTCTCCCCCCCACTCTCTCCGACGAATCGGTAATTTCATTTACTAACTAATAAAAAGTATTAAAAATTTTCCCTCTCAGTTTTCAAGTTTTTACTGAATTTGATTGGTTAATACTTTTTCCCCTTCCCGATTCCTGACTACATTTTTTCTTTCTCTTATGGATCAACCAGTTACTCAAAGACCCTCTGTACTATGTGCATGATCTTGTTGCTCCCAGAAAGATGCTATCTGGAAGAGGCACTGCGCTAATTCATCTGAATGATATGATCTTCTGTGTTATGAAAGGTTTGTTGCTGTTTCATTCGTTCACTTTTTATTTTTCGTTCGTTTTCATTTTCCCCCCTGAATTATTTCTAAGTTGTTTTTTTAAGAGTATTTTATAACCTGATCTTTATGATAATATTAATGACTTTGTAGTGTGTTTATCCTCCATTTTTGATATATGCGTTATGTTTCTGATTTTTATGAAACAAATTGAACAATCAATTCTTTAATTGTATGTGTGTAGTTAATATAATTTCCTATTTTTTTGATTTGTAAGCTTTAAGTTCTGAGTCTGGAAGCTTTCAATTTGGTTAAATTCATCAGCACATTTCAATGGTTACAGATGGAAGTTCAGTGACAAAAGTCGAGGTAAACGTGCAGGCACCAAAGCTTCACTATATTCATCCCACATGCTTTGAAGCAGGCAAACCTATGGAGTTTTTTGCTTGTGGAAGTAGTTTGCTGCAGCCTAAGTTTCGGTATAGAATTGTCACCTCTTCTAAACGTCATTTAAAGCAGTTTTTTGCTGTATATATTCATACGACAGACATAAGCACATTTCTCTGCTTTTGTGCATCATATATATTTTTGGCAATATTGAGGGCCTAAAGTAGGGGATAGTGCCCATAGATCATAAGCAAAGGGATAGAGGGAGATGTTGAATGTTATGGCTGAGTAGTGGGATTGTAGCATTTGTAGATCTTGCTGAACCTAAACTCTAAACAATTTTTGTGGAACCCTTAAAAAACAAGAATCTATTAACCTTGAAATGAACTCCGGGTTCACATGTGATTGGTTGTTGGCATAGAAGTAATGATCAGCATGGCATAATATTGTTTTTCTCCTCTATGTTGTTTTGTGATTGATTGGGCTTTGGATTCATAATTTCATATTGATTACATTGTCTTGAGATTATCTCAGACATTGTAAGTGTTACCAAATTTGTTGTACCTCCGTACGAATTGAGATCTAGGATGCACCTTCCTTTTTGCTGTACTTCTGTTTCCCAGTTCAGTGCAGAACGCGTGTTGGGACTCTATTATTAAAAGAAAAAGGGAGGAGCAGGGACTCTGTTCTCATTAGCATGTGTTGTGGCTCTATTCAAAGGAAAAGAGGTAGGAGGAGAAACTCTCTTCTTGCGATCGACATAGAAGAAGAGACGGGATTTTACCATGGGAAAGGAGACGAGGGAGGGGGACAGACTCTCTTCTCGCAATAGGCATAGAAGAGGAGGAAGGGTTTTACCATGGGAAATGAGAAGAGGGAGAGACACAATAGAAATAAATAAGAAAGGGTCTTCTTGACAGGAGAGGGGAGGAGCAAAAGACACTTTCCTTCTGCAAGCAAATTAAGGGGGTGGGATTTACAGGGTGGGTGGAAGGAAAAAATATTTAAAATTAATAAATCAATGTTAGAAAGAGGCTTTGAGAATTATGGATGCACTGGAAAGAAAAAACAACTGATAATAAATGAAAACATCAAAAGAAGAAGAGATATAGATGATACTTATTCATAGTTATTAACATATAAAACTCTATTATTTATTTCAAATAAAAATAGATTGTGTATTTTAATTTTTTTTTAATAAATTATATGAAGAGCATACTGATTAATATTATAAAACAACTTACAAATCTAAATAACGTATCGACTAATTATACCCCCACATACTGTATATTTGATTAACATACTGCTTGCCGCGTACTGAAGGGAACTGCAAACTAGGTAAATATGATTGTAAACATCTGCAATTATCCATCTGCGGTTAAGGAGAGAACACTTTATGCTGTAGGAAGCGATCACACGATTGTGCTCATCATTGGCAACAAGTTTTACACATAAGGCAGCATGTAAAATAAAATAAAATTAATAGAGCATAGGAAATTGCATAATCAACTATCATTATAGTATTATACCTTTAGTAGCTATACATTAGCATAGTAAATGCACAGTTTAGCTGGTGCCTAGGTGGTCAATCACGCCGCTTTCGCCTGCAGTCGCAGAATCACGGTGTGGTGTTGAGCCCTGCTGCAACACAATTCTCTGGTGCGTTGCGCTTTGCAGGGGCAGCTATCACGCTGGAATCGCGGCGCCGCACGCTACACGGACGCACCTGGAGAGGGGAAAGAAAATCCGAGAAAAGGGAAAAGCTGGACTTTCCCACAGTTTCTGGCGGCCTTCCTTCCTCTAAGGACTCACTCCACCTGCGTTTTCCAGCCAGCTTTTGCGTTTTTCCGACCAGTTCTGCACCTGCAACTTCAACTTGTTTCTGATACAAGGGCAACTCACGTGGCTGCATTGTTTTATTTATTTATTTTGAAGGAGCAGCTGCGTTTTGTTCTGATAGTTGTTTTAGGGTTTTGATTGTTATTTTATTTATTTTTGTCTTTAGTGAATGATGGGCCTCTACAAAAGGAAAAGTGGATTGGTCTTCCCATCTGTTTCTTTTTATCTTGAATTTAAGTAGGTATGTAATTGCTATAAAAATATATAATAATAACAAGAATATGAAAATAAATAAAATTTTCATATATAGTATTAATTGATATAGTCTTAGTTATTTATAGTTATATATATATAGCATTGATTATTTTATTAATATAAAAAATATTAGAATAGTGGCCATCCCGCTACACGCTATACAGCTATCCCAGTTTCGGGGTCGGCTGCTCCGCTCCGCTATCTGGGATTGACAACATAGGTTAGTGCTAGCTTTTTGTTATAATCTTTTTTGGTATCACTCCAATCTCAGTTTTGCCAGAAAATCTGATGTAATATCAAATTGATCATACTTGGGGTTTCTAATATTTCATTTGACACATATATGCTCATTTTCAAATGTATCATCTTTGTATTTGTACTTCTAGTTTAGATTGTGGTTCACATATCGACCTACTTCTGACTGTAATAAGGTGGTCATCATGGCAGGCTTCTTATATCTTTTAATGGAAAGTATCTGAAGTATGAGTATTGTGTTCCATCTCCACATAACTGGACTGAAGACAATGTTTCTTGTGCTTTTGACAATCAGTTATACAAGATATGTGTCCCTCATATGGAGGAAAGTCTCTGTGGGCCCGCGTTTATTGAGGTAGTTATTGACATATTGTCCTGTTTCCTTAACTATGCATTGACCTGGATGTTTTATTTCCTAACTGCTATGTTTCTTATCTTATACGATGGGAACACTTGATGTTGACCTCCTTAACTATTGCTGGGCCTGTTTGGATTCAGTAACTTTTGATTCATTGTTTACGATTGAATTTTGTCTGTATGGCATAATAATTTAACAGTTCATTCTAGAAAGTCATCAAATAAATTAGGGAACTTTTAATGGTCTCAGTTGAGTACTTTGAGCTTAAGCACTTGGTATAATTTGGGCATGCCATTTTTTGGTTGGTAATTCCTTTTTGGTATTTTGTTCTTATTTATTTCTCTGGCTTCAGATAAATAAATTTCAATGCATCAAAAGATCAACATAATGCAGCATGCTAAATTCTAGCATATCCCTAGAAAGTTGCCCCCTGGTATTGAATTCTGCAATGTTATCTTGTCGGTTCTCTTTATTTGACTGTTTCTTGTCTAAAGCATGGTAGTTAGTATCGCTCGAATTGTACGATTCGATTCGCAATACGATGCAGATTGAAGGCCAAACGATGTGAATCGGCTGAAGAATCGTTTTGTGTCTTGAATCGCACATGAATCGCTTGTATCGTTGATAGAATCGGTGAATCACGAAACACAGACAAATCGCGCGATACTGGTCATGGCTGAAACGCGAAGGCGAGCTTGCGAAACGCTGCGGGATTTTCAGCGACCGATCAGGCCACGCGACCCGTTTGGGCCTTGCAGCTTTTTAGGTTTTTTTTTTTTTTTTTTTTTTTTTTTTTTTTTTAAAGGAGAACAAAAACGTGATGAAACCGGCAACCGCCTATTCCAGTGACTTTTTTTTAAAAAAAAAAAAATAAAAGGAACAGAACCGGCTATTCCAGTTTCCACTTCCCTATCACTCTTCCACCTATTCCAAAACGTGGTCAGTCCTTCCACTTCCCTATCACCCTCCCACCTATTCCAAAACGTGATGCTCTCTCTTTTTTTTTTTTTTTTTTATAATTTTTCCAGGTCAGTCTCAATCTCTTCCTCTCATTCTTTATTCTTTGTTTTGTACTTTTGTTACATTTGGTCCCCACCTGTTGGGGTGTTTGCAAGATGCTGTTTATTTTTGTCTCTTATTATTGTTGAGTTCTCTCTTTGGTATTTTTCTCTGTTTTTATCCTATAATTTATGCTAGTAAGAATGATGGTAAACTAGTGGAGAACATTGTTTTTTGAGGGGTTGAACCTTTTATGTTTATATTTGATTTGAATTTTGGATTATGTTGAAATTCATATATGAATGTTTTTTGCTTATGTTACTCATATTTACTTTAAAATGTCATATTTTTAATGTTCATGTATCTTACTATTCGCGATACGATATGATACACGATTCAAAAAATCGGGCCAACAATTCACGATACGTATCCCGATTTGATAACCATGATCTAAAGTACATATAATTTATGCAAGGAAGCTCTGTTACAAATAGCTGCAGTTATCAGGAGAGTTATTGAGTTTGGGCTTTGGAATGGAGTACTGAATTGTACTAATGCTGTAAAAACAAAACTTGTCTTGATGATAGCAACATAAGATTAAGATAAATTGGCAGAACCTTTTGATTCAATGTGATATCGGTAGTTGATACTTGATAAATTTAGAATTCTGATGAAGTTTCATTTATAAATGGTTTATAGCAATATGGAAATACTTTTGTACCACTTCATATTTCTTCCCCTTGTGTTTAATTGTATTCACTTTCCTTTTTTTAGGTTGAGAATGAGTCTGGTTTATCAAACTTTATTCCTGTACTCGTTGGGGATAAAGAAACTTGCACCGAAATGAAGACATTGCAGCAAAAATTAGATTTATCTCTCCTTTCTAAACAATTCCGGTCTGCATCTGGTGGTTCTATCTGCAGCTCATGTGAAGCTTTTGCACATATTCACACATCATCATCAGACTTACTTGTAGATATAGCATGGTTGCTTAAGGACCCTACTTCAGAAAATTTTGACAGAATGATGACAGCTTCACAAATTCAAAGATATTGTTATTTGTTGGATTTTCTAATATGCAATGATTCAACAATCATTTTGGGAAAAATATTACCAAATTTGAAAATTTTGACAGAAAGCATGAAATCCAATACGAGTGATGTTGACATGGCACAACTACTAAAGTACATGCATAATGCTAGAGATGCTACTTGTCAGAAACATCGGAAAGGTGGAAGTATAGTTTTGCACTCTGAAACGGAAGGCTTTAAACTTGGTCAGATCTGTTCCCAAGATAACATGTTATCAGTTGTTGAAGTTAACAGTCAGGTTAGGGCTATTAATTTTCTTCGTTTTATCCCCCTGATGATGAAATATGAGTAACACTTGTAGTTTTATATTAAGATGCTTTGCATTTTACTTTTATGATAATTTTCTTACCATACAAAGGAAAATAAAATCTGACTTTTCCTTTATTTATATCTTAAAACAAAGGCCTTGCAAAAATTTGATTACTTGAAGGCCAAAACCAATTTGGATTTCAGTTGCAAGATCTGGTGACACCCAGCTGATAGTTTGGAAGATCTGGTGACACTATTATCGCAACTAACATGTATCTTCTACATCGATATTTGTTCTGCAGGGGATACCTTTGACAGCAGATGCAGAGTTGGGATTTCTGAGAAGTCCCACTTCTGATGACAAAAATGATAGGATACCGCTTTTGAAGAGGGACATTATAATGAATGTGGAAGAGTTTCCTAAAAGGAGTAACCGTGGACATCTTGCCAGGGGATTCTTGAGCTCTCGACCAGCTATTTTTGTGGTTGTTTCAGTTGCTGTCTGTCTTGCGGTATGCGTATCCATCCTTCATCATGGGAGGGTTAGTGAGTTAGCAGTATCCATTAGAAGGTGTTTGTTCGACCATTGACAGATTTTTCAATTTTTTGTACTTATTTTTCTTGTTGGTACATATTTGTTGTAACACTAAATAAACATATGTTATTAAGATGAGTAGATAATTTACTACATTGGAAGCTTAATCCAAGGTTGCTGATTTGTGGATTACCAATTTAATTGGATGTCACCAGAGGAACCAACAGGTGCTAATTGTGACTGCAATAAGTACACGATTATCAGGGATAGAAGGCAGAATTATGCCTACCTCAGTCTTCACCAAAGTACTGTTCATTTTCGTAATACATTATAAAGTGAGTTCATTTTGTTTATTGACTTACTTCCAGCCTTAATAATTAGATAAATCAGTTGTAAAATTTAGAGCACTTTTTGTACAAATCTGGATAAATTTTTGACATCGTTCTCAATGTCGACAGTAGCGGTTTGGGAAACCCGGGCGGATCTGGGTTTGGAGGTCTCCTACGGAACCAAGATGGGAGATAGATTGCTGGTTACTCAGGATCCATTGGCATCACCGACAATGTCCATGCCGAGCTCATAGCAATCCTTCAAGGCCTCGATCTAGCTTGGGAGCTGGGCATCCATCGCCTATGTTTCTATTCTGACTCTCAGTATGCCATCTCTCTCGTTAACAAATATGCAGGTCTCATTTAGAGCATCAAGGAAGCTCTTTTGAAAGATTGAGTGATAGATCCTTGCCATGCCCTATGAGAGGGAAACTTTTATGCTGATTTCTTGGCCAAATCTGGGGCTGCCGGAGATGAAGACTTGAAGATCCTTGACAATCCTCTTCCCGAGATGGGTTCTCTTCTCCTTGGTGACTTGTTGGGTGTTGCTTTCATTAGAGGGTAGTTGTTTTCTCTTTTTCCGTTTGCTTTCTATTTCGATCCCTACCAAAAAAATTGTTTTAATGTTAACTTTTTAATTTCTAAACTAATGCTTGAAGATTTTTTTTTTGATTTCCTACTTTTTTTTTTACGTTTGAATAGTTGACAAGATTCTAGTTTATAATGTAAAAAACGCATCTTTACTTGGTTACTTTCTTCCATTTCACACACAATATCACAAATGTAGGTAATTATTTATATTTCTCGTAAATGAGGTATTTGAAATATAAAATTAACCTTCAATGATTTATGCTGATTTTTTTTTAAACAATAAAACAAAACGAAACAAAATAACAAAGGACATGCCAATGAAGATTGAAGATAGTACTTATCGCATACGGATGCGCATCAAGCATTCAATGTAATTTAAAAGGGAAATAAAAAAATAGAGATTTATACCAAAAACATAATAATAATAATAATAATAATAATAATAGAAAGACACCATAGAAGATGAGGACTTAGACGTGCAAATTCAGTGGTCCTCTGCGTACTCTTATTAAATTTATTAGTATGTGCCAAAAGTAGAATGACTCACGTACAGCTATAACTACTATTTTAATTTGGTAGGTTTGAATCTTGATACGAAACTCTGTCTCTAAGAATGCAAAAAAAGTTTTGAGCATATTGACAAAATACACAAGTAAACATGAATTCATCCTTATATTTTAGTGGGTTAACTTATATAAAAAAAAACTAGTAGGTTAACAACATGCTATATTTTGAATTAAATCAATAATAAATACAATTTTACTTATACACTTCACAAAGAAACTCACCAAAGTATTGCCTAAAATGAATAACACGAAAGTTTTTTTTTCCCATGATAATGTTAGTTTTTCTAACGTTGTGTTTGTTTCGGGAGAGTATGAGACGAGAGAGCTTGAGGCGAGAGGGTTTGAGGAGAGAGGGTGACAATTGGTTGTTTGGTAACAGCAGAGAAAAGAGAGAGAGACATAAAAAAGTGATGAGACCCACTAAAATTCATTTCTCTCCATAATGCGAAGAAAGGGCAGGGAAGCATCACTTTTTTCCTTATTTCTATTTATGCCCTTCTCTTTATTCAAACAAAAAGTAAATTAATTTTTAGCATAAGGGTATTTTTGTCTTTTTAAAAATTAAACACACTTCTCTCACTTCTATTTCTCTTCTCTTTCTCTTAAACCAATCAATACCCCAAATCTACTCTATTTCTCACCTCTTTCTCTCTTTTTCACTTTTTTCTCTCTTCTCAACTTCTTCTCAGAACCAAACATAGCCTAAGAGTGAGGCCTGGAATTGGTGGGTGAGAAACCAATATATGCCCAGTGATACGCTAATCAAGCTGGCCCCAGAAACTAGACTGAACAAATCAATGGGGGGTAGATTGATAAGGTTTCTAAGTTTCTTTGCTGTCTTTCAAACAGAAAAAAACCATGATCCACTTATATATTGTACGTTAGGTTATACTCCCTCCGGTCTGAAATATAAACCAAAAAGTTTATACATAAATTTTTTTTTTTGCTTATATTTCAGACTGCAGGGAGTATTTGTTTTACTTTCCCTCCAATCTTTTATTGTTTTTGCGACTTGTTTAGATCAAATTCCGTCAAAATTCATCGTTTGTTTTTTATTTTTTTGCATCATCACTTTTATATTTTTATTTTTCTCTCTTTTATCACATTAGCAATTATATCTTCTTATTTTTTTTATCTCTTCTTTGTACACTATCCTCACATCCCAATTATTATCAGCAGCACGAGGTGCAACTGCAAACTATAAGGTGTAATACGGAAAACAAAAGAATCATTTTTGTATTCTGTTTTGACTCTTGCCAAAACACGATTCAAGATATAAACCATACTACATAATAACAACCCAAAAAGTGACATAAAAGTCATAAAGGGCATTTGATATTTAATCGCACAATTTTATTATACATAATTATTTAATTAAAAAAGAATTATTTAATCGTCATTGCTTATCTTTTTGAAAGCTGTCAATGCAAAATACTAATATTCGGGATACACACACACACACACACATATTTCGACTATAGTATAATTCTTATCACACAAATGATTTGCGCAAAGACATATGTAGCTCAAACATTATTAATATCTGAACCCTCTAAAAAAAACCTTAGGCACATTACTATTCCTACTACTATATATTTTGCACTAAAAATGAGTTATAACTGCTATAAATCGATTTCAGACAAATTTTAACGCTGTCACCGTTGTATTTGTTGTAGTAGCGAATAATAGCCGAGACAGTACTAGAACAGTACCATAAATAATATACCTATAGGTTTGGTGCAAACAAAAAACAAAAATTATTATCTTTTTTCTTTACAAAAAGGAACTATTATCAAGGATATTCGAATAATGCAATGCAACCTCCAATTTTGAATCACACTGGTATCGATCACAACCCATTTTCTTAACATTTTATTAAACTAGAAAGTTGCCACCAATTTTATCGTATACCACACCACTTGCATTGCATGGCTTTTAAAAACAAGTAGAACACTTTGAATAGCGCGTATATCCACGCATGTATATGTATATGTGCCCCGATCATGGGTGACCAAAAGACGGATCGAGACTGTTTATACTTGTCCAATTAGCCAGACCCAAAATTTTGAAAGGGTCAATTTTTTAGACCTAACATGTCCCTAGACTCAAGCATAGGTAGATTCTATGGTGCACAAGTTTAATAGGTAGTACCACAGTGCACAAGTAATTTTCACCGTTAAATTAATCTATCCTATGTAATTCCACTAGCTGTTATGGTGAGTGCCCTGTATCATATCTTTTCCGTTACACTTCTCCTCTTGCCAGAACGTGCATCCTCTGTATTGAATATTTTCTTCCTCTTCCCTTCCTCCCTCCTCCATTCTCCGGCCAACCACCACATCGGAGCATCCCCACACAACCATCCACCACCCCTTCACCCTCGCCCCTCACCCCCAACTTTGAAAAGAGGTTACAACTTCCTGAGCGACAAAAACCTCCATCGTGGCGTACAATTGTGACTCTTCTCCCTCGATCTGTTACGTGAAAGGTGAGAGTGAGATTTCAAAGAGAGGTCTGAAACGATGAAGAGGGAGAAGAGATTTGAGAGTGAGGAAGAAAGAGGGAGAAGGGATCTAAGAGTGAGGGAGGACGAGATCTGAGAGTGACTAGCCATTGCATTCGGAGCATCCCCACACAGTTGTCCCCCACCCTTCTCCCCCATTTCTGTCAACCACTCCTTCACCCTCAACCCTAATTTTCAGATCTAGGGTTTCCTACAGCAATCGGCCTCCCGCGAACAAAAGGCAGCACCACCGTGTGCGACCTCTCTTTCTCTTACCATGGTAGACGGCAGCGACAGATTACAGAAGGAACCACCGAAGATGAGAAAGGAAGAAATGGGTTTGATCTGTTGTGGGAGGTGCATAATAAAATCTATAAGCTTTTTTATCCAACGGTAACCAGAACTTGTGCATGGTGGTGTTACTTATGATACTTGTACACCATAGAACCCGCTCTCGAACATACCCGATGCTCTGCGAGTCAAATTAAGACCAAGTCCATTTAAGACGAGATTGGGTTGGCCCGAAGGATAGTTCGAATAGAATTATAAAGTGATCATTCAATTATGACTAAAAGTTAAAAGTGAAAGATTGAATATTTTTAGTATTTTACTATGTACCTAAAGTCAAACGTGATTGTTACAATTGTACTTACTACAAAATTACTAACTAAACTAACATGTATTTCAACTTGAATATTTTGTTTGCAGATATCTCATCACAGACATAATAGAACTAACAAATTGGTGAGTAAGAAACAAGTTGAGACGAGTTATACTTGACCGTGACCCATCCCTAGACCCGAACAAACTTGATACTCTGTGGGTCAAATAAGACAGGGATGAGACGACTGTTTGGGTTGGACCCTGCCCCCAGTGATTGTAAACCCGAAACCATGGGATGGAAAGGATCCAAAAGCAAATTGCCGCCTATATATAGTATTAAAATTGATAATATAGTCCCATCCTAGTAGGAACCACGCAAGCTGAGATGAAAAAACAATAGCAATCATGCACTCGCCACAGGATCCACGTGCAATTTGTTTACCAAACAAACACAACTTGGAACTTGGAAGTTGCAAGTAGCTAGCTGCTTCAGTCCTCCTACTCTAAAGGATAGGGTTTGGAATTGCCATATCAGTGACAGCTTCATTTCCCACATGCCGCTGCAAGTGTCTAATTAATTAATTTGACACGCTTGTTGATTATACCATGCCATAGCCTTACCTCTAGCTACTTTCCAATGAACTCTATCAGGACAACGTTGGAACTTGAAATTAAACATCGACCTACCCCATATATAATGCTGCTAGCTGTGGTACATGCAGTATAAATACCATCCAAAACGACATGCTTTTGCATGTTGTCTTACTTTCACAACATTAATTGTTCCCAACTTCCTTGGGGTGCTTGCTAGTGCTATTGTGTTGTGACAAGTTCCTTTGTCACTGTTTTTTTTTTTTTTTTTTAATTGTCGTATTGTTATATATTAAAAAAAAAAATTAAATGGCAATTGAGCAGCATAAAGATGTTGAGAATGGAGAAGCTAATAGGCTTCAGTATTTGCAAGAGCCTTTCATTCAACAAGGAGAGGCTGTTGATGCATGTAAAGAAGTTGTATCAGATCATAAAAGTGTGAAAAATGGATCCATTGGAATGGTTCTGCTCAGTACATTTGTTGCTGTTTGTGGTTCTTTTTCATTTGGAACTTGTGTAAGTGCTCATCTCTTAAGTTTTCTCGTAGTTATAATTTTTTCATACCATCGGTATCAGGAAGTGACATTAGACTCTTATTAATCTTGGGTGGATCCATATAAGTGGATAAAGCTCTACCGACGCTTATTTTTTCCATTCACAATACTTGAACCTAAAACCTACGAAACCAAGCTCCTCGACACTTAGACCAACCAGTTCTAAAAATTAATATTTGGCACAGTCACGTTTGTCTCTTATATATGCGTCACTTTCCATATGGGGACTATCAATGATCACATTTGTTATCAAAACCCTTATGGTATTAGTTAGGTTAAGGATACAGATTCCCCACATTTAGCCATTCCTATCTCTCTCGAACTTGCTTTTTTTTTTTTTTTTTTCCATTCTTTTGGACAAAAACAATCAAGGGTTGGAGTTGGGGTCGGGGCAAAGCAACGGTCTGGATCCATATAACTTCGTAAATGCGTGATTTTCCCTACAGTAGGGAATCCGCATCCTTAGGTTAATGGTCTAATATCTTATATACTCTTTATTTTTTTTTATTATTAGCCGATGTGAGATTTCTTTGTTTCACATCACATACTTAGATACCGAACAATCTGCTTAATTTTGTGTTTGTTTCTATGGGTTAAGAACCAAACCAAAAATAACATCACATAAACAGAAAAAGGTTTCTATGTTAAGCTCAAGTTATTATTTTGTCAGGTGGGCTATTCAGCTCCCACTCAAGCGGCTATCAGGGCAGATCTTAATCTATCTCTTGCTGAGGTAATTAGGAGCATCATGGTTTCCCTCCTCATTGACATTTATATCATCATACTTTCTCTCTGTTACTTTATTTGTAATTTTTTTTTTGGGGATTGGCAGTTTTCAATGTTTGGTTCTTTGGTGACCATTGGTGCAATGCTTGGGGCTATAACAAGTGGCCGAGTTACTGATTTCATTGGCCGGAAAGGGGTATGTGAAACTTACATAAATGCCTAATGAATATCAATATATTCTGAACCATGTGTATTGTTAATTGGCCATTAAACTTACTACATGTTACTGAGCATTAATTTTCATCACAAACAAACAGGCTATGAGAATTTCAACAGGATTTTGCATTACAGGATGGTTAGCTGTCTTCTTCTCTAAGGTATATGCGTCTTCTTAACAATGTGTTCGTATTAAGAAAAGTTGTTGCAACATCAAAAAAAAGTCACTTAATTATGTTACTCCATCTACTGCAGGGTTCTTACTCACTTGACTTGGGAAGATTTTTCACAGGATATGGAATTGGAGTTATCTCATACGTGGTAATTAATTGATAAACACAAAAACTTTATTTCCATTCAGAAAGTTTAAGTGCGTGCTGTTTAAAACTTAAATAGTTATATTTATATGTTGCCTCTTCATCATAATATTTCTGATAAAAATCAGCAAAATGGACCAGGTTCCAGTATATATAGCAGAAATAGCACCAAAAAATCTTCGAGGAGGACTTGCAACAACAAATCAGGTGAGGGAATATTAAGAATTATTGTGTTTTGTTCTTTGGTTAAGAGTTAATAGTATCATTAGATTGAATTTTGGCATTGACTCTGGTTGTTTTGCAGCTTATGATTGTTATTGGATCATCAGTGTCATTCTTAATAGGAAGTGTCATAAATTGGAGAGAACTAGCACTAGCAGGTAGTAACTAATTACGTTAGTTTTGAATTGTTGAATGAAGGGTAACATATTATGGAGAGAAATGTATCTAACTGTTGCCTTGGCTTGGCTTGAACTTTGAAGGGCTAGTGCCTTGCATTTGCTTGCTGATTGGTTTGTGCTTCATTCCTGAGTCTCCTAGATGGCTGGTAAGTATTAAGCTAGAATCAAACGACCAAATTGCTTCTTTATTTTTTTCTTCAAGATAATAATAAGGGGAAGGCTAAAATATGTTCGTGATCTCCGTAAAATTGACAAATTTTGATTTTAGTCCCTTTACATGGAATAAAGTCAAAATTTGTCAATTTCATAGGGATGAAAAAAACATATTTAAACCTAAGAGGAATATGTTGATGCAAATTCATAAACTAGCATAATTTTTTTCAGGCAAAGGTTGGCCGCGAAAAAGAATTTCAACTAGCTTTAAGGAGACTTCGTGGTAAAGATGTTGATGTTTCTGATGAAGCTACTGAAATTCTGGTACATTCCAAGAAATACTTTATAAAAGTTTCCAATTAATTTGATTTGATGACTTTATCTGATCGCTTCATTTTTGTTTATAGGATTATATAGAAACTCTTCAAAGCCTTCCAAAGACTAAGCTGTTGGATTTGTTCCAAACCAAATATGTGCGCTCTGTAGTTGTAAGTAACATAAATTACTTACTAGTAGAAATTCAATCATAGTATATGTAATTATTCAAAGGATCCTAACTATTTGTAACAATTTCAGATTGGGGTTGGATTAATGGTGTGTCAACAATCTGTTGGAATTAATGGTATAGGATTCTATACAGCTGAGATTTTCATATCAGCCGGTAAGCGAGAAGAAATACTTACATGTTGATTGTGAAAAATCGAAAGAAATCTGTTTCTTCTAGCATAGTTAATCCTTTATAACTTGATTTATTTGCAGGACTTTCTTCAGCAAAAGCTGGTACCATTGCCTATGCTTGTATGCAGGTATAGTTGATTCATCTATTGATTTCTCAGAAGTTAACCATTTAACATACAATATTTTGTCCAAGCTTTATTTCTTTCATTGAATGACAGGTTCCATTTACCTTATTGGGAGCCATTTTGATGGATAAGTCTGGAAGAAAACCTCTTGTAACGGTAAACCAATTATCAAGAACTTATTCATAAACACCATCTAAAAGAAAAAGGAATAATAACTTACTTCTATGCTTAACAAAAGTTCTTGTGTATGTATTCAGATTTCTGCAAGTGGAACATTCTTAGGCTGCTTTATTACTGGAATTGCTTTCTTTCTCAAGGTAAGTCTTTAGTGTAAATGTATTCAATTTTCATCACAGATTGTTAGTGTGTGTGTGTGTGTGTGTGTTAAATTATCAATTCTAAAATTCATCTTCATGGCTTTGATGGATCAGAATCAAAGCTTATTGCTTGAGTGGGTGCCAACATTAGCACTTGCTGGCGTGTTGGTGAGTTTTCTTCCCCAAATTTTTATTTTTATTTTTTTACATTTGGGTATCTATTAAGGTAATTGTACAACTCTTTTTTAACATGAAATTGTCTCATATTTTCTTCTTTGTAATCAGATCTATGTAGCAGCATTTGCAATTGGGCTGGGGCCAGTTCCTTGGGTGATAATGTCTGAGGCATGTATCATTTGACACCAAAATTTGTAATGGTTTAGCTAGGCTCTTGCAGCAAGTCATTAAAGAAAAACTAGTAAAAATTGAAACAGTAGTTACCAGTATATGTTTCTAGAAAGTTTTTTTATTTTTTTTTTTATTTTTATCAAGTGATGTAATACTAGTTTTAATATTGCAGGTTTTCCCCATAAATGTGAAGGGAACTGCTGGAAGTGTGGTGGTTTTAGTGGCCTGGCTTGGAGCTTGGGTAGTTTCATATACTTTCAACTTTCTTATGAGCTGGAGTTCCCCTGGTAATTAAGCACACAACATTAATTCTCAAGTCCATATGATTACTGACTTTAATCAGTAACATAACATGTATTTCTTTTGTTTGTGAACTGAACAGGTACTTTGTTTCTGTATGCTGGATGTTCCCTCTTAACCATTCTATTTGTAGCAAAAGTAGTCCCAGAAACCAAAGGAAAAACATTGGAAGAAATCCAGGCTTGCATTAGTTCATAGAGAGAGAGAGAGCAAAAAATATATTTGGACAAATTATGGACTTTGTCTCTCTGGTGATGTGCACCATTCGACCCAATATCTTGAACTATTCGATGGTGAGAGCTCAAGCCATGAAGCACGCCAGGAAACTGTCCAGTTATTACCATCATTTATCAAATTCTTTTGGATCCATTTAGGACCAGCAAGGCATAAAAATAACAGGATGTTGCTTTATCCATTTTTTGCTGCTCAATAATGATATATTATTGCCTCATTAATAAGAAAATTTTCATATTCTGTTCGTCTCTTCTAATTTTTGCCTTTTCCATTAGTAAGAAAATGGATTGATAACTTAGTTTGCAAAAAGTAATCCAACCGTCACTTGTAACGTGCTCGCGGATATCTACGGATAAAATCTACTATGAGTTAGATGCAAATACCTTAATGGGTCTGAGTACCTACGGGTAAAATAAACGAGTATTTTCTCCCCACTTATTAACATGTTAGAGGCAGCTATTGTGGTATACATCTATACTTGCAAGTATGCGTTAAATGAAATTACTATAATACTATCATGGTACTATGTATATCATTCCTCATACTGCCAATTTGAAGGCTCTGAAAAACAATTTACTGAAAAGTAAAACATGAGTTTTATACTTTATAATCGAAAATTTAAAATTAATTTCATAATATAAAAAATTTAAAGATTTGTTTTATATTATAGTATATTTAGGAATACTCATGGATAATGACGAATATTCAAATATTTATTTAAAACTCGCGTGATAGATACCCATATGAATGTGGGGCGAGTACGAGTATAATATTCATCCGACATAGGTAGCGGGAGGCTACTACTCGTACATGCCCAATCCTAATTGCATTCCTACTTGTGTGTAATTAATTGTCTAAAGTTATTGAACTAAGCTTCTTAATGGACCGTAAGCAGGTAGTGGACGATGCTTGCTCTTATGGAGAAATCTAATAGGTTCGAGTATATGGTTGCCTCCTATCGGAGTGTAGAACCTTTCTAGCTTTAAATAACAACTTGCAAGTTGTTTTTATGAAGTGACTAACAAATAGTAGCATTCGTGCCTTAGCAAGAGTGTCTACTTGTAATGCTCATCACACTATTTTTCATTCTATTTCGTATTGTATTTGGATCATTATCCATAATGAAATAAAATGAAATGATTTAGATTGCGTATTTTCATTTTGGTTCATCGGCCTAGCGGCAACACACACTTAGGGGTTGGGGAGATGGGCATTGTGGGTTCGAACCCACGCCCCAACACACATGTCCCTACAACAAGCTGTGTAACAAGGACTGGATTGCGTATTTAGAAGATATAATGTAGCTTTTTTTTTTAGACTCGATGCAATCCTAGTTGAGATGGATCGACCCATATAAGAGGATTAAACTCTTCCACTCAACATATTTTTTTCTTTTCCCAAGACTCGAACCTGACACCTTAGTAGTTAAGGAAGCCAAAATTCCTTACTACTTGGAGTGACAAGAGTTGGTAATATCATGTAGTTTGAACACACATTGAGGATCCCTTTCATAAAAAAGATACGTATTTTAACGAAATTAAATAAGAAAATAATAAAGAAGACTGTGAATCATGTGATAATGATTATATAGAAATACCATGATGTTGCTTTATCTATTTTTTTGTGCTCAATAATAATATATTATTCCCTTATTAATAAGAGAATTTTCATATTCTGTTCGTCACTGATAAGTTTTGCTTTAAGAAAACGGATTTATAACTTTGTTTGCAAAAGCTTTCAAAAAAAAAAAACTTTGTTTGCAAAAAGTAATCAAGCCGTAACTGGCAACTAATTAATTGTTTAAAGTAATTTAACTAAGATTTTTAATGTCATGTAGTTTGAATACGAATTGTGGTTCACTGTCATATAAAAGAAGGATATCAATTTTGTTTTTGACAATAGGAAAGATGTCAATTTTAAGTACGTAACTAGTAATTATATTTCTTTATGCTGCACAGGTATCCTGTGAAGGCATAGACTAGACCCATTCCACTCGTACCAAAACATAATCAACGTTATTTATATAAGACAATCGTACACATACATCATACTTAGGGGTGGAAATAGGCCAGACTGTCCGACAGAGATCTATGACCTAGCTTACGTCAGACCCAGGTTAGACTAGATTTTTTTTAAATAGATTAGGCCAAAACTTTTTGAAAAGTCTATTTAGCTAAAAAGACCAGGTTTCAGGGCACTTAAAAAGCCTTTTATGCCTAACAGACCGGCCTATTTAAGTAAATATAAATAATAGTTTTATATTGCTATTATTATTATATTAGATTTTGTACATTGTGTTAAATAATATACTTACTGACATTTTCAATAATTTAAGCATATTGACTTACATAAATTTTAGACATACTTAAAAGCCTTATTGCAATATAGAATTTAAATAAGCTATCATATAAAGTTTGAAACTCTAAAAGGTCATATTAGACTTTGAAATTTTTTTGGCTAAATTATACTTTTAGTCCATTATCTTTATTTTAGGTTTCAATTTGGTCCTTTATGTATTATTTATTCCGTTTTAGTCCCTTAAGTTACCAATGTTATATCATGTTGGTCGTTTCCATCAATAACCCATATAACGTTGCACAGGTATCAGAGATAGTATCAGGTATGTGAAACAATCGGATGAAAGGATGCTCAAATTTAAAGAGTGTGTCAAAGATGCGGGGATAAGTATGACCATTGGTTTGAGAACTGATGTGTCTATAAGGTGGAATTTCACGTACTTAATGCTTGAAAGTGCCTTAGAATATCAAAAAGCTTTTGATTATTTCAAGGTGGCTGATAGGAATTATAAATGTTGTCCATCTGATGAAGAATGGAGAAGGGGGAGAAAATTTGCGAGTTCTTAGAACCGTTTTATGATATTACATGCTTGATTTCTGGTTCATGTTATCCAACTTCAAGCTTGTATTTCATGCAAGTTTGGAAAATTCAGTTAATTTTAGGAGGAAACCAATCTAATGGAGATGATGTTATAAGGGAAATGTATGTGAAAATGAAAGAAAAATTTGACAAATATTGGAAAGAGTATAGTGTTGTACTTGCGTTTGGAGCTATTCTTGACCCACGCTTGAAGATTGCCTTTTTAAACTACTGCTATAAAGAACTTGATGCTTCTACTTTCGTAGATAAGGTCAACCGTGTGAGGTAAAAATTTGACAAGCTTTATGGAGAGTATGTGAGCAATTCCACTGTTTCAAATGTTTCTCTTTCTCAATCATCCAATGATACTACCTTATTCTCTAACCCATGCGGAGAGGGAACTAAGTCTAAGAGATCAAAAATCGCCATTGTAAGTTTTTTATGCTAACTTTATCATTAAATTTCTTTCATTAACGTATATTTGAAAGAATCAACTATTGAACTCGATGAAGAACATCCTGAAAAATTTGATGTACTTCAATATTGGAAGATTAATGAGAAAAAATTTCCTACACTCTCCATAATGGCACGTGATGTACTCAGCATTGCTATTACCAGAGTGGCATCAGAATCAACTTTCAGTATTGGTGGACGTGTTCTTACTAAATACAGAAGCTCCGCTCTTTCCAAACACGTCCAAATGTTGATTTGCACTTGGAACTGGTTGTACGGATTTTCCGAAAATCTTAGTGGTAATACTTTGTATTCTAATTTTGTCTTGCTTAGTTATCTCAAGATTGGTTGTCTAATTGTGTTTCAATTGTTTGTGTTTTTCACATGAAGATGAACATAGATTTTCTAGCCATCAGGCAGCGATAGGAGAGTCCAATGTGGATGATGTTGAAGAATAGAAGTAATTTTGGAAGGGTTTCTTCTTGAATGAACATATAATTGCTCTTTTTCCTTTACTGTCTTTTTTGTGGTGTTTGTTTCAGACCTCTTTCTTTCATTGTTGTTTTTGCCCAGTGACTAGTGGGTCATTTTCTTTTCTTTTACACTTTTGACTAGTGCTTGATTTTGCAAAATGTTAATTAGTTCTGTTATCAATTTTGTATATGTTTTTTAGTTCTTTCATCAGAAATTTCACGAAATTCGTAGGTTGACAGCAGAAGAGAAATTAATAAAGAGGTCATTAGTTATTGAAATTGCTACCTGGCAACAGGCCCTTGAATTTTTCTGTCTCAAGTCAACACCAATGTTCAACTACCGAATGCAATGATTTTCAAAGTGTCTAGTCTAATTTTAGACTCTGCATTGCAATATGCTTGTGCCTTTTTCATAGCTAAAGATTATGGTATGGCTCTGTTTGTAAATTAATGATGATGATGTTTAATCCCTTCCTGTATAGGAATGTTTCCATGCTTGTATATCTTTTTGGTTGATAAAAATTTGTCAAGCAATAATGCCTTCTGAATCTGATGTTATTTAGTTAGGAAGTTACAGATTAGACATGGTTATGGATTAAAAAAGTAAAAGGAGTCCTTTTGGAACTCCATATATTTGTACATATATAGTATATGTATATTGGATATTTTGATGAACATAGTTCCAATATAGCATGATGGTTTGTTCATACCAAAATTGCAATTCTCCCTAAACCACTGTCTCTATTTTGTGGTTGACCTTTTGAAGTTTGAATGACTTGAGCTCCTCAATGAGTTCTTTCAACTTGGTGTGAGAAGACCCGCCAACCTTAATAGTTTTCTTTGCAGCACCACGAACATTGCTCTGGAGAGTTGAAACACCTCCTCTATAGCATTCATTTTGGAAGCCTTGTATACAAGTCCACTTGCTGGATAAATATCCTTTTGTGTGAGTTGAAGACTATAGAAAGCAATGTCCAAAAAGAACCATGTGCTAGCTATTCCTAGCAGTTTCTGGCATTTTCATTCTCCAGTATGAAGTCAATACTGCAGGAAATGCACCAAACATGAGCACAATTCTCTAGCAACCAATATTCCAACTCCTTGCATAGCAAAAACAGCAGCAAAAAATAAAAAAAAATAAAAAAAATTAAGGCCCATGAGCTAGCTCTAGCCCATGGGGCTTTGTGAGTTTTTTGGCCCTATAAACTTTTACACTAGTGGGCTTTTTGACCGTAGGGCTTTTTGGTCCCAGCCCATACGAGTTAGGGCTGACCTGGCCCATATGTGCCAAATTGACAGTTCTAATTGCACATTCTAACAAAAACAATAGCAATTAATAATAATTTTTGTTTTGTTCTTATGTTGTTGAATCTTCAATTGCTTTAGCTTGAATTGTTTTTTCAACCATTATAGAAATAAGATTGCAACCTTGGTCCTAAATCACTGTACATGCTTTCGTAGAAGAAATACCTCTTTCCCCCAATCAACACTCCTTACATACTCAAAGTCCTAATAGTGGAACCACCAGCGGCATCATTTTTTACAAGGAAATTTTCGTGAGTCAAAGTCCCCTTCCCCACATAATTCCATTTATGTTCTTGGTAACATTGGTTTTCAATTTAATTCCTATGCCATTTCTCACACGTCCTCTAAACCTTCACTAGTTTCAGTCTGGAGGCACTGGTGAGGGTGAGGGAAGAGCACACTTTCGTAAGATGCAGGGACGATCACTCGCCGACTAAGTCGAACGACGCAGGGACGATCACTAGCCGGCGAAATCGGACGACGCAAATATAGCAACTAGGCTCCCTTTCTTCTGTATCTCTTTTGACTTTCTCTTCTCTATTGGGGTGGGGTGCTTGAGAGTTGTTTCCAACTATATTTAATGAGTTGTCATCATCTGATTGGTTGTGTGTAAGTCTTTCTCCACATGGTTATTGACACATCCGCAAACGTTGGACACATAGGATACATTAGACGACGTTATATGGTTTACTGATAGAAAGGACCAACGCGATATAACGTTGGTAACATAAGGGATCAAAACGGAACAAATAATACATAAGAGATTAAATTGAAACCTAAAATAAAGATAAGGGATTAAAAGTATAATTTAGCTAAAAATTTTATATCATACGAATAAATCAGAATCAGACCTTATAAAACTCAGTTCGTCCTATTTATTTCCACCTCTGTGTCTCATGTCTCTTAGTAATAGTGCTTTTAGTTTTCTTTTTTTATAGCTTATTATAAATAGAACTTAACCTCATTGACATATTTGCCCGTTAGTCTATTTAAAGATCAGTCAGATGACTTATTCAAAGATGTTAATATCAAATAGGCTTTTAAGCAGGGTAACAAGTCATATCAGGCTTTCAAAAAGGCCAAGCCAGACCTTAAAAAAAGCATATGACATGTAACATGCCAGACTTGGGCCTTGAATTTTTTGATCAAGTCAGACTTGGGCCTTGCAAAGCCTAGCTCGACCCAGCCTATTCCCACCCTTAATCATACTAGTACTAAATATATTTTTGTAGAGTTGTTTTAGGATGTAATAATGATTATGCAGAGACGTTTATACAGTTGTCCAATCATATTTTACCATGATATTATTTTGTTATATTATTTCTTAAAATATTCTCATAAATATATCTAAATAATGAAATATGATTGTAAAACAGTGTAAAGTTTTTTTAGACCGTCAATGCAAGGTCATTAAACTAGGAAATGGATCTCCTCATGTGAAATTTTCACACGAGAGGTAGAAGTATGATCTCGTAGTCGTACCATCCAAAAATGACATTAAAGTGAAATGTGATTGGATGTCTCTCTAATTTTTTTCACATTACAAGTGCATATCATTAAGAGAAATGGGGTCATGCATTGTCATCGTTTTACATAGATATTTAACGATAGAACACTATTTTACAGTTAATTTTAAAATACAATAAAAATGTGATTAACATCACAATATAATGAGCCATGATTTACGTCAAAAGTGCCGTCAAACTCTATCATCAAACTCTTATTCTAAAATAATAGTAATAATAATGATACTAATAAGATGAGATAAAAAAAACTCATGTTTTTTTAAAAAAAAAATACTCATTTTGTCTCCTATTAAGTATCTTATTTATATTCTCTATCTCACATTATTTGTCGCTTTAGACATTATTTTAGTCTTAACACATTATTTTACTGTATAAATTAACAAAACTAACCAATTTCTGAAAAAATGTGCATTAGGGAATGGTTTTTGTTTTTGTTTTCGTTGTTTTTTTTTGACGGGAGGGAACGGTCTTTGTCAAAGACATTTAAATGTTATTTTAAGTTCTCAATTAATTACACCTACTTCGTCAAAAAAAATAATTAGACCTACACCTACACCTACGTGCATCAATTTGTTCCGCGTCTACGTGTGCAAAATGAGAAGGATCCAAGCAAAAGCAAGGCAAGGCAAGGCAAAGGGCCTTTGAAAAATCAAATCGTCAATATTCATTCGTTAAATTCATCACACTCGCTGACAATACACAACACTCACATATACACATAGATAGACATAGACATATAGTGGTGGACGATTGCCGAGGCAAGTGAATCAAGATTCTCGCGGCTTGATCCCCACAACTTCATATTCCAATCAGAGGTCTTCATTCCTCAATCTTCTAAATCCCCCCCTTATTTATTTTTTTCTGTTAACTGTTCCATAATCCGCAGGGATGGTGAATTGAGTTTCAGTTGGTACCCAGATATTCATTTTCCTTTTAATTCTCAGAATTGGATTAAAGTTTCTTTCTTTTTATTGAATTATTTCGTTTTCTTCATTTTCTCACCGACCCTATTTTCACTTCACTTCAATAAAAAAAAGGGCGACTCAACTTGAAAAAAGTGTTGTTTCATTTTCTGAGCATCATCACGTGTTTTCACCTAATTTCATTTGGCTAAGTGTGAGACTGAAAGGGGTTATTCTCTATTGGCATTTAGATGGTATTTTGGGGTTAAAACAGTTCAAAGTGATAGAATTCTCTGCATATTTTTGTGTTTATGATTAAGAATTCCTCTGGCTCAGGGTTTCTTATTAAACTTGATGCTGTTTGTAGGATATAGAGAGAGTGAGAAGCAAAGAATAAATTATGAGTCGGTTGAACAACGATACAAGTACTTGTAGGAATGGTAGTGCCAGTAATGAATCTTGTGCAAGTGGAATGGATGGAGAAGGGACAAGTTATCTTGTTCATGACATTGCACAGCTCACAAAACTTAGGTCAAGTCCCCATGAGCATTTGAATCGTGTCATTCCTGGTAGGATGAGGTTACCTACATCAACCGTAAGAATGTTAGTAGGTAGAGAAGGTAATTATTCTGGAAGAGGGAGATTTTCATCGGCAGATGGATGTCATGTGTTAAGCCGCTATTTGCCTACCAAAGGTCCTTGGATTGTGGACCGGATGAAAAGCCGTGCCTATGTTTCGCAATTTTCAGATGATGGTTCTCTTTTTATTGCTGGATTCCAGGTTATTGCTACTGTCATTATCATTGTAGTGATTTCTATATGTAATTATGTGTGAAGTGAAGCTGATGATGATTTTGTTAGAATGAAGAGTCTTGTACTTGTGAAACTATGATTATGGGACAAAAGGGTCTTTAACTCTTCACTTGTGGTTGTTTGTGCTTTTTATGAAACAGGGAAGCCACATCAGGATCTATGATGTTGATAGGGGCTGGAAAGTTATGAAGGACATCTCTGCTAGAAACTTGCGGTGGACAATTACTGATACATCTCTCTCACCAGATCGACACTATCTTGTAAGTTTTAGTTGCTTTCTTGATAAGGTGGCATTTGCTGGCTTTACTAGGATGAAGGATTTCCTCTTATAAACAACTATTTCTGACCACAGCTTGTGAATTCATACAAATTTGAGCTATCCTTTACCACTCTGTCTCCTTTAACTTCTTGCATTTGACAAATTGTTAATTAATTATTGCAGGTTTATGCTAGTATGTCACCAATTATCCATATTGTCAATGCGGCATCCGCTACAACAGAGTCAGTAGCAAATGTTACAGTACGTGCTGGAAATTACTCACTTTTGTTCATAGTTATCCAATTGCAATTCAAATTGTGAACTGCCGAGCTAATTTTCAAGCTGTTAATTGTAAGATTTAGAGACACAATGCAAATAGCTTGAAATATGAATGACCTATAGTGTTCAATGTAACGATTTTAAATTAGGAATGGACAATAAATCTTAAACTTAAGTCCAAAAAAATTAATGTCACCATTGAGTTTCTCTGTCAACTTATATATAAGCTTATAAATAAAAATAAAAAAAAACCCATAGCACAAAAGTAACCTAGTAAACTCATAGGTCATAACTTCTTTGTGTATTCCTGCTAAATGGTAGTTCATTGCAAGGAGGGAATGATCCAAAGGGGGAGAGCAGGGGGAGAATGGCCCTCCCCCCCTTCCTCACTTTCTTTTTTAAAATAATATATGTAATGAAGTTGAATTTCCTTGACTTTTTGTTACTAATACTCAAATACTCTAACCGCTTGGACTTGATTTTCAGCCTTCTGGTCCATTATTTCGACTTCTATGTACTTCTATTTCAATTTCAATTTATATATGCTCAAGGCCCCTATCAAAATCTGCTCACTTTTGGAACCCCTGGATGTTTTATGGATCAGTCTTTGATCCTAAGAGCTCTACCTCACATTGTTTGTGGACATTGGACAAATAATTATGTTTCACATGTGATCTGTTGTCAAGAACAGTACAATGTTCTCAAGTCACATCCTTCTTCTCCATCTTCTTCGCCTTAGGAGCCGCTTAAAGTAAATACATGACGCCTATGTTCTAGAAGAATGATAGCGGAGCAATAATATATCCAAATAAGATGCATATGGATTGGATGGTTAGCCTTTGTTTAAAAAAAAAAAAAATGAAAACAGAACAATGGAACAACCAAATAGGGAGCATAGAGTAAGTGACCATGTGAAGCCCCTATTTCAGTAGAATGGAAACGAGAGCAATGAAATTATCAAATATGGTGCATTCAGTAGTGCTCGTTCAATTATTCATTTAATTTCTTAATTTATTTGACTTTTCAATTTCTTAATTTGATGAGTATTGGTGAAAGAAAAGGAAAAAGAAAAAAAAAGGTGTTATTTAATCACGCGATTTGTATTGATGATATGAAATCACACTGATTCATGCATGTTTGCACAATTGAAAGCCATCTGTGATTCATCACATGATGCAAATCACTGACTTGTTGATCGTATTGAATAGTGCAATTCTTACTATGCTTTTATTCATAATTGCCAGTGAAATATACTTGTTTAGGTTTACAATATTATAGACAAATACGATGTTACAATTACAGTATTTTTCTCCCTTGTAGTGTGATACTTATATTCTTTGCAATTACTGTACTCTGAATTTTTCTTATGAAATATAACAATGGCTAATGCAAAAGTTGGCTTCTTATTATGATCAATTTGAATCTGTAAATTAGTAAAATATATCTTATTTTATCATGGAAATACTCGCACTATCGTTGAATTGTAGGTCACAGATGAGGTCTTTGTCTGTCTAACCCCACATATAGAATAGGAAAATTTGTAATGTTCTTTTGCTATAGATACAGCCGACTTTTTTATTTGTTGTTGTTATTAAGTAACATACATAGATTTCTTTTCGTGTTTTAAAAGTCAAACTTCAAATATTTAATGATATAATGTATGTATTTATATATGTATGCGTATGTATTTATGTGTCTCTGTATGTATACAGACATCAAACAACTGTTTGCTTTACATTCATAAACACTTCTTATATTGCAGGAAATTCATCATGGATTAAATTTCTCTTCTGATGAAGATAGTGATGAATATGGGATTTTCTCTATCAAATTTTCAACAGATGGGCGAGAGCTTGTGGCTGGAACTAGTGATAGTTCGATATGTGTGTATGATCTTGGAGCAGATAAGCTTAGCCTGAGGATTCCTGCTCACCTGGTATTATATATTATTTTCCTATAATTAGTTGCTGATGTTGAATAATTCAGAAAAAATTCAAATGTATGCGGATATTAGCCTTTTGGTTCTTTTTGGGAGAAGTTTGAGGTTTTGTGGAAGTAATGGAGCACAAACACTTCAAAATAGTTGTACCCATGTTGGACATATATCCATGTCAGATGCTTTGGATACTCCTAGTTGCATTTTACAATTTTTTTGTGACTTTTTGTTGAGAGTTCCACATTGACTAGAGATATGGCCTAAGTAGTGCTTACAAGACTTGAGCAGTCCTCACTTTACAAGCCGGTTTTATGGGATTTAGGCCCTAACCCAAAATCTAAGATGGTATTAGAGCCTATCCTAGATTTTTTATTTTTATTTTTTATTGGGCCAAGATCTCTATTATTCCATCCACATTTGTCCACGTTCTAGATGTCTAGTCTTGGGTGTGAGGAGGTGTGTTGAGATTCTTGTTATTCCACCTGCATTAGTTCATGTTTCAGATTTCCAGTCCTGAGCGTGAGAGAATGTGTTGTTGAGAGTCTCACATTGACTAGAGATATGGCCTAAGTAGAGCTTATAAGGTTTGGACAGTCCTCACTTTACAAACCGGTTTGGTGGGGTTGAGTTAGGCCCTAGCCCGAAATCTAAGACTTCAATTTTTTGAGCCGTTATACCAATACAGATGGTTATCCATCACAATATTTAAATAAGTTATAGTATTTTATTTTGTCTACAATAACTCATGCTCGCTTTTGGAACATCAATTCTCTCTTTTGATTTAAGATTAGTGTTTTATGTTAATTTTGTACTAATTTTATACATTTTATTATAGTGTCATGTCCTGTAATTTGTATCCTCATGTCCGTGTCATATCATATCTGTGTCTCGTGTTGTATCTATGCTTTCCAAGGAAGCATAAACCTTTAGGCAGCCAAATTTTGAGCTTGAGTTGAGAATCATTTCTGTTAGTTCTTTCATTCTTGTAGAAATTATTTTTATATAGATTTTCAATCATTTTATTCATCACTTTAAAATGGCATATTGTGACTTAAGCTGGAGTTTTATTTATCAGTGTGGAAGATGAATCATATCTGATGTTCCATTCATTTGTTGCAGTCTGATGTTAACACTGTCTGCTTTGCTGACGAATCTGGCCATCTCATATATTCCGGAAGTGATGATAGTTTCTGCAAGGTAGACTTAATATTTTAGCTATAGGAGTTTGTTAATATCCACAGATGTTTGTGTTGCTTGTGATATTTTCATTTTATGCATGTCATTATGCCATTATCGGTGAGTTAAGTTTATACTGATCACAGCGTTAGAGCCATTTTTTTGTTATGCAGATAGGGTAAGTTGGTACTATATGATCTCTTGGTTGATGGAAGTGCAATTAGCTTAGCAGCTTCTCGTAGAGCTGAGGATATAATTTTCATTTGTTTCATCCTTTAGTTATTCCAAGTATGTTTTCATTGTTGCAAAGAACTTCATATATATGAGGACTAGCTTGTTATGAAGGTAGGCAATACTATATATAGATGTAAAGTAAATTTTACTCTGAAATTATTTTAAATCCTATATCTGAAGACACTGACGGATTCAAGTAAAGCAAATTGGGGGCATTTGACCCCACTAACTTATTTATTTTGTTATTAATTATTGAATAATTTTATTTTTGACTCTACTAAAAATTAAGTGTTAACCCCGCTAAAGAGCGAAAAAAATAAAAATTGAGCTACTCCTTTTTAAGTGTTGTCCCACGTCTACTCTCTTTTTAAGAGAAAATATAAATTTTTTTTACTCCCTTTTATCTTTGTCTCTCTATTTTTGCTTCTCAAATTCTTTGATTTCTACTCTGTTTCATTCTCAAAATCCATCAACTCAAATACTTTGCAAGAGCTCTAACTCAACCCTTTTTACCCCCTTCTCTCTTTGTCTCTTGATTTGTGTCTTCTCTCTCCTTATTCAACATTCTCTCTACATACTCAACTTTATATTTTGTTAGTGGTACCTTTCCTTTCATATGTTCTTCATTTCATTTTTAATCTTTTATTTTTTTTTGTTCTATTTACAACTCCTTCGTTGCTTGAGTAAGTTTTTTTTTGCACCATGTTTCATATATGTGCACAATGTGTTTGGTCATTTGCCTAAATGGATTAACAGAGAGTTACTCGCTGAAGTTAGTTTTGATTTTGACTGTGACAACCGCAATAGTTAAAAGGAATTTCTCTGCAATGAATTTTGTGAAGAATCAAATGTGCAACCTTATGGGAGATGAAATGTTGAATAATTGTTTGGTCACATACATAGAGAAAGATATTTTTGATAGTGTTGAAAACGAAAAAAATCATACAATAATTTCAAAATATGAAGACACATTAAAAACAATTATAATTCATAGATGCTAATGTGTCTTTAATTTTTTGGGTATATAATGCTATAGTTTTTGTAATTTCTAGTTTTTTGTTCAATGATAATGATGTTATTATTTTATCACTTATGCATTGATGTATTTTTTATATAAATATTTATAGTACCTGATTTTGCCCCCACTTATCGATTTTTCTGGATCCGTCCCTGTCTGAAGAGATACTGAAATTTCATTTTTCTTTTTACGTAAGTATATGACAATATGGGTTTTTTTATTTGAAAAAGAAGTTTCTTATAAGAATTAAATTTTGGGAAGGATTTTTAAAAAAAAATAAATGAACCTTTCTCAAAATGAAAAAAGAAACCAGCATGTAGGTGTTCTTCAAGATTAAGCTTGTTTCTTGATTTATTTTTCTTTGAAATGTATTGGTGCAAGTCTGTCGCATTGTCTTGGTCCTATCAGGATTTGAACTTCAATAATTGCAATTTTTGTTTTGTTTTTGTTTTTTGTTTTTTGTTGGGGGGGTATTTTTTTAATAAATGGTTTTGTGAAAACTTGCTTGCATTTATGCTATTGCTTGCATCAGTAACAGTATTGCTGAAATCTTGCAACTCAATGAACTAGAAATCTTGCAACGCAATGAACTAAGCTTTACAAGGCTTGCATATGTTTTGCTTATGCTGAAAACTCAGCAACCATAGAATATAGTATTTTGTTAAATATGCCATATATAATAATAAAATCTATGGATGCAGTTGCAGAATAGCTCACAAGGTGCAAGCCCAAGGACATTGTTCTTTGAGGCTTGGACCTGGTCCATAACTAACTGAGCCTAAGATATATAATTAGCTCTCTTGTAGCTGCTCATTGACACTTCAATAATATTCAAACCATTTACTTCCAATTCAATGCTTTGGGTTTTTCTGCTTGCTATTCTCACTGAATGAATTCTTGGTTGTTATGATTTGGTGCAGGTGTGGGATAGGCGTTGCTTTGTCGCAAAAGGACAACCAGCTGGTATTTTAATGGGACATTTAGAAGGCATTACATTCATTAATAGCCGTGGGGATGGCCGATATTTAATTTCTAATGGAAAAGATCAAACTACCAAATTATGGGACATAAGGAAGATGTCTTCTAATGCCATAAAGTAAGACTGTTTTATCTCGCTTTGTTTTGAAGATACTGAGTTGTGCTAACGAATTTTATACTTTCCGTCTATATGGCCTACTTGAAATACTATTTTTATGGTAGAATCAGAATTTCAGAGAGCCTTCTTGAAATGCTATTTTTATGGTAGAATCAGAATTTCAGAGAGAGAGAGAGAGAGAGAGATGTAGGGGGAAGAAAGAATACGAAGACAATAATTGGGGAAAAAAAACTCGGGCCAATCTTATTTGAATTCAATGTACTCTTTGACTGAGAGTGAGAACTGTGTCAATAAGGCTTCTTAGTTGGTAATTCAATAGTAGCTCTAATAAAAAGCAATCTGCAGCTTTAAAGCTCTCACCAAAGTATGAATGTATGTGTGCGTGCATGGACTCACTACTCACCAAGAACAATCAAGAATAGTGACTCCAATCTATTCTGTTTATTCCTCCTAATCTGTGATGGATTATTTAGTGATGATGCTTATTACTTAAACCAACAGTCTGGGCCTTGGAGATGACGAGTGGGACTACCGGTGGATGGACTACCCTGAATATGCAAGAAATTTAAAGCATCCCCATGACCAGTCATTGGCAACATATAAAGGCCACTCAGTGTTGCGAACTCTAGTTCGCTGTTATTTCTCACCATCATACAGGTAACTTGTTTTATTTGGGCACTTTCTCACTCTGGCATATCACTGTTCTTTTACATGATATATGATTCTAATTTATGCAAGATATTTAGGTTTTGAATCGCTTATGATGTTTCATATTTCTTTTGAAATCAAATAGCTTTTTATTTTACAATAATGAATTATTTCCATAGCTTTTAGTTCACAGTGACTTGAATTAATATGTTTTGCTGAGTAGCTAGGATATGGGTGGTTAAATTGTTATTCATGGTTTTAAATTTGTGATATTTTGTACATCTTATTGTGTCATTATATTACAAAAGCCAGATTTGAATGACCAGCTTGTGGTCATTTCTGATAAGTTTGCTCCAAACCCTTTAGAATTCTGGATGAAATTGATAAATACCCTTTTAGTTAAACTTATATTATTTTTAGTTCTAGGTTTTAGTTGAGTGACGTGTTTGTTGGCATGTTTTCAGAATTGGTTTTGTTGTGATGATGTTCCATGTTCTCTTTGCATCTGATGTTTTGAAGAATGTGAATGACATCTAGTGTATTTCTTATTGCAGCACTGGTCAAAAATACATTTACACTGGGTCCAGTGATTCCTCTGTCTATATATATGACCTGGTAAAACAATTGCTTTAGATATTTTATCAACACTACAGTAACTGCATTTAGCATTGTCTTAAGAATTTTTGTAAACATTCTTTGTAGGTGAGTGGAGCTCAAGTTGCAAAACTTGATCATCATGAGGCACCTGTAAGAGATTGCAGTTGGCATCCATTCTATCCAATGTTGATTACTTCAGCTTGGGATGGTGACATTGTTAGGTGGGAATTTCCTGGAGGTGACCAACCCCCTACTCCTCCAAACAGAAGAGCAGGTAGAGCTCGTATTAGAGGTTTTTATTACATGTAGCTTAGCTCATGTTCTTTGTACATATGTGTCTAGATCCATACATTTAGGTAGCTAAACACAATTTATGCATCTTTCATTTCCCTTTTTCTAGTTTCCTATGTCTATAGAAAAGGGTCCCAAAAGTTTGTTACATTTATTTATACATTTGTTTTTGTAAGCCTATCCTGGATGAACATCAAACCTTAGATTAAGTTCTTTATATCATTGTCGTCAGATTCTCAAATTAAATAATAACAAGTGAATATTTTTCTAATATTAAATAACTTTTCTGCTTTTGTTGAGAAAATTGGACTTGCAGAAGGCAATAGTCATCTAAAGGAAAGACAAATGGTTCAAGTGTATTATATTCTTCTAATCAAGTTTGAAATCAAATAATAAATGTGCACAATTCTAAACAGTAAATAGCCTCGATTACGGATTTTGTTGAATTGTAAGAAATATCTATATATCATTGTTAGGTTCGAAAACTTGATCACTGGGACATAAGCAAGGCTGGCCCAACCATGAAGGAAGTAAAACAAGGGCTCTAGGCCCCAATTTTTTTTAGGCTCAATTTTATTTATTTATTTATTTCATATAGTGTGTATTAATTATTGCCTAATTATATTTAATGTGTGTTTCTCTCACAATATGATAATTTTAATATGATAAATCATGTGATATCAATACGATAATCACATACATCAAATTTTAAATAAATTAGACATCTATAGGTATATAATATTATAGTTGATTTTTACTTATATCTTAAAAGTATATAACAAGTTAAAAATGAAATTGTCTGATGTTGAACTATCAAATTATTTTTGAAGTTCAGGAAATTCTAATTATTTTTGAAGTTCAGGAAATTCTATGTAGCTGATATATTTAATAAAAACTGTTAATATTTTTACCATTGGATTTGTTGAATTTATTTTCTGTCAAAGCTTATTAAATAAAGTAAATAAGTAAATGAGATAATATATAAGTATATATCATTTTTAAAACATAATTAATTTTATCATTACAAAATTATGGGACTCAAAAATCTGAGACGTAAAGCTGGCTTGGAATGGGCACCGGAGCTAAAGTATGAATATTGTATGAAATCTCAGTTATATTTAATTTTATATATTTTAATGAATTTTTTCATGCATATATTACAAATAAATAAACAAACTTGTTTTTGATTAAAAATTAATATTTTGTTTTACCAAATTATGTTTATTTTATATTTATTATGTGAATATATGCTATATTAAAATGCATATAAGCATGATTAGAAAAATAAAAATATAAATAAAAATTGTTAATGCTAAAAAAAGAGAGAAAAACTTTCATTTAAAAAAAAAGAGGCATTCAAATAACTGTTATTCATTATGATGATTTAGTTTTTGATCTGAGACCCATGAGAGATTTATTTTTTGGTCTTAGATCTAGGATTGAGTTACAAGCAATAAGACTGCATAAATCCAACTCAACCCAATCTTCACTCAAGAGCGCTAAGACATTGACCCAAAAAAAAAACAAAAAAGAGCAGTTAGATGAGATGAAACCAACCTCTTCCGGCTTAGCATTAAAACTCTTGAGAAAAAGCTTTATCATCCATATAGTGGAGGATTTAATCCTATAGGATGAGTGGGTACAAATATATAAAAATAGAGAAAATAAAATTAAAAAATGTAATATATTACATGTAATTTTTTTTTATAATTTAATAAATTACTTGCAGTTTTTCTAGATTTGGGGGTGCACTTGCACACCCTAGTTACAAGCTCCGCCTATTCGTCCATATAGTTCTACCGACTCGATAAATTAGTTTCTGCAATTGTGTGCGGAGATATCCGATTTATAAAAAAATAAATATTAAAGAGTAATTTTTCAAAACAATTACACAATAAACTTTATAGTCAAATTAAATGATTTATCATGAAACATGATTTATGATACAACGCTACTTAATTAGTGGAAAAGGAATTTATTTGTTGTTTCATTTCATAGAAAAATAAGCAAAAACACATAAATCCATGCATACTTATAAAAATCACAGAAAAACAGAATTCTTATTTATTTATTTATTTATTTATTTTAATTAATAAAATAATAATATCACGAGGAAGAGCAAAAAATAAGATCACCATCTGTGTTTTACGGGACACAGTTGTTGTTCTTGACTTCTGAAGAGGGAAGAAAGACTGAACACGAAATCGGAGAGGTGCAGTTGACCAATCCAAATCTAATCTAATTCCATTAATGGCATCAAAGACATGCAAGATTGCTTTGCGAGTTGGGTCTGTGGTTTTACTGCTTCTCATTCTCTTCTTCATCGGTCGCCCTGTCTTTTGGAAGCTCTCCGCCATCCTCCATGACAAGCAAACCCTCACACAAGGTGGTGGTATTATTACCATATAATAATTATATCATCACACACACCGTTAAATTTACAAATTTTATTATGGGTTTATTTATTTATTTATTTTTCCATTTCATTTTTCACTTACCCTTTTTTCCAATTCTTCTTTGGGTGTTGTTGTTCCACTTCAGGTCTTGTTACGGAAACTCGGAAAACGGTGGGTTGGCACAATAGCGACTCGGGCGTCCGTGCTACGAACCGGAGGCTGCTTCGTTATCAGGTTTCGATTGATTTGAGACTGAGATTTGAAACTGCAACTTTTGAATGGAAACATTTGAAGTGGCTATTTGGCTATATGTCTATACTTCAATTATATAAGAAGGTCTTGTTACTCAATTAATTGAATAAGTCCACCACAAACTGCTCTTTTGTTTTTTTTTTTTTTGTCGGTGGGGTTCATGATGATGGATAATGGCGAAAGAAACCATTGTATTTACTTGCATTTGAGAATCAGCCTATCAGTCTAGTAACAAGCATTTCTACCAAATCGAAGATTTTGCTTTTTCAATTATCGGTATTATTGGCAAGAAATTAGTCTTGGAGTTAATTATAAGAAAGGGCTCTCTGTTTAGAGATGGAAACCCACCTCCCCCCCCCTGTCTTTTTTTTTCCCTTTTTTTTTTTCTCAATCATATGCTCTCTTCTTCGTATTATTACAGAATATGTGGATGAAATGCTCCTTTACAAGCATTTGTCCACTTTTCAGATATGAGTCATGCACAATAACAACTAACCTCTCAAAAACTAGCAAAAAGTTATATTATATTATTTTCTTCAAATCAAAAGTATCAAACGAAGGAGAATACAAACTTATTTATAGGCATTAAGTAGGAGCATAACTCTCCATCATTACTATAAAGGGGGAACATGGTTATGACTATGTTATGACAAGGATATTACTCCTTCCGTTCTAATATATATGTCACATTTATGGAAAAAAAATTGTCTCAAAATATATGTCATTTTTTATTTCCAATGTAATATTAAATATTTTTTTGCCAATTGTACTCTCAAATACTCCACTTTGCATTTATGACAATAGTTAATACACAAATGGTTAATAAGGTTAATTTGGTAAAAATATTACTCTCTTTCATTTATTGTTTTTCTTTAACTGTGTGATTTAACCAAATATGATATATTTATTGGGACGGAGGGAGTATTAGGCAATGACTAAACATTAAATGAGGTGAAAAAAACCCTAACCCTAGTAACAATAAGGCTCAATAACAACAGACCCAAAACTAAAAACAAACAGCTAACTAGTAATCTAATTACATAATTAAAATGATCAAAACAACTAAACTATAATTAATCGAAGTTTTCCTCCGCATTGAGTTTTGGGCTCTTCATGGGCTTAGAGCCCGTTTGTTACGACTTAAAAAAATGATTTTGCTTTAAAATAATCTTGAGATTATTTTTTTAGAGATTTTAAAAAAATCAGAAGCTAATTTGTGTTTGTTTAGGATGATAAAAATCATTTTTTTAAAAAATAATTTTTAACTTGTTTGGATACAACAACGCAAAAATGATTTTTTTAAATACAAAATTACCATAAAGGACATAAAAATCATTTTTTAAGAAAACTTGTTTGTTCGAAAAGCACTTTTTTAAATACAAAATATTTTTAAAAACACTATTTATGTATCGTTAAATACAAGTTTTTGTAATAATTTTTAAAATTAAAACATAAAATTTTATAAACTTGTGTGACAAAATTTATAACTAATTTTGTCACATAAAACTAATATAAATAATACTCCCTTCGGTTTTATATATAAGTGACACTTTTCTCTCATAAAAGTGTCTATTATATATAGGATCGGAGGGTGTAATTGCCATGTGGTATTAAAAAAATTATATTTTTGCCCAGTCATTTGCCACATCTATACCACATCAGATAAAATTAATATCGTTACTACCATATTGAGGGAAAGGACTTACATGATCCAATTTATTAAATTAAAGGACCGATTTAATTCAAAAAAAGTTGAGATCAAACGAACCCCAAAAAAGTTGAGATCAAACACGAAAGACGTATTGACGATGAAATATCCTTAAGAAGTGATCAACCTCTTCCATTTTTTTTATAAATCCTCTTCCATTTTTTAATGCAATAAAAATGATGCAATATATATATATATAGTGTCCGATGCAGGCCAATAATAATAAACGAATGGTTGCTTTTTCTAAAAGCCATGAAATGGTGAATATAAAATTAGTAGTGTGTAGAGTTCGTGTTACATTTATCAACGGTTCCATCAATTTGACAAACGATTGAAAATCAGAAGAGAGGGAATGGAACAAAAAAGAGTGCAAGAAGGTAATTATGTCCTTAACATACGTCCGTGAAAAGCGTCGTGTTTTTTATTATTTTTCTCTCTCATCTATCGCAGGTGATTCTCATGAGAAGCTACTAAAATTAGCTTTTCATTTTTATCAGATTTTAGATTTTTTGTAGATTCTCATTTTTTGAAAAGCTGAAACAAACACACTAACAACTCTTAAAAATGATTATTTTTTAAATAAAAGTGATTTTTTCTTGAAAAAATCTATAACAAATGGGCTCTTAGGCCTTCACTTGATTACTTGACGCAATATGAGTGCTCTTTCTTTTTCCATTGTGCTTGAGGCTCTCCATTGAGTTTAGACTCTTTATTAGGCTTGGACTCTTCTTTAAACTCGAGCTCCTCATCGAGCTTAAGCACTTCATTGGGTTTGCTAAGTCTCTATCAATCTACGAGTAGCTATGACTGCGTGCATTGTGTGCTTGAGATACAACATTGTGAAGAGGTATTAATAAGACACTATCTAACATATTTTTTTAACACAATTTGTTATTGACGGAAATGGATATTGCTAAATCGGGTGTTACTCCCGCCAAATAAGGAAAAAAAAAAACCCATTTGATTTAGTAAATCCTATGAATTTTACTTAATAATAAAGTGTATGTTAGTATTTTTCAAGTATAAAATCATTCTTAGCTTGTTTAGAAAACTGTTTTCACCTTCTAAAATCATCTATGATATGCAAGTATAAACGGGATCAGGTGTGAAAGAAAAGATCTGGTGTTAGACGAAGTTTCTTTCTGGTATACACTATGGTTGATAGTGTATGAGTCACATGAAATTGTTGTGTTGAGTTAAGAATTTTATTTTAATTTTACTAAAAACTTTCTTCCAAATGAAGGTTTCAAAACTTAAATAACTTTACTTTAAATTTATTTTTAACTAAAATTATTTTTATAAAGTCATCCAAAATAAATTTACAAACACTTGCTTTTACTTGATTCGTTTCCATACCTGAGTCTTGATTGATTGATGCAGTAGTAGTAGGAGCATGATTGGTGCAGACACTCACACCTTGGGCCATACAAACTGTCCCGAGGGGATTTAATCACAAAAATCCTTGAGTTTACAAAGATAGATAATCACGACTACACTAGCACCTTGGGATTCGTTCAACCCTTGTACCTTGCCCATGCTTATGCGACCCTCTCCCCCAGTCACCATCCACTAGAGCTGCCACCACCCCTGCGCTGCTCCATGCTCACCTTTGGCCCTAACCTCTTGCACCTCCATCATGATCCAGCGAGAAAAGTTGCTCACAAAATTGTTTTGAGTGGCCCAAATGCCCACATGGGAAGCAAAAGATACCTAGCCTCTCATATCTGAAGGCCACTCAGCTTGATTCACCTTTCGAATTTTTGACTTTCTTGCCTTTGCTTAGTGGTTCCCAGACATCTACCTTCACTCCAATCTTCATATAAGATCTCCAAAAACTCGTGTTGTTAGTATCATATTCTAGGAACTTAGTGGAGACTCACATTATAGGAGGAGAATATTGGAAATCTATGTGGAATTAATGTCAAATCGAGTTTGGTACAATTATTGCAAGCTGCAAAGAGAGACCGAGTAGTTTACAAAATTTTGGGTTTATTAGGAGACAAACAAATTTTGGTTGCTTGTACATTGGCTAGAGAATCAAATTTTTATACAAGTCACCAAGTTTTTTTTTATTAAGTGTCAACCTGTATTGTGAATTGCTGAACTTTGTTCGATTGAAATGAAATAAGTTTATTCCCTTAAAAATAATAATAATTGCGAAATTAGGTTGGTTCGGATTGAGAAAAGATAAATCCGAAAACTAAATTGATTGAAATTGATTTGGTTCGGGTCTAAAATGAAGTAAATTAATTATCCAAACTAATTCAAACTTTTTTATTTGTCTTATAATCTAGTTAATTCAATCCAATTAACGCTCCTTATTAGTCTCAGGTTTAAATGATTTAGATGGTCCTCAGTCCTCAGTACTCCCACACTCGTACCATTAGTTTTCTCCCCAAATAGTTATTTTTGTTGGGCTCCCCACATTGGGTTGGGCCTTGGCCCGGCGATATAGTAGCTGGCTTCATGTTTATTTTTTTGTGTTTCCATTACTCTGTGCATTTGTCAGGAAAAGAAGGCGAAAGAGAAACGAGTATAGGTGAAAGTATAGGCTACATTTTCTTCGCTAATGGAGTATAAATTTCATACTAGCTAACAAAATCTAGCTTTCAAGTTCAGCATGTAGAATAGTATGTATAATATAAAAATGGTAGTCGGTGTCGGTTTCTCGTTTCAGCTTTTAAGAATGTCCTGCCCCTTTGTCAAAGAAAGCAACCACAACATTAGGCTTGAATGAGAAATGAGAATAGTCTTGGAAAAAGCATATGGTTTCCCACTTGTTTCCCACTTGTTTATACTACTACCTCCGGTCCCATATATAAGAGATAAATGCACTTTTTAGGTTTATTGAATAACTGATATATCTGGGACCAAATACATCAGTTATTCAATGAACCTAGAAAATACATTTGTCTCTTATATATGGAACCAGAGGGAGTACCTTACAATAATATAACAATAAAATTGGGCATTGGATAAACAATACCAAAAAATAAAATATTGTGCATAGGATCGTGTACCCAAAAAAAGGGTGCATTTGGATCTCACTTTCAGTCGATGATATTTCATCCCAGCAGATAGTATAGTTGATCAACATGTGTGCTGACAGCAAATTCAGAGGTAAATTGACCTTAATTAACAATAACATGCCAGGTGTGCTCAATTTTAGAATTTGTTTGGGTAAACAACTTAATTAAGTATTTATAGGATAAGTGTTTATCATATAAGCGCTTATGTATAAGTTATTTTTATAATTAAAGAGAAAATATAGTCAAAATATTTTTATATAAGCTATAAGCTATTTTTATAAGCTATCTTGGAGCGCTTATTAAAATAAGCTAAAAATAGCTTATGAACATGTCATAAGCCGTTTCCATAAGCTCTAACCTCGAAAGATGTTTATGTCAATAGATAAATCTAAATAAGTTATTCATAAGCCAATTTAAACACGCTCTTACCCTTTTCAATTCAAATTTCCTGTGAAAGTTGGCATACTTATATTTTCCATAATTTTTTTAATAAATGTGAATATGACAAATTTAATTATTAAATTATATTATATTATTTTAATGATGTTATATCTAAAATTCTAAATAATTTTAATAGGTGTATAATTTAATTTATAATGATATATACTTACTTATATTTAAAATAACATATTGTACGTTAAAATATAATAATATGATGAAATATCAAATGAATTTTGAGCTATAAAACTTTATAGACTTAATATAGTTAATAAAAAAAATTCAATTCAACGATCTTGTTTTGTTAATTTTGTATTATATGAGAAGTTACAGAAAGTGTAAATATACTTATTTTGACATGTAGTGTCAATGGATACGGACTTTAGGTAAAGATGATATATGTTCTATGTAAGCGTATTTTTTTTAATTATAAATATGTATATTTTTAACATAAGCCAGTCTATCTTTTCCCTTTTGTAAAAAATAAAAAAAATTAGCCAGTCTATCTATACATGTTATAATGTTGATTTAGGTTTTTCATATAAAAATGTTAGTTTCAACGTTTGTGGCCTAGAAAGTCTACACAAGAATTATCTAAATACCAAGACTTATTATTTAAGTGCATTATTTTTTTTTCCTAGTCGAACAATGCATCAATTAATCACTACATATGAGAGATTTTCCAAAATATAAATTGGAAGGTTGTATAATTGTTAATTCGTAATATGATATATATTTATCAGTTAACAGCAATGACCAAACGGTGCCTTGGCCTAGTGGTTAAGTGTTTGAATGGTGGCTGTTCGTGACACAGTTCGATTTCGAATCCGCTACCTCATGGCTAAAAGGTGCAATGCTTAACCACCAAGCCAACGTGTTGGTTGTGTTATAATCTGAACTTGAATAATATATAAGTATTCGGACTAACCAGTGTTAAATTGGAGAGTTGTTTCCCTTCACTAAGTGACATGAGTTGCTCTATAAATAGAGACACTCTGCATGCAGAAAAGCATACACAATTCATGCCTTTGCCTTGCAAAACTTCACCAAAAATCAATCTCTAAATCATTCATTTCCTTATTTAGTGCACAAGATTAAGTGAGAAAACTTTATTCTGTAAAACTATTATTGATTGATAGGATTGAAGTGTGTGTGCAAACCACTTCAAGGAATCCAAGTTATCCTGAAGGGGATTCGCCAAGAACTCTATTGCATCCAATTTATCAAGATTGGTGGGGGCGAATCGAACCTAAAGCTTAGTGTTTCACACATGCTTTGAATTTATTTGTGCAACAATTTTCTTCTCTTTCATTATTTAGGTGCTGTAGCATCTCTCACAACATCTCCAACAACTCAAGGTTCTAACACTACACACATGTTTGCATACTACTGGCATTTTTTTGTGTGTGTGCTCATTTTGGAAACGAGTTTAAATCATGACATGCCCACAATATAGGGGTGGCTTAGTGATCCCAAATGAGAACTCTGACTTATTGAGTGCAAGAAAAAGACGAATCTTATTTATTAGATCATTAGATCATATATTATAAAGGCTAAATTACAAAATTGGTCCTCTAAGTTTATTTTAGGTTTCAATTTGGTCCTCTACATTTTATTTGTTTCGTTTTGGTCCTCTACGTTTTATTTTAGTTTTCAATTTGGTCATTTTCGTCACTAAAAATCAATTGTCCGTAGCTAGAATTTGGCTTTTAGCTACGGACAATTGGCTTTTAGTGACGGAAAGGACCAACCTGTTGTAACTTTTAAAACGTAAGGGACCAAAACGAAACAAATAAAACATAGAGGACCAAATTGAAACCTAAAATAAACATAGAGGACCAATTTTGTAATTTAGCCTATTATAAAAAAGTGTTCAAGACTTAGAACACCTTCGATGGGTGCTAAATTAGATATTGTTTATTAATCACCGAGGCTTCAGAAGAACTATTATGAGAACCAATCTTAATAAGCACTGGGTTCTTGTACAAGCACTTTGTGCTTATAAGTGATTGTGGGTCATATTATTATTATTATTATTATTATAAATAAATAAATAAAAATGAGTAATTGTAGATAAAATGTAAGATATGAGGTCATTGGCAAGAGACCATTTAGTAAACGTTTTGAAGACACTGAGATGGAGAGATTAGGTTTTAAGTGGTGAAAAGTAAAAAATGAGTGATGGGTAGAAGTGAAACCCACTTAGGATTCTCAAAAAGTAAAAATATGGGGTGTTGTGTTGGAGATCTTCTTGTAGATATAAAAAAAAATCTAGATTTTAGAGTGCCAAGTTTTATTTGTCAAAAAAGAGTTTTATTTGTATTCACATACATCTTACTCCTTTCGTCTCATTATAAGTAACGTTTAAGGTAGTACACACTTGTTAAGAAAATGATTAGTTATGATAATTTCTATGGTAAGATAACGTGTTACGACTAAAATACTCATATACTTCTATTTATGATTAACTCACTACAGTTGTAACTACTCCCACTTAAATGAGAGTGTTATTTGAAAAAAATAATAAATATTGTCTTGGTATTTTAAAGTGACAAATAATTTGAGACAAAAATATTACAAATAAAACACTTAACATGAGATGGAAGGTGTAAAAGATAATGTCATCCTTAAATACTCGTGTGTGCCTTGAAGATTAACGATTGCAGCATGCTCATGGATGGCCTTTTTAGTTGCTTTCTATTCCAAAATAGACTAAAAGTGCATTATCCAAGAGATTGATTGAGTGATTGGGCCAATGTTTTCAATTATGAAATATATACACAACCATAACTCAATGACGAACCCGGAATTCCATGCAGTAGTGGAATCACGCAATTGTATCTCTGTAAGCGATCTCAGCCAATAGATTAAAATTGGACGGCTTACACTCAGAGCAACTTTAAACTACTTTGTAAAGCATAGACTGTCGAATCAAGTCGTACGGATGAGATAAAAAAAACCGTGTACCAGTTACGGCGGGTAATTCATTTCCATGGGTGACTCCTTTCTCGGATCATACATACAAGTGTGTGCCATGTTTTCTTTTTGAGGTGCAACCGCAGGCTTACCATCAATGGGTCAACCTTAACTTTAACTCTATTGTGGTGTGCAATAATAGCTCTCGGCTTATGATGGAATTGGGTCAAGGAGTGTGGTAGCCGTACATATATAGATCCAATCCAACCACCCCATTCATAGAATTAAAAGAAAGTGCTCATTGGATGAAAGGAATTTTGTGGGAGATGGAACAATGATACTCCCTCTGGTCCTAAATATAAGAGACAAAACCCTAATTCATCAAAACCAAGAAAAACACTCTTTTTTCCAATAAAAAACACTTTTTTATCTCACATATCTCTTATATTTTGAAACCCTAAAAAACACTTTTTTTTTTCCTATATTGAGAACCGGAGGGAGTAACTCATATGAAAAGAAAGTATAATAAGTTCACAATAATCAAATCAAAGTCAACTTTTATTTTTCTAGTAAAAGGGTTCAATTATTAAAGTTAGGATATTCCGGAAGTAGATAAAAATACCTTTCAGTTTTGGGTGGTCAATGAATCTATTATAGGTGCCAAGTTGAAACTGCCAATAATTCATCCTCAAGCTTTTAGTTTTGAAAAGCCGGGTCCTTTTTAGTCAAATGCGTGTTGGTTTTATATATTAGGAGCCAGACCAGATGGGACGTATCACTGTCATTTTTTTTGACACATTTTCTATTTTTTACTAATGACAATTTTTTACATAATAAAATAAAGTTATAACTTATTAACACATGCATATCTTTAATATTTGATTGGTAAGAGATTATGAGACACAATTTTTTGGAATAGCAGATATTTGTTCCGCATCACTATACATTATTTAAGCCTGAAACAGCAGTTTATTGACCAGTGGAATTTCTGATCCCGCTCCATTTACCCCATGGATGCATATGTAATTGGTCCTTATTAGTATTATGATATTATCTCATAGTTAAATACTAACCACAGATAAATATCACAAAAAGGAAAAAAAATTTGCGAACAAATTGGCTTCATAAATAAGTGTTCTTTATTGTTAATTATCTATTTATGTTAACTATCTACAATAGGGCTAAGCTAGAAAATTGTCTGATAACTATTTATTGATAAATGCTATACTAGTGTCTTGAGGATACCTGCTAAGAAATTAAAATTTAAAAATTCTTTCTAAAAATTTTAGTTTTTGAAATGACTAATGCATTATTTTTAATAAAAGTTCCTTATTTATTTTCTTAATCGGTGTCCAAAAAAATACTAATTAACATAATTTGTATTTGTTTTTATTATTTACAAGAGGGGAAAAGCCAGAAAAACCTATATTTAGGTAAGGACTAAAGGACACCAATTATCATAAAAAAAAAAGTAATAAAGGCCACCCTAAAGGAACCAATTATTTGCAGTCTTATAGACAGTCCTTGAACATTACTCCAGAGAGTCAAACACTTTGTTTCCGTTTACGTTGGGAAACAATAATCACGAAAGTCTAAAACAAAGAAAAGAAATGTAAGAAAAAAACACATAATTTGATAACAGAGTTCGGCTAATTGTATTTACGTCTTCGGAATAGAGCGACTCATTTTCTTATTATGAAAATCAGGGTTACAACTTTAGTATTTATACAACGATACAACTTATAAAATTACCCTTGTACAAAATTACAAAATCACCCTCACCCCACTTCGTCGCAACCCAACCCGGGGACTTCGCCCCCTTCGGGCGCTTCGTGCCCTCGCTCGCTCCGCTCCAGCGTATGTCAGTCTTTCCTCATATATAAAATGAGTCATGCACAACACTTCACTATAACGATGGTCTCAATTTTGAAGCACATAGATATTTGTTTGGTTTTCGCCTAAACTATCATATTCTCGATTTATTTTATCAATAAAATTATATTTTATATGCATAATAAACAAGAGATATATATATTGGTAGTTAAAGATAGTTTGTTTATTTGAGAGTTCTCAAGTGATTACTCTATTGGGGGTTCTAAGTTATTACTCTATCCCAACTCTTGTGTATTCTTAACATAAATTAGGGATGGTCACAGGTTGGGTCGGGATTGGTGGATTTTTATAGTCCAAACCAATTAAATGTTCACTAGTGCACGAGACAGAAAAGAATTAGGTCTTTTACACCGGTTTTGAGTTTAACCAGTGTAAAAAGTGAAGCGGTGGCAATTTTAAAATTATCGCGTAACTTTTTACACCGGTTATATGTACAACCGGTGTCAAAGGTTTCAGATTTAAAAACTGAAAAAAATTTACACCGGAGTTTGATATAACCAGTGTTAAAAGTCTCTTTCTTTGATTAAAATTACTTTCTCCTCTCATTCTCAGATACGCAGGAAGCATTTCTCTGAGATAACCCTACTCTTTCTCTCTCGCCCATGCATTCTCCTTGTTCTCTCCGCCATTCGAGCCCTCTATCTCACGCGGCACTATCATCGTTCTCATCCTCTCCTGCTGCCATTCGAATCTCTACTTCACGTGGTTCTCGCCGTCGTTCTCCTTCTCGTGGTTCTCGTCGCCTTTCACCTTCGAAGCCCTGTCTCAGAGGCAAACCAGAAGCGACCACACCTACTTGTTCCTTCTCCGTGCTTATAGGTTTTTTTCCTTTACCTTTTAGCTTTTTCCCTTTTTGGTTTTAATCTGTTTGATAATCTATTCACCTTAGCGTCTAATCTAGCTTTGGTCCAATGCTAAGCATTAGCTAGCTTCATGGGTATTCATCATTAGCGAGCTATGTACTATGTTTAGTTTCTATGTACTTTGTGCCACTGTTTCAGGTTAAAGTCCTTAATTCCCTGCCACTTGTGTTATTGTTAAGTGTTATGGAAACATTTGGTACATGATTTTTGACATTTAACACATGACAAAGAATGCCAAGTAATATTGTCTGCAATGTGTATATAAGTTTACCTACAAAGATAATATGGATTGTTGTTTTTAATTTATGGTCAAATGTTTGAAATTTATAAGGTATACTGGGTTTTTTTTTTATTTTCATTCAAGTTTATATCCTTTACAAAAAGGTAATTCTCTGCCCTTACGAATAATAATTAAACTGTTGAGGTATATTATGCTTTTTGTTTTCATTCAATTAAATTTCAGTTTTGTTGCTCATGACTGACCACTGTTGACAACAGACAATGTCTTTAGATGAAAATCATGGTCGTGGGGGGCGTCATACTCGCATGGCTTCCAGGAGATCACGTCCTTCTATTAGCAGGCCGATGATGACTGCAACAGAGTATCAAGATAGCTTTGTGAGGATTGAGAATCGCAATGCTCGTCATCATGATCCTTATCGTGATGAGGATCGTGATTTGATGAACCAGTATTGTGATCCCCGTGCCGACGCTGACCGTTGGGGCGTGGGCCTTCGTATGCGCATGCTTCAGAGAAGACCACCCTCTCCTAGGAGGCTCGTAGCTGCCAGGGATGTTCATCGAGGGACGAACATCGTTCAGATCCTCAGTGATTACGATGAGATCTCAGAGTATACTCCATCCACACCGGAGTATTCTCCCATCGTAGAGGATTACACTCCATCGACTCCTTCGGAGGCATTGATGTTTTTGACAGGTATTCCAATGAAAATTTCAAGATGTGTGTCGTGTTATTTTGCACCATAAATGACTTTCCAGCTTACGGGAATTTGTCTGGGTATAGTGTAAAGGGGCATAAATCTTCTCCTATATGTGAAGAAGGAACATGCTACCATCAATTGCAACATGGAAGGAAGACTGTTTATCTTGGGCATCAGAGATTTCTCAAAAGTAATCATTAGTATCAGAGGTTGAAAAAGGCTTTTAATGGTCGCCAGGAGAATGAAGTTGCTCTAAACGCCTTAACTGGGGAAGAAGTTTATAAACGGGTGAAGAACATCAATATTAGTTTTGGAAAAAACAAAAGAAGTCTACTGAAAAAAAACATATGGAAGAAGAGGTCAGTTTTCTTTGATCTTTCATACTGGTCGAGTCTTGATGTGAGACACTGTATTGATGTGATGCACGTGGAGAAAAATGTTTGTGATAGTGTAATCGATACGCTTCTCAATATCAATGGTAAGACAAAGGATGGTGTGAATGCTCGTCTAGATCTGGTTGAGATGGGCATAAGAAAACAATTAGCTCCAGAGCCAAGAGGTAACAAGATATATTTACCACCAACATGTCATACCTTATCAAAACAAGAGAGAAGAAGCTTCTGCGAGTGTTTACGGGGCGTGAAAGTTTCACAAGGCTACTCTTTAAATGTCAAGAGTCTTGTGTCAATGAAAGATCTCAAACTACTTGGCTTAAAGTCTCACGACTGCCATGTCTTGATGCAATAACTACTACCAGTGGCGATTCGTGGCATCTTGCCAAAAAAGGTTCGGCATGCCATAACTAGATTGTGCTTATTCTTCAATGTTGTATGTAGTAAAGTGATTGACCCGCAGGAGTTGGACGAATTAGAAAATGAGGCTGTTATTATCTTGTGTCAGTTGGAGATGTTCTTCCCTCCCTCATTTTTCGACATCATGGTTCACTTAATTGTTCATTTGGTGAGGGAGATATTCGAGTGTGTGGCCCCGTGTATCTAAGGTGAATGTACCCTGTCGAACGATACATGAAGATCTTGAAAGGGTATGTGAAGAATCCATATTGTCCCGAAGCATCTATTGTTGAAAGGTACATCACATAAGAATCTATTGAGTTTTGTACAGATTACTTGTCAGAAGCGGAACCTGTAGGGATTTCCAAGTCTCGTCACGAGGGAAGATATGAAGGTAAGGGTACACGAGGTCTAAAGGTTAAGAGCATGGGTCATGCGGAAGTGATGCATGCACATCTATACATATTGAATGACACTGATGAGGTTGAACCATACTTGTCTACTCACAAATCCATTGTCAAGGCTAAAAACCCCCCACAGGAACGAACAATGGGTGTTGAAAGAACATAACAAGACATTTCTAAGCTGGTTTAAACCACATATTTTGAATGATGATACTGCTTCTAATGACTTAAAATGGCTAGCTAATGACCCTAGATTTAATGTCTTATGTTGGAGTGGGTACGATATAAATAAATTTTCCTTTTATACGAAGTCACAGGATGACAGGAGTACTATGCAAAACAGTGGGGTTATGTCATAGCTTCTGCAATGCACTTCTCTAGTTCAAAGGATAAGAACCTCGTTCTGGCATCCATAGCTTACTTTGGGGTCATTGAAGAGATTTAGGAGCTCGACTATTGTAAATTTAGAGTGCATGTTTTAAATGTAAGTGGGTTAACAGTAACAGTGGGTACAAACCGATGAATTAGGATTTACATTGGTGGACCTTGACAAGATGGGTTATACGGACGAGCCTTTCATCATGGCATTCCACGCCAAACAAGTATTTTATGTGAAGGATCCCTCTAGCAATAGGTGGTCTATAGTGCTTCAAAGAAGAAACATGCATGATCAGAGTGATGAAAATGAAGATGCATCTATAGATATTTATGACACTCTTTTTTTCTCAACACAAAGACCTTCTTTCACTGATAAAAATGAAGTGGACGGTGTATATGTCACTCGTGATGATCATCAAGAAGGGATATTAGAGGAGAAATAATCAAGTAAGGTTGTTATTTGTAACATTATAATATTTTTGTTAATACTTGCATGTTTGTTATTTGTTCATTATTTATAGTCTGACTGACATATTATTTTTTTGTTTATACTGCAGGCATCATGGATGATTCTTCAGCCTACTCTTCTACGAGGTCTAGGACTAGATGCATATTTAGATATTTATAGCACTACATTCTTTGTACATTGTTTATATATATATATATATATATATATATATATATATATATATATATATATATATATATATAACTTTGTTTATGTGTATATTTGATTTGATATGTTTATGGATTACATTTGATAGCTTTTGATGGTTTGAATTATGGGGACATTTGGAGCCAATTCTGCTGCTGATTGTTGTCAAATTTATTGCCTATTTATTGGCATTTTAGATTGCCTCTGGGTAGGAAAGGATAAAAATAAACAGAAATTAAAAAAAAGTGTACATTTTATGCCGGTTATACAAGAAACCGATATAAAATACAGATATTTAACACTGGTTATTGACAAAAATCGGTGTAGAATGTTAGTTTCTTACACCGGTTATTTTTAATAACCGATGTAAAAGGTCCTTCAAAAAATTAAAAAAACAAACGGAAATTAAAATTTTACACACCGGTGTAAAACACCACATTTTACGTCGGTTAAATAACCGGGGTAAAAACCCCAACATACTATACCAGAAGCATCTACACCGGTAACAAAACCGGTGTAAAATGTCGATTTTAACCGGTGTAAAATCCTCTTTCTACACTAGTGCTTATTGGTTTGGGTTATGCATAAGTTGAATCGTACCAACCTGATCTCATTAATTCAGATTGATTCAAGTCGGATAATTGGGTTTGATAATAAAAAAAAAAGTCAATTTTTTTTAAAAATGCAAAAAAAAATGAAGAAAAAAGGAGAATAAACTACGGCACACACAGACAAAGACTTTACGTGCAACTACACCTCATATAGATGGTAATTGTTTGTGTGCAATTACGGATCACACAAACAGACAACTACATGTTCAACTAAGGGTTTAATTCAACACTATCTATTCATCTCAACGTCTCTTAACTTAATTTTAGTCTGATTGTTTCTAATTATCAGCTCATTGTATCAAGAATTCCTTAAATTTCATAAGATGCATACCTATAACTAAACATGCTATTGGACTGACATATTAACGTATAGACAGTCAAACATGCAACCAAACTGTCATATGCAAGCATAAGTCATGTAGCTTAGGGTTATCAATCATGCATCGAGCAACATATGATCATATCTCTGGTTGTGGAATCCACAACACCTATCATTAGGTATCATGGTCGCCCAACCCCTAGTAGGGTTTGAGGAGCCCTACGCACATTAACAGTTATAGACTATGCATGCCTTCCCAATAATTAATAGTTTCATCGTCGTCATCTGGAAACTCCTAATCGTATGCTCCTTCCACGAACTACCAGTCAACCTCGACCCTCGACCCACGATCACTAGAATACTCCTTTTCCTGAACTCTTTGACCCTCAAATCTCGCTTTCCACAAAGCAAACCACCTCAGTCGGACCAAACCTAGGGTTTTTGGGTCGAACACTAAGGAAATAGGTGGTTAGGGTTATTTGTGTTGCACACAACACCTTAAGTGATGTTGCTTATAACAACACCCCTTTTCAGATATGTGAGAAATACGAATAGGGTATGACCTAGGATCTTTATGCATGGACTCATACATTATGAGTCTGGCCCGCGGAAAATTAGAGTTTAGCTTAATTTCTCTTTTATCCGATATAGTCGACTTTATGTGTGTGATCCTACATGTTTTCATAACGTCGTTGATAATAAAATTAAACACATTTAACATTATAAACATTGAGTGGTATCTAGCAACACATCATTGCTATCCAAGTAATGATAATATCGGTGATTTGACTAGCCCTTTTTGTAACCAGTGTTATTGTGTAGTATTGTCTCTTCGTCTAGATGTCGTGATTGAACATATGACATAGAATGTGTCATCCTTGTATATTTCAGTTATTTGTTCCTCAACAGTTGAGCATATATAGTAATAATAACAAGTGAGGTTAATACTTTTTATCGACTCATTTCAACTTGGTCATATATTTTATAATATTACTCTGTCACTTACCCAAAAAAAAAAAAGTCTTACTCTATCAAAGGGTCAAATATATCATTCTTGTTATGTATGAATGACTGATCTTATCTACATCACTCATATCTCTATGTATGACTCGTTGTATGTCCAAATCAGATCTTATTATAAAATAAGACTTGATACTAGTTTGAATAACTTGTATGATTAACATTATTTGAACATGACTTAAAAAAGAAACTTATTTTTTCATAAAGTTAAATTTAAACTAGCTTCAACTCTACCCCCACTCAATTTATTTTGAGCCCTATGGAAATTCGGGCTGAGCACACAAAATAACTTTACATGAAAATTCTATATATAGTGGCAAGAAAATGGCCCATTGCATCTATAAAAGCAAGTTCACTTTTTGACAAATTAATTATAAAGAGTCATTTTTCTTTTTTCGGTTGAAAAATGAAGAGATTTTATCACAAAGTGGGAGAGGCATCCACGTTATAATACACGCACACACAAATTTAGTAGCATTTGATACTCGTTCTACCAGTTTTGGTTATTAGGAATGTAATTATTGCAAGTTGTGGTAGACCAATTTAGATTTTAGATTTAAATAATTCAGATATAATAATTTTGATGTCGACTCATGAGTCATGTTGAATTTTGTAAAGATAAAAATTAAAAATATTATTATAATTCGACCATTATAATTTCTATTAGTGGGGGTGATTAAAATGCAAATGCAACGGAATGTTCCATGGGTTTTATTGGCTAAATATGTGGAAAATGTTTTCTAATACTTGGCAGCAGGCTTGTTGCCACCAGGTCATAAGAATATTTTTTGTTCATTGATAATTCTGTACTGAAACAAAATTTGCATTTTTCCCGTTCTTTAATTTGTCGGGTTATCTCTTATGTTTTCCAAGTCTCTCGAATTTGACCTCTCTAAAGTGGACAGAAGATAAAGTAAATAATTCAACCGTTTTCGAGAAAATCAAAGATGATTTGTTATACAGAAGATATATGTGTAGTTAATACTAACCATTGATTTTTTCATCAATGACTGAGATTACTTATTTTACTCTCTAAAGTAAATTGCTCATTTTAGAGGTGTCGGATCCTTTTTAAAATGTATTTATAATTTCTAATCTTTCTATAAATTTGTATGCAGCTATTTTTTTATTTATTTTCAATTACACAGGGATAATCATTTATATAAAAGTTTAAGTTTTTTATAACGAATGCCTTAAGAATATTAGTTATGAGATTTAAAAAAAATATTTATTAAAAATATAATATTCAATATATTATTAGTTTGAAAATAATACTTTTATAAGAAATTAATGCCCACACTGACACGAGACGGTTTCGATCGGTTTGGGCCGACAAATGTAAAACGATGAAAACTGTAGTACCAAAAACTAGGTTTGATGTTGTCCGTTTGGGACGTCGGTTTTTCCGGGTGACGGGTTGGGCGGTTAAAATAGGTGGATTGACACGGGTTTAGACCTTCAAATTTAAGAAAATCGCATAATTTAATCAAAAAATATAGAAGATGAAAGATGATGAATAAAAAACAAATATATTTGAGCAAACAAATAGATCTGGTTGTTTTAAAATTGCACATACAAGGGTTTAAATGTTTAAATATGTTTTTAGTCCTTGCATATATAAGGGTTTCTGCTTTTTGTTCCTGTAAAATTATTTTTCTCTTATTGATCATGATATTTTAACGATGTCCACTTTTAGTCCCTAAAAAAAAAATTCAGGTTATCTAACACTAACGGGGCCAATAGAAATACACGTTAGTGTTGCCAAATAAGATTATTAATACCACGTGTTCAGAAGGGACTCCAACTCACCTCTGAAACCACTTCCTTTGGTCTCTTCTCTTCCTTAGCCTCTCACTCCCTCTACCAGCAAGGCAGCAACCCACTGTTATGGTGTTGGAGAGGCGGGGAAGAAGGAAAGAATATGAAGGTGAATTGGTGTCTACATGGCATTATTAATCCTACATGACAATAGTGACTTGTATTTTTTTAGTCACGTGAGCGAAATTGATCACAGGGACTAAAAAGAGTCATTTTGGTAATGTCAAGAATCAATAAGAGATAAATAATTTTGTAAGGACTAAAAGTGGAAACCTTAGGGACCAATACCATATTTAAGTTTTTTTTTCAAATTCCTTCAATGTCTAAGTGTAGAAATTATTTACTTAATTATCAACTTCCAATTAGAAAAACAAAAAAAATGATTTGAATCCTTTTTAACCTTTCCCTCCCCAAAAAACACAATTACACTTAGGGTTCTGATTGTTTCAGCGAGTTTGCAGCGAGAGAATAAAGACGAGAGAGTCTAGCGAAAATTTGTACTTTTCGCCAGATTGGTTTGATGGGTACAAGAGAAGAAAGAAAAAATATATGTGGGTCCCACGCCAAAAGTTTTTCTGCGCAAGGTAGGTGAGAAAATGAACATTAAACCATTTTTGTTTTCTTTTTCCAATACTACCCATCTTAATAATATTGTGTCAATTAATTTCAAGAGTGTTTTTGTCTTTTCAAAAATTAAACATATTTCTTTCTTTTCTATTTTTTTCTCTTATTCATATCAACCCTCAAATCTACTATATTTCTCACTTTTTTTTTTCTCTCTTTTCATACTCTCTCTCGCCTATTTCTCTCTTCACAATTTCTTTTCGAAACCAATCACACCTTTAGGGATGGGCGAACCCGGCCCAGCCCGCCATGAGCCCGCTCAAAAACGGGCTGGCTCAACTGGCCCGCCAAGGGTGGTGGGTTGAGATGTTGAACCCAGCCCGACTCGTCACGGGCTAGCGGGTTGGCAGGCCAGCCCGTTAAAAAATAAAAAATAATATATACAAACTGAAATTTGGGCTAAACGAGGCCAAAATGGCGGGCCAAGTAACATAAAATGGACAAAAATGGTGGACTAACGTGAACGAAATATGTAAAAAAATAAAAGGAAATTTGTTGCCCTCTTTGTCTCATTTTACTTGTCCTATTAGTTTATGCACACCTCTTAAGAAAATGATTGAGTTTATAAATTTTCATGATAAAATGACACTCATTGACTAAAATATCCCTTATTAGTTAGAGCAGTTAAGTAGAAAAAATTCATTAATATAGTTGGTTAAAATACAATGGGTATTGTTGAAAAAAGTAATTAATACTTTTTGATTTTCTAGAGAAACAAGTAATTTGAGATAATGAAATTTTTTAAAGAGGACAACTAAAATGAGACGGAGGGAATAGAAAATAAGAAAATAAATAAATAAAAAATATATGTTAACCCGATGAGTTGGCCCGACTGGTCTGCTTGTAACCCGACATGTTAACAGGCTAGGCAAAATGAGCTAGATGAGTTAATAGACAAACATATCATAACCCAATCAAATTTATTTTAAGCGAGTTGACGGGCCGATCAGTTGGGCCCATTCCATTTTGCCATCCCTAATTACACTTTGCAACGATATTCAACAATGGAATTGAATAAAATAGCACTGACCTTTAAAAGTAACCTCAAGTCAAATCATGACCTTAGTGTACATTTATTTTTTTCCATAATTAATTAATTCTCTGTCAATCTCTTTATCTTTTGACAGAAAAAAAAAATTAAATAATACTTTTGGTCCTCAACTTTATTTTAGTTTTTATTTTGATTCTTTAATTATTATATTTTTTATTTTGATTATTTAATTAGTTTTTATTTTAATTTCTTAACTATTATATTTTTTATTTAGGTTGACGACCTGACCTGTTGGACCCAACTCATTTTGTGATCCCTAATTACACTTTGCAACGTTATTCAACAATGGAATTGAATAAAATAGCACTGACCTTTAAAAGTAACCACAAGTCAAATCATGACCTTAGCGTACAGTTATTTTTTCCATAATTAATTAATTCTCTGTCAATCTCTTTATCCTTTTACAGGAAAAAAAACTAAAACTAAATAACACTTTTTATGGCTCAACTTTATTTTAGTTTTCGTTTTAGTCTCTCTATTATATTTTTTATTTTGGTCTCTTAAATTACAATAATACGATATTTTCATCCCCTAACTATATTTTTCATTTACGCCCTTTAAGTTATGAAAATACGCCACATTCGTCCCTTAAGTTACAAAAGTTATGTCAAATTCATCCCTTTCGTATGTAATCTTTTTAAACAATAAAGCCAAAATCATTCTCCTATCAGAGTTCTTATTAATGAAGGAACATGATAAAAAGTAATGGAGCAAAAATAAAAGAGTTTCAATGATCTATACACACAAAATAAAGGGATTACAGGTAGAAGAGACAAAAGCGGCGTATTTTTGTACTTAAGGGACTAAAATAAAAAATATAATAGTTAAGGGACCAAAACGAAAACTAAAATAAAGTTAAGAGACCAAAAGTGCTATTTAGCCCAAAAAAATAAATAATAAAAAAAAATGTATGCACTACAAAACCAATGAAACACGTAAATTGCTTGTTGTTTTACTTCCCTCTTTCTCTGCTATCTTCTGCTTCTAGCACCCCATTTGCTTCATCTGCTTCCCTCCACAAGAAGATGAATTCTCTCTTCTTTGCATTCTTTTTCATTGTTTTTACTTTATGTTAATCAAGGCTCTTTTCAAGTCTTTCTCATTTTCTATTACATATTTGAACACAAGAGGTTTCTTTCTGTGTTACTCTTGAATCACAGAGAATGTTTCCAATGAGGTTCTGGCTAGCTTTTGTGTTGATCATATCAGGAACTATTGGAGCTTCCTTGCATAGTGTGGAAGGAAGGCCTCGTCGGATTCTTTTGGACACAGATGTTGATACTGATGATTTCTTTGCTCTTCTGTATCTCTTGAAGCTCAACAGATCAGAATTTCAATTAGAGGTTAGTAAAAACAAAGATAATTTAGCAACAGAAGTTACCTTTATTCCCTTTTCTTTTTCTTGTGCTTTTCATTGTGAATCATTGCTTTGACTGTGAATCATTTACCCTTTGATAGTAAAAGCTTTTTCCCCCCTTTCATAAGCAAATCTTACTGCTGGAGATTGAAAAAGATTGGCTGTTTTTTTTTCTGTTGGTTTAATTAAGGAACCAGCATAGTGAAAAAGGGGTGTGTTTTAAAAGTTTTGTTTGTCTCCATGTTTTGTAAAACAGACAAGTTGATCTTATGACGTTGACATTGCATATTTGGCTTGACTAGGTGGATGGTTATGTTGTCCATTATTATTATTATTATTATTATTATTATTATTATTATTATTATTATTATTATTATTATTATTCAAGGATTGAATTTTTTTTTTTTTTTTTTTTTTTTGTGTGTGTGTTGTTTTGAGTGCAGGGAATCACTGTCAATGCAAATGCTTGGACTCATGCTGGGCATGCTGTGAATCAAGTTTATGACTTGCTTTACATGATGGGGCGAGATGACATAGCAGTTGGAGTGGGAGGTGAGGGTGGAATACTCCCAAATGGTACCATACTCCCAAATGTTGGTGGATATCTTCCAATTATAGAACAGGTATGTATGTACCATATTACTATACCATGTGAGTGTGACTTTTTTTTCTTTCTTGAATATTTTTTTTGTGAACCTAGAGGTCACAGTTCAAATCCTGGAAACAGTCTCTCCGCTCTCGGGGGTAAGATTGCGTACATTTACCATTTACCCTCCCCAAACTCCATCTGGTAGGAGCCTGTGCACTGAGCCGCCGTTTAATATTTTTTGTAAACCTTCATGTTGATAGATATACATGGAGCATTCATTACAGTTAATTCAGTAATCTGCCAAACCTTGCCTTTTAAATTATACTTTTGATTTTGGATTGGCAGAATAATAGTAAAATAATAAGTGTTTGTATTGTAATTTGTAGTTATGTTCCTAATCATGATTGACATGTTAAATGGAATTTTATTGAATCAGGGAATGACAACAGCGGGAGGCTGCAGATACAGGCAGGCAATTCCTATAGGTCTTGGAGGGCGCTTGGATGTCGATACTAACTATGGCATCCGGAAAGCTTTCCTTCCACAGGTATAACATAACTTCTAAATTTGATTCCATGAAAAAAGTATGGATATGTTTTGTTCTTCAATTCAGGTTTGTCCATTTGCATATTTTCATTATAGCTTGATGAGAATGATCAAAATAACTATTTCTGCTTAGCTCTATAAGTTGCACCATTTCAACTTTCAATAAAACTAAACTATCATCCACAAGGTTTTAAATCGCGGTCGTGCTCACGATTGTGGTGTGTTGCGATCCTTAATATTGCGGAGAATCACGGAAAATTACGACTGATACAGTCTCGATCTTAGTCGCGTTGCGGTCGCAAAGACATCAAAACCATAATGTCACAGTTCAGATTGCGATCTTGGACCTTTTTTTAAAACCTTGCTCATGCATTCTCCTTTAGGAATAAATTTCATGTCAACATTAATGTTCTTGGCAACTCGATCTGTTATCTATGACTTGAAACTCTTTGAAATTACATTGCAAACTATTATGTGAATTGGTTCATTTGTTTTAATTGTCTGCATTCTAATCACTTGTCCTCATTTTCTTGCTGATTTCATCATGAATTTAGGGCAAAAGGAAATATACTCCTCTACGACAACCAACTGCTCAGCAAGTGCTGATTGACAAAATATCTGCAGGCCCCATAACTTTGATTGTGATTGGAGCACATACAAACTTAGCCATTTTCCTTATGAATAATCCACACCTAAAGAAAAATGTGGAGCATATTTACATCATGGGTGGTGGTGTAAGGGCAAGAAACCCAACTGGTTGTTGCCCCAAGAATGCTTCCTCTTCCTGTGTACCTAGGCAGTGTGGTGACCGTGGCAATTTGTTCACAAATTATAATTCCAACCCTTATGCAGAATTCAACATCTTTGGAGACCCTTTTGCAGCATACCAGGTAAAGTCTTTTTGTATTCTTGCCTCTAAGTAGCCTTCAACTATATGTAGTAGTTGTCAACAATTGCACACACATTAGTTACTGTCAAAAGTGGCCTCTAACTATTCTTAGTTTCACAAATAATACTCAAACATTACATTAGATTTTATTTTTATTTTTTAAACAAAAAACTCTTTGGAATAATACTTTTACATTTATACAAAATACTACAATTCATTAAACTTACTGTATTATAAACCATATGTAATGGCATTAATATTTCATCCATTTATCAGATGAGAAATTGTTGCATTTATTTAATTATGTTAACAATAATGCAATATAATTTGACTAAATTTTGAATCAAATTAATAATAGTTCTTGTTGTATAACAAAACATTCATCTTAAGGTTCAGGTATGTGTTCATATGCAGAGATGAGTGTATATAGATAAGTTTGGTTTTTGACGAAAAGATACATGTCATTATAGGTGATTCATTCTGGTATTCCTGTTACCCTTGTTCCTCTTGATGCAACAAACACAATCCCCATCGGTATAGAATTCTTTGATGAATTTGAAAAAAGTCAAGACACCTATGAGGCACAATACTGTTTCAAGTCCTTGAAAATGGCTCGTGATACTTGGTTCGACAATCAATTTTATACGGTAATTAATTTCTTAATGACTTCGTTATATGCCCATGATTTTCTCTTATCAACATCTAATTTGTTTGATGGATTAACAAGGAGTTTATATTGATGATGACTCATTGTTGGCAGAGTTATTTTATGTGGGACTCTTTCACATGTGGTGTAGCAGTCTCAATCATGAGGAACTCCAATAAAAATAAAGGGGAAAATGAATTTGCTGAAATGGAGTATATAAACATAACTGTAATTACTTCAAACAAGCCCTATGAAATATCTGATGGCTCCAATCCCTTCTTTGATGGCCTCAAAGTTCCTAAATTCAATCTAAAGAAAGGTGGAGTACATAGTGGTCATGTTCAACAGGGACTTAGAGATCCATTTTGCTTTGTGAAGAATGGAAAAGGGAAATGTCAGGTAAATAAATGCTTTTCTTTTTCCTTGCAACCTTAATATTATACAAACACACATACATATAATAAAATCTTTATATATTATGTATTGCAAAATGTTCTATAGGATGGTTATACATTAGAGCTCAATGGTCAAGACTCAGTGAAGGTACTTGTGGCCACAAAAGCAAAGCCTAACAGGGATGTAAGAAGTGCACTTGACAGAGAATATTTCAAAAGCTTCTTGAAAGTAAGTTCATTTTTGTATTTTATTCAAAAACTTTCAAGATCAATCGATCATTTTGTTTTTAAGTTCTGTAGAAGGAAACTCATCACTGAATTATTTGTATTCTATGACTGTTGTTGGGTCTGAAATATGATGTGATCATATGAGTTGTGAATTTTTCTTTCTGGTGGTTTCACAGATTCTAAAGCAACCACAACATGCTGGGAGGTTCAACTTCACTACACAGTTTCCTTACTATGAAGAAGTAACTTATTGGCCAGATTTTCAAAACAAAAAACTGGGGAAACCTGTTGTGTTTGACATGGACATGAGTGCTGGAGATTTTCTTGCTCTATTTTACCTCCTTAAAGTTCCCGTTGATGTTATCAACCTTAAGGTATTCAGATTTTTTCATGCTTATATTTTCTTTGAATTAGGCGTTCTACAGCATGGAAAATGTGACCAAATGAAAAACTCTTCATGATCTTTAAGCTCAATCAGAGAACTTTCTACTTTCCTTTTTTGGTTCATAAAATTTTAGAGAGGCAAGGGTACCCCCAATCCAAGGTCAAGGCACAACTTTTTGTATTTGGATCCTTCACTCAATTATGTAGTTGTTGATCTGGACCGTCGAATCAAAATTGAATTATTCACGTTCCGACTTCGTATTTTGCACCCGATTTGTAAAGAAGAATGTGGGCCGTCAGATCTTGATTTGACGGTCCAGATCACGTGGCTGTGTCAAACGCGTGATATCCCAATCCAAGGTCAAGGCATAACTTTTTGGATTTGGATCCAATGCTTCACTCAATTACACAGTTGCTGCTCTAGACCGTCAGGTCAAGATCGGACGGTCCATATTTCGACTTTATATTTTGAACCTAATTAACAAAGTTGGAATGTGGGCCGTCTAATCTTAATCCAACGCTCTAGATCCCATGACTATGTCAAATGCGTAATTTAGTGACCGCGGAGAATCCGAATCCCAACTTTTCAACTACTTTTATTATATGCGTTATGTCACTTGTTATCTGCCACTTAAAACCCAAGATTTATTCTCCTGAAATATACATTTGGATAAACAGAATTAAATAGCACCTTTGGGGTTGGTTCTTTATACTTTTTTTGGTTCAGGCAATCATTGTGAGCCCAACTGGGTGGGCAAATGCTGCAACAATAGATGTCATCTATGACTTACTACACATGATGGGTCGTGACGATATCCCAGTTGGTCTAGGAGATGTTTTTGCAATGAACCAGTCAGACCCAATATTCCCACCTGTTGGAGACTGCAAATATGTTAAAGCCATTCCTCACGGAAATGGCGGGCTTCTTGACTCTGACACTCTTTATGGACTTGCTCGTGATCTCCCTCGTAGCCCCAGAAGGTGCTTTCCCGTTACTTTAAGTTCATGCCTTAAAAGTTAAAAGTGCTCATCAACATTATGATGCTTAGGAAATTATTGAAACATAATGGTTTTGTGGGGAATGGAAACTGATATTTTCACTAAGGGTATGTTTGGATTGAGGTTTTTGGAGGGTTTTGGAGGGCTAAGTCTATATGTTGATATATATTTGAGATTTTTAAAAAATTGAAAGAAAAACGTGATATATGATCATATAACATTTCAATCACATTTTATTCGTTTCTAGAAACATTTTATAGCTTCCTTAATTCAGAAAAGAAAATCAAGCCCTCCCCTCATCTCTGAAACCCTCTATCCAAACATACCCTAAAGAAATAATGGAATGTGTTATCTAAAAACTATATCCAATAATGAATTAAACAAATATCATCACGTGAATAACATTGGAATTTTATACTGGACAGAAACTACTAAAGTTTACCCTGTGGGGTATGAGAAAGTTCTCAATAATACTGTAGTATGTTTGCTCTCCACACAAAATAACTTGTTTAATTGGACGGTTTACTTTCACTGCTTTGTTAAAAAAAAAATTACTAGGGAAGTTGCGAAAATTTTTACCAAAAAAAATCTCAATACCATTGTCTGCGTTGTGCAATAAATCAATCCTTATGCAGGGAAAGTAATATAGTGAAAGAAGATGGTAATCCATGAATTTGCAGTCCTTCAATTTTCTCATCATAATTACTCGTATAAGTGCACTATGCAGGTTCTAACCGTGACCTTGGCACGCTTATAATAGGATTTTTTACAACCATGCTTGTAAATTTCTAGATTTTTCTTCTTTTTAACCAGTAATACACTAACATTTTGACATGTGTCTCAGGTACACAGCAGAAAACTCTGTGAAGTTTGGAGCTCCTCGAGATACCGATCACCCTAAACTCAGACAACCACTAGCTATGGAAATTTGGGAGTCTATATTGCAAACACTGAAACCAGCGTCTAAGATTACAGTATTAACCAATGGACCCTTGACTAATTTGGCAAAGGTTGTATCAGTAAAAAACATAAGCTCAAGAATTCAGGTATGTTACTTTATACATTTGTTTTACAACCTTCTATAATAATGATTTCATGAAAATGAGCAACAACAATCATCAACAGTTAGAATTTAGCCAAAAGGAAACAATGAAACTGAATATTCTAACTTGATTCTGCCTTAACATTTTACCATGTCAATGCAGAAATGTAGTTAAGAAATTGGGATGATTATAATTTGATGTGGCATAACAGTTCTAAAATGTTTCAGGAGGTTTATGTAGTGGGGGGACATATCAGCAGGAATTCCATTGACAAAGGAAATGTCTTTTCTATTCCTTCCAACAAGTATGCAGAATTCAATATGTTCTTGGATCCTCTAGCTGCCAAGACAGTGTTTCAATCAGAAGTTAACATCACACTCATTCCACTCGATATTCAGCGTAAAGCAAGTTCGTTTTCAAGTATTTTACGCTGGTTCAGCCGGATCGAAAAGACACCCGAAGCAGTATTTTCCAAGCACATGCTGTCAAGGCTACACCGTTTGAAGCAAATCCACCACAGATACCATCATATGGTATAAGTTCATATTCATTATTAATTTCTAGCCTCCTTATTTGGTTTTCCATATTGCTTCTTCTGCTTAATTGGTTTGTGTTTGATGTTTATGTGTTACAGAACACATTCTTGGGGGAAATTCTAGGTGCCGTTGTTTTGACTAATGGCCCTTCAAGCATAAATGCAAAATTTGAGGCCAAATCTGTAAGAGTATTGGCAGAAGGGGTTGAATCTACTGATGGAAAAATTGTGGTGGATGAGAAAATTGGAAAATTAGTGAGAATTTTAAGCCATGTTAATGCCAAGACTTATCATGAGATGTATGCGAAGAGGCTAGGTGATTTGAACCAATCAGCTAAGGTAGGAAGCTTTGAAGAACAGAGGAGAAAATGGAGTCATCCACATGATAGTTAAAGGGCACTTGTTCATGATTGTGCAACTTTTCTTATTTTCTACACTATAGCTTTCATCATGTGATTGATAGAAGTTCAAAAAAGTTTTCTGAGTTTAACATAGATGGGGAAAAACCTTAAAAGCAAAATGCAAGTAATTGAATGACCTCAGTTTGAAGCCCATTTGGCTGTCAACTCTTTGCCACAGTTTTTTTTGGTAAACCTCTTTGCACATTTTAGTTTCCAACATATAATTGTATCAACCTTAAATAGGACATGTATTACGATACTTTTTTTAATGGCAAATGTTAGTTGGTAGTGAGTGTTTTATTAGTAACTAGAATTTGAACCCTAAACCTCATTATCCAACTCTTTAAGGTGTCCCAACTCAATTACTTGAACTATGCCTGGAGGACATGTATTACAATACATTATATATTTGATAAGTTACATCCTACCCGCAATGAAAAAGCATAATTTTTTTAACGATTTTTCTATCATGTGTAAAATTGTGTAGGTTAAAATTTATTGATTATCCACTTTTTTTTTTCTTATTAATTATTCACTTTATTATTTATTTTATGGATTTGCTTTTCTGTGATCTCTTTTCCTATCAAATAGAAAAATGAATAATTAATAAGGAAAAAAAATTGTATAATAACCTTGCAATCAATTTTTCAATACAGTAAGGTTAAGGCCTCGGTATATATCAATAGCAATTACAATAATGTTTTTTGAACACAAAAAATGACACAGACACAATACATATACGATCCGTACTGTACAGACCGTATATCCATACTATACGAACATGACATACGATCCGTACAGTACGGACACATTTTTTTCCAAAAAAACATATACCCACACGGGTATATAAATTGTGTCCTTTTTTTTTTTTTTCAAAAAATATATACCCACGCGGGTATATAAATTGTGTCTATTGCTGTGTTCAATTAACAGCATCACTGTAGCAGTTATCATAATTAACTTGCCATGTTTAACTTAACCGTATCAACAGAAAACGATAAATCTATCAGAGCGTGCTGTTGATGAGTTGACGCCACTGTGGGGTTGGCATGTCTTATCATGCAAGAGCATCCTAAGATAAACATATAAAAACCAAAATTGAAAAATGACCATGTTTGCTGCTACAAGAGAAAGAAAAAGTAAGGGTATAATAATTTCGGCGTTTACTTCCTTATATGATTTGCTCCATTAAGGAGCAGACAAAGGAACAAAGCCACCTCATCATGATTTGTCTTCTAAAGAATCATATCTTCTCAGGATCCTTCTTATCTTGCACACCAATTTAAAATAATTATTTGCCGTCCTTCCAGATTCTTATTCCAAAATAAAGTGACTTTACATCTCCATTAGCTTATACCACTTTATTTTTTTCAACCAAGAGATGCCAACTAATGACCTATAGGAAGTTGCCATATAATGATGTTATCATCACTAGTCCACTGCATCTCCAAAATTGAAATGGTTTCAACTGTCTAATATCAACTCAAGGAATTCTAGGTGAAGGATAATCTATCTTTTCATATGGTGAAAAAACATATTTGATATCCAAATTTTTTATGTTTAAAGGGTTGTTCTAACTAACCGCCATTCCTGGTTTACGTGGTAACTGTTGTAAGGCCGCTCCACTGTGAACCAGGTTCAAGTGCTGGTGTCCTGATAAAGCTTAGGGTATGTTTGGATGGACTCGATGGAGAGTTTTGGAGAGGAGAGGAGGCTTATTTTTCTTAATTTAGGAAGCTATAAAATGTTTCTAAAAACGAATAAAGAGTGATTGAAATATTATATGATCATCTATCATGTTATTCCTTCAATTTTTTAAAATCTCAAATATATATCAACATATAGAATTAGAAAGAATAAGTCCTCCTCTCCAAAATCATCAATCCAAGCAAACACTAAAGGATTGTTCTAACAACATTTTTTTCCTTTTTGGGAGAGTGAAAAAAAAGGCGAGTTATTGATTGATAGTAGTGCCATTAAACTTCATTAAAGCATGCAAAAGATTACAATTTATGAAAGTGCTTTCTTGGGAAGAAAAGGGTACATTGGATGAAAACTTCTCCCCTCATAAAAATCCATACATTCACAGGGACATAAGATAAATAGAGGATCCTTAACAGAGAAAGAGGATCACAATACAAGCATCTCTACAAATCCACTCACTTAGAAACTCAGTTCCATCATAGGGATTGAGCCACCAGCTGCCACAATCTGCTGCTCAAGCTGCAATAAGTATCCACAAAAAGAAATATAAATCACAAATCAACAATGTAACATAATGTTGTTCAGCTGAAGTTCTTTATCTATTTACCCTTAGTAGTGTTTCAAGCTTATTCTTGACAAGGCAGTACTCCTGCTTCACTTGTTGCAAACACCTGAGGCACCTGCAGCAATTAGAAACTTTCCATAATCAAACCATGAAATTAGCAAAATTCAATCCAAGTAGATTTGTCATTCAAACTTAGGCACAAATTGTTAAAATTCTTCAAAGAGGCCAAAATTATCAAAGAACTTGTATGAAGATCAACAACTTACGCATCTATGTTCTGTTCCTCACAGAAGTTGCGGAAAGCCATGCAGGCATTTTTCACCCTTTGTGCACCTATGCTGTGGACCAGACATAAACAAATTTGTCTCATCAAACCAAGAAAATACAGCAGCATAGTTTAACAATGAACAAATCTTGATTAGTCTGTCATGAGTTTTAGAGAATAAAAACTCATACTGGTTTAGGAACTATTAGCTAGCTACACAAGCATTGCAGGTAGAAGGCCAAACAGCACTTAATGGCACAAAAAAAAGTCCTATTTATTCGGATTCTGTAGGTTTTTACATTTATGGTTGGCTTTAATAAAATTGCATACCTTGCACTGCTACCCTTTAACTGGTGAACATGAGCATCAACTTTTTTGAAGTCAACAACTTGCTGATCCCTGCACATGTAAAATCTCAAGAACATTGAAGATCATGAATTTCTCATAAGAGTAAATATTCTAAAACTGATGAGAGAAGGGAAGGGAAAGTTAAGAGGAAAACAAGGATAGTAAGTACTACTGACAGAGCAAAGGAGAGATCTTTGAGAAGCCTCTCAGAATCTTCAAAGAAGAGGGAAACCACTTCAACCACAAAGTCAGGGTTATTCTCATCTTGTAGTTGCTGAAGTTGCAGAAACTGACCATCCAGGAACCCCTTCTCTCACCATAAGAAAACAAGAAAAGAAGGAAAGAAAAAAAAGACCCACCAAATCAACAATTGAAAACAATTTAACATCCAATAATTGCAACCCAAAGGAAAAAAAAAATTACAGAGTGTGTCTGTTTGGTTGGCTGGCTTACCTCCATGAACAGAGATTTGATGTAGTCTACCCACTGTCTCTGCATCTGACCCACCTCCATGCTTCTATCTACGCTGTCACACAAACAGGCAGTGACCCAGTACAGTTTGGGCCTTCAAGTTTAGATCTTTGAGAGAATTAAGGCTCAGAGGAGCAAAAAAAAATAAAGGTTGGTGGTGAGTGTGGTGTATGTGGTCAGTTCAATTCAATCTCCCCTATGGGACGGGACGAGAGTGTCTGTGTATGACACCCTTTTTATTCCTCTCTCTGTCTCTCTGGATTTGCGTTTTGCTTTTCTTGTTTGTTATCCCGCAGAATCGGGGACCCCACCACCACTCCCACTTCTTCTTTAATATAATTTCTAGGAACCTTTGTCGATTGCTCACGGTTACGGTGCTCGTGGTGGGAAGTAAAATGCATTGCACCTCGGTTTAGGGTGCGCCTAATATGCACACTTAAATAATAATAATATACAAGTTTGGGTTTAAAATATGTTTTATATATATGCACTACTGGTTCAACGTGTGATTGGGGTGTAGCTCTTCTCTTCACACAGTGGTTGGGTCCGTCATAGGCAACAGATGTGAAGGAGTGATTACTTGTAAAAAGTGTTTCGACGCTCAAGTCAGTATATGAGTTAGGTGATGAGAAGATGAATTGTACACGTATTTCGAACTGGTAATTCATCTCTCCAATAGAGGCTTTGAGGGTGGTACAAGAGGATGTAGTGTCAGACCGGAGGCACGTGATCGTAGGATGAGTATCCTTGATTCATTCATGGATAACCCAGATTGCCTAGCAATCATTAGGAAAAATTACCTCAAATCATGCCTTGACAGATTCTTGTTGGGCTTAGGTCTATACATCCCGACCCAAGACGTGTTGAGGCCCTTCTATTTCATTCCATATTGGCCTAAGACTTGCATGATGTTTACCCCAGCCTGGCTTCAAGGTGTAATCGAAGGCAAGGTGTTCTGATTTTATCAGGAAGGACATCATTCTTGACTCTTATCGTACGGTGTGTGATATGGTCGATGATGTGCGTGCTGCGAGGCGGATCACACATGTCTCCTATTAGCTATCGTGTGATGTCTCGTAAATGCAGGCGTTTACTGCAATACGTTTTTTTTTGGATAGTTTATTGCACCTTTCTCATGTGTTCTCCTCAAGTCTGCGACTATAACCAGAATAAGCCACTAGGAAAGACAAAAATCGGAAACCAACGGATAAGTCGACTAACATGTCAATATTTGGAAGCGGGAATGGGTCCTTAGGGCAAACCTTATTCGGATCGATGTAATCTACACCTATTCGCCACTTCCCGCTTTCTTTCTTCATTAAGATGACATTGGCCAACCATGTTGCATATTGGATTTCCCTGATGAATCCAGTAGATCTCAGACCTGCTCTTTGATAACTCTTATCTTTTTTACACTCATCTGTCGCTTCCATTAAGTTACCGACATGTGATGGGGGCCAAAAATAGCTTATGGAAACAAAACCTTGGGTCAATACCAGGTATGTCTGCTGGTGTCCATGCAAACAGGTCATAGTTAGTTCTCAATAGCTCTTTAATCTGGAATCTATCCACCTCAAACAAGTTTGCTCTGATCATTATATGTTAAGGTCATTTCCTAGATGGAATGCCACGAGGTCCCCCTTCAGGCTGAGGTCAGCCTTTAGTCAATGCCGCTGAGTCGGGTTCCTCAACATACTCAGTTTGGGGGGTCGAGGTTCGTCATCATCGAACTCTTCTGTTTACGTTTTGAAGATTGATCTTAGGTGAGTTCCCGAGTAAGTCACATGCTGATGTTATAGCATTTTTGGATTACCGCTTCGTCTCCCCTTACCATGACAACCCAATTCCTACCATCCAGAAGTTTTAACACTATTGTGCTGAAATAACAATCCCTAGGGTGTTCAGTGAAGGTTGACCTAGGATGGCATTGTAGGCATATGGGTAGTCAACCACAATAAACCTGACAGGGAACGTCTTCGCCAAACTCTTGCATCCCAGGGTAACTCGATTAGGTCACATTGATACAGAATGAGCTCTTTGGCATCGAGCTCCATTTGCTGAAATGGTGTGGTAAAAGAGGACATCGGCGAAACTTCTCTAGTCCACGAAGACTCTCCTAACGTCAACATTGCCAATCATAGTCGACATGATGAGGGGATATTCGTGTCCCAGAAGTACAGGGCCATATTTTTTGTCTGTGAGGGGGAGAGCTAGTGTCGAATATATTACGTCCTGTGTTGGTCTAATACATCTAACAACGTTACACATAAGTTGAAGGTTCTATTTGCTTGAGCTTTGTTATGGAAAACTCACATGATTTCAGTAATATTTCTCATGTTCTCTGACCTACAATTTTGAGGAAGGCCATGTATTCTTTCTGAGTTTTGTACTTTATATCGGTATAGACTATTTGCCTTCTTATTCTTAAATTTTTTTGCCCCCTTAAATGAGTTTTTTGGATCCGTTCCTACTTCTTTTTTACACATTTTTCAAATATTGCGAAAATAAGAAGCTTGTCCGACTTTTGTATAAAAAAAGGTGTCGAACTTTGACCTAACCTCGTATTTGGTTAATTTGGAAGTTTGTTTACTTTTTTATTAAAATCAATTAATGATTTTTACTGTGATATATTTTGATAAATATTTGTAATAACTTTTTACAATTACTTATTCAAACCATTAATACACCACAAATAAATGTGATTTTTAAATATGCCAAATTGCGAAAATTAAATTCATAAACCAACAAGAACGTTCGTTTGGTGTGCTAAATGAGTTGGGAAGAGAATCAAAGTTTAAACTCTAAAGAAAAAAGCTGTTAGGAAGACTTCTAAATATATCCAAAAAATTAGTTGTCCAATAATATCCATAAATATAAATGATCAAAGACCCAACAAACAAAGAAATTATTTATCACATATTAAAAGCTTTAGGTAAATTAGTCAAATAAAATCACTAATATTATAAGTTAAAAAGGACTGATATCTAAGAATATTTATAAAAAGGACTAAATAACCATATAATGTGATTATTGAGTTTAAAACTTGAACATATGTGATTAATTTAGAGAGATGTTAAATTACTACGTGACTAATATTATAAGTTAAAAAGGACTGAATCACTTCTTTTTTTTTTTTTTTATACCTTTTGTATACCAAAACATTTAGAGAGATGTTAAACAGACAACCAAAAGTGGACAACGTAGACTAACACTGTATTTGCTTCTTTCTTTCTCTCACTTGTTTTTTCTTTTCCTCCCTCTTACTTTTTGGCAATATATCAGAAACAAGAGGACACCGTATGGTGTCCTAAATGTGGTTGTCTGATGAACATTTCTCATTAATTTATCCTTACAAATATATATTATTACATTTTAGTTACTACTATATATCTATTGCATTAGAAATTAGGAATAAGAAAGAAAAGAAAGAGAGATAGAAAATAAAAAAATAAATAAAAATAAAAAAACTTGTAGTTGTAGCCTTTACCCTCAAAATGCAATGCACTTGAGAGCAACATGAATCTTTTGGAGCATGATGAGCTAAGCAGCATTTGATCGGAACACAAGGACCACAAAACATGGGCATCTTTCTCATTCCTCTGATTTGACAGGATTCCTTGTGATCCTTTCCTTTTAGCCCCTTTGCTCTTCTAGCCTCTCCATTATATACACACTCCAAGACAAGGCTACGCTCGCACCAAGTGTCCATATCATTAATTCAACGTTCGCTTTTGTATTTTTCTCTTATAATTGGGACAATTGGGACAAACAGTTTTGTCTTTGCATCAATTCAATAGTAGTATCTTAATATATTTAATAGCTAAACATTCCAACTTAAAAATGTCTTAACAAATAACAAATTTGTAAGTGCTCTCACAAATTCCCCCTTATATAACTTATATACAGGAAATTTACAAATTATATACAGGAAAAAAATGTTAAAATGTGAATCATATCATGTACTCCATATGAATCATATGGAGTACATACAATTTACAAATTTACATGCCCAAGAGAAAAATGAAGAAAAAAAAATTATAAATACCCACATTTTCTTTTTTCTGTATAGAAGTCGACTTTCACATATATGAGCAAATTCTAATTTTTTTTCTTCTTTCTCTCGGTTCAATTTCTAACCATAAACCACAAATAAGCTTTTGATTTTGAATTCTTAAATCACATACATTCACATCCCATGAAAGCAACAATTGACTGCAATAAATTGATAAAACCATAATGAGGGAAAAACAAGGGAGAAAATTAACGTATACTTTCTTTTTTTGTTGTTTTACAAAGTAACCAATGAAAAAATGGTGAATCCCACATTATCTACCATTACAACTTCACAACTCACAAATGTTACCTCTTGAAGTGTGACCATGGCACTAGAACACTATCAGAGAGGTAACCATTATAATGAGACATAGAATACATTACAACCCACGAAGAAAACATAATACAAATCGAGAACCAAGGGAATCATAAAGTCTGCCAAAATTACCGCGTGGAATCTGGAAAGCATTCAGTAACACTTCTAACATGTCTTGCAACTTTTCCTACAGTAGCCAGGAAGGCCTGGAGATCCAACCATATACTCAGGATTATTGGTGCATTCTCCAAGGGCAGCCCATCTCTCACAGCTTTCATGCTGGTCAGTGCAGTCCCCTCCAGCTCCCACTGTCTTATCAAATGAGTCCACATGAATCCACTTTGTTGCCGACCATTTCTCACCTTCGATTACGGGGCATCCTGCATGGAGACTGCTAGTGTCTGGGATAGCATTTGGGTGGAGACTAAAGAAAAGAAGAGCATCCCCTCTTTGCGGTTTCACTATGAATTGCCCGGGGGAAGAGAAAGAGAAAAACAAATATTTTAACACTATTTGACTGGCAGAAAATGTGGCTTTACAGAATAATACAGAAGAAAAAGCATAAAGTAACTATATGTCCAGTTGCCCACCTGCTATTCCTTTTTTGGCACACTCGGAGAGATCCTCACTTGTCTCAGTACCTCTATGATGTGGTGATACCTGTAACCAGAATTATAACGATATTGTGAGAGATTTCCAAAATAATGGAATTCAGTTTTGGTTCTAAAGGTTGCGTCTTTTCATAGAGTTGAGATTCAAATTAATAAGTGTGTTCCTTCATGATTGAATGTGTTTATTCATGAATAAAAACATCTTTTATTTGAATCAATTCATGAAAGAATACAACACTTTGTGAAGAATTACTTCTTTTTATCAAGTGTTATGAGTTGCTCTATAAATAGAACAACTCCACATGCAGAAATGAATGAAATTCATATGTCTATGTCAGACCAAGAAAATCAACACCACTTCATCTACTCCAAATCATTTCCTCTCTTCTCTTATGCGCAAATTGAAGTTAGGAAACTATTATTCTGTAAAATACTATTGACGATACGCTTGGTGTGGGAGTGCGAACCATATCAAGGGAACTCCATTGTATCCTGAAGGGGATTCGCTGTTCAACCATTTGCAACCAATCTAAAGGGATTGGTGGAGGTGAATCGAACCTAAAGCCTAATGTTTACACACGCCTTGGAGTCTTGTGCAATTATCTTCTTCTTTGTTCTTTATTTTACAGCATCTTATATTTATTTGAACTTATCAATTTTTATTGTTTGTTCTTAGTAGTTGCAGCATTCCCACCACAAATATCACCAACAGATATCAAAGTTAGCTAATAGAAAAGCTAAAAAAAAGGCAGAAACAGTTTCCGTTGCCAAACTCGGGATGTTCAGATCCTTCAGCTAAGAAACTCCCAACTAATTGGGGATAGTGCCAGAAATCACAATATCATATTGAAGAAAACATTGTATGTCCTCAACCTCTCCCTAATGAAAAATGTGTGGTGTTCTTAGCATGCATCTTTTACAAGTACAGTCAAATATTTGAGTATATGGAAAAGTGGTCCCAACTCCCAATCAAATACAAACATTTTAACTCCTCCAAGTTTTTTGCTTTGTATCGAGTCTAAAAATATTTACTGTCAGAATAATTATGAGCAACTATGAAAAGATGAGAGATGCTCCGACGTAAAGTCATATATACAATTCCCAGACAGTCAGACAAGACAATTTGGCTCACTCAAGCATTGAATAATGAATCATTCATTCTGTAAGTTCACTTCACACAAGAAAATTGCAGTAAACAAGGATCCAAGCTAGAGACCTCAAGGCCATTTAAGGAGATGCAAAAAAGAAAATCATAACTCGACAAATTATAACAGTGATGATTTACCAATATTATGTTTCTAATTCTATGCAAGTATGTGCATTAGATTAGATACTAGACAAACCTCTGCATTAGGGAACACTGTTTCACCGCCTTTGGTCACATTACTGAGATACATGAGAACAGTGGCAACCCGGTGTCCGCCCCGAGCTATGTTAACTTTATCAGCAAAGTAATCATAATGTGGGTCATATTTCTGCCCGTGCTCATATCTTAATACTTGTATGTCTTCTCCATTTTCTGAAATTCAATAATCAAATACCATAAGCAATTGATTATTGTCTCCATGTTCTTACTTTTTCTGTTTTCCATTTGGGGCAAGGGGAAGGTGGAGAAAAGAGAAGCTGGAAATGCATTTTCTGTATTTAATTGATCATTTAAATAATTTTAATTTATGAAGATTTTGTTTTGGTACATGTTATTATGAAGATTGTTTGCATAAAGAAACTAGTGAATAACAATTTAAGAATAAACTACTATTTGGGTCTCAAATGATACAAATAGAATACTTCTTAGTTTGGTCCCTCTATTTCTGATTTTCTCCGGGAAACTGATAGGGAATTGGGTATTATGGGGTGCCTAAGTCCCACATCGAGTAGTATGAGATGCTCGGTGGAGTATTTAAGTGGTTTGGTTCTTCCCCCTTAATAGCTAGCTTTTAAGGGAGGGTTCCCCAAGTGCTTAAGTGCTTATCAGAAACTTTGACTGCTTCTAAATTGTTTTTCAAGCACTTATTGAATGCCAATTTTATTGTTTGAAATTCTATTAAATATAACCAGTAACCAATCAAATGCTTGATGGGTACCATACCCAGGGAAAAAATGGGTACTGGAGTAATGCTCTTCGGTCTTTCCATATAACTTAAGTTCATTAAAATCCACATTGAGAGATATGGAATAACTAAATTTAAACAAACTAAAGTATTCAAGTATTCAACTGAAAATCAATTTACCTTATATGGACACACGACAAGTAATTTAGGGCCAGTTTGAAAACTAAATTCAAGGCTAAAAATGGAAAATTAGCACTGAAAATAATTTATCGAAGGTGGTTCAAAGCCTTCAAAACTGATATTTAAGTAAAAATATACATAACAAATAAGATGTTATTAAACGCAATCGACAATAACAGTTTCATTATTTAAAATATTAAATGATAATAGCTTCCCTTGTGTAGCTTCAATATTTAACTCTCACAAGTGTAAATTTCATAGTGGCATTTTATTGGAAGCTTAGATGAATATAGAATTGAAATAAACAATTCCAAACTTGACAGTCAAAATAGGCTTTCTTGATATGCAGAATAAGAAGGACTTGAGAAACCTTGAAAAGCAGTGGTATACATGCAGATGGAAGACATAGAATGGGCCCCTAAAAACTACATAAATCATAATAACTCTAAAACCCCAAATTAGCATCATGGTTCAATCTTGAATTCAATTGCCTCGGTTCTATTCAACATGTGACCATCTTCATGATTAGTATAGAGCTGATTTCTTCCCATGCCTTTTCATGCCCTTGTCTTAAAGACATCATTTTGAAGCCAAAGGAAGTACTTACCAAAACTGCAAGTGATGAACACAGAATACAGAGAATAATAAGCTCACATTCTCACTCATTTTAAATGTTTATGGTTCAGGCCAAAACAAACGGTTTGTATTTAAACCAGACATTATAGAATAATAAAACCAACAAAAATAGCGATAACAAAAGACAACCCTAATCACTGTATCCAATCACTGGGCTTCACTAGACAAAGATATAGTTCCACAGATTTTACAAGGATAGCACAGATTTTAATCATGATTTTATATATACCATACCTTTTGGAAGAAATGTCCATGATGAAATCTTGTCCTCAATACCAGCAACAATGGGATCCTACAAAGAAACTAAACAGATTAAGAAGAAAGTTCATAGAAATTAGAAAGTATCCACTACTCAGCACAGTTTATTCTTTTTGGTATGAATAAAAAATTGATGCTATCAACAACAGAAAAACCAAAAAAATCCCTCATAGTTTTTACGCGAAAAGTCAAAACTCGGACAACCAACAAATTCCAATCCAAATATTCCCCCAAACTCCTTATGTTATTCATCGACAAAATCCTTGTTTATAATTACAGTAGTGCTCTTTCATAACAAGAAGAAGACAAGAGCTTTGTGTTTAACAACACAATTCACAACCAATAAAAGGTAAAATTTGACCTTCAAACTCAAATAGAATTCCCAGACCACAAAATTTATGTACTTGTTAAACTATGTCAAAGCAATTAAAAAGGGTTTTGGAACAAAAAACGAATCCAAGAAGCATAACTATGCAGATTGAAGAGCATATGAATTCTCATTTGCTTTTTATGATGGGTCTCCAAAAAGGTTAAGCTATCAAAAAGTTGTTGTCTCACGGGTAGAATTGACTTTCCAAATAACTTAAATGATTGGTGTATTGTGAATCTCAGTATTCATCTTCGTGACACAAAATAGACAATTCCTTTATAGTTATAGCCTCACATACACTAAGTAACAGTTCAGTATAAGATTAATATCGGATCCAAAAGTTATAGCACATAATTGTTTTGTGATTATAAAGGATAGGTTATTAATTTAAGGTTTCTAAAAGTAGTTTTTTTTTTTTTGACACAATCCAAAAGTAGTTAAATATTCGATAATGATAATGATAAGAAAGAAAATAGTCTCAAATAATGAATTTGCAAATATAGAAAGATATGAAGGGAAGGAAACAACGAACCTTGTTCTTGGAAATGAACATGCCAGAGCTTGTTCTAACTTCGCTCAACTTGCTCTCTCCGGACAAATTATCCGCCACCGCAGATCTCTTCAGCTCCGTTTTCGCTATCGAAATCAAGTGGTCGCATTCCAAATCCGTCAGGAAACCTTTGTAAACGAAAGCTCTGCACCACCGCATCAAAAAAAAAAAAATCATTCATCATTATGTCACTATCATTCACTACACAATTCACTACCAAATTTGAATATCATTTTCATTGGCGAAGAGAGAGGAGAAAGAGACCTTGGCTTCCATGAAACCTGTTTCACCTTAGTAGGGTCAATGATCGCACTTGCGGAACCTGCGTAGGAGCCCCACGCTCCATTGGATCCGCAGATTAGCAACAATGGAACTACCAAAAACCGAAGCCTACAAATCACACTCATTTCTTTTTCCCCCCTTTCTCTCCTTACTTTCCAGTTTCTAACCAGCTTCAAACTTCGCTTTATACATACCTTATACTACCATGGTCCCTGATTATAAGCATACCTTGTTAAAAAAAAAAAAAACTGTCCCAACATATAAGTCTCTTTATAATTTAGAAAATACACATCGATTAATTCTTTACAAAAATATTCTTAGGAGATGACAAGTCAAAGTGAAGTATTAAAGAGCTTTTGGAGATAAATTTTGTCTTTTCATGTAGAATTTAGCCTAATAATTAAAGTGTAGTATGGAAAAACCAATATATATTTTAGACAAATTAAATTAGCTAACTAGTTTTCTTAATTTTCATGTTTTGGTAAAAAAATGCTTATAATTAGGGACGGAGGTAGTAGTACAACTTAATTATTAACTTTATCTAATCCAAACACTAAATCAAAGGATGTTTGACTTTTTAAATACTTATTATCTTAATTAATTTATATTTTTAAATAATTATTGCCATAATTAGAACTCTTTAAATGATTTAATCTACCAATATGCGGGGTGAAAATATTAAATACAAGAATTAATTCCCAAAACTTTTAATCCTCATCCTAGCATCTCTTAGATTTTTTTTTTTTGACAAGAGCTTCTCTTAGATTTAACACAATATTATTCATATACAGTTTAAATATGTGATTTTTTTTGTCATAAAAGAGAAAAAAGGAAAAAACAAAAGATACATTAAAAAATAGGTTTAATTGTATTTTTAGTCCCTCTTTTATTTTTGGCGATTTTGGTCCCCATACTTTTAATTGCACTTTTTATCCCTCAAAATCAAGGATTTTTTGCACTTTTGGTCCCAAAAATCTTAGATTTTGGGAAAGTGATGAACCAAAAGTGCACAATCCACATTTTTTGGGACCAGAAGTGTAATTAAAATAATATAGGGACCAAAATTGCTAAATTAAAAAAGTTAGAGGATCAAAATCGCAAAAAAATAAAATAGGGGGACAAAAATCGCCAAATTAAAAAAGCTGGGTACCAAAATACATTTAAGACTGAAAAAAAGTAAAAACCGATGAGTGTGGCAAAATGCCCATGGTAACATTTTACGAGTTTCTGAATTTTAGAACCAAACAATGATATTTGCTTATATGCTCTTAGGCTTACCATCACCAAGTCTCCAAGTTGAGAAGGAGCAAGTAGCCTATTGTGCTTTAGGTAACTTGGCATGCATCTTAATTAAAATAACCTCTTTGTTGCTCAACTCTATCTACAGCTTTAATATGGATATGGTATTTTCTCATTCCAACATAAGGTCATGATTGTGTAGTTTTTGTATTAGAATTTTTGTTAAGGATTGGGCTTTTGGTGCTCATCAGTTTAGTTTTCTAAGAGTGATAGAGTTTTCTCGTTCAAACACCTATTTTTCCTCTTTGAAGAGAGAAACTACTTCATATATCAAGCCAAATCATTTTCCTTCTCTATCTCTACCGTTTTTATGGTAGATAGAAGAATATGTATATATTATTTTTTTGTCATAGTACAGATAGTTAGCGAGGAGGGGAAAAGTTAGTGGGGAGGAAAAAGTAGAGCAGTACGGATTCGAACCCTGCTCTTAGCATCCACACAGCTCTTATGTATGTTTTACCACCAAGCTGTGTTATTTGGACAAGAAGAATGTATATATGCAAATTCAAAATGTAAGGAAAAATTGTTGGCAATGAATTATATTAAAATACCATTCCCCTGCTGGTGCTCCTTTCGGGTGGTAGAGCTGGATGGTGGAGCGACTTCTCTAGTTTTACGTCATAATCAAGTTGCTTCTCACGAAAAAAAAATCGTCGATATATTGCCTTCTATCTGTGCAAACTGCTACAAAAATTACAGATATATGAAGGAATGGAACAACGTATTGACTTCAAACAAGGTTTTCAATTGTGGTCGCAGTTGCAGTTACAGAGACATTGCGGAAAATCGTAGTCAAACACAATTATGTGTAGATGAAATTGCGGTTGCATTGTAGTGACGGAGACATTAAACACCTTGATGTCACACCCTAAATTGCGGACGTTGCGAATAGGTTTCTAAAACCATAGATTCAAATGCCTTACTAAGAAATACAAAGGAAGAACATAAATTATTTTAGGCGTTCCAAATCGAATAACATTCATGATTTTTGCGAGCAAGAATATTAACAACATTTGCAGAACTCAAGAAATCAAGTTGTATATCAATCCCATTTAGAGACAATAGTCTGCTTAGTATTGTTGTATTTTTATAATTATTTCAAAAGTTATAAATAATTCAATTATATTTAATGTGTAATTTATTTTTAAATTATTTTACTCTGACTAATACAAAACTAATTTGAATTTTGAATTGATTAGATTTAATTATATTTATTGATTTTAATTATTATTACTTGATTAATTATGTTGCTGATGTGACAGTTCAGTTAATTCTCTGTTTTGGGAGTTAGTTAGTTAAGTGGCTAGCTAGTTTGTTAAGTTAGTTACTTTCTGTTTTGTTTTTCTCGATCCCTCTGTGCTAGTGGCTCGGTTGTTCTGCAGTATGCCTATATAAGCATAACTCAGAGAGAGCATTAAGGAATTGAAGTGAGAACACACAAGCTTGAGAGATTTCAAAGACTGAGAGGGTGAGAGAATCACTGTGAGTGAGTTATGGGAGGATACTCTCGGGTGTAATTGGGATCAAGGGGGTGTGCATCACAGGGAGAGGAAAGGAAAGCAATGCTCATTGTAACCTTGATTTGGCTCTTCAATAAAGTTGGACTAAGCTGGTGCAAAGTCCCGGAGACGTAGGCATATATTTGGCCGAACTCCGTAATCAATTCTTGGTGTGTTTGTTCCCTTAAACTTGCTTACTGTTTCATTAATGTTTCTGTATAATTCTGTTCATTGATTGCATTCGATCTTAATTACTCTTGTTAGGTCCTAGGTTTGTGTCAATCTTGGACACAAGTTTCAATAATTGGTATTAGTAGCTATCGAAGAGGAGGAAGATTGATGGCCATGGCAAAGTATGACATTGAGAAGTTCGATGGAAAGAATGACTTTGCTCTGTGGAGGATGAAGACGCGAGCATTATTAGTTCAACAGGGTCTTGAAGATGCGCTGGAAGGGGAGAGGAAGCTTCCGGGCACACTCTTAGAAAGGGAGAGGAAAGATCTTATGAACAAGGCTCATAGTGCTATAATCTTGTGTTTGGGAGATAAGGTTCTCAGGGAAGTGGCAAAGGAAAAATCCGTTGCGGCTATATGGCTCAAGCTTGAGAATCTTTATATGACCAAGACTCTAGAAAATCGGCTCTATCTCAAGAAAAGATTGTATACCTTCAAGATGCAATTGGGAACTTCAATTGCAGATCACATTGATGAGTTCAATAGGTTGATTCTTGAACTAGAGAACATTGATGTGAAATTGGAGGATGAGAATCAAGCACTACTCTTAATTCGGTCTCTATCAAGCTTTTATGAGGTTTTATCAGATACACTGATATATGGTAGAGATTCCATATCTGGAAGAGGTTCAAGCTGCTCTAATGGCCAAAGAATTGTCCAAGAAAACAGAGGGGAAGGAATTTGAGTCAGGTGAGAATCTCATGGTTAGAGGAATGAGTGAAAATAAAGAGGGAAAAGGGAAGAACAGAGCCTGATCAAAATCAAAGACAAAATTCAAGTGTTTCATTTATCATAAAGAAGGTCACTTCAAGAAAGATTGCCCTGATCAAAAATTCAAGAAGAAGCACAATTCATATGAAAGTGCAGATGCCTCGGTTGCCTCTGATGGTTATGAGAGCTCTGAGCTCTTGGTTGCTGCAAACTGTCAAGGTGAAATCGAATGGATGGTGGACTCAGGGTGCTCCTACCACATGTGTCCTGTTAGAGAATGGTTCATTGATTACAAACCATTCAATGGAGGTCAAGTGGTGATGGGAAACAATGCCACATGCAGTGTCATTGGAATTGGCACCATAAAGCTGAAGCTCACTGATGGTATAGAGAAAATCTTGACCAAAGTGAGGCATATGCCAGATCTCAAGAGAAGTTTGATATCTCCTGGGACTTTTAAAGAAGCTGGTTTCAGTTACAAGGCTGAGAATTCAATGCTCAAAGTTATGAAGGGATCCAGGGTGGTGATGAAGGGAGAAAGAAGAAAGAATTGCCTCTATGTGCTGCAAGGCAATAAGGTTACTGGTGCTGCAAATGTTGTAGAAACATCTAGCAGAGACAAGACAGAACTTTGGCATCAAAGGCTCGGGCACATGAGTGAGAAAGAGCTGAAGGAACTGCAGAAACAAGGGCTGCTAGGTGGAGACAAGATTCAAGGTCTAGGATTCTGTGAACATTGTGTTTTTTGGAAACAAACTCGGATCAAGCTCACTGCTTCCATTCACAAAACTGAAGAGAAGCTGGGATACATCCACTCATATTTGTGGGGACCATCTAAAACACCTACTCATGGTGGAAAAAGGTACTCCATAACCTTTATAGATGACTTTAGCAGGAAAATATGGATCTATTTGTTAAAAACCAAAGATGAAGCCTTTAAAACTTTTGTTGAATGGAAAACTAGAGTTGAAAATCAATGTGATAAGAAGGTAAAGGCTTTAAGAACTGACAATGGTTTAGAATTTTGCAATGATGAATTCAACCAGTATTGTAAAGATCATGGCATATATAGGAATAACACAGTGAGTAGAACTCCTCAGCAAAATGGCTTGGCTGAGGTTAAATAGGACTTTATTAGAAAGGGTTAGATGTATGTAATCTAATGCTAAGCTTTCCAAGAATTTTTGGGGTAAGGCTGTCCATACAGCTTGCTACCTCATAAATAAAAGTCTTTCTACTGCACTAGAGTTCAAAACACCTCAAGAGGTGTGGAATGGGAAGCCTGCTGATTATGGAATGCTGAGGATATTTGGTTGTCCAGCCTACTACTATGTGAGTGAAGGAAAACTTAAACCAAAGGCAAAGAAAGGCTTGTTCATGGGGTATCCAGATGGTGTCAAAGGTTACAGGATATGGTCCGTAGAAGGAAAGAAGTGCATAATCAGTAGGGATATTATTTTCAAGGAGTCAGAACTGATCAAAGGCAAGCAAGTCAGTGAGGTTCTTGGGGACACTTCAAGGCAGGAAGATCATTAACTTGAGGTGGAGTTACAAGAGCAGGTTACCAAGGCTGCTGGTGAGCAAGTTACTCAGAATCGAGAGCAAGTTGCTGAGATAGAAGCCAGTGATTCTAGTAGTGAAACAGAACCAAAATATCTATTGTACAAGGACAGAATTAGAAGGGTTATTAAACCTCCTAACAGATATGGACATGATGATGGTGTGACCACATATGCTCTGACAAGTGCTATAGCATTCACCAATGGGGAACCTAGAAATTACAGAGAAGCAGTGAGATGCAAGGATCATCAGCAGTGGTTGACTGCTATGATTGATGAAATGGATTCCTAATACAAGAATAAGACATGGAAGCTGGTACAGAAACCTGTAGATGCCAAGTTGGTGGGTTGTAAATGGATCTAAAAGAGGAAAGAAGGCAATTCAGACAAGGATCCTCTAAGGTATAAGGCCAGGTTAGTGGCCAAGGGCTATACTCAAAGAGAAGGTGTGGATTTTAATGAGATTTTATCTCCTGTTGTAAAACACTGCTCCATTAGAGTGTTACTTGCATTGGTTGCTCAATTTGATCTTCGCCTTGAACAAACGGATGACAAAACAGCCTTTTTGCATGGTATGCTTAAAGAGAAAATATTCATGAGACAGCCAGAAGGATTTGAGGTTCAAGGAAAGGAGAATTGGGTGTGTCTTCTTCAAAGGTCTCTCTATGGATTGAAACAATCACCAAGGCAATGGTACAAACGGTTTGACAGCTACATCATAAGCATTGAGTACAAGAGGAGTAATAGTGATAGTTGTGTCTATTACAAGAGGATAAATGACAGTGATTACATTTATCTACTCTTGTATGTGGATAATATGTTGATTGCAAGCAGAAACAAAGCTGAGATATAGAAATTAAAAGGTCTGCTGTAGGAAGAATTTGAAATGAAGGATTTGGGTCAAGCTAGAAGAATTATGGGCATGGAGATAACCAAGCAGCATGAGGATGGTTCTATTTTCATTACTCAAGAAAATTATATCAACAAAATGCTGGAAAAGTTTAGCATAACAGAGGCAAAGCTTGCTAATATTCCAATTGCTTCACACTTCAAGCTGTCTAGTGCAGATTGTCCATCCACAAGTCAGGAGCAGAAAGAAATGGAGAAAGTGCCTTATGCCAGTGCTGTTGGGAGCTTGATGTATGCCATGGTGTGCACTAGGCCTGACTTAGCCTATGCTGTCAGCTCAGTCAGCAGATACATGGCAAATCCTGGAAATCAGCATTGGCTTGTTGTGAAGTATTGAGGTACTTAAAGGGAACTGCAAATATGGGATTGAAGTATCGGAGAGAGGGTCAGAATCCAGGTGGAGTTTTGGGGTTTGTAGACTCAGATTTTGCTGGAGATCATGACAAGAGAAGATCTCTTACTGGTTATGTGTTTACACTCTTTGGGAATACAATCAGTTGGAGGGCATCTTTGCAGCATGTGGTGGCCTTATCTACTACAGAAGCAGAGTACATAGGGGTAACCGAAGCTGTGAAGGAGGCATTGTGGTTACAAGGATTGATAGGTGAACTGGGAGTATCTTAAGATAGTGTCAATGTGTATTGTGACAACCAAAGTGCAATACACCTTTGTAAAAAATCATTCTTATCATGAGAGAATAAAGCATATTGACACTAGACTACATTGGATTAGAGACATCATTGCTGATGGAAAGGTTCTTACATCAGAAAATGCAGCTGATTTTATTACCAAAGTTGTTCCCTTGAGCAAGTTCAAGCATTGCCTTGACTTGCTTAGGATAGGTGTTGGGTGACCATCTATTGTTTGGACAACGCCAGGTTCAAGCAATCTTTGTTGAGGGTCATTAACTTCTTGCCAAGGTGGAGATTGTTGTTGATGTGGCAGTTCAGTTTATTCTCTGTTTTGGGAGTTAGTTAGTTAGGTGGTTAGCTAGTTTGTTAAGTTAGTTACTTTCTGTTTTGTTTTCCCCGATCCCCCTGTGCTAGTGGCTCGGTTGTTCTGCAGTATGCCTATAAAAGCATAACTCAGATAGAGCATTAGGGAATTAAAGTGAGAACACACAAGCTTAAGAGATTACAAAGATTGAGAGGGTGAGAGAGTCACTGTGAGTGAGTTATGGGAGGATACTCTCGGGCGTAATTGGGATCAATGGGTGTGCATCATAGGGAGAGGAAAGGTAAAACAATACTCATTGTAACCTTGATTTGGCTCTTCAATAAAGTTGGACTAAGTTGGTGCAAAGTCCCGGAGACGTAGGCATCTATTGGCCGAACTCCATAATCAATTCTGGTATGTTTGATCCCTTAAACTTGCTTACTGTTTCATTAATATTTCTGCATAATTTTGTTCATTGCTTGCATTCGATCTTGATTACTCTTGTTAGCTCCTGGGTTTGTGTCAATCTTGGACACAAGTTTCAACAAATTATGAAAAGAATATAATTTTAATGTGTTTTACGTTCATCTTTATAATTGATTTATGGTGGTGGCTTAACTTTGTATCTTTTAATTGAATTGAATATGTATAATTCCAAAAAAAATGTTGCACACATACGTTCAGTTTTTAGTGTGCTTTATGTTCAGCATTTTATTTTGTTTTGCAACCGTTTCTTTTAAATTTTAATACGCTTAATTAGTAATTGGGTCCCTTAACTTATTTTTAAGGTTTAATTTGGTCTTTTAACTAATTTTTTGGGTAAATAAGTCTTTTAAGTTTTTAAGTTAGGTCAAATAGGTCGTTTTAGGCCTTAAGTTTTTAAGTTGGGTCAAATAGGTCCCTTAAGTTTTTAAGTTAGGCAAAATAGGTCTCTTAAGTTTTTAAGTTGGGTCAAATAAGTCCTTTAAGTTTTTAAGTAGGGTCAAATGAGTCATTGCTAAGAATGGTCTATTTGACCCAACTTAAAAACTTAAGGCCGAAAAGGATCTATTTGACCAAATTTAAAAACTTAAAAGACTTATTTGCCCCAAAAATAGTTAAAGGACCAAATTGAACCTCAAAAATAAGTTAAGGGACCAAATTGCCAATTAAACCATTTTAATATTCTATTAAACCCATTTCTGCATATTATTAAAGGGCATCGGCTCATTTTAATGTGATATAGTGAGTGCAGATTGTTTTGATATAGGATAAAACTTATGTAAAGTTCTTTAGGTGTGGTTGGTGCTGTTTCTGTAACACCCCAATTTTTCGGAGTGGTACAGATCTAATATAAGATAAAAATATTGAAAATAATTTTTAGAAACAATACTCTATTTGCATGGTTTTAGAAAATATGAGTCTATTTTTTTTCATTCTTTTTCAAACTTCTTTCAAAATCACAATCAGAGTATTACAGTATTTTTCGAAAGGCGGTGAATGAATAAAACACTGTAATTCAAATTGTAGCAACCATGCAATAGCCTTATTTACTCATCTTACACAAAACGGTTCAAGTCTTTGGAAACATAGTATACCTGATACAACATTGGAATTAATACATTAAACACCCTATAGCTGGTCATCACACTACTACACTTACTAGACCTTCTAGTAAGTTTACCATATAGCTACACAAAGCAGACAACCATATAGAACTATCCTCAGCTACACTCGTCAGCAGTCTCGAACGCTCGACAGTCTTCGTCATCTGGGTTACATTCATTAATTGAAAGAACCATGGGCAAGGGTCATCTTTTCAACAAAATATATAATACTAACAACATGTATGCCAATCATATCATACCAATAGATTATACTATAACACGAAATAGACATAACACTTCAACATGTAGTTCAACAACATTATAAATGTATCAAGTCAGTATGCAGATGTAGTCAGCATGAAGTTTACGGCTTAATTCCTATACCAATAGGATAGTAGGCAACCTGCCATCAACAAATTTTGTATACCCATACCAATGGGATATGTGACACCGGGCCGACCAACGCCCCCCCATACAACAGACCTTAAGTTCGTAATCGTCCTTCAGGTCAGGGCTAACGTGCGAATACATTGACACTAAGATCAACCATCTAGTTCAGAGTAAACGATATCTTATGATTGCATGCTTGCACAACGTTTATTTTCTTCGTATTCACTCGCGAGAGTGTCCGTGATTACAACTTATTGCAAATATATGCGATCGTTATTGACGTATCGACAAACCTTCTTTTTTAAAATCCTTCTTGTGACTTCCCACATAGTTATTTGAAAACCTTTGTAAAGAAACCTTTTTTTACTAAGAATCTAGTGATTTTAGAAATCCCTTTTTATACCTTAAAAGAGTTATTAGCTTTTTCTTTTTGAAAATGTTGTTTTGACGTTCGCATTTGTTTCTTTGAAAATTTTCTTATTCGAAACAGAATCCTTTTTTCCCAAAATCTTTTTTTTTGCTACTAGGTTCCGTTGGAGAACCCTTGTTTTCAAAATTCTTCTTTCATTGAAAACCTACATTATCGCTTCCGAAATCCCCAATGTTCTAGTTTCGCAAATCATATTGATTCATGAAAACGCGTATGGACATTAAGTTGTCAATACATCAATTACGTCGTCATAATTTTACATCATCATCACATGCATACATACATGCTTCACCACACAATACAATATAATAATCCATCCAATACAACAACACATAATATTTACCGTTTGAATACTATAAGCAATCCAAAAACAAACAATTCAATCAACACACAACTCAAGGATGCTAAAACTCATTGGAGAAAATTTCTCTTACACAAGCATACAATAACGAGTACACATCACCAAAATAATATCTAGAAGATGCCCTTACGCATAAGCACACAAAACATAAACACATAGAATGTGAAGAGCCCTTACCTAAAGGCTTTCCTTCCACGTCAAAGTCGCACACTCGATCTCTACCGCGAATCCGATCATGATCTCGTATACACGATCCTAACCAACAATTACTTAAGGCTTAGTAAACAAACTAGAACTTTAAACACCTAGAACAACCAGGGTTCCCACTATCCTACCCCTAAACACAACACTTCAAGTTCTAACTTATTACCCACACTCAACAAGGTAGACAAGGTTTGAAGGTGCTAAACACTTTTGGAAAACTTTCAACATTTAAACACTAAATTTTTTTGAAAAGAAACTTTATCTACCTTTCTTGATTCAAGCCCTATACATGTTGGAATATCATAAACGTGGGCAAATATCATATTTAATTATATTAGCTATTTATCAATTAGGAGCCTTAACTGATACGTGATCAAAATAAGTATAAGGCTAATTAGATTTCTGATTGGATAATTAATTAATTAACTGATATGGGCTCAATATGAGTGGATGTCAGTGATGGCCTATTAGAGGAATAATGGGAACCCTAATACACTATCACACTATAAGTAGGCCATGGTCCCCAATATACCGGACTAATCGTAATACGCACACGTTTGCTCTCCTCTCCCCATCTGAAGAGAGCCTAAGGCATAAGGAGTCCCCGTTGAGGAAGAACCATAAAGCCGACGAGTAGCTGTTGCTCGTTATTGCTCACGAAGTCTCTTTTCAGGATCCGTTCTGTGCTCCTTTGCTATGGATCTAGATATTCCTATAATCCTTAATAGATCAACATGTCGTAGATCCTAAGGTTATCAAGATTATAGTTTGGTTCTTGATTATATGAAAGCATGCTTATATGTTTTGATTTCCGGAATAAAGTATTCATGATTAAAACCATGTCTTGTGGGGAATTACAAGATTAATTCCAACAAGTGGTATCAGAGCAGTCTTCATTGTTGATTTATTAGGATTTCAATTTACGTAACTGGTAATTGCATCGTATGATAATTTGCAGCGTTGGACTTAAAGGCAAAACTATTCTTATGTTTTTTGCCTTAATTGAAATCGCATGTGTGTGTATATGGATATTGCTGATTGAAAATGCTTCTGCTTTGTATGAAGGATTTGTAAATTAAAAGAATTTTTTTTATATACACACATTTAAGGATTTGGTTGGAGAAAGTTTTTTCATACTTTTCTGAACGTGATCACTTACGTCCAAAATTGCTATGGTCCTTAATTGCATATCTTTTTTTTATTGTGATAAAATAAAGATTTGTTTTTTTTAAGGCCTTTTATTTGGTTTCAATATATATTTAATGGATCATGCTTGATTTCCTTTCCTTTTTTGCCTAATTGATTTCGTATCTCTGGAATTGAAATTGATTCTCGGCAGTCCGTGAGTCTGTGATCCAGTATGTGATATTTGTTTGAGTTTAATAATATGTGATATATTTTTATAATTCAAATAATACTATTAAATAATTGTGATTTGGTTTTTTTTTGAATTTAATAATGACTCGCGATATTATTATAATTCAAATCTATGGTGTATGGTTATGCCCCTAGTACTTCGGTGTTGTTTGTTTTTATTTTTATTTTTTAAATGCGACCTGCGTGTCCTGATTTTAATTTATTTTAAATATGGCCTGCCTGTCGTGAATTTTTCTTTATTTATTTTATTTTAAAATATTATAATTGATTGAGAAAGGCAAAGGAGGACAACACCATATAAGGACGCCACTCGGAGAGGCTAACTTTTGTGCTACAAAATTGTAGTAGTTTAGTTATTTGATTCTTTTGCGTTTAGGAGGCCATAACCATACATACAGTTTTTTGGTTTTTTGCGCTTATGTGTGAAAAATGTGTGAATTAAGACCCTCTCCCATTTTATTTTATTTTTAAATAAAATTGTCTAGTATTTTTTATTGAGTTGATTGAAACAACATGTTGCCAAAGTAACCTCTGTTGCATAGATTAATTCAATTAAATTTACAAAAGATGTAGCGCGGAGTTATTCATGTGAGTTGTTGTCGGCCCAAAGGAATGCGTAACTTGGCCGAATAATGACATGCCTGTGATGGTAAATGTGTGGTGATTATAAGGTTATTTATCCATGGGACAATTGGGATGCCCAAAGGCAACCATTGTTTGACAGGACTTATCGCTAATGTTTGATCATTGCGTTGAGAGTACTGCTTGCTGTTAGTCTTTACAATCCAAAGATTGAGGACTAATGGTGCACTTGGTATCTTGTTTAGGTCTTTTAATTTACAATTAAAGTTGTTTGTGGATGTCTAATAATTATTTATAATTTGACGTGCCTACTAATGTTGATTGTATGTTTATTTGTTCTCTTATTTTAGTTGATGTCGCTACCGCTCCCAATTTTTCTACTCAAATTAACCAAATCCCTATGTTGAATGGGATGAACTTCAAGTCCTGGAAAGAATCCGTTGAGATCGTTCTCAGATGCATGGACTTGGGAACAGGCATTGAGGGAGGAACGACCCATTCCCACTCCAGAGAATCTCATGAGCTCAAAATTGAGAAATGGGATCGATCCAACCGAATGTGCCTCATGATCATCAAGAAATTAATTCCGGAAGTTTTTCGGGGCTCAATTGCTGAGAATGAGAATGCCAAGAAGTTCCTGGGATCAATAGAGCAATCCTTTGCTAAAAGTGATAAGGCTGAGATAAGTAGTCATTTGGCTAAACTCACCTCTATGAGATATAACGGTAAAGGGAACATAAGGGAGTACATTATGGAGATGTCCAACCTTGCATCAAAACTCAAGGCACTAAAGATGCAAATCCCTGATGATGTGTTTGTGCATTTGGTTTTAATCTCTCTCCCTGCACAATTTGGACAATTTGTGGTGACATATAACACTCAGAAGGACAAATGGTCCCTCAACGAGCTTATGTCTCACTGTGTGCAAGAGGAAGAGAGACTGCGGAGGGGTAGAACTGAAAGTGCTCATTTGGCTTCAACTTCTCAGGACAAGAAAAGGAAGAAAAATAAGGATACTACAGAAGGTTCTTCTCACAAGAAAAAGCAGAAAAAACATGATAAGGGCTCAGCTTGTTTTTTCTGCAAGAAGGCAGGACACATGAAGAAGGATTGTCCTAAGTACGCCGCATGGCGTCCAAAGAAGGATAAACTTCTCACTTTTGTTTGTTCTGAAGTTAATTTAGTTTCAGTACCTAAGGATACTTGGTAGGTAGATTCTGGTGCTACTACTCACATTAGTATGTCCATGCAGAGTTGCCTGTGGAGCCGACCGCCGAGTGATGCTGAAAGATTCATCTATGTGGGCGATGGCACTAAAGTTACAGTAGAGGCTATAGGAACTTTTAGATTATTTTTAAAGACTGGTTTTCATTTGGATTTGATTGAGACATTTGTTGCTCCGTCAATTAGGCGGAATTTAATTTCTATTTCTATTTTGGACAAATCTCTTTATTCTTGTTCATTTAGAGATACTAAAGTTAGTCTCTCTTATGGTCCAAATATTATTGGTTATGGGTCTTTAATTGATAATCTTTATATGCTTGATGTTGAGCGTTCTTATAACCAAATATTACAAATAAGTTCACATGGTACGAAACGAAATTTAAATGAGAATTTTGCCACTTTATGGCATAAGCGCTTAGGCCATATCTCTAAACAGAGAATTCAGAGGCTTGTGTCGGAGGATATTCTTAGACCCTTAGATTTGTCTGACTTTCAAGTCTACGTAGAGTGTATTAAGGGTAAACAAACAAACAAACAAAAGGAATTTAGGTGCCGAAAGAGCTAAGGACGTCTTAGAACTAATACATACAGATACTTATGGTCCTTTCCCTACGGATTCTTGGAATGGGCAAAGGTACTTTATTATGTTCATAGACGATTACTCGAGGTATGGTTACCTATATTTACTCCATGAGAAGTCTCAGTCTCTAGATGTTTTCAAGTCTTTCAAAGCTGAAGTTGAACTTCAACTAGGAAAGAAAATTAAAGCTATCAAATCAGACTGTGGTGGTGAATACTATGGTAGATATGACGGATCAGGTGAGCAACGTCCAGGGCCCGTCGTTCTTTTCCTCAATGAGTGTGGAATCGTTCCGCAATACACAATGCCAGGCAAACCCAGCATGAACGGAGTTGCAGAATGATGAAACCAGACTCTTAAGGATATGATGAGGAGTATGATTAGTCATTCTTCATTACCAGAGTCACTTTGGGGAGAAGCATTAAAAACTGCAGTTTATATCCTCAACAGAGTACCGAACAAAGTAGTCGCTTAGACCCCTTATGAGCTATGGACTGGGAAAAAGCCCAGCATTAGGCACATGCACATTTGGGGGTGTCCAGCCGAAGCAAGGCCTTATAGGCCGCATAAAGGTAAGTTGAACTCTAAGACAATTAGTTGTTATTTTGTTGGGTACGCAGAATGCTCTCACGGGTATAAGGTTTACAACCCCACTACAAGAACATTTTTTGAAACGGGAAATGCAAGATTTCTTGAGGAAGTTGAGTTTGGAGGGGAAGGAAACATAAGGAGTGTTGCTTTTGATGAAGAAACTATTATTGACAATGGTCAAGTCTTAGTACCTGTCATTGTTCAAGCAACAGATCCAGAAATAAATGAGGATGTTATTCCTAACATTGCTCAAGAAGAAGACAACACTGAGTTTCCTCCTCAAGCACCACTAGAAGTTCAAACTCAACAATCTCAAGAGGTGCCATTAAGGAGATCCACTAGAGAGAGGAGAAGTGCAATTTCAAATGATTATGTTGTATTTCTTCAAGAACATAGGAAGGTATCGGTTTGACTGAGGAAGATCCAGTCAACTTTAGTCAGGCTATGAAAAGTTCTAACTCTCTTAAGTGGATTGATGCCATGAAGGATGAGATGAAATCAATGGCTGATAATGATGTTTAGGATCTTGTAAAGTTGCCTGAAGGTACGAAACCCATTGGTTGCAAATGGATATTTAAAACCAAGAGGGATTCGATGGGTAACATTGAAAGATATAAGGCTCGCCTTGTCGCCAAAGGCTTCACTCAAAAGGAAGGCATTGATTATAAAGAGACTTTCTCTCCAGTTTCTTCGAAAGACTCTCTCAGGATTGTCATGGCACTGGTCACTCATTTTGACTTAGAGCTGCATCAGATAGATGTAAAGACCGCGTTTCTAAATGGCAACATTGACGAAACAATTTATATTGTGCAACCAGAAAACTTTGTTTCAGGCGATCCAAAGACTATGGTATGCAAACTTAAGAAATCCATTTATGGCCTTAAACAGGCTTCCCGTCAATGGTATTACAAATTTCATCAAGTAATTACCTCTTATGGTTTTGAGACTAATGCAGTTGATGATTGCGTATACCAAAAGTTTAGTGGGAGTAAATTTATCTTTCTGGTGTTATATGTCGATGATATCCTATTGGCAAGCAATGATATAGGCTTATTGCACGAAACCAAGAGATTTCTCGCAAAGAATTTCGAGATGAAAGATCTTGGGGACGCCTCCTTTGTCTTAGGAATCCAAATACTTAGAGATCGCTCTCAAGGTATCTTGGGATTGTCACAAAGGAGCTATATCGATACAGTTTTGGATAGATTCTTCTTGAAAGATAGTAAACTAGGAGATACACTCGTGGCTAAAGGAGACAAGTTCAGTCTCAAACAGTGCCCCATTACAAATCTTGATAAGGTAGAGATGCAAAAGGTTCCTTATGCTTTGGCTGTGGGAAGTCTTATGTATGCTTAAGTTTGTACCCGTCCCGACATAGCATTTATAGTGGGAGTCCTTGGTAGATATTTGAGTAATCCTGGTATGCAGCACTGGACAGTGGTAAAGCGCGTGATGTGCTACCTGAAGAGAACGAGAAACTACATGCTTACCTATCGAAAGTCAGATAACTTAGAGATCATTGGGTGTTCTGACTCTAATTTTGCGGGATGCCCAGATAGCAGACATTCGACATCTGGTTACATCTTCCTTTTGGGTGGAGGAGCTATTTCCTGGAAGTCTGCCAAACAGACTTCAGTGGCTCCTTCAACCATGGCAGCGGAGTTTGTGGCCTGCTTTGAGGCATCAAATCATGCGTTGTGGCTGCGAAACTTTGTCACAGGCCTCCTTCAACCATGTATTTTCTTAAACATAAAATACTAGAGTTACAAAAGTATCTTGAAAGCTTATATTGCAACAAGGTTTGAAAGTACCACTTGATGAATATCAAAGTAAGCATTTTTAAGAAGTAAAATTATGAACATCAAGCCTAGGGTTCCTCGGCCATCTTAAAAAAATAAGGAGCAAAAATTATTATTTTCAAGTTCTCTTTAATAACACCATGGATGACTTGCTCCACTTAGAGCTTGGCTTGTGATCTTTTCATCAAGTAGATCCACACCAACAAACAAGGCTTACATAAGGTTGATAGCCCAACATATTTTAAAGGAAAAAGAAGAAAGAATGACACCACACATTTTTTTTTGAAACAAACTATTCAAATTCATTAGTACTTAAATGATGAAATAAATCCTTCCTTTTTGTGGCTTTTGAGTCCATCACCTCTTTAACAAGAAGGAGTGGAGAATGGAGGTTTTTCCCCAGCCTCTTGAATGGATCATAAACACTTACCAAAAAGAAAGATGAGAGAAAGAACTATGCAAAAGCAAGTCAAGAAACCATGATAAAATGAAAGATACAACTTGTTTCAAAAGAAAACAAAGCAACATGCATAAGCATGATAAAGAATCAAGAAGGGATGAGTGTATTACCCTCAATACGGGGCTAAACAGTGGCGAAATGTCAAGAAGAAAAGGAGATGAAAGTCTTGTGTTTTTGCATGCAAGGGGCTGCTAATTCTTCTCCTAGTTCTCTCTCTCTCTACTTCTCTCTTATTTTCTCCCAACTTTTCCACTTCACACACAATGGAAATGAGACTGAAATGAGACTCCCCCCAGCCCATTGAAGTCCCGACCAGCCATGCAAAAAGGGGAAGGGAGAAGCTTCCTCGTTCATTGGCCAATACATGCCCCAAAAACCCTAAACTAGCCACTAATCATTGTTATCACTTATCCCCTTTTTGAATCAATTTTCTGAACTAAGTAAGCCTCTTCCATTGGCTGAAAGGCACGGCCAAGGTCAGGTGTGGGGCGGAGAAAATCTCACTTGAGTTCTATGACTATAGTCTAGCAAAAAGGCTACACACTTTAGTAAAAAATGGAGCTAAAATCTAACCATTAGGGCAAGAAATCCTACCCACTCTATTTTTGTCCAATAAAACAATTCTCCCATGATCACATCAGATTTGTCTTTCACGATCAAGGGGTCTTGGCTCCCCATTTCGTCGCGCGTTCAGTTTTATGCATCTCGTGTTTTAACCGTGTAGAAAATACATTATTATAAAACTTCATCCAAAAATTACCAAACCAATTTCAATAAATCAAAAATAATATAAAACACTCAAATTCCAAATATCAAAATATTCAGGTCGAATTAAAGTTTTCTGTCAGGTAAAATCTTACCCAAGTAGTCCAAAACTCGACCGAAAAACGGCGGAATTTTAAACTGAAATTTTTACCATGACTTAATAAAATATATTAAGTCTCAAACGTAAGTTTATCTTGATTAAATTCAATCACTTTCTTAGTCAACAAAAAAATTATGCGTCACCACGTCAAACAATAAACTTATATAAAAACTCGGTTGGTGAATTCACATTAAAAGTAGCTTACGTCTACGACGACTATTAATTTAAATTGACATCATAAATAATAATTATCTAAAATAAATCAATTATTTAAAATAAATCAACTCGTACTCTCAGTAAATCATTGAGATGATCAGTCTCCACGACTTACCTTTAAGTATTCAGGATTTTATTGTTAAAACAATTTTTCACAAAAAAATTGGGATGTTACAGTTTCTCTCACAAAACAGGATAAAAATTGTTTTGATATTGGTAGTTATGAGCGGTTAGAGATTGTAAGAGTGGATAGAGAGAGAAAAATTTATCTATTTTGTGATAGAAACAACACCAACCACATCTAAGGAACATTGGCTAAGTTTTGTCTTGACATATATATCCATCTATTTAAGTTGTTTTAGAGTGCTACTCTTGGGGCTTGAGAGATTTGTATTGTTTTCAACTGATAATTTTTATGGGTGCATATTTTTCTCTTGGGTTAATAATGAAATTCTGTTACCCGAAATCCTCTCGAAAGGGCCTGTTGAATCATTGGGGATTATCGTCTTAGACGAATAAATCATTGAGAGGACAGTGTGATTTTACATGCCTCAGGCTATGTTATTGTGTTCGTGGTACATGATCGATCGTTCGATGCTCCATGTTTTGTAGCTGCCTTGTTCGTGAGATTGTGTTCGTGAAATCCTAGGTGTTCGTGATTTGCGGCGTTGCTGACCAAATTTTCCAACAATCTAAAGGATTTATCCTTTCAATTCTATTGAAATCATCTTTGAATCATTGACTTCAAAATCATAAAATCGAACCCGCAAATTTAGCTGTCGTTGGCGGAAGCATCCTGTTGGCAGCAAAGGAATATAGTGGCTCACATCGGTCGTGTGTGTTATGTACGGAGCGGAGCACACAACTGTGCTACAGTGCTATAAGACAAGGCAGTGACCATTCGAGGTTCTATCTATTCTATTCTATTGGCTAAATTATAAAATTGGTCATTTATGTTTATTTTAGGTTTCAATTTGGTCCTCTATGTTTTATTTGTTTCGTTTTGGTCCCTTACGTTTTAAAAGTTACAACAGGTTGATCCTTTCCGTCACTAAAAGCCAATTGTCCGTAGCTAAAAGCCAAATTCTAGCTACGGACAATTGACTTTTAGTGACGAAAATAACCAAATTGAAAACTAAAATAAAACGTAAAGGACCAAAACGAAACAAATAAAACGTAGATGACCAAATTAAAACCTAAAATAAACTTAGAAGACCAATTTTATAATTTAGCCTATTCTATAATTTATTTTTGAAGTCTATTCTTACTTATGGCTTGCGTGATGTGTGCTAGTGCTGAGTGGCGTGTATATGGTTGCCTATCAATTTTATTACAAGATCAAAAGCTTAAAACTTAATGTGGACTAGGCGTCGATGAGTTCAATATAGATTTCTGGTTGAGTTCCATATGCAGAGTTGCTTATTAATTAAAATTGAGAATATTGTGTGAGGATGTACAAGTGCTATAGATTGAGACCCTCATTGCCTTGAGAATATTTACTATGTTTTTTTTAAGAACTATTATTTTAATGGGTATTTTTGGTACAATGATTTCAAGCAGAGGCGAGAGATATCTTTCAATTTTTTTTTTGTGAATATATTTTTAAAAGTTTTAAAATGTTTAGGAATATTCGATGAAGTTAATTTTGTTGATATATGAAAATTTTATTTTAGCACTTCATTGCATTGGTACATAATGTGAATTTTTTGGGGAAATATTTGATGTATGTATAAACACAATGATTTAGAAAGTTTTATTTTGACATGAAAGTTCACTCTTAAAAAGTGTATTTTTATGAGACATTATTGAGAAATTTATCAAATTTATATATGATATGTATGAGATAACTAAGTGTGATTTACGGTGTGAGATCATAAGGAAGTGTGAGAGCACTAATGCTATCACAAACATATTATTTTGAGAAACTTCCTAAGAAGTTTGGATACTTTGGAGCTAAACCATTGATATCCATTGTGATTGACACGTAAAAAAAAACAGAGGTGTTATCGCTTAGAAATTTTCTAAGTAGACCTGTAGAATCTATTATGGAGATGAAATAGTTGTCACTTAGTGGTCTTCTAAGTAGACATATCTAAATATGTTATGGAGGTTGAGTTTATTAATCTAAACTCGGTAATATATGAGATTAATTGACTAAGAGACGTCTTAGTCAATATTCCTTGATGGAAGAAACGTGTGTCTTTCTTATTTACGTGTTACAGATCTGTAAAATAGCGCTAACAAAAGAATGAGATAATATCTCTAATTAATGTGAGGTCAAATATTTGACCGATTTTCTCACAAAACAAAAACTAGTGAGTTAAACATCGATGGGAACCGGCACTACAAGAAATGACGGATATCTGGAGTGGCTGTGGCCGTCGGCCAGCTCTGACTTTCCGGACACTTTGTGGTCGGTAAGTCCAATGCGGCGTACCCTGGACTTACCGACGGGCAAAGCCGTCGGAAAGGGCGTGTTTTCAGCGACGCCCATTGGCCGTCAGTAGAAGGCCGTCGGTATACCTGTCATAAGTTTTTGGTTCCCCCGCTTTTATGACATACCGACAGCTTTAACCCGTCGGTATTTGAAAAAGACCGTCGGTAATCCCGAGAAATGTTCCGACGGGTTGAGCCCGTCGATAAGGTTAATATGGTCGTCGGTATGGCCATGTTGTTTAACGATGGGCCTGAGCCGTCGGTATGGTCGTCAGTACACTTCTTATAAAGCAGAATGCGACCTTCTCGCCCTGTCACTGTTCACATACGCTCTCTCATCTCTTTCTCTCTGTGGAACGCGAGTCCGGCCACCACAGCGCCGCCAGCACAATTCCACCGCCACCATCCCTGTCTCTCAGCCACCGTCTCTCACTATCTGTCTATTGCAGTCGCAACCACAACCACCCTTTCTCCTTTCTCTTTCACCGTCCCTGCCGCAGCCACTGCTACCCCACCACCCACACTGCCACCATCCCTATCTCTCGCCCACCGTCTCAACCATCGTCTCTCACGGTCGCGACCACAACCACCCTTTCTCCTTATTCTTTTGTCCGCCGTAGCCATTGCTACCACACCACCCACACCATTCGTTTAGCTGTGGCATATCTTGGTAATGTGATTTGTCATTTGTCTATTTGGATTTTTGCTCACTGTTTTTGGTCATTGATTTGTGGTTTGCTCATATTTTTTCTCACATTTCACAGATCTATAATGCTGCTCATTTGAATAGTAGATTTCTTTCATTCTCCCCCTTTCTTACTTACTCAGTTGCGAATCTCCACCACAATCTGGTTAGTTCCTGCTATTCGTTTGTTTTCCTCTTTTTTCTATTCTGGTCTACCCTTGCTGCCAATTAGATATAGTAGCAATGTAACAACCATTTTACATTATGGAACAATAAGCTAATTTCTTAGACTACATAAAATTGGTCCATTAATTTTATTAAACATTGATAACTTTATCTGTTCATTTATATCTTGTGGAATATATTTTTATTTGAGGTTATTTATAAGGGTGACAGATTGGCTACCGCACAAACAATCAACCGGATGAATAATTTTTATTTCATGTCCTAAACAGCTTCAAGCTTATGACTGAAAAGAACATTTTTTTTTCTATATACTAGTTTTGGAATTTTTTTCAAGTGCAGCAGTTTTTTTTTTCCCTTCAAATTTTTAGGATGATTTTGGAATGAATGAGGACTAGAAAAGGATTACATAATTGATATTAAATGGTCCTTAAAACTTGATTGAATTCTGGACTTGTTTGGTTGCTAAGCTTTGGCATGATTCCAAGTTTCCAACGTCGTTCGTGATAATAGGACGTGTGTTCTTGTTAGTAGTGGATTTTCCTGATCCTGTTTCTGTTGAGTTTGCCTTTGGTTAACAGCTGAAAAAGGTGTATGTGAATGTTAAATTATGTGTACACTGGACTAGGTTTATAAGAAGAGATGAGGTTCCTTGAATTATTGTGAATAAGGTGCAGAATGAGGCTGGCATAACATTTATCAATATTGTATGTGTGGGTAAAAAAAATTATCCTATTAGTGCATAGTAATTAAATTTTTTTTGTATTCACTTTTGTAATAATTTGTTTTCTTTCTACTAAATAGCATTGCTGTTAGAGTTTCTGTGGCCCTATTCTTACGTTATCTTTCTGAAAACCCATGTGCACTGCAATGACATTGTAGTCCTGAGGTGCCCAGCTTCTTGTGTGAAGCATTTGGATGAACTTTTTCTTTTCCTTTGATCTCAATTTGATATAAAGTCTGATCCCCAATAATTATCAAAGTTCATACATGATATTTCCACTCTTATCCTTTTCCTTGCCGGTTTGTAATTAAATCTCTTTATGATTTGAAAAGAAAGGGGAATTAATGTGTGGCAATTCTGTGGATTTGTCATTGCAATGTTATATACGTACATGGTATTACCTTATAGGAAACCCATCTTTAAAAAAAAAAGAGGGGGATATCCGGCCAATCCATTACAGTTAATAATAGTCATTCACTAGAAAAAAGACATTGCCTTAGCAAGAAAAGATGGGTTTTAAATAACAAATAAATAATAGTTAATGGCAAGCAATTTAAAAAATAATAAAGATTATTCAAATCCAGTTTAAATGTGTGTGTATCTAGGAAGTGCAGACACGAGAGTATAGTTAGGTTAGGAGCATATAGATCTAAGTGGTATAGATTGGCTTGTGGTCAAAGAATCATTGGATTTATGCGCAAAAATGTGGTCAGAGACTCGAGAGTGTATGTGGTGTGGTGACCTTGAAATATTTTTAGCATGTTGCAATTTTACTATTTTTTATTTACTTTTTTTGTTTGGTTCATGTTGAGTTTTCGACGTGGTTAATCTGTTTCGGCACTTCCATATCCTGTCACGCCCTTTTTCTTATCTTATCTTAGTTATAAAGGCTATACTATGAAGTGGTGTGCCACAATGATTGGCCGTATATGGCGCCAAGTTCTATGTCCTCTTAGCTGTGGCCTGTGGGAGTGGGTGAGGAGTAAGGATCCTGCACTACCCATTTTCATGTCTTTAATGCCCACAATCCCTGAAAATATACTTAATTGATAAATATATCTTGTGATATGTATATATAAATATAGCTAGGGCAATAAATAATAGAGATGCAATTGCAATGTTTAAATATATATACCTGAGCTCAATTTGCATGCTGTCATTCTTTTTTTTGATTCTATCAATTTCATTGGTTAGGTTCTCTAAGTTCAATCCAAAAAAGGAAGGAAAAAAAAAAGAATGAGGAGGCAAAATATTTCTCAAAAAATGAACATTTTGGTTTAGACCTGGCTCTGAAAGCTGATTACAATGTCAGTGAAAAAATTTGCAGTCAAGAGAGAGAAAGAGCCACTAGCCATAGGAGAAGAGAAATTATTCATTTATTTATCACATATCTTTGTTCTCTACTTCCTAGAAACTCCTAAGATTCAGCTTTTCAAACTTCTTGCAAAGAAAAGGAAGCAACTGAATATTGTTTTATTGCCAGATCCGTTCATACGGACATGAATTAACTTTTTCTTACTATCCGTCTCCTATTAGATAGTGTTTCATCAGTGAGAATGTATTTTAAAATAGTTTGCCAATCTAGTAATCATCAGGAAGAATGTTGATGTATTTTTAATAGGTATGTAAATGAAATGTGAATTATTATAGGTATGTTTTGTAAATAAAATGCTATTTTCCTCTATGTAAAGACTAGAGAATATTGCTGGAATTCTGCCTAGCTATTTTGACAGATCTGTAATTCTTTTTTGTTTGTTTGTTTGGTTGCAATGAAATATTGATAGCTCTAGTAAATTGTGTGGTTGCAATAGTGTTTCTGTGGGGGTTTAATTGAATTAAATCCTGTGGGTGTGGAAGGCATTGAACTTTCAAATGTTTTGGGTGAAAAATTAAAAAGAGGATTTTGTTGAATGGAATAGTCATTGATTGTTTTGTTCTTCATCATATGAAATTTGATGAAAGAAATAGTGACTCATTTTGTTTGAATATAAGTCATTCCAGTGAACTATGTGTGAGTTAAGTTTGCTTGTGCTCCTATTATTGTACAAGCTGCTCTAGTGGATGTCAACCCTTATTGTTCTTCTGTAGTTATGAGTTTAATTTGGTTTTTCAATCTTGTCTGCACAGTCTGAGACCGTCACACATCTCCGGGTTGCCACACGGCTCTGTCTCCGTCTCGTTCCCCGTCACATAGACACAGCTCCGTCTTGTTGTCGCTACATCACACATTTCTGGTATATGCAACTTTTGTGCTTTGGATTAGAAACTGATTTCATATGATGCTTGTTATCTAAAATGCTTGTTCACTGCATCACACAACTTCGCCTCTTCTTTCCTCCAGTTTGTCCACCCCAGTCTTCTCTTCTGTAAATATGGATTAATTTCTTTCCTTTAGTAACATGTGAACCTTAGGTTCAAGTTAGGGATTTTGAATATCCTTATGAAATAAAGTTTATTATTATTGATTTGATTATATAGTGGGTCTGGTAAAGAGGTTGGCTTCCTGCCCCAACCCCCCACAACTTGTATGTTTGATGTTTTGCTCCTATGAGTGTGATTATGTGTTGTCCATTATCTTGGTAAGTTTTGAGGCTTGACATAGAGCCCTAAATTCTTTGTAATGATTTATGTTGAATTCCCTGATTTCCTATTTAGTTGAGACTTGAGAGATCCAAAGAAAATGTAAAAATAGGGAGATTAGGTTGCGTTTGATATATACTGTGTGATTGAGGAATAAGTTTTATCAGTAAAAGGATAAAAATTTCTAAATAGTCCTACGTCCTAAAAGATGTTTAAAATTAATGTTCGGTGATCTTTTTTATAAGAAACTAACGTGTCCTTTTTTGTTTTTATTATAAGATACATACATCGATTTTCTAATGCATTAGTGCCTGTTTGGTTTACCGTTTGCATCTCGTTAACGTCCGTTGCTACCGTAAAAGAACGAACACCAAGAGAAAATATTGAATGAAATCACAGTTCCAATAAGAACAACTTTTTTTTTTAAAAAGTTAGACATCGAAAAGCACTATGTAGTTTTTCACATTGGGTCGTTCAAAAGTGCGTATTGTAAATATCTAATCTAATTATATATAATTAAATAAACTTAAAAATTATTAAACATTAATTACAGTAAATTATATGTATATGCCTAAGTTTAAATATTATATTTTTTTAAACGAAACGGTTAGTAAAAGAAATTGAGAAAGAAAAAGTAATTTGGGGGTCAACGATATTATTTATTCTTAAAAATAATTTAATATATTTTTGGATTACCTGGAAAATTCATTTTTTTTATTTTTAAAACAAAGTAATCGAAAAAGAAATAATATTAATATATTCATACCATACACATAAAAACTCAAAAATAAAGAACTCACAAAATTTAACACATATTCATAGACTTCTATCATTTTATAGATAAAAATATATTCTATACTATTAAATAATATAATTAACTATTATGTTATGTAAATAATCGATGAGATTAAGTGTCCAAAAATATCACATAATTAAGTATTATGTTGAATAATACATATTAAGTAAAATATATGAAATGTAGAAATTAAACCTAAAGCCCATGGAACCAATGTAAGTAACAAACTATTATATTTGGTAAAAAAAAATAAGTAATATATCATATTAAAAATAATTAAGTAATATGTTGAATAATTATTATTAAGTAATTGAGTACCAAAAAGAATTAATTATTAGGTAATTTAAGTAATATAAGAATTATAAGAATTAAGCCATGTAGCTAAAAGAATTAAGTAATATAAAAATTAAGTAACATAACAATTAAAAGAATTAAGCCCTGTCTCCGCGACGCAAAGCCACGCCGCTATTGCGGCCGCAATGCCCGCTGAGGATGAAAAATGACCAACAGAATAGAAAATAGAAGAATTAGAAAGTAAACAAAAAGACATATCTAATTCTATCGTTGTATGCAATTTGCTTTGCACATCTCTCTGTACTTCTTTTCCTTGCCACTTCTGCTTGTCTAATTCTATCCTTTAAGAGGATATCAACTTCCAACCTATTTCTTTTTAAATGACCAAGTAGATTTTCTACTTCTATCATCTCTACTTTTGATTTTTAGTGAATCATTTGCTTTGTTATTAGTTTGCTTTGTTATTAGTATCGGAAAAAAGTCTTAGCTTCCCGTTTGAGGTTCAATATATTATTGAGTGCATGTACTCTTTTAGTACCACGTGCTCATTGTATATTGGACCTTGAATTGTCCAAGTTGGACAGTTTGGGAAAAAACTTTTTCTTTATTCGTATAATAGTTGTTGCTTAATTCTCGTATCTTTATATTTGATGAAATTTCGGTTCGATTCATTTCCTTTTGTTCTTTGGGTGCATACTTGATTGCGGTGTTCATAACTGCGATCATTTTGTATACTCAGAGACCAATGGGAAATGCTGCCAAAATTTTGTCAAGTATAAGATATGAGAATTAAGGAATGACTATAATACGAGTTCTGAAAAAGCTTTTCCTCGAATGGGATAGGGTCATACCATTTAAAGAAAGAGAGCGGCTGTAAGAACGTCGTGCTGTTGAAATTGTCATTTTTTTTGACATGCAGAAGATGGAATTTTTCCCTTCGAGTCATAATTGGATGTACGATAGGTTGTATCTGGGGAGAGGGGGTTTGAAACAATCTTTTTGCGATGGGATTGATCACTTTGTCCAAGTCGCAATGGCACATGAAGATTTCGAAATTAATGGAGGGATTAGATGTATGTGCCTTAATTGCGATTGCAGAAGGATCAAGAGCCCAGGTGATGTCATATATCACCTGCAGAATGTTGGATTTAGGCCTAACTACTGGATTTGGACTAGATATGGGGAAGAGTTGCCTCGGGTTGATTTAGGGGTTGGCGATACAGGTGTTTCATGCAGTTGCGTACATACGGGATATGGTGAGCAGATTGAATTGATGCAAGATATGGTTTATGATGCCTTGGGGGTCAACGTATCATTCGAGGAGCAACATTATGATGACACAGATGAACTTCCGAACGAGACATCACAAAAATTTTATAATCTCTTGTTAGAAACAAATAAGCTGTTGTTTGAAGGGTCTGCAGACTCTGAGTTATCAATGTGTGTGAGGCTTTTAGCTCTTAAGTCAAACGGTGGTGCTATGGATGTGTGCTTGGATCTCGTAACGAAGATGATGTTGGATTTGTCATCTATCAGAGATGGTTTGCCAAAAAGTTATTACGAGGTTAAAAGCTTAGTGTCCAAGTTAGGGTTGGAATCTAAAAGGATTGATTGTTGTGTGAGAGGGTGTACGTTATATTACAACAACCAATTCGGTAAAAACGATGGCGCGCTGGTTGAATGCAAATTTTGTGGTGAGCCAAGGTATATTTCACACACTGATAATAGGAAGGGTAGACAAAAACTAGTTCCATGGAAGGCAATGTTTTATTTGCCAATTATTCCAAGGCTGCAGAGAATGTTTGCATCAACACAGACTGCAGACAAAATGACGTGGCACTATGAGAATAGAAGCACTTCAGGTATGTTGCGCCACCCATGTGATGATGAAGCTTGGAAGTACTTCGATCGTGTGCATCCCGAATTTGCAGCAGATCCACGTAATGTACGATTTGGCTTATGCTCTGATGGTTTTACTCCGTATGTTCATTCAACGGCGAAACCTTATTCTTGCTGACCAGTTATTGTTACCCCATACAATCTTCCTCTTGAAATGTGCATGTCTAAGCCTTATATATTCTTGACTTGTATTATACCGAGTCCAGATAATCCAACAGGTGGTATTGACATCTACTTACAGCCTCTCATTGACGATCTCAAAAGGTTGTGGAATGGTGTTTTGACTTATGATATTGCACGAAAGAAGAACTTTACAATGTGGGAAGCTCTGATGTGGACCATTAATGACTTTCCTGCATATGGCATGTTGTCTGGTTGGGGTACCCATGATAAAATAGCATGTCTGTATTGCATGGAGCATACAAAGGCCTTTACCTTGAAATTCGGGGGAAAAGTTCTTGGTTTAACTCACATCGCAGGTTTTTACCAGGTGATCATCCATTTAGACGGAATAAGAACGCCTTCAAGAAGGGGGAAGTTGAATTAGATTGCCTGCCCCCAAGGTTGACATCCGAACAGATTTTTGCCAGAGTTATGGATCTGCCAAAAATCACAGATCATGGTAAATTGGATCGATTTAAAGGATATGGACAATGGCATAATTGGACTAAAAGAAGTATTTTTTGGAATCTGCCATATTGGAAAAATAATTTATTGAGACACAACCTTGATGTTATGCACATTGAGAAGAACTTTTTTGACTATGTGTTTCTCACAGTGATGAACGTTAGAGGAAGAACGAAAGACAACGATAAGGCCAGACTGGACTTACCGCTTTACTATAGGCGAAAGGACTTGCATTTGACGACTCGGTCGGATGGGAAAACCCTGAAACCCAAAGCCTGTTACTCTTTAACTGCTGAGTAAGCAAGGTCAGTCTGTCAGTGGATAAAAGAACTTTGAATGCCAGACGGTTATTCTCCTAATTTGACAAGATGTGCCGATATGAACAAAGGAACCATGATTGGGATGAAAAGCCATGATTGTCATGTATTCATGGAGTGTTTACTTCCTATTGCATTTAGTTCCTTGCCGTCAAATGTTTTAAATCCACTTACTGAACTCAACCAATTTTTCAAAGATTTGTGTTCTGCAACCTTGAGAGATGATGATCTTATAAAGATAGAGTAGAACATACCAGTCATTCTTTGTAAGTTGGAGAGAGTATTTCCCCCTGATTTCTTTGACTCTATAGAGCATCTCCCAGTGCATCTTGCACATGAAGCTAGGCTTGGTGGACCGGTTCAATACAAATGGATGTATCCATTCGAAAGGTAATATAATAAAATATTCTTTAAAATAAATATTCATTTGAAGGGTTAAATGTATCAATTTATATCATCAACCTTGTTATTTTGTAGATTTATGGGTGACTCAAAACGGTCGGTGAAAAATAAGGTCAGGGTTGAAGGATCTATTTGTGCAACTTACTTACACCGTGAGACAATCCATTTCTGTTCCCATTATTTTACGAACTTCATGCTGACACCAACAAATAACAGGAACGAAATAGAAATTGAAAGTGAAAGACACCCGCTAGCCTTATTAGTATTTTGCCTTCCCGGTCATCATGCTGGAAAGGAGGTGACTTCCTGGTTAACGGGAGAAGAGTGGAAGTCAACCCACGTTCACATGTTGATTAACTGTGCCGAAGTATCACCATATCTTACGTATGTCTCTTTTTTACCACTTTCAATTTCTTTTATCCACAACTACTCGTGATCATTTTTTTCAAATGAATTGATCAGGGCATTCTTGTTAACTAAGCCCACAGCTGTACAAGACTCTTCTACCTATATTCATGAATATTTTCCAACGTGGTTTATGAACCAGGTATGTATTTTTAGTCCTATTTTAACTATTTATTGTTTGAAAATACAAAAGGTTGTTTGAAAAAAGGAAATATAAATCACTTGTGCATGTGTATACGCAGGTGTACAGTGAGCCAGAATCGCCTCAAATCGAACACTTGAGAAATTTATCTCATGGTCCTAAATCACGTGTAAAAGAATGACACACGTTTTTTGTAAACGGATATAAATTTCAAACCCAATCAAAAATAGGGGGAAAAAATAGTTAACAGCGGAGTTTATGTAAAAGGTGCCACAGATAGAGGTGAAGACGACTTCTACGGCATGATTCAACATATATATGAACTGGCGTACAATACTTTAGACTACACTAAAAGAATAGTGCTATTTTATTGTAATTGGTTTGATCCGTCAAGTAGAGGTACAAGAGTGGATCGAAAATATAATACTGTTGACATATGCATGAGCAGGAGATACCAAATGTTTGATCCGTTTATCATGGTACAACATGTAAGACAAGTGTATTATGTCCCTTACCCATCAACTCGAAGGGACAAAAAAGGTTGGTGTGTTGCAATAAAGACTAAACCAAGGGGTCGCATTGAAGCAGATGATCCACATGAAGAAGTGGCTTATCAAGTGGATGAGATGTCTGATGTCAACGTAGTAAATGAAGTGGAACGCATTTCTCGACTACGTGACGATCCAATCACATATAAAGATATAGATGGAGATGAGGAATTAAATGAAGAAGTGGCAGAGCTATCAAGATCTGAAGACGATGCCGAAACAGAGTGGGCAGAATGGGCAGAATGAAATTGTTTAACTTTTTACAATTAGCAAAATTAATGTCTAACAATATATTTTTATTTACTGTAACCGATGTATAAAATTCTTTTAATTATTCTTGCCATATGGATATTTATTCACGTATTCTAACTAGAATATAATATTACAACCGACGTCTGTTAATCTAAGTGGTAAGGAGTTTAGTTTCTTTTAATTAAATAATGTCTCGAGTTCAAGTCTTTGAATGGTAAAATAGGCGTTAGAAGAGTTTTGCCTTAATATGGGTTCACACAGCTCGACTCAAATTATACCGAGAGTCTAAATCAAAATAAAAAATATGTACTACGATGTGACACTATATGAGATAATTCGTAGATATACAATTTGAATTTCATTATTATGTATTCACAATGTAAAAAGTTCTGCACATATCTAATCATATCCCACTATGTAGATATTTATACGTATTTTGAGAAATATTACTGAGACACGACACCATAGCTAAATATAATTGGTGTTTGTGTAAAAAAAATTGCCTTGGTACCAAAAAAAAAATCTGCAAAGGGATGTAACTTATTTATTTTTATGAAATTCATTTGTAATATTGTTATGCTTAAATATATTATTTCATGATTATTATTGTTGAATTGCTCTATAGACATATATGGCATCAGGAGGTGTAGGATTCGACCCCCCGACCACCCACTGGTGGTCAACGGAAGGGGAAGGGCATCGCCATCGACCCCCCTCATCGTCGCCGGCCGAACATTATTAGGATTGACGATGCTGGCTATGTGACGTTGTCATCTACACAACGTCCTCGTACATCTACGCCAACACAGGCTCCAGTGTGTTCGGCCCCTACACAGCCTCCAGTGCGTTCGGCACCTACACAGCCTCCAGCGCGTTCGACACCTACACAGCCTGCAGGGCCTTCTGTTTCGACACCCCATTTGTCACCCATTCACATGATCCCCAACCCGGGGTTCCAGCAGACACCTGGCGCTTCTTCCTCCCATTTTGTGTCTGAGACTGTGCCCGATACTCATATGTCCGATCATGACTATAGTATGGGTCATACACCTGATCAGACGGAGGTTGAGCAGGACGGGGATGAGCAGCAAGAGGTTGAGCAATAGGAGGTTGACCAAGGGGTCGTTTATGATATTGAGATGCTGCATGATGGCCGAGTTGCTATCAGGCCGGCAGGTAAAGGGTAAGTATTTACTCTTTGTTTTCGAGTTATTAATAATTTACATGTATATATATATATATATTCTCTTGTTTGAAATCTTGTTATTTTTCGGGTTCCTTCTCTCAAAGCCAGCTGCGACGGCTATCACAATGGTAATTGAGGATAATTACCACACGTTTTGGTCTACCTGGAAGAAAATGAATGAGGATGCGGGGATCATATGTTCAGATCTTTTGGAGTAAGTTATAATTTTTATTTTGTTGCATAATATTTTTTTATTTCATAAATTTCAATTATGTTTAATAATGTATTATATTCATACAGGATATGGTTTCATGGAAGGAAGAGGATGATGAGCAGATCGAGAGAAACTTCCATATGAAGGCTTCCCACCGCCTCTCTGACATGCTTAGAGATGCCTGCCTCAGTGGACAGCCCCATTGGATAGGGGATCAGCTCTGGCAGCAACTGCAAGAGTACTGGAACTCTTCTAAATTCAAGGCGGTAAGCGAGAAGGCAAAGAGGAATAGAGCCTCTGAGAAGGGTGGGAGTTTGCACACTAGAGGTTCAGTTAGTCAGGCGCAGCACGCAGCTCGACTTGTACGTTTTATATTATTATTATTATTATTATTATTATTATTATTATTATTATTATTATTATTATTATTATTATTATTCCCACCGCCTCTCTGACATGCTTAGAGATGCCTGCCTCAGTGGACAGCCCCATTGGATAGGGGATCAGCTCTGGCAGCAACTGCAAGAGTACTGGAACTCTTCTGAATTCAAGGCGGTAAGCGAGAAGGCAAAGAGGAATAGAGCCTCTGAGAAGGGTGGGAGTTTGCACACTAGAGGTTCAATTAGTCAGGCGCAGCACGCAGCTCGACTTGTACGTTTTATATTATTATTATTATTATTATTATTATTATTATTATTATTATTATTATTATTATTATTATTATTATTATTTAGTTAATGTTTTGTATTAAATAATTACAGATGAAGCGGTTGGGTAGAGAGGTACAGTTGCACGAGCTCCATCATGCAACTCATATTAGGAGGAGTACCAATGATTTTGTTAATGAGCGGTCGAGGCGGACTCAAGTAATTATAAAATATAATGAATAGTTTTTTGTATATGTTTGACAGGAGGAGTTTGAGGCGCGGATGTCTCAGATGATGTCTCAGACATCATCATGTTCCCCCACTCAGAGCCTTGAGGATCCATCTGCACTGCTCAGGGTATGGGCTGATGTTGTTGGCGGCAAGAAGAAGGGTCACCTATACAGTGCTGGCGACCTCGCCGGCAAACTACAAGAAAGGTATCCGCCGCCTCAACATCGGAGAGTCGTCGAGTAGTGGTACTGCCATTGGTCGCTCTGCCGCGGATGAGCAAGAGATAACGGACCTGAAGCGGGCCATGGCCAAGTAGCAGTGGATCGCAGCCGAGCAGCGGGAGGACGCCTGTCGGACGAGTGCCATGTTGGCTGAGGTGCTAAAGCGACAGGAGGAGTTGTACCAGTTGCTAGCTCGCTAGGCGCCTCCTCCACCGCCTCCGCCTTCGCCTCCTCCGCCTCCTAGTAATGATGGTCATGATCAGGACTACCAGGACTATTAGTTCTATTTATACTTATATTTTTTCATATTTTTCGATATCTTTTTAGTTACCGTTGATCTTTGTTCATCGGTTTTATTTTTTTATTTATTACGTTTCCTTTTTTTTAATTATTACTGATCTTTTTCGTTTACGTTATCTCATATTTAAATATGGGAATAAATTAAGAATTAAAAGTAATAAATATAATTAAATTAAATTACTAGTAATAGTTAATTAAATTAATAAATACATATTTTTTAATATTGGAATCAATTATTTTTAATAATTAAATAAATAAATAAATTAATAAATTAAATTCATTATTTACAATATTTCAATTAATTAAATTCATTAAATTAAATAAATATTTCAATTATCTTTTTATTAATTAATTAATTCAATAAATTAAATTCAATTATAAATTAATTTAGTCATTTAATTTAATATTTTAATTAATAAATTAATAAATTAATTTAATTACATTAATTAATTAATTAATTAATATTTTATTTAAAAAAAAGGATTTACCGACGGTCACGACCGTCAGAAATGTTTTGCCCATTTAACGATGGCAAAGCCGTCGATATTATCGACGACCACGAAAGCGCTGTCGGTAGGCATTTGCCATGCCCGTTTTACCGACAGTCTTGAGGCCATCGGTAACCCGTCGGAAATTTTGTATTACCGATGGCTTTTTGGGATTATCGACGGCTTTTGGCCGTCGGTAATCCCGTGTTTTCTTGTAGTGCTGACTTAAAGCCAATTGAAATTAACAGTGATGGTAACCCAACCTTTGTGATTGGAGATCCCATGAAGAAGGTTCATATGGGTAAAAACAAGTCACTTGTTAGTTCTGCTAGCACTATAAATTTTGTCCCTTCCTATGGTGTGAGAAGTTAGACTGCATTATTGAGGGATAAGCTTAAAAGCTTTTAATGATTTTCATATCTCTTATGGGTGGTGTATGAATTGCAGCATATGCACTTGATGAAATCACATATATAAGTGTCAAGTGGGGCAGCTTGCATGAGGTTGTTGTATAATCTCTAGAGCACTCATGAATACCAGGCGCGCAGACGACTATTTTGCGCAACACAGCACCAACAACGAGAATTATGGGGTGTAGTGTGATTGATAGACCTCTAACATACGCTGAGTGTCTTTGATTCATAGAGCTTACACATCAATTCACTGTGTGTTGAGTCCTATTAATCTAGGTCTGGTTCATAATCTAAAAGACACCAGATTCGATGCACTTACACCCATGCTGTAAACCCAGGAAAAATTGTTTTCAAAATATTTTAAAATATTTTATTTAAACTTTTGAAATATGTGGGAGGTTGTATTTTTATAATTATTTCAAAAGTTATAAATAATTCAATTATATTTAATGTGTAATTTATTTTTAAATTCTTTTATTCTGACTAATACAAAACTAATTTGAATTTTGAATTGATTAGATTTAATTATATTTATTGATTTTAACGTAATTTTAATGTGTTTTACGTTCATCTTTATAATTGATTTATGGTGGTGGCTTAACTTTATTCTTTATATCTTTTAATTGAATTGAATATATATAATTCCAGATAAAATGTTGCACACGTACGTTCAATTTTTTAGTGTGCTTTACGTTCAGCATTTTATTTTGTTTTGCAACCGTTTCTTTTAAACGTTAATATTCTATTAAACCCGTTTCTGCATTATTAAAGGGCATCGGCTCATTCTAATGTGATATAGTGAGTGCAGATTATTTTGATATAAGGGAAATCACACTTACCTCCCTTGAGTCTCTCTATATGACATAGACACCCCCTCTAATTTTTATACAGACATTGACCTCCCTTGTTTATTTTTCAAGTGACAAACACCTCCCTTCCATGTTAACACTATTTGGTCTCTGTTTAAACAAAAAATCCTGAGCTACTCCTACTGAATCAGAAGGAAAAGCAGAAGAGCTTCAGAGCAGGACCAAGATAACATGACATTGACAGTAACTTTGACTGCCATTAATTGGAGAGTCGATAGAGAGGGACGAGAAAAATGAAATTCCGCCATTAACCATAATCTTCATCTTGCACAAATTGATCATCATAAGCTTTCTCTGAAAGTCGTTTGCAAATGTGTGAATTTTCGTTCATAATACATCATCGCCAGCTCATGTACTTGTACTTATAATTGCTTGTCTTCCATTCATGACCATTTATTGAAGAAAAATTGTACATTCATTCATTTCTTTTAAAAAAAAGTGATAACACAATCTTAAAAAATGTTGTACCATCTATTCTCATCCATTAGGTGGCACCGGCAACAACAACAATAATATTAATCTTATATGCATCACTCCCTACTCTTCGGGTGTTATTTCTGATGTATGAAACGGGCAAGCCCTGGATTTAATTGGAACAGTATAAAATGGAAAAGTTATATGAAGTGTTTGGTGTAAATCGGGTATCCTCCGCGCGCAACTGCAGAGACTAATCCCTCGAGTCGGGTCGGACCACATGGGCGGCAAAGTTCTCCCTCAAGAATTTTAATGCTACTGCTTTCCCAGGGCTGAATTTGAACCCAGAACCTCTGGTTAAGCTGGAAGAGACCTTAACCATCTCGTGCTCTTGGGTAAAAAGCTATATGAAGTTTAAATGCATGTTTGAATTTATTTAGATTTTAGAAAAAAAAATACTTTAGTTTTTTGTCAATATTCCTCCTAATTAATAAGATTTTAATTATAAGTTTATTGTGAAGTTTGAAGTTTGAACACAAAATAAAATAATATAGACATGCATGCACTAATATATATAACATTGACTTACTCTAATAAATCTGATTAGAGAATTAGCGGTTGTTGAACGAGAGCTAAGGGAGTTTCCTTTGGCCAGAGTTCAACTAATAGCCCTTCCGTACCGTAGCTTCCAACTAAACAGTCCCACAAGGTAATGAATTGCCACGAGCTTATTGCCGCCAAGCGAGAGCTTCAGGTTCACGAACGAGCATCAGCGAACCCACTTCCCAAAGCAACGTACACACTACACAACATAGGAGAAGAAGAGTTTCAAAAGGCTGTTTAATTGAGGGTGAACGTATCCCAACAAATGAAAACTTAAGGATTTTTTTTTTTCACTGACGGTAGTTTAACGGTGTCAAAGTCAAAGGGAGGTTAGTGTATTTAGACAACTAGAAAGGGTGTGGGTGACATTTTAAGAGACCTCAAGGGAGGTTAGTGCAATTTGCCCTTTGATATATCCATCTATTTAAGCTGTTTTAGAGTGTTACCCTTGGGGCTTGAGAGACTTGTATTGTTTTCAACTGATAATTTTTATGAGTGCATCTTTTTTTCATTTTTCATCTTTTTCTCCTGGGTAAACAATGAAAATTATCTCGTAGTTCTGTTACTTGAAATCCTCTCAGAAAGGCCTGTTGAATCCTGGGGGATTATCATCTTAGGCGACTAAATCTTTGAGGACAGTGTGATTTTACACGCCTCAGGCTATGTTACTGTGTTCGTGGTACGTGATCATTCGTTCGATGCTCCATGTTTCGTAGCTGCCTTGTTCGTGAGATCATATTCGTAAGATCATAGGTGTTCGTGATTTGCGGCATTGCTGACCAAATTTTCCAACAAGTATTTAACCCCCACACCTTAATTATAACATGAAAGGTTGATTTGATATAGAAACAAAAATGAATGTGAAAAAAATTCATAAAATGGGTTTTCAATAGAATCTTACAAATGCTCTCTTCAAAGGCAAGTTATAAGCCTAAAACTACATACTAGGAAATTGAAACATCGCTATTGTGCTACAAGTAATCTACTCAATCGGTAGATCTAGCACAATGTGTAATTTTGCTGTAGCCACGACGATAAGGATTAGCCTTTCCAAAACCTCCACAACCATAATAAGAACTTCCACGACGTTTACATGGGGCACTGTCTTTTTTAAGAGCATCATAACTTATGTACCTTCCACTTTGAGCTAGGTTTCTTTTACTTATAATTGACTCCATTGCCATTTCATCTTCATGACTACACTCTTCCAACAAGCCATCACATATATGTGATGCAGTGAACTCGAGTCTACCATGAGGAAAACTTGAAAATTGCTTGTGTCCACTATCCAAAAGGGTGTATGATTTAAATGAGTTTGATCCCATGGGTAAGGTCATGGCAAAGAAAATTGTCGTCAAAAGGAGATTACCCATGTAACAGAACTCAGGTTGTGAGGAAAGGAGGTGTGATAAGGTAGGCCATTTATTCATATGATTTAACTTGTTTTAAGCTTGGTGTAACATGTGTTGTGTAGTGTCCGTTTATTGCTCCCTATTTCCTTTTGCTAGGTAGATGTTTTTTTTAATGGCAAAATATATATTAATTAAGGTACAAGGGGTACCTAACCTAATACAGCCAGACAACGAAGTTGACCAGAAGGCCAAGGCCCACCGCAACAAAGGAGAATAAACAGAACAACCAATCAAAGCTACAACCGTTCGATACATGCTAAGGGGTCAACAAACCATTCGTAATACATACACAGAGTAGATTTCGCCCTCGCAAGAAACCACCTCCAGGATAGTGATCAGATGTGGTCAATCAGAGCCGCCACATCCGGCGCATTCCCAGAGAATATGCATGCATTCCGTAGGTCCCATATCGCCCACAAAACAGTGTGCCAAATAAGTGCCAATCCATACCTGCATCGAGATCTAGTCCCCAAGTGCGTAAACATAGCAAATGAGGAGAAAAGATCCGGAGGCTACACATAGTCATAACCCAACCACCCCACAATAGCATACCAATTCGTCGATGAAAAACTGCATCTGGAGAAGAGGTGAAGTGACGACTCCTGGTCACTACCACATAGGACACAAGCAGTGGAAGAAACATTTGAGATGACACCCCATCTAAACAAGTTTGTCCAGGTCGGGACTCTGTTCAAAAGTAACTGCCATGAAAAAGCAATTACTTTTGAAGGAGGCAGACTCTTCCAAATCTTGCCTAGTACGCCAATCTCAACATCTGATAGCCAACCCACCCGTGAAGAAGACTCGGAAAGAAACCTGTATGCCGAGGAAACCGAGTACGTACCACTAGAATGTCTGGTCCATACCCATCGATCTGACTTCACTGATGGTGTTACCGTCTGTAAAGCCGCAAATAAGTCTGTCAAAAGTGTGTCCTCCCAGACAAAAAGACGCCTCCTCCAAAGGATGTCCCAAACCCATCACAAGCCCTCCCACCTCCCGCCATCACTAACCATCATACACTACAAGAAAACACGCGGATACCGACGACCTTTTACCGACGGCCTCAGTCCGTTGCAAAATGCACGCGTTTTCTGACGGCTTTAACCATCGACAAACGTAAGTCGTCATCTGCTTAAACTTACCGACAGTTGAAGCCGTCGATATGTTTCGCCTTTTGATTCCCACCAAGTTTTCAAATACCGACGGGTGTGACCTGTCGGTAATTGCCTCGTTGGTATGTGCAGGCCGTCGTTATTTTGAAATGAGTCGTCGAAAACACCGCGTGTGACTGTTGGGTTTACTGACGGGCTTTAGCCGTCGGTAATGGAAAAAAGGTCGTCGGTAATCTGCGATATGAATCAAACCACAACCTCTTCCCCGCACTTCAGTCGTCACTCCCACCGTCACTGTCTCTTTCTCTCTCTCTCTGTGGAACTTCGGCCACCACACCCACTGTCCCACTGTCACCACCGTTACTCCCACTGTGCATCGCGACAGCCACCACCCATACTCCCTTTTGTCTGGCGCGACCACCAGCCACCCCGCACCACCACAACCACCGCCCGCTCCCTTTGTCTATCGCGGCCACAACCACCCCCACTCCCTTTTTTCCGGCGTGACCACTAGCCACCGGGCACCACCGCACCGTACCACAACAAGCCAGCACCACGACCGGCCACCAGCTGTCGTGCACCACTATAGTGCTGTCGCCCACCACGCACCAGCCACCGTGTTGTCTCTTGCCAGCCACCGCCACTATCACTATTAGGCACTGCAGCTGTCACTATCCAGGCTGCACCTTCTCTGCCACCGGATTGAGGTTGGCTTCTCTGATTGAGATATTAGATGTATTGGTTGTTAATTGATATTTGTAATGATTGAATATAGACTCTAATTGAATATGTAATGATTGAATTTGGTTTGGGTATGATTTGTGTGACTTAGTTTTCTTTTCCATTGCTTTTAGATGTAAGGAACTTAATAGAAAATTGAACTTTACCACAGTGATTGTTCTGGTTGTTGTTCCGGTTTGCTTGTTTTGCTTGTTGTTTTGGTTTGCTTGTTTTACTGGTGGTTGTTGTGCTGGTTGTTGTTCTACCACAGTGATTTTCCATTGCTTTTAGATGTAAGGAACTTAATAGAATTTTTGTTGTTTTGCTTCAATTTATTGCTTATTGTTCTGGTTTTATTCTTTCCCTTCCATGCCAGATTGAAGGTTGATGAGTCTTGGCTAGGTTGCGATTTTAGAAGGCAGACACTATTGTTCTGGTGTTGGCAGAGGTGATGAGATTATTTTGTTTATATTAATTTTTTTCTGCATTGGATAATAAAATATGAATAATGGGTTACTTACCATTAGAAAAAATTAAACTGTCTGAAATTCAAGTTGAATAAGAAACTATATATGATGAACTAATTTTAAAATTTTCTATATTTTTAGTATTTTTTGTCCAAGGCCGCCACATTGCTCCGAGACCGCCACTAGCATCAAAGGACATTGACACTCTCTTGTTCTTCTAATTAGGTATGCACTCTAACAAAATGTCGGTTGACTCATTGGATAGAAAAGGGTTGGCTGTTGACCCCCACACCGACATATTTATTTGATTTCCTTTATAGTTCTCTCCACAGAGGGAATTTTGAAGTGATGTATGTTTTGGCTAAGAAATGATGTTTTATGTTGAAGTGATGTATAGTTCTCTCCGTAGAGGGAATTTTGTCTGATGTATGTATTATGTTAGGGTGAAGGTAACATGTAGAGATGATTGGTCTCATGAATGTAAAATAAACCAATTTAACACTAATAGCACAACTATGACATAATAACAATTAGCTTAACAACAAAATAAGCCAAATCCAATAGCAAACTTAAGATTAATTTCACTAATTTAACACTAATAGCAAAAATTTGACAATTTAATAGTTTTTGAAAAAAAATAAAAAAATGACAATTTAATAGTACGAAACTTCTTCCGAATTATCATTTTTCCAAATGCAAAGGTAGCTGGTGCAATCACCAGTTACAAAAATATATATAAAGTAATTCTTATGACAACCAAATATGTATTATATCATGTGTTGGTTAAAGAATAGCTACACCTCCCTTTCCTTATTATGTTAGGCCCAAACTCTCTTTTAAAGGTGCTGCCATATTTCTTTAATTGCACAAATGACAGATGCATATTTTTTATTAGCTATTAGTACATGTACATGCTATTAATAAATGGCAATATCTTTCTCTTTTCAAACCTACACAACCAAAAGAAAGAAAGCATCAAATGCTGCCACCTCTTGCTTATTTTAGTTTAGTAAAATATTGAAAAAGTAGGACTCTATTCTGCAAAAGACCATATTTGGAGGGATAGTTCATGCCAAACAGAAAATCCAAAGAACCCTTTTCACAAAGGTCCAAAATGGTTTCGGTCATTGTTTGTGTTCCAAATTGATCAGAGAAGCTAAAAAAATAGAGGCAATAATCTTTAAAACAAACAATAAGAAAGGTGAAAAAATCTTTTAAAAGTCATGAACAAACAAATGTCACATAATTTCATGAATCCAATTTACATACAACAGAAGCCAATGAAAGAGATATACCAAGAGTCAAGTCTAGTCCTTTCCTCCTCTGTGGAGAGCCAATTAGAATATCTTGTTTTGACCATTTTCCCGTACGTACCTTGTCCATGGAAGACTTGTAATTGAATAAAGAAGATTTGCCCCAAACTCTGGTAATTAGATTGATCAGGAAATAAAAGCTCCAACTTGATTATCTGAAAAAGTAAAAATATACTACTTTGATTGTTGTTTCATCATATGCATAATAATAAAATTGATTCTTGTATGAATTAACTATATCTAAAAACAAAATTGATTTTTTTTCTTATAAGAAAGATGTAAACTTGAGCTATGAGTTTCGCCTACCCCTTTCTCATTGGGTATGTGTTAATCCATCAAATGGTTCAAGTCCAAGTTTCTTCCTTCTTGCTGTTGCAAATTGCATACCTGGAATTCAAACTGAACGTCAAAGTCGAGTGAACACATTCAATGTCAAGAACTAAAAAGTAAAAACAAAAAACAAATATAACATAAGAAAGAAAAGCAAATAAGAACAAAAAAAAATCGAAGAAAATAGTGTGTAAAGATTAAAGAACAGTTGTATGTCAGCTCAGTAGTTTAGTGACTGCCACTAAGAACCATGTATAAATACTGATATCTCTGTTTTAGAGAATCAAAATATGAAAATACAAAATACAAATTTAATAATTCTCTCTTTCTTCTCTCTCTAACTCTTGGATTCTCTAACTTCTATACTCGTCAATATGATCTTGTTACTTGTCTTCCTTACTTCCCGCTGTGAATTTTTTTCTATCCATGTTAAGAGTTCTCGATGTATGGTTTCTCTCCGACTTTTTTTCACTAAATTGATTAAAAAGTATATCTCTAGCACTTTCTTTCATTGAACTGATTAAAAATTCTATCTTTACTACCAAGAAAGACAAAGCAGCACCAAAATTTATGGTTTCTACAATCATTTTCTTTTTCCAGAGATTCTCATCAAGAACCATATATGTTAGTGTTTATTTAAAACAGTCAAATAAATCATAAGAAATCCATGAAAAAAAAGACCAAGATAGTTCAAAGAAACACCGATTTTTTTAAGCAAAGAGAAATACCGATTTATATTAAGTATTTTCTTAGAAAATGAACAATTCAATAATTTTACATACTATGCATATGAAAAGTGCAAAGCATCCTCGCTTGATCTGGGCCTCCTAAAATGATATTCATGCTCCTTTGAAATGACATCATATACTTTTTCCTCCTCATCATATTCAGGCTCAAGTGGTCTCAATGTTGTAATTTGATTGGTTCGACTTTGACTGTTATAATCCCCTGCATCAATGCCTTCACAAACCAAAATACACAAATCACAAACAGGTTTTTGACAAAGAATGCAAAGGAGAAGAACTTTTAAAAAAAGGGCCTCGAAAAGGACAATTAGCATAAAAACAATAGACATCACGAAGGCAATATCTATATTATTTCTAGCCTAAATCATGTATAAGAAGTAGCTTCATTAGAAAACACCAAAAAATATAAAAAGAGACATAGCTAAAGGCATAGTAAGACTCAAATGCACTTCTCTAATTTTGTTGTGTTTTTCATCCAAGAACTATTCGGCAACAACGATGACATTTTTCATGAACTTTCCAGTGTTCTATTGCATCAAGAGAATTACTGGGGTAGTTCAGGTGAAAAACATAATAAAAATATGAACTTGAAAAAAGGTACTAAACAAAGCATAACAAAAGCAAGAAATAATCAAAGTAATGGGTGAATAGAAGTAACTGATAGTACCTTGAATGCAGTATATTATTCAAGTTGCAACCTATACGGTGTCTGCTTCGTAAGAAAACAAAAACAAAATTTAAGATCAAGATGGTGAAGAAGATCAAAACAATGAAGAAAATGGAGAAGCACACATTTTTATATACGCAGGAGATAAAAAATAGCAAGTAGATGGTAGAAGAAGATGGAGAACCATGTACTTTCTCTTACCTTCTGTAATACAAAATTACATAAAACAAATGACTCCCATTACAGAACACACGAAGGAAAAAAGGTCGAAGAAGCCCTAAAAATGAGAAACATGAACCAAAATCATAAGCAAAAAAATACTGAGAGGGGAAGAAATAAAGTGTTGGCTTACCTATTTTTGTTCGATTATTTGGAGAGAAGAAGAAGCAAAGAACCAATAACCTAATAAGAAAAGAGAAGACAGAGCGAAGATGAGAAGTAGATTTGAACAAAAAAAATGGAAGCAAAGAGAAGAGAAATGATCTGGGTTTGAACAGAGAAAAGGGGAAGAAAAAAATGTAATCATCAACGTTTAGAAACTGCGTGGAACTACAAATTACAAATTACAAACATTATGCATGGAACAACTGTTAATATTAAAGTAAAAAATGTATTTGAAAATATGTGAAATAGCTGAAGCGAAAAAACTTTTATTGGTAATAATTTCTGTCGAGTCACAACCAAGAATCCTTCCCATTTGAACTTACTCAATTCCCATTTTTCTTCTTCAGGAAGCTCGAAATTGGGCTCTCTCCCACACATGAAAGCAACCCTATGAATAAATAGAACACTCATAGTATGTAGCTCATAATTAATATAGTGATTTGAATAATAAGAACATGAAAATGTACCACTTGATATAAAACTAATTTGATAGGAACAAACCACTGCCGTTGGCGCCGCCACAGTCCACCGATTTCTGTCATCGTGCGACTGAGTTGTGCTCCATCATTTCAGCCACCCTCATCATCTCTCTCATAGCATCTCCCTTTTTCTTTCTTCCTCTAAATGTGCGCCTCTCACTCGAGATTTTAACTAATTTGAAATTCTAATTTTACAATCACCCTTAAACTGTCTTTGGAAGCTACTTTTTTTTTACTGGGTCTTTGGAAGTTACTTAGGCATGCCGCATGTAATACTGTCATAGGAGTTAAAGGGTAAATTGAGAATGTGCATCAATTATATAGACCAAAAGCTACTTTTTGCTGCACCGAGTTTTAAAAAAAATTATATCAATTATCGAGAGAGTTAAATAAGTTTAAGAATCTTAAGGGGAGACGCGACCAAATAAAGATACCATAAGGTTTCCTACAAGGTTTCGTATATAGATATAATAAATAGATTGATTTTGCTTACATAAACCTTCAAATCCTAGTTGTGTCTTATGATCCACTAGTTTCACACCAGTTGTGTGTTTGTGTATAAGCATAGTTTTCTATGAGAATATTAGGGATAAGTTAAAAAAATAAAGAGGCTTGTATAAGCATAGTTTTCTATGAGACTCATCTTAGATAAATAAGTCTGGCTTATAAAAAGTCAAGTCAGACTTTTAAAAATTTCAGGACAAACTTATAAAAAGTCTATCACAAATAACATGTCAAACTTAGGCTTTAAATTTTTAAAATAAGTTAGACTTATTTAAGAAAGTTTTACTTAACCTAATCTACTTTCATCTCTATTCATAATTAGAAAGTAGAGAAACAAAAAAAAAACAGATCTAATTCTATCATTGACTGCAATTTGCTTTGCACATCTCTCTGTACTTCTTTTCCTTGCCACTTCTGCTTGTCTAATTCTATCTTTTAAGAGGATGTCAACTCCAACCTGTTTCTTTTTAAATGACCAAGTAGATTTTCTACTTTTATCATCTCTGTTTTTGATTTTTAGTGAATCATTTGCTTTGTTATTAGTATCGTAGAAAAGCCTTAGCTTCCCGTTTGAGGTTCAATATATTATTGAGTGCATGTACTCTTTTAAGGTACCACATGTTCATTGTATATTGAACCTTGAATTGTCCAAGTCGGACAGTTTGGGAAAAAAACTTTTTCTTTACTCGTATAATAGTTGTTGCTTAATTCTCATATCTTTATATTTGATGAAATTTTGGTTCGATTCATTTCCTTTTGTTCTCTGGGTGCATACTTGATCGCGGTATTCATAACTGCGATCATTTATGTACTTAGAGATCAATGGAAAATGCTGCCGAAATTTTGTCAAGTATAAGATATAAGAATTAAGGAATGACTATTATACGAGTTCTGAAAAAGTTTTTCCTCGAATGGGATAGGGCCATACCATTTAAAGAAAGAGAGCGGTTGTAAGAACGTCGTGCTGCTGAAATTGTCATTTTTTTTGACATGCAGAAGATGAAATTTTTCCCTTCGAGTCGTAGTTGGATGTATGATAGGTTGTATCCGGGGAGAGGGGGTTTGAAACAATCTTTTTGCGATAGGGTTGATCACTTTGTCCAAGCCACAATGGCACATGAAGATTTCGAAATTAATGGAGGGATTAGATGTTCGTGTGTTAATTGCGATTGCAGAAGGATCAAAAGCCCAGGTGAGGTCATATATCACCTGCAGAAAGTTGGATTTAGGCCTAATTACTAGATTTAGACTAGACATGGTGAAGAGTTGCCTCAGGTTGATCTAGGGGTTGGCGATAATTGCATAGGTGCTTCAAGCAGTTGTGTAGATACGGGATATGGTGAGCAAATTGAATTGATGCAAGATATGGTTTGTGATGCCTTGGGGGTCAACATATCATTCGAGGAGCAACAGTGTGATGACACAGATGAACTTCCAAATGAGACAACACAAAAATTTTATAATCTCTTGTTAGAAACAAATAAGTCGTTGTTTGAAGGGTCTGCAGACTCTAAGTTATCAATGTGTGTGAGGCTTTTAGCTCTTAAGTCAAACTATGGTGCTACGGATGTGTGTTTAGATATCGTAACGAAGATGATGTTGGACTTGTCACCTATCAGAGATGGTTTTCCAAAAAGTTATTACGAGACTAAAAGCTTAGTGTCCAAGTTGGGGTTGAAACTAAAAGGGTTGATTGTTGCGTGACAGGGTGTATGTTATATTGCGACAATGAATTCGGTAAAAACAATGACGCGCTGGTTGAATGCAGATTTTGTGGTGAGCCAAGGTATATTTCACACACTGATAATGGGAAGAGTAGACAAAAACCAGTTCCACTGAAGGCAATGTTTTATTTGCCAATTATTCTAAGGCTGCAGAGAATGTTTGCATCAACATAGACTGCAGACAAAATGATGTGGCATTATGAGAATATAAGCACTTCAGGTATGTTGCGCCACCCATGTGATGGTGAAGATTGGAAGCACTTCAATCGTGTGCATCCCAAATTTGCAGCAGATCCACGTAATGTACGATTTGGCTTATGCTCTAATGGTTTTACCTCGTATGTTCAATCAACGGTGAAACCCTATTCTTGCTGGCCAGTTATTGTTACCCCATACAATCTTCCTCCCGAAATGTGCATGTCTAAGCCTCATATGTTCTTGACTTGTATTATACCGGGTCCAGATAATCCAATAGATGGTATTGATATCTACTTATAGCCTCTCATTGACTATCTCAAAAGGTTGTGGAATGGCATTTTGACTTATGATATTGCACGAAAGAAGAACTTTACAACGAGGGCAGCTCTTATGTGGACCATTAATGACTTTCCTGCATATGGCATGTTGTCTGGTTGGGGTACTTATGGTAAAATGGCATGTCCGCATTGCATGGAGCATACAAACGCCTTTACCTTAAAATTCGGGGGGAAAAGTTCTTAGTTTGACTCACATTGCAGGTTTTTACTAGGTGATCATCCATTTAAACGAAATAAGAACGCCTTCAAGAAGGGGGAAGTTGAATTAGATGGCCCGCCCCTAAGGTTGGCATCCGAACATATTTTTGCCAGAGTTATGGATCTGCCAAAAATCACAGATCATGGTAAATTGGAAAGATAATTTATTGAGAAGAACCTTAATGATTTATTGAGACACAACCTTGATGTTATGCACATTGAGAAGAACTTTTTTGACAATGTGTTTCTCACAGTGATGAACGTTAGAGGAAGAACGAAAGACAACGATAAGGCCAGACTGGACTTACCGCTTTACTGTAGGCGAAAGGACTTGCATTTAACGACTCGATCGGATGGAAAAACCCTGAAACCGAAAGCCTATCACTCTTTAACTGCTGAGCAAGCAAGGTCAGTCTGTCGGTGGATAAAAGAACTTCGAATGTCAGACGATTATTCTTCTAATTTTGCAAGATGTACCGATGTGAACAAAGGAACCATGATTGGGATGAAAAGCCATGATTGTCATGTATTCATGGAGTGTTTACTTCCTATTGCATTTAGTTCCTTGCCGTCAAATGTTTTAAATCCACTTACTAAACTCAACCAATTTTTCAAAGATTTGTGTTCTACAACCTTGAGAGAGGATGATCTTATAAAGATGGAGCAGAACATACCAGTCATTCTTTGTAAGTTGGAGAGAGTATTTCCCCTGGTTTTTTTGACTCTATGGAACATCTCCCAGTGCATCTTGCACATGAAGCTAGGCTTGGTGGACCGGTTCAATACAGATGGATGTATCCATTCGAAAGGTAATATAATAAAATATTCTTTAAAATAAATATTCACTTGAAGGGTTAAATATATCAATTTATATCATCGACCTTGTTATTTTGTAGATTTATGGGTGACTCAAAACGGTCGGTGAAAAATAAGGTCAGGGTTGAAGGATCTATTTGTGCAACTTACTTACACCGTGAGACAATCCATTTCTGTTCCCATTATTTTACGAACTTCATGCTGACACCAACAAATAACAGGAACGAAATAGAAATTGAAAGTGAAAGACACCCGCTAGCCTTATCAGTATTTTGCCTTCCCGGTCGTCATGCTGGAAAGGAGGTGACTTCCTGGTTAACGGGAGAAGAGTGGAAGTCAGCCCACGTTCACGTGTTGATCAACTGTGCCGAAGTATCACCATATCTTACGTATGTATCATTTTTACCACTTTCAATTTCTTTTATCCACAACTACTCATGATCATTTGTTTTCAAATGAAAGACTCTTCTGCCTATATTCCTGAATATTTCTCAACGTGGTTTATGAACCAGGTATGTATTTTTAGTCCTATTTCAACTATTTATTGTTTGAAAATACAAAAGGTTGTTTGAAAAAAGGAAATATAAATCACTTGTGCATGTGTATCTGTGTGTCTGATGAGCGAATCGCCTCAAATCGAACACTTGAGAAATTTATCTCATGGTCCTAAATCACGTGTAAAAGAATGGCACACATTTTTCGTAAACGGATACAAATTTCAAACCCAATCAAAAACAGAGGGGGAAAAATAGTTAACAACGGAGTTTATGTAAAAGGTGCCACAGATGGAGGTGAAGACGACTTCTACGGCGTGATTCAACATATATATGAATTGGCATACAATACTTTAGACTACACTAAAAGAATAGTGCTATTTTATTGTAATTGGTTTGATCCGTCAAGTAGAGGTACAAGAGTGGATCGAAAATATAATACTATTGACATATGCATAAGTAGAAGATACCAAATGTTTGATCCATTTATCATGACACAACATGTAAGACAAGTGTATTATGTCCCTTACCCATCAACTCGAAGGGGCAAACAAGGTTGGTGTGTTGCAATAAAGACTAAACCAAGGGGCGCATTGAAGCAGATGATCCACAGGAAGAAGTTGCTTTTCAAGTGGATGAGATGTCTGATATCAACATAATAATGAAGTGGAACCCATTTCTCGACTACGTGACGATCCAATCACATATAAAGATGTAGATGGAGATGAGGAATTAAATGAAGAATGGCAGAGCCATCAAGATCTGAAGACGATGCCGAAACAGAGTAGGCAGAATGGGCAGAATGAAATTGTTTAACTTTTTACAATTAGCGAAATTAATGTCTAATAATATATTTTTATTTATTGTAACCGATGTATAAAATTCTTTTAATTATTCTCGCCATATAGATATTTATTCATGTATTCTAAATAGAATATAATATTACAACTGACGTCTGTTAATCTAAGTGGTAAGCAGTTTAGTTTCTTTTAATTAAATAATGTCTCGAGTTCAAGTCTTTGAATGGTAAAATAGGCGTTAGAAGAGTTTTGCCTTAATATGGCTTCACACAGCTCGACTCAAATTATACCGAGAGTCTAAATCAAAATAAAAAATACGTATTACGTTGTTACACTTTATGGGATAATTCGTAGATATACAATTTGAATTTCATTATTATGCATTCACAATGTAAAAAGTTCTGCACATATCTAATCATATCTCACTATGTAGATATTTATACGTATTTTAAGAAATATTACTGAGACACGACACCATAGCTAAATATAATTGGATGTTTGTGTAAAAAAAATTTGCCTTGGTACCAAAAAAAAAATTACTGCAAAGGGATGTAACTTGTTTATTTTTATGGAATTCATTTGTAATATTGTTATGCTTAAATATATTATTTCATGACTGTTATTGTTGAATTGCTCTATAGACATATATGACATCAGGAGGTGCAGGATCCGACCCCCCGACCACCCACTGGTGATCAACGAAAGGGGAAGCGCATCGCCATCGACCCCCTCGTCGTCGTCGGCCAAACATTATTAGGATTGACGATGCTGGCTATGCGACGTTGTCATCCACACGACGTTCGCGTACATCTACGCCTACACAGGCTCCAGCGCGTTTGGCCCTTACATAGCCTCCAGTGCGTTCGGCACCTACACAGCCTCCAGTGCGTTCGACACCTACACAGCCTCCAGGACCTTCTGTTTCGACACCCCATTTGTCACCCATTCACATGATCCCCAACCCGGGGTTCCCGCAGACACCTGGCGCTTCTTCCTCCCATTTTGTGCCTGAGACGGCGCCCGATACTCATATGTCCGATCATGACTATATTACGGGTCATACACCTGATCAAACCGAGATTGAGCAGGACGGGGATGAGCATGAGGAGGTTGAGCAGCAGGAGGTTGACCAGGGGGTCGCTGATGATATTGAGATGCTACATGATGGCTGAGTTGCTATCAGGCCGGCTGGTAAAGGGTAAGTATTTACTTTTTTTTTCGAGTTATTAATAATTTACATACATATATATATATATATATATATATATATATATATACATGTATTTTTTCTCTTGTTTGACATCTTGTTATTTTTCAGGTTCCTTCCCTCAAAGCCAGCTGCGACGGCTATCACAGCGGTAATTGAGGATAATTACCACACGTTTTGGCCCACCTGGAAGAAAGTGAGGGAGGATGCGGGGGATCATATGTTCAGATCTTTTGGAGTAAGTTGTAATTTTTATTTTGTTGCATAATATTTTTTTATTTCATAAATTTCAATTATGTTTAATAATGTATTATATTCATACAAGAGAGGGTTTCATGAAAGGATGGGGATGAGGAGCAGATCGAGAGGAACTTCCATATGAAGGCCTCCCACCACCTCTCTGACATGCTTAGAGATGCCCGTCTCAGTGGACAGCCCCACTGGATAGGGGATCAGCTCTGGCAGCTGCAAGAGTACTGGAACTCCCCTAAGTTCAAGGCGGTAAGTGAGAAGGCGAAGAGGAATAGAGCCTCTGAGAAGGGTGGGAGTTTGCCCACCGGAGGTTCGGTCAGTCAGGCGCAACACGCAGCTCGACTTGTACGTTTTATATTATTATTATTATTATTATTATTATTATTATTATTATTATTATTATTTAGTTGTTATTATTATTATTATTATTATTTAGTTAAGGTTTTGTATTAAATAGTTACAGTCAAAGCGGTTGCGTAGAGAGGTACAGTTACACGAGCTCCATCGTGCAACTCATATTAGGATGAGTACCAGTGATTTTGTTGATGAGCGTTCGAGGCGGACCTAGGTAATTATAAAATATAATGAATAGTTTTTTAATAATGTTTATATTGTTTTATGACAAAAAAAATTGACTTATTTGTATATAATTGACAGGAGGAGTTTGAGGTGCGGATGTCTCAGATGATGTCTCAGACATCATCATGTTCCCCCACTCAGAGCCCTGAGGATCCATCTGCACCGCTCAGGGTATGGGCTATTGTTTTTTGCGGCAAGAAGAAGGGTCGCCTATACGGTGCTGGCGACCTCGCTGGCAACTACAAGAAAGGTGTCTGCCGCCTCAACATCGGAGATTCGTCGAGTGGTGGTTCTTCCATTGGTCGCTCTGCCATAGATGAGCAGGAGATAGCGGACCTGAAGCGGGCCATGGCCAAGTAGCAGCGGATCGCGGCCGAGCAGCGGGAGGAAGCCCGTCGGACGAGTGCCATGTTGGCTGAGGTGCTAAAGTGACAGGAGGAGTTGTACCAGTTGCTAGCTCGCCAGGCGCCTCCTCCATCGCCTCCGCCTTTGCCTCCTCTGCCTCCTAGTAACGATGGTCATGATCTGGACTACTAGGACTATTAGTTTTGTTTGTACTTATATTTTTTTTCATATTTTTTGATATCTTTTTAGTTACCGTTGATCTTTGCTCATCAGTTTTTTAATTTATTTATTACGTTTCTTTTTTTAATTATTACTGATATTTTTCGTTTACGTTATCGCATTTTTAAATATAGGAATAAATTAAGAATTAAAAGTAATAAATATAATTAAATTAAATTACTAGTAATAGTTAATTAAATTAATAAATAAATATTTTTTAATATTGGAATCAATTATTTTTAATAATTAAATAAATAAATAATTTAATAAATTAAATTCATTAATTAAAATATTTCAATTAATTAATTTCATTAAATTAAATAAATATTTCAATTATCTTTTTATTAATTAATTAATTCACCCACCCTACACACACTCAGTAACTATGTAAAGAGTTACTCTAGATTAAGTGGATCCTCACCTTATATACATACATAATACATACACAATTCGCATTCATAGGTACATAAATACAAACAAACTCATTGATGTCGGTAATCCCGTGTTTTCTTGTAGTGATATCTGGGTCTGCCGCCAGTGAGAATAATCTTGGGAACCTGCTCCTTAATGACGAATCCCCCAGCCAAGTATCATACCAAAAGGAAGTAATCCTACCCTGCCCTATATGCCTTTTGATATTCGCTAAGATCAAGTATGATCCCAAATCCCCACCTCCCCCAGCCAGGCAGACATCCTTCCACCATACCGACGCTAATGAAGGAACTCTCAAATCAGCAAAATACGTCATTGATGTCACACCTTTGCCGTATCTAGCCCTCAACAGCTTACTCCAGAGTGCCTCACCTCCCCCTAAGAGCCTCCATCGCCATTTACCTAACAAGCTCACATTAACCCATCTCAGCTCCTTCACCCCTAGCCCACCCCCACTCTTAGGCTTACATATATCTGACCATTTGACCCATGGAATCTTTTTCCCGCCCATTGCACCGCCCCACAAAAAGTCTCTCTGGATCCTAACCACCTGTTTCCAGACCTTCACCGACATCCTCATAAATGATAAGTAGAAGATAGGAATACTACTCAAGACCGAGTTAAGGGGTGTAATTCGCCCACCAAGACTGATACTCCTATGACGCCACCCTGTCAGCCTACTACGTAGAACCTCCACCATAGGGGCCCATGTAGTTGTCCGCCGAGGATTCGCCCCAACTGGAAGCCCGAGGTACTTAAACGGAAGTACCCATGTCTTACAGTTAAGGAACCTGGCAGCTCGAACTAGAAATGAGTCCTCCACATTAACCCCCATCAAACTACTCTTAGCAAAATTCACTTTGAGCCCAGATACCAACTCAAAGCCTCTAAGTGCTGCCTTTATCGCCCAAAGGTTTTCCACACTAGCCTTCCCAATAAAGAGCGTATCATCTGCATACTGAAGATGGGACACCAAGAATCCCGGGTCACCCACTCGAAGACATGTGAATAATCGTAGAGAAACTGCCTGCCTCATCAACCCTCCCAGACCCTCAGCCACCAAAAGGAAAAGAAAGGGAGCCAAAGGATCTCCCTGCTGGAGTCCCCTTATTAATAAGTTATTATAATTCTAATATTATTAGAATAGAATATTAATAAGAATATATATTCTATATATTTATTAAATAAAATAAAAATATCTATTTGATGGGATGGTTAAGAGATTATCTATGGTTAAATTCTTCACAACTTATCAATGGATTAATGTTGATATCCTCTGTCGGACTACCGTTAACCAAGACTGTGAGACTCCCGGAAAAGACACATGCTCGAATCCAGGCTCTCCACCTATCATCAAACCCAAATCGCTGCATCATGTAGTCCAAAAAACCCCAATTGACCGAATCATAGGCCTTCTCAAAATCCACTTTAAAAATCAAACTCGATTTCTTCCTCTTCTTTACAAAGTCTACCACCTCATTCACCACTACCACCCCATCCACCAAATTCCTCCCCTTTATGAAAGCCGATTGGGTAGGTGCAATAAGAGTATCCATTACCTTCCCCAATCTTAAAACCAACACCTTTGCCACTATGTTATACAAACAACCCAGAAGAGAAATAGGTCTAAAATCACCAAGTGAGAGAGGGCACTTTACCTTAGGCATGAGTGTAAGAAAGTATGATGAGAAGCTTCTCGGAAGACTGGCATTGGAGTAGAATTCCTGGAAGAGCAGTCCCACCTCATCCCGCATCAAGTCCCAAAATGTTTTAATAAAGGTGAAGTTAAAACCATCTAGACTCGGACTCTTGTTGTCATCGCATGCAGCCACCACCCCATCAATCTCCTCCACCAAGAATGGTCCAGAAAGAGAGGCAGAGTCTTCCGCTGATAACATTGGAAAGACTATACCATCAAGCCTCGGATGGTCCCACTCCTCCTCAGAGAAATGGTCCCTAAAGTATCGTACAACCTCAGCACGTACATCTGGCACCTCCTCTACCCACCTATCCCCAACCCTCCGAGCTGCTATCTTATTCTTCGCCCCTCTCGACTTGAGACACAAATGGAAATACCTTGTATTTGCATCCCCCTCCTTTAGCCACCTCGCCCTGGACCTCTGAAAGGTTACACTATCCTTGCTTTTCAAAAGCAGCCACAACTGTGAGAAATATTGTTTTCGAGACTCAATGTCATCCACCGAGAGTCCCACACCTTCACTTTTCAGATCTAATGCTTTAACGGATTCCACCAATAGTTGGATTTTTGTATCTATGTCCCCAAATGTCTCCTTATTCCACTGTTTCAATACCCCCTTCAACCTTTTCAACTTCTCCTTGATAACAAATCCCATCCACCCAGTAGGCGGTTGGGATACCCAGCTATTTCATATAGCGTGTCTTTTTATTTTATTCTGAATTTTATGATCAATACATATTTGTAATCATGTTTCTATAATAATACTTGATATCTGAGGATAGTTAAAATTAAAAGTCTATACATAAAAGTATGTATACGCGTGTGTTGTCAAAAAATGTTTCTGTATACATACAGACACACACATCACTGTAGCAATCATCTTGAGATTATTAAGAGGTACATATGACCAACGAATTGGAGGTTTAGTTTGCAGCACACATTGCAAGAAGGGAACAGTTGCGCAGATTTCTTTGTGAAGTTGGGTATCAAAGAGGATCATTCTTTGGTTGTGATGCATACCCTCAGGGTCTGTCGGCTATGTTGTTAGATGATGTTTGGATCGTTTTTGTTAGGCAGTAGCCCTCCTTTTTGTAGGAATTAATTTCACCAATTCAATCCTCAAATTAAATATTCTTATTGAGAAGATCAAGTCGGTAAATTTTTATGAAATTTAAAAAATATTTGATACTTCATCAAATAGCTTTAATTTAATGTATAATATGTTTTTTTAAATACAAGTAAAATATCAGCTATAAGATTGGATAGTTACGAATGTCCAATTTATCTAAAATTTTATATATATGATCATTAAGATAATATGACAATATTCAACGGTTGATTGATAAAAATTATTGTGTATAAAGAGTTATTAAGAGTGCGTTTGACCCGACTTTTTTTTGGGCTTAAAAGCTTCTTTTAAGCTTAAGTTAAAAAAAAGAGGTTTAAAATTTAAGCTAAAGTTGTTCGGTAGTTTTTGCTTTTTTTCACCTTAAAAACTACTTTTAAGCTTAAAGTTGTTTGATGACATCATTTTATAAAAGCTCTAATTTTAATTAAAAATATTACAAAGAATACATTATTGCGAAATTTTGTTTAAAAATTTTTATCGTAGAAGAATTCCAGATTTTATTTTTATTAATAATAAATATAAATTTTTTAACTTAATATTTTTTTTATGATGAACGGATAATAATAACTTTTTTGTTAAATTTCTAATTTTTAATTAAAAATATCCCTTAGCTAGAAGAAAAATAATTAGAAAACCGGTATCCTGTTTCTTAATATTATTATAAGTTCAAACACATAAGAAATTCTCAATTAGCAAATCAGGTTTATTTCTTGATATTAATCTAAATGATAGTAAAAGTTTTATTAAATTTATCCTAACCATATTTTAAAGCTTGATATCACTAGTGCTATCCCTTTTCATATATAAAAAAAAAAAAGATATCACTAATATAATCTATACATACAACAATACAGCCGAAGCGATGATGACGCTTTCATAATTTGTTTGGCCCAGCTTCTTCTTAAAAGGAGAAGAGAAGCTAAAAATAAGCTGAGTCAAATGGACCCTGTCAGAGTTACTCATAGAATAAGTTGATCTTCACCATGTATATATACACATATAAATATTTATATGTTTGTATGTATATGCATGATTAATGTCTCTTATATTTTATTTAAAATCATACTAATATTTTTGTTTGCAAAATATATTTACGTTTTATAATACATTTTTGGTGAACTTATTCAAATATACATTTCTATTATAAAATAATGTACATATCAATTGTTATTAAAAACATTTATAAAAAAAATAAAAAATATATGCGTATTAAAAATATTATGAACACATTTTTTACAGAAAATTCTATAATATATATGTATATATTAAATGCATATATATTAAATATAATGTAAATACTATAGAATTTTCTATAAAAAGTGTCTATTTAAATTGGTTTAATGAGTAATAATGAAATGACATTTATATTTTATAGTTTTTAATATTTTATTTAATTTTTTTGAATCCATTAATTTAGACATAAACTTATATATTAAAAATGTAAACATATTTTGATTTATAAACGTAAACATATGTGTTAAAAAATGGAAAAACGTAAATTTATTCTGATATATAAACATAAAAAAACAAATATTTTATTTAAAAATGTTTTTAACTTTTAGATTCTCTTTAATGTATACGTAAACATATATATATTAAAAATATAAACATATTTTGATTATAAATGTAAACATATGTATTACAAAACATAAAAACGTAAACATATTTTGATATATAAACATAAACATATTTTGCAAAGAAAAATATTAGTTTGATATTAAATAAAATTCAAAAGACATTCATTATAAAATGAAAAATATAAATATATAAAAACAATTGATTTTCGAAAGGTACACATGTAATATTGTTCTTGCATGAATACCACACAAGTGAAGGGCTTAGTGGCAAAGTTGGTTAATGGATGATAATTGTGAAATTAAAAATGGATGTACCAAAGTCGAGGAAACACTATAATATGAAGATTAAAAGTGTAATTAAGTATATATATATATATATATATATATATATATATATATATATATACAACCATGCACAAGTAAGTCATATAAGCGCTCTTTGAGTCCTGACCGAGACCCAACACATCTAAATTTTTTTTTCCAGAAAAAAAGGAAGTAAAAGTTGTATTTTCTATTAAACTAAAAAGGTAAATAGTAGTGAAAATTCAATATAAATCACTTAACACGAATTAAACAATTTCAAGAATTTTTCTTGAATACAACTGCTTATGGTTACAATAGAATGATTTAACAACTTGCTGAAAAAGTCATGTCCAATTGATAATGAACACTGAAGCTATGTGGATAAGATGGAAAACGGTAATCCCCATTTAAGGCAACCACCCTGAAGGGTTAATTGGGGCTCACAAACTATACCCTAACTGCACCACCATGATTAAATGAAATACATGGTGCATGCATATGAGGTTTTGCCTCTTTGTCTTCTTTTCTGTGTTTGTCATTAACCTCTTCAACCCATGTTCTGGCCAGCTCTGCATCCACAAGTGGAATCAGCTCATATTCTGCAAATAAATCAATGCCTTCTAATGTCAATTTCTGTAGTTCCATGTGTGACACATTATCTGAATCACAGACCATAGTCTAATTTATATTGCTTTCTTCTTTAGTAGAGTTACTATTGGAGCCCAAAATAGTCTCCATATGTCGATCCCTCTCGTTCAAAAGCTTAGTTGAGTTGTACTCTTCTGCATCATATAGTTCTTCAGAGTATGTCCTCTGAAGCTTTGACTTCTGCCGTTCTTTCAAGGTTTTCAAGCTCTCTTCTTCACCTCTTAGTATCTGTAAGACCTGCATTCAACCAGGAAAAAAAGTATATGCCCTTTTATCAGTTGAATATCATTAGCAGCAGTGTATTTAATCAATTCTGCACTTATGGTTCCTTCTCATTGTTAGAGTTATTTTGAGAGAATTAAGTGCGTGTTTGGTTTCACGGTAAAAAGTAACAGCATTGATTTTACCTTTCGTCAAACGTGATTTTAGTGAAAATACATGTGCATCGGTCAAAATTGATTTCACCTCCAAAATCGATTTGACTATAAGTGATGGTGTGCATTGGGTTGAAAATTTTATGCCAAGTTTTGCATCAAACTTGCTTTCAGAGTTGGAATATCAAAACAAAATTATTTCACTTCAAACTTTATTGGAAGTTCCTTTGTTGCAAAGATGCTTGGACAAGCTAACATGTCTAGCAATGTAGTCTTCTTTGGTGTGGAAAAAAAAAAAACAAAAAAACAAAGATATTGCTAGAGCATGTTAGCTTATCCAAGTATCTTTCATCCTCTAGCAATCTAGTTCAACATATACTGAATTAAACTTCTCCAAATATCTCATATATAAAAGGACATGCCTGGCTCATTTGCGGTCGTTGCATTGAGGACTGGTCTATACACATGGAAGCTATTAAGATTACAAGTTTCATCTGCTCTTCATCATATGCATCACCCAAAATTGGATCAACAAGCTCTTTGATTTTATCACCAGATAGCAAAGGTTTTGCCTTCCATAATTATTTTTAACAGATTAAGTTAGAATTGACATTTTCAACATCAAGATGATTAGTAAATAGTTACTATTTGTACGTGATTCTGTCAGACATACCCACATAACCAGACTTTTCTGTGAGCTATCCAAAGCTTGTCTCCCAGTAATGAGCTCCAATAATAGCACACCATAAGCATAGACATCAGTCTTCTCATCTACTATACCATGCATGAAGAATTCAGGAGGAAGATAGCTGTTGTAACATCACCAAAGAGAAAATAAAAAGGGTTAAATAATAGGTTAAAAGAAGGGGAAAAAAAAAGATTGTAATTACTGAAGATGTGAAAAACTTGAAGCTTTTGAAGATACAAACCCAAATGTGCCTTCCACTTTGGAGACAGTATGGTGAGTCCATTGGTCAGGTAGCCACTTTGCAAGCCCAAAATCAGATATCTGGTGTAAGATTGGTGTTAAAAGTGTAACAAGAAACTTAGATGAAACAATTGAGATATTGTTATCTGATTTAGAACATGCTGAAAATTGAAGGTTCCATAATCATATTTGGCAGGCATAAGAAGCACCTGAGGCTCAAAATCCTCTGAAAGCAGTATATTAGAAGCCTTGATATCTTTGTGAATAATCCTTCTTTGACATCCCTCATGCAGATAGCGAAGACCCTCAGCAGTCCCCAGAGCAATCTTATATCTGAGGCTCCAATTCAGTTTCTCTCTAGGCCCTGAAATCATGCAAGGGAAGAAACCAATTAACTTCCAAAACTTGGTTTAGAATTCCTGAAACTTTCAAAATGCTTGTTATTGATAACATACCATAAAGTATGGATGACAGGCTTCCATGAGGAGACAACTGAAGAACAAGAAACATTCCCCCTTCAACACCATATCCAATCAATCTAGCAATATTGGGGTGGTCCACATGCACTATAATGCCAAGCTCAGACAAGAAATCTGCAGTCATTTCCTCTTGGCACCCTCTTGTCAGCCTTTTAATGGCAACAAAGTTTCCATCTTCCAACTTGCCTAAGTAAACCTCAGCATAGCCTCCCTCCCCAATCAAGTTATCTTCAAAAATAAATATACAACAACTTAACAGCCTAACAAGCATGATGTCAATACGTCATCATGAAAAAAGGTGTTTCTTCCTGATTTACTCAGACTACTAGAAACAGTTGAATTACCGACCGAAATTAGCGACCAAAAAAATGAAATTGATTTCCAATCTTAGCGTCTCCAACACTCAACGATGGAATTAGAGACGAGTTTCCTTTTTTTTTTCCTTCTCAAGTTTCTTTCTATAATTCAACTTTTTCTAGTAGCAAAGCAATTATAGTCATTTACACAATTGTAATTTGATTTCCAAAAAAAAAAAAAAAAAAAAAGAATTTCATACCATGGCTAAAATCATTGGTTGCAGCCTGGATCTCTGAGAGAGTGAAATTTTTCCATGAAGATTTGAAGCAGCAAAACTCAGAGTCAAAAGAAGACTGAAGAGCTGGAGAATTCAGAGAAGGAATAAGGTCCTCCCTAATTCTTTTGCTTTTCCTTCTAGTAAGTTTCGGAACATTTTTAAGTGGATGAAAGGTTTGGAAGGGCATTTGAGATCCCTTCTTCAGTAATTTAAAGAAACCACGCCACTGGTTATTATTATTAATCCCTCTTAAACCTGGCTGGCCCTCAGAATCAGAAGTGCTGGCCCTGGAACTTGGTGTTTCAGATTCTTGACTTCTAGGAGAATACTCAGATTGGCTTCCCTCTTCAATGTCTAAAGCTGCCAAGTCTATTATGGTATTCATTCCAGCATTAGTACAAACAATTAATAAACCATTATTCAAATCCCTCCACAACCATATATATATATATATAACTATTGGAAATTGGAATTAAACACAAAAGAAAGAAGAATGGCAATTTAATTTACCAATACTAGAAAAAGAATCAGAAAATCCAGGTCGTGGTCTTCTGCCTCTTAAAGAAGGACTCTCCCTTTTATCTATTTGTTTTTTCTCAGACTTGTGGACGTCATTGCTGCCAATATAATCAATCTTCTTTGTCAGCACACAACAAATAATGTGACAAAATGACACATAGCCAAAAAGGCAACAAAAAAAAAAAAGCAAATTACAATAAACCATATGCGATCAAACGGCACCGAAAGACATATGAACCATATATATATATATATATATATATATATATATATATATATATATATAAGCATTGAAGGAAGTAATAATAACAATGTAAAAATTTAACAAAAGAATTTACTTGTCTGTTGGTTTGAAAGCCATTGGCACGTTAAATCGATCAATAGAACAATTTAAAAATGTCACATTCATTCATGAGATCGTGAAAATAACGTTGCATGAATTAATAAAAGAAAGTAAACATAAATGTTATATGAAAAGGAGGAAGAAGATTAAGGTACCTCGAGGAAGCTTGTGGTTCTCGTTCATCGCTCATGGTGGCGAAGGCTGGCTAGAGGAATCTCCGAGAACCAAAAGGGTAGCCACGGGAATGACGCGCACGGTTAGAGTGAGAAAGAGAGAGAGAGAGGAAGAGAAGAGAAAGAGAGACGTGAAATGAAAGTAGCGGTTGGCATGATTTTTCTGTGCCGTCCTTTCCTTTTTAACTACCATAATACTAACACGTTGTTGTTTCTTACACACCCATTTTTTATGCCCCAAAAAAGGGCTTAAGTTGGTCTTTCATTGTTTAGCTTCTACTAGTTCCTACCTCTCCAAAAAAAAAAAAATGTTTCTACTAGTTCCTAATGCATATTTGAATTTTCTTTTTTTCTTTTCCCTTCATATCAAATCAAATGTATTAAATGAAATAACACTCGTGTAAAAATAGTCAAATTTCATTAGCAGGGCTGTTTGGACAAGGGCTCATGAACATGCACGGATTTACGGTTGTCAAAAATTGATACAGCCGTTATAAAAAAATGATAGTCACTAATCACTAAAGTTAATAAATCATACCTATTTTTTTTAGAGGAATAAAATTATTTCATTCCAATCATAATAATATTAGCAATACAGGTTGACATGTAATAAAAAAAAACACGATGGCCAGCATAAAATTTTGACACATTAGCTAAATGAGATAAAGGTTTATATATATATATATATATATATATATATATATATATAACTCAACGTTTTGTCAAAAAAAAATAAATCTGTAAGACTCTGACTCAACGTGTGAACCCACTTTACCAAAGCCTTGCTTTCAGATGCATAAAGGCTAAAGCCATCCAAAGGCGAAAATGTCTTGGTTTAATTTGAAGCAAGTCAGATTAAAATTTGAAGGAAGATCAATAATGATTGTTTTTAATTATAAGACCTTGGAATGGAATCCCAGCTTAGGCTCCCTTCCTTTGGAGCTCAAGAAGCTTTTTTTTTTTTTTTTTGGTGAGCAGCTCAAGAAACTAAATGACGCCTATTTAAACAAATAATTATCATGCATGTGACATATTCTAATAAATTGCGAAAATGGATCACTTTAAATTCAAGTCAGAAGTATTTAAAAAATATAAGAAATATATATAAGTAAATAAAAAGATAAATACAAACTGCTAATGTTTGAAAAAATAATATATTTTAACGTTAGTACGTTTCAATAGTATTGTTCCGGACTGGGCCGAGGTGATCCAACGTTCTCAAGGCCCATTTCCGCTCGCCTTTCGCCTTCCGCCAGCCCCGGTGACCACGCGGTTCTGTTAAAGGAATTTAATCTTGAAAGGTTTTAGGAGCGATTACTTCATCGTGCCGTCAGCAACTTCGTATTTAAAGAAGCGCGTCGGCGGTCAGTAATGATTTTCTACCACCTCTTCACTCACCTCGACACTGCCGCGACTTGGCGTCGGGTGTTTGCGAGTACACCCGCCTGCAAAGTCATCATCGTGTGCGCAAGCGCCTTTGCTTCCCTCACGGTCATCCTCTGAAGTTACATTCGAGAACATTGGCGTAAATGCGTAGAAATCGTTTACGATTTCATCTTCTTTGTCGAAGTCTCCCTTCTTCCTTTCGGCGATGGGCGGGTTGAAGCATCAGTCGCGACTAGCGATTCCACTCCTATGACGACGGATCTCGAACCACCTCACCATGAACACTGTTAATTTTATCGGTGAGTCACGAGGACGGAAGGAATAACCTTCGCCTCGCATCGGCATGGCCCAGCGTTCAGATCGTTGCTACTCAAGCCGTCTGGAGCAGAGGTAGCCGTTCTCATTCGAGTTCGCGAATTCATTGAAACCATGTCAGCGATCACGAGGCTTTCGAATCAACACCTCGATCGAATGGAGAATCAGCGAAGGAACTCTCGCTCGCGTTGCCACGCTGGTCAGCGAGAAAGATCGAGTCTCTCGTTCTCCTCGGAGATCGAAGAGTGCGAAAGTCTCGAGATCGTTCGCCATAAGCCACCAGTAGCCGCGACTCCACCTGCTCTGGGCATAGAGCACTCCGCAGTGCTCATTTTGTTTCATCAACTCCTTCTCGAACAATGACACGAGTATTTCGGCCGGGAGCGCTTTGGTCACTTTACATCGAGATCATGAAATTCCGATTAAAGCATCTTGAAACCACCGCTTTTGACTCATCGGCACCAGGCCAAAGCGAGCATGTTGGTTGCTTTATCTTGTCATGAGCTGTCGGCGAAGCCCAGGGCCGGTGAAGTCGAAATCTTTCCTACTACGAAGAAGCGGCGTTGTCTTGGTTCAGACTCTTAAGAAAAATTCCATTGGTTCTGGGTGAGCTAAATTTCGTCGACGAGTTCTCGCGCATTTCAACTGCGTCTAAAGTCAACCCAGTCGGCAGCGCGGTGTGAAGAAAGATAGATATCGGAGACTACGTCGGCCTTCAACAAAAGCCATTTTGGTGAAGAAATGCTACGAGGAGATATTTACTTGCTAAGCGAGGCTGATCGAAGAAATCTATTCAGCGTCGGCGTTGGTGTCGACGGCAAAACCCTGAGCGAGTTCTGAAGCGAGCTCAGAAATTTATGAATTACGAAGAAGTTGATGGCATCAAAGCCAAAGACAAATCCCCAGTAACAACGCAGCAAAGATGAAGAAATATTATAGTTAAAACAAATGTATCCTAAACACATAAATGTGAAGCAGTGAAGTATGATTGAAGAAATACGCAATCATCATTTATTCACTATCAAACCTTGCACCTCGATGGAACCTCGTGCGTGACCAGCGTGCGAGCTCGTGATAAAGCCTTGTGCGTTAGCGCACAGCACACATGTCGACCTGCGTCGCCAGGGACGTGCGTGCGAGCTCGTGATAAAGCCTTGTCGCGTTGGCGCACCTTTGCGATGAAGAGATCGACCTCGTCTCTCAGCGGCGCCGCGAGCTCGTGATAAAGCCTTGTCGCGCTTCCCACGAAGCACCTGCACGCGGTGGAATCTGTGATCCGATACTCGGGCGACCTGCCAGGCCCGCTCTGCAATTTCAATATTGAGCGGCTTTAAACTTCGGCTACATCGTTGACCTTGATTATTTGATGACCTCAGCCTTGCGGCGGGCGGCCGGATCGAGCTACTCTCACGGGGAAGTATAAAACTTCGACTACGAGAGCACTTTTTCGACAAAAATTAATGCTAACTTTATTACATCAAGTTGTTGCCAAATTGTCTATACTTTGGCGAGCAGTGATAAAGCCTTGTCGCGTTAGCACTGGCACTTTGATGAATCAAAGAATCAACCTCGTCTCAGGAGCCGCGCGCGAGCTTCGTGATAAAGCCTTGTGCGTTGGCATGCACACGATGAAGAAGTCGACCTGCGTGCAGAGACGCGTGCGAGCTCGTGATAAAGCCTTGTGCGTTAGCGCAGCACATGATCGACCTCGTCTGAGACCGGCGTGCAGGCTCGTGATAAAGCCTTGTGCGTTAGCACGGCACGATGAAGAGATCGACCTCGTGCAGACGGCGTGCGAGCTCGTGATAAAGCCTTGTGCGTTAGCGCGCACGATGAATGAAGAGATCAACGGCGTGCGCAGGCTCGTGATAAAGCCTTGTCGCGTTAGCCTGGCAAATCAGATGAATGAAGATCGACCTACGTCTCGAGACAGCGTGCGAGCTCGTGATAAAAGCCTTGTGCGTTAGCCTGAAGCACGATGAAAGAGATCGACCTCGTCACGAGACGTGCCGAGCTTCGTGATAAAGCCTTGTCGTTAGCGCACGCTTTGTGTCGACCTTCGAGACCGCGTCTGAGCTTCGTGATAAAAGCCTTGTCGCGTTAGCCTGAGCTTCACTGATGAATGAAGAGATGAACCTCGTCACGAGAGGCCGCATGCAGGCTCGTGATAAAGCCTTGTGCGTTAGCGCAAGCGCACGATGAATGAAGAGATGCGACCTCGTGCGAGACCGGCGTGCAGGCTCGTGATAAAGCCTTGTCGTTAGCACAGCACCTGATGAAGTCGACCTCGTCGAGGGCCGGCGTGCAGGCTTGTGATAAAGCCTTGTGCGTTAGCCACAAGCACCTGATCGACCTGCGTCTGACGGAGCGCGTGCGAGCTCGTGATAATCAAACCTTGTCGTTAGCGCAAGCACACGATGAATGAAGAGATCAACCTGCGTCACGGACGGCGTGCAGGCTTTCGTGATAAAAGCCTTGTGCGTTAGCGCAAGCACGATGAATGAAGAGGTCGACCTCGTGCAAGGCCAGCGTACCGAGCTACCGTGACAAAGCCTTGTGCGTTAGCGCAAGCACGATGAAGAGGTCGACCTGCGTCCGAGACCCGGCGTGCAGCTTCGTGACAAAGCGCTTGTCGACCTCGTCTTTGAGGCCGCGTGCACTAACTTCGTGATAAAGCCTCGTACCTTGCGCAACCACGTCAAGCCTCGTGTCGAGGCACCAGCGGAGGTGGAACACGAGGTCGAGCAGCCCGATAAACAAAGCGCGACCGGCGGCGCTTTGCCATTCCTTACGAACAAAGGCGTCGGACGTCGACATCAATGAACTTCAACAGCAAGTCACCACCTCGACATTCGAGCTGGCGACAGGGGGCATTATTTGGTGGGCGAGGTGATCCGCGTTCTCAAGGCCCATTTCGCTCGCTCTCTCCGCCTTCCCTCAGGCGGCCGAGCCAGCGGTTCGGCATTAAAGGAATTGTCGACTTGGAGTTTCCGGAGCGATTCTCATCGGTAACGATCACTCGACTCATATTTAAAAGACGCGTCGAGCGGTCGAGGTAATGATTTTCTACCACCTCTTCACTCACCTCGTACTGCGGCTTGGCGTCGGGTATTTGCGGTACACCCCGACACGTGCGTCATGTCGGCAGCTTATACTTGCTTCCTCGGTCATCCTGCGAGTTAACATTCGAACAAGTATAAAATTTTAACCAAAAATAAAAACAAAATTTTACATTAAAAAAATTATTTTGATAAAGCTTAGAATAAAAAAGATTTTTAATACAAAAAAACTCAACATAATAATTCACTTTTAAAAATACTTTTTTAGGAATACTTTTATTTTTATCTTTTGGTGAAAAAAATATTTTTAAAAAATATAACAAATCTCCATTATATACATCTCTATTATATACATTTAGGAATAATCTCATTGATTAGTCCTCCAAATGGCATCCTCACATGAAAATCACATTAATTATATATCTATGTGTCATCTCTATAAGACCAAATAATGATGATGTGTAATTATTTCGATGATATGTAAACCAATTTGTCAGCATGTAATGCTTATGTGTCCCAAATAATTAAAATAAATATATTTCACAACTGAAATACGTTTAAGGAAACTATCTGAAATGCGTTTCCATAATCAACCAAATTAAAAAAAGGAAACAAATTTCAACATTTCAGCATCAATTTTATCATCTCACGTTCTAAAATTATTTGTGCATTCCTCAAATAAAAAAGGAAGCAAAACCAAAAAAATTAATTTTGTCAAAATAAACCAAAAAATTAATAGATTCTTTAAACATGCATTGATTGCATTTAAAAGAATTATAGTTGAATATAGAAAAACGATCCTTATAATAAATGCTTTTTCAAATTGTTTTTCAAAATAAAAAAAATAAAGTATGAACATAATAATTATATTGTCAACCAATCTAATTATGAACAACATCAATTCACCTTAATGAAAACGTGATTTGTTGCATTAAGAGGGTCAAGAATTTGATTTTCTATAATTTTAAATTAACATAATAATAATCTATTCCATAGTCGTTTTCTTTTATCGAGTCTAGCAGGATCTGTGTAAGAGCTTTGCGTCTCTTCACAAGACCTCTTTTTTTGAATGGCAAATACGTATTATTATATATATAAAAAGAGAAGAGCACTAGGGGTACTCCAACCCATACAACCATCCAAAGGGAGGGGAGTTCAAAATCGGAACATCAACCCAAGCAAACAAAACACCACAACTCTACTGCCAAGGGACACTATCTAGATAAACACTCAAGTGCATCTATAAACCACTCATAGTATATACAACTCGCTGAGCGCCCCTTAGTCAATAGTCATCTCCATGATAGAACTTTAATCATCTCCAACACCTGCTGACTATCCACTACCATAATTGAGAAGATATGATTATTCCGCACCTCCCAGATGGCCCATATCACCACATGCCATATCATTGCCAACCCCTCTTCTCTCCAAAACAAGAGGAACAGTTGGAAGAGGTCCAATTCTCTATTACTCTCTTCTCCATCTGTTCCAATTTATTTTTTTTCTTTTTCGTTATTACTCTCTTCTTTCGTTTTACTTCTACTGATCTATCTCGCTTTTTTTTTTTTTCCATCTTAGTGTCCTTCAACAGCAACGTTGTGCCGCCACATAATGTCGAGACGCCGACAAGATATTTGCACCGCCACTGAACTTCGCTATGGTCGACAATCATATTCCTAAAATCTCTTTGTATTCGTTCTATAATGTGAGTTTGGTTTCTCTTTCTATATTACATGTCTCGTGGCTGAATACGGGGATATTATTTGGGTTGCTTTCTATTGAATCTGGTTTCTCTTAATGTTTCTTTGGCATTTCTATCTCAAATTTGTTATTCTAAATTTGTTGGAAATATGTATTTTCAGGTTGTCAATTTGTTGTTATTCATAAAACCTCGATTAGCGGCTTATGCATAATGTGTTTAGAGTTTTGAAGACTATTGTTAGATTTGTAAGGTTCATGATTACTTGCTGGTACTACAAACATCATGGGTCAACTCCAAGCTTATTTCACTTATTTGTTTATTCCTCGTGTTTTTCATTTAGATCTCTGACTTTTCAATTACTTTCATTATTCATATTTATTGTCAAGGTACTGTTACAGAGGTTTCTATTGCACCAGCTCAGGGTGCTTCGAAAGATTATAGGGGTTCTTTTTTCAACTGAAGTTAACTTACTTTTCATCGACTATGAAACTTCATCAGTAGCCATAGCTCTAACTATTTACTCTTCCTTAAGAATGCTTTTTCTAAATCCATTTGATTAACTTTTTTTGTTATTTTTAAGAGTTTAGTTTGTGATTTTTCTTTTCTAAATTATGCATTTCATGTTGTATGTATTAAATACATCAATCTCTACAATTTATTATTTATCCATTCATCTGTCATTTTATAATTTTTTTATATTACTTTTTTTGTTTAGTTTTGGAATGAGATGAAGTTTTTTTTATCTAGAGTAACTTCATGGAGTTGAACAAGATTTAAATAATTTTGACAAAAATTGGCAACGACAAAGAAAATGGATTCTTTTAAAGCTACATGGCGTCAAAGTTACAAGTTAGCTCCTTTTGTCCTATTTTACATGTCTTTCACTCTTATGGAAATTATTCTCAAGTCCTTCTTGGACAAAACTCTTATATGCGTGCGGAGCATTAAGTGTCCCATTTGAGTTTGGCGTTTGCTTGAGAGAAAAACTCTCTGCCACTTTCACCTTTGTGGCTGGCATTCAAGTTTGGCACTTCTCCATTTCCTTTAAAATTGGATTCCTCAAACTGTTGTATTGGATAATGATGGATATAGAATATGATAGGATCGTGAAAACAATAATTGTTGTCATATTTATATTTGGTTATTCAATAATACGGGGATAAAACACATATGTTAGTCATGAAAAGTTAAACTTTTGTTCCTATGGAAAAAAGGGAAAAAATAATATCTTTCTATAGAAATAAAAAATTATTTTTAGAAAATTTGTATACATTAAAATTTTATAATCTTTTATGGAAATATTCAAAGACAACATATAAATTGAAACTTATATTTTTAAGGAAAACGAAGGAAAAAAAGTATAACCTTTTATATAAATTAAAAATATTTTTATAAAATTTGTAAATGTTGAGTACCAGAAAAAATAAAATTTGCATATGTTTATTTTTTTTTTATATAGAAATATTCCACCAAAGTCAACATATGATAGCATACTATGATATATATCACCTTTCATTTTATTAAAAATAAGGAGACTAGTGTGTGTGTGTGCATGTATATATTGATTATGATTATGTCTTTCTTAAGTATATAGACTGTGCGTAACACGAGCCTATAGATATATTGTAAAATAATTTTATCAAAAATTTTTTGTCTAAGAAAATTATAAATTTATTTTATTATAGTATATAAATCATAAGACATGGAGATGAACATTTTATAAGAAAACATAGGGAAACATTACATTTAACACAATATTTTGCATAAAAAACGTTAATAACTTTATGTAAATTGATTAATATATACGCGTGGAGTAAAATTTTACGTGAAAGTAATGAGAGGATTTACAATAAAGATAAAATTGAGTTTTTTTTTTTGACAAGAAGATAAAATTGAGTTAATTCATGAGGATAAATAATAGTAATTAGTAACTTTAAAATTATTTCGCTTTATGATCCATGATTGAAATAAACTAAATATTATATAAATTTCTATATACAATTCTTTTTACAAATATTTAGAAAAAAATTATATATAATGTTTCAATTATTTTATAGAATCGTTCATAAGCCATACATAACCTTTCACGGCAAGGTTGATTGTAAGTTTTTTAAGTATATACTATGTATAGCATGAGTCTATAGATATATTGTAAATATATTTATCAAATATTTTGTTATCCAAGAAAATGACAATTTTCTTTTAATATATACCATATAAAGTACAAGACATGGGGATAAATATTTTACAAGAAAACACATGAAAAAATTAATTCAACACAATATTTTACACGAAAAATCATTAATTTTTTTATAGGCCGAAAAATTATTAAATATCTACATGTAAAATGATTAATATAAAAATCATAAATAAAACATTATATGTGAGAATAAAATTTTAGATAAAAGCAATGAGGGATTTACACTTAAATGAAAATTTTAGTTAATTAACAAGGATATATAATATTAATTTGTAACTTTAAAATTATTACGCTTTATGATCCATGATTGAAATGAACCAAATATTATATAAATTTTTGTATACATGTTCTTTTACAAACTTTTAACTTTTAGAAAAAAAAATTATAAATAATATTTCAATTATTTTATAGAACTGTTTATAAGCCACACATATCGCGCAAACCTCAGGTTGCTTATAATTTTTTAAGTATATACCGTGTGTAGCACGAACCTACCGCAAAAAATTGTCAAATATTTTTTTATTGAATAAAATTACAATTTTTTTAGTTAGTATAGACACAGGAATGACATTTTACAAGAAAACACATGAAAAAATTACATTCAACATAATATTTACACAAAAGAATATTAATATTTATATGTAAATTGTTCAATATAGAAATCACAGATAAAAATTACAAGTGAGAATAAAATTTTACATGAAAGCAACTGTGAGATTTACACTTAAAGATAAATTTCAGTTAATTCACGAGGATATATAATAGTAATAAGTAACTTTAAAATTATTAGATTTTGTGATCCATCATTAAATAAACTAAATATTATATAAATTTCTATATACGAGTGCTTTTACAAATGTTTAGAAAAAATAATATATAATATTTTAATTATTTTATCAATATTCACACATGATCATGCATTACACGAGTTTCTATACTATTGCTAAATAATAATGAAGTGATCATATATCTAATAAATCCGCGGGGGATGCGCTTACACTTTACGGGGAAGTTATTTTTTAATCATTCTATGGTTTTTACTTTTTAAGTACAAACCAGCATATTTGAGCACTCAACCATTATGTAGATACCCGTGTGTGTTAGCCCTTCGCATGGTGTACTGAGCATTATGAGGTTTCATTATGAGGTGACTTCAAATCTTCAAACCCACAAAACCAGGTTTAATTTTATTTTTATTTTTTTTGGTTGGAACTCACCCTAATTAGTCCTTTAGACCAAGTGACCTCCCAAGGTATCTCCATGGCAAAGCTCTTTGGGCCCTCATGGGACTAATCTCGAGTCGGCTAATCAGAGCAAAGTGTTTTACACCCGGTTGGTCGTCTCTCTAAAGTGGCTTCTTCATGATTCGATCTTGTAACCTCCTCTTAGGGTTGTGCTTCGCTTACCAGCTCAACCACTCACTGTTGGGTAAACCAGGTTTAATTTTTATGAGGTGACGAAGTTTCAAATCTTATTAAAAACAAGTTGAACGAGAATCTCAGATTTTTTGTCAAATTCAAACTCCCAAAATTGGGTTCAATGGGCAAAGATTGCCTAAGACTATTAAGCCCAATACATGTGGCCCAAAAGCAAATCTAGGATAAGTTTTGGCATTATGTTAGAGGCTTAAATATGATTTTAGTCTCAAAAAGAAATTGACAGCTTTTGGTCTTTTATGTTTGAAAATGTACCAATATTAGTCCCCATGTTTGTAAATATATTAGCATTAGTCCCTGTTTCGGCACGAGTATTTATTAATATTGGTACATTTTCAAACATGAGGGACCGAAAGCTGACAAATTGTTTGAAGACCGATTCCAAACGTTAACATATTTTGGGGGACTAAAAATCCTATTTAAGCCTATGTTAGATTTTGAGTCTAACTTATCCCTAATAATCCAATTGATAAGGTGATGATTGTCCAAACTTTATAACTATTTAGGTCATATCTCTAAGGATAAATTAAGGGTCGAAAGTAGGGACAAATCAAATCCAACAATCAGTAACCTTTTAACCGTGTAACTACGTGATTTAGACCACCGTAGGCAATTCATATCCCATCTCTAGTCAACATGAGACTTATATTTTTCTAGAATAGAGAAAAGAAGATATATTATATTATAATTATTTGGGTTAATACCGCTTTTAGTCCCTGTAATATTAGGAAAATCCAGTTTTAGTTCCTGCTAAAATTTTTGTTTAGATTATGCCCTGTAATTTCAGATTCACCCAGTTTTAGTCTCTCACGTTATCTCTCCAGTGACGTGGCATGAGCCATGTGTAAATTTTTTGACACATTGGTTGTTCCTTGCTGACACGGCATAAACCATATTAAATAAATAAATAAATCAATTAAATAATAAATTAAATAATTAATTAATAAACAAAATAAATAGATGAACAGAACTTCATCTTCTTCGCGTCATCTTCTTCCTCCCTTCCTTGCTTCTCTTCATCACAGAATCATGGGAGGAAGCAAAAGATGGAGTCACTACAATATTTTTAACTTTAAGACACGCTAAACTGGCCCACGGCTAAAAAAACATGGCCCAAAAGGTAAACAGGCAATAGTTTAACACGTGTGGCCAATGATATACATATTTAGGTATGCTAGCTTGTCGTCTAATGGGAAACCGTTGCCTCTTTCTTTTAAGCAACATTTTGCCCACGAATATCAAAGTGTTGCCTTTAAAGTTTTAAAACAACATCTACATAACTGTGGGATAAAGTTGCAAAATTGTTGCCTATAAACTTTCTATAAACTAAAAAAAAAAGGTTAAAGTAATGTTTTGGTCCCTATACGTGACAGCGATTCTTAATTTAGTCCCTATACGTAAAAAATTCTTAAAACAATCCCTATATGTGACAACCGTTACCCATTTGGTCCCTACCGTCAATCCGTGTTAGTTAACAGTGTTTAACAATCTGACGTGGCTGTTAATTATCTGACGTGTCAAGTTAATTATTAATATGTGACATTAATTCGTAATATAGTCCCTATACGTGACATTAATTATTAATACGGTCCCCATACGTGGTACTAATTATCAATATGGTCCCTAACTCGACAGCCCGAGCAGCTCGACGATGTCGAACTACAAACAACTCGACAGACTGTCGAACTAGAACCACCTAGACAGCTTGTGCCGCTCGACGATGTCGAAGTAGAATCAACTCGACAAAGACGAGCAACTTCGGCGATGTCGAACTACAACCAACTCGGACAAACTTCGAACTAGAACCATCTCGACAATGGCCGGCAGCTCGGCGATGTCGAACTACAACAACTCGGACAAACGTCGAACTAGAACCAACTCGGCGGCTGAGTAGCTCGATACATTTATTTTGGTACGAGAACACGTAAACGAAACATGCTCACTCGCAAAAGCGAATTGAAACATGCTCTTTTCAGAAACAAGCGAATTGAAACCCTAAACAAAAATCAAGTTCAACTCACTCGTACAGAGAACACGAAATTTGAAGCAGAAATGATGACGCCATTTTCGTACCTTGGTGAGATGATGAAGCCATTTTCAACCAGATACGTGAGCGTTGAGAAGGTGAGAAGACGTCGCGAGGAGCGGCGCGGTGTGATGGTGGCGAGGAACGGCGCAGCGTGGTGGCGGTGTGGGGTCGGCGTGCGTGGCGCTGCGACAGGTAGGATTGGGAATGAGGTGAGTGCCACGTATTGACAAGTGTTGGTCCACGTAAGCAATTAACTGCCAACTAAGATTTTTTTGACACTGTTAACTAACATGATAGACGGTAGGGACTAACTTGGTAACGGTTGTCACGTATAGGGATTGTTTTAAGAATTTTTTACGTATAGGGACTAAATTAAGAATCGCTGTCACATATAGGGACCAAAACATTACTTTAACCAAAAAAAAAAAATATCAAGTGATCTCAAATTTTGAGCAGTATTCTTTAAAAAAAATATCAAGTGATCTTCCCAATCCTTTAGCTCTCTCACTCGAAAAACCAAAACCCTTTGGAACTGAAAGCCCCATCGAGCAAAACCCTTCATCGCAATTCCTCCTTATGGCGCAAAACCCTTTGGAACTGTCAGCCACACCCCCAAACTGAAAGACGCTTCAAATTTCTTCCATCGCCATCATCCACACCACCGACATTGGTTCTCATTCTCCCTCCCCGCCGCCATCACCCACACTGGATCTCATTCTCCCTCCTCGCTGCCATCACCCATACCACCAAAAATCTCAAGTTCGCAAAACTGAAAACCTAGGACGTCACTTGGAACTTCTAGCAAGATCAAGCCTCTAGGACGGTAAGTGAATCTTGATCTGCTCCTCTGTTTATATGCTTTTCAAATCTGTTTCGTCTTCCTCTGTGACGGTCCTACTCTTGAGAGGGCTATTTATAGGTAACATTCTATGTATATTATGTGTTTGATTAAGAACTATGTTGTTTGGTTTAAGCCATGATTCCTCAAGAGACAGGGAAGGACCCTTTATGGTTTTGGCGGTTAGGGAAAACTAGTAATAGGCATCGCTGTTGATATGTATGAGTCTAAAAATTGTTGATTGGGTGTATTGAAGATTGTTTAACATGTTAATTGATTCCCTGCAATTGATCTAGAGCGAATTCTGAGTTTGATAGCTAGTAAGTAGTAACTAGTAATATCTGGAACTTATTTAGTCATGAACTTGAAATTTGAAATTAAATATTGATAATATAAGGTTCAAACATTTTTCTGTCATAGGCATTGGTTAGATTTAAGGATACAACTGAGCATGAGAGTGGTGAGTTCTTTTCATGCCTAGTAGCAAATAAAAGGTTTTCCAGTAAGCCACTGATTATTATACATTTGATTATGTATAATGTATAATGTTTGTATATGCATGACTTCTGTTTATTGTTCTTTTGTAAGCTTTATGCATCTAAACAAATTATTTTCCTTTTTAACACTCTGTGACAACCACCCTAAAATTGAAATGGAGCCGCCACCAATATTTATTTTTTTAGGAAAACATTGAAAAACCTATTTTTTGAAAAGAATTGAAAGAAATGGTCTTTGAACCAGATTTTGAGCCCAGGATTATTTACGCGCGGGGAAGGTATTAGCACCCCGCGACGCCCGTAAAACGGTACCTTTAATTGTTTGAAAATAATTGTTTGCCATTAAATAATTTATTTCCCTCAAAAATAAGATTCCTAATTATTAACTAATAGTCACAAACAAATTTCAGCCAGCCAGATTAAAAGCAAACACTTTAATTTATTTTTTGCTTTATATTCAAAATAGAACCCATAAAATTCAATTTACTTGTGATTAATATTATTTTAGACAAAAATGAAATAAATGTAACTTTCAGAAATTTACTTAAAAAATGTGTAGATAAAAAAAATGAAAACTTTCTTTATTGCTTTTATACCCTCCTAGACAACATATTTACAAATTGATCCCTATTTAGGATTTGGCCCAATTAGAAGGCCAAACCCTAAACCTAATTCGAATCTGAACCGTGGGTACCAACAACAGCAACAACAACAACAACAACAACAACAACAACAACAACAAAGAATAAAGAATAAAGAATAAACCAAACAATCACAAAAATAAAAGAACGAAAATGAGGAAAGGTAAGAAAATGCAATAGAAGTTGATTACAACATTGGATTTAAGTCTCTGTTACAGGATTATATTTAGAAAGAAATAAAAGGAAGAAAAGGAAACCTGGGTATTAGCTTTTCCCAGAAAATTACAAAAGTAAAGAGAAGGGGATTCAAAAAAAAAACCTAAGACTAGAAGTGGTGTTTAATTTTGGGTATGTTAACCTCACGAGTTCTTTTCTTTCTTCTTCTCGTCTCTGTCTCTCTTTGCTCCCTTCTGGTTCCCCTTCCACTGGATTTCTCTTCTTAGGGTTCGACCTCCTCTCCTGGGTTCCTCTTTTTCCCTGCCTCACGTTCGTGAGGTCCTTATATAGACTCCAATCCTCTTTCAATCACCTACAAAGAAAATCAAAGAGCATCAATTAGTAATAAAAACAGATTTAATCTTTAATAGAAAAGATATGTAAAAAAAGGAAAAAGTTGAAAAAGACTCCCTTTGAATCGGATCCGGTTTTGATTTGGGGGTGATTTGGAAGATTTAATGGAGGAGAGACAAAAAAAGGAAGGAGGCCAAGAGAGAAAGAAGTGTGGCGGCTTAGGGTTTGTGAGAAGAGGCTGACTAGGGTTTGGTGGAGTGGAGGAAGAAGGAAAAGATGGAGGAGAAGGCGAGAATGGTGGAGGAAATTTAGGGTTGGAGAAATGAAAGAGATAGAGGGAGAAGGATGTGGGCATTGCGACCGATTGAGGAAATGAGAGGATGGGGTGTTCAATTAGGGTTAGGGAAAGATTGGGTTTGGTTTGAGAGAATGGGGAAGAGAAAAGAGAGTGAGGCGGATGGTGAGGTGGGGAGAGACGCAGTGCAGATGGAGAAAGGAAATGAGGCGTCGGGTTTTTAGGGTTAGAGTTATTTAGGGTTGCGTCTGATTAGGAGATTGGGCTTAAGTGGATGGGTCTTGTGTGAAGCTAGGCTAGGGGTGTGCGAGAAAGAAAACGGGGTGCAGGCAGCAGGCAGAAGGAGGAGTGTAAGGGAGGCGCGCAGGGGTGTGGAAATAAAAGTGGGGTGCACGCAAAAAATAGGAGGCGGAGCGAGCGTTGGGCTAGGCTGCCAAGCAGGCCACTGCTATTTGCATCTCTTTATTTTACTTCATGCACCTTTTCCCTTTTTTTCTTCTTCCTTTTTCTCTCTTTTCTTCTATTTCTTTTCTTTTCTTTTCTTTTATTCATTTTTTACCTTCATCTTTTTATTATGAAACCAAAAATATTATTTTTATTTTTTATTACAAATTTAAAAAAGTTAAAATAAGTAATAAAATAAAATAAAATAAAAAGGCCGGGCAAAATTAGGGTACTACAGCTGCCCCTCCTTAATTACATTTTACTCGAAGGTCTTCCTGCATTCGTTGTAAAAGGTAATTAAGGATAGAAGACTCTAATTTTGTCCGAAACAAGTTGTTGGATGGTGCAGGATTGGCTCCCGACTTTGCTTTGAGACTCTGGGTCTGATTCCTAGTGAATTCTCAGTAAGACATAGGTTTGGTTCCTAGCTCTTACAATATTGGTGAGAGATTCTAGGTTTGATTCCTAGTGAATTCGCGGTAAGGCATAGGTCTGGTTCCTAACCCTCACTTATTTGGTATTGATTACTTCCCTACTTAGGATAAGTCTGGAGTGCGAGCTTATTCGTCACTCGACATAAGTTTGGGTCAGATTCCCAACAAGGGTAAGTCAGGTTCTTAACTCTTGCTAAAATGTACGGATTGACTACCTTACTTTAAGGAATGTCCGTGATATGAGTTTGTCTGTCACTCAATATAGGTTCGGGTCAGATTCCCGGCAAAATGTAGGTCAGAATCTAACTCTTGCTAAAGTATGGATTGGTTTTCCTATTGCAGGTGAACGTCCAGTGTACGAGCTTCTCCGTCACTCGATACAAGTTCGGGTCGGATTCCCGACTAAAAACTTGGGTCAGATTCCCAAGGTGGTGGGTCAGATTCCCAACTCTCGTTAAAAGGTGTGGATCGATTTCCATAATTAAGGAAGATCCGAGACGCGGGTCAGGTTCCCGACTAAAGGCTTGGGTCAGATTCCCAAGGTGGTGGGTCAGATTCCCAGCAAGATGTAGAACAGGTTCCTAACTCATGCTAATAGATTGAGTAGGCTGAGTACTAGTTCTTATTGAGTAACAACATACCACTGTATGTAATATTAGAGAGGGTGGGTCGATGGACCCAAAAAGTTTGATGGTCATGCAGGATGCAATGAATGGTATGCCATGCATGAAATGAAATTTTTTATTTTTAGAGAATTTTTTTTTAAGGTGGATCATGGACCCAAAAGTATTGATGATCATGCAGGATGCAATGAATGGTATGCCATGCATAAAATGAAATTTTTTATTTTTAGAGAATTTTTTTTAAGGTGGGTCATGGACCTAAAAGTATTGATGATCATGCAGGATGCAATGAATGGTATGCCATACATGAATGTTGTTTTGTTTTTTAGAGAAATGATTTAGAAGGTGGGTCGGGGACCCAAAAGTATTGATTGTTATGCAAGATGCAATGAATGGTATGTCGTGTATGAACATTATTTGCTTTGAAAGATTTTTTTTGATTTCCCTGAATTCCTTTTGAGGACGTTGCCCCTAGACTCGTGGGATGATAACTTTATGTCGGATTGCTTGTCCGAATGGTTGACTTTGTACTGCACCAGGTTCGCATATTTGCCCCTGGATAAGTCATTTCATGGATCCTCAAATTTTCAGCTTCGTGCTTTGAATGCCCATGGGAGGTTTAGATTGACAACTTTGATCCATAGAGACTTTTCAGTGTCCCTTTGGCCTTCGTCCAAGCCATGATAGGAAAGATCTATGTTGAGAGACAAATCATCTTGTGTAGTTCTGAAACTAGAACGAAATCTTGAATGCGAAGCTTGTAGACGATGGGCACAGCTTTTGCCACTAGCTTCTTAATTTCTGTTTAGATCTGTGAGATATAATCCGGGTTGACATGTTTGTAAAATTGACCCTAACTTTTGCCTAGGCCGCTCTTTACGAGTTTTCAACCTAGCGGGTCGCTCTAACTTCTGCCTAGACCGCCTTTGCGGGTTTTCAGTCTAGCGAGCTTTTCTTTTATACTCTATTTTTTTTGGTACAGCAACTACACAGAGGAGTTTATATGGATTTCCTCTTTCAAAAATCAAGTTTTGAGAAAATATGAGCAATTTGACTTTGATCAGAATGGACTTTATTAGGGTTGTAACGTGGCCAAGGGTTAAGGTTTATGAAAGAAAGGATATTTTAAGCTCAAAAAGTATTTAAGGGTTTATGAAAATAAGGATCTTTTAGTGCCAAGATGCACTTTGATGGTTGCTAGCACAATTGTCTTGTTTCGCTTTTGCATTTTTTATTCATTTTTTTTTGCAAGTGTTTTGATACGTTGCATTTAATATTTGCTTGCTTGCTTTGCTTTTTTTTTTTTTAACAGACAAAATTTAATGGACTATTGTGCTAGCCTTCGATGTATGTGTGATCCTTGTTTAGGGTACTTGAAAGAATTTTTTTTTTTAGGCTCAAAAGGGATAGCAAGGGATAAATATTTTTTATATTTTGGGATAGAGAAAAAGGCCAAACTTCATCTCAAAATCTTATTGCTCAAATTTTCACAAAAATTAATTTTTGATAATTGTGCATTTGCTTTACCATTTTATTTTATAGTTTTCTTAACTGCTTTTTTTATATCCCGGATTGACCATGTATCAAGAAGGGAAGTTAAAAAATTCAAATTGCATTTCAATTGATGTATTGAAAAGATGGGAACAAAGTGGGCCCTTTACAAGATATGCCCCAGGGCTTCGGAAGCGTCAAAACAAATGAAGGTTTTTCAAACAGGGCTATTCCTTGAAGTTTTACCACTTGGTGTTGATCAGAGCCTAACAATTCTCAATGGAGTGGCCCACTGCCCCAATGCATGCTGGGATGAGCATCATTTGTATCTTCTTCCCTCTCTTGACCTATGCTGCGCAATGGCTATTGACCTTTGAGGTTGCCAATCCTTCCGCTTGTTATCCCAGCTTCCACTCTTTCTCCGACAACAACCAGGTCTGAGAAGCTTGAAGAGACATTTCCCATCATCAGGTCGTAGAAGGGTTGTTGAAGTGTGTCAGTGAACGTGGTAACCATCTCTTTCTCAGATAGCGGAGGTTCCATTTGGGCTGTAATCCCTCTCCATCTTTGGGCACACTCTTTAAAGCTTTTATTGTCCCCTTTTACCATGGTTTGCAGCTGGGAGCGGCCAGGAGCCATGTCCATATTGTATTTATACTGTTTGATGAAAGCTTTAGCCAAATCATTCCATGAGTTGATTTTGCTCCCTTTTAACTGCATATACCAGCGTAAGGATGCCCCGGTAAGACTCTCTTGGAAGAAATGGATTAGGAGCTTATCATTACTGGAGCAGGAGGCCATCTTCCGGCAGTACATGGTGAGGTGGCTTTTTGGACAAGTTAAACCTTCATTCTTGACGAACTCAGGAACTTTGAATTTTGGAGGAATTACCATGTCTAGGACCAAACATGCTTCTGAAGCTTTGAACCCGATATGATTTGCCCCTTCAATTGCTTTCAGCCTATCTTCCACAATTTGGAGTCTCTCCTGATCTAGGGGGTCTCCTGATGGGCCATTGGAAGCCTCTCGGTACTCATTAGTGCTGATGAAATGGTTCTCATCAATGGTCAATTTTGCACCCAAGTTCTGCAAGAGGTCCAATATCTTGTCCATCTTACCCTTGATTTGGTCGAGTTCTTCTCTCATCGCTTGCTGATTCTGTTCCAACAAGTCCATGAGTCTAGATTGGGCTCGAATCCGGTAGGAATGCAGGGAAAGCTTATGTGTACCTATTTTCTGTAGAGGGGGAACAATGAGTTATGTTATGAAGATGCCATGATTATGCATGTCATGAATTTTTTTTATGTACATTTTATGCAAAATAATATGATGGATAATGGAGAAATATTTTTCTATTTTTTTTAATATATTGCTTTTTCATGCAAAAGAATGCGATGGAAAAGAGAAAATATTCTTTTGTTTTTTTTTCAAAAAAGGATTTCTGAAAAATAATGGGATTTAAATGGATGAAGATAAAAATGGGCCAAGTGCCCCTTGTGAGGTAGACCGGTAATTCCCAAGACTTTAGATTCTACGACTTTGATCACATGGAAAACGAGACAGATAGGGTTTGCTCTTTTGGTGATATGGGCCGGTAGTTCCTTAGAATGGGTCTATGGTCCACATAAGTATCTTTTCATTGGGTGGCTTTAGGATACTAATCTAAAAATGTTCCTAGAGCCAAGAGTCCCATTTTTGAATGTTACCGCCAATAATAGGTAAACTATTAAAGGGAGTTTTTTCTCAAATAGGGCCAAACTCTAGGTGAGGCCTTCGCAAGGACCCAACTGGCCGTACGTCCAGCAAGTGCTCACTACACAGTCTCTCTTAACTTAAAGTTTTTTTTTCAAACCCAGGTATAGGGTTCCACTCATAGTATGTGACAAAAGGTGTAAGTGAAAAGTGTGTGAAGGAGCAATTACCTAAAATACTACCCGCTGCAAAACAAATCAAAACATGATATATACAAATGTCTTCTACCCTAAGGTTCAAATATACAAACGTATGAGAAAAATATATATAATAAACAAATAGGAATAAAAAAAATAAAAGGGAAATAAATCATGTAAGGCAAACAAATCAATACAAACAATTTTAAGGCCTAACTCTCTAAAGTCCCCAGTGGAGTCGCCAGCTGTGACAACCACCCTAAAATTGAAATGGAGCCGCCACTAATATTTATTTTTTTAGGAAAACATTGGAAAACCTATTTTTTGAAAAGAATTGAAAGAAATGGTCTTTGAACCAGATTTTGAGCTCGGGAGTTATTTACGCGCGGGGAAGGTATTAGCACCCCGCGACGCCCGTAAAACGATATCTTTAATTATTTGAAAATAATTGTTTGCCATTAAATAATTTTTTCCCCTAAAAAATAAGATTCCTAATTATTAACTAATAGTCACAAACAAATTTCAGCCAGCCAGATTAAAAGCAAACACTTTAATTTATTTTTTGCTTTATATTCAAAACAGAACCCATAAAATTCAATTTAGTTATGATTAATATTATTTTAGATAAAAACGAAATAAATGTAACTTTCAGAAATTTACTTAAAAAATGTGTAGATAAAAAAAATGAAAACTTTCTTTATTGCTTTTATACCCTCCTAGACAACATATTTGTAAATTGATCCCTATTTAGGATTTGGCCCCATTGGAAGGCCAAGCCCTAAACCTAATTTGAATCTGAACCGTGGGTACCAACAACAAAAACAACAACAACAACAGCGACAGCAACAGCAACAGCCAAACAATCACAAAAATAAAAGAACGAAAATGAGGAAAGGTAAGAAAATGCAATAGAAGTTGATTACAACATTGGATTTAAGTCTCTGTTACATGATCATATTTAGAAAGAAATAAAAGGAAGAAGAGGAAACCTGGGTATTAGCTTTTCCCAGAAAATTACAAAAGTAAAGAGAAGGGGATTCAAAAAAAAAACCTAAGACTAGAAGTGGTGTTTAATTTTGGGTATGTTAACCTCACGAGCTCTTTTCTTTCTTCTTCTCATCTCTGTCTCTCTTTGCTCCCTTTTGGTTCCCCTTCCACTGGATTTCTCTTCTTAGGGTTCGGCCTCCTCTCCTGGGTTCCTCTTTTTCCCTGCCTCACGTTCGTGAGGTCCTTATATAGACTCCAATCCTCTTTCAATCACCTACAAAGAAAATCAAAGAGCATCAATTAGTAATAAAAACAGATTTAATCTTTAATAGAAAAGATATGTAAAAAAAGGAAAAAGTTGAAAAAGACTCCCTTTGAATCGGATTCGATTTTGATTTGGGGGTGATTTGGAAGATTTAATGGAGGAGAGACAAAAAAAGGAAGGAGGCCGAGAGAGAAGGAAGTGTGGCGGCTTAGGGTTTGTGAGAAGAGGCTGATTAGGGTTTGGTGGAGTGGAGGAAGAAGGAAAAGATGGAGGAGAAGGCAAGAATGGTTGAGGAAATTTAGGGTTGGAGAAATGAAAGAGATAGAGGGAGAAGGATGTGGGCGTTGCGGTCGATTGAGGAAATGAGAGGATGGGGGTGTTCTGAATTAGGGTTAGGGAAAGATTGGGTTTGGTTTGAGAGAATGGGGGAAGAGAAAAAGAGAGTGAGGCGGATGGTGAGGTGGGGGAGAGGGACGCGGCTGCAGATGGAGAAAGGAAATGAGGGCGATCAGGTTTTTTAGGGTTAGTGTTATTTAGGGTTGCGTCTGATTAGGAGATTGGGCTTAAGTGGATGGGTCGTGTGTGAAGCTGGGCTAGGGGTGTGCGAGAAAGAAAACGGGGTGCAGGCAGCAGGCAAAAGGAGGAGTGTAAGGGAGGCGCGCAGGGGTGTGGAAATAAAAGTGGGGTGCACGCAGAAAATAGGAGGCGAAGCGAGCGCTGGGCTGGGCTGCCAAGCAGGCCACTGCTATTTGCACCCCTTTTTTTTACTTCATGCAACCTTTACCCTTTTTTTCTTCTTCCTTTTTCTCTCTTTTCTTCTATTTCTTTTCTTTTCTTTTCTTTTATTCATTTTTTGCCTTCTCCTTTTTATTATGAAACCAAAAATATTATTTTTATTTTTTATTACAAATTTAAAAAAGTTAAAATAAGTAATAAAATAAATTAAAAAGGCCAGACAAAATTAGGGTACTACACACTCCAAGTGATGAGAGGGTGATATGAAAGATTTCTTCATCTTCTTGTTATTACTGCACTTCATATCCACTGGAAGAGATATTGCTCATTTTCAATTAAAATCAGCCATTTGATTTCCAAATTTTGAATTACAACCATGATGCTGATGAGTTTTGTGCTTGAAATAGTTACAGAGAACAATTCTTAGTTTCTTCCAATAAGCTTACTAGAGTCAAGAAATCTATAAATGGTCCTAATGAAGGGTCTTTGACATTCCTGTCTTATGAGGTGAAATCATTTGAGCTACCTGGATGAGACGCCACATTAGCTCCATCATTGAAGAGAAATATTATTACTTTTGTCCCGTGCAGTTTATGAAGTTTCATATCTTCCAAAAACCTGCACTTTTTTCCATAACAGCTTTGCAATATGGTTCACTAGATGTAGCTGTCATGGATTTTTCTTCTTCTTATTATATCTGTAAAAAAAGGTTCAACCACTTTGTTTCTTATGCTGATTTTACAACATTGAAATTGTGTGATTAGGTACAATGCCTGTTGGCTTCCCTTGCTTGCCAAACATTTCGAATCTCTGATTTTTGAAGGGCCTTTGGTAGTTCCTCTTGAATATGAATGGGTTTGGCACTGTCCCAGGCTCTAAGATTGTCATGGTACTAATTCTTTCTTGATTCATGATAATCTGATTTGAGTATTTTTTGCTTCTTAGGATCTGTTACTTTAAGCTTTAATGCAATTCTCTTATCTTTTTCTAATTTTTGGTTTTTTCACAAACTTCAGTTATGGCGTGGAAACACATCTTAAAGGAGCTCAAGGATTTGCATAAGGAACCTCCTATATCTTGCAGTGCATGTGAGCTTCTTGATCCCCTACTCTTTCGTTCTCTTTTCCCCTTTTTTGCACTATATAAAAAACTTAAAAGTTTTAATGTTTTACTAGCTAGGTTCTTCCTTTAGCTTTTAGATTCAAGTTAGGAGAACTGATTTAAAATTTCATATGAAACATATGCTTCCTGTGTGTTCTGAATTGCAATTAATATTCTAAAACAAGAGTGAATAGGAATAAATAAACCAGAAGAAAAGCACAATGGAGAAGAAAAAACTGGAGGAACCCAAGAAGGAATAAGAGAAGAAGGAAGCTAAAGAGGAAGCCATGAAACAAGAGAAACCAACCGAAGACAAAAAATGGATGAAGTTGTGCCGCGACTGGTGGAAGATAGAGGATTGAAATAGAGATGATTTAATTGCCAGGTGGAAGAGTCGTAAATTGGCATGGGTATCGAACTTTAGTAGTACTTGCTACTTCCAGGTCCAAAGGTACACCTTACTTCTGCTACATACTTATGGATTTTGGTTCTTCTAATTATTAATTGAGGGGGAAGGGAAGGGTGCAATTTAGAAAATAGATTGCAGGATTTGATAGTTGGATTATTAATATTGTGATAAAACAAATTTAAACAAATTTGAAATGTGAAAGTGTATATAACAGCATAGTTGACTCAATGTAGAGTCTAAAGAATATTACTTCCTAAGAAAGCATATATAAGAGTATCTTGGAGACACTCCTCCCAACCTAAGTGAAATAGATTTCCAAGAATTAGCACAAAAAATGGATGGATTTTCTGGTTTGGATATTTCTAACTGTGTAAGTCTTTACTTTTTGTTAAATAGCTATTATGGAATGAATCTGTTATGTTGTATTAGCTTTTGATATGCCCCATTTTCATTTCCTTTGATTAGCCTACACGACATTGATACATTGTTTGCTTTTGGTGTAGACTAAGAATAGGACAACATTTACTTCATTTATTTGGCTTTGTGGCCTCACCTTGTGCTCGGTGACAGACTGATAATATTCCTTTCATCTTTGATTTCAATTGTCATTACTTTTAAAAGTCATTTCCTGTTTGTCCTGACTATTTTGACAGCTTTGGTACTTTATATTGCTCCATTAAAATATATATTCAAGCCTCTCTGTTTTTTCCTTTACTTATTTGGTTATGAATTATTATTTCCTGTATGCAAACATAGATTCAGCCTTCTAAATAATAGCTTACATTTTTTATAAGCACTTATAAATAAGCACTAATGGAAAAAGAATGTTAAAATAATTTTGAAGTAATTGTGCTGGAGCAAACCCTTGTGTGAATTTTTTTTTTTTTGGTATTTGTCTTTAATAAATCTATATGCGTGTGAACATGGAGGTGCTAATTCTCATTTAAGTTAGAAGCATTCATAAAGAATGGTTGCATTGTCATCCAATGCTAAGCTATTAGTTATGTTAACATAGCTGATTCTGTGGTTGTTTATCTTACTGTTAGTTGTGTTAACATAGTTGATTCTGTTATGTTTATCTTGCTATTAGTTATGTTAACATTGCTTATAATTTTAGATCTAGTATTTATCCCCAAAACAAATGAATACAAGTTTCATGTATGCAGACTGCAGAGGACCCATCTCAACAACTTGCAGTTGAGCAGCTCTATTTTGTTGTCTACTATTGTTGTGATCCTTGCCTTTTATGCATGCCACAAATCATGTTTAAAAGTTGGGCTGATGATATCTTAAATCAATATGCCTTGATTTTATTGTCTTAAATTCTCTTTGTGCTACATCCTTCTTCCCTCATTTTTTAAACGCTCAATAGTCAGCTATATCATCATGAGGTTACTTTATTTTCTTCTCCCTAAATTTATATTTCTCAGTCATGTTAGTGGTATTTATTATTCATAATTTAATAATCCATTTACTTCACATTTGTTGTAGCTGAGCTGAAACTATGGACTTCTAGGAATCTTTTCTTGCTTGAAGTTATACAGTTGCATTTGAGGCCTCAGTTCTCGCTCTCTTTTTCCTGGTTCATTTGGCACTGGTTTATGTGTATTTGATGAAACAAAGACCGTAAAGGTTGTGGTGATAATGTGCTGGAAGAGCATGGCATTGGGGAGACGGTGATGGTTTGCAACGTGAAGAGGGTGTTAGTGTATGCCATAGTGAAGCAAGATGTGTGATAGTAGCAGATAAAAATTGATGAAAGGGTATTTCTGAGTTTTAGAATTACAATAATAAATGATTTAAGAATACTAGTGTTATATGCATACTTTGTAGTGCTACAATATGCCAATATACAGAGTTGTTTTACCTTTGTTATGAGACTTTATAATCCAAGTGTTTTTATTATCTAGATTACATATTGAATGTAATTACATACTAGAAATGTTATAAATGACAAGATTAATTGTTTATATTGCATGACATTTCAACCACGTTTGAAAAAAATGTTGCTTAAAACACATGACAATGGTTGTATAACCGTGGCTTAAATACATAGACAACATGTAAAAAAGTGTTAACTAAACGTGTAGGCAATGGTTATCCAAATGTCACCTATACCAAGCTACAACGTTTAAGAATGTGTTGCAACTGTTGCATAATCGTATAGGCAGCACTTATTTACTCGTTGCCTAAAACTAATCAATAAAACTGTGGCCGAAAAATAGCTCACTAAACCGTGGCCTCTTTCCATAGTTGAAGCAACGGTTTTCATATTTTGTGGGCTAAAGTACAAAAACTGTTAGCTATTGGAATTGGCAACGACCGCATACTCCATGCCTATAAAACCATGGCCAAACTGTGGCCTAAAGTTTAGGCAACGTTTTTTTTGTTTCCAACCACGGTTTTCTATTGTTGCCTAAACTAATTTTTGTTGTAGTGAGTTAAGACAGAAACAGGCAAACAACACTCCTCTGTCTTCTACCCTCAATCCCCCATATCCCAAAAAGCATAATCTGCAGAGGCCGTGGCATGCTCCCCCTCTCTGTCATTCGGTCTTTAGCCACTCCATTGCTCACTCGTAGCTCAGTTTGTGGGTCCATCCTTTTACGCTCTCACCCTAGGCTCGGAACCAGCGATTGGTTTGGAAAGCTTCACCATGCACGAAACTCCAACTTCAATTTTCCTTCAAAACCCTAAAATTTTCCGTTTTAGTTTCACAATTATCTTTTTGTAAGTATCTTAATATTCAGGTTCCTGAAAATTTCTTTATGCTATTTTGATTATTGATTTATAATTTATTGGCATATCAAAACGGTGGCTTCAAGATCTAGCGTGTTTTCGAAATTGGGGGTGAGCATGCATTTCCTCTTTAGAACACTCCCGATATAACTTTAACAAAAATGACAGCGTCTTTTAAAAAAGAAAGAAATGAGCAAGAAGCAACAACAAGTGAATTTCGCGACGCAAATAGCAGAGTTAAGGGAAATCTTCCGTTCGTTTGATAGGAACAACGCTAGGTCAGAAGCCAAGCGCGGAGCAGTTGGAAGGGTTCATACAGAGGGCAGACACAAGCAATGGTCTGAAGCCAATCGTGGCACTGGAGCTGCTGCCAAGGAAGTCGTCGGACACGGAGGAGCAACTGCAGCAACTGTTCAGGATGTTTGGGAGGAAGAAGAAGTTTTGTTTTTCTTCCCTATCTATTTTATTCGTTTATTATTTATTTATTTAATTTTTTAAGATGGGTTATGCTGAGTCAGCATGAAATGATCTATGTGTAAAAAAAAATTACACGTCACCCATGCCACATCACTGGAGAGATAACGTGAGGGACTAAAACTGGGAGAATCTGATATTACAAAGGTGGAATCTAAACAAAAATTTTAGCAGGGACTAAAACCGGATTTCTCTGATATTACAGGGACTAAAAGTGGTATTAACCCTAATTGTTATTACCCCATGTATAGCCTTGGATAAACCAAGCAGTGGAGCTCCCGTAAAAGGACATTAATGGTCACCATAGTGTCTTATCAAGAGAAGTCACTCCTCAATTCAAACTTACGGGCATGGAAATTCAAAGAATAGTTTCTCACGAAATAGTTAATATGTAATTCTCAGTGGGAAAAAGTTGCTAAAGTAGAGGAAATATCAGGCAGGTGTTACAAACTAGGATTCAATTTATGTGATAAAACTTCCTCTCAAGCCAAAGTTAATGGACATTGCGAGTAATCAATCCCTCAAATATAGTATAGAGGTCCTTGTTTTCAGGCCCAAAGATCTCATCAGCTTTCTTTAGTGTCTCCTGCAATTTTATACACACAAACAGGAAGGCAATTAACTGAAATTTAAATACAGAAGCTGCCATAACAAAGGGGAGGAGAAGCTTGGGGAGAGGGATCACCTCTTTGGTTTGTTTTTGGGAATTCAGTTCCTTAACATTTGCTAAAAATGCACCAAACTGCTCATAAGACAAACGGCTCCTAATAATAACAAAAGGGGGATAATGAATGAAGGGCTCAAAAGTTAAGTATTCAACACTAAATTTAACATTTGTAATACCGGATTGAAGTGCCGATACATAGAGAAAAAAAAAATAACATTAAAAATATAAATGTTTAAACAGATTATGTATCACTATGTAACTAGAAGATATTATTTGGATTCCAGAGACAAAAACATGAATCCGGATTCACCGCAGTCAAAATTTAACGCAGTTACGCACCGCCAGCGATATCGACCGTCCGATTAAGATCGAACGATTCACGTGTCACTTTTTCACTTTTTGGAGATTTATACCTGTTTTGTAAAGTTGAAATGTGAATCGCCTAATTTCATTCGGACGGCCAAGATCGTATGATTGCGTCAAATTGTGATTGCAGTGCATCCAAATTACAAAAGCAGCAGTTGAATCCACTACTTGTTAAATGTCATGTAAATTTGCAAATTGTTGATAGCTAAAATTACTTATCAAAACCGGAAGTAGGACAGTTAAAACTTAAAACCATGGATCCTGAAAAGGTCCTTCCAAGTTTTTTGCCAAATCAAATGATGCTGGCATAGTTCAGTAGAACTTGATGCTTTTTGAATCTCAGTTCCATAAATTTCCAAGTTCAAATACAAGCATCCTTACCTGACTTGGCGAAAGAACTCCTTTCCATCCACCCGTGTTCGTGCTGAGACGGTAAAAAAGAAAAACACGTGAGTACATAAATCAACAAGCATCCCTTCCTTTAGATGCATAAACTCACCAGTTTGCGAACCTGTGCCAGAGCTTGACATTGAACCATGACTTGAGGAAAAAATTGAAGACCTATCAGTTGAAAAGGAAATTGAATGCCGCCTTGGTGACACAGCTTTAGATGTTCTTGTTGGGGATACTGATGCAGAAAGACTAGGAGGGGAACCAGGAGGAGTAATGCGAGGTGTGCTAGTTTGTGATGCTAATAGAAGGTTATGTGATACTACTCGAGATCTTGCAGCTGCAATTTTAAGAGAATTGTTCACTTTTCAGCAATGAGGCACTATTGCCCTATTAGATGATATGATAGTACATACCATCAGATTCGCGATCCTCGGGAAGAGAATTTCCGGTATCAGAAGTATTGGATCGCACTGAAGATGATCTAGAAGGTGGCAAAGAAGCATCTTCATCTGCAATAAAATGAGAATTTTAACCTAAAATGGTAAATTAAATCAAATTCAATCACCAGCATCTAATTGGAAGCTTAAAAGGTAATAATTACTTGCAGCTTATTCACAGTATGATCAAAGAGCCCTATTGAGAATTTATTCCAAAAAATATGTTGCAACTAGACTAATGGATTAAAGGGTTTATTTGATACTTTATATGAGAAACTAAGCAGTTATCAATATTCTTGTTAGAGAGATTGGGAACGGGGCAGAATTGGATACTCTTCTTTAATTTTGGAACATGAAATTTAATGACCAAAGAGAGAAATCTACAAACAACTCCAACATGTTACTATCATGAGGATGCAAAATACTATCATGTTATCTTCTATATATAAAGCACAAAGAATCAACAAGAATGCAAATGGTATAAAGGTGAATAACACACAGGTTGAAAGTACCTCCAAGCTGCGATGTGGATGTGATACTTGACTGACTCTGTAACATAGCCGCAATGTTTGGTGATCCTCCCTATGTCAATTTGTCAAACACCATTATTGTTGCAGGCCAAATGTTATATCCAGAAATCCAAAATAACTGCACCTCTGTAATTCTTCAACGAAATTTTTTTGAACATTTCATCGTAAAATATCATAATTTTAAAGGTCAAAAACTTTGGGTTTTCTAAAAAAATCATAAAGGATCCTAATCTCTTGAATTATGTTTGAAATTTAATAGCAAATGAAAGGAAATGAAAATATCATTTTATAATTATTTGAATATCTTTATGATAAAAAAAAAATTTCACCTCCTACATAAAAAAAATTATTTATTTTTAAAATAAAGATAATATAAAATATATTTCATTTCATTTAATATTATTTTAAACAATTCAAAAAAAATATTATAATTTCCTTACCTTGTATCTTTTTAAATAATTCAGAAGCTTTATTCACAATGAACAATCAATTAAAAAATATAACTACAACAACAATAACTTACAGAATTTTCTTCATCCTGATCTCGAAGTGACTGCATTAGCGTCTTTCTGAAGACCTCCAACTGCATGCATATTCGTATTAATTAGAACCCAATAATTCAAGATTAATACTGTCAATAAAAATAATTCAAGATTAATGACCCACATTCCATGCAGCAATTAATTACGTACACATGCAGAATGAAGTAAGTAAGTTAATTAATAATTCAAGACAAAACTTTCGTACAATGAAAATTAAGAATTCAATAGAATAGAAAGCCAAGTAGGAGCAATTTGCACCTTGGAGACATCTCTGCTGAGCTTCCTCACTGTGTTGGAAAGCGAAGCATTCTCCTTCACCAAGCTCTCCTATAATAATAATTAAATTAAATAATCTCAAGTAAAACAAAAATTAAATAATTAAAATTTGGTTCGCGCAAAATGAACCGGGTTTAGCTTAGGAGGCGGTTCGGACCTTGTCTTGGTCGGCGAGAGCTAGCTTGTCGGCGGCTTCGGAGAGGGCGGCGTGGAGGGACTCCACCTGAGCCTGCAGCTCCGCGATGAGTCCGTCCTTCTCGGCGAGCTCGGCGCGTAGAGCCGATGATTCTGATTGGAGCGCGTCGACACGTGTCGACAGCGCAATGGAGGTGATTTTGCGAGCTACATCGAGCTGCTCGAAAGGATCAGACGGTAGAACTTGCAGCAATTCCTCCGGAAGATGCACGTTCGAACCACTCGTTTCAACTACCAACATCTTATCTCTTATTATTTCTTCTGTTTCTTTTTCCTCCTCTTCTCGTTTTATTGTAGTTAGTTTACAGGTTATTTTTTGTTCAAATTATTTTTGGCTTATTTTATTCTGGATTTTGATACGTTGTTGTTTTTGTTTACAATTTGGAGAGGAAGGCAGAAGGACTGAATCGTGAGATGGGATAGATAAGTGTGTGTCATGATGGAATGGCAGAGGTTTTACTTTTATCTTTTTCCTAAATTTTTAATGATTTTTTTTTTGTTGAAAATGAATCTCATTGTTCCATATGTTGCCGAAAACCAAAATGTGTGGCCGGATAAGGTTTGAGAAAAGATAGGACTTGAAGGAGAGACAAAAAGGCATTAACGGTTACTGGCATACAATTTTTTGTTTTGGTACTATGGCTCTACAACTTTTCTACTACCTTCGTTAAAAGCGTTATCTACTTTAATAGAATCGCCATCTTCTCCAAAGTCACCCCGCATGCAGCACTGCTGACTTCACCAGGACAAGACGCATAGGAGCCAGTACCAGCACATATATACCATTTACAAAAAATGTCAGGCTTCCAGTGATTTTGAAAACCTTTCATAATTTATTATGCGGATTTTTTTTTTATAATATTACATTCTAAATTACATTTATTTTATTATTTATTCAGTTTTGCTAATAATATTTGTATAATCTGTACTCTCTCCAGCCTCGTTTCTAAGCCCCCAAAAACAAAACAAAAAACCTAATTTAAGAAATATAGTTAATTACAATAATTTTTCTTAATTTCGACTAAAAAATAAAATTTATTCTCAAAATTGCTCTCGACGACAATTAATGTTAAGGGTGAGCAAGACTCGACCCAATCCGAAGACCCGTCTCGTTCTTGTCCCATTTGACCCGTAGAGTATCGGGTGTGTTCGGGTATAGACACGGCTTAGGGCCTAAATAATAGACCCGACAATAATTTAGGGACGGGTTAAGGTTTATAAACTGTCTCAATCCGTTCCTTACTCACCAATTTGTTAGTTTTATTATGTTTGTAATGATATTTCTATAAAACAAAATATTCAAGTTGGAATCCATGTTAGTAGTTTAATAATCTTTTAGCAAAATACAATTATAAAAGTCATGTTTTGCTTTGAGTATATGGTAAAATACTGCAAATATTCAATCTTTTACTCATAACTTTTAGTCATAATTAAATGATCACTTTATAATCCTATTAGAATTGTCCTTCGAGCCAACTGGGTCTTGTCTTAAATAAACCCGATCTTAATTTGACCCACGTAGTATCAGATTTATTCGGGTCTAAGAACCGGATAGGGTCTAAATAATTGACTCGAGCAAAGTTTAGGGCCGGTTTAGGGACAACTATAACTCGTCCCATTCAGTCATTTGCTCACCCTTATTTAATGCATAGGAAAAAAAGACACATTGAAAATAAAATTTGAATTAAATAAGAGTATTTTTTAAATGAACTCATTAAAAAAAATAAAAATAGTTAAAAAATTTTATATTTTGTACCATAATACATGATTTTTTTTCTTCTTGCAACCGAGTCTGGATGGAGTAAGAGGTGGATTTTTTATTTTTTTATCCCCTTTTTATTTATTATTACCCAAAATATCCCACTTTTTTCATTATTTCCCTAATTGCCCTACTTTTTGGGCAAGGTGAGAAATCGGTTTTGATAAACCCGATTTCTCACATTTTTTTTTCTTTTTTTTGTTTTTAAACATAAAATAATTTTAAAAACGTAAAAAAAAATTACAGTTGAGAAATCGGTGTCTGCACACCCGATTTCCCATGATTAAAAAAAAAACTATAGGTGAGAAATCGGTGTTGCTAAACCCGATTTCTCACCTGAAAACTTAAAAAAATAAAAAATAAAAAAATAAACATAGGTGAGAAATCGGGTTTAGCAAAACCGATTTCTCACCTTGCCCAAAAAGTAGGGCAATTAGGAAAATAATGAAAAAAGTGGGATATTTTGGGTAATAATTATTAAAAAAGGGATAAAAAAATAAAAAATCCGTAAGAGGTAGCATTTTTTTTTGTCAAAAGACGTGGTATGTTTTATGCAGGGCTCTTGATTCCTACACCCTACAAACATCTCACTATACACCCATAATTTTCTCTAAATATCCAAAATATCCTTATCATATTTTACCTTTTTATCTAAATTTACGGTTACTCTTTTCCTCTTACTTTGCTCACAGTAAATATAAATATAAATATATTTTTTGAACCGTAAACGGTTTGTAGGGCGCGGGTATTTATGCAGTATGCTTCTTTTTATTCTTCGGTCAAAGGGGGTTGGACCATTGCAACGAAATGGGTCTAGCAGTAGCACTCCACATAAAGTTTGGGATGGGCTTCATGTGTCGAGGCCCTAACTTATTGGCTTTCCCAAGATACTCACGTTTCTCTTTCTTTGAAAAAAATGATATAGTTAATTTTGATAAAATTGATACTGAACAAATTATTTATATTCGATAAAAATATTTAAATAATAATTTGAAAATAATAAATTTAATTTAAATTAATACAAATAAACCAGACAACTTACGGTGGATGAAAATCTCCTGTTTCGCTTTTCTGTTATATTCTCTGTCCCCCACCAAAGACAATTTATCATATAATAAAATAAAATTATAACTTATTAACACATATGCATATCTCCACTATTTAATTAGTGGGAGATAAAGAGACACATTTTCAGGTGTTTGTTCACCGACGGTATATTTGTTTTAGTGCTTCCCGTATCAGACTCCATTTTGGCAAAACGAAAAACTTTTGTTAGGACGTGTGTTTTTTCCAATTTAGGTTGAGAACTATGTGAAACAAATAGACCTCTAATTGATCCAAAATATCCATTGGGTTGTGAGATGTAGTATATTGATTATTAAAAAACGTAACCATGGTTTGTTTAGTGCTAATAATGACGGCCCATAACCCCACCTATTGAGTACACCCTCTCAAATTTACAAATTCTCCAAAATACCCCTATTTAAGATAATAAAATCCCACATTTTTTTTTTCATTCCACTCTTTCCAGAAATTACGAGTTCTCAAACAAATCTTCTGCAGTAGTACCGGAAATTTCCGGTACGTTTTTTTTTTTTTTTGAACATAGTTTCGGAAATTCGAATTTGCGGTATGCAATTTTTGTATACCGGAAATTCGAATTTCCGGTAGAGTTGTATTTTAACACATTCCATACCGAAAATTCAGTTTCCGGTAAGCATATTTTTAAATTTATACCGGAAATTCATATCTGTTCCGAAAATTATGAATTTCCGGTATGGTGTGTGTGTGTGTATTTTTTTAATGAAATAAATAAATTTATTTATTTGTTTAAATAATTTATTTGTATAAATACAAATATATTTATTTAATATATTTAAAATAAGTTATATTTTTTAAAAAATTGTATTGCTAATTATTTGGATTTTTTATGGTTTTAGATATGCCTAGGTCGAGAGGAGCTTCCACTTCTGCCAGTACACCACCTCGTAGACAGCGGCCACTTATGATTGCCTCATAGCGTAGGAGGCGTGTTGATCATAGACAGCCTCGCGCCGAGGAACTGTTGCACGAGGAACCACATGGACATGCTGAAGCTTAGGACGAGGTACCTCATATTGCAGACGAAGTACCTCATATTGCAGATGAAGTCCCAGATGATGTAGCTGGAGACTAGGATCTCTTTTTTGGAGGACCTTATGATAGGTCGTTGCTTACAGACTTTGAGCGTCACGTTGCCTATCAGATATGACTGGGGCGAGTATACATCTGGTTATTGTTTGAATTTTGATCAAATGTTTATTTTTTTTGTATGATAAGTGATGTTGACAAAGTTTATTTGTGTACAGGATCGTGATGAGCTTAAGATGGCAGCCCACGGCCTGAAGTTACAGAAATGGTTGGGGAAGCGTATACCACTGCCTCCCCAGGTAGAGGAGGTAGTCGTGCGAGCCGGCCTATCATCCTTGATATACTACAGCTTCAGGATGATTGACAAGGCCTTAGTGTCCGCATTTGCTGAGAGGTGGCACCGGGAGACAAGAACCTTCCATCTGCGCTTTGGAGAGATGACCATCACGCTTGATGATGGGTCTTGCCTCATAGGCCTTACTGTCGGGGGCTCTTTCTATGTAGCCCCAGTGATGGATGTAGACATTGCTATATCTTATTTACAGACATTGCTGGGGTGTACATATGCGGAGGCATACAAAGATGTGCACGATACGAGGGGTTCTCACGTGGGTATTGAGTTTTTGATGGAGACATATGACAACCGCAGGAACGAAGGAGAGTAGGACTACGCAGCCAGGGCCTTCATGATGTTGTTGCTGGCCTTTACCATTTTGGCAGACAAGAGACATGTATACATTGACGTTAAGTACCTGGACTTGGTAAGTGACTTACAGGAGGTTGGTAGGGTGTCATGGGCTAGGGCTGCACTATCCGTCTTGTACGGATATCTGGGCGACCCTAGCCTGTATGACACTAAGCAGATTGGTGGATATATGACACTTTTTCATGTATGTTGCCTATTTTTATAAACAATTATTTATTTAAAATATTGGTATGGTAGTTGACTCGTTATTGCTGTCATAGGCATGGATATATGAATATTTCCCTACTATCTGCCCCCAGAAGGATCTTGGCTACAAGGAGGGCATGGCACGAGCCTTGAGGTAGTCGCCTGTTAGGGGTAACGACCAGGTGGAGCCCATCAGGAGAGCACTGGATGAGTTGATACCTGATGATGTTTGTTGGACACCGTGGACTACACGCAGGACGCAGTGTCATCCTGCATCCTTGTTTTTAGGGTACATCCATTGTGCTTCGTTTATAGTGTCGTACCTGCCTGAGAGGATAGTCAGACAGTTCGGCTATATCTAGGACATTCCCCGGCCAACACCACGACGTCTCACAGTTGAGGAGATTATGGATGCGTGGATATCTTTTCCTCTGCACTCTATCCTTTCGACTGTTGCACTCATAGTTGTCAAAACCGGATCGGCCGGTCCGACCAGTTGAACAGGGAACCGGACCCCTGTCCGGTTTGTTTGAACCTTAAAACCATATTGTAGTCGAACCGGCCTAAAAACCGGAAAACCGGTAAAAAAAAATGCCAAAACCGGGAACCAGGCGGTTCAACAAAAATTAATTTTTTATTTTTTGTTTTTTAAAAAAAAAAATAGTAAATGACATTATTTTTGACACATAAGAGATTTTATATCCATTTTTTCACGTTGATGGGTTAAATTAAATATTATAATAAAATTTAAAATTAATTTATATATTAATATAAATTATAAGAATACTTACATTTTAGTATTTGTAATTATTGAATATTAGAAAGTTATTATAACACATTTATTTTAGTTTAATATGTAATTTTTGCATGTTATATGTTGACATATAACATTTTAAGCATAGTTTAATTTTGTATGTTGTGATGTTATGAATATTATGTTATTTTTTGTTTATTAGTGCTTTATATGTTATATTAAAAATTTTAAAAATATAATTTAATTCATTTTCGGTTCGACCTCGGTCCGACCTTTGAACCTTGAACCAGTGCCTACACCGGTTCAGTGTCCGGTCCGGTTTTGATAACCTTGGTTGCACTACACGTGGCTTCTCATCCAGCAGACTGCACTGAGAGATACATCAAGTGGTACCGCAAGATGTCGCATCCACTTCTGATAAATCCTGCCGTAGATGTCCCAGAAGCTGCTCCTGAGGTTGGGCCTAAGGCCAATTGTGTAAGTGTTTAGAGATACATTATGTATTTTTTGTATTTATTTATTTTCTCTGATATCTTATTGTAATTTGTAGGCGAGTTGTTATGAAATGATGGAGAGACTGAACTCAGTCACTGGCATTCTCCATACGATGTCTAAGGATGAGCACATCCCGGTGGACCCCGCTAGGCTTGCTGAGTATATTGCCCAGGCACTACAGATAGTGCAGGGTGGGATGGAGGCATCCACATCTGGGACGAAGCGTCGACATAGGAGACGCTGGGATTTTTTATATTTGTTATGTTTTTTGTTATATTTGGACATGTTCTGTTGTTGTATTTTCATTTTGTTTTTGTAATATCTGCACATGTTTTTTATGTTTAATCGTTATTTAAGTTATTATTTCGTTGTTAAATCACTATAAGCTAAACACGAATTATAAGCAAAACATGAATTATTAACTAAATGAAACGACTTGTTCAACAACAACAAAACAAATATTACATAAGAACCGAATGCAACTACAACATTAAAAAAACCAAACCCAACGATTTATTAAATGCAACTACAAGTTTAACAACAACACAACACAAACATTACATGACCTAGTCACCAGTTCTAATCCTTGGCTATGGCTGACGAAGGAGAGCAAGGATCTCATCAACTGTGTTTGGTGCACGGCATGCTGCTATGATCTCGTCGATCGATCTTCCAAGCACAACATACAACTCTATTGGGCTATGGCTAGAATGATCATTGAATGCTTCCCACATGCGTTGTATGTCGCCGTTGGTTAGAAGTGTCATATTCTTATACTGAACATGCGCACTACCTACTGAAACAAGACATCGATAGTAGATCTCTTCCTCTTTGTCCCGTTTCTATGTCTAATCTTACAATGACAACAACTATATTGTTTTCTTTCCCAAGCTCTCAAGCCCAATACAAAAGATCATCTCGTGTAGGAAATATCTAAAAAAAAGTAAACTTAATGTTTTGATAATAAAAATATCAAATAATACGACTTATTCACAATATCAAATAATAATTATATTACCTTCGTTGTAGTGAATGCGTCACTACAATCGACAGGTTGCGACACGTTTGTAGGCTTGTCAGCTTCATGAGAATTAACGGCACTAAAATCATCCATTTCCAATAAACCTAAAATAAAACAAACAAAAATAAATTATTAGTTGAAAAAAATAAAAAAATTCAGTAAATACTGGAAATTCATAATTTCTGGTACGTTGTAAAAAATCCAAATACGTACCAGAAATAATGAATTTCTGGTAATATACCGTCAATTCATTATTTCCGGTAATATACCGTAAATTCATTATTTTTGGTACGTATTGAATATTTTACAACGTACCGGAAATTATAAATTTCAAGTATTCATTATTTCCGGTACTCACTAAAATGCCAAAAAAAATATATACCGTAAATTCGTATTTTCGGTACTATCAAACAGTGCCGTAATTACAATTTATGGGAATGACTCCGATTTTGAAAAAAAAAATGGGGGCAAAAATGTGAGAGTGGGATGAGTTAAAAATTGTTGGGGGTATTTTGGGTTTTTAAGAATTTGGGGGGTGTGCATGGGCCATAATGTCAGGATACGTGGAGATGAAGATTTTTGTCACCGGTTTTTTTTGGTCCACAGATTTTTGTCACCTTCACCCTTCGGAATTGTGGTGGGCAAGGCAACCTAGAGTTACGGGCCCATTAGCGAACGCTTGTAATTGCACAGCTTCTATCTATGGCCATAGCTTTTGTTTGCTGCATATGGCTAGCTTTTGAGTGAGCATTTGGAGCCAGAAAACTGAACGCTCTATGAGTAGATTTTCTCAAAGCATATTCCAGTTATCATTTGGTTTGAAGCTGATGTATAATGGTTGGCCAGATCCGTTCATATCATGGATGACTTCCCACGGCTAAAACCATTTGCTAATACGTTTTCCAATTGGTAAAGGTGTAGTAAAACATTTTAAAATCTTGGGTGTTAACATCACTTGTTCATTTGGTCAAAAAACACATCACTTGGTTCTTATTATCCCATAATATAAAGCCACGTAATTTTTTTATAAATATAATTTATATTTATTGATAATGTCTAGCTTCAGCAAGGACGCACGCAAACTATTCTCACCTTTTTAGAGGGTTGCAGAGAGCACGCACTATTCTTTGTTAGAAGACTGTACTACATTAGTATAATATCCAATTTTGGTATACGTTCCCATTCTGGAAAAACAATCCATACACCTAAACACCTAGTTGTCTAACTTAAAATCTTATATTAAGTGAGGTCCAATTAGGATAAGTGACACAAGACCACTCTATTGGACATAAGACAAGGCTCGCCTCTTTGAAAGGGGTCTCCTTCAGGAAGATCTCTTGAGTATAAGCATGGGCGCCAAATCGTATCTTCCAACAATTGGAAAAACACACCCATTGTGATAAGCAAGATGCTCCCGCACATAAGATATGTGCGCTATCCGACAACATATGTTGACCAAAGAGGCTTTTTTTCCCTGAACACTTGTTGTGTTAGGACACCTGCCCCCAAAAGGGATATCGGGCAAGCCGGGACAAATATATGGATACACACAACGTCCAATATATGAAGAAAACAACACACTACAAAAAGGTGTGAGCACTATTCCATTACTAAATTATCATTGAAACCCTCACTAACTTGTTTATCGGAGAACCTTTGCAGGTACCCGTCGTCGTCGCACATTGCTACGATAGACCAGAGGACCGAAGGAAGGAGCAATTCCACTAGGTGGTGAAAGGCCCAAACCAATAGGGGGCTTAGTTTGGATAAAGAATGAAGCACTGTCTCTATCTAAAGGAATCGATAAACTTAATTACTCCCACAATTTCTATATGTTACAGCAAAACAGTCACAATGGCACAACCAAGTTCTCATCGGGATCAATTACTATTGAGACGAAACGACCTTTCGTAGGCCTCCATGGAGAGGGTACATCATTGTTTTGTGTACCAATGAAGACAATTTTGCCAAACCAATGCGTTAGCCTTACTCACATAACTCCTTGTAGGAACCCACTATAAGAATGTTTGGCATTTACTAGGATTTGGCCCTAGGAAATTCCCAAAAACCTTAGGAAATGGTACCATAGCTAGTGGCCAAGTGACTATGTGGAGTCTATATGGCTGAAGGAGGGGAATTGAGGAGCCCTTGATCACTTATTCGTAAGGAGATGATAACCCCACGGTAGTTGGTGATTCACTCAAGTTGCATACGATGATGACTAACAGATGTTAAGCAAATTAACGAAGAAAGATAAAAAAATTCCTCAAGAAATACATCCTATTGGTTGTCGAACAATTTGACCTTGAACCGAAATATTGTCAAAAATGGCAACTGCCCGAAAGATTTAAAAAGTGTGTTAAATACAAAAGAAAGTAAAGAGATAAGACAATAGAAATATAGACTCAAAGACTGGTTCTTCAGGAACCAGGATTTAAAGGCTAGTTCTTTAGGAACTAGCTATAATCTTTGTATTGATAATCTGATCAAGTGTGTACAAGGACAAACCTAATAGCCCTATTTATAGAGAATAGGCTAGATATAATGAGATAACAAATTGATATAGTCATCCATCAAATCAACATATTTATAACACTTCCTCTTGGATGACTATACACTATGAACATGCCTCGTTAAAACCTTGCTATGAAAAACCCAGTCGGATAAAACCTTAGCGAAGGAAAAAAAGTACAATAATCATAGTGACATACTTTCCCTCGAAAATAATTATTTATGAATGTCCTTTAAATTGCTTATCGACAAGCTTATTGAAAATTGAAGTTCACAATGCTTTTGTGAATAAATCTGCTCAGTTGTCATTTGATCGAATCTTTTCATGATGCATTATCTTCTTGAAATATTGTTGGCTTGTCATCTTCTTTCATCAATTTGCATGCTCCTCTAATATACTGAGTCGTGGTTCTCAGTCATATACATTCACAACTTGCTTAATGAAGAGTCAATATTTTTGAATGATTTGAGGAGATGGTTGTGATAGTTTGCTTCACAAAATGTTAAGATATACATGTTTCTCCACATGTGTAAACATCACCTGATTGCGATTGTGCTTTATGAGGATCAGAAAGAACGAAGAACTTGTTTGACTTCATTCCAATGTCTTCGGGTTGGTGCTGAACAAAATCTGGCTAACAAGTTCACTACAAAAACTATATACAATCTTGTGCTATTTGCAACATAAAAAAGTATTTCAATAACAACATGATATGGTACTTCAGGACCAAAGTTCTTTGTTGCAAATACTTGAGCTGTAGGCCGAGACAACACCTTATCTTTCAAACACATTTTATTTGAAGATATTTATGTATACCATCTATAGTTTGGAACAAACTCAAGTAATTTCTAGAATATTAATAATCAAAATTCATATAAATCATATTGAACAATGTGATAAGAAAGAAATAAACAAATTTACCCATAATTGCATCATGTATGTAACTCAAACATTTCTTACCAATATGAAATATTTAATATGATAAATAAGAGAATATAAACCAAGGTATTAAAAATCGGATCGGGCATTGAACCGGAGAGGGCCTGGGTTCAGGGTTTTTGGGTTCGACCGGGGTTGGACCGGGGTCGAACCGGGTTCGATTAAATATTATTAAAAAAATATTTAATACAATATATAAATAAATAATAAACAAAAAATAAAGTGATATTCATAACTTTACACCATAAAAATTATACTTCACTTAATATTTTCTTAATAAGTCGACATATAACAAAAAATTACACATTCATCGATCTCAAATATGACATAACTATTACGTTCAATAACACAAAATATGAAAAATGACGCAGGTAGTCGAGTTTGAGAAGCAAAATAGCGCAGGAAAAAAAAACAGTTAAAATATAAAATGTGCCCTTAATATTAAAAACTTTTTGTGAAGCCGTAGTCGGCCAAAAAACCCGGTTTTGGCCGGTTTTGACCCGGGCCGGTCCGGTTCTTAACCGGTTCATCAACAGACCCGCCCGGTTATCTGCCAACCGGTTTTATAGGGTGGATCGGACCGGACCATGGCCCGGTTCCCGGTTCAACCAGCCGGTCCGGTCCGGTTTTTAATACCTTGATATAAACTATCAGTATATGTAAATCCAAATAGATGATTCCAATAGTTTTAATCCTTCCGAGATTTTCAATATAGAGGTCACTCTCTAGTTAACCATAAGCTGTAATAACACATATTCGTGTCATGAGAGTTCAGACTTCAGGTCCATTAAAAACATCTTTTGAATCTCGAACTATAGGTTCAAAGTCCTCATATTTCCAAATTAAACTGATTACATCAGTCAAAACATTTTAGATGCTTTAGATCCTTCATGGTTATGCTTCATGCATATTTATAATTCTTTAGGATTATGCTTTAGCCATCTTCAATCCTTCAGGGATATGCTTCATGCATTTTGAATTTTCAGAAGTATGCTTCAGGCATCTTAAATCCTTCAAGTATATGCTTCATGCATTTTGAATTTTTCAGGGGTATGCTTCAGGCATCTTAAATCCTTCAGGGATTTTCATATATCTGTCATTATCCAATGACCCATATAAGCAAGCTGTCACTACACCCATTTGATGTATGTCAAGTCCTTCAAAGACTGCCAAACTAATACAAAATCTATAAGTAATTGCACGCATAACAAGGTTGACAACTTCAGGTGTCTGGACTACTGGTCCAAATGCTTTATGTTTGGCAAATAAGTCTTGCTCGGCTTGCATTATTTTAATTCACTTTGGCCAATCAATTTAATGTCGGCATTTTTGTATGATTCGAGCTTCATGCTCATCGTGATTAATAATTTTATAATCAATTGCTATTGCATAAGCAAAAACATATCAACAACTTCACATCTCCCCCCATATTTCCAGGGTTTAATGAGATCTCGTAATTTGCCGGTACCGGAACCACTTCTGGGGTTACTTAATTGGAAATATGGAGTTGTTGATTCATATTGCTTTTAACCTCTTCTAGAGTGTCAATGATCTTCTGGATCATCACTTTGAATTCCCCCTTTTAGGAATAATATCCTTTGCACCAATAAGTCTACAATGCTTCTAGCGTACTTTAGATTCATGGGTTACCATACTCGCTAGTTGTCCTGCAGGGACAATTAATTATGCAATAATATTTGTAACTAACACAAGTGATTTAGAGATTTTTGGATGTTTGTAAAGATATCTAGTAATTGGTTTGCAACATTTTGCAAATGACTTATTCTTTGAACTTCAAGTTCACATTGATTTGTGCGTATATCAAACATGGATAATGTTTGTGTCTTACAACAAACTTCTTGTGCTTTTATTTTTTTTATCTTTTTCTTCCCCTAATGAGGAAAACCGATTCATCAAATATATAATAATAAAATATATGTCAAGATATCACAATATCTAAATATACATGAAACAATGCATAATTCAAAATTGTCGAGTCATATAACCATCCAATAAATTATGAATTGTATAATATATAATTATAAATTTATTAATTAATGCATGTTATCATCATATGTATCCAATTATATAACATATAATTGACATTTAAAAATATCAGAATAAATAAACTAATATTTTGCACTCACACCATGCTTTCAAACACAATATATTCAAATGTTTCAGCTCTTGTATATATTTAAATAATATATATTATTATAACTACTAGTTTAAAAAAATCAAATAATTTAATTAACAACAGTAAGTGACACTAAATTTTCAAGTGATAATTAAAATTAGCTTCAAAAGATTTGTTTTGCAATACCTTAAAATTTTTACTCGTATATATCTCATATGATAGTGTAGCAAAATAGCGACGCCTTTTGTTTCTCAATTAATTATTTTTACATAATAATTAAAATATTTCATTTCAAAGGATTAGTACATAAGATAATATATATCACCCAAAAAATAATAATAACTTGCAAATCAATCATATCTGAGCATTAAAAGAAAATAGTAACTATCTTTAGTACGAGAATGACAAAAATAATCATCAGGTAAAAGGATTCTATGATCCTTTAATAAGTATTCATGTGTATTTTCAATAATACATCACATCATAGTTGAACTGGGATGACTAAGACGATCATGTCAAAGCATAAAAAGTTGTAAGATCTGACCACTTCTGGTGCATATAATTTAACTCTGTCATCCTTACTTTTATAAAATATAATCCAACGGGAAATCTTAAAATTTCTCTAATATGAACTTTTAAAACAATAGATATATTTCAAATCTCTCTCATTTTTTTGGTTTCAACATGATACTTATTGCGATGTATATCTTTGAAACTTAGTAGATTTCTTCGGGATCTACTAAAATATAACGCATCATCAATGGATAATTTTGGTATATTTGAGGATATATCACATGCTCTTCTAGAGCCTTCGATCATATTTGCAATACCAGATACAATATCAACATTAATTTCAGCTAATGTTAATTGCATAAAATATTTCTTAATACAAATAATTGTGTAGGTTTTGCCACTGTCTACTAAATATTGGTACTTCAAGACCAAAAAGAGACTCTAGTTTGTGCATTGATCGTTTTTAACAGTTATGCGTGAATCCAATATTGGTCCTTCGAGACCAATTTCACAATTACTTAAAATTTTGTATCGGTACTTCAAGACCAATTTCACATTTACTTGGAATCTTATATTAGTACTTCGAGACCAATTTTACAATCACTTAAAATTTTGTATTGGTACTTTAGGACCAATTTACGATCAATCTATATTTTAAATTACTTGAAATCATGTATTGGTACTTCGGGACCAATAAAAGACAAGAATGTTTGGCTATTTATTTATTTTTGTACTTCAAGATCAATTGTGAGGCAAATCTTGCAAATATTGAAGAATAGCGTCTTTTTAATCTTAGCGTAAAAAGATATGTATACATAAATTCTTACCTTAAAAATAAGCATACATAAAAATTGCTACACTATTGAAGACTTGATCGTGCTTAGTAGTAATTGATGTGAATACTACTTGGTAGATACTACACCTGAATGTATTCTTCAGCTTTCATTTGGTATTGAGAAAAGTTATTTTATCGTTTCTTCTAAGGACGTAAGATTTCTTGCACTTATACTTGTGTCTTTATGAATTTCAAGCAAACAATTCAACATTTTATTTTATGAATTAACTAATAAAAAAAATTCTCCATTTTTTTAAAATAAAAAATAGACATAACAAAATATATATTATTTGTAAGAACAAGATCCAATGCATAATTTTTATAATCAAAATTTGGAAACTAATATAAATTTAAAAATATGAATTTGAAATTTAAAATACATAATTACCATATTAAATGTCATATTTTTATAGCAACAAATTTTGAACAATTAATTAAAGTATTATATCAAAAAATTAATATATTTATATAGCAACAAAATTTTCAAAATATAATTAAAGATCACATCTTTATATAAAACAAGGATAAAGATTCCAAAAATATATGAATCATAATAACAAGAATTACAATATATCACATACACAAAGATCCAAATTTATATGAAAGCAAGTAAACAAATCAATGATAATATCTTTTGCAAAGAACACATGTTTTTGCAAATGGTTAGACTAGTTTTTCAAGAACTAGAATTTAACGACTATTTTTTAGGAACTATGATTCAAAGGTTAATTCTTCGGGAATTAACATGTAAAGATCTCATCTTTAATATGAAAATAGGCAACGAGATTCAAATGCTAGTTCTTCAGGAACTATCTTGGAAAGATACAATCAATAATTTTTTTTCACTTTTCTTTTGTTTCAAACTGTATTAGGATCAAATCTAGTTCTTCTGGAACTTATGTAGCGCTAAAATAATCGTGTTGTTCTTCGGGAACTATACGCAACACTAAAAAAATTATGAGGTTCTTCAAGAACTATAGGTAGTGATAAAAAAATTGTAAGGTTCTTTAGGAACTTCTCGTAGCACTAAATTTTTTTTAAAGTTCTTCATGAACCAATCTCGTGCTATAAAGTTCTTTAGGAACTTTTGTATCCAATACAAAATTTCATTCATGGTCTAAAAGTCTAGTTTTTCAAAAACTATTCCACAAATTTTCATATAATGATGACCTAGAAAACTTATAGTTTTGTGCAATCCTATAGGAATGCTTGAATATGAAATTCTTCTAGAATTCTATCAAGATTCTTATACACAATATGATAATCATATACTTAGACAATATGAGAATAAAATTTCCATGAAAAAACCTAAATAACATGAAAAACAAAAATATTAGAAAAACATGATCTTCCAAAGAGCGTGAGAAAGAAAACAAGTTCTTTCAATAAAACCTCTTTAAGCAATCACTCGTGCTGATAACGTGTTGTAAATACAAAAGAAAGTAGAGAGATAAGACAATAGAAATATAGACTCAAAGACCGGTTCTTCAGGAACCAGGATTTAAAGGCTAGTTCTTCAGGAACTGGCTATAATCTTTGTATTGATAATCTGATCAAGTGTGTACAAGGACAAACCTAATAGCCCTATTTATAGAGAATGGACTACTAGTTATGGACCAAATTAAGGGATATGGTAAGGATATAATGAGATAACAAATTGATATAGTCATCCATCAAATCAACATATTTATAATAGTTTACCAATATTTAATTGTTTTTGCCTAAAAATCAATATTTAATTTTCTTGTTTTTATTGTTGTAAAAGTGTGTTCTTCATAATATATTTTTAAAATAAAACATTAAAAATACACATTTGAATTGTATTTATTTTATTTAACTTATTTTGAGTATTTTTTTAACTTTTATTTCAAACCACGGTTTCTATTACCATCGTCAACTTTTGTTGCTGTCAACATTATTGTCACTTGGCCACTTTTATTGAAATATTCTCATGGTTTCAAAAAAAAAAGTTGAAATAAATTCATTAAACAAAAATTTTGATATAATAATTTTCCATAGAATCATTTTAAATATATAATTATACAAAAATAATTTTTGAAAAACTATGAAACAAAAAAAAATAAAAAATGAGCCCCAAGTCTCCTTCAAGTGAAGCATGCATGATAGCTTCTACGATTCCTGGACTGTCTGTTTATATTTTTAAACACGTTTCAAAGTATGTGTTCGTTCTAGGATGATGTTTCCACTGCTCCTTCCCGTATAATATGATCAGTTCTATTCAGTGTGATTGTGAACTGTACAGGAAAAAGGAGACCGAAGACACAAAAAAATAGAGCATATTCTTTGCATTAGCTAAATAAATATAAGAATGGCTTAACTGACCCCACACCTTATGAAAAGCATCTTTGATTTGGTTGGAACTGCTTCCTTTTCATTCTTTGTTTATTTTATTTTTCTAGTGGAAAATCATTGAAACGGGCAAGCAGGGACATAGAATAAGGCTATTCCACCCACCACTGATAATCAATGGTCTGGGGAGAATAGTTAAACATTTGATAGGTGAATAAAATAGAATAAAATATTGTTTTGTTCCCTTTAATTTTATTTTTTAAAATTAAAATGCATTATTTTTAATGATAAGCCTATCGTTCTATTTTATTTTTAAATTACTTCATATATAAAATGGAACAAGTACTTTTCTGTACATAAAAGTTTCTCCTAATGAAAAGCACTGAGACAAATTTGTCCTTCTGCTGTTTTTTTAGTTGTACTCAACAAATAAACATGGTAAAGTAGGTTATGTTCTGAGTCCGATTAATAAATTTTATTGTGTTGCAGATGATAAATAGAGTATAAGGTGCCAATTTATTGACCCAACAAATAAACATGAGGGGATATAAACCAAACCCATGGAGGCAAAATAAAAGTCTTTCTAAATTTGTAATTTGGCATACCAAACCAATTACCAATTATGGAAAAAGTATGTCCTTATAAAACAAGGGATAAAGTGCCACAAAAAAGACCTCGAGACTACTCTAAAAGAAACCAATTTAATTTTAAAATATTACTTCCAAACATAAACAAAATATTTCTAAATCGATTCTATCAAAATTTAAAACAAACAAAGGCTTCCATTAAAAAGCAAATAAAGGCTAGCTAAAATATTGAAGTGTGTTTAGGTAAATATCTGTAAATTTATTTTTTGGATAATCTTGCTTTTGTGAAACTAATTTCGATTAAAAGTTAGTTTGATCAAGTGGTGTTATTTCAGTACAGTAATGTGCTCATATGGTTTTGATTAATATCACTTTTAGATTAATAAATACTTAAAGAATACAAAATTTCTATTATTAAAAGAATTATTAAAAACATAAAAGGTTAAAAATGTTAAGATACAGTTGAATAAAAATAAAATATTTCTAAATCAATTCTACCAAATTTTAAAACAAATAAAAACTTCCTTTAAAAAAAGTAAAGGCTAAAATATTGATGTGTGCTTAGGTAAGAATTTGTAAATTGATTTTGGATAATCTTGCTTTTGTGAAACTAATTTTGATTAAAAGTTAGTTTGATCAAGTGGAGTTATTTCAGTACATTAATGTATTTAGATGGTTTTGATTAAAATTACTTTTAGATGAAGAATACTTTTACCTAAAGAATACAATATTTATATTATTAAAATAATTATTAAAAATATAAAAGGTTAAAAATGTTAAGATACTGTTGAATAAAAATAAACGGGAAAACCTCAACATGTAAAAGCAAAAAAAAAAAAATTATTTGCACCTAAATCCTAAGTTGGAAAAAAATCGCGGTCATGAAAAAATTACTACTATCAAAGATATTAATTTGCCAAGCTGACGTTTAAATCCGCAAAAAACATTTTTTTTGGGGTAAAAAATCCACAAAAACATCTTTACATGCTTCAAATATGTGTTTTCAAACACCATGGAATTAATGTTGAAACATGGATGTAACTGAGATGACACCACACCCCCCCCCCAAAAAAAATGCTTGGTATTTTCATTGTAAATTATCTCATTGTTTTATGGATTGTCAGGCCCGATAAATATCTATTAATTGATTCGTGCTTAATATCGACTATTAGCTGAAAAAGATATTGGGTGGGTACATCAGTGGCTGGTGAGATTTTCTTTATATTAAAAAAACTATTGAGACGGAAGCTGGTTCAAGTGTTTCTGTTAATTAAGCAAGCAATGGAATGCTTAATTGACTAATCAAGGCACAATATGACGAAGATACAGAAGCCTACTTCATTCAGACATTGACACCCACAAAGGTAGGGGGAAATGTCCATTTCAACCCTTGCTTTTAATGCATGGCCATCTTAATTCTTTTGTTTATCCTTTATAAAGCAAGATTGCATTTGATTTTATGGATTATTTTATCTAATAACTAATACAAGTCGTGTTGGTGGAGTATAATCACAATTCACAGGTTAGGGAATAAACGGCTGGTAAGGAGACCGCCAACTTGAGATGCGCTTTAAAAACTACTCCCTCCGAAACCATTTATAAGGCAAAAAGTCATTTCCAGATTCGTTAAAAAATGTATGTATTTAGTCTAATTTTTGGACCAAATATATACATTTTTTAACGAATCTGAAAATTACTTTTTGCCTTATAAATGGTTCCGGAGGGAGTACATAAGAAGGAAACATTCAACATTCATGATTTTTTTTTCTTTTTTTTGGCAAAATTCAACATCCATGATTAATACTCCATAAGTTTGCAAAAACAACTTGTGAAGTGGCAAAACCATTCGCCCCTCTTTTATGCATGACTTGTATATATTAGTTTTTAATAATGTGAATCATTTTGTGTGGTTTCATATGATATGTTTATTATTTACAAGTTAAGTACTGCAAAATCTTGAGGATTTTTAGTTACACTTTTTTTTTGAATGACAAATTTTTTTTAGTTATGTAGATATTTAGTTACAACTATTGTACTACTTAGAGACTATTGTAGATATGTAGATATTAGGGGTGTCAAAAGGATCCATTTATCCATCATCCATCAAATCCATCCACAAGTCAATCCATCCATGACAAAAAAAAAATTATGGATTAGATCCAATCCATCCATTAAGTTTTATGGATGGTTAGTAATTCATCAACTATTTTTTTTAAATCCATTGGATTATACCAAATAAAAAAATAAAATCCATTGGATTAAAACTTTTTTTCATATTTTTCATTTGTCACGCGATCTTGTCTGTTTCTGCATTCGTTTGAGAGAGGTTGAGTCAGAGGCCTAGGCAGAGGAAGGAAGTTCGTTGATCCGAGATGGCGACGGCGGTGGTAGAGATGAGACCAAAAACGAAGATCGTATGCACGCCGGGTCCCACATCGAGGTCTATTCCGATGGTCGAGAAGCTTCTGCGAGCATGCATGAACGTCGCTCGCTTCAACTTCTCTCACGGCTCTCACGAATACCATCAGGAAACCCTCGACAACCTTAGAGCCGCCATGGAAAACACCGGGGGAGAGAAAGAGAGAGAGAGAGAGAGGAGAGAGAGGGAGAGAGAGAGGAGGGAGAGAGAGGGAGGAGTAAAATATTTTTTATGATTAAAAATATTTTTTTGTAAATAAAATATTTTTTTGTAATTACATTTTTTATGATTAAAAATAATTTTTATAGATGGATTGGATACCCATCAATCAAAAATTTGTTAATGGATGGATTGGATGGTTTTTTTTTAAATGGATGATGGATGAATTGAATTTTCTTGATAAAATTTTAGTGGATAGTAAATGGATAAATAGATTTTTCCAAACCATCCATTAGGATCCATAAAGAAATCTATTCAATCCATCCATTTTGACACCCCTGGTAGATATTTAGAGACTATTGTCTCCACATTTATAATCAGTTAGCCTTCTTAAGGGATTTATCAATTAGTGGTATTCAAATATAAACCAATCCAAACATAAATCGAAAAATTGATAAAAAAAAATCAAAAACTGAACAAAATTGTTTTTTTTTTGATGTTTTTGGACATTCTTTTGTGAATATCGATCAAGACCGGATTTCGGTTCCTTTTTTTGAAACCGAACCAAATCGCTTATATAAAATAAATTACTTATTTATTTTATTATTAGTATACGACGTTGTATTAATCTATTATTGTTGATATTTATTTTAGAAATGAAACTTGTTAGTTTAATATGATGTAGTTTTCTACTATTTTTTATGTTCTAAACATAAAATTGATATTTGTTACTTTGTAATGTTTTAATTTTCAGTATATTTTATGTCATATATGTTGATGTTATTTAGACTTACTTTTTAGTTATTGTGTTACTGTTGTAAAAGACGAATCATCCAGTCCAAACCAAACCGTTTTTAATCAGATTGAATTGATTCGGATTTAATATTGAAGTCAATCAAATCCAAGCCGAACCACAACTTCTTTTTATTTTTTGACCAGATGACTTTTTTTGTTCAAAATATATCCAATCATAGAACACCCCTATTGCTTAACCAGTTTGCATCGTCTAACATTATAGTATCATATGGACGGAAAAAGATCAAGCCGCTTGACGAGAACTTATAACCTAGCCTACATTAAGTTTAGGTTAAACCTGACTTATTTTTTAAATAAATTAGGCCCAGACTTTTTCAAAAGCATATTTAGGTAAAAACTAAAAAGATATGCTTTAGGTCGTTTAACAACAATTTAGGCTAACAAGCCAATCTGTTTAAATAAATATAAATAATATTATAATTTTATTATTTCTATTTTTATAATATTACAATGTGCCATCATGGTGAGTTAATTTAACGTTTGTGTAATTTTTTTTATATTTTTAGTACATAGTTATTAAACTTTTATAATAAGAATATTATTTGACTCTTAATCATTTTACTTATATTGTATTTGTTTAAATATAAAAGAGGGAAAAGAAAGTGAGAGAGGTGACTATGAGAAGGGGAAGTTTGTTCTTCTCTTCTGTCCTATTTAGACTTGGTCATATTTTGAGCCTATAACATGTCTCAACCCATCATCTAAACACCTTTATTAGGGCTACTTTCTATGGGTATGATGATGATAAAACTCTCACAATTGAATGTTGTTTTTTATATATGTCCTTGTATATCTATATAAATAGATATACATTAATTATTATTTTTCTAACATCCCAATTTTTAAGAAAAAATGATTTTAGCGATTAAATCCAGAATATTCGAAGATGAGTCATAGAGATTGATCACCTTAATGATTTACTGAGAGTACGAGAAATTATTTTAACTTATTTTGAATAATTTATTTATTATAAATAATTATTATTCATGATGTCAATTCAAATTAATAGACAGCGTAGACATATGCTGCTTTTAAGGTGAATTCATCAATTTAAACATTATATAAGTTTTCTGCGTAATGCGGTAACGCGTATTTTTGTTGACTAAGAAATTGATTGAATTAAATCAAGATGAAATTAAACTTAAGAGTTAATATTTTATATTAATTCATGGTTTGAATATCGTCGAAATATTTTAACGAAGTTCGTCACGTTCTGAATCGCCTGGTAAATTTTACCCGCATTAAAATTTAAAATGAACTCCGATTTCGATGAAAATTAAAATGTGACTTGTTGTGATTATTTTTGAGTGTTTTAGATTGCTTTTAGATAATATTTTATCACGCGGTAAATTAATTTCTCGGTAAATTAATTTACGTGAATTTATCGGCAAAGAGTTAATCGGTAATGCGGTTGTTCGACACTGTGTTTTTAATATCTTTAGGACTCTAGGATTAAAGGGTAATCATGAGAGATGTGAGATTATATTGATAGACTCATTGATGTGATTAGCATATTGTTTTAGTTATAGTGTTACTTTTTAGGTAATTAACACCTTCACACTTTTTCCTAATTAATCATAGCCAAGTATTTCACTTGCTTAATTAAATTTTTTCATCACCTTCCTTGAGCCTAATCAGGCCGAAACCAGCCCTCCCCTTTTCTTTTTGTTCAATCAATTACTTTCTTTTATTAATTGGTCACCCAAATAATTATTAAGTTATTTATTAGAGTTGTGTAGTTTAAGTGATAGAATAAATAAAACCCACCCTCTAATCAGCCCAAAAACCCGACCCCCACCCTCACTCTAACGCTCATCATCTTCTTCCTTTCTAGTGTGGGAAGCTCAAGCTCCTTCCATGGCTACCCACTTCCTTCATCATCTTGCATCATTTTCAACTTCAATCATTCACTCAACTTGCCTCTAGTTTCATCTTCCGCTTGCCATCATCTATTCAACCTTGTGGGTAAGCTTGAAAAACCATTTTTCGTCCCCCTTGAACAGCCCAAAAGCTGCGAGCAACATAGGAGAAGAAGTGGTGGTTCTTTTCCATTTCTTTCTTCATTTTGTGTCTTGATAGTTACTTGATTGTGATCAATGATAGATATGAACACCATAACCTCTCATTCTTGGAACCCTAGGTGTAACCCTAAGAGTGAAAAAGAGGGAAAAGGTGTGATCTTAGTGAATCAAGAAATTAATTGGTTAATTGAGTTCCTTTGATGTTGTTGTTGTTGTATTAAGTGATAGTGTTGAAACTAGGGAATTTTTGGGTATTGTGTTGATGGAAAGCCTATTCTTGAAAGAGGGGTTTAGTGGAATTTATGTTGTGAATCATGTAATTAGTTGATGGTCCTTGTTTCTTAGCTAGTGTTATTGTTATTGTTATTATGGAGATTGTTGAATCAAAAGAATTGGTGAATTTTTTATGGAAACTCTTGTTCTTGAAAGACTTGAAAATAGTTTTGGGTATTGATTTAACTTTCTCTTGAGTTGTGGTTTGTTATTTGAGAAAGAAATGTCATATGAAAATGGTTTGTTAAGTTTAAATGGAAGTTTTGTAAATTTTTGGAAAAAGGGGGCTGATGGCCGAGAGCCCTACGGGGTGTATGGATGGAAGATTATTTTTGCAAACTTGTTCATAATGGTTGTATTGGTGTGTTTCTAAGCTTTGAAAAATTTAGGAAAATGTCTGATTGAATTGGAATTGTTTTGAGATTTTAAGGCAATGAAGTACATTAGGTGATTTGGGTTACTTGAGACCCAAGGAACCAAGTGGAGCCTTGTTTTAGTATTTGAGAAAAGAAATGATTAATTGAGGTTGTTTCTTGCCTTTAGCTTTCAAGAAAAATAATGATGTACTATGTTTTAGTCTTTTTCAGGAAATGGTTCTAGTTTTGGAAATTTACTCTTTAAATTAGTTAGTAAAATATGTTCCATGAGTATGTAAATTATTAAAGACTAATATTCTAAATTATGTTTCTAAGTGTGAGTGTTTTGGTTAGGAAAAGGGTCTTAGGTTTTAAGAGCCTAAGGATATATAACTAAGTCTTTAGATTATGCTAAGCTTGCTTTGTGTAATAGGCTTGAGTGATCTGAGACCGTGCGGCGTAGAATCGCGGAGTACGTGGACATGTGGCTTGGAGTTCGGTAAGGGAAACTTTTAGATATGTACATGATTTAATTTTAGTTTGTATATCGAAGAAGTCTGAGAACCTCAAGGTTCAAAGTGAAGGTCTTATACCCCTTCGATTTTATTGTTTTAAGCTTTATATATGATTATTTAGTGGGTTTATCTGCAAGTGGTTGGCGATTGCCCCCAACCCCCCACACTTGTTTGATTACCTCTTTGTAGCTCTACTGAGTTGCAAAGGGATGAACTGTGTTTGAACGCTGATGTTTGAAGGTGACATGATTTTGTTGGATTGAATTGTGTTATTGAGATATTGCTGATTGAATATTTATTTGATGTGGGTGTTGAATATCTATTTGATTATGCTTCTTTGAATTATTATATGAGATGATTTATTCATTGGGGTTGTGGAAGTTCTGGGTCGTGACGTTTGTGAGCTTTGAGCCAATTAACCTAGGGTGCTAGGATCCCCTAAAAAGCTACGACCGGTTCTTCGGTAGAGTTAGATAGGCGTCGTAACGTCAAGGAACTTGAGTTGAATGTCCTATGGTGAGAGGAGAGCCCAAGGCTATAGCTGGGATTCAGTGGATTGTTCGACGTTACTTTCCGAAAAATTGTATAGAGTGTCTTGAGTTGCATTATGGGGCATTTATGCATATTGTTGTCTCTTGAATTATGTTTGTTGTTTTCATGATTATTTGAGAAGTTGACATTGCCAGTGGTTCTTTCAATTAATGAATGTAACCCAGATAGCGAAGCAAGCGGAGGATTTGGGACTGCGAAGAAGAGTAGCTGAGGATAGCCGTCCGGTTTCCTACTTGTGTTTTTGTCGCAACTTACTAGAGTACTAGTAAAGGATGCAGCGTGTCAACCAGCTATATGATATTGGTAGTTCATTTCAGTGTTGTAATAAAATGCCTATTATGGTTCCAGACATGTATTGTCTTATATGACTTGATGGAATAAATGAATATAGTTAATGTGGTTTAAATTGGTGTCTTTATTCATTTACCGCCATGTTTCTAAAATTGCTGTAGTACTCTGACCGCTCTTTCTTAAAGAAGTTTATTTTTTAAAAAATATAGAACCACATTTTTGGAAAACGTGCAATACAGCGTATTCCGCCTTTAAGAAATATGTCAACTTTTGTCAGAATACTAGTTTAGTAGTGCTCCGAAAATGGGGTGTTACAATTTTCACCTCCTAAAGGGGGCGACAAGATTCAATTAAAATTTCAATGTGTCTCTAGACTACAAAAATTTGAGAAGGGTTTTATGAAAACAAGAAAAAAAGTTGATTTATTCCACTTTATTTTATCATAATCTCCGGAACATTTATTTTAGTAAATTTTTTCTTGTAAAAGGTTGTTAGAAGTCTCTCTCCGTGAGAGATTCCTATAACATTCTCTAACTATATCTCCAAATTCAGTTGAATCTTTGGTAGCATGCCCAAATGCATCAACAACTAATTTGGAATTCATTTAAAAAATAACATCCTTAAACCCCAACTCTCTAACCCATTCATTAGTAGCTTGTAAGCCAAGAGTCTCACCTATTTTAACATCAAATATAGGTTGGAGCCATTGTGTTTTTGCACCAACAAACAGTCCAAACTCATCCCTTAAACACTTACCGATTCCAATACAATTCTGTTCCTGGGAGAAAGACGCATCTACATTACACTTGAGGAATCCAGTCACTGGTTTTGTCCACCAATCAGCACCATATGACTTCTGCAGTGGTGATGTATTAGCCATTTTTTGGGATCGAGCCTTATACCATTCATCTAACAACATCTTTCCCCTGTGAATTATAGTTGCTAAACTTTCATCAATTTTTTCCCCAAATTTTCTGGTTTCTGCTCTTCCATAAACTCCACATTGTCATAACCCACATCCTCTTCTCCTCAACCAATAACCGAGGCATTAATTGGAAAAAAGTTTGCCCAAAACTGAGTCTAGCATCCAAGACCGGTTCAATTTTGTTCCACAATCCTAAACTCCTCCACACAATTGAAGGTTGTTTTTTATGCATGTCCTTTTATATCTATATAAATAGATAGACATTAATTATTATTTTCACCTCCTAAAGTGGGAAACAAGATTCAATTAAAATTTCAATATATCTCTAGACTACAAAAATTTGAGAAGGGTTTTATGGAAAAAAGGGGAAAAAATTGATTTATTCAATTTTATTTTATTATAATCTCTGTAACACTTATTTTAGTAAATTTTGGCTTGTAAAAAGTTGTTAGAAGTCTCTCTCCTAGAGAAGTTTTCTCTTGTCTCTTTCATATTGTTGCTAAATGAACTATTGGAAAGCTTGAATTTTGTTTCATTATCAATAGAGACATTTATTGTTGACATAAGAAGAAGGGGAGTCGGAGGTGACAATTGAAGGGATCCAAAATGAAGGAATTAACCCATTTCTATGCCTTGTAGGTAGGTTTTTAATTAACTGACCTATAAGGATTCATATGATGAAAGAAAGAACGGTGGGATTATGGCATCCATATAATTTATTTTAAATATTTATTTTGATATTTCCAAATATGGATTTCATAGAACATATAATTTTAAGGCTAAATTACATTTTTGGTCCCCTTATTTTGGCCAATTTTTTATTTTGGTCCCTCCATTCCTAAATTCAGACATTTAGTCTTCCTATTTTCAAAAATTCTGATATTTTGCCTAACTCTTAAATTGACATCCTAAATTGATGATATGGCATGTCTTAAGCTTATGTGTCATATGAATATGTGATTACTTGGTGCCATGTCATCAAAAAAAGGCATCTCACTGATTTAGAAAATAAAAAGAAAACCTAAAATATTAAAATCCTTCAAATTTAAAATAAAAAAACCCTAAAATCTCAAATCATCATAAATCATTCCAGAATCATCTTCAGAAAAACAAACGCAAACCACCCTGAATTTCACCACAATCATCCCCAACCTTGCCCTCAAAGCTTCCATTCTCAACCAAATGCAAATGACATTGTATCACAGAAAAACAACCTTGAAGAAACCAGAAAAACAACCATGAAGAAACCAAAGATGAAGGTGAACAAGCACAAGGAGGAGAAGAGGAAAACGAAAATGATGAACCAATCGAGAAGCTTCTAGAACCTTTCAGCAGGGAACAAATTATGAGCCTAAACCTAGTTGGAAGATCAAAAACGCACAAATCAGAGAAAACCCTAAATCTCTAAATCCTCATTACCCTCGATTCTTGCTTCATCTCTCAAATCTCATCAATGGCTCCCGCAGAGAAAAAGCCCGCGGAGAAGAAGCCAAAGGAGGAAATGCGTGAAGAAGAGCGTTGAAACCTACAAGATTTACATCTTCAAGGTGTTGAAACAGGTGCACCATGACATAGGCATTTCCAGCAAGGCCATGGTCGTTTCTGAAGGACGAACGACGCCAAAGATAAAACCTAGATTGAAGGACGGCGCGACCGAGCCGACTTGGCAGAATTGGAACCCGAGCAATCCTGACATCTTCCATCTTCTTCCACTAGAAACCAAGATCGCGATCCTGACATTGGGCGACCCAGGCGAGCTTTAGAACCTCAAATTTGGGGATTTAAGGTTTTCGTAGGGTGGAAGAAGATGGGGTCGGTGATGATGATGGGGGAGGAAGTGGAGGGGTCGAGGAGGAAGGAGAGGATAGGGAAAGGATGGTAGTGATGAGGAGAGGGAGGAGGGAGGTGACGGCGGAGAGGAGCGATCCTGACATTTGTTAAACAATTTAATAATTTATTTCTAATTTAATAATTTATTTTTGTAATTCTGATATTAATAAAACAAAATAATCTAACATGGTAATTGTCACTAAATGACATGGCTTGTTCAAATGACATGGTAGCCACCTTTGTTACCCAATCATATGTTATATAAGCTTAAAGCATGTTATGTCATCAATTTGGGATGCCAATTTAACAGTTAGGAAAAATGTCAGAATTTTTGAAAATTGAAGGACTAAAATAAAAAATTGGCCAAAATAAGAGAACCAAAAATATAATTTAGCCAAATTTTAATCATTTGTATTGAAAACAATTTTTAAAGGAGTTTTAAAATAAAAAATTACAATACGTAGTATAATTTTTCCTCTATTCTATATTTGTAATTAAAGATACTCAGTAATTAGTAAAGTTTCCATTGTTGACTGAAGGTAGAGAGTCAGAGAGAGTACACGACTGGCCAGGACGCCAGGTGGCATTTTTCATCTTTCCTGCAAAGGCCAACTATTCTTACATTCTCAGCGGCGACTAGCAAGTTGCTCGTTCTCCTACCATGTTTACATTTTTCCTTAGCAAATTTCTTTTTAATTATTTAAAATTGCTCAAATGATTATTGGGCAACCTCAAGTGGACCCCAAAGAAACAAATAATTTCCCGGAAAGAAGGTCATTGTTGAAAAGGACAACCAACCCCAACGCACGGCGCCGTTACGTTACCTCAGCTTGGGGTGGCAAGCGAACCAAAAAAGGAAGACGGAAGTGACGTGTTAAGCAACGTCCACCGTTATCGGCGGGACCCACGTGAGCAAGCACCTCAAAGGGACTACGACTCGGTCCGGTCAGAAAACACCACCTGTCAAAAAACCTCTCCCCCCCCCCTCACGCGTTGTTTGGACAAAGTCGGTGGAAAACAAAACCCCATACCCACCCCACCTTTGTCTCCTTCCTCTTTAGCTATATATCACCCTTCTCCAACCACACCTTTTTCCCAATTCACCCCCTCTTATTCTCATTTGCATTTCCAATTTCCAATACACCCCCTTCTTCTCTTCCTTGTCTTCTGTGAGGAAGGAGAAGAAAACAAGGAAGAATATAATTAACCTACTAAACGAACAACGCAAAAGCCAACCGTAAAACGAAAATTAGAGCAGATTATTCAGATCTACGCGCTCGTACCTTTTTTCTTCTTCTCTCGATTTTGAAATTTTTTCCCGATACATCATGGGAACGGAGGTTTTGCGACCACATGACTGCTTGATCAGGGTTCCGCCTGCGAGTTTTTCCCGGCGGAGGAGTTATGGAAATTGCTATAATTATGGTAATAATTTTTATGGTGCCGGCGCCGGGAGGAGTCACCGGAAACCGGCGACTCCACCCGAACAGAGAAAACGGGTTGCGGTGGCGGAGAGAAGACCGAGCTCCGATGATTCGAAGGTGGCGAGGGGAAGCGGCTTGGTGATGGAGAAGGTGACGATTCTCCGGAGAGGGGAGTCGCTCGATTCGAAGATGAAGATCGAGTCCTTGAAAAAGGAAGGTGACGATTTGGTCGTCGTCGGGACCCAGAGACTCGGACCCGACCCGGAGGCGATTCCCAAACAGATCCGGATCGTGGATCTGAAACACGATGTTTACGCCGGATCAGCGTTTGCGATGTCGCCATCGCCGAGCGCACTTCCTTTGCCGTCTTTCCATAGGAAGCAGGTGCCGGTGGTCGTTGACAACTCCGCCACGCGGGATCTGAGGCGCCTGCTTCGCCTCGAATAAGCGGAAAACGGGTCGAGTTCCGGGTTTTCGGGTCGGACCCTTGTGGACGTTCCATCTTCTCTCCTATTCTCTCCTTAATCTAGAATCTTCTTCGTCTTCTTACGCGTTACGCCCCTCCCGTTTTCGAGTTCTAACCCGACCGTGATTTTTTTAAACGGAAGGGCAGATCTGAAATTTGGGGGAAGAATCTCGGGGGCGAAAATGTTAATAAAAGAAGTTTGAAGTAGTATTATGAGCGTATGTAAACTTTGTAACATCTTGTGGTTGTGGAGGTCGTTAATGGGTTGTTAAAGCGTAAAAATTAGGTTGTGTAATCTCAGGTTAGAATGAAAAAAAATCAAAAAAAATCTGAAAAATAAAGGAGGAGGATGGGAGGAAGACGGGGGTTGATCTGTAAAATCCGGAAGTGTATGCGGGTTTGAAGTGAAAATGGTTTCTGCTCTTGTGAGAAATTGCGAGCGTCTTGTAGGTTTGTACCCTTTTGTACTGTGAAGTTAAAAAAAAATTAAATAGGAAACTTTGGGCAGATTCAGATTTTGTGTCATTTTTCTTTATGTGATCATGAAATAAACTGCAAAACAAAGCCGAATAAGAACGGTTTAAATGATTACTGGGGCACACGCATACGATGCTAAATTATTGTCTCATTGTCTTTTGATCATCTGAGGAGTTTATTTTAATTTTTAACCAAAAAAAGATGCAAGTGAGAGTTTATTGTCTCATTGGCATAAGTTTATTTTCAACAAAAAAAAATTGGCATAAGATTGTGAAGTTTAATTTGACGTGATTTCATTTCCAATTAGAATATTTTAGGAAGAAGCAGTTAATATAAAAAATACAATGAGATTTTATGGCCTGTGTCTATAATTTTGGTAAGATAAAAAAATCAACTACAAAATAGTATAGCCTTACTAATAAACGATGGCGGCTATAAATTACTACTGTCTTATGATTTTTCCATCTTACCGAAGCATAAAAGGGAAAAAGTAGAAATGGTATTTTGGTTTTAGGATAGGATAAGGCGGTGGTGGTTGTGAAGATTACTCATGAGAGACGAAAAAACTTCATAATGTGTGGTATTTACAGCATCCACGCATTCGGCCGAAACCAAAGTTTCTCAAAATTGGATCATTTCTTTTTTCAATTAGGCAAAAAACAATACTATAATTTAAAAAATTTCTAAAAACTAATGTTCACGAATCACATAAACTAACTAGGTATAAGCCCCTTTAATTAAATTTTTTCATATATGTTTTTTCAAATTTTTTCTTCATTTTATTAATGTAAGTCTCGGATTTTTAAACATAATGTAATTAATTAGGGATACTTTTAAAAAATAATAATTAATATATCTTATAATTTAAAAATGAGTTTATAATTAGTTATAATTTCTTTTCCTTTTAAAAAAGGGTTTATAAAAAGTAACCGTAATAGGGCCAAAAAACGTGTGCTACATCTTAGTAATCGGAAATTAGCACTTGTATCAACTTTTGATACAATGTGGTACTTGCACCACTCTTTCTACGCATAGACTTGGTGTCAATAAAAGTGGGTACATCAACTACTACAATTAAAAAAAAATTCCATCATTTCTGACAAACTAACCATTATGCTTATAAAATAAAACGATTATAATTAAGAAATGAGAAGGGCGAATGTAATGTGGACAGTTGAACTGATTCCTTTAAATGATCTCTGTAAGTCTAATCAAGGCATAATATTCAGTAAATTTATGGAGAACCTTGATCAAAATAAGTGCAGAAATCTTCCAATTAAATATGGAAACTATCCATTCTAAAAGGCAATGTTTCTTTGCCAACGAAAGTTTGTTTAGTTGGGTAAAAATATGAGTCATATCTTATAACAACATGCATTCAAATCCTATTATCGATGTGATAACTTTGTTGGTGAATGATATATAAGTATTTTTTTGAGCCATGAAGCTTTATCTGATCCTATTAAGCCTCGAGATCAAATTCACCTAAATTTTTTAATATAAAAAAGACAACATTCGTTTGATCAAATTGAATGTGCGCACCAAGACAGCATAGTTAGGTGTAGCCATAGACATTCCATTTACAAAAAGACAAAAAATAAAAATTAAGTAGGAATATGTGATGATAAAGTGATAAACCAATTCATGTTCTATTGTTATAGTGTTATTCCTTTTTTTTTTATGAATAGTGTTATTCCTTACTTCATGTGCTAAGTATCTCTGTAAATATTGTTAGTTTTTGTCTTTTGTTTCAATTATTGAAAAATATAATGCAGTCGTTAGCTGTGTTTCCCGCATTCAGATTTATAGGTGCTGCATTAGTTGCTATGATTATTTTTGTATTTGTTAATATGCTTTTCCTAGTATAACTCCATTGATTGCCGGTCAAAAAAAGTTCCATTGATTGAAAAACTACATTTTTTAATCTAAGAATTGATTGACCCATGTTTCTTTATATTTGGACTTAAATAAAAATTATACAATCATACATATTCTATTTGGGCCACTTAATGAAATATTATTTTTTTTGTAGTAGCAAATTTCTATTTTGCTATTACATTGGTAGTCTTATGTTCTTGCTCCTTCTTTTGGTGTACTCTTCTAGCAGGTCTTCCTCGCCAATCTCAGTTGCAAGAAGGAAGAAATATTGTGATGTTATTGCTTTGAAGATGCAAACAGAAACATACTGCTATAAACAAGGATTGCAGTAATCTCTTGTCATATCTGGTGCCTTTTCACCATATGCTAATAATATTTTTTTATCAACAAACTGTGCGACATTATCAAGTGTGCAGAAAATCTGTTTCTGCATAATCCAAATTCTTGCTTATAAGGAGAGTTAGAGAGAGATATTGAAGGCTAAACATGATTCTACAAGAGGTTATTCACATTAGTTACAATGTAGGAATAAAGTAACTTTCATTCTTACATGTCCATGAAGAGTAGTTGCAGTTATTTGCAGTATCCCTCACAGTTTTTGGTGAGGAATTTCACCCAATTTATGTGCTTTTCTAGCATGCTTAGAATATATGCCTAATTAAATATAGGTCTTAAGTTTGGTAAAGTTTCATGATTATTTAATGCCATTAAGTAGTTGCACCCGAGGTTTGAAGGGAGTTGTGCATTCTTAAAAATTTAATCAAGTCCTATTCCCTATTCTGTTTAGAAATGAATGCATCTGCATGATCTGATTCTGTAGCTGATTATAAGATGATGCGGAACAAAGAAATGAGGATTTCAATGACTAAACTTGACCTAAGTGCAGTAGATATCAATTGGCAATCAAAAGGAAGCAAGCTAGGGTTACTTGAGTGCAAAAGAGCCTAAACAAATTATGTTCATGCACAATCTTCATTCTCGCAGCCTTGAGACAAAGCTTTTTGCTCATAGTTGGACCCAAAAAAAGGGATTAGTATTAGAAAAATGAGTACAAAGATTTGGCTAGTTTGAGCTTATGGTAATAGTTAAAAAATATACTATTAGCTCTTAAACTAGTAAATGGAACTCTGTTTTTGGGATAATTAGTATACTATCTGCGTAATTATATGAGTATCATGATGTTAAAATGAAGTATTTGGTATTTAAAATGATTACATCAAGTGTTAGACTCATTGGACATAAGCTGAGAGCAAGTAAAGTGGAAAAAACCCAAGTTTGATCCTTGAATTTAGGTTAGATCATGAGTGGTCTTCATAAGTCTAACTTCTAGTGCAGCTTTTGCTTAAAGGATTGGCTCAACAAGTTTAAATACCAAGGTTTTAAAAACCGGATCGGACCGGCCGGTTGAACCAGTTAAACCGGGAACCGGGCCATGGTCCGGTCCGATTCACCCTCTATAACCGGTTGCAAGAGAACCGGCTGGTTCTGTTAAAGAACCGGTGAAAAACCGGACCGGACCGGGTAAAAACCGGTAAAAACCGGGTTTTTTGGCCAACCCGGCCAGTTCGCAAAATAATTTTTTTTTTTACATTAAGGGCACATTTTATATTTTAACTGTTTTTTTTCCCTGCGCCATTTTGCTTCTCAAACTCGACTACCTGCGTCATTTTTCATATTTTGTGTTATTGAACGTAATAGTTATGTCATATTTGAGATGGATGAATGTGTAATTTTTTGTTATATGTCGACTTATTAAGAAAATATTAAGTGAAGTATAATTTTTATGGTGTAAAGTTATGAATATCAGTTTATTTTTTGTTTATTATTTATTTATATATTGTATTAAATATTTTTTTAATAATATTTAATCGAACCCGGTTCGACCCCGGTCCAACCCCGGTCCAACCCAAAACCTTGAACCCAGGCCCTCTCCGGTTCAATGCTCGGTCCGGTTTTTAATACCTTGTTAAATACAAAATATAACTTTGATACAAAATTTTGAAGAAACTAATATGTTTTGCATTTTTGGGCAACCTACAATATTGCACCATATTTTTCTCTCTTTCACATTAGGAAAAACATTTTGTTTGTTCGTTTGTTTGTTTGTCGTAGTCATTAAGAATGGAAAAGTAATAGTAAAACATTAAATTGGATCAAGATTTTTTGCTTATATAAAATATCAGTGAGGTCATGATTTCCCAAGTCACATGCACACTGCCCAAATTTGGAAGCAGCAAAGCATTGTTATGAATCAACAGTTGATATGCCTCAAGAGAGAATGTGTTGGCCCTCACCACACAGCCATTAAGCAAAGTATGATTCCAATACAAATCAATGTAGTGTTTCATATTTGATGTTATAAGAAGTATTGAGTATATATCAGTAAATTGTCCATCATTGTTGCTTTACAAGTGAATGATAAACACCAAAAGATATATGAAAATAAGTTCTTCCATGCATTAAAATGGTAAACAATTCATAATCCAAACACTTTTCAATTAGAACAAATGGAAAACCTTTTATGAAAAAGATTTAACCATTGAGGATTTACAATTTAATAGCCATATGTTATTGTATTCTCAGAAACAAAAATTCCTATAAATCCAGAAACAAGGAACACGTGTTGCGCATCTGAAAGTGTGGCCCCTTTAAAACTATAACCTCGATTAAGTAAGTGTTCTTAACACCTGTAACAAAAAATTATCATTTGCAAAAGCAAATGCAAGAGTTAAATAGAGCCAACTCCTTTACACTGCAGCTAAGAGACAAGTAGGAAAACCTTCAAATTTACCATCAGAGGAAATGTAGGAGAAATCAATATATTTAGTTCACCAAAAACAATTTAAAATAACTTCCTGAGCAGTCAATTATAAGAATTATGAAATTTAATTTTAGAAGACTAAAAGTGAAAGTTAAAACCATTTGAATTGAATTTATTTTAAAAATTAACACGACACATTCTGCATGTAATTGTTTAAACCATAGACGGATATTGTGTGTAGACTAACTCACCAATTAGTCAACACTAGCCTATTCCAGCTGTGAAACAATTGCTAGATTTTTAGGTGGAAAGCGAAAACACCTTATCGTGACAAAATAAAAAAAAAGGTCTAGGTTTTGTTTTAGTAACCAATTAGAGCTATCTTATATGGATAACCAAAATCCAACACCGTAGAGCAACACCGTAGCCCCACAGAAAGAGGTTGGTCTTGTGTTGCATGTTGGGAGAGAGAAGCAACATTAAAAAAACCTCATTCGTATACATATACGGTGTGGGACAACTGAAAAATTATCCAATTATCATTTCTAAACCAACTAATAATTTAGGCCTCGTTCGGGATGGTTGCGAGTTTTTTGTTTTTGGTTTTAAAAATGAAATTTGGAAACAAAACCTGTTCAGATAAAATGGGGTTGAATTGGTTTTTTTCACTTACTTTTAAAACAATTTTATCTAAAACTCAAAACAATAAAAATAGGTTTTGTAATTTTTGTTTTGTTTTTTACCTAAAAGATTCATGCTTAGATATTTTTTTTTCGCAGAAAGAACACGCATTGTGACTATTCAGCATCTTCACCCTGCCCCTGTGACCATTCAACCCATGAACACCATCTTTCCTCATTCCTCACCCTGAATCTGAACCCTTCACACCTCTTTGGTTCCCCTTCAAATATCCTCATTAATGAATACTCATGTGCCCCAAAAGCATACTCAACACCATGAACTTGAACGCCAGAAAGGTAAACTCTGAGGCCAAACCAGCAACCGTAACCGTTGATGGGTGTCAGATCGTAAACGTTAAGGTACACCGGCAAGGATCCCTAAGCGACGCCGTTTTTGGAACCCTTCCTGCACAGTAACATCCTGCGGCGTCGTTTTGCTTTTCTTTCCGACAACTATTTCCTCATCCAATTGGGTATTTGAATTTTGGATGAAGAAGATGAAAAAAGAGAATGGAAAGTTTTTTTGCTCGCTAATGGGTTCCACCGGCAGCTTGCTGTTAATGCTTCTTTATGTAAACACGAGAGCTTTTGTGTTTTCGTTGCAAAACTTTCTGGCATATTAAACCAAGGAAAGGGAGTGAAATTGAAATTGTGTACCAATCAGTGAGGATGTTGGTATTCTCAAGGACGAAGTTGAAGGTGACCGTGTTGCCAACAGATCCATGGGGATGAAGATGATAAAATTATTCAGTAAAAGCAGTACATCGTAAGATCTACTAGAACCACATTATCCAACGGTCTTTTTTTTATGGTTCATAATGAACCACTTGAGTGATGGTTCACTCTAGACACCACCATTGAATGAATTCGAGACGAAGTAAAGAGAGTGGCTTGACTCAAAAGAAAAAACTGAAAATCAAAACTGAAAATTGAAAACATAAACTATATTTAGTTTTTGAAATTTTCAAAACATAAAACTAAAAACCACGCACATTAGAATTTGCCATATACAGAGTGAAACAAATACATAGAACATATGTACAAAAAAAAAAATACACGGAACATGGCTGAAAACACAAGTAATGTGCCTTCATTATTTCCTTGTAATACTGTAACCATGCAATGCAAGACAGAAAACAAATATATTTCAAGGTGTAGAGGAGTCGAAAGAGCAAGGCAAAACCTACATAAGTTAAAACACATAAACCTAATGATTGATAACATTTTTTTAGCAAAAAGATGGTATGCAAAGGAATCACTATGATACAAGAAATCCTAACTATGGTGGCACCTCAAGCATTATCAATTATCTGCAACACGCCAAAATTTATTGAAAAATTGAAAAAAGAATAAGACAAGGCATGGGGGAACAAGGCATGGGGGACAAGAACCTTACCCATGAAAATCAAGAAAATCTATAACTATGAAGACTTATCCTATATTGATAACATATTATAATGATAACTAGATCTCATGTAAAGAATAGTACTGAATTCAAACAACCCCTTTCTTCATGTGTCAGTGCCTCAATATTATTAATTTATTATTGATTATGAAAGAAATATGAAAATGCAATCTTTAAGACAATTGTAGGTCTGCCAAATAATCCATTGTCTTTAAAACAAAAATATCTTTCATCCAAAAATTATTATTTCAAAAAAATCGCACTGAAGCCTCCATTTTATTCTTACACATTCCATCTGTGCCTACGAGCGAAGAGCACAGCAGAACAGAGTACCGTTAATGACCGACTAAAACCCCAGAGAGTTTTAACCTCTAATAAACGCGAAACTAACCGCAATTGCAAGAAGATTCCCCTAGCAGTCTTTTCAAAACCGTTCCGTTCCCGCCCTCACTCGCGTGCACTCTCAAGATTTAAATAAATAGATGGTAGGCATTAGCATAAATGAAGCACGAAACATGATAATTTCAGAAAAAGTAATCGATCGAATGAAACAATGAACTAGAAGCTACCTCACTAGAAGCTATTCTACACCTTATTTCACCAAATAAAAATTCTAAGACTGACCGTCTGTAATGACTGAGCATAACTGAATGCATGACTCCCATGTGACCTTCTCTCCTCTGGTGTCCTTTATTCAGAATATTCCTTCCCATAATTCAGGATAGTCATCCACATGTCTCTCCAAATGAATGGTCATGATTAGTTCATGATCCTGGTTCGCAATTCTCTCGATACGTGGTACGGGTACACGATATGCTACTTATAAAGAATTCGGTAGATGAGGGATATACATAGTTGATACGCTATAACACGCTATCAATATTATTTTTTGTAAAATATAAAATATCATTTCAATAAAATATAAATTACAGTAAATAGATATAATACAAAAAATCTAAAAGCATAAGTTGTCTAATAAATACTATACTAGTACTCTGTAAAAAAACTGTCAAATAAATAGACCCTGTTCTTAAATGGTATTGCTATTATTAAGTTTAGACTTTAAAGAACCTAAAAAAACTAATTAATTAATTGATTAATTAATTACTGTCCATTCAACTACTTCTCTCGTTTCCCAAATCTTTTAGACTACTAGTGCTATTGACCCGTGCGTAAATGAATTACACCAATCAAGTGACGTTAGACTAATTTAATCAAGTGATAATAGACTGATATTAAATCGGTCTCATTAATGCAACAAATGTAAAATTACTCTTAAACGGTTACCCGAATCATGACCCCTAAATAATTGGTTATTTGTGGCACCTTTTTGAGAGAACTTTTGGCATACCACGGGACATGGAAGTATTGTGTGACTCTAAATTCAGGATGAATAGATAATGTAATATTCATTTTTTTTTTAGTTCTTTATAGGGTATTTTGCTTTGGGTGCTTTTAGCCTGCACAAAGCGTTAAATTTGTGCAGGATGGGAAAATTGATTTACTAGCGTTGATATAATACATTAAATATTCTTCGTTTAAGATTAAGTAAGGGCTACCTGAACTATTGGTTTATGCCTATGTAACATGTATTTGCAAAATAGGGCTTCATAATGCATTTGTTTACTTAACTAAAATGCTTACATTTTTTATTTGTTAGGCCAGTCAACTCTTTTTCCGTTCTTTCTCTACTGATTGTGGACGATTTTTTTTTTGTTTACGTAGATGTTCTATTTATTTATTTATTTATTTTTAAAAAGTGAAAGACAAATCATTAAATTAATAATAAGTAGAGTTAACCTTTAATTTGGTTTCTAAAGTATCAATTTTTATCTCCTATTTAGTCCCTAAAATATGTAAAAATATTAATTAAATAGTCTCTAACGTTTTCTCTCATCCATCAAGTTAGTTTATCTGTTAGTGTGAGCATGTTTGAATGTCGTTAAGTATCATGTTGACCATTTCTCTCTTCTAAGTGTATCCTAAATAGCCTCTAAAATACATCATATCACGTCTATACAATATTTGAAAATAGAGAGTCCCTAAAATAAATATTAAGTAGTCCTCCAAATTTCTAAATACATCATATCAGTACCTACATTTCACAATAACGTAGGTCCTAATTGTAATTTATAAACTAGATTTTTTATGAGATATTCATTAACCAGATGTTGCATAGTTTTACCAAAACACATGGCTTAGAAAGGATAATTAAATGACACCTAACCCATAAAAAAAGAAAACAATTGTTAAATTATTAATGTTAAATGTCGAAATCAATTTCAGAATTGGGGGTTATCAAAATTATCGACAAAAACGAGTGATGAAAATCAAAATGTGAATAAGGAATGAAAATGAGGAGACTAACTAGGGAGGGGGCTCGCCTCTAAGTGAGTGGTTGGGATGAAATTGATACGTAATGGAGTTTAGGGTCTGATCTGTTTGCATGTATAAGAGAGAATGATTGACCGAGGGGCTAAAATGATGTATTTTAGGGACTTTATGGACTATTTAGGATATATATAGAAGCGAGAAAATGACCAACAAGACACTTAAAAACATTCAAATGAGTTTATACTAACAGAAGGACTAACTTGATGTATGGGAGAAAATGTTAAAATTTTTTAATTTTTTTTACATATTTTAGGAACTAAATAGAAAAAAGAGTGATATTTAAAGGACTAAATTGAGGATTAGCTCTAATAAAAAAGGATAGGGAATTACGTAGACGATCTGTGGTTCAACCCAAGTTTGTTACATCTACTATATTTCATTGTAAAATATTGAAATTCATTGGGCCATTTTTTGTGTTAATTTGTTCCATAAAAAGAGTTATGAATTAATATGATCAACGAAAAAATACCGTAATAAAATTCATTTGTTAATTAATCTTTCAAAGTTACTTTTTTTTAACTGGATCCTTTCATTGTTACTTATATTGGAGTATATTGTTATAAAAAAAGTAATGTACTGTATAGTCGAGAAAAAATCATTTTGCCCATAAATTTTGTTTTGTCAGCATTTGAAAGTGACACTTCATAAATATTGGGGTGAAAATTATAAACATTGAAAAACCGGAACAGACAGGCTACACCAACTTTTCCATCCTGCACAAATTTATCATTTGTGCAGGTTAAGGCCACCTTTTTTTTTTTTTGATAAGCTTAATCCAGTGGTTAGTGGGTTAGGTGTTAGTAGTTAGAGGGGATGGGGGGATAGGGATCGAACCCATAAACTCCTGCATAAAACTCCTTCCAAATGTCCCTTTGGCCAACAGGCCAACCTACCTGGTTAAGGCCACCTTTTGCTTTTTACCTCCACACTTCTTTCACAGTAAAGATGTGACAATGGTTTAAGAAATCTAAACTAAAAACAAAAAAAGAACAATTGTTTGGCTTCTGTAATCTGTAATAAGTTATGAAAAGCTAAAGCCATTTTCAACTTCCAAGATAAAAAGTCTTTATTGATAATGACAACGACGGAAAAAAAAAATATGAACAAAGTCTATAAATAAGTTTATGATATGAATTAGTATAATCCTAAAATTAAAAAAAAAAATCACCAGATGGCATCTTGTGTCCGAAGTTTTGATTTTGAGGGGTTCAATGTGATATATATATATATATATATATTTTTTTTTTTTTGGTAACATTCAATGTGATATATTAACTCATTTATTTATGATGGATCTACTTAATTTATGCGAATCATGGTAAACATAAAAATATATCATTGTCAGTTTCCTGCGCCAAACGCCCCTACATAAGAATTGTGCAGCTATTGTACCTTTTTTGGGCCTCTTATAATGTATGGCAGCTTTGTGGCACCGCCACTCAGCTTATATTTGCTTGAGAGATATGATTTTGTAAATTAGAGGCTATAGAGTATGCATTTGTACACTTATTTTTGGCAGCCTAAACTACAACACTTTGAGACCATATAAACCAAATCTGCGTAATGGTATGACAACCAACGTCATAAAAAGTATAATAAATGCATATCATCTAAGCATCATGGCTATTGAATTTACAGATGGAAAAATGGGTCGTGCGTAAGCTCGCATAAAAACGGGCTATGACTGATTGAGCGGGCTGCGGGTTGACCCGTCAAAAACTAAAAATAATATAAATAAAATAAAAAATAAATAAAAATCTAAAATTTAGACTAAAAGGGACCAAAATCAACCAACCTGTCAAGTTGGCCCGCAATAGTCCGCCCAAAACGGGTCACAATAGCTGCTTGGCTGGCTAGCCTGACCAAAAATGTAAAAAAAGTTTAAAAATAGGAAAAAATAAAAAATTACATATATACTGACCCAATGGGTTAGCCCAACCTGACCAGCTCGTGGCCCGTAGAATTGACGGGTTAAATGGGTTGGACTAGATAGACTAGTGGGTTGATGAACCCTGATCCATCTCGACCCATTTAGACAGCCTGACCCAATAGACCAAATCCGTTTTGTCACCCCTAGTGTTGATCCTTTATGATAATACGTTAGCCTGATTATTATCGATCGCTGATGAACAAATGAAGCAAGAGATCCAAAAAGCTTTTCACATTAAAAAACTTATTACTATCATCATGCAATAAGGACCAATGTCTGACAAATTACACATCCCATCAAATGTACACACCACAATATCATGGTCAACTATCAATATCACCATTGATATTGTTAAGTATTTATAGCTTAAAAAAACAAACACTGATAAAGAATGGCAAGCTTAACAAAAATAAAAAAAAAATAGCAGAAGGCTAAGCAGAAAACATATACTCTCTCTATTTTTTATCTTTGGGTGTTTTATTTTTTTTCTTCATGTCTCGTATTTTTGGTTGTTTTAAAAAATTAAGGTATAATTTGGTTTTTTTCCCCATTATGCACTTACATTAAATACAAAAAATGAAAAGGTTTGAATGAAGTGTAGTATGACAAAATAAATAATAAATAGGAGTATTTTAGTTTAATCATTTTAAAATTAATAATTTTTTTAATTTATGTGCCAAATGATAAAACACCGAAAGATAAGAGATATGGAGAGTATGCACTTTTCTCCCACGTCAACGGTCTGAAAAGCATCATTCTTTGGCTTCATTCCTTCTTTGAATAAAGAAAACTAAAAAACCACGCATATACTGAAGGCTTGATTTTTCTCTAATCCAACTGTACGTGACTTGCACCATGCTATCTGCACACACGTCTGAGCAATGCGACGCAACGGTACGAACGTACCAATTCGCGATTCTTTTCAAAATCTGCTCCCACCATTTGCTCCCTTACGTCTTTCCATTTTAACACGCGCCTTACATGAATATCTCTGCAGCTCCGCACTTTCGTCCTCATTCCCTCTGAGAATTGAATCATGGTTTCTTCTCTGTTCGCCATGGAAAACTCTTACTGCTTTTCTTCCTTGCGATTCGCGCTGATTTTAGCAATTTTCTTCGCCGCCATTTTCTTCGCCACAACGCTCTGCGGCCCCAAGGTCACCACCGCCACTGAAGGACTCGAAGCTTCATTCATACCTTTAACACCACCGCTAACTCCACAAGATCTTAATGAACCCTCATTCTTCTCTGACGCCGCACTCCTTCCTCCGATCTTGTCTCATCTCGGTTTCCATGAACTGGCAACGGCGGCTCCATCGCTTTTAGACGCCGAAACTACCGCCTCCTCCGCTTGGACTGGTCCATCCACCATATTCGTTCCATCCGACGCCGCACTCAGCACTTGCTATTCTTGCTCAGTACCTAATCTTCTGGGCGAGCACATTGTTCCAGGTCTCTTCACCATGGAGTATATAAGAAAACTTGCATCTGGAACCAAGATCGATTCTTTAAGTCCTGGTCGTTGCATTACCGTCACTTCCGACTCGGTCAATCCGAACACTAGCACTGCCGCTGCTGCGAAGGTCTTCGTCGGAGGCATCGAGATAACGCAACCCGATCTCTTCAACAATGGCTTGATTGTTGTCCATGGCATTCAATGTTTGATATCTTCGTTCTCTTGCGACGCGGAGAGGATGAGCTTGCTCTTCTTCCCGTTTCATCCGGATCACCGTTCCGGTCAACATATCCGCACTCCCAGTGCCGGCGCCGGCACCGCGGTGCTGCCTGCTATTATGCGCCTCAGAGATGCCATGCTCGGGCTTCCCGACTTCGACCTACTAGACCTCGCCATGGAGGTAAAATTACTTTGTGACATTTGTACTTAGTTCATCTGTTTCTTTTTCACCTATCATTGCTTAATTATTTTTAGTATTTGATGTCACGGTTTTCTGTATAGCATACTCTAATTTCCCCTTAATAAAACTTTGTTGATTTAGTCTTCACATGTTTTTTTAGTTAGTCTCCGGATTATCTTGGCTTATATATAGAGAAACTTTTTATCCGTAATTTGATTGTTAGATAGTCCAACTTCCCCTCAATACACTACCAGAAAACACGGGATTACCGACGGTCTAAAGCCGTCGGTAATCCATAAAGTCGATGAATATATTTGGACGGATAACCGACGCCAAAACCCGTCGGAAATATGGTCGTCATGAGGATTACCGACGACTCTTCTTTGTCGTCGGTGTTACCGATTATCTATACCCGTCAAATGACGATGTATTCCGACGGGCAAAGCCGTCGTTAGTTTTCAGACGGTCGTGACCGTCGGTCAATTTCAAAAGTTTCCGACGACATAGGCCGTCGGTAATCGGAAATTTTTTTTTATTGATTAATAAAATATTTACTTTAATTAATTTTATTAATAAAATTAATAAAATTATTAATTAATAACCAAATTAATTTTATTCTTTAATTAATTAATTAATTTAATTATTTATTTGTTTAATTATAAAAATAATTTTATTAATAAAATTATTAATTAATAACCAAATTAATTTTATTCTTTAATTAATTAATTAATTTAATTATTTATTTGTTTAATTATAAAAATAATTTACTCTCATATTAAAAATATTTATTTATTAATTTAATTAAAAATTACTTATAATTTAATTTAATTTAATTATTAATTGATTTCCATATATAAAAATGTGATAACGTAAACTAAAAAGAAAATTAAAAAAAGAAAACATAATAAATAAAAAAATTCAACGAATAAAAATCGAGTAACTAAAATAATATCCAAAGCGAAAAAAATGATATCCAAAAATATGAAAAAATATAAGTACAAAGCGAGGCTAATAGTCACAGTACTCACGATCATGATCGAGATGCTCTACATCATCTGCATCATCGACATGACCATGAGTACGCGGAGGCGGCGGCGAGGCGGAGGCGAGGCGAGGTCGAGGCGAGTAGGTCAGCCGGGCGAGCTAGCAACCGGTACATCTGCTCCTGTCCGCAAAGACTGAGTCAAAGCTCTCGCCGCCGGGCCACGGCCCGCTTCAACTCGGCTATCTCCTGGTCATCCGCGACAGGCGACCCGGTGGCGACACTACTACTCGGCGACTCTCCAGGTGTGTAGGCGGCGGGCCCCTTTGTAGGCTTTGGCAAGGTCACCAAAGACCATATAGGCGACCGCTTCTTCCGCCAACCACTTCCGCCAAACCTCACGGTGTAGATAGATCGTCAGGGCTCGAGATGGAGAACATGATGAGCTCTGAGATCTAAGCCGAGACATCCTCGCCTCAAACTCCTCCGTTAAACAAACAAATAAGTCAAATCTTTTTTTTAACAAAACAATATAAACATTATTAAAAAAATATTTATTATATTTTATAATTACCTGAGTCCGCCTCAAACGCTCATCAACGAAATCACCAGTACTTCTCTTCGTATGAGTTGCAAGATGGAGCTCGTGCAATCAACTTCTCTCCCAACCTCCTCGTGAGATTGTATTAATAAAAATTTAAATAAATAATAATAATAATAATAATAATAAAATAATAATAATAACAATTTTATAACACGTCATAAGTCTAATCTGCGTCTTTGCCTTTGATCGACACATCGCCTCCAGCAAGCCGCCACCGCCTCGAGAGGTCCTATTCTTCTTGGCCTTGTGCTGGTCGCCTGGAACTCGTGGGTGTTCAGGCGCTACCAGTCTTTGCGAGCTCGTCCCTATCCAACTGGTGGCGATCCTCGATGCGGGCATCTCGAAGCATGTCGAGAAAAGCGGTGGGAGGCCTTCATATGAAAATTCTTCTCCATCGCCTCCTCATCTTTTTCCTCCCAAGCAACCCTCAAATGCGTATCAATATAAGACATTATTAAACATAATTGAAATTTACGAAAATAAAATAATATGCAATAAAATAAAAATTGCGACTTACTCTGAAAGAATTAAACATATGGTCCGCTCAAAATCCTTGATGTCCCCAGTGGGCCAAAACTCACTGTAATTCTCCTCAATTGTTCTTTGTGATAGCTAACTTGGTGGCTTTGAGGAAGAAACCTGAACAATAAAAACATGTTAAATAAAAAGAATATATATATATATATATATCCATGTAAATTACTAATAACTCGAAAAAATTACAAATACTTACCCTTTACCGGATGGCACGATAAGAACTCGGCCATCATACAACATCTCAAGAGTGTCGGGCTCACGGCCTCCCCACGCTCAAGAACCTCCTCTGCTGAACCTCCTGCTCCTCCCCGTCACGCCCAACATCGGTGTCATCGGTGTATGTCCCGTACTATAATCATGGTCGGATGATGAGCATCGACCACCGGATCGGGCACAACATGGGAACTCGAGCGCCATGTAGGCTGCTGGAACCAGGGTGGGGATCATGTCAATGTGAGGCAAAGGTGCCGAAGCGTGCCGAAGTGCAGTATGGCTGGTGTCGAATGTGCACTGAGTGCATTGTAGGTGGTGCGAAAGGTCTAGGTGCATGAGGTGTATCAGTCGTCTCGGCGTAGATGTACTAGGACGACGTGTAGATGACAACGCCGAAAACCCGATGAGGTCACGCCTAATGATGGTCGGCCTCGACGACGAGGGGGTCGAGGCGATCCCTTCCCTTCCATTTACCACCCTTTGGGTGATGCAGGAAGTCTGCTCCTGAACCTCCACGATGCCATATATGTCTATAGAGCAATTGAATAATACTTGATCATGAAATATTATATTTAAACATAACAATATTACAAATGAATTCCATAAAAATAAACAAGTTATGAAAATAACTGACAAATTAAAATATATTGTTACACATTAATTTCTCAAATTGTAAAAAGTTAAACAATTTCAATCTGCCCATTCTACCCACTCAATTTCGGCATCGTCTTCAGATCTTGATGGTTCTGCCACTTCTTCATTTAATTCCTCATCCTCATCTACATCTTCATATGTGATTGGATTGTCACGTAGTCGAGTAATGGGTTCCACTTCATTTACTACATTGACATGAGATATCTCATCCACTTGATAAACCACTTCTTCCTGTGTATCATCTGCTTCAATGCGACCACGTGGTTTTATCTTTATTGCGACACACCAACCTTGTTTGTCCCTTCGAGTTGATGGATAAGGGACATAATACACTTGTCTTACATGTTATGCCATGATAAACGGATCAAACATTTGGTATCTTCTGCTCATGTGTATGTCAACAGTATTATATTTTCGATCCACTCTTGTGCCTCTATTTGACGGATCAAACCAATTACAATAAAATAGCACTATTTTTTTAGTATAGTCTAAAGTATTGTATGTCAATTCATATATATGTTGACTCACGCCGTAAAAGTCATCTTCACCTCCATCTGTGGCACCTTTTACATAAACCCCGCTGTTAACTGTTTTTTTCCCCTCTGTTTTTGACTGGGTTTGGAATTTGTATCCATTTACAAAGAATGTGTGCCATTCTTTTACACGTGATTTAGGACCATGAGATAAATTTCTCAAGTGTTGGATTTTAGGGGATTCTGCCTCGCTATACACCTGTGTACACACCATGTGCAAACAAATTATGGTTCCTATTTTCAAACAATATTTTTGTATTTTCAAACAATAAATAATAATAATAATATATATATGACGACTCAAAAAACATACCTGGTTCCTAAACCATGTTGGGAAATATTCATGAATATAGGCAGAAGAGTCTTGTACGCTTGTGAGCTTAGTTAACAAGAATGCCCTGATCAAGTCATTATCAAACAAATGATCAAGAGCAATTGTGGATTAAAGAAATTGAAAGTGGTCAAAATGATACATACGTTAGATACGGTGATATACGCACGGTTGATCAACACGTGAACGTGGTGACTTCCACACTTCGCCTGTTATCCGATTATCCACCTCCTTTCCACCATGACGGTAGGAAAGGCAAAATCTTGATAAGGTAAGCGGGTGTCTTTCACTTTCAATTTCTACTGCTCCTACTATTTGTTGGTGTCAACATGAAGTTAAGTAAAATAATGGGAGCAGAAATGGATTGTCTCACGGTGTAAGTAAGTTGCATAAATAGATCCTTGACCACTGGCCTTATTTTTCACCGACCGTTTTGAGTCACCCATAAATCTACAAAATAACAACATTGATGATAAAAATTGATACATTTAACCCTTCAAATAAATATTTATTTTAGAGAATACTTTATTATAGTACCTTTCGAATGGATACATCCATCTGTATTGAACCGGTCCACCAAGCCTAGCTTCATGTGCAAGATGCACTGGTAGATGCTCCATAGAATCAAAGAAAGCAGGGGGAAATATTCTCTCCAACTTACAAAGAATGACTGGTATGTTCTGTTCCATCCTTATGAGATCATCCTCTCTCAATGTCGCAGAACACAAATCTTTAAAGAATTGGCTGAGTTCAGTCAGTGGATTTAAAACATTTGATGGCAAGGAACTAAATGCAATAGGAAGTAAACACTCCATGAATACATGACAATCATGGCTTTTCATCCCAATCATGGTTCCTTTGTTCACATCGGCACATCTTGCCAAATTAGAAGAATAATCATCCGCATCCGAAGTTCTTTTATCCAAACCGGCTGCATCGACTTGGCTTCCTCAACAGTTAAAGAGTAACAGGCTTTGGGTTTCAGGGTCTTCCCATCCGACCGATTCGTCAAATGCAAGTCCTTTCGCCTACAGTAAAGTGGTAAGTCTAGTCCGCCTTCTCATTGTCTTTTGTTTTTCCTCGGCGTTCATCACTTTGTGAGAAAAACATTGTCAAAGTTCTTCTCAATGTGCATAACATCAAGGTTGTGTCTCAATAAATTATCTCTCGATATGGCGGATCCCAAAAAATACTTCTTTTTGTCCAATTATGCCATTGTCCATATCCTTCAAATCGATCCAATTTGCCAAAATCGTGATTTTGGGCGGTTCCATAACCACTTTCCCGGATCTGCTCGTGTCAACCTTGAGGCGGGCCATCTAATTCAACTTCCCCCTTCTTGAAAGCGTTCTTATTCCGTCTAAATGCATGATCATCGGGTAAAAACATGCGATGTGAGTCAAACCAAGAACTCTTCCCCCCAAATTTCAAGGTAAAGGCCTTTGTATGCTCCATGCAATGCGGACATGCCATTTTACCATGAGTACCCTAACCAGACAACATGCCATATGCAGGGAAGTCATTAATGGTCCACATCAGCGCTGCCCTCATTGTAAAATTCTTCTTTCGTGCAATATCGTACGTCACAACACCATTCCACAACCTTTTGAGATCGTCAATAAGAGGCTCTAAATAGATGTCAATACCATCTGTCGGATTATCTGGACCCGGTATAACACAGCTCAAGAACATATAAGGCTTAGACATGCACATTTCGGGAGGAAGATTGTATGGGGTAACGATAACTGGCCAACAAGAATAAGGTTTCGCCGTGGATTGAACATACGGGGTAAAACCATCAGAGCATAAGCCAAGTCGTACATTACGTGGATCTGCTGCAAAATCAGGATGCACACGATCAAAGTGCTTCCAAGCTTCACCATCAGAAGGGTGGCGCAACATACCTGAAGTGCTTCTATTCTCATAGTGCCATGTCATTTTGTCTGCAGTCTGTGGTGATGCAAACATTCTCTATGACCTTGGAATAATTGGCAAATAAAACATTGCCTTCACTGGAACTAGTTTTTGTCTACCCGTCCGATTTTTAGTATGTGACATATACCTAGGCTCACCACAAAATTTGCATTCAACTAGCGCACCATCGCTTTTACCAAACTCATTGTCGTAATACAACATACACCCTCTCACACAACAATCAATCTTTTTAGATTCCAGCCCCAACTTGGACACTAAGCTTTTAGCCTCGTAATAACTTTTTGGCAAACCATCTTTGATAGTGTGAGTCCAACATCATTTTCGTTATGAGATCCAAGCACACTTGGTAGCACCACGCTTGGACTTAAGAGCTAAGAGCCTCACACACATTGATAACTTAGAGTCCAGAGACCCTTCAAACAACGGCTTATTTGTTTCTAACAATAGATTATAAAATTTTTGTCTTTGTCTCATTTGGAAGTTCATCGTCATCATCTTTGTTGCTCCTCGAATAACACGTTCACCCCCAAGGCATCACAAACCATATCTTGCATCAATTCAATCGCTCACCACATCCCGACCCACGTGAATCGCCAAGCACCTTCGCAATTATCACCAACCCCTAAATCAACGTGAGGCAACTTTTCACCATGTGTAGTCCAAATCCAGTAATTAAGCCTAAATCTAACTGAATACAGGTGGTGTGTGACCTCACTTGGGCTCTTAATCCTTCTGCAATCGCAATTAAAGCACAGACATCTAATCCCTCCATTAGTTTTGAAATCTTTATGTGCCATTGCGACTTGGACAAAAATCTCAACCCAGTAGCAAAAATCTGGTTTCAAACCCCCTCTCCCCGGATACAACCTATCGTACAGCCAACTACGACTCGAAAGAAAATATTCCATCTTCTGCATGTCAAAAAAAATGACAATTTCAGCAGCACGACGTTCTTACAACCGCTCTCTTTCTTTAAATGGTATGACGCTATCCCATTCGAGAAAAAACCTTTTCAGAACTCGTATAATAATCATTCCTTAATTCTCGTATCTTATACTTGACAAAATTTATTGACATTTCCCATTGGTCTCTGAAGTACACAAAATGAACGCAGCTTATGAACACCGCAATCAAGTATGCACCAGAGAACAAAAGGAAATGAATCGAACCGAAATTTCATCAAATATAAAGATACGAGAATTAAGCAACAACTATTATACGAGTAAAGAAAAAGTTTTTTCCCAAACTGTCCGACTTGGACAATTCAAGGTTCAATATACAATGAGCACATGGTACCCTAAAAGAGTATATGAACTCAATAATATATTAAACCTCAAACGGGAAGCTAAGGCTTCTCTCCGATACTAATAACAAATATCAAACATCCATTCGATCAATGATTAACATAACAATTAGACAAGCAGAAGTGACAAGGGTAGAATTAGTTTTATTATATATATATATATATATATATATAATAAAAAATATTTTATTTTCCTTTTTCATTTAATTTCTTATATGATAATTTTTAATGTTGTTATTTTTTATTTCTTTTTTATTGAAATTTTTTTAATTCTTCTCTTCTTCAGATCATTTTTCATTTTTGTTATATCATATTTTTTAACGATTGTTTTCCTTGTTTCTCTTTTTAATTCTGCTCATCTCTTAATTATTTTTTCAATTCTGTTTTGAATCCTTCTAATTTTTAATTATGTTATTTTTCAATTCTATCTAATTTCGCTTTGTTATTCTCTTCTTTCTTTTTAAAATCTGCTTTTTTATTCTATTGTTCTTAAAAATTCTGCTTTTTAATTATTTTTATCTTTAAATCTATTTTTAATTCTATTATTATTTGTCCTTTCCAATTCAAATCATCTTGTTTCTTTGAGCAATGGTCCATTTCTTGTGTGTGTAGTTTTGTTAATCATTTAGTTGTCACTACGCCATCCGCCATATATAAAATAAAATATTTTATTTTTCAATAAATAATAATTATTAACAATTCAATCAATATTGCAATTTTAATTTATATATTTTATTTTCTTAAACGGAAGAGCTACTTATTCATTCAAGGTTTATTTAAACTTATTTTACATCACTTAAAATAAATGCTGATATTAATATTCAAATATATCAACATAAAACATATTCATATGCTCTCTTCATTTTATTTTAATAAGCCTCTAAAGTAATTTATGAATAAATAATCACTTAAGTTTCTAAAAATAGCTCATTAAATAAATATTTTATTATGTCATTTCAGATTTTGTCTTTGAACGTTAAATATTATATGTCACTTTTTAATATATAATTTTATAATTTTATTTATTTCACCCGCTATTTAGCTTACGCTATCGCTCGCTATTTTACGCTATCCTACCAATTTTACGCTATTTTTCATGATCCTCGATTAACAACACTGGAATTAGAAAATCGACTTGGTCATTTAAAGAGGATAGAATTAGACAAGCGAAGTGGCAAAGGAAAGAAATGCAGAGAGATGTGCAAAGCAAATTGCAGCCAAGCAACATCACCAATATCCATATCCATGAATGAAATGGCAAGCATAAATTAAAATTGCACTCTTTACTCACAAGCATTGTGGTGATGAGTGATAGCAGAAGCGCAGACAATTACACAAGACATATCATTTAGACAATTACACAATACACTTCAAAATCCCCTCTGTGGAGAGAACTATGAACGAAAACAAATAAACATGTCGGTGTGGGGGTCAACAGACAAGCCTTTCTCCACCCAATGACTTAACCGACATGAGTTAAAGTGCATACCTAGTGGTACAAGTGGCGAACTGGTGGAGGTGGCGAACTCAGAGGCCTATGAAACAGAACTTTTTGTGTTAGCAGAAACTAATAAGATATAAACAAGAATATCAAAACCACACCATTAAAATTAAAAACTAAGAACAATCATATTAAGAACATATATAAATAATAACACAGATTTAAGTCCACACATTCGAATACAATCAGCCACTTTTGGAGGCAAACTCTAAAATTTCAACTCAAGCTTGTTATAAATTCTCATAGTGAAATCTTCCCCAAACAACAACATTATGCGGCAAACTATCATTTTGAAGATAAGCATTCGGGTATTACTTTTTGACTGTCCAAGATCATGAAATTCTTGTTAATATTAGTGATTGTTCTTATCATGGTCAAATTTATATGTTCTTATAGCTTGGATCTTTCTTCTCAATACAAATAACATTTCTGAATATTACATTTGGATATTCCTAATGTTTCATATCAAGCTGATTTGATTCCAAAATCTATTTGTTCCAAACTTGAGCAAATTATCAAAGGATTCATTTAGAAAGTGTTACCTGGTCATAGAATGTGGCACGCTATTAGTTGGCATTGGTTTTTCTACCCTAAGTTGCAAGGTGGTTTAGGGTTTAGAGACACTCACACATTCAACAGAGCGCTAGTCTTGAAATTGGCGTTGGGTATTCTTACCAAATTAGAAGCACTTGGGGTTAAACTTTTGAAAAGTACCCATTGTATAGGTTAGAATTGCTTGAACCACATATTATATAAGAACCTACGGCCCCGTCTTGGACTTAGAACCACTTCTCCATGAATACGTTTGTAAAATAGTATTAATGAATATTAAATAAATATTTAATTTTAATTGTAAATAGCTATCCAAGCTCACAGTTGATCATTACAGCATATTCACCGTATAATTTCAAAAGTTTTTTCCTCACAGCACTCTTCAAACGAATAACTAAAACCAGCCAAAAATCAAGTAAAAGATGTTGAGCATTAGTAAATTGTAGCCTATGACCTTAGTGCTTGAATTTGAACAACAAGATAAATAGAATAACTATCATACACAGATGCAAAGAAAATTTCCTAGAAAAGAGCGTATAAGAAAAATATATAGTTGCAATGGAAGTTATCAAATATTTCTATTCCAAAGAAGCATTATTGCAAAGATCAATCACACCACACGTTCCTTCTATCAAGTTGGATGCATAAAAAAATAAGAAAAAATGGATAAGAACGGTGTACAAACCAAAAAATAATGTGCTTTGTATTAAAAGAGAGATTCTGTGTTGTTTTTTTCGTTCTGTATTCTCTCTTTCACTCTTAGCTAACCCTCCTTGTGTTTGTGTGTGTGTTGCACAGACTAAAATATTTTTTTACAGCATAGTGTTACAGAAATATTTTTTTACGGATTTAGTATTTGAACGTATATAAAGTAAATGTTACAGATTAAAGCTTTACTTTGCAATATTTTTTTTGCCTAACTAAATAAATACAAAGTAAAGCTAAATAAATATTGTTTCATCGCAGCCTGACCATGAAACAACAAAGCAATTTTCTGTCTATATATACAAAGTAAAGCATTACAAAGAACTAATATTTTTTGAATGTATGGTGGTGTCACTTAATTATTTTGAAACAAAGTATATACATTTATATGATCAAAGGGAAACGTGAATTCATGCAAATGAAAAATAAAAGCCACAAACCAAATCCATTTCCTTATGAATGAATATACATATACCACATCGGTCATCTATCATGAAAAACTTACATGTTGAAATAAAAGTCAACTAACAAATTTAGCTCTAATCACATTATGAACGAATGATGATAGGTACTAATTTTTATCCTGAGACTATTTAGAGAGTAACCAAAATTACAGTTAAAATACAAAACTTAGGAAGAAGGAAAAAAAAGTATTCTTTTCATTCAAGAAAGAAGCAACTATTAAAAAAGGTACACCACTTGTTCTGATTCACTAATTCACTTTCACCCTTTTTTGATTTCAAGGACTAGCCTAAAAGGCCAAAAATTTAAAATAATAAAGTAAATAAAAAGGGCCTTATTTCAAGGAAGGGAAATGAGAGAAAAATATGGTGCCAAAGATCTTCATGTTTGGTTTTGATATTATTATTATTATTATGCTATTTATTTTCACCTTCCTCGGGTTGTCCCTCATATCAACGATGCAATTCAAGATTGGATAGAAAGGGTGGCCCATATACCAGTTGATGGAAAGAAAGGTCCAGCTGATGTATGTGTCATAGAATTGGGTGGAACCATAGGTACACACACTGTTGAAAACATTATTCAGTTTTCATGGTTTGATTATTTTCCATGGTTTAATGTAAATTTATTAGAACATTTCTGGATCTGGATGCATGAGATATTGAATCCATGCCATTTATTCAGGCATTAGGACATTTCTCATATAGAGTAGGTGAGAAATAATACTTTGATTTATCAACAAAGTGTGGTTTTGGTGAATATTGAGTTCATTGTTTTTAGGTTTTACATGATGCTCATTTGCAGTCTTTGGCAACTTTTGTTTGGTTCATGTCAGCCTTGTTCCTGTTTTAAATGTTGTTGGTGAACAGGTAAATGTCTTACAACTCTAGGGAATCCAAATCCAACTCTAAATTGTTGTGAGATCCATGTAGAAAAAATGATTTAATTTCATCTAACATAGAAAACAACCTTTAATATGTTCAGAAAACAAAACCAACCCACCATAGTGTTAGAGGACTTAGAAGCCAAGGGCTGACTCCACATATCTTGGCATGCCACAGCACACAGGTTACTCTCTTCCCCCCCTCTTTCCTACAGATGAACAGGTGTGCACAAAACAACACACAAGGCACAAGAACATAACAATATATTCATAAAAGGGACACAAATGCGTATATACGTAATCACACTGTTCTTGACTGTAACTTTTTAATTTAGGATTCTAAAACTCAGTTGTTTCTCAGGCACTGGATGAAAATGCAAAGGGGAAACTCTCTCAATTTTGCCTAATTTTGGTATTATTTTTAAAGGATTAGTATATTTTGGTGTATATGATGTTTGTTTTTGCTTTGCAAGAGTTTTCTTTCTTGTTGCATGTTTCCAGGGGAAAACATAATTACTCTTTATGATGTTCCCAACATCCGCACATTCCTTTGCTTTTAAGAGTAAGTTTTCCCTAGAACCGCTGAAGTTCAAATCATCTTAATTGTAGGTACCTTTTCTTACAAATTATAATCTTCTTCCTGGTCTTAGGATCAAAAGGCCCATGAAGCAATTTTTAAAGTCTTTGAACCTTAAATGGTTAGTCTCATTAACTCACTTTGTCCTAATGGATATAGAGCATTTTCTATTCTTTCGATTTTTCTGGAAGGCTTAAGTGGTGGTTTATTGTATAATACAGTGTGGCTCGAGAGCCTAATTTAGAGGAATGGACTTGTAGAGCTGAATCTTGTGATTTGCTTCATGAACCAGTGGGTAGTCCAAAGCCAATCTTAATTATACTATTGTATTAAAAATTGACAGTTTTACAATACATAATGACCCCTTGATTTCCATCACAGAACTATTTTACTCTTCATGCTCTTTTCATGCAAATCTTTTTATACAAAATAGCAAAGCTCAAGGAATAAATAACCTAATACAACACAAAAATAACAAAAACCATTGAAACACCCCCTTGCCATTCCTCCATCACCTCACATTTACATTTCCTTCTCCCAGATATATCTCTAGCATAGCCAAAATATATACATAGCCAAAATATATCTATAGCATAGCCAAAATTCATAGCATAGCATAGCCAAAATTACAGCATACATACATAGCCAAAATATATTTATAGTTACAAAATCACCAACCAATACAAGAACAATCCCTACGAAATACAAGAACAATACAGGAACAGAAGAAACAAAATATGGAGAAGTGGCTGCTACTTACTTGATAATCAAATCGACGAGCAAAGGGTCGCGGTGGCTCCAAGCAATAATCGAAGATGGAGAAGATGGAGAAGATGCGACGGACGAAGCTTCTCGAATCTAGAATACGATGCGACGGTGAGTCTGCGGTGGCTCCAAGTTTCAAGCTCCAAGCTGAAGCTTCTCGAATCTTCAAGCTTCTCGAATCTTCAAGCTTCAATCTCCAAGCTTCAGCTTCCAATCACGTGGTTCTTGCAACCGACGGTGGCTCCAAGCTTGTGGCTCCAAGCTTCTCAAATTTCTTGCGAAGTTGTGACAAGAGAGGAGAAATGCGACGACTGAAGATGAAGAAGGGAGGCGGGGGGGGCTGCGGCGGAGGGGGGCTGCGGCTGTGACAAGAGAGGGTAGAAGAAGCGATCCAAGCGACTGAATGAAGAAGAAGGATTCTGTTCTGGCCAAATAAAGAGCTTACCGACGACCATTTTAAACTTACCGATGGTCATACCCATCGGTAAACGACATGGGATTACCGACGGACCAATAGCCGTCGGTATTCAAAAACAAGCGGTTTTTCCAAAATTCACGGTTTACCGACGGACATTAACCGACGGTATGAGTCCGTCTCTAAAAAGCGGTTTTCCGACGGCTTAACCCGTCGGTAATATCCAGAATACGACGGGTCGCGTTTTCCGACGGGTAAGACCATCGAAAATCCCGCTTTTTTAGCGACGGACTAAAGCCGTCGGTGAATGTTCGTCGGTATGTTAACTATTTCTTGTAGTGATAACACTTCTAGCGAGTCTTTTGGTGTCAACTAATGAATTTTCCCTAAGTCGTTTCTTTTGCGTCGTTCCAAGTTGCTACTCGGTAAAGTGATATTTAATAATATGTTATTTGTCCTAAATCAACTGAAATGATATACTGGTGCAGACTGCAAGCTACGACTACTTAGTTAGGGCTGAATATTGGCCCCCGGGTTTCTGTAGACATTCACATACACCTTGCAAATTTCCGATTCCAGGAAATTTTACTTTTCATGGCTTGTGGCCATCCAAATATGTGGGATATGGACCTGAGTGGTGTCTTTTTCGAATAATAATTTAGATTATTTTGATTCTTCTTTGACAATTTACTTTTTGTGTATTATTGTAATTTATTTTTTTAATTTAGTTTAGTGAATTAAATTTTTCTATAATTATGTTTAAATTTAAGTTTATATCATTGGTTTCATCTCAAATTTGTATTTTCTACATAGTTTTATGAAAAATTGAAACCTTTTTTTAATTTTCAAAAAATAAATTTATCAAAATCCTTTGCATATGCTTTATCTATACTCTTTATGAAATCCTCATAATCTTACTTTGCTCATATTTTTTAAATGAACATTAAGTGTAATATATGTCTGCATTTTATGGAGTTTGTTACGACTCCAGAGCCGAAGTTCTAGTGCGCCCACGATCGGAGATCACTTCTGCCTGCTTATCCGAGCTTGACGAGTTGCCACCGACCTGAGACGCGCCAGACCCGACTTCCGGTACAACTATCCCGATGATAACACCGAGCAAGGGAGGGGCGAGCTAACTCAAGACTCACGAACCTTCTAGAAAGGGACGTTCCTGAGACAACACTTGGAGCCGTTGTCACCCTAAAGATTGAAGATCACGTAGCCAGCGCATAACGGGCTTGGCAGACGCGAAATATCAGGAAGAGATCAGCTAATCCCCGAATTGTCAGGGAGGAATTGCCGCGCGCAGAAATCGGATCGGTGGTCGACCTTCCTTCTACGCAACTCCACTATATAAAGGGGGCTGGACCCCCCAGGTTTGGATACTCTCTACGGACCCTAAACCCTAATACATTCTGCGCTGCTTCTCCTCCAAAGCCTTATCTAACTTAGGCATCAGAGTGTCTTTGCAGGTACCACCCCCCTTCATCGGACTCTGGAAGAGGGAGCACCCAATCCCAGGAGGAGGAGAGCCCTACCATTCCCGGCATCAACATTGGCGCCCACCGTGGGGCCCGGTAAAACTAACCCAGGCCTCAAGATTATCCCTAGCTGGATGGTGCGCACCAGGAGCACGGCGAATCACAGATCGCCACCGCGAAGTCACCACTCGGCCAGTCAGAATGAACGCCCACTACCAGACCCCGTTTTGGAGCTTCTCAGGGCAGAAAACGAAGAGTTAAGACGCCAGATCGCGGAAGCCCGCGATCGCGAGGAAAGACAGGGCCACGAGACACCCTCGCGGACCAGAAGAGACGACCGGGACTCACCCAGGTTGGACACATCCAGCGCCACGGAGAGCCCAAGGCGAGAAGGCCACATCCGGCAGGCACCGCGACGAGAAAACCGACCCTTCGAAATCGGGCTAACCTTGCTCCCCTTTGACAAGAGCGTTATGGCCGATCCGGTCCCGAAGCGGTTCCAAATCCCCAACATGGACGCTTACGAGGGTAAGACCGACCCCGAAGAGCACATTACCTCCTTCAACGCACGGATGCTACTGATCGACGCATCCGAGGGCTTGAAATGTCGGACCTTTCCCTGCACCTTGAAGGGACCGGCCATGATGTGGTTCTCTAACCTCCCGCAACGCTCGATCCACTCATTCGGGCAACTCGCCGAGCAATTCGTGGCCAGGTTTACCACGAGCCGAGCCTTCCGGAGAAACTCCACTTGCCTGGTCGGGCTCAAACAGAGGTCGGACGAGACACTGAAGTCCTTCATAGAGCGTTTCAACAACGAAACGGCTCAAATCAGAAATCTCAGCACCGATGTGGCGCTCCACGCCATAGTGTCAGCACTAAAGCCTGGTCCCTTCTCGGACTCCCTCGCTCGCCGACCTGCAGGATCCCTGGACGAGCTGAGGCGCCGAGCAGTGGGGTATATCAACATGGAAGAAGTTGCCGCCGCCAAGAGAGAAACCCAGAATCGGCAAGATAGGAGCAGGGATCTGCCCCGAGAAAGGACAGAAAGAAGAAACGAGCGCCGAGGGCGACAAGACTACGAAGGACGGTTCACCCCCTTGACAGTGGGAAGGGACCGAGTCTTGAAGGAAGCCTACACGGGAAACCTCATTACTTTGCCCCCTCGGAAGGACTCCCCACCAGATGCGGATCGCCAGAGATACTGCGAATACCACCGAATCTACGGGCACACCACCAATGAATGTCAGGCGCTAAAGATAAAAATTGAAAAACTCATACAGGCAGGACACTTAGCGAAGTACGTGGACAAAGGGAATGGGGCGACCCCCAGAGAAAACGGGACAAGTCGTAGAAGATCCCGTTCACCAGAGCGCAGGCGCAACCGATCGCCGGCTCGGAGAGGACAAGAAAGACGTTCACCCGCCCGCCAACGCAGGAAGGGTCGGGACGAAGGTACCCCCTTGCTCAATTTAATTGCAGGTGGGGGCGAATCTAGCAACGGTCGGAGAAGACACCTAAGATCCGTCAACAGCTCCACATCACTAGCGGCCCCGCCCGAGGCCCTACCGACCATATCCTTCTCGGAGAGGGATTATCAGGGAATAGATCGCCGCCAAGACGACCCAATGGTGATCACAGGACACCTCGCTGGATTTAACGTCAGGAGAGTGCTCGTCGACCAAGGAAGCTCGGCGGACGTAATCTACAAAGAAGCCTTCGATCGACTCAAGTTACCGAGCTCGATTATAAGACCCTACCGAGGTACGTTAGTCGGTTTTTCAGGTGCTAAAGCCCGGGTGACTGGGTACTTCGACGTCTTGCTCACCTTCAAGGCGGACGTCGAGGTCAAGACAATCGAAGCCCACCTCCTGGTGGTGGAAGCCGATTCGGCCGCGAAAACCGCCTACAATATGATAATTGGCAGAACTATCATCAATGGGATCGGGGCCATTGTCTCCACCCCCCATTTGGCGATGAAGTTTCCCCTATCTGATGGGCAGATTGCTACGATACACGCCGACCAGAAGGAGGCGAGACAGTGTTATGTCAAAGCCTAAGGGATGACAGCAGAAGAGATCGCCCCAAGTCGAACTGCATGATTGAGCTCGACCCGAGGGGCGAGAGTGATTTCCGGCCAGTACCGGTCGATGACATCAAGGAGATCGAAGTAAGAGGATCGGGTAAGAGCATACGAATCGGGACGCAACTGCCCCAGCAGAGCGAACAGTCCCTGACGAAGGTCCTGCTCGACAACGCGGATCTGTTCGCGTGGGGCCCGGAGGATATGCCCGGAATAGACCTCAGAGTGGCCTGTCACAAGCTGGCCATAGAGCACGGCGCTCGCCCCGTTGCCCAGCGCAAAAGAAGACTTGCGGGGGAAAAGAAGCAGGCAGCCAGAGAAGAGACCTCAAAGCTCTTGAAAGCCGGATTTATCAAGGAGATCAAGTACCCAACTTGGCTTTCCAACGTCGTATTGGTCAAGAAGAGCAGCGGTAAGTGGAGGATGTGCACTGACTTCACCGACCTAAACAAAGTCTGCCCTAAAGACCCATACCCCCTTCCTAGCATCGATGCTCTGGTGGACGGCACGTCAGGATACCAGGTGCTCAGTTTCATGGATGCGTACTCTGGGTACAATCAGATCAAGATGCACCCACTGGACGCCCCAAAGACGGCTTTCATGACGGAGACCTCCAACTACTACAGCGTCACTATGCCCCTTGGTTTGAAGAAGAAGAACGCAGGGTCAACTTACCAGAGGATGATGGATGAGGTCTTCGCCAAGCAGATCGGGAAGACGATCGAGGTGTATATGGACGACATGGTAGTCAAGACCTCCAGCTTCGAGGCGCACTACCGAGACCTCCAGGAAGTATTTGACATTATGAGAAAATATAACATCAGACTTAACCCCGAAAAGTGCTCGTTCGGGGTGCTCGGAGGCAAATTCCTGGGGTTCATGATCACCCACAGAGGCATTGAGGCCAACCCCGACAAGTGCCGAGCAGTGATGGAAATGCGCAGTCCGAGATCTATCAAGGAAGTGCAAAGACTCGATGGTCGCATCGCAGCCCTTTCCAGGTTCGTAACTCGTTCCGCTGACAAATCACTTCCCTTCTACCAGGTACTCCGGAAACCGACTCGGTTCGAATGGACCGACGAGTGTGAAACGGCTTTCTAGAGGCTCAAGGAGTTTCTGGCGTCACCACCGGTCCTTACACGGCCCACCAAAGGAGCCCCTCTCCTTCTCTACCTGGCAGCCACCGACACCTCGATCAGCTCGGCCATGATAGAAGAGAAAGAGGCCGAGCAACGCCCAGTTTACTTCGTGAGCAAAGTCCTCTACGGGGCAGAGCTAAGATACCAGAAGGTAGAGAAACTGGCACTCCTGATAGTAACCTCCGCGAGGAGATTGAGGCCTTACTTTCAAGCACACACCGTGGTAATCAAAACGGACTACCCGATCAAAAGGATCCTGCAGAAGCCCGAACTCTCAGGGCGAATGGTGGCGTGGTCGGTAGAACTCTCCGAATTCCAGATCAGGTATGAGCCCAGAGGACCCATTAAATCACAAGTTCTGGCTGACTTTGTTGCAGAGCTAACACCGACCCCTGAGGTCGAGTACTGGACGCTCTACGTGGACGGCTCCTCCAATTCCAAAGGCAGCGGAGCAGGAATCATCGTTGAAAGCCCTGCTGGAATCAGCGTCGAACAGGCACTCAGGTTCCTATTCAAAGCTAGCAACAACCAAGCCGAGTATGAGGCTTTACTACTCGGTCTCAAACTCGCATGGGAGCTGGGCGCCCAAACGCTCCGAGTCAAGAGCGACTCCCAGCTGATGATCAACCAGGTCAAGGGCGAGTACCAGTGTCGAGACGACATACTCGCCCAGTATGCTCAGAAAGTCAACGCCATGATTCAGAACTTCCAAGAGGTCCAACTCGAGCACATCCCTCGAGAACAAAACAACAAAGCAGATCTGCTGGCAAAGTTGGCTAGTATGAAGACCGAGGGACAGCTCCATACAGTGGTCGTCCAAACTTTAGAGTCACCAAGCATCGCGACAGCCGGAAACTACGCAGTGATCAGCTCGGATTCTTGGATGAAGGACATCGTTGAATACTTGAAGCAGGGAAGACTGCCCGAGGACCAGGCAGAATCACGCAGGGTCCAACGGCAGTCCGCACATTACACTTTAATCGGAGACAGACTCTACAGAAGAGGTTTCTCACAGCCACTACTCACCTGCGTAGAGAAATCAGATTCCGAGTACGTCATGAGGGAACTACATGAGGGCATCTGCGGGAACCACTGTGGAACTCGGACCTTGGCAGCTAAAATCCTACGAGCAGGCTACTACTGGCCAACGCTCAGATCGGATTGCCTGGAATACGTAAGGAAGTGCGACAAGTGCCAAAGGTTCGCCAAACGAGACCATCTTCCACCGGAAGTCCTGCACGAAGTCATCGCCTCGCCTTTCAATACCTGGGGCTTGACATACTGCCCCTTTCCTTGCACCGCCAACTCAAGTTCATCGTAGTCGCCATAGACTACTTCTCCAAGTGGATAGGCGTGTCTGTGGCGACCATCACTTCCGAGAGGATCAAAAATTTGTCTGGAAAAGCCTGGTTTGCGCCATGGCCTACCCCACACCATCATCACGGATAACGGCACACGCTCACCAAAGACAAGCGTTCAAGGACTTCCGCAAAGGTCTAGGAATCCGACTAGTCTACGCTTCCGTCGAGCATCCACAGACCAATGGTCAGGTCGAGGCCGCAAACAGGATTATCCTCAATGGCCTCCGCAAGCTACCGAGAGGCTGGCGGCGACTGGGTGGAAGAACTCTCCGGGGTGCTGTGGGCATACCACACCACCCCCCAGTCAGCAACAAATGAAACACCTTTCCGGCTAACATATGGAATGGAGGCTATGGTGCCAGTAGAACTCGGTTCCACCTCAGTGAGTAGAGAGCACGCTCAGGCATTGATGTCAGAGGAGGCAAGAGTTGAGCTCGATCTCCTAGAAGAAACCCGGGAACTAGCCCGTGTACAAAACTTCGCAACTAAACAGCGCGTCGCCAAGCACTACAACTCCAGAGTCCGACCAAGGACGTTCAAAGAAGGAGACCTGGTCCTTCGAAAAGTTGAACTGGCTCGAAAAGACGCAAGGCAGGGCAAGCTGGGGCCAACATGGGAAGGGCCATACCGCATCAGGACGGAGCACCAACACGGCGCATACGGACTAGAAGAACTATCCGGAAAGGCAATACCGAGGACCTGGAATGCTACGCACCTCAAGCTCTACTTTAGCTAAACACTTGTAAACGGATGGCGTACTCTTTCCTTTACAAACCCTTTTTCCCACTGGGTTTTTGGTTTGGAAAGGTTTTAACGAGGCGCATCCTTCTTTCCCTTTCTTCCCCATTTAATAAAAGTCAACCTCCATTGCATTCAGGGTGTTTTAACTAAAAATCACCGAGTCCCGAGCTCGGAAGGTCTTCACCGAGCTGACCTAAACCCAAGTCAGCGTAAAGGCTTGGTGGGCTCATTCGCAGCTCGACCCCCTGTGGTCCTAAACCCAAGTCAGCATAAAGACTTGGTGGGCTCACTTGCAGCTCGACCCCCGTGGTCCTAAACCCAAGTCAGCATAAAGGCTTGGTGGGCTCGTTCGCAGCTCGACCCCTGTGGTCCTAAACCCAACTCAGCATAAAGGCTTGGTGGGCTCGTTCGCAGCTCGACCCCTGTGGTCCTAAACCCAAGTCAGCATAAAGCCTTGGTGTGCTCATTCGCAACTTGACCCCTGTGGTCCCGAACTCGCTCGCGGCTCGAGGCTCGGAACGTGTTACTCGACCTAAACGATACATTCAATCTCAAACCCAAGTTAGCATAAAAACTTGGTAACCTCGTTAGAGGATCCGAAGCTCACTATCCGACCTAAAGGTTGCGTAAGAAAACTGCTACTCGGCCTACACCGGTCCGCAGAGAAATTGTCTCAACTTCAGTTGACACAATTTTATTCGGGGGAAGCCATCCGGGGACTACTCTAGCCGAGCAGCAGCTACCCGAGGTCGACCCCAACCGAGCACAATAACCAACAATTTGCTAAAGCAGAAAATAGGGAAGACAACGATTAAAACTTAGCCAATTTCATTAACTCAAAACAAAATACAAAAGAACAGCTCGTAGAAGAGCGAGTACATCATCAAGGCAGAGCAAAGCAAAGTAAAACAAATTACGCAAGGGCATTCCCTCGGTCTTCAGCAGAGTCCCCGACGATCTCATCGGCCGCAAGACTCTGACTAACAGCTGCCAAGTCGAGACCAACTCCGGCCTCCTCGCCCCCAGGCTCCTCCTGATCAGCACGGCCTTCTTCCTCGTCCTCCTCTTCCACAATCTTTCCCTCTTTCACTACCTTGGTGAAATCGAGCTCGGAGATGTCCAGATCGGGGGCGATCACCTTAAACTGCGCAACGACATTATCAAACCCTTCCTTATACTGAAGGGCACTGTACTCGCGGTACTCTTCTACCCGAGTAGCCTCGGACGAGGACTTCTCCTTCTCCTCCCGCAGTTGACGCAACAAAAGGCCATTTTGGGCCTAGAGCTCCTCCCGCTGGGCCAGCAGAGAAGCATTGCTCCTGTTCAATTCATCCCCTGCCTCCGAGAGACGAGCATAGTCCTCTCGCACTGCCCATCTTCTCCTCAAGCTCGCCAAGCGCGGTGGCCTTGCTTTGGTACTTTCTCTTCGCCCATTTCGGCCTCGATCGCCCGTTCTTATCCGATCGAAAAGGCGGGCCATAGCGGAAGTACGGAGCCCGTAGAGACCCAGTGCCTTGCACAAACCCAGCTCGCCCGCTTCGGCCATACACCTGTCGTCGGACTTACGCATAATCTGATCGATCTGGTCGGAGCGGTCGAAGCCGACGTTCCAAAGGGAATCCTCGGTGTTCTCACCTTGATCGGTAAATTCTCCGAGGTGGAGGAACCACTTGGAGCCATCAGGGATGTTCAGAGGAATCCCCCCATGAGGTCCCCTCGGCCCCTTTGAAGGGGGCTGTTCGGAACCGGGAGCCGGGGAAGCGCGCGGTCGGTTCTTAGTAGCCTTGACAGACGAAGGGGAAGCGGCTGTACCAGAAGGAACCGGTCCTGGAACTTGGGCGACCTTTTCTTTTTGAGCTTTCTGGAGGAGCTCGGCCATCTCTTTCTTGCTCATCTTCGGGGCCATCGTACCTGAAAATAGAATGAAAGTTAGTACTCATGTTCGGGCTGAAAATCATGCTAAAGGATGACAACGAGACTTACTTAAGTAATCCCTCCACTGGGGCGGATCCTTTAGAGCTCGGGTGAGGAGAGGACCACAATGCAATGTGGGCAAACGAGCAAGAAAGTTCACTATCGTCTGGTCGGTGACCGACAATGTATTAAAGTCCACCTCTTTTATGGGCCGAGGATTGGGGCTCCAGTAAAAAGGAAACAAGGGCCCGTTCTGAGCGGAAAAGAAAAAGGGGTCCCCTCTCCTTACCCGGATTTTGAAGAAATCAGGCTTCCAGTTTTTATAAGACTGGTCGAAAAGCTCAAGAATATAAAACCGGTATTTTATTGGCGAACACCACTTAAGCTGCTTACCAAGTCTGAGCTGGAAAAAACTGAAGAAGAGAGCAGCAGAGGGGGTAACCCCAAAATACTCTGACACGAGTTTAAAGGCTCGGATAAAAGCCCAGCTGTTGGGGTGTAAATGCGAAGGCCGCCCCACCATTGGAGGACCTCGCTTTCGAACCTACTTAAGGGAAAACGAAGGCCAATTCAGAAAGAAAGTTTTGTAGAAGAAACAAAAGTCGTGAAACTAGACTCGCCCTTGTTAAAACATACTCGATGTCGTCGAGGAGAAGCGGGGAGGCAAGTTACCTCCTCGTCTCGATCCCGGTTCGGCGTAAATGACACACTAGATCGAAGGGCGACCACCCTAGTGTCTGAAAAAATGTTGGAAGCCACCCCGAGTACATTTGGGTGCACCCAGGCGTAGGGAGACCTATTATCTCCCACTCGACGTTCGCCCCCCTTATGAAGTGAGTACGAGGGAACAGGCGCAGAGGGGGGAGAGGCTGGAACCCAGGAGGTGGGAGGAACCACCTGGAGAGGCACTGGGCCACGACCACCGCTTGACCAGAGCCCCCTGGTGGCCAGAGCCTCCGGCGTAGGGTGGCGTAGAAAGGTCAAAAGACGTGCTCGTCGTTTCAGACGACGAGCCACTCTCGGAACTCAAAGGTATGGGAGAAGGGGGACGACGAGAAGAAGAGGAGAAAGCCATTAACGAAGAACAGTAGCGGGACTTACCAGGAAATGCGAAGGAATGAGGGTGGGAGCCGTTCGGGATATAGACGCAGGGAAGATAGCAGGCGGAGCGTTCACGGAAAGCAAAACGAAGAAGAAGAGAGAAGGAAGGAGAAGGGGCGGCTTTATAACCCCCGCGGAAGGGAGATGAAGGGGCGAATTAATCCGAACCCTCCATCTGCGGAACCAAGTGAAGATCTAGCGGTCCGGATTGCGTCAGATGATCGACGGTGAGAAGTGGAACGGTTGAGTGAACGTCTCATCTAAGTCCCATCACGTGGCAGAATGCCGAGTAAAAGCGCGACACGTGGAGCGCGGCCCCCCAGGCAAACAAGCTTCTGGGACATTGGATAGACCCTCTGCCCTTTCCCGCGAAGAGTCTAGGGGGCTTGTGTTACGGACCGGCCCCGAGCCGAGTTCTAGTGCACCCGCCGACCGGGGGAGATCAGCTCGGTTCCTGCTTATCCGAGCTTGACGAGTTGCCACCGACCTGAGACGCGCCAGACCCGACTTCCGGTACAACTATCCCGATGATAACACCGAGCAAGGGAGGGGCGAGCTAACTCAGGACTCACGAACCTTCTAGAAAGGGACGTGCCTGAGACAACACTTGGAGCCGTTGTCACCCTAAAGATTGAAGATCACGTAGCCGGCGCATAACGGGCTTGGCAGACGCGAAATATCAGGAAGAGATCAGCTAATCCCTGAATTGTCAGGGAGGAATTACCGTGCGCAGAAATCGAATCGGTGGTCGACCTTCCTTCTACGCAACTCCACTATATAAAGGGGGCTGGACCCCCCAGGTTTGGATACTCTCTACGGACCCTAAACCCTAATACATTCTGCGATGCTTCTCCTCCAAAGCCTTATCTAACTTAGGCATCGGAGTGTCTTTGCAGGTACCACCCCCCTTCGTCGGACTCTGGAAGAGGGAGCACCCAATCCCAGGAGGAGAAGAGCCCTACCATTCCCGGCATCAACAATAGCATACTCTAATTTCCCCTTAATAAAACTTTGTTGATTTAGTCTTCACATGTTTTTTAGTTAGTCTCCGGATTATCTTGGCTTATATATAGAGAAACTTTTTATCCGTAATTTGATTGTTAGATAGTCCAACTTCCCCTCAATAACACTTCTAGCGAGTCTTTTGGTGTCAGCTAATGAATTTTCCCTTAGTCGTTTCTTTTGCGTCGTTCCAAGTTGCTACTCGATAAAGTGATATTTAATAATATGTTATTTGTCCTAAATCAACTGAAATGATATCTTGAGTGCGGGCGCAGCTACGACTACTTAGTTAGGGCTGAATATTGGCCCCCGGGTTTCTGTAGACATTCACATACACCTTGCAAATTTCTGATTCCAGGAAATTTTACTTTTCATGGCTTGTGGCCATCCAAATATGTGGGATATGGACCTCAGTGGTGTTCGTACAACTTTGATCGCAATAAGGTCAGATTAACTAGATTTACCTTTTTTTTATATTGCAATCATCCGAATAAAATCTGAATGCTTTTTTTTTCTTGCTTTGTTTCATTAGATAACCAACTTGGAGCCTAAACTCGAAGAGGCTTGGCCAAGTTTGTTTGGCAAAGATGTCGGATTCTGAGAACACGAGTGGAACAAACACGGAAGTTGTTCGAACATACAAGAATTGGATTACTTTCAACTCCTATTAGATTTACGGGATGAATTTAACCTGACATCCATCCTTGAAGCCGAGAATATTAAACCCAGGCCAAACGAGTATCTTACACAGGAGATAGTTGATGCTATATTAGCAAGTGATATTGGGGTTAATCCTCGGGTTAAATGTGTCTCGTCGGATTTAGTGGGGATACATTTATGCCTAGACTACACGGCAACATATTACGAACCATGTCCGGGTAATCCTCATGGAAATTGTCCGAGAAAGGTTTTTTTCAGAGCGTAGCATGAGTTTGTGCAGATATTGCTGAATCTTTATGTTGAACTGCTGTATTGTGCAAATAATTTTGTTGTCACACGTTGCTATTTTTTTTTTTTTAGTTTTAGATGTTCTGGTTCTTTTCTAATGTAGTCTTCCCTTCCTGAGTTTTTGATTTGTTCTTTTCTATTCCGATTTGTTCAGATATCATGGAAAAATAATTGTTTTGTATAATCAGGATTAGTCTGAAAAGCCCGCAGTCTGTGTAGGGTTTTTTATAGCCTAGTCAAGCCCTACACAGGCTACGGGCTTTTCAGACTAATCCTGATTATACAAAACAATTATTTTTCTATGATATCTGAACAAATCGGAATAGAAAAGAACAAATCAAAAACTCAGGAAGGGAAGACTACATTAGAAAAGAACCAGAACATCTAAAACTAAAAAAAAAAATAGCAACGTGTGACAACAAAATTATTTGCACAATACAGCAGTTCAACATAAAGATTCAGTAATATCTGCACAAACTCATGCTACGCTCTGAAAAAAACCTTTCTCGGACAATTTCCATGAGGATTACCCGGACATGGTTCGTAATATGTTGCCGTGTAGTCTAGGCATAAACGTATCCCCACTAAATCCGATGAGACACATTCAACCCGAGGATTAACCCCAATATCACTTGCTAATATAGCATCAACTATCTCCTGTGTAAGATACTCGTTTGGCCTGGGTTTAATATTCTCGGCTTCAAGGATGGATGTCAGGTTAAATTCATCCCGTAAATCTAATACGAGTTGAAAGTAATCCAATTCTTGTATGTTCGAACAACTTCCGTGTCTGTTCCACTCGTGTTCCCAGAATCCGACATCTTTGCCAGACAAACTTGGCCAAGCCTCTTCGAGTTTAGGCTCCAAGTTGGTTATCTAATGAAACAAAGCAAGAAAAAAAAAAGCATTCAGATTTTATTCGGATGATTGCAATATAAAAAAAATGTAAATCTAGTTAATCTGACCTTATTGCGATCAAAGTTGTACGAACACCACTGAGGTCCATATCCCACATATTTGGATGGCCACAAGCCATGAAAAGTAAAATTTCCTGGAATCGGAAATTTGCAAGGTGTATGTGAATGTCTACAGAAACCCGGGGGCCAATATTCAGCCCTAACTAAGTAAATCGTGAGCTTTGCGCCTCGCACTCAAGATATCATTTCAATGATTGAGGACAAATAACATATTATTAAATATCACTTCGGGGGCATGTCCCAGAAGCTTGTTTGCCTGGAGGGCCACGCTTCACGTGTCGCGCTTTTACTCGGCATTCTGCCACGTGATGGGACTCAGATGAGACGTTCACTCAACCGTTCCTCTTCTCACCGTCGATCATCTGACACAATCCGGACCGTTAGATCTTCACTTGGTTCCGCAGATGGAGGGTTCGGATTAATTCGCCCCTTCATCTCCCTTCCGCGGGGGTTATAAAGCCGCCCTTTCTCCTTCCTTCTCTCTTCTTCTTCGTTTTGCTTTCCGTGAACGCTCCGCCTGCTATCTTCCCTGCGTCTGTATCCCGAACGGCTCCCACCCTCATTCCTTCGCATTTCCTGGTAAGTCCCACTACTGTTCTTCGTTAATGGCTTTCTCCTCTTCTTCTCGTCGTCCCCCTTCTCCCATACCTATGAGTTCCGAGAGTGGCTCGTCATCTGAAACGACGAGCACGTCTTTTGACCTTTCTACGCCACCCCACGGAGGCTCGCCACCAGGCTACCGTCCGACGGTGGTCGCGCCCGTTGCCTCCAGGTGGTTCCTCCCACCTCCTGGGTTCCAGCCTCTCCCCCCTCTGCGCCCGTTCCCTCGTACTCACTTCATAAGGGGGGCGAACGCCGAGTGGGAGATAATAGGTCTCTCTACGCCTGGGTGCACCCAGATGTACTCGGGGTGGCTTCCAACATTTTTTCAGACACTGGGGTGGTCGCCCTTCGATCTAGTGTGTCATTTATGCCGAACCGAGATCGAGACGAGGAGGTAACTTGCCTCCCCTGCTCTCCTGGCGACCGAGTATGTTTTAACAAGGGCGAGTCTTGTTCCCCCGACTTTTGTTTCTTCTACAAAACTTTCTTTACGCGAATTGGCCTTCGTTTTCCCTTAAGTAGGTTCGAGTGCGAGGTCCTCCAATGGCTGGACGCGGCCACTTCGCAATTACACCCCAACAGCTGGGCTTTCATCCGAGCCTTTAAGCTCGTGTCAGAGTATTTTGGGGTTACCCCCTCTGCTGCTCTCTTCTTCAGTTTTTTCCAGCTCAGACTTGGTAAGCAGCTTAAGTGGTGTTCGCTCAATAAAATACCCGGTTTTTATATTCTTGAGCTTTTCGACCAGTCTTATAAAAACTGGAAGCCTGATTTCTTCAAAATCCGGGTAAGGAGAGGGGACCCCTTTTTCTTTTCCGCTCAGAACGAGCCCTTGTTTCCTTTTTACTGGAGCCCCAATCCTCGGCCCATAAAAGAGGTGGACTTTAATACATTGTCGGTCACCGACCAGACGATAGTGAACTTTCTTGCTCGTTTGCCCACATTGCATTGTGGTCCTCTCCTCACCCAAGCTCTAAAGGATCCGCCCCAGTGGAGGGATTACTTAAGTAAGTCTCGTTGTCATCCTTTAGCATGATTTTCAGCCCGAACATGAGTACTAACTTTCACTCTATTTTCAGGTATGATGGCCCCGAAGATGAGCAAGAAAGAGATGGCTGAGCTCCTCTAGAAAGCTCAAAAAGAAAAGGTTGCCCAAGTTCCAGGACCGGTTCCTTCTGGTGCAGCTGCTTCCCCTTCGTCTGTCAAGGCTACTAAGAAGCGACCGCGCTTCCTCGACTCCGGTTCAAACAAATTCCTTCAGCGGGCCGAGGGGACCTCATGGGGGGATTCCTCTGAACATCCCTGATGGCTCCGAGTGGTTCCTCCACCTCGGAGAATTTACCGATCAAGGTGAGAACGCCGAGGATTCCCTTTGGAACGTCGGCTTCGACCGCTCCGACCAGATCGATCAGATTATGCGTAAGTCCGACGACAGTGTATGGTCAAGCGGCGAAGCCGGGTTTCAGGTAAGGCACCTTTGGGTCTCTACGTTCGCAGACTCCGCTATGGCCCGCCTTTCTCGATCGGATAAGGCACGGCGATCGAGGCCGAGCCGGGCGAAGAGAAAGTACCAAAGCAAGGCCACCGCGCTTGGCGAGCTTGAGAAGAAGATGGGAAAGCTGCGAGAGGACTATGCTCGTCTCTCGGAGGCAATGGATGAATTGAACAGGAGCAACGCTTCTCTGCTGGCTCAGCGGGAGGAGCTCCAGGCCCAAAATGGCCTTTTGTTGCGTCAACTGCGGGAGGAGAAGGAGAAGTCCTCGTCCGAGGCTGCTCGGGTCGAAGAGTACCGCGAGTACAGTGTCCTTCAGTATAAGGAAGGGTTTGATAATGCCGTTGCGCAGTTTAAGGTGATCGCCCCCGATCTGGACATCTCTGAGCTCGATTTCACCAAGGTAGTGAAAGAGGGAAAGATTGTGGAAGAGGAGGACGAGGAAGAAGGCCGTGCTGATCAGGAGGAGCCTGGGGGCGAGGAGGCCGGAGTTGGTCTCGACTTTGGTACCGTTAGTCGTGAGTCTTGCGGCCGATGAGATCGTCGGGGACTCTGCTGAAGACCGAGGGAATGCCCTTGCGTAATTTGTTTTACTTTGCTTTGCTCTGCCTTGATGATGTACTTGCTCTTCTACGAGCTGTTCTTTTGTATTTTGTTTTGAGTTAATGAAATTGGCTAAGTTTTAATCGTTGTCTTCCCTATTTTCTGCTTTAGCAAATTGTTGGTTATTGTGCTCGGTTGGGGTCGACCTCGGGTAGCTGCTGCTCGGCTAGAGTAGTCCCCGGATGGCTTCCCCCGAATAAAACTTGTGTCAACTGAAGTTGAGACAATTTCTCCGCGGACCGGTGTAGGCCAAGTAGCAGTTTTCTTACGCAACCTTTAGGTCGGATAGTGAGCTTCGGATCCTCTAACGAGGTTACCAAGTTTTTATGCTAACTTGGGTTTGAGATTGAATGTATCGTTTAGGTCGAGTAACACGTTCCGAGCCGCGAGCGAGTTCGGGACCACAGGGGTCAAGTTGCGAATGAGCACACCAAGGCTTTATGCTGACTTGGGTTTAGGGCCACAGGGGTCGAGCTGCGAACGAGCCCACCAAGCCTTTATGCTGACTTGGGTTTAGGATCACGGGGGTCGAGCTACGAACGAGCCCACCAAGCCTTTATGCTGACTTGGGTTTAGGACCACGGGGGTCGAGCTGCGAGTGAGCCCACCAAGCCTTTATGCTGACTTGGGTTTAGGTCAGCTCGGTGAAGACCTTCCGAGCTCGGGACTCGGTGATTTTTAGTTAAAACACTCTGAATGCAATGGAGGTTGACTTTTATTAAATGGGGAAGAAAGGGAAAGAAGGATGCGCCTCGTTAAAACCTTTCCAAACCAAAAACCCAGTGGGAAAAAGGGTTTGTAAAGGAAAGAGTACGCCATCCGTTTACAAGTGTTTAGCTAAAGTAGAGCTTGAGGTGCGTAGCATTCCAGGTCCTCGGTATTGCCTTTCCGGATAGTTCTTCTAGTCCGTATGCGCCGTGTTGGTGCTCCGTCCTGATGCGGTATGGCCTTTTCCATGTTGGCCCCAGCTTGCCTCGCTTTGCGCTCTTTCGAGCGGTTCAACTTTCCGGGACCAGGTCTCTTCTTTGAACGCCCTTGGTCGGACTGGAGTTGTAGTGCTTGGCAACGCTACCGCTTAGTTACGGTTTTGTACACTGCTAGTTCCCTGGTTTCTTCTAGAGATCGAGCTCAACTCTTGCCTCCTATGGCATCAATGCCTCGAGCGTGCTCTCTTCGCCGAGGTGGAACCGAAGTTCTACCGCACCATGGCCTCCATTCCATATGTTAGCCTGGAAGGTGTTTCATTTGTTGCCGACCGGGGTGGTGTGGTATGCCCACAAAGACTCGTGAGAGCTTCTTCCGCCCACGCCTCGCCCTCTCCAGCCGCCATGAGGCCATCGAGGATAATCCTGCTTGCGGCCTCGACCGACCATTGGTCCGTGGATGCTCGACTAAGCGTAGACTAGTCGGATTCCTAGACCTTTGCGTAAGTCCTCAACGCTGCGGCCAGTGAACCGTGTGCCGTTATCCGTGATGATGGTGTGGGGTAGGCCATGGCGTGCAAACCAGGCTTTTCCGCACAAATTTTTTGATCCTCTCGGAAGTGATGGTCGCCACGGACACGCCTATCCACTTGGAGAAGTAGTCTATGGCGACTACGATGAACTTGAGTTGGCCCTGCAAGGAAAGGGGCCAAGTATGTCAAGCCCCAGGTATTGAAAGGCCGCGGGCGATGACTTCGTCGCGTGACTTCCGGTGGAAGATGGTCTCGTTTGGCGAACCTTTGGCACTTGTCGCACTTCCTTACGTATTCCAGGCAATCCGATCTGAGCGTTGGCCAGTAGTAGCCTGCTCGTAGGATTTTAGCTGCCAAGGTCCGAGTTCCACGGGGTTCCCGCAGATGCCCTCATGTAGTTCCTCATGACGCATCGAATCGATTTCTCCGCAGGTGAGTAGTGGCTGTGAGAAACCTCTTCTGTAGAGTCTGTCTCCGATTAAAGTGTAATGTGCGGACTGCCGTTGGACCCTGCGTGATTCTGCCTGGTCCTCGGGCAGTCTTCCCTGCTTCAAGTATTCAACGATGTCCTTCATCCAAGAATCCGAGCTGATCACTGCGTAGTTTCCGGCTGTCGCGATGCTTGGTGACTCTAAAGTTTGGACGACCACTGTATGGAGCTGTCCCTCGGTCTTTATACTAGCCAACTTTGCCAGCAGATCTGCTTTGTTGTTTTGTTCTCGGGGGATGTGCTCGAGTTGGACCTCTTGGAAGTTCTGAATCATGGCGTTGACTTTCTGAGCATACTGGGCGAGTATGTCGTCTCGACATTGGTACTCGCCCTTGACCTGGTTGATCATCAGCTGGGAGTCGCTCTTGACTCGGAGCGTTTGGGCGCCCAGCTCCCATGCGAGTTTGAGACCGAGTAGTAAAGCCTCATACTCGGCTTGGTTGTTGCTAGCTTTGAATAGGAACCTGAGTGCCTGTTCGACGCTAATTCCAGCAGGGCTTTCTACGATGATTCCTGCTCCGCTGCCTTTGGAATTGGAGGAGCCGTCCACGTAGAGCGTCCAGTACTCGACCTCAGGGGTCGGTGTTAGCTCTGCAACAAAGTCAGCCAGAACTTGTGATTTAATGGGTCCTCCGGCTCATACCGATCCGAATTCGGAGAGTTCTACCGACCACGCCACCATTCGCCCGAGAGTTCGGGCTTCGCAGATCCTTTTGATCGGGTAGTCCGTTTTGATTACCACGGTGTGTGCTTGAAAGTAAGGCCTCAATCTCCTCGCGGAGGTTACTATCAGGAGCGCCAGTTTCTCTACCTTCTGGTATCTTAGCTCCGCCCCGTAGAGGACTTTGCTCACGAAGTAAACTGGGCGTTGCTCGGCCTCTTTCTCTTCTATCATGGCCGAGCTGATCGAGGTGTCGGTGGCCGCCAGGTAGAGAAGGAGAGGGGCTCCTTTGGTGGGCCGTGTAAGGACCGGTGGTGACGCCAGAAACTCCTTGAGCCTCTAGAAAGCCGTTTCACACTCGTCGGTCCATTCGAACCGAGTCGGTTTCCGGAGTACCTGGTAGAAGGGAAGTGATTTGTCAGCGGAACGAGTTACGAACCTGGAAAGTGGTCGCGATGCGACCATCGAGTCTTTGCACTTCCTTGATAGATCTCGGACTGCGCATTTCCATCACTGCTCGGCACTTGTCGGGGTTGGCCTCAATGCCTCTGTGGGTGATCATGAACCCCAGGAATTTGCCTCCGAGCACCTCGAACGAGCACTTTTCGGGGTTAAGTATGATGTTATATTTTCTCATAATGTCAAATACTTCCTGGAGGTCTCGGTAGTGCGCGTCGAAGCTGGAGGTCTTGACTACCATGTCGTCCATATACACCTCGATCGTCTTCCCGATCTGCTTGGCGAAGACCTCATCCATCATCCTCTGGTAAGTTGACCCTGCGTTCTTCAAACCAAAGGGCATAGTGACGCTGTAGTAGTTGGAGGTCTCCGTCATGAAAGCCGTCTTTGGGGCGTCCAGTGGGTGCATCTTGATCTGATTGTACCCGGAGTACGCATCCATGAAACTGAGCACCTGGTATCCTGACGTGCCGTCCACCAGAGCATCGATGATAGGAAGGGGGTATGGGTATTTAGGACAGACTTTGTTTAGGTCGGTGAAGTCAGTGCACATCCTCCACTTACCGCTGCTCTTCTTGACCAATACGACGTTGGAAAGCCAAGTTGGGTACTTGATCTCCTTGATAAATCCGGCTTTCAAGAGCTTTGAGGTCTCTTCTCTGGCTGCCTGCTTCTTTTCCCCCGCAAGTCTTCTTTTGCGCTGGGCAACGGGGCGAAGGCCAGGTTTCTATGGCCGCCAGGATGTGCCACTGAGGTCTATTCCGGGCATATCCTCCGGGCCCCATGCGAACAGATCCGCGTTGTCGAGCAGGACCTTCGTCAGGGACTGTTCGCTCTGCTGGGGCAGTTGCGTCCCGATTCGTATGCTCTTACCCGATCCTCTTACTTCGATCTCCTTGATGTCATCGATCGGTACTGGCCGGAAATCACTCTCGCCCCTCGGGTCGAGCTCAATCATGCAGTTCGACTTGGGGCGATCTCTTCTGCTGTCATCCCTTAGGCTGTTGACATAACACTGTCTCGCCTCCTTCTGGTCGGCGTGTATCGTAGCAATCTGCCCATCAGATAGGGGAAACTTCATCGCCAAATGGGGGGTGGAGACAATGGCCCCGATCCCATTGATGACGCTTCGCCAATTATCATATCAGAGGCGGTGTCCGCGCCGAATCGGCTTCCACCACCAGGAGGTGGGCTTCGATTGTCTTGACCCCGACGCCCACCTTGAAGGTGAGCAAGACGTCAAGTACCCAAACACCCGCTTTAGCACCTGAAACACCGACTAACGTACCTCGGTAGGGTCTTATAATCGAGCTCGGTAACTTGAGTCGATCGAAGGCTTCTTTGTAGATTACGTCCGCCGAGCTTCCTTGGTCGACGAGCACTCTCCTGACGTTAAATCCAGCGAGGTGTCCTGTGATCACCATTGGGTCATCTTGGCGGCGATCTATTCCCTGATAATCCCTCTCCGAGAAGGATATGGTCGGTAGGGCCTCGGGCGGGGCCACTAGTGATGTGGAGCTGTTGACGGATCTTAGGTGTCTTCTCCGACCGTTGATAGATTCGCCCCCACCTGCAATTAAATTGAGCGAGGGGGTACCTTCGTCTCGACCCTTCCTGCGTTGACGGGCGGGTGAACGTCTTTCTTGTCCTCTCCGAGCCGGCGATCGGTTGCGCCTGCGCTCTGGTGAACGGGATCTTCTACGACTTGTCCCGTTTTCTCTGGGGGTCGCCCCATTCCCTTTGTCCACGTACTTCGCTAAGTGTCCTGCCTGTATGAGTTTTTCAATTTTTATCTTTAGCGCCTGACATTCATTGGTGGTGTGCCCGTAGATTCGGTGGTATTCGCAGTATCTCTGGCGATCCGCATCTGGTGGGGAGTCCTTCCGAGGGGGCAAGGTAATGAGGTTGCCCGTGTAGGCTTCCTTCAAGACTCGGTCCCTTCCCACTGTCAAGGGGGTGAATCGTCCTTCGTAGTCTTGCCACCCTCGGCGCTCGTTTCTTCTTTCTGCCCTTTCTCGGGGCAGATCCCTGCTCCTGTCTTGCCGATTCTGGGTTTCTTTCTTGGCGGCGGCAACTTCTTCCATGTTGATATACCCCACTGCTCGGTGCCTCAGCTCGTCCAGGGATCCTGCAGGTCGGCGAGCAAGGGAGTCCGAGAAGGGACCAGGCTTTAGTGCTGACACTATGGCGTGGAGCGCCACATCGGTGCTGAGATTTCTGATTTGAGCCGTTTCGTTGTTGAAACGCTCTATGAAGGACTTCAGTGTTTCGTCCGACCTCTGTTTGAGCCCGACCAGGCAAGTGGAGTTTCTCCGGAAGGCTCGGCTCGTGGTAAACCTGGCCACGAATTGCTCAGCGAGTTGCCCGAATGAGTGGATCGAGCGTTGCGGGAGGTTAGAGAACCACATCATGGTCGGTCCCTTCAGGGTGCAGGGAAAGGTCCGACATTTCAAGCCCCTGATCGCCGATCAAGAGCATCCGTGGCGTTGAAGGAGGTAATGTGCTCTTCGGGGTCGGTCTTACCCTCGTAAGCGTCCATGTTGGAGATTTGGAACCGCTTCGGGACCGGATCGGCCATAACCCTCTCGTCAAAGGGGAGCAAGGTTAGCCCGATTTCGAAGGGTCGGTTTTCTCGCCGCGGTGCCTGCCGGATGTGGCCTTCTCGCCTTGGGCTCTCCGTGGCGCTGGATGCGTCCGACCTGGGTGAGTCCCGGTCGTCTCTTCTGGTCCGCGAGGGTGTCTCGTGGCCCTGTCTTTCCTCGCGATCGCGGGCTTCCGCTATCTGGCGTCTTAACTCTTCGTTTTCTGCCCTGAGAAGCTCCAAAACGGGGTCTGGTAGTGGGCGTTCATTCTGACTGGCCGAGTGGTGACTCCGTGGTGGCGATCTGTGATTCGCCATGCTCCTAGTGCGCACCATCCAGCTAGGGATAATCTTGAGGCCTGGGTTAGTTTTACCGGGCCCCACGGTGGGCGCCAATGTCGATGCCGGGAATGGTAAGGCTCTCCTCCTCCTGGGATTGGGTGCTCCCTCTTCCAGAGTCCGACGAAGGGGGGTGGTACCTGCAAAGACACTCCGATGCCTAAGTTAGATAAGGCTTTGGAGGAGAAGCAGCGCAGAATGTATTAGGGTTTAGGGTCCGTAGAGAGTATCCAAACCTGGGGGGTCCAGCCCCCTTTATATAGTGGAGTTGCGTAGAAGGAAGGTCGACCACCGATCCGATTTCTGCGCGCGGTAATTCCTCCCTGACAATTCGGGGATTAGCTGATCTCTTCCTGATATTTCGCGTCTGCCAAGCTCGTTATGCGCCGGCTACGTGATCTTCAATCTTTAGGGTGACAACGGCTCCAAGTGTTGTCTCAGGCACGTCCCTTTCTAGAAGGTTCGTGAGTCCTGAGTTAGCTCGCCCCTCCCTTGCTCGGTGTTATCATCGGGATAGTTGTACCGGAAGTCGGGTCTGCCGCGGCTCATGTCGGTGGCAACTCGTCAAGCTTCGGATAAGGTGAACCGAAATGATCTCCCCTGGCCAAGCGCACTAGAACTCAAATTTCTGGGTCCGTAACAAACTCCATAAAATGCAGACATATATTACACTTAATGTTCATTTAAAAAATATGAGCAAAGTAAGATTATGAGGATTTCATAAAGAGTATAGATAAAGCATATGCAAAGGATTTTGATAAATTTATTTTTTGAAAATTAAAAAAAGGTTTCAATTTTTCATAAAACTATGTAGAAAATACAAATTTGAGATGAAACCAATGATATAAACTTAAATTTAAACATAATTATAGAAAAATTTCATTCACTAAACTAAATTAAAAAAATAAATTACAATAATACACAAAAAGTAAATTGTCAAAGAAGAATCAAAATAATCTAAATTATTATTCGAAAAAGACATATGCATATGGTTTGACCTAAAACTTGATAACAAAGGATAAATCAAACAAATTTGAATATACCAAATAAAAAATACTTGATCATGCATACACATCAAACAAAGTAGAATATACCATGAGATATCAATATTCACAAATATAAATTTTTATGTGTGTAATTTGCCGATGTAATAAAAAGTACATATTGAATATTTACAATTACAAATTTATAAAATATTATGCACTTAGTAATAAAAGTTAAGACACAAAAAATTACTGAATTTGTAATTTCAAAAAAGTAATAAGATATTCTTTTATTAAATTAAATATGTCAACTCTGTTTTTGGGATAACTTAAAACCATTATTTTTTATACAATAACTTAAAATAAGATCTACATTGATTTTATAATACCCATTTATTCATGAGTTGGTTTCTAAAAGGAGTAAAGTTATATTGTCACAAATATTTTTCCAACAACCGTTCTACTATTTTATATAGAAAATATGAAATAATAATTATAAATATTTAATATATTAAAAATATAAAAAATTATAATAGTTTTCAGACGATTTAGAATTTTTCTTCTGGAAAGTAAAGAAAATTGTTGTCATGTCACATTAATAAGTTGTGCTTACTTATGTCAGCATTTATTTGAATATGGCTATTAGTTAAAAATGGTAATTTTAATAGAGATATCAAAATGTACTAGTAAGTTGATTGTTTGATATAAATACAATATATTTATTATGTAAGATTTTGTATTCAATTGCCATAGACTGTAAAAATTATGTGATTAAACTCGTTAATTAGATTTTATTTGATTTCCTTTTTTGAGTCTTTTTTGTATTTTAAATTTGGCTAAAATACACTTTTCGTCTCTTAACTTTATTTTAGTTTTCATTTTAGTCCCTTAATTAATTAAACTTTTATTTTGATCGATTAAGTTACGAAAATTAGCTATAACATTAGGCACTCAATATTGGTATTTATATTTTAAGAGAATTTCGATGGACTACATTTGTTAGTCTGTAAACATTATGTGGTTAATCTCATTAATTATATTCTATTTGATTTCCCTTTTTTTAGTCTTTTTTTTTTGTATTTCAAATTAGCCATAATATTAGGCAATTAAAATGGACACTTATGTTTCAGAATAATTTTGGCGGATTACATAATTACATTTTTTATTTTCACTATGATTTTTTCACGACCCAGTTAATTCGTACCTAGATTCTTTGATCTTTGCTTCTATTTGATTGACATGTGTTTATATTAGGCTTGGAAAAGCTTCGTCCTTGGATATTATTATTGGTTGTTTCGATTTTACAATGTGCAGAATATTCACTCGAATAAATTTATTATGCAAATTGATTCTGCAATTGCTTTATGATCTATGATTGTAGACAAAATATGACTTCAAAATAATTGTTTTTATGTGATTTATAATTATTTGGATAATTTATTTTAGTTTTTGATCTTACACAATTGCTTTGTTATCTATGATTCTGAACCAAATATGACTTCAAAATAATTATTTTGATGTGATATATTTTTATTTTTGGATCATTTACATGTTAAATATTACAAATTTAATGGTTAAGCTGTATTTTTTAGTATTGTATTTTTTAGTATTGAATATCGTCATTTATTATTATTATTGTTGTGTTGAATAATTTATTAGATTTTAATTCAGAAGATCGACATTTAATTTAAAAGATTTTCGGTGGTTAAACTCATTTATTAAATTTTATTTGGTTTCAGTTGTTTAGTCTTTTTTTTTCAAAATATATTGGTGGAGTAATGTGCAGAATATTTTAACTATTAATTATACGATTTGATTTAAGTTGATTATCACTTAAACATTAAGCCACTATTTTGTTTCACGTTGACATGTCTTAAACGCATAGTGACGGGGCAAAAAGCCATTTAAGATGATTAAATGTGTTTGGGTCTTCTAAAGAGAAATCAATTTTGATGTTCAAAATTGATTCTACTTGAAGCAACAAATAGTAGCTTTCACGGTCACTATAAATTGATTCTGCCTATTGCATGTTGGCCTATTCCACAATTGCCCTTGTTATTTTTATTTTTATTTTTTTCACTTGATTGAATATTTTTTTTAAACGTGGTGTGCTTTTCTATTTGACAACACAATGGCTGTGCTTGTTCACACAAAAAAAAAAAAAAAATATGGCTGCGCTTAGCAGATCAGTGCAACAATATGTCAACTTTTTTCTAAATTTAAGTTTCAACTTTATTAATGTCGGTATTTATTATTTAAAAAATATTATAACATAACTTTTTCAAAACAAATTAAAAAATCGTTATTTTTAAAGAGTCTCTTTAAATAAATTATACTAACATAATGTTATGCCAATTTAGTATTTATGTTGTTTATTTGAAGTTTCTAGGCTAAATAGGATTTTTAGTCCCTTAACTTTATTTTAGTTTTCGTTTTAGTCTCTTAACTATTATATATTCTATTTTGGCCCCTTAAGTTACAAAAATACGATACTTTCATCCCTTCTTTTTGTAATCCCTTTATTTTATATATATAGGTCATTGAAACTCTTTTTTTTTTTGCTCCATTATTTTTTATCATACTACTTCATTAATAAGAATTCTGATAAGAGCATGACTTTGACTTTATTGTTTGAAAAGATTACAGACGGAAGAGATGAATTTAGCGTAACTTTTGTAACTTAAGGGACCAAAATGAAATCTAAAATAAAGTTAAGGGACGTAAATGAAAAAAAAATAGTTAGAGTACTAAAGTGTCGCATTTTTGTAACTTAAGGGACCAAAATAAAAAATATAATAGTTAAGTGACTAAAACAAAAACTAAAATAAAGTTAAGGGATCAAAAGTGCTATTTAGCCAAGTTTCTAATATAATTTTAAGTTAGGACCCATTTTGGTAATTACACACTAAAAAGTAATTTTGATCTAACCTATCCAAACAACAAGAATTGATGAGAATCATTTTTTCTGTAAACGTATCCAAACAGAAATCACGTTACGTTCAACTCACTTTTAACCAAAATCAATTCTGTCAAAATCAATTTTAATCGCCGCAGAACCAAACACACGCTAAGTTGTTTTCAGCTTTAGAATCAAACCTAATAATGTATTCACAATAATGGAGTAATGTTATGTTGTCACATATATTTTTCTAATAATCTTTTTAGCTATTATTTTATATAGAAAATAATAAATTAAAATTATATATATATATATATATATATATATTTGTTTATTTAACATATCAAAAATATAATCAATTATAATAATTTTCATTTAAGATGATTTAAAATTTTCCTTCCGAAAGATAATGATAATTGTTGTTATGTCAACTTAATAAGTTCTGCCTACTTATTTGTTTGATGTAAATGCAATATATTGATTACATAAGATTTTGTAATCAATTGCCATAAACCGCAAATGTTATATTATTAAACTCATTAATTAGAATTTATTCGATTTCATTTTCGTGTCTTTTTTTATTTAAATCAGAATGCATCAGTTTTTGATATCTATTATTATTTTTCTTCCATTTTTAATTCTTAATTTCATCATTTTGGTTTCATCTTTACTCTAATGCATGAAAGACAAATTATTTGGTTATTGGCTATTATTTTCTGCTTTGGAACCGAACCTAATAATGAATTCAAAATAATTATACTTTGTTATGGAACCGAACCTACTATCCATACCTCTCTGATTGACACATGTGATTTGTTGGTCTGGAATAGCTGTTTTGGAAAAGCTTCAAATGTTTAATAGACCGAGATCTATATGTTAAACATAAAAATAAATAAAAAAATCTTTAGCAAAAAATTAAGTTAACTAATCAAATATTAGTTTTTTATAACGAATATAAAACTAAAATATATATAAATAATAAGCATTCAATAGTTTTTATTTTGAATACTTTCAAAAATCAACTTTATTATTGAAATATTATTTTAGTAGTGATTTACATGTGATTATATTTCATATTTGTAAAAACAACTAAACAAATATTAATTTGATTAAATAATTAATTTTTTTAAAAGAGTGCGGGAAGAGATATAATATTATTTCAGTTGCACTAACGGTCATATTATGCCCGAGAGAATTTGAAGCATGTTTATTGTTGGAGTTACAAGGTCAAACTCATATCATCGAGTTGGAACCCCATGGACATTAAATATTTAATTGACTATATTAATTTTATTCAATTTAATTTAATTTAATAGAATACTATTTTTTTGGGTGAAGTAAATATAAATTCTTTTGTATATAAGTAATATACAATTTTTCTTTTAAATAATTAATCTCGATTTATTTTTGCAATAAAACAATGAAATAAATTCACATGTTTGTTTTTTATCTCCTCCTCACAAATTTTAAACTTTAAATATTAATAAATTGTAAGCAAATCATTATTGTTTTCTTATTATCTACTCATATAATCAACATTTTGAATTTTCTTTTGTCTGCGCAATTTTGAATCTTTTTACACATTTTTTTTATCTAGATATGTTCAGATATTTTTTCAATTAAGTTAGATTTAGTTATATGACCTAATGTTAAATTAAAGTCTTATATTTTTAGTTTGTATTTGTAAATTTCATTTTTAATTCTTAATAACTAAGATGAAATATTGTTCCTTTATTTTTTATTAATATCGCACCTAAATAATTTATTAAAGATTTTTTGTATCAGCAAGTTGGAAATTCCTTTATCAATTAATATCTATATGTAAATAAATTAATATAAATTATAATAAAAGCATAACACATCAGAATAAATATTTTACATGAAAGTGTGTAGGAGAAATTTTTATCTAATACATATGCAGCAGTTATCGCTTTTCGCGGCGGTATAGTACCCGCTGCAGTTTTCACTGCTGAGAGGTTATACTCCGTCGATTTTGGAAACCACTCGAATAACTGCCTCAAGTTTCTGATGAACCGCTGCAAAATGCACATCAATTTTCCAATATCTTACCTAGTGGCGGTTCCAAACCGCCGCATAAGCTGAAATAATTTAAAGTGTGTTTTGTTGCGGCTCTAAACAGCCGCAATAAGTCAAAAATCATCAATTTAATATTTTAAAATTATGTTCTGTTGTCCAATTCAATTATGCGGTACTTAATTATTAAATTATCAACACGTTTAAAAATATTAAAAAAACAAAACAAAACTCATCCATTACTATCAAAATAAAATAAAACATAAAGAATCATTTCAAATAAAAATTTATAATTAAATATAAATGTATCATTCGTAAGCTTAATATTATTGGATAAAATTGATAAAATAGAATATTGAGTACAAGTAAAAAGCCTGAGACGTGTCTAAAGACACTGTCCTTAAGGTTTATTTCGTTTACTAAAATAATATCTTAAATGCAAAACTCTCACAGGATATAACAGACTCTTCTAGAATAAATTCTAGGACACGGAATAGCAAGATCTCAATACTCTTCTCACTCAGAATTTTTTCTCATACCCACAAGTGAACTTTTGATACATATATATAGTTGTAGCGACCAAAAAATCCCAAGGGATTTATCGAAGTTAATGGAGCTGCCTCCAATGATTTATTTATTAGGGAAAAATATTAGAAAAAAACCCATTTTTAAAGAAAATGGTTTTCGATACCAGATTTTGAATTCAGGTGTCGTTTATGCATATGGAAGGTATTAACACCTTACAACATCCTTTCGAGAAAAGTTACTTCTAATTAATTTTACAAAATTGATTAACTTCAAGAATATTTATTTTCCCCTTTTATTGAAAATTGAAAATATGACTACAATTCAAAGAAAATATTTTATTTATTTTATGCAAAATTTTTATGAAGGAGTATTTTGTGAGAAATCGATTTTTTTTTTTGAAATTGAGGAGAATATATGAAAATTTATTTTTGCGCTTGACAGGAGTGATCCCCTATCCCCTACATATCTCCAGATGCGATGAAGAAATCAAATGTTACGTAGTTCTTGGGTAAAAAATGGATTGCGTAGTTGATTTTAATTAATCATTTTGGGACTTAATATTTTATGGTTTGCGTAGTAACTAAACCAAAAGTGGATTTGGTATAGTCACTACTAATATTTTATGATTTTTTACTAAGATTTTTGTAATGACCAAACCAAAGAATATTTGGAGTAGTCATTGATTTTAAGTTTTTTGAATCGAAAAAGGATTTACGTAGTGACCAAACAAAAAGTAGATTTGGTGTTGTCACTACTAATTATTATTAGATTTTTTATTAAGATTTTGTGATGACGAAACCAAAAAATGATTTGTAGTGGTCGTCACTAACAACACATTTAAGTTTTTGAAAATTTAAAGGTACTAGCAATAATCAAACGAAAAGCAGATTTCGAGTGATCACCACTAGCAACTTGTTTTTATGTTTTGAAAATTGAAGGGATACTCACAATGGCTAAACGGGAAGCAGATCTCGAATGGTCATCACTTACAACTCTTTTAATTAAAGAGTTATATTTATTTAACTTTATTTATCAATCGTTTGCGAAAAGTTTTGAAATGATATTTTTGGGCATGCTTGCTACTTTATGTTTTCCGATTTTAGTCTATTTTTGAATGTAAGCAAAATAAAAATAAAAAAGAATGCAAACTAAATCTGTCTAGGCGTTTTTGTTCAAATGTGTGCCATAGCAAGAAAAGCAAAGGTGTTAACTACAGGGTTTTGTTATCCCCACCTCCCCCGTTTAATTTTCCCACATTTCTTCTCATGAAAAGATAATTTTACCCCGACTTAATTTTTTTAACCCATTGTCCTCTTTTTTTTCCTAAAAATTTGAACTTCACGTCAACTTGTTGACGAGCTTTTTTGTCAACAAGTTGACGAAAACCCTTATCAATTTATTGACGAGCGTGTTATTTGGCGTCAACAAATTGACGCGGGTCTTCGACAACAAGTTGACGTCAGTAGTAATTTTTCCAACAAATTCACCACCTTGTTGACGCCAGTAGAGAGAAGAATATGAAAGGAAAAAAAGGAAAAAAAAAAAAAAGACAAATCAAGTGGCTTTGTTCCTTCCTTCCTTCCTTCCCAAAATCACCATCCTCTGTTTCTTTCTTTCCCAAAATCCTTCCTTCCTTCTCTCGGTCCTCCATCGTGCATCGCATTCCCTCTTATCTTCTCCCTTTCTTCCTTCCCTTTCTTCCTTCATTTTCTTCTTTCCCTTTCATCCTCTGTTTCTTTATTTTTTTTCTTCTGCTTTTGTCGCGTGATAGAGAGAGGAGACGCGATCGGGGAAGAAGGAGGGATCCGGAACCTCCATGGTTCTGGCGTGGTTGCGAACGGCGACGAGGAGGTGGTGGTGGTGTGCCAACGAACGCGCGGGTCAGGACCGAGAGAGAGAGAGAGAGAGAGATCGAGCTGAGAGATCTGAGAGATGGGAAGTGTTGTTGTTTGCTGCTGCTGTGTTAATAGGAAATTAAAGGGGGATGGGAGGTGAGAAAATTAAAGGGGAAGCGGGTAATAACAAATGCCTAACTATATATCCAGCCCAAGAAAACTAAAAGAGTGGGCTTAAGGCCCAAACACAATAAAAGCCATCAGATAATAACCAAAGTGTCCTAAAAAAAGGGAAATAAATGAAAAAAAAACAAACACATCGCAGTAGAGGAGCCCTGGGACTGTCGATGGGATACCTCGCCAAGAAAGAGAAGGGTCCATGGTTGCTGGTTCATGGTCTCACAGTGGTGGTCGCTGATCTGTGTGCGGGTTCACAGGTGGTACGGTGCTAGTGCTGCGTGGCAGTTCGTGAAGGTGGTGGAGATCATGCGGTGGGTCGCGACGGTGAAGGAGTGGGACCGCGTCAGCAGTGGCGTGACGGAGGGGATTGGTTTTGCGGCGGAGCGCCGCCGTTCGCGATGGTAGACTACCCTTTTCTTTAATTTCTCTTTTCATGGCTTTGATACTGTTCTTGGTTTGATTTTTCAGCCATTGTTTGTTGGAAGCCATGGAGAAGATGAATATGGTGTTTGAGTAAATGGAAAGGGTTTCTAACAAGTGATTCTGAAAGGAATGAATGCACTATGTTTTTTTTCACTGTCATGGAGTTTTCACATTTTTTGGTTCCTTTCCCTCTCTTGGATTCTATTATCTCTTTCCTTCTCAAATTTCTGGTTCTATTTTTTTCTATTTTTGGGTAAAGGTGTAGTAATGGAGGCTCAAGAATGATGATGGTGCTCTTTAATGGTGGTGACTGATTCTTTGGATTTGTACTTACGAGTTCTTGGTGTGGGGGTATTCATGATGGTTTTGTGATATCTAGAATGTGTTTTAAGGGGGTGATTGTTGATTAAGGGTGAAGCTATTGGTTGAGCTTGCAAGTTGCTATAGCCTACATGGATGGGGGTTGGTGCTCAAATGGTGAAGGAGGAGATGGGTAAATTAAAATGAGCTACTAGTTCCTTCTTTTTTCCTTTTCTCGATTCTCCTCTTTTTATTCTTGGGTTGAAACATAGTGACAAACTAGAAGACATAGGTAGGTACAGTGGATAGTGACTTGGCTTGAGTAGCTGGGCACTACACTTGTGGCAGGGGATAGTGGTAGTGCAGCAAAGCTGCATTTTTTTGGAGGAAATAGAAATAAACCATAACAAAGGAAAAAGAGCAATTTGACTATGAATGAAAAGAGCAATTGGCCAGTTGTCCGTTGTTGGCTTTCCACATTTTTGAATTATGTTTTTTTTGTAATTTTGTATTTAATGTTTCTGTTTTGTATTTTTTTTGAGTAAATGACCAATTTAGTCCCTGAGATTTGGAAATATTTATGTTTGGTCTCTGAATTTTTCGATATTCCAAAATAGTCCCTGACTTTTGCAAATTTGTCTCAGTTTAGTCCTTCCGTCATTTGTGTCTGTTAGAATTATTCAAAAACATCTCTGTAATTTATTACTTAGTGTCAAATTGGTCCTTGCAAATACCGAATTACAGTGATGTTTTTGAATAATTCTAACAGACACAGATGATGGAAGGACTAAACTGAGACGAATTTGCAAAAGTCAATGACTATTTTGGAATATTAAAAAAGTCAGGGACCAAATAGAAATATTTCCAAATCTCAGGGACTAAATTAGTCATTTACTCATTTTTTTTTTGTATCAAGTGTAACTAAAAATGAATAAATGAAATTGGTTTTTGTTTCAATTTTTTTATCTGAAAACTTTTGGTAAGCCTAACACATTGCTTGGATGAGAAGAGAAAGTTGAAGTAAAGAAAGTAAGAGGAAAAAATGTTGAAGCAATAAAAATGAGTAGAAAGTGAGTAGAAAAGGAGATGATTTTTGAGTTGTTTGACAGTAGTGAAAGTGAATAGAAAGTGTGAGGAAAGAAAAATATATATTTAGTAAATGACATATTTAGTAAATGACATAAATACTCCTAAATAAAAATGGGGTATATATATTTATATATAAATACGCACACGCACGCATGCGCACATACACACTCATATATATATAATTAAATTTAAATTTAATTTTCCTAATTAACTTTTATTACTTTATTAATTTAATATTTCAATTAATTTGTTTTAAAATAAAAAAGTATAAGATGAATTAAAATGATATTTGAAAAAATAAGTTATATACTACACTGTTATCATTATTTTGCCTTTGCACATATACATATATAGGAACCTATTTTAAAAATTAAATATTGCTTAATTTAATATCAAACACATATTTTTTATCAACATCAAAAAATATCAATTAGATATCAAATATTAACAAATAATAACACATCGTATCATTTTTGAGAAATAACACTGACATGGAAACTAAAGTAAGGGTGCAGTTGACTTTTCATTCAAATTGGTGTTTTTTCTTTTGCGTTTTCTTCCCAATTAGAGTGGAAAGGAATTCTACGTGGGACCCACCAAAAGTGAATCTTTCTGTCCCTGACATGAAAGAACCAAACAAAGGAAGCACGCACTTCAATAAACTTTCCATCCCATAGCTTTCTTTCCATTCATTTTCTTGGATTCCAAATAGACCCTAAAAACAATGAAATACATCTCTTGTTTTTAAGTTTTTTTTTATTAGTCGGACAAAATTAGGGTACAAAAATACCAGCAAATACTTCTTCTTTCGCTGCAATAGCATCACATATCCTCCTGGCAATTGAAAAAACAATGTAATAATTCGTAAGGGGACTAATCAAATGGAATAGAATGCTGAGACTGTGTTATTGATTTATTGAGAAAAAAAGGATTACAACTGGTAAGTAAGCCTCAATGATAGAGACTGGATAAGCTAGAGAATAAGAGAAGAACATAATAAAATATCAGGAAGAAGAACACATCACACAATTTTTCATATCATCTTCCCTTGCCTACCATCGGTTATATCAATCATTCTCACTCTGAGTCCTTGCGTACCTCTCCTTCCAACCCCATGTGGTCATGTGTTCTGCTTGTTATAACAAACTTGGTTGCTTCCACTTGCTAACTTAGCTTGACTCTTGTGAATAATTTGCTTTGCCAAGCATTTATTTCCTTTTTCCACTACTAGCATCATAACATAATTATAATTCATTTCCTTTTAATTCATGAAATTGGCAGTTGCAAAACCAAAGGATTTAAAATTTATACACACATGTATAAAAGCTAAGACCAACGTTCAGGAGGAGACATGAATTTCGTGGAAAATAAAATTCTCCTTAGCTGATATAGAAAAGAATAAAATTAAAAGCCATTAAAAGAATTTTTTCACCATCAGGAAATAAAAGGCCTGATATAGAAACAAAGCAAATGACCATTTCTTTGAGGTAAATTCTTACCTACCCATTAAATCATTTGGGTATCAATACCCAAATTAAGTGGCAATTAAGTGGCCTGATTCTAGTTATACACGTGGAATTATTTTTTTAACACAGCTTGCAAGCACAGTTTTTTATTTTTTTTATAAAATAACCAATAAACTTTTAATAATTACATGTTGTCCTAGGGGCTTTTTGGCAAAATACGGACTGATTGCTAAGTTTGATTTGAGTGGACACACCGACGGCTGCACTAGTTTTCGGTCAACACTTGCTTGGCTTGCCTTTGAAGAAAGTTTCCAGGAAATTCTTTTTTGGTATTCCTAGAAATACTTGTCCTTGTGTAAGTTATCGATACCCCAGTCTCCAGAAGAGATGATGTTTCATTCTCACATGGTAGTTATTCATGGCATAGAGAGAATATCTGGTTTTCTTAATGTTGGTGGATTTATTTCCTTTCTTTAAATGATTAACCTCTTAATGGAATATTGAATTTTTTAGCGCATATAGGTTTTATTTTGTGAGCTGTGTTCGTGGTATTATGTAGAAGCCTTGGTATCGATTCTGCACTATCACTCTGTGGTTGAAGAAGGCCACTAACGTGATTTCCATGTGTTCGTCTTCCTCTCTTCACCGTCTTTACCTGCTTCCATCTCCGCCGTGAATCCAGTTCTCGACATGCCTTCATCAACAACACTGGGGTTAGTTCACAAAATGGGCTTGGCCCAATGTCAATTGAATTTGACGGGAAAAAACCAAAAAAACAGTAGCAACAGGACATTACATACTAACCTAGACTAATTCACAAAATAATATAATATATATGCAAAGAATCAATTCCTTTAATAAATCACAAACTTTCATAACAATAAAATTAAGAAAATCAAATATAAATCGAATTCAAATACTATTAAAAAAAATAAAGGTCTAATAAATTTAAAAAATCTAATCTAATATATTATTTTTATATTATTTAATAAAATTAAAAAATAAAAAAGTATCATTTTTATGAAATTAAAAGATATAAAAAAAGATTTTAAATAAAAACTAAAAATTTAAAATTGATATTAAAAATTAACAAATTAGTAAAAAATTATTATAGATTAATTTTATAAAACACCGCATAACTTTGTCACATGTGTAATTTTATCATTTTATATAATTTATATTCTATTATAATATTATTTGGTTCATCTCAAACACATAATATGATAATATAATGTTATCTAATTTGTTATTAGGTGCACATAAAACACATGATAGGATGAGTACCTAAAAAAAACACATGATAGGATAAGAGTTTATCATATCTCTATCATATCTTATCCTTATCTGACTTTCTTATCCTATCATTCTCTATCTTATACTGGCTATCAAACGTGCCCTTAATGCTACACTGATCACGATTCAACTTAGGGCAGGGAAAGATTTTACCTTTCTTAAAAAGCCATTAACCATAATGCTAACTATACCAGTCAAACAAAGTCAACTTATGCCATACTATGGTAGTAACCACAGTTCAACTTAGATAACTTATAGGTCTCACCTTTCTTAAGAAGTTGTTAGCCCTACTATACAGTCAAACAAAGTCAATGTATATCATAAAGTGGCACTAACCACTGTTTAATTTGGGTCAGAGAAATGTCTCACTTTTCTTAACAAGTCTTTTACCCTAACCCTAACCATGTACTCAACCAAAGTCATCTTATGTCTCACTAGTTATTAACGCCAATCTTGACCACGTATGACATTCTATGGCACTAACCACGGTTCGTCTTAGGTAATGCAAAGGTCTCACATTTCTTAACGTGGCACTAACCACTGTTTAATTTGGGTCAGAGAAATGTCTCACCTTTCTTAACAAGTCCTTTACCCTAACCCTAACCATGTACTCAACCAAAGTCAACTTATGTCTCACTAGTCATTAACCCTAACCCTGACCATGTATGACATTCTATGGCACTAACCACGGTTCCTCTTAGGTAACGCAAATGTCTCACCTTTATTAACATGGCACTAACCATTGTTTAATTTGGGTCAAAGAAATGTCTCACCTTTCTTAACAAGTCCTTTACCCTAACCATAACCATGTACTCAACCAAAGTCAACTTATGTCTCACTAATCATTAACTCCAATCCTGACCATGTATGACATTCTATGGCACTAACCACGGTTCGTCTTAGGTGATGCAAAGGCCTCACCTATCTTAACGTGGCACTAACCACTGTTTAATTTGGGTCAGAGAAATGTCTCACCTTTCTTAACAAGTCCTTTACCCTAACAATAACCATGTACCCAACCAAAGTCAACTTATGTTGTACTAGTCATTAACCATAGAGAATATTAACCTGTAGATAGATCACACTTTAGTCATGGTATTAATCACTCCTAGTTCATCACCCTTACAAAATCAATGTCAGAAATTAGAAAATTTTGCAATACTGATACTAATTATTGGATTAAGGCATAGAAATAAATAATAAGAAGCATAAATGTTGTTTATTTTTTGGGCAATAGTGGGAAAATGACCTTCTTAATACTAAATTTCTCCAAAAAATACTAACTTGGGAAGTTAGCATCCAGTATAGAAAGGTAAAAAACCTTACCAAGAATAAATTAAGAGCATCACAGTTTTTCCTACACCAGCAACAACAAATGGAGCCCCTCAACTAGCACCTACAAACATAAATCAATGGAATCCTCGAGTAAATTATTGCAGTACTTACTGAATTCTTTCTTAATATAATTGCTCAAGAGAAATAAACTTGTGCAAGAGAGTGTGCCAAGGGGAAGCACATTCCAACAGATATTACATGGTACAGAACAATGTGCTCTGTTGCCAAATGTGGTAAAACTATAGATCAATTATTTATCTCAAAGAGGAGTGCAACAGAGAATATTGAACCAAATACATTGAATAGATCTTGTTGGCTATTTCTACGAAATAGGTGAATGATTTTATTTCAGTCCTTTATGCTCAAGAATTTTTATTCCTACTTGACTTTCAGAAGAACTAAACAAATGTATTCACAAGTGCTACATCACATTAACAGTAGCAAAACTGGAAATATCTTCACCTTGGTTCCTTTCCTTTTACTTGAATTATCTTCACCTTTTGAATTAGCGTGACCTGGAGTGATAGTTGGAGAAGTGACTAAGAGTGCATGAACACAAAATTAGGATAATCGGGTTACTGATTTTGGGTTCGGTACCTTGACTGTTTTTGAAATTAGGATCAGTTCAACAAACTTTAAAAATGGACTGGACTTTTTTTGGTGAGGTGCAGTCAGGTTCATCCCTTTGGTGTGGTTACTAGATAGCTTTCTTTAGCTGTTACAAGCATTGAGACTATTGAACTCACCAAATGCCTAGCAGACAAAACCTTCTGCAAAGATTTTACATCAGCTTGAAACCCAGAAGAAGCCATCACAGATTTTTCAGCTCTATCACAAAATAAAACACAAACCCCAAAAACCCAATTTACCATCTTAAACAACATAAACATGCAATATAGAAAGAAAATGAAAAAAACAGTTTCCTCAAATTTGGCATACTAATCAAAAGTCAATTGAGCTTCAGCAAAAATTAAAAATGAAAAAACAAACTAAAAAATAACTTTGATTGTGTAGGGTATGTATGAATTAACTTACAGTTGGAAGATTTTGGAGTACTCGCGAGTGAGGATGTTGTAACCGGTCAACATCCTTGTATCCGCTGCAATCACACAGTAATCCGCTCCGGCAATTGCAACGCAAGATCTACAAATAATATTAATAATATTATTAAAAAAATGATGAAAATTGAAAAATAGTTCATTGCAGCAAGCACAGAGAGAGGAGAGAGAGAGAGTATCCTCCATTGTTGTCATATGGAGACCAATTAGCATGCTGTTTTATCATGATAAATGGGAGTTCAATGGGTCGTGAAAACTGAAAAGGAGTAAAGGACTTGTTTGGTTTTCTTTCTAGTCTCTCACGCCCTTTTTCATGCATCAGATTTGTATTTGCAAAGACACGGAGCATCTCAACATAGCCCATACCCATTACCCAAGGAGAAATCAGGTTCATCCCAAGGAGAAATCAACGAAATTAGCAGCAACAGCGACAGCAGCACCACTAGAGGAGCCACCCGGTACACGAGCAGGGACGACAGGATTGGAACGAAAATTCGATCAAATCCTAGTGTTTGAACACTAAACTATCCGATCAAATCCCAATTCAAAGAGCACTAAACTAAACCCTAGCGTTTGAGAAGAAAATGGAATGAACCCGTAAGCGAAGTCGTCGACAACAGTTGTTCCAAGGCAGGTTGCACCCGCTTCAACAAGAGTAGAAACTGCAGGAGATGTAGAAGAAGCAGCTTTGTGCGTCCTTGCCCACTCCGGATGCCCAAACCCAGAAAAACGAAGTGTTCTTGGAAATACAAACTCACAACGAATGAAGAGGGAATGCTATGTGTTGGAAATGCATATTCTCAAAGGGTGCATCTGCTGATTACAAAAGTTAAATGACTAATATCATCTCTTAATGATATGGTAAATGGGAAACAGGTGGAATAGGCCTGCTTCAAACATGTCACTTGGGTGTGGATACCCAACTATTCGACAGGGTGTCCTAGTCGTCACCTTTCTTTGATTTCCACGTGAGGGAAAATAAGACCAGGAGACCAACCATTAAATTCATTTAAAACATTTAAAAGGAAACTATGACATTAAAATTTTTAGTTAACGTTAGAAATAATATTAATCAGAAAATAAAACATTTTATTTTATTTTAAATTCATATATCAAATATAAATTTTTGAAATATACTTAAATATACAACAATCCCCCACATATTTCAAAAATTTTGAAAATAGAATTCTGAGTTTGGAAATATCATATGTGTAAGTTTTTTGAATCTGATGTCTTTTGGACTATGAACCAGACCTAGACTGATCTACAATATATTGGTGAAGTTTTAAACTTCTATGAAGCAATATACCTTGTGTAAGCAGGAATCCTACCAATCACATTACACCCCCACAGATCTTGCTATTACGTTGCTTTGCGCCTATTGGGCCATGCGTGTGCCTGGTAATTCACGAATGCTCTAGAAATTATGCCACAATTTCATAGGAGCAGCCTCACTCCTACACTCGCATAAGTGATTTCATCAAGTGTATACTGCACTTTATACACCCCCCATAAGGGATATGAAATTCATTAAAAGCTTTTGGCTTATTCTCTCAATAAATGCAGTCTAGCATTTCTTACAGCATAGGAAAGAACGAAATTAATTATGCTAGCAGAATTAACAAATGACTTGTTATTACCCATATGAACCTTCTTCATGAGATCTCCAATCGCAAAGATTGGGTTACCATCACCGTTAATTTCACATTGGTTTTAAGTCTCATTTCCCTCGGTGTTTTGCTCACAAGCTTCTTGCATTGTGAGAAAATCGGTCAAATTCATTTTGACCTCTCATTAATTAGGTATATAACCTCATCATCAGTAGCTACTTTATAAAATTTTGGCTAAATTACAAAATTAGTCTTCTATGTTTATTTTAGGTTTCAATTTGATCCTCTATGTTTTATTTGTTTCGTTTTGGTCCCTTACGTTTTAAAAGTTACAACAGGTTGGTCTTTTCCGTCACTAAAAGCCAATTGTCCGTAGCTAAAAGCCAAATAACATTTTGGAAAATGGACTTCTAGCTACGGACAATTGACTTTTAGTGACGGAAAAGACTAAATTGAAACTAAAATAAAACGTAGAGGGCCAAAACGAAACAAATAAAACGTAGAGGACCAAATTGAAACCTAAAATAAACTTAGAAGACCAATTTTGTAATTTAGCCTAAAATTTTTCAATATAAAGGTAAGGAACAAATTTCTTCCATCGAAAAATATTGACTAAGAGATTACTTAGTCAATCAACCTCGTAACTTGCCAAGTCAAGAGACATAAGCTTGACATTAATAATAAACTAGATTGTGACTCACGTGTTGCGCGTGAGCAATATTTTATTTAATATTATTATAATAAACTGTAAGTTTTTGATTAATTTTGTAATCTGAGTATTTTTGCTTAAAAATATTTTGTTGTTGTTGTCATTAGTTAAAATGGTCACGGGGCGGGAGTTAGAGAGGCGAAAGTGTATTGTTGCTGGTTCAAATCTGTGCTGCTTGTGTCTCACGCACTTTGCCATTTGGCTGCCTTTTATGGGGCTAAAAAAATCAGATTTTAATTGAAAACCAAAAATTGAATGTTTTAATATTATATATAATCAAATAAGTACCAAAAGAAATAATATTGAAATGATGATGTCTAATTGATACTGGTGACATGATGCAATAATTTGATTGTGAAGACCAAGTCGTTGTTTATTGTCACTAATAAATTTGTAACTAATACTTTTAGAGAAAGTAACATCTTTGTTTGTAATTTAACGAAATAGCTATATATAATGAGAAAAGGTATTAAGTAACTTAATTTTGGTGTGATTGGAAGGGGAAAAAAAATTAGCATAGCCACTGAGAACGAAATAATTGTAGAAGGAAAAAGCATAAGACCATTCAAATATTAACATTCAACCATAGGAATAAATATTTAATAGCATTTTGGGTAGGAATTGAATGTCAAACAAACATAATTAAAAAAAGAAACGCAACTGTAATTTGGAAATTGAATAGTTCAATGCAAGTAAAATAGTGGCTTGAAGGTAGATAGCATAACTAGTGGTGGTATAATATGATGACACAGAAGCGATTTTTATGAATTGGAGCCGCTACAGTACTTGTCTTAGAAATTATATAGAATAAATAGATAGATTAGACTATTCAAGTCTACTTAGATTACTTCTAAGTGGCAACATAAAAGAAAAATCCAGTTGTAGATTTATTCTTATTGGAAGTTAAACTAATCAACGTCATTGTATTCTTTTAATACAATGGAAAATCTACTACATACAACACCATAATTTAATTCATGGTACCTCTATAAAATTTCATCAGTTCAACACTTAAACAATTGAGTAGGAGTGTATTTAAAGAATGAACAGAAACTTGAACATTTTTTTCCCTCACAAAGATGGTAAAAAATTAATAGACAAAAGATATTAAAAGAATTGGGTATCTTTAAATTCAAATGGTAACAAGTAAAAAAAGAAACACTGCACTGCACGTAAATTATTAAATATGCCATTCCTATGATTAAAAATCCATTTTACATACATCCAAGCGAGAATCCGTCCAATCCACTGGCTACTCCTCCTCTTTCTGGCACCAACTATCTCACCTGGTCGCGCGCTATGCGTCGCAATCTAGATCTGGAGAATAAACTTGATTTCTTGAATGGCTCGATTCCAATACCTGAAGAATTTGATCCGATGTTGAAACCTTGGAAAGGATGCAATAACTTGGTGCTAACCTGGATCATCAATTCTGTCTCACTAGAAATTGCTCAAACCCTAGGTCTTATGGAAACTGCTGCTGAGGCTTGGATTGATCTCAAGAATCGATTCACTCAGGGTGATTACATTCGAATCTCCAAATTACAAAAGGAACTTCGTCGACTTGAGCAGGGTACTTCCTCTATCATGGAATACTACAACGAAATGCAACGCCTCTGGGAGGAATTGGAGCAATTCCGCCCTCTTCCTAATTGTTAGTGTCCTACTCAGTGCTCCTGTGTTGCCATGTGTAATGCTCGCCTTCACAAACAAGAGGATCATGTGATTCTATTCTTAACTGGTCTTCACAATAATTTTGAGGTGGTAAGAACTCAAGTACTCATGATGGATCTACTTCCATCACTCTCTCGGGTCTTTTCTATGGCTTTACAACGGGAAAGACAACACGGCGGTAATCAAAACCCTCAACCTAAATTTGGCTCAGTCTTTGTGAATGCTGCTGATAGAAGAAAACCATATGGTCGTGGTCGAGGTAGCAATAAAGTCTGTTCTTATTGTGGCAAGATTGGTCACACAATTGAAGTTTATTACAAGAAACATGGCTATCCTCTGCCCTCTAGCTCTAGCCTAAAGAACAGAGAATCTGGTTCAGCCAACTGTGCCATTGGAGAATCCAGTTCTATTGATAATGTCGCTACATCTTCTTCTGCTACCTCAGAGGCTTCTATCAATTTTACTCAGGAACAGTATCAAGCCATCATAACAGTGCTGCAACAATCTAATTTGCCAGCTTCTGCATCCTCCTCTCATTCAGTGAATCATGTTTTAACATCACCTCATGTTGGTCCTACACCAATAGAGAAAAATTCAGGTGATAAGGTTTTCTTAAGTATTTCTGCTGGTCAATTGAATCATTGGATTTTAGATTTAGGTTCAATTGATCATATATCTTGCTCTTTGTCACATTTTACTTCTTACCACAAAATTATTCCTATGCCTGTTCAATTGCCCAATGATTCTAGTGTCATAGCTCAGTATGCAGGAACGGTAGAATTTTCTCCAACTTTTGTTCTCAATAATGTCCTGTTTGTTCCTAATTTCTCTCTTAACCTGATTTCAGTGTCTAAGCTTTCTTCATCACTTCATTGCAATCTTATTTTTAATTCTTCTTCCTGTTTTATTCAGGATTTGAAATCCTTGAAGATGATTGGTTTGACTGAGCATGTTGATGGATTGTATTGCATACGTCCTACAAAGATAAAGGAAGGTTCCCGTGTTGGTTTTGTCCACCATGTTCAAGCTAAGTCCATTCCATCTTCCGGGTTATGGCATTTTAGATTAGGCCATTTATCAAACACTAGAATCCATTTACTTAGCACACACTTTCCTTACATTTCATGTAATAAAGATCATGTTTGTGACATATGTCATTTCTCCAAACCGAAGAAACTTGCTTTTCCCATTAGTCATAACAAAGCTTCTATGCCTTTTGATCTTGTGCATTTTGCTATTTGGGGGCATGTTGCCACTAAATCTGTGGAACAATTTCAATATTTTTTGACTAGTTGATGATCAACCGATTTTTGTGGATTACTTTTATGAAACATAAATCCAAGACTAGATCTCATATTGAAAGCTTTGTTAAAATGGTTGAAACACAATTCCTAACTAAAGTGAAAGCTTTTCGTAGTGATAATGGAGTTGAATTTTTTCCAAATTTTTTCTCATCCAAAGGCATTTTACATCATACTTCATGCGTAGAAACCCCTCAACAAAATGAAAGGGTTGAACGTAAACACCAACATATCCTCAATGTTGCTAGAGCCCTCTTATTTCAGTCTAATCTCCCAAATATTTTTTGGTCAAGGGTTGTAGCCCATGTTGTTTTCATCATTAATCGCATTCCTACTCATATTTTACAAAACAAGTCTCCTTATCAATGCCTTTATGGCTCCATACCTGATCTGACAGATTTAAAGGTCTTTGGATGTTTGTCTTATGCTTCAACTCTCATGACACATAGGTCCAAATTAGATCCAAGAGCTCGCAATGTGTCTTCATTGGTTTTAAACCAGGAACAAAGGGTTATTATCTTTATGATCTTCATTCAAAACAGATTTTTGTCTCAAGACATATCAATTTTGAGGAACTTATTTTCCCTCATCATGGCCAAGATTCCCCACAACATTCTTGGCAATACCTTGATTTACATACACCTTTATTGAATCCACCATCAACTGTTACTGCATCTTCTGATGCTGTCACAGCACCTGATTCATCTTCTGATGTTGTCATAACACCCTTTAATGCTGTTACAACAGCCTCTAATGCTGTAACTACACCTACACATTTTAACACTATTTCCCCTGCAACTTCTAACCCCCTTACAGCTTCAAATACACACCTTCCATCTTGTTCTACTAACTCTAACTTAGATAAACCACAAATTTCTGACCACTCGTCATCCTCACCTAAGAAATCAACACGGGTTTCTCACAAACCTCCTTATCTAGCAGACTATATTTGCAATTCATCATCAAGCAAGGTCCATCAATCAGGTAAATCATATCCAATTTCTGTTTTTGTTTCTTATGCTAATCTTTCCCCTGCTTATTGCCATTTCTGCCTATCTTTGTCTGTCATCACCAAGCCCAAAACTTTTGTTGAGGCAAGCAAATATAATTGTTAGAACAAGGCTATGCAGGCCGAATTACAAGCTCTTGAGCAGAATTGTACATGGAAGCTAGTTGACTTGCCTCCCAATGTTGTTCCCATTGGCAACAAGTAGGTTTATAAAATAAAGAGAAAGGCTGATGGATTTATTGATAGATACAAGGCACGCCTTGTTGCTAAAGGTTGTACACAAATTGAAGGTTTGGATTACTTGGATACGTTTTCCCCTGTCACCAAGCTCACTACAGTTCGACTTCTCCTTGCTTTAGCCTCTATCAATAAGTGGCATGTCTATCAACTTGATATCAACAATGCATTTTTGCATGGTGACCTCAAGGAAGTGAACGTGAACACAAGAAGATGGTTGAATTGTGTTCAAAAACTTTTCGCAAACTTTAAGTTAAAAGCACTAAGAACATAGATTTTTTAAAACTGTTTGTTTATCGGACGCTGAGAAACTAACCGGATGATGTGAGACTAACCAGATGTAGGAAATAAAGCCGTTTATGAAAACTTGTTTTACTGAGCAAGGTAAAGATAAATGTAAAGCAGTAAAGTAAGAGACACAGAGATTTAGTCCCTTCGATCCTAAATGATTTTTCACTATAATCAACTGATTACAATTTTCCTCAAGAGTATTCTACTGTCACAAACTTGACAATACTCTCAACTTCTCAAAACGACTCAATACGATCGAGCCTTTGAGGAACAAAGCCTTAACTAGGCCAAATACTGTTTACAAAAGAGAATATTCTTTTGAATACAATCAAAATAACTCTCACAAAGAGAATGAAAAGATTAAGCTCAAAACAGAGTAGCTTTCTAAAAGAAAGTATAAGACGCTGAGTTCAATTCTTTGTAGACCAGAGACTTGGCACGAAATTTGATTGCTCACTCAGAGTGATGATGCTTCCAAAATAAAGTTTCTTTCTTTCTTAGAATTTGTTCTAGCAATTTCAATCTTAGTTCTGGCCCGCTTCTTTAACGAATACCTTGGGGTATTTATAGGAGACTTCAGGGATATTACCGTTTGCAGTAAAAAAATAGCTCCTTTTCATTGAGTGAGGTAATTTAAAATGTAGTCATTTTCTTTCTTTCCAGAGAATATCAGAATAGTACATATTACCGTTTTCGTACTATCTGCTTTCCATAATTGCCTTGTACGATTTTTGTCTTATGCTAAAGATGTCACTTTTGCTTCCTCGTACATCAAAATGAGCGCACAAAATCAAATTCGAATTCTGTTCCAGAACATTCTGAGGTTAAGAGCAAAAACGTGATCATCATGTGCTTTATTAAAGAGATCAGATGCTTGCTTAGAATAGAGGACAGACGCTCGCAACAATTGAGTATTCCACGTGTCAAAGAGTAACATTACCGGACGCTCGCTGTTAGCAAGACGCTGGAGTGAGTTCGGACGCTGACATCAGTGGAGTGTATTCAATGCTCTTATAAATTTCTTCTTCTTTCTTGAGTGTTTTGTACAAATATATGAAGCTTTGATACCTGTACACTCAAAGATATGTTAGAAGATAAATTGTTCTCTTGAAAATACTTTGTTATCATCAAAATTAATGAGGGTCTAAACTTCTCAATCGTTTAGGTTTCAACAATCTCCCCCTTTTTGATGATGACAAATATCCAAGGTTGATGAACAATTTAATTTCAAAATAATATCAAAGGTCTCCCCCTGAATTTAACAATTTAGATATATATGAACAATTCAGGTATTAGAACGATTATTGATAAACAAATTCATTTGTGTGATCGCAAAAATATGTAGATGTATCAGAGCATATATTCATTTAACAAAGTGAGATCAGATGCTGATTTTATTTTATCAAAAAGATTTTCATTATACCAAAGTTATTGATTATTATCAGAGTACTGGATCAATGAATATCAAAGTATTATAGGTATTAGAGCAATAAATAACTAACACAAATGCTATGTATGAAATGCTATGTGTGATACTTCAGTTTCAGCTTATCCATCAGACTTTGAACATTGGACAGTGAATTAGTCAATCAGACTTTCACGTATTCATCAAACCTTTCTTTTATTCCCCCTTTTGTCATCTGACAAAAAGAGTGTAAAACACATCATAGTTAAAATAAGACTTAGAAAAATTTGAATATATATATATATAAGAGTACCCAAAAAATACTTTATATCACACAAAAAAAAATTCAAAGATTTGGTGGAGGTGGTGGAAGAATGTTAAGACATTCATAGAGTAATTTCAAAGCATTCTCCAACTGAGCAACCTTCAGGTTTGTGGCTTTCATTTCTTCAAACTCTTCTTTAGGAATAGTGACCATCTCAATTGCAGGAGTAGAAGTAGAAGTGGAAGGTCCAACTTCTGATACTGGTGCAAGTTTCATCTTTTGATGCTCTGCTAGCACCAAATTTGACAGCTTCAATCTCAGTTCCTTCTTCTGTTGAACTCTTTGAAAGAATGCATCATTTAGTATATACCATTTGATGAGATTTCCAAGTTTTCTCTGCTCAGATTCTACCTGAATTTCCCTTCTTTTCTTCACATCTTCTGGATATAGCAAATCCATAAAGATACTGTCTCTGTGCAGAAACACATCAGCAGTAAAAGAGTCAAACTTGTTTCCAGCATCTTCTCCCCATACTCTTTTGATAAAGACGCTCAATGCTCCAAAAGCCAAAGAGAGTCCTTCATTTTCTGCCAGGTATACTCTTCGCAGATTTTCCCTGTCATCTTCATCAAGCACCAAGGGGACAAGGCATGACAACAGAGCTTTGTCTTTCCAAGACTCAGACCATTGATTCCAGATAAATCCAATGTCAAAGTGCTTTGTCACAGCAGCCTATTTGACATATATCTTCATGCAGTCTAGAGGCCTGATCACTGAACACATAAACGTGTCATCAAAATATGCAGTTCCAAAATTTGTGTCAGGAACTTTTCTGATAGTGCCAACTGTGGGAATTTTTGCTTTCTTAGCATTGCAACAATTTGAGGAGCCAGTTCTCCATTCATCTTCCTTCAGAGAACTGAGGTAAAACCTGCTGGCATGGTCCTCAGTAATCTTGTCAATCGGAAGCTCAAATAATTCTTTAAGATTAAACTTCTGAGGAGCCTTCTCATATTCTTTGAGTCCGATCTTACTGTATGGAAACTTGCCAGGTGCAGGTTCTTTCCTCTTCCCAGGAATAGACCAAGGTAGCCACCTTTGTCTATCTGGAATAATCTTTACGGATACAGAAGAAGGATCTCTGAACTGTCTAATAACTTTAAGCCTTTTCATTTCAAGATAGTGTGCCTTGAAGGCAACTTCTTTATCCGTAATCCACCTTCCACACTCTTCCAATGTGAGAGGTTCAATCTGAGGCAGGAACTTAGGAAGGTCAACAGAGAAAGGAATTGCTCTGCTAACAGGTTTCAGTCTTAATCTTCCTTTGAAAGTCATCTCAAAATGGTCTTCTCCATCTTTGAAAACAGTATTCATTAGAGAGGCAATCTCTAGTCTGGCAACTCCAGAGGTGAAGGTTTTCAAATGTCAAGTAGAAGGATGATTGTAGATGTTGTGGTATGACTCATACTTAACAAACCAAGGTTTGTTAATGCTCGAGACATTCTTCCTTCCACTGAAATTTGTAGGTTTGTAGGTGAGGGTGAGTGGGGTGAGAGTGGTTTTAGTGATTGTATAGTTTCTAGGTGTATAGGGTTTGAATGGATTGATGGGAGGTACTTTGAATAACAGGTTGAAGGGATGAGAGTGAAGTTTGGAAATGTATGTAGTAAGTGAGGTATCTGAGGAGATTTGTGGTAGGTCTAAGTTGAGTGTATTGGATTGTGTTTAGGTCAGTTTTATGGGGATAAGGGTAGAGGTTTGTTGTAGGCTCATTCTGGTTTTCTTGGTTTGTGTTTGGATTTGTGTTTGTGAAACAGACAATGGAGGTGCAGGAATAACATCATGAGAATCAAAAAATAGATACTGACTCATCAACATTAAAGTCAAGTACCTTTGGGTTAAGCTCAGAAGACCTAACCAACCTTCTCTTTGTTCCTTTAGAGGCAACAACGGTAGGAGGTGGAGGAGGAACTTGTTTCCCTTGATCAGACGCTGAAACATCTTTTTCAGCTATTGACTTTTTCTTCTTCTCCAAGATCTTCCTGATGGGGATTCTGTCCTCATCTTCTGGTTCATCAACAGTAGGTGCAGGAGCCACTTTCAGTTTCATTCTTCTTGTCTCCCTTACAAGAGATTTAGCAGGTCTCTTTACATCAGCAATTGAGCTTCTGGTGGTTTTCTTTTCAGCTTCACCAATATTTGCAACAGTTTCTCCTTCTTGTTGCTCTAGTTTTACCTTATTGATCATAGTACCAGTTATCAATTGCATTTTTACCAGGCTGTTGACTCCAAAAACCTCAGGATAAACAACAACACCAATACCAAAGTATTTATCTCTTTCTTCTTTGTTTGTCAGATCACCAAGCTTTCTCACAATACCATCTTTTATCATCATTATGGAAAGAAGAACTCCATAAGGGATAACCTTGACAATATTCTTTTTATCAACACTTTTCCTTGAAAAGACAAGAGCATTAACAAGATTATTGATAATCAACCTTGGCAGGTTGATTTTCTTTCCATCCATATAGTTTCTCATAATGAACTTTTGCTCATAGTTCACTATGTTGCTTGAACCAGCCTTTAGAATCACACTCTTAGCGATGATTTTGTGCAATACTCTGTAGTGACTTTTCAAATCTTTGGCAGTGGGAGTTATGTTCTTCTTCTTCAACTCACGATAATTTTCAAACAAAGCTTCGTTGACATTTTCCAAACCTCTGTAAGCGTCAACCCAGTTAGCATAGTAATTGATTCGTTCACAAGGGCACTTGATGGTCTGAGCGATAGAGTTTATAGTGAAACGTAACTTGAAACCTCTGATATGTCCTTCAATAATTTCACCCGGAAGTAGATGAGCGTTCCCCCAGAATTCCTTTATAGATAGCTCAACACATCAACTAGTTCCCAAATAAAATAATTTTCCAACCCAGTTTTTTCAAACATTCTTCAAAATCAAAACCATAGAGCTTGAAATTCTCAAAATCAATTCTGTTTTCATTCCTAAGTTTTGCTTCTAAGAAGACATCGTAGGCAGCAGTATATTGTCCAACTTTTTTATCGGTCATGGTAGCAGTTGCAGAGTGGGTAATGGAGGGTTCGGGTTTGAAATCATACACAGAGAGAGAGAGAGAAAATAATTTTTTTTTGCAAGTAGAAACAGAGTGAAGTGATGGAGCGAAAAATGTGGAGTAGTGGAAAAGTTGATAGAAAATGGTACAGTCCTTTTTCAAAAACCGCTTCGCATTTCCAAAAAAAAATCAAAAAGAAAAGAAAATGAAGATTATCCTTTTCATTAAATGAAGACGCCAAAAGAAAAGTAAAATCAAGTAAAAAGATTTTATTGAAAACATAAATAATCATGACTCAGTGAGATGTGATGAGACGCTTAAGTCCTTTACACGTGTGACACGTGTGTGTGTGCACTCGGATGCACGTAACCGACTCACCAGACGCTGAGTTATGATGCACACGACAAATAAAATGCTTACACGTATACCTGCTTATGTCATACCAGATGCTGAGATGATGCATATCATCTGACGCTGAGATTAATCATTCTTCTATAAGATGAAAATTTAAATTTCTTCTTATAAAATTGAATCTATCTTCAGCAAGAGGTTTTATAAATATGTCAGCCCATTGATGATCAATGTCAACAAATTTTATTTCGAGAATACCCTTCTGAACATAGTCTCTTATAAAATGAGCTTAATCTCAATGTGCTTGGCTTGTGAATGCAATATGGGATTTTTAGTAAGACAGATTGCAAAAGTATTATCACAAAAGATAGGAATGTTACTCTTTTTTATCAGATAATCATCAAGTTGATATTTCATCTACAGAAGTTAAGAGCTGCAACTTGCTGCTGAAATATATTCAGCTTCTACTGTTGAGAGTGCAATCGTGTTTTGCCGACACAAGATTTGCTCCAAGGAATTGGCGGCCTCCACTTGTGCTTTTTCTTTCAATTCGGTCTCCAGCAAAGCCAACATCACAGAAACCTACTAACTTGTATTCTTTTGATTTATTATAAAGCAAACCAAGATTAGTAGATCCTTGCAAATATCTAAAAATTCTTTTAACAGCACTCAAGTGTGATTCTCTAGGATCTGATTGAAATCTAGCACACGGACAGACGCTAAACATAATATCAAGTCTTGAAGAAGTAAGATAAAGTAAAGACCCAATCATACCTCTGTACATTTTCTGATCTACTTTTTTATCAGTTTCATCTTTACCAATAATACACGTGGGATGCATAGGAGTGCACATAGGTTTGCAATCCACCATTTTGAATTTCTTTAGCAATTCCTTGATATATTTGCCTTGATGTATATAGATACCATCATTGCATTATTTGATTTGAATTCCAAGGAAGAAATTTAGTTCACCCATCATGCTCATATCGAATTCAGCCTGCATTAGCTTAGAAAATTCTTTGCAAAGGCTTTCATTAGTAGCTCCAAAAATAATGCCATCAACATATATTTGAACAATTACAAAATGCTTGTTTGATGTTTTTTCTAAAAAGAGTAGTGTCTACTAGACCTCTGGTAAAACCATTTTTCATCAAAAATGTACTCAGTCTTTCATACCAAGCTCTGGGAGCTTGCTTAAGACCGTACAGGGCCTTTTTAAGCTTGAAGACATGTTCTGAAAATTCAATATCTGCGAATCCAGGAGGTTGTTTTACAAAGACTTCCTCAGTTATAAAACCATTCAAGAAAGCACTTTTCACATCCATTTGGTAAAGAATTATATCATGGAGTGCAACAAATGAAAGTAAAATGTGTATGCCTTCTAACCTTGCAACAGTTGCAAATGTTTCAGTAAAATCAATACCTTCTTCCTGTGAGTAACCTTGAGCAACCAATCTTGCCTTGTTTCTCACAACCTTTCCATCTTCATCAAGCTTGTTTCTAAATACTCATTTAGTACCAATAGCTTGCTTATCTTCTGATAGAGTAATTAGCTCCAATACATCATTTCTTTGGAACTGATTCAACTCTTCTTGCATGGCCAGAATCCAACCTTCATCTTCCAATGCTTGATCAATCGTTTTAGGTTCCATTGCTGAGAGTAATGCCTTATCTGCATGCTCTTTAAAAGAGGATATGGTTCTTACTCTATCTCCAGCTTCTCCTATGATTTAATCTTTAGGATGATTGGTTTTGTACTTCCAGCTCTTTCTGGCTTCAGCTTCCGAAGATTCTTGCGTCTGGTCACCACCAGACGATGAAGATGTAGGTTCACTAATTGTAATATCACCTATATTTAATTCTGAAAATAATTCATCTAGCTCTGACATGGCTGTGTCAGGCTTCTTGTCATCAAATTTGACATGAATGGATTCTTCCACTGTCATAGTTTCTTTATTGTATATTTTAAAAGTTTTAGATCTTTCAGAATATCCCAAAAAGATTTATTTGTCAACTTTTGAATCAAACTTACCAAGCTGATCCTTAGTAATCAAAATATAACAAGTACAACTAAATGAATAAAAATATGATATGTTTGGTTTTCTACCTTTCCACAGTTCATATGGAGTCTTCTTCAAAATAGGTCTAATAAGAATTCTATTTTGAATGTAACAAGATGTGTTTACTGCTTCTGCCCAAAAATATTTTGCAATATTAGCTTCATTGATCATGGTCCTGGCCATTTCTTGGAGGGACCTATTTTTCCTTTCTACAACACCATTTTGTTGAGGTGTTCTTGGAGAGGAGAAATTGTGGGAGATGCCATTATCATCACAAAATTTTTGAAAGCTTTCATTTTCAAATTCTCCCCCATGATCACTTCTAATAGATGAAATACAAACTTTTTTTTCATTTTGAACTGTTTTGTAGAATACAGTAAATACCTTATATGACTCATCTTTGTGAGCAAGGAATCTAACCCATGTTCATGTAGTAAAATCATCAACAGTGACTAACCCATATTTTTTTCCAGTTAAAGAGGCTGTCCTTGTTGGACCAAAAAGATCAATATGCAAAAGCTCAAGTGGTCTAGAGGTTGAAACAACTTTTTTTTGATGAAAAGAAGTTTTAGCTTGTTTTCCTCTTTGACATGCCTCACAGAGAGCATCATATTGATACTTAAGATTTGGTAAACCTCTGACAAGACTGTGCTTGTTTAATTTTGAGATTAATCTCAAATTGGCATGACCCAATCTTTTGTGCCAAATCCATTGTTCTTCGTCAACAGACATGAGACACTTGACATCTTGTTTTGCAAGTTCAGAGAGATCAATTTTGTAAATATTTTGTTTCCTCTTAGTAGTGAAGAAAATAGAGTCGTCTTTCTTGCTTTTTACTAGACATCCAGTTTTTGTAAAGATGACTTCATAACCATTATCACATAATTGACTTATGCTCAATAAGTTATGTTTAAGTCCTTCAACATAGAGTACATTATTAATAGAAGGAAGAGAGCATTTACTAATGCGATCAATTCCAACTATTTTACCTTTCTGTTTTCCTCCAAAACCAACGAATCCAGCTTCTTTAGGCCTTAGTTCTTGGAACATATGCTTTTCTCCCGTCATGTGTGATCAGTGGCCGTACGCGGGTCAAAATAATTAAAAGATTTACTTATAGTATTTAAGGCAAGAGACCTTGGTCGTCTCATGAGAACCTCTAACACCAAAATTACCAAATTCAAGAAGTATAAAAATCAACAATAACGAAAAACGGGGGGTTTTGTGAAAACAGTTTCTGTTGAGAGAATTATCAGATTAGAAAGACAATTGATTCACCGGTTTCCGGGTGCCCGTCTTGGATTTATCACAGGTTCTAAATAACAACAATTCATTCAATTTCAAATTCACAGTTGACATAAACTAACTAAACAAGCGTTAATCGGTTTATACGAATGCACATCGTTTCAAGCAAGCGCCAAAACAGCGGGTTTAATCGGTCACGGGAGCGAACAAGCACCGTTTAAAAACGCAACCAATATCATAACAGAATTCTAATCAACCCTCTATCAATTTCTACTCGAATCATTTAATTTAAGCAGTTAACTAATTCGAAATAATAAAAGTTACGAAACAGATGCATATAATCAAGCGTTCATACACAACTGAAACGCATTTCACAATGAAGACAGAACAATTAACTAAGCAGAAAACGAACTGAATAGATTGCATACATTCAAACCAATTGTTAGAGACGTTAGTAGGGTCCTTGAATTGGCAACTATTGATCAGAGATCCCCGACAATGGCGCCAATTTGATCCGCTGTCGTACACGGGTCAAAATAAATAAAACAGTAATGTAGTAACAAGGCAATTCAACCTTGGTCGTCTCACAAGGATCTCTAATTAACAATAACCAAAAACAAGAACTTACAAAGAAATAAAATTGGGGGGATTTTGATTCAAGAAACAGGTTATAAAATATGCAAATGTCAATATATAAAAACGACTAATCCACTGGTTCAAGATAATTAATACTTGGATCTATCACGGGTTTCAAATGATTATTCTATTTCGTGATTCTATTCTTGTTTGACCATAAAATTAACCAATCAAGCGTCAATTAATTCTATAAGAATTCCTACTGGATTAAGCATCACTGAATTCAATTAATCATGAACAAGGAATAAGCATCACAAGAGCACAATTAATCTAATAACCGAATTCAATCAAACTTACAACTAAGCGTTATATATCCTAATAATCTCTATTCGAAATAAACTAAAGCAAGCGTTCAAGTTAATTCAAATATTCTCAAATCAGAGAGCAAAAACGAAGTTGATATGATTAAGCATCAATACCCAAAACGAATTTGCAAAAAGAAATCAAAAAGATGAAAGATCAAAAGGAAAAGAAATAGAAACACAAAAATCGAAATTAACAATAATAGTTAAACCTCAAGATCCTTATAAAAACTCCCTAACCAGTGAATTAATCTAAGGTCTTAGCCTTCCATAGAAGGATTTGACAAAAACGAAATTAAGAAAGGGAGAAGGAGAAAAGATTGCTAAAACTCAAAAACGGCAAAATATTCAAAAGTAATCAAAAGGTAAATCCTAAGACTCTAAAAATCCTATTTATAATATCTTCTAAGGTTAATCTAGGTAACCTGAAGTTTATGACTGAAGAGAAGGGCCCAAAAGAGATTAATTAGCCCAATAACAACCAATCACATGAGTAATTGATCCAAAACTCGTAGTGAATCTCGCCTGCAGCAGTAAAGTATATTTTCGACCTTCAAAATGGCAGAACTGGGCTGCGGTGCTAACATAAGAATTGTAGCTCTGCTTCTTAGCTTTCCAACGCCACAAAGAGCACTGAAATCGGACAAGTATAGCCCAAGTTATGGCCTATAGAAGTGACATGGGTCAGGATGTAACAAAATCCGAAAATTAGCAAATAATTCCACTAAAGCCCAATCAAGACCCAAAGATATAAAACCATGTTAAAAAGTAGTTGTTGGAAAAAATACACAATTAAGAACACCAAGTGCAAAGCTATAAAAGATGCATTAAAATGCATTGATCAATGTGACGCGAGTATCCACTGCCTAAGTACCAAGATAGGTGTGTTGACTTTGATGCTAAGCATGTCTGTAACATAGACTATTTTATCTTTAGGTACCTATATCTTTTTGGATCTTTTCTTGTTAGTTCTTGAAGGAAGCTTGTCCTTCACAGTTTTAAAAACACTACATGCACTTTTCAAATGACCAGGTTTATTGCAATAAGTACAATGCAAGTATTTACTGTGATAATTGGATTTATCAGTTGCTGAATCATTTTCTAAAGGAGGTTCATCTAATATATAACCAAGACCATGCGTTGTCGTTTTACTGACACCCCAAATCATTGAAACTTGCTTGCTTCGAGTTACACTCTCTGCAAGAAACTTTTGAAATGCATATTCATAATCATTTAATTTGCATTTAAGGTTGCCTGTAACTTTAGAGATTTCAGCTTAAGAGCTCTCAGCTTCTGGTTGCTTGTTAGCGGCCAGACGCTGGTTATCCATCAGATGCTGATTTTCAGTTTTCAGCTTCTGGTTCTCTTTATTGAGTACATATTTTTCTTTGTTTAAAGCTTGGAAGTCTTGTGATAATTTTGAAAATTTCTTTTTCAAATTCTTATACTCAATAGAGAGAGTGACAGAGTCCTTAAGAATATCATCGAATGCAAGTTGAAGTTCAGAGTAGGAATCATATACTATTACCTCTTCAACTTCTTCTTCTGAGTCAAGATCAGTGTCCGCCGTGAGAGCGAGATTTGATTCTTCTTCAGTATCTTCCTCAGACGAGGATAAGTCTAGATCTTCCCATGTAGCCATGAGGCTCTTCTTCTTTTTCTTGAAAGAACTTCTTGTGGGCTTCTCCTTAAGATTAGGACATTCGAACTTGAAATATTCAGGCTTTTTACATTCATAGCAAATGACTTGGGCTTTGTCCTTGTCTTTGCTTTCCTTCTTGTCCTTAGTATCTTTCTTCTGAAACTTCCTCCTGAAGTTTCTCTTCTTCCGCATTCTTTGTATCTTCCTGGATATAAACGCGAGCTCATCTTCTGATGTGTCAACATCTCCTTCTAAAGCTTCATCTTCTGATTCTTCTTCTTCAGCCTGAAGGGCTTTGGAAGAACTGGCTTTATGTTGAGCGACTTTCAAAGCAATAGACTTGCCCTTTTTGACAGGTTCTTCTTCATTTAGCTCAAGTTCATGAGCTTTCAACGAACTCATAAGATCTTCAAATCGTAGGACATGTAGATCTTTTGCTTCTTGAATGCTTCTTGAATAGCAGTGATCTTGGGTCTCCACTGCTTAGTCAAGCTTTTCAATATCTTTCTAACATGGTCTGGTGTAGTGTAACTTTTTCCAAGGGCCTGTAACCCATGAACAAGTGTTTGGAATCTTCCAAACATAGTTTCAATGTTTTCACCATCTTCCATTTTGAACAACTCATATTGGTGAACCAACATGCTAGCTTTGGTTTCTCTTACTTGGGCAGAGCCTTCACAAGATAAAATAAGTGAGTCCCAGATTTCTTTGGCAGTATCAAATTTGCCACATTTATCTTATTCTTTTTCTGTCATAGCACAGATAAGAATGAATCTAGCTTTTTGATTGGTTTGATATCTATTTTTCTGCTCATCATTCCAATCTTCTCTGGCTATAGCAACACCACGAGCATTGGTGGGAGGAATGTAACCACTTTGAACTATATCCCACAACTCAAGTTGTTGTGTCTCAAAGAAAGCTTTTATCTTATCTTTCCAGTAATCAAATTTTTCTCCATTGAATAGAGGAAGATGGTTCATATGACCACCTTCAGTAGACATGTTCACAGTATATGATCTTTTCTCTTAACACTGTTAAGTGCTCAACTAAGAGGCCGAGTTCTGGTATCAACTGAACGTGAACACAAGAAAGGGGGTTGAATTGTGTTCAAAAACTTTTCGCAAATTTTAAGTTAAAAGCACTAAGAACACATATTTTTCAAAACTGCTTGTTTATCGGACGCTGAGAAACTAACCGGATTGTTGGAACCTAAACGATTGAGAAGTTTAGACCCTCATTGATTTTGATGATAACAAAATATTTCTCAAGAGAACAATTTATCTTCTGACATATCTTTGAGTGTACATGTATCAAAAGCTTCATTTATATATGTACAAATCACTCAAGGAAGAAGAAGAAATATACAAAAGAATTGAATACACACTAGTATCAGCATCCGAACTCACTTCAGCGTCTTGCTAACAGCAAGCGTCCAGCAGTGCAACTTCTTGACACGTGGAACACTCAATTGCTACGAGTGTTCGTCCTCTGTTCTAAGCGAGCGTCTGATCTCTTTAATGAAGCACGTGATGATCATGTTTTTGCTTTTAGCCTCAGACTGTTCTGGAACGGAATTCGAATTTGATTTTGTGCGCTCATTTTGATGTACGAGGAAGCAAAGGTGACACTTTTAGCATAAGACAAAAATCGTACAAGGCAATTGCAAATTGCAGATAGTACGAAAACGGTAATGTGTAGTATTCTGATATTCTCTGGAAAGGATGAAAAGGACTACATTTCAAATTACCTCACTCAATAGCAAGGAGATATTTTTACTGCAACGGTAATACCCTTGAAGACTCCTATAAATACCCCAAGGTATTTATTGAAGAAGAGTCAGAGAAATGTGAAGAAACTTCATTGTGAAAGCAATATTACCCAAGTGTGCAATCAAGCTTCGTGCCAAGTTTCTGGTCTACATTGAACTGAACTCAGCGTCTTATACTTTCTTTTAGAAAGATATTCTGTTTTGAGCTTAATCTTTTCATCCTCTCTGTGAGAGTTATTTTGATTGTTATCAAAATCATAATCTCTTTTGTAAACTGTATTTGGCCTAGTTAAGGCTCTGTTCCTCAAAGGCTCGACTGTACTGAGTCGTTTTGAGAAGTTGAGAGTATTGTTAAGTTTATGACAGAAGAATACTCTTGAGGAAATTGTAATCAGTTGATTATAGTGGAAAATCCTTCAGGAACGAAGGGACTAGACGTAGCTACCAGTTGGTGGTGAACTAGTATAAATCTCTGAGTCTCATTCTTTACTGCTTTACATTATTTATCTTTACCTTGCTCAATAAAACAAGTTTTTATAAACTGTTTAAATTTCTGCATCCGGTCCTGATTAATTCTCTGCATCCGATAAACAAAACTGTTTTGAACAACTTGTGTTGAAGTTTTACGTAGTTTGCAAAAAGTTTTTAACACAATTCAACCCCCTTCTTGTGTTCACTTTCAATTAGTACCAGAGCTCGGCCTCTTGGTTGAGCACTTAACAGTGTTAAGAGAAAAGATCTCATACTGTGAACATGTCTACTGAAGGTGGTCATATGAACTGTCCTCCACTATTCGATGGAGAAAAATTTGATTACTGGAAAGATAAGATAAAAGCTTTCTTTGAGACACAACAACTTGAGTTGTGGGATATAGTTCAAAGTGGTTACATTCCTCCCACTAATCCTTGTGGTGTTGCGATAGCCAGAGAAGATTGGAATGATGAACAGAAAAAGAGATATCAAATCAATCAAAAGGCTAGATTCATTCTTATCTGTGCTATGACAGAAAAAAATATGATAAATGTGGCAAATTTGATACTGCCAAAGAAATCTGGGACTCACTTGTTTTATCTTACGAAGGTTCTGCCCAAGTAAGAGAAACCAATGCTAGCATGTTAGTTCGCCAATATGAGTTATTCAAAATGGAAGAGGGTGAAAACATTGAAACCATGTTTAGAAGATTTCAAATACTTGTTCATGGGTTACAGGCCCTTGGAAAAAGTTACACTACACCTGACCATATTAGAAAGATCTTAAGAAGCTTGACTAAGCAGTCGAGACCCAAGGTCACTACTATTCAGGAAGCAAAAGATCTAAATGTCTTACGACTTGAAGATCTTATGAGTTCGTTAAACTTGAGCTAAATGAAGAAGAACCGGTCAAAAAGGGCAAGTCTATTGCCTTAAAAGTCTCTCAACATAAGGTCAGTTCTTCCAAAGCCCTTCAGGCTGAAGAAGAGGAATCAGAAGATGAAGCTTCAGAAGGAGATGCTGACACATCAGAAGAAGAGCTCGCGTTTATATCCAGAAAGATACAAAGAATGTGGAAGAAAAGAAACTTCAGAGGGAAGTTTCAGAAGAAAGATACTAAGGACAAGAAAGAGAGCAAGGACAAGGCTCAAGTCACTTGCTATGAATGTAAAAAGCCCGGACATTTCAAGTCCGAATGTCCTAATCTTAAGGAGAAGTCCACAAGAAGTTCTTTCAAGAAAAAGAAGAAGAGCCTCATAGCTACATGGGAAGATCTAGATTCATCCTCATCTGAGGAAGATGATGAAGTAGAAACAAATCTCGCTCTCATGGCAGACACTGACCTTGATTCAGAAGAAGAAGTTGAAGAGGTAATAGTATATGATTCCTACTCTGAACTTCAACTTGCATTTGATGATCTGCTTAAGGACTCTGCCACTCTCTCTGTTGAGTATAAGAATTTGAAAAAGAAATTTTCAAAATTATCACAAGATTTTCAAACTTTAAACAAAGAAAATCAGACTCAACAAAGAAAATCGAAAACTGAAAATCAGCATCGATGGATAACCGATGTCCGATCGCTAATAAGCAACTGTCGAGAGCTCTCAAGCTGAAAGCTCTAAAGTTACAGGCAATCCTAAATGCAAATCAAATGATTATGAATATGCTTTTCAAAAGTTTCTTGAAGAAAGTGTAACTCGTAGCAAGCAAGCTTCAATGATTTAGGGTGTCAGTAAAACGACAACTCATGGTCTTGGTTATATATCAGATGAACCTCTTTTAGAAAATGATTCAGCATCTGATAAATCCAATAATCATAGTAAATGCTTGCAATGTACTTACTGCAATAAACCTGGTCATTTGAAAAGTGCATGTACTGTTTTTAAAACTGTGAAGGATAAGCCTCCTTCAAGAACTAACAAGAAAGGACCCAAAAAGATATGGGTACCTAAAGATAAAATAGTCTATGTTGCAGACATGCTTAGCAATAAATTCAACACACCTATCTTGGTACTTAGACAGTGGATGCTCGCATCACATGACGGGAGAAAAGCATATGTTCCAAGAACTAAGGCCTAAAGAAGCTGGATTTGTTGGTTTCGGAGGAAACCAGAAAGGTAAAATAGTTGGAATTGGTCACATTGGTAAAAGCTCTCTTCCTTCTATTGATAATGTACTATATGTTGAAGGACTTAAACATAACTTATTGAGCATAAGTCAATTATGTGATAATGGTTATGAAGTCATCTTTACAGAAACTGGATGTCTAGTAAAAAGCAAGAAAGAAGGCTCTACTTTCTTTACTGCTAATAGGAAACAAAATATTTACAAAATTGATCTCTCTGAACTTCCAAAACAAGATGTCACGTGTCTCATGTCTGTTGACGAAGAACAATGGATTTGGCACAAGGGATTGGGTCATGCCAATTTGAGATTAATCTCAAAACTAAATAAGCACAGTCTTGTCAGAGGCTTAACAAATCTAAAGTATCAATCTGATGCTCTCTGTGAGGCATGTCGAAGAGGAAAACAAGTTAAAACTTCTTTTCATTCAAAAAATGTTGTTTCAACCTCTAGACCATTTGAGCTTTTGCATCTTGATCTTTTTGGTCCAACAAGGACAGCCTCTTTAACTGGAAAGAAAAATGGGTTAGTCATTGTTGATGATTTCACTAGATGGACATGGGTTAGGTTCCTTGCTCACAAAGATGAGTCATTCAAGGTATTTACTATATTCTGCAAAACAGTTCAAAATGAAAAAGGAATTTGCATATCTTCTATTAGAAGTGATCATGGGGGAGAATTTGAAAATGAAAGCTTTCAAAAATTTTGCGATGACAACGGCATCTATCACAATTTCTCCTCTCCTAGAATACCTCAACAAAATGGTGTTGTAGAAAGAAAAAATAGGTCCCTCCAAGAAATGGCCAGGACCGATCAATGAGGCTAATATTGCAAAACATTTTTGGACAGAAGCAGTAAACACAGCTTGTTACATTCAAACTAGAATTTCTATTAAACCTATTTTGAAGAAGACTCCATATGAACTGTGGAAAGGAAGGAAACCAAACATATCATATTTTCATTCATTTGGTTGCACGTGTTGCATTTTAAATACTAAGGATCAGCTTGGTAAGTTTGATTCAAAAGATGACAAAGGAATCTTTTTGGGATATTCTGAAAGATCTAAAGCTTTTAGAATATATAATAAAGAAACTATGACAGTAGAAGAATCCATTCATGTCAAATTTGATGACAAGAAGCCTGACACAGCCATATCAGAGCTAGATGAATTGTTTTCAGAATTAAATACAGGTAATACTACAAATAGTGAACCTACATCTTCATCGTCCGGTGGTGACCAGACACAAGAATCTTCAGAAGCTGAATTCAGAAAGAGCTGGAAATACAAAGCTAATCATCCTAAAGATCAGATCATAGGAAAACCTGGAGATAAAGTAAGAACCAGATCCTCTTTTAAAGAGCATGCAGATATGGCACTACTCTCAGAAATGGAACCTAAAACGATTGATCAAGCATTGAAAGATGAAGGCTGGATTCTGGCCATGCAAGAAGAGTTGAATCAGTTCCAAAGAAACGATGTATGGAAGCTGGTTACCTTACCAGAAGATAAGCAAGCTATTAGCACTAAATGGGTATTTAGAAACAAGCTTGATGAAGATGGAAAGGTTGTGAGAAACAAGGCAAGATTAGTTGCTCAAGGGTACTCACAGGAAGAAGGTATTGATTTTACATAATCATTTGCACCTGTTGCAAGGTTAGAAGCTATACACATTTTGCTTTCTTTTACTGCACATCATGATATAATTCTTTATCAAATGGATGTGAAAAGTGCTTTCTTGAATGGTTTTATAACTGAGGAAGTCTTTGTAAAACAACCTCCTGGATTCGAAGACATTGAATATCCAGAACATGTCTTCAAACTCATAAAGGCCCTTTATGGTCTTAAGCAAGCTCCCAGAGCTTGGATGAAAGACTGAGTATATTTTTGATAAAAAATGGATTTTCCAGAGGTCTAGTAGACACTACTCTTTTTAGAAAAACATCAAACAAGCACTTTATAATTGTTCAAATATATGTTGATGACATTATTTTTGGAGCTACTAATGAAAGCCTTTGCAAAGAATTTTCTAAGCTAATGCAGGCTGAATTCGAGATGAGCATGATGGGTGAACTGAAGTTTTTCCTTGGAATTCAAATCAAACATTTCAATGATGGTATATATATACATCAAAGCAAATATATCAAGGAATTGCTAAAGAAATTCAAAATGGCGGATTGCAAACCTATGTGTACTCCTATGCATCCCACATAATGGTAAAGATAAAATTGGTAAAAAGGTAGATCAGAAGATGTACAGAGGTATGATTGGATCTCTACTTTATCTTACAGCTTCAAGACCTGATATTATGTTCAGCGTCTGTCTGTGTGCTAGGTTTCAATCAGATCCTAGAGAAACACACTTGAGTGCTGTTAAAAGAATCTTTAGATATTTGCAAGGATCTACTAATCTTGGTTTGCTTTATAAGAAATCAAAAGATTACAAGTTAGTAGGTTTCTGTGATGCTGACTTTGCTGGAGACCGACTTGAAAGAAAAAGCACAAGTGGAAGCTGCCAATTCCTTAGAGCAAATCTTGTATCTTGGTCAAGCAAAAGGCAAAGCACGATTGCACTCTCAACAGCAGAAGCTGAGTATATTTCAGCAGTAAGTTGCAGCTCTCAACTTCTATGGATGAAATATCAACTTGCAGACTATCTGATAAAAAAGAGTATCATTCCTATCTTTTGTGACAATACTTCTGCAATCTGTCTTACTAAAAAATCCCATATTGCATTCACGAGCTAAGCACATTGAGATTAAGCATCATTTTATAAGAGACTATGTTCAGAAGGGTATTCTCGAAATAAAATTTGTAGACACTGATCATCAGTGGGCTGACATATTTACAAAACCCCTTGCTGAAGATAGATTCAATTTTATAAGAAGAAATTTAGATTTTCATCTTGCAGAAGAATGATTAATCTCAACTTCTGATAATATACAAAATCTTAGCGTCTGGTATGACATAAGCATGTATATGAATAAGCATCTTATTTGTCATATGCATCATAACTCACTACAAGAAAACACGCATATACCGACGGACATTACCGACGACCTTTTACCATCGGTAAAATCGCTGGATTTCCGACGGCTTTAACCCGTCGGTAAAGAGAGAATACGACGGGCTGGCCCGATAGACACCACGGTTCCCGCTTTTTTAAATTAAGCCGTCGGTATTTGAATATTTCCGTCTATAATACCGTCAATGAATCGATGGGTTAAACCCGTCGGTAATGTTAATGAGCCCGTCGGTACAAGAAAACACTGGCATACCGACGGATTTTACCAACGGCTTTAGACCGACGGTAAGTTTAATTGGCCATCGGTAAGCTTTGAATACAACCAGAGGCCGTCTTCCCCTTCCCAGATTTACTTCTCTTTTCTTCTCTCCTCTCTCTCCCAGTGACAGCGACACCACTTCTCTCCCAGTGCCGCCGCCACCACCTCTCTTCTGTTCGCCCTCTCCCAGCCGCCGCCACCACCACTTTCGTTCTCTATTCCTTTTCTTCTCCCGCGACTTTTCTTCCCTTTCTTCATCTCTGGCGACGCCCCACCACACCACCGCGCCGCTGTCTCCACCGCGACATCGCCCCATCGCGACATCGTCCCACCACCGCACCATCAAGTGTGGTTCTTTCTCCACTCGGACTCAAGGACACTTTCGAATGGCTTTGGGTTTCTCCACGGCGGCGTTCTTCCAGCCGTTTTCTGAGGTGGTTAGTGTTAATATTTGGCTTTACCTCACTGTTATTCCTATTTATTATTTGATATTTGCCCCTTTGATTGTACTGATGTTTAGAAGCTTTGTTTGAGTTAAGTGATATATAAAATGAAAGCTCAATCTCCTCCTTATCAATGATAGAAAAGAGAGGAAATACTTATGTTTGTAATCCTAGGCAAAGATAAGTTCCTCCCACATTATGACTTGATATCTTACTGGTGATAATTGTTTGTGTTTAGGTTAAGTGATAATAGCAACATCTAGAGATGATTGATTGAGAAATCAACTCCACTATTTTGAGGTAAAATTATAGCTATTTACTTGAAAGGTATTTTGTATGCCTTCTAGGCTTTACTTAGTGTATTTTTCGTTTTTTATATAGTGATTAGGTACTGGCAAGAACATTCGTTATGAAGCAGAATATTTCCTTCTCTCCTTCACCGCTGACGTTTCCCTTTGCGCTCTCTCATCTTTTTCTCTCTGTTTCGCCACCTCCACCACCACCATGGTGTCGGTGCTGTCTCTCTCTCCGATCGTCTCGTCCATCATCGCTTTCTATTTCTCCTTTGCCTCATCCAGCTAGGGTTTTAGTGCTTGCTGAATGAGAACTGGGTTTTTATGTTTCTAGAAATTCAGGAATTGCCGAATTACATCTGTGATGTTGATAAGTTAACTTTAAATTGAAGATAAATTAAAATTTTAAAAGCAAGAGGAAAATTCCCCTTCGGTCTTATAGAGAATATGAACTCATTTGGGACCTGATACTTCAGCTGCAGAAACTGCCTCTACTACTCATTCTGCATCTACTTATAAGGACAGTGAAGGCATAGTGAGAAAGAAATTTGGTGAATGAGGGAATATTCAATTCTGGTGGACCATTGACAATTTTGACTATTGTAATTTTGTATTCAAATTGATTGGTTGCAAATAAGAACAAATTTCTGATATCATATTTCTTGTTATAATCTTTGTAGTAGTCTCTATAGAATGTTTCAACTTTCGTGCTTCAATTAAACTAGAGTTTCTTATTTTAGTTTTTTGGGGACCATATGTATTAGATGCCAAAAGCCGCATAATGATGATTAATTAATAACAGTATTATAATTGGACATTACATAACAAATTAGGAGTCCTTAATTTTTTCCCAAGAATTGGACTTGTACGAGCTTTTAGCTGTTGAAAATTCCTTGTAATTTTTATTTAGTAACATAAATTGGCTCTGCAAAGCATTTTAAAGATTAAAAGGTCTTCTTAACCTTTTAGCAAAATTTGTATGTTTGTTCCTGTTTTGGCTGTTTTGTGAGGCATTATTGATTCTTATTGTGATAGCAAATTAGCAATGTTGTGTTGTGTTGTCGGTTATTATTGTTCAATTTTGGGTGTCTGTAAGGATGTTTCTTCCTGTTCTTTTTCTTATTTTCATTCTTAAATTCGATTATACCTTCCCCATATTTGTTTGCATTTTGTCGTTTCTAATGTTAATTTTTATTTTCTGATTTCGTTCGATTCGATTTTATTGGGGGTGAAGGTGTTGAAAGCATAGTTGGTTGCGGCTTTTTAATCTGATATCATCAAATTAGGTATATATTCTTCTTTTTCCCCAGATTTTGTGTTTTTTTTAATTTTTATTTATTTATTTTGTTATGGTTGCGTGATTTCTGGATCGGGTGGCATTATTTTTTTGTTTATTTCATTTGATTGTGTCTGTTTCCTTTATTTTGGAATGCCATGACATAGGTGATACTGTGGGCATGGTGTGAGACATAGAAAAATGTTGAGTGTTGTCTTGGTAGTTGATATATGATGAACTAATTTTAAAATTTTCTATGTTTTTAGTATTTTTTGTCCAAGGCTGTTACATTGCTCCGAGACCGCCACTAGCATCGAAGGACGTGGACATTCTCTTGTTCTTCTAATTAGGTATGCACTCTAACGAAATGTCGGTTGACTCATTGGGTGGAAAAGGGTTGGCTGTTGACCCCCACACCGACATATTTATTTGATTTCCTTCATAGTTCTCTCCACAGAGGGAATTTTGAAGTGATGTATATTTTGGCTAAGAAATGATGTTTTATGTTGAAGTGATGTATAGTTCTCTCCACAGAGGGAATTTTATTTGATGTATGTATGAACCAGATAAATCAAAGTTGTAATCTTGCTAATATACCAGGAAGGCAGTGAAATCACACGCTGTTTAAACTATTATTATATTTTTTGTTTAAATATGAAGAAATGACAATTTTGAACAAGTTGTTACCCAGATTTTCACAATCAAAGTCAAAAGTGTTAATATATCAAATATCAATTATTTCAGATGCATCTGGGTTACAAATTGGATAACGTATTCTAGTTTGTTATTAATATATTAGTAGGGAAGATGTAATAAGTCTGATTGTTCGAGAAAGTAAAATGTACTAGATGGGTCCTAAGAGATGAATGGAACTGTCAAAAGTAAGGATTTATTAATAATCATGACCATCCTGAGTTTCCAAACAAGTTATAGAACATTCAATGAATGGAAAATAAAGCTGGAAACAAAGATTTGCATACTTGTAGATACCATAAGGGCAGCCGTTCCAACATCAAGAAGTGAAAGCCAAAAGATCTTGTGGTTAGGTTCAAAAAAATAATGAATTCGGTTAATAGTGCCAAAAGCCCATGATCTTATTAGAATTAGCGGATAGTATCCCCAATGATTGAGCACGCAATGCAAAATCCAAAATACTGAAGTATTGTTCAATTGCAACATAGATGCTACAGGTAACAACACTTTCATCATCTCAAGCAATTGGTTTAAGCATGGATATAAATTTACACATGAAAATCCCAACCAAAAAAAAAGTATGAATTGGGCATCTCTCAAGTCTAAACAACGTTAGAAACCACAGAAAAGCGTGTTAATGATTTTTTAATCAAAGAAAATATGTGAGAAATACATTTTGATGGAAACAGCTTTTGTGAAAATTTCCTTTAATTCCATAATAAAAGCTGCCTAGAGTAATGCATTTGAACAAAACCAATACATTACAATGAATATGCCACAAGACAAAACGTAACATGAAAAATGTGAAAGACACAAAAGATGACTTTATGAGAGTAGCTAGATACAACAGAAAGCTTATCTTGTGAATATTTGTTTGGGTTTCCTAATCTATGAGTATGGATCTTTAAATTTCTAAACTTAGAAAATGTTGAAATTATGGGTTTAAGCTAGAGTGAGGAAAAGGAGGGAATAAAGACTAAATACTTGAAAATAGATGATGTGTTGCAAAAGATAACTCTAATCCTTATTTATACTTGTACTACACTCTTAATCCTAATTATATAAGAAAACAAATCACAAAAATTGTGCTTGATCTAGCAAGTATACCCTATTATGCTGAAGAAACTGCAAAGCATATCCTGCAACAGGCGAAAATGTCATAAAACTGCAAAGCAGAATCAGACTCCAAAGTAGACAGTAGCAACATTTTTGCATCAATATTGAACCTGCCTGCAAGAAATGATGCAATGAAAATACTCTTTTCTTTAAGAATAAGTTTATTAGAGAGAAGAGAAAGAATGATGAGGGGGAATAAGACACACGACAAACATAACACTACATCAAAATGCCATATGATAACAAAAAACCAAGAACAAAATCAAATAAAAAGAGCTCTCCAAACACAGGAAATGGTTTAGAAGAAACCTCATTGACTTTAGCACAATTTGTGACCCGCAAAGCTCGGCTTGCAAATAGTAGAGAAACAAGGCATCCACTAGTGCGTTATATTAAGTAATCTAGAAAAGAAATAGTTGACAATAAAGTTAGAGAGTTAAACTTGTAGGCACATCTGATACAATAGTGTGAATGAATCATAAGCCAAAATACAGGGATATCTAACCTGAGCAAGTGTGATATTACAAATTATAGCTGTGTTAGAATTTCCCCCTAATGCAGGTTGCAAAATTTGTGTAAGCTTAATAACAAAATTTTTCAGAATAACAAAATGAAACAACCGCTTAATAACACCAAGTCTAGTTTCAAATTGGTTTAATGGAAAACTTCTGCTTCGAATTAACAATTTCAATATTTAGTGGAACCTTAAGCACTATGGTGATTCTGTTTAGTTTTTCCATCTCACCAGTTATGGTAAACCACAATAAACATATGAGACTCGGGCACTGGGGTGTCCCTGTTGTCTATGACCACTTGCCTTACCCTTCACTAGTACTGCCTTGGTTAATGTAGTAGATTCTGGTGCTAGGCTAGTTTTTTAACTGCAGAAACAGAAAATGATTGTTTTTTGGCCAATTAATGGATTAGGATGTATGGTAGATGTGGCCATATAGGAGCTCTAATTGCATGGCATATACCAAGCCAAACCACTATGAAAACAAAAATTGTTAAAAGGATTTATGCTTTCCTTACCACTTCTGCTTGTTTAATTCTATCCTTTAAGAGGATGTCAACTTTCAACATGTTACTTTTTAATTATTGATGAAATGGATGTATAATTGTTGTTATTAGTATCGGAGAAAAGCCTTAGCTTCCCGTTTGAGGTTCAATATATTATTGAGTGCGTGTACTATTTTAGATACCACGTGTTCATTGTATATTGAACCTTGAATTGTCCAAGTCGGACAGTTTGGGAAAAAACTTTTTCTTTACTTGTATAATAGTTGTTGCTTGATTCTCGTATCTTGATATTTGATGAAATTTCGGTTAGATTCATTTCCTTTTGTTCTCTGGGTGCATACTTGATTGCCTTATTCCTAACTGCGATCATTTTGTATACTCAGAGACCAATGAGAAATGCTGCCGAAATTTTGTCAAGTATAAGATATGAGAATTAAGGAATGACTATTATACGAGTTCTGAAAAAGTTTTTCCTCGAATGGGATAGGGTCATACCATTTAAAGAAAGAGAGCGGTTGTAAGAATGACGTGCTGCTGAAATTGTCATTTTTTTTGACATGCAGAAGATGGAATTTTTTCCTTCGAATCGTAGTTGGATGTACGATAGGTTGTATCCGGGAAGAGGGGTTTGAAACAATCTTTTTGCGATGGGATTGATCACTTCGTTCAAGTCGCAATGGCACACGAAGATTTCGAAATTAATGGAGGGATTAGATGTCCGTGCTTTAAATGCGATTGTAGAAAGATCAAGAGCCCAGGTGAGGTCATGCTGCACCTGCAGAGAGTTGAATTTATGCCTAATTACTGGATTTGGACTAGACATGGTGAAGAGTTACCTCGGGTTGGATTAGGGCTTGGCGATAATTGCACAGGTGCTTCAAGCAATTGCGTAGATATGGGATATGGTGAGCAGATTGAATTGATGCAAGATATGGTTTGTGATGCCTTGGGGGTCAACGTATCATTCGAGGAGCCACAGTATGATGACACAGATGAACTTCCAAATGAGACTGCACAAAGATTTTATAATCTCTTGTTAGAAACAAATAAGCCGTTGTTTGAAGGGTCTGCCGACTCTAAGTTATTAATGTGTGTGAGACTTTTAGCTCTCAAGTCCAACTGTGGTGCTACGGATATGTTCTTGGATCTCGTAACGAAGATGATGTTGGACTCGTCACCTATCAGAGATGGTTTGCCAAAAAGTTATTACGAGGCTAAAAGCTTAGTGTCCAAATTGGGGTTGGAATCTAAAAGGATTGATTGTTGTGTGAGAGGGTGTATGTTATATTACGACAATGAATTTGGTAAAACGATAAGCGCTAGTTGAATGCACATTCTGTGGTGAGCCAAGGTATATGTCACATACTGATAATGGGAAGGGTAGACAAAAACCAGTTCCACGGAAGGCAATGTTTTATTTGCCAATTATTCCAAGGCTGCAGAGAATGTTTGCGTCAACACAGACTGCAGACAAAATGACTTGGCACTATGAGAATAAAAGCACTTCAGGTATGTTGCGACATCCATGTGATGGTGAACCTTGGAAGCACTTTGATCGTGTGAATCCCGAATTTGCAGCAGATCCACGTAATGTACGACTTGGCTTATGCTCTGATGGTTTTACCCCATATGTTCAATCAACGGCGAAACCTTATTCTTGCTAGCCAGTTATTGTTACCCCCATACAATCTTCCTCCTGATATGTGCATGTCGAAGCCCTATATGTTCTTGACTTGTATTATACCGGGTCCAGATAATCCAACAGATGGTATTGACATCTACTTACAGCCTCTCATTGACGATCTCAAAAGGTTGTGGAATGGCGTTGTGACTTATGATATTGCACGAAAGAAGAACTTTACAATGAGGGCAGCTCTTATGTGGACCATTAATGACTTCCCTGCATATAGCATGTTGTCTGGTTGGGGTACTCATGGTAAAATGGCATGTCCCCATTGCATGGAGCATACAAAGGCCTTTACCTTGAAATTTGGGGGGAAGAGTTCTTGGTTTGAATCACATCGCAGGTTTTTACCAGCAGATCATCCATTTAGACGGAATAAGAACGCCATCAAGAAGGGGGAAGTTGAATTAGATGGCGCCCCGAGGTTGACATCCGACGTATTTTTACGAGTTATGGATCTGCCAAAAATCACAGATTTTGGTGAATTGGATCGATTTGAAGGATATGGACAATGGCACAATTGGACTAAAAGAAGTATTTTTTGGGATTTGCCGTATTGGAAAGATAATTTATTGAGACACAACCTTGATGTTATGCAAATTGAGAAGAACTTTTTTGACAATGTTTTTCTCACAGTGATGAACGTTAGAGGAAGAACGAAAGACAATGATAAGGCCAGACTGGACTTACCACTTTACTGTAAGTGAAAGGACTTGCATTTGACGACTCAGTCGAATGGGAAAACCCTGAAACCCAAAGCCTGTTACTCTTTAACTGTTGAGGAAGCTAGGTCAGTCTGTCGGTGGATAAAAGAACTTCGAATGCCAGACGGTTATTCTTCTAATTTGGAAAGATGTGCTGATGTGAACAAATGAACAATGATTGGGATGAAAAGCCATGATTGTCATGTATTCATGGAGTGTTTACTTCCTATTGCATTTAGTTCCCTGGCGTCAAATATTTTAAATTCACTTACAGAACTCAGCCAATTTTTTAAAGATTTGTGTTCTGCAACATTGAGAGATGATGATCTTATCAAGATGGAGCAGAACATACCAGCCATTCTTTGTAAGTTGGAGAGAATATTTCCCCCTGGTTTCTTTGACTCTATGGAACATCTCCCAGTGCATCTTGCACATGAAGCTAGGCTTGGTAGACCGGTTCAATATAGATGGATGTATCCATTCGAAAGGTAATATAATCAAATATTCTTTAACATAATTAATCACTACCCCGGGTTAAATGTTGAAATGTTGATCACCAACCGTGTTATTCTGTAGATTTATGGGTGACTCAAAACGGTCGGTGAAAAATAAGGCCAGGGTTGAAGGATCTATTTGTGCAACTTACTTACACCGTGAGACAATTCATTTCTGTTCCCATTATTTTACGAACTTCATGCTGACACCAATAAATAATAGGAATGAAATAGAAATTGAAAGTGAAAGACACCCGCTGGCCTTATCAGTGTTTTGCCTTCCCGGTCGTCATGCTGGAAAGGAGCTGAAGTCCTGGTTAACGGGAGAAGATTGGAAGTCAGCACACGTTCACGTGTTGATCAACTGTGCCGAAGTATCACCATATCTTACGTATGTATACTTTTGACCACTTTCAATTTCTTAATTTAGTCCACAACTATTCATGATCATTTGTTTGATAATGACTTGTTCAGGGCATTCTTGTTAACTAAGCCCACAAGTTTAACAAGACTCTTCTGCCTATATTCATGAATATTTCCCAACGTGGTTTATGAGCCAGGTATGTATTTTTAGTCCTATTTCAACTATTTGTTGTTTGAAAATACAAAAGATTGTTTGCAAAAAGGAACCCTAAATCACTTGTGCATGTGTATACGCAGGTGTATAGCGAGTCAGAATCGCCCATAATCGAACACTTGAGAAATTTATCTCATGGTCCTAAATCACGGGTAAAAGAATGGTACACGTATTTCGTAAACGGTTACAAATTTCAAACTCAGTCAAAAACAGACGGGAAAAAAACAGTTAGCAGCGGAGTTTATGTAAAAAGTGCCACAGAGGGAGGTGAAGACGACTTCTACGGCGTGATTCAACATATATATGAGCTGGCGTACAATACTTTAGACTATACTAAAAGAATAGTGCTATTTTATTGTAATTGGTTTGATCCGTCAAGTAGAGGCACAAGAATGGATCGCAAATATAATACTGTTGACATATGCATGAGCAGAAGATACCAAATATTTGATCCGTTTATCATAGCACAACATGTAAGACAGGTGTATTATGTCCCTTATCCGTCAACTCGAAGGGACAAACAAGGTTGGTGTGTTGCAATAAAGACAAAACCAAGGGTCGCATTGAAGCGAGATGATCCACGGGAAGAAGTGGCTTATCAAGTGGATGAGATGTCTCATGTCAACGTAGTAAACGAAGTTGAACCCATTTCTCGACTACGTGACGATCCAATCACATATGAAGATGTAAATGGAGATGAGGAATTAAATGAAGAAGTGGCAGAACCATCAAGATCTGAAGACGATGCCGAAGCAGAGTGGGCAAAATGGGCAGAATAAATTTGTTTAACGTTTTACAATTAGAGAATTTAATGTCTAACAACATATTTTATTTTGTCAGTTATTTTCATATAACTTGTTTATTTTTTGGAATTCATTTTTAATATTATTATGTTTAAATATAATATTTCATGACTGTTATTATTGAATTGCTCTATAGACATATATGGCATCAGGAGGTTCAGGCTCCGACCCCCCCGACCACCCAGTAGTGGTCAACGGAAGGGGAAGCGCATCGCTGTCGACCCCCCTCGTCGTCGGAGGCCGAACATTATTAGGATTGATGATGCTGGCTATGCGATGTTGTCATCCACACAGCGTCCGCATACATCTACGCCTACACAGGCTCCAGGGAGTTCAGCCCCTACGTAGCCTACGTCATATTCGGCACCTACACAGCATGCAAGACCTTCTACATCGACACCCATTTACATGATGCCCACCCCAGGGTTCCAGCAGACACTTGCCACTTCTTCCTCTCATTTTGTGTCTGAGACGGTGCCCGACACTCATGTGTCCGATCTTGAGTATAGTGCGGGCCAGGCACCTGATCAGGCGAAGTCGGCGGGGCGAGGAGGTTGGCGGCGGCAGGATGAAGCGGAGGTCATTGATGATATTCGAGATCTTTGCATGATGGCCGAGTTGCTGCTCGGGCGGTGGTAGAGGATGAGTATGTAGGTTGAATACACATTTTTGCCCCTTGTCTTTTTTTTAGTTTTCAATTTCGTCCCTTATCTTTTTTTAGTTTTCATTTAAGTCCCTTAAACTTCAAAAATCACATCAATTTCCTCTTTTCGCTTATTTATTCATATTTTCTTAGACGAATCACCATCGACATGTGGCAGAAAAATAAAATAAAACAAACTGCCACGTGTAAGATGATATTTCGTCTAAGACAAAAAAAGAATAATTAAAAAGAAAGGACGAAATTGAAGTAATTTTTGTAACTTAATGGACTTAAATGAAAACTAAAAAAATAGGATAAGGGCGAAAATTACAGCTTTAACCTATATTTTTTAACTTGTTTGGTATGTTGTTATTGTTTAGGTTCCTTAGTCAAAGCCAGTGCGAAGGCTATCACGAAGTAATTGAGCAAAATTACCACAACTATTGGCCCACCTGGGACGCCGACGGTGGATGGCGGAGGCACATGTTCAATTCTTTCGCAGTAAGTTGTTTATTTTTTTGTTGCGTATTATTTTTTTATTTCATGAATTTCAATTATTTTTAATAACGTATTATATTCATACAGAGAGGTTTCTTTGAAGGAATAGCAGGAAGAGCGAACTTCCATATGAAGGCTTCCCACCGCCTATCGATATGCTTAGAGATGCGCCTCAATGGGCGACCCACTTGGATAGGAGATGAGATCTGGCGGCGACTACTGGCGCCTTTGGAACTCCTCTGAGTTCAAGGCGTAGCGAAGGCGAAGAAGAATAGAGCCTCACAAAAGGGTGGGAGCTTGCATACTTTGGAGGTTCGGTCGATCGGCAGCCAGCGGCTCGACTTATGCGTTTTATATTATTATTATTATTATTATTATTATTATTTAGTTAAGCTTTTTTATTAAATAATTACGGTCTCGTGATTTGAAAAGGAGGTTCGATTGCACGAGCTCCATCGTGCAACTCATATTAGGAAAGGTACTTGGTGATTTTGTAGATGAGCGGTCGAGGCGGACCAGGTAATTATAAAACATAATGAATAGTTTTTAACAATGTTTATATTGTTTTATTACAATAAAAATTGACTAATTTGTTTATGTTTGACAGAGGAGTTTGGCGAGGATGTCTCGGAGTTAGATCTCAAACATCGTCATGTTCCCGTCTCGAGCCCGGAAGGATCTAGCCGCATCGGCCGATGGTTTGGCGAGATGTTGTTGGCGGCAAGAAGAAGGGTCGCTTATACGGTCTTTGGCGACCTTGCCAAAGAACTACAAGAAAAGGGCTCGCCGCTCTCCATTGGAGAGTAAATCGCCCGATCGTCTTCTGCCGCGGATGAGCAGGAGATAAGCGAGTTGAAGCGGGCCATGGCCGAGCAAAGCGGCCGGTTGGCGGCCGAGCGGCCGGATCGCGGCCCAACAAAGCAGAGGAGGCCGCGGATGGCTTCCATGTTGGCTCAGTCTTTGCGGCTGACAGGAGGATCTGTACCATTTGCTAGCTCGCGAGCCGCCTCCTCCACAGCCACCGCCTCCGCCTCCGCCTCCGCCTCCGCCTCATAGTACTGGTGATCATGTCGATGATGCAGATAGTGATCATGATCAGGACTATCAGGACTATTAGTTATGTTTGTATCGATATTTTTTTTATATTTTCGGATATCTTTTTTATTACTGTTTTGTTCGTCTAATTTTTTTATTTATTTTTTACGTTTATTTTTTTATTTTGTTTTATAGTTATGTTATCGCATTACATTTTTAAATACAGGAATAAATTAATAATTAAATATAATAACTAGTAATCGTTAATTAAATGGATAAATAAATTAAATTGATTACAGAAATTAAAATTAAATAATTTAAAAAATTAAATAATTTTTTAAAAAAAATTTAAACAATTTTCAATTCAAAAAAAAAATTTAATGTTCGGCTTTACCGACGGTCATGGCCGGCTTTACCGACGGTCATGGCCGTTGGAGAACGTCAATTGTTGTCGGAATTACTGACGGGTTAAAACGGTCGGAAGAGTTACTGCCGTCGGAAATTTACCGACGGGTTAAGCCGACGGAGGAAAAGCCGTCGGTACGCATTTGCGACGCGCTTTTTACCGACGGATATCTGCCCGTCGGTAATCCGTCGGAATTTTTGGATTACCGACGGCCTTTGTGGATTACCGACGGCTTTTGGCCGTCGGTAATCCCGCGATTTCTTGTAGTGACTCATCGTCTGGTGAATTGGTTGCGTGCGTCCGAGCACACCCACACGTGTCACACGTGTTAAGAACTTAAGCGTCTCATCACATCTACTGAGTCAAAATTATTTATGTCTTTCGATAAAATCTTTTTCTTGAGCTTACTTTTCTTTTGGCATCTGTATTTAATGAAAAGGCGAATCTTTATTTTCTTTTCTTTTTGATTTAATTTTTATGTGGAAATGTGAAGCGATTTTTTGAAAAAGGACTGTACCATTTTCTATCAACTTTCCCACTACTCCACATTTTTCGCTCCATCATTTCACTCTGTGTTTTCTGCAAAACCGTTCTCTTTCTCTCTGTCTCTCTTTCTCTCTGTGTGTGTGTGTTTGCGAACCCTAAAACCTTCATCACCTTCTCTTCAACTGCTACAATGGCCGGCAGAAAGGTTGGACAATATACTGCTGCCTTCGTCGTCTTCTCTGAGGCAAAACTTTTGAATGAGAACCGGGTTGATTTTGAGAACTTAAAACTGTACGGGTTTGATTTTGAAGAAGGTATTAAGAAACTGGGCTGGAAAAACTACTTCATCTGGGAACCAGTTGACGTACTGAGCTACGCTATTAAGGAGTTCTGGGGGAATGCGTACTTACTTCCGGGGGAAGTCATAGAAGGACACATCAGAGGCTTCAAACTACGCTTCACCATCAACTCTATTGCTCAGACGATCAAGTGTCCGTGTGAAGGAATCAGTTACCATTCAAACTGGGCTGATGCTTACAGAGGACTTGAAAATGTCAACGAAGCTCTGTTTGAGAACTACCGTGAACTGAAGAAGAAGAAGAACATCACTCCCACGGCCAAAGACTTGAAAAGTCACTACCGAGTACTACACAAAATCATCGCCAAGAGCGTGATTCTGAAGGCTGGTTCAAGCGACATAGTGAACTACGAGCAAAAGTTCCTTATGAGGAACTACATGGAAGGGAAGAAAATCAATCTGCCAAGGTTGATTATCAACAATCTGATAAATGCCCTTGTCTTCTCAAGGAAGAGTGTTGATAAGAAGAATATCGTCAAGATAATCCCTTATGGAGTCCCTCTCTCCATTATAATGATCAAAGACGGCATTGTAAGGAAGCTGACTGACTCCATTAACACAGAGGAAAAAGAAAAATACTTTGGTGTTGGTGCTGTTATTCGTCCAAAAGTTTTTGAAATCAACAGTTTGGTCAGGATGCAGCTAATTACTGGCTCTATGATCAAGAAAGTGAAAATAGAGCAACAGGAAGGAGATGCTGAAAAGAAAACCACCAGAAGCTCAATGACTGGTGTGAAAAGACCTGCTGAGTCTCCTTCAAGGGAAACAAGAAGAACAAAACAAAAGGTGGCCCCTGCACCTACTGTTGAAGAATCAGAAGATGAGGATAGAATTCCCATCAGAAAGGTCTTGGAAAAACAGTTTAGGCCAGCAGCTGAAAAGGATGTTTCAGCGTCTGGTCAAGGGAAGCAGATTCCTCCTCCTCCTCCTGTTGTTGTTGTCACGAGAGGATCGAAAAGAAGGTTGGTCAAGTCTTCAGAGGTTAACCCAAAGGTACTTGATTTTACTGCTGATGAATCAATATCTGTGTTTGATGCTCATGATGTTATTCCTGCACCACCATTGTCTGTTTCACAACCACAAACACAAACCAAGAAAACCAGAATGAGCCTCTGACAAACCTCTACCCTCCCTAAACCTACCCAACCATCATCCATTACACTCAACCTTGATCTACCACAAAATTCCTCAAATACTTCACTTACCACATATATTTCCAAACTTCACTCTCATCCCTTTAACCTATTATTCAAAGTACCTCCCGTTAATCCCTTCAAACCCTACACACCTAAAACCTACAAAATCACTAAAACCACTCCCACCTTACTCACCATTACCCATAAACCTACAGACGCTGGTGGAAGGAAGAATGTCTCATACAAACCACGGTTTGTTAAGTATGAGATATATTATAGCATCTACAATCGTCCCTCCACATGGCATTTGAAAACCTTCACCTCTGGAGCTGCCAGACTGGAGATTGCCTCTCTGATGAGTGCTACCTTCAAAGATGGAGAAGATCAATTTCAGATGTCATTTAAAGGAAGATTGAGACCAGTATCTGGTAGTAGAGCAATTCCCTTCTCTGTTGACCTTCCTAGATCCCTACCACAATCTAAACCGCTCACATTGGAAGAATGCAGAAGGTAGATCACAGATGAACAAGCTGCCTTCATGGCACACTGTCTTGAGATGAAGAAGATTGAAGTAATCAGACAGTATATGGATCCTTCATCTGTAACAGTGAAGATTATACCAGACAGACAAAGGTGGCTACCTTGGTCTATCCCTGGGAAAAGGAAAGAACCTGCTCCTGGCAAGCAGCTATTCAGCAAGATCGGGCTCACGGAGTATGAGAAGGCTCCCCAAAAGTACAACCCTAAGAAATTCTCTAAGCTTCCGATTGCCAAGATCTCTGAGGATCATGCCAGAAGGTTTTACCTGACTTCTCTGAAGGAAGATGAATGGAGAACTGGCTCCTCAAACTGCTGCAATGCCGAGAAGGCCACTATTCAAACAGTTGGCACAATCGCCAGTAATTATCGACATCAATCTTGGAACAGTCTACTTCGATGATATGTTCAGGTGTTCAGTAATCAGGCCTCTTGATTGCATGAAGGTATATGTCCAATGGGCTGCTGTGACCAAGCACTTTGACATTGGATTTACTTGGAGTCAATATTATGAGTCTTGGAAAGACAAAGCCATGTTACCATGCCTCGTCCCCCTAGTGCTAGAAGAAGATGACAGGGAAAATTTGCGAAGAGTATACCTGGCAGAAAATGAAGCACCCTCTTTCACTTTTGAAGCATTGAGTGTCTTTATCAGAAGAATATGGGGAGAAGAAGCTGGAAATAGGTTTGATGCTTTCACTGCTGATGTAGTTCTGCACAGAGAAATCATCTTCATGGATTTGCTGTATCCAGAAGATGTGAAGTATAAAAAGAAAATTCAAGCAGAATCTGAGCTCAGAAAACTTGGAAATCTCATCAAATGGTTTATACCAAATGATGCATTCTTTCTAAGAGCTCAACGGAAGAAGGAATTGAGACTGACGCTATCCAACTGGGTGCTAGCAGAGCATCAGAAGATGAACACTGCTTGCAATAAAGATTTGGACCTTCTACTTCTACTCCTGCAGTTGAGATGGTCACTATTCCCAAAGCAGAGTTTGAAGAAATGAAGGTCACAAACATGAAAGTCACTCAGCTGAAGACTGCTCTGAAATTACTATATGAACGTCTCAACATCCCTCCACCACCTCTTCTAAACCCTTGAATTTATTTATCTTTGTGTGATATAAAATATTTTGTTTTGTTTTGTTGGTACACTTATATATATATATATATACATTAATTTTGCTATAATTATCTGTTTATATATACCTACATCTGACTTATATTCAAATTTTTCTAAGTCTTATTTTGACTATGATGTGTTTTACACTCTTTTTGTCTGATGACAAAATGGGGAGTAAAAGAAAGGTATGATGAACACGTGAAAATCTGATTTGACCAATTCACCGTCCGATGTTCACACTCCAGAACTGAAGTATCATGCATGGCATTCATACATAGTATTTGTGTGGTTATTTATTAATGCGCTAATATTCATTGATCCAGTGCTCTAACAATGATCAATAAATATGGTACAATGAAATAATTTTGATAAAATGAAAATAAATCTTTTTAATATAATGAAAACCAGCATCCGATCTCAATTTGTTAAAAATATGCTTTGATACATCAACGTATTTTTGCCATCACTTAATTGAATTTGTTTATCAATTATCGCCTTAATACTAGAATTGTCTTATATATCAAAATTGTTAAATTCAGGGGGAGACCCTTGATGTCATTTTGAAACTATGCGTAAAAACTTCAAAAGAAGTTGTTCAAAACTGTTTTGTTTATCGGATGCAGAGAATTAATCAGGACCGGATGCAGAAATTTAAACAGTTTATAAAAACTTGTTTTACTGAGCAAGGTAAAGATAAATAATATAAAGCAGTAAAGAATGAGACTCAGAGATTTATACTAGTTCACCACCAATAGCTACGTCTAGTCCCTTCGATCCTGAAGGATTTTTCACTATAATCAACTGATTACAATTTTCCTCAAGAGTATTATACTGTCACAAACTTGACAACACTCTCAACTTCTCAAAACGACTCAGTACGATCGAGCCTTTGAGGAGTTAAAACTGTAGCATCAAACGAGCTCCAAATGGAGTTGTTGAATGAAGAGACATTGGCGAATTACTGAGGCTCAAGTGAAGCTTACCAAGCCAACCATAGATATGAGACAGTGTAATCAATTATCAATGAAGAAAAAGAATGGAATGACATGGCTGTTCAATGAACCATTAGATCAAACGAATGGAGAAATTAAGATTTGGGTGGTTTTGCGGGAATACATGCGGTGGGAATTGGAAAAATTAATGGCTTATTCATTGGTGCTGGTGGTAAGTTTCTGGATTTAATGTGTGCATTTTGAATATTTGTGTCTTGGAAAGGGCTTTTCTTTGGCAGTATGGTAAGTTTAGTAACAATTATTTTGTGCAGTATCTGGTGTTTTTTATTATTTTGAGATTGTGGGTTATTTTTTGATTATTATGTGTTGGGTATAGATTTTGATTATTTTATGTTTTGTATATGGGGTTTCAGATTTATTTGAGATTGTTGGTTATTTTTTCTGGAGTTTCTTTTCTATTACTGATTTTATTTTGTCACTGCATTCTCTGCAGGATGGGGTTTTTACCACAATGTATCCCATGGTATAAGATGCAATAGTTAATACATGGATGAATGTGTATTTGATTTACGAGAAAGTTACTGGTGGAATATTTATAGTCTTTTTAATTATAACATGGTACCATCAAAATTCACGTATTGCATTCATTGTTTTGTTGGTTTAGTGTTTAGTAATCCAATGTAAGTTGAAGTTAATACAGGGACGCATGCTTTATAGTAATAAATATGTTGCCCCACTTATCTTGGTATCTGAACAGTCTATTAATTGTGGACAGGGTGGTGGACTGTTATATATGTAGGCATGAAGGTGTGATACAATAACTCATCTGCCTCTGAGTTCAAATTCGGCCTTCATGCACAATGTGTTTGTGCATATGATTGCAGTAAATCTGGGTCTTAAACTTTATTTGTTTTCTATTGGTTTTGCTCAAGATTTTTTAAGCCCATCTATATTCAATATGAATACTATGTGTGTTCGTTTAATTGTTTTTGGTTTTTCCCGTCAATAATACTCCTACATAAATGTGATCTTCATTAAAGAATGTTCCATCATTCAAGTATTTGTGAAGTCTACTTTGAAGTGTCAGCAATACGTGAGTTAATTTTGTTTTTCTAAGTTGCTTAAAATCTGCCTCTGTTTTCCTCAAAGACTTTGAAGAAAAATATACTAACAAGTGCTTTGTGTAAAAGAGGATGTAGAGGATGAAGAGAAGCTCTATGAGGTTCACAATAAAATGGACCAATCTTAGCTTAAGCACAACCTGATTGGCTTGGATATAGGTAATTGTTGGTCTCAATCAAAATGCTGCAATTACACATTTAAATTTGAAGTTTTTCCACTTAAATACAGTAGTTTCTTATTCATGGCTTACTATAGGGGAAGAGTTTTATTTGATAAAGGATCTTTAAGTAATTCGGATTTCATAATGAATACAGTACTAGCAACTATCGGTTTTAGTGTTCAAGCTCATGTTTAATTGAGTTTATTTAGGTGCGCTGATTCAAATGTTCTGTTGTTTCATTACTTTTAAGTGTGACTATGGTGTATTGTGACAAATCATTTAACATCATCCGACTTCAATGATTTTTGTTTTGATACAGGAAATTGTGAAAAGATACTCTCTCTGGATCATACGAACCTTAGGGTAGAGATTCTGAGTGTTGATGCTCAGGCTTCATATAATAATGCGTAATGGTTGTAGTGACTGGCTGCTTGAAGTTGACTGGAAGTGATAATTGAAAATGGAAGTTTGCTCAGTCATTTTCCTAGCTCCGCAGAACAAAGGGCTACTATGTTTTGAATGATGCTTCAACCCCACATGTTCAAGAAGCAAATCCTTTGATGGTGCCACTTAATGACGGCATAGAGTCCACCCAAGAGGAGATCACAAATGTATGCAGAGTTTGTATCTAAGGATTTATCTAGACAAAAGTTGCCTTTTGTTATTATATTTTAGCTGAAGTTGAATGGGCACGTTTAATTCTATTGGAGGGATACGTAGGGAGGGGATCATATAAAGCATCATACCATCGTTGTCTGTGGCTTATGCCTTAGGGTAGGAAGTTTCTATCATAGCAGGGAGCTCACTTCTTTTCTTCAGTAATGTTCCTTTCTTATCATCCACAATATACATTCTCCCTGTTAGATAGGAATTGTTCTTATCAATTACTCCATTACATTGTGTAATAGAAACAATGATTCAATTAAAAAAATACCAAACCATTTGTAAGGTACGGGAAGGCAAGCATAGGATCGTAACCAAAGCAGTTATTACATACCTCCCCCCCCCCCCCCAAACAACCAAAAAATCATTCTTGCCTTTTGTGCGCTATGCCTTGAAAGATAGCATGTTGTGCACTGCATTAAATTTAAATCTGTAACAGATGGAAAAATATTATTTATTCTAGCCAACTCATTTGAGACAGACATACTGAATGCTTGCTTGTTTTTCTTCTGCTGGTGATGAAGGCTTATTCATTTTGTGGAAGACTCTACTTTACTATTGTTTGTTTTTAGTTTTTGATATATGCTTTTTGGTCACAAAGCAGTGGAGGACCTGATCGACAATGTACACAAGGAAGAGGAGTAATAAGATTAAGATGTGAGCATATTAGAAGATCAAGCAATGTTATTGCCGACGGCACTGATTAAAGTCTTAAAAGTGTTAAGACATTATGTGACAATTGTATTGACCATGGCTCTTTTCCAAATGTCTTACTTAGAAATTAGCCATACTTGGAAATATCTTGGCATTGCATCTTCTGTTTCAGTGGATTATACGTTGTTTTCATGCACTATTTTATTCAAATAAGCAATACTTATTTTAAAAATACAGTTACGTTGTAATTAATACTTGCTGTATTCAGGCACTTATATATATGTATTCAAATTTTCAAGTGATAATACTTTTTCATATTATTTGACAATTCTTGCATCTCAAATTATGAGCAGCATCTCTATTTCAATCTTTACGAGCAGCATCTCTATTTCAATCTTTTTTCATGTTCTTAGTTGTAACTAAAATAACCGGGAAAGATTCCAATAAAAAAAAAAAGCCGGGAAAGATGCCGTAGCCATCAAAGTCGCTGGATTCAGGAATCTCGCATGTTCAAGCGCATTTCACATGCCCAGTCCAAAACTATGAAAAGTAATAAGCAAATATAATATAATTTTATCCAAGTGCATTAAAGTTTGTCTTTTTGCTGATCATAAATTTATAGTTATACTTTAGTCCTACACTCTTTAATAAGTTTATAGTTTTACAGGTGAGATCAATTTTATTCTATATTTAGGTTTTGAGGAGTTTCTTCCTATGTTTGTTTCACGGGGAGATAACATAGCTTCAATAAGTTTAACCTAATATATGTAGTTATATTTTAAAAAAAAATTTAGGACTCCTTTCGTTAAAAGTTTTGTTTTGTGATTTTTTTTTGTGTGTGTGAAATTGTGTGCAAGTGAGGCCAATTTGATTCTATTTTTGAGTTTTGAGAAGTGGCTTCCTATGTTTGCTTTGACGGCGCGATAACAAAGGTGCAATACGTGTCATAATATTTTTTTAAAAAATTTTCAAGACTCTTTTCTTTAAAGTTTTGTTTTTGTGATTTATTTTTGGTTTTGAATTTTGTGTTGGTGAGGCAATTTGATACTACTTTTGGGTTATGAGGAATTGCTTCATATCTTTGCTTCAACATAGAGATAACAGTTGCAATAAGTTTAATCTAACATATGTCATGTCATTATATTTTAAAAATTTCTTAGGAGACTTTTATTTAAAAGTTGTGCTTTTGATTTGTTTTTTTGTTCAAAAGCGTGTGCGAGTTGATACACATTAAATGAACATATTGATTGCAGTATCCCAATTGGTCATGTTGCTCTAAGCTTAGACTTTACTCTTTCCAGTTCTTTTTATAAGAAATAAAATTGTGTAGATTTTGACCCTTGCGATGCACATGAAAACAGCGATTGTGAGAATAAATCTACATTTTTTATTTGAAAAAATGTTTTGTATCTCAAAAAGCATAAATTATTAGAAATTCTTTATACATATTGTATATAAAGAATAAATAAAATAATATACTCAACAAATACTTTTTCGTGCATGGTACATGTGCGATGTACAAGTGTATTGTGTTTGTATTAGCTTAATTAGAATGATTTGTTAGTCTTATCTCTAAAATTTATCAATAATTTCTAATAATCTTATGCATTTTGAGAAACAAAATATTTTTTCAAATAAAAAAATGTAGATTTATTTTCATAATCTCTGATTTTCCGTGCATTGCACGTGTCAAAGTCTAGTAAATTATAATTGAAATGACATGAGAAGTAACCGTTCTGGACATTTGGTCACTGTCCACTCTCGAACCGTGTATTGTAATGAATAGCAAGTTCTTAACTTCGTAAATATACCCACACATGATCTTTCGAGAGGCAGCGCTGCTGGCACTATGCATCACTACTTTAGTTCCTTACATAAGAACCTTAGACTCCCACATGTATGTATGACTGACTACCTTTAAAAACTTGGAGAAAATTGAAATGCTGCTGAAAAAGGAAGGACCGGTAGCTTGAGCACAGAGAATTCAGAATACCGTTAAGAAATTTTTGCTTGTAAAACCTTTGGATTCTATAAAAGATGTCTTTCATTTCTGCCTATACTGCTTTAGTTTTAAAAAAAATAGTAATATGGGAATGCTATATTTGTTCTTCTTACAAAGAGATATAGTTACACAAAATATGGTAAACATTAAGCAAAATAATAGTGTCTCCAATCGGTAAAGCCTAATAGACATTATAGATTATAGACATAGATAAATATTCATTGTGCTTGGGTTTCTTCTTACTTAAGTCAAAATTCATGCCGGAAGCAGTTCAATACCTTCTCTTTATGGTGAGCCTATTGTGGTATTGTTTAAACTAAAAGTAAGAAGCAAACACTTTTACGTGTACCCATAATAAATGTTCCATTATTTAGCTCAGAAAGTGGATACTTATTTTAGCCGTCAAAGTAAGACCCAAATATCAAACCATGTAATTGACACAATAAAATTAAATATGTTTTTCGTTCCTACAAATATAAGTATTTTTTGTTTTAGTCTCTACAATTTTTTTTGTTTTGTTTAAATCCCTAACATTTTTACAGTGTTTGGTTTTGGTCCCAATCGTTAGCCTCTATCTATTTAATGTTGACGTCGCTAACCGAATTTCAAGTCACGTACGACACATCATATTAATGAAGCCACCTATAGAGTGACATGTAGTAGGGTTCCACTTTAGCTTCTTCCCCTCTCCCTCCCTTCCCCACCTCCACCTGTAAGAGTAGACATCCTCTCGATTTCTCAAAAGAAATTGAGATCTCCATTACTATAGTTTTGGGTGTATAATTGTATTATTGCACATAAATACATAATTAACATCACTATTTTAAAAATATATGTATTTATACATACAAAACTATAACAATGGAGATCTCTATTTCTTTTGAGAAATTGAGATTACCATACTCTCCTAGAATTGATTTTTGGTCATACTAGCAAACATCCAAAACAATATCCTCTGAATTTGGATATCCCCTCAATCCCCTACCCCGCTTCAAGTTCAGATTCTTAAATTCTTCTCTGGAAAGGGAATAGTTTCAAGAATTAGATTTCTACTCCCCCCATGTAGCTTCTTATGGTTAAACGGTGGATCCAATAATGCTGTAGCGTTGATGCACTCTTTGTTCGTCTATATATTCCACCATTTCCCCTTTTCCAAACCATAAAAAAAAGTACAATGAACACTTACCCTGTATTTGAAGAATAAAATCTGAAGACCAAAATTTGAAGACCAAATTGAAAGGTAGCTTTTTATTTCAACATATCAACTGAGGTTTTAACATTGATTTTTTTTTTTATATTAACGTATTCAGAATCGTATTCATTTGAGGTTTTACAATGATCATCAAAATTGCACACAATTCATGATGAATAAAATGGTAAAGTCTCAATGTTTACCACAAAAAATCAGAATGTTTAATGGACGGTGGCTCTCGATTTTTATTCAGTTGATAATGGATGAGGAAGACAGGGTTGGGCAAGAGAGTGGGTAACGGTGGGGAATAGAGGAGGGAGAGGGAAAGAATGTAACCCTACTCCATGTAATTACACGTGGCATCATTAAAATGACACGGCGTACGTAACTTAGAATTTTTTCACGCCACATTAGCACTAAATGGGTAGAGAGAGGCCGTAGTAGGGACTAAAACAAAACACATTAGAAATGTGAGGGAGAAAAAAAAATTGTAGGGACTAAAAGCAAAAGTGTTTGTATTTGTAGGAATTAATAACATATTTAAGCATAAAATTATAATCACGTGGCCGAAAGACCATGGACTTGGAGTTTAGGAACCCAGATGAAATTATCTGCTGGGAAAAAGTGGCACATACACAAGATGTTCCCGATGTAACACTTAGAACTTGAAATGAAACAAGCCCAGGCCCCTAATGGGAGGGAGTCCACATCCTCTCCAGTTATTGGAGGATCCACCAGGAGAGAGAGAGAGAGAGAGAGAGAGAGAGAGAGAGAGAGAGAGAGAGAGAGAGAGAGAGAGAGAGAGAGAGAGAGAGAGAGAGAGAGAGAGAGAGAGAGAATAAAATAATATTATTTTATTTTATGTGTCTTTCTCTCTCATACTGGACTCATTCAGTAAATGGAGAGGATCGTGATTCAATAGGAGGTGTCCATGTGACAAAAACCAATGGGGTGGCTTCCAGCACCCACCTGTTTGCCTACAACACCTATCAACCCTCCAAAATTTATGAAAATTCCAAATTGCCCCCACTATTGATAACCCAGAATCCCTCTTTTCTTTTCCCTCACGTCCCTCTTTCCTTCTCCCTTGTGTGAAAACTACTCCTCCACCGGCCCACTACTAGAAAAATCACTGGAGCCACCCTCAACACCAGAACACATCCCTACGGGCCACCGCGACCGACCCAGGAGCCACTAGAGGAAATTCGTTTTTTTTTTGGCAGTTCCTACAGCAGGTGTGTTTCTGTTCGCAGGTTTTCTACGTTCCGATAACTTATTGCCGGAAACCATTTCCAAAGACTTCTGACAACTATTTCACGGAAGCTATTGTTAATGAATTCCGACAACTAATTGTCGGAACCGAATCTTGAAAACATTGTTACCGGAACCTATCCTGAATTTAAAAAATGTCTTTCGGTAATTGAAATGCTGAAAGGTACTCTAAATTTTTTTTAAAATGCTTTCGACAACTCAATTGACAGAACATACCTGAAATTCGAAATTTACATATACATATATATATATATATTGGGCGTTCAAGTTATTCCAGGAGTAACTCTTGTCTGAGTTACTCCGGTTAATATCACTTTGTAGATATTGAATTTTATCAATCCAACCATCTAATATCGTCATATTATGTTAATGATCATGTATACCAAATTTTAAATAAATTGGATATCAATAGCTATGTAATCATATAGTTAACATTTTGCTTGTAAATTAAAACATATAGTATACGTTGAATAAAAATGATCTGATTAAGTATCAAATATTTTTAAAATTTTATGAAGTTTTATGAAGTTAATCTACTCACTAAGAACTTTTAATGTGACAGTCCGATTGATTAAATTTGATGTTTATTGAGAGATATTAACCGGAGTAATTCAGACTATATATTCTGTTTGGCACTATAGGTTGCGGTTCAATAAAAGACCATGAAAGACGAGTATTTTGACATGATGCCCGATGAGGTGGATATGTCGTCTACCATGCATTCACAACTACGGAAGTACGTAAATAGTAACTCTTGAGTAGTCGTGCAACACAAGCACGTGAGAAAAATAACATAGGGTGAATTTCCAAATTTCAGATCAGAAAACTTGTACTATGGGGTGGATATTATCATTTTTTATAACTCGTGAGTGAGATATTTGGATTTGTAAGGGTGATACATAATTTGTGGTGGTTATATATAATCTTGTAATCTTATTTGTGAACGTTAGATTATTATGTGTTGTATTTTTTTTTTTTTTGTATATGTGTGGAAATTCTCTTACATTGGTATCAGAGATCCTTGGCGTGTGTGGCGTGCATGTTTTTTCCAACACCTCTTCCTTTTGTTAGAGAGTGACTTTGTACTTGCTGTTGCTCTTGCGACTAGGGGTTGCGTCCTTCTCACCCATGGAGCGATCATCTCTCATTTCCCAGCTTCTTTGCAGGGATCGGTGCATATTTTTCATACCTTCTGGAAAAGGTAATCAGACTAGTTAGTTGGCTTTGGTTTGGTGTTTACGTCTTTCATTCTCCTCCTCTATTCCTATTTTATGGCAATGATAACTCGTCATATATAAGATAATATCACGAAACTGAAACTTATGAACCGGGTCAGCATGGGCCAATAAATAGCATCATCAAATGGGTTATCCACACGCCTCGTACATAAGCATATACTTAACCATAAGTAACCCATGAGATAATTAATTAATAATAATCTCCACGTCATAATATGTCAAAAGTCTGTCTCAATTCGCTATAGAAGAAGAGATTAATCAATATAAATACTTGACATTTAACAATATTCAAAAAATCAAATTGAATTGGACTATATTTAATCGGTTGCTAAATTTTACAGGACATGAAGCTTGAATTGGAATTGAAGCTTGGTGTCGAAATTTCCAAAAGTATAAGCAAGACAACATCACACAAACACTCCTCACCACCCATATTCCATTTTGCGTAGAAGCAACTAATTAACTAACTCCCCACCTATCCGCTTCTATAAAATCACTCAAGCACCACCCTCAAAAACTCAAGAGAATTAAACAAGAAAGCTCTTCAAGCGCACAAGCGTACGTGTTAAAAAGAAAATAATAAAATAACTGAAAATGGGTGTTAGTAGTGGCATGGCAGGTAAGACATTCTCAGGAGTAGGAAACCTCGTAAAGCTTCTCCCTACTGGCACTGTCTTCTTATTCCAGTTCCTAAGCCCCGTTGTGACCAACAATGGACACTGCAACACCATCAACAAGTATCTAAGCGGCATTCTCCTCGTTGTTTGTGGCTTCAACTGCGCCTTTACTTCCTTCACTGACAGCTACACCGGAAGCGACGGCCAGAGGCACTACGGCGTCGTCACCGGAAAGGGCATCTGGCCTTCTCCGGCGTCGGATTCGGTCGACTTGTCCGCGTACAAGCTCCGTTTCGCGGACTTCGTTCATGCTTTCTTGTCGTTGATTGTGTTCGCCGTGTTGGGCCTTCTTGACACCAACATTGTGCAGTGCTTCTACCCAGAATTCCAGTCGTCTGAGAAGACTCTCATGAAGGTGTTGCCTCCAGCTGTTGGAGTAGTTTCTAGTGCGGTGTTCATGATTTTTCCTTGTAATCGCCATGGAATTGGATACCCTACTAGCTCTGATGCTAATGACACCTCCCAAAAGTCTACATACTAGCCCCCCCCCAAACCCATAAACAAACCACAAAACATTATGTTTGATTTGCACCAGCCAAATTTAATTTGCTGTGTTTTGGTTGTGTTTGATTTGTCAACTCTATTGTAATGTTTTCATGTATTGTTAAACATCAAGGTGTCGGTCAAAACAATGAGTCAACGAGTTTCACCTGTCAAATTAATAAGTCAGTGAGTGAGTATACATTAAAACATGTACTAAAATTACTTTTTTTATATTAATTAAAACAAGTTTGTATAATAACATATATACATGTAGATGTTAAATAGCAGCTTTGGTATGGTAGTAGAATGCCTATTGCATGTTCTAATTGTAGATGTGTTTGGCTCTTCTTGACTGAATTTTGAGATATCATTGACATTCACTTCCTCTTGAAAATCATCCGAAACAATTTGAAACGTGCCCCAATTTTCAAGTAAGGGTATTAAATATTAATACTATCTTCATATTCTAAAAACTAAGGTCACAAATAATTTGAAACAAGTTAATATTTTAGACAGGACATATAAAATGATACAAAAGGAGTGTGTATTAACACATGTATTTTTTGTAACTATCTAATTGAAAGTTAATTTCTCATACTTTGTTAATACTTTTTTTAAAAGATATTTTACTATAAATAATAATAAGGCTTAAATACACTTTTGGTCCCTCAGCTTTCTTAATTTGACGATTTTAGTCCCCTTATTTTATTTTTTGCGATTTTGGTTCACTAACTTTCTCAATTTTGTGATTTTAGTCCCTGTATTTTTTAATTACACTTTTGGTCCCCCAAAAATTATGGATTGTGTATTTTTGATCTCCCACTTTCCTAAAATCCAAGATTGTTTGGACCAAAAGTGCAACAAATCCATGATTTTGAGGGACCAAAAGTGCAATTAAAAAATATGGAGACCAAAATCACCAAATTGAGAAAATTGGGGGACCAAAATCGTCAAAAATAAAATAGAGGGATCAAAATCACCAGATTAAAAAAATTGGGGGACCAAAAATACAATTAAACCTAATAATAATAATAATAATAATAATAATAATAATAATAATAATAATAATAATAATAATATAAAATTGAAAAACTTCCCCCTTTGCTATATAAGGCCTAAATATACCTCTTACGGACCAAAAAAAATTTAGGAATATTTATGAACATATAGATACTCGCAATTCATAACTACATAGTAATGCAATATAAAATTTAGGAATATTTACGAGGTCTGGAAGAGGTATTAATTGGCTAAATTGGGATAAGCTCTCTATGAGGAAGGAATATGGAGGTATGGGCTTCCATCACTTCCATGGTTTTAATTTGGCTATGCTAGAGAAGTAAAGGTGGAAGATTGCCACCAATCATCGATCATGATGCTGTAGTTTCTAAAGTCTTCAAAGCAAAATACTACCCCAATGGGGACTTTTTGGGGTCCTGGGTCATAATCTCAGTTATCTTTGGCTTAGCATCTACACTTCTCAGGTGTTAGGCAAGTTAGGCACAAAATGGAGAATCTGGGATGGTAGAAACATCCGCATATGGCACCAACCTTGGTGCATTCAACTGAAAGTTCCTTAGTAACAAGTCCTCAAGTAGTAGGTACTGAAGATTGGACGGTAGATTGTCTTATTGACTCATCAACTCTCGCGTGGAAGCAAGACTTGGTAAGATCAATTTTCAACCATGATGACGCATAACATATACTTGCTATTCCCTTGACTTGTTTGCAGTCCGAAGATAAGCCAATATGGAAGTTTAGTAGAAGTAGTGCATACTCAGTCAAGTCGGCCTATCATGGAGCTATGGAGCGGCTTATTGACGCATCTCACTTACATGTGTCTGGTGTTTGGATGAGGGTGTGGCAGCTAAAGGTCCCTCCAAAGGTGAAGCTACTAACTTGGTGAATATTAAGAGGAGTCCTCCCTACTAGAAGCTGACTAAGTCGTAAAGGAGTAAATTGCCCGAGTTTTTGCCAATTTTGTGAGCATGGGGAAGAGAACGATTGGCGTGTCTTTATGGGATGTGATCACAGGGTTTGGAGAGAGGCCGGTTTGGAGCACATTGTTTCTGCTTCGGTTCATGATGTTGCAGATCTTAAGGACCTGATCTTTCGGTTGCTGCAAAGTGATCAGTAGGATCAGCGAAATGATGTAGTCATGATGCTCTGGTGCCTTTGGAAACGCAGGAATGATAAGGTTTGAAAAGGTGAGGAGAAGGATGTAGCGACCTCAATTGTTTTGGCAACGCAGTCATTGATGGATTGGCAGCTTGCTCAGCAAAATTGTAACAGAACCAGCACTCCTCAGCAGCAAACCCGAGTGGAAAATTGGCAAAAACCTGCAGATTGTGTGTTTAAGTGCAACGTAGATGCGGCTATTTTCATGGATCAAAACCGGTTTGGACTAGGCATGTGTCTACGTAATAATCTTGGTGAATTTTTGCATGCCAAAACCATGGTAAGGGATGGGATTATTCAATCATCAAAAGCTGAAGCTTTAGGCCTTTGGGCTATAACTTGGGTAGGTAATTTGGGATACAATAACGTCATTTTCGATTTGGATTGCAAATTTGTTGTTGACAGTATCCTTGGTGACACAAATTACCACACCGAGGTAGGCATCATCATTAACAATTGTAAGTAGAAGTTGACATCTTGCCCAAACTACTCGGTTAGTTTTATTAGGAGACAAGCGAATTCTGTTGCCCATTCGTTAACAAGGGCGTCAAAATTATACGCTAATTCCCAAGTGTTTGATTATATACCATAATGTATTCTTGACTCTATTATGAATGGAATGGAATGATTTTGCTTGCTTCAAAAAAAAAATTCTAATTAGTTATTACTTGGGAGTGATTAAAAATATTTTAAAAAATTGTGGAAAAATATACACTCCATAATGTTTTGGATTATCATCTTCGTTTTCAGTAAAAATGAAAAAGGAAAAAGGTTCAATTATATATATATATAATTCACATAATCTATCTATCTATATACATAAGTAAACTAAGCTTGAGTTTTGCATTTATAATAACATTAACTAATTCTTACTTAAGTTACAAAACAATATTAAATATATTTATTGTCACTTTATATTTTCAATTGTGTTAAATATTAAATATACAACTTATTCTACATATATTTTGAATACTAAAATTATTTGATATTAATCAAAATTATTGACTAAATTTAAAAAAAAATGAGAAAACCTGATCACAATACATGTTATTAAATAGCATATTTATAACATAAAAGTATTAAATATTAAATATTAATTTTTTAGTGATGATTATTAAATTTTTAAATATTAAATATTAAATATTAATTTTTTCAGTGATAGATATATGTAAACCAAGCTTGAGGTATGCTGATGTGTTATCTCTAAACCACTCCCCACTATTTCTTATCTATATTTATATTTATTTATTATTTATATATAGAGTAGTTATGAGTTTTGGGTTTTAATGAAAAATTAAATATTAAAACATCAGTTTTTCTCTTTTATTTCTTATTATTCATTCTAAATTCATGAGTTGAGGTTTTTATTTAATGTTGCCTTTTGGTTTTTAGAAACAGGGTACCACTACTTATTTATTGGATTATGTATTTTTAGTATACTTTTGCACCAATATTGTTGTTTCTATGTTAGATTGGAGATTTGAATTGTTAGAAAATAACTCAAAATAGAGATAGATGGATTGTTAAAAGAGATTGTAGAACAGATACTACGGGAGAATATGCATTAAATGATAGTAATTGCTACTTCAGTATTATGAATGTAGATCAAAATGAATACTTATTATTATTATTATTATTATTATTATTATTATTATTATTATTATTATTATTATGTTTAAGAGGTGTATTGATAAGAAAAATAACAAACTGCACCTCTTATTTTAGTGAAAGCTCTACTTTAAATGACTATGATTGTAAATAAATTGACAGTTGTATCTTTTACTGTGGTTGGGTTTTTATTTTACAAAATATTTAAATAATTTTGCCTTGATTCCAACGGAAACAAGAAAGAAACATTTACCCTTCTTCATATTAAACTTCATTAGATGTATGCTATGAAATACTTTTAATATTTATCTTAAGATAACCAATAAACTTGAATGCATATTTTCTCTACACTAAATTATTTAACATTGAGTCAAATATTTCTTAGGATGTGGATCATATATAAGCAAAAAAAATGTGAAATAATATTAAACTAATAGTAACCATTAATCTAAAAAGAAAATTACATTATAAACCCTTTATATTAACTATAAAAACTATTCTAAAAAGTAACTATGATATTATATTTTTAACGAAAGTAACTATTATATTATAAAAAAAACTATAAAAATTGTCAAATAACATAGCGTAAGTTAATACTGCATATAATAATAATGGTCATGATTATCACTTCTAGCATATATCAAATATTTGCATTAGGTTTATCATCAATATATTCTTAAGATAACTTTATGATCATGACTATATTAAATATCAATAATTCAAAGAAAAAAAAATATATAAATAGTAACCATTGCAATCCATGTAGCAAAAAAGGCATAACCGTTGGAATCCAAAAACGTTCCAAATTAAAGTTTCATTATAAACTATACAGATAAAATTTATGATGCACTGAACCATCTATTATCTTTATAAAATCCTAATTCTTCTTAAAAGAAATAATATAAAAGCCTTTACAGGATAATCTCCTATATATATAAATCTTATAGCTAATCCCTTCTGTTTTGTTCCAGTCATTTGCATGCAATCTAAAGATTTTGTTGGGTATGTCAACCAACAATGTCTACTTTGATTGTCTTTCTCCACAACTGAAAAATTTTACCATAACAAAAATTAGATTTACATATTTTTTATTTTATACTTTTTTAAGGTATACAAACTATATTATTGATACAAAGAATAATCAAACCCTTTCTCTTCCACTCTTCTGTCTTCTGTGAATCCTTCAAAGTGTACCGCTTCATGCATTGAATCACCAAACGAATAACATGTGCTCCATATACATTTATGATGGTGACCAAAGACGTTGTTGAAAAGGTTTCAACCTGGGTGTGCAAATCAGGTTGAAAGTGCCACTAGATTGGGTGTTGGAAGGTTTGAGCAAAAAGAAACTATCAAATTCAAACATATGAATTATGGAACGTATATTTGCACTTATATGCTGCCCCGAAAGGGAATTATATTGTCATTGTTGAATGTAGTGGCAAGCCAATCATGAGTATTCCCTTACCTTTAATTTGTTCTTTAGTGCAGACATCTATCATTACTCAAACAACCAAACCTTCTTCTTTAATGTTTATTGTCCAAGAATGTTTATAGTTGCAATGTGGTTCTTTTGAGTTGTTCCTAAACCCTTTACATATGTATCATTTGGGTTGTGTAGTATATAGGTATGAGTAGAAACACAGGGTCTAAAACTAATTAAATAGAGTAATAAATAACAAATATCTACATTATCATATACATTACTTTTTGTTTTATTATATTTTTAATAATTCACCTCATCAAAAAAAAATTATTAGTTATTATTATTTAGTAAGATGAAAAACCTATAGATTATTCAATAATATAGTCTTAAATGAATTATTTAATAAAATTTTTAATATAATTACCTTATTTTTTTATTATATTTTTGTAATTAATAAAAAAATTATTATTGTATTTTTATATATTTAAAAAGTAATAACATTTTATATATTTTTAAAAGTTACTCTATAAATATTATTATGAATAAAATATAAATAAACTTATGCAACGCGCATAAATGTTATATATATATATGAGCTTTAAAATTAAATATTAATTTATTTTACTTCATGAGTTACAAATTTTTAATTGCTTTTATTAAATAATTCCATCATTTTCTGTTTTTCTATACTATAATTTATTTTTTGACTGTAATTACAACCTTACATAATTTTATTTTTTGCTTAATGATAATGTAAATTATTAAATACAATTCGAAAGAAAAAACCAAAAATACAATTAAGTTATGCTATAAATTATTAAATATAATTATCAAATATAAAATATACTGTTATTTATTCAAATTAGTTTATGTCAATCCTAATTGCTATTTTCTACTTAAAAAAATATCTTAAAAATAATTGAATGATATTTATAATATATCACATATTAAAATGACTTAACATGAATTTTAAAAGATAAATAAAAGGTTTTCTGTAACACCCGCACCTCAACATAATTGAAAGTACGACAAATTACATTAAGGCACAGGAATTACTAAACATTTACAAACTTGATTACAATAATCCAAGTCGTAAATTAAACTTAACTCATAAATCTAATGAATAGATTACAAATTATACATAACTTGGGATATAAAATTCCCATTACAATCTACGACTAGCTTATATGTCCCGAGTTTGAAGCTTTGGCTCGCCGTCTTCAGTACCTGCTTATCTGAAAAAAATAACAAAAAGGAAAAGGGTGAGATTATAAAATCTCAGTGAGCCCTTCACGGACTCCTCACCACTCTCTCATCAGGACATTCTAGGCTGAGAAGACTAACTTAGACATTTCAAACCTAGACTTACTCTCCCTATGTACCATAAGGACTTGACTTGCAACTTCTCGATATCCCTAAGCTAAGATGCTTTAGGAGGCGCTAGCTTAAGTTAGAAACTTAGTACATTATCAAATAAGGTAATCCTAGGGCCACTATGCCACTTATCAACTTGTGATTGAACTAAACACATAAATGTATAGCAATCCCACATCAACCTCATAAATATCCATTCCTTAACCTTTGTTTAGCTCGACTAACCTTAATACAATGTAAATTGCAACCTTATTATCTAAGAACGTATTATTCTTACTTACTCACTTTGTACTTAACTCATCTTTGCTTTTCCTCATATTATTGGACTTTGCCTTATGTGCTATACCACAAATCCCAATCAACTTAGCTTGCTTATCCTTTAAGTGATTTAATCACAATGCTCATTACTATATGATAATTAAGCAACTAGGGATGTGCTATCCAAGATTTAATATACTTAACTAAACTAATTCCGGATATATATATATATATATAAACAAGGAATTCATTAACATTCATAAACTTAACATCACTTCACATATTATACCATTCATAGGAGATGTATAATATGATGCTTTGCATGTAATGCACTTTGTGTTATTGGGTAGTGTCGTAGGCTTAGGTCCCTAGACCCCAATTACACACTTTCGGAACGGTGGTTACGCGTGATAAACCTCCAAGGCGTCCCACTTGGCTAACCAATCCGATCTACTCCTATAAATAGAGGAGACTTGCCATGGACTTTAGCTTATGCTTATGCTTATGATTATGCTTATGCTTGTATGCATATTCATATAAATACATTCATCATCATTACTTAACTATTCAAAGAAACTACAATCATTTCAATGAATCAAACTTACACTAATAGCATCCCTTTATCTCTACTGACTCCCAATCATGAACACTAATTCATACATTCTTTCTATTACATCCTTTTCCTAGGGTCCTTTCTTGACCTCTATGACTTAAGTTTATGGCTCTTAGACAAGCCTCACAATTCACCAAATTAATGGACAACACATACATTAACTAATCCCTTGAAACTCTATGGAGTTCTCAAGAGAGAAACATCAAACATACATTCAATTGTGGGGGGTTGGGGGCAGCCATCCAACCTCTTTTAATCAAGCCCACAAAACAATCATAACAATCAAAACAATCATAGCAATAACAACTGAATCTCTTATAGGTATTTAAAACCTAACTTGAACCTAAGGTTCATATGTTACTAAAGGAAGATAAATTCCTATATGTGGGACTTATGGGTGCCCATCACCTAAGGGTTGAAGAACTCACCTCTATTCTTCAAGACATTGAGCTAGGAAGGTTGAACTTGGACCCTTTGCTCCTCTTCAAGCTTTTCCCTCTTTGCTCAACTTAGGGCTCCTCCAAATACTTCCCAAATCTTGATCTTCAACCTTCAATCTTCTTTCCCCATCCAAGAACTTGAACCATCCTTGCTGGAGCTTGGTCTTCTCCCCCTTATCCTTCTCCAAATTCGTGCTTCTTCTTCTCCTCTCTAGGGTTCAAACCCTAATCTTCCAAATACTCAAATCTCCACTCTCAAACTCTCCATTTAGGCAAGTGATTGAAGAAATCCAACATGAATCTCTTCAATCCTTCTCAAAGGGTGAAACCCTAGCTCTCCTCTCCTCTTTCTCCTTTCCCTTTCTCTTCTTTCTCTATTTACTGCGTTACGCTCATGACTGCGTTTATACATTACTGTGAATCGATTCACAGCATAGTGTGAATCGATTCACACAGTGCAAAAAGTGCCTGAATCGCAGATTTAATGAGTGAATCGATTCCTGCCTGCGAGTCCCAGCAGCCTGTTTTATGTGAATCGATTCCTGGCTTCTGTGAATCGATTCCCACTGCTAGAATTCGATGCCAATGGAGTTTTAATGCTGTGAATCGATTCCTAAGCTATATGAATCGATTCACACTGCAGAAAAACCAGGAAATCTTAGTTCTAACACCAAACCTTGAGACTTTCTTCTCAAATCAACTTCCATAGCTACAAATCAACACCTTTAACCATCTTAGGATTAAATCCACACTTATTCCTCAACTCAAACTCATTAACTTTCTTATCAAAACTTTGTGTAATTATATCCACTCACCTTGAAATCAAATTAAGCTTGGATACAATCACACCATTCTCCTCATAACTTCTTCTCAACTTAGCTTAGAAATTTGGGGTGTTACATTTTCAATTGAATTTTTTAATGTAATTAGTAGGTTCAAAAAAACATTTGTTATCACATGAGATTATATCAATTGAAGGTCAATTATAATATTATATTAGCTAAAAAAATTAGAAATATTAATATTACATTAGAAATGCCAATTATGCTATAAAACTTAAATTTTACTATATTTACAACAAAAAATAACAATTATGCTGGTAGTGTTTGGTTGGGAGGGGAATGAAGGGAAGATGAGGGGAGAGATTATTTTAAATTTTGTATGTTTTGTTCAATTTTTTGTAGAGAGGGGAACAAAATCCATCCTAACTTAATTTTAACTGCCCTCCAATATTGGAGTTTTTTGGAGGGAAGAGAGGAGAGATTAAATCATTTAAAATAAAATTACTTAAATATCTTTATATATAATATAATATAATATAAAAGACTATAAGGATATACAAGTAAGTTAATCTCTCCCTTCCATTAAAATCTCTCTACTTTCCTCCTGAACCAAACAAGCAAATGCTTCCCTCCTTTCCCCTCCCCTCCTCTCAACCAAAATCAAATTAAATCCATCTCCTTCCTTCCCCTCTCCTCCCCTCCATTAAAATTCCTCCCCTCCCCTCCCTCCATTATAATATTACATTAGAAATTTCTAATAGAATAAAACTCCTTGTTATTATAAGAGATTAAATAATTCAAATAAAGATTATTACAAAAGGTAACACCAATGAAAAAATCATTATTTTATAAATAATTTCGATGATAAATGACTCCAAATGATATTTTATTTGTAGAATAAAATAAAATCTAATAATTAGATTTTATGTAGCGATGATAACCAAATCCAACAATAATTACTAAACTATGTGAGATTACATTTGATAAAATCTATATTGTATCATAGATAATTACATATCTCATTGTCAACAATAATATAACCATAAGCATTGAAATTATTTGTTGATAACCAACGTAAGAAATATGCATTTGAAGAAAAAAAATATAATACCATAATGTGATTAAAAAACCTATTTGATAGAGTTATCTTTTGACATATTAGAGTTTCTATTATAATCTTACTAAAAAATTGATATTTCTAATTATAAAACATGATAATAAATATTATATACAAAAGATAATTAATAAATAAATGAGTTAGGCAATACAATATTTCAATATAACTATACTTAATTATTACATTTTTTGACAGGATACTTAATTATTACATGTTATTTTATAATTAATAAAATTTTATTTATTTGCATTTTTTTTGTATGAAGAATGGTATAAGGCCAAAGAAAAAAATAAATAATCCATCAAGATGAGAATATCCCTACTAAGTCTGTCCATAAAAAAAATTGCTAAGATACGACTATACATTTTTTTTATTTATTTGCATTTTTTGTTATATTGATAGATTTTTTGTTTAAAATATTTTTAAATATTAAAATTTTATATTTTTCACATATTTTTTTTAAAATACATTTTATATAAAATATAAATAAACCTGTATATACACATTTCAAGTGTCAATTTAATTGTCTACCTAACAATTTTCCACGAAGGGCTGCATTTTCTGGAATATATAATTTTTTTTTTTCAACAAGTGAACTCCACCAAAGGTGATGCGCTGGGCTAAGAGGTGCAAGGCTGAGATGCTGGCAGCTGACCTCAGCAAACCAACTTGAAGGGCCCATTGAAATGACATACGGGAGATTTCTAACATTATTGTTATCAGAGTTAATTGTATTTTTGTCCCCTAATTACCTAAATCTATGATTGTGACCCTCTTTTTTATTTTTCACAAATTTAATCTCCACACTTTTTAATTGCATCATCCGTTTTGGCTAGCATGCACTCTTCTTTTGAAAGTTTAATTTGTCCAAAAATAAATTCTAGATAACGAAATGATACACCTCAAAGGTAAACTTTGGAAAGGAAAGAGATTAAATGTTAACAAAAATAGGGTGTATTTAGTTACTCCCTTATTATAATCATGCTTTGGTTGACTAAGATTTACGTGAATTCCACCCTTTACCAAGCCGATCCGCACGTTATCCCCAATTTATTTATTTCAAAACTACACTTGAATGTTTTATTTTGATGGACAAATAGTAACGAATAACACACACACCCCTATATATATATATATATATATATTATTCTAATTCTAATATTGTTATTAGTAAAGTCGGGCAGGAACGGAACTAAAACACTTGTCTGTGGCTGTAGATTGTTTATATGCTATAAACTAAACTGAAGACATTTCAATTGGGATAAAATTAATTGATAGTGAATTTATTAATTCGGATATCTCATGATAAGTAGAGAGCAAAAAAGAAGAAAGCTTACGCAAGGAGAAAAAAAAAAAAAGGTTAGAATTGGCGTGTGCAATTTCTATACCGAAAATGTCTATATCACTAACAAGACTCAACATATATTACCTCCATCCATCCCTCAAACAAGATGAAAATTTTCGATTAAGTAAAAATAACAAAAAAATAAAATAAAATCATAATCTATTTGCCTAAATTACATGCCGTGTTGTTAATAAATTGATGTGCATGCTCTACCTAAAATTGGGCTGATATTTCGAGAAAGCACTCCAGCAACATCAAAGTTTGCGTATAGGTTTTGTAGTTGCATTGATGGTGTTGTGATTCACTTAGAGCAACAATAGCGGGAGCAACTAACGTGGTTGCTAAATTCCCGAAGCACACGTGGAATTATCGAAGCTGATGTGGCAGAACAAAGTTTAGTTCTCGTTCTTTTAATTTGGTCGTACGTTGCCATATACAGATACGGTAAACAAATGATGAGGGTTGAAATTATGGCCTGGCGTTGAATATTTAGGCCTGGGCCCACTTTCCAATGTAAGACACGCATGATAGTTGCCCACCACTGCTGATGCTCTTAGAAAGATACATATTTCAATCAGATTCTTCAGCCCCTCCTTAGAAACTTAGAATGAAGTTAATCTATGACCTTTTTTTCAACTAGAGTTAATCTATGAGAGCAACATTAGCGCTGAGCAACTTATTGGGTCAAGTTGGGTTTCTTAACCCATTTTTTGTAGGGCCATAATGGCCACGTAAGGTTTAGAAACAAAAGCCACATTTATCTCCAACGCAGGTCATTTCTAAGACACCCATGTGGATCTAGAAACTTCTCCCTGTCCCCAGCAGCTCCCTCTCCCCCTCCCCATTTTCTCCTCCCTTTGGTGATACCTCCCCTGCTCTCTGCCTCCTCATCTCCCCATCTCCCTCTTCTCACCACCACCACCCACAGAACCACCGCCTCACACTCTCTCTCTCTCCCCCATCTCCAGATCGCGTCCTCTGCTCTCCGCCTCTCTGCTCCCTCACCTCTCAACTTCTCACTCCCTCACCTCTGCGATCAGTTCACAGCGACACTATGTCACCTCTCAACTACACATAGATCTCACATCTCACCTCCCTCTTCTCAGCGCCGCCTCACCTCCCTCTTCTCAGCCATGGTCTCACCTCCCTCTTCTCGTCTAGATCCTCTCCCTCTTCTGCCTTATCTCGCCTCACCTCCCCTACTCCCTCTCCCCCAAATCTCATTTCCCCTCAGATCTCCCTCTCAGATCTCGTTTCTGTCCAGATCTGCTCTGAATCTGTCTATATCTACAATTTCTCAATCGTCAAGTACCACAATTTCTGTGACCTTTCACTCTCCCTCTCCCTCTTTTCTCTATCTTTTGGCCAAAGTTAGCATCTTTTTTATGGTTTGTGGTGGTTTTTGGATCAGGGGAATGGATGATGGTGAAAGGGTATCACTTGGATGAAGGAGATGAAGGGGAACACATTACTGTGGTGGCTTGTTTCTAAGATTTTTAACTTTTAATTTCTGTTTCAGCATCTTCATATTCATGTTTTTTTTTTAAATTTTGTAAGATTTGTAGTCTGTAATTTTTGTTTCTGAGATTTTTAATTTATGTTTCTCCTTCTTCATGTCCGTCTTCATGTTTATGAGATTTTTAATTTCTGTTTCTCTTTAATTTTTAATTTCTATTTGCAGGATTTGCAAGATACAGTTATTTTCCCTCTATCTTTAACGAAATATTTGATGTGAATGAGAGAGAAAAAATGATTTAATAGTGTTAGTTTATGGTAACTCTTTGGTGAACGACAACTAATTTTAAGGAATTATACACGCCACATTGACACTCTCCAATGGGAGTGAACTTAAAGACACGACAATCAAATCTCATAAATCCTTTTTTTTTGGGGGTAGAAGAATCTCCTAAATCCTAATATGCACATACACAACACGTATTTAAATTATAAACACTCACTGTACCCCAAAAAAATAACATTAACTGTATACTCCTGCAATATATTGGTTTGAGATGTAAATCTGTTACTAATACCAAAACTTAATTGTTGCTTGAATTTAAATTTAATATTAAATACTTGCAATATAACGCAAGAGCGTGTTCTCGAGAACATAGCTTGGTAGTAAAACACACGTAATAGCTATATGGACACTGGGAGCAGGGTTCGAACCCGTACCGCTCCACTTCTCTCCTCCCTCCTTTACCATATGAACAGAATTCTATATACAAGAAATTAATCAGATGAAGAACAATATTTATTAGGAAAAACCTAAGTCCCACATAAAATAGAGGTAAGGTCTCAAAATAGTTTATAAGTAAATGACACTCCTCACCTTACAAGTCAGTTTTGTAAGGATGAGTTAGACCCAAAATCCTAATATGGTATCAAAGTCTATCCTAGATCCACTGGGCCACCCATCGCATACACATAGTTTATAAGTAAATGACACTCCTCACCTTACAAGCCGATTTGTAAGAATGAGTTAGGCGCAAAATCCTAATAATATTCATATATTGGATTTGGAGACAACAATTTGTGACTCTTCAATCAAGGGCACTAGGAATTGTTAAACTTCATGATTACTTATCAAAATTTACCATATTACTTCTATAGTTATATACTTCTATCCATAAAAAATTTCTATGGCACAAGTAGTTTAGGAGGTGGGGTTGATTCCCATACACCTGTTGCAGAACAAGGTGGTGTTATTCTCGCAACCTTCCTCTTTAGTTTCCTGCATTGTCTGATGACATTTTTCTGAGCAGAGGCATTTACTTTCATTATATCTACCTTCACTATGTGGTGATCAGAAGTGCCTTTAGAAGAAATGACTGAGTAAGACCCTGGAACAAATTTGTATGGTGACTTTGGAGAACCCAAAATGTAATCCACCCTTGTGCCATACTTGCATGTCCCCTGCACATCTATTCAACCATTCACATTATAAGTTTGAACCATAAACTATTTATATAATCATAAGCTATACTTTGTCCGGTTTCGAATATAAGCAAAAAAAAAAAAAAAATTAACTTTAGTGGTGCAAAATATAAGCAAATCTCAACTAATTATACCCGATTTAATGATATAATTCCTAAAATACCCTTCAGTTAATTTAAATATCATATTCCAACGACCTCTTGTATTCTTATAAAACAAGTTTTCATGAAGGGCATTTTGGAAAATGCAATTAATTTTTTATTATATCAAAAAAATTAAATGAGATTAACTACTATTCTTAATTAGCGTGATTTTTTTTTCTTATATTCGAAATCGGAGGGAGTATTCAGTTACAAGAGAAGCAATTGAATAGTAATTAGATACTTTGGCCTTTGGCAATGATGACAATTGGTTCACATTCTCCTGCATAATCCTTTGCATCATCATAGTCTTTTGATTTCATGTAGTTCATCACTTCTGTCATTGGCCTTGGCTTGCCAAGTTTCTCATAATACTACCACAAAAATAAATTCTGAGATTTTAGTGGGGAGAAAAAAACTGAATTTAAAGTGAATAGTTATGAGAATATTAAGTACCCTAACAATGTCTGTCCATCTCTCTGACGAGTAATCTGCTCTATATAGAGAATTGAGACCTCCTACCAAGATGTGTGGAGGGTCATTTGAACGGATTATTGCATTCACTTGCTTCATTCTCCAATTCTCATCTAAATGGTCAAGTTGAGTAGAGTGCAAATTTATTTCTCCTGCCCAAGGAACATCAATTGTGGCCTTTAAAACGTTCCTGCATCACACAAACAATTGTCATTGCATTTTGCAGTCACAAAATAACAAAATTGACACCAAATATATACTTTAGTGATGGGAACCGGAAAGTGGCAAAAATTGACACCATAATTGTTACCGATTTAGTCCTTGAAATTACAGGGCTATCAACATCCCTGAAATTTAACGAAATTCTAAAATAATTCTTGAATTTGAAAATTCCCAATCATATTAGCCTCTCTAGCAGAAAATTCAGAGACTAAATTGACTAATATGACCAAAGATTTTCAATTTCAAAGATTGTTTTGGAATATTAGTAGTTTCAAGGACTAAATTGACAGAGCCTACAATTTTATGAACTAAATTGGTGATTCACTGAAGTAACAGACAAGAGAGTTTAAAAGAAGTACCTGAAATCATCATCATCAGCAATCTTCTGAACTTTCCACCTCTTAATAGGCCATTTGGACAAAATGGCATTTCCATATTCAGGCGCCCAACTCTCAGCAAACACATACTTCATCCCCAAAGCAGCTGCCAAATCAGAAAGAGGCTTCATACTCTTCTCTTCCTCAGCCTTCACATCCTGCAGTGCCACCACATCAGCATCAACCTCCCTTAAAACTTCCATAATGCTTCTGCTGCTTGTGAATTTCTCAGTCCCCTCACAGTAATTCATGTTCATAATGAAAGGAAAGCACACAGGAGACCTTGCTGGTACTTGATTCCTCCTAGAAACACTGCCAACAATTGTGTCAGATGTGTTTGCCATTGAAATCTCATTATCAGGAAGATTGATTGAAACCTTCAAATTTGATCTTGGCATATTCATCAATCCGGCATGCATTGGAGATTGCTTTAGTATACTCTTGGGAAAATCATCCCTTGTAGAAGAATAATTCTTCTTGTTTTGATCAGTTACAACAAACTCATCAACTTCTGAAACAGCAGGCGCGAGTGAAAACATAGCAACATTGAATGTTGCAATCCGAATAGGCCTTTTCGAATTATCAGACTCCACAAAGTGGCCATTTGAGTCACTTTTGGATTTGGATTCGGATTTGGATTTGTTGTTACAAAGTTCTGCTCTAGAGTGACCTTTACAGTTCAATTTTCTAAACCTTTTGATAACAACTTTAGACCGTGGACGCTTCCATAATAGCCATACTATTCTTGAATAAAGGTACCGGAGTTTTCTTCGAATCACACTCAACATCTTGACAGAGAAAGAAAAATCAAGCGGTTATTGTGGAAAGAAGTTCATGCTTTCTTTCACCACCATAATTAGTGGTACATATTACATAGTTGAAACGAGTCAATATATGGTAAAAGAAAAAATATGGAGACAAAATTAGGTTCTAACTACTCCCATGAAGGGGGATCGATAAAGTCAGAAGAGTTGACAATGGTGCCATGTTGTTGAACTTCTTTTCCGACACAACAAAATAACGCCAACTACCACCAATGAGAGTAGACAACAAAATTCCAATTTTAATATTAATAATTACAAGTAATAACAGGATTATAAAACTTTACATAAAGTTTAAATAGTCATTTAAGTGTTAATAAATTTGTACATGTTGTATGCCACTATCATCTGTTACCCTCCAAAGGATAGTTGTGAAGCATAGATTCATGAGATGGGAGTCCTTTTCACATAACAAGAAGTCAATAGCGTAGGTAGAGAAAGTGAGGGGCAGTTAGAGAAGATCTAGAGATTCATGATGTAAAAGTAATTTAAATTACATCTTCCATCATCAGTTATCAACATCATGTTGTTTGGAATGAATGGATCGTTTTTTCAAATTGAACCTTTGAATGAGACCATTGATCAGCTGCATGCACATCTTCCCCTTTCTGTGTTTCATTTCATGTACCCAATTCACAGGTCTCTCAGCAAATTATATTTTTCCATCAAGACATCTGTCAGTAAAATCTGTACTTCTAAAACCTTTTTTAATTTTTTTAAAGATAAAATATTATTAATTATTAATGAAAATACAAAGAGTTCTCTAATTCATATACTAAAGCATAACGTAAAAGTCAAACGTCAAACAAACTAAAAACTTTTACATTACAAACCCAAGATCAGAACAACTTCTCCTATAGATCCACCGGCCAAAAAATAAGCAGATCCCCACTACGAGATTTTTACCGGCAAGAAAAATGTTATTTCGATATAAAAAATCGGCATCAAAATCCGTTGTTATGCAGTTAAAAAAAACGTGGTTAACGAGGTGTTGAGTTTGGTTAATTGATAAACCAAAGTGTTGTAACTCATTAACCATACACTGAAATTTATTAATCGCGATTTTAAACGTCATTAATCACGATTTTGAGGTGTTAAAATGTACAGGTAATAAATTATATTAGAAAGTTATTGGCAAGGAAATAACTAAAAGACCTCCATGCATATCTCCACCTAAAGTAACCATACATATCCAATATCCATAAAAGCTCCAACCCCTCTTGGCGGCATAGCAACAATTTCAAGCAAGTTGAATTACCTACATATAACTCCTCACTTAATATTGTTCAAATAGAAATTATAAAAATTGAGAATAGAACCATTGAGATCACCATGGACTGGTCCTCTAATATTAATTATAAGGCCAGTGATACTGGTGGTTGTTAGGTACCAGAGTATCGGAATGGTGTCACACAACTAAAATAAGAGACGAGAAAATAAGGAAATGAACACACAAAATTTACGTGGAAAACCCTCAACAAATAAGGGAAAAACCACGGGCAAAGACTGAAGAATTTCACTATGTGGGAAAATATTACAAGAATACCTCTCACAAAATACCTCACAAATACTCTCACAATACTCTTGTTTGAGTATAAGAAATAATAAAAGAAGAAGAAGAGAAATGTTTGGGATGATTTAAAACATCACACCTTGGCCTCCTTTTATACACTACAAAGGGGCCAACCAAACAAAATCCCACCAATGTGGGACTTGAGGTTCAACAATTCTCCCACTTGAAGATTTTGATTGAGTCAATCATATCTTCACACCACTCTTTCTGCCTTGCCATTCCATGTCGCTACGTTTACGATAGGCCATAGGAGGATCGACACCAAATAAACTTGTCGGCATTGATTGGCTTCGTCATCACATCTCTAGGTTTTCTTTGGTGTGATTCTTTTGCATATCCACGGTTCCTTTCTCTACCACTTCCCGAACAAAGTGATACTGGGTATCTATATGCTTTGTCCTGGAATGAAAAGCTGGATTCCTTGCAATGTGCAAGACACTCTGACTGTCACAATACACAGTAATCATTTGTTGCTTGTGCCCAAGTTCCTCCATTAAACCTTTAATCCAGATAAGCTTCCTTGCAAGCCTGGTAGGCTGCCATGTACTCGGCCTGTAGTAGACAAAGCTACAATAGTCAGAACTTAGATAACCAGCTCACCGCTCCCTCTCGCAATCGTGAATACATACCCGGTAGTGGATTTCCTTTTATCAAGATCACCGCAAAATCTGAATCAACATAACCCACGACAATGAATTACGATCCTCAGTAACATAATGCAACATCTGAGGTTCCTTTGATGTATCTAAGGATCCTCTTAACAGATGTTCAATGCTCTCTACCTGGATTTGCCATAAACCGACAAACCGCTCCCACTTGCTTGTGCAATGTCCGGTCTTGTACATATCATGGCATACATAAGGCTTCCCACCGGCTGATGCATACGGTGCTCGAGACATTTCCATCCTCTCCGCTTCATTGTTAGGACTCATACACGAGGATAATTTAAAATTGACAGAGCGGGGTAGAAATTGGCTTACAGCCTTGCATGTTGAAGCGCCGCAAGACCTTCCTTAGATAATTCTTTTGAAAGCCAAATATTCCTATCATTTCGTCTCGGTGAATTTGCATCCCTAAAATCTTGTTTGCGGGTCCCAAGTCCTTCATATCAAACTCCTAGCCAAGCGTGCCTTTAATTCCTGGATTCGATCTTTGTTGGGGCCTACCACCAACATGTCATCCACATACAACAAAGAAATGATGAAATCATTATCATCAAACCTCTTGTAAGTGCGTCTGATGGTGCGAACTCGATCTGTTGTAACCAAGGCTAATTATGAAGGAATCAAATCTCTTGTACCAACATCCGGGCGCTGCTTTAGACCGTCTGCAGATTTGGTCAACCTACAAACCAAGTTTTCTTTTCCTTGTTCTTTAAAGCCTTCTGGTTGGAGCATATAAATTTCTTCTTCAAGCTCTCCATGAAGAAAAGCAGTCTTTACATCCAACTATTCAAGATGTAAATCAAATGCAGCATACATTGCCAACACTACCCTGATAGTAGTAAGTCTGACAACTGGAGAAAATATCTCGTCAAAGTCTATCCCTTCTTTCTGAGCATAACCTTTGACTACAAGTCTGGCATGATACAGTTCCACTTGATCATTGCCGTCTCGTTTAATTTTGAACACCCATTTGTTCCCGATGGCTTTCCGACCCTTTGGAAGTTCAACAAGTTCCCAAGTCTTATTTCTATGTAGGGCTTCCATTTCTTCCCGCATTCTTTGTCATCCATTGAGAAGCATCTGAGCGCAACGCTTCTTGAAAAGCTGATGGTTCACCTTCTTCGGTCAAAAGACAGTATGCATCATGGCAGGCCATAACATAGTCTGAGTGCCACGATGGTGCCGTTATCTGACGTGTTGATCGTCGAACTTCTTCATCATTGACCTCATCTGGTTCTTGTTCTATGTGTTCTGGTTCTGCTTCAGAAGAATCATCTTCTTGAGTCTTTCTCTCCAACTGCAGTATAGCAGTCTCTTTAGAAGTGCTGTCATTTTTCTGCTCACTTTGTAATTCATTTTCTACAAAGACTACATCTCTGCTAACAACAAGCTTGCGGGCAGTGGGGTCCCACAAGCGATACCCCTTGACATTGTCAAAGATAACCCAAGAATATACATTTTACGGATTTTGGCTCCATCTTTGTTCTTTCTTGGGAGTTGTACATTACGTATGCAGGACATCCGAACACATGTAAAGAAGAATAATCTACCGGCTTTCCTTTCCACATCTCCATTGGTGACTTCAAACCAATCGCTGTTGATGGCGATCGATTTATCACGTAATGTGCGGTTTGGTATACGCTAAAAAGATTTGGCGATCCTGCCGTTCTCGGCATAGCTCTTGTTCTTTCTAGGAGAGTCCTGTTCGTCCGGATTACGCTACACCATTCTGGCTGAGGTGTATGTGCAACAAATGAATTGTCTCGTAATACCCTCTTGCTTGCGAGAATGATAGAAAGTTACCATCTACATATTCTCCTCCATTATGTCTCAATCACTTGATTTTCTTCCCGATTTCAAGCTCTACTTGTGCTTTGAACTCCTTGAATCTTGGAAACACATCGACTTCTTCTTGATCGGGTATGCCCACAATCTCTCTGGAGTAGTCATCAATGAATGATACAAAATACTTTGCTCCCCCATGGATGTTTCAGCGACTCCCACACATCGTAATGTATCAAGTCTAGTATGTGTTTATGCAGTAGTTACTTTTGCAAATTTCAATCTATACTGCTTACTTGTCACACAGTACTCACAGAAGGGTAAAGTTACTGTCTTGAGCCCGGGTAAGAGACTGCGTTCTGCAAGGACTTTTAAGCCACGCTCTGACATATGGCCTAGTCTGCAATGCCACATCATCGTTGATTCTTCATGGCTTGCTGATGCAACTGATGCATCCGCCTCTTGTAACGTATCTCCCAAAAGCATGTATAGATTGCTTGTGATCTTTTCTGCTTTCATCACCACAAGATTGCCCTTCACTACTTTTAAGATTCCACCTTCAATATGGATCTTGCACGAGGTCATCCAATTGCCCGATGGACAATAGATTCCTTTTCAAGCCCTTCACATGCCGTACCCCTTGTATCTTGCGAACAGTACCATCTTGCATCTTTATTCTGACAGTACCGATTCCAACGATTTCTAAGGCGTGATCATTTCCCATAAACACGGATCCTACCGAGACAGGCTCATAAGTACAAAACCAATCTCTGTGTGAAGTCATGTGCCATGTCGCTTTGAATCCACTATCCGGACATCATTGAGCTTCCTTCCACCTTTAGAACTTGTTGCTCGCTATACTGAGATTTCTCCATCATCTGAGGTACTTGCAACACAACCTTGCGAGGTTGATGCTTCGAGGTCTTCTCTCCATTCTTCTTGTTCCAACACTCCTTCTTCAAGTGCCCTCTCATGCCACGGTTGTAGCATTTGAGATTCTTTCTTCTTGAGATTTTGATCTACCACGATCTTGGCTCCCACCGGGCCACGTTACGCTGATCTGCCTGCGTCATCGTTAAAGCTTACGCTTGCTTGAACTTTCGACCTTTCCTCCTTATTCTTGCGCTGGATTCTTCTTCAAGGATTGCACCCAACATCATCAAAGTGAAGAGTGTCGTAACATTGTTGTTTGTAATGTTGATGATGAGTTGATCATCTGAATCGATAAACTCACGAAGTAAAAGTTACGCACGTTCATTTTACGCTATTTTGAAATCGGATCTTTGTGGTGAGCCAATAGCGTGTTGAGTGTTAATGTGATCCGTCATTAATGTGGATTCACTCATTCGAAGAGTGTAGAGTTTCCTCTTCAAGAATATTCTTGTGTGAAGTGACTTAACCTCGTACAATTTGTTAAGTACATCCCAAATCTCCCTTGTAGTCTTTTTTTCTGCAACACTTGACAAAATCAGATCCGCCATTGCTAGGTGCAAATTGGCAACATTGCCATCCTTCTCTTTCCACTTTTCATCACCATATCTGTGGTGCGCCTTCAATTGCTTCAAAGCAATTATCCTTCCTCAGAAGTGCCGCTACCCCCAATTTCCACACGGAGAAATTACTCCCATTGAACTTCTCTATCTCAAATTTTGCCGCCATGGTTGTACACGAATCAACCAGGATTACACTATTTCACCGTGAATAGCACGCATATCGTGAAACGATTGTTATCGTATCCCGTATACCGTAACAAATCCAAAGTATATGTTAACAATTCTTTGTAAAGTATACAACCACACGTGTGAATAGTAACCGTGTTCGTGAATAGTACTATATACCGAAAAAGTGATCAGAGTCTGTAAAGAGTGCACCAAGTAAGTTCCCAGGAAAGAGAGGTGTCGCTAAGCGTACTTAAAAACCTTGTCTTTCCTTAGCCAGAACTTTACTAGACATACACTTTTATACTACCACACTATTTCCGGTAACAATTCTTTTCTGATGTGGCAGATCAGACAATGCTGCAACCACAGAGCATACTAAGAACCAACACCTTCCTAAAGTGACGCAGCGGAATAGTATCACCAACCTTGGAGCTCTGATACCACTGTTAGGTACCAGAGTATCAGAATGGTGTCACACAACTAAAATAAGAGACGAGAAAATAAGGAAATGAACACACAAAATTTACGTGGAAAACCCTCAACAAATAAGGGAAAAACCACGGGGCAAGACCAGAAGAATTTCACTATGTGGGAAAATATTACAAGAATACCTCTCACAAAATACCTCACAAATACTCTCACAATACTCTTGTTTGAGTATAAGAAATAATAAAAGAAGAAGAAGAGAAATGTTTGTGATGATTTAAAACATCACACCTTGGCCTCCTTTTATACACTACAAAGGGGCCAACCAAACAAAATCCCACCGACGTGGGACTTGAGGTTCAACAGTGGTTTGCTGGCCAGTAGCATCAGCAATATTTGTGGAAGGATAAGCCTTCCTCATAGCTCTTATTGCCTCCAAAGGCGAAGAGTGCCATGAAGGACCCGTTAATTTGCACATAAAACGACATTTCCCGCCATCTATAATGGACTAAGATAGAGACCGAAAATGGTGTCATGTTTTATTGATCAGCAACTAGTAACCTCAACTTCTAGTGTGTAAGCTAGAAGGAATAGTACACTGAAAAAGAAAACCTTAGAGGCTGAATAGAAAGAGAAATGAGAAGGAATCGAGAAGAGGAGACAGGGAGAACCTGAATTGAGGATTATTTCACACATATTCTATGACCGTTCACCATTTCCCTTGCTCTCTCATATAGGTGTCACTCATACACAAATTCTCTCAATCTACACTTTGTCATACGGTTTCTCTTTCCACTCCTTGCTCCCTGGATTCCCGCAGCTGTTATAAATAATTCCTGCCCCACATGGTTGTTTTGCTGTGCCGCAGCACCTGAAATAAGTGACTCAGCTGCCACCGAGTTCTTCCTAGCTGATTGGGTCATTACATTGCCATACCCTTTAAAGACAACCTTGTCCTCAAGGTTGAAGCTAGGAAAACTGCAGTGTATATCAGTATCATTCTCCCAAGTTGCATCTGAAATAGGTGCGTTTTCCTACTGAATAAGTACCTGAGGGACATGATTGAATCCCTGAATAATTGTACTGTATTGGAAAGCTGCTGCAGGATTCAGAATTGGGCCAAACTCAGGAGTAGTCAGTGGCAATGACATATACTGATTAGTGGTTGTTCCCTTGAACTGTTTCAACTGTGATATGTGGAATACAAGATGAATCGTTGATGATTCATGTAATTGCAACTTGTATGCTACAATGTCAATGTTGGCCACAATTGGAAATGGTCCAAAATAATGTATACCTAACTTTTGATGCTTTCTCAAACTTGTAGAGTGTTGTCTATAAGGTTGAAGCTTGACCAATACAAGATCTCCCACTTGTAAACTAAAATCCCTTCTCTTCTTATCAGCTTGAGTCTTCAAAATTAATTGCGGAGCTTTACTCAAATTGAGTTTCAGTTGAGCTCAATTTCATCTCTGCTGCTCAATTGCTCCTGCACCTCTGGTGGATCTACTGGACTATTAGCATGCCTTGTTAATGTAGGTGGATCCCTACCATATAGAGCTTTAAATGGAGTCATGCCAATGCTTGTGTGGAACGAAGTATTAAACCAGTCTTAGGATTGTTGAAAGTGAAGCACCTTAAATACATCTCTAAGCACTTATTGAGAGCTTCAGATTTACCATTAGATTGTGCATGGTTTGCTAAGCTCATTGCTAAAGTAGTTCCATCCTGCTGAAAAAGATTTTTCTAGAAGTTACTAGTGAACGCCTTATCCCTATCTGAAACTATTGATTTTGGCATCTTATATAGTTTGACAATGTGGCTCATAAAAGCCTCAGCTACCACTTTGCTTGTATAGTCATTCTTCAAGGCCACAAAATGAGCATATTTAGATAGCATGTCAATGACCTCCATAGCAAACCAGTTATAAAATTCATTACCACATCTTCCCACACTTGAGAAGGTGTTGGTAATGGCTGCAGCGGTCCAGCAAGTAGTGTCTGAACAATTTTTGCTTGTTGGAAAGTTAAGCATTAGTTGATGAACTCCTTGATGTCCTCTTTCATTCCAGACTAATAAAACCGTGCAACTATTCTAGCCATAGTTCTGGCTATGCTTGCATGTCCCCCTATAGAAGAACTATGATATTCTAGTAGAACCTTCTGAATTAATGGACTTTTAGATGGAAAAACCAATCCAATTTTCCAATACAACAACCTTTCCTTAAAAGTACAATTAGGATTTGTTGTTGCATTAACGTAACACAGATTTGCCAACTCTTGCAATTTGCTATCTTGTTGAATGGCCTTCCTCAATTCCTGCAAAATTCAGTTTGTGGTTCGGACCAAGCAAATATCAAGACTCTAGATAACGAGTCTGCAACAATATTATCCTTACCAGGCTTGTATTCAATGGTAAAATCATAACCAATGAACTTGTGTAGCCATTCTTGTTGTTAAGGTGTTTGTAGGTATTGATCCAAAAGACTCCTTAAACTCTTTTGGTTTGATCTAATCACAAACTTATGGCCCAATAAGTAATGTCTGAACTTTGCTAATGCCTCCATGATTTATTTTGCATTTTAGGTGCCAATTTCTTAGAAAAGTATGCTATAGGATGGCCATTTTGACTCAAAAGAACTCCCACACCTATGCCTGAAGCATCAGTTTCCAAAGTAAAGGGTTGTTGCAAGTTTGGTAATGCTAATACAGGTGCTGAAATAGTAGCCTGTTTTAATTGCATGAAAGCAGTCTCAACTTCTTCAGTTCAGCTGAAAGCATCTTTCTTCAATAGATCAGTGAGTGGTGCTGCTACTTTGGCATAAGGTTTAATGAATCTTCTATATTAGCCATTCAATCCAAGGAATCCCCTTAATTTCTTGACCTCTTTGCTTTATTTTGACCTCTGTGCACGAATTTTTAAAAATAAAAACATAAGTTGTGGATTACATATTTACATGTCCACGGGATTGGCACACCATGTCGTTCTTCTTCAGTCTTCACTCTCCAACAGTGCAATACTTGAGATTTCATATTATGGCAGCAAACTGTATCAATGCGTTTGGATTTAGCAACAATATCTTACATGTTCTAAAAGGAACGTGTTACACCATATTAAGGCAAATCACCACCTTTGTTTCAACTGACAACTCAATTGAAAGTTTTGTGAGATTTTGTTTTGTTTTAATTTCTAGATTATAGTGGACTTAGCTGTCGGTAAAGTTATTGAAGGCTAAGTCGTCGGTCAATTCGAATCTGTGTTTTTTTTGTTTTAATTTCTAGATTATAATGGTCTAAGTCGTCGGTAATTTTGGATCTGTGTTTTTTTTTTTTTAATTTGTAGTTTACCGACGGCCGGTAACGTAGCCGTCGGTAAAGGACAAAAATTTGTTTTCGTGGATTTTACCGACGGCCACGAGGCTATACCAAAAAGCTGTTGGTAATTTGTGGCTGTCGGTAAATTTAGCGATGAGCGGCCGTCAGTAGTCCATCTGTAATCTAGAATTACCAACGGCTTTTTGGAATTACCGACGGCCAAGCCGTCAGTAATGGCGAGAATTCTTGTAGTTATATATTGCCAAGCAAATAACTAGAAGAACTCCTTGCGTATCTCCACCTAGAGTAATTATATTTATGCTAAATTACAAAATTAGCCCTCTATGTTTATTTTAGGTTTCAATTTGGTCCTCTATGTTTTATTTGTTTTGTTTTGGTCCCTTACGTTTTAAAAGTTACAACAGATTGGTCCTTTCCGTCACTAAAAGCTAATTGTCCGTAGCTAAAAGCCAAATTCTAGCTACGGACAATTGACTTTTAGTGACGGAAAGAACCAAATTGAAAACTAAAATAAAACGTAGAGGACCAAAACGAAACAAATAAAACGTAGAGGACTAAATTGAAACCTAAAATAAACTTAAAGGACCAATTTTGTAATTTAGCCTTATATTTATATATAACCAACATCCATGTATTTACTCCTCACTTAATATTGTTCAAATAGAAATTATAAAAATTGAGAATAGAACCATTGAGATCACCATGGACTGGTCCTCCAGTATTATTTATAAGGCCAGTGATATTGGTGGTTTGCTGGCCAGTAGCATCAGCAATATTTGTAGAAGGATAAGCCTTCCTCATAGCTCTTATTATTGCCTCCAAAGGCGAAGAGTGCCATGAAGGACCCGTCAATTTGCACATAAAACGACCTTTCCCACGGTCATACCAAACCTGCATAACAACAACAGAAAATCTTTTGTCCACAATACTACCATATATAGGAGTGAGTCACAAACAAGGCATCTCCATGTGTGTCCATCTCATGCTTTGTAACAATTACAAAAGCAATTCTAACGCGCGGAACTCCATAGGCAATTGCAAACTGGCCTGGGTCTTTACACACCTTTAAATCATTGCCGCCGCCGTGTTTGACATCAATGGTGTTAGAATTATTTCTAATAATTAACGTGAATTTCAATCGGTGTGGCGCTTTTAGTTTCAGCGGTTTAACGTCGTGATCCGATTGATGATCTTCGCGTATGAATAAGTGATCGATTGTAATGGCTGGGCCAACAATTACGATTTATGTGGGAGCGGTGTGAAACCAGCTGCCATGATGGGTGGTCACAGGGTTGATAAATAGAGAGTAGGTCGCTTTGTCGTCACCTGGAATCATATATCTTTCGTCTACGGTTTCTTGCATCGAGAATCAGCGGAGTTTGTGTGACCAGAGCGAAGGAAGCAGTTCGTGATTTGAGCTCTGGCGAGAGCAGTTTTGTGTCGTGATCGTATATTGTGAATAAGTCTTTCTGTCGGTGTTCTAATTTCATATAATAGATCCTATATTTATTACATGTGGTATCAGAGCAGTTATTATATGATTTAGGACCCACTATCAAAGATGATTTCTTTTTTTTAATATGCATGATTATTTTCTCGATCTTCATGTCGTTGATCAACGTTTGCAAATATCATATGCATATTACATGATTTTGGGATTTCCAGGAATACAAATATCATCTGCACAATTTTTAGAATATTATATGATTTGGGATATAGTTTTTTTTTTTTTTTGAATGGGCTGTGATCTGTTCATCGAGTATCTATTAAATTTCATGGACTTTTATTATTCAACAAGAAAACCAACAACTTTAGATCCAAATTGTTTCAATCTGGACATAACACATGCGTATAAAACAAAGCGAAATCATGGAAGATTCGATGAAAGTGAGTGTTTGTTTAAGGGTTATTTCGAATTCATAACTACCATTTGGACTTAAATCTCAAGTTTGGCTGTTGAAGATTAGAAATTTTGTATTAAAATGATTGGAAATCTTATTCTGTGAATAGCCCGGTGAAAATCGCGACAAAAAGGAGCCTAAACACTACTGAATTTGTAGACCCGTGTCCCAACCCTCTTCAGTGCGGTTTTCACGAACAACTCTCGATTTAGGCACTTATAATTCAAGATTTTAAGTTCAAATGATTAGAAATTTGATTCTGAACAAAACCCAACAAAAATCGCGTGAAACGGATAAGAAACGAGCGAGAAAAGCCGTCCGACCCGTTTCCTGCGTTCTGACCCGTTTACCCGCGGCGCAACCCGTCTCAAGGTTGGAGACGATGAACAGTACGCGCTGCTGAAGTCCACTCGCGGGTCCAGCGCGTGGTAGCGCGTGTGGGGCCTTCGGGGACCCGTTTTTGACGCGGTTTTTTGTGTTGCGCTCTAAATTTAATGCTTGTATTTGTCATATTTTGTCGAGAATTTTTCTGCTGCGTTAGATATTTTTTATAAAATATAATGCATTAAATTGATTTTTTAATTATTTTTTTGACGAAAATTAAATTGAAAAATATGTTAGAAAAAATAATATGATGCATTCTGGATTTAATGGTAGTATTCACTCTCCACGTAGAGTTGAGCATGATGGTATGCTATTATTTTTATATACGTGCATTTAATTGGCTACCTTGTTATACTGTAAAGTACAAAATATGTTGAGAATGCGAATTGAATTGATGCATGACCAATAAGGGTGCTCATTTAATGATGTACTTTCCTGTTGACTGTGTCTTATCTATGGACAAGAGAAAAATGATTCATATACAAGAGTTTTGTCTTGTCGATATGGTAGATTACCACCAAAGTGGGGCGCTGTATTGATTCATGAAAATTTCTTTGTAGTTTGAGAGCGCTTTTAATCATTTCATGCAATTACCTGCCCAAAGGGGTGGTTGTATGTTGTGGGTGAAAGTTATTTGCGGATGGAGTTATTGGGAAATGGATTGGGCTAAGGGATTATGCGCCCAAAGGGGACAATTTTACGAACCAGTGTATTCTCATGGATTAACCCATCAGAGGTTTTGATCGAGTTTTTCAACCTTGGTTGGTGCATTCTACCCAAAGGTGAATGTACCATTTCTTAACCTCAATGTGATAGCTTGTTTTATTTTTGGAGCTATATCTTGTCATATTACATATACTAATGCATTTGTGTTTTGTCTTAACAGTAAACTATTGAATATTCTGATACTAGTATTAATTTTAATAATTGCTAGTTTGATAAATTTTGAATTATTGAAAATTTTTTCTTTTAATTTATCAAACATATTTGGTTTATGCTTGAGCACGTATAGTTTTATTTTGAGCAATTTAATTTATTTTTGACAAACAATAAAGTTGTGTTTAGTTATATATAAAAGTATCTTTTAATGACCTTCTTGTAATTGGTCGTGACATGCCACATTGAAACTTGAAAATACTCAAGCTTGTATGTGTTAGAAAGTAGAACTTGATTTGACATGAGTTTAATTATTGTTCTCTAACATTTATTCTATGAGCCATCTATAAAGTTGATGCTTCCGCTTTTGTTGGTCCTATACACAAGTATGAGTGATACACCTTTAGAGGTTAGTTATAAAATATATATATTTTTTTGGTTATTAATGTATTGGATACATGCACAAATAAAGAAATTTCTTCTTAATGAGCTTTTAACTCTCTCTCATATTTGTGTTTGGAATATGTATTTATATACGGGTATGACATTATTTCACAATGTTGTGGCATGGAAATTATTGAGCTCTTTTATAGGCATAATTTTTGAAAAATATTTTCATTGCACGTCATATTGTTTTCCATTTATGGTGATCATTGTCACAATAATTTTTATAAGTATTTGGAAATATAATATTTGATATATGTTAATTTGTGCTCCCCTAGAGTGATACAAATTGTATAAATTTGGAGATATTTATTGCATGATTAATTCAAAAAGTGAATTTATGGATATCTCCAATGTGATAATATTTAATTTTGAAAAGCGTTGTATAATCATGTCTTTAATTTCCATTGAATGGTTAAGTTGGTAGTTATGCACATATGTGGTTCCATTTTCGGAATTTAATTATTTATATTACGGTATAATCTTTCATGGTTATTACGGTGATCAAGTTGGAAATTGTGGTGAGCATGTGAGAACGTTTCAAGTGCTTCCTCTTGCATTGTGATCTATTGTTTAAATGTTTATGGTATATTATTTGTGTTTTCTCTGCACAAATATCTATATTTAACTTGATCCAAATATGTGTTGTAATTTATGTATTTTCCAGCTGATATTTTATAAATAATATCTTTGGAAAGAAAATATACCATGGGTTAGTTATGTGCATGATGTATATGTGCTTGACAGGTGTTATGGAAATTTATACCTTTAGCATATATCATGTAATTTTAAAGTGTCAATTCACTTAATTGTGAAATATTGTTTTGATTGTTGTAAGTGTAAAACTTGTAGAATAATAATGGTTTTAAATTCATGATGAGTAGGGTGTTTATTTTTTAATGCACCTTCTTATGGGTATATCATGGTTAGGGGCAAGAGATATTGATTCCTGGGTAAAAGCATTTCACTGATTATAGTGGGGATTCCCGCCAAAGTGGGATTACTCATTATTAATTGGTGGAATTTATTTTATCATTAAAGGAATGCTTCTGATTGTCACGTGCAATTTCCTGCCCAAAGGGGGTTATTGTATGTCATGATTAGAAGCTAATTTGCGATAAAGTTATTGGAGGTACACTGGTCTAGGAGATTTGTCTGCCCAAAGGAGATAGATCTCTAAACCCAATGTATACTCATTGAGTAACTTATTATCGAATATGTTTGGTGAAGTTAATGGAGGTACGTTGGTGTAGGGAATTTGTCTGCCCAAAGGGGACAATTTTCTGAATCCGATGTATGCTCATTGATTAACTCATATGAGGTTACGACCCGCAGTTGCGACCTTGGTTGCGCATTCTGCCCAAAGGAGAATGTGTTGTTATGTTGGCCTCCAAATAGCTTGATTTAAGCTGAAATCATGTCTTGCCCCGTTTCTTACTTTAACGCATTTTAAGTTTTGCTTAACAATCATTTTTTTTAATAACAACTATTTCGCTTAGTTTGTTATGGAGCACTACTTAATTTATTTCATGAAAGTTCGTGATAAGCTTTTGGATGCTTGTGTTAGTTTACTATAAATTTTTTGTATATTTAATATGTTTGGATCTTGACATCAGTGGGAGGATTTTGACTTTAGTCATTAGTTGATGTCAAGAATGGTAATAAAAATAATTTATTGAAATATATGATTTTCGAGCCTTTTGTTCGTGGGTTGCGACTTTGAATTCGAATTTGTTATGCATCGGATATTTGAATTCCTTGTTGCAATTTTTGAACTCCCAGTTGTTTGATTTTTCTGGTTCTTATATCAGATCACATCAAAAGTTATATGATTCATGATTACTTTATTGTTACTTGTTCTATAGCTACTTTTGATATTTATGCAGATCTATTGACATTATTTGCACATTCTTTTAAGACTTTACGGAGATCTGGCGCTTTGCTTTGTTTTATCAGAAGGATATTGATGATGAACGAATAGCTAATTATGTTGATTATTAGAATAATAATTATCCTGGACATAATTGAGAATAGTAAAATAAGTGGTCCTTAATGTTGATTATTCTGGGATAATCTTATGACATGTGAATGTGAGAAAGTTTGAGGATAGTTTATCTTTATTTGATGAGCGCAGATAAGGTACATAATAAACCTTTTTCAATTTCAGTATGATTGTGGATTTTATACATGGATTGGAAAATCCTAATATTTTCAAAATGATGATAAAATTGGAGCTATTGAGCTCAATTATTTGTTAATTACCTTTATGATTGAAAGGTTTACTATTAAGTTTGTCTGGGAAATAATAAACCTTTACTATATGGTATGTACAATGAACTTATCAATTATCATTTGAATTATATGTTAGCATAAAGAAAAATGGTTGTCATTCAAATCTTCTATATATAAGTTTTTTTTTTCAAAGATTTTAGTTGTAAGGAAAAAGGTTGTTACTCAGGGATGCATATTTGAAAGATTTAACTCAGATTTGAGCCACCTTTGACTTCCTTAAAATCTATCTTGTATTCATATTTCAAAGCATACATTGTTAGTATCCCGTTATATGTTGGTCTTTCCAAAGTTGGCTTCTTGTTGCTGTTATTGCCTATTTATTTATTAGTTGAAATTGATGAGTTGTTACCTTCTCATTCATGATTTAATTCTAGCAGCTAATGCTCAGATTAAGGGCTTAGTGTTTATGTGGTAGAACTATATCCCTCTATATATTACTGCATTATTTTCAAATGACCCCATTTTTATTGGTTTTAGCCCTGCAACTTTGAAGGGTCGTTGTCTTGAGCCCTATGCATTGAATGCTTTGAAACCAGTGATCAGAAGCAATATTTGTCATGCAAAAGAATTGAAGAAATTGTTAATCCAAAGAGCTATCATGAAACTAAATAGATTCCACATGGTTAATCCTTTAACCAAGGGACTCTGCCCATAATTATTTATTTATCATTATTTTTGTGAACATGAGCTCTATGAGTTTGTATAATATGCTTGGTTAATGGGAGTTTGTGCTTTATGTCATGTTAGCTCTCGCATTTTTAACACTTTTGGTGTTTTGATAACATTTTCTATTTGACTTGAGAAATTAATTATAAATTGAATTATGTTATTATATACCTTTGTATATGTTTAACAGATGCAAAAATGTTGAAACTCGGTGTCGTTGGGACCACTATGCCCGTGGTCGACACCATGTAAGAGTTGTGGCATTACGGTTTTGTTGAACCATGAAGCTCGGTGTCGCTGGACCCTTTGTGCGGTGGTCGACACCATGTTGGTCTTGAGGCATTATGGTTTTATTGAACCATTTAGCTCGGTATCATTAGGACCCTTTGTCTTGGGTGGTCGATGCCATGTTGAGCCGAGGCATATTTGCAAAACATTAGAGCTCGGTGTCAATGGGATCACTGTGCCAGTGGTCGACGCCATGTCGGAGCTGAGGCATGATGGTTTCTTATGAACCATATAATTTCTCTGGCTTTAATGCATTTGAGAGAAATTGAGGACTGACAAAGAAAATGACAGTATGGCTGTAAGATCACATTGGCATGTCGTTTTCTTGCTACACTCCACGTAGATGACTAGTCGACGGAGTTTGTGGTATTTTTAACCATGGAAGGTGTTATGTCGATATAAGATATGACTACCGCCATGATTCGGTATCATTTAGCTTTTGTTGGATGGAGTTTTGATTAGGTGTTGCATCTTGGGATCATGTGTTTAGTATCCACGTTAGGAAGTATGTTATTAGCCCGAGAGTAGTTTTCAAAATGTTTTTTATAAATTAAAATTGTACAATTGATTTTGCCCAAGTGGGATAATGTTAAAATTATTTCTAATAATTCTTGTGGGCTAGAATCAACTGTGGCCTTTAGTTTTCCAAAACGGCTAATGTTATGATCCAATTGATGATGCTCAGTCCGCAAATAAGTGATCAATTGTAATGGGCCTTTGGACACTTAATTCGATTTATGTGGGACAACAGTGTAGCACTGGGCGTGATGGGTGGTCCTAGAGTTGATAAATAGAGAGCAGTCCCTTTCACGCCACGAATCATATATGCTCGTCTACGGTTTGCCCCTTCGAGAACCGAGAACCGGAGTTTGTGACCAGGCAAAGGAAGGCTTAGTTCGTGATTTCAGGAGCTCTACAAGGCAGAGATAGTTTTCGGTAATCGTGATCATGTCTTCAACAAATAAGTGCTCTAATCGATGTTTTAATTTTATATAATAGATCCTATATTTATTACAAATGGTCCCAACACCACCGTCGTTGCTGCCTTCAGCGCGAACCCTGATGTCCACTTGTCCACTGTGGTTCCTTCCCTGTCAAAGGTGTAGTCCCTGAGGGTGCATGACACTTGCGCTGTCCACTCCCGTGCTCGCGCGAAAGGTGCAAAGTTCTTGAATCAGGAGTTGTATATAGAACACATTGCTCTTCGCCGTTGGCAGTACTCTTGGACACATCAACTTTCGATACTGATACTGTGCTCCCCATCTCTCTTTCTTAATGCTCTTGTTTAATTAATTTGTTGCTTTGCTTTGAGTTTGAGTTGAGTTTTATAAGCAGATGAATAGATTCTTATGATGCATATATATAAAAAAAAAATAGATTCTTATTAGCTTAGCGGGAAGCTTACTCATCGGTCATCCTTTTCTATAAGGTTTGGAGTAGTGGTTTTTTTTTTTTTTTAATTGTTCTTTTGCTTCTTTTCTATATACCATATGATTCTACTTCAACGTCGGGATTAACGCAATATAGTCATAAATATTGAAAATGCTAGTATATCATAGACTACCGAATTTAACGTTCCGCGCATCATGTACCAGATTCACATCAAGAAAGTATTAGAATAATACCTGCAGCGTACCAATATTATACAACGTTGTTAATTGAACAGTGCGACACACTAACGACACACATACACGTCCGTACTGTACGGACATGTGTCCGTATAGTATGGATCCCACTTTTTTTTCAATTTTTTTATTTGGTTAACGAAGTTCACTTATCTGGTTAATGGTTCACATTATCTGGTGAATGCCAATCCTGAAACTTAACACATTTTATTTATTTATCTGGTTAACGAAATTCACTTATCTGGTTAATAGTTCTTATTATCTGGTGAATGCCAACCCTAAAACTTAACACATTCCATTTATTTATCTGATTAAAGAAATTCACTTATCTGGTTAATGGTTCACATTATCTGGTGAATGCCAAACTCACGTTTCATTTATTTATCTGGTTAACAAAGTTCACTTATCTGATTAATGGTTCACATTATCTGGTTAATGACAAAAAAAAATTTAACCAGTTAAAAAAATAAAAAATTGAAAAAAAATAAAAGTTATCCGTACAATACGAACCGTATATTATACGAGTCTGTGTCAAAAAATTGTGTTCAAAAAAACATTTTTCATATTATATACCGCGCACCTGTATCCGTATCCGCATCACGTTCTTGGTAACCAGCTGTGTGCTGGATAGGCAGGAATTTTTAGTGTAATGAGTTGGCATGCTTATTGATTCGTGAATAGATATATACTAGTATTATTTTATTTTATATTTTTTTAATCCGTATATTTAGTCTTTAATCTTCCAGCGAGATACTTTGTAAGTCACTAGTATGTAACCCGTGCCATGCATGAGAACATTTTTATATATGTCTTAGGAAAAAACGAAATAAAAAGATATTATAAAATAAATGGTTAGTAAGACACAGACAGAAACAAAATATGATACGATAAATAACTTATGAGAAATAGATGAATAGACATATATTTTATTGATTACGATTAAATAGAAAAATATATGTGATTTTTGGGATAATGCTATACTATATATTGAAAAAGCAAATAAAAATATATATCAAATGGTTCGTAATTATATTATGTATAATAATAATAATAATAGTAATAATAATAAAACATTTAAATACATATTAAATTTATAAATAGTAAATCCATAAGAAATATGATTGTTGTACATTAAATATATTTATATAACATCATTAAACAAATAACATATTTGCAGAATTTTAATAAAAAAGATATGCATCTTTGAAAATTTTTAATAAATCGTTCCATTACGTTTTTGAAAACAAATCATGTGAAACAAAATATAAATTACACCTTATGTAATTTTGTTATAAAATCAAATTACGTAACGTCATAGATATAGATTGGTATGGGAAAATTGAGTAACCCATAAATAAAATCAATATATAACAAATATTATAATTAATAAATGAATAAATCATTCTAATCAAAAAAATAAATAAATGAATAAATCCTAATTTATTTAATGGAAAAGAGGATAAACTTAAAATAAGTACTGAGATGAATTTTAGATTATAATAGAAAAGAGATTTTTTTTTTTGTTCGGGTAACATATAAGAGATTTGATGATGTGAATTTATTATTAATACCAAATAGATATAGGTTATATTTTGTTAGATTAAGTGAATTTATTATTAATACCAAATAGATATGAGTCATATTGAAAATTTATTAGTTAATACTTAAAATTAAAATCTATCGTGTAACATTGATATAGTCTCTGGTTGAACCAAACTTGGTTTGTTTAATCTTAATAAAAATAAATAAGATTTGATATTTAAATAGTTGTAAAATATAAATAGATGTAAGTTCCAAGTGAAGCTCAGCGTGGTGAACGCACACATACTGTTTCACGCGGCGACGATTAAGGGAGGGAGTCTCATCAGGTAACGTATTCCTTCTCCTTCTTCTTCCAACTTCTATTCCTCCTTCTTGGTTCGTAATCGTCCTTCTTCTAGCTTTCCTGTGATTGGTACATCATTGTTTTTCTAATAATCACGGTGAAATCGCGGTGCTGACTGAACGGCGACGAAAAATTTTGGTTTTGTAACTTCAGAATATCACGGTGCCCACGTCTTGGAGACTGATTTGTTGATTTCTGAAACGTCTTAATATTTATGAATACTCATGTTTGTTGCTTTGTTCAGTGCTCTGATTAAGATTGTCTTTTGTTAGGGTTAAGAGAGGGGTAACGAAATAGGTGAAGTTCGCTGGCAGAGGACGAAGTTTTAATCAGCTACGGTGTCTTTAACAGATATGTGAAAAAAAAAATCCCATATAAATTTTAGAATTGGATTCGAATTAACAACAATGTTCCTCCCTATTGGGCGTTTTCTTTAACAATTGTTGGTCTTTCTTAAAGGTTCTTATATATCAGTTTTTAATTTTCAGAAATTTATATTTAAATCAGTATGAATAATGTCTTCCTAATCACTCTGGTATTGCGATACTGCATATGACATGTGACTTCCTTCTTCAAGTGTTGAGCAGTCCACCACTTTTCCTCTATTTTATGTCTCGTAAAAATTTACCACGGTAGTGAGTTGTCCTAGTAGCTAAGTAAATGGCACCTAGTTGCTTAAAAATTCTTCATGCATTACGCTGTGTTACAATTGAAGCATGAGAGAAACTTCTTGTCAATTTCCTTTTATGGTGTAAATTACTAAGCAAAATAGTGTTAAAATCACTTGTTCCTTAATAGGATAATGATAATCAATCAAAATATTTTATTTTCAGTAGTACTGATACGAATTGCTAATTGTTTTATACATTTGTTATGTATTCACTTTAAGTTAACAAATATGTAATTACCATGTAAAGCATGTGAATAAGGTGTGGCTGCTACATGAACGAATGCTTCACCATGCTGCTGGTTTTGAATGTTATTATAAGAATTGTGTCTTGCGGAATACAAAAATAGTTTTGGACTATATATTTAATTTTGTTATTTACTTTATAATGCATAAAAAAATTGTCCATTGACATGACATTTATAAAAGGTGTATCTATGAAATTAATCAGGATTCTTCACAATACCAGGAGTTATCTCTGCCAGAGGGGTTTGTTGTGTCAATTGTGATAAGGGGCGACTAACAGGAGTGTTGAATTGATTCTCAGAACACATGACTCCTATTAGAGCACCAGAAAGTAATTCAGTATCAACAAAGGTCTTTAGATGAATCAGATACGGCAAAAACATTATAGTTGTAAGAGAGTACCTGTTTTAGTTCTCTTTTTATCAGCATCCTTTTGACTGTTTCTATTCGTCCTTTTGGATCCACCATTCTCTGGATTCATACTGTCCATAAACTAAAATAATAGGTTCAGACATATATCATTTGTTTTTCAATGTCAGCACATTGGTTAATGAGGGGACACTACTCGTAAAATACAATTTATATTATTGTAAATGTACAATATAAGATTGTATTTGACATATATTAATTCATCATACCTTCACATGCAGAACTGGTCACGTATATATGACTGCACTCCACGTGATGATGTTGTTTAGAATCAAGGAACAGGTTTGCAACTTATTTCAACTGCTTCGTAGGTTTGCAACTTCTTTCAGCTGCTTCGTTTTTTTAGTAATATTTTTCTAAAATATGATGCCACATTGTTTTAAATATATGGTTTACCCTACCGAATATATTAAGAAGTAGTTGTTAGTTTTTTTTTAAAAAACAATTTATGGACAATTTTCAAACAATTTCAGCCTTTATTTTATTCATGATTACAAATTTTTGCCTTTAATAACAATTATATGTCCATATTGCATCAGATTTTAATTAATAGTTGTCAGTTTTTTTTGTAATAATAATTCAGTAATTTATTATAAATTTATACTGAATTACTTTATTCGTCTTTACCTATTTTTGAATTTAAAAATTTAATAAGCATTACAATTAAGTAATATTCCTCTAATATTACCAATAAAGTATCATTTATTAGTAATATTACTCATTTATTACAATAGATTACCTCTGCAAAAATTATAGTTTCCCTTCATAAAATATAGTTTGGCGAAATTTCAGCCAATATATGTCCCTAATCCATCAGATTTTATGCAATAATATGTCAGTTTTTTTTGTTGTAACATTACTGGCGATTTCATTAGAGAAATTTCAGAGACAATATTTGGTTCATCTTTACCTCTTTTAACATTTAATAGCCTCTTTATGTCAATATTGCACCAGGATTTATTTAATAGTTGTCATATTTTTTTTAATAACAAAATTTATGTTCTAAACGCATCAGAATTTCAGAATCAATATTTTAGAACAATATTATTATTTAACTATTTTAGAATTTAATAGTCATTATATGTCCCTAATCAATCAGATTTTGTTTAGGGACCATCAAATGTTTGGATATGTTTCCCTACTTGATTGCTATATTGTTTTAGGTATGTGGTTTACCCTACCCAATATATTAAGAAGTAGTTGTCGTTTTTATCTTTTTAATAATTTCTGGACAATCTTTGAGAAATTTCAGCCATTATTTTATTCATGTTTACAAAATTTCACCTTTAATAACCATTATATGTTCCTAATACATCAGATTTTAATTAATAGTTGTCAGTGATTCATCAAACAATTATTGAACAATTTTTTTGAAATTTCAGTCATTACTTTATTCATCTTTACATATTTTCGAATTTAATATGCATTATTTGTCCATAATAAATCAGATTTTATTTAATAGTTGTCAGGTTTTTTTTTTTAATGTTTTGCAAATTATTCGAATGGGTTACAGTTGAAGTTACCATTGATAAAATAGATTGACATATTATTACTCAGTTTTTTCAATAATCATACTTTTATTATGCTTTATTGACTAAATTGTTTTAGGTCAACGGTTATAACTCAAGACGTATAAATTAATAATATGATAATGAAACAAATTAAACAGATAAAAACAAAACTCCTACTGATTTCAGGAAAAAAAACCAAATGTCTAACATTGAATATCAAAACACACCCTAATTAATAATGAAATTCAAAACATTACTTCAGTACTGAAAAACAACTCAAAACTAAAAAAACAAACTAATTGTAATTGAAAATCAAAGCATTCATTCATCTCCTACTAAGAACAGATTCATTCTTTCTCTTTCTTCATGTCCTTCTTCATAAACTTTAAAGCTGGTAATTCGTCATTTATAGGAGACAATCTCTTGTTAGGTACTCCACATGGAGACTTTGAGCTTAGATCAACTACTTCAGTTGTAGAACCTAATCCGTCAACGGACGATTGATGTGATTCATCAAACTTCCCAATGAGGTCTTGCAATCAAAACACAATAAATAACTTCAAAGGCAGTTCATATATTTGTAATGAAATAAAGTTGTTATTTTACGGATATGACCATAACCTGGGCAACATCATCAACATCTGATGGATTTGTAACTGCAGATAGTGTGCTAATAGACATTGGTGTTTGCTGTGAACCCTTCATAGATGGTTATACATGTTAGAATTAAAATAGCATATGGTATTTTGTTTTGTATTAATATAGTTGGATAATTGGAACTGTATTGAGGAATATTCAAATCTTTAAAGCTTTGTATGATGTCAGATCTACTTGTAACTCTCTTAACTATATATGAACTCTCAAATTTTGATCCAGAACCAACATCACATCCAACTTTGAACAAATACATCTTTCCAACAAGATCACTCAACTCATTAGGCATCACATATGAATCTCCCCTCTGAAATATGTCCAATATTTGTTCAAAAAATTAGTCAGTCATTTCAATTGTCTTTCTTTGATAAGTATTTGAAAGTGAGTAATTGTCAAATTGTTCAATTATTCATTAATAACCTGATCAATAGTTTGTAGGAGCTTTGCACAACTCTGATTGAGCAGAATCTCAGCATCACAGTCAAATATCACAAATTTGGCAGATGTTGCATTATCTTCAACGCGAAGCTTGAAAAAATAGCTATATAATAAATAGAACATTAATAGGTATGAATTGTATAATTAGTAAATGTTTTAAAGTTATTAAATCCAAAAATAGGTAGCAACAATTATTACTTGGGTGTCACATCTTTGACATGTGTTTTGCATCTCCCACAATAATATTCATCAAAATCTGGTGTCACTTTTTTTATGCAAATGTTACATGCTAGATAATACCATTTAACATCATTTTCAAAAGAAACAATAGTAGCTAGAACAACAAAAGGCAAACCCTACAAATATTAAGAAAGTTTAGTAAATATTGAAAAAAATAATATATTATTATGACATTATAATAACTAAATAAATTATATAAACCTCAGTAGAAGCATTTTTCTCAGATGGTAGGTATGCTGTCTTCATAGCTTGAAGGGTAACACTCTTTGTAGACTTGATAAAGTCATCCTCTTCACTAATCTTTACCCTATCTTGCAATTCGGTCAACCCCTTATTAGGGGTTTCAATTAGGCTGCCCATCCTTTGTTTAAGATCCAAAACTTCTGGAATTTCTGGATTAAACATTATTTTGGACCCAAAAGTGGTGTTAACACTTTTAATATCTAAAAATAAACAAAATATGTCAGATAAACAAAACAGATAACAAAGTTCATATTTTTAATCGAAATTCAAAATAATAAGATTTTGTTTATTACGATTCCATGACTTCACTTTAGCAAACAACAAAACAACCACCGTATTAGATGATTCACCACTTGATATCAGTTTCTTCAACTCATCAACATATCCAACAAACAACGTGACTTTGAATCGATACCTTTTGAAACGTTAAAACCAAAAATAATTTTAGTTAGACAAATAAATAACAATAAACCAACTTGTAGCAATGAGGTGTGTTTCGTAGTTACCCTTCATTTTCAAGCTCAATATCTATAAGCTTGGACTTCTTTTGGTTCTTTACGTATTCTTTTGCATTACCAACCCCTGCGAGGACTCCCATTATATCTGCATTTGAAATATTTAAATTGTCACACACATTTTGTGATAGTATAGTATCATAAGATATTAATTCGAAATTATCCAAAGGAAAAATACATGCTATAGTATCACTTACCAACTAAATAATTGCAATCAAATTCTGAGGAAAAAAATCTCTTGAGGATGTGTGAACTTAAAAACAGCTTGTGGTACACATTTCATTGGTTGTTTGACGACCTCGGTACCCTTTTCAAAACTCAATTTGTATGAGTTTTTAGTTATCCTGTAGTTGCCTGTACTTGAAATCAATTTGAACTTAGAAATAAGATGCACCTGCCCCTCTTGCAATTGTTTATCAAAGATGTATATAAGAGGCTCACGAATGAAAACACCAATACGATCACCCTGCATTGAAACACAAGTTAAGATTAATGTTTGTTTCTCCCACGAATACAATGAATAATATACAAACTAATGAAAGGACTAACCGTATTATCCATAAGGACTAACTCTAAGCAAAACACCTTATCCTTGTTATTAGGCTTTGTAACAACCCATTTTCGCAAATCCTAACCAATAGGCGCACATTTATCTGATCAATATCAACAATATCTGAGATCTGATCAAATTTAGGTGTCATGTTTGTAGTGGTGAATCTGAATTCGGGGTAAATGCTTTGAATGTTTGATGTGTATGACATTTGACTGCTGATGTATTTATAGACATAATGCAAAATTAGAGTTTCGATTTGTGGAACGTGCATGGCATAGGACATGGATCGGCTGACCTAATTATTCTATTGATTGCATTAATTTGGTCTTAATTTTCATCAGTTGATTTTCATCATTTGATTTGATTTGATTTTGTATTGTAAATACCAAAAACGTATGCTTTTTTGTCTGGACATAATATCTGTCTCTTTTTTGTTTAGGGAGAATAGAATCCTTATATTTTTGAGAGATAAAGTACAAAAATATATTTTTTTTTATTTAAAACATGTTCAATTACTCTTTTGTAAGAAACAATCTCGACTCTTTTTTGTTTAGAGAGAATAGAATCCTTATATTTTTTAGAGATAAAGTACAAAAATATTTTTTTTTATTTAAAACATGTTCAATTACTCTTTGGTAAGAAACAATCTCGATTATTTCCTTATTCGAGCAGATCGCAAATTATTTTCAACATGATCTCAACATCTTTTTACTTTCATTCCTCCTATTTATTTTCTGACCTAATTTATTTTTGTCAGGAATCATGATTTGATTGTTATTTAAAACGTGTGCATTAATTTTTGTACAAATTTTTTTTATTGGCCTAACATGTTTCGATTTTTTGCAGAACAGCAAGAAATCTTATTTTCTTGGTAACGCGTTCTTGAGGGGATATTTTTTGTACCTGCTAATGCGAATTCTCAGTATATATGTATGAAGGTTTTTCAACAATGTCTAATTAGACTTTTTTCTTGATTTGATTTTGTATTGTAAATACCAAAAAAGTATGCTTTTTTGTCTGGACATAATATCTGTCTCTTTTTTGTTTAGGGAGAATCGAATCCTTATATTTTTGAGAGATAAAGTACAAAAATATATTTTTTTATTTAAAACATGTTCAGTTACTCTTTTGTAAGAAATAATCTCGATTATTTCCTTATTCGGGCAGATCGCAAATTATTTTCAGCATGATCTCAACATCTTTTTACTTTTATTCCTCCTCATTATTTTCTGACCTAATTTATTTTTGTCAGGAATCATGATTTGCTTGTTATTTAAAACGTGTGCATTAATTTTTGTACAAATTTTTTTTATTGACCTAACATGTTTCTATTTTTTTTTTGCAAAACAGCAAGAAATCCTATTTTCTTGGTAATGCGTTCTTGAGGGATATTTTTTGTACCTGCTAATGTGAATTCTCAGTATATATGTATCAAGGTTTTTCAACAATGTCTAATTAGATTTTTTTCTTGATTAGATTTTGTATTGTAAATACCAAAAAAGTATGCTTTTTTGTCTGCACATAATATCTGTCTCTTTTTTGTTTAAGTAGAATCGAATCCTTATATTTTTGAGAGATAAAGTACAAAAATATATTTATTTTTTTATTTAAAACATGTTCAATTACTTTTTTGTAAGAAATAATCTCGATTATTTCCTTATTCGGGGAGATCGCAAATTATTTTCAGCATGATCTCAGCATCTTTTTACTTTCATTCCTCCTCTTTATTTTCTGACCTAATTTATTTTTGTCAGGAATCATGATTTGATCGTTATTTAAAACGTGTGCATTAATTTTTGTACAATTTTTTTTTATTGACCTAACATGTTTCTATTTTTTTGCGAAATAAGAAATCCTATTTTCTTGGTAACACATTCTTGAGGATATTTTTGTACTGCTAATGTGAATTCTCAATATATATGTATGAAGGTTTTTCAACAATGTCTAATTAGACTTTCAGTCATTTTTGTTAGATGTTCTAATATTCAAGTGGATGAAATCTGATGTTGTAGAGAAACAGGCAGCGTTTTGACCTAATTTTATTCTCTTTTAAATTGAGCAGGTTCAATTTGACGGTCAATATAACTCTCTTTCCTTATTTTCTTTCTAACTGTGATCAGGAATTGAAGGAATCATATCCGATTACCCTTTACCCAATATTTTCATTTAATGCAAATATTAATGCACTGAACGGTTTACTTTTATTTTTAATTTACAATTTCTTTTTTTTAATAGCTTCATATTATGAGTCAGCACGTCCATGTTGGTTTTTTAATTGACGTGGCCTTGTGTTTTTAGCCTGGTGATGACATTTGTATAGTTTCCATATTTAATTTATTCGCAATTGTATATAATAGAGATTTGGGACTTGGGAGTACTCTCGACCTCTAGTGATCCTTTGGCAGAAAAAGGTGAGAAATACCTGGAAAATATCTAGAGGGAAAGGGGACAAACTTGTCATTTCAACTGCTTCTATAATTAGTTGAATCGATCATTTATGTTACAACTTACAAGAGTGGTTAATGGAGATTACTTGTATGTATTAACCGATTGGGTAATTAAGCGATTGGATTTCACTTTTTTTTTAGGAATCGCCTTCTAAAAATATGGTAACCGATTGGGAATATGGAGATTATTGATTGATCTGGAGTAAGAATTCTTCCTCGGCAGATTTTCAAAGTGGGAGGATGTTCGCAGAGTCTTCAATGAAAACCCTGGATGATGCCGAACCATTAACTTGTTGTGTTGGAACGTAAACATGATTTGGTCCGTTGGACTCATAAAGTGTTAAACCCGGTCATTTTGTGTTAATAAGTTGTTGACCCAAATAAAATTCTAGAAAAATGCAGAGATCGTTAGATACTCGTAGTTGGAAGGTTTTCTCCTCTTCTCTTCCTCCCAAAAAAGCTTCCTGCATGTAACCTTCTCCTTCTCAACAAAGTGGTATCGGGGCTTAGGTTTTGACAAGAAACCCATCTATAGTCATGGCGAGCAATGATGCAACATCATACCAAGTCCCACTACTAAAAGCTGGAAGCACTTATGACAATTGTAACATCAAAATGGAAGATCATCGTGAAGCATATGATGTTCGGGAGATCGCTACGGCTGTGTTTGGTTCCGAAGAGAAGTTGTGAAGAGAGAAATAAGTGAGAGAGAGTGTAGAAAGAGAGAAATAGGTGAGAAATAGAGTAGATTTTGGGTATTGTTTGGTTTATGAGAAAGAGAAGAGAAAAAGAGAAGAAAGAAGTATTGATTATTTTTTAAAAGACATCAATATCCTTGACTAAAAATTTAAATAATTTGAGATATAAGAGAGAATAGAGGTATAATTGGAAACATAAAAAAAAACACGGCATGGTCCGTTTCTTTGCACAGGTGCAAAGAAATCAAAAAGGTGAAAATTGGTCGTCACTGTCTCTCTCGTCTCAACATCTCTCATCAACCAAACTAAAAAAATGAGCTCTCTCGTTCCAACCTCTCTCGTCCCTACCCCTCTCGCTGCAATCCACCCCCAAACAAACACAGTGTAAAAAAGGTTATAAGGAGTCACAATTGATGGGGCTTCAGTATCTCCGGCTCAAGCTCAAAGAGAGAGAAACTACAAACAGACTTTTTGTTTTTTTTGAATAGCAAAGAAGTGTATATTAAGAAGACAGAATAGGAGAGTATTAGGAGTACTCTAACCCAAATAAAGAACCATAGAAAATACAACAGCTAGTCACCTGACTGTACATGTAGAAAATAAAAATTGTCTCCTAGTTATGCAACTTAGAGGATCAACAAACCACTCATAAAACAGATATGGCAGAGAGTTTCCCCTAGCTAAAAACCACCTGCAAGACAGAGAGATAATCCGATCAACTATATACTCAAAGGCTGGCACTCTCCCGGCGAAGATATGCCCGTTCCGACTCTCCCAAATGACCCATAATACCGTATGTCAGACCAAAGCCAGACCCTGAGAGCAAATCCCCTTCTCACATAGGGAATAAAACTGGGAGAAGAGGGTGAAAAGATTGGGAGGCATAACAAAATCGAAGCCCAACCAATTCACAATAGCATACCACACCTTTCTGGAGAAATCGCACCTACCGAAGAGATGGAGAGCCGACTCGTGGTGACTATCACATAGAATGCAGAAAATACCTGAGGGATCTGCAATAACTCCTCTCCTAAATAAGTTTGTCCGAGTTGGCACACTATCCAAGAGTAACTGTCAAGAAAAGACAATCACCTTGGATAGGGCAAAACTCTTCCAAATCCTACTCAGCACACATACACCGTGGTCCAAAAGATGAGCAATCCGGGAGGAAGTGACAGAGAGGAAAGAATAGATAGAGTACTTACCACTCGGATGTCTGGTCCAAGTCCACCGATCCACCTCTGTGGATAAGGTTACATCAGCCAGTGTTATCAACAGCTCAGTCTCGAATGCCTCCTCCAAAACAAAAAAACGACACCTCCATGGAATCTCCCAAACCCACACACCATCCACCCACCTACCACAGTCTCGAATACACGCCTGTGGATCCGCAACAATAGAGAATAGCCTAGGGAATCTATGAGCCAATAGAGAATCCTCAAGCCAGATGTCATGCCAAAAGGAAGTAGACCACCTATCCCCAACAACCTTCCTGACACTCCCCGTGAACCAATCGCCATCCCGGTTCAACACATGGCCAACTCGACAGATATCCTTCCACCAAACCAACCTCGAGGTAGGGGAGAGATCACGGAGATAAGACATACTAGTCACCCCCGTACCATACCTCGCAACCAGTACCCTACGCCACAGAGAGTCTCTCTCCACAAGAATCCTTCACCTCCATTTGCCTAATAAGGATATATTAAGCCTCCTGAGATCCCTCACCCCTAAGCCTCCCTCACCTTTAGGCTTACAAACATCATCCCACTTTACCCACGGAATCTTCCTAACCCCCGAGGGCCCACCCCCCAAAAACGTCCTCTGAATGCTGACCACCTGTTTCCGGACCTTCACCGGCATCCTCATATATGAGAGGAACAAAATAGGGATGCTAGCCAGGATGAAGTTCAAAAAAACTAACCTCCCCCCAAGGTTGACGCTCCTCTGACACCACCCCAGAGCCTATTACGGAGTATCTCCAACAACAGCTCCCAAGTAGCTGCACGGCTCGGGTTTACCCCAACCGGAAGACTGAGATACTTAAAAGGAAGCACCCCAGTCTTATAGTTAAGGAAATCTGCTGCCAAAGCTATAAATTAGCTATTCACATTGACCCCAACCAGACTACTTTTGGCGAAATTTACCTTAAGACCAGAAGCTAGCTCAAAACACCTAAGGAATGTCTTCATCGCCCAAAGGTTATCTATGGAAGCCTCGCCAATAAACAGTGTATCATCTGCATACTGTAGATGAGTAACCTCCAGCTCTGAATCACCCACCCTGAATATCGAGTAGAGCCCCAGAAAGGCCGCCTGTCGCATAAGACCCCCTAGACCCTCCACCACCATGAGGAATAGAAAAGGAGCTAGAGGGTCCCCCTGTTTCAACCCCCTCTGGATGTTAACTTCTCCTATGGGGCTACCATTTACTAACACAGACAGACTGCCAGAGAATACACATGCCCTCATCCATGATCTCCACCTATCATCAAAATCAAACCTCTGCAACATATAATCTAAGAACCCCCAGCTCACAGAGTCGTATGCCTTCTCAAAGTCCACCTTCAAGATTAGACATTGTTTTCTCTTCTTCATCGCATAGTCCACCACCTCATTAACCACCACCACCCCATCTACCAAATTCCTCCCCTTAATAAAGGCTGACTAATGATGGGAGATCAGAGAGTCCATCACCGAACCTAGTCTGGTGGCCAATACATTAGCCACCAGCTTATACAAATAGCCAAGCAGAGAAATGGGTCGATAATCATTCAGAGAGAAAGGACAATGAACCTTGGGGATGAGAGTCAGGAAGTAAGAAAAAAAGCTCCTCAGGAGCTTAGCATTTGAGTAGAACTCCTGAAATAAGGTCCCTACCTCATCTCGCTTGGTGTGCCAAAATGATTTAACAAAAAGCAAAACTAAAACCATCAGGCCCGGGGCTCTTGTTCCCATCGCATGACGAGACCACCCCTTCAATCTTATCCATCGTGAACGGGGTCGTGAGGAGGTCAATCTGATCCCCAAATAAGGTTGGGAAAGCAATACCACCCAACCGTGGCCTCTCCCAATGCTCCTCAGAAAAGTGATCAGTGAAGTAACGTGTGACCTCAGCCCTGATACCTGCCACATCCTCAATCCAATCATCACCCACCCTGAGTGCCGAGATCTTATTTCTGGCCCCCCGAACCTTTAGGCTCAAATGAAAGTATCTAGAGGTTGCATCCCCCTCCTTCAACCATTTAGCCCTAGATCTCTTAAAAGTAATACTATCCTTGCTCTTCAACAGCTGCCAGAGCTAAGAGAAGGAAGTCTTTCTACAAACCTCTTCCTTCTGGGTCAGGCCATCATCTTCAGTCTCAAGATCAAGAGCTCTAATCACCTCCACCAAAGCTGCAATCTTTTGGTCCACCTCCCCTTATTCCACCATTTGAGAACACCCTTCAAATGTTTAAGCTTCTCCTTAAGAACAAAACCCGCCCAACCCGGAGTCACAGGTGAAAACCAATAATTCTCCACTACCTCCTTGAAGGATTTATGGTGAAGCCAATGATTGTTGATGCGGAAAGGTTTAGATCCCCAACCACCTGTAGGGTACCTAATAAGCAAGGGACAGTGATCTGAAACATCCCGCTCTAACGCCCACAGGGTAACGTCCCCCCAATTGTCCATCGACTCTTCAGAGACCAAGAAATGATCCAGCTTACTCATAGCCGTACAATTTGGCCTGACCCACGTGAATTTCCTCCCCAACAGAGGTAGATCCCGCAAACCCATATCCTCAATAAAGCCACAGAACTCAGGCCTCTCGAACTCATCATTTGACCCATCGTCAACACTGAAACCCCTCCTCTCATTTGGATGACAAACAGCAATGAAATCCCCACCACACACCACGGGCCGCCCCCGAAGCCCCTCTAGACATATTCAACTCCCTCCACAACCTCCTCTTGCCAGACAGATTACACTCGGCATACACGTTCACCACAAAGCATCTACCACCATCTACACCCCACGCTAAGCAAACCCCCACAGATCCAAAACCAGAAAAATGAAATACAAGTTTACCTTTGGAAGAATCCCAGATAGACAACACACCACCACTACTACCAACCGCCAGAAGGAAACGCCAGTCACACTCTGAGCTCCCCCAAAGGTGTTGACAAAACCCATGAGTCACTTCCTCAAGTTTTGTCTCCTGAATCGCCATAAAGTCCACATTGTGTTCCCGAACGAGTTTTTGAATTTTGTTTCGCTTGGGTCTCGTTCCCAACCCTCTAATATTCATTGAGCACACAATCATTTAACCACTGTTCCTTTCCCCCTTTTGTTGTTACCCGTACGGTCTCTGATCTCCAAATCCACAAACATAAAGCCCGTAGAATTCTCCTCCAAATCCACTCCTATCTTCGTTCCCATGTTGAACATTTTCTTTGCATCAAGTCCAAGCCGTACCTGAGAAGGCTCCGCTGTAACAATAGTTTCCCCCATCTCTGGCAAAACCACTTGATTTGGGGTCAAAATACTATCCGAATGCCTTTCATTGATACCCAAATCCACAAACAAGTTTATCCCCTCCGGTTGATTCATATTACCAGCACCCAATTCCTGACCTACAAGAGGCACCTCTTCGACCATGCGATCCTTATGAGAAGACCCATTTGAGATGTACGCAGCAGCACCCCTTTTGTATTTATAAGCCGCCCAATTCCACTCCTCTTCTTGCAATAGGAACTACCAGTAGTACCCAAAACACCATTCCCTCTCCCCTCAGATTTCTTTAATGCACCAGAGCCATGATTTTGGCGAGCACCACATCTAGTGGCTCGATTAGGAGCCATTTTTGCCGTAATATTCGTCTTATCCTCCACCAAATTAATGCTACGATTCTCGTCACTGGTTGGAGAAGAAAGAGAGGAGGTCTCAAGGATCCGCCTGCCCGAGCTGGCACAACTAGGCAGCACAAGGCTTGGCCCAATACCCTGCCCAATCACCAGATTGACAGGTTGAGAGAGCGGCCCATAATGCACACCAGATATTACCCCCCAGAGCCAGCAGCCGCTTGACGCTGAGCCATAGCCACCTGGCCCAACAAAGGGTTAGTCTTTGTGACCATGAGTTGTTGCCCATCGCACATGCCCTTCTCCTCCTGGAAAGCCACTTCGCAACCCAAAGTTGTATTAGGGTGAGTCTTAGGGCCCAACATTTGTTTGACCCGAACCTGGTTTGTGACAAGCGAACTACACCCCCTTTCTTTCTCACTACCAGCCCCTCACATCCATAAGTTTAAGTTGGGTAATTTGGGCCTAAAGACATGAAGCCAGCACCTATATCGTGACCCACCCGTGGCCCAAAAGACATCTCATCTTTGCCCAGTGTGTTTGATGCATGGTCCTCCACAGTACCCATCGTGCAAAATCCAACTTCCGTCAAAGGTGCCGCCATCGCAGTAGCAGGTGCAGGAGCTGCTTTTACAATGTCAGAAGGTATTAGAGCCCTACTCGATTGACCTTTGGCAGCCATAACCTCGACCAAGGGAATAGCAGAGGAGCAGGCCACCACTTCCAAGGATTGCCGAGAATACTCACCAAACGATTGACAAGTCGTTATCTTACCACCTAACTCCTGACAAAATCCCTCAGTAGCCTCCACAACCGGCTCTACTAGGCCAGCCGTGCTCCCCTACCTAATCAATAGCTCCCTAAGCACTTGATCCACCTCGAAATCCCTGCCATCATCTCCATCGCAACTGTCAGAGGAACTGTGCACCACCGCCCCGTTGATGCTACCATCACCGGAGCAAAAGGACGAAGAAGTAGAGTCCATTGGTGACCTCTGATCCATAAACGGTGGACCATTATCTCCCTGCCTCTCCTCAACAATCCTCACCTGGAAGGTAACACCGGCAACTCGGATATTAACCGTAAGGTCGACAGTGATGGCGAAAGGAACCGCAACCTGTATTCGAGCCACATCTAACCTTGTCATATTCGAGGTAGCGTCATCAATGGCCAAAAACTTTCCAAACTTTGTTGCCAAGTTCCTAAAGAAAGTTGCATCACATGCATGAACCGGAACACCAACACATTGGAGTCACACCCAACACTCCTTTGGTAGAATGGAAGGCGACCAGTTAAGGAAAGTCACAAATCTGGCTGCCCACCATGCATGGGCGGTTGCTATATACTGCATGGTGAAGAACCCCAGATTCAAAAGGCCAAAGGAGCAGCAAATCCCCCCTATAGGAATGGCTCGCACCAAGTGGTATCCTTCTAGCAGTAGGTGTTGTTGTACTTCGAGAGCACTGATCCCATCCTGTAAGACACCCACCAAACAGTTTGCCAACTCCGTAAGTTTACTCTCTGCAACGTCCACCTCCATAAACACCTGGTTTCCTTCTATTCTATCTTTAGTTTGTCTGAGATTTCGAGTTCCTTGCTCACCATTTGTGCAAGCCTCAGCAAACGATTTGCCTTTGTCCACAAGACGATCAAACCCCGGACCTCGCCCTATTGGTCTCTCTTGAGCCCTTTTGTTATTCTGTTCTTGCTTTCCCCTATGAAACCTCGCTAGATTGACACGCAGAGGTTAGCTACCCAGAGATATCCTAGCAAGTTTCGCCTCTAGATGTTTTGGGTCCCTAACATCTTTGAACCGAATAAAACCAAACCTTTGTCCATGTTTGTCCAGCTTTCTTGGAATAAAAGCATCTCCAATCCCACTATACTTTCCAAAAAGTCTCCAAAGATCCGATTCCACCACCCCATTTGGTATATTTGTTACAAAAAAGGATATGGAATGTGAAGCAATGTGATCCACAAAACCATTCCTTCTGTTGCTCACCCTTCTCAATGACCTCAAAACCATTCCTTCTGTTGCTCACTGAATCTCCTGGAACTTAGTCCTAGTCAGGAATAAGCCCTGGTATCATCTTTATATATATGTATGTGTGTATATTCCATGGGTTAAACTGAAGTTTAACTACAAACAGACTTAACTAACAGAAAATTAATAACATAAAATTAATACAAGTAAACAAGATAGGATCTAATAACCTCCATGCATATCTTTACCTAACCAATATATCCATGCAAACATACATCAGTCCCTCTCAGAATAGCAACAATTTCAAGTGAGTGAATTATATATATGTAACTCCTCACTTACAGTTCAAAAATTAAAGACATTAGTAAAGAAATTGAGTATATAACCATTGAGATCACCATAGACTGGTCCCCCAGTATTATTTATAAGACCAGTGATAGTTGTTTGCTGGCCGGTAGAATTTGCAACTAGGAAATGAATGGCCTTCCATAGAGCTGCTTGGGCCTCTAATTCCGAAGAGCACCATGAAGGACCCGTTGAATTGCATATAAAACAACATTTCCCAACATTGTACCAAACCGACACAATAAGGACAGTAGCAAGTCTTCGTTCTGGGGTAGTGTACATGTGTGTCACTACCAGAGCTTCTCAATGCGCGTCTGGGTAACCATTTTTAACGGCCATACGCAGAATAGCACATCTTTCGCCCCGATACCCATACATTATGCTAAAGAAGCCTGGGTATTCAACCACTCGTAAAGCATTGCCCCAGTATCTGACATCATGAACTGTGCCAACACCGCTAAGCCTGATCTCCACTTCGGTTCCTTCCCTGTCTAAAGTGTAGTCCCTGAGGGAGACACTTGCGCTGTCCACCCCCACGCCTCGCACCAAAGGTGCAAGTTCTTGAATCAATAGTCGTGTATACAGCACATTAAGTCTTTGCCGTTGGCACTCTTCAACGCATCAATTCTCGATATGCTTACTGTGCTCCCCATGTCTCTTAATTCTAAATGGTCTTGTTTAATATGTGTTGCCTTGCTTTGAGTTTGTGTGTTACTCGCTAGTACCATTTCTTTGGGTGTTTAAGGTTGTGCCATATAGCATTTTTTGTTGTCACTAAATATTTTATGCATTCCCATTATATTAATTAATTACACTACTCCTACAACAACTATTCAAGTTTTTCCATGTTCTTAATTAATAAGGTACATTCTTTCAATGCAAATTAAAATGTAACTACCTAGTAAATATAAATTATAATGAATTTATATTCTAAATTAATTTAGGGGTATATAGTGGGGGGAAAAAGCTAAATTATACATTGGTATCCTAAAACAACTAAAGTTATGGGACAAAAATAAAATGTTAAAACACCTAAAGATAAGGGAAGGAGGGAGTATAATTTATAAGTAGCTTATCAGTAGATTTTTCTTAGCTTAGAAGGGAAGCACACTAATCAGTCCTCCTTTGATAGAAGGTTTGAAGTATTCTTCTCTGGATTAGATTCGATATTATTGGGTTTCCTTTTTGTTTTCAATTTTTTTTTTGGGTACATTGTTTTCAATTGTTTTTGCCTCTTTTATTCTTTTTTTCCCCGCTTTCCATGTAAGTAGATAATTATTTATTTATTTTTTGGTTACATCCATATCATCAATCAATATTATATACAATTACAAATAAATTTATTGAATGCACTTTCAGGTGTCAACCTCTCATGACAAACACAATAAATGATCTTCCAAGTGTGCAAACTCAATTAAGAAACCTCCAAATGTCCATCTTACTCCTCTAGGTGTCATCCCATTAGGCAATCAAATGATGACGTGTACTAATTTTTACCATGTATCAACTATTGTCATTATATGAACTAGCGGCAAGACGGGCACTCCCGTGCCCGTCTTTTCGCATTTCTATTGCGCTACAATATATATTATTTTATCGTGTTTTAATGTTTGAGTTTTTTTTTGTTGATAGAATTTAAATTTGTTTTTAAGAAATAAGAACTTGAAAAAGAGAGAATAAGAGAGACAAAGCACCTGAGAAAGAGATTGAGAGAGAGCGAACGAAAGGAGGGAGTGGAGACTCGGTAAGTTATTGGCGCTGGTACCTTGGTACGTGTGGTTAGTTGGTTACAATTTTGCATTCTACGTCTAATAATTTGTGACAGTTTTTATTTTTTATTTTACTTAGTGCAATTAGCAGTAAGCAAGGGTAAAAAAGGAACATGAAATTAGTACACAAAAATTAGTAATTATCTTACCCCATCCTTTTTATATAATGGTATAGTTATTATATGGTGCACCCAATTATCAATGACAATAAAACATGACAAGTATGGGAGCCAAATAAAAAAAAAAGGAATAAGTCATCAGGCCAATTAGAGCTAGAACACGTTTTTATTCACACAATAATTAGCAAAAGAAAAATATGGCAACCAACTTAATAGGATTGAATGTGATTTCCAAATTAACAGCCATATGCAATTTGTAAATAACCAAACAATGGCAACAAAATTAATACAATTAAAATAGAGATTTAATTCCATTATCATACAACGATCGAAATTAAAATCATAATCAGAATATTCAATAGTAATCCATATTCGTTTCATAAATTGATGTAAAATTCAAAATTCAAATACTCAGTAATCCTATAAATTCAGTCACAAACACATCGAAGTCCTAACCCTGCTATCCTTCATTTGTTTGTTTAGCCGTCTTCTTAATTCCTGATTTTTTTTAAAACCATCTACCTCACTAACAAATGGATCCCATAACCATGATTTCATATCAGACATATTTGTTATGGATCGAAACTGGAGTTTAGTTGTTGGTGTTTGTCGAATGTGTCACACGGCATTATCCCTACACTCAAACAAGGTGTCTTTATCCATTGAGATAGTTCTTATTGACGTTAGGGTAAAATATTATATTTTTTTCAAAGAACTTTTCGTGGTCATTATTTGCTTACATACATATTATTATTTCATGTAGGGAAACAAAACAACCAAGCTTGACGTTTTGTGGCTACTGTGATTTAGTTTTCACAACTATTGATGCTTCCCTATTTTCTTCAGCTAGCAAGATAAGCAATGGTTCGTGGGATTCGTGGTTTATGCATTTTCTCTGTAGTATTACATCAGAAGGCAAGACTCATGCAATGACAACATTCTTTCTTGAGGACATATATGATCTAATTGATTATCATCTTGCTTCAGATTCTCCAACGTCTTTAACATATGAAATAATTAACATAGCCACTTTAAGATTACTGTTATTGAGTTGTGATTTGAGCTCTTTATTAGCCATTCTTGATAATTTCGCTGAATTAAATTATAATTTATCTTCTTTTTTTTTGTGTTTTAACCGTTTTAGATACATATCAAGAGTTACTTCTATTCTTACACCCCTTTTGACACCTAAGATCTTGTAGTAGTAGAATGTGATTTCCAGTCAACCACCAAAACAAAAAACCATTACTAAAATAATATCATGATTTATGTGGCTTACATAAGAGCATCAATAATTTATATGACTCCACATTGGGAACTCAAAAATCTGAGCATATCATGCCAACTACACGTGTGGTCATATACAACATCAACTATAAATCCAAATTTCCAAAAGGATGGAAAGGATATGTATGATCATTATCTACCGATTTTAAAAAACGCAAGAATGGAAAGATAATCACATTTATCTTTTGCTCCGGTCAACAAGGGAAAATATTTTTGGAATTTTTTTAATGTTTGTTTTCTGTTCATTTATTTTTGTTTTGGAGATTCCCAAACTTTTTTCTATGACATTGTTTAATTTTCTTCTATTTCAAATAATTATATTATAAAAAATAGTTCAGAAAGAAAAAGTACAGGCTCTAGAAACAACTACATGTTAAATTTGAAATTTAAAATCAATGCTACTTTTTTTTGATAATGTAAAAACAATGCTACTTAATAGGACTTTTGAGTTTGTGTAATAATCCGTCATCAGGGTAATTTAAAAATGATTATCGACAAGAGATATCCCTGAGAAGTTCAGATTATTTTAGTTTTCTGCTGCTCATAAATCATGTTAGAAACATTCCCATTCTTTGGTTTAGAAGTATTATATTACAATTTTTTTATGAATAAAACAATGGATGGAATTGAAAAAACGTACTAATACAACAGATTGACCGAGCATTCTTACTTCGTGTCAACCATTGCCACGAAGTGTAGTTTTGAAAAAACAGTATACACTGTAGACAAATTTAATGAGTTAATTATTTTTTAATCTGTATGTTTTGGTCAAATGAGGCTTACTATATTTAAGGACGGAGAGAATATTTTAGTTTAAAAAAAATATAACATTATAGAAAAAGATCGCATTAATCATGAAAATATCAACTATATTGTTTTGTTATGTGGGATCATGTCATGTGTCAAAACTTGACCATTTCAATTCCCGCCAAAATACAAATTTTATTTTATTTTATTTTAATTTAATTTATTTATATTTTTTGATTGATTCATTAATTACTAATTAGAATGTACTAATAAATCAGATTTGTAATCCTATTTTGATTTGATTCGTTAATTGATTTCATCCATATTTGTTGTCCTTAAATACCCTATTACAAAATATTTTGGATAAAAATTATTCACATAATGTGTTAATTGAATAGGAACTTTTAGACATTATATTAAAAAAAATCCTTTTTAAACCACAATCAACAATAAATCATAAAATAATAATTATATAAAAGCCTATAAATGTAATAAAAAATAAAAAAAACATATTTGATTAACTTCCTCTAAAATTCTTTTGAACCTGAAATCAAAATCTATCTATTATCTATTATATAAATCTATTATCTATTATATACATTAAAGAGAGATATTGTCAAATAATTTTCACGTAGAATATTTCATGTGTCATATATATATATATAACTCAACCATATTTTCAAAACAATTAACTAATTAAGAATGCATATATGACAATTATGGTCAATTTGCGACAATCAAAATTTGAATGCCAAATGGATGCATTCATTAAATGGTAGAGTATTTGCTCTGTTTCACTGACATTTGTTCTTTTTTTCCCATGGATGCACCATATGTTTCCATTATATAAGTTTATTCTCAAATGGAGACTTAGATTTTAGAAGTTTGGATGAAATGATAATGGTACTTCTTCTAAACCTTAAGTGTATGGTTATAATTTTAAGTATATACTGTGCGTAGCACATGCATACAAATATATTGTAAAAAAATTATGATTCTGTAATCTAAATCTATTCTCAAATAAAAGCTTAAATATTAAAGGTTTGAATGTATACAAAATACTGCTTCTTCTAAACCCTAAGTGTATGATTATAATTTTAAAATATATAACGTGCGTAGCACATGCCCACAGATATATTGTAAAAAAAATTTCAAATATTTTTTATCTAAAAAAATTATAATTTTCTTTTAGTATATAATATATAAAACATAAGACATAAGAATTACAAGAAAAAGCAATATTTTACATAAAAAGTATTAATATCTATATTTGAATATTTTATAAATATAGAAATCATAGATAGTTTTACATGAAATCATTGTGGGGATTTAAACTTAAAGACACATTTCAGTTAATTCACGAGGATGAACATTTTTTGTGCTAAGTTTAAAATATAAAGTCTTAATATTTTTTATACAAATTATTGTCCTTTTCTTTTTTATTAATAACATTTGTTAAATATAATATTACATTTTTTACATCAAATATCCCTATTCTACCAACCTTAATTACCCCATGCTTGGCACGTGTCTAAAGAATCATAGCCTATTTTATTAGTTATATAATTAGTAACTCTAAAATGGTTACAATTTTTGACCCATGATTAAAACAAATCAAATATTATATAAATTTATGTATACGCGTATTTTTTTACAAATTTGTAAGAAATTTTTTTATTGTATAACGATTTCATTATTTTATAAAAATATTTATAAGACACACACCCATGCATGACATGAGTTTCTATACTAGTAAGTAGATAACTCTACTTCAACGTCAGGATTAATACGGTATAGCAATAAATATTGGGTTTGAGTTTGAGCATTGAGTTGTAACTTGTAGTTATTTTATTTGGATGTGGATATAATTAGGGGTTGCTTTTTGCACCCTATTTTGTCTAATACACCGCTTTTCTTCTTTTTTTCAAATATACTTTTGTTGGAAAGTTAACTTCCCGATAATATTAAAATTTTCCCTGTTTTAAATCAAAAACCCTACCGCCTCACTTCTTAAAATTTGAGAGACTCTCCGGGCACCTCTTACTCGCTTTTTCTTCTTCTCAAGCCATTCTCGCACATGCGAGTCAAGTGTAATCTGCCACCAAACATTTTCAATAGGGCTGGAAATGAGTCAAGCTGAGTCGAACTTGGTTCAGCTCGACTCGACTCGACTCAATTTGGTTTAGCTCGTAGGTCGACTCGAGTTCGATATGAACCACTTTTTTTAGCTCGAACTCGACTCGACTTGAGCTCGCCAGCAGCTCGGTTTAGCTCGTGAGCTCGAATCACAAAAATCAATAAAACAAAAAAAACCATTCCAGGACTGAGGAGAATCAAGGGAATCAGAAGCTAATGACAATAATAACATACATGATGAAACAGTTGTGAATCAAACTGAAAATTTGTTTAAAAAAATTTTCGGAACAGAGAAAAACAACCCAGAACAAATTAATAAACACAAGCCCAGACAAATGAAAACGTAATGAAGTTTTTCAGTAGCCTCTACTCTAAAGCGTTTGTCCCAAAGATTCATCATCTGAGAATAGTTGAAAAACCACAACGAACAAAAAAAAAACATCATTCATACAACAAACTCAAAAAAATTAACTTTAGTTGCTGAAATGATTTTTCTTCCTCTGTTGTTGTCTCCCCTGTTCCTCTGATAATCTCTTCTTCTTTATTGAAGCAAAGTTTGCACCTTAGACAGACCTGAAGAAAAGCTCACACCTTGGGGTAGATCTGAAGCAAAGGTCGCACATTTTCTTCTTTGTTGAAACAAACGTAGCGAGATGGGAGCTTGCGTGAGGCGAGGTGCGCTTGACGATGACTGCTTGTGGTTAAACGAACGATGGAGCTTAGATGACTTCGCGAAGATAGGGAGTCAGAGAAGTTGAGATGAGGACACCGGCGAGGGCGGCTAAGGTTTCCAGACTAGAGAGACTGAGAGAGGTTTGGGGCCGAGAGAGAAGGAGAAGCAATTTTAGGGTTAGGGTTGGAGCCTTGGAGGTAATGGAAGAAGATGAGAGAAGGAGAGAAAAGAGAAGGAGGGAGAGAGAGCTGATAAAAACAGAGAATGAGAAGAGGAAATGAGATGGGAGGGAGGGATCTTGCGGTCACGAAGAGAAGAGGAGAACGAGAGAAAGAGAGGGTAGGAGGCGCCGCGTAAGAAGAGGGAAATGAGGGGAATGGGGAAGTTAGCGTAGTTTTTTAGGGTTTGAGGCGGGCTGGAGGAGAAAGCAAGATTGGGCCTGGGGTGTCCACTAGTAGATTGCTAGTGGCACCCCCAATTTCATTATTTACATCCCATCTTGAAACCAAAATATTATTATTGCTTTTTATTTTATTATTTATTTATTTATTTATTTATTTATTTATTTATTTATTTATTTATTTATTTATTTATAATCGAGCTGGTTCGTGAACCAAACGAGTCGAGCTATACATAGCTTAAGATCAGCTCATTTATTTAACGAGCTCAATTTTCAGTTCAAGTTCAGCTCATTTGGTTCATGAACCAAGTGTAACGAGCTAATTATCGAGTCGAGTTTCGGACTTGGTTCGAGCAGCTCAACTCATTTCCAGCCCTAATTTTCAGGTATCGTCGCGATCTACTATTTTCTTTTGTGATTGAAAACATTTCGAAACTAAACTTATAGAATGTATTTTTTCCAAAAGTTAATATTGTTCTGGAAGTATATAAGTTTTTTGAACTAAATTTGTTGTGTTCCATAAACATACTTTCGAAACTAGGTTTTTTTGAATTTCAGAAGTTTTTTTTTTAATTTCAGAAGTCCAACTTATATTTGGGACACAAATTTATGTATTTTAAAAGCAAATTTTGGATTGTATATACCTGTAAATTTCTAAGAGTTCAAAATAAATAAATAAATAAATAACCCTACAAACCAGTGTTTCGTAAAGTGGGGGAATTTAAAAAAGGGGAGGTGTATGATTAAAAATAGGGGGTGCAAATAATAATTATCTTGTTCTAAAGATAAACTCTCTTCCGTCTTCACTATAACTTTCAGACAGTTAGTTCCTACCAGCAAGGTTGTCAAACACGAGAGTCTATACAGACTCGTGAAGTATAGGTAGACTCGACTCGTAAACTAGTACGAGTTTACCTAATGTTTAAAATAATAGTAATGAGAGAGTCTAGGCAAGCTCGTGGAACATAGATAGACTCGACTCGTAAACTCGTACAAGGTTACCGAATATTTAAAATAATATTAAAAAATCTACACATCACAAATACTTACTATAAGGAAACTATTGATCTTCCTCTTTTTTGTACCGGTACGAAGCAAAACTTGTGGACTGAGTATTTGTTTCAACAAAAAAAAAACGAAACACATTAAATGGTATTGTTTTAGGTTTTTTTTTTTAAAAATGTCAACACTGACTCGCTGATTCGGCTCAGACTCGCGAGTCAGTCCAAGTCTACGACGAGTCCACCCGAGTTTGAGCATAAACGAGTCACAGGACGAATCAATTCATTTCGTCCATGTAGAAATGTAAACTCATAAAATCGGATGAGTCGACTCGCAAGTCTAACAATCTTGCCTACCAGAGCAACTCATGGAGGTTTTTAACTCTATTATATATTCTTAATTCCCTTCTTATGAGTCCTACCATGTCACATCAGTGATAAGAATTTTAACAACTTTTCGCTCCAATTGAGCTACTCTTTGAGAACTTACAATAGGTCTCACAAGTTATTTAACATCTTAATTTACAATTTTGAATACTATTGTGATTTCTGGTCGTGGTTCTCAATTTTTGTTTTTGAGTCAAAAGGTAGATGTATGTGATGTTCTAAGTTTTAAATTTCTTTTTCCTTAAATTTTTACTTCAAATTTTTGTAGTAATAACTAGTTTTGATTTTTCACCAAAAAAAAAAGTTTTCACCAAAAAAAAACTAGTTTTGATTATAAAAGTTTTCGTTTCATTCCTTAAAACTCCTCTTCAATTGATTTGAATGCTTTAATCATTGAAAAATGAATAAAAATTTTCCCTCCTTTTTGAAATTCAGATTGAGTAAGATACAATCACATTCAGTTGTATTAAACTAGCATGTGTCTCAAAACATATATATTTATAAAAAAATAGAGATGATTTACTAATTCATAAAGAATTAAAATAGTTCAACTCATACCTATTGTGAAGAATTACAATAGTTCAACTATTATATTTTCATTCTTAAAAAAAACTATTATTTTTCATGGAGAGTTGTAATGATTTCACTTATTATCAGGCCGGTGAAGCGGCTGTACAAGTTGTGCAGTTGCACAGAGCCTCGCCCAATCTAAAATTTTAAGGGCCCCAAAATTTAATTTATTTTATTTATTTTATTTTGCTATCGGAAAAAAAAAACAGAAAAGCTGGAAATGCAAAACAAAAAGCTGGCTCTCCAAAATGGTCCAATTTAGGGGCCCAATTTTATTATATATTTTAGGGTTAAATATATTTTTAGTCCTTATAAAATCACGACTTTTTAAGTTTAGTCCTTATAAAAATTTAATACCTTTTTATTTGGAGCCTAATTTTTAATATTAGAACAGGACCCCAAAATGTTTAAGACCGCCCGCTTATTATAGACTTTTTCAATTATAGAGTTATACTATTCAAGTATACTCACATGTGATTTTCAAAATCCATTGATCATAAAATGAATAATATTCAAAAGACATGTCTAGTGCTAAGCAGTTGTTTCACGAGGGAGTTGTCACTTATCGAACTTTTTAGTTCTTTTTTTTTTTTTTTTCTGTGGAGCTGATATGCTTTTAACTTGCGTACAAACAAACAGATAACCATTATAAGAATTTAAGCAACAAACAAGAAAATGTTATTAAATGAACGAATGATAATTTAATATTGTCGAAAAATTGACACCAGGAACGTGATTATGCAAGAGGGAGACAAACCATGGTCCAATATCTTGTCATAAATATAAAAAATAGCCAAAGAAAATTGAATGGGTGGGCGTCAAATCTCATTATTGAATTTGAATATGCACGTCAAATCTCATTATTGTTAGAATATTTGTATTCGAGAAGGGATATATTTACTCTCAGAATAATTCTCAGATTTACTCTGTTTAATAATTCTTTATAGACATTGAATTTCATCAATCGAACCGTTGAATATCATCATGTTATACTAAAAAATTATACACACCAAATTTTTGATAAATTAGACTTCTGTAGCTATACAATCATATAATCAACATTTTACTTGTATTTTAAAAAGTATATTATACGCTAAATTAGAGTTATTCGATAATGTATCAAATAATTTTAAAATTTCATGAAATTTTATGGAGTTGATTTACTCAATAAGAACTTATAATTCAACGATTCAATTGATGAAATTCAATGTCTATAGAGAGTTATAAAGCGGAGTAACTCTGACAAGAGTTACTCTTTGAGTAAATATATCCCTCCTCTTTGTAGATATGATGTTTTATCTTTTATTTTTCTTTGATTTTGACGGTTTCCCTGTTAGTTTTCTCTTGCTTTCAAGTTAAGAGCGAGGTACTGGCCTTTTCTTTACATGATCAAACTTCCATTTCTAATGATCGACCTAAAAAATTATGTATAAATATGAAGAAATAAAGTACAATAAGGAGCTGAGCAAACTATTTTAAGCTAAGAAAGACAAGTGCAACTTCATGAGAGAAAGGAATTCAAATCAAAACAAATCAGCAGAAGAAAAAAGAAAGAAGCTGTAGTGGAAGAATCAACCTTTGCATTGAAAGCAATACAATGTATCTGAACTCCAGATGCAATATCTGAATGCATTATTCTTTTGCAATTGAGTCCCAAGGACATTATTCAAAACGCTCATTTCACTCAAGTAAATAAATTATGTACGTGCATAACGCACAGAAATACGCCCCTGAATGGGGCTCCTGCAAGAAGGACAATCTTGCATGCCTTGTTTCTCATGGAGCTCATTGCATGTTGTGCAAACAACCTGATGAGCACATGGGAGGAATACAACAGACATCTCCTCCGAAAGACACATGACACATTCCCTTTCCCTTTTCACACCCCCTCCTGTCAAAGAGTAGTCACTTAACTTTCGAACCAGTTCTGACATAAAAGTGGTCCGCGGTTCTTCCAAAGCGGTGCCGTTTCTCATGTCCATACAGCTGCTAGCATAGCTTCCATCTACTCCTCTCCTCAGTGCAGCAATTTTCGAAGAGTCGGTCTTCTGTCTCAGTTGTGTGATTTCTTTTTCGAGCTTCTGGATGTCATCTCTGCACCTCTGCAGATTCTCATCCGCTTTCAATTTGATTGTATCCTCCTTGGATTTTGCTGACTCCTCAATTTGTTCTCTTTCTTTTCTTATAGAACTGGCCTGCATGAGAAGTTCTTCTTTTGAATTTGCTGCCTGCTGCCATCTAGCCTGTGATATTTTTCCTTTACAATGAGAACAGACCCAGTAACACAACTCATTAAGCATTCACAGATTGAATACGCTGTGGAAATCTCACAAGTGACGGACGTGTACCAAATTGTTCTCATTTGTCACTTCAGTAAAACAATATTCACACTTTTGGTGACTATAGTATCAATACTTGTACTAAAGGACAAGTCTTGCAGCCACGAAACAGATTAAAAGAAAAGTCAAATAAATTGGAAAAGGTGTACTAAAGGACAGAAAAAAGAAAGATAGACATCATATTCATTAATACTTTTGGTGGAGGGGAGGCAGTTCTTGATTTTTAGAAGGTAGGAAGATGATATTACCTTGTTAGCTAATACTTTGAGAAGGGAAAACATTTTGATTCATTTAACATGAAGGCACTACCCACCCATTCAACATGGAAATGATGTTAACTGTTAAACCATGCATATAAATGAATCACAAATACATGTCAGCGCATGTTAATCAAAATTTATTTCATTTAATTCTGAGCAGAAAATGAGAGTGGGAAAGTTTTGAAATTTTCAGATAACTACTCCCTTACTATAACTTCTTTTAATGGATAAGGGTTGTATATTGAAGCCACCATGAGACCAAACAACAGCTTGAGTTGTATAACTATATGTTAGTAGAGAAATCTGGTGAAGATAGAAAACGCATGGCAGAGCAGTTGGAATAAACATGATATAGTATACCTCAGCTTGCTCCTGTTGCACTTTAGCTTGCTCTGATTCCTGCCGCAGCTGTGCCAATTTGTGTTTTTCAGTCATTAGCTCTTCCTGAAACAAGGATTTCTGCTTCTCCCATGATTGAAACTTCGTTTGGGTCTTCTTTTCCCTCCTAGAGACCTCTTGAAAGCTTGTGGCTGATTCTGCTGCACGTAACTTAGCAGCCTCCATCTCTTTCCTCAATGCAGCATTCTCCATTTCAAGCTTCCGGACCGCAGCATTAGCTCGTTCCACCTGTCCGCCTGCTTTACACAAGGCATTTTCCATCTCAGAAAGCTTCTTCATGGTGTTTTCCTCAAGAGATTGCTTCTCCTTTTTAAGGCGCTCAACTTCATCTTTCTCTTGCCTCAGTGTCTTGAGCTCAGCCTTGTCCTTGCTCAGCCGACGAGCAGCCTGCATCACCTTTTGATTTGCCCACTCTGTCCATTCTTGGAGCTGATTTTGCAGCTCTTGAACCCTCGGAACCATCTTCAAAATCATCTCATCCTTTCTATCTTGGGGCATCCATTGTCCCATAGACTTGTCATATGGTATCCCCATACAACTACTATTAGGTGCCTCGTTACTGCAGCAGATAGGTGTTGTAGAAGAATTGCTTTGTGAAGACAATGAAAGAGAAAGGTCGGTATCTGAAGCTGATAATGCATTTGGGCTACTGATTGCAGGTATGGCATTTGCTTCATGTTCTGGAGATGAAGTATCGGTTGACGGAGAATTAGTACCAGTGGAATCCAGACCAAATGCAGTAGGGGTAGATGGTCCATCATTAGATGAGAAATCAGTGCTAAGATTGTCTTGAGTCACATCAATTCCCATTGCCTTGCTTATGTTTATGGATGCACTTTTTAAGTTTATCGTAGTAGATTCTGATACAGATTTAAGTTTTTTATCCAAGAATAAACCACTCAAGCCACTCAGCTTTCCTCCTCTTGAAGACCCTTTGGAACCGTATGTCCGATAACTTTTTTCCACATGGATTGACTTCTGTCGAAAAATGTAGTCCCTCTTGGTGCTACTGGAATGAACCTTTCTAACACTCCCACACTTTTCTTCTAGCAGGGAAGATTGAGATGTTCCAGCAGTACTAGATGACTTGTCAACAGAATCACATCCAGAATTAGCACCCTCTTTCTCCAAGAGTCCACCAAGAATTTGAGAATTATTTGAGTTATCCAAACCAGAACTTTCTGCCACAAAGGATTTCTCCGATTGAGAATCTGAGGGAATTGAATTACAAGGACTTGGAAGACTCAATTCAGGACCTTTTGTTTCTATTTTTGACTGCGATTCAGTCTGGACAGAAGAACAGCCATCACCAATGCCATCACTGCCTAAACTACTTAAAGGGTCACTGTCCATTGCACAAGCATGCGACACATTCATGTCACAAATTAACAAACACCACATTGCATCCCCAATACTGAAAAATGGCCTAACCTCTCGAAGAACACAAACCAATTCGGCCAGGATATACTTCTCAAGCTGCGCTAAATCTTCAAAATAGTGCTCTCGTGAAGGATCAATCTCTTGGCCGTTTCTTAGAAATGCTAAAGTATTATCAGTTATATTAGACACGGTGTCTTTGCATCCATAACAGATGCCAGACCTTAACATTGCCTTTGTGGCAACATCTTCAGTGTAGCCACATGCAACAACTTTTTTTATTGCACTCTTGAAAATGGTGTCCAAATTGCACAGGACAAGTTCTTCCAACTGAGCTTCTGTGAGATCGCTCCAATCAGCATCATGGGATACATCCACCTCAAGTTCCTCCTTAGGTTGGCTAAGCCTAACCTCGGATGAAACAACAGGGCTAGATAACCCCAGGTCAAGCTTCAAGCCATCAGAACAATCGTGGCTAACACTACACAGGTCATGTCCTGGGATCATTTCGATTTTTTCAGCAGAGAATTCATAACTGAGGTTCTCATGTTGAGATGAAGGTATAATCTTATTTGGCTCCCCTAAAGGTGGATCAGCCCTGAATTTTCTCTTATTCCTACTTCCTTTATCTTGGACAGAAACTGAAGGAGACATTTGACTGCTACCACTAGCAACCAATGATGCCATTTAGCTGCACACCAATAAAAATAGATAGGAAAAAAAAAATCAAACCTATGAATACACTCGCCATGATTTATGACTTTATCCAGCATCCATTCAAAAGCATCCAAAATTTACTAATTGCAAAAACAAGTACTATTAAAACATAATGGGAAGATTAAAATTGATGAGGTAAATTCAGAACAAATTTTATAGCATTATCCAACAACAAAATGGAAGTATAAGTGGATTATAATGCATTGTATGAATTTAAGAACTGAAAATTTATTACCTCTGAATCTCAATTTCACTATAGCAACCTGCGAGATATAACGTCCTGAAATGTTCAGATAAGACAAAAAAAAAATCAATGGAAAGTAATATTAATAACAATATTAATAACACTGTCCAGAAACATGCACCACTAATCCATAGATTAGAAAATCGATCAAAAAAATATAGAAAATTGAAAATTGAAAGTACCCAAATGAATTGAAAGAACAAAACTACAGAGTCAGCCACAGATCAGAAATTCGATCAAAAAAAATTTATGTTAATCAGTTTCAATCTCATGGCATAAACCGCCACTGCTACGCAGAAGATCCCCAATACACGTGGAAGAAAAAACCAGAGTTATAATCAGTATTAGACGATCGAGACGTACCCGATTGAAGGAAATTTTCGAACAATCAAAGGTAAGATCGATCTTAGAACATCGGAGAATCAGAAAGAATTTCAACAGCTTTTTTAATTTTTTTCTTCTTCTTTTTTCTTCTCCTTTATTTTAATTTTGCTGAGGCTGTAAGTGCTTGGGGGAGGCTTTAATAGCCTTATACGCATGGCACGTCCCTCTCCCACTATAGTAACTAGGTTTTTTTTTTTTTTTTTGACGGAACTATAGTAACTACGTTTTTTGACTAGAACTATGGTAACTATGTTAGCATCAAGAAAATAAATTTTCTTTATTAATAATAACAACAATTTTGTCAAAAAAAAAAATAACAACAACAACAATACTAATTATAATTTGGTCTCGTAAAAAAATACTACCAAAGATATACTATGATCATGTGAGGAATTGTTATTTATATGAAATTTGATTATTATTAATAATAACAACAATTTTGTCAAAAAATAATAATAATAATAATAATAACGGCAACAATACTAATTATAATTTGGTCTCGTAAAAAAATACTACCAAATATATACTATGATCATGAGAGGAATTGTTATTTATATGAAATTTGATTATTTCTAGCATGTTCTTTAAATGAAATGACGTCGGTAATGTCTATAAATATATTTAGAAAATTTCCAATATTATTCTTATTGTGGCTTTATTATAATTGATAAGGATTAATTTTATTTTTTTTGACGGAGTTGATAAGGATTACTTATCGATGATTTTTTTTATTTTCTAAATAAATTTGTATGTGAAAGGGTTTTTTTTATACTTTTTGAAATTTTTGACTTCTGATTCAGCTTGTAAAAATTTGCAGAGTTTCTGGTCTCTTTTTTTTTTTGATGATTATTTTGTCTTCTTATTTTAATATTCAATAAAACTGATTTATGTATGAAAATACATATTGAAAGGAAAAAATCCTAAAGGAGTGAAAGAATATGGTAATGGAAAGTTTCCATACAGCCAATGACCTTCTAATACATTTGGGACCATTATAATTCTTCTAACATTTGAGTGATATTAATATTGATGGTCCAATATTTTATTTTATTTTTCTAATCCTTACCACCATATGCTTTACCTTTTATTTATAAAATAAAAATACAAAATATTCTACATATATTAACCAACCAAAATATCACATTGTATATTATTCTTTTCAATCATTATTTTGTAAAATTCTTTCTGTGTATGTTATCTATAATTTATAACTATTAATGAAGGCAATACCTAATTTTTGGTCTCTACAAATTTCTTCTATCTTTATCTTTCTCTGCGTAAAATAATTGTAATGTTGAAATTTAAGAATGTATTATTAGTAATTTACTCATGCTTTGAATTGGTAAGAATATTTTATATGCCTTTTTTTTATGAAATCAAGTTTAGGTTTTTTCGACCTCCTAGACGAGACCTTGCATTGGCAACGGGATTTGAACTCACGTTCTTGTGGGATATGAGTTATATATTTACCAACTAAACCAACTTTTGTTGGCTTTTATGTACCTTATTTGTTATTAAAATATAATAAAACAATGGCTTACTTAACTACTAAATAAGATTTCACTCAAAAAACTACTAGATAAGATCTGTTCTATTTAACAAGTTTATCTAACAATATGAATATATCACTTTAAAAAATATTAGGTTTTTAGCAAAATACATAGAACGAAAAATATAAAAAATTAATGCGGACAAACAAGCACGACAATGGTATCTATCTGCCAGTATCGATAAACACAATAATAGGAACATATGCTAAATATAAATGGACTTTTGATATTTATTAGAATATGTAAATAATCTTTTATTTTTAGAATTTGTATAAGAGATACTCTTTTAATTTGTATAGGAGATACTCTCTTGATTTGTATAAGAGATACTCTTTTGATTTACTTAGCAAAATTATAGCCAAGAGATTATCTAGAATTTTGTATATATTATTTGGAAAATCAATGAAAGGATCACGCAAACAATTCGATCATGTTGCAGTGGTTGTGGGGCCCAACCGCAGCATCACGCACCCCTCGGTGTGGAAGCCAAACTCTACACAGCAGCAGCAGTGGGCCTTTCCACCTTGGGCTGAGCCGTGGCAACCTTGGGCGACCCCCCATGCCCATATCCCACTGCAGCAAATTGGTAGATGCAGCCCACTTCTAACAGTGGACAAAGTTTACTTGGGCCGAGACCTCAACAGACCCACATGGCAGCAACCACTCAGCATGCCCAAACTTCTTATGCTCTAACAGATATTCAAACTGCTATGCACACTCTCTCAATTGCCCCTCCTGATGATCAATGGTACATGGACACCGGAGCTACTTTTCACATGACTGCAAACGGAGGTACTCTTACGTCTTATCTAAATATGAACAACAGTCATAACATTACTGTTGGTAGTGGCCATACTATTCCAATTATTGGATGTGGAAATACATTATTACCCAATCTCCATCCCACTTTAACCTTGAATAATGTCTTGCATGCCCCTAAATTGATTAAAAATCTTGTCTCTGTGAGGAAATTTACCATTGACAATGATGTTTCTGTTGAATTTGATCCTTTCGGTTTTTCTGTGAAGGATTTTCAGACGGGGATGCATTTAATGAGATGTAACAGCTTGGGTGACTTATATCTAATTATCACAAGACCACACATTGGAACTTCGTCACCATCTACCTTTGCCGCTTTGTCTCCTGAAATATGGCATAGTCGTTTAGGACACCCGGGAGCCCCTGTTTTAAGCTCCCTTCGCCAAAACAATTTCATTATTTGCAATAAATTTCAGGATAATTTTTTTTGTCATTCATATCCTCTTGGGAAACAAGTTAAATTACCTTTTTCTGACTCTTTATCATATACTTCTTTGCCATTTGATATTGTGCATAGCGATCTCTGGTCATTGCCTATTCTTAGTTCGGGTGGACATCGTTATTATGTTTTATTTCTTGATGATTTCACGAATTTTCTATGGACTTTTCCCATTGCCAATAAATCTCAAGTGCATTCCATTTTTCTTTCTTTTCATACTCACATTAAAACACAATTTGAAAAGGAGATTAAATGTTTTCAATGTGACAATGGAAGGGAGTACGACAATGGACCTTTTCATAAATTTTGTGAATTAAATGAAATGACTTTTCTATTTTCTTGCCCTCATACATCTCCTCAAAATGGAAAAGCCAAAAGAAAAATCTGTACCATAAATAACATCATCCAACCCTCCTTGCTCATGCCTCTCTACCATCCTTTTTTTGGCATCATGCACTACAAATGGCCACTTATCTCCTCAACATACTCCCTAACAAAAAGCTTGCTCTCCAAACACCCACCAAAATTCTCTACCAAAAAGACCCGTCCTACGATCACCTTCGGGTTTTTTGGTGCTTATGTTATCCTCTTCTTCCATCTACTTCTAGAAATAAATTGCAAGCTCGACCAACACCAAGTGTTTTCTTGGGGTATCTATCGAATCATACAGGTTGTAAGTGTTATGATTTATCAAGTCGTAAGATAATTGTTTTGAGGCATGTTATTTTTGATGAAAATACTTTCCCTTTTTCTAACTTACATACTCATACATCTTCTACTTATGAGTTTTTGGATACAGGCTTGACACCTCTTCTTCACTCACCTACTCCACCCACGACCACCACTCATGAAGCTCAATCTTCTCCTGCCCAAGTCACTGACTCACTGAACTAACCCACACCTCCTATGCAGGCCCAACAAATACAAACCTCCCCCAACACATCTCCTACTCAGACCTCATCACCTCAAGCCTCACCGACCGAACCAACCTCTCCCAACAGCCCAAACCGGTCCACTACACGGACTGCATCCCCTTCCCCCACAAATCAACCCAACACTCACAGTCCATCACAGCCAGTGCAAACCAACCCACTTGCCAATCCACCAACATCTCCTCAAATGACAACAAGAGCCCAACTTGGAATTTTTAAGCCCATAAAATTTCTTAATCTTCATACTTCGGCTAAAAACTCCATTTCTCCTTTGCCTACCAATCCCATTAATGCATTAAATGATCATAATTGGAAAATGGCCATGAAAGACGAATATGATGCTCTTATTGAAAATATGACGTGGGAATTAGTACCACGTCCAGTTAATGCTAATGTCATTCGAAGTTTGTGGATTTTCAAGCATAAGAAGATATCTGATGGTTCTTTTGAGCGGCATAAAGCCCGACTTGTAGGTGATGATGCAGGTCAGCAAACTGGCATCGATTGTGGTGAGACTTTCAGTCCAGTGGTCAAACCGGCAACTATTCAGACGGTACTAAACATTGCTTTATCTAAATCTTGGTATCTTCATCAATTAGATGTAAAGAACACTTTTTTGCATGGAAATCTCGATGAAACTGTCTATATGCACCAACCTCCTGGCTTCCGAGATTCTAAACACCCTGATTATGTATGTCTGCTAAAGAAGTCTCTTTATGGGCTTAAGCAAGCCCCTCGTGCTTGGTACCAGCGCTTTGCTGATTATGTGGCTACTTTGGGTTTCTCTCACAGCATTTTAGATCATTCTTTATTCATTTATCGTCGGGGGAACGATATGGCATATATTCTTCTTTATGTGGATGACATTATTCTTGCTGCGTCTTCAGATGCTCTTCGTCAATCCATAATGTATAAGCTTGGTTCTGAGTTTGCTATGAAGGATCTGGGTCCTCTAAGTTATTTTCTGGGCATCTCTGTTACAAGACATTCAGGAAGTCTTTTTCTTTCGCAAAAGAAATATGCGAAAGATATTATTGAGCGGGTCAGTATGTCTTCTTGCAAGCCATCTCCTACACCGGTGGACACAAAAGCAAAACTCAGTATCTCTTCAGGTAATCCCTATCATGATCCAACTAAGTATCGCAATCTTGTATGAGCCTTATAATATTTGACTTTTACGAGACCGGATATTTCCTATGCTGTTCAGCAATGTTTGGTTATGCATGACCCGAGAACACAACACATGTCTGCTTTGAAGCGAATCATTCGGTATATTCAGGGCACTCTCGATTTCGGTCTCCATATTTATCCCTCTTCAATTAATAAGCTCATTTCATACACCGACGTAGATTGGGGTGGATGTCCAGACACCAGACGGTCGACTTCTGGCTATTGTGTCTATCTTGGGGATAACTTGATTTCATGGTCTGCGACAACCTACTTTGTCCCGGTCCAATGCTGAGCCTGAGTACCGTGGGGTGGCTAATGTTGTCTCTGAATCCTGTTGGATTCGAAACTTACTTTTGGAGCTGCATTGTCCTATTACGAAAGCCACTTTAGTCTATTGTGACAACGTTAGTACGATGTACCTTTCCGGCAACCCGGTTCAACATCAACGCACTAAGCACATTGAGATGGATATTCATTTTGTGCGTGAGAAAGTTGCTCGTGGTCAAGTTCATGTTCTACATGTCCCTTCGCGTTATCAGATTGCAGACATATTCACTAAGGGACTTCCGCTGCAACTCTTTGATGATTTTCGAGACAGTCTCAATGTTCGACAACCTCTAGTTTCGACTACGGGGGTGTATTAGAATATGTAAATAATCTTTTATTTTTATAATTTGTATAGGGGATACTTTCTTAATTTGTATATGAGATACTCTCTTGATTTGTATAGGAGATACTCTCTTGATTTACTTAGCAAAATTATAGCCAATAGATTATCCAGAATTTTGTATATATTATTTGGAAAATCAATGAAACGATCACGCAAACAATTCTATCAATATTGATCATGTATACTATCATGGTAGAAAATCAGCTTGCTTCTTCCTGCTCACATCTGCCATAGGCTTGCGAGCATCAAGCCTCCAAATACAGGTAGCTCGGATCAACCTTGTTGGCATTCACTAATGATGACTTTTTCTCCTAAAAATCGGCCTATGAATTCTTATCCAGTGACCTACTCCAACTAGCACTCCCGACCTTTTTTCCCCTCTTGCTTGGTAGTGGCACGGGCCATAACGGATTCATGCGTTCCTTTGGAAATTAGGTCATTGAAAGCTAACGACTAATGTAGAGCATAAGAAAAGAAACAAGACTTCTGATACTATTTGCCATCGTTGCGGTCAACAAGACGAATCCATCTTGCACGTCTTACGTGACTGTGATGATATTTGAGAATTCTATGATCAATTCATTCATGAGAATCATTGGAGCAAACTCTTCAGCTTCGGTATTTTTTATTGCCTTGAATGGAACTTTTCCACTAAAGGCATAGGCTCAAATCTTTATCATTCATCAACCTTCTTTGGTGCTATGATTTGGAACCTTTTGGAAAGAATGTAATTTTCTTGTTTTTAAGGTAAAACTGATCTTGTCATTGGCCTTTCTTGCTCTATTTAGAGCCAAGTCTCTCTTATTGCTTCGGATAGAGACAAGTCCACTCTTATCTATTTTGGCAATGCAAATAAAGAACTGCATATTGCTTGGAAACCTCCAACAGATTGTTCCAAACTCAATGTAGACGGCTCCCACTACAAAAATGACAGCTCCTTAGCACGTGGAAGCTTAATTCGAGACTCCAAAGGTAGGGATCAATGGCAAAATGAGTCTAATCCATTGGGCTAACACGCTTAAAATTGTGGGCTAGGTTAAGGTACATCAACCCACTAACTTATATAGCCTAACCCATCAGCCCGTTGAGTTGTTGGCGAGTCAGGTGGGCCAGCCCGACGGGTTACATTAAAAAAATTTAAATAAAATATAACAAAAGTAGGTGAATAGTAAAAATTTTAGGCCAAAAAAAATGAAGACTAAAGTAAAAAATTAGGATTTTTTTTTCCATCAACCCTCTTTGGGTTAGACTCACTCAACTCTCAGCCGTCGTGCTCATCTCTCTCTGACTCACTCAAATTGTGTTGATGGTAGATGGTTGATAGATTAATTTGTGTTTATTATTGATGGATTAAATTGATGGATTAATATTTATATATACTACTAAAAAAACAAAATTTTGGTGCCCCTAAAAAAATGGGGCCTTGGGCGGTCGCTCCTTTTGACCGTGCTCAGGACCACCACTGATCGTATTATTTTGAAGAATTTCGACCCTGAAAAAATCTTTCAGAGAAGTTTGAACTCCTATTACGCACTAAATTAATTAAGGATTAGGCTTACTGAGGGGCATGGTTTATAGCTACGCCCCTGATGCATCAAGATTTGTCTTTTGGTGTGAAAAGCCCTCATAGCAATGGCGCAATTACCCGCCTCAATTCTACCATTCAATTAAGATCTTTTACTAGATTTATGTTTATGATGAATGAATTATTTGTTTACCTACAAAAAAATTTATTTGTTTTAAGATATGGAGAAACGACGTAGAAGCAACAGTTCAACACACCAACAGCCATATATTTTCTAAGATTCAAGAGAATTGACAGAAGAATCAGATAAATTCCATAATAAATAAAGAAACTATGGATTTAACCTTTGGCAGCTCACAAAATTCTGTAGACTTTCTGGTTGGCATCGTCACGTTAGTATGCTCATGAAGAAACCCTTCTGCCACCACACATAACTTGTCATATTTATCACTCTTTCGTATCCTTTACCGTTGACAGATACACACACAAGCTCTAATTACTAGTGTCAGCTGTGTTATTTGGACACAAAAATAAACACAGACGCATGTCCGTACAGTATGGACCTTTTTTTTTTAAAAAATAAATTTATTTATTTTTTATCTGATTATTTATGTTCACATATCTGGTCAATGCTATTCATTATCTGGTTAATGCTACATCCTGAAACTTTTAAACATGTCATTTTCTTATCTAGTTAATCGCGTTCACATATCTGATTAATGTTATTCATTATCTGGTTAATGCCAAGTCTTGAAACTTTTTCTTATCTGGTTAATCAAGTTCAAATATCTGGTTAATGCAATTCATTATCTGGTTAACGCAAAATATTTTTTTAACCAATTAAAAAAAATCTAAAAAAATAATTTTTTTTTGAAAAAAAAATTTATCTATACTGTACAAATATACGATATGTACGAACATACGATGTCCAGCGTTTAATTAATCATTTTTCTTACCAGTGATAGAGTACACTTATCTGACCCTTGGCGGAACTCTGCGAGGATGACACTTATGGTACATACGTTTTTGAGTGGTGCGTCAGTGCAGTTTCAGTTGAATTCACCAAAAAATACTATTAAATTTCCATACAACGGATAAAATTATAGTATCTTGACCACTAGATCGTACGCAGGAAAAAAAAATAATATTGAACCAGCCATGTTTATGGCACTCGCACTGTCGCACAGACCTATCAAACATTACTAAATTTCTTACCCACACACCAAACAGAAAGCCAAGAAAAAAATGAAAATAAAGAAAATGATTTTATTAATTTCAGTTGAGTCCTTGCTCAATGGTTCAAACTTATAACCGTAGCCGTCATTGGAACCACAAAAAGAAAGGCTACAAACAAAAAATGATTTCACTGGACACCTCTGAAAAAAAAAAAAAGGTTTCATATTGAAGCAGTAGCATTTCCGGGAATGAATTTGACAGAAACACTGTTGACACAATGGCGTTCATCAGTGGGGGTCTTGAATCCCTCTCCTTTGAAAACATGACCCAAGTGTCCACCACATGCTGCACAAGTTATCTCAGTCCTCCTCCCATCTGGATCAGGCTGAAAATCGGAACTTCCATGATCACAATACAATTCCCAAGTTTCAACTAAATATATTATAGTTAACTAGGAAAATAATATATTATTCAAGAATAAATTAAAAAAAAAAAAAAAAACTAACTGAGCGGTTGATAGCTCCAGGAAAACCCTCAAAGAAAGCAGGCCAACCGCAACCAGAATCAAATTTGGTAGAAGACTTGTAAAGAGGAGTCCCACAGCCAGCACAATTGTAAATTCCTTCTTCAAAGAACTTGTTGTATTCTCCGGTGCCCTTCAATCTGCATAATGTTCCCAATCACAGAAAAGAAAAACAAATAGAAAAAGATTTTAACTCCCAAATCACAACTCACAATATAATAGAAGAATTTGAAACAATGCCATGCAGAAGGAAAAGATTGGGAGCTTACTCGGTTCCTTTCTGGCGGAGGATCCGAAACTGCTCAGGCGAAAGAATGGCGCTCCATTCCTCCTCTGTTTTCTGAACCGGCGTGGGTGCTGCTGCTGATCCCATTGACTTTGCTTTCGCTATACACACCTGCCATCAGCAGGTGAGAAAGGCCTTATATAGTGCCCAATTGAGACAATAAAAAAACAATGGCCAATTTGGATTGTGATTGATTCACCGGGAAGATTTTCGGTGAAAATGAACTTAGACGGAAAATCGGGTCTGGTGGTAGTGCGTGGCACGCAATGGACTCAACACTATTGTTTTTCTGGACTGGCCCGATAATGCAAACAAGGCGCATATGGGCCAACAATTGGGGACCACAAAATTGAAATTGCTACCTACACGTCCCAAATTACTTCCCACACCAACACCCCTTGTATTTGTTTTGAATAAGTTCGCATCGGCACAGCACAAGCAACAAACAGCTACAAACGTCGATGGTGGTTCGGTTTCGCTGCTGTGTGCGATTCATATTCATAGTGCAGTGGTGATGCCGCCTGAACCCCAAACGAAGCTGACAAGTTTGAATTAGATAGAGGAGTACAGTTCATGTGTGTGCCTAGAGAAAAGTTTGGTAGGGCGTTTACAAGCCACTCTTTCGTTTTTCACTTCCCCGTTATTATTATTATTACAATAAAGTAAATGCCATAGAAGCAGAAGAAGAAGAAGAAGAAGAAGAACAACAACAACAACAACAACAATGGCGTATTCGGGATTTGGGAAGGATTCGGGACCCACCGGACCTCCCAAATCTACACCCTGTTTCGGCTTCAACAACCCTTTCTCTCGTCCTCCCTCTTCTTCCCCACCTTTCAGACCCCCCGGGTACGTTAATTTCTCTTCCCTTTATCTCTTCACATTTAATTCAAATTCAAGTATACCCCTAAACGGAACTTTTTTTTTTCCCCTCCTTTTCAGTTGACCTGGAATGGAAATTTGAATCAATAAGCATTTTACACTTCCCCTTTATGTATTTTTAGTTGTGTTAGAGATGTGAGTTAGCAATGTTTTGGAGGTGAAATTTGGGGATCACATCACATTATATATCCCAGGTATCTTGGATCAATAGTAATGAGGATGTAACACTAACACATAGAGTGGATGGATAACATGGAGAAATGCTTGGATTGTAATATAACATGTGATGGAAAAGTGCCTTTCAAACTAAAAGGAATTTCTATTGCACAACTATAACGATACTCTGTGGTAGTTAATGTTGGGTAACAATAAATTATCAGAGCAAAAAATCAGTGTAACTTAAACCTGATTGTTGAGGTGGATGAGTGGACATGCAAGAGAAGATAAGATTAGGAACAAGTGAATAATTGTATTTGGCATAAACTTGCTGTAGCCCCTATTGAAGATGAGGATGATAAAAACTCGTCTTTGGCGATTTGTTTACTTGAGTGAGGCAACAACGAAAACAGGTCCAATATTGAAAAGTGAGACAAATGAAAGACAGTCCAATTAAAAGGATAGCAACAAATTGAGGAAAACTTTAGAAGAAAGCCAAATGGTCATTTTTTTTTTTAATAAAGCCAAATGGCATTGCTTGGTCCATGCAAATGGGTAAGGCTTGGCTTTTATTGCATATGTGATTTTGTGCAGTGTCCATGTTAACATCTATGTATCAACTTCTGTGAGTTAGTTTAACCCTGAAAATATTGCCATGGAGAAAATGAGTAATACTGTGTTGTCATACAAGAATAGGGAGAAAATGGGTAATACTGTGCTGACATTCAAGAATTTGGGTAAAATCCCAATAATATGTACCCTGTTGGTGATACTCATTGTAGTGCTGCTTCTGTTTTTTCTCTTTATACTAAAAGAAAAATGTTCCATGAGTTATGGAAAAAAAGGTGCATCTTTTAGCCACAACTGTTTTCCTTGAAAATAAATTAAGTTTGTCCTTTGGTCAGACAAAATATTCTTCTCACATAGGTAGCCTTAAAGATGTCTCATTGCGTGTACATTATAGTTCATATTTTCTTTCAGATCCATTGAATCTTCCGGTTGGAGTGATGGGCAGAAACTCTTCTATAAAGATTTGGATGCCCAAACTCCTGAAAGGCCCCCTCCAGTAACAACACTTATTGCTTCGCGCGATTCCCTGACTGGTTTTACAGCCAGAGTCTCTAGATTTCCTAACCCAGAAAGAATCAGATCTCCTCCTATATCATATGCAGATGTTGATGCTTTGAGGAACTCAGGTCAAACTGTCCTAAGAAATGAGTTAAGATATTTTAGTCTTTCATAGTATGTTAGTTACTTAAATTTATTATGTATCAGGGCCTTTGCGTTGATGTTTCATTGTTTGGATTTAAATATCATATGCACAAAGCAGACATACGTCAATCCAGCTATACAGATTAAATTTCTGTTATGCGGCCTGACTTTTAAATAATTATATTAGTTGACAGTTGCCCTGTTGTTTTGAACTTTATCTTGGAACATTTTTCGATGATAGTTTCATTGTGACGTTCTGGCCTGGGAAAGCCATTTTAGTTTTGGCATTCTTCTGTTCACATCCTTTGAGCTATAAGTTTTTTATATTTATCATGTATTGTCTTGTGTAGTGGCTTTATCTTTTTTGTTCCACTTATTTATTTGTGGCCTCACCTTGTGTTTTTCTGCTGATTGCTGTAGCCGCCCAACTTTGCTCAGTGATGACCATGGTCACTTACTTCATCTACAATCACAATCACCTCCGTTGGTGCCTGTGAATCATCAATCTGTTCTGAATTTCCAAGGTCCTTCTATTTCTGTTCAGCAGTAAGTTTTAGATTATACTCTCCTCCTTCCCTTCATTGTATCTGTATAGTTTAGGTGTCTCTATGTGCACTTATGAATCAGAAAATTAAAATTGAAGTTATACTTAAATATCGATATATGTTAAATTATGAAATGTTGGATTTTGTTCTATAAAATTATTTGTACTCAACGGACATGTCTTTTGCCTGCATGATATTCCATGTTCTCCTTTCAACACCAGTAGTTGGTTGAAGCCTTGCTTGGGTCAGTTGTACATTTGGATGCTTTAACATAGGTAATTTATGGACTCTACAATTTGTGCTTCCTCTTTGTTTGTTTTTCCAAACATTCCTTGCATATCATTTGCTCCATTTAGTTTTTGGCCCGATGATCACAGCTTATCATTTATTAATGACCCCTTTTCATTGTTTCATTTTTAAAGTTGGGCTTCTAGTGTTGTTAAATGGCAGTGGTATGGTGTGGCAGTTTTGTGACAAAATGCCATTCTAAGGCCATGGTGTGGATGCTTTTCCATGGAAGCCACTATTTCCATCATGGGCATGGCAGCCATGGTGGAAATGGTGCTAAATAAACTTAAAACAAGAAAGGTAAAAAAAAAAAAATTGGGTAAACAAGAGAGGAAAAAAAATGGATAACACACACGTAACAGATTTTAAACCCTAAAAACCCGTTGCACCGAACTCACTTGTACACATCTCTGCCATCTCTTACCTGCACTGCACATCTCTGGTCAACGACCCCTCTCTGGCAAACTTAGTTTTTGAGGTAAATCCTTTCACTGGCGAACTGTATTTTCTCTTCCTTTTTCTTCCTCCATTTTTTGTTTTATATTTTCCTATTTTCTAATTCTGTCCATTCCTTTCTTTTCCTGCTATTCTGTTCTGTATATCTCTCTATATTCCTCTATCCATCTCTATTTCTCTGTTGTAATTTTGTGACTTTCTTAGTCTCTGTTCCATGAACAAAATATTATCGTTTTTCTATATTTTTTTCTCTCGTCTTTTGTTGAGTTGTTCTGTGACCTCTGACTCTGTCCTCGTGGTTCAGTGGTTCTCCTCTAATTTTTTCCCTGTTAGTTTTTTTAGTATACTTTGTTTGTGTGTGTGTGTGTGTGTGTGATATGTCCTCCATGCTTTGTCTATAGGCCGCAAACTGTCCATCATTAATATCATTGCTTCTGTGTTAAAATTCAAAAAATAGAAGGAGTAGGGTATGCCGTGTTTGTAACCATGTTTTAAAAATCGGACCAGAAGGTTCAACCGACCCTGTCTATGGTTTGGTTCTTTGGCGGTTTGACTGTTGGATTTTCCCAGTTCAAGCGGTTTAAAGCAATTGAACCAATCCGGAGGTCTCCCCGGTTCGATGTCCGGTTCGGTTTTTAAAACATCGGTTTGCATTATTATCATTTTGCAAGCTTAGAATGTATAAGAATGGGGTAGGAGGGTTGTATTGCATTATTCTAAAGATAACCTTCTATGTTGTTGACTTAAGGTTGTGTCAAATAATGCTTATGCACAATTTTATTGTTGTTGTTATTGTGGTTGGGATGGCTTGCCTTCATCTTATATTTGCTTGCATGATTAATGTTGTATTTATTTTTTATTTCCTAAAATCCTTTGGTGACTATTGTCCATGTAGCCAACCATATTAGTGGGACAAGACTTTGTTATTATCTCTTGCACTATGAAAATTCTACATTGTGTTTGCCTTAGATCAAGCTATTTTTGTTTTACAGGCCCGGTTTAGCTCGCAGCACATTGGATGGCCAGCCCAGTTTATCTATCAGTTATCCCAACTTTTTGGTTCATCAAGTCCAGTCTCCATATATTGATTCTCAGAATCCTCATCCTAGTTTTACGAAAGAACTTAACAATCAAGGCTCAAAGAGAACTAGGTCCCCTCCTTCACAGTCTACCAACATACATGAGAATTTTAATGATGCTCACAAGGACTTTAGAAGGTAATGACATAGATTTTTTTCTCGCCTATCATTGTGCTGTAGTTATCATTTTGTCATTATTTTTCAGAAGGTTGTCTAACAAAATTGGATGTATCTTAGTTTATCTCTTGCTATATTTATACCTTATCCTTATTGCAACTTTTTATTTTTCGTTTGGGGGGGGGCATATATTATTATTATTATTATTATTATTATTATTAGTGTAAACAATTTTGAGTAGGGGTATGGCAGCAGTATGTTAAGCTTCAGGTAACTTTTCCCAAAACAGTGTTTTGTGCTAGATGAGGAAGTAGGAAGAGATGCTATGATTTAAAAGCTCTTCAGAAAGCTAATAAAATGCGACCAACATCTTTGAAAGAGTTTCTTATTAGTTATCAATAAACTGTTAATTTGAAATACTCCATCAGAAATCGCATGTATCATATGATTCTGATAGTTATGTTTAGATGTTTTGTTGGTTGTAGTGGAATGTAATGTTTTGGTTGTACTGGAATGTAATGTTTTGGTTGTTTGGCGTTTGTCTATTATTTGGAAGTTGTTTAGAGGATTGATATGGAATAGAATGGAATTGAAAAAGTTATAAATTTAAAATTTTAATATTGTCCACAACATATGACAAGATATATAAAGCTACAGAAAAAGGAAAAAGTGGTAAAGTCACCATTATTCACAAACAAAATAATGTGATAAAATTTGCTACTTTATGGTTACCGTGGGAAAATGCATCCTCCTCCATTCTACTCCCCCCTCCCTTTTTCCTAAATCTATCTTCCAAATGGTGGAATCACTTTATACCCACTCCTTTCCTTCACTTTCCACCAATCCAAACACACAATAAATACCAAGAGAAAATGTGATAGAGTTATAGCTAATCTGCTTCTGTTGTAATATTTTGCTTCTGCTATAATTGTTCTGCTGCTGTTATAATATGTATGCGGATAGCGTTGTGTAGTTAGTTTTCTGTTAACTTTCTGTTATGTAGTTAGTTAGATCAGTTATACAATTGCAGAGCTGTTAGGGCTTGTTTAACAAGATCAAATGTACTCTAATAAAGGCTCAAAGCTCTCTAAAGATAGTTAATCAGAATCTACATTTTTCATACTTGATTCAATTTTTCTCTCATTCTGTTAACTTTATCAAAGTGTCAGAGAGAACTTTCGTTATAGATAAAGACATTGTGGTCAAGTTGCAAAGTAACATAAGGAAAGTTTATCATAACTTTTCAGTGGGCATAAGGGAAATTTACAATTCATTTTTCTCTTCATACGAAAATGATGGTTTATTTTTGTAACAATATAGTATAGGCTAGCAGGAAGCTATCATGCTATCAATGTTTGTTAAGGTTAATGCTGTTGGTGTTTCAAAAAATATGAATTAAGCTTGCAGGTGTGAGTGCATGTTCTGCTACTGCAGCAAATGAAACTGAATATGCATTTGTTGGGCCTGTTTTGTACTTTTGTGGTTTTTCTTCCAGGCCTTCTGTATCTCCTCCTAGATTGGGAAGTACATCAAATGTTCTAAGAACTGGCCCTCAATCTCAACTTCACCAAAAATCTTTGCCATCTAGTGTTTCTGAAGTTGCTGTAAGCAGGTCCATCATCGCCACTGCTCCTAAAAGGACAAGGTCACCTCCTCCATCATTTTCAGCCAATGAAACCCTTGAAGGAAACTCTGTTCCCTTGGAAGACAACTCTGAACGGTAAGATACTAGGTGCAATAGCACCGTTTTTTGTCCATTGTGTGTGTATTTTATCTAGAATTTAATTTTTTAATGGATCTTTATTTTTATTGTGTTGTCAGTGAAATGTTAGCCAAGGCAAAGCGTTTAGCTCGCTTCAAGGTAGATTTAAGCAAATCTGAACAAAATAATGCTGATGTTGCAGACCAGACAGCTTCTGCAAATAGATATGGAGTGTCTGTGTTGGAGAAGAAATATATGGGAGGGCATTCAATGGATTCAGCTGGCCATGCTGTTTCTGATAATGAAGGCCTGGAAACATCCAATGTTATTATTGGCTTATGTCCAGATATGTGTCCTGGTATATTTCTCAGATTTTTAATTAAAGAGTGAACCTATGAGATTGTTATATTTCCATCCGATCTATAATTCGAAGTCTGCAATGAATTTTTTTCAAGAATCTTTTGGAATTCATTATATTTTTTTTGGGGTGGAAAAGTCCAGTTTGAGAGAAGATCGATGTTAATTTCATTCTAAAGTTTCTTTTAAGAGTAATGTTACGCAGCCTGAAAAAGTCACCGAAAATTTTGAGAGAGTTCACCTAAAGTTAAGGGTGGTTCTTGGATGGGTTAAAGTGATTGGGACTACTCATCCATTCAAGGGTTAATAAGCATGCAAACTCATTCTGGAAACATTATTGCTATCTAGAATTTTCCTTCTTTTTGTTGTCTGGTATTTTTGCGCTGATAATTCTTCTACTGCAAGGGGATTATAAGCATGTGGTTTCATTTTCTTTGCGATTTGATTTGTGTTTCAGAGTCAGAGAGGGGGGAGCGTGAAAGGAAAGGGGATCTTGACCAATATGAACGTGTGGATGGGGATAGAAATGTAACCAGTAGACTTCTTGCAGTTAAGAAGGTGATTCTCTTATTACTGATACTTTGTTCATCCTATGAAAGAACTTTACTTTCTAATATTAATAACATGAATCATAATTCATGGCAGTATACTAGGACGGCAGAGAGGGAAGCCAGCTTGATCCGGCCTATGCCCATCCTGCAGAAGACAATTGGTTATCTGATAACTTTGCTAGACCAGCCTTATGATGAGAGGTTTCTTGGTGTATACAACTTTTTGTGGGACAGGATGAGAGCAATTAGGATGGACCTGAGAATGCAGCATATTTTCAATCAAGGGGCTATTACTATGCTGGAACAAATGGTGATTCCTTGTAGCCATGTCGTTAGTGTCTGTCTGCATACATGCCCACCTTAGGTTCTAGTCAGTAGTCATCCCTTTCATGAATGAGGGTGCATATTAAGGAGCTTGGGTTCAAAATCCATCGGGCTCATAGAGACCACTTACTAATGAAAATATGCAACTCCTGTTAGAAACCTAAAATATGGAAATATGTATCTATTAAATTTTAGCAGCATGAACTTATCGCTTAGAGACTCTGCTTGGGTTGGAGTATGTTCATTCATCTCTTGTTGATGATCTAAGTTATGCTGTCTGAGTTCCTCTCGATTTGTTGTACTAACTGCCAACCAAACCCCTTATTAGTCATGCCTATTGCCTAGTGTTGCGACATTGCCACCACTACTTGCTATTGGTCACTTCAACATGCAGCAATTATCAGATACCTTGACTTTCCAGTTTGTTTGGGTAATCCTTATATAGTATCACTATCATCAACATCAAGATCACGTGCCAAAATAAGCATTTACTGTTTTCGTGAAATAATGCATATAAAAGCCAGATTATTGCTCTTAAGTGACAATATCAAGATTTTCCGGCAGTTCATTAAAAGTTATATGGAATCAGACAGTCAATACCAAATATATAGATTTGCTTTTATCCATTTCATATGTATTTATTGGTAGAATAATTCATTGAAAGTCCAGTTAGCTTTATCAATAACATGCATCTGTTTGTTACAAAGCAGTATTAGATGATTACAAAGATTAATGATGATGTTGAATTCCATGGTTTCAGATAAAATTACACATCATTGCAATGCACGAATTATGTGAATATACTAAAGGAGAGGGATTTTCCGAGGGCTTTGATGCTCACCTCAATATTGAACAGATGAACAAAACTTCAGTTGATTTGTTCCAGATGTATGACGATCACAGAAAGAAAGGAGTGGATATTCCCACAGAAAAAGAGTTTCGAGGCTATTATGCTCTTCTTAAGTTGGATAAGCACCCTGGTTATAAAGTAAGTAACCTTTTTAGTGCTTTGACCCTTTAAGGTTTCATTTGCTATACAAAATCTAAGGAAATAAGCAAGTTATTCTAGGTTGAACCAGCAGAGCTCTCTCTTGATCTTGCTAAGATGACTCCAGAGATAAGGCAGACACCAGAAGTTATATTTGCCCGCAATGTAGCAAGGTTGTAATTCCCATAGAAGTTGTTACTTTTGTTATCATGGTTGCAGTCTGACCATTCCTTGTTGTTTGCTTTTGCAGAGCTTGCAGAATGGGTAATTTTATTGCCTTTTTTCGGCTTGCAAGAAAAGCAACTTATCTTCAAGCGTGTCTAATGCATGCCCACTTTGCAAAGGTATTGGATATTAATTTTTTTTACTTTATTTTGTGCTCAACAAAGACACTATGATTGTACTTTTCCTTAAACAACTTAGGCCTGCCATGTATAGACCAAGCATGCGTTTACTTAATCATTGGAGGAAAATTTAGGAAATTACTTAAGTTGATCGGAGGCAAACCGCTCTAGTTTCTGACTTTCTTCTCTAAAATGAATATGTTCGATATGCAGTTCACAATCAATTATATGATATATGCCTGTTTTAATGCTTAAAGACTTGATTTTTCTTGCCTGGTTTTGTATAAAATATCTGTCTTAAGCTGCATAATTTTTGGAAGGATAAGTAGATAACTGAGTAAAATTAATTTGATTTTATGTTGAATCTGATATACATCAGTGGTAAGAAATTTGAGGAATTCGCTTCAGTTATGGTTTGATACTTATGTGACTAAGCTACAATGCTACATCTGATCAGGAAGCCTAACCTTTATGTTTTGTGCCACTTTTATCAGTTGCGTACTCAGGCACTTGCTTCTCTACATTCTGGTCTACAGAATAACCAAGGTCTTCCTGTTGCTCATGTTGCTAACTGGCTTGCCATGGAGGTATATTTTACGGATAAATATGGATGATTGCCGTATCTTTTCCATTTTTGTGTGTTGTAGCAGGTTTTTCCAACTTCCTCTTATACTGTCCTTTGTCTTTATAATTAGGATGAGGACATAGAAGGCCTTTTGGAGTATCATGGGTTCTTGATAAAAGCATTTGTAGAACCATACATGGTGAAGGAAGGCCCGTTTCTTAATGCTGATACCGAGTACCCCACAAAGTGTTCAAAACTCGTTCACAAGAAAAGGTCTGGGAGGATAATTGAGGATATTTCACCCTTAATTCATGCCGAATCACTACCTGGTGAGACCATGAAAGAGATTCTGATGAGGAACACATACAAGCATGAGCCCCAAGTTGTTTCAGCTGCTGAAAACGATAGTTCTGTCCAAAAGCTTGATGAGGAAATTCCAGACTCTGAAGCCATTTTCTCCCCAAAGGATAGTAAATCAGAAAAGGTATTTAAGGAAATGCAAGGTGTTCAGGACAGTGCGGAAGATTATGCTATGACTAGTACTCATCCATCACCATTGAGCTTCCCCTTTCCTAATATTATACCTGAACCGCAACATACAAGAATTGACGGTTTGAAGAGTACCAATTCTGATTGGATTGTCGAAGGCTCTCCAAGGAGAAGCTCACGCTCTAATGTGGTTGCAAGGCCAGTGGAGATTATACCAGAAACTGTTCCACCAGAAAGTTCATTTGCTAATAGTTTTTCTTTGCCACCTCCTGTGGCGCAGTGTGTATCCAAGGATGACTCTCTGTTTATTCGCCAAGAACGTGAAGATGAAATTCATGAAGTTAGAGAAAGTTGTCACGATGAAGAAATTGCTGAGGCTAAGCTGAAGTTGTTCTTAAGGTTTTCATGCCTTGTTCAGTTGCACAGTTTTAGCGCTTTGGCATATGAGTTACTCATATTATCCTATTTATTGCTATTTTTAAGTCATTGTATTTAATAATCCACTCTATTCTTCGTTGTCTACTCTGTCAGGTTATGGAGGAGACGAGTGTCAAAATTAAGGATGTTACGGGAAGAGAGGCGAGTAGCATCAAATGCTGCGCTGGATTCATTACCATTGGGTCCCCCAATTCGGCATTGTCTAGAAGTAAGTTTGGTAGAGTTTTGTGAATTTTTCAGCAAATTTCTCTTTGCTGGGGAAAGGCATTGGGGTTAGGAGTGAAATAAAGACGAGTGCTTCTAATCGAGCTTGCTTCTAAAAAATAATAATGTGACTGGGAATAACGAAATTGCTCTTCCTTTACCATTGGATTGATAACCACGTGCGATACAATGCTTCCTCCACTGCGATAATGAGAACCAGCACTTGCAGGTCAAGATTGTAAATCCCCTATCCTTAATCATAGTCAGCTTCTCCCCCTCAACATACCCCGCTAAGTCAATTGCGTGAAACACGTCTTTGGTGTTTTGGGGCCTTATTCTGCATTTCACCTCTTGTTGCAGACCACCAAGAAAAAAGTACCTGAACAGTTGCTCTTTTGAAGCGGAAGATGCTTCGGCCATGAACACCTCAAAGTGTTGAACATACTCTTCCAAACAGAACTTTTTGGTTAAGGTAGATAATAACTCATTTCCCAAATTTCGTCCTCCGAACCATCAGATCAAAGCCAAAGTCAGTCCGTCCCAATTAATCCAGGGTTCTTTCTACACATGATTTGGAACCAGTGCGCTTCAGTCCCTTCCATATTGATGAATGCCAACTGCACTCTCTTACTGGGCTCAACCTATTGTACTTCAAAAAATTTCTCTGCACATGGCAACCCACCCCAAGGGATTGTTTCCATCAAAAGTAGGGAAGCTCCATCTTCCCAATCCATACCCGTTGACATTCTTGTTGATCCGCTTGGTTGACTGGGGCTGAACCACCTCCCACAAAGGTCGACTGTCGGTATTGTCATCATACCAATCGATGTCCTGTTTCTGCATCAACACTTAATAGCTGTTTGATCTCATCAACCCCAACCATGTTCATGATTTCTTGGAGCTGTGAACTGTGATCACACACTCGAGATATTCTGCCAGTGCCACCAATGCTTCAATTTTTTACTCCAGCTTGCTGACAATGTATCCGGCAGGTCGGACCAATTGATAAGAATTCAAAGAAATGGGAACAGAGAAGTGATAGAAATAAATAAAGAATTGAACTGTTTTATTGAACTGAACAGAAAATCGAGAATATAATTCCCCCGAGGGTTTTCCCTTCACAAAGGGTCTCTCCTTTACACAGAAGCTATCAAATCACAGAATGACTGTCCTGTATTCTGATTTCCCCGATTTATTTATCTAATCTCTTCTAAGTTCTGACTAACTAATTAAGGCTAACTGACTAATAGAACAGATGTCCTTGTTCTGTCCTAATTATACATCCTAACAAACACTTTGTTGGTTCATCATTTTAATTTTTAATTGGACATTTTAGCTAATAATTTCCTGCTAATCACTTCCAAATTATGATTAATCCTGAAGATTGTTACTGAATCAGTGAAACCTTTTTTTTGAATAACTGAACGTTGAATTGAAACAGTGTGCATTAACATAAATACCATTTAGCAATTTTCGTGTGCTGTATTGGAAAGTTTTATGACTAGCTATTGTTGACTTGGTTTATTTATTTCGGTGCCTATTTTGATGTAGCAACCTGGTAGTTTTGACAATTTCGACATTGATACAACGATGAGGGAGAGATATGAAAAACAGGAAACCTCATGGTCAAGACTTAATGTTTCCGATATAGTTGCCGAGACACTGGGCAGGAGAAATCCAGATGCTAAATGCTTGTGCTGGAAAATTATTCTATGCTCTCAGATGAGCAGTGGATATGAAATGGGGACAGCAGGCTTGTGGTTAACCTCAAAGTTCATGCCTTCTAGCGATGATGATGTGGTTATTTCATCTCCTGGCTTGGTAATATGGAGGCAATGGATTCCTAGTCAATCTGGCATCGATCCTACCTGCTGCCTCTCTGTAATTAGGGATGCAGCAGTTGGTAGTCCAGATGAGGTAGTATCAGGGACAAGTGGAGTTTTGTTTCTGGTGTCTGAGAGCATCTCATGGAAACTTCAGAGAGCTCATCTCCATAATCTTCTGATGTCAATTCCCTCTGGGGCTTGCTTGCCTCTACTGATCCTATGTGGCTCATATGATGAAGGGTTCTCTTCTGTTATAATCAATGAGCTGGGCCTTAAAGACATTGATAAATTGCGGATTAGTAGCTTTCTGCTTGTTTTCCTCAGGGAAAAGGAAAACCAGCGGATGAAACACTTGGGCGGGTTTTTCAGTGATCGACGATTAAGAGAAGGGCTGCAATGGCTGGCAGGTGAATCCCCCTTGCAACCTAACCTTCACTGTGTGAAAACACGAGAACTTGTTCACTCGCATATTAGTTCCTTCTCAGGGGTTCAGGATATCATTAGTAACTCCAAGTTGGGCCCTAATGACTGCATCTCATTGTTCAATGAAGCCTTAGATTGTTCAATGCATGAAATTGTTGCTGCTGCCAATTCAAATCCTGCTGGTTGGCCATGTCCAGAGATTGGTTTCCTTGACAAATCTTGTGATGAGGATAGAATAGTAAAAAGGTACTTGCCAACTTTGGGATGGAGCTCAAATGTGAAAACTCAATCAATCATTTGTGCTTTGCAGAACTGTAAGCTCCCTACTTTTACCGATGATTTATCCTGGTTGGCCAGAGGTTCTAAAGTTGGACATGAGATTGAGAACCTGAGGATACAGCTTGAGAATTGCTTGATCCAGTACCTGACACATACTAGTAATATGATGGGAATTTCATTGGCAGCAAAAGAGGCGCGTGTCATAACGCAAACATGTGCTAGACTTGAACTGTGTGGCTCAAGCTATCGCGTAGTTCCACATTGGGGTATGATTTTTCGTCGAATTTTTAACTGGCGATTAATGGGTTTGTCTAGTAGGGAAATCTCCATGGCTTACATCTCAGAATGTCATCATCACGTTTCTCATCCAAATGTGGGCTTTGAAGCATGTTTATCTTCATCTTACTATCCGGACATGTCCTTAGATGAAATAATCAGTGTTAGTTGCAACTCTCCTCTTCCTGTTAATCATGGTCAGCCAAGGCCTGAAGCACTTCACCGTTTTCCACAGAGGGATTCAAATGATGAGGCTACTAACCCGAGTGATGCTGAAAGAAACCTTCCACTTGATGAATTGCCTAGCATGCACACAGCTAGCACAAATGGTATAAACAATGCTAAAAGTGGACCTTTAATGAGTAAGACACCAACCAAAGAAGCTGAGAAGTTGAGCAAGCTGTTGGAACAAGAGAAGTTGAGCAAGCTGTTGGAACAATGTAACTTACTGCAGGATGGCATAGATAAGAAGCTGTTTGTATACTTCTGATGGGCACACTTTTTTGTATGTATCCTCAACTAAAGCAATAGAAAAGAAATAGGGTTAATTATGTTTTTAGCAACTTATGCTAATATTCAGTTTTAGCCCTTAAAGAAAAAATATATATTTTTGATACTCAATGTCCTGAAATATGTTATAATTGGTTCTTGTTGATTTATTTTAGTCCCTAAAATATATATATTATTTTGTTTTAGTCTTTGATATTTGATTTATGTTAAAATTGTCCCCATATGATAAGGATTAAAACAGAAAAAAAAAATATTATATGGACTAAAATGAGGGGAAAAAAACTATAGGACGAAGACTAGTTATAGCATATTTCAAGATATTTAGGATGAAAAAGATACTTTTTAAATTTTAGGAACCAAAACTGAATATTGGCATAAGTTGTGAGACTAAAACATATTAACCCGAAGAAATATTAGTCCAATGTTAACAGAAAATTTTGTATGATGAGTAAAATATTATTATTTGTAGCTATTTTGATTCCTTCCTGTTTCCGAGCACCAAATATTGGGATTTGGGAAGGAGTAGATGGGCAGTCAAGAGTGTGTTTGTCTACTTTATCAACAAAAAAAAAAAGGTGTGTTTGTCTACCTAACTTATAGGTAGGCTATCAAACCAGTTCATAAGATTGTTTGACCAAACTAGAGATTTGGTAATCCAGTTTATTTCACTGGATAGTGGGTAAGCTTGAGTTTTTTCGGTTATTTAAAGTAATGTTTGAGTTTGTAGGTTATTTTTTATTTATAATTTTACTATTTGATCAAATTCTTCCTTTAGTCTTACAACTTATGGTTTATTATTCACTTCTCATTATTACTTTTTAATATTACACTATTTATTTTCATCAAAAAAAGATATTACACTATTTATTTTAATTATTATACTATTTATTTTAATTTTAAAAAATATTTTATCTTTGTACCGAAGTTGATAAGAATTCAAAATTATATGAACATGTACATTATTATTATTATTTAGTTTGATAATTAAACAGTTCTAATTCAATAAATTAGCTTAACAGTTTCTAACTAAAAAATAGTTTTTCGGTTTTAAATTAGCTTTAGAGTTTTTAAACACTTATCAATTATTTTTACAGAATATAATCTCAAGAGACAAAGAAACAGCCAACTAGTGCCTCTTAAACCAATAAAGTAGAAAAAATTAGAAAAAATATTTATTACTTTAAAAATATTTTAAGTAATTGAAAACATTTAATAAACAGCACTAAATGCTCTTTTTTAATCTATTATTAATTACCTCTCAATCAGTGTTTTAGGAAGGTACACAAAACAACAACTAACTCTTAAATTGGATGCAAGAGCTAACAATAAGAGCTCAAATATGCATCTTCTGTTTATTCTAGTTTCTTATTGTTGCCGGTACTGTTGACTTACTTTGATAAAATAATGGTGGCTTTTAGCATGGACCCAAGCTTGGATGGTCCATGATGACCCATGGAAATACCATAACCAAATCAGAAGCCATGGCAAGCACGGAACCCACCACGCCGGCGCGTAGGAAGGCGTCTAAGTAATACACCTGGTTTGCTTCTGACATCGACGGGAACTAATGCTGGAAGGGGAACCGAAAGGGGCTAGCAACGGCAAGGGCGAAGTTGAGGTCGAGCGTCGAGGAATTTGTAGAGGCTAAAAGTGGAGCTGAAAGGCAGTTGATGAAATTACTTACCCGAGGGATGCCGAAAGAAATCTTCGACTTGATGGATTCATTGGATAGTCTAGCATGAACACAGCTAGCACATATTGTATAAACACAACTAACAGTGGAATAGAAATGGACACCTCCAAATATAATAGCCCTTCACCCTCACACATAGTCCTTAATCTCCCTAAAAGTTCTGGCATTGGTGTTCACCACAGTGGCACCAAAATCCTTCGTAGCTTGCCTTTGCGAGTCTTTGAAATAGGTAGTATAGTGATCACCTCATTCATGATGCTCTCACCTATATGAAAAGCCTTTGTACTAATTACTACTTCATCCGTCCGTAAATATAAGCCCCATTTGAAAAAAAAAATGGACTTACAATTTAAGAGCATCATATTTTACCATTCTCATTTGCATTCCAAAGTCAAGGCAAAAGACCATGATCAACGAAAATTTACAATGAACTTACAATTATATACTAAGGAGAAACTCTGGTTTCGCACACAACAAACCTTTTCATGAACAAAAAGTAGATAAATTGAGCCGAGTGAAGGGTATCTTTAAACAAGAATCGCTCCCCAGGATCAAATAGACAGTTTCCCCGGGGATTCGGTACCAGTACCAATTAAGAACTTGGCAATTATCCCTATGAGTTATTATTATTTTTATTTAACGGAATGTTAATACATGAAACAACATTTCAATAATTCATATCAATTTTCTATACCCATAACCATTTATCACGTTAAAATGAGTCAATTTTCTATACCCATAATCATTTATCGAGTTTTGCAGTAAAATGCAATAAAATAATCCAGCTACGTTTCAAAAAGAAAAACTGGATCCAGCATCAGCATGAGAATGAGGATTAGTTGATTTACATTCTAAGTAGCTAGCATAGGGCATGCCTTCCAAGTTGGCCATTGATCACAATTCAATGCAAATGGTAGTCAAGTTACGACTCTCCTTTATTTCAAAGTTCTCTATAAATCTCCTTCTAATGTTTAAAATCTGGGGAGAGGAGCTGCAATGCCTCTCGGGATGGAGTCAAGTTTCAGTGTACTCCTGATGTGCTTCTGTGTGGTTAAGTGACATGAAACTTGACTGAGAACAGAAGATAAATGACCATTGATCATTTATGCTTTCTACAAGTCCAAGAGAATGTTGTAAAATCTTGCTCAACAATGCAAATCACAAACCGTCTCAATCACTGAAACACAAACAAATGAGTGAGATAGCCTGAGACGTGTGAAATCACATTGTACTCAAGGATTTATTTGCATGATGTGCAAACTCGCTAGGATTTAAGTGGCTCACCCCCACCAAGACCGAGGTTTCAGAACAGCTCATAATCGATATCTCCAAAAATCACTTTTTTGTTGTATTGTTTGGCTTCCATGTAAGCTACATGGAATTTACTCTCAGTCGTTATTAACGTAATTTTTGCTCGTTTGCTGCAGAGTTCTAAAAAAAGAACACCTGCTTTCATATATCTGATAAGTAAACCAGCTTCTGACCTTGGCTCCTCACCAAGATGAAACACACCTTAGAAGGTAGACATAACACAAGCCATCCTGGGCAGTGGACTCACCAAAGAGAATTTCTACATGTTTTATCATATTACGCACATTGAAATGCTTTTAATCTAGACTGGATCTATGGCAGTGCTGGAGGTGCTTTGAGAAAATAGGCTTGATGTGCATAGAAATAGAACGATTGAGCCAGACCATAGACATTATGAAATGATTTTAACTTTTAAAGCTATTTCATAATGTCTATGATTCGGCTCAGTCGTTTCATTCTTATACACGTCAAACGCATTTCTCAAAGCGCCTCACGCAATGTTCACTCTAGAACAAAAACACTTCAATGTACGTATTATGGCGAGATATGTAGAAATTCTCTCCAGCAAGTCTACTGCCCAATACGACTTGTATTACGTCTACTTCTAGGTGTTTTTGTTCTGAGGAGTCAAGATAAAAAGCCGGTTTATGTCAGATATCTGAAACCAGAGGTTCTATTCTTAGAACTCTCCAGCGAATGAGCTAACTGAGAATGAATTCCATGTAGCTTACATAGAAGCTAAACAATACAACACAAGTTATTGTTGGAGATATCAAAAAGATAGAACATAGATATGTACCACCTAGGAGAAAGTCAGAGGAGATTCAGACTTGGTAAAGCTCCCATGAAGCCTCTCTCCAATCACTGTAAATTGAAAAAAAAAAAAAATGTTACTACACAAATTCTGATCAGATGATAAAGATGAAACAATGCTACCAAGACTGTATCAATTCAACATTACTTTGACATGTGGGAGAGGGAACCACTATGGCGGGACTTCTCGTTGAGACCACATGCTGACAGGTCTGCGAATCAGAGAAACCACTCCTTACGGATTGATGAATATCTAACCTAGTGGTAGCAGATATTTCAGAAGTTCCCTTTCCCTTCTTGACCCTCGTTACAGTACTGGCATTGATCTCTCCTGATCCGAATTCAGATGTACCTGACTATAGAAAAACCAAAGATTAGATAAACAAGTCAAATGATGGGATACAATTAAATTGTTGAATCCCCAAAAGTTTTCAGTTCTGCATAGGGAAAGGGTATTTGAGACGCAAAAGGGTGAAATATTGTTGTGTGTATTCTTTTAGTAGTTGTAGTTTCTTGAGGCTGGTAACTATAGATCACCAAACAGCAGTCATTAGTAACCAAATCTGACTAATCTTCATCAATAATCAGTCATTTACAGACCTCTACTCTATCCCAAATCCAGATATACTAATTACATTAAAAACCTTAAATAAATTGCCATCTGAATAGGATTAGCCCGAGATAACTCCCCAAGGGGGTATGCCCACAAGATAGCTTAAAATATTTATGCAAGCCTATATGAAGAAAGCATTAAAGGTCAAAGGAATATTCAAGTAATCCATACATTAGATAGGCCTTTGATCTGAACAATGATAATTGTTATATCATCTGTTCGACCCTCGTGTTCCAACCATAGTTTATAAGACTCTCCGGCGATGGCAGCACACGCATCACGGGGATCTGAATAACTTGAGGCCTACACCATAAAACAAATCAAAGAATTTATCAAGATACGAAATTCAATCATAACATAGATAGGATTTTACCAAAGAATTTTAAATCATGGTCATAATAAACCAGGTTCCACCAATCATACTTTGTAGCAACCATAGAGCTAAAAATTAGACATGTTAATTAGTGAAAGGTTATTTTTACACAAACAGTTCACAATAATTTGCAAATATATGCATACACTAAAGCAACAGATTAGAGATGATCAGCCACAAGCAGCAGAAAACTGATGTCAGTCTCGCTAAACAACCAACCTATACAAGTTGTGCAAACATAAAGAATGATTAGCATCTAGCATTTTGTCTCGTGATTCGTGAACAATTTATTGATCAGCTTTACATAACTATAGCAGTTAATACATATGAATGATAGGTAACTAGGCCATAAAAAGAAATACTGGAATAGAAATTCATCTTAAAGAAGAATATTAGACCAAGGCTACGTGATTACATTAACTGATATATCTTTACTCATAAGAATGATTAGGCATTAAAATGCATAAAACAAACTATTGCTATAAAATCCAATAAATGAACACATGCAGAATAATATTGAGAAATAAAATAACTTCGTCATGTAATCAAATACCTTGGTTGATAGATCTTATTTATCACAAAGAATGTGGAAAAGATACATGAACATTATTCCATACCAAAAATGTCGCAGATAGGAATGCAGAAAAGTAAATGAACATAACTACAGGAAAAAGAACATAATTTGCATAGATTCTCAAGTTCAAGTTCTTAATTTTAAGTAACAGAAAACATCCTGTTCCATCAAAAGAAGTAGATAATATAATAGGTATGTATTACAAGCATTTACAGTAATGATTCAACAAGTAAAGGCATTATCTTATCTGAATAATTAATATAGTTTAGATCCTAAAAAACACTAAGGAAGCAAAAGGTTGCATGTCATACCATATCAACAACAGTTTGGCTTGATAGGAACTCAAAGACACCATCACTTGCAACAACAAAGAAAAGATGATTAGGTGTAAGCTGAACCGTTAACACCTCAGGAACAGCAATGACACCAATAGTCTCTCCCAAACTATCCCCTACACTCCTTGTAAAAGCAGCTCCAGGAACCATCCCATTCTGAACCCACAGTCTAGGAGGATCATCACCCTGACTCTCTTCATCACCCCAATTCTGAATATCCGGATCCTTATGCCCTTCCACCTGATCAACACTCAACACCCTTGCACCACAAAGCTTCACTCTCTCATACTCATCTCTCCTAAATGGTGTCTGATCAGAGGACAAGTCCTCAGCAACAATTCTATTCCCATCCTTAACAGCCAACACTGCCCTTGAATCACCAACATTAGCAACATAAAGTGTGTTCCCAATCACGAGCACCGTAATCGCGGTAGTGCCACTCATAGAATCATCAATCTCATTCTTATGCAAGTCATCATTTGTTGCCAAGAATGCTGAAGTATAGGCCTTAACAGGATCCTCTAACAATGCAGGATCATTTGACAAATTTTCAACCAACCTATCCCTAACAAAGTTTGAACATTGGCCACCAAATTCACCATGGCCATCATAGACACCAAAGAAATGGACACTGGGGTTACCTTGGAATTGTGTCTTAACACAGTAGGTATCTTGGTTTTCTTTATCAGGTGAGTCAGGGTAGTATCCCCTTTGAGTGAGAACTGAGTATTCCAAAGTGAAGTTGTGGGAAGGTACAGGAACATAGTGCAGTGATCTCTGAGTGAGTATGTGCTTCCTTTGTGCAGAGTAAGGACCAAGTTCTCTGTAGTCCCTAGAGCCACCCATTGATGGTGGAGGGTAGCGGCTACAACACTTGCCATGAACACAACCCATGTTTGAAAGAGAAGCTGCACTGCTTAAACAAAGCCTAAAAACAAGCACAAACTGAAGCTCAAAAAAGCAATTCTGGGTGAGAATTATAGCTCAGAAACTCAGCATTGTGGCTCCAAGTTTGATACTTGAAGAGGGGGGGGGGAACTGAACTTTGAGGAACATGAACAAACCCTAGAGGCAAAGGAAGCAAAAGTTAGGATTTTGAGGTGGGAATTTGATTAAAAAGAAAAGGGTATTTTTTATTTATTTTCAATGGTGGAGAAGTGAACAAAAAAGAGAATGATTTGAAGAAGGCCACAGAAAATCAAAAGGGGTGAGAAAACCAGAACCCTAGAGGCAAAGGAACCCCACAAAGAAGCAAAAGGTAGAGACATTTTGGCTTTGATCATCAAAGAAAAAGAAGGGGGTTCGCATTCAGAACGTGTGTGGTGGGGCTTTTGGAAAAGGAAAGGAAGAATTGTACTTTTCGTTTGGGTGTAGAGATCAGAACCCAAAAGAAAGAGGGCATCGAAGGAAAACTATGGTAGCAAGCAAGAGTCCAAGTGAAAAAGTTCACAGGAATGGTTATCCCAAAGAGAATGACAGTGACACCCACACAAACACAGACAGACAGGGTCACAGGGACAGCATTTGAGATTCTATTCTATGAGTGCATCGTTGGGTTTGTGTGTGTTGTGCGTGGCGAGAGCTCTTATTCCAAGGAAACACACCCTAATAGAACCACAACGAAATTGGATTCGCCGTACCGAACACACATTCACGCATTCAGTCATTTTCGGTCGTCCGATCAAGTGAAACATACGGGTTTTTGTTTATTTTTAAAATTAAAAATACTGACTTTAGATCTAAATGGCACAAAAATGCGACTTCGGCAACTGCGTGCTTTTTCAACGGTAGCAAATCGGCTGTTTTGTGACAAGTGCTTACAAGATAGTAAGATGGGGAGTGCAATTTGAAACTTATTCAACCTTGAGCAAAACCGTTGGTTTGAAACTCAAAGAGGGCGTTTCCATTTTTAATTTGACTGAAAAATAGGCATTTGAATTTGTTTTACAGTTACTTTTTTAGAGTGTTTTAATAAATTTCAAAAAATTATAATAAAAATATTTTTAAAATATTTTTTTTTCAAAACTTGTTGAAATAGATGAAAGATAGTGTTGGAATAATTTTTTTTTTATAATAATTAAAACAAAACATAAGTAATGTACTTTTTTTTGGGAAGTAAATTACATTTTTATACAACCTTAAAAAATACTACTTTCCAACCTAAACAAACAACTTTTACAATATATTTGGATGTATAAAAGAAAGTGAAGGGAAAGAAACTAAAAGGAAAGATCGTTAAAGGAATGAAATTGAGTATAAAGTAAGTAGAAAGTGAGATAATTTTTTAATTGTTTGGTAGGACTAACAGTTTGATTGGTATACGTTGAAATGGCGAGAAAGAAAATATCAGCAGCGAAAATGGCGAGAGAATTTGTTTTTCTCGCGCATGGTTTGATGTGAAAATGCAGAGAAAGTAAAAAAAAGGCGTGGGTCCCACGGGAGAAAATTTTCTCCACAATGTTGGCGAGAAAATGGCACGTCGTGTGTGTTTTTTTTATTTTTCCAAATTCTACCCTTATTCTCTCCTTATATCTAAATTTTTAGTCAAGGACATTAATGTCTTTTAAAAAATAACCAACACTTCTCTCTTCTTTTTTTCTCTTCTCTTTCACTTATTCCAATCAATACCCAAAATCTACCCAATTTCTTACTTTTTTCTCTCTTTTTATACTCTCTCTTCACATTTTCTCTCGTAAACCAATCACACCCTAAAAGTGGAAGGAAAGAAAGATAAATTTTTCTTTTCCTTAGTTTGATTGAATAGAAAATGAGAGGAAAGAAAGATACATGTTTATTAAATGACATATATACCCATGTTTATTAAACGACATATATACCCCTATATAAAATGGGATGTATATATTGATTTATATATAAATTAACTTCTATTAATATATATATATATATATTATTTATTTATGTATCGATATATCTATATAAACATTTATATATATAAACAATATAAAAATGGATTAGTTAAGCAAACAATAAAAAAATGGAACGAACCGGTCAACAAAAAATAGAATGTAAGGAATTGCACGCACTTTACTTTGCTGAATAGTACTCCCTCCGGTTCTCAATGTAAGAAAAAAATGGTGTTTTTTAGGGTTTTAAAATATAAGAGATATGTGAGATAAAAAAGTGTTTTTCATTGGAAAAAAGAGTGTTTTTCTTGGTTTTGATGAATTAGGGTTTTGTCTCTTATATTTAGGACCGGAGGGAGTAGTTATGTATCAGGATTCATGAATATGCTACTGATATGTGATATAGGATCAGAAATTGGAAAATGAGCCACTTAATGGGGATAGGCCTCAAGCAGCCATGTTTTTGCTTGAGGATATGGTTTATGGGCTCATTATTTTACTTAGGTAATCAATATCTCTATACGTATTCTGGCTTTTCTTTTTCATTGATTGACATTCTGTTTTGTCTTTTTGTAACAGAAATGTAGTTGGATGGTAAGTCTCGATTTTCGAGAGCATATATTAACCGTAAAGAGATTAGTAAGATAAAGAGAAGCGAAATATAAGTAAATGTAGAGATAGCTCATTAAAATATGGTCATGACTAATTTTTGAAATAAATAGCAACGACACCATTTATCTATGTAGAGATAGCTTATTAAAATATAATTAACTGTTTATGTTTTCAATATTTATATATGTCCCATGGTATATTTTATCTAAGTTACAGGTTAAAAAAACTATACCACTTATTTTTTTTCTATTATTATTTAATATTGTTGATTTATCTACTTAAAGCAATATGGATACAAAAAGTAGATGACATTTTATTGTTTACAAATTTTTATTACAATTTCTTGTATCAACCAACATAACCTGACCCGTGCGCATGCACGGGTCATATGCGCACGGGTCATAGTACTAGTTATGCAAATGCAAAGCAGCTATGGGTAATAATGGAATAGGAAAAGGTGCATAAATCTGTGTGCTTTCTCGCCAAATTGAGAAGAAATGGTTTTTATGGTTCCCACGTAAAAGATTTTTTTTCCTTCCTTTTTTCTTGCGAGGTCCAAACGGCAGAAGGTTCATTGGAAATTGTGCTTTTCTTTCTTCAACTTTCTTTCCTCACAATTTCAGCTCAACCAACCAAACCGTTAATTTGTTTTTTTCACTTGAAATTCTATAGGTGTATCCAATCCATCACATCTTGAAGTTCACTTAAAAAAAAAAAACTTCTTGACACTATGAATTTTTGTGGGTGACAACGATTAGATTGTGTAGATTCACAGAATCCTAACATGGTCGCTCTACAATAGATCATGTGGCAATTGCAATTTACCATTCTGCCCTTCCACCTCCTAATACCAAGCACCAACCCTACCCTACCGGCTTTCCCGTCTCCCAACACCACCAACCCAACTTGCATCGATTGCCTCTTCCCCTCCCCACCCCCTCTAGTCAGTGCATAATGATATCAACAGAATACAACCAACCTGAATTGCTCCTATTTTCCCACTTCAATCCGCACAATCAGAACAATGAAGGAGAAACGCAACAAGAGACTAAATTTATCATTTTTCCATTAACTTATTTATATAATTGGTAATCGTTTTCTTGATGAAGAAAAGAGGTTTGAATTTACCTTCTTTTAGCAGTGGCACTGGCCAGAGGACGAGTTTTTCGAATGTGGCACCGGAGAGAGTGGCGTCGTGACACCTTTTCCAGTGAGATTTGGCGAGAGGGGGCCTGTTGACGGCGATGATGGAAGGGCCTATCTTGCCATCGGAAACACTGACGTCACCATTGATGGAGGAAAGGAAGGAAAAAGTGGTGGTGGAGATGCTATAGGTGTCCTTGGGCATGGAGTACTTATAAATCGATAAATCAGTAGGTGGGTTGGGATTGAGATTAGGATTTGACTTGAATTGTAGGGCTTGGAAAAATCAAGAGTTATTGACCAGTGTTGTAGGTTGAACTTTTCCATTTGAGGTTGAAAAAAACAAAGGGAGAAAAGTGAGAAGGTGTGCAATGAAAGCGGCCGTGACCGGTGCAATTCAACAAGTTGATGACCTGCTTGAACTTGGAGGTAGTGAAGTCGGTGATTTCAGAGTGGTTCAGATCGTGGCGGTTGTGATGGAAGAGACGGTGCACGAGGCAGTCATTGGTGTTCAAAGAGAAAGAGGAGGGAGGGAGGGAGAGAGAGATGGAGTACGCAATCTAGTGTGTGTAGCCCATAATAAGATCTGGTGGATAACATAATCTAACGATTGAGATTTTAGAAAAGTAGTTTTCCTTTGTGGACCACCTATGATGGTTGTAACGCCCCGAATTTTCGAAGCGTTAACTCGTTTGTTTTTAAAAAAAATTGGCCTATATTTTTTTAAAATAAAGTTACCGTTAATAACTAGTAAAGCGTTTAATAATCGTGGAACTGCTTTATTGTCAATTATAAAAATTTGATTTAATAGCAACGACTCTAATTAATCATTAAACTAATTTTAGTTTAATTGAAAATTTAATTTAATTTTAAATCTGGTGAAACTAAATTAATAAATGTCTGTAACTACTCTTCAACCCAACCGAAATGTAATAAAATTCTGAAATGATAAATTATAGGAAAAATAACCAAGTTTAAATTATCCCAATTGCTTAGCGGAAAAAACACCATGTCCGCAATAAAAAGAAAATACCAAGTTCAATTTGTGCAAGATAAGGTTAACGTTCAAAAGTAGCACAGAGCATCTAACACCCATGTACCCACAATTATTCGTCGACAGCACCATCACACATAATGAAAACAAATTATACTTGAGGCTTCTCAAATCCACTTGTGCCTAAAAAGTGGTGTAAGGGTCAGTTCATGTGACAAGTTGTAATAAGCTAAAACATGAACAACTGCCCAAATACTATTTATAATTTCTCTTTTCACATCTAAATAAAAATAAGTAAGACAAGAATTATCATAACAAGCAACTAATGAGAAAAGGTATTTACATCTACATACGAACTTGAAATTAAAATTAATCACCCTTGAGACAAAAGAAAATCTATTCTTTTTTTTCTTTATACTAACTTGCAATTAAAATAATCAACTTATCAACACCACAAAAATCATGCATGTTCAAGTTAGTATGCATGCCTTATGCAAGACTCTCATGATCGCGATATAGTCATCTCATACCAATGGGGAATTTAATTTAACAATGCCACGAAGGCCTTGACCATAAAGGTCGTCCAAAAATAATAGCTACCTCCCATACCAATGGGGAATCAAAGCATATCACCGCCACAAAGGCCTTAAATACAAAGGTCCAAAACAATAGCTACCTCCCATACCAATGGGAAATTAAATCATATCACCGCCACGAAGGCCCTACACATGCCGTTCTACATGATGCATGTCATTTAGTCAAGTCAATTCATGCCATGAGAGGTAATTCACCAGAAAATCCAATACACATCATATCCAAATAACACCTATCCAATTTCTTTTTCCAAATAACATCGTCATCTCACGTTTTAAAACAATAAGTACACACCCATCAGAAGAATAACAACAACAATACTCCCATGAATAAAATGCACATAAATCGTTTTGTCATTATAATTATGAGCAGCATAATTTAAATATAGTTCAATTCTTTTTAGCATAAGGTCCAACCAAGACACATGCATCAGTCAATGTCACTTGTATCAACTTTATATTAGCACACAAGAACAACTCAACAAGAAGGAAAAAAAATAACTACGCATATAAAGGAACACGCTAATACCAAGCAATCAAAGCAAGTCATCACCATACAAAAGGAAAAGTCACAGTGGCAATTTTTCGGCACAACACAACACCACACGAAATTATAACCATATTTAAACTACCATCAACGTTTAGCCCTAACTTGTAAGAGAAAAGCATTTACCTTGGTCGAGAAAAATCGCAGTGTTTAAGAGAGCAAGGAGGATTTTGCCTACAACACCCGAATTAGGCACCAAACGAGCACAGAAAAAATTAATGGTCACACAAATGACGGAATACGACTAGAAAAAAAATGATAATCAATATCAAATAATATTTGGGAATTTTTAAAGCTGAAACGAAGTCAAAAGGAAGCCAAAAGATTGACCGAAAAACGTCTTAACGAGACAACGGGGTTACGAGGGGTCCAACGTCAACTTCACCGGAACGAGAGAACAGGTAATGGTTCCCGAAGATTTCGACGCGAGGAATCCAAAAATGCGGCCCATTTCTCCAAACGACAATATTAGTGACTAGAAAATGGAAAATACAGTCCGCCCAAAGAGAGAAGACGAGACGAACAGCATAACGGTTGAGCGAACGGAGGCCAAAAACGGATTCTATGGTTAATTTCGAGTGAGAGGGTGAAATTTGGTAATTTTTCGTGGTCTAAAATGAGAGAAATCGAACAGAGAAGTTTTTTTTTGAGGTGGAGGTATTTTTTCGCCTGCGGCTGCGTGTTTTAGGGAAGATGAACAGTAACTGGTTTAAGTGGGAATAGGGGGTGCCGTGGAGGAGATTTTGGGGTGCAGCCAGTAGGAATTTTTTTTAAAAGAAAAAAAAAAGGCTGCAGTGCATGGATCAAATCCATATCTCTTTTTTTTTTTTTATTAGACCATTCTCACTTAATGAAAAACACTTCTATATTCCTCTAAATAAACAATAAATGATAATAATAATTATTCGTGGCTATTGTTCTAAAATATCTATAATAAAACCAAAGCTAATGTTTAGCAATAACAAAATAATAGAATAATAATATATCATCCTAATATACTACTTACTAAAACAACACATATTTAAATGGATAAATTACGCACCAACATATTAAAACTTATTCATATCACACACAATATTCTATAATAACACACAAGAACTCATACTCACATACTAATATAATTACTCACATATCTATTTATATAAGATCAGAGATTAATATAGGAGATATGATAGTAATAATAATAATAATAATAATAATAATAATAATAATAATAATAAAATAGAGGGTGTTACAGTACTCACCCCCTTAAAATAGTTTCGTCCTCGAAACTAGGCAGACTCGAAGAGGTTAGGGTGGAGCTCCCTCATTTTGTCTTCCAACTCCCAAGTAGCATCTCCAGTCGTCTGATTCCAAATCACTTTCACCAAGGGAATTTCCTTGCCCCTCAAGTGCTTAACTGTCCTATCTCCAATACTCATCGGTGGAACTTCGAAGGAGAGGTTCTCCTTCAACTGGATATCATCTGATGTAATAACGTGTGAATGATCGGCCATGTACTTCCTCAATTGAGACACATGAAACACATTGTGGAGGTTGGCCAAATTCGGAGGTAAAGCAATCTGATACGCTACAGGACCCACACGTCGATGAATCTGATATGGCCCAATAAACTTAGGGGTAAGCATTTTAGACTTCAAAGCCCTGCCCACACCGGTAGTAGGCGTCACTCTCAAGAACACATGTTCACCCTCCTGAAACTCTAGAGGTCTCTTCCCGTGATCTGCATAACTCTTATGTCTGCTCTGAGCTGTCCTCATTCTTTCTTGAATTAGTCTAACCTTTTCGGTGGTTTGCTGCACTAATTCAGGCCCTACGATCAAACTCTCTCCATCCTGATACCAACATAAGGGGGTTTGACACTTACGCCCATACAAAGCCTCATATGGGGCCATCCCAATACTCGCATGATAACTGTTGTTGTAGGTGAACTCAACAAGAGGCAACAGATTATCCCAACTTCCCCGATCATCCAGCACACAAGCCCTCAACAAATCCTCTAATGTCTGAATGGTCCTCCCTGTCTGCCCATCTGTCTCGGGGTGATAGGCAGAACTCAACCTCAGCTTGGTGCCCAAAGCCTCATGCAATGCTTTCCAAAAACGAGAGGTAAACTTAGGATCCCTATCCGACACAATACTGGAAGGTACTCCGTGCAATCTGACAATCTCTGCAACATAGATCTCTGCCAGCTTAGCCACATCATAAGTAGTCTTCACCGGTAGGAAATGGGCAGACTTCGTCAACCTGTCTACAACCACCCAAATCGAATCAAACTTCCTCTGGGTCCTTGGTAATGCCACCACGAAGTCCATAGATATGTTGTCCCACTTCCACTCTGGCACATTCAATGATTATAGCAGCCCAGCTGGTTTCTGATGTTCCACCTTAGCCTTCTGGCAAGTCAAACATGATGCTACATACTCTGCCACCTGCTTCTTCATTCCTGGCCACCAAAATCTCTGCTTTAGGTCCTGATACATCTTCGTAGCACCGGGGTGAATACTCAACTTACTTTTATGAGCCTCATCCATGATAGTCCTTCTCAACTCAGAATGGTTGGGCACACAAACACGTTCATTACACCTCAAGATATTATCCGGACCCACTTTGAATTCAGGTGCTTTACCAGTCTCAATCAAACTCCTTTTCTCCTGAATCACCTCATCAGTCTCCTGAAGTATCCTGATCTCGTCCATCAGCTTATTACTTACAGTAATCATCCCACAGTACACCTCTGATCAGCGGTCGTACGCGGGTCAAAATAATTAAAAGATTTACTTATAGTATTCAAGGCAAGAGACCTTGGTCGTCTCACGAGGACCTCTAACACCAAAATTACCAAATTCAGGAAGTACAAAAATCAACAATAACGAAAAAGGGGGGGTTTTGTGAAAACAGTTTCTGTTGAGAGAATTATCATACTAGAGAGACAGTTGATTCACCGGTTTCCGGGTGCTCGTCTTGGATTTATCACAGGTTCCAAATAACAACAATTCATCCAATTTCAGATTCACAGTTGACATAAACTAACTAAACAAGCGTTAATCAGTTTATACGAATTCACACCGTTTCAAGCAAGCGCCAAAACAGCGAGTTCAATCGGTCACGGGAGCGGACAAGCGCCGTCTTAAAACGCAACTGTTGACAAGTGACTCCAAACACAAGAGGGGGTGAATTGTGTGTGAACTGTGCTTTCAAAAACTTTTGGAGAAATAAGTGCTAATTATGAGTTGCGGAAATATTAATGTGAAATAGATAAATCACTTGAAGAATAAATTGCAAACGAGTTAAAAATAAAGTAAATAGTAAGATATAAATAACAATAAAATAAAGTACAGAAATTTAATTGACTGAAAAGTAGAGAGATAAGGAGTAAAAAAGCACACAACAAATTATCCAGGTTCGCCACCTAACACCCCTGTGGCCTACGCCCCGTCTCCCAAAGCAAACCACTATGGGATTTTCACTAAGACACTAGCTTTTAAATCAGTTCACTAGAAACCTTTACAACTCTAAACTGAGCAATACGTTCAAGAGATATCACCTCTCTATGAACACCTTGGGATTCCTACCCAAAAATAAATGATTTTCACAAATAAAATGAGACGAAAAAGATACACTCAATAGTGCAGATATAACAAATTGAAGCTCAAATAATACAACTCAAATTTTGTAGAATAAAAAGACTCTCAGAAAATTGTGCTCAAATAAGTGTGAGTGATGAAAAATATTTGACAGAGTTTTTGGCACAAAAATTAAGCACTGCGTTGTTGTTTTTACACAGCTCACGAGTTGTGTTTATATAGGCAATGGGTGAGCGTCGAAATGACCGTTGGAGCATTTGCCCGTTGCGTTTTGATTTGTCCGTTGGAAGAAAAATCTGCCCGTTGCGTTTTGAAATAAAGAAATTGAAAACATGGAGACGGCTCGGCATACGACCTCTGAAGACAGCTCGGCAGACGACCTCTGAAGACAGTTCGGCAGACGACCTCGCCACACAGCTCGACAGACGACCTCGACACAGCTCGGCAAAAGACCTCGGCACACGACCTCGGCACACAGCTCTGCATACGACCTCCTCATCAGCTCGGTCCTCATAGCTCGATGCAGCGACCTCATCACCGACACGCGACCTCGACGCGCGACCTCATCACCGACAAGGATCATCACCATCACGCGACCTCCTCCTCGATTCGACATACGACTTCCTCGAGCTCAACATCCGATTTCCTCGAGCTCGACATCCGACTTCCTCATTTCGACATCCGACACGAGATATGCATGTCAAAATATTTTGTGCGTGTGTGATTTAATTTTAATTGAGAGTTTTTTATTACTACTTACAAATTGTCTTAATAAAGATAAATAAATACCCAAAACCCAAAGACTTGAGAAACTATCATTTTTGATACGCGTCTTGGTATTCTTTTCCACTTTTTGCACGGTTGACTATTTGCAAAGCTCCCTTTTGTCAATCATCAAAATCATCCTGTCAAGGCATGTATTCACAGACTCCCCCTTTTTGATGATGACAAACATCTCATGGAGGGAATTTAGTAAAATATAATCATGATATAGCAATGAGATATAAGCATGGTTTTTCAATAAAATATATCAGAGTTTAAGCACAATATTTAGAAAAACTCCCCTTCACAATAGGCAATACTTAAAAGATCACTCCCCCTGAATCATGCATTCATGTAACTCTCCCCCTTTTGGCAACATCAAAAAGTGGGAAAGACAAATAAAGCAAGGCATATATTCAGGATTAAACAAGCATATTTTGATAGTTACGTGATACCAAGCTTGGTGTGTGACAGATGAGCTGGTTGGACATGATTAGCTATTTGCATAAGACAAATGCGTCACCCACTCATTATTCCGTACTTAAAGAAAATGGAAGGGGAAAAGACCTGCATAAACTCGTTAGCACATTCAAACGTCCAAGTTAGAATTTATTCAAAAAGAAAATGCAATCACAAAAATACTCAATGCATGATTGCTCCAAAATTCCCAATTCAGTTCTAATAAAAAGAAAGTTTCCTTAGGCAAAGGTTTAGTAAAAATATCTGCAAGTTGTCTAGATGTTTCCACAAACTCAATCATGCAATCACCTTTTTGAACATGATCTCTAATAAAATGGTGCCTAATTTCTATGTGTTTGGTCCGGGAGTGATAAACCGGATTTTTCGTGAGGTTTATGGCACTAGTATTGTCACACTTTATTGGAACAGTTTTCAAATTAATCCCATAATCATTCAACTGTTGTTTCATCCAAATAATCATGCATGAACACCTCCCTGCCGCAACATATTCCGCTTCGGCAGTGGACAAAGCCACACTGGCTTGTTTCTTACTATGCCATGAAACCAAGGCATTCCCAAGTAAGTGACATGTCCCACTAGTGCTTTTTCGGTCCATTTTGCAACCCGCAAAATCCGAATCCGAGTACCCAATAAGTGTGCAACAAGACTTTGGGGTACCATAAACCCATGGTTTGTGTGCGGTGAGATATCTCATGATGCTTTACCGCTACGAGATGTGATTCCTTAGGATTTGCTTGAAACCGTGCACACATACAAACACTAGACATAATATCCGGACGACTAGCAGTGAGATAGAGAAGAGATCCTATCATACCTCTATACTTACTTACTTCGACCGACTTACCACCTTCATCTTTGTCAAGATAGCATGATGTGCTCATGGGAGTTGAGATTTCTTTGGCGTTGCTCATTCCAAATCTTTTAAGCAACTCCTTGCAATATTTGGATTGATTTATAAAAATTCCTTCTTTTGTTTGTTTGATTTGAAGTCCAAGGAAGTAATTTAGCTCTCCCATCATTGACATTTCAAATTCACTTTGCATGATATCAGAAAATTCCTTACACAAGGATTCATTAGTAGCACCAAATATTATATCATCGACATAAATTTGAACAAGTAAAATGTCATGCTTCTTATGTTTGATGAAAAGAGTAGTATCAACTTTTCCTCTTTCAAAACCTTTTTCAAGTAAGTATTTGCTCAACCTATCATACCAAGCTCTAGGAGCTTGTTTTAAACCATACAGAGCCTTTTTCAATTTAAAAACATGATTTGGAAATTCAAAATTTTCAAAACCAGGAGGTTGATCAACAAATACTTCTTCTTGAATATAACCATTTAGAAAAGCACTCTTTACATCCATTTGAAAAAGTTTAAAATCCATGACACATGCAAATGCTAGAAGCATACGAATGGCTTCTAATCTAGCCACGGGTGCATAGGTTTCTTCGAAATCTATGCCCTCTTGTTGGTTGTAGCCTTTTGCAACAAGTCTAGCTTTGTTTCTAACAATAATACCGTTTTCATCAAGCTTGTTGCGAAAGACCCATTTGGACCCAATGACTATATGATCTTTAGGTTTAGGAACTAGTTCCCAAACATTGTTTCTTTCAAATTGATTTAATTCCTCTTGCATAGCAAGGGTCCAATGTTCATCAATAATGGCTTCATTGATGTCCTTTGGTTCAACTTGAGAAACAAAAGCCATGAAAAGACATGCATGATTAAGAGAGTTTCGAGTTGTTACCCCTTTAGAGATATCGCCAATTATATTGTCAAGTGGATGATGTTTTGAGACTCTCCATTCTTTTGGTAAATTTGAATGAGGGGATTCTTGAGAGGGTTGAGGCAAGGACTCTTGATCCTCCTTTTGAACTTTTGATCTCTCTTGTTCCTCTAAATAGGTATCTCCAAATACTTCTGCAAGATCATCAACACTTTCTTCTACTGAAGATTTGGGGTTAGATTCATCAAAAGAAACATGCACAGATTCTTCAACAGTCCAAGTTCTTTTATTAAAAATTCGAAAAGCTTTACTAGAAGTGGAATATCCAAGAAATAAACCTTCATCAGCTTTAGCATCAAATTTACCAAGGTTATTCTTACCATTGTTTAGGACAAAACACTTGCATCCGAAAACGTGAAGGTGGGAAATGTTGGGCTTCCTTCCTTTGTAGAGTTCATACGGTGTTTGTTTAAGGATCGGCCTTATAAGAACTCGATTCATCACATAGCAAGCGGTGCTCACGGCGCCTGCCCAAAAGTCCTTAGGAAGGTTAGTCTCATTGAGCATCGTCCTCGCTAGCTCTTCAAGAGACCGATTTTTCCTTTCAACCACTCCATTTTGTTGCGGTGTCCTTGGAGCAGAAAAGTTGTGATCAATGCCATTTTTACGTGCAAAATGTTTCAAATGCTTCATTCTCAAATTCCCCACCATGATCACTTGAATGGAAGCAATGTTAAGTCCCTTCTCATTTTGTATAACCTTTGCAAGTTTTCAAAAGCATTAAAAGCATCATTTTTGTGAGAAATAAATAAAGTCCATGTATAGCGAGAATAGTCGCCCACAATAACAAGAGCATAGTAATTGCCACCAAAGCTTTTAGTTCTAGAAGGGCCAAATAAATCCATATGTAAAAGTTGTAAAGGCCGGTTTGTAGAAACAATATTTTTAGATTTGAAAGATGCCTTTACTTGTTTTCCTTTTTGACATGCATCACAAAGTTTATCTTTTTCAAAACGAAGCTTTGGTAAGCCAATTACTAAGTCTTTACGAACCAATTTATTAAGATGATCCATGTGAATATGAGCCATTCTTCTATGCCATAGCCAAGATTCATTCTCTTTACTAAAAAGACAGCATGCATCATTTGAAGGTAGTTCATCTAAATTAACCATATAGATATTTCCAATTCTAGATCCAACGAAAACTGTACTTTTATTAAAAGAATTTACGACCATGCATTTTGAAGAATCAAATATAACATTATTGCCTTAGCAAGTTATGTTTCAAACCTTCCACATACAAGACATTCTCTATAATGGGATTAGGACTCTTACCAATAGAACCAATCCCAAGAATTTTACCTTTGCTGTTGTCACCATACCGGACATAACCACTATTCTTAGGTACCAATGAGGAGAACTTGCTTTTGTCTCCTGTCATGTGCTTTGAGCAAATGCTATCAAGATACCAATTTAACTCCTTGGCTCTCAAGCCCACCTACAACAACAAATCATATTTTAACCTTTGGTACCCAAACCATCTTGGGTCCATATGAGTTAGTCTTGGGCAAGGTGCCCTTTGGAATCCACATATTTTTGCCAACTACATTTTTATTCTTTCTAATATTGCAAATAGAGGCGGTGTGACCATTTCTACCACAAAGTGAAAGCATTTAATGAAAGGACTACTTGAGGGTTTGTTGTGATTGAAGAGTTTAAAAGATTTTTCATGAATTTTTGGATGATAACCTAAACCAGCTTTTCCAAAAGTACCTTTTGGTTTCCTAACATAATGTTTAGATTATCTCTTCCCATCGTAAATTTTGCAAGAGTGTTATTTAAATCCTTAACCTTATTTTTCAAAACACTACACTCATTGCATTTTAAAACTTCATCCTTTTTATTTTCACAAGATATGGGAGGAGAAGTTTCAATCACAAAGAACTTGTTTTTGTTTAAGAATCACTATCTCTTTGTTTAAAATTTCAATTTTTGATTCAAGAGAAGAGATGGTTTTCTTAGAAGAAAGAACAATTTTTCCAAGTTTAATCGTTTCATTATTTAATTCTTCACAAGCAATAAGCAGCTCATCATAAGTTAAAGGAGATTCGAGTTCAAGAGCATTTACCTCATCCTCCTCGTGTTTTGCCATGAGACATAAGTTGGCCTCATTAGTACCTTCATGGGTCAATAGAAGGGTGTCCCACATTTCTTTAGCAGTCTTGCAATTTGAGACCCTATAGAACTCATCGTAGCTTAAAGCAGAAGTGATGATGTTCTTGGCTTTCAAATTGTATTGGACCTTTTCTTATCATCTTCGGTCCAAAGTGATCTTGGTTTGTCTACCATCGCATCATTAATTGATTGAGTGGGGACAAATGGACCATTTTCCACAAAGATCCCAAATATCAAGATCAACACCCTCAAGAAAGATTTGCATTCTATCCTTCCAATAACCATACCCCTCACCATTGAAAAATGGGGGTCTGTTCATGGAGGTTCCCTCGTTATTGTTTGAAGTCATTCTCTTGAGACGGTTAAGTCCTTTATACAAGAGTCTAGCTCTGATGCCACTTGTTGACAAGTGACTCCAAACACAAGAGGGGGGTGAATTGTGTGTGAACTGTGCTTTCAAAAACTTTTGGAGAAATAAGTGCTAATTATGAGTTGCGGAAATATTAATGTGAAATAGATAAATCACTTGAAGAATAAATTGCAAACGAGTTAAAAATAAAGTAAATAGTAAGATATAAATAACAATAAAATAAAGTACAGAAATTTAATTGACTGAAAAGTAGAGAGATAAGGAGTAAAAAAGCACACAACAAATTATCCAGGTTCGGCCACCTAACACCCCTGTGGCCTACGTCCTGTCCCCAAAGCAAACCACTATGGGATTTTCACTAAGACACTAGCTTTTAAATCAGGTTCACCTAGAAACCTTTACAACTCTAAACCAGAGCAATACGTTCAAGAGATATCACCTCTCTATGAACACCTTGGGATTCCTACCCAAAAATAAATGATTTTCACAAATAAAATGAGACGAAAAAGATACACTCAATAGTGCAGATATAACAAATTGAAGCTCAAATAATACAACTCAAATTTTGTAGAATAAAAGGCTCTCAGAAAATTGTGCTCAAATAAGTGTGAGTGATGAAAAATATTTGACAGAGTTTTTGGCACAAAAATTAAGCACTGCGTTGTTGTTTTTACACAGCTCACGAGTTGTGTTTATATAGGCAATGGGTGAGCGTCGAAATGACCGTCGGAGCATTTGCCCGTTGCGTTTTGAAATAAAGAAATTGAAAACATGGAGACGGCTCGGCATACGACCTCTGAAGACAGCTCGGCAGACGACCTCTGAAGACAGTTCGGCAGACGACCTCGCCACACAGCTCGACAGACGACCTCGACACAGCTCGGCAAAAGACCTCGGCACACGACCTCGGCACACAGCTCTGCATACGACCTCCTCATCAGCTCGGTCCTCATAGCTCGGTACGCGACCTCATCAGCTCGACACGCGACCTCGGCACGCGACCTCATCAGCTCGACAAGGATCATCAGCTCATCACGCGACCTCCTCCTCAGTTCGACATACGACTTCCTCAGAGCTCAACATCCGATTTCCTCAGAGCTCGACATCCGACTTCCTCAGCTCGACATCCGACACGAGATATGCATGTCAAAATATTTTGTGCGTGTGTGATTTAATTTTAATTGAGAGCTTTTTATTACTACTTACAAATTGTCTTAATAAAGATAAATAAATACCCAAAACCCAAAGACTTGAGAAACTATCATTTTTGATACGCGTCTTGGTATTCTTTTCCACTTTTTGCACGGTTGACTATTTGCAAAGCTCCCTTTTGTCAATCATCAAAATCATCCTGTCAAGGCATGTATTCACAGCAACCAATATCATGACAGAATTCTAATCAACCCTCTATCAATTTCTACTCGAATCAATTAATTTAAGCAATCAACCAATTCAAAATAATAAAAGTCACGAAACAGATGCATATAATCAAGCGTTCATACACAACGGAATCGCGTTTCACAATGAAGACAAAACAATTAACTAAGCAGAAAACGAACTGAATAAATTGCATACATTCAAACCAAATTCGAAATTGATAGAGATGGAATTAAAGAAATTAAAACGAAATTTTATTAAACATTAGACACCGAACCTCAAAATCTGTAACGACAACCTTTCACTGATGAATCAACTTAGGAGCTTAGGCTTCCATGACGGCTAGGGCACAATAGTTTTTAAAAATAAAACGTAAGATGAGATAAAACGGCTGATTAGTCTCTTTTTAAGTCTCAGCTCAAAGAATAACCTAAATCCCTTAACGGGTTATAAGATAAAAGCCCGATAAACGACCCAAAACTCGTTTTACATTTTACTGCGTCCGTAATTCGCAGTTTTGACATTGAAGACAACAGAATTGGATTTTGAGCCCAGCAGGAGAATTGTAGCTCTGTTCCTTAGCTTTCCAACGCATGCTCGCACGCCTCAATCGGATAACTGTAGCCAAAGTTATGGCCTGCAGAGTGGACAGGGGTCAATATGCAGTAAACACAAAAGTTAATCAATAATTTACTATATTGCTCAATTAAGACCCAAAGTCTAGAAATGTGCTAAGACTTAGATATTAGGTACAGAACACAATCAAAAACACTAAATGCAAAGCTATAAAGAGTGCATTAAAATGCATTGATCAAATTCCCCCACACTTAAGCTTTTGCACTCCGGGCAAAACTCACAAAACAAAGCAAAGATGCATTTCCAATGAATTCCAAGGATACAAAGTGGCAAGCAAAATGCTCATTCAAGGTTTCAAGGACTCATGGCAATCATGAACAACATCTAATTACCTTCGAAGCAACCAAGAGGATAGAATAACCAAAGAGTGCATCAAAAGTGATAGAATCCTCACAAAAAAGCATTTCTCTCAAACTCTCACGTGTCTAGGCTAGTGTTTACACTCAAAGTACATCATGGAAGCTAGCACTACCATAGGCTTGACAAGACTCTAACATCCACACTTGAAACTCATGCACACAAAGATCAAAAGGTCTTTATTAAGGTTATAATGGGGCCAAGGTCAAGGTGGGATAAATGAAAGGGAAACTAGGCTATAAAATCAAAGAGGATAGAGGAGCAATGGAAACAATTACCAAATAATCATGGGGGGACAAGTCAACCACAATTCAATCCATTATTTTTTTCGAAATTGATATGCTCCACTACTCTTTTGTTTTTTTTTATTTCTTTTCTCTTTTTTTTTCTTTTGCAAAATCCCAATAAAGCAATGAAGCACAACAATACATATTTTTTTACAACCACAATTCTGAGCCCCCCACACTTTGCAAATTTATTCTCATTTTTTTTTCAAAGCTCCTTAATCCCCTAAGATTGGGTCATAACATTGTTTTTCACTTTTAGGTTTGTAATGAGCTATATAACAAAGAATGGGATAAATAGGCTCAAAGGGGCTAAACAAAGGGATAGTTGCAAGGCAGGCTTATTTGGCTAGTGGCTAAAAAGAACAAAAATTGCCTAGATCATTTCAATGCATGCATGTGAACAAGAGTTTCAACAAGAGTCAAGTCAAGTTCTAGAGTAACCAACAATCATGAGTGAAATCACTCAAGAAAGAAAGAGAATGACAAAATGTATTCCATCCATTATAAGGCCCAAAACTCACCAAGGAAAATATCTATCACAAAAGATGCACAATTTAATATTCCAAACCAACTTATCACACTAAGAATGCAAGGAAGTCATCCATATCATGCCACAAGACCTATAGTCCTAGAATAGTGAAATCACTCCCCACTCATATAAACCAAGAAACCCAATGAAAATGCATGCATTTTTTTTTTTACAAATTACTCAAAACAAAAACAAAAACAAAACTACTAAGCTACTAAAAAACACCCCCCCACACTTAAATCATACATTGTCCTCAATGAAAACAACAAGCATAAAACAAGAGTAAGGAGGAGGGACCCCTGGTCAAACTGCAGTGTAGGTGGGATGTTCCAATGAGAGTTCTTCTATGGGTGCATCTTCAAATGCGGAACTCTCATGGAATACCTTGAGGCGTTGTCCATTGACTTTGAAAATTTTGTTTGTCGCCTCACTTTTAACTTCAACTGCACCATGAGGAAAAACATTAGTAATAACAAACGGGCCAATCCACTTGGATCTAAGTTTCCCGGCCATAATTTTCAGCCGGGAGTTGAACAACAAGACTTTTTGCCCAATGGAGAACTCCTTCCTAGAAATCATCTTGTCATGGAAGTGCTTAGTTTTCTCCTTATAAATTCTGAAATTCTCATAGGCTTCTAGCCTAAGCTCCTCAAGTTGTTGCAATTGAAGCTTTCTCTCTTTACCTGCTTTTTCCAGTTCAAGATTACAACCTTTATCGCCCAATAAGCACGGTGCTCTATCTCCACCGGAGGTGGCATGCCTTACCAAACACAAGTCTAAAGGGAGACATCCCTATTGGTGTTTTGTAAGTCGCTCAATGAGCCCAAAGAGCCTCTTCTAGCCTGCAGCTCCAGTCCTTCCTGCTTGGTTGCACCATCTTTTCCAAAATTTGTTTAATTTCTCTGTTTGAAATCTCAGCTTGCCCATTAGTTTGGGGGTGGTAAGGTGTAGAAACCCTATGCAACACCCCATACTCAAGCAAAGCTTCCATGGTGCGATTACAGAAATGAGAACCTTGGTCACTTATGATGGCTCTTGGAATACCAAACCTGCAAAAAATTTGGGACCTGACAAAATCCACAACAACTTTAGAATCATTAGTACGAGTGGCTTTTGCCTCCACCCATTTGGAAACATAATCAACAGCAAGCAGGATATAAGTAAAACCAAAAGAAACAGGAAAGGGGCCCATGAAATCAATCCCCCAAACATCAAATACCTCACAAAAAAGCATGGGCTGCTGAGGCATTTCACTCCTGCGAGTGATTGCCGTCCCAGCCCTTTGACACTGTTCACAAGTGCGGAAAGTCTCAAATGCATCTTTAAAAATGGTGGGCGAATAGAAACCCGAGTCTAAGACTTTTCTCGCTGTCCGCTGAGGACCAAAGTGTCCACCTACCTGAGAAGCATGACAGAATTGAAGAATGGATGGAACCTCATGGTAAGGTACACATCGCCTAATCACCTGGTCACTACCAAACTTCCACAAATAGGGATCATCCCACACAAAATATTTTGCATCACTTTTAAGTTTATGTACTGCGTTTTAGATGCATGTGGGGGTAAGGCTCCACCCACAAGATAATTAACTATATCAAAGATACCAAGGAGTTACCTCACGCACTGCATTTAGCCGCTCATCGTGAAAGTCATCATGGAGTGGGAGGGAATCCTCGACTCTCTCTATTCTCGCTTAAGTGGTCACCACTAAGTTCTCTCGCTCCGCTCTTATCTTTAATCTCCAAATCAAATTCTTGGAGGAGCAACATCCACCTTATCAATCTTGGCTTTGCCTCTGGTTTCTTTAAAAGAAATTTCAAAGTCGCATGGTCAAGAAAAACAACCACCTTGGAACTAAGCAAATATGATCGGAACTTATCAAGAGCAAATACAATTGCCAAAAGCTCCTTTTCTGTGGTGGTGTAGTTAATTTGTGCAGCATCTAAAGTCCTAGAAGCATAATAAATAACATGGGCAGCCTTGTCAACTCTTTGTGCTAGAACCGCCCCCAATGCATAATTAGATGCATCACACGTGATTTCAAAGGGGAGGGTCCAATCAGGTGGCTGGATGATGGGAGTAGAAGTCAATGACTTCTTGATACAATCAAAGGCCTGCTTGCATTTATCATCAAATGTAAAGCTAACATCCTTTTGCAGCAGGTTTGTCAATGGAAGAACGATCTTGCTGAAATCCTTGATAAAGCGCCTGTAAAAACCTGCATGACCAAGAAATGAACGAATCTCGCGAATGCAAGATGGGTAAGGCAAACTAGAAATCACTTCAATCTTGGCAGGATCTACTTGCATTCCTTTTTCATAGATCACATGCCCTAAAACAATACCCTGTCCTACCATAAAATGGCATTTTTCATAATTCAGAACAAGGTTAGTTTCAATGCATCTCTGCAAAACTCTATCCAAACTACTCAAACATGAATCAAATGAAGAACCATAAACAGTAAAATCATCCATAAACACTTCTATGCAATTTTCTATCAAATCAGCAAAAATACTAATCATGCAGCGCTGGAAAGTCCCAGGTGCATTGCATAGGCCAAAAGGCATCCTCCTATAGGCAAAAGTGCCAAAGGGGCAAGTGAATGTGGTCTTTTCTTGGTCCTCTGGTGCAATATGGATCTGAAAGTAACCTGAAAAACCATCAAGAAAACAATAATGTGACTTACCAGCCAACCGTTCAAGCATCTGATCAATGAACGGCAAAGGAAAGTGATCCTTTCTGGTTGCCTGGTTAAGTCTCCTGTAATCAATACACACTCTCCAGCTATTCTGAACCCTTGTGGGGATGAGTTCATTATTTTCATTCCTCACCACTGTGAGACCACTCTTTTTCGGAACTACTTGGACTGGGCTTACCCATTGACTATCAGAAATTGGGTATATGATGCCAGCCTGTAGGAGTTTGGTCACCTCCTTTTTCACAACATCTAAGATTAATGGGTTAAGCCGCCTCTGGGGCTGCCTAACAGATTTCGCCCCATCCTCAAGTAAAATCCTGTGCATACACATGGATGGGCTAATACCAGGAATATCAGCTAAGGTCCATCCGATGGCCTTTTTGTATTTTTTCAGCATCTGCAACAGCTTCTCTTCCTGCTCAGAATCAAGGTTAGCTGCAATAATAACAGGTAAATCACCACTCCCCTCTAAATATGCATATTTTAACTCTTTGGGGAGTGGCTTAAGCTCTAGAACCGGTGGTTTTTCAATAGAGGGCAGAATCTTAGTAGCAGAAGCTACATCTGCAACAAAGCCTATGTCATTGGGGACATTAGGCAAAGTGTCAACCTGCAAAACAGACTCAACTTCAGCACAAGTATGAGTGTTAGTGCAACAATCACAAGTAACACTGTCAGCAAAATCAGCCAATGAAGGAAAATCTGCGAATAACATCGTAATAAACATCATCAACCAAATCAGCGAGCAATTCAATATGAAAAAGGGAATGCTCTTCCATGGGGTGTTTCATAGCATCAAAGATATTAAATTTTACAACGCTATCACCAAATTCCATGGAAAGAGTCCCAGTACCAACATCAATTTTTGCCTTGGCAGTTTTCAAGAATGGCCTGCCCAAAATGATGGGTGACTCTTTGGACTTAGTCTCCGCTTCCATATCCGAATATAAAAATCTGCCAGGAAAATAAGGTTATCAACTTTAACAAGAACATCCTCAACTTGATCCAAAGAGTAGAGCACCGCTTCTATTTGCAAGTGAATGGTAACACTGCTTTCCTACAAAGGTCCAAGAGCAAGAGAGTTAAAAATGATGTAGGCATTACATTGATTGAAGCTCCTAGATCTAACATGGCATCATCAAACTGATTGTTGCCTATGGTGCATGGAATGGCAAAAGTCCCTGGATCCTTGCACTTTTGGGGCATGGATTGGAAGAGGGCTGAAACATTATGCCCTATGTTTATCTTTTCATTCCCTTTCAGCCTCCTCTTATGTGTACACAACTCTTTCAGAAACTTGGCATATCTTGGAATCTGCTTGATTGCCTCAAGAAGGGGAATGTTCACTTTCACCTTCCTAAAAGTATCCAAGATCTCCTTATCCCTCTCTCCCTCATCTTGTTTTTTTGTACTCACTGCTCTATGAGGGAAAGGGAGGGGCACTTTTTGTTCATCAGAAATCTGCTCAGGTATCTTATTATTTTTCAAAACAATGGTTTCAGGCACCTTTGGGGTGTCAACAGCTTTCCCAGATCTCAATGTGATGGCACTAGCATTGGGGTTTGGTGCATTTGGATTGACCACTGCTTGAGCTGGCAGTTGGTTTGCCCCTCGGGCTTGCATTTGATTAATTGTGGTAGCCATCTGTCCCATCTGTGTGTGCAAATTCTGAATTGAGGCATCTGTTCTCTGTTGGAAGTGGAGGTTTTGGGCAGCCATCTGCTTAACTAGATCCTCTAATGAAGGTTCAGGTCTGACAGCAGCTTGCGGTGGATTATTTTGCTGCCTGGGCTGTTGTTGTGCAGCTTGATTTCCCCATCTAAGGTTAGGATGGTTCCTCCAGTTTGGGTGGTACCTGTTAGAGGACAAATCAACATTGGCTTGAGGGTTAAAGATGTTAGCCGCATATGCTTGAGGGGTGTCAGCATTAGGGTCCTCTTACAGTGTAGGACATGCATCTGTGGGGTGCTCTGCAGAGGTGCAAATACCGCAAACCCTTGCTGTCTGACCTGTTGCCAATTTTTTTACCAAAGCTGTGAGTTCTTCCAACCTGTTTTCCAAGTTCTTCTCACTAGTAGCCTATATCTCATTCACTCCCCTTGTTAGAACTGCAGAATTGCTTCTGGTTGTGAATTGTTGGGAGTTGATGGACATATTTTCTATTAAAGCTCTTGCATCTGTTGGGGTTTTGTCTACAAGTGCCCCTCCACTAGCAGCATCCATAATATTTCTGTTCATGGGCAATAAACCCTCGTAGAAATCTTGGATGAGTAATGCTCAGAGATTTGATGATGAGGCAGCTTGCACACAACTTCTTAAATCTCTTCCGGTATTCATGTAAAGACTCGGTGGGGTTACGCACGATGCCACATATCTCTTTTACGATTGAAGCGACCCTGGGCGAGGAAAGAACTTCTCTAGGAACAATTTTTTCAAGGCATTCCAATTTTCAACAGAACCTGGTTGAAGGTAATACAACCAATCCTTGGCTGCATCTTGGAGTGAGAAGGGGAAGGCCCTCAGTTTAATGTGCTCCTCTGGAATTCCTTGGGGCTTCATGGTCGAGCACACAATGTGGAACTCATTAAGATGTTTGTGTGGATCATCACCTGCAAGACCACTAAACTTTGGCAACAAGTGTATTAAACCAGATTTTAATTCAAAAGGAACAGCCACTTCGGGATGATTAATACACAGAGCATTGTAAGTAACATCAGGTGCAGCAAGTTCCCTAAGTGTTCTATCAGCCATATTAACAGAATTAGAATCAAAATCAGAATCAGAATCAGAATCAGAATCAAATAGATTATGACTAAAGATGCTGTCACTATCACTATCACTAACTTCTATATGATCCCTAAGTCTATGATGCAATGTTCTCTCAATTTCAGGGTCAAAAGGATGCAAGTTGATAGTATTGGACCTAGTCATGCACTGTATATAGCAAGGAATGGGAAAATGCAACAATTCTAGAAATACCAACTATGTCCCTACGCTAAAATGAATGCAAAAAATAGAAAACGACTAAAATCTAATCTAAAAATTATAAAAATACCACGAAAAATCTAATTAAATCAAAAGAAAGATATGAATTTTTTTTTGGATTTTTTCGGAGATATGAAAAATTAAAAAAATTAATTAAAAATAGAAAACAAGGGAATTGGAGATTTTGAGCCCGTTGTCCCATAAGCAGTTTCTGCTATGGGACTATTGATCCTGGATTTTTTTCGGATTTTTCAGCTGTGGTTTCGGATCAATCTGACGAGATTGCCCAAAAACCGATTTTTTTATTATTTTCGCCTACAAATCCTAGAATCAGCAGTCAGCAGTCTCAGCGCCTACAACCTGTAACAAGACCTGGAAACACAACAAGAAAAACGCAAGAAACGTCAGTAATTAGTGGGTCCTGAGATTGGTAATCTCTAATTAGAGATCCCCGGCAACGGCGCCAATTTGATCAGCGGTCGTACGCGGGTCAAAATAATTAAAAGATTTACTTATAGTATTCAAGGCAAGAGACCTTGGTCGTCTCACGAGGACCTCTAACACCAAAATTACCAAATTCAGGAAGTACAAAAATCAACAATAACGAAAAGGGGGGGTTTTGTGAAAACAATTTCTGTTGAGAGAATTATCAGATTAGAGAGACAGTTGATTCACTGGTTTCCGGGTGCTCGTCTTGGATTTATCACAGGTTCCAAATAACAACAATTCATTCAATTTCAGATTCACAGTTAACATAAACTAACTAAACAAGCGTTAATCAGTTTATACGAATTCACACTGTTTCAAGCAAGCGCCAAAACAGCGGGTTCAATCGGTCACGGGAGCGGACAAGCGCCGTCTTAAAACGCAACCAATATCATGACAGAATTCTAATCAACCCTCTATCAATTTCTACCCGAATCAATTAATTTAAGCAATCAACCAATTCGAAATAATAAAAGTCACGAAACAGATGCATATAATCAAGCGTTCATACACAACAGAATCGCGTTTCACAATGAAGACAGAACAATTAACTAAGCAGAAAACGAACTGAATAAATTGCATACATTCAAACCAAATTCGAAATTGATAGAGATGGAATTAAAGAAATTAAAACGAAATTGTATTAAACATTAGACACCGAACCTCAAAATCTGTAACGACAACCTTTCATTGATGAATCAACTTAGGAGCTTAGGCTTCCATGACGGCTAGGGCACAATAGTTTTTAAAAATAAAACGTAAGATGAGATAAAACGGCTGATTAGTCTCTTTTTAAGTCTCAGCTCAAAGAATAACCTAAATCCCTTAACGGGTTATAAGATAAAAGCCCGATAAACGACCCAAAACCCATTTTACATTTTACTGCGTCCGTAATTCGCAGTTTTGACATTGAAGACAACATAATTGGGTTTCGAGCTCAACAGGAGAATTGTAGCTCTGTTCCTTAGCTTTCCAACACATGCTCGCATGCCTCAATCGGATAACTGTAGCCAAAGTTATGGCCTGCAGAGTGGACAGGGGTCAATATGCAGTAAACACAAAAGTTAATCAATAACTTACTATACTGCTCAATTAAGACCCAAAGTCTAGAAATGTGCTAAGACTTAGATATTAGGTACAGAACACAATCAAAAACACTAAATGCAAAGCTATAAAGAGTGCATTAAAATGCACTGATCAACCTCTCCTGTCCATGAGTCCATGTTAATATCTAAGTCGCGAAAATTTTCCAACAACTCTAATCCCTTTACCGTCATGGCTGAGGCGTAATCCGCTTCCTACTCAAGGCATCGGCCACGACATTTGCCTTCCCCGGATGATAGTGCAACGTGAACTCATAATCATTGATGAATTCCATCCACCTCCTCTGTCTCATGTTAAGCTCCTTCTGATCAAACAAGTACTTCAAGCTCTTGTGATCGCTAAATACTTCGAAGTTGCACCCATAAAGATAGTGCCTCCAAATCTTCAATGCAAAAACTATTGCAGCCAATTCCAAGTCATGTATGGGATAATTTTTCTCGTGAACCTTCAACTGTCTCGAAGCGTAGGCTACAGCCTGTTTACTCTGCATAAGCACACAGCCCAACCCTTGATGAGATGCATCGCAGTAAACTTCATATGGCTCATTCGGCCGTGACAACACTAGCACCGGTGATGTGGTCAATTTCTCCTTCATTTGTTGAAAACTCCTCTCACACTCCTCAGTCCATGCGAAGATTTGATTCTTCCTAGTGAGTTGTGTCAATGGAGCTACGATCTTAGCGAACCCCTCAATGAACCTCCTATAATACCCTGCCAAGCCCACAAAACTCTTGATCTCTGTAGTAGTCTTTGGCTGTTCCCAAGCCACGATAGCTTCCACTTTGGCTGGATCAACAGCAATTCCTTCCTTAGAAATGACATGCCCTAGAAACTTCACTTCCTCTAACCAAAATTCACATTTCCCCAAGTTAGCATACAACTGTTTTTCTTTCAAGACCTGCAAAACTTGGCGTAGATGGTCTTCGTGTTCCTCCCGACTCTTTGAATAGATCAATACATCGTCAATGAAAACCACCACAAACTTGTCTAAGAATGGATGGAAAATGCGATTCATGTAGTCCATGAAAATAGCTGGTGCGTTGGTTACTCCAAAAGGCATCACCAAGTATTCAAAGTGCCCATAACGCGTCCTAAAAGTGGTTTTAGGTATATCCTCTTCCTTCCTTCACCCGAATCTGATGGTATCCCGACTTCAGATCAATCTTGGAAAATACCATGGCTCCTCTAAGTTGGTCCATTAAGTCATCAATACGTGGCAAGGGATACCTGTTCTTAATGGTGACTTTGTTGAGTTGCCGGTAATCTACACAAAGTCTGGACTTTCCATCCTTCTTCTTCACTAGGAGCACAGGAGCTCCCCAAGGCGAGACACTTGGTCGTATAAATTGTTTAGACAAGAGGTCTTCCAACTGATTTTTTTAATTCTGACAGCTCTGATGGAGACATCCTATATGGGGCAATAGAAATAGGTCCAGTACTCGGAATCACATCAATTGAGAATTCAATATCCCGGACTGGGGGTAACCCTGGCACATCTGACGGAAACACCTCCGAAAAATCTCTAACTACAAGTACTCCGTCTATCTCCACCTCTGGCTTCATACTGATTGAATTGAGGAATACATACTTCTGAACTCCTCCCTTCAGAGAAAACTTCAACTTGTTGGCATCGAGGAATCGCGAAACACCTGGGTCTGGAAATATCACAGACTTACGAGCGCAATCCAGTAGAATATAATGGCTAGACAGCCAATCCATCCCAAGGATCACTCCCAAATGCTTAAGGGGAATACAGACCAAATCAACATTGAATTTCATGTTTAGCACAGTCAAAGAGCATTGTAAACATGCCGTATTAGCAATCACCGGTTCAGCAGAAGGTATAGTGACCACTAAATCAAAAGGCAGTGAAGTAACAAGTAATTGCAGAGAATTCACATAATCCAAAGAAATGAAAGAATGCGTTGCTCCTAAATCATATAACACAGAAAATAGTTTACCAGCAATTTCACACTCACCCTAAATTAACTCCGAAGAAGGCAGGACTTCTTCCCCACCCATCTGATAGACATGACCCCTAGCAGTAGGATGTACAGCACTGATGTTGTTGGCAGCAGGTTGTACCCTTGATGCTCGGCAATCTCTAGAAAGGTGACCCGGTTTCTGGCAGTTGTAACAAACTTTGGCCCTGTCGGCACATTCATTGGCTTTGTGCCCCTCCTTCCCGCAAGCATAACAACGGATAGTCTGGGTTTAGTTCGGCCCTGGTGGCCTATTTTGCACCTGGTTCTGTGTTCTCTGACCTCCTCCAAAAGGTGGTCGTGGTCGGGGTTGCTCTCTGACATTCCCCTGAGGACGGGCATAGGGCTTCGGCTGGAAAATCTGTCTTCCCCTACCCTGATGGTTGTCATTCTGCCCCTGGGACCTAACTGGTCCACCTGTTGCTGCCCTGTTCAGCTTGCCTCTCTTCATAATCTCTACCTTCTTACACTTTTCCACCAACTTCTGATACTCACGAATTTCAAGTGGCTCCACCGACTCCTTAATCTCATACCTGAGTCCATATTCAAACCTCTCACACATGTACTCCTCGTCCATCTGGTTCAGGAAATAGCAAAAGTGTTTGGCCAGTGATTCAAATCTGGCCGCATACTCAGCAATGGTCAGGTTCCCTTGATATAGTCTCAGAAATTGTGCCTCCTTCTCAGCTCTGGCACTCTTTGGGAAGTACTTGTCTAGAAACTTCTTCTTGAATGTTTCCCAAGTCAATTCCTCATGACTGGCCTCCATCATCTGTTTGGTGCCTCTCCACCAATATTCAGCCTCTCCTGACAGCAGATAAGTAGCATACTCTACTTTCACATTCTCAGGACAGTGGAGAATGTTAAAGATCTTTTCAATCTCCTGCATCCACAGGTCAGCCTTGTCTGGGTCATGCTCTCCCTTGAACTTAGGTGGGTCGTGACGACGAAAGTCCACCAGGCCTTTGGATGCAACCGCGGCTTCCTCTCTCTGTTGTCTCAGAATGTCACACTGAGTCTGGGCTTCAGCCTGTTGGGCAACCGCAGCTGCCTGTTGGTTCATTGCAGCGGCCATAGCAGTCATGGCTCGGATTGCTCCTGCCATTTTGTTTCCTTCAGCTGAGGCAGGTTGACTTGCAGGACGAACCATCTTAATTCCTACAGTTTTATTGGGTCAGAAAAGACTTTCACGATCTGATCGTAACTCTGGGGTCTATAAAACCAAATTAATAATTTAGTAATCAATAATCAAGGAAACCAAGCATGCTATTATCACAATAAAACAAAATCAATAAATCTGTAAATTTGCAATTAGTATTTCAGAATTAAGAACTAAATTAATTAATGCAAGAAAGTAATCAGATGCATACGCCAAACAAGATCGCCCCACCCAAAAGTCCGAAGACTCATCCTAAGCTCTGACACCACAATGTAACGCCCCAAATTTTCGAAGCGTTAACTCGTCTGTTTTTTAAAAAAATCGGCCTATATTTTTTTTTAAATAAAGTTACCGTTAATAACTAGTAAAGCGTTTAATAATCGCGGAACTGCTTTATTGTCAATTATAAAAATTTGATTTAATAGCAACAACTCTAATTAATCATTAAACTAATTTTAGTCTAATTGAAAATTTAATTTAATTTTAAATCTGGTGAAACTAAATTAATAAATGTCTGTAATTACTCTTCAACCCAACCGAAATGTAATAAAATTCTGAAATGATAAATTATAGGAAAAATAACCAAGTTTAAATTATCCCAATTGCTTAGCGGGAAAAACACCATGTCCGCAATAAAAAGAAAATATCAAGTTCAATTTGTGCAAGATAAGGTTAACGTTCAAAAGTAGCACATAACATCTAACACCCATGTACCCACAATTATTCGTCGACAGCACCATCACACATAATGCAAACAAATTATACTTGAGACTTCTCAAATCCACTTGTACCTAAAAAGTGGTGTAAGGGTCAGTTCACGTGACAAGTTGTAATAAGCTAAAACATGAACAACTGCTCAAATAATATTTATAATTTCTCTTTTCACATCTAAATAAAAATAAGTAAGACAAGAATTACCATAACAACCAACCAATGAGAAAAGGTATTTACATCTACATACGAACTTGAAATTAAAATTAATCACCCTTAAGACAAAGAGAAAATCTATTCTTTTTTTTCTTTATATTAACTTACAATTAAAATAATCAACTTATCAACACCACAAAAATCATGCATGTTCAAGTTAGTATGCATGCCTTATGCAAGACTCTCATGATCGCGATATAATCATCCCATACCAATGGGGAATTTAATTTAACAATGCCACGAAGGCCTTGACCACAAAGGTCGTCCAAAAATAATAGCTACCTCTCATACCAATGGGGAATCAAAGCATATCACCGCCACAAAGGCCTTAAATACAAAGGTCCAAAACAATAGCTACCTCCCATACCAATGGGGAATTAAATCATATCACCGCCACGAAGGCCCTACACATGCCGTTCTACATGATGCATGTCATTTAGTCAAGTCAATTCATGCCATGAGAGGTAATTCACCAGAAAATCCAATACACATCATATCCAAATAACACCTATCCAATTTCTTTTTCCAAATAACATCGTCATCTCACGTTTTAAAACAATAAGTACACACCCATCAGAAGAATAACAACAACAATACTCCCATGAATAAAATGCACATAAATCGTTTTGTCATTATAATTATGAGCAGCATAATTTAAATATAGTTCAATTCTTCTTAGCATAAGGTCCAACCAAGACACATGCATCAGTCAATGTCACTTGTATCAACTTTATATTAGCACACAAGAACAACTCAGCAAGAAGGAAAAAAAAATAACTACGCATATAAAGGAACACGCTAATACCAAGCAATCAAAGCAAGTCATCACCATACAAAAGGAAAAGTCACAGTGGCAATTTTTCGGCACAACACAACACCACACGAAATTATAACCATATTTAAACTACCACCAACGTTTAGCCCTAACTTGTAAGAGAAAAACCCTTACCTTGGTCGAGAAAAATCGCAGTGTTTAAGAGAGCAAGGAGGATTTTGCCTACAACATCCGAATTAGGCACCAAACGAGCACAGAGAAAATTAATGGTCACACAAATGACGGAATACGACTAGAAAAAAAATGATAATCAATATCAAATAATATTTGGGAATTTTTAAAGCTGAAACGAAGTCAAAAGGAAGCCAAAAGATTGACCGGAAAACGTCTTACCGAGACAACGGGGTTACGAGGGGTCCAACGTCAACTTCACCGGAACGAGAGAACAGGTAATGGTTCCCGAAGATTTCGACGCGAGGAATCCAAAAATGCGGTCTGTTTCTCCAAACGACGACTGTAGTGACTAAAAAATGGAAAATACAGTCCGCCCAAAGAGAGAAGACGAGACGAACAGCATAACGGTTGAGCGAATGGAGGCCAAAAACGGATTCTATAGTTAATTTCGAGTAAGAGGGTGAAATTTTGTAATTTTTCGTGGTCTAAAATGAGAGAAATCGAACAGAGAAGTTTTTTTTGAGGTGGAGGTCTTTTTTCGTCTGCGGCTGCGTGTTTTAGGGAAGATGAACAGTAACTGGTTTAAGTGGGAATAGGGGGTGCCGTGGAGGAGATTTGGGGGTGCAGCCAGTAGGAATTTTTTTTTTAAAAAGAAAAAAAACAAGCCTGCAGCGCATGGATCAAATCCATATCTTTTTTTTTTATTAGACCATTCTCACTTAATGAAAAACACTTCTATATTCCTCTAAATAAACAATAAATGATAATAATAATTATTCGTGGCTATTGTTCTAAAATATCTATAATAAAAACCAAAGCTAATGTTTAGCAATAACAAAATAATAGAATAATAATATATCATCCTAATATACTACTTACTAAAACAACACATATTTAAATGGATAAATTACGCACTAATATATTAAAACTTATTCATATTACACACAATATTCTATAATAACACACAAGAACTCATACTCACATACTAATATAATTACTCACATATCTATTTATATAAGATCAGAGATTAATATAGGAGGTATGATTGATAATAATAATAATAATAAAATAGAGGGTGTTACAATGGTGGTCCATACTATTTGTCACCATTTTTGTGAATGTGAGCTCGTTTCTACCTCCGAATGTGGATTTTTTGTCTCTCCCAATCCATCATGTACTGTTTCCCACAAAAATATATGAAAATTCAAAACTGTAACAAATTGCTTTCCACCTATTCTCATGGGGATGCATCGCGTAAACTATTTCTTGAGTATTTTTGTATTTGTTTAGTGAAGAACAATAAGAGCAATATTGGGAATAATCCCCTACCTTTTTTTTTTCTTCAGGAAAATCACATGTTTTTTCTATCTCTCTTTTTGATTTATTTTCTCTCATCATTATCTCCTTATTTCCATTCTCTCTCTTCTACATCCTAAAGGCATAGCGCCTTTCGCAGAAAAAAAGACACGAATCTGTTTCTTTAAGTTTTATATCAATTTCTAATACTTTCATTACAAAAAACACTAGTGCATGATCAGGAAAAAAAAAAGAAAACAACAACACAACGAGAAAAAAAAATGTTAGGAAAAATAGTTGTAGTGACTTTGCATTCAACCCTCTTCCAACATAAAATGACCAAAAGATTTTAATTCATCTTTTTTTTTGTCTTTCAAAATATTGTTTTTTAAATTAACTCGAGAGTAAGAATAACTTTTTTTTGCTAAATAGTATGAACATCATAACTATTGAGATGGCTTATAGGAATGGTTGACATAAGCTTTTGCTGGAATGTGATTCCAAATTGGCCACTCTGGCCTTCACCAATCATGACATTATTTCTTGGAAGTTGCGTAATCGTTGGTTGAATTGTTTGGAGATTACTAAATGCATGACCTTTATGTACTCTCATATCTATCGGGAAGGCAATTGTTGTGCGGATAAATTGGCAAATTATGGTACTACTGCTTCTGGTTTATATTGGTGGAATACTATCCCGAGTTTCATTAAGGAAGACTTTGTGTCTAATAGACTAGGTCTTCCTAGTTATAGATTCACTTAATTTTCCATGGGTTTGGTTTATGCCCCTCATGTTGCTGTATTTCTTCTTTTTCTTGGTTTTTAATAAAATATAAGGGGAAATACTCTTTTTTCCTTATAGATATTTTTTCCTAAGGAAGGTTTTGCATCAGAAAGTTTGAACGAAGCTCATTTCCTTTCATTTGCTTAAAAAAAAACTTTTTTCTCGTAAGAAGATCATGTATATGAATAAAGATCATGTGTCTGAATAATAAAGTAAGAAAGGTGACATAATAGAAAATCAAACCACTAAGATTAACTTCATATGTTTGAAGTGTTAAAGACTTAACATTAATATTGTGAAAAATTGGAGTCTACAAAATAACCGGTTTTCAGTATAAACACCCGCAATCCATAACAATTAAAAAAAAAAGATACTTGAATAAAAATATATCCAGTCTATTTCTTTTTTTTAAAAATCTTACTTACCCAAAAAATATATAAGAGTATGAGTATTAAAGTTGTTATCCTTGCGGGTATGAATTCGGGGTACTACAGTATCCTACCCAGACCTACCCATTATCATCCCTTCTGCTAAGGGTTTGTCAAGTCATAAAATCAGCGGGTCAAATTGACCCAACACTGTTGGTTTTGGTACATAACCCCAGTCCTAGGCGTTAAACTAATACAATAAGAGGAACAAATCCTGAAGCATTACGATCACCAATAGAAAAATATGAAATATTTGCTCACTCAGTTTCAAACTTATGCAGCAAACCTAATCTGATAATGTTTTTTCGATGATTTAATCTAATAACATCTTCAAACTTATGTAACTGACCTACTCATTGTTGGCATTTTTTATGTAGGCACGAAAACTACATACATTAGAAGATTGATTTGTCAGTGATTGCCAAAGCTATCACACGCCGATTTTGCTAACATTTGACATGCTAGTGGTTTCAATGCCTTATCTTATTGAACTACACTGTCTACGGTGAGCGACTGTCACGTATCGCTCTCTCCGTGAGCAACTCACTTTTACCATTGGATTATGATGTTCGACACGACATTATTATGGACTATCTACGCCTTTTTTTTTCTTTACCCTCTCACCGATTTTTCTGCCCTCTTTCGCCTGTCTCATCCAACTTTTCCCCCGCCACGTTGACTCCACTACCAGCCGCCTCTCTCTGTCCCCGCCACATGTGTTGCGCATTTCGTCATCGTACCATGGTCATCACCCTCCTTCTTTTGCGTGTTATGTTGCTTGTGCCTTGAAACATCTGTTGGCGACAACTAGTGGCGTCTTTGCAGAGCTGAGTCTGTTGGTTATTTTGTTGCGAAGTTAGGAGTTTTTTGGATTCTAGGTTTTGTTGATAGGTGGTAGGCTGTGAGCCAATGCATATGAAATGCCACATATATGATATGAAGAGGTCATATCTAGTGAGAGGGTCTTTTTTATGTGAGAGTGAGAGGAGCAAATCTAGGCCATACAAACCATACATGGATGGTCAAGATTAAAAGTTAGTTAGAATTTAAAAAAGTCACATGATTTTTTTGTTTTAATATTGACTATTCATGATTGGATCTAATTTAACAAATAAAGTTTAGATAGATGTGCCATGTTTCATCCAAAGAAAGAATGATTTAAATCATTAATACTCTGTATAATAAATATTTTATATCTTTTCGTTTGATGAATACTTTATTTTGTGTTCAATATTCGTTTTTTACTTTTATTTCTTTAAGAAGTATTATGAAATTATCATAAAAAAACGTTTTCTTTTTCATGAATTGTTTTTTATTCTAATACCAAAAGTGAGCTTTTAATACGCAAGTGTTTGCAAAATGGAACTTTCATATATAGGTCCCCCTCATAAGAAGAATGGTCTAGTCGAAGATTTTATGACAGCCCAAATGAAAAAGGTTAGGATAATGGTTTCCAGTGAGACATTGACCTTGGAAAAATAAATCAAAAGTGCTGGCTGTGGGGTTCGAACCCACGCGCACTTATGTGCAGAAGATCTTAAGTCTTCCCCCTTAACCTCTCGGGCAAACCAGCTTGATGTTCTAGATTTTGCTCAACAAGAATATTATACTACTTTTGTCCTTTATTTTGGGTGATTTAGTTTTTTTTTTTGTGTCCCATATCTTTGGTTGTTTTAGAAAACCAATGTATAATTTGGCTTTTTTCCCCCACTATGCCCTTAGATTAAATACAAAAGAATGAAAGGTTTGAATGAAGTGTAGTGTAGGAAAAATAAACAATAAATAGGGGTATTATAGTCTAATTTTTTCTAAATTAATGATTTCTTAATCTATGTGTCAAATGCTAAAACATCCAAAGATATGGGGTTGAGAGAGTAATATATGTAGGAGTATCTCCTAACACACTTACATATCTTATCCAAACTTTGTTGGACTTCTTCTCGATGACCACACATTTTGCTTCCGGAATAAGGACATGGCTAATTTACAATAACTAAGAAAACTTTTACTCGTCGTTTAAGGTTAATTTACAATAACCAAGGAAACTAATAAATTTGTTGTTTTTGATGAAATTATTAGTCTTTTTCTTATGATATCCTTGACCATTCATTACTCCATAGAACATATTTATCTCTTTGCAATAAATAGTTAAGGGTATAATTGACAAACAAGTAATTAATATAACCTTAAACTTTGAGAATGACAAGTAATTAGAAACAAATTTTTTCTAAAAAACTGACATGTAAAAAGGAATAGAAAGAGTAATTAGTTAAATTTAATTTTGATGTATTGTTATTGTGAAATTTGTTTCCATTACTGCATGATTAGACAATTAAAAAAATGGGTGACTTTTGAGATAGTTGTGAAAGTTAAGATTTTTCAAATGGCGATGTAATTTTTTTTATATTAATAGATGCATTAAAAGTAATTCATAATTAATTATTTTGATTTTGATTCAGGTCCGATGGGCCGGTCCGTTTAGTCTGATGTAAATCATGAGCCGAGCTAACAAAATACAAGCCCAAAATTATTTTGGCCTAACTCGTTGGCCCGAATAACTAAGAAATTTTTTTCTTACATTGATAGACACCGTAAACAATATATTGACAAAAAAAAAGACACCATAAACAATATTGACTAGGAAATCTCCTTAAAGAGCTTCTGACTGCGTTATTTTTTCGTTTACAATAATAAAGGCTTAAGACAGTTGATATTAAAGCCTTTTAAAGGTTAGTCCCTCACTGCTAGTTGTTTTGGTAATTTCAGCGATATGGGGACGCTGGGACCGGGGTTTGAACCCGAGTGATACCGTTTAGACGTGTGTGTATTTGTTGTTTACTATTTCTACTAGTTGACAAAAAAAAGCCTTTTAAAAGTTTTCCAACTAGTTAAAACCACCTAGCAATGTTGTACCAAAGAAAGAAAAAAACCACCTACCAATGAAAATTGACGGAATAAAGTTTTGTGTTTATATATTCTCATAGAAATAAATATATAAATAAAATTTCACATATTTGAGAAACGAATTTAATTGTAAATTTATTTAGAGAACGATATTTATTGCATCATGATCCAAAAAATAACGTTGAATATATTAATATTGTATCGATTATGCAATAAAATAGTGTTTATTTAATCGGATGTTAGATCCCTTTCTAAATTAATGATTTTTAACGGATAATATGGTACGTTCATTGTGCTAGTGCTAGTAATCTAGTCATTCCTTTGAAACGGGACTCACTAATTTAGTGGGACCCATATTATCTTTACTCAATCATAGAGAAAGTGTTAGAGGAAGAGTGTTAGAGATTATGTTGCTAATATTTCTCTTCTCTCCAATACGTCACGCCACGCCACGCCACGCCACGCCACAGTCGTCAGAGTTGGACGTGAGTTCAGGGACGTTTGGATTTTTGCGTTAATAAAGATGTTCACGTTTTGCTAATAAAAATTTATAATATATGAGCTATTATATTTTTATTAATTATTTAAATTTTTTTATTAAAAACATAATGGCCCATCGGTCAGTCCATTTGGCCTGCAGTCTGTATAGGTTGGGTTAGGCCAGCAAAATATGAGCCCGTAAATAAATTAGCCCTACCTGACTCGGCCTAAAAATGCAATGGCCCACCATGGGCCAGCTCGAATGGGCCGGACTGGCTCGAATTGACAGCTCTATTACTCATATTACAAACTGCTTCTATATCTATATTGTGATACGTGATATTTAAAGTATAACAAAAGTTTTTTTTTTGATAGAAAACAAAAGTTATTTATCAAGCATTAATTTTAATTCATGCTTAGTTTCAAAAGAAAAAAATTAAATTCATACTTCTTGTTATAAGGACTATTTTATTTATAAAATCAAAAATGAAACTAAATAATTTATAATAATCTATATCTATTTATCTTCTCTATTCTATATACATTTACAAATAAAGCTCATTCAATGTTGCTCCAAGTGTTACCTTCTCGCAGAAATCTCATTCGATGTTATTCCAAGCGTCATTCTCTCGTACGAAACACAATGAATTCAGTTACATGTGTCGAACATTCAGATGCAAAAGAGGAAATTAATGCATTTAATTGTTTTTTGACGAGAAGATTCTAATGCATTTCATCAATAATCAGAGATTCAATACATGTTGAAATATCATAAAAAAAGTTGAGGACAAGCTTTATGAGTGACCACCCTAGCTAAATTGGGAGCAACCATGTTAGCTTGCTTCCTACAAAACTGCACATGAGAGTTGAAACATGAAAAAAGAGTAAACCCCTACACTCCTAAATAATGGACTCAAACTCAATTATATCTAGACAATGAAAATCAAAATTTTCAACGACTAATTTCCAATCCAACTAAAAATGACATTCTCCATATTGAGCTCTCTCATCCACTCTACAACCATCAAGAGACCTTGTGCTTTGCCAGTTCTGGAATCTTTGTAGGGGTTGTACCCAAAGAGTTTTAACTCCCATAAACAACCAAAATTCATCTCTAAGGCGGAGTCCAATGCCCACTCGATTATGCTGCAAAGAGAACGATGCGTCTATGTTACATTTAAAGAAATCTCTTGGGAGCATGTTCCACCCACAAACCGAAGTAGACTCGACACTTACTTGTTGTGGTTTTTCTTTGGCCTGGGCTAGCAACCACCGCGAGAGACAATGGTAGAAGGATATCATCCACCCCTCCCAGATTTGTTTTTTTGTTTCTACTACGGCATATGTCCAACAAAGTCATGGCCTAAATTTGTTTATCTTTCACCGATAGCTGCTATAGGACCAAGAAAAATATATAGATACCAACAGGTTTCACTCAATGGTGTTTCATAAGTTTACCTTTCGCTAACTGTTTACTGGAAAATTTGGTTTCTAAGTGTATTTCTACCAAATTTAGCAAAGTAACAAATAATTAGTTCAAACGATTGCAAGATCGACGAGTTATGTGGTAATCTCGTTTTTGCAAATAACGGTTTTTGAAAATAACGGTCAATTTCTCGACACGTTATAAGTTTTGTAACATTCTTGGCTTCAGAACCATTAATTATTGTGTCTTATGCCAAATCAGTATATGAGAATTCCAACTAACAAACAAGTTGTTGTCGAAATGGCAATACAGACTTAACTAAACAAGATTGGCTGTCGAAAGCCAATAACTTGGTTTACAAGCAAATTAAAGAAAAAAATCTAAAACAAGGATACACTAATGCAAAGTCATGAGACATGCATTACTGAATCCCAACATGCAATTGAAATTAACGCAGAAATGTAAAAGAAGACAAGTAAATTGATAGAATTTAAAAAACACTGTTAAAAAGGCATGAATTTAAATGAAAACATGTAAATGCATGAATTTAAATGACAGAAGTGTAAAGAACATGAGTTAAAAAGAAAGCATGTAAATGCATGAAAATAAATGACAGAAAAATACATTGCTGAAAAGGTGAAAGGATAAATTTAAAGAGCATGAAATAAAATGAAATGCGTTTAAATGAACATGAATTAAAAATAAGGCTTGTAAATGACTTTGAAAGGAAAAGTGCAGAAACAGTAAATGACAGGGAATTAAAGAATGTAAATGCGAAGCAAGGAAATGCAAATTGACTGGAATGTAAATGACATAAATGAAAATGCAAAGAATTGAAAATAGACTGAAATTGATTAAAATGCAGAAAGATAGAGTTTGGAAGGTATACAGTGATCGTTTTCCGTTAATCTTCTTTAGCCGTCGAGATATTAGGAATTAGATCATGTATCCAACCTGAGTTACATCGTAGAAACTACTATTTATAGGAAAAATATGAAAAAACTACCTAACATCCAACCTGACACGTGTACGGACACGGGTTGGTAGTTAAGTTTTCGCTAAAAACTACCTAATCAACAGTAGCACTTCCTGTCGAGCTGTACATTGATCTTTACTTAATAACTAAGCCTGTTTCGACCATGCTCATTTTGACATCTTCGACGCTTCGTGCTTTCCGTCGAACAACCGCCCCATCACTTGATCTCTCAAACTTATTCAACTTTCATCCCTTGTTCTGGTCTCTTACGCCTTTACTTGTCGAATTCATAACATTCCGTCGATCAACCCAAATTTGAAATTTGGCACCCAACAGATGCCCCCCAAATTCTGAGTTGTCGACGCTAACATACGGAGAGACCCATAATTTTGCTTAACCCTACACGCGACAGTTACCTTTCCGCAATGTCCCATCACAGGTCTGCACTTCCCACTTCCCTAAAAAATAGGACCATCATTATTTCAAAAGTAGGCGGTTACTCTTCTGTTCACACGCTTACTTCGCAAGCTTATACTATAAATAGACTGCAAAACCCATTCAAAACACTTTTCTCCCCTTCTGAGTTTTCCAGAAAGCTTTAACAAGTTCGCAATGGCGTCTTCTTCAAACCCAACTCAAGGTACTACAACGCCCCTTTGGAAAACATGGTGCAATCCTGACGTTGATGCATCAATTCCGTGGCAAAAATCTAAGGTAATGATACCCTATACGAATGACTCTTCTTATATTTTGGAACCCCCCGCGGCTTATTTAGGACCAGTGATGACCCTTTCCAACTTCCCTGAAGATTTTAGGGGTTCCTTCCCGAATAAAGAAGGTCAAACTGACATTCTTACTGCTTCCCCTGCCTTGCACATTCATTATTTCTTAAAAAGCTCTAGGCTTTTCAGAACTCCACCACTCAGTGTAATTGGTTATTCTGCTTGGCTTACTAGGGTCGAAGCTAAGAAAAGTAAAATTTGGAAAAAATTAGGTATTTACAGCCTCATTCAACTTTCCAAGCATACATTTAGGTTAGACTCAGCAATGTTGGGAGCTGCTGTGTTCTTTTGGAACAAGACTACCAACAATTTTCATTTCCCTTGTGGAATGATGAGCCCAACTCTCTTTGATGTTACTGCGCTCACTGGCCTCCCACCGGATGGCCAAATGATTCACCCTCTTGCCTTGCCTGATAACGTCATTGACGTTTCGTAATGAACCACTTGCATTTTCAAGCACGCGTTTGAATCGAATGCAAAGTGACCCTGAGGTTTCTGACGATGAACATGTAGCCTTCCTGTTTCACTGGCTATCCGCTTTTGTTATGTGTAACAAAAATGTTCAAATGTCAAAAACCTTGCTTGATTTGGCAAACCTTCTCCACGAAGGTAAACGGTGGGCCCTTGGCTCGTTCCTTCTGTCTAACCTTTATTCTAGCATATCGAACTTGTACGGCATGGTAAAAGAAGGCGGAAAGAAAAGTGGAATTGGAGGGCCAATGTGGCTCATGCAGTTATGGTTAAATTCTACCTTTCCCGGCCACACTATCAATAAGGCACCACCTGAACTTGACATCGACACCTATGGCACACTAGCCATGTATCGCATTCCCAAGCCATTCGACAATGAGCTTGAAAGCTTCAAGTATTACTTTAGCCTTTTCCATTCTCTTTCTACAAGTACCCCAAGTATCCGTTTTGAACCCTTTGTTAGCAGAAAGTATGGGCCTGCTTGGTTCACAGCCCCTTTTGATCCAACTTCAAAAGATTGTACAAGAGTCTGGACCCGTTTCCTCGCTCGTCAAGTATTCCCCGCAGGTTTACCCGGTTCGACAGACAACGCCGCTTTTGTCTGTTTGCCCAATGCATCTGCCAACAACATTGGTTTCATGCAATCCATTCCAGGCCCATTCTTTTACAAGAAAGAAGACATACTCCTCGATTGCATCGACTTGAAGCAAGAAACCATTGATGGCATACATAGAAGAAATGACTTGCGGATGTCTGGTGTCAACTTCACTCCTTTCACCCCTACCTTGGGTGTATCCCAAGATTTTATCACTTGGTGGAATGAATATTACAAGCATTTTCATCCATCCATTGAAGAATGTATGAACAGACTTGTTGATCCCTCTGTGCAGGAACAAGACCCTTCGACTAAGACCAAAGGTGAGCACTTACAGGATATACGCAGCTTTGAGAAATTTTACAAAATAAAATGGGACCCTAGATACCCTTTTCATATTGTTCGACAGATAAAGGAAATGACTGCCAAATCAAAAGAAAGGCATGAGAACCACTGGGGCATTAAGGCTCTGAAACATCGACAAGAAACAGGTCAATCACTTGTGAAACCCCCTTGTCTTGAACCAGTGTCCTTACCCTGTGCAAATTTTGGTTTGGCTGATCCATTTCCAGGGAAACCGACAAGAGCTGGTAACTTCATTTTTCGAGAAAGATTTCATTTCCATACTAATGTCAACACTTATGAAAACAAAGAAGTTACCTATGCTGGTCGGTTTGCCTCTCGTTTTGAATTTGGACAATATGATGAGGCTGTCGAGGTTATTACCCAGTTTCCTCAAGGTATTTAGTTTCCTTTGCCTTTTGCTTGAACACACACTCGTTTTATACTTACATTCTTTGCTTTGTTTTAGTTTTGGCTCTAAAAGAGCCTTTGAAATGCAAGCAAACAAGTGGCAAGGCTACAGAAGTCGAAGTTCAAGAGGAAGATGAGGACGATGAACCTCCTCTTCAATCTAAACCAGCAAAGATGAAATCTTCCAAATCTGGAGCCACAAAAACCAATGCTAGCAAGAGACCAGCTGCGTCGAAAAAGAAACCAGCAGGATCTAAGCGCTCGACCAGTTCCTCCCAGCAAGAGACCACCAAGCGGAAAGTTCAAACAACTGGTGCTGAAGTCAAGTCCTCAAAACGCAGGGTGATTCTGCTCGAGTCTCCTTCTCATTCAACACCTCAAACGGTATCCCTTTCTCTACTTGTATGGGAATCCATTATTTATTTATGATTCATCAATTAGACATTATCATGACCATTTCACAATTTTCAGGAATCGCATGCAGAGAGATCCGTTTCTGGGAACTCTAAAGAAACTCCAACAACTGAGTTCACAGTGGTAAACTTTCCTCCACTACTGTCTAAATTGATGGTCCTCCTGTATTCTACAAGGTCTTCACTCGTTTTTTTTTCGACATTTGCAGGAGCCAAGAGTCAAATCTGCGAAGACAGGGGTGTCCGAAGAATGTACTTCAAAAGACCCTATCTCTGTCGAAGAAGTTGACTCGTCGAGCACTGATAAGGTATGCCTCTCTGAACTAACTTTGGTTTTTTTTATTACTTTTAGACATTGCCTCATCATACCCGTTTGTCAGGACTCCCCTGAACAAGCAAATGTCGATACTTCTCTACCTTTGCGAACAATCTTCCCAAACATTACTCCCCCTGCCACTGAGGTATAAAATTTCTTGCCATTTCACTGGCATCAGAGCAGTGATTTAGGACTTACATTGTTTTTTTTTTCAAAAAACAGGAAGTTCCAGAGACTTAGCCTGATCATGAAGTTGAAGAACCTTCTGCCATGGATGTCGATGTGGCTCAAACTACCATCTCGACGGCGAATCCAGACTCCACACCCACTCACCAAGATGATCTCACCTTCCAAGTGGGAGCAACCTCTTGGAAACCCCTGCTGCATAAACAATCGCTGCTAAAACAACTGCTGCCCCCCAAGCTACTGAAAAGCAGAGTCCTATAATAATCAGGGCAGACAGTGTTGACATGGATCAATTGCTCGACGATCCTACCAATCCACCCACTCACATCAATCCCACTCCACCAGCTGCGGATATTGGAAAGGCCAATGTTGGGATTGATGAATGGATCAACTTGTTGTCAGGTTCCAGCAGCAAGACTTCACCCATGTCAGCCCGATCCTCCACACTTCCTGGAGACAATTTTGCTGAAAAACTCAATGGATTGCTTGAAGAGCTAAAGAGCTTCTTCAAGTATTCTTTCGACGACCTTTACTCAAATCAAGAAGTAGGGAACAAGTTAATTCGCGTCGTCAAAGAACTTCAAAACTCCCGCAAAAGGCTGCCGCCAATCCATCGAGGGCACAACAATGTCCTGCATGAATTTGTCGAAGAATTGATCCCCAAACTGCTTGAGCTCGACGGCAGTATCCTCCCATACCAGCAAGCCATCACAGCCAAACATGAGCTTCGTGACAAACTGGTGCGTCTTCGACAGAGGCAATCTGTATTGGTCGAGAAAAGTACTCCTTACCAGGCAAAGATTCCTGAGCTGGAACAGAACGTTGCTCGCTTGAGACAAGAACTTGCCGCTGCTGAAACCCAATTACAAGAGGAAATTAAGGCTTCTTACTCCGAGGAAATAGCTGCTCTCGACCAAGAAATGACTAGCAGTGCCGCAGAGGCGCAAACTATATTGTCAAAGGTTGAAGCTCTTGAAGTCCGTTACGTGAATGCTGAGGGTACAAAAATGGAACTGGTTGCGACTTGGGAAGACATTAGAAACATTCCTTTGTAATTTCCTTTTGTCTTATTTGCACATTAGCCATCTTTTTAATACTTTATATGTCGAACACATTTGCTCGACCAACTCTTGTACTTCACTGCAACATCTGCAATATGATTTGGCTTACTTTCGATCAATCGCTTCACCGTCCAGCTAGCACGTTCCTTTAACTGCTTTAATTTCAGTTTCAGGCTAATAAATTACATTCAAAGCCGTTGACCAGTCAATTTGACTGTTAAAACTTGAAAATTAATGCCATTTTGCGCTATAAATAGGCATTTGCCATACTTCGTCTCTCGCTCAAACACAAACATCTTCTGAACTTCTTGAAATTTCTTTTCAAAAAAAAAATCCTTAAGAAACTCTTGCTAGCATCACAAGCAACATCCCCAAATCCAACTTGTTCTCGCGCCCAAACTAGCTAATTCTGAGTGCAACAAGTTGCTATGCCCATTTCATTTGGAAACCAAGGGCTCCACCTCTTGGAGTCTCTTTCTTCAAGGTTTTTGTCTCAACAGTGAAAGACTCTCTGGGTTTTGGTAATTTGCCTAATATCAACAATGAGTTTTGGTAAGTTGCCTAATGCGGCTTGCCAACCTCGTTGAAACGTGTGAGAAAGGGAAGGCCGGGGCAACTTCTTTCTCCTACTGTCTTGCGCTCCTTCACACCCTGTGTTCGAAATTCAAGGTGTGGGGTCTGCAGGCTATTAGGAAAAGTTTGGCACGGTCGGGCCAATTGTGAAGCGCACCCCTAAATCGACAACTACTTCTCAATCTGCCTGCTTTACCTTTACTCGCATGGCATTCGACACTCCTCATCGACGTGCCCACGCTTTTAACTTCACATTCTCGTCGATTTGGGTGTCTACCATCTGAAGCAGCTCTTGCAGACTTGATTGGCCAGATGGTATGCCACGGGAGCCGCTCTTGCTTCCCATGTTCCTCTCTCTTCCTGAATTCTTCCTCAGCATGATCAGAATCCAGAACATGGCAAAGCTTCCACAAGTGGATTTATTCCGTAGTAGCCTAGACTTATAGACTTTCCAGTACTTGTATTACCAGGCTATAAGCCTATTTGACAATGTATATTGTATACTGCCAAATGGCTTTTGAATAGAACAATCCAGTTTACTTTTCAAGGTTGTATTCTTACTTCGCACATTGTTGGTCTATATGACTTTAAATATTTGCCATTGATAGACTTAATCCTGAAACCAGAATTAACTTCAACAAGTGCATAAGCATTTCCTGAGAATATTTGGACAATCTCAAATGGCCCTTCCCACTTTGGGGACCATTTCCCAAATTCTCGACACTTCTTATCCATTGGTAAAACGACTTTCCAAACTAAGTCACCAACCTTGAAACGATTGTACTTAACTCGACTGTCATAGAACTTAGCTATTCTTTCTTTCTGTCGAACTAAATGTTCTAAGCCCACAACTCTCTCATCATGGACTTCATTCAATTCATCAAACATCGAGTCCCAGTATTGGTCTACTAGCATCTCATTTTGCTTTTGAATTCTTAATGAACCAAGATTTATCTCAACAGGCAACACAGCATCATGGCCATAAACCAATTTATAAGGAGTAGTACCTGTCGATTCTTTTGGAGAGTTTCTGCATGCCCAGAGAACTTGTTCCAGAGTCGAATACCAACTTTTTGGATATCTACCAATGTGCTTCTTTATCAACCCAATGATAATTTTATTCGTAGCCTCGACCTGACCATTTGCTTGTGCATAGTATGGCGTCGAAGTCATCATCTTTATCCGCCTCGACTCAGCATACTCGATAACCCTCTTCCTAACAAACACAGATCCTTGGTCAGTTGTGATTGTTTGAGGTATCTCGAATCTACAAACAATGTGATTTTCAATAAAATCCACAATGTCTTGTTGAGTCACTTCTTTCAAGGCTACTGCCTCTACCCATTTGGTAAAGTAGTCCACCCCTAATAAAATGTATTTATGCCCCTTTGAAGAAGTAGGAAAGATTTGGCCTATGAGGTCCAATGCCCAACCTCTAAAAGGCCAAGGCTTAACAATGGAATGTAACTCACTAGCAGGCACATTTTGTATGTGGCCATGTTTTTGGCATTCTTCACAAGACTTTGCAAACATAATGCAATCTTTAACCAAAGTGGGCCAATACACTCTTTGTCTTCTTAGTACCCATTTCATTTTCTCACCTGCTTGATGAGCTCCACAAATTCCTTCATGAACCTCTGCCAATGCCAAGTAGGCATCCTCTTCACTAAGGCACGTTTCCAAGTTACCATCGACGGACTTTCTATACAAAACTCCAGCAAGCACAACAAACTTAGTCGCTTTGTACTTAACTTTCCTGTCGACATCAGCACTTGGATTTTCCAAATACTCAATTATTGGCTTACGCCACTCAGATGAACTTGATGCATTGGAAACCAGTATATCCCTTTCGTTCAAAGGTACAGTAACTCACAAACTTTTATGAGTTCTGTCAACACCTTTGAAGATAATTTATACCCCGAGGCCAACTGGGCTAACTCATTAGCCTCTTGATTCAGTTCTCTGGGGATATGTTCCAATTCGACACTGTCGAATCGCTTCATCAACTTGCTAGCAACTTGACAATATTTGACAAGATTATGGCTAACACATTTGTATTCTTGAGTTAACTGCCTTATAACCAGTTGTGAATCTGCAAAGACTTTGACAGTGCGTGCTCGCATTTCTATCAAAATTTCCAAACCCACAATTAAGGCTTCATATTCAGCCTCATTATTGGAACAAACATATTTTAGCTCAAACATTAATTTAGTTGGCACACCTAAAGGTGAAACTATCAGGATGTCAACACCAACACCATTTTTGTGTCTTGAGTCATTAAAATACAAATGCCAAGGCTTTAAATCAACTAGCCCTGTCAGTTCTTTTATTTCTAAACATGGATGATCGGTCAAAAAGTCAGCAATTGCTTGACTTTTAACAGCCTTTAAAGGTACATATTGCAAAGAAAATTCAGACAATGCAAGTGTCCATTTTCCAATTCGACCATTCAGAATTGGCTGGGACAACATGTACTTAATTACATTTGTCTTCGACATCACCAGGACATTACAAGGCATCAAATAATACTTAAGTTTTGTACATGAAAAATACAATGCTAGACACAACTTCTCTATAGCATTGTATCTTGTTTCTGCATCATTCAGCACTCGATTGAGGTAGTAAACGGCTCTTTCGACATTGTTATCATCCTCCTGAGCCAGTAGAAAACCTATAGTTTCTTCTGATGCAGAAATGTACAACTTCACTGGTCGATGTGGTTCTGCAGGAATCATGACCGGTGGATTTGTCAAGTACTGCTTGATTTGGTCGAAAGCCTCTTGATGTTGTTGAGTCCATACAAAGGCTTCTTCTGCTTTGAGCTTTACCAAAGGAGCAAACGCTCTTGTCCTTCCTGAAAGGTTTGATATGAACCTTCTAAGAAAATTCACCTTCCCCAAGAAAGATTGGAGTTCCTTCTTATTGGAAGGTGGTTTTGCTTCCAACACAGCCTTAGCTTTGTTCTTATCTACCTCAATGCCTTTCTTATGCACCAGAAAACCCAAGAACTTAGCGACTAAAACACCAAACCCACACTTTTCAGGATTCATCTTTAAACTGTGCTTCCTCATTTCTTGAAATGCTCATCGAAGATGGTTCAAATGCTCCTCTTTGCTCTTTGACTTGACAATCACATCATCAATATAGACTTCCACAAATTTGCCTATCATTTCATGAAAGATAGTGTTCATTGCCCTTTGGTAAGTTGCACCAGCATTCTTCAAACTAAAAGACATCACCACCCACTCGTAAGTTCCAATGGACCCTGGGCACCTAAAAGCAGTTTTAGGCACATCCTCGTCAGCAATGAAGATCTGATTGTAACCAGCATGTCCATCCATGAAACTTAGAAACTCATGACCAGATGCTGCATCTACTAGTATATCTGCTATGGGTATAGGGTACTCATCTTTAGGAGTTGCAGTGTTAAGATTCCTAAAATCAACGTAAACCCTCATCTTGCCATTCTTCTTTATGACAGGCACCACATTTGACAACCATTCAATGTACCTGGTTGTACGAATGAGCTTAGCCTTCAACAAGCGCTCAACTTCCTCCTTAATTTTCAGCACAACTTCAGGAGCAAACCTCCTGTTGGCTTGTTTGACAGGCTTACAATCAGGTTTCAAAGGCAACCTATGTTCCACAAGATCTCTACTCAGACCCGACATTTTATGGTAGTCCCAGGCAAAACAATCCTTGTACTCATAGACTAATTCCACAATTTGCCTTTTAAATTGGCCTGGCAATAAAGCACTAACATATATTGGCCTCTTTCATCCTTCATCCCCCAAGTCAATCTCTTCCAAGGGATCTTCTAACTCAACCATTTTTATCCTCAAGCCCCTTCTCAAATCTCAAAGGGCCATCGTCGAATATACAATCAGCCAACACTCCATTTTCTGAGTTTGGCTGTCGGTCGGCCTCGCAAGCCGACGGTTGCACTTGATTCTCTTCAAGGCTCATCTTTGTCGATTGGCCGATTTCCATCGGCCTCATCCAGCAGCCTGACTCCAAACTGCTCTTCCAAGCAAGCGTTCAGAGCATCTTTGTTGACAATACCACCCTGCACAGATATAGGTTTCACCTTTGGATCATATACCTTGAAATCAATGTGCATCTACTGCAGATAACATGGGCTGTCATCAGCTTCAATAATTTCAATATCATCATGAGCATTCCAAAAGATAAGTTTCTGATGCACCGTCGAAGGAACTGCTCCGACAGCATGAATCCAATCCCTACCCAACAGAACATTGTAACTTGACCTTGAAGGAATCACTACAAATAAAGTGGACCTCTATACTGATCCCACTTGCACATCTAGCATTGCCACACCATCTGTTGGTGCAGATCTACCTCCAAAGTCAGTAACCACTATGTTGGTTGGTAGCAAATCTGTCTCATCTTTCCCTAGCTTCTTATACATGGCTCTTGGAATCAAGTTCACAGATGCTCCTCCATCGACCAACACTCTGTTGACAGGCTTGCCTTCAACCATTGCCTTAATATTCAATGGTCGAGATGACTTCTCTCCTCATTAGTTGGCTTGTCTAAACGAGCAAAATTATCGAAAATGGTAACCATATCCTGCTCGACAAAATGCCAACCAATTGGAAAATCGTCAAACTCCTCCTCATCAGGAACTTCTACAACGAATCCATACTGAGCCTGAAACTCAGCTGGCAAAACTGACACCAAATTCACATCAAGATTAGTGAACTCTTCTTCAGTAGCTATTTCTTCATTTTCTAAATAACTTCCCAACTTCATGCCCTCCTTATCAAAAAGGCATTCTTCAGACCCCAAATCTGACAAGGTTGTTCCCATTGCCACCACCAATTCATCCAGATTTTTGTCCAAATTAGTGTCAGGATCAAACTCTTCCTTGTCATCAAGGCCAATTGGGTCATCCGGATCATTCAATGCTTCAATGACCTCTTCCATGGACAAGTCTGTCTTGATGAGACTTTGCCCTACTGCCCCCATGGGTTCATCCAACAAGTCAGAATCATTGGCTATGATCCTTAACTCCTCCAAAGAGACATCACTGTTTGTATCCTTAACTGGAGCTGCTTGAACACCAAACCTTCTTCTCTCGGAAGCCAGCTTTTCGGCTTCAATCAAACCTGTTGGCCAAGGCTTCTTCCCTTGAAATGTCGAAGGAACTTTCGCAGGCATGACATTCCTTTTGGACCCTGTCGAAAATGCTTGCCCCTGGTCCTGGGACGTTTGACCTCGTTCAAAGTTAGCCCCTTTGACATCGACGACCACGCTCTTTAGTCTTGACCCAACCTCCTTTGGCAATGGGACCTTCTGAACCCCAACCATGAAGCAGTCCTCATGTTGAGCCTTGGCCATCTCAGCAGCATTCAGTTTTTGTTTCTGAGCTTTCCTCATCCTCTGTCGACGACGTTTCTGACTCTTCGACAATGGGGCTTTCTTCACTTGATCACCTCCAGGATAATGTATTCTGCCAAATTGGTAATCTTCATTCCAAAATGGTACTTGTCGAGGATCACTCTTCTTAGCCCTTACCCTATTTCTCAACTCAGGGCAACGAGCTTTGGAAGAATTCTCGACCCACTTGTTCACCACCACATTGGCATCAGGCTTCCTAGTCTTATTCGACACTCGACCAGGAGATAACCCTTGGTTGCTTCCAATTGATTCCCTCGAGGACTCAACCAACCAACCACCAACTGCTTTGTGAGGCCTTTGTGCCGTGGGCCTTCGCACCTGGTTCACTGAAATAGGCATCTGGTTCACTGGAACAGCCTTATAGTTCCTCCTTGCATATTCAGTTTGCATGCGCTGGTGAGATTTAAGCTTTTGATCATCCTTGGCTTTCTGAGCGGCTTTCACGTCGAAATACCTGTCACAATGTGGGCATAAACTCAGCTGTCCCTTTCTGTTCTTCCTTCTCAGAAAGTCCTCAACAGACTCATGAGGCCTTGGGTAAATGTCGAATGGGTCTTCCACATTCACCATATACTTCTGCTTAGCGCTGATATTCACCATGTTGCAGCTTCTTGCATTATGGCCTTCGACATTGGATATGCCTTGGCCAAATGGATCAATGTCCACCTTCATGCTAGGCTTTTGCTTGTCAGCAAACCTGAGTCTTCCTTCTTTCAGAGCTTTTTGTATCAAATCCCTGAAACGAAAACATTCATTAGTAGGATGGCATAAAGCCCCATGGTACTTACAATAATTTTGACCATTGGAGTCCTCAGGCCTTTCCACTTTATGACCGTCTGACAACTTAAGCTGTTTGTCTTTCAACAGAATGTCAAATATTTTATCAGCTTTAGTTATGTCAAATGTATAGGTTTTCGTGTTTGCATAACTCATCTTTTCCTTCCCTTTGGAAGGTACTAAAGCTTGACAAGCATAAGGTGGCCCTTCTTTCAACTCAGCAAGATTTATTTCTTGCTCGGTGATAGCCTCATCCTCACTGTCTGCTTGATCTTGTTCGACACAATTGACTTTCTCACGTCTAATGAGTTTCTTATTGTTTTTCTTATCCTTTTCAGACCTGAGTTGTTCAATCTGTCGAACTTTTTCCCTTAGTTGGGCGAGATCGACAATGTGTTGGTTCACCAATTTCTTTCTAATATGGTAATCCAACCCACTAGCGGCCATTTTAACGATTTCCGCTTCTGGAACAGGCGTAAAGCACCTGCTCTTCATGTGTTTGAACCTAGAGATGTAATCATCTACAGACTCATTATACATACGCTTAACGTTGAATAAATCAGTCAAGTTAACCCTTAAGTCACCCCTGAATAATTGATCATGGAACAATCCCTCCGATTGGACCCAAGAGTGGACTGAATTGGCCCTTAAAGTTGAGAACCAAGAAAATGCATTCCTCGTCAATGAGCTTGGGAAGAATATCATTTTCAAACCCTCTACGGTGGCCAACACCCCCATCTCTATTGAGTATCTGGCAACATGTTCGACAGTCGATTCTCCACTGTCACCAGAAAACTTAGACAACTTGGGAATCTTTATTCCCCTAGGCACTTCAGCCTGTTGTACCCATTCAGGAAACGCAGATATGAAATATGGTCGATTAACTTGACCAATATTGAAACCAAGTCTGTTAAGCACCGCCGACACCGATTCACGTTTTGTTCTATCTGGTTTCCCATGATATTGTGCCTAAAGTTGGCTAAACCTTGATGCATTGGGGGTCTTTGATCTTGATTCCTTTGTAGAATTTGAACCTGACCATAAGCCAAGTTGTTCATATTCTGACCAAGGTTTTGATTTGGTTGAATGACTTCATTCTGCACCACATTTTGATTATTCACATCTTGTGGGTTGCCCCCCAAGTATTGTACTTGGGGCATGCCTACTGGGCCCTGCTGAACGTTGTCATTCATTGGTGCTGCCAACCCTAATGCTTGGTTCAACCTTTCCATTTGCAGAGCCAATGCATTACACGCTTGATTGGTATTCTGCATAAGAGGCGTGATAACCGCACCCATTTGCTGAGTGAACATGTTCACCATCTCATGATTACTGTCATCCATTTGTTGCCGAATGCTTGCCAACAAATTCTGGGTTAAACCCCCATTATTCTGAGGCATTTGTCTTGACATTTCCCCTACCCCAGACCCCTGTCGATTGGTTGTGGTAGTGGTCATGCCTACCATTCCCTGAGTATTGGAAGAGTTTCCAAAGGGCAAAAGTGGTCGGTTCGGATATTGGTTGAACATGGTCGAACCAATAGCGGAACTGCCGAGTTATTCAATAACCATACGGCATTCCAAACGGAGGTTGCGCTGTTTGCGGATGTGCCTAATACTTGAGTTCCTCACACTTCCAGGCGATGCCTGAATTTCTGGAGCACTCTGAACCACTGGTTCAAGTACTGTAGCGCTTGGCATAACTTCTCCTTGCGTATTGGCCATGTCATCCCAGTACCCGCCCCAACGGTAGTATTACTCACCCGCGGGATCATAACTACCTCTGTGTTCGTACTGGTGGTCGAAGCATTTGTATTGCTTGCCGACGCATTCGCACTGGCAACACTTGGTGTTGTGGCACTGCTATTCGTACTGCCACTCATGTTTCTATATTGAGTTACGTTAGAAGCAGTAATCTTTCCACTTCTTAGATGCATAAAACTATCGTTTAAAACGAGTTACTCTAAACTCGTCCCACCGGGCGTGCCAATTTGTTTACTGGGAAATTTGGTTTCTAAGTGTATTTCTACCAAATTTAGCAAAGTAACAAATAATTAGTTCAAACGATTGCAAGATCGACGAGTTATGTGGTAATCTCGTTTTGCAAACAACGGTTTTTGAAAATAACGGTCAATTTCTCGACACGTTATCAGTTTTGTAACATTCTTGGCTTCAGAGCCATTAATTGTTGTGTCTTATGCCAAATCTGTATATGAGAATTCCAACTAACAAACAAGTTGTTGTCGAAATGGCAACACGGACTTAACTAAACAAGATTGGCTGTCGAAAGCCAATAACTTGGTTTACAAGCAAATTAAAGAAAAAAATCTAAAACAAGGATACACTAATGCAAAGTCATGGGACATGCATTAATGAATCCCAACATGCAATTGAAATTAACGCAGAAATGTAAAAGAAGACAAGTAAATTGACAGAATTTAAGAAACACTGTTAAAAAGGCATGAATTTAAATGAAAACATGTAAATGCATGAATTTAAATGACAGAAGTGTAAAGAACATGAATTAAAAAGAAAGCATGTAAATGTATGAAAATAAATGACAGAAAAATAGATTGCCGAAAAGGTAAAAGGATAAATTTAAAGAGCATGAAATAAAATGAAATGCGTTTAAATGAACATGAATTAAAAAGAAGGCTTGTAAATGACTTTGAAAAGAAAAGTGCAGAAACAGTAAATGACAGAGAATTAAAGAATGTAAATGCGAAGCAAGGAAATGCAAATTGACTGGAATGTAAATGACATAAATGAAAATGCAAAGAATTGAAAATAGACTGAAATTGATTAAAATGCAGAAAGATAGAGTTTGGAAGGTATACAGTGATCGTTTTCCGTTAATCTTCTTTAGCCGTCGAGATATTAGGAATTAGATCATGTATCCAACCTGAGTTACATCGTAGAAACTACTATTTATAGGAAAAATATGAAAAAACTACCTAACATCCAACCTGACACGTGTACGGACATGGGTTGGTAGTTAAGTTTTCGCTAAAAACTACCTAATCAACAGTAGCACTTCCTGTCGAGCTGTACATTGATCTTTACTTAATAACTAAGCCTGTTTCGACCATGTTCATTTTGACATCTTCGACGCTTCATGCTTTCCGTCGAACAACCGCCCCATCACTTGATCTCTCAAACTTAGTCAACTTTCATCCCTTGTTCTGGTCTCTTACGCCTTTACTTGTCGAATTCATAACATTCCGTCGATCAACCCAAATTTGAAATTTGGCACCCAACACTAACAACAAACACTTTTAGCACAATGTAGAAGAATATGGTCAACACTTTCTTCAGACCCCTCACATCAGGGACACAAGTTAGAACAATTAACACCACGAGATTGCATCGTCACCCAAATGCAATCCTTACAAACCATCCATGAAAAATTCCAACCTTTAGAGGAACCTTAATTCATTTCCTCACTTTTAAATACCAAGATCCCAATGCTCAATTCAGCTTAGTTCTCTATTCTCTCTTCTCTCTGATTCTACCATTGTTAATATGGTAGCAAAGATCATTTCTTAGGGCCCCTAATACCTTCCTTGAAATTCTCTGGTATTGTCTCTTATCTTCAAATTCCTGGCTCCGTTGTTGCGCGATTGTTGATTCGATCGATTCTTCGATTGTTTTTTAATTTAGTTTTTTGACGCAATTTTATTGCGTCTGACATTTAGGTTTTTCCTTTATGCAATCGTTGATTTGTGATTGTCAAACGTGATCCTTGTATAAATGTAGTCAATATAAGTTAGTTATTCATCATGAGCTTACTTGAAATTATTGCAATTTATTTATTCATAGTTTAATTTAGCATTTAGAAAATTAGTTCAGAAAGGTTATGATCAATTTGTTTTTATTATATTGAACTAATTATTCAAAACAAGCATAGCATTATCAATAAAAATATAAGCATAGTATGATCTTATTTCCTGCGACATGCTTTTTTGGGATAAAAATTAAATCACTATGAGAACACTTATTGCATGAAGGTAAATTATTTTTTTGCAAAACAATTAATTGAATGTAGTGAAATTCATGTTGCATTTGTGACTAACACTGCCAAGCGAATTAAACTTGTTATTCAAATTACAGAATAAATCTAGACTTCTCTTCATAGCGAAGCCTAATTGTATTATGAATTCATCAAAAGAAAGCTTTTATCAATACTTGCATAATCAATTTTAAGCTATCTTCAAAAAAGGGGGTTTTAAGAGAAGGATTTGCAAAAGACCCTTCAACTAATCCCTTTGCTATTTGCCTATATGCTGCTTCAGTTAAGTGGGCTCCATCCCAATTTATCCGTTTTGAAATATCAGAGCAAACTGTTGCGGAAGAAGTTCCACATGGTGCGGTTGAATTAACATTGTATGGTCCACCGGCTCCACAACATGCTTTCATAACATTTTTCTTTTCAGAGGTGAAGCCTGCATCATTAATGTACATAAAATGGTGTGCATGTTTAAATGCGTTTGACAAGAATAGTTCATTGTAGAATTAGCAATGACATGTAATTGTTGTTCATCCATTAAAAGAAGGCAAGAACACGACTCACCATATTGTTGTGGTGCTTGATAAAAACGTTTGACGTTGTTGTAGTAGTCAAAATATATTATCTTTGCTTGAGGATGCTTATGCTTTAATGTCTCTATGAAATTTTTGAGCTGCTCATTAAAGTATTCGACGATAGTGTTGTAAGCTATCAAACACCCAAATTGATCATAGTCTTCTTTTATCTCACTATTCACCACTGTTAAAACACTAGCACTACACCCCATTGGGAAATTCCCTGGCACCACTAGCTCTACCGCCCCTTCTTCGATTAGTGCCTAACAAATGGATAGAAATGAAAGTGAAATAATTAACGTTTATTTATGAGCATGGTTCATTCAATCAGATCTCTAATCAAAGTTTATTTATATTTTTTTTTGTGATTGAGGAAAACGTTTAAATACTTAAATTTGATATAACATAATGTGATGGTGTTGGGTGCCAAATTTCAAATTTGGGTTGATCGACAGAATGTTAGAATTCGACAAGTGAAGGTGTAAGAAACCAGAACAAGGTATGAAAATTGACAAAGTTTGAAAGACCAAGTGATGGGACGGCTGTTCGACGGAAGGCATAACGCGTCGAAGATGTCAAAATGATCATGGTCAAAATAGGCTTAGTTGTTAAGAAAAGACCAATGTACAACTCGACAGGATGTGCCACTGTCGATTAGGTAGTTTTAGCGAAAAACTTAACTACCAACCCGTGTCCGTACACGTGTCAGGTTGGATGTTTGGTGGTTTTTTCATATTTTTGCCTATAAATAGTAGTTTGTTCGATGTAACAGAGGTTGGATATATGATCTAATTCCTAATATCTCGACGGCTAAAGAAGATTAACGGAAAACGATCATTGTATGCCTTCCACACCTTATCTTTCTGCATTTTAATCAAGTTTCAATCTATTTTCAATTCTTTGCATTTCCAGTTTTGTCATTTACATTCCAATCAATTTATATTTTCTTTCTTTGAATTTACATCCTTTAATTCCCTGTCATTTACTGTTTTCTGCATTTTTACTTTTAAAGTCATTTACATGCTTTTCTATTTAAATTCATGCTCTTTACGCTTCTGTTATTTAAATTCATGCATTTACATGTTTTCACTTAAATTCATGTCCTTTAACAGTGTTTCTTAAACTTTGTCTATTACTTGTTTTCCCTTACATTTCTGCGTTAACTTCAACTGCATGTTGGGCTTTAGTGATGCATGCCCCATGACATTGCAGTAGTTGCATTCTTGTTTTAAATTTTGCTCTAACTTGCTTGTAAACCAAGTTATTGGCTTTCGACAGCCAATCTTATTTATTTAAGTCTATATTGCCATTTCGACAACAACTTGTTGTTAGTTGGAATCATCATATACAAATTTGGCATAAGACACAATTATTCATGGCTCTGAAGCCAAGAATATTACATAATTGATAATGTGTCGAGCAATTGACCGTTAATTTCAAAAAATCATTATTCGTAAAACGAGATTACCACGTAATTCTTCGATCTTGCAATCGTTTGAATTAATTATTTGTTACTTTGTTGAATTTGGTAGAAATACGCTTATAAACCAAATTTTTCAGTTAACACAAATACCATCTGTTAATTATTTGTTACTTTGTTCTATCTGGTTTCCCATGATATTGTGCCTAAATAACAGATGGTATTTAATTTTCCAGTTAACACAAATTATTTGTTAATTAACAGATGTGTTGGGCAAGATCAACAATGTGTTGGTTCACCAATTTCTTTCTAATATGGTAATCCAACCCACTAGCGGCCATTTTAACGATTTCCGCTTCTGGAACAGGCGTAAAGCACCTACTCTTCATGTGTTTGAACCTAGTGATGTAATCATCTATAGACTCATTATACATACGCTTGACGTTGAATAAATCAGTCAAGTTAACCCTTAAGTCACCCCTGAAGAATTGATCATGGAACAATCCCTCCAATTGGACCCAAGAGTGGACTGAATTGGCCCTTAAAGTTGAGAACCAAGAAAATGCATTCTTCGTCAATGAGCTCGGGAAGAATCTCATTTTCAAACCCTCTACAGTGGCCAACTCCCCAATCTCTATCGAGTATCTGGCAACATGTTCGATAGTTGATTCTCCGCTGTCACCAGAAAACTTAGACAACTTGGGAATCTTTATTCCCCTAGGCACTTCAGCCTGTTGTACCCATTCAGGAAATGCAGATATGAAATATGGTCTATTAGCTTGACCAATATTGAAACCAAGTCTGTTAAGCACCTGCTCGACAGCCTGATTCACGTTTTGTTCTATCTGGTTTCCCATGATATTGTGCCTAAAGTTGGCTAAACCTTGATGCACTGGGGGTCCTTGATCTTGATTCCTTTGTAGAATTTGAACCTGACCATAAGCCAAGTTGTTCAGATTCTGACCAAGGTTTGGATTTGGTTGAATGACCTCATTCTGCACCACATTTTGATTATTCACCTCTTGTGGGTTGCCCCCCAAGTATTGTACTTGGGGCATGCCCATTGGGCCTTGCCGAACGTTGTCATTCATTGGTGCTGCCAACCCTAATGCTTGGTTCAACCTTTCCATTTGCAGAGCCAATGCATTACATGCTTGATTGGTATTCTGCATAAGAGGCGTAATGACAGCACCCATTTGCTGGGTGAACATGTTCACCATGTCATGATTACTGTCATCCATTTGTTGTCGAATGCTTGCCAACAAATTCTGGGTTAAACCCCCATTATTCTGAGGCATTTGTCTTGACATTTCCCCTATACCAGACCCCTGTCGATTGGTTGTGGTAGTGGTCATGCCTACCATTCCCTGAGTATTGGAAGAATTTCCAAAGGGCAACAAGGGCTGGTTCATATATTGGTTGAACATGGTCGAACCAATAGCAGGGACTGTCGAGTTATTCAAATAACCATACGCATTCCAAACGGAGGTTGCGTTGCTTGCGGCACGGGCCTAATACTCGAGTTCCTCGCACTTCCAGGCGATGCCTGAATTTCTGGAGCACTCTGAACCACCGGTTCAAGTATCGCAGTCATTGAATAACCTCTCGCTACAGATTGGCCATCGCTATTCCAGCATCACCGCCCGGTAGTATTACTCATCCGCGGGATCATAACTACCCCGGCGTTCGTACTGGTGGTCGAAGCATTTGTATTGCTTGCCAATGCATTCGCACTAGCAACGTTTGGTGTTGTGGCACTGCTATTCGTACTGCCACTCATGTTTCTATATTGCGTTATGTTAGAAGCAGTGATCTTTCCACTTCTTAGACGCATAAAACCATCGTTTAAAATGAGTTACTCTAAACTCGTTCCACTGGGCGTGCCAATTTGTTAACTGGAAAATTTGGTTTATAAGCGTATTTCTACCAAATTCAACAAAGTAACAAATAATTAATTCAAACGATTGCAAGATCGACGAATTATGTGGTAATCTCGTTTTGCGAACAATGGTTTTTTGAAATTAACGGTCAATTGCTCGACACATTATCAATTATGTAATATTCCTGGCTTCAGAGCCATGAATAATTGTGTCTTATGCCAAATTTGTATATGATGATTCCAACTAACAACAAGTTGTTGTCGAAATGGCAATATAGACTTAAATAAACAAGATTGGCTGTCGAAAGCCAATAACTTGGTTTACAAGCAAGTTAGAGCAAAATTTAAAACAAGAATGCAACTACTGCAATGTCATGGGGCATGCATCACTAAAGCCCAACATGCAGTTGAAGTTAACGCAGAAATGTAAGGGAAAGCAAGTAATAGACAAAGTTTAAGAAACACTGCTAAAGGACATGAATTTAAGTGAAAACATGTAAATGCATGAATTTAAATAACAGAAGCGTAAAGAGCATGAATTTAAATAGAAAAGCATGTAAATGACTTTAAAAGTAAAAATGCAGAAAACAGTAAATGACAGGGAATTAAAGGATGTAAATTCAAAGCAAGAAAATATAAATTGATTGGAATGTAAATGACATAACTGGAAATGCAAAGAATTGAAAATAGATTGAAACTTGATTAAAATGCAGAAAGATAAGATGTGGAAGGCATACAATGATCGTTTTCCGTTAATCTTCTTTAGCCGTCGAGATATTAGGAATTAGATCATGTATCCAACCTCTGTTACATCGAACAAACTACTATTTATAGGCAAAAATATGAAAAAACCACCTAACATCCAACCTGACACGTGTACGGACACGGGTTGGTAGTTAAGTTTTTCGCTAAAACTACCTAATCGACAGTGGCACATCCTGTCGAGTTGTACATTGGTCTTTTCTTAACAACTAAGCCTGTTTTGACCATGATCATTTTGACATCTTCGACGCATTATGCCTTCTGTCGAACAGCCGTCCCATCACTTGGTCTTTCAAACTTAGTCAATTTTCATACCTTGTTCTGGTTTCTTACACCTTCACTTGTCGAATTCTAACATTCTGTCGATCAACCCAAATTTGAAATTTGGCACCCAACAGATGCCCCCCAAATTCTGAGTTCTCGACATCAACACACGGAGAGACCCAGAATTTTGTTTAACTTCACGCGCGACGGTTCCTTTTCCGTAATGTCCCATCACAGGTCTGCGCTTCCCACTTCCCTAAAAAATAGGACCATCATCACTTCAAATATAGGTGGTTACTATTCCCGTTCGCACACTTACCTCGCAAGTTTTTTGCTATAAGTAACCTGCACAACCCTTTCAAAACACTTTTCTCTCCTTCTGAGTCTTTTCTGAAAGCTTGAGCAACTTCGTAATGGCGTCTTCTTCAACCCCAACTCAAAGTACTGCAACACCCCTACGGAAAACATCGTGCAACCCTGATGTTGATGCATCAATCCCGTGGCAAAAATCGAAGGTAATAATACCCTACACGAATGACTCTTCTTTCATTTTAGAACCCCCTGCGGCGTATTTAGGACCAGTAATGACCCTTTCCAACTTCCCTGATGATTTTAGGGATTCATTCCCGAACAAAGAAGGTCGTACTGACATTCTTGCTTCTTCCCCTGCTTTGCATATTCATTATTTCTTGAAAAGCTCTAGGCTTTTCAGAACTCCACCCCTCAGTGTAATCATTACTCGCTTGGCTCACTAGGGTCGAAGCTAAGAAAGGTAAAATCTGGAAAAAATTAGGTATTTCCACCCTCATTCAACTTTCCAAACATACATTTAGGTTAGACCCAGCAATGTTGGGAGCTGCTGTGTTCTTCTGGAACAAAACTACCAACAATTTCCATTTCCTCAGGAATGATGGGCCCAACCTCTTTGACGCCATCGCTCTCACCGCCTCCCACCGGATGGCCAAATGATTCACCTTCGCCTTGCACGATAACGCTATTGGCGTTTTCGAATGAACCACTTGCATTTTCGAAATAGGTTTCGAATCGAATGCAAAGTGACTCTGAGGTTTCCGACGATGAACATGTAGCCTTCCTATTTCATTGGCTATCTGCTTTTGTTATGTGTAACAAAAATGTTTAGATGTCGAAAACCTTGCTGGACTTGGCAAACCTTCTCCACGAAGGTAAACGGTGGGCCCTTGGTTCGTTCCTTCTGTCGAACCTTTATTCTAGCATGTCGAACCTCTACGGCATGGTGAAAAAAGGCGGAAAGAAGAGTGGAATCGGAGGCCCAATGTGGCTTATGCAGTTATGGTTAAATTCCACCTTTCCCGGCTACACTGTCAATAAGGCACCACCTAACCTTGACATCGACACCTATGGCACCCCAGCCATGTACCGCGTTCCCAAGTCTTTCGACAATGAACTCAACAGCTTCAAGTATTACTTTGGCCTTTTTCATTCTCTTTCTGCAAGCACCCCAGGCATCCGTTTCCAACCCTTCGTTAGCAGGAAGTATGGGCTTGCTTGGTTCACAGCCCCTTTTGATCCAACTTCAAAAGATTGTGCAAGAATCAGGACCCGCTTCCTAGCTCGTCAAGTATTCCCCGCGGGTTTACCAGGTTCGACAGACAATGCCGCTTTCGTCTGTTTGCCCAATGCCTCTGCCAACAACATTGGCTTCATGCAATCCATTCCTGGCCCATTCTTTTACAAGAAAGAAGACATCATCCTGGATTGCATTGACTTGAAGCAAGAAACTATTGATGGCATCCGGAGAAGGAATGATTTGCGGATGTCTGGTGTCAACTTCACTCCTTTCACTCCCACCTTGGGTGTATCCCAAGATTTTATTACTTGGTGGAATGACTATTACAAGCACTTTCATCCATCTATTGAAGAATGTATGAACAGGCTTGTTGATCCCTCTGTACAGGAACAGGACCCTTCGACTAAGACCAAAGGTGAGCACTTACAAGATATACGCAGCTTTGAAAAATTTTACAAAATAAAATGGGACCCTAGATACCCTTTTCATATTGTTCGACAGATAAAGGAAATGACTGCCAAATCAAAAGAAAGTCATGAGAACTATTGGGGCATTAAGGCTCTGAAACATCGACAAGAAACAGGTCAATCACTTGTGAAACCCCCTTGTCCTGAACCAATGTCCTTACCCTGTGCACCTTTTGGTTTGGCTGATCCATTTCCAGGGAAACCGACAAGAGCTGGTAACTTCCTTTTCTTAGACAGATTTCATTTTCATACTAATGCGAACACTTATGAAAACAAAGAAGTTACCTATGCCGGTCGGTTTGCCTCTCGTTTTGAATTTGGACAATATGACGAGGTCACGAGGTTACTACCCGCTTCCTCAAGGTATTTTAGTTTCCTTTGCCTTTTGGTTAAACACCCACTCGTTTTATGCTTACTTTCTTTGCTTTGTTTTAGCTTTGGCTCTAAAAGAGCCTTTAAAGTACAAGGCATAAGTGGTAAGGCCATCAAGTCGAAGTTCAAGAAGAAGATGAAGATGATGAACCTCCTTCAATCCAAATCGGCAAAGAAGAAAACCTCCAAACTGGAGTTACAAAGACCTGTCTTGGCAAGAGACCACCAGATCGAAAAAGAAACCAGCAAGGTCTAAGCATTCGACCAGTTCTTCCCAGCAAGAGACCACCAAGCGGAAAGCTCAAACAACTGGTGCTGAAACCAAGTCCTCAAAACGTAGGATGATTCTGCTCGAGTCTCCTACTCGTTCAACACCTCAAACGGTATCTTTTCCTTTACTTGCATGGGAATCCATTACTTATTTATGATCTCATCAATTTGACATCATTGTTGCCATTACACAATTCTCAGGAATCGTACGCAGAGAGATCCGTTTCTGAGAACTCTGAAGAAACTCCAACAGCTAAGTTTACAAAGGTAAACTTTCCTCCACTACTGTCTAAATTGATAGTCCTCATGTATCTTACAAGGCCTTCATTCGTTTTTTTTTCTTCTTTGACATTTGCAGGAGCCAAGAGTTAAATCTGCAAAAACAGGGGTGTCTGAAGAATGTACTTCCAAAGACCCTATCTCTGTCGAAGGAGTTGACTCGTCGAGCACTGATAAGGTATGCCTTTCTACTAACTTTGTGTTTTTTATTACTTTTGGACATTGCCTCATCATACCTGTTTGTCAGGACTCCCCTGAACAAGCAAATGTCGATACTTCGCTACCTTTGCGAACAAGCTTCCTAAGTACTAGTCCCCCTGCCACTGAGGTATGAAATTTCTTGCCATTCCACTGGCATCAGAGCAATGACTTAGGACTTTCATTGATATATATTTTTTAAACAGGAAGTCCCAGAGACTCAGTCTGAGCATGAAGTTGAAGAACCTTCAGCCATGGACATCGATGTGGCTCAAACTACCTGCATGAAGAAAGAAATGAGGAAAAAAAGAAATTGAAATCAACAAAACCATAAAAAAATGACTGAAAAAAAATTTCCTAAAAATGAAGGTGAATGCGAAATGTGAAGAAAGAAATGGGGAAAAAAGAGAAATCGAAGCAGTACCTGAATGGGTGCGGCTGCGACGGCAGCTGAATGGGTGTTGAAGGAGATGACAATGGTGGATCGTCGTCGAGGAGAGTGAGACGAGACAAGAGGGCCTATTGAAATGGAGGGACGTGATCTTTGTCACCAGAGTCAGAGGGCCTTCCTGGGTGCAGATACGGTGCTTCGCTGTGCTGCGCACGAAGAGGACGATAGAGGGATGGCTCGCGGTTTGCAGGTGCGGCAACCGTCGGAGAAAACGTTGAGAACGAAGAGGACGACGGCGGCGAGAGAGAACACCAGGCGTGAGAGAGACAGCGACAGAGGGAAAATGAGAGAACGCGTAAGTGAGAGGAGGGAGAGGGTCTAGTTTTGTGTTTTTAAAACACCTTATAACCGCGGTTGGCCAAAAAACCGGCGCTATAGGTTACATTTTAAAAAAAGAAAAAATAAGGGACACTTTTAACCGCGGTTCTTCGTATAACCGGCGTTAAAACTTACACTTTTAACCGCAGTTTTACTTAAAAACCGGCGTTAAAAGTTTCACTCTTTTTACCTATTTTTATTGTGGCCTGGGATCACACTTATAACGCCGATTTTAGAAATAACCGGCGTAAAAATTGATGCGTTAATTTCAAAAATACCACCGTCTCACTTTTTACGCCGGTTATTGCCAAAACCGGCGTTATAAGTCTAATTTTTAGGTGTATTTCGCACTAGTGCGTCACTAAATCCGTCGACGTATAAGCATCCCTCTCTAAAATCCCTCTCTAAAATTGATTTTTCTAGTAGTGAACGGTATACAAATAAAATAAAAGAGAATAAATCAAATAAGAAATATTTTCTAAAATGATTAAATATGTTTTTGTCCCTATAAAATGGGTGAATTTTGGTTTTGGTACCTGTAAAAAAATTTCTCTGTTTTTCATCCCACCAAAATTTAAAAGTATTGATGGGCGAATTATGATTCTAGTCCCTGTAAAAAAAAATCTTTGATTTCCGTTCCTCTAAAATCTAAAATCATTGTTTTTGTCCCTAGTATTCATTTTAGGATAGATAAACAAAATTCATTTTCGGGGTCAGGAAAAATTTATAGATAGTTACATGCTAACATAACATCACATACGTCATTGAGTGTCACCTGGAATAGCCACGTGACTTTTCATAAGACAAATAAGTAATTAAGAAATGTCACATGACGCCAGAACCAAAATCAATATTTTTCATATATTTGAAAGGGTGAAAACCAAAGGAAAAAAAATTACAGGGACCAAAACTAAAATTTGCTCATTTTACGGAACCAAAAACATATTTAATCCTTTCTAAAAATTCATATACCTATTTCCGTCGTTTTTTTTTTGGTTGCTAACGTACGTACTAAGAATTTCATTTTTTGTATGTTTTTGAATTTACATAACCCTCTCAATAATCAGACAAAAGGCCATGAAAAATAAAATGTGACATTACAACTAATTTATTCCATATAACTCTGGTAATGGTTGACGCCCCAACACTACACTCTTTCTGATCGCTAAGCTCCCAAAGCATAGGGCCATAAGCTGGGGTAATTAAATGAAACATAGCAAGTGTGGATCAAAATAAAATGAACTATATATGTACCAAAAGTTTTGTTCTTTAAATTTATATCCGTAAACAATAGTATCATATGAGGCGTGACTCACTGGAACCAATTTTATTGCAGGGGAGCAGTGTGTGATAAAAATGACAAAGCACATAAAAAGACAAAGAGGTTGATAAAAAACGTAAGATAATTAATGGAAGGATATAAGAAAGAAAGAAAGTTGAATATAAACCTGAAACAAGAGCACTTTTACACCCACTACACATCGATCCTCCTCAAAAATCTTAGGCGTGACAAGCCTAAGTGGGGTGCATTATGATGAACATAATAATATCCCAACCTCCACCACGATCTCCATCACTCACACCCCTTTCTTTCCCCTTTTGGATAATAATAATACTCCCCCCATATCAAATATAAAAAAAAAGTCTATAAAATATATAAGTAAAAAAATCTATATATTTGATCCATTTTAGACTAAATACATAGATATTTTTATTTATATTTGATAATTTTTTTTATTTATATTATATTTGAGGAGGGGAGTACCATTCAAAACTCAATTCTAAAACCCCCTTGACTTTGTTCAACCCACATGTCCTAACTTTCTAAACAAGTCAACCCAACAATATGAATATTCATCATCCGTAAAAACCAATCACATTCCGCCACGTCACAATCACCCCCTAAATTTTTCATCTTCCTACCTCGCTCTACTTTAGCACCGCTTTTCCGGCGAAACGTTTGAAAGACAGCACTACCTGTCGCCGGAAACTGGTCCACCGCAAAACTCCTGCATTTCAACCCAAGCGATTCCACTGCACCCGCAACCTTCGTCCACACCTCGTTGTTGTTGTACTCACTGCATGTGGTTATCGACACCGACATAGTACCCGGTCGGAAAATTTGAACCACCTTCCTCAACACGTGGACTATATTGTCGTCGTCGTTCATGTTCATGGACGACGTGGACCCCACGCATTCGAAGCTTGCATAGCTGTAACCGTCTTCTGGTGTTACGTGAATGGTGGAGTACCACTCACCATCCATGCCATTCATGGAGTATCCACAAGGATCGAATGCAAAATCGCATATGAGTGCGTCTCTGTTGATTTCGTCAATGCCGGTGAGCTTCGTCATCTCTTTTCCGGCGGAGTGGCCGGATTTTCCGTCTCCCGGTCGCCGGAAAAACTTTCCGGCGAGGATGGGGTCGAGCTCGGTCATGCAGATCTCCACGGTGTAATAAGGGTGATGATGATGATGAGGGTCTTGGCTTGCAGTTGCGGTGAAAACGTGCCATGAATGAGAGGAGTTTTTTGAAGGCATGATGGAGGCTTTCCTGAAGCAGAGATTTGAAGGGATGGTGTTTTCTAAATAAGTGACTTCGTCTTTGAAGGAGGTGTGAGGGAAGGGTTGCGAGTTTGGGAAGATGAAGCTGCCACGTGTGTAACGGCAAGAGGAGAGAGTGAGGTTTAGGTGGGTGTGTGCGTAGTAGATTAAGGGGAGGATTGATTTGAGAAGCTGTGTGGTCCCACAGGTTTTGATGATGATTTTTGTTGGGTATACAAAGAGGCTTGATTCTGATAACACATAGGCATCAAAAAAGGAGTTTCCAACGGCTGAAACGACTGTGCATTGGACAGCTTGAAGGGTTTGTTGGATCATGGATTCAAAGTCAAGTTTTCTTAGACCTAGTTGGAGATCAATGTTTGGATCGTCACCAAAGAAATGAAGCTCCAACCGTTTCTCAAACCCTTCAAAACCGGATAATGCCATTGGGAACAAAGGGGTTAGTAACTGAATATGATCGATGTAATAAGGTGATAGAAGAAAATATACTTGTTTTAGGAGGAAGCTTACTGTGAGACAGAGAGAGGGAGAGTTTTGGTTGTAGTGTTGAGGTAGAGGTGAGAGAAAGGTTTGGGGTGCATGGAATTTATAGGTGTGTGTGTGTGAGAGGTAGAGTGAGAGTGTGGAGGGAAGTGGTGAGGGTTTTAGACGAGAAGAAAGCATGCGGGTGATGGAACCAAGAATCATGATTGTAGGCATAATGAAGTGAATAAGATGATGATATGCAACAATTTTGTTGTGTTTTTTTGGCTCAATCTTCTCTTCCATCAGAGACAGCAACAGCAAATAGAATTGATGCCCACGCTTATTAATTCCTTCTTCCTTTGTCACTGCCTATTTTATATAGAGTAAAGAGTGATTTTTGTCCTAAACGTGTGAGGTGTTGTGACTATATAGTTCCTGTATGTATCGAAATTACAAAATATTTCTAAATGTGTATTCTGCTAGTAATTTCAAGAGCCAAACTGATTAATGGAAGATATATTCAAAGGCCAAACTAACAAAAAAAAAGATACACTCGAGAACCAAACTAACTAATGAAAGACATATTGAGAGATGTTTTGTAATTTTTATACACTTAGAGACTATAGTGACGGCGTCTCACACATTCAGGTACCAAAATGGTTGATCACTCATTTTTATCTACCTCTATTCACTCACTTCAATCATTGTTTTAGTCTTCTTGCTCTTCATAGTTTCCAATATAAAATGAGCTTTGCTCATTTTCTTTTTCCCTATTGTATTTTTGTTCTTGTTTTCGCGCACAAGAAAAGGGCTCTAGACTAATCTGTGTTTGGTCAGGAGGTAAGTAAAATCTGACCATAGATTATTTTATCAATAGGGATCAAATTCGGGTATGAAACGAGTTTGCCCCTTTAGATAGAGCTCATTAACCACTTGTGTCAAACCTCATGTTTTTTTCCCTATTGTATTTGAAAAGTAGTTAAATACTCCCTCTGCCCCGTAATATATGTCATATTTGACAAAAATAATTAACCCAAAATGTATGTCAGCTTCAATTTTCAATGCAAAATTAAATGATTGTTTGTCAATTATATCCTCAAGTACTCCACTTTCTATTTATGACAATAGTTAATACACCAATAGTTAATAGGGTTACTTTAGTGAAATTATCACTCTCTCTCTTTCATTTATTGCTTTTTTAAACTGTGTTATTTGCCCAACTATGACATTTATTACAGGACGGAGAGAGTAGTAGATATGTGTGTGTGTGTGTGTGTGAGAGAGAAAGTGAAAGTTAAGAAAATAGAAGTTTAAGGGGAAAAACTAATTTAATGTTCCAAATTTTTTTTTTTTTTTACATTAAGGGTTCTCTTGTGTGACGTTGGTTTTATGTCAAAAATTTAATTCAAAGTGATTTAATTTTAATTAAATTTAAATTTTGAAGAACATATGTGGGGGCTAATTTGACCAGAATGATTGGTTAAACTGATGATAGGAAGTGCCAGATATAATTGTGTTGAAACCATATCATACACTTCTTTTCACAATGACAAAGAAGCTTAAGATTATGTAGGAGTTCAAGACCTTGTAATTCATTCAGAGGAAATTGAATTTTTGATTCAAACTCCAACATCCAACCTAACTATATCAATGACAATTCTAATGTAGTATAATAGTAGAAACATAATCATAAACCGGAGCTAGCTAGAGCCTAGATGTTGTATCGTTGTTGTGTAAGACAATAATTATGACCTCTGTAGAGGTTAGAACATTTTAATTAGAGCTATATCAAAAGGTTAAAACAGAGAAAAACAGATCATTTTGTAACCAAAAAGTAAAATTAGAAATACAAAGGCACAGTCACTTAGATTTTTGTTTGATGTGAGCATATACTCCTACATTGATATAATGATACGGATAATGGCCATTGCATAATGGAAAAGTGAAAATACCACAGTTGATTGAGACATTTTTGTCTATTGCTAGGAGAGCAAGTGTTAATTAACCAAAAACTTGACGTGCCCAAAATACCATACAATATTTTGAGTCAGAATAATAATTAATTATTTTGCAGAAGAACAGCTATGAATGGAACCAAATGGCAAAAAAACAAAATTAAAGAAATCAGGCGTGGCAGGTAGATAATGAGAATATCCTCCCGTACGTGAAATGAAAAGCACTAACATCATTTTTATTCTTCATGCAATTTCATGTAGCAAGGTGGCATAATTATCATTATTTTATGGATTTGTTTTCTGTATTTATCAAAGCTTGCATGCACACTTGTTAATTAACCATGTCAGCATCTAAACTAAAAAGGATTCTTTTTGTCTTCCAAGTGATTAATTAGTCTCAAAAGCTTGGGTTATAAAACAATTAAATAACATTAATCATTATGCATGTTACCATGAAAGTTTAACTTTTTTAGTTGAAAATTCCTTTAAAATATTTTTGGAGTATAGTAATGTTATACTAATACCATCAGATGCACATATGATTCTGATCACTACTTGTGTGTGTGTGTGTGTGTGTTTTTTTTTTTTTTTTTTTGACAAAACTACTTGTGTGTGTTGCTCAGTATGCAATTTTGTTTTTAACCAAAACCTTTACTCTCTTCTAACATATTTGGACATAAAGTTGAGATGAATCATAATGTTTAACTAGTTTGATATAGAAATAACAGTAATTTTGAAGGGAGTAATTTAGTGCTTTCATGGTCATTTAAGGGAAGTTTTGGAAGGCTGTCTCTGCCGACATCTAAAACTAACTTCTCCATCATGTAGGTGGTCTCCCCTTGACTTTAAATTTACTGAAGATTATATCCAAGATTCAGCATAAACAACAATGAAGAAGCTTCCCCTTAATTAGTACTAGTAGAATGTTTTATTTAGAGGAAGGCAGGCAAGGCAATGATGAAAATTGGTGAGTTGAGAATAATTTTTTTTTGCAGTTTTAAGAGGCAGAAATGATTCGGTATGTATGGCGTCATCAATAAATCTTATGGTTTGTGGCAGCTGGCAGCCACCATTATGAGCACAATATCCACCTCTTTATGTGATGCACGCACGCGCACTACCAAACTCGAACATGCACTATATCTCACATTTCGCTCTCTCTCACACGCAAGGCAAAACAACCAACTACACACACAAGCATAAACACAAACAGTTAACAGTCACACCCTTTGCATATCCATCACAGATTGGAGTATATAGAAAATATCATAAAAATACAAAATAGTCAACCACTATGCCGAATCAAATCTTGTTTAAAAGGTTTCAAACAAACTTTCAAGCAAAATCTCAGCCATCTTAGAATTACTAGTAATTTGAAGAGACAAAGAAAAGGATTATTCTTGGAAATAGAGTATTAAAAGTTTGGAATTGAAAGTTGATAAAATCTCCTTAATCCTAAAATTAGGCCCCACTACCTTTCTAAACCCCATACAAGCCTAAAAGCCACATCTTCTAATTCACTTTCTCCACCCTCCAACCCCATTAATTCATCATTCAAACCTCAAAAAACCCATGATTGGTCCCACTATGTGCCTCCCTTAGATAAACACCATGTAAGACCCCACAGGGGCTCCACATCATCTAGCATGTGTCCCAATTTCATGGAACACTGGGGTCCAATTCATCTTTGTATCAAGTGTTGATGAGATTTGAGGGACATGTTGTCCCCACTCAGCCCTTAACTGCTAGACTGTGGCATCAGTTGGAAAGGGAGCAAACGGGCTTTAGCCGCCATACTTGTTTGCATGCGCATATACATGAAGCGAATTGGCGCACACAAGCACCAATAGGGTATGCATGAGTTAGTATATGGGAAAATTTATTTATAAGCATGGTGTGTAGACTACTAATTAATGGGCACATCCTAGACTAGAAGTGCTACTGTACCATGCGCACAAAATTTGGCAAAGGAGCCCCCACCTTGCTGCAACTCAATATTTGGGAAGGGCTCAATATTATTATAATATTCATATGAGTTTATGACCAATTTCGTCCTTCAAATTGGCGAAAAATTCAGTTTTATCCCTGACTTTTTCGATATTCCAAAATAGTCCCTTATTTTTGCAAATTCGTCTCAGTTTAGTCTTTCCGTCATTTGTGTCTGTTAAAATTATTCAACAATGTCCCTGTATTTTGGTATTTCAGGGACCAATTTGACACTAAGTGATAAATTATAGGGACATTGTTGAATAATTTTAACAGACACAAATGACGAAAGGACTAAACTGAGACGAATTTGCAAAAATGAGGGACTGTTTTAGAATATCGAAAAAGTCAGGGATGAAACTGAATTTTTCGCCAATTTCAGGGACGAAATTGGTCATAAACTCTATTCATATTGAGTTAGTGCATGCAACCTATTAAAATTTGGGTTTAGGCCTAACTCAACCCTAAAAGCTAGCTCATGGGGTGAGAATTGTCTCCACTTATAATCACTATTCCAGTACTGGACATCTAGAGCGTAAAGTTTGCAGGACTAGATATTTGCGAGTGGCCCAACAGATCTCGATAGACTTTGATACCATATTAAAATTTGAGTTTGGGTCTAACTCAACCCCAAAAGCTAGCTCATGGGATGAGGGTTGCCCTCACTTATAACCACTATTGATGTCATATCACTATCCAATGTTGGACTCTAACACACCGAAGAGTTTGAAGCTATGAAAAGTGGTTCATGCTTCATTCTTTTTTTTTTCTTTCTTTTTTTTTTCTTTTTAAATTGTATCTAGGTATATCCTTCTCAAGCTTTTATTGGCTATAGCTAATGGTTACAATTTAATTGGTGTGGGTCAGATAGGTCTTGTTCTTTTGTTTTTGACATTTTCATTCCCTTCTATACTAACATGATGTGCCGTGCAAGATGAACAAAACATTAAAATAAACAAATGGGTGTATAAGCATAACATTTGTATTCATTCTTTAATAGGACCCCATCCAAGGTGTTTTAATTAATTGATTGTGAGACTACGTACACAACTACACATATACTCCCTCCGCCACTATTTATAAGCCTCTTTTAGAAAAAAAAATTGTAACTAATTATAAGCTTCCTTTCAAATTACAAGATACATTAATTACTTTTTTTTCAAAAGTACCCTTAATTAATTGCATAGTATTTAAAAATCCAAGACATGCATTAATTATGATTGAAGGATAAATTTGTAAAAATATAAACATTATGGACAAATTTAATTATGCTAACTATTTTTCTTAATATGTGTTTTTTGTTTAAAATGACTTATAAATAGTGACAGAGGGAGTACGTAAGAATCTTGATGATTGTAAGAACACGTTTAAGAAAATTATAGGATAAGTACGTATATGTTTAGTAACATTAAAAAATAGGAGTAATTCTTTTTACAAATCATAAAAGAATTTCAAGTTCCCAGATAATAAATTAATTCAAATACATATTTAATCAAATGCACAAATAAAATATGAGGACTTGATACTGAATAGGATTATATCTTTCATTTAAAAAAATAATATCCACGTGAGTCAATATTATAATAAATAATACGAATTTAATATCCACACTAGTGCAAACATGTTTTATATCGACGTCTAATCATATTTTATAATTTTATCACGTCATAATATTAGTTCTTAAAACTTATTTAGATAAATATAATTAAATATGGGTGTAAAGCCTCTGAAATTAAAATTAAATTGAAAATTAATAGTAATAAAAAAAAAGGATAGTAGTAGTAATGTATAGTATCAACCAAGGATGGTTCCTTGTGAAGGGTGGATCCTACAAGAATCATTCCTCGTAGGTGTGTTGAGATTTTTTTGTAACAAACAAGATATGTTCTGAGCTTTTAAGAGGATAATCTCTTAGAAAACAGAAGTTCCCCAAAATTAAAAGTAGTAAGATAGTATTAGATAGGGGACCAAACCAAATTATTTTAATTCGTAAGATATTACGTAATGTGAGACCTCGAGCCCTGCCAATGCCAAAAAAAAAAATCCAAAAAAAAAACAAAAACAGAGCACCCTTTTCATCAATTGAAAAAACAACAGAGCAGAACAAAAGTTATCTCGAAAGGGTGAGATACTGGATTGGCTTGGCACATAGACGCCACATCATTCCCCCTGTGCTTCTCTTCCAACCTCTCGTTTTGACAACAAAACGCATGTCTATGTATATTTTTCTTGCAAAATTCGAATCTCTCTTGATTGCTCCACGCAAGCATCATTCTGATGCGTGCAGAGATGGCAAAAAAACCTGCATACGTGGATATCCGCACAGATTACCCGTAATGAATAGTAAACGGATAGTTATTAAATGGAGATGGGGATCATGGTACCCGCCCTACGGATACTCACATACACGTTACAATTATTTTTTTATTAAATATATATTATATATTATGACATTTTTTATCACTTTGAGATGAAATAATTTTTATTTCCTATATTATTTGATATCTTTTAGTGGATAGATCCATAATAATACAATTTTGTAAATGCATATAGTATATTATATAATGTTAATATAATATTTAGTTTTATTATATTGTATAATTTATTTTATATTAAATTATTAAATACCCATAAATATCCGTGGATACCTGTTACTTGCAGAAATATCTGTGGGTATTAACAGGTATGGATACGAGAGAAGTATTATCCGCCCCCGTCCCGCCAGTTGACATCCCTAGTTGCGTGTGACCTTCACAGTTCACAGCCCTGTCTGTCTATACTGTCTTATTCGTTTACACATTCCCGTACAGTACAAGTTTAGTGTAGAGGGAAATCCTCCCCAATCATGGCCTCTTTCAACTCACCGCACAAGCATACTAGCTACTATCATCACTAAAATTCATGCGCATGATATTCTGAGTTTATCCAAATTTGTTCTCCGATCAAAATACTTATGCGTCGTGCAATTTAGGAAAGCTCAACCATACCAATTATCATAGCATTTTTATATAATATAAAATTCACAAGATACCTAATTTATGGAAATATAACATTCTAACATCAATGGGTTGAACTAGTAGAGCATGGCAGAACTTGTATCCAACGTGTTGTGAGTTTAAGTCCCCACTAGTTCTTTTGGGGTGAGCTCGTCATCTCTTCACTCCAAATTTTTCTTCATAAGAAAAAAAAAATACTGTTCTGAACAGAACTTCAGAGGACGACTGGAGAGAAGCAGCGCGGTGGCGTTCGCGACAGGTGACGACGGCGTGCGGTGGTGGTGTACCTGCAAACACTCCGACGCTCAAGTCAGCGTGTGTAAGAGGTGAGTGAAGAGGTAGAAAAATAATAATTCCCTCCATCGTTTGACGTGATTCTCTTTTAATACGAGTTGAGGACGGTTACCGATGAATAACCGTTACGTGATACCCGGGGTACCGTCAGATCGTTGCCAGCCTGTGATGAGCTGGGGTGGAATGCTGACGACCGTTGGATCGGCCACGTCGACATGGTCTCGAGGGAAGGCGGAACGAACTGGCGCGAAAATGAGTCTGGAAAGTGGATCTTCGGATTGGGCCTCGGCCCAGTCCGGAACAGTTGCCCCCCAAGTCGCTAGCTCGAATGTCGAGGTGGTGACTTGTTGTCGAAGTTCGTTGATGTCGACGTTCGATGTCCTTGTTCGTAAGGAACTGCAAGCGTCGTCGTGTCGTGCTTGTTCATTAGTTCGTTCGGGACCTTCGTGTTCCACCTCCGGTGGCGCTTCGACACGAGGCTTGATGTGCTTGTGAGGCACAAGGCTTTATCACGAGCTCGTGCACGCGGTCTCGGCACGAGGCTCGATCACAGGTGCTTGTGCAAGGCACAAGGCTTTATCAAGAGCTCGTGCACGCGGTCTCGGCACGAGGTTCGAGGTTACCAAGCCTTTACACTGACCTGGGTCTTGGGACCACGGGGGTCGAGCTGCGAGTGAGGTTCTTCCGACGCTGGGTGCCGAGCTCCATGGCGGGCTCGACCTTTGGTTTTGGGGCGCTGTTCCTGTCAAAGTATAGACAATTTGCAACAACTTGATGTAATAAAGTTAGCATTAATTTTTATGCTGAATAAAGTGCTCGTAGTCGAGTTTTATACTTCCCTGTGAGAGTAGTTGATCTGGCTGTCCAAGCGGCAAGGTTGAGGTCATCAAATAATCAAGGTCAACGACGTAGCCGAGTTTAAAGCCGTCTGAATATTGAAATTGCAGAGGCGGGCCTGGTAGGTCGCCCGAGTACTGCATTGCGTATCCACCTGTTGCAGAGGTGCTTGTGCAGGGCACAAGGCTTTATCACGAGCTCATGCACGAGGTCTCGGCACGAGGGTCGATCTCATCATCAGGTGCTTGTGCAAGGCACAAGGCTTTATCACGAGCTCGTGCACGCGGTCTCGGCACGAGGTCGATCACAGGTGCTTGTGCAAGGCACAAGGCTTTATCACGAGCTCGTGCACGCGGTCTCGGCACGAGGCTCGATCTCATCATCAGGTGCTTGTGCAAGGCACAAGGCTTTATCACGAGCTCGTGCACGCGGTCTCGGCACGAGGCTCGATCTCATCATCAGGTGCTTGTGCAAGGCACAAGGCTTTATCACGAGCTCGTGCACGCGGTCTCGGCACGAGGTCGATCACAGGTGCTTGTGCAAGGCACAAGGCTTTATCACGAGCTCGTGCACGCGGTCTCGGCACGAGGTCGATCACAGGTGCTTGTGCAAGGCACAAGGCTTTATCACGAGCTCGTGCACGCGGTCTCGGCACGAGGCTCGATCTCATCATCAGGTGCTTGTGCAAGGCACAAGGCTTTATCACGAGCTCGTGCACGCGGTCTCGGCACGAGGCTCGATCTCATCATCAGGTGCTTGTGCAAGGCACAAGGCTTTATCACGAGCTCGTGCACGCGGTCTCGGCACGAGGCTCGATCTCAGGGCTTCATCTTTCTTAAGAGTCTGGAACCAAGACAAGGCCGCCTTCTTCAGAGTGAGGGGAAAGATTCTGCACTTTACCGGCCCTTGGGCGCCTCGATAGTCCATGACAGTGTCAAAGCAGCCAACATGTTCGTCGGGGTCGGTGGTTCCGTCGTAGGAGTCCAAAGAGGGCGGTTTCCGAAGATGCTTCGGAATCGGGAATTTCATAATCTTGGACGTAAAAGGACCAAAGGCCTCGCACGCGTCACCTGTGTCATCGCTCTGAGAAGGGGTTGATGAGACAGAATGAGCACGGCGGTGGTGAGAGGTGCGGCCAGGAGATTTGACTCGCCGCCTAGAGGCTGAGGCGGCTCTTCTAGGAGGAGTGTCGCTACTCGTGGTGGTACCTTCGCGATGAGACGCGCGCGTCGGGGAGCGGCGACGGCGCGGTGGAGAGTGTGGCATATCAGGTTCAGAAGAAAGACTTCTGGAAGAAACTCTTCCGCGGTGTGTTTGCTCATTTCTTCCGTTTTGAGGCAAACGGATCTCAGATCTGTGGCGGCGAGGCGGAGTACGATCTACTGAACGGTTACGGCGGTGTGCTCTATGCACAGAGCGGTGTTGAGTCGTGCCACGGTGGTGGCGATGAACAGATCTGAGATTTTCAGACTCCTTCGATCTCTGAGGAGAACGAGAAACACGATCTTCTTTGTTTTCGATCTGTGTGGCAACGCGAGCGGAGATTTCCTTCTGCTGATTCTCCATTCGATCAAGGCGTTGATTCTGAGCATGCATCGCTTCGGCATGGCTTCGAATGAATTCACGGAACTCACGGATGAGGACGGTGGCGGTCTCTGTTCCTGTATCGGTTTGAGCAGCAACGATCGGAACGGCGTCATTCTGATGCGGAGGCGGAAGGTTACTCCTCTGTCTCTCATATTCAACGATGAAATTAACAGGTTCATGGCGAGGTGGTTCCGCCGGAGCTATCGGCGGATTCGGTGGTTCAAGATCTGCGTTTGCATGAGTGGAACTGCGAGTCGTGATCTGACGCTTCGATCCAGTCATCGTCGAGCGAAAAAGGAAAACGTCGACAAAGAGAAATGAAATCAGAAATGATTCCCACAGACGGTGCCAATGTTCTGAACAGAACTTCAGAGAACGACTGGAGAGAAGCAGCGCGGTGGCGTTCGCGACGGGTGATGACGGCGTGCGGTGGTGGTGTACCTGCAAACACTCCGACGCTCAAGTCAGCGTGTGTAAGAGGTGAGTGAAGAGGTAGAAAAATAATAATTCCCTCCATCGTTTGACGTGATTCTCTTTTAATACGAGTTGAGGACGGTTACCGATGAATAACCGTTCCGTGATACCCGGGGTACCTTCAGATCGTTGCCAGCCTGTGATGAGCTGGGGTGGAATGTTGAGGACCGTTGGATCGGCCACGTCGACATGGTCTCGAGGAAGCGGAGCAGCGCGCGAAATGGGCCTGGAAAGTGGATCTTCGGATTGGGCCTCGGCCCAGTCCGGAACAAATACGAATTCTTTTTCACAGAGCATTTGATTCGAAATAAAATTATTTTTTTATTTTTACTTATTTATAATTAAAAAGATCACTTTATTTTTTATTTTTAAATATTATACAAAAAATAATAAAAACATTTTGATACAACTCTTAGAACTTTTACAATCATTAATAAAAAATACAAAAATAATCGTAAATTAAATAAATTCTTTGAGTTCACATCTAAATTAAATTCAAAAGTTTTTTGTGTTGGTCCATTCTCAACCACAAAAGCCGTGACTAGTCCCCAGAGGTTATGATCATCCACATGGCAATGCATAAACCATACCCCTACAAAAAAAGCAAGGAAGATATTATTAGTGTGCGCTATTTCAGTTAGATTCTAAATTAGCTAATTAAAACTAATGTTACATAATTATATACCTGTATTCCCTAAATTAAATAACCCTACTCTCTTTCCTCTAAAAAAACTCTAATCCCCTTTTCCTAAGCCTCCATCTGTCACCATTCTCACCAGTTCTCGCTTTTGTCAGTGTTCATTCTCACTGGGATTCTCTTGTTCACCATCCTTTACCCGATCAAGGCAAATACAAGTGTCTGGTAGACTAATGATGGAAGAAGGAGAGTGGAGAGAGGTCAGACACAAGAAGAGAAGACAAAGCGAAGGAATCAGAAGAAGGATGGCAGATTTTGAAACAGGGACCAGAGGAAAACGTCAGGATTACCAAAGCATTGGCAAGGAAACCACCACATATTTTTTCACTGAGATACCGGAAACCCACGGGGCAAAAGCGATGTTCGATGTTTTTAGAAAGTATGGGGCAGTGGATGAAGTGATCATTCCAGCAAAACGGGACAGAAATGGTAGAAGATTTGGCTTCGTGAGGTTCTTTGATGTTAAGGAACCTGAATATTTTGGAATGAAGATAGACAATATTATCATTGGGAGCAAGAAGATATTTGTCAACCTACCACGTTTTCAAAGGAACACAGAAAGAGTAAGGAAAGATGCTGGAAATGATAAGAAGGATGATGGAATATACAACAATCAAAATCAGAGAAAAGAAGGCATAGCCGATTATGCAAAACAAAGGACCCCAGGGGTCACATATGCAAATATCACAAGAAATGGCTCCCTACAAAAGCAGAAGCAAGGTGGTACCAGAAGAATTGAGAAAAGGTGGGTCGTCAAAGGCAGAACAAAAAATACAAACAATGGTAAGGAGCCATTTGCACACATGGATTTCACGGCTGCAGAAGATCATGTTGCCAGATTGGAGAAGGCCTTTGTTGGTAAAGTAGTCACACCAGGGTCAACCTATAATATTCAGGAAGAGTTTACTCGCCAAGGGTTCTTTGCAGTAAAGGTAACACCACTGGGATCAAACCTTGCGCTCTTGGAGTCTGGAGATGATGAAAATCTCTCGGAGATTTTGGGAGATGCAAGGGACTGGTTAGCACAGTGGTTTGATGAGGTGAGACCGTGGAAGCCGACAGATTTAGATAACGAGAGATTGGTGTGGTTGCGGTGCTATGGCATCCCGGTACATGCGTGGAGTGCAGATTTTTTTGAATTCCTTGTATCCCCAATCGGCAAATTTGTGTGCATGGATGATAATACAAGGAAGCAAGGTAGCATGGACGTGGCCAGGATTTTGTATAGAACAAAAGTACACGATGTGGTGAATCGCACAGTAAAAGTGAAGATTAACGACGACATTTTCTCCATAAAGATACTCGAAGACTAGTATGGTCCAATGAGGTGGCTTGCTCCGGCAGGAAATACACCGTCACAGTATTCTTCGGAGGGTGAACCCAGCGATGATGACGTCAGCCATTTGGAGTTCGGAGAAGACGAAAGGTCAGAGGAAGGATTAAACGGGGCTGACTTGAAATACGATACTGCATTGAATGATTTTGGCGGTGGAGTTAATGTAGCAATGAGTGGGGCGGCTAATCGTTGTGATTCCAGAGAGATTTTGTATTTAGAGAATGGAGAAAGGCACGATGAATCGGCAAATGTGGGGGAAGATTGTTGGCGTAATAATGGCTCCAGGGTTGATAATATTGACTACTGCGGTGGTAATTCGGTAACTAATGATGATGCTTGTGGAGAGAAGGAAAACTTGGGCCAAGGTAGTAAAAACGGGCCTGACCAAGTAGATGATAGCGCAGAAGGCCCACACCCTGATCAAATGGGGGATGGGGAGAGGGGGTCCATGGAACTAAATCAGGAGGTGAATATGGCAAATAGAAGCCCGGAGCAACGCAACTCTGGGCCGGGTAATAATGTAGAAGCCCAGTCTGACCCAGCATCACACTTGAGTTCCATGAGGGTTGTCACTAAAAGAAGGAGAAAGAGGAAAACAAGGGCAGCTAGAGCTGAGGGTCGCCTGATCCGCTGTCGCGCACGGGTCAAAATAAATAAAATAAGAATGTAGTAACAAGGCAGTAATCCTTGGTCGTTTCACAAGGATCTCTAATTAACAATAACCAATAACAAGAACACGCAAAGAAATAAAGTTGGGGGGATTTCGATTCAAGAAACAGGTTATAAAAGATGCAAATATCAATATATAAAAACGACCAATCCACTGGTTCAAGGTAATTAATACTTGGATCTATCACGGGTTTCAAATGATTATTCTATTTCGTGATTCTATTCTTGTTTGACCATAAAATTAACCAATCAAGCGTCAATTAATTCTATAAGAATTCCTACTGGATTAAGCATCACAGAATTCAATTAATCATGCACAAGGAATAAGCGTCACAAGAACACAATTAATCTAATAACCGAATTCAATCAAACCTACAACTAAGCGTTATAGATCCTAATAATCTCTATTCGAAATAAACTAAAGCAAGCGTTCAATTTAATTCAAATAATCTCAAATCAGAGAGCAAAAACGAAGTTGATATGATTAAGCATCAATACCCAAAACGAATTTGCAAACAGAAATCAAAGAGATGAAAGATCAAAAGGAAAAGAAATAGAAACACAAAAATCGAAATTAACAATAATAATCAAACCTCAAGATCCTTATAAAAACTCCCTAACCAATGAATTAATCTAAGGTCTTAGCCTTCCATAGAAGGGATTTGACAAAAACAAAATTAAGAAGGGGAGAAGGAGAAAAGATTGCTAAAACTCAAAAACGGCAAAATATTCAAAAGTAATCAAAACGTAGATCCTAAGACTCTAAAAATCCTATTTATAATGTCTCCTTAGGTTAACCTAGGTAACCTGAAGTTTATGACCAAAGAGAAGGGCCCAAAAGAGATTAATTAGCCCAATAACAACTAATCACATGAGTAATTAATCCAAAACTCGCAGTGAACCTCGCCTGCAGCAGTAAAGTGGATTTTCGACCTTCAAAACGGTAGAACTGGGCTTCGGTGCCGACATAAGAATTGTAGCTCTGCTTCTTATCTTTCCAACGCCACAAAGAGCACTGAAATCGGACAAGTATAGCCCAAGTTATGGCCTGTAGAAGCGACATGGGTCAGGATGTAACAAAATCCGAAAATTAGCAAATAATTCCACTAAAGCCCAATCAAGACCCAAAGATATAAAACCATGTTAAAAAGTAGTTGTTGGGCAAAACACACAATTAAGAACACCAAGTGCAAAGCTATAAAAGATGCATTAAAATGCATTGATCATCGCCCGATACAGTTAGAGCTGCGGACTCAGGATTCCCCATCTCTGACAATATCCGTGAATGAATTCTCCGGCGGGTCTGTCTTATGCTGCGACTCCATTACAACCTCAGATATGGACCGATACAACTCACGATTTTGGGCAAGGTTGGATGAAGATGTCGCCAGCAAAATCTGGAAGGCAGTGCAGGGAATTGGAATTGTTGGAAGAGAAACTGACACTTTGTACATTGCATAGATTAAGAATGCAAATAACAGAGATGTTGAAGCACAGAGGCAGAGGGAGCTAAAAAACGCACAAAGATGAAGATTTTATCTCTGAATGTGAGGGGGGTGAAGGACCGAGCAAAGAGAAGGCGTATCCGGTCCTTGATTGTGTCAGGTAATTTTGACTGTTGTTTTCTGCAAGAATCTAAATGCGCTGATGTTGATAAAAAATTAATAGAAAGCATATGGGGTGATTCTGGTTGTGAATGGGAAGTGAAAAATCCGATTGGATTATCTGGTGGTCTCATTAGCATCTGGAAGAAGGGGTTGTTCGTAGTGAACTTTAAATTTTCTGGTGATGGATTCTTAGGTATATGTGTTTCAATGCAATCAGCAGATACCAAGTACTATCTTGTTAATGTATATTCTCCCTGTAATTTGGCTGGGAAGAGAAAACTGTGGAACAAACTGGTAATGTCTAAAAGGGGATTTCCATCTGGAGTTTGGTGTCTTGGAGGTGACTTCAATGCAGTTACTTCAAAGGTAGAAAGAAAAGGTCGAATGGAGCAAAATGTTGGGGAGATTGAGGAATTCCAGGAGTTTATTCATGATATGGAGCTAATAGATATTCCTGTACTTGGGAAAAAATACACGTGGTATCGCAGTGATGGACTTGCTATGAGTAGAATAGACAGATTTTTGCTATCTGAAGATCTAATTGGTGAATGGAAGGTTGCAGCACAGTGGGTGGGTAAAAGAGATATTTCTGACCATTGTCCCATTTGGTTAAAAGTGTCGGAACAAAATTGGGGGCCTAAACCCTTCCGCTTCAACAATTGCTGGATGGAACATAAGGAGTTCAAACAGTTGGTCATTGATTGCTGGCAAAGCAATAAGTTTGATGGCTGGAAAGGATTCGTAGTCAAAGAAAAATTAAAGGCGTTGAAAGATAAACTCAAGGTGTGGAATAAAGAAATCTTTGGTGTTGTGGATTTGAAGATTGATAGTTTAGTGGATGAACTTAACATCTTAGATGAAGCAACGGCACATGACAAATTAAGTGATCCAGAATATAGGAAACTGTTGGTGAATAAATTCTGGCAGCAATTACATTACAAAGAGAGCTTAATTTTTCAGAAGTCAAGAGCAAAATGGATTGCGGAGGGTGATGCAAACACACGCTTCTTCCATGCATGCCTCAATGCGAGAAGAAGAAAGAATCAAATCCTGGCATTAAAGGTTGATGACGCTTGGGTTGAGGAAGTGGCTGAAGTGAAAAATGAAGTCTGGAGGTATTTTCAAAGCTGTTTTGAAGAGGTGAAGTTTAAAAGACCGGTTCTAGATGGTGTTCCTCTGCCTCGAATATCCGATGTAGATAATGAGATGTTGACTGCACCGTTTCTTGAAGAAGAGATAAAGGATATTGTGTGGAGTTGTGAAGGAATTCCATTAAGGATGAGGTTTGTGCTTTCGTGCAAGAATTCCATACTATGTTGGTTTGTGCTTTCGTGCAAGAATTCCATACCGTTTCAACTTCAATTTCTTCAAACAATGTTGGGATGTCATTAAGGATGAGGTTTGTGCTTTCGTGCAAGAATTCCATACTACAGCCACATTACCTAAGGCTATCTCTGCATCTTTCATTGCTTTGGTCCCGAAAATTGATAACCCACAGAGCTTGAAAGAATACCGGCCAATCTCGCTGATTGGCAGCCTATATAAAATTGTGGCGAAGCTTCTGGCTTCAAGGCTGAAAAGGGTACTAGCCAATGTTATTTCACCCTGTCAATCAGCTTTCTTCGCTGGCAGACAAATTCTCGACGGGGTCCTTGTTGTGAATGAAGTTGTCGATTGGGCGAAAAGGCGTAAAGAAAAATGTGTCCTCTTGAAAGTCGATTTTGAAAAAGCTTATGACTCTGTAAGCTGGGATTACCTGGAGTATATGATGAAAAGGATGGGGTTTGACTCCTTGTGGAGGAAATGGATTATGTCATGCATCTCTTCTGGTTCAATTTCTGTTCTGGTTAATGGTAGTCCGACGGCAGAATTCAGAGCTAACAAGGGGCTAAAACAAGGTGACCCGCTTGCCCCTTTTCTATATTTAATAGTGGCTGAAGGGTTAACTGCCTTGGTGTCAAAAGCTGCTGAACTGGGCATGTTGAGTGGATATAAAGTTAACCAGAACATTTCATTCCCTATTTTACAGTATGCAGATGATACAATCTTTGCGGTTGAACCTACATGGCAGAATGTGTGGGGTCTAAAAGCAATCCTACGTGGATTTGAATTAGTGTCTGGTCTAAAGGTGAATTTTTCAAAAAGTAACTTATTTGGAGTAAATGTGCACGAGGAATTCTTGGCCTCAGCTTCTACCTTTCTCTCTTGCTGTATTGGGAAATGGCCCTTCAAATTTCTGGGAGTTCCCATCGGTGCAAACCCAAGGAGATCCACTACTTGGGCTCCAGTGGTGAATTCTATGAGGAAGAAGCTGGCTAGTTGGAAAGGGAAACAGCTTTCCTTCGGAGGGAGGGTAACACTTATAAAATCAGTTTTGTCTAGCTTACCCTTGTATCTCTTCTCCTTTTATAAGGCACCAAAGAAGGTTATTTCTGAGTTGACAAGCATACAGAGAAATTTTCTGTGGGGGGGATGCAGTGACAAACGTAGCATTAATTGGGTCAGTTGGGACTCGGTGTGCCAATCTAAGGAAAATGGCGGTTTGGGAATTAAAGACCTCCAACTCTTCAACCAAAGCCTTTTGGCTAAATGGCTGTGGAAATGTATTCATGATGAAAAAACTATCTGGTTTGAATTGCTAACTTTTAAATATGGTTATTTGTCCTCACAGGTCCTTGGTGAATTCACTCCTACACAACATGCTTCCCTATGGTGGAAGGACTTGATCTCATGCAATGCTAACTGGTTTTCAAATGTCATCAGAATGAAGGTTGGATCTGGAATGCGGGCTCGGTTTTGGAAAGACAAATGGCTGGGAGGTTCAGCACTTTGTGACAGTTTTCCTAGGCTGTTTCAAGTGGCACAAAATAAAGAAACACTGGTTGGTGAGTCCGGTGAGTGGATAAAAGGCTCATGGGAGTGGAAGTTGACATGGAGAAGACCGCTTTTCAATTGGGAAGAGGAATTATTACATGATATGCAGCAGCTTTTGGCAGGACAAACAATTACAAATACTGGTTCCGACACATGGGTATGGATGCCTGACCACAGTAGTTTATTTACTGTGAAATCTGCATATAATCACCTTCTGAATGCATCAAAGTCCTCGATGTTGGATCAATCTCTGCAGAAAGCATTGACAGATTTGTGGAAGTGCTCTATTCCCTCAAAAGTGGCCGCATTTGCCTGGAAATTACTGTTAAACAGGCTGCCAACAAAGGACAAATTGTTTAGGAGGGGTGTGATTACGGACCCACATCAACTTAGCTGTGTTTTTTGTTCTCAATATGAGGAATCTGTTGCACACTCTTTTTTCAATTGCAACTTTGCATGCAACATATGGGCTCATGTCCAAGCTTGGATGGGACTTGCAGGTGTTTTGCATCATGATGTTACTCAGCATTTTTTGATTCATGGTGGACAGTTGCGTGGAAGGAAGACCAGAAAGGTGCGTTATCTTCTATGGGCTGCAGTGGTGTGGTGTGTAACACCTGAGGACGAGATCGACATCGTATTAGGACGTCGTATCGAGACCTCGACCAAGACCTTGTGTCGAGATCCCGTGCCAAGATCGTTTGCCGAGATCATTTGCCGAGCTGATGAGACCGCGTGCACTAGCTGCTGAACTGAGGAGATCGCGTGTCGAGTTGATGAAGTCGCGTACCGAGCTGATGAGGACGCATGTCGAGCTGAGGAGGCCGCGTTCACGAACTCGTGTTAGAGCCTTGTGCGTTTGCACGAGCACCCTTGTCGACATCGTGTCGAGATGACACCTCGTATTCTTTCGAACGTTATTCAGCGCTATTATTATATTGTTTGTAATAATTATATTGTCGGCTTGACCGCTTCGTCGTGTGTCTAGACCGTTGGCCGGCGAGTAGAGAGTAATTATGAGAGGAACGATTAAACGGGTAGATGATTGATGGGATTGGCATCTTATAGCTGGAGTTACGATTATACCCCTTTCTCACCAGCTGTATACCACGACCGATTCCCTGAAACACTCATTTCTTTTTTCTTCTTTCTTTCTTCTTCCTTCCTTCTGCTCTGTGTTTCGTTGTTTTTCTCCAAGAACTTCCATCGACGAAACCGTGAGTTCCATCGAGATTCTGCACAAGCTTTCTTCATCAACCTTGTTCATCATCATCTTCTCGACCCATATCTCGCCTGTTCGACCATCACCATTGAGGTATGAAGAACAGATCTTTCTTTTCATCTGTGCTACTGTTTAGCGCTATTTCTTCTTCCATTTTTAGCCAGTTTTATGCTTCCAAATCATGTCAAATTGATGGGTTTTCTTCTTCACAATATTACTTATCTTTCTAACCGATTAATTGGGCTTGTAAAACAAATTTCTTTCTCTGATTTCTGCAATCGGCAGTGCCCAGAAACTCTTCATTTTCGGTCTATTTCGATTTCTTGTTTTTCGTTTGTTGCTTCTGGTTGTTGTTGTTGTCGATCTATCTGTTGAAGCATCAGATAACTTTTTCATGAACTTTTGATCGAAATCCCTAACTTTGTGTTAGAGGAAAAATATATTCAGTTCTTGAGTTTTATATTTTCTGGGTTGTGGTTAAGTTTGGGAAGAGAGAGCTAAGTGTATTAGAACCCATAGATCGAACTGAGTTGTGTTTGTTTTAGGAAGTCTGATTCCCGAGATCGAGTGATTTCAACCGAGGTGTACGGAAAGCGAATCCAAGGGCGATGGAAGCAATGGAATCCAGATCGAGAATCAGACGTGTCGAGGTCGATCGAGAACGATGCGATGTCGAAGTCGTGGTCGAGCTCGTTGAAGACAGCCGTGTCGAGATCGAGTAAGAGAAGTCGTTGTCGAGCTCATTTGAAGACAACTGTGTCGAGGTCGTTGTCGAGCAGCATTAACTTGGAGTTCGGTAAGGCGCTTCACATTAATACTTTCGTAGTATGCTAGCGTAAGCGGCAACTCTTAGACATTATTAAGACTTTATTTTTATTGTTATATTTATGTATGGACTCCTTGATTGGTGTCGAGATTGGAATGTTGTGATATGATTGGTTTTTGCATGTATTTGATATGTGATTGAATATATGTTGTGAATGGTGTATTCTTTGTCGTCGTTTCTTCATGCGAATGTTTTATTGCTTAAATGTCGAATTGCGTTTCTTCATGTTAAGCATGCTCTCTTTATTTGATATGTGATCAAGGAAGTTGTGTTACTCTTTGACATGCGGCGAGCTAATCATCGAGTGAGAGCTAGGGAGTCGTATGGCGTTTTGAGCCGGACCCAGATAATCGAGGGTGCTAGGTCCCTTTTTGTTTATGGTGGATTGGCTAGGCGTCGCATTATCGGTTTGGGGTTGGACCTGGCGATTAATGCATGGTATCGGTTTGGGGTTGGACCTGCCGTTTACCTATTACGTCAGTTTGGGGATGGACCTGCTGACGATATTCCGGAATAAGAGTCGAGTCGAGTCTAGAGTGAGATGGTCGAGTCACGTGTGGTGATTGAGATATATTATTGTGTTGCTTATATCCTTTATGTCGAGCTTATCTTAAATTGTTGAGAAGTTGACCCTTTCCCGTGGTGCCTTCAATCCATGACGGTTACCCAGGCGATGTCGAGGGCGCAGGGAACTCGACAGTAGATGATGCCGAGGAGGAGCTCGATGAGGACCCGAGTGACGACCTCTATCTGTCGTGATTGTTTGTTTGTTGAATGTTTGTTTTTCTGAGGACTGTACTTCGTTTTTCTTTTGTGTTCGAGGTCGTGACCAGTTTGGGCAGTGTTGTTTTGTTGTTTCAGGGTAGACTGGTGGTCTTACTTTTGGAGCAGCCCCCTGCGTGGGAGTCTGCCGGAAGTACCCCCAGGGTATGATTGCTCTTTTGAAGTCGACATACCTTAGGTGTATTTTCTTTATACTTTGCTACCCTGTATTTTGTATACATTATTATTTCGAGTGATATATATATGTATGTTATGCATGTATGTTTTATTAGAATTTAAGTCTTGTGTCTTAGTTGCACCATGTTTCAAAAGTCAGAATTACTCTGATGTGCACGAGTTGGTTTTATAAAAAAAAAATATATCGTATTTTTAAAAGGCACAAGAGTTTTGTTTTTAAAACACATCTCATATAGGTTTATGTTGAGCTTGGTGTGTTGAGCTCGGTAACTCGAGCTCGGTATATTGAGCTCGGTAGCGGTCCAGAAACGGGTCGTTACATGGTGCATATGGTACGCACGTAACAGAATAATCTTTCATGGGGATAGAGCTAGCTTTTCGTCAGTTTTGGCTCACATTAAAGCGGTGTCTTGGGGATGGTTTGTTTTCAAAGAAGGTAAAACATCTAATAAAAATTTTTCTGAGTGGTGTAGTAATCCTATTAGTTGTATGCAAGGATAAATGTCTCAATGTTGCTGGAATGATGGACATGGCCTTGATGTACTTGGAGCGAACATCATGGGGGATAGTAGAAGAAGTGTTGCTGTTTTTTCAAGTTGCAAGGAGTTACTATATCTGCGCTGTGCTGCTGGCTGCTGTCGGATCGAGCATCACGGTGGATAGTAGAAGAAGCGTTGATTTTCTTTTCAAGCTACAGAGAGTTTATTATATCTGTGTTGTGCTGCTGGTTGCTGGTGTTTATATGTTGTGCTGCTACTGCTGTGCCTAAAGGTGCTACTAATGAGTCTGAACAAAACAGGGTAGTGACGTGCAGCTGATCTCGGGATTGTGTGGGTGGTCGCTTTTTTGGATCTGAATGCAGTGTGTAACTGGTGTTTGCTGTCTAGTGCTGGATGTTTGTATCTGGTTTTACTCCTATTAATTATGGGCGATGCACCCTAATTGTCTGACGGAGGAAATAAAGATGCGTGCTCTGGTATATGTATTAGTGCTTGCATTGTATACTGTATTTGGCAGGGAGCAGACCGCATGCGCCGCTGCTGGTGTGTCTTTGATGCAAGGAAGTTTTTGTGAAGTTTTTGGTAAAATGGTTGCTGTCTCATGGAGTAGGAGGTATTACAAGACTATTGAAAATAGTTTGCTTGCAGTGTCTGGAATACGATGCAGTGGCAATTACTGGTGTGGTGTTTTGATTATATGTGTTCCTGATAAATTGTGGCTGGTACTGATTGCTTCTTTCTCTAATTGGGGTTGGACGTTGTACTCTTTTTCCTTTCTCGGTCTTTTTTCCACTGGGTTTTGGCCTTGAAAGGTTTTAACGAGGCACACCCTCCCCTGAATCTTTGTATATATGGGTTTGGAGTACCCCTTGTACTCCCGTCAATAATAAAATATTTGCTTATCAAAAAAAAAAAAGTTTTTTGTGATCGTGATACGATCATGTCGAGTGTAGGAGATGGTAGAAGACTCTCATGGACACGATCTTTAGCTAGACCCAACAAAGTCAATCTTGTCAATCGAGGTGAGTGTGGATGGTTGTGGCGTGGATGAAGTTCCACTTATAGCTGGAGAGTTAATTAACCGTCATGGGTGAACCAAACAGAGCCATTGTCAGCTGTAGAGAAGTTGGAAGGGAGGACTTCTGACGCAATGATGGAGAAAGGTGGTGGAAAGAGGGTGGCGCAAAGCTGGGAGTCGATGCCGTAAAAATGTCCTAGTCGACGGGCGCTTACTTTGAGAAGCAGCACATGTGGAGTGGAGGTGTGGTGGATGTTGGTGCGAGGAGAGGGCGTGAAGCGGTGTTTAGGCAGTCGAGTCGAATTTTGTAAGTTCCCATAAACAAATGACTTCACAGTAATAATAAAATTACATAAATAGATTGGTCTATGTTAAACCATCTATTGAGATATTCCACCCTAGCCATCGCACCAATTAGATTCACCTTTTTATTTCTTTTGTTTGAATTTAGGAGACTTTTACCCAAAGTTGTTATCAAGAGTGAAAGTAGACTATAATTTAGACTAGTGCTATTTAATATGAGATGAACTATATCAATGTATGGAGAGAGTGAGAGAGAGACAGAGAGAGGAAAAGTAAAAGAGTTTAATAACTGTATACAAATTTTACATTTCATCATATTTCTTCATCTTATATCGTAATATTATTTTTAAAAATTTGTTTTCATTTTGCAAGATGATGAAATATGATTGAAAATTTGTGTAAAACTTACATAAATTTACTATCAGTATATATTTATTAAACTCAAAGTAAAATACTATTTAGTAATTAACTATTCCTACAAAACTTATGAATTCTTTTTTTATTGAACATGAATTCATTTTCATAACAAGCATTATCTATAACTTTACGTGAACTTTGCTTTTAATATTAAAGCTTGAGTTTTGGTTTCCCATATTTGCACGAATTGATCTCCTACGTATCTCAATTGTTACAATAAGATCCCTCCATCTATTAATCGTCTAATTTTTAATGTCAGAAGCCTACGTGACCAACATGAGTTCGAGTTGGGCTAACTTAAGCCAGCTTGACGAGCTGATGTGGCCAAAAAAGTATTCTTGTGACTTGGTGAAGGAAACTCTTTAGGAAGTTGTGAGAGAAAATACCGCGCACAAGAGAACCTCTTCGGTCACAACAGCTTGTCAAGCTGACCCAAGCGAGCATCAACTCAAACCCACGTTGGCCATATTGGCTCTTCGTGTAAAAACATAGATGGTTGATGGACGAAGGGGCCTAATTGTAACAACTGAGATATCCGAAGGACCAAAATTCCATAATTGAAACCTAGTGACCAAAATTGTATAATAGTGGTACCAAAGAGACCAAAAGTGTAAATACGCATATTATTTAAGGTATCTAATACATATATAATTTTCACGTAAACTTTTCATGAGAAAATCTCATCTTAAAATTTGGGTTTGGGCCTAACTCAATTCCAAAAGCTAGCTCTTGGTGAGAGTTGCCTCCACTTAGTACCACTTATCAGGCTATATCACTATCAAATGTGAGATTTCTAACACACCTCCCCACACCCAAGTTGACTGGACATCTGGAGTGTGACCCAGGTGGCCCGATACCAGGTGGCCGACAAATCTCAGATAGGCTCTGATACCATCTTAGAATTTGGATTTAGGTCTAACTCAATCTCAAAAACTAACTCATGGAGGGAAAGTTGCTCCCACCCATAACCGCTAATTAGATCATGTCACTATCCAACGTGAAACTTCCAGCATCTCACAAAATATAAAGTTAAATATTTTTTTTGACACAAAATATAAAGTTATACGTAATTATCAATTGAAAAGTTGACAATTGAGATTATATTTAAGTACACATATACCACAAATCATAAAGTTCTTAAAATTCCAACCACATTTCTTTTTAAGGGGATCAATAGTGGTTCTCCACTTCCCCCTATATGACTCGAACCCACGTCTTTTTGAGTGTAGGTGAAGCGTTTTACCAATTGAGCTGCACTTTATTGTCATTCCAACCACATATTTTTTATTTAATGACTCTAATCCCACATTTTTATCTTTTAAAGTGCACTCTTTCATAAAAGTTAAATTTAAAATAATCACCACTTCAATATTCTCACATTCTGTCATAAAATAAAATAAAAAAGAAAGAATTGTAAAAAAAAAAAATAGCATGCTATCGTACAAATTCAGTTATTTAGCTTCCCCGACCAATGATCTCATGTATTTCCTCACAGTCTTATTATTTCTGTTCCTTTTTAAGTGTGCAGTTTTTAGGGGAAAAAATTGTTACTATTTATTTATCATTTTCAAAATTTAAGATCGCATTAACTACTTCTTGTCAATTATACCCTTAATTATTTATTGTAAAAAAAATATATGCAATGAAGTAATGAAAAGTAAGGGATATCATAGGAAAAAGACTAATAATTTTATCAAAAAAAACAAAAATTAATGATTTCATTAGTTATTACTCCATCTGTCCCTAAATGTAAACTCTATTTGACTAAAATACACAAATTAAGAAAATTAGTTAACTCATTTAATTTTTCTACAAGGTGTACTATTTTCAAAACTACCTTTCAATTATTGACTTAGAGAAAGAGAAATAGTCATCCTATTTACTATTGACTATAAGAAACAACGAAAATTAATTATGAGTATTCTTGTAGAAACATAATTAATACACCTAGTAATTTGAAAACTAGCTTATAAAAAGGGACAATTTTTTCTCCAATGAAGACTTACATTTAGGGACGGAGAGAGTATAAAACAATATTAAATGACACTTAAAAAGTAACAGAAGGAGTAATAAATTGTGAAAAATGCTAATGAGTGCCCTTAAAACACTGGTTAATTAAGGAATTAAAAATGATAAATTTGTATGAAAAAATTGTATATTTATTATATCAAAAAATAATTCACTTTTATTCTCGAAATAACTTTTTTTATTAATTCTTTAACTAATGCCTCCAGAGTCCTATTAACAAGACTCATGAATTATAAATGGCCGAGTAACACACTTAACCTTAACTAACCATTTACTAATGTTTAACCGCCACTAGAACCACTTACACTAGTCACTATTGGATTGCTGAGGAAGTGCTGACATAATATGGTGTCATTCGAACCACTACTTCGCTGGTTAACATATACTCATGATTCCCCTTAATTTGAATGTCGTTTTGCTCCACATTCGAGGGAGAGGGGAAGGCGTGTGATGCAAGGGACTGGTATCTTTAATTTTTTTTTTTTTTTGGTACATAACTTTAGTTTCTATAATTTGATTGAAAATTATTATATTTTTATAATATTGTAAGTAGGTCAAATTTGGGTTTATTCCCCCCTCCATTTTTATGGATTTAATTTGGGTTCTATTTATACATTATTTTACCGATTTCTTTTTAATACACTATTGGGTGCCAAATTTCAGATTTGGAATCCTTGACAATGCTTCAGGCATTCGACAGGTGAAGAAGCTGGGAACAAGAATGAATGATGAAAAATAAACTAAGTTTAAAAGACTGGAAGACTTGGCGGTTATTCGACAAAGTGAATGAAGCGTCGAAGATGTCAACATGGAAGTAGTCAAATTAGACTTAGGCTTTAGGCAACATATGTATAACTTGACAGGAAGGGTTACTATCGAAGTTAATTAGTTTTTAGTAAAATTCAACTACCGACCCTATGTCCGTACACGTGTCAGGTCGGATGATAGGTAGTTTTTTACAATTTTTGTTTATAAATAGTAGTTTTGACGATGCAACAAAGGTTGGATACTTGATCTAAAATTCCTAACATCTCATCCGTCGAAGCAGATTAAAGGAAATACGATCACAGTATGTCTTCCACCCCTTTTCGTTAAACGCAATGCAATTAATCCAATTTATTTCAATTATTGTCTTGTTCTTCATTTTACTTTCCTGAAACTTATTTACTTGTTGTGCAATTTCTTTTCATCTTCAACATTAATCTTTACTGCACTTGAATTTTATTTCGAACTTATATTTGTTTTATGCTTTCCTGCATTATTCTTTTAAAGTTTGTTTTTCTTACTGCATTTTATTAACCATTTCAATTCCAGTATTCTATTTCCTGTTCTTTATTTTTTTAACATTTACGTTTAACAATCTTTGAAATACTTTATTTTGGATTCCTTTTCATTTTAAAAGCTTTTCTTTTACTTCTCAGTCATTTAAATGCTTTCTTTTACATTTCTGCATTCAACATTTTCTTTGAGTTTAAATTAGTAAATGCATGTTCATAATTCTATATTTTTACGCTTTCTGTCAAGCAGTAAATTTACTTACTTGTTAGCAAAGTTATTGGCTCTCGATGACCAATCTTATTTGCTCTAACTTAAGTGCCATTCCAACAACAATTCACTTCTTAGTTGGTATTGTTTCATATGAAATTGGCAAAAAGAATAACAATTAATGGCTTAGAAGCCAATAATGTTAAAATCTGATAACGTGTCGAACATTTAACCGTTACCTATCAAAACCTTTGTTTTCAAAACGAGATTACCATGTAACTCGTCGATCAAATAATCATTTGAAAATCTAATTATTTGTTTCTTTGACGAATTTGATAGAAATACACTCCCAGTAAACAAATTGGCATGCCTGGTGGGACAGGTTTAGAGTTACTCATTTTTAGACAATGGTTTTACGCGTCTAAGAAGTGAAAAAATTACTGCTTCTAACGTGTCTAGACAATGAAACATGAGCGGCAGCGCAAATTCTAGCGCCACAGTTCTAAGTGTTACAAATGCAAATGCGTCGACAAGCAATAATAATGCGTCGACCACCAGTGCAAATGCTGAAATGGTTAATATTCCAAGAATGAATAATGCTACCATTGGCACCAGCACTGGGATGATAATGGCTAACGCACAAAGCGAACCAATACCAGGCGTGGTAATATATGAACCCCTAGTGGTTCAAAATGCACCAGAAGTGCAAGTATCGCCTGGAAGCGCGAGGAATTCAAGTGTTAGGCCAACAATGAATGTAACACAACCTATGTTTAGGATGCCTTATGGATATTTAAACAATTTGACAGTTCCCGTTATTGGTTCAACCATGTTTAATCAATTTGCCAATCAGCCTTTTATGCTGTTTGGTAATGCTGCCAATGCCCAAGGAATGGTAGGTGTGACTATTACTACAACAAATCGACAAGGGTCAGGACCAGGGGACATGTCAAGGCAAATTCCCCAGAATAATGGTCGATTAACACAAAACTCATTGGTGAGTATTCGATAACAAGTTGATGATAGTAACCAAGAGATACGCCTCTTATGGAAACTAATAACCAAGCATGCAATGCATTGGCTTTACACATGGAAAGGCTAAATCAAGCATTAGGTTTGGCTGCACCAGTGAACGAAAATGTTCAACAAGTCCCAAGAGTGATACCTCAAGGTCAAGGCATGTGGGCATTCAACAAGATATGAATAACCCCATAATGGTGCAGAATGAAGTGAATCAACTAAATCTAAACCATGGTCGAAATATAAATAACTTGGCTTATGGCCAAGTGCAGTTATTACAAAGGAATCAAGACAAGGACCTCCAGTGTATCAAGGTTTAGCCAATCTCAGGCACAATATCATGGGAAACCGGATAGAGCAAAATGTAAATCAAGCTATCGAGCAAATATTGAATAGACTTAGTTTTAACATTGGTCAAACTACTAGGCCGTATTTCATATCAGCATTTCCTAAATAGGTACAACAAGCTGAAGTGCCAAGAGGAATGAAGATCCCTAAATTGTTCAAGTTTTCAGGTGACAGCGGAGAATCGACTGTCTTACATGTTGCTAGGTACACCATAGAAATGGGAGAATTGGCCACTATGGAGGGTTTGAAAATGAGGTTCTTCCCAAGTTCTTTGACAAAGAACACATTTTCTTGGTTCTCGACATTGAGGGCTAACTCAGTCCATTCTTGGGCACAATTAGAAGGACTGTTTCATGATCAATTCTTCAGGGTCGATTTGAGGGTTAAATTGACTGATTTATTCAATGTCAAGCGTATATACAATGAGTCTATAGATGATTATATCTCTAGGTTCAAACAAATGAAGAGTATGTGTTTTACGCCTGTTCCTGAAGCAGAAGTTGTTAAGATGGCCGCCAGTGGTTTGGATTACTACATTAGAAAGAAATTAGTAAACTAACACATAGTTGATCTTGCCCAGTTAGGGAAAAAGGTTCGACAAATTGAACAACTCAAGTCTGAAAAGAACCAGAAAAACAATAAAAAGTTCATTAGGCGTGAGAAGATTAATTGACAATGAGGATGAGGCTATAGCTAAACAAGAAGTAAACCTTGCTGAATTAAAAGAAGGGCAACCTTATGCTTGTCAAGCATTAGTACCTTCCAAGGGAAGGAAAAAATGAGCTATGTGAATAAGAATACATACACATTTGATATAACTAAAGCTGATAAAATATTTGATATTTTGCTAAAAGATAAACAGCTTAAGTTGTCAGATGATCACAAAGTGAAAGGGCCTGAGGACTCCAATGGTCAAAATTATTGTAAATACCATGGGGCTCTACGCCATCCTACTAATGAATGTTTTCGTTTCAGGGATTTGATTCAAAAAGCTCTCAAAGAAGGTAGGCTCAAATTTGTTGACAAAAGCCTAGTATGAAGGTGGATACTGATCCATTTGGCTATGGCATAGCAAATATCGAAGGCCAAAATGCAAGAAACTGCAACATGGTGAATATCAACGCCAAGCAGAAGTATGTGGTGAATGTGGAGGATCCTTTCGACATTTACCTCAGGCCTCATGAGACTGTCAAAGATTTTCTGAGGAGAAAGAACAATCGAGGGCAATTAAAGCTATGCCCACATTGTGATAAATATTTCGACAAGAAAGCTACTCAGAAGACAAAAAAAGGCGACAAGACAAAAGTTCACCAGCATATGCAGACTGGTTATGTGAATAGGAATTTGAAGTATGTTCCAACTAACTAAGTGCAAAGGCCTGTTGCAAATAGGCCTAATCGAGGCGTTGGTGGATGGGTGGTGGAATCCTCAAGGGAATCAATAGGAAGCAACCATGGAGTATTTTCTGGTCGAGTGACAAACAGAACTAGGAAACCTGATGCCAATGTTATAGTGAACAAATGGGTCGAGAATTCTGCTAAGGCTCGTTGCCCTTAATTGAGAAATAGGTTGAGGGCTAGAAGGAATAATCCTCGACAAATACCATTTTGGGATGAAGATTACCAATATGGAAGAGTGTGTTATCCTAGAGGTGACCAAGTGAAGAAAACACCACTTTCGAAGAGCCAAAAGCGTCGTCGATAGAGAATAAGACAAGCTCAGAAACAGAAAATGAAAGTTGCTGAGTTAGGAAAATCTCAACATGAGAATTGTTTCATGGTTGGGATACAGAAGGTGCCAATGCCCAAGGAGCCTTGTCCAAAGCTGAAAAGTGTAGTAGTGGATGTCAAAGGGAGTAACTACGAGAGGTGTCAGACTTGCAAAGCACGAGGACAAGCACCACAAACAGGTTTCAAACAGAATAATAATGCTGCCAAGGCTCCATCTGCTCCAAAGGAAAGAAAGCCTTGGCCAATGGGTTTGATTGAAGCTGAGAAGTTGGCTTTAGAATGAGGCAAATTTGGTGTTCGAGCCGCTTCAGTGAAAGACACTGAAACTGATGGCAATGGGTACAATTCTATCAGATTTGGGATATGAAGATTGCCTTCTTGACAAGGAAAACATAAGGCTAGGAAGTCATTTGGAAAATGAAGAAACAGCTGCTGAAGAAGAGTTTACTAAGCTCAATGTAAACTTGGCCTAAGTATTGCCAGTGGAATATGAAGCTCATTATGAGTTTATCATTGAAGTACCCAATGAAGAGGCATTTGAAGATTTTCCTATTGGTTGGCAATTTGTTGAGCAAGATATGGTGACTATTTTTGATAATTGTGCTCGATTGGACAAGCCAACTAATGAGGAGAGAAACCATCTTCGACCATTGCAGATTAAAGCAATGATTGAAGGTAAGCCTGCTAACAGGGTGTTGGTTGATGGGGGAGCATCTGTAAATTTGATCCCAAGAGCTATGTTCAAAAAGCTGGGCAAAGATGAGACAGAGTTGCTGCCAACCAATATAGTGGTTACTGATTTTGGAGGAAGATCTACACCAATAGATGGTGTAGTGATGTTGGATGTACAAGTGGGATTAGTGGAAAGATATACTTTGTTTGTGGTAATTCCTTCAAGGTCTAGCTACAATGTACTGTTGGATAGGGATTAGATTCATGTTGTCGGAGCAGCTCCTTCAACAGTACACTAGAAAATGATTCTTTGGAATGCTCACGATGAAATTGAGATAATTGAAGCTGATGATAGCCCATGCTATTTGCAATATATGCACATGAATTTTAAAGTTTACGATCCAAAAGGGAAGCCCATTTCTGTTCAGGGTGGTGTTGTTGACAAAGAGGCTCTGAATGCTTGCTTCATGGAACAGTTTGGTGTCAAGTTGCTGGATGAGGCCGACGAGAATTGGCCAAATGAGTCTTGAACATACCAAGTACAGTTATTGCCCAGTGAGGCTGACAAACCACCAAACGCAGAAGAAGGTGTATTGGCTGATTGTATATTCGACGATGGCCCTTTGGGATTTGAAAAGGAGCTTGAGAATAAAAGTGGTTTTAAGTTGGAAGATCCCTTAGAGGAAATAGATCTGGGGGATACTGACAGGAAGAGACCAATATATGTTAGTGCTTTACTGTCGGATCACTTCAAAAGGCAAATTGTGAAGTTAGTCTCCGAGTATAAAGATTATTTTGCTTAGTATTACCATGAAATGTCAGGTCTAAGTAGAGAATTTATGGAACATAGGTTGCCGCTAAAACTTGATTGCAAGCCTGTCAAACAAGCTAATAGGAGATTTCCTCCTGAAGTTGTGTTAAAAATCAAGGAGGAAGTTGAACGCTTGTTAAAGGCTAAGTTTATTCGCACAACTAGGTACGTTGAATAGTTGTCGAATGTAGTGCCTGTCATAAAGAAGAATGACAAGATGAGGGTATGCGTCGATTTTAGGAATCTTATTGCTGCTACCCCTAAAGATGAATACCTAATGCCCATAGCAGATATGCTAATGGATGCAGCATCTGGTCATGAGCTTCTAAGTTTCATGGATGGACATGCTGGTTACAACTAGATCTTCATAACTGAGGAAGATGTGCCTAAAACTGCTTTTAGGTATTCGGGTTCAATTGGAACTTATGAATGGATAGTTATGCCCTTTGGTTTGAAGAATGCTGATGCAACCTATCAAAAGGCAATGAATACTATTTTTCATGAAATGATAGGCAAGTTCATGGAAGTTTACATCGACGATGTTATTGTCAAGTCGAAAAGTCAAGAGGAGCATTTGAGTCATCTTAGACGAGCTTTTCAAGAAATGAGGAAACACAGTTTGAAGATGAATCCTGAGAAGTGTGGTTTTGGGGTTTCTACAGCCAAGTTCTTGGGCATTTTAGTGCATGAAAAGGGTATTGAAGTATACAAGAACAAGGCTAAGGCTGTGTTGGAAGCTAAACCACCAACCAATAAAAAGGAGCTTCAGTCCTTTTTGGGAAAAGTGAATTTCCTCAGAAGGTTTATATCAAATCTCTTAGGAAGAATAAGAGTTTTTGCTCCTTTGGTGAAACTCAAGGCAGAGGAAGTTTTTGTGTGGACTCGACAACATCAGGAAGCTTTCGACCAAATCAAGCAGTATTTGCTAAGCCCACCGGTCATGTTGCCTGCAGAGCCACATAGACCAATGAAGTTGTACATTTCTGCATCAGAAGAAACCATAGGTTGTTTGCTGGCTCAAGAAGATGAGAACAATGTTGAAAGAGTTGTTTACTACCTCGGTCGAGTACTCAATGATGCAGAAACAATATATAGTGCTATAGAAAAGTTGTGTCTAGCATTGTATTTTTCTTGTACAAAACTTAAGTATTACTTGATGCCTTGTAATGTCTTAGTTATATCAAAGACAAAAGTAATTAAGTACATGTTGTCCCAGCCAATTTTGAATGGTTGAATTGGAAAGTGGACACTTGTATTGTTTGAATTTTCTTTGCAATATGTACCTATGAAGGCTGTTAAAGGTCAAGCAATTGTTGACTTCTTAACGGACCATCCATGTTTAGAAATAAAAGACTTGTCAGGGCTAGTTGATTTGAAGCCTTGGCATTTATATTTTGATGGCTCAAGATATAAAAACGGCATTGGTGTTGGTATTTTGATAATATCGCCCTTAGGGGTACCAACCAAGTTAATAGTTGAATTAAAATATGCTTGTTCTAACAATGAGGCTGAATATGAAGCCTTAACTGTGGGTTTGAAAATTTTGATAGAAATGCGAGCACGCACTGTCAAAGTTTTTGGAGGTTCCCAATTAGTAATTAGGCAGTTAACTCAAGCATATAAATGCGTTAGCCATAATCTTGTCAAGTATTGTTATGTGGCTAACAAGTTGATGAAGCAGTTCGACAGTGTGAAAATGGAATGTATTCCTAGAGAGCTAAATCAAGATGCTAATGAATTGGTCCAGTTAGCTTCAGGGTACAAGTTATCTTCAAAGGCGCTAACTGAACTCATAAAAATTTGTGAGTTGTTGTATCCTTTAGATGAAAGAGATATCCTTGTTTCCAGTGTGTCGAACACAACTGATTGGTGACAGCCAATCATTGAGTATTTGGAAAATCTAAGTGCAAACGTCGACAAGAAAATCAAATACAAAGCAACTAAGTTTGTTGTGCTTGCAGGAGCTTTGTATAGGAAATCTGTTGATGGAAATTTGGAAACGTGCCTAAGTGAAGAAGATGCTTGTTTGGCTTTGGCAGAAGTCCATGAGGGGATTTGTGGTGCTCACTAAGCAGGTGAAAAGATGAAATGGGTCTTGAGGAGACAAAGAGTATATTGGCCAACATTGGTCAAGGATTGCATCATGTTTGCAAAATCCCGCGAAGAATGTCAAAAACATGGTCATATACAGAATGTTCCTGCTAGTGAGTTACATTCCATTATCAAGCCTTGGCCTTTCAAAGGTTGGGCATTGGATCTCATAGGCCAAATATATCCTACGTCTTCTAAGGGTCATAAATATATTTTAGTAGGGGCTGACTATTTTACCAAATGGGTAAAGGCAGTAGCCCTGAAAGAAGTAACATAATAAGACATTGTAGATTTTATTGAAAATCACATTGTTTGTCGATTTGGCATACCACGGACAATAACAACAGACCAAGGATCTGTATTTATCGGAAATAAGGTTATCGAGTATGCTGAAACAAGGAAGATCAAGATGGTTACTTCGACAACATATTATGCTCAGGTAAACGGTCAAGTCGAAGCCATGAATAAGATCATCATTAGTTTGATAAAGAAACACATTGGCAGATATCCAAAAAGTTGGCATTTAACTTTGGAATAAGTTCTGTGGCCATGCAGAAACTCTCCTAAGGAATCGACAGGTACAACTCCTTATAAATTGGTGCATGGACATGATGTTGTTCTGTCTGTCGAGATAAACCTTGGTTCATTAAAGATTCAAAAACAAGATGAGTAACCAGTAGACCAATACTGGGACTTAATGTTTGATGAATTAAATGAAGTGCATGATGAGAGAGTTATTGCTTTAGAACACTTGAATCGATAGAAAGAAAGAATAGCTAAATTTTATGATAGTCGAGTTAAGTATAAACGTTTCAAAGTTGGTGACTTAGTTTGGAAAGTCATATTGCCAATGGATGAAAAGTGTCGAGAGTTTGGAAAATTGTCTCCAAAGTGGGAAGGGCCATTTGAGGTTGTTCAAGTATTCTCAGGAAATGCTTATGTACTTGTCGAAGTTAATTCTGGTTTAAGAATTAAGTCTATTAATGGCAAATATTTGAAGTCATATAGACCGACAATGTGCGAGGTAAAAATACAACCTTGAGTGATAAACTGGATTACTTAATTCATAAGATATTTGGCAATATACAATACATTATCAAATAGGCTGGTAGCCTAGAAATACAAATCATAAAGTAAAGTTCTTAAACCTAGGCTATCACAAGTAAATCTAGTAGTAGAAGTTTCGCCATGTTCAGGTTCAACATTTGCTAAGTAAGGAGCTTAGGAAGTTGAAGGAAACATGGGAAGCAGAAGTAGTCTCCCTGACAGCACATATAGGTGAAATCAGGTGATGATATTGTCAGGCTGAATAAGATGCTTCAAAGCAAGGACACCCTAATCGATGGGGATATGAAGTTAAAGTTTGTAAATACGTCGAAGAGGGGTGTAAAGCTCCATGTGAGCAAAGGAAAAGCTGAAGTCAAAAGAGAGGTAGTCGTAGGTATCACAATGCGCTTGACAATAGGCCTAGACGAGCCATACTTTCTCTTGTTTTATGTAATTTTGCGAACCTTTACGTTGGAACTTTGAACATGAGGTGTGAAGGAGCGCAAAACTACAGAAAATTAGACTGGCTCAAGCTTTTCCCTTTCTCACATAGTTCAATAAGCTTGGTAAGCTACATTAGGAAACTTACCAAAACTCATTGTTATATGTTACGCAAATTACCAAAACCCAGTAGGTGTTTCACCGTTGAAACAGAGACCTTCAAAGAAATTCCAAAAATGGAATCCCCTGGTTCTCATATGAAACAAGCAGAACCAAGCAAGAAGGGGTTAAAGGGGATGAAGTTGACTTCCATTTTGGTGTTTCACCATAAGTTAGGTTTGCTGAAGGCAAATGTGAGTTGGACTTTGGTTTAAAGTTTGCGCAAGAAAGAGAGATTTTCTCAAAAATTCTGGAGATAGAAGTGAAAGGAGTTCTGATAACTGTTGTGCAGAAAGTGGAGCAAATGCCTTGTTGTGAAGATCATAACCAAGATGTATACCTCTATTTATAGCACAAACTGGCGTTAATATTTAAGTTTTTCAGTCAATTTGACTGGTCAATGGCTTTAATTATCATTTATGGCCAGAAACTGAAAATTAAAATGCTAAAAGAAAACGTGTAAGCTAGACGGTGAAACGATTGATTGATTAAATGTCAAATCAAGTTCAGTTCATCAGTGAAGTACAAGTTCGTGGTCGAGGAAAAAGTGTACTCGACATGCATAAATAAAGAAATTAAAGATGAACTAAAAGAAATTAAAGTGGAGTCTTCTTGATTTCTTCCTATGTCATGGCAAACTCCTCCTTGGCAGCCTCAGCATTCACATAGCTGACTTCAAGATCTTCGGCTTCCGTCAAAATAGCCTTTGCTTCGTCGGTACTGGCAGATAATTGATGGTCGAGTACCTTTATTTCTGTTGTACAAGAGGCTTTGGTTGCTTCTTGCAATTGAGTCTTGGCAGTGGCCAATTCCATTTATAGTTGCACAACGGTTTGTTCCAGTTCAAGTATTTTAGCTTGATTGGGAGCATCTTTTTCGACCAGTGTGGCCTTCTTAAGTCGAAGAGTTACCAATTTGTCTCTTAGCTCTTTTTCTTCTTGACAGCTTGTTGGTAAGGCAGAATACTATTATCGAGTTCAAGCAGTCTGGGGGTCAAATCTTCAACGAATTCATATATTGAGTTGAAGCGACCTCAACGTAGTGGAGGAATTCGTTTACGAAATTTGTGGATTTCATTAGCTGTGCGAATGAAATGGCCTCTGATTTCTTGATTAAGATAGAGCTCGTCAAAGGATTTGAAGAAGCCTTTTAGCTCTTCAAGTAACTCATCAAGTTTCTTAGTGAATTCGTTTTTTTTCCCAGCTTAATGTGAGATAGAAATATACCTATCAAATCTTCTTAACACTGAATGAAAGTGAAAGAAATGAGGTTTTCATGCCTCGCCTCTTCCAATAAATCAATCATTCCCTGAAAGGATTCTCTCTTTCTTTTGTTTTCTTTCGCATTACTTATCTTTTTTTCTATTTTTTTTTATAGATTGGTGATGGGAATGAACAATTTCGAAAATTAAATGATGAATCGAAAAAATCTTGTGGAATTCTGAAAGCTGGAAAGATCCTTCTGATGGAATCATATCCCCAGGCAGAGTAAAAGAACGATCAGATAAAGGAGAAGTCTTATTGCTGGATCCTGAAAGCAAGTCAATTAGCTCATCTACTCCGACATCACCCTTTCCAATGTTGGTGTCTTTCGACACAGGGTTAGTCGTTGAAGCAGGCTGAGCAGTGGGTAGAGTCAGATCGTCAAAAAGAAGATCCATATCAACATTGTCTTCCCTAATCACCATGGGAGATACCTTCTTAATGACTTGGGGGCAGGAATTATTTCTTCTGAAGGTATGGGATCATCTTTTGAGAAGAATCCATAGATGGATTTTCTGTCGAGAGGGTTGGTGGAACCACATCGACATCCATAGCTGAAGGGTCTTCGACCACTTTGAACGTGAACACAAGAAGGGGGTTGAATTTTGTTTACAAACTTTTCGCAAACTTTGAGTGAAAAACACTTTAAAACACTTGAAAATGAATATATTTGAAATCAGATGTTGCAGTAGGACCAGACATTGGAAATAAGATTTTTGAACACTTATTTTTATGCGCAAGATAACCGTAAGTATAAAGCAGTAAAGCAAGAGACACAGAGACTTATGCTAGTTCACCACCAACCTAGTAGCTACGTCTAGTCCCTTCGTTCCTGAAGGATTTTCCACTATAATCAACTGATTACAAATTTCCTTAAGAGTATTCTACTGTTACAAACTTGACAATACTCTTAACTTCTTAAAACGACTCAATACGTTCGAGCCTTTGAGGAACAAAGACTTAACTAGGCAATACAACTTTCACAAAGATAGTTTTGAATACAATCAAAATAACTCTCACAGAGAGGATGAAAAGATTAAGTTCAAACAAATAACTTTCTAAAAAATAGAATCAGATGCTGAGGTTCAGTTCTTGTAGTCCAGAGACTTGGCACGAAACTTGATTGCTCACTTGAGTAATAACCTTTTCAGAATGTATTTTCTTGCAATTTCTAACCCTTCTTCAATGATACCTTGAAGTATTTATAGGAGTCTTGAAGATAATACCGTTGCAGATATTTCAGCTCCAAATCATTAGGTGAGGTAATTTGAAATTCTGTCATTTTCTTCCTTTCCAGAGAATATCAGAATAGTACATATTTTCGTTATTGTACTATCTACTCTTCACACAATTGCCTTTTATGAATTTGTCTTATTCTAAAGGTGTCATATTTGATTCCTCGTACATAAAATTGAGCGCACAAAATCAAATTCGTAATCCGTTTCAAAGTAGCTGAGGTGAAGAGCAACAACGTGATCATCACGTGATTCATTAAAAGACCAGATGCTCACTTAGAACAGGAGACAGACGCTCGCAGCAATTGAGTAATTCACGTATCAGATAATAACACTACCGGACGCTCGCTTTACACAGGACGCTGGAGTGAACCGGATGCTGACACACATGGAATGTATTCAGTACTTGTGAATTTTCTTCTTCTTGCTTGAGTGAGATAAAACATAAGAGATTTTAATACCTGCGCACTCAAAGACTTATCAGAAGATACTTTATTATCATCAAAATTAATGAGGGTATAAACTTCTCAATCGTTTAGGTTCCAACACACTTGTTCAGGTTGGGTGTTTAGGACTTCCTATAAAAAAAAAAGCAAAATCAAGATAACAAAGAATTAATTGTTGTTCCAATGCAAATAAGGTGTTAAAATGAATATAATACCTCAGTGGGGGGAGTAACAACAGTTGGAAAAATAACTTGCAAAGGGTCACCAGAATCTTCCTCATGTGGTTGTTCAGGTGATCCCTGTCGAGTAAATTTGATAAGATAAACTTATAGTTACAAACACAAATGTTTTGTGAAATAAAAGTATACCTTGTTAGTACTCGATGAATCAACCTCTTCGACAGAGGGAGGATCTTTTGGGGTGCATTCTTCAGAAACACCTTTCTTTGAAGATGTAGCCCTTGTTTCCTGAAACAACAAAAACAAAGTAAGTGATAAGTTATGTAATGTGAGCTGACCATCAAATAAAAAATGGTGAAGTGTGACATACCTTTACAAGCTCCACTATCGGAGTGTCATCTGAACTTTCAGAAGTGGATTTCTCTACAAGGGATTCCTGATAAGTAAAGGTTTAACAAGTTAACGTTTTGATGGGTCATGAAAAATGCATTATACAAGTAAAAGAGAGGAATTACCATTTGAGGCGTGAAGCGTGAAGGAGAATCAGCTAAAATCATTTTGCGCCTTTTCGGTTGAGCCTCAGTGGCAGCTGGTTTCACCTTTCTCTTGGTAGATTCTTGTTGAGAGGTGTTGGTCGAACGTTTCAACCTTGTAGACATTTTCTTTATCACAGCTGGTTTCTTGCCAGCACTTGGTTTATGAACCAAGGACTTGGAGGATTTCTTTTTGGTTGCTTTCGACTGAAGAGGGGATTCATCATCATCATCCTCTTCTTCCTCAGCCTCCAGAGTCTTATCACTTGTTTGCTTGCATTTCAAAGGCTCTTTCAGAGTCAAAGCTGAAGCAAAGCATAGAATGTAAGCAAAAAGCAAGTAGACTTTCAGAGAAGAAAGCGAAATAAACTAATTACCTTGGAGAAACTGGGAAAAGAACTTGACAACTTCATTATGTTGTTCAAAAGGCAAAGCAAACCGACCAGTGAAAGTAACTTCTTCATTATCATAGTTGCTGATATTATAATGATATTGGAATCTTTCTAATGCAGGAAGTTACCATCTCTTGTCGGTTTACCTAGAAATGGACCAGCCAAACCAAAATTTGCACAAGATAAAGGCACGGGTTCAGGATAAGGGGGTTCACAAGTGATTGCCCTGTTGTTTTGTAATATTTTAATGCCTTTATGCCCCATTTGTTGTTGTGTGCTTGTTTTGATTTGGCAGTCATTTCACTTACCTGTCGAACAATATAATGAGGATATCTAGGATCCCATTTTACCTTATAGAATTTTTCAAAACTATGAATATCCTTCAAGTGCTCACCTATGGTCTTGGTCGAGGGATCCTGTTCCTGCACAGTGGGGCAGACAAATCTTTTCACACATTTGTCAAAAGAAGGGTCGAATTTCTTGTAGTATTCATCCCACCAAGTCATATAATCCTGGGATACACCTAGAGTAGGTATAAAAGGGACGAGATCGACAGAAGCTTTGCGAGTTTCATTCTTTTCCTGAATACATTCAATGGTCTCCTGTTGGAGGTCGATGCAGTCCAAAAGAATGTCCTCCTTTTTGTAAGGGAATGGGCCAGGAATAGATTATAATAGGCCAATGTTGTTGGCAGAGGCATTGGGCAAGCAAACAAATGCAGAATCGTCTATCAAACCAGGTAATCCTGCAGGGAATACTTAACAGGAAAGGAAGTGAGTCCAAATGACATCACAACCTTTAGAAGTTGAGTCCAAAGGGGCTGTAAACCAGGCAGGTCCATATTTTCTACTGACAAAAGGTTGGAAACGAATTCCTGGGGCGCTAGGGGAGAGAGAATGGAAGAGTTTGAAATAATACTTGAAGCTATCAAGCTCACTGTCAAATGGCTTAACAGTGTGATACATGGGAAGCGTGCCATATGTGTCAATTTCAAGGTCTGTTGGAGCTTTGTTAACAGTATGACCTGGAAGAGTGGCATTCAACCATAATTACAAAAGCCACATTGGGCCTCCAGCTCCACTCTTTCTTCCTCCTTCCTTCACCATAGTACACAGATTCGACATACTAGCATAAAGTTCGATAAAAGAAAAGGGTCGAGAGCCCATTTCTTACCTTCGTGAAGAAGGTTAGCCAAGTCGAGTACTGTTTTCGACAATTGTATGTTTTGTTACAAAGAACAAAAGTCGATAGCCAATGGAACAGGAAGGCTACATGTTCTTTGTTGGAAATATCTGGAGTATCTGCCATATGGCTAAAAACAAATTTTGAAAAGGAAAAAGGTTTCCCAGTAAAACATCAATAACGTTTTCTGGTACACAGAAAGGATGAATCATTTGGCCATCCGGTAGAAGGCCAGTGAGGGCAACAACGTTGAAAAGGGTTGGACCCATCATTCCACAGGGGAAATGGAAGTTGTTAGTAGTTTTGTTTCAAAAGAAAACAGCAGCTCCCAACATAGAAGGATCTAACCTAAACGTATGTTTTGATAATTGAATGAGGTGATAAATGCCTATTTTCTTCCAAGACTCAATTTTCTTGGCTTCTACCCTAGTTAGCCAAGCAGCATATCCATTTATACTAAGTGGAGGAGTTCTGAAAAGCCTAGCGCTTTTAAGGAAATAATGGATATGAAAATGTAATCCAGAAGCTAAAATGTCAGTGGTGCCATCTTTATTTGGGTAAACATCTTTAAATTTCTTAGGAAGACCAGATAAAGGAATAACAGGTCCTAAGTAGGCAGCAGGTGTAACACCCCGCTGAGACATGACATCACTTTATCCTAACTTCAACAACCACATATTTTTAATTCAACATCAGAGTACGCAATAGGACACAATGGTCGTGATGTAACACTGCTTTTTAGGCTGTAAGTACTTGATTTTCTTGTCCATCTGTTATTTATCATTATATAATATAAACACATCAGGAAAAAAACACAGGGATAAGATATCCATTAATCACTATCAAACAGGAAAACAGCATAATAGAGAGACTGTTATCGTGTTCAGTTCAACACATAACAGCATAAACATCAAAACATCACAATCATCATCATAACTGTTACCACAGATGTCACACACTCAGACTCCTGAGTACACGGTCACGGACCAGACCATACTGATACGTCATACTGACAAACTTAACCACACAGTCACATTATACCCCGACATCACAGACTGACACACGTCACCGGTCTTTGAGGCTCAATTACCAGCCCTACGGACCCAGTCACCAAACATGTCAGGCTTAATTACCAGCCCTATGGACATGTTAGGCTCATTTACCAGTCACTGAGCATGTCAGGCTCAATTACCAGCCCTATGGACATGTCAGGTTGTACCAGAGATTTCAGGCTCATATCCATCCCTACTGACCCAATCCAACACTGAACATTGCGGGCCATTACCGCCCTTCTCCCTAGACTAATCACCAGTCCTAGGGCACCGAGTAAGATAAGTTGGTTGTCTCGGGAATAAATCCTGATATGCTACCATCTCCGATTACCGGTTATGGCATCCCAAACTACCATACCCAATTACCGAAGTAAGGTACCGTCCCGTGCACAAGGATGACATTCTCATAATAGGAATGGCCAAGATTGTCCACCCGCCAGACGTGGAGTCCTGAGGCTCGGTTGTACCATCGATCATATCCATCTCAGGTACACACCTACCCCACACTACTCTGTACCATCGATCATGTACATCTCAGGTACACTAACCTCGGGTACACTGACCTGAACATCACCACTAACAACAGGGAGTTGATGGTAATATTCGCTATCACTATCTAGGGATTCACAAACCTCTAACTAGAGGGCGCCACCCTTGACATTAATACCATAGACAATTATCACACTCACAGATATTATATGCAACCAGCACATAAATATCAAGCATGATTCAGAATACCATTAACCATGAATTATCATAGCATATTATCATATAGATTATTTCTAACGTCGCATAAGCGACTATCTACTAATCTCATAAACATGACCTATATCAGTTGGTAGGTCTACGGTGACTATCCTTAGCCACTGTACACCGCAACCCCTCTCCTAAGGTGTTGCTACTACCAACCCTTAGTAGGGCTAAGGAACCCTACACATCCCAATAGTGCTACTCTGCTACCTATTTTCCCTAGAGATTAAGGTATCTTCCCCTTACCTGGCCTAGAAGACTGCTGCCGCTCTCGTCCTTTGCTCTTCCTTCTCTCAAGCTCCTCCATGCCCTCCACGCTCTCCCAAAAGCCCTTGGAAGACCTTGGGCTGAATGGAGGGGATCAAGGCCTATTTATAGGCATAAATTGACCCATCGTGTTGTGACCTCATTACACGTGAATCTCGTCTTGTCGCGGGCTGGGACACATGTCAGCCATTACGCGTGTTGATCCACCTACCTACTCTACCGACCTACCATCGCGTCGTGATCCACTTTGTACTGGCCTCATCACGTCGCGATGGAGGCTGACCAGAAATATCTCATTTTCAATCTTCTGGACGATTCTAGGGTCCTCTACACCTTTCTAGGGCATTCTAGACCATTCTAAGGACTTTTATCTTCCTTCTAGGGTTTCTGGGTCTCATTTAAATCCATTTTATCTCTAATTAAGGTTTTTATCACTCGTTTATCACTTAATCATCAATCTAATTATACTTAGAATGATTAACCGAAAATCAGGATGTCACAGCAGGGGGTCCAGAAGATAAGAAGGATCATTCGAGTAAGGTATGAGTACCTTAGATTTTTGCCATGGGACTGATTCGTCGACTGTAGGATTGCACCATAATTTCCTTAGAGGTGCATTGGTGCCTTGAGCTGGGTTAGAGGAAGATGCCATTGAAGAACTATTGAGTTTTTTTTTTAGAAGTTCAGAAGAAACAAAAGTGCTTCAATTTTGGTTTCAATGACTATTTATAACCATGCGTAGAAGCAGAAACGTGCGAGAGGATAAAGTAACTGCCTACTTCGATGTAATCATGGCCCTATTTTTTAGGGAAGTGGGAACGCAGACCTGTGATGGGACAATGTGGAAAAGGCAATTGTCGCTCGTGGAGATACAAAATTCTGGTTCTCTTCCCATTTTCAGTCAAAACCTCAGAATTTTGGGGCATTTGTTGGGCGCCAAATTTCAGATTTGGAATTCTCGACAATGCTTGAGACATTCGGCAGGTGAAGAAGCTGGGAACAAGAATGAATGTGAAAAAAAAACTAAGTTTAAAAGACTGGAAGACTTGGCGGTTATTCGACAAAGTAAATGAAGCGTCGAAGATGTCAACATAGAAGCAGTCAAATTAGACTTAGGCTTTAGGCAACACATGTATAACTCGACAGGAAGGGTTACAATCGAAGTTAATTAGTTTTTAGTAAAAATCAGCTACCGACCTTATGTCCGTACACGTGTCAGGTCAGATGATAGGTAGTTTTTTACAATTTTTGTCTATAAATAGTAGTTTTGACGATACAACAAAGGTTGGATACTTGATCTAAAATTCCTAACATCTCATCCATCGAAGCAGATTAACGGAAACACGCAACAAAGGTTGGATACTTGATCTAAAATTCCTAACATCTCATCCATCGAAGCAGATTAACGGAAACACGACCACAGTATGCCTTCCACCCCTTTTCATTAAACGCAATGCAATTAATCCAGTTTATTTCAATTATTGTCTTGTTCTTCATTTTACTTTCGTGAAACTTATTTACTTGTTGTGCAATTTCTTTTCATCTTCAACATTAATCTTTACTGCACTTGAATTTTATTTTAAACTTATATTTGTTTTATGCTTTCCTGCATTGTTCTTTTAAAGTTTGTTTTTCTTACTGCATTTTATTAACCATTTCAATTCTAGTATTCTATTTCTTGTTCTTTATTTTTCTGTCATTTACGTTTAACAGTCTTTGAAATACTTTATTTTGGATTTCTTTTCATTTTAAAAGCTTTTCTTTTACTTCCTAGTCATTAAATGTTTTTCTTTACATTTCTGCATTCAACATTTTCTTTAAGTTTAAATTAGTAAATGCATGTTCATAATTCTGCATTTTTACGCTTTCTGTCAAGTAGTAAATTTACATAATTGTTAGCCAAGTTATTGGTTCTCGATAGCCAATCTTATTTGCTCTAACTTAAGTGTCTTTCCAATAACAATTCACTTGTTAGTTGGTATTGTTTCATATGAAATTGGCAAAAAGAATAAGAATTAATGGCTTAAAAGCCAAGAATGTTAAAATCTGATAACGTATCGAATATTTGACTATTGCCTATCAAAACCTTTGTTTTTAAAACGAGATTACCACATAACTCGTCGATCACATAATCGTTTAAAAATCTAATTATTTGTTTCTTTGACAAATTTGGTAGAAATACACTATACACCAGATTTCCGAGTAAACACACACGAAGTGTACAGTTAAGAACTGCATCAAACTGCGTACTGCGTAGCTAGCTTGCCGAAGAGGAAAAGCACGTTGAGGGGTAAACTATTCTGCACAATAGCGTGTGTCGGTGAACTCAATTAGTAAATTCTTTTAAAAATGAGTATAAATTTGTGAAATCAAATCAAGGAATATATATATAGAAAAGGAAGAGAAATACCCCATTTGTCAATTGCATAAATAGAAAAAAAAAGTTCATAACTAAAGACCGCATAAATGTATAAAAAAAATTAAGTATTAATGTGACAATAAGTTGTCAGTGTTGCAATGAGATTTCATGTGTGTCTTCAACACAGCCAAGAAATGCCTTTGAAGCAATTGATAATGTGAGTGAGAGATTGAGGCATGTTGGCGTGGATACATGTCAGCTTGGAGGCCATCATGTTCCCTCTGCTCCAAACTTTCTGTCCTCTTCATAAACCTTATATGATTAATTAATACACTATTTTTTTCACTAATTGAACTTTCTACACCACTGACCCTGACTCCAAGTTATTTCCAACTCCAATTTCTAGCTTTCAGAAAGGTAAATCTCTTGGACATTGTAAAAGCTAGTATCATTGTTAATAATGAAAAGACCATAGCATTTTTTTTTTCCCAATGGATAGTAGAACTAATTAAGTGTGTGTAACCAAAAAAAAAAAAAAGGAACTAATTAAGTGTGACTAGGCTTTCTCATGGCACATATCTTAATTAAAAGGATAACAAATTAACAATACCTATGTCTTGGAACTCTTAATCCCTATTATAATTCTTTCATTTGCAATTATGAAACGTAAACGTTTACTATTTTATGGCTAACAATGAAGTAGTACCGACAAAGATCTCGAGTTAGATTTCTGATGAAGAAAAGAAATAATAAAGTAGCTACTAGATTTGTTTGAAAAAACAATGAAATTACTAGGCATGCGCACATTATCAATTAGAAAATCGGAACATGTACTAATGTTCTATTGTTTGATCTAGACATTGGATTTTCTTTTTTCTTTTTTTTTCAACCATCATGTTGACAGCTGTCTCAAAATGTATGACATGCATCAGAGGCCATGGCCTATTGCAGTGAGCTTTTTCACTGCTAAGATTCTCTCTGTACCCAAACATACATATGGGGTTGAAAAACTACCGGTAATCCATATATTATACATTAATGAATTGGGAAAACAAACGGTATCCTCCCACGCTTAATATAAAACTTTTTTGATAATTTTTTTTTTCTTTAATATAAGACCATTTTTAAAGACCAAAGTGTATTAATTTTTTTTACAAAATTACCTATACCAAGATGTATTAATTCTCTTTCTCTCTCTCTCTTTTAATAGTATTGGTAGATGAGAAGGGTAACTTGGAAAAAATAACACACATTTTGTACAAATTTAATGCTAATAACTAACAAAAGCTAATTTCTTAAGGGGGCATAAAATGGTCAAAGAGAATCCTATATTAACACTATGTATGGCAGCCAAGAAAGTGGGAGGAAAGAAAATGGGAAGAAAGAAAGTTTATTAATTAAAGTGTAAAATTGCTGATGTATCACACTATGATTAGTCTGTCACACTTATCCATACACACTTTCACATTCTTCAAAAATCTTTCCTTCCCCCCCCACTTTCTTTTCATTTACGTTGTGCTTGGTTGCTGCGAGAAAGCAACGAAAGAAAACATAACCAGCGAAAATGGAAAGAGAACGCAATTCTCTCATGATTGGCAAGAGCAAAAAATGCAAAGAGAGAGAAAAAAAAAGCGTGGGTCCCACGTGAAAAAAATTTCTCTCCGTGAGTGGCGAGAAAATGTCACACGCCGACTTTTTTTTCTTTTTCCAATTTTTACCCTTATTCTCTCCTTATATCTAAATTTATAGTCAATGACATTAATGTCTTTTCAAAAATAATCAACACTTCTCTCTTCTCTTTTTCTCTTCTTTTTCACTAATTCCAATCAATACCCAAAATCTACCCAATTTCTCACCTTTTTCTCTCTTTTCATACCCTCTCTTCACATTTTCTCTCTTCACAATTTCTCTCGTCAACCAATCACACCCTTAAACAAACATAGCCTCTAGGATGGAGGGAGTAAATCCGTAGGGGGACAAGAATCTTCTAGTATGCCATTAAGAATTGTTTAGAGAGCTGTCCGTAAGGATTGATACTGAGATTATGAAAGGAGTAAATCCTAATACAGATGTCATATAATCATTATAACGTTGATATGTCATGAGTATATTCCATATGGCATAACGTGAAGTGAATAATACTTTGTGTCCCGCAGGAGTCACAGACTCCATTTTTTTTTTTTGGGTACATAAAGAGGGAGACTTCATTTATTTATATCAATGAATGAAAATATTCAGCTAACCTAGGTGCTTCAAATGTCACTCTGGCTAATCATTAGCCAGGGAGGGGCCCTCCTTTATAATTTGTGCATATATTCTATCTAGAACACGGAAAACAGTGAAAAGGAAATCCTTAAAAAATTGAATATTAGAAATATTTTGTTTAGGTCCCACACTCCCTAGCACAGTGGTTGTTTGGAACGTGCGGTGTGTGTTGGGACGTGGGTTCGATTCCACAATGTCCCTCTCCTCATCCTGTGTTTGTGATAGCCACTAGGCCAATGTAACCCATAAAAAAAAAATTGTTTAGTGCATCTCTTTTTTTTATGTTATGTTTTAGTACATCTCTGAATATGTTCCTGTTCAAGATATGATATAGTGAGTAGTGACTTCTTACCCTTTCAAAAGGTTGGGTTCAATGCCCAGGCTTTGTCTAGGGTACATAAGCTCTATAGGTGATGTATTGTACGAATGCGTATTTTAAGAATTTGGTATTTTTAATTACAGCAATGCTATATGTAATGAGCACGCTGAGTCAGCACAGGAGTTAGTTACTGAGCAGGGGAATCAAGGGTCTGCGTAACCAACTCAAGGTTGAGGGGACACGTGTGATCAGCATGAGAGGAGGTCATGGGAGTTAGGATAGTATATAACCGTATGTGGGGTAGGAAAATGGGTCATGGAATTTGTAATGTAATTCTTTTCTATTTCCCCTCTGAGACTTCTTCTTCTTATCCGATTTCCCTTCTTCTTATCTGAATATTCTGCTTGTATTGTTCTATTGCCTTCCAGTCTCTGTACTTGGAAGTTGAGATTCTGTCTACCACTTTCATCAATAAAACAGTAACACTTGCATTGCTCAATTTAGTATCATTACATTGGCGCTTTCATTGTCGATCTCATCATTCCCGCTACTCAGAGATTCAGATGGCGATTTCATTTTTTGATGGCACCAACCAAGATGCATATTGGTGGGTGCTATGCACCGAGAAACACTTTAAGGCGAACGGCACACCGGAGAAGGTGAAGATGACAGTTGCTGCGCTGGCTCTGCAAGGGCATGCTCTGCGGTGGTGGTTATGGTGGTATCACCGTCATCCAGCATCGAATTGGGATATATTCACCACCGACTTTCTATGGCGTTTCAAGCCCGAGTGGCAGCAGATTTTACCGGCGTTAGATGAGGAAACAGAGCCAGATTCAGAATCACCAACATCTGTAGAGCCACCTTCCCGCGTTGATGATTCGAATGTCGCTCTAGTCTCTGACATTGTCGACGAAAAGATAGCTATAGATCTACCGCCATGCCTGACGAAGGAGAAGGTATGTTGGTCCTCTTCCGAGCCATCTCCGCTTCATATTGAGATCACAGAAGTGCTTGGTGCCACCGACACCACCATAGGTCATTCTTCTACATTTTCGCAACCATCGCCTATTTCAGTGAAGGCGACAACATTTGATACTGGCCCAAACAACACCGGGACACTCGACTCGCCACCGTTTTTGGTTACTACTTCCATCTTCAATTTCGAACCACCACCACCACTAGACAGCGTCTCACTCCCACCACCGGCGCCGCCGTCAAAACCACCAGATCCAAGTTTCGTGAGGGACGATTGCACCATGCCCCCACCACCTCCGAAACCACCGGAGTCAGGGACGTTCACTCGAACACATGGGTCATTTGCACCATCTAAGCCTCCACTTGGCTGCGGACTGAGCGCGAATCCACTCCGACCACCGGAGGTGAACCCAACTCCGACTCTGTCGCCATCGCCGAAACCACCAGATCCAAATCTCCAAATGGTAACTGTGGGCTCCCAAGCTACGTTTGATCGCAAGCCCACCATGCCTTCTCCGCCTCCGGAACCGCCGGATCTGCAATCCCGTCCAGCAGTAATTGTAGATCAGCTTCCACGTTCCACAACTCATGGTACAACGTTCGATGATCTCAGTAGTTTGAAGGATACCATATTGCAACGATATGGACCACCCACAACTAAAGAATCGTTGGATGCCACATGTCAACAACCTGCTCCATCCCCACCTGATCATGATAAATTTCCACCGTCGGATCAGCAAAGGCCACCTAACACTTCATCTGCACCACTTACTGCGCTATAGTCTCAAGACTGTGTTGTTGATTCCCGCGTCTCAATGGGTAAATCGGTGAAGGAAAATGAGACGCGTTCTCAGCCGTTTGATGCGCCTTGGTTTGCACCGGATCAGTCTCAACCGTTCGAGAACAGCACAATCCGTGTGATCCTGTTACCACCAACTGATGTTCGCCACGCGCCCCCATCAGATCTATTTGCTTCCTTTATCTCTCGATCGGCACCATTGAAGAAAAGCACAAACTGTGTGCTTATGCGAGACTTGCCAACCAGCTGGCAGCACTATTTTACTTCACGTGTTACATTTAATGGGTTAATTGCACAAGCTGGCCGAGTCCCCTCCAATCCTCATCCAATTAATGTGCCAGCACGTGCTTCCCATGCGTTATACCACAAGCATCGAAAACGCACCTCTTCCAATATTCTGGGTCCAGGTAATTCATTTATGCTTGGAAGAAATGGAAGGCCTCAATCATCTCCTTCATGGCCTCAATGGGACCCTTATGTCGTTTCTGCATTAATTTGGGTTGGAGGAACACTATTGTGTGCCTTAGAAGTTGCTACGCAACACCAAATTTTGACAGTGGCAGTTGAGTGTGCATCCATCAATTGCCAAAAGGTGCCTCCCACTCCACCACATGCAAGGGTCACAAGGTTGGTAAAAGATGAAACTTGGAAGTCCACTCTCGCAACAGGTGATGCTGCAAGGTATGGTGACATAATGCAAGTAATTGGTATTGCCACCGTCATAGTTTTTCTTCGGCAATTTTTATATTCACTCGGTCAACTAAATGGAGCTACTTCTCATTTATTTGGGCTATGGCACATGGGCTTGTTTGGACAATTATTTAAATTCAATGTTCTTTTCTGTGAGTCCATTATAAATTTGCCAAAGGTGGGCAAGCCAAGTTTCAAGACACTGGCTGGGGTACCAAAAATAGAGAAACTGCCTGAACACTTGTTGGAATCGATTACTGCTAATATTTCCAAAATTGTTCTTAGTTATGTTTATTTGAGAACCTGCATTGGAGCGGGGTCTTATGAGGAAATAAGATTCTTAGTTCAGGAGGATTATAGGAATGCTGAAGTCACTATGAATGTCCTCAAGACAGATTTGTTTCAAAAGACACAGGAGCAACACATGTTCATTTTTTCTGTGAGCATCGACAAAGGGCAACAGTGGGATCCCGGGAAAGTTTTGGATATACCTACAGCAGTTAAGTCCTCTCACTTCAAGCAATGGGATCCAGGAATTCCAGGAATATTTGTTCCAGGAGGCAATCATCTGAGATTGATTCTGGTTTACTTGTTGAATGGAGTCATTCTGTGTTTCCACACCAAATGGCACCTGCTGTACGACTTGTAAGGAATTGAAGAACTTGCACAACCTTGAGGACAAGGTTGTTTTTTATGGGGAAGGTAATGTAATGAGCACGCTGAGTCAGCACAGGAGTTAGTTACTGAGCAGGGGAATCAAGGGTCTGCGTAACCAACTCAAGGTTGAGGGGACACGTGTGATCAGCATGAGAGGAGGTCATGGGAGTTAGGATAGTATATAACCGTATGTGGGGTAGGGAAATGGGTCATGGAATTTGTAATGTAATTCTCTTCTATTTCCCCTCTGAGACTTCTTCTTCTTATCCGATTTCCCTTCTTCTTATCTGAATATTCTGCTTGTATTGTTCTATTGCCTTCCAGTCTCTGTACTTGGAAGTTGAGATTCTGTCTACCACTTTCATCAATAAAACAGTAACACTTGCATTGCTCAATTTAGTATCATTACACTATATAGTAGGACAAATTTTTTAACGAAATTACACGAACTGACAGGTTGTTTTATTTCTTAGTTGTCATTTTTTTGACGGATTCAAGAGTTAGTGAGGCATGAAATCAGATTTTATACACTGCCACGTCATTTGTTCGCTTTCATCTCGCACCGATAAGCATTTCTCTTGTAATTATCCCGTCTTTCTCTCACTCTTCCCGGATTTCTTTGTCCCTCAGATTCTCCGGCTCCTTAATCTTATGCTGCAACCAAACCCAAGTCGTGCTCATCCATGCCACTGCTCTATCTATCTCCTGATCCTCCATCTCTTCAATCTCACACATTGCTCTCCCATTAAAGAAACAACAAAATTAACATAACCCAAAACAATAAAATTAAATGAGAAAAGACTCACTTTTCGTGAATGAAAGGCAAACCGTGTGTCAACAATTGAACACTGATCACTTACTCGTAGTATCCAAAACTTCAACGAGTAGATAATCCAAATGGTAAAGTTACTAATAAACCCCCAAAGAATAATCCAATGAATCGGTAGTAATTATGAAATAATTGTAATTGTAAATTAAAATAAAGCTAATAATAATCAACTTAGGTTCATCATCATTGATCAAATAATATAATTTTTCCCTCTTCATCATCTGAATCCCACCCAGTAAAGAAAAAGGAAAAAAAAATCCCACCCTGGCCTAATAATGGCAAGCAACCAATGTCGGAGCAACAGACAATACCATGGTTGACATCGATGTCGTCGAAGGCTTGTTTTCACATGTTCTGGTCAACATCCAACCCCTCACTCTGCACCGTCATGAGCTTCTGTCTCCGCAAAACAATTGCCCAACAACCGTGTGCTAGAGCATTTCGTCAAAGGCCGGAGGTCGGCCCTTTTCGTGTCACTAGCAGCTGCCCCTCTCAGCACTGTTTTGGGAGGCATACTTTCTGCACTGCGAAACGAAACCCCAAACTGCCGAGCATGAATCGCCCAACCCCTTTTTGCCGATCTGAACACGGATAGAGAAATAACGCGTAGAGAGAGATGAGAGAGAGATATCCGAGATGAAGAGAGAATAGGAGGAATATGGTGGCTGAGGAGGGCTGGCCTCAGCTTGCAGTGGCAGACAGATATGCCACCGGCAAGTGATGAAGTAACTTGGAAGAAGATGCAAATTGATAAAATTTTGTTAAAAGGGAATTTTGTATTGTACAACACCCATTAAGATAATGCACGGTAGAAGCCACCCAATTTCCAAAGATGAATATATTTGCAAGTCATTTGCTTGTTTCCTAGTTTGACTTATTTTGTACCATCAATTCGTAACCTCTTTGGAGGGGCGAGGGCAAAACTAACGTTTTTATGAATTAAAAAATGGAAGGAAAGGAAAAAGGTTGTAAAAAAGTTTTTTTCCCTTTTTGGTTCTTAGTACAATTGGTCGGGGGTGAGAGATGGAGAAGGGGGAAGTGGATCTTATGAGTTCAAATCCGCACTCCCAATATCTCACAGTACTTTATCATTCGACTATTTTCTATGCGCACTTTATCACTCGATTGTTTTCTCTGGGATAAAAGTTGTAAAGAAGTTGATAAACAAAGAAAAAATTTAACTAATATAAATAAAGAAATAAAAAAAGTTTATAAATAATATGATAAGAATGCTTGCAAAAAAACCCAACGAAAACCCGTCAATCAATGTTTGGTGCATGCAATTCGAGTGACCTAAACAATGAGGACCAACTGCTTCACACATATTGAGTTATATTTAGCTAATATTGACGTACTAAAATTATGAGAACCAAAAATACTTAAATTGTTTCATATACCAAAATTACATGTCCACTCAGAATAGAAGGTTTAAAGATGAATCCAATCGGGAACTCTAACGAATCAAGAGTTTTGGAATTATAATGGTGATTTACCTTTCCTTCCGTAAGTTTTTTCTTCACATACTAATGTAACAAATAAATATTTTCCCTTAATTAGCCATAAAGATTCAAATAAGTATTTCATGATTTATCCAAAAAAAAAAAAAAAGATAAGTATTTCATGATACCTAATGTTAAAGAAGTTCTAAAATGACAACGGAGAATAAAAGTTCTAAAATGCCGACGAAGAATAAAAACAAACTTGAATCCAGATTCAGATAAAGAATCTTCAGAAAACCATGCTAATTCTTTGTACGAGGACTCAATTTAAGTTAACTCTGCTTTGCTTATGATGTGTCCTTAAGATAAAATATAACGGTAGATAAGCATGACAGTAGAGCGATAATAAAAAGCAAAAATCATGCAACTCCCCCGACAAACCAAAACCTGTCAAAAATCCTTTCTTCGGAAAACAAATAAATGATTAACCATACTTAAAGCAATAAGATCAAAGCAAATATTTATTTTCCTCAACAAGTTTTCTTTGTTACATCAATATCAGAGTCAAAAGATTTGACTAAAACCATCTCCAACGGAAACCAGACTACTAGAGGTTCTTAACTCGAATTCTCTACGACATTTTTGCTCACGTGGTAAGAACCCATCTGATGCCCTCTTTTTTTTTCCTGTTTTTCCAATCCACGCAAAAGCTGTTCTTGTGAAGTTCTTTCGGAAGAACCATTATTCATGATGGCAGACACGTCACATGAGCTCCAATGGCGAAGAACTGTTCTTAGCCTTAAGAAATGCTTAAGAACAAATGTTAGAGTTGCTCTAAGGGAGCGAAACTTCTGCTTGAGTGAAAACATGTGCAGCCATGCATAGATTTTCATAGCTTACAGCTTATTTAAAAGGTTAAGAATACGCACATACATTATATACCGGGACGTCTAAAGGTCCACACACAAGTAGGAAATGACGGAGCCTGCCCGGCGCTTGGTCCGCTGGCTAACCTTCCACTTCTCAACGAGAACCTTTTTTATATTGGGACAACTAGAAACCACAGTGGCCACTCCAGCTGAAGTTATACCAGAGCAATAAACCATATGGCATGACTCTAGCATGGTGCAACTTTTTACAAGATGGGCTAAACCAACATCTGTTATTCGACGGCAGTGAGAGAGTACTATTTCTTTAAGCAATAGACAGTGTTCTCCCAACTCAGCCATAGCCATATCGCTCAAATTCTGCAGCAATTGTATAGCATATAAGTCGATCAATTTAGATATTATGTACAAAATAGATCTTATTTATATAGATAGTACATGAGCATTACATAAAAAAATCGAAGTAAACTATTTCTCTCACACTACCAAAGTAAAACAATCTTCCTCACTTCAGAAAACATCCATATTAATATATAAGCCTTAAAGAAACGTTTGGTATCATAATATGGGGATGTATCTAGTGAGAGGGTTTTTTTATATGAAAAGGAAGAGTAAATCTTGATCATACAATATACATAAATGGTCAACAATAAAAGTTATTCATTCAAAGGAGTCACATGACTTTATGTTTTAATCTTAACCATGCATAAGTAGATCAAATAGTTAAGATTTACTCAATTTTACATAGAAAAGACCCTCAGACTAGTCACACGATACATCCCCTACAATATATCCAATGCATGCTAATATATATTGGCCATGTGCATGTTTCGTCAATAATATTTTGGTAAAAACAATAACCGAATCAAGAAAGCACACAAGAAATTTCTCAAAATGTTCAAATCTATGAAGCCCGGATACGTAGTACGATATGTGTACGATACGATGCGGATACGAGAATACGAGATTTTTTTTTAAATTTAGGATACGATACGGTCTGGATATGTTAGCAAAATTTTATATAAAAACTTATATAAATACAGAATACTTGTTAAGAAAGAGACATTGGACCAGTAGTATTAGACCCTCCACTTGAACCCTCTTCCCAGCTATTTCAAACTTTTTTTTTAACAAACAACACAACACATTGGGTGAGAATGAACAATACATACAACACATCAGCACCAGAACCGGATATTTGCGAGTGAAGAAAGACCACACAACACTACTTTAGCTCGAAGAAGAGAACCAGAGATGGAGAGATCCAAAACCTTCGACGGGATATAGAGACCAAAACCGTCGTCGGGATTGAAAGAAACAGAACTGTCGTCAGATACGAGACTCGGGAAGAGTCCAAGGAGTATCAGAAAGTATCCTCAACAATAAAAATTTTAAAAAAAAAATAGAGATACTTTTGGGGTACATATCGGGAAATATCTAAGGAGTATTGGTATCCGATACAACTACGACACGGATACGTTTCTTGTTTTCGAGTATCCGGGCTTCATAGGTTCAAATAATAAAGGACGACAATTAAAGAAACTACATCACCTTGGGTATTAAAGGAGAGACTTGAATACTCACCTGCAGTACACTCGCGTCCAAATAACAGAGTTGAGGGCACCCCCTTGCAATGGCAATCACTCCAGCATCTCCAATTTGGTGGCAACCACTAACATTCAGATAATGAAGGGAACATCCCTCAGCTATAGCAATAAGGGCCCCATCCCCTACCCTAGCAATTTAACAAAGAGGTTAAGGTTAACATAATCCGCAATGAACAAGAGAGAAGATATTCAGAAGTAATCTAGAGCTTGCCAATCAATTCAAAAAGAAACTAATAAAGAAAAAGATGCAATACATATTCTCTAACATCAATCGTCATATCATAATAATAATCATAACAATAATAATAGTAATAAGACGAAGAAGAGAAATCTCAGTAACACATTCTTTTTGACACACTCTTGAACCAACTTATTCTGATTAATTCATTTCCTGAAAATTCAACACATTAGCTAAAAAATGACCAATTTATGAGGCAACTATATTGAATTTTTGAAAATGAATCAATCATAAAAAAGTGATCAAGAGCCTGTTGCTAACATTCCTCTAATAATAAGAAGAAGAAGAAGAATACATGTCATTGAGAGGATTTCAATGGAGAGGAAGAATAAAAAAAGCTGTGAATAAGGTCTTACCTATCACAGAATCGAATGCTAAGATCAGTTAGCAACTTACAGTTCTCACCAACAGCAATGATCCCCTTGTTGCCAATCTAATATAGGGGAAAGAAAGTGGGAAACATCAGGACAAATAGCCAAAAATGTATAAACCTCTGATATAGAACTTCTGTATAAACATTTGTTTTTGTTAAGAAAAAAGAAAATGAGAGTGCATAAGGGAATCCGACTGTTTTACACAACAGAGCTATGTTATATATATGTACAGAATCATAATGAATACAAAAATTAATGTTGCCCTATCTACATGATATTTCAAACCATAACTATTGACTTACATAATTTCTAACACCCCTCAAGAGTATTTATATGCACCAGGCTTGTCACATACATAGCTTATACGAGGACCCCCAAAGACTTGGTGAAAATATCTCTGATCATTTGAAGTAATAAAGCTAGTGGTGATGTCTTATGATACTCTCTAATAAAATGACAATCTATCTTGTTGAAAATAAGATAGGATCTATGTATTTATTGTATAGGCAAATCATATCATGTAATTAGGAATAGGATATCTTGTAATTAATTGTTTTGATTTCTCTTTAAGCCTATATAAAGAACCTCCGTTGTGTAGTTGAAACACACGGTATTCAGCATATGTCTCTCGCTTTCTCTATTTTAACATGGTATCTAGAGCCTAAAGAGAGACAACCCTAAACGTGCTTACCCAAAGTGGACCCACTGGTCCTCCCAGATAACAAATTTTTTTGGCAAACCGTGTTTCAACTCCGGTTTGCCCCTTCTCCACCGGGCTGACCCATTCCGCACCATTTTCCTGGCTAAACCGCCACCACCGTCGCTCGTCACCGCCGACCCGGCGAACTGACCCACCACTGCCTCACCTCAGTGACCGGCCCATCCTCAAATTTCAGCTCCAGACGCCGTCCACGCTGCCGCCCGCGTGACCCATCTCCCTCAGCTCGCCGCGCCGGCGTGAAGCGCTGCGTGCGGCCTCTCCTCGCTGCGATTTCATCTCGCGCGCTCCACCACCCTTGGTCTCGATCTGCTATTAGTTTTTCGTTTGACACTGGTTGACCACGTTCGGTGCAAACGACCCTGCTTTCTCTCTGGGCGTGTTTTTCTCTCTCTGGATCGAAAAAATGGGGTCCCTATCGCCGATGCAAGCCAAGTCTGCGTTCACCAACTTTGTCACTTTCTACTCTCTGAGAAAAGTTGGGCGGTTCCAACTATGAAACTTGGGCTTGACATTCGGTATGGCTTATTGGTCGTGGGGTATAAAGACCATCTCACCAAAACCGAATACATGGTATGATCTTACTGAACGCATTTAAATGGAGAAGATTGATGCTCAAGTTGTGCGGTCTCATCAAGTCCACACTTCATCCCACTATCAAATCGATTTTCTATCCTCATCTCACGCGGTGAATCGGTTTGAGTCGCTAAGGCACTCTACACCAATGACATTGGCTCTATAGTGTGGTGCATGATGTGGGAACCCTCATTGGCCCAAAGAAGTTGGATGGCCCTATGTCTGCTTATCTCGGTCGTGTTCATGCTGCACTCCATCAATTTAATGAGCTCCTACCTCCGGCTGCATCTGCGGCAGATGAGAAGAAGGAACTTGAGCGGTAAATGGCACATTCTTTATGCTCCTTGGCCTTTATGGCTTACCTCAGAGTACACCGCCATCCGTGATCGATTTTGGGATCTATTATTCCCACCATGTCTGCCGCTTCGCGCTTCTTGGTCCTTTGAAGTCTACCTCGAGCTTCACTGTTGCTCCACGGGCGCCATGACACTCTTTGCCTCTTGCATCTCGACTGTGATCGGCGTGCGCGAGGTTCCACGCATCCAACAATAAGAATCGTCCCAAATGTGATCATTGCAACCGTGATGGGACACTATCGATCGATCTTTGGAAGCTACACGGGCGCCTCACGTCCGGTAAATTCAGCTCGCACCCATATGCCGACACACATCGTAATCCCGCTCACCTAAGCCAACTCCACGAGCTATGAAGAATTTCTCCAATGGTTTGAGAATCGCCAGAACTCAGGATCCACCGCCTTACTGCACACACCGGTAATTCATTAGCTTGCATCTCTCACCAATTCCCTTGGCCCTGGTCCTTGACTCTGGTGCATCCGACCACATCACCGTAATAAAGCTCTTTTATCCTCTCTTTCTACATCCGTTACTTACCTAGTATGACTTGACTAATGGTATCAAACCAAATCCCATGATTGGTGCTGCGACTCCTCCCTTCCCCGTCGAATTCGCACTTTACGTTCCCGCCCGTTTAATTTGCTTTGACGATCGTTTGACCGTTCGCTCTCATAACGTGATGTTACCTTTACTAATAACAATGTTACCTTGCGACTGGCCGAGCAGGGACGGACGATTGGAATCGGACGTGAGTCTAATGGCCTCTACTATCTATCCTCATCCGTGGTGTGCTCGCCACGATTCTCCTCTTACTATCCATGCTCGGTTGGGTCATCCAAGTCTTCAAGCTTCAAACCGTGCCTAGTCTCTCCAAGTTATCTAGTTTAAATTGTGAGTCGTGGTCGCTAAGGAAACACATTACGTAGTCACTTTCCCGATAGAGTCAATAAGCGGGCTTCGTCCCTTTTGCTTTAGTTCACTTATGTTTGAAGGGGTCCGTCTCGCACTAGTACTACTTTTGGGTCCAAATATTTTGTAACTTTCATTGATGATTTCTCGCGTTGTACTTGGTTATTTTTAATGAAAAGCAGTCCGAGTTGTTTCTATTTTTGAGCAATTTTATCAAGAAATTTAAACTCAATTTGGTGTTTCGTACTCTTTGCGTAGGACAATGCCCGTGAATACTTGTCCCAACAATTTCAAAAATTTTATGGCATCTAATCTGATTCTTCACTAAAACATCACTCGCTCACACCTCAACAAAATGGGGTAGCCGAACGCATAAAAATCGGCACCTCATTGAAACCACTTGACCGCTTCTCCATAGTAATGTCCCAACTCGTTTTTGGGGGATCTTTGTTCTAACTTGACTTGTTACCTCACAAACCGCATGCCTTCTTCTCAGGCTGGATGATCGAGTGCCACTTGGTACTCTTTCCACATATCCTCTCCATTCGATTCGCCTGTGTCTTGGGTCCACATGTTTTGTCCACAATCTCACTCCTGGTCTTGACAAACTCTCACCTCGTTCACTCAGATGTCTTTCTTGGTTACCATCTGGCCCCAAAAAGGTTATCGTTATTATTCACCTACTCTTCAACGTTACCTTATATCTGATGTTACGCTTCTTCGAGTCCGCCTTACTTTGAGTCGACTCTTGTCTCCCGAGCCTCTTCTCAGCCTCCTCCTGGTTCCTCCGCGATTGAGCTTCACGAGATTGTCACTCCAGATCTCCATCCGTGGACCCACCACCGGTATGCGACCACTACAGGACTTATCATCGCCGCCAATGACCACCGAGGTACATATCCCCCTGCTCTCGCCGTCATCGAGGCCATGCTGCACTCACCACCGGCGCCATCTCCTTTTCTGGAGCAATCGCCCTCTCACCTGAGTTTGACGCTTCCCATTCGCCTTCAGAAAGGTATACGCATGCTCGTAACCCATCCCCTCATTACGTTGCTTTGAGTTATCATCGCTCTTTCTCCTCCACATTACACTTGCTTGTCTTCTTTGTCTTCTGTCTATTCCTAACACTCCAGGTGAAGCTTTATCCCACCCTAATGGCGGCAAGCAATGATTGACGAGATGTGTGCTCTTCAAAGCGATGGTACGAACCGGGTTTCTCTACCTCCCGGAAAGTCCGTGGTTGGGTGTCGTTGGCTTTACACCTTTGTCAAGGTTGGGCGATGGTAAGATTGATCGATATAAGGCCCAGGTTGGTGGCCAAAGTTACACTCGAAATATTTAGGCGGGATTACAGGACACTTTTTCACCTGTGGCTAAATGGCGCCTCGCGGCTCCTCCTCCATTGCCATCCGTCGTTGGCCACTTCACCAACTTGATATTAAAAATGCTTTCCTCGCATGGTGATCTCAAAGAGGAAGTCTATATGGAGCAACCACGCTGGGTTTGTTGCTCGGAGTCCTCTAACATGGTTTCGTGCTCCACGAGTCTCTATGGTCTTAAAACAGTCTCCACGAGCTTGGTTTGGCGGATTCAGTTCTATAGTGCGTTAGGGTATGATTCGATGTAACAACGATCACTGCTTTCTATCGCCATTACCAAGGATGTGTTTATCCTGTGTATGTGGACGATATTGTGATAACCGGTAGTGATCGCCAGGTATAATCCAGTTGAAGCGGTATCTCTCTCTGAGTTTGTGACTAAGGACCTTGGCAACCACTCGTTATTTTTGGGTATCGAGGTATAATCCAAGGATGGTCCGTGATTTCACGGAGGAAATATGCTATGGATATTCTTGAGGAAAGCAGGTTTATTGAATGCCGTCAGCTGACATCTCACGACTCAAATGTCAAACTTACGCTAATCGGGAGCCCTCTCGGATCCAGGGAGGTACGTGAGATTGGTTGTAAATTAAACTACCTCACAGTCACCCGGTCGGATATTTCCTCAGCTAGTGTGGTAAGCCAATTCTTAAATTCTCCTTGTCAGATCATTGGGATCGTCAGAATACGATCCCTGAAATATATTAAAAGTGCTCCAGAAAAGGTCTTATTTATGAGGATAAAGGTCATACTCAAGTAGTTGGTTACTCGATGCCGATTCGCGTGCTCACCCATCGATAAAGCATCCACTACCTGGTATTGTGTACTAGTTAGAGGGAAACTTGATATCCCGGAAAAAGCAAGAAGCGAGAATGTTGTAGCGAGATCTAGTGTTTGAGATTTGAATACAGAGCCATGGCATTAGTGACTCAAGAGCTCAGTTGCAATCATTTCTCAAAGAACTCAAGTTTGGAGAGGATATGCCAATGACAAAGTGATATATGTGATAATCAAGCGGCATTGCATATTGCCTCTAATCCCGTATTTCATGAGAGACTAAGCATATCGAGGTGGATTGTCATTATACCAGAGAAGAAGATCGAATCGGGGACATCACCACTAGCTTCGTCAATTCCAATGACCAATTAGCGCGAATGTCTTCACTAAATCTCTAATAGGTCCTCGAATCAGTTATATATGTATAAGCTTAGTGCATACTGATTTATATGCTCGACTTGAGGGAGTGTTGAAAATAAGATAGGATCTATGTATTTATTGTATAGGCAAATCATATCATGTAATTAGGAATAGGATATCTTGTAATTAATTGTTTTGATTTCTCTTTAAGCCTATATAAAGAACCTCCGTTGTGTAGTTGAAACATACGGTATTCAGCATATGTCTCTCGCTTTCTCTCTATTTTAACATATCTCAATGTGATTGATCCACTCAAAAAATACAAGATTTGAGGCAAAATGCAATGTAGTTTGATTATCACAAATGAGTGCCATCTGCGTAATCTCCCTAAATCTAAGCTCTTGAAGTAACTGTTTGAGCCATATGAGATCACAAGTAGCCGATGTCGTAGCTCAATGTCCTACTTATATGCTTGACCTCCTTGCAACAATATATTTTTCTTACTTCACTAGGAGATAAGGTTGCCCCCAATGAATAAGTAATTCCCATAAGTGGATCTCCTGTGAGTAGGAGAGTCTATCCAATCAGCATCTGAATATCCAACAACTCGAGTGGCAGTGAGATAATTTATTGTGCCCACAAAACTTTTGTATCTCTCTAGATTTGAAAATGGCTCCCTCAACGTGGTAAAAGCTTGGCATTAATTAAGATCCATAGATCTGTCAACAAGTTTAGCATTCATCAAACATGTTTCCCCTAGAATACCCATGGCATACTTCTTCTGAGAAATTACAATGTCATCGCTGGATTGTACCACCTTTATCGCCAAGCCCAAGAAGTATCGGAGCCTGTGAAGATCTTTTGTTTGAAAGTGCTGACAAAGATGTTTTATCTGAGCAATGCCGTGATGATCACTGCCTGCAATGACAATGTCGTCAACACACACAACCAAGTAAATACAACTAGTACCTAAATGGCAAAGGAGAACCAACTGATTTGCCTCACCTTCGAGTCATACGAAACTATTGAACCAAGCGACAAACTAGCCCTAAAGATCCCCCTAAGCAACAAATCTAGGAGGTTTCTCCATATAAACGTCTTCATTGAGATCATCATGGAGAAAAACATTCTTAATATCAAGTTGGTGAAGAGGCTGGTAGTGAATAACAACATAGACAAAAACAAGTGAACATAAGCCATTTTTGCCACCGGGAAAAGGTGTCCCCATAATCCAAGCCAAAGACCTTTGTATAACCTTTAGCAACTAGTCTTGCCTTAAGCCGATCAACCTGACCATCAAGACCAATTTTAACTGTAATGATCCACCGACATCCAACAATCGACTTCCCTGAAGAAAGAGGAATAAGATCCCAAGTTCCACTACTTTGAAGTGCTCACATTCCTTCAACCATAGTTGAAGTGAAGAGTCACTCATGATGAGAATGAGTTTTACCTGCCGTCTTAGGAATAGATACAGAAGAAAAGGAAAAAATACAACCAAAATGCAAAGATGATAGCTCTAATTAACATAATGAGGAGAAGGATTATGAGTGGATCGTATAAGTTTTCGAATTGCAATGGGAAGATCAAATTCAGGAGGTTGAGCCACAGTAGGTGGGGTAGGTGGAGTTAGAGGAGAGTCAACAAGATAAGTGGAGGCATAGGTGTTGGAGATGGAGGCTGCCAACGATGACAGACCTGGAAGCGACGAGTAGGAGCAGGATTATCCTCCATTTGGGTATTGCTGGTAGAGTGTATTCAATTGAAAAGGAGGAAGAGGTAAAGTGACCGAAATATACTCAGGTGTGGAAGAAACTCCAAAGAATGGTAGACTTAAGAGATGTAACACCAGCTAAGACTAAAAGCCTGCACAGATTAGGAGAATAACAACAGTAACTCTCTTGGGATCAAGTGTAACCCATAAAGACATTTGTGAGACTAAATAGACTATTTATCAACATCATGAGCAAGATTATGGGCAAAACAAGTAGACCCGAAGAAGCGGAGTATCAAGGAATGCAAATCCTGATGAGGAAACAACACAGAATGAGGTACTTAGTCATCAAGAACAGAGGGAAGCATCTTATTTATGAGATAACAAGCAGTAAGAACATCACCCCAAAAATAAGAAGGAACATTGGCATGATTTATTAGTGTCCAAATTGTTTCAATAAGATGACAGTTTTTGCATTCAACAATCCCATTTTGTTGAGGGGTATGAGTGCAAGATGTGAAGAATGCCATGTGAAGCCATAAAAGTTTGAAATGGCTGAGATAAGTATTCACGAGCATTGTCATTGCGTAGAGTGAAAATGAGAACACTAAATTGTGTTTTATCTCATGGTGAAGTTGCTAAAAAATGGAGAACAAATCAGACCTATTTTTCATCAAGATAGCTCGTACATTGGGAATATCATCAATGTATCTAACAAAGTATTCAAACCCCAAAGTTGACAAGGTACAACTAGAACCTCATACATCATAGTGGACCAACACACAATGAGACTTAGCTCAACTAAGGAAATGAACTACGAGTATGTTTCCCAAGTTACATGACTCGCAAGAAATAGTGGATAACTTTGACAAGTGAGGCACCGGTTTTTGGAACTCTGGAAAGCTAGGTTGACGCAGTTGAGCATGTATCAGAATGGGAAATTTTGTGGCACTGCAAATATAAGGGTGGTCGGGGAGATGATAGAGGCCATTAGACTCACATTTGACGCCAATCATTCGACTTGAACTCCGGTCCTACAGGGAAACAAAATCTTTAGTGAGAGATATAACACCGTCAAGAGAGCAAGTTAAGCGACTAACAAAGCAGACTAAACTGGGAACTTGGGTCCTAGAACATATGGGACAGAGTCAATTGACAAGGAAGAGGATTGGTCGTACCTACTCTTTTGGATTGTGTTTGGGAACCATTTGCTAAGATAACTGTTGTTATTTAACTGGAGGTAGACAGTTTAGAGAATAAAGATTTATTACCTTGAGATGTGATCGACGGCACTAGAATCGAGAACCGAAGGACCAATTGAAGGTGAATGGGGAAGACAAGCAAAGGAATTACTTGCATGTACAACCAAAGCAGTGGAACATAAACACAAGGTCTGACGTCGTTGAAACCACTTTAAGAAACCGAATAGGTGTTCTTTGGGGCACTAAGACCAAAGGGTTGGTGTTCATCGAGCCACCTCAAGAAATCAGCATAGGTGGCCGATATAGTAACGGGGCTGGTAGATAAGGTATGGAAGGTCCTCAAAGCCGTGTTTAAGAAGAGAGGAGAGAGAAACGAGCAGGAAATTGTGGTTGTAACAAGAGGAAAATGCATTTGGGAGTCACAACATGTCATCACCAAATGAGGGAAGGTCCGAGTAGAGGAGAGAGAGGCGACACTTGGCAGAAGAAGCAGCAGGAAACTTGGTTGCATGTGACACCACATGTGGCAAAGGTGGCAGTTGAGTTGTTAAACTGTAGTGCAAATAGGCAATGTGTGAAGGCATATGGAAGTTGTGCTCGACCTGAGATTTTGGAATGAGATAGATCAGCTCACAGTGCATCAGATGGCGGTGGTTTCGCCAGAAAGGCCAGGGAGAAATTTTTCAGGTGGCGATGGCTAGAAGAGAGGAGATGAAGAGGAGATGAAGAACACATCGGAAAATGGAGATGCAGCGTAGAAAGTGGAAATCAAATGATGAACGCGGTTTCTGGGGGAAAAAATTGCACCGGTAGACAATGGGTCCATTGGGTAAACACTAACTAGGATTGTCTCTTGTTAGACTCTAGATACCATTTTGAGAAAGAAGGAAAATGAGAGTGCATAAGGGAATCTGGGAGCTGACCTATGTCATATATATACCGATTCATAAATAATAAATACAAGTAGAAATGTTACCCTATTTACATGATTCTATGAAACTATAGCAACGAATTTACATCGTTTCCAACAATTTTCAAGTATTACACTACTTTCAAATCTTTTTCCATATTCCTCACTTTCACTTAGGAGGAACAATACAGCAGTATACTCTTTGATATGTGAATAATTTAATCGTATAGTGTATAGAAGAGACACAGAGTGGATAATAAGTAAATAAGAATAAAAAACGGCACTGCATCTGATACTAAAAGCCAAAAGAACATGCCTTAAAAGTTAAAAGGGAAGAGACAGCAGCGGACTAGTACAACAGTTAACTTGCAGAATTGGCTATAATCTTAGTGAAAAACTGTGTCATTTATTCCACTTTTAAGGGCCAATATATAATTACAGCTTAGAATTCATTGGTTCATCTTTAATATATAATGTACTCTATCCCTTCTTTAGAGCAACCTTTTATCTGTTGGCTTAAAATCAAGGACAAAAGACTGCAAGTAGTTATTCAATTAACAAGGAATCTTGACCAAAGCACTGCAAATGGAAGTGATGAAAGCATCAAAAGAAATTCCTCTTTTCTTGTTTTTTGCATTGGGACTTGGTGGGAACCAAGGTAGTCAAAATCTTAAGATCGGAAGGAGGGTAAAAGATTATAAATGGTGGAATCGTAACTTGGATCATAAGATCCCACTGAAAATATTAAAATGTTTTAATATAAACAATATGATGATACAATAAATTAATTGTATAATAATATAAATAAAATTCAAGTTAGAATATAGATAATTATTTTATAGTTATTTTATTGTTTACTTTAATATTTAATAGTGATTACGAGAAAGAAAAAAATTATGATAATGGGAATAGGTCAGTTCAAAGTTCATAGAAAACCATAAGATTAGTGATATATTTCATGTTGCGGCCCAAAACAAAGGCCACCTATTAAGTTCCATAAAAAAATAAAAAAATAAAAAAAGCACTAAAACAGGTCTCCACTGGATTAAGAGTTTTTTTTTTTTTTTTTTTTTGAGCACAACAGAGTTCTGAACGGGTGAAGCTCAAACAAGAGGAAGAAGCAGCAATCAGAAACAACAGAGTTTCGACTTTCAAAGACCTAAACAGAACAAAAATGGCACAGATGGAAGAGAATACGGCTCCGTAATTGTTTCAAACACAGAAGAGGGGATTATGGCTTCCAAAATAAGGTGGGCTATTAGGGTTTTGGGAAAAATGAGTCCTCTTCAAAATCAGTTTGATTGCACAATCTTACCGTTTTTACAAATAAGATCGTCAATCCTATATGATCCAACCAATTCAAATTCCAGCGTGAGATCGAGATTGCTGAATCTGTCAAAGATATAGCTATTTGGGACATCTTGTCTTATATAGAATAATTTTGACAAAAGTGCATTTTAAATGAAATAGTTATGACAGAATAAATTAACTTTGGAAGAACAAAGTTTTGCATTTGGAAAATTTTACCTAAAAGTAAATTTGTAAGCATAAATTTTGTTTGAATTGTTGAAGGTAAAATTATTTCTGAATGTGAAATCACCAAATGAAAAATAAATTACTTTTTAAGTATTTAAATATTATAAGGACTAAGGACAAATTAGTAGAATCATGCGTAATGTGTGCCAGTATTAATACTGGCCAAAATGACTAATGTCATTCTCCTAGGCTATAATTTGCAGAATGCATTTTGAAAGTGAGCCACCCAGAAACTGGTCTGAAGCCAAAAATAAAGTTACACGCACAGAATTAGGGGTGGTCACGGTTCAGTTAATGTGGAAAACTAAATTGAACTTATCCGAACCAGCAAAATAGTTCTGTCAGACTGAACTGAGCTGTCTTGTGTGTATCTTGAACCCAACGGAACGATTTCCTTAGCTCGGTGCACTGTACATATAAGTTACGAACCGAACAGTTTGGCAAAAGAGAAAACCGGAGAAGAAAGAGAGAGATTAGATTTAGCGCAGTTTGACAAGTCTTTCACAGAGGCAGCAGAACCGAAGGCACAAGAAATAAAAAACAACATCTTAGCATTTATGTGTGGCGCCACTCATATATATTCATGTCTATTAATGTAATGTATGAGTGACAATGATATAAATTTTAACTTTCATCTTTTATCATCAGATATTATTTTGGTATTTATTTTTTAACCGTATCCATTAATTTTTATTCGCTATTGTCTATTTGTTATTTTTTTATTCAGTATTTGAAAAAATGCTTGCAACTTATTCGTTGCATCATAAAAGTTATTATTATCATTATAAAGCTTATTTATCTTATTGTTTATAACAATAATAATAACTAAATAATAATTATTTTGTTTATATAAATTCATAATTATAATATGCAAAATGTATAAGAATTAGATGAAATTTTTATACGAGATAAGAAATAGACGAATGAAGTGCAGAAGTTGTCATATGTATAATCATGTATGTATGTATACTTCTACATTGAAATTTCAAATTTGATTTTAGTGTGTGAGTGGAATACAGCTGTGTGTGGGGCCAGGCCAACATTTGTTTGAAGAGTTTGCTTGTGACTGTCAAAGAGAGACATAGCGAAATAACCAAAGGAAAAAAAAAATAATAAATAAATAAATAAAGACACATTCCATGCTTTAGAAACAGAACTGCACGGAAATAGTTCATGCTTTAGAACTGACCCTAAATTAATAGTTGGGTTCTATGAACTGTTCTAATGGTTTAGGTTTTTTTTTTTTTTTTTGGTTCAGTTCAGTTTTTTGAAGTTTTTGAACAGCCCTACACAGAATGACATTTCCATACAGAAAACCAAACATGAACCCAGATGGAGTACCTCATAACAGCGACGGATATGAAGCTTCTTTAAATTCTTGCAGCCACTAGCTATACCACACATGGCTTCATCTCCTATGCTTGAGCAATCTACCAAGTGAAGTGCTTGCAAGAATTGGCAACCCTGTCCAACCTGAAGAAGGCCGACATCACCAATTCTCTGGCAGTAAAGCAATGCCAACTCAGAGAGATGTCTGTACAACAGAGAGCTGAGATTAGCATCATTGATTGAAAAATTCAACATTTTAGAACTTGTCGTCAAAGAGCTAATATTCAAATATAGGACCACAACATGGACACATCTGCCAGATTTGGGCATTTCTTTAAAAGTTAAAACCGGTAAGTCGTGTGCACCAAATTGATCAGAAGATAAATGATAGATGAACAAAGTGAAGTTCACATAACTATAATTCATAAAATCCCCCAGGTCAAAACGAATTTTTAATGATGTCTAGCATGCTGGAGAAACACAATATTGATATAATATTAGTCGAATTTCAGAGAATGTGGTTTGAAGCGTATATTGTTTTACTCAATATACTCCAAAGTAAGCCTGTTACCAGCACCAACAGGGCCCACAGAAATAGTTAGTTAGGAGTAAAAACAATTCTTTGTATCAAAGCAGGCCCGTCAGCAGTACCAGCATGGCACACAACAATATCAATAGAAGCAGTCTCTCCCATTCACATTCAGTTTGGGAGAAGTAGACTTGTATGATCCATATCTGCACTACTGTTGACTTCATTGTTTAGCATTTTGTCTTTGCAGCTTACACTGGGAATACTTAATCAGCTTTTATGAATGCATGTACAAACACACAGGTAGACATGAACAAATTCAGTTACCACAAACGCACAAACAAACATAATCGCTTGCAAGGAAATGTCAGACCATAAAATTGATTAAATATCATTGCACTTATATGATACAGAAAGACTGAGAGCCTAAATATAAATCTTCTCAGGTTGCTTCCTTCTTGAATCCAATTCCACATGATGATTCTTTCTTAAATGTATTGTCTGTAGCATACACGAGTTTCCAGTCCATGCATCTATAACATATTTATGCAATTTCAATTAGAGATAAACATACTGGCAAGATTTTCCAACAGATTCTAGCCCCAAAGTTCCAATGTTGTGGCATCCATTGACTTCCAGATGGGTAAGTTCCTTGCAGCCAGTAGCAATTGCTTCCAAGCCCTTGTCACTTAGGAAATAGCAATCGCTTAAAGTCAAATTCTTTAACTTCTTACATCCATTCCCAATAGCACGCAAACCCCTAAATGGAAGGCATCAATAAAAGGAAAATTCACACCAAAAAAAAAAATTATTAGCTGAATGCAAAATTAATAATTGCAGATATAAAATAAGAATGTGCCCACATACAACCCAAAGACTGCAGATCCGCCCTCCCCCCTAAAGGTCGTAATACAAAAGGAAAATTTTTTAAAAAATAAAATAAAACAATCCACTAGATAGGGTTGGCTACATGGATCAAAAGATGCCATTGAGCTCTATCAAAAAACAGAATTTAAAAAAAATATATATATATGAAAAAGGAATTATTATAACAGCCACTTTAAATTGATCAGTCCTACAAATGGTTGATCAAGTCATGACATGAGAAAATAATTTGCAATTTGTACCAAGTCCAATGCATCTGGTAATATATCCAAAGAAATAAAGGCAAGCATTGTGATTTTGTGTGAATTCAACCATAGTCAAATGAAGTAAAATCCTCATAAAACAATCATGAGAAAGCAGCTCACTTATCAGTAAATCTCTGAAAACTATATAGAGCCAATAACTCCAGAAACAAACAACTAGCGCCTACAGCTTTCAAAGCATCATCTGTAAGATTAATACATTGCAGCTTTAGAACTTTCAAATGCGGACATTGTTTGGCCACAGCAAGCACCCCTTGATTGTGGATGAACTCAGAGTCCAACGACAAGGTCTCAAGGGATCCACAGTGTGATCCTACAGCTTCCATTGAGATGTCAGTTATCTTGGCACAAGCTGCTACACCAAGAGATTTTAATGATTTCCCCGCGCCTAAAGCTAATTCAACCAAACCCATATCAGTCAAGCCTTCACAGAAACGCAGATTCAAATCTTCAAGTTGCTTGCAACACTGTCCAACAGCAGCTAGACCTTGATCTCCAACATAACAACCCTAAAGGAAAATCTCAGTAGTTATAACAATAAACATGCATAACTCATACCATTTATCTTGTAGAATCATATAAATTGACAGAGTAGCAAGGCAAAGGAAGCATTGATAAGGGAAAATGGGCGTCAGGGTCATATCTTCTGACTTCTAATGCTTCAAAAGACATAAACCCTAATCAGCTAGCCCTTCAATAAAAAAGAAAACTGCTGATTAAGTGCCCTTTCTAACTTAAGACATTACAGAAGCTTAACTTTCCTTTCAAAGCATCTATATATATATACATTGGCCAATCAGAAATCACTACAAGACTTATTTTCCTTCTAGAAAAGTTTACTTTATTAATATAATTGCACATCATGGCTAAACAGGTTATATTCCAAGGAAGCGAAACATTATGAAAAAGTAAAACATGAACATTAGCTAGCTTCCTTCAAAATGAGTAGTAGACATGCACTGGAATATGATAGCAACCGCAAATAAACAAACAAACAAACAAACAAAAAAACCTGCAAGTCCAAGGCTTTCAAAGAAGCGCATTTCCGAGCGAGTGATGATAATCCCTCACTGGTGACGTTAGAACACCAGATTAACCTCAACTTCTCGAGCTTCGGAAAACCATCAGCGAGAGCAGCCAATCCAGCATCAGACAAGCAGAGCGAATCAAGATCGCTCTCCTCAGAGGCAGACCCATTTTTTTGGTTCACGTAATGTAGCTTCAGCGACGAACCCGTGGAATTGTCGCTTCCCCGCCTTCTACCCTGCTCGAATCGAAGGAAAACAAAAAAAAAATTGATCAAACACGGAGAAGAGAAAACCAATCGAAATTTGAATAATTTTGAATTGAATGTGATTGGTGAATGGAGGTTTTCGGACTGACGAGTTGAACAGGGAGGGAAACGGAGAGGCGCTCGTCGATGTGGACAGTGGTGACGTTGGAGAAACGGGAGGCGAGGAGTTGGACGAAGAGGTCGGGGGAGCCGGTGGCGCCGATTCGGATGGCGGCGCGGGTGAGGCGCTCGAGGCGGAGCCAGCGGGTGCAGACGAGGGAGCAGGCATCGCGGCTCGATTTGGAATCGAGGCGGCGGAAGATCTCGATGATTAACTCGTCGGGAAGAGACGTGTTGATCCAATCGTGGCCTCTCATCGAATCGCTTTCCAACAACACCAACTATGATTATTCAGATTGCAAAGGTGGTTGAGGCTGAGGTTCAGAGTATGTACATCAGATCCAGACAGTTGCGTACCGTACGGTGTGGTATGGCTGTGGTTATTACACGCGCGACACGAGAGAGACGGTGAGAGTAATCAATCAATCAAGTTCAACTATGTTAAGGTTGGACAAAACTTCCGTGTTGCCTTTTTTCTTTTTTGATATTAGCTTAAGTGTTGTTCATTTTTTTTTTACCCATCCAAGTTGTTCTTTTAGACTATGTTTGGTATGTAAGAAAGTGAAAGGAAAGAAAATTTATTAGTTAAAGTGTAAAATTGATAATGTGTTATATTATTATTGGCCTGTCACACTTATCCATGCATATTTTTTATATTTTTCAAGAAACTTTTCCTTCTCTCCACTTTCCTTCCCTCCTCCCAAACATAGTGTTAGGGTGTGATTGATTCACGATAAAAATTGTAAAAAAAACAGTATATAAAGAGAGAAAAAACGTGAGAAATCGAGTAAATTTAGAGTATTAATTATAATAAAAAAAATAGAGAAGAAAGAGATGTTAATTATTTTTTAAATGATATCGATATTCTTAATTAAAAATTTAAATAATTTAAGATAATAAATCGAATTAAAAGGAGCACTTGGGTACAATTGGCAAGTGGACATTCTCCGTGTTTTCTTCGCAGTGAAGCGAAGAAATGAAAACATAGTGAGGCCCATCGATTTATTTTCTTTCTTCATGTTTTCTTTGACATCCAAATCGAAGAAAATGGTAAACTCTCACCTAACTTTTTCGTCTTTATCTCTCTCGTCTCTTTCTCGTGGATTCCACTCGAGGCCTTAATGGCTTTATGGCTGAGTGAGTCTACAGCGTATTCCTATGGCTTGAGGAAACCAAATATCAGACAACTTTCATGACAACCAATTGAGTGGTTAACACAGTTCAGTTACATGATTAATTGAACACCAAAAAATTGTGGTTAATCACGTTCAAATTCGTGGTTAATGAAGTTATGTTGATGGTTAATGAGTTTCAACACTTGATTTATCCATTAACTATTCATTGAACGCAATTAACCACGTATTTAAACTGCATTAACCACTTAATTGGTTGTCGCGAAAATTGTGTGATATTTGATTGTTCAAATATGATTTCTCCTATAGCTTAGGCTTTTTGAGTTTGTTATGAGACTCATTTTTGATTTGACTAATTCAGCATAGTTTTATCTCATAGTTCTCAGTCTACCAATGGAGTGACTCCACAATAATTCTAACTCATGTTTTCCTCCTTACGAGAGCGCGCGAGTTGTTTTCGCTCGACCAAGACCATGGTTATTAAACTCTCGAGTTAACTCTTAAACTCTTACGAGTTTACGATTCTAGATTACAAGAACGAGTTAACTCATATGTAAACTCTCTTTTGCGTAAACTCGTACTGATAAAATTGGTAAACTCTCGATTTTACTAGCGAGTTTACGAGTCTATAATTTTATATTGACCTGGCCCTAAAATGTAAATTATCAGTCAATATTGTTGGCTATTTGGGTTGAATTACCTATATGCCGCAATATATATTGGATTTATAAAGTTAATTTTACCTTTTCAATGTTATTTTTATAGTAAGTATTTGTGATGCGTAGATTTGTTTAATATGATTTTAAATATTAGGTAAACTCGCACGAGTTTACGAGTCGAGTCTACGAGTCGGTTCTACCTATGCTCGACGAGTTTGCCTATACTCTTTCATTAATATTATTTTAAACATTAGGTAAACTCGTACGAGTTTACGAGTCGAGTCTACGAGTCGAGTCTACCTATGCTCCACGAGTCTGTCTAGACTCTCGTGTTTAACAACCTTGACCAAGACATCATTAGTAACTTAAGTGTTGTTTATGTTGCTTACAATTATAATATCACACATAGATTAAATTTTTTCGGTTAAATTCAAATTTTAAATAATTCTATATATAATATTGGATACATAATTCAAGTATTGAATTATGATCGTAGAACAGTCAAAACAACCATGGAACTGGGCCTAAGTTTTGTCCATTAAGGTTTTGACACCTAACTTGCAAGTTAAAATAATTCATTTTTCCTGCAAAACAAATTTTATTTATTTATTTAATATTATTTTAATGCAACTATTATTATATAGCTCAATTAATACTAACTATTATCAAAATTCAAAATATATATTTTTAAATAATTTCTTCATTTTCAAATATCGATTGTCCAATTCAAATAGCTAAAAATTTCAAAATCTTATTTTCTATTTAAATAATTGAGAGTTTTGAATAATTCTGGAAACAAACTATTTGAAAAGGTTAAAAAGCAAAAAAGACATTTTTTTAATTAAAAATTTAATTTTTTTTTTGTTTATATGAAATTTATTGTTTTGAATTATAAATTTCGAGTAAAAAATTTATAATAGTGTTTACACCCAAAATATTCATCAGAACCAGCCGAAGCTAGTCCCAGTCGAATAGATCAAATAGTCAATTACTCATCAGTCGATGTTCCTACCAGTCGATATGGCGTGTCAGCTGATAGGTTCGAAAGCAGGAAACTGGAAGCTATACATGGGTCTTGGACTGATTGGGCTTCAAGGAAGATATTCAGGCCCATGGGGATAGCATGGAGTCACGTATGGGATCAGATTCTTGCTCCACGAGTCGAGTGGCGTGGGAGTAATTTTGAATTAATTAAATATCCAAGGAAAAACTGATTAAGATTGTTCCCCATGGTTTTAGGAGCTGAGCGAGGGAATCTGAGGAAATCTTTGCACATAGAGGACCGTTGGTTGAAGGGACGTGGCCACAATGCACTAATGCGCCTAGTTTTTAGGATCGTGGTTAGTGGAGCATGGCACGACTCAACCGAATAACTGTCAACTAGGAATGTATCAGTGTTAGCCAACTGAACGTGGTAGATAGGGATAGTTCTTAGTTGCTACTATAAATACCCAGTTGTACATACATTTTTTAGAATGATCGATCAATCAAATAACTTATATTTTTTCGCTCAAAGCTTTTATTCGCAGTTTATGTTTACCTTTGCGTCCCAGTTTTTATCTTAGTTCACCGACTTAAACCTTTCTGGAGTGAGTTAAGGGACCCATAGCTAAGGAACAGAGTTCCTTCCTTGGCGTAATCGCTTGAAGAAAAGGGAATCACCGTTGTGAAAGTTAGCCGATCCACGGCTAATTGATTTTGCAGACAACAAAATTGGCACGCCCGGTGGGACAAAAGGTGAACGAATCAACACGTTCGAATCCCCAGGTCAGGATTACCAGTGGCGTATGCACTTGCGTTTAGGCAAGAGTTTGAGCAATATGACGGCAAAGAGCAATCCCAGAAAACCGGTTGAAGGAAGCCCATCCCGTGGAAGCAATGTTCCACCAGCAGAGCAAGTACAAGCAGAGATGGAGGCTGAAACTCAACCCAACGAGCTCAATGAGACCCCGGTGGTGATGACCACCGTTTATACGCCAACAACTTCGATTTGGGAATCAATGATATCATGTACCAAGTGTCGCCGGTTGGGCGATATTGTGAAACCCATGGTGCATAACGTAATGCTGGCCAGGCGAGAGGCGAGAGGCCAGGAGGGCTCGGCGCAAGTGAAAGCTCTATCAGTTACGCTATCCCAGCGCAGAGTGGTACCCTACCGAAGCAGGACTCGTCATCCGGTAGAGTGCAACTCGAGCGGGACGGTCGAGTTCAGTAGAACATGACTCGGCGAGTGCACGGCCGATTGACCTACATTCAGCCGACCTACTCAGGTTCAAATTAATATAGAACAGTACCTTCTAATCAATTAATTCCCGGCATGGTGCTTTTGCCACGTTGAACACGGAGGGCAACCTGGTGGCGAATGGCGTGAACAACCACGCTAACCTTCATTTTGGACAGTGCGGATGGCTAGGAGGCCACCGGATGCGATGGGACCAATTGGTATGCAAGCTATGCCATATGCTCGGCCTTATGGTTCTGCACATGCGGCGACTAACCCACGATATCTTTGGGGTAAACTCTTAGTGCGAGGATTGGGTGGTATAAGACCACCTGGGGATATGCTTGGTCGCTGACCATGGAACCAGGTTCCACCCAGACGGCTAATCTTCCATTCTACCCATCCTATCCTGAAGTATCTGCGAGCACTCAAACGGGTCAACTCCTCCGAGGCACCTGGTTTGATGGCGAGCGATCATGGGGACAGATCCCACCTCTACCATTTAACACGAGTATGCCTGGAACTCAATATAGGGCACCCGGCGAAGGAAACATGGAGCAGCAATGGGCGGTTTACCCACCTCCATTGTTTAATCAACCAGGCTACATCAATCCTCCAGAACAAGCATCCCAGGCGCATCCCCCAACTTGGAGGCAACCACGCACGGTTGCCCTACTTTGGGAGAAGTGAGGCCAGGGGTTCACAATGCTAGACTGACGTCATTGCAGACACCATCAAAAATATTTTGGTGTGCAAGTGAAGCCTACGGATCGTCAATCTCTGAAACCTTACCCTGAGTGGGTGGATAGATTGGTACCTGCCTGGGGATCTGAGGACTCAGGACTTTGCTACTTTCTCCGGGAAGATGGCAAATCGACTATGGAGCATGTAAGCGAGTTTCTTGCCCAATGTGGTGAAGGGAACCAGAATGAGTACCACAAATTGCAGCTGTTCCCCTTGTCACTTACCGGACCAGCTTTTACATGGTATTCCTCTTTGCCACCTAATTCTATACAAACATGGTCAGATATGGAGAGGTGCTTTCATGACAGATTCTCTGGCTGACCTGAAGTCACTGCGGCTGATCTCATGAACCTGAGGCAATAGGTAGATGAATCGGCTGCTAATTTTGTGGAGAGGTTCAGAAAATGGTCGGGAAATGTTCGGTCAGGTTCCTGAGGCGTAATATGCAGCCATGGCCATTAGCAAAGATGCATCCCCAACTCAAGGAAAAGCTAGTCGGCCAAGCTTGCAGCGACATGAACCGATTAGTATCAAGGCTACTCGCGTTGAGCAATTTATCCAGGAGAAAGAAAAGAGGCGAGCCGATGGGGAGAGGCCCTCAATTGGTATCCATTGTAGAAGGCGAGGACTACGATGATGATTCGGTAGATTCCACGGCGACATCATGCGGCCAAAAATAGTGAAGGGTAAAGGTTATACTTGCCACGCCTCTAAGAGTCGCCAAAGGAAAAGAGCCAAGTTCGAGAGATGGCAAGGCGAATACTCCTTCGATATCTCCAAGCGGACTGGATCTTTGACTACTTGCTTAAGGATAAGCAAATTCGGCTGGATGGGCACAAAATCCCACCTGGCCGAGGAGTTGAAGGACAAGAAATACCGCAAGTGGCACAATTCTTATAATCACGCAACTCAAAATTGCATGGTTTTTAGGAAGGCCATTCGAAGGGGATAAAGGAGGGAGGTTCAAGCTTGCGAGACAAAGGAATCGCGAAATGACGGTGAATCTTGATCCTTTCCTGCGCTTGGGATAGGTATGGTCTCATTCTCGGGATTTGATGACGAAGGGCCCGACCACAAGCAGGATATCCTGTGCAACAAGTCCGGAGGCCAAAGGGACCAAATGATTCAACCCATATCGATCGACCGGGACCTCAAGATGCCAGGGTTTACGTCTTTGTGGTGAGGAAACCCCCAACCAGAAGCAAGACCTAGGAAGGGGGCAAGCCACCCAAACCAGGTAGGCTCACCCAGGAATTGGTGAAACACTACATTACACACTGCCAGACCCCAACAGGGAATCCTGACAAAGAGAAAGGCAAGGCACCTATCGAAAAAACTAGGGGGCAAGATCGGCCAACCATTAGAGAAAGTGGTAGGATATCTTTACCCAGGATTGATGAGGAGCCTATTCCCAGGGATAAGATAAGGATAGCCGAGTTCACTGTAGAAGGAGGAATGTCCTCCCTAAAGATAACAGTGAGGAATGATGAGAAGTTAAAAACACAGAGAATGCTGAAACCCCCGGCTAATGTCACTGAAGGACACTGGTTCTTGAATAAGTATGCCAAGGACAAAAAGGCGATACCAGCCGTGCTGACAAGAACCCAAAAGAGAAGGATCACGAGAATGAGGTGCATCCGAGAAGATGAAACAAACTCTGCGGATGATAGCCGATGTAAAGAATAAGCGAGAAGAGGGAGATCCCCTTAGAAACTGTTAGTGAAGCATTGGATAAGGCTTTCAAGTCGGAAGCTAAAGGCCGAGGAAAAAGAAGTGCCCAAAATGTAGAGCCAACTCTCGAGCAGAACTCGTCCCTCAAGCGAGGAGTCCGATCACCGGTCGATGTAGATGAAGAAGCGATCACCGTAAAGGTTTAGTGATCCCGGAGATGCACCGGGAACAAGATGACATCATGGAAGACTCCTTGTTGGATCTCTGTTCAATGAAGAGACCGATGGCCTGGGCCGAGATAGAGGCTATCGCCTTATTCCCGAAGAATTACAGGCAAAGCGACCACAGCCCGGGGAGGTTTGGAGGGGGACGTGTTTCTTTGAAGAAGCGAGAATGGGCTACGTTAGCCGATACACCTGCCGATGAGGTCACCAAGGTAGTCTTTGAGAAACCTCTGAAGAGATGATGAAACATTTAAAGCCCCTTTACATCGGGGCCTATATTAATGGGAAGATTTTTGGAAGGGTCTTCGTGGATGGAGGGGATGTGCTAAATGTCATGCCTGTGACAACCATGAGAAAACTGGGAAAAAGTCTTGGGGACCTAGTTCCCACCAACATGAAAATGTCCAACTTCCTGGTGGAACCTTCCAGGCACTTGGAGTCTTGATACCAAGTCACAAGAGCCCCAAGACCATCAAAGCATCTTTCTTCGTGGTTGATGGCAAACCTTCCTATAGCGTGATTCTGGGAAGGGACTGGATTCATACAAGTCAGTGTGTCCCCTCTACTCTTCATCAGAAGCTCATGTTTTGGGTTGGAGACAACGTGGAGACAGTCGAAGCATATAAGAACCCATTTTCGGCCGAGGTAAAAATGTTGGAAGCCCTGTTCTATTCCCCACACCTAGGGCCTATTGCCATCCCAGAGGATTATGAGGAAGGGGTATGGAAAGCATGCAACCTTACTAATGAGGGGTTCAAGTTAAGATCTCAGGCCGAACCACGGCCCAATGAGCAGATAACTCATGAGTAGGGCATCCCAGGTACTCGAAGACCTTTTGGGTCGGCTAGAAATCTTTAAGGCCGAGTCCAAAGCGATGGATGCCATGATGGAAGATTATGACACGGCAGAGGAAGAGGAGGTACTACTCTCCAGGGAGGAAGGTGTGGCAGCCAAGCCTGATGAGGTGTGTGCAGCCGAGCCTATGGAATTGGATTCCCCTCTTCACAAGACTGCTCCTGCGTTTGAGGCAGAAGATCCTTTAATTGAGATCAATTTGGGCACGACAGAACAACCCAGAATCGTGAAGGTGAGTGGATTGCTTGAGGAAGACAAATGGGGTAAGATAGTCGAATTAATCCAGCGGTACAAAGAATGCTTTGCCTGGAATTACTTCGAAATGCCTGGTTTGGCGAGAAGGTTGGTAGAACACAGGTTGCCTATCAAAGCAGGATACAAACCGTTCAAGCAGGCGCCTCGCAGGTTCAATCCCCAACTGATGCCTCAAATTAAAGCTAAAATTGAAAGGCTACTGAAGGCAGGCTTTATAAGAACGGCCAGGTACGTTGAATGGCTATCCAACATAGTCCCCTGCGTCGAAGAATGGCGGATAAGAGTATGTATAGACTACAGAACTTGAACTTGGCCACTCCCGAGGATGAGTATGCTATGCCTGTGGCTGACATGTTAGTCGATGCGGCAGCTACGCATGGCATTCTCACCTTTATGGATGGGTACTCAGGGTATAACCAGATCTTTTTAGCAAAAGAAGATACTCACAAGACAGCCTTCAGGTGCCCAGGAGCATTGGGGATTTACGAATGGGTGGTCATGCCTTCTGGGCTCAAGAATGCAGGAGCCACTTATCAAAGGGCCATGAACTCCATCTTCCATGACTTGATCGGCAAAACCATGGAAGTATACATAGATGACGTGGTTGTCAAGTCCGAGGATTTTGAAAGCCATCTAGTCGATCTAGAGCAGGCCCTGAAAAGGATGCGTGCCTATGGGCTAAAAATGAATCCGGCCAAATGTGCTTTTGGAGTGGCAGCTGGCAATTTCCTAGTATTTTTGGTCCACCATCAAGGAATAGAAGTAGACAAGAACAAGGTGAAAGCTATCTTGGAAGCCAGACCTCCTAGGAATAAGAAGGAGCTGCAAAGTTTGATTGGCAAGATCAATTTCCTAAGAAGGTTCATAGCCAATTCGGCTGGAAAAATGAAGGCTTTTTCCCCCTTGCTGAAATTAAAGGATACAGAGGATAGGGTATGGGGGAAGGAACAACAACAGACCTTTGACCAAATTAAGCAAGCGTTGGCCAAACCTCCCGTGCTAACTCCTCCAGTGTCAGGGAGGCCACTCAAATTGTATATAGCTGCTGAAGAAGAGTCAATCGGCTGCTTGTTGGCGCAGGATGCCGATGATGGAGTTGAAAGAGTCAGATACTATCTCAGACCTTGAATGATCACGAAACCGGATACACCCTATTGAGAAATTATGTTTATCATTGTTCTATGCTTGTACAAAACTCGAATATTATTTGTTGCCTAAGGAAATATTGGTTTTGTCCAAAATTGATATTATTAGGTATTTACTTAATAGGCCTGTCTTACAGGGTCGACTGATGAAGTGGGCCATTAAGTTAAATGCTTTCGCTAAAATACGTTCCATTAAGAGCAATGAAAGGCCGGCGGTAGTCGATTTTCTCGCTCAACACCCTTGTGTTGAAGTCAAAGACCCATTAGCCGAACACGTTGCATGTATTAACTTGAAACCTTGAGTGCCGATGTTTGATGGGTCACGAACCCAAAGGGGTAGGTCTTTGGCATCACCATCAGCGATCCAACCGGGAAAAGTTGGAAATTCATGTGTCAGCTGGATCTTGGGTATTCTAATAATCAGGCAGAATACGAAGCTTTGATTTTAGGGCTTAAGATCCTGGCAGCCATGAAAACAAATTATGTTCAAGTCATGGGAGATTCACAGTTGGTAATAAAACAGCTAACTATGGAGTATAAATGCAATAACCCTAACTTGAAAGAATGCTATGAAACGGCTAGCAAGCTACTTCGCTTGTTTGCTGATGCAGTAGTACATCACATTCCTAGAGAAGAGAATGAAGAGGCTAATGATTTGGCTCAACAGGCCTCAGGGTATAAAGACATGATAGTCAAAGTAAAACATGAAGAGTATCCAATCTGGGAGTGTGCACCAATAGGAGCGATCGACTCTTGGAAACAAGAGTTAATCGACTATCTTAAAGATCCTTCAAGCGATCGACTTCAAACTCAAGCGTAAAGCACTCAAATACATATTGGTAGACAATGAAGTTTACAGAGAACCATCAATGGAGTGCTTTACTCAAGTGTATTGATAAAGAGGAATCCATGAAGGTCATGGGGAAGTACATGAAGGAATCTGTGGATCTCACAGGTGGACCCACGATGAAATGGCTAATATCTGAGCATGGATATTATTGGCCTACCATCACGGTGATTGTTATCAATATGCCAAAGGATGTGGCGTGTCGATTGCATGGTCCAATTCAAAGGGTTCCACGAAAACCTCCACCCAAAGGATAAAACCTTGGCCATTCAGGGATGGGCAATGGATTTGATAGGCAAAATCTATCCACCTTCGCCCAAGAGGCATGCGTTTATCATAGTTGCGATCGACTACTTCACCAAGTGGGTAGAAGCCCGGTAGATGGTGAATGTGACTCGGAGGAGGTGATTAGGTTTATACAATGCCGGATCATATATAGATTTGGAATACCGAAACCATCACCACAGATCAAGGCACTATGTTCACTGGGGAGAAAGTGGTGGCCTTCGCACAACAATTTGGGATTAAGTTAATTCATTCATCCCCTTATTATGCTCAAGCCAACGGGCAAGCTGAGGCCACCAACAAAGTTCTTATTGATATAATCAAAAAGAACATTGAGGATAAGCCAAGGAAATGGCATGAAACACTGAATGAGGCATTGTGGGCCGTGAGGAACTCCAAGTGTAGTGCGACTGGATTTACTCCGTATCGGCTAACTTATGGCCAAGATACAGTGTTACCCTTAGAAATAAACGTGACTTCACTAAGAGTAGCAAAGCAAAACCTGCTGAGCCTGGATGAATATCAACAGGCCATGTTAATGGAATTAGATTCGGTTGACGAAGATCGACTTACGGCCTTAGATCAAATTGAGCATAGCAAGCAAAAGATGGCTAGGGCTTACAACAAGCGTGTGAAGCCAAAAAGGTTTGTTGAAGGAGACCTGGTTTGAAAAACCATACTACCTGTTGGGATCAAGGATCCTAAGTTTGGGAAATGGTCACCAAATTGGGAAGGGTCATTCATTGTTAGCAAAGCTTATCATGGTGGTGCTTATCGGCTAGTCAACATGCAAGGCGAAGAACTAAATAGAAGCATCAATGGAAAATACCTCAAGAGATATTACCCCATTATGTGGGAGGGCATATTGGAGAATTAAAAGCAAGTGCATTAGCATAAAAGCAAAATTGTTTGTGGTAACCACAGGCTGGCCACCTAGCCAAAATTACAAAAGCTTGAATGTGAAACTAGGAAACTGCCGCCTCGGGAGCCTCACTTGATTTTTCCTCAACCTGGGCAGGACCTGGATCGGCTGACGATGCAGGAGCATCAGTCATAGCCGAAGCTTCAGCTATATCTGGGATAGGTTCTCTCTTTGGCACTTCAGCTAATGCCTCCACTGGGGAAACAACAGCATCTTCAGGATCGCCTTACTGACTGGTTGAAGGATCGGCTGCTACGATAGCTTCCTGTTTCCTAACCTCCTCTAGTTGATGCTTGAAGGAGTGCCAAGCTTGATTGGCCTCGGCTAACCCAGCGCGGCTAGTCTCAAGATCTTTGTCTAAGCCTGTCTTCTGAGCGCTCAGCACCGCCAAATCACGATCCAAAGAGGAAGATTGCTTGAACAAATCATAACGCTGTTGAGAGTTGACACGGAGCTTTTCAGTTAAAGCAGCCGATTGAGGAATCAACTCTGCTATCTCCTTTTTGATCCTCTCTAACTCAGCCAACAGAACAGCTAGCCGTTCATCTTTGTTCTGGCGCTGGCTTAGGGCTTCTTGACGCTCCTTCTCCAACAATAGGAAAGAGGTTTGGAACTGAGCCTTTTGTTCCTAGAGGTCCTTCGCCTTTTGAGATCATGAGAAGTCACGTCATGAACCTCCTTGAATCGCCCGTATTGGGAGAGGCAGTCGTTCGATTGAAGAGCCAAGGTATGGTACACCTCCTGGCTAGCCGCAGGATGTCGGTAAAGTAGACAGCTTGAACAAAGAAGTCCTCAGATGGGCAACCTGCTCCCTGCTGGTTGGTATTTCCCCCATCAGTGCTGCATCAACTCTCTCCAAATGATTGGAAATAGGAGAGGAGACCGCTGAAAAGGGGTCAGCAGAGGTGAAATACTTCGTCAGCTCTTCTTCTGAAATAGTCACCGCGGGAGCTGTAGGAGGCGAAGGCATCTGGGGAGCTTCATAGCCAGTCTCTTCAGCTTGTGATTGGGGGTCCTATGGAAAACCATGGTTAGCCGATTAAGTAAACAAGTAATATATGTTGAAAGGATAAGAAATCGGTTGTACCGGTGGAGGAAATTGAGAGCTAGTGCCCTCGGTAAATTCTTGAACAAAGGAGGTGGGAATCTCCACACGCGGCTTCTGAAAGTAAGGTGGTTAGATTCAGGCTAACAAAGGATATTAAGGAAAAGGGAGATAAGGACAAGTTATGTACCTTTACCTTCGGTTCTTTGCCTTTGCTAGCCGAATGTGTTTTCTCTTTGAGCTTGGCCTGAACCTCGGTAGGTTCTTCTATTACGATGCCAGGGGCCCTTGTTCTTTTCTTGGCAGGAGGAGTAACGGGGTCGTCTTCAACGACAATGAATTGTGGAGTAGTGGTTGTGGCTGCCATAAGACAAGAAAAGTAAGAAATTACTTTGAGTCTAAAAGCAAGAACTGAAAGAGCCGAATATAGGGGCACTTACTTGGCTGAAGTACTGAGGTCTTCATCCTGGTAGAAGACCGTTTCTGGACTTGGGTTTGGACCCGGGGCTTGGTCTTAACAGGAGTGCTTTTGGGTTGGCTCGACGGCCTCATCGCCTCGGCTACATCAGTGAGGATTAACCGGGTTGCATATCTATCCAGCCGATCAGGGAACAGCCTGTCTTTCACTGATGGCCACCAATTGGCAAAAGCAGAAGTCTCACCCGATACAGGAGTGAAGGGGAGGAAGTGGAAGGCCTGGATCATTTTGAAGTTGGTAGAAACCACCTCCATCACATCAGTGGCGCTAAAGGGCAGTCGACCCAGGCTCCCTACCATAGAGTCGTATGGCAAAGGAATGTCTTTATGAACAACCCAAACCGCTTGCCACGCGGTTTGGAAAGTAGAACTCAAAGCGACTTGTTGTTTCGTGAGGTGGGTTTAAGACCACAAAGCAAGTCACGAGAGGTCAAGGCGAGCTCGGTTAAGCTCCAATTGGTTCTCTTGATCGACCGGGAGGGTCATTAGTGGAGAAGATCCAGAAAGGCCCAATACCTTTCTCCAGGACAGGGCACCAATCAGCAACTATCCGGGTCAGACCAAAGAGCTTGGTGGCCACAGTAAAAGCATAAGAAGGCTCACAAGGAGTGAGCACCAAATGGGTACCCAATACACCTGCATCCCGGGGAAGCACGCTAGGGTTGAAGCGCGAGTCGATAAACTCTGGAAAATAAAGCATTATCCAGAGTTGTAAAAACCAGAGTGGGCCCTGAACGTTCCTGATATCTTCACCCCTTTGCAGCCGATCCATAATGGTGAACAGGCAGCGATAGAGGTATGAGAGGAAAAGGGTTCCCAAAGAAAAGTTGCCATTAGAATTCATAAGAACTACATAAAGCTGTAACTCTTGAACCACAGCAATGGAACTGGAACAGAGAAAGTACTTGCTGAACCAGTACAGAAGGAATGCGTTGTGTTCTGCATCAGACACAGACCCTCTGGACTTGGCATTATTGGCAATGAAATTGGAGTATCCGGAGGTGTGTTTGGAAAAGTGGAACCCTAGTTTAGGAACCTGGAAGGATAATGGGAAAGGACGTCATCGCCTGTGATCGGGAGCCCCAAAATAGCCGCCACGTCCAGAAGAGTGGGGGAAACCATACCCCAGGGGAAAGTAAAGGTGTTTGTGGCAATGCTCCGATGGCAGAAGAAGCCATAAAGCGACTCTAGGTTAAGGGGATGTCCTTGGTCGACATGATTATGTCATAGAGACCCCATTGTTTCCACTTATCGGACTTCACGACCTTTGGCCGATCCACCCAATCGAGGTAGAAATTTGAGACGAACGAGGCCATGAACGAAGATCGATGAGTTTGGACCTGGTGGTAAACCATCGCAGAAATGGGCAATGCGTCTGCAGAGAGGGGCCATATACTCCGTCAAGAAAACCGCCTTCACCCATATCCAAGTGGAAGGAGCCAATGAAAGAGAGCCTGAATCTCGAATAAGGGAGATTGGAGACCAGTCGGAAGCCTCGGGAGGGCTAAGCGGCGGTCAAGGTTCATGGAAGAGGAAGAAGATTGTTCGCCATCATACAGCGTGAGATTGGTTTTGAGAATCGAAGCGAGAAGACATGGTGGGCCTGGTTGCTGGGTGAAAGATGAAGAGGTTGGAGATGGTGAAAGCTACAGAGTTAGAGTGAAAGTAGCGTAAGAGGTAATTCGACCGATGATTATTTAAAGGAAAAGTAAATCACCGATAGTGGGATTTAAAGGCGAATAAATCGGATGGATGAGGATTAGCCGTTCTGGCGATTCAAAAAGTTGTTGTTAATGGATGACCTCGCATTTACGATTTAAAAGGTGATTTAACTTAAATCATTACGCCGCTGACCTAAACCTAGGATGTTCTGGTGAGACAAACGTAGAGGGCAATTGTTTACACCCAAAATATTCATCAGAACCAGCCGAAGCTAGTCCCAGTCGAATAGATCAAATAGCCGATTACTCATTAGCCGATGTTCCTACCAGTCGATATGGCGTGTCAGCTGATAGGTTCGAAGCGAAGCTGGAAGCTATACATGGGCCTTGGGTGATTGGGCTTCAAGGAAGATATTCAGGCCCATGGGGATAGCATGGAGTCACGTATGGGATCAGATTCTTGCTCCACGAGTCGAGTGACGTGGGAGTAATTTTGAATTAATTAAATATCCAAGGAAAAACTGATTAAGATTGTTCCCATGGTTTTAGGAGCCGAGGGAGGGAATGTGAGGAGATCTTTGCACATAGAGGACCGTTGGTTGAAGGGACGTGGCCACAATGCACTAATGCGCCTAGTTTTTAGGATCGTGGTTAGTGGAGCATGGCACGACTCAGCCGAATAACTGCCAACTAGGAATGTATCAGTGTTAGCCAACTGAACGTGGTAGATATGGATAGTTCTTAGTTGCTACTATAAATACGCAGTTGTACATACATTTTTGAGAATGATCGATCAATCAAATAACTTATATTTTTTCGCTCAAAGCTTTTATTCGCAGTTTATGTTTACCTTTGCGTCCCAGTTTTATCTTAGTTCACCGACTTAAACCTTTCTGGAGTGAGTTAAGGGACTCATAGCTAAGGAACAGAGTTCCTTCCTTGGCGTAATCGCTTGAAGAAAAGGGAATCACCGTTGTGAAAGTTAGCCGATCCACGGCTAATTGATTTTGCAGACAACAAATAGTTTAATCATTTTAATTTCTGAAAATTATAAATATTAAATATTAACATAAAAAACTGATTAAATTAAGATATGTAAATGTGTATAGGTTTCTTTTCCTATATGTACATTCTGGCCACCTCGTGCTAAAGCTCTTGTATACACAAACTTCGTACTCATATGTCATATTTTCTTTTGCACTATCTTATGTGAATATAGGTGCATACTTTCTCATATTTTTCGTAAAGGTAATAACTACACTAATAGATTGGCCCCGCATGGTACTACTATTCAGGGCTATTATTGGTGGGATACTATTCCTAAATTTGTTAGTGAAGATTTCTACCGCAATAGAGTATGTCTCCCTAATTATAGATTTAAATAAGTTTGTGGAAGGGCAATGCTCTATGTCCTCCCTTGCTACTATGTATTTTTTCTTTTCATTACTCCCCCCGTCCCACAATGAGTGTCACATTAGAGAATTTCACACAAATTAAGGAGAAACAATAAATGAAAGAGATAGAACGACTATTTTATCAAATTAGCCCTGTTATTTTTCTAGAAAATTGTGCAGGTATAACTTTAAAATAGGTAAGAGGGGTAAAACTAGAAAAAATTAATTAATGAGGCTAATATGACACTTATTTTGGGGACAAATTTTTTTTTTCAAATGTGACACTCATTATAAGACAGACAGAGTAATAAATTTATTGGTGTGCTGCGGATGATGCGTGATGGATAGGGTGCCAACATGGTTGGAATGCTATTTGTCATTGTGAGCAAACCAATTTGTTGCTTTAAAAAAACATGTCATGCTTATTCTATTCCTACAAGTCTTAGACAATAGATAGAAGAAAGGATAGTTTTAAGAAAGGGAACGAAAGTGAGATAAGTATTGAAATTGAATAGTGAACCTAGTGTACGAGATTAAGTGTAGATCTGAGACATGAGAAAGTCTCGGTGTAGATTGTGAGAATGTACAAATTAGAATTGAGTAGAAGTCAGTAACAATCATTGGGAAGGAATTAGCGATTCTAGAGAATAAACATAGCGCATGGAAATAATAATTAATCATAACTGAAAAGATTTCGAGGCTTGTAAGGTACAGACTGTATGGATATATGGACTTAAGCAATATACAAGTTTATCAAAATCGGACTAGACACTGAACCGATGTAAGTATTGGTTCAAGGTTTAAAGGTCGAATCAAGGTCGAATCGGGGTCGGACCGAAAATAAATTAAATTATATTTTTAAAATTTTTAATATAACATATAAAACACTAATAAACAAAAAATAACATAATATTTATAACATCACGACATAAAAAAAATTAAATTATGCTTAAAATATTATATGTCAACATATAACATGCAAAAATTACATATTAAACTAAAATAAATATGTTATAATAACTTTCTAATATTCAATAATTACAAATATTATAATGTAAGTATTCTAATAATTTATATTAATATATAAATTAATTTTAAATTTTATTATAATATTTAATTTAACCCATCAACGTGAAAAAGTAAATATAAAATCTCTTATGTGTCAAAAATAATGTCATTTACCATTTTTTTTTAAAATAAAAAATTAATTTTTGTTGAACCCCTTGGTTCCCGATTTTGTTCGGTTTTTTTTCCGGTTTTCTCGGTTTTGGCCCATTTTTTACCGGTTTTTAGGCCGGTTCGACTACAATTCGGTTTTAAGGTTCAAACGGACCGGACAGGGGTCCGGTCCCCGGTTCAACCGGTCGAACCGGTCCGGTCCGGTCCGATTTTGACAACTATGGCAATATTGGAATAAAATAATTTTGATTCTAAGTTAGAATTTAAGAGACACGATCTAATGTTTAAGAATGAAAGCGATGAGAAGAAGTATTGTGATAGAACTATATGAATGAGTATAATAAGATAAGAATGGATCCTTACTATGAAGAACAACAACCAACAGGATAATGATAAAATAAACTTTGTTTTGATAAGAACGGGATTAAAGGTATTGGAGTTAAGACGTGAGGTTCCTAAGAAATTTAAGAAATAAGATATTGGAGTATAAGTTTTCAGAGAAGCACTAGGAATGAAACACATATTCAAGTTTGATCTTTAGATTGTAGAAAGGATTAAAAGAGTTTGAAAAGAAATAAATAAATAAGGCGACGTAGTGAAAAGCGTTTTTACCATGATGAATTCAACAACTCATGTGAATGGTAGTGTATTTGGGCGCTCTCATTCAAGACTCTAATGAAAAATCATCGGTAGAACTGTTCTTCTCCTAGGCTTATAATGATAAAGGATATAACATTGAACTTGAACCGTTATTATAAGATCTAACTACTGTCGATAAGTTACAAGACCGATCACCTCGATAATCAGTAGTTGAAGGAAATGTAATGACTAGGGCAAGACATTTTGAGAAAAGATGGAGTTTCTAGAGATAGTCGAAAATTAAGACATAGTTCGACTTCTCACTAACCAGTTATTCTTTTCACAAGTTTGTTTCCTCTCTGAGATATCATCTATATCTTAAGGTTCATATCTAGAACTTCTGGATGTCATGTTACGATGGAATCCCTATCGACGCTGAAATTTCAAGGACACAATTTCTTTTAGGGGTGGTAATATAGCATCCCACTTTTAGTAACCTTGACCAGGATTTATTAAGTAAGATTAGTATACCAATACCATAGAAGTAAGATTGGAGAAACCCCATGCATGGAGGAAGAAGAATGAATATTTTTAAGGTTAGGGCTTCATGCTTGAGAATGGGATACTCCCAGGTCAAAGTGTGGGCATGCTCAGGCTTGTCAAGTGGCGTGGTGAATGGTCCTTCAGTGACGTGTAGACACGTGTCAACACAAGCGTGAACCAAAGCATATCAAGCAAAACGCTAAAGTTGGGGACAACCCAATGCTAAAGAATTGGCCATGGTTATAAAATGGTGATTTTTCACCTTTTCGCACTTCTTCTCTTTTACCTTTCTCTGTAAAAACGTGTCCAGAAGCTTAGGAAGCCATGGTTAACTTTCTTCAAGCTTGATTTGCTCATTTTGATCCTCATAACCCTAATACAGTCTTGTATCTTCATCAGTCTCAGTCAGAGCTTTAGTTCTACTAGTCATTCTTGATGTTTTGCTCGCACTAAGTCTAGATACCAATGACAGAATATTATGTTTATTGACGCTTTGATTTTGTTTTGCTCTCAATCTCGATTCTAAAGTCGTTTTCATGTTGTTTTAGGTCCCCGGACAATCAAAGGATCCACTAAGACCCTTCTAGTGATTATCGTCCCTCACAAAACTGAGGGTAATCTCTTTATTTCGGTATGTTATTTTAGTTCCCGATTCACATTTATCATTGGTCTAGTCCTTAACTTCGGTACGATGTCATTTCAGGTCATCGGGTGAAACGGCCGAAGGAACTGCTAGGATGCTATTTGTGACATCATGATTTTCAAAACAGTGTTAAAAAATAATTAAATTAATAATTAAGTAATAAACGGGAGTTAAAAACCTTAATTAGGGATAAAATGGGCTTAAATAAGACCCAAAAACCCTAGAAATGAGATAAAAGTCCTTAGAATCGTCTAGAATGCCCTAAAAAGGCTTAGAACACTTGAGAATCTTCTAGAACGTCAAAAATGAGATATTTCTGGTCAGCCTCAATCTCGACGCGATGAGACTAGTACAAATCTGGTCACGACGTGACGTAAGTCGATGGATCAGAATGTGGGATTGTTGACACGTGTACCACGTCGCGACGCGACGGGATTTATACCTGAGGACCATCGTGACGCAATGGACCCAAAATGGCTATAAATACCACCCTTCACCCTCCATTCTCCTCACCTTCTTCCAAGGCACTCTTGGGAGCGCGCGCGGGAGATTCTGGAGGTACGACAGGACACGGGCAGTAACAATCTTCTAAGCCAGGTAAGGGGAAGATACCTTAATTACTAGGAAAAATAGGTAGTAGAGTAGTACCATTATCATGTGTAGGGGACCTTAACCCTACCAGGGGTTGATAACAGTAGCACCTCAGGAGAGGGGCTGTGACCTGTGAGAGCATAGGACAGTTGTTAGAGGTCTGTCAACCATAGGAATAATTTATTGAAATCTATGGATGGATGATGATTGATATGAATGCTATATGATTATGTAACCATTGGTGTGATGATTAATAACATGTCAGTAGTAGGTCGCCTGAGCGACACTAGGGCTGATCCATATGTTGATTAAGGATAGTTGATAATCTGATTAACATGCTGATATTTATGTATTGGCGGTATATATATATATATATATATATATATATATATATATATATATATATATATATATATATATATATATATATATGGGTTTAATGTATAAGTCAAGGGTGACGCCCTTTAGTTAAAGGTTTGCAAATCCCTATACGGTAATAAAAGTGTTACTGTCGGTACTCTGTTTGTCAGTGGTGATAGTCGGGTCGGTGTACTCGGGGTATCAACGGGATGGTAATGAGATCAGTCGGTGGCCTTGAGGGTATGTGTACTCGGCCAAGACCTTGAGGGTATGTACTCGGTCTTTTCGATGAGGCTCTCCATGTCTGTGGTACCGAAGGTACGAAGTAGTTGGGGATAGTCAGTGGCCTTAAGGGTATGTGTACTCGGTCATCTTGATGAGTCACAAGGACTCCACGTCAGACAAGTGGACAATCTTGGTCATTCCTGTATGGGGGATGCTGTCTTAGTGCACGGGACGGTACCTTACTCCAGCAATCGGATATGGTAGTATGGGATGCCGTAACTAGTAATCGGAGATGGTAGCGTAGCAAGATAAATTCCCGGGACAACCAACTTATGTCTCATTTCCTGTGCCTTGAGACTGGTGATCAGTCTAGGGAGTAGGGCGTTAATGGCCCTCAGTATTTAGCGATACTATGGGTCAGTAGGGCTGGTAATTAAGCCTGAAATCTTCAGGACAGTAGGGCTAGTAATTGAGCCTGAAACGTCCGGTGGGCTGGGTCTGTAGGGCTGGTAATTGAGCCTGAAAGACCGGTGACACATGTCAGTCTGTGATATAAGAGTATGATGTGGTCTGTGACCGTGTGGTCGGGTTGTCAGTATGACGTATTAATATGGTCTGGTTTGAGACTGTGTGCTCAAAAGTCTGAGTGTGGTAACAGTGTATTGATGATTATAATGTTCAGGATGACGATTGTTATGCCTGTGCTTATATGATTGTGTTGTGCATGCTGACAGTATCTTTGCTATGCTGTTTTCCTGCTTGTTGATGATTGATGAGTGTCTTACCCTTCGTTTTTTGTGTTTTCTATATTGTATGATGATGTATAGCAGATGAATAAGAAGACTAAGTACTTAATACCTAGGAAGCAGTGTTGCATCACGGCCAGTGTGTTCTGTTGCGTACTCTGATATTAGATTGAAATTGTGTGGTTGCTAAGGTTAGGATAAAGTGAAGCCCTGTCTCGGCGGGGTGTTACACCATTTACTCAAAGTCCTTCACGAAATCAGTGGGCAAGCCTCTGGACCAGAACCAATTTCACTTGGTTTGATGAATCCTTGAGTTTCATTTTAGTCCCTAGACGAATTATATATGTGTTGTTTCCTTGTCGTCGGCGTACCTGACATGATTTCTGGACTGTACTGGTATCTTATTTGAAAAGTTAGCACCTCGATTTGGTATTACCCCATTCTCATTCTCGTTCTAGTCCCTGTTACAATATTGGTTTGACTCGAAATGTCGTTCGGAGTGCATACAAGTGCTTATGTTGAGAAACAGAGTTGGAGCACGTTTGGATATTCAGGGCAGTGGTTGTACGTGAGACTTATGAGCATGTGGATATTGATCTTAACCTTGCTAAGGTGGGAAAGATGACTATCACGATGAGGAGGCAAGATTAGCTTTTAGGGTTTAATGTGGTGCGAGAAGATCATAACTCTCTGCCAAGACGAAACTACGATACCTAAGCCAAATTGAGACGTCTCGTATGGAATGATACCAATTAGTATTTGTTAGAAGTTATCATAGAATCAGCAGAGGATCAACACTGATTCTGTTTGTAAATATTAGCTAGCTGTCTTCCAGCTATTTACTATGTATTTACCATACTTAGAATTAGCATTTATAGTGAGAATTACTTCACGGATTCTTAGGCTAGAATACTGCTCATTTGTCTTTCATTTCTTTCCTACAAATACCTTACATGTGTTATGAACAAACTCAAGGAAATACATTCTTATTGCCTGGAGTGTTTCTTTCTATATGGTATCAGAGCGGCAACAAATCCCTAGGGTTTTTTGCTTCCGTCTTTTTCTGTTCCTCTAGCCGTCCCACATAATACCTGCCACCATGTATGACTCTGAGTCCCAGCAACCTTCGAAACCCTTTTCACCCAAACCTGAAATGTCTCAACCTGTCCGGACATACCACAAAAACCACCACCCTGTTCAGATCACGACAATTCGACTGAAGGTGCTAATTACCTTCGCTGGTCCCAGTCCGTGCGCCTGTATCTCAGGGGGAGAGGAAACATTGGCTACATCACTGGCGACAAGAAGAAACCAGACAAGCCAGGCGCAGATTATGATACATGGGACGCTGAAAATTCCATGGTCATGACATGGTTAGTCAATTCCATGACTGAAGAGATTGGTGCGAACTATCTCTGTTATGATGCTGCAAAAGATCTTTGGGAAGGTGTCTCTCAAATGTACTCTGATTTGGAGAACCAATCCCAAATTTACGAACTAACTCTCCAGCTTGGAGAAATTCGGCAGGTTGAAGATTCGGTCACCAAATACTTCAATTGTCTCAAGCGTATTTGGCAAGACCTCGATCTCTTCAATGAGTATAAGTGGAAGTCACCTGTGGACAACAAGCACTACAAGACGATGGTGGATGTTAATCGTGTCTTCAAGTTTCTTGCAGGTTTAGATATTTAGTTTGATGAGGTTCGCGGCCGAATTTTGGGCAGGAACCCGATTCCTTCAATTGGTGAAGTCTTTGCAGAAGTACGTCGCGAAGAGAGTCATCGCCAAGTGATGCTCAGAAAAAAGGCAGCCGTTGTCCCTCCAGCAGTTGAAGGATCGACACTGGCTGTTCCTCAAGTCAATCGCAAGTCTTTCCCTAATCCACGAGGTAGCGATAAGGATCATCTGTTCTGCGACTACTGTCGGCGCAGCCGCCACACCCGGGAGACTTGCTACAAATTACATGGAAGACCAAACTATGGCAAGACTGGTAAGTTTGGTGACTGCCCTATGCCCACTGCCAATGAGGCCGACTCGTCTCCATTTATAAGGAGTAGCTGATTCATCTTCGGAAACTTCTACAGTCCAATTCATCCCCTAATATTCCTGTTGCAACTGTGGCACAAACAGGTAAGAATTCTTGGGCACTATCTGCCTTAAACCATTCTAACCCTTGGATAATAGATTCAAGGGCATCTGAACATATGACTAATTGCTCACATTTATTCAGTTCCTATTTTCCTTGTTCTGGGTCTGAAAAGGTTAGGATAGCTGATGGTAGTTATTCCAGTATTGCAGGCAAAGGCAGCATAAAAATTTAGACCAAATTACGTTGCAATTTGTTTTACATGTTCCAAAATTTGCCTGCAACATTCTTTCTGTTCATAAATTGTCTAAGGATATTAATTGTTCTGTCCTTTTTTGTTCTTCCACTTGTGTTTTTCAGAACCAGAACTCGGGGAAGATGATTGGAACTGCTAGAGAGATGAATGGACTGTACTACTTTGATGAAACTCCTCTTGGAAATACAACGCCTCTGGGTTTACACAGTATAAGTTCACCTCCTGCTTTAAATAAAATTATGTTATGGCATAAAAGATTAGGCCATCCTAGTTTCCATTATCTTAAGCATTTGTTTCCTGAATTTTCCAAAGAAATAAATTCCTCACAATTTCATTGTGACGCTTGTCACTTAGCTAAGGATCATCGTGTGTCTTTTACTCCAAAAGCTTATTCTACTTCAAAACCATTTTATCTAATCCATAGTGATGTTTGGGGTCCCTAAAAAATTAAAACTACTTCTGGAAAAAAATGGTTTGTGACATTCATTGATGATCATACACGGGCGTTTTGGGTTTATCTTTTGGAAACGAAATCAGAAGTGGAACAAAGGTTTAAAGATTTTTCTCAAATGATAGAAAACCAATTTCAAACTAAGATTGGCATCCCAAGGTCTGACAATGGCACTAAATATTTCAATAAATATTTGAGTATATTCCTAGTAACTAAGGGGATAATTCATCAATCCACTTGTCGGGATACTCCACAACAGAATGGTATTGCCGAAAGGAAAAATAGACATTTACTTGAAGTTACTAGAACTCTTATGTTTTCTATGAATGTACCTAAGTATCTTTGGAGTAATGCATTATTAACTTCCTGTCACCTTATCAATCGTATGTCGTCTCATGTCTTAAAATATGAAACTCCTATACAAGTTTTACAAAATTATTTTCCCACATCTCGTATCATTGCGGATCTTCCCCTTAAAGTTTTTGGTTGCCTTTGTTATGTCTGCATCCCAAATATTCTTCATTCTAAATTGGATCCTAAAGCTGAAAAATGTGTTTTTTTGGGCTATGTTTCCAATAAAAAGGGCTACAAATGTTTTAACCCAGTAACAAAGAAATATTTTGAAAGTATGGATGTCCACTTTGTTGAAAACCAACCATTTTTTAATAAAAATTTTCTTCAGGGGGAGAATCTGTGTAGTGAAGAAGATAATTTTTGGGAAACTTTACCTGCTCTAGATGATAGTGTGGATGATAGTGTGGTTACAAATGATTCAAATGCAAAGATAATGGAACCTAGAATGCTTAACCTCAATTTGCAAGATAATATAGTATCTGAAATAGGGGGAGAAACACTGATTAAGGATCACGATCCTGAATTTAAAGTGTATTTCCGGAAAAAGTTTCACAAGGGTACTACAGGTCCAATTGTCTCTCCAGCAGAAATCCAATCATATTCACCAAGTGAAGGTTCTACGGATGATTCATCTTCTAGTTCTTCTTCATCTGGTAAGTCACCTTACTCATCCAATGATCCGAATTGGAAGTTAGCAGTGAAAGAAGAGATGGATGCTTTTGAAGAGAAATGATACTTGGAGTATCACTGACCTACCTCGGGATAAAATGGTAGTAGGATGTAAGTGGGTCTTTACAGTGAAATGCTAGGCTGATGGAAGTGTGGAAAGGTACAAAGCGAGGCTAGTAGCAAAAGGTTTTACTCAAACCCATGGTATAGACTACCAAGAGACGTTTGCCCTGGTTGCTAAGATTAATTCCATCAGAATTCTTCTCTCCATTGCAGTAAATTTCAACTGGACACTACGTCAATTTGATGTTAAGAATGCCTTTCTGAATGGAGAATTACATAAAGAGGTATATATGATCTTACCTTCTGGATTTGAAGGAAACCATGGAGGAAGAAAAGTCTGCAGATTGAAAAAATCCTTATATGGATTAAAACAATCACCAAGGACCTGGTTTGAAAGATTTGGAAGTGCTGTTAAGAAACATGGATTCAACCAAAGCCAAACAGATCATACTTTGTTCTTTAAACACTCACGTGAAGGTAAGATTGCTATCTTAATAGTGTATGTTAACGACATTGTCATGACAAGAGATCATGTTAAAGAAATCAGTGATCTAAAGAGAAGACTTGAAGCTGAATTTGATGTCAAGGATCTTGGAAATTTAAAGTATTTCCTCGGAATGGAGTTTGCAAGGTCTTAAGAAGGAATCTTCCTCAACCAACGCAAATATATTCTTGATTTACTCACAAAAACGGGGATGACAGGGTGTAAGGCAGTAGAAACACCAATGGATCCCAATGTAAAACTCAAGACAACATCTGAAGATGAAGTGGTAGAGAAAGAATGCTATCAACGATTGGCTGGTAGACTAATTTATTTATCACATACAAGGCCCGATATAGCCTTTGCAGTGAGTGTGATAAGTCAATTTATGCATGCACCAGGTCCTACTCACTTTGAAGCTATTTTCATAATTTTGAGATATTTGAAAGGAACTCCAGGAAAGGGGCTAATGTTCAAAAACAGAGGGCATTTACAGGTTTAAGCTTACACAGATGTTGACTGGGAAGGTGATATAAATGATAGGAAGTCTACTTCCGGTTATTGTACCTTTATAGGTGGAAACTTAGTTACATGGAGAAGTAAAAAACAAAATGTTGTAGCCAGGAGCAGTGCAAAGGCTGAATTCCGCTCAGTGGCTCACGGTTTTTGTGAAGTATTATGGATTAACAGATTCATGGAGGAATTGAAGATCCCTTGCCCATCTCCAATCAAATTTTACTGTGATAACAAGGCAACCATTTCTATTGCTCATAATCCTGTCCTACATGACATAACTAAACATGTTGAAGTGGACAAGCATTTCATTAAAGAAAAAATTGATAGTGGTGTGATTTGTATGTCCTATGTACCTACCACAAGTCAAGTAGCAGATGTTCTCACAAAGAGTCTTCCAAAGAGACAATTCGATGACATGGTGAGCAAGCTTGTAATGAGTGATATATTTATGCCAGCTTGAGGGGGAGTGTTGGAAGTTATCATAGAATCAGCAGAGGATCAGCACTGATTCTGTTTGTAAATATTAGCTAGTTGTCTTCCAGCTATTTACTATGTATTTACCATACTTAGAATTAGCATTTATAGTGAGAATTACGTCACGGATTCTTAGGCTAGAATAGTGCTCATTTGTCTGTCATTTCTTTCCTACAAATACCTTACATGTATTATGAACAAACTCAAGGAAATACATTCTTATTGCCTGGAGTGTTTCTTTCTATAGTATTAGGCGATAATGCTAAGAAAGAGAATCTGTCTCTTAGCTACGAGTTCTTTAACTACTCCAAAGAGCATTAAGTAGGTGATGAATGAGAACTATAACTAAATTTGCATAAGAAAAATAAAGATAAACGTGATAAAGATAAATTGGTAAGAATAAATAAGTTGTTTGACTGATCGCGTGTCTCAACAGGACTATACATTGCCTATTTATAGTACAAAATTGCTTTTGCCCCTATCTGACATGTTCTCCAATAATCAATTCTAATTACAAGTGACTAACAAATGTAGTTAACTAACTAACGCTGGAAATCGGCTAATGGGGCACTTACCCACTAACCATGTCCCTAAAATTCAGGCAAATGTCTTGTTTTCTTTTTAGTGTCGTGAAAAATCAGCCCCTAACAGAGTTTATGTTGAGAAACAGAGTTGGAGCACGTTTGGATATTCAGGGCAGTGGCTGTACGTGAGACTTACGAGCATGTGGATATTGATCTTGACCTTGCTAAGGTGGGAAAGATGACTATCACAACGAGGAGGCAAGATTAGCTTTTAGGGTTTAATGTGGTGCGAGAGGATCACACTATGTTGAGAAGCGCATACAAGTGCTTATGTTGAGAAACAGAGTTGGAGCACGTTTGGATATTCAGGGCATCCCCTAACAACTCTTTTTTTCCCTCCGTTCTTATCCAAAACCGCTTCTCCTAAATTCAAGGCATGGAGATCATTCCTCATTTCTTTCAATTATCCCGCAGAGTCTCTTCCTTTTTGGACACGTTGAGGCCCATTTAAATGCCCCATAAGCCCGATGGCCCAAAAGACTTAGACAATTTTTTTTTGTTAGAAGATTCGGCCGAACTTTCAGTTATTGGCATTTGGTTGATCAATTGACAAATATTGTTATTCGGTCAACACTATCGACTAACCCAATTATTCGGCTATTTACCATAACTAGTGCGTTGACTCGTGCGTTGCACGGGGAAGAATTTGTTGCAGTTAATAATTATGTTTTTTTATCAACTTTTTTTTATGAATAAAGAACTATAATACAACACAATTTGTTAATAAATGAATAGGTTCCGTTAGTTTAACGATGAACATGTTCTAAGACTCCAAAACCTACTCATTTACCTTACGACATGTATAAAAAAAAACTAAATTCACATGAGTAGCATGAAAAGATAAAGTTGCAGCATATTATTATTGCTAACAACCTGAAACTACACAATTTACTTGTTGAGCATCTTTTAAACACAAAAATATCATCATCAGCAAGTTCATTGTGCGTAATTTCTATTATAAAGTTTAAAAAAGCATTTGAGAGAAAATATTTCAGCATCCATCTACAATTACGGAAAACTTTCATTTAAAGCCTAATCAGAAAATATCTCAAGCATGAATTCTGCTTGTGTCAGTTCCAACTTAGTCAACAATTAATAACAAAGAATGTTTGAGAAATATAAATAACAACACTGCTTCACCACAAAACCATGTACACACATTATGAAATACAAAAGCACTATTTGCGGATCAAGAAAAAAATGCAAAACAAAACCATGTACATACTTCACTTTCAGGCTAAAGAGACACAATAGTGAAGTTCAATAAACAAATAAGCAAATACATGTATATAAAGGATTTCGTTATACACAAAAAAAAAGATTTGGTTGTCTTAAACTGCAACAATAAATGTGATATTTGATTAGCCAATTCATTTAATGATGGGCTTCAATTGCACATCTCTGCTACTTCCTATGTCACATATCCTAAGTCAGCCATTATTATGACATACATATTAATTAAAGAACATTTCAAAAGCACAGTATCTTGACTGCATCAATAAATGTGACTTTTCAATATCCAATGCATTCTGCGACGAATATCAACTACACATCTATGTTATTTCCTAAGTCATCTATAAGCCATTATTATGACACACCCATCAATTAAAGAGCATATTAAAGGCATAGTATCTTAACTGAATCAATAAACGTGACTTTTCATTATCAAATGTAATGATGCGCATGAACTAAACACCTTTGTTATTTCCTAAGTCATCTATACCAAGTCAGCCTTTATTAAGACACACCTATTAACTAAAGGTATAGTATCTTAACTGCATCAATAAAGGTGACTTTTCATTATCAAACGCAAACAATGATGTGCATGAACTAACCACTCTTTTCATTATCAAATGCAATGATGCGCATGAACTAAACACCTTTGTTATTTTCTAAGTCATCTATACCAAGTCAGCCTTTATTAAGACACACCTATTAACTAAAGGTATAGTATCTTAACTGCATCAATAAAGGTGACTTTTCATTTTCAAACGCAAACAATGATGTGCATGAACTAACCACTCTTGTTATTTCCCAAGTCATCTATACGAAGTTAGCCTTCACTGAGATCTTCTTCTCATTAATCATCTAAAATACTGCAAAGCTCATAACGGTCTCTAAGATCTAAGGTTGCATACTTTGAAAAAATAAGCATGAATGTACTCAAAATCAATTTCAACATATACAGGACTACTTCATATAAACAATCATTTTAGACTCCAATTAAGAGGCCATAGAATTTAATTTTTTCATAATACCTAAATTGAAGGTCTAAGGTTTGGCATGGGTTTGATTAAGCAAGGGGGAAAATGAAGGAAAAGGGTAACATATATATATATATATATATATATATATATATATATATATATATATATATATATATATATATATATACACACAATATCTTTTTTTTTAAGTTCAAAAGATTAGTTAAACACATATCAACTCAGATAACACAGAATCCAAAATTCCAATCATAGGGTCTAAAATTAAATTCCAGTTTAAATTTTGACTTGATGATGCTACTGATTTCCATAATAAGGACTAATACCAGCCCAGTAAAAAAAGGATCCTTCCTTTCTCAAATACACCCTTCAAAACTCAGTACAGAACCTGGCAGACGCTGGAAGTTATTTAGATTCTTGTCAAACAGGGATGATGCCTTAGGAAAATCGCTTCCAAATAATCCACTTTGCAAGTCAGCTCCACAATACACCTGCAATTTATGATATATTGAGCAGAATCTTTATCAAATAAAGTAAAATAGAAGACCCGATGGAAAGCTCAAATAAACTTCAGCATGTGTTACAAATTACAAATTAATATAAATCCCAAATGCAATACTAATTTCACACAACAAAAACTATTGAGGAAAACCATGACCTACTACAGCTTAATGAAGACATATGAAAACACCTTATTTGGAAATATGTGAACTCAATAGCTTATTATACACTTTGGTCATTTAAGCAATGTTAGTCACGACATGAACACAACCTTAAGGAGCAGTATATCATAATTCAAGCAAACAGATACATTACTTCATTACCCTTCAACTATAAATATGCAAACTCAAAAGATAATTCCAATCAGATTTGTAACTTGTAGAAAAATATATTACTTCATAGATATTACTTCCTCTACAGTAAATTATAATCAAGACAGAAAAACACATTACTTCCTCAACAGAGGGTCCAAGATTGTGAGTAGGATTATTAAATACTCATAGCATCAATTTTTCTTCATATGGGTCCAAATCATTCAAAAAAGAGGTGCTAAGAATTCGTCAACGAAAACCATTTACAATATCCATAGAATTAACAAACATAGCACATTAGCATACACATTAATCAAGTATTAAAAAGTCACAAAAAGCACGAAAGAAGCTATCAGTAGATAGAACCAAAGGAAGAAGTTTACCCAGCCTTAATTTTTTTTCCCTCTCCTCCCTCCCATTGCAAGTCTCCACCTTAAACATAAATCCCAAGATAATGAAGAAATAAATTAGGAATTGATAAAGAAAAAGTCTTATACGAATAGCATGCAACCCTTATTGGACAGGCAAAAATTTGATGCTTTAAAAAAATGAATAGGTACCAACCTTGTTGTTGGAGATGATGCCAACCGATTCCCAACAGTAGTGACAAAGGTCACATATTTCACCGGCCGCATAAGAGAATAGACGGAGGAGAAAGAAGAAGAGCAGGTGCATAAAATAAATTGGGAGAAGAAAAAAAAAAGATTTGCAAAAGATAGGAAGAAGGATTAGGTTTTAAAATCAACAATAAGATGAGATGAGAAGTGCCCTTTGGCATTTCAAATAAGTGGGTTGCTCTACTTTTTCTCATAATATTTGTTGGGCAATGAAGAGTTATTTGCAACCTTGTTGAGTAAGCAATCAGCTTTCCAAATTTCCCCAAATACCGAAATACTTTTGTTGGGCAGCATTAATTTCGGCTACCATTTGATTATTGGTTGGTATTGTTGGTTGGCATTAACACCGAGAATAAATACACAGAAATAGTTTGTAAAAACTTGAAACAAAAACAGACACTAGTTGTATCATAATTCCATCGGCAGCGCCCTATGTGGCATGTATCATGGTTTGTTTTTTGTTTTTTTTAGTGAATAGTATCATGGGTTGTTTGATTAAAATAAAATTACCAAATAATTTGGCTAATCTGTTATATATTATAAAAGAAAATTTTCAATTTTCAACTAATCTATTCCTACTTTTAAATTTTAAATCTTAGATATTAATTATTTAATCTATTAATTATATTAGCAGTTTTCATACCACGTGTCACCACTTAAATCATTCAAAATATTTTAATTTAAACGAGTTTTTATATTCAAATAAATTTGAAATCAATAAAAAATTTAAATTCAAAAAATCATTAACAGTCATTCTATTCAAAATTTGATATTTGTATTTTTTAAAGTTATTTCAAAATTTAATTTTAAAATATAAAATCATTAACAATCATTCTATTCGAAATTTGATAGATGTGTTTTTTTAAAGTTATTTTGAAATCAATCAATTATCAATTATTTATCAATCATCAATGATAAATTATATATATATATAAAACAAGGTTTTGTTACTTTCGGTTATGCCACGTGACAATACCACATTCACTTCAGTTTAAAAATTAAAACAAATTCTATTTAAATTAAATTAATATATTAGTTAATTTATTTAAAACAAATCTATTATATATTTACAATATATTTTAATTTTAATTATTAGATATATTTTAACTTTCAAATTTCAAATTAGGTTAGTTTATTTTTAGAGGATATTCTTATATATATTCTCTTTATACCCATTAATTTTATTATCTCAATAATTCATATGTTTTCTTTCCTCATCTATCAATTATTTTACACTTTTTCTTCATCTCTTTTAAATTTTCAACTTTTCTTTCTCTTGCACGTATTTCTTATTATTGTTTTTCTCTCTTCAACTCTTCTTCTCTTATTCTTCTCTTATTCTTTTTTATTTCTCTATTTCTCTCGCTCATTTATTTATTTTTGTTTTAGATGTTTTTTTTTTGTTGGAGGTATAGATGACAAGGTAAGCCTTATTTTTCCCCCTTAGATTTACTTCCGAAAAAAATAGTTATTTTAAATCAATGTTTGATTTTTTGTTTTGGATATATAATTCTTATGGCGTGAAATTGATTTGGTGTACAATACTATGATTGAGATTGATTTTTAGGTTCTACAAAAGAAATATTAACTCTTAGGTTTATTTTGTTTAATATTTTGTGTTGATTTTGTTTTTCTATTGTTGTGTAATGAATTATACTTGCCTTTTTTTAATGGTTTTTTTTTGTGTAAATTGTTTAGTTTTCTGTATTTATTTTAGTGATGCATATTTTTTTAATCCTTATGAACATTTCGTGGTTTTTGTATTTTCTTGGTCTTCGTATGTGAAAATTTCGTTCGAAAACAAGAAACATTGAAAATATCTGTGGCCCTATAAACTATAATTGTCATTTCCTCCCTATTCCAAAATGAAATTATGATTAATTGAAAAGACAATATATAGTGAACATGCATAAATTGCTCAACATTCATCATTCTCTCTTTTTAAATTAGGAGATAAAATTTTACCAATATTTACTTTTTATTCATAAAATTGAATTCGGTGAAATTTTACTTAGAGTGAATTAGAGTTTTTTTTAATTTAAAAAATATTTAAAAATTTGATTATGATAATATCACTCAAATTTGTTTTTACTTTCTATTTTTAATATTTTAAATATCTATCAACTATCAACTATTATCTATCTATCTATCTATATCTATTATTATATTATTATAAATTATAAAATATAAATTATAAATTTCATATGAATTACATATATAAGAAATTTTTTTTCATGATGTCAAGTGTGACTCTCACATTCATTCATAACAAATTTATTTTACTAATGTTAAACTATATTTTAAATATTCAACATCAAATTGTCTGTTATTTTTCTATTATCTATATTCTATTATTTATCTATTATAATACTAAATTTATATTTATATTATTATTATTACTATTATTATTACACTTTATATATTTATTGTCATATTTCTATATATTACTATTTTTTTTAAAGATCTATATATTATTATTATTATTATTATTATTATTATATAAAAAAATATTTTGTTACATGCTGTTATGCTAGGTGTCTATACAACATTCATTCCAATTTGACTATTAAAACTAAGTATATTTAAATTAAATTATCTTCTTAAATTAAATTAATCTATTTTCTACTTTTTTATTTGTATAAAATAAGGTTTTGAATTTAATTCTAGAGGATATTTCAATTTTGAATTTTTAGATGTTAAATTATGAATTTTAATATATCTATATCTATGTTTGTAATACTATTTATATAAAAGAATTATATCACGTGTCATCATCTTAATAATTATTCATAATAAATTTAAAAAATTTGAACATTAAACATAAATAATATAAATGTTCCAACCGTAATTAAATTTAAATATATAAAGGATAAAAATATAATTTGACTTGTCATTCAATTTAAATTTGAACAATATTCATTTCAGATCTAAATTTAAACATTGAAATGATATGTATTTACTGGATGAATTTAAAAAATTCAAAATTAATAATATAAATTATTATTAATTTATTACTTTAAAAATTAAAATTCTATTGCTTTGATGTTTGCTCTTTTTAAATTTTTTGTGATTGTAAAATAGCAATAAAAATTTTTAAATTTAAAACACACTCAATTTTTTACAAGTTTGGATGGTATTATATTTTCTTTATCTCTTATTTTATTGTATTTTATTATTTTTTTATTCTCATTTTTCTTTTACTGTTTCAGGTACTTTATGTTGGTTGGCAAGATTCACCTTCTATTTCTATTGCTTTGATTTTTTTTTTTACTGCTTCTCATTCTCTGTTTCTTTTTCTACTTCTTTATCAAAATAAATAGTTTTCTTTAAAAGAAACGGTAGATGAGACAAGACATGACAAAGACTCTAAATAGATATGCATTCTGTTTTTTTTGTTTACCAACTCTAGATAATGGACAGTAGCGTACAAAACAAATTGTCTCACTAAATAAATATTACTTTGATGATGATGATAATAATAATAATAATAATTATTATTATTATAATTTATAATTACTATTATTATTTCTGAAAACATATTGTGTTATTACTATTATTTATTATAATTGAACAAATAGTACCTGAACCAATAAATTTAATATGCAAATATTATTTAATACATTACATAAGTATATAATATTAAATATTTAAAAATTCTTATTTACGATATTGTGTGTATTATGTGTCTTTATAAAAATTTTATTTTATTTTTAAACATATCTAGGCCGCACCTGTATCCTGAATTTAAAATTTTTTCCGTATCCCTATAATTTTATATTTATTAAAAAATATGTCTATAACATTTAAGATAATATAAGACATATATACATTATATTAGTTAGATAAAACTATATAATTATTTACAAGTTAATATTCATATCTATTGAAGTTACTTTTCTAAAACTTTTGGTAGAAAAAAGTTATGAAACATAAAAATAGTAAAAAACACCATAAAAAATTAAAAAATAAATATCATATAGTCGATATCCGCACCGATGCCTTAGGCACGAGTTATTACATTAGTTATATTAAAATTATTTGGTCACATGCCCATTAGCTATGCTATCACGACCAAGCTTCTACACATTCTTTCCGTTTTGCGACATTCATTCCAGTTGATTTTACGACTTTCTTCCACAATTCTTCCTTGAGGAATGCTACGAACACTTTTTCTGACACTTTTTTTTAAATACTCTTTTAATAATTGTGTCACGTCACACTTTTTTTTTCTAAAATCAACCATTGGATTGAAAGCTACTATCATATAGATCATATCTGTAAATTTTAACATTAATCTATGATCATTTGCTATGTCTATAGTTGTCAATTAAATTTGGGCCCATTCAGACCAAATACAATTCCTGATTTGGGTTGGGCCAAAATTAATTCGGGCCTATTTTACTAGCTGACCCAACATAGTTCACGGGCTAAATGGGCGCCCGTGGGCCAAGAACTTGTGCTCAAGCGTAATTAATTTTGAACATTTATATTTAATTGTGATCGATAAACGGCCGATCTCGCCTCTCGTGCTCTTGCAGAAATGTTAAACCATAGCTTGAGTTCCATGCGTGAATGAAATGTGCTCTGTTCTTGTCAAAAAGAAATGTGCCACCTCTATTGAATCAAAAGAAATTAGAGCCAAGACACTTTGTACAGATCGTTTTTGTGTCTTTGTGACTCTTATTAAAATTTCAAAATATTGAGGAAAAAAAATAACATTGATATGTTAATACAGTTTAACAGCTATATAGAATCCATGGATAAATAATTTCACACATAATGGACCAGTCTGTTCACAATCTTCGGTTCACGTAACAAAATTAAAAAATGTAACCAGGAAAAAATTCAAAAGTAATTGGCCAACGTTTCACCATCACGCGACACGATGGGCCAATAAATTCGGTGTTTGGTGGGCTAGAATTTTTCGGGCTAAGGTTTTACTGGCCCAGCCCACCTTTTTTATCGGGCGGGATGGGCCAGCCCGTCGGGTTGGGCTTATTTTGACAGCTCTAGCTATGTCATCAAGATGCGTCAAGATTAACGTCAATAGTGTAATTACAAATAACGTTAATCTTCACGCATCTTGATGACATAACAAATGATCATAGATTAATGTTAAAATTTACAGATATGATCTATATGATAGTAACTTTCAATCCAATGGTTGATTTTTGGAAAAAAAGTGTGACGTGGCGGCCCAATCATTGAAAGAGTATTTAAGAGAAAGTATCAGAGATAGTGTCCGTAACATTCATCTTCTTCTTTAGTCAACACTTTGCATTCCAATTCCTTTCAACTGGTTTTGGGGCAACGCAAATATTTTTATTAAGGTTGGTAATTTAGAAAACGTACGAAATTCGGAAATTGGTAACCAAATAAAATTTTGACTTTAGAAAAACATGTCCTAAATACCTTTTCTAAGGTTAATAATTTAGCCGTGACTGCTGTAAAAAAAATAAGGGAAAAAAAGAAGAAGAAAAAGAAGAAAATAACCCTCCCACTACGAAGCTATTGCTGTCTCTATGATGATCCGCTTCATTATTGTTGATGATGGCGACCCATAGATCATAATCACGGTGAGTAATTGAAATCAAAAGAGAAAATTCAGAGAAGAAAAAGAAGAAGCACTGCATCAGCAGCAACATTTTCTCTTCATCCCAACATCTACAGGGAGAGAGAGAGAGAGAGAGAGAGGCGATCATCATCATCATGTCGTTCTCGTTCTTTAAGGTTTCGAGGCCTAAAACGCCGCAGGAGGTGACAAAGTCCATCAAGGAGAGCCTCATGGCCCTCGATACCAAAACCGTTGTTGAAGTTAAAGCCCTCGAGAAGGTTAGCTTCTTCTTCTTCTTCTTAACCCTCTTCCCATATGAGATTCACTCGCGTAATTAGCATTCTGTTTGCTCCAAATTCTCAAATACTCTATCTGGGTCTTCATTTTTTCACTTAAATATTCGGTCTTGAATCGTAGGTATGTCTTAAAATTCACTAAACCGGTCGTACAAATTGTTAAATTAGATAGATGATTTTAGAGACTTATTGTTTATTTATTTGTTTAGAGTGTTTTGTGCTATAAATTCATTAGTTTTTTATTTATTTATTTATGTAACTTGCTGTTATATGAGTAGTTTTGCTGGAGAAACAATTGTGACCGATTTAAACTTTACACAAGAGAATCCAACTTGCAAGTGATAAGCTTTCTGAAGTGTGTTGCATGTTGTCCAAATGGAGGGAATTACTCTGATTTTAACTCATGAATTCTTTCTAATGGAAATCGGCTGGTTATCTCATTCTGTGATGTTGATACATAATTCTCTCTGTATATAGGGTCCTTTCTGCTTCCAAATGGGTTATGATATCTGTTAAATTTTGTGAAACTAAAATAACTGAAAACTGTTTAGAGAGGAAAAGAAGATACAGAGCATTAAGCTTGCAACTTCAAGGATTTGTTGCTGCATTTTGTTGGGGGTAATCTCTGTTAATGGTACATAAGATGTTTGTAGAATATGAACTTGCAGATTTAACACTCTTTTAAGTTATATAGCACGGACAAAACGAACAAAATAAATCTTAAAAATGAAATCAGGGTGTCGTATACTCTTATTACAATCTGGGATTTAAACAACTCTTTTTTAAGTAAGGTTAATCATCTAAGAGGATTATGCCAGAGAACTCACTCCATAACAGTTTTTTTTTTTTTTTTTTGACATGCTTCTAATTCTTATCATTTTGTTGTACATATGCATGTTTATGAGAAACAAAGCAAAGTAAAAATATATGTTCCAGTGATATTAAGCCTTTCTTTTACTTGCGTTGCAGTTACTCTATAGTGTTTACTGGCTATTAATGCTTGTTATGCTTTATTGTAGGCTTTAGAGGAAGTTGAAAAGAATTTTGTAACAATGAGAACTATGCTTTCTGGAGATGGAGAATCAGAACCGAACTTGGATCAGGTTTCACAACTCGTGGAGGAAATCTGCAAGGAGGATATTCTTACTCTTTTAATTCACAAGTTGCCTATACTTGGATGGGAAGTAAGATTCAGATACCAAGCACTATCATATGCAGTTGACTTAACTGGTTTCTCATCGTTGCTGTGTAAATTTTGATACAGGCCAGAAAGGATTTAGTCCACTGTTGGTCCATACTATTGAAACAAAAGGTCGACTCCAATTATTGCTGTGTAGAATACATTGAACAACACATTGAATTACTAGACTTTCTTGTTGTATGGTAAGCTTTTTTCTACTTCACCTTTTTTATCACCAATTAGGAACTGCTTTTTTGCTCCGTTCCTTTGCTTCTCTTTCCATGGGGAATCAATATAATTGTATTTGAGTTGGATGGCTAAAATTGATGCTATGTGCCAAATTGAGAACATGGGATTATGGTTTTTCTTTATTTCGGTGTCTTTTGGATCCCTGTAACTGATATGGTCTTTGAAAAAGTGGGTGAAGGTTACATTTGGAATCATTTTTAGTTTGTGAAACTGATATCACGGTAATGAACCTACACCGTCCTTCCATTTATGCCGTAAAATCATTTCTCCAATTTTCGAAGAGCTGAAAATAAATGCCAAGAGTCGTGGGAGACTTTTTATGGCAACTCACTTTGGGAAAATTTTGTATATTATTTATCTAGTATGTTTAGGATGTAGAGTTGATACTTGATAGAATAATGGGTTGTTTCTATGTTTAAAAATTTTGTTAAAAAATTGATGACCTTTTTGTCAATGTTACTGTCTACTATTGCCTTGTTTTTATTGTTTAGTATTACTTAGCAATATACTGCAGGTAATTTTATTTTAAAATTTGGTACCTTAACAGATTTATTTCTTCTGTTAAAGCGTTAATGAATGACCTTTCCCAAAATTTAGAGTATGAAGTAAACCTCATTGACCTTACATTAAATCATGGGCGAAACCTAATTTTTTTTGCTATTGTTAAGGGTTGGTTTGGAAATATATATTGGAATCCTACAGTCAGTTTTATATGCTCAAGAGTAATTCTCCATTCCTTTATGGAAGAGTTGTTTGGACATTGGATGCTTTAAAAAGTTTCTGATGAATCATGGTGAAAAAAAGATTTAGGTAAATGTAGATGGACCTACTTCTGATTTTTGCATTATATACCTTTGTGTTGATCATACATATTTGACCAAATTAAAATTTTCCCGAGAATATTTCCAAATTGAGACATAACATGTGGCATTCTTTCCTCTTTCCATTGGAAGTTTGTTTCCCTTAACCCTTTCATCAAATGAAAACACTTTTACTTGCAACACTTTAAAGATTATAATCTCGGGTATAAAATTGATTCTTGCAAAATGGGTTCTTTCAACATCATTGATTGCAAAAGTGATTTTTCTAAAATCAGGTATCTTACAGCAATCTGAAACACATTCAGTTTCACTGTCTACGTAAGTAAACAATTGTCTAGCTATATGTAGTCAATGTTCTTGTATAAATATGATAAGTTTAAATAGTTGCTCACATCCCTGCGTGTGTTCCCAAGCAGCTATGATAACAAAGAAATTGCCTTGAGCTCTGGCTTAATGTTACGGGAGTGCATCAAATTTCCAAATCTTGCAAAGTAAGATATTTTGGGTTGTTATCAAATGTACTTTTTCCTAGTTTTTCTCTTCCTATTCTTTTTAATCTTTCTGATATCTTCATCTTCATTGTGGACTCAAATTGATTCTGCCAAGATTTTGATGTGCATTTTTGCTAACAGAACTGCTTTTGTACTCTCGTATTTTTTGTGCTGATAAACTGGACCAAATAAGAGCATTCTAGGCGTGAAGAAAAAAATTGTAGATGAATTGTCTGTATTATAATAATGAATATAGTGCATATATGTCAGCATATCTGTAATGCTAGGATGAACTTCTTCCTATAGTAGGCTATACTTGGCATTCTTGCTTATCATTGTCATTCCAGGCTCCTGCATCTCTATGGCTTTCTGTTTTTCCAGCTTCATCCATCATTTGTGATTCACTACTTAGGTTATGGTCTTAAGTAGACCATAATATTGGCTATTTGGATAATATATTGAGCCTGAGCTTGAGGATAACGAAATTTATTTGTTAAAAAAATTGGGGTTTTAAATTATTTTAGATGTAAAAATTAGCATATGGTTATCTTTTATCAATGTGCATTTTGAGGCTGGTGCTTGTCGTGCCATCTATTAGAAGGCAAGTCTGTTACACTGTTTTAACTTTCTAATTTCTTTTTGGGTGTTGTCAGATACATATTGGAATCTGCAAGCTTTGTGTTGTTCTTTAAATTTGTAGAGTTGCCTAACTTTGATGTTGCATCTGACGCATTTTCTACATTTAAGGTCAGATCTGAATTCTTTCTTGCCCCTTTAAGTCCCATTACTTATCTCGCTGTTTGTACAGCTCTATAAGTCACTCCATACATCTCTACTGGATATGATTTGTAGGACCTTCTTACTAAACACGGAAATGTGGTCTCTGAATTTTTGACGGCTCACTACGATGAGGTTTGCATCCTCCTTGGCATACTTATCTGATTTGTACATATGAAGCAGAACAAAATGCTGCTTGAGAATAAATTATGCGTGTCGGTTGAATATTTACTCCCAGGAGAACAAATCCCGTGGAGAATAATTTAACCATCTGATTAACTGTTCTTTATGAGATGGTTAAGTGTGCCAACCCTCGTCTTTGAAAATATGCATGGGGCATACTATGAAGTATGAACTAGATGATTGGGGTGGTTTCATTCCCTTATTATGCTCCGGCTTTTCTAATAGGACTTCTTGTTCCCAGTTCTTTGATCTATACGAGAAACTCTTGATGTCTCCTAATTATGTCACAAGAAGGCAGTCTATAAAGGTTTGTTCTAACAACAATTTTCAATTTTTTTTTTGTTGCTTTCTGATCATCTTTTTGACTTACATGATTTTTAACAATTAAATTTATATGAATTTTAGCTTCTCTCGGAATTTCTTTTGGAATCTCCCAATTCTCAGATAATGAAGCGCTACATCATAGAAGTTCGTTTTCTGAAAGTAATTATGACATTGTTGACGGTATATTTCCTCTTAATCCTGTGTCCTTGTGTGATATTCCTGTTTCTCCACATGATTAATGAATATGCTTACATGTTCCTGTGTCCTTGAACACGTTCCTTGTTTCTGTTAAATGTTGTATAACGTGGTTTCTCAGTTAGCTGTAATCTGCATATATAGTAAAGACTACTCTTTATCTTATCTCCTAGCTCTGTTTTTACTGTCGTGTACTATACCACTACCAGAACAGGCAATCAGTGGCAATTCCCTAAGTTCGAGTTTATGTAGTATGTTACATCTTAGCTGGTTTGTCAAGAAGATAATTCATGCCTTTTAGATGGTTCTTTAGTTGATTAAGTGCCTGTTTGGTTTGGACACCAAACCACCGTTTGCACCCCTTTTTTCCATTTGCGTTTGGCAAATCGAGTTTGTTTTTTTATTTTGGTGTTTGGTAAATTTTCTGTTTGCCTTTTCCGTTTGCGAAATGTCGTTTTGTTGCAGGAGGTCTGATGTTGCTTTTCCGTTTGCAAAACTCCATTTGAGTGTTTTAACACTTCAAAAGTGATTCTATTTTGTCAACCAAACCAAACACAAATCAATTCTTCTAAACTCAGTTTTAAAATATTTTTATCAAACACAAATCATTTTTTTAAACTCCATTTTTTAAAACTCAGTTTTCTAAACAAGATTTTACACAATCTATTCTACCACAATCTAAACCAAACGGACCCTAATAACATCTGGGGTATTGCTGCGTAATGTTGTTGGTGTGAAACTTGAGATATGCATCACAACCACTAGAGGTAACAAATACCAGTGCTTATGGATGCTTTATGGTAGTGAACATTTAGTAATGGAATGCCAACAAAAAGCAAAAATTAAGAGTGTGATAGTGATGAGAATGTATCTGGGAGAAAGTTAAGTAGCGCCCATTTAGGAGAACATGAAAACTTGCCATGGGTGGTTGAAACATGTGAGAAGACCACCAATAAATACTCGAGTGAGAAAACTGGTTAAATTGAATATAGTTCATTTATCAGGGAAGAGGAAAATCTAAGAAAATTTTATTATAAACCATTAAAACAGACATTGCTGTAGATGGTTTTATCGAAATTTCTGTTTTTGATAGAGTCCAATGGCATCAGTTGATGCATGTACCTCACTTCACTTATTAGGATAAGGCTATGCGGTTATTGTTATTGTATTCTATCTGCTTCGCATGTCAAACAGCCAATACTATTTTACATAATATTTCTAGCTTTCATATATTAAAAAGCATTGCTTTTGTGTTACCTTCTCTTCCTATCTGTTGTTAACTCTATTTATTTGTTGTTTTGTGGGTTGAGCAGGACTCAAGTAAAAACATTCAGTTATCAGCTTTCCACATTTTCAAGGTGATTTTCCCCCTTCATGCCTGTAAGTTTATATGATGAGCTCATCCTTTTGTGGCTTTATAAAAGAATTTGAACCAGATTATGCCTGCTAATCGAATGTAAATGGGATTATTCAACCCCATTCTTTGTAGTTTTGCATCTAGAAAACTAGAAGTCTTCCATTTATCATTTGTACCGTAATGAATTGGAAATTTGGTTGGCAGGTTGCATTTTGAATCGTTTTAATGCATTTATTCTAGTTGACAAGAGGCTTAAATGTATGTATCGAAGTACATTGTTTCTTGTATAGCGATATGCTATGTGTTTTTGTATTTTAGTTCAATTGATTTACCATCTTTGAACTAGACCATCATGAGTTTGTCCTTTGAGATCATTCTTGTTATTTATAGTCGACATCCTATCATATGGACGTATGTTATAGTCAGGCAAGGCCCATATGGTATTTGTTGGGCGCTCATGCTTCAGAAAGTGAAGAGTTTTGAGAGGGTGAAAATCTGATAGATTTTCTGCTATAGAAGTCAACAGTCAACTAGATTTTTCGGAGACTAATTGTGAGCACAATCCTAGCAGCAAAATATGATGAAACTCATATTCAATATTTGAGAGAGGATTAGTTTTAGGAAACTCATGCAGAAAGTTCCTGAAGGCTATTCCATGCATTCCTTTAAAAGGATTATTTGCTGGACATACTATACTTTTTATTTCAATACTCCTTTCTTAATAGACTCTTTTGCTTATCAAAAAAAAAAAATACTTTTTATTTCAAGGGTTTTTATGTTACTTTTTGGTTTGATATAGCCTACAACATGACGTTTTTGATTTGGTGATGATAATCGATATCTGTTTTATATTTTCTCGCATGCTTATCCAGGTTTTCGTTGCTAATCCTAATAAGCCTCGAGACGTAAAAATTATTCTGGGGAAGAACCAGGAGAAGCTGCTAGAATTGCTTCATAATCTATCTCCGGGAAAAGGTTATTGTACTTTCGGTTGATTTAAAACCTGCAATTACATAATATTCTTCGGAATTTCCATTCTATTTTCCTTAATAATTGAAATCGAATTTCTTTTTTTAGTCAGTAATCTTAGCTCTTTTGCTGTTTTCAGGTTCAGAAGATGAACAATTTGAGGAGGAAAAGGAGTTCATCATCAAGGAAATCGAAAGACTATCGGCCTAAGTTGTTTATTCTGCATCAGCTGTGTTTGATAACAATTTTTTTTTTGTTTTTTTTTTTTTTGACGTGTACATTGAAAGCTAATTTTATGCAAGGATTTTCACTGTTTGTGAGCAACTAATGTGTTGGAAGGTCCATGAGTTTTTATGTGGACAAGACGCCAAAAATACGTGTCTGTAATACAAACTGAATTAAAGGCATAAACGAAGAACGTTGCTTTGATACTGATAGTAATTAGGTGGAAGTGCTGTGGATTGACCTCTATTTGCTGCTGCCTGCTTGCGAGTTAACACCCTTCTCATCATCATTTATGAGGTCTATGAAAACAGTTTGTTGGTTGTTCGCTCCTCTAATAGATCAATTTATTAGTGGGACAAAACTTAGGAAAAGTTTCCTAGGTTCTATTGGTCCTATTGTTCTCACTAATGAGATAATAACTATTTTGACAGTGAAAGTTACGAGAGGGTGGAAATAGTGAGAGTTAATGAAGAGAGAAATATTATATTCATTTTGTAAGGAGAACAGAACTAATAGAATTTAGGCCCCGTTCGGAGTGGTGTTAAGTTTTCTGCTTTGGTTTTGAAAGTTAAATTTGAAAACAAAACGTGTTCGGGTAAATTCGGGTTAAGTTGGTTTTTTCCTTAATTTTGAAACAATTTTCTTCTGGATCCCAAAACCATAAAAATAGGTTCTGAGATTACTGTTTCAGTTTTCATCCTAATAATCACATTCTCTCTCTTTTTCTCTTTCGTGTCTCTTCACGTCTCTCTCTTTCTCGTGCCCTTCAGCATCTGCTTCACCATTTTCTCTCCTTCCATCTCTTCTCTTCTCCGGCTTTTTTTTTTCCTTCTATTTTTTGTCTCTATTGTATTTTTTTCTCACCCTGCTGGTAGAGGGCTTGACGACGCAGCTATGGTGGGGCTCTGGTTTTTGTTGTTCAGGGTGAAGGAAGGATAGAGAAGCTTCCCTGTCACCGGCACTGCCGGCTTCTTCGGCAATGACCTCAATCGCACTCGCCAGAAGCTCCTCGCAACCGTTTTGGAGAAGATCGCTCGGTTGTGTGATAGAGCGTGTGCGTCCAACGGTGGCTGTTGGGATTGTGTGCCAGATCTGATATTCCTGGAAAGGCAAGAAATTCAAACGCAATCTACAGTGGATTTCAAGGTGAGGACTAACGAAAGCGCCGATGAAGCCCCACACGACATTGCACAGTGCCTGAAAAGGGCTTCCTTTTACATTCCGCCATCGTTTCCGCCATGTGTGATTTTTGGTCAGTGGAGAATTTTTTTTTTTGTTACATAAGGGAAAGCTCAATATTATTTTTATTAATATTGTTGTTTTTTAACCGGGAATTAATATTTTTGTTATCGTTACAACTTTATGATTATTACCATTTTTATTATTTTTATAATTCTATAAAATTTATATTATTTTTTTAATTTTTTTGAGACTTAATTGTTTTATTGTCATTTTAATTATTTTTATGTGTTAATGTTTTTTTATTGGGTGAAGTCATAGTGGCTTAAATCAAAAACCAAAAAAAATGAAATTGAAAAACTCAAAACTCAGAAATTTGGTTTTTGAAATTTTCAAAACACAAAACCAAAAAATCACCCTGAACAGGATTTTAAGAAACTTTACTAAGTTTTCTTCCAAACGCTCAGCCTTTGTTTGGATTCACGTTCATACATTCCATTCGTATGTTTGGAACAGTCAAACGTGGTTTTACCGAAAAGAAGTGTGTTTGGCTTTAGCAGAGATGAATCAATTTTAGGCCTAAAATCAATTCTACTTTAAAGCTAGAAATCGAAGCTTTCACAATAACCCAAAATCGATTCTCAGTAAGCTGATCACTATGTGCTACTGTGTTGCCTGCACTGCCCCTGGTGCTGCTTGATCAGTTTATGAGAACCGCTTCGGTGATGCTATTTTTTTTGCGGTATTATTTTGTGATGCTTTTAAAAACATGGGCTTATCCTTAATTATAATAAGTGGACAGCACCTGTAAAAAACAATGTGCTACTGCTAAATTTTTTTTAGCGTCGTTGCTGCATAATTAATTTTTTTTTTTACAAAGCTTAATTAAAATCATTTAATGGAGCGGACCTCTTGTGTAATGTTTGAATACTATATTGCACTTTCAAGTTATATTTTTTATTTGCAATTTTTATTAGATACTTTAATTTAATATTGTTATGCTAATTTAGTACTTTTGTTGTTTATTTTATCAAATTTTATGTTTCTAATATAATTTTAAGTTAATACCTATTTTAGTAATTGTACACTCAAAAGCAATTTTAATCTAAAATATCCAAACAACATAAATTGATTAAAATCACTTTTTTCGTAAATATATCCAAACATAAATCACGTTACATTTAACTCACTTTTATCTGAAATCAATTTTACAAAATTAATTATGTTAAAATCAATTTTTGCGACTCCAAAACCAAACTCATGCTCATTTGTTGAGTTGATAGCAACTATTTGTCGTATTGGCGTTGGGTATGTTTTGGAACACGCACCAAGCTAACATAGTTTTAGCGGACCTGAGTTAAATTCCTCCCTGTAATAAAGAAGTCACAAATTTCGACTCAGCATGGCTATCAACTTTTAAGCAAGAAGTCACAACATACATCATCTTAATATACGTAAATACAATGAAGCCTGGATACGCAATACGATACAGGTACGATATGACACGGATACATAGATACTGAATTTTTTTGAAATTTAGGATACGATACGGTCTAAATACGTTAACAAAATTTTATATAAAAATTTATATATATGCTAAATACTTGTTAGGAAAGAGATATTGGATCAATAGTACCAGACCTAACACTTGAACCCTCTTCTCAACTATTTTTATACTTTTTTTTTTCAATCAGTACAACACAACATGTGAGAATAAATAAGACATATAATGTCTGAGCATCAAAATAATATTTTTGTAAGAGTGAAGAAAAACGCTACAACACTGTTTTCGTTGGACTGCGGTACCGGATACGAGTACAGGTGCAGAGGTACCAGGTTTTTGCAATGATTTTACACGTGGTATAGGGTACAGGTATGCACCCAGTACAGGTACGGGTACGCACCCGATAGAGTACGGCTTTAATTTTAGAGTACCCATGCTTTATAGGGAGAGACCAAAATTGCCAACAAGATGGGGAAATTAGAATCGCCATCGGGATCGAAAGAAACGGATCAGTCGCCGGGATACGGGACTCGAGAAGTATCCAAGAAATATCGGAAAGTATCATCAATAATGAATAATTTAAAAAATAAAAAATTATAAGGATACTTTTAAGATACGTATCGAGATGTATCCGAGAAGTATCATCGATATTCGATACGTATACGACACGGATACAATTTAGAATAACCGGGCTTCATAGCGTAAATATCTGTGTTCAGTTCAATGGTCACAACACAGAAGGAGTACAAAACTTAAGACAGAAGAAAGGGAATTGGTTTTTGCTTTTTGTTTAGTCTTCGAATTTCAATAAAATCCCCAAATATTGCCCAACTTTGAAGAAAACGAAATTAACGAGTAAAGGAAATAAAGAATCAAGGATTTGGGAAAATTTTGGAAAACGTGGTGTTAATTTCGAAATCAAAACCGAAAACGTTTTTTGAAAAAACCAAGTAGTTTCTTTTTTTATTTTTTATTTTTTAAATAAATCAAACCAAACAGTTTTTAAGGGACTTAAAAGCTTTTATACTCATCATATCATGCTTTGAAAGATTAATTTGTGCTGCTACCAATCAAAAACTCATATTCTGTCAAAAAAATCAAGTTAATTTGAATCACCCAACAACTACTCTAACAGTAACAAACCGTAGATCTGTGTATTCACGCGCATATATGCCGTAGCCACACAAATTCATCCGCCAATTTTTCCCAACACTCCAAACAATCCCTTCCGCGCCGACATGAACTTCTTCAAGGCCGTCTTCTCCGACGAGCCCGACTCGCCATCGCACGATTCCGACCAGCCCGATCTGGATCAGGACGACGACGCCGCGAGCACCGCTTGGAGCTTCGGCGGTCTGATCGAAACCCTCGCGTCCAAATCCGAGACCATTCTCGAAACCTATCGGCGCGATCTCGAGGAATTCAGCTCTGGCTTAAGGAATGAAACGGCGGTGATCCGCGAAGCCGCCTCACGCGCCGTCAAGGACCTTCCGGCTTCCCTGGATGTCGGCGCGTCCGTTGCTCAGGAGTCGCTGGAGTCCGTTGGCCAAGCCATCGACGATATCGGCACCACCGTTTGGAAATCGACGACGCAGATTATCTCTCACGGTAGGGACTCTCTCTTAGCCCCTGATTCCGATTCCGATTCTTATGATTCAAGCAATAACGATAGCAACAGGAAACAATTGAGTAGTAGTAGCGATTTGAAACGGTATAGTAGGTTTGATGCGTTGGTGCGTGCTCTTCAGAGTGATGTGAATACCTATTTAGAGGAACCCGAGGATTTGGGGAATTTCAATGAGTGGAAATTAGGGTTCGAGTTGGAAAATATGGAGGAGGAAATTGAGAATTTGATTGAAGAGAATGGGGTTGTTGAGGAGATTTATGGGAAGGTTGTCCCCACTAAGATTGATCGTGTGAGCTTCTTAAGCAGGTATTTTTATAAGCTGCATAAGCTTAAGCAAGCTGAGGAAGCTAGGGCTAAGCTTGTAAAGCGTGCGATTTCTGGGGATGAAGAGGAGGATTTGAGCTGGGATTTTGATGATGATGATGGCAATGATGGGTATGAGCCCATGGGTAGTACCAGTAGGGTTTCTGAGTTGAAGGAGAAAAATTCTGCTGAGGTTGCCACAGGTGGTGCTAGTGTTGAGACCATTGATGATTTGAAGATAGAAAATGATGGGGAGGGTGTTGCTTCCGAACCTAAAACCGATGAAGGTGATAAATTGGAGGAGGTGGATTATAATGAGAATGTGGCATCTAATGTTCCTGCAACTGTAAGTGAACAAGGGGATAAGTTGGGCGTGAAAGATGAGGCATCAGAAGTGAAGACAGATAACGAGAACAGTGGATCGAGCAAAGATAGTGATATATCAGTTGTTTCGAGCCAGCCTTCCATGCCTGGGGAAGAAGACATTGGATGGGATGAAATTGAAGATATTGAATGCAGTGATGAAAATAGAGGGGATGCTGTTGGGTCTGCAAGTAGGATTGATTTGCGGAAGAGGTTGAGTGCTGTAGCGGTAGCGGCAGACCAAGATGAGGATCTCAGTTGGGATATTGAAGACGATGATGAGGCTGTCAAGTCATGACTAGATTGTGGGTTTGGGATCGGTGGTGCTTCAATTTATAAACACAAATTGGTTATCAAGTGTATAACTTTTTCTTTGCAGCAACCATGTAAATAAGCAAGCTCTGTTTTTTTATGACTTTTACACAAGCTCAGGGGATAAGGTGAGCACCAGTTGAAATATAAGTTTAATTTGTAAGCTCATGTGGACTCTTCATCCTCTTTGAGGAGGTTTCTTGCCCCATGCTCTGTGGTATTTTTTTGCAGGAAATGTGTGTTAAGTTATGTGCATTCCCTTTATTTTGGGGATTATATAATCAATGCAAATCGAGTCTCCTTATTACTTGAATATCTGTTCCACCATTGATTAAAATGCAATTACTACTTGCATCACTGGTATGAGGGCGGGTTTTAGAGTGTTTTCTTGTTTAGAGGGTACATTGTTGTTCTCTTTAATGTGGCTTGTTATATCATATACTCTCCCTGTCCCAAAATATTGGATTTTTTTAACCAATTTTCTCTCACCAAAGAATTAATTAGAAATATTAAATTTGTTTATGATTTAATTATTTTTCCCAAAACTGCCCTTAAATTCATAAGTAAGATTGACTATTCATATTCCCAAGAACGAGTTTATCTTGGTAAATCACCTTATTAAATAATGATATTGTGGTAAAAAAATAATTAATGCAAGAGACAAATGCTTTATAAAATGTGACAAATGAATTACTTGAAAGATTATTATATTTTGGGATTGAGGGAATATTGATTAGTAGGTGTTTCTTTCAAAATGATAAATGATTTGTTATACGTTTTCATCATTAATCTCTATTATTTTTCTCTCTCCAAATAATAAATCAAGTGAGAAAAAGGAATCATTGGTGTTTGCTTTCTAATGGGGTATGCCTTAGTCCGGGATTCAGATTAACTACAGTCAGCATTTCCCAACAGTCACTGTAGTTGAGCGTAATCTCCACCGTTCCAATAATCAAATGCTTTATATTTCTCCACGTCATTTATAAAACTGAAGCAAGTCTGCTTTGCTTTTACGGGTTTGGTTCCGTCGTTTTGCCGCTCAATGGAAGGGGAAAAAAAAAGCTCGACAGAAAAAAGAATTACAAAGTCCACGAATCAGAGCCAGCGTAGTCAAATGCAGAAAAAAGAAACAGCATCATCGAAGTCAATGCAAGAAACTTTGAAACAAGAAAAAAAAGAATTAACCAAAACAAAATAAAGAAAGCAGTGAGAAAATTCAAAAACCTGCATAAATATTCCTTTTTTTCCCCTATCCAAAGAGTGTGCAAATGAAAACCAGAAAAGGCAAAAAGAAACGAGAAGAAGTTGAACGGATCCAAGGGATTCAAAATGTAGATGGAAGAGGGGTCACAAAGCGGAGAATACGTCGTAGAACGTTGGCGCGCTATAGCGCACCACCATCGCTCTGCAATCTAGTCACATGACGCTTGTGCACTGTTGAGTCACCACTATCGTCGCTGTCTTATTCTCAGTTGGGTTCTACAATTGCCCCTTCTTTAGCAATTAGGGATTGGCCATTTTAATTTTTTGGAAAGAAATAATCTTGAGCATCAGATGAATCCAACGGTGCAGATTCATTGACTGCAGTGACTGCACAAGTCTCCTGACTTTAGAGAATCCGTATCCGTCGCTAAAAGTAATGAAAATAAAAAGATGAAAATCTCCCTAAGTTTACTGGTGTCATGAATATGAAATTTGGAGCTTAAATTGATAATAGATAGATAGATTCTAATTTTGAACTTCAATATAGAATCCCTTTTTCTCTCTTTCTTTCAAAACAGGTGTCACTTCTCTCATCCCTTCAAAATCAAATCAGTTCTCCTCTCTCACCCACATAACCTTTTTTATTCCCAACCATTTTGCCTCTTCCACAGCTCCCCCGTTACTGTGTGCGGATGGATTCTCGCCGGCGACCGCAATTATGTGTGTGTGAATTGCGATTAACCCCAATGCAAGTGCCAGAGGGATTCGGATGCAGGCGGTTCAATTATGCTATTGCTAGGATCGTTGTTCAGCATGAGTGACATGGTAAATTTAAAAACTTTGAGGTCACTAGTGGCATTGGAGAATATTTTTGGTGAATGTTTTGTGACTGATTTTAGTGGCATTTGAGGTGGAGAATTTCCTTTCCTTTCTAGTTTCCTTTTCCAATCCTTTTCCTACCACCATGTTTTTTTTTTAAGGGTCTGTTTGGGAGCTTGGAGGGGTGGACTTTGGAGGGGAGAGGAGATGGAAGGAAGAGAAACCTCTCACTTTATTTGAGAGTCAAAAAATGAAGAGGAAAGGGTAAGGGAGGGTTTATATGATAAACTTACTTTACCCTTTTCTTTTATATATTAACATTTCGCCTTCTATTTTTATAATTTATTTTTAAAATTTTTTAAAAATCACCACAATTTTCAAAAAATCAATAAACTAATTAAAAAAATTATATTTCCTATTTTTAAAAATAATTTTAAATACTGTTTTCCTTTTCATAATTTTTTCAAAAATACAAAAAAAAAGATATTTTCTTTTTAAAAAATTGACAATTAATTTTTTTGATATTACTGATTATAATTTTATCTATTAAATTTGCATTGATCATGTTTTATCAACATTCAGAATTTATAATATAACGATTTTATACAAAATTAAAAAATTATTTAACCTGATAAAATTTTTATGTTTATCTATTAAAAATGAAAGACAAATAAAATATTTTATGTATGCCATAAATAATTTTTTTCTTCCTCTAAATTCAATTTATCTATCTAAATTTGCGCTGAAAATATCACTGTAATTTTATCTATTAAATTTATATTGAATCACATTTTATTCAACATATTTCAAATTTAACCTCAATTTTTTTTAAAACAATTGATAAAATAATAAACTATAATTTCTATTAAATATTAATATTTCCTTCTGCTACATAATAAAAATATTAAAAAATTGACATTTTTTTCCCTTCAAATTGATACTTCTAAAATAAATTGTATTAAACATGAAGATGTTGGCCAAATGGCCAAATTCAATAACTTCAAATTCAAAGTAAGAAATCAACCTATGAATGAACAAGTTTAGATACAACTTTCATACTCTTTCGGAATATCTACCATGTTACAAATCCACAAGGGAGATATATTATCTGAATAAAATCCAAAACAAAAGATAATATCATAGCACAATGTCCAACGAGCCATCAGCAACGTCTCTTCATAACTCAGAAACCAACATCCAGAAGACAATGACAGAGCCCAGCCAAACTGTAATAAAAAGCATTAGTTAGAAATTAGAAAGACTGGCTTCCCAATCCATCTAAATTTCACACACACACTCAGACCAATATTATCACAAATAGCATAAAGAGTACTGGTAGAAGCATAACAGCATGCAGTTTAACAAACTTTGCAGAATTTGTCAACCAAAATAACAAAAAATGCTACTTTGAGGACAAACTAAAATCAATCACATTTAGATAGTCTATGTCAACCGGTCCGAGAGCTAATAATAAAATCAGTGCTCTGAATTTATTTCTTTGCTTATAGGTAAGGTGCGGAAATTTTTTTTTTTTGATGTGTATCTGAATATTTTTGTTAGAATAGATGAAGTTGAATATCCTTAGGTGCAAAATGAATTTCATCTTTGTATTTAGAGATTTTCACGGTAAAAGACTCCAAATGTTGAGTTAGAGAGATATTGAAAGAATGGTGGCTAGGGGAATATTGGTCACAAGGAGTTCCATATAGGCAAATGCATCAAAATAGGCAGTAAATTCTTATTCTGTGATTACTTTTAACCTACCTTCTGATTGCTTTTCTGTAACTTCTAAGGCATACCATCCTGTGCAATCATTTCTTCTCCTTCATTCTTCCTCTCTTTTCTTCTCATAATTTATTCGCCTTTGTTCTTCATCTCAAGGTTCTATAAGCATGAAAATTGTACACCTTATCAAATTCCAATTGTAGACAGTAAGAAACCAAACTTCCAAAATTCAAATGTATCATATATCTATCAGAGGATTATTGCATCAGGATTATTGCCAAAATCATATAAACGACTAGCTTGAAAGTTGCATAATTGCATCAGGTCCAAACAAAACAAGATATAAACAATTAAGCACTTAACACCTATAGCAACAAATACTTTTTCTCCAATGCATCCCAATCATCAGAGGATATCAAAATTAATTCTAGCCAAAATAAAAAGTAAAAAGAAAATTAAAAAAAAAATAAAATCATCATCAGAGGATATCAACCACACTATTAATTCTATAGCAAATACTTTTTTGCTTTACTTATGAACTTACCAGTAAAACAATTTGCTCTTTCCCCTCTTTCAATTTTCATATATTTATTTATGAACTTGTAAACATTGATTAGGACTTACTTTTGCACCAGATAATATGCTGTAGAAGTTCTCCAAAGGCATCATGCTTGCTTCTCAGCTTGAAGCTCAAATTCTGCTTTTGGTTTGCAGAAAGTGTCACAAAATGATTGGACTTAGATTTCTCAGATTGTAATAATAATATAAATATTTAGTATACATGAATACATGAATTGTACTAACCACTCTAGTAAAAGAAGGAAAAGGTGAGGGGATATAGAGAGAGAAAGGCAGGAGAGATTTGAAGAGCACTTTGAGTTGAGTTTGCACAAAAACAAAAGAAGAGCATTACATTTTATAAAGGGAAAGTATGTGACATAAATGTTTATTTTTCTGGTCAATGGTCATTCGGATGCTTTCTTTCCATTTACTCAATGCAAGGTAAAGGTTTCTTTGATAATCCATGCAGCAAATTTTCAACAACTGAAACTGAAGAAAGAAAAAGAAGAAAAAAAATGAATTACATGCCATATAATTGAAACCATAGGTACTACTGATGGCTCTTCATTCTTATAATTGAGATAGATACCCTTTAAAGAAAGAAAGCGAAGAAGTGATGGAATTAGATAAGCTTAGTAAGTTTGAAGAAACCAAAGACCCTCCTCTCTCTGGTGCTTACATCCGCAGCCTAGTGAAACAACTAACAACCACAAAACCAAAAGAAACCATGAACACCAAAGACCCTTGTTGTGCTTTTGATGGCAGTGTTTACCCAAGTAAAAATTTAAGAAAAAATGGCAAAGTTGGTGCTTCCAATTGCCAACATCAACAACAACAACGCAAAAACCAAGTTAGGAGAAGGCTTCACACAACTAGGCCTTATCAAGAAAGGCTTCTGAATATGGCAGAGGTTAGGAGAGGGATTGTGACTGCCTTGAAATTTCACAGGGCAGCTATGAAACAAGCCAGTGAGGAGGAGCAGCAGCAAAATCAGAGTCTATTCCCTTTTCCTTCTTTGTAACACCAATTAACAAATATCCTACTTCTAGAGCTAAGAACTAATTCATCAGTAAAATATATACACATGTTTTTCTCTTGCAAAGCATTGGAAAGACAGCAAATGATAAATCAAACACACACTGATTCTATTTGAAAAAAATATATTAAAAAGATCAGATTCAACAAATAAGAGAGGATTTCAGGGGAGTACCAAGAATAAATAGCAACAAGATCAAATAACAAATGTTGATACAAGCATGCACATACAGGCACTGATTCTGAATTAACAGAAAACCTTCGAATATTGGATTAACAGGAAACGTCAAAACCTTTGAATTAGAGAGATAAATTACCGTGCGAGAAGAGTGGGAGTAGAGCTAGTTTTTTGAACTGTGATGCCTCTGATGCTTCCGACACCTTCAAATCGTTCATGAAATATTGAAATCAAACAAGGAATCAATCTCTGATTCTGAAAAAAATGACATAAACATGGAAGATCGATTTGTGTGTTCTGCTTACGAAAGGAAAAGGAAAACGAAGGGAAGATTGAGATCACAACCCTATTACGAACAAGAGAAGATTCACAGAGAGAGAGAGATAGATAGAGAGAGAGAGAGAGAGAGAGAGAGAGACTGAGATTGAGTAGATTTCTGGAGTTTTAACATTTGCATATCATCTTGTCCTCTTTTGTGGTTAAAGAATACTGCAACAAGGTTATGACGAGGAAAAGCAATTGCCACAGGTGTTGAAGGAGTTGAAAAACACTTGTGAACTTCTAATTCTGGCATGTAGAGTATTTCCTTTTTCATGCATAGCTCTTTGATTTCTAATGTTGGCATTTTTGGAACATATCATTGTTGTAGTTAGGTTCACAGTTTCTAATAGTTCAGTTTTATTCCATACTGATTTGGTCTTTGTGCAGTCTCCAATTCTTCATTCATTGAAGCTATTATAGAGCAAATATTCATACCACCATTGTCCACAATCATTCCTGAGAATTCAAAGTAGCTAATACTTTTTTGTTTGAGTTGAAGAAAAATTTACATCAAATTTAATTTGTCTCCATGTTTGGTTCTAAACGGTGATTGGTGTTGTATGTATGTGCAGGGCTAATGACATATGTAAGGAGTTAAAGAGGCAAATTATCAATGATGATAATGTTTTCGAATCTCTTGATTGAAGAAATTGAGTTCTCTGAGTTTGTTCTCCCTCTGAAAGCTTCTCAATAAGGTTAATTTCACTTACCAATGACTACTTTTTTTACACTAGCTGCAATTTTTATTTTTTAGGATAATCTGTCAGCTTCTAGTGAAGCTTTGATTTTTTAAAAGTTAGCTCCATTTTGATACAAAGGTTTCTTGAAGGTGTTTTTATGGAAGTAGTTATGTCTTGAACTCTCTATGAATTCACATAGGATTGGAATTTTGGTTTTCTGCATGTCTGACTCGGTCTGATCTTTCAAACAGGATCGTTGCCTTTATTGTATTATTTTCTCATCTGGGGGTTTGAAAAGTTCAGATTTTATTGATTTATACTTACATAAATTATTTTTAGGAATTTATGCTAAGAGCAGAGTTTTGTCCTTCGCTGTACTGGTGATGTGCTGATTAGGTGGTCTCGAATGGTCCTAATCTATAGTGGGATGGAGACTCACAAATTCTTACTTTGAGCATTCATCTTTGGGTACTGTTCTGTTTTGGACCTAACCTAGCAATTGGGGGATGATAATGACTTATTGTATCACCTGCATGTCTAAAGTTTGGCAATGTAAGCAGGTACCAATGAATAAGGGTCCAAAATTTATAGAGTACAGTACATCCTATTTCACATTGATATGAAACATCTGCGTGTGCATGGATGTGTTTCTAAATATAGCCTATACATATTATATTTTACAAATATTTCCTTATATTTTTTAAACTTTTCATATTTTTCCCAATTGAAAACACACATCAACTTGCATAAGCATCAATTTGGTTGGGAATGCTTCCTGTTTTCTGTTCGGTAATGCACCAATATTTTTTCTGTTTTCATGTGCTACATGGATCTGCTACTTTTCTATTTTGATCAGTGTAATCACCTTTGCTAACAAGATCGGATGTAGGTAGAAGTGCAAAGTTTGCCAAGTTTATGCTATGTCTACATTTGAACTCTAAATAGAAATTCAGAGTCAGATTTAAGTCTAATAGTGCATTAGCTTCTTCACTATTTATCAAAGTATATTAATTTAAGAAAACAAGTCCAAAGATCCCAGAGAGATCAAAAGCAACAAATAAACTATCTCATAAGTTTATTATGTGTTGTTGTTAAACTTGGCGTTGATACTTAGTCAGGATTCATGATACAAATATTTACCGGACATGCTTTCACTTTCTCTTTATTTTTGCTATTATGTAATAATGATAGTGTATTGAACCATGAGAATCTACAGTAAGTGAAATCATTTATATGCAACATTTTTAACTGTAATTCTATTTAGTTATTTCATGCTTTGAGTTTAGAAGTAACAATGTTAAACTACTCATCCTTGGTATCTGTAGAGATTAGGATAGGTAGTTTTAAAATGTCTATATTAGTAGTATCAAGCTTTGACGGGTCTGAAAGAATAATATGAACAACATTGTTAGATCTAATTTTTTAACTGTAATAATAAATATTTTAATATCATACTCTTTGGGGTGGGGTGTAGTAGTTTGTACTGTATCAGAACCACATATGGTATGAACCCTTAATGACGGTCAGAATTGAATCAAAGTTATCTGTATAACTGTCTATATACTCCAGTAGACTGAATGAATACTGTTAAAGTTGACTACGCATTATTTGGATCATGCCGTTGGGGTACCAAAATCAATTGTCAATATAGGATTTTCACTTCATTTAGTTCTATGAATTAGAATGAATGAGATTTAGTTTGGTGATATAACTGTCTCTTCATCTTTTTATAGTATGTCCATTTATGCTGTATTCTTCAATTTCAGAGTTACCGAATAGCAACATTTGTAGTATGTGCATTTATGCTGTGTAACTCAATTACGTTTGAAATAAACCTTGATTCGGCGTTTCTGACATTGAGAATAAGATTAAGAATTATAATGTTAAGTGTCTATTTTGACAGGTCTTTGGTGAAATAGAGCCAACCTTTATCATAGAATTTTTTCATGAACTCCCACACAGATGGACTCTAATAGATGATAAAGGAAATAAGAACACAGTGGGTTTCAACAAGCCATTGGAAGCTTCCCTCATTACTGATGGTTGGAGAGAACTTTGATAGTTTTATGGTTTTGCTGAAAACCAAACTGTCTATCTAGGCTATTTAGGAAATGGTCTGTTTAAGTTTATGCTTCTTGACAAAGAAACATCTCCAGCTACATTCCCAAGATGGCATAGGATGGGTGCGAGACGCTGCATTCAATCTTTCACCATAACCTTATCGAAATACAATGCGACAGCAAGTCAATTGGTAAAATATCAACATATGCTCTTTCAATGTTTATTGTGCTCATTATTATTATTTTCTAAATAATTTATTTATTTGTCTTCAAGATCTGGAAGAGGAGTTTGCAGAACATGTCAGGAAAACAGGTTACATGGGTCTGGTCCTTAGAGACCCTCTGGTGCTAGGATTCACTGCAAGATATTAATTGGTAAACCACCAAAGAAGACAACAAAACTAGGAAAGGGATGGAGGGCATTTTGTCTTGAGAATGAATTGAGAGCTGGGAATGAGTTGAAATTTGACTTTGTCTCAACCTGGAGCAACACTGTCCGTGTGCAGAAAGCTGACTTCTGACAATTTACTATTTCTTCTTCGAAGCATGGTGTTTATAATCGACAGCTATAACTAATTCAGCACTTAATAATCTTTTTTGTCAACGACACTTATCTTCCTTTTTTGTGAATCACATATAATGCTAAGTAGTATCTTTTGTGGTGGTCTTTTTTTGAAGCATATTAACTTGGCTCAAATGTTCTATAATATTGTTATACTTTATGTTTATCACACACTCTTAGGGTCTGTTTGGTTCAAATAAGGGGAGGGGAGGGAAGGGATTTTAATAGAGGGGAGGGGAAGGGAGGGGAGGGATTTACTTTAATTTTGTGTTTGGTTGAGAGAAGGGGAGGGGAGGGGAGAGAAGCCTTTGCTTGTTTGGTTCGGGAGGGAAGGGAGGGATTTTAATGGAGGAAGAGATTAATTCTTGGTATATCCTTATAGTATTTTATATTATATTATATATAAGGATATTTCAGAATTTTATTTTAAATAATTTAATCTCCCTCCTCCCCTCCAAAACCCCACTTTGGGAGGAGCCAAAATTGGCCAGGAGGACTTTGCTCCTCCCTCCCCTCCCATTAAAAAAATTGAACCAAACAAACATAATTTAAAATATCCCCTCCTCTCCTCTCCCCTCCAAAACCCCCCAACCAAACACACTCTTACTAAATCTATATAATGTTAATGATTGTCAGCTTTATTTAAATTTCTAATTCTGTTATATATCCTTATTATATTCTTAATTTTATACAAACAATATTTCATTCAGAATAATATAATAGAATGCATCCCGTCCGGTATTATTTTATGGATAAAATTTGTAAATTTCAAAAAGTGATGCCAATTAACCTCTAATTCAACCGCAAATAAACCCTAGATTAACTATCATAGAGACCAGCTAGAACGACATCAAGTCGCTGTCGACATTGCCGCTGTGTATTCTGCCCTGCCACTGCGAAGGAACTCTCTTCCTAAAATCTGTTTGCGACATCAAGTATTATGCCTGTGACCTGCAACAACACCTCCTGTTCGCCGCACCATCTCCGAGAGAGAAACTCATAAACAAGACCCATCTCCGTCTCTTGCTCCTCCGGAGGTTATTTCAACGTCGTCGAGGAGGACCAGAATGCTCGCGATAGTGGTTACCAGTCATAGGTCGCACTTTCCCATCTCGATTTTATTTCCATTTTGTTTTTAGGTTTCCATTTCAAATGCAAGATGATTAGTGAATTTTGAGGTTCCAAAACTTGATTATTATTTACGATAATGTTCAACCGATAATTGTGTGATTTGTTTTTCTGTGTTAGTATATTACTTTTGTGTGTATTATTTGTTCAATATGTCATCCGTCTCTGTTAATTCAATGTCTTTCTGCATTTAACTTCTCAAATATTCTTGCTTGACTCCTGCAATTTCCGATAACTGGTAAAAGTTTCTTTAGAGCTTTAGCTATTGCAACAAAATTGATCAGGAATAACATTTCAGGGAAAGGGCGTGTCAATGGGATTATGTGTCAGCCTCTCAAGTGTTGTTTTTGCTTTCCTCATGTTAGATGCTTACAAGTACAAATCTTCGCTTTTCTCGGTAAATAGCTTCCCGTGTATTGAAGAAATGTCTTGTTCTGAAGAAACTATCTGTCCTTTAAAATGTCTGATAATCTGGTGTTGCATATTACCAACAGCTCCCTATATTGATTAGAAATTCCAATTTACTTCATCAAGTTTGTTTAGGAGGATGAATAGAGGACCTGACTTTATTAACTATACGTGAAGTGGAAAGATTGCTTTTAGAACTGTTTGCTTTTCTCTGTAGTCAATATTAGTCACTAGTAGGGAAAGAAGATCCAATGGAGATCCTTTTGTTGTTGTAGAAAAGAAACCAATCCTAAAACCCAGGTTGATGATAAGAGGTCAGATCCTCTACTTTAAGGAGTTGTTATGTGTCTTATACACGAGCTGGTATGATACCCTTACTGTTTCTTAATTATTGGGAAGCAAATCAAAGCAGGTATTTGTTTTTTATATGTTTATTTAAAAATATTCATTTAAGATTGGAAAATTTAGTAAAGAATCAAAATGGAAAATTTTGCCTTGCAAATTTTACATGAAGGTTACCTTATGTCATTAAATTAAGTAGACCCAAGAACTCAAGAAATCTAACTTTCAAACTTTGTGATTTACTAATGATTAGTAAGATTAAAAAGGAATAATATGATAATAGCTTAGTTGCCTAACCATGTGTTGGTGTTTTATTCTTTGGTAGTAGATTCTAAATGAGGGGACATACTACTCCCATGGAGTAACCATATATTAACTTAGCACAAAATGCCATTCTTTCTTTTAGATAGGTTGGAAAAAACGTGAATATCATTGACTTTAGCACTTCTTGATGAAGGATCGGACTTTTGTTATTAACTTGATAAGCTTGTAGTGTAATAGAGTGTATGCTTGTTATAATAGTTCCTTATATAGACTAGCATCACTGTGTATGTTTCAGTGAGTCACTTACAACTGTCAGTCAGTTAGTTTACAGCTGTCATCAAGTTGTCAGTTAGTTATGCTGACTCAGCAGCAGTTTGTTAATTGCCTCCTTGTAATTCAACAGTGTATAAATATAGGGATGGCAACAGGGCGGGGCGGGGCGGGGCGGGCACAGGTAGTAGCTCCCTGTTACCCGCCTCATTAGATAATTTGCCCCCCGTACCCGCGCGGATACCCATGTGACGGGTTTTTAACGGATTTTTGAGAATCCACAGGTACCCACAGGTATCCATGGATACTTAATAAATTCTTAAAATATACACTTATTTTAAAAAAAATATTTTTTTACCTAGATTCCTAGACAAAGTTTCAAATGAGAATTTACAAAATACCACCACATGCTCCTAAAAAAAGAGTGCATCCAAATTAAACAACATCCATACATAAAAAGTATCCATAAAATAACATCATGGAAATTACGACCAAATATCCATAAAATATCCAATTAAACAACATCAAAACATAACAACTAAAATGTCCCAGCTCAATATCCATCAAGTATCCACCACTTCAGTAACACAACTTTGACCACCTGGTTCATGAAAAAATAGTGCATCCAAATCAAAATCCAAGCAACCAAAATAATTGTGAACTTTGAAATAAAATCTTAAAAATATTTACTTATCACGTCACCATCTGTACCTGCAGTATCACTTGGATTTGCGCTTTGAATTTCATGAGGAGTATCACTTGGATTTGCGCTTTGAATTTCTTGAGGAGTTGAATTACTTTCTACATTCATGGAATCAGCAGCAATTGATGCATCCATATTACTTCCTATTTCTACATTCACTTGTTGCTCTTGCTCCTCCACAGGAGTAGAATTTTGTTGAGAAGACATTCTATAAAAATGACATGAATAACACATATTTAGAGATTTGTTCAACTTGTGCATAAATAATTTTAATATGCTTAATTTTTTTTTTCCATAACAGGGACAGTACCTCTCTGGTTTGATTATTGCTCTGCTATGTACAGACGAAAAAAATTCCAAAACAGAAGCTAAAATGGGATGGCAAAAATAGGAATTCTTCACGGTTCCAAATGGAACCAAATGTTCAGTGATGAAGGGATCTAATGGAACCCCAAATTATTCTATATACACTGAAGAAGGGAGCAGAAGAAAACATTACATACTCACAGAAAAAGGGAGCAGAAGAAGCGGATGACGATGGAAGCAGAAGACGCGTGAGCACGGAGAAACGAGTAGAAGCGAAGGACGCAAATAGTAGCGGAGGACGAGGCGGAACAGAGGCGGAGCGCGGAGGCGGAGGACTGGAGAGGAAGAATGGGAAAACAGGGAAGAAAACGTGTGAGGAAGAAGAGAGAATTAGTTTTTTTTCCTCTTCCTCTGCTGCAGCTGTCACACTGTTAAGGAAATTAGGGTAAATTGTATTTATATAGGTGAGGGTATTTCTGTAATTTCATATATATAGGTACCCGTGGGGCGGGTAGTATGAAACCCACACCCACTCCATTTATACATGGGTAGAAAAAACCCCGCCCCGTTACACCCGCGGGTACCCATTTAGCTACCAATTTCAAATTCGTGGCGAATTTTACCCGCGGATACCCGCGGGTACCAATTTTTTTGCCATCCCTATATAAATACTGGTCTCAGTTTTGAGATTCAGTAGAATGAATAGACAGAAAATATTTCATAGAGATGAATTCTAGATTTCTCTAAATTATATATGGTATCCAGAGCTTTTTGAGCCATTTCCATGGCTTCCGGTCCTGAAACACCTAATTTTTCTGCATTGCATCATGATACGATGCAGCATCGTCCTTCATTCTTCAACGCAATGCCTCGCAATACGGCTCCGCCACCTTTGCCGCCTCTGTTCGGCTTGCATGCACAAGTACTGCCACCGTTTGGCTTGCAATCGCAAGTTCAACCGTCGTTCGTTTCGCAATTGCAAGTTTCGCCTCTTTTTGGCTCGCATTCGCAATCTCTAGCGTTCTCGTCGTACTCATATAAGGTTACAGAGAATTTGAGTGATGATAACTATATTCTTTGGTTACAATAGATCGAACCGGTTCTTCGTGCGCATCGGTTGTATTGTTATTGCATTTCGCCGCAAGTTCCGGCACAATTTCTCTTTGATGCCGATCGTCAAGCCGACGTTGAGAATCCTGCTTACTCAGCCTGGGAACTGCAAGATCAACTTCTTCTTGCGTGGCTTCAGGCATCTCTTTCGTCCTCTGTTTTGGCGAAGGTTATTGGTTGTCGTTATACATGGCAGCTTTGGGACAAAATACATCACCATTGTCAGTCAAAGATCAAGGCACATGCTCAGCAATTGCGTTCGGATCTTCGCAATCTCAAGAAAGGTGAAAAGTTTATCGCATCTTTCTGTTGCGTCGAAAATCGCAAGTACACGATCATGTCAAGTTATAGTATAAAAGATTATCGTCTCCACAGAGAATTGGAATGATTACTGCTCTACTTAGATTAATTTGTTATTTAGACAAATGGTTCGAGTGAAATCAGATTTAAAGAGAAAAGAAAGATATTTAAAAATAAGAGCAAAAACTATGATTATGGAGTTACTGAGGTTCTGGGTTCACTTTATACTAATACTTATTCGCTTAACCAATTTATAAAAAGAGCCGAGAAAATATCCTTATTGATTACTAATCATCTATTCAAAAGCTATTAACACTCAATGATCATGCAATGTTAACAGTCTTCTTCCTAATTTATTACTTTGTTTGATCTTTCAAAGCAAGTAAATAGAAAGAGCATGAAACGTCAATAGATTTATCAATTCAATGATTGACTGAAAATGAATATGCAATCCTTGATTCGGCAGAGCACGCAGATTCAATTATCCCTAGAGTTCTGTTAACTAATTGAAGGTACGATCGCCGCACAATTAATTACTAAATAAAGAATGATCGATTCTTATTAGAATAAATTCACCAAGAATAATTTAATAATAAGGATTAAGAACTCATATTATAAACTGGATTAAGATTATAAGTATCTCTCCATCACTATAGTAATAGAATTAGTTACACATTATAATTGAAAATAATAACGCAATATTGATTCCAGAATTCATAATAACATATAAAGAGTAAAGAAATATAATAATATAAATTAAAATAATAAAATATCAGGAGAAAATAAACTAAGAGCAGAAGGAATGAGTTCGGAATTGGTTCCACTCCCCAAACAGACGACCCCTCGATGCCTCAGCATCCCTCTTATATTTATAGAGAAGCTAAAACCGCGTGAACCAAAAAACCCAAATTGCTCACGTCTCTGACGATTCAACATATTAGCTGTTGGCTCATTGTTTCACCAACCACAATGATCATTGATCAAAAATAGATGCACCGCCTGTTGAAAACAAATAAAACCACCTTGACTTTTCAACTGATTGGCTGGCCCCAACAAATAGGATGTCAATTTGTCTTTTTTTGGCAGCGTGAGTCAATGTTCAAGCCAAAAAATGTGTACTGCAGCGTTCCTTGTTTTTGCGGCTCCTCATATTTATGGGTGTGGTCAACTTTCTTTCTTCTAATCTTGCCTTCATTTATTTTGCAAATCTTCACCTTTATTTTGTGTGCCGATTGTGTGCGTGAACTTTAAATTTGCAATTCCTCAATTAATGCTTCTCCTTCCAGTTACCTGATTCCACTATTTAAATTTCAAGGGTGTCCATCATATCATATAAAAATTACATTTTCTAAGTCTAAAGCTTCTTAAATTTTATTCTTTTCAACCATGTTGCTTATTTGTTATTCGTGCACAATTTAGAATAAAAAATGGTGAATTTCAAGTGATAATATTTAATATTTATTTAATTCACATTTAATTATCTAAATAAATATAACGCAATAACGGTGTTATCACTTTCCTTGGCAGTATTAAAACGATCACTGATTCGTTATTGTCAATTGGTGAATCGGTTTCGATACAAGAACAAATGGACGTCATTCTTGCTGGCCTTCCATCGGAATATGAGTCACTTGTAACCGTAGTTTCTAGCAAGTCTGAGTGGTTTGAGTTTTCTGAGATGGAGTCTCTTCTCCTTGCTCATGAAAGCCGCATCAACAAATAAAAAGAAGTACCGAATGTAGTACCTTCTCTAAACCTAACTCAAACCTCTACTACTCAGTCTCCAGTAGTACCTTCTCAGGCTCAACCTCAGGCAAATGTTGCAACACAACCTGCTTCAGAAACACAGATGCAGAGTTTTGGACCACAGGCAAATCGTGGTGGTTATCGGGGAGGTAATCGTGGTGGTAGGTTTGGCTGTGGTGGTCGTTCTGGCCGTGGTGGTCATGGCAATGTGCAATGCCAAGTTTGTTACAAATTTGGCCATTAGGCCTCAGTGCGTTATAATCGATTTAACTCCAATTTCTCACCTCAGCCAACAGGGATGCAAGTTCCACAGTTTCAAAATCCTTATAAGTGGACTAGGCCAACTCATAATGCTTTAGTGTGGCCATCTCCCTCTATGGTTCCTAGTGCACTTCCACTGCAATTTCCTATCATTGTAGCACCACCAGTGGCAAACTATGTCTCTCCTCAGGCCTTTGTTGCTTCAACTGCACCGCAATAGCAATCACAAAACTGGTTTGTTGATTCAGGAGCTTCGCACCATGTGACTGCCAATCCAAGCAACCTTGCCACTGCATCTGGTCTTGCTACTCAAGAGCATGTGTTCTTAGGGAATGGTAAAGGTTTGTTAATCCATTCTATTGGTTCAACTTCTTTTTCCTCTCCTATTAATTCTTCTGCAAAACTTCATTTACAAAATCTGCTTTGTGTGCCTAACATAACTAAAAACCTTGTTTTAGTGAGTCAATTCACTAAAGATAACAATGTCTATTTTGAGTTTCATCCTCTTTTTTGTCTTGTTAAATCACAGGCTGACCATAGAGTGCTTCTACAAGGCTATCTCAGCAAGGATGGTCTATATTCACTCCAAATTCCCTCAGCAAATTTAAAGGCCGATTCCTCCAATCATTCAAGTTCTTTCAATTCTTCAGTATTATCTGTTTCTTGTACACCTCCAAATAATGTGCCTTCCCCTAGTTCTACTTCATTTGCCTTATGGCACAATAGACTAGGGCATCCCAATTCTCATACATTTCAGAATGTAATGACAATTTGTAAGGTCTCAATTTCTAATAAAAGTGTACAAGATTTTTGTGTAGCTTGTTGCATAGGTGAAGTTCACAAATTACCTTCTAGCCTTTCAAATACTGTCTATTCTGAACCCTTAGAACTTATATTCTGTGATCTGTGGGGTCCAGCCCCTATGACATCCTCCATGGGTTACACCTATTACATTTCATTTATAGATGCATTCGGGCGCTGTACATGGATTTATTTCCTTAAAAACAAATCTGAAACTCTGACAATATTCAAACAATTCAAAGCTCTTGTTGAACTTTAATTAAATAAGAAAATAAAGTCCCTTTATTCTGACTAGGGAGGAAGGGTTCATCATTTCAAACGGTATCTAGCTGATTTAGGCATTCATCATAGAGTTATTTGCCCTCACACTCACCACCAAAATGGCGTTGTTGAGAGAATGCATCGACACATAGTTGACATGGGACTTACTTTGTTGTCTCAAGCCTCATTATTAGCTATATCCTATTGGGACCATGCTTTTCATACTACTGTGTATTTGATAAATAGGCTACCCTCTGCCTATCACAAGAATCTGATTCCCTACCAGCAAATTTATCAGAAACTTCCTGATTTTTCCTTTTTAAGAGTGTTAAGGTGTGCTTGTTACCCACTATTCAGACCATATAACAAAAATAAATTGCAATTCAGAACTGATGAGTGCATTTCTCTAGGCTATTCTCCACACCTCAAAGGTTATAAATGCCTTGTTAATTCTGGCGGATTGTATTATTCAATGAGTTTAAATTCCCTAAATCAGCTCGCTCTCTCTCTCTCTAATTCCTCTCAAAACTCCTCCAGTCCTGAAGGGTTTTCTTTTCCACTTGGATTTCTTTCACCGAGTTCTGTTTCTCTGTTAGGTTTTCCAGCTGTTTCTAACACTTCTAATAATTCTGCAGCTGTTCCAAGCAATTATTTCTACCAATTCTGCAGGTATGAAGAGTATATCTTCTCAGTCTCAAAATGTTGTGCCTTTACCATTGTCCTCTTCTTTCTCTCATATGGCATTGCCATTAACCGCTTCTAGCATAATTGATCCCAATTCATCCTCAAATTCTTCTTTCTCTACATCAAGCCCTTCTCCTCCTAAAAATACTCATCTCATGCAAACTCGGTCTAAGTCTGGTATTGTTCAACCAAGACTGTAGCCTACATTACTTCTCACCATAGCAGAACCATGTTCTGTCAAGCAAGCCTTGACCTCTCCTAATTGGAAACATGCTATGCAACTTGAGTATGATGCACTTTTGGCAAATAAAACTTGGTCACTGGTTCCTTTACCTACTGGCAGGTCTGTTACAGGCTGCTAATGGGTCTTTCGAGTTAAAGAAAACCCTGATGCCTCTATAAATAAATATAAGGCTTGGTTAGTGGCTAAAGGGTTTCATCAGAGCTTTGGTTGTGACTATTCTGAGTCTTTTTCCCCTGTGGTTAAGCCAGTCACAATTCAGATCATTCTAACTCTAGCTCTCACTCACAAACGGCTTATTAAGCAAATAGATGTCAACAATACTTTTCTCCATGGCTATCTAGAAGAAGATTTCTACATGTCACAGCCTCCTGGGTTTGAAATTGGTGATAACCCTATGGTTTGCAAGCTGCAAAAGGCTATCTATGGGCTGAAACAGGCCCCTAGAGCATGATATGACAGGCTTACAAAAACTATTTTGAATTTTGGCGTTGTTCAAAGCAAGTGTGACCCTTTACTACTGGTCTACAATAGAAATGGAGTTTGTTTTTATGTCTTAATATATATTTATGACATTATTGTCACTGGAACTTCAGGTACTTTGGTTCAACAACTCATTGACCAACTTAATGCAGTATTTTCCCTAAAACAGTTAGGAGATTTGGAATATTTCTTGAGTATAGAGGTAAAACACTCTCCCTCGAGTTCTCTACTGCTTTCCCAAGCTAAATATATCAGAGATTTGCTTCAAAAGGCAGATATGGTTTCAGCAAAGGGTATTTCTACTAATGCCTAGAAAACTGAAGCTGTCTAGATATGGGGTAGATTACTTTCAAGATCCTAGCTTATACAGGTCCATAGTTGGTGAATTACAATATGTAACAGTGACGAGGCCATGAATTGGGTATGCAGTGAACAAAGTTTGTCAGTTTATGTCTCAACCTTTGGAGACACATTGGGTTGCAGTAAAACGAATTTTGAGGTACCTGCAGGGGACTCAAGACCTCGGTTTGGCTATGCAGCCAGCTTCAGTGCTATCTCCTCTCTGTTTAAAGGCATATTGTGATGCTGATTAGGCATCAGATGTTGATAATTGAAGATCCACCTCTGGTGCTTGTCTATTTTTGGGCCCTAATCTGATTTCTTGGTGGTCTAAAAAATAGCCACTTGTTGCCAAGTCAACTGCTGAAGCAGAATATCGCAGCCTTGCCCTTGCTGTAGCTGAAGTTATTTGGATACAGTCCTTACTACATGAGCTCAAGATTTCAGTCAGCACACCAGTGATTTTTTGTGACAATCAGAGTACTGTGGCTCTTAGCCACAACCCTGTGCTTCATTCAAGGACCAAACACATGGAGCTTGACCTTTTCTTTGTTAGAGAGAAGGTCATTAACAAGTCCTTCATAGTTTCTTATGTCCCTGCTCAGGAACAAGTTGCGGATATCCTCACAAAGCCTCTTGCTAAATTGGCTTTCACAGCTCTAAAGGACAAATTTAGTGTGCTTAGCTATTCTCAACTCCCACCCTGAGTTTAAGGAGGAGTAATAGTGTATGCTTGTTATAATAGTTCCTTATATAGACTAGCGTCATTGTGTATGTTTCAGTGAGTCACTTACAGCTGTCAGTCAGTTAGTTTACAGCTGTCATCAAGTTGTCAGTAGTTATGCTGACTCAGTAGCAGTTTGTTAACTGCCTCCTTATAGTTCGACAGTGTATAAATACTGATCTCATTTTTGAGATTCAGTAGAATGAATATACAGAAAAAATTTCATAGAGATGAATTCTAGATTTCTTTAAATTCTATATAGTGTCTATATTAGATTTTTAGTATAGATGCAAATATAGGATTTTATCATTGGTGAGTATGAGTGTTAGGCCTGAGGTTTCACATCTCGGGTGGAGGAGGTGGTACACATCGAAGGTGCTTGAAACTTGCAACCAATGGGTTGTGTGAGGAGAACATCATTGGGTTTGTCGAAGGTAGGTGTGGATTCCTGTCTCGTGGCTTGGTCTATGATTGTTGTCAACAACCTTTTGAATAACATGTGTCTTATCCTATCTTTATGCTTCCATTTCATATAATTAATTTTTTTGGAGGTTACTTGGAATCTATGATCTATAGTTACAGTGTGTTCTTTTTTCTGTTGGTTATGTGTAAGTTAATGTTATTTGGCTCATAATGTAACAACTGTTCAGACAATGAATTGCTTTCAAATAATTGTGATTTTAATTTTGCATACATTAGGCTTTATTGCGAGCTTTTACTTCTCTTATGTGAGGTATGATTGCACTCAGGGCCGGCCCAAGGTCCAAGCTACCAAAGTTAGGGCTTTAGGCCTCCAAAAAAATATTTTTTTTATCAAAAGAAGAAAGGCCTCATCTATTTGACCGTCTTTTGGTTTCCCTCGTTCAGCTATTCCTTCCCTCGTTCGCAAATTGTATCTAACGATCCGTAAAAAAAAATTGTATCTAACGTTTTCTTTTTCTTAATAGAAAAAGAAACGCCTCACTAATTCATCCTAACTCTTGGTTTCTTGTGTCATCATTTACGTCCCTACCTCCCATTTCTTCATTTATCAAAAAGAGAAAGCCTCTCACTCTTGACTCTTCATCTAACTCCAATCAGCTCTCTAGACTCTATGCCTCTACGATTGTGTCACACAAATTGTATGTTCTCTACTTCTATGCTCTGTGCGGCATTCTCTACTTTTCTGTGCGTTTTGTTTTTTTCTTTTTTTAAGAATTGGATCATTTTTGTTATGAATAGTTCTGTTTTGTTGTATTAGTTTTTTTTTTTTGATGGGTAGTGTGAGCTAGTAAATTGTGAGCAATTTCCTTTTGGTGGAAGATACGAGTAACACTTTGAAGAATTTTTTTTTGTCAGAAATATGATGCGCTAAAAAAAGGGCCGTTTTTTTTGTCAGAATTGTTTTTTGGTCAGAAATTTTTTGTGCAATAATTTCATTCTAGGTAATTAGGTTTTATCTTTAGTAAGTAAAAGGCCTCACTTTGGTGTTTGCTTTAGGCCTCAATAAGTGTTGGGCCGACCCTGATTGCACTTTGTTCCTTGTTGTTGTAGTCTGCATTTCTTTAAGATTTTGTGCTGCAGGGGGTTCGCTTTGCCCGGGGATCTATAGTACAACAAAGGGCTAGCTTTCGCTGAGAAATAGAGGCATGCACACTATTTTTATGGAGTCCTAACTCCTAACTCCTATAGTTATATCCCGTCAACCTCAGCCTTATATGTTGTCATTGTATATAACAAGTTGTGCAGTAATCATGATTGTAAATTTGAAAGATCACTTTGGTCATATTATAATGGGGATGATTTGTTGTATACAATCATTGACACCTAAATTCTGCAGAAAGGTATAATTTTGATCACAACCAAATTGGGCAACAACAATGAAAATTAATAGAGGAACATAATGTTGGAACCGAGAGTCCCACATCGGTGGGCATAAATTTGGCTGCCTCCCTTGAGGTATATAAAAGGATCCTCAGGGGTGAGTTTTAATCATCCCAAAAATTTCTATCTTCTCTTCTATTATTTGTAATGCTCTTCAAGAGTATTTGTGGGGTATATTTGTGAGGTGTAGTCTCCTATTTGTTAGAGAGAGGTCTTGTAATATCTTTTCCATAGTGAAATTCTTCTAGTCTTGTCACGTGGTTTTTTCCTTATTCGTTGTGTGTTACTCTTCCGTTACTCTGGTACCCAATAGTGGTATCAGAGCTTCAAGATTGCTGATACTGTTCTACTGGGAGGTTGCTGATACTATTCTGCTATGTCACCCTTGGAAGGTACTTGTTCCTAGTATGTTCTGTGGTTGCAGCATTGTCTGGTTTTCAACATCAAAAAAGAATTGTTACTGGAAATAGTGTGGTAGTGTAAAAGTGCATGACTAGGCTAGTTCTGGCTAAGGAAAGACTTGGTATTTTGGCGTGTCCATTGGTGACCCACCTCTCTTTTCTGGGAACTTACCTGGTGCACTATTTACGGGCTATGATCACGATTTTGGTATACAGTACTATTCAGTTGTTTGGTTACTATTCACACGTGTGGTTGTATACTTTTACAGTGATTGTTAACATATACAAGATTTGTTCTGGTATATGAAATACGTACATTACTATTCACATATATTGTACTATTCACGATGAAATAGTGTAATTTGGTTCGGTTCGTGTACAACCATGGCAACAAAAATTGAGATAGAGAAGTTCAGTGGCAGTAATTTCTCCTTGTGGAAATTGAAGATGAGAGCAGTTATGAGGAAGGATAATTGCTTAGAAGCAATTGAAGGCAGACCCACAGATATGACTGATGAAAAGTGGAAAGAGAAGGATGGCAATGCTATTGCCAATTTGCACCTAGTAATGGCGATTCAGTTTTTTAAAGTGTTGCAGAAAAGAAGACTGTAAGGGAGATTTGGGATGTTCTCAACAAACTGTATGAGGTTAAGTCACTCATACCAGAATATTTTTGAAGAGGAAACTCTACACTCTTCGAATAAGTGAATCCACATCGGTGACGGATCACATCAACACCCTGAATACGCTATTTGCTTAGCTCACAGCGTCAGATTTCAAGATAGCAGAAAATGAACATGCAAAACTTCTACTTCAGAGTTTACCAGATTCGTATGATTAACTCATCATTAACATTACAAACAATAATGTTGCAGACACTCTTCACTTTGATGATGTTGCCGGTGCAATTCTTGAAGAAGAATCCAGCGCAAGAATAAGGGGGAAAGGTTAGAAAGTTTAAAGCAAATGGAAGCTTTAACGATGACGAGAGGTAGATCAATAGAACGTGGCTCCAGTGGGAGTCAAGATCGTGGTAGATCAAAATCTCGAAGAAGAAAGAATCTCAAATGCTATAACTGTGGCATGAGAGGGCACTTGAAGAAGGGGTGTTGGGACAAGAAGAATGGAGAGAAGACCTCAAAAGCATCAACCTCTTAAGGTTGTGTTGCAAGTACCTCAGATGATGGAGAAATCCTGTATAGCGGAGCAGCAAGTTCTAAAGGCAGAAATAAACTTAATGATGTTTGGATAGTGGATTCAGGTGTGTCATGACACATGACTTCACACCAAGATTGGTTTTGTACTTATGAGCATGTCTTAGTAGGATCCGTGTTTATGGGAAATGACCACGCCTTAGACATTGTTAGAATCAGTACTGTCAGAATAAAGATGCACGATGGTACTGTTTGCAAGATACAGGGGGTACAACATGTGAAGGACTTGAAAAAGAATCTATTGTCCATTGGGCAGTTAGATGACCTCGGGTGCAAGATCCATACTGAAGGTGGAATCTTGAAAGTAGTGAAGGGCAATCTTGTGGTGATGAAATCAGAAAAGATCACAAGCAATCTATACATGCTTTTGGGAGATACGTTGCAAGAGGTAGATGCATCAGTTGCATCAGCAAGCCTTGAAGAATCAACGATGATGTGGCATCTCATGCTAGGCCATATGTCAGAACGTGGCTTGAAAGTACTTTTGGAATGTAATCTTCTACCCAGGCTCGAGACGGTAACCTTACCCTTCTATGAGCACTGTGTGACAAGCAAACAACATAGATTGAAGTTTGCTAAAGTAACTACTAGAAGCAAACACATACTAGACTTGATATATTCTGATGTGTGGGACTCACCGAAAATATCCATGGGAGGTGCAAAGTATTTTGTATCATTCATTGATGACTACTCTAGGAGATTGTGGGTGTACCTGATCAAGAAGAAGTCAGATGTGTTTCCAGTATTCAAGGAGTTCAAAGCACAAGTAGAGCTTGAAACTGGGAAGAAAATTAAGTGCTTGAGGACAGACAATGGAGGAGAATATATAAATGGTAACTTTTTAGCATTCTGCAAGCAATAGTGTATTACGAGACAATTCACAGCTGCACATACACCTCAATACAATGGTGTAACTACAACATTTTAGGTTATCAACAATGCCAAAAAATCGTTGCCTTTTCCTACATAAACGGTTTTCAAATTGTGGTTAGTTAAGGCGTTGTCTATTCTTTAGGCAACGATTTTTCCAACTTAAAGACTACACTTTTAAAAAACCGTAGTGTAAGGTGTGCTTTAGATGTTTTAGAATTTCACACTGCCAAATGGTTTTGCACTGTTGCTAGTGGAAAACCATTGGCGTTGGTGTACGTTAGAGAACGGTTTTAGAGTAGGCTACACCAACAGTAGGTAACCGTTGCTACAAGAAAATCGTTGTTGTTGATGTACTTTAGAGAACGGTTCAAAACCATTGCCATTGCTTATATAAATTTTAAAAAAAAAAATTTAGAAAGTTGGCACATATATTTATAGAGAGATCCATTTCACTCATACACACGAGAAAAAATTAAGAAGTTAATCTGCTGTGTGCAACCACTCAAAGGTATAATGACACAAGAAGTCAATTAATAAGTGTTATACCAACTCTCTTATATAATACATACACTGGACAAAGGAACCAGATAAAAAAACACCATTACAATAATATCTTCCTCACATTCAACAGGGGAAGTTGAGCACCACATAACTCGTACTCAGCAACATTGAACTATTGTTCTAAGTAAGAAACAATTTTGGAGTTGAAATGACATGCAACATTGAAGAACTTAACGAATAATCTATTCCACTAGAAGACTCGTCTCCACTTGTCGAAGTCGTAGAATTTCCTTGACCATAATTCCTTATTGCTATTATTGCGAGATTTTCCATGCCTCACTCTAATATTGGTACCCAGTGGGAAAGGCTCCTACAAAGTTTTATCAGCAACTAGTACCCAAGAGGAAAGGCTCCGGCAGGATATGATCAGCAGAACCAATCAACAAAGCTACACTATAATGCTTTATTTGTTATGAGAAAGTCATAAATCATTTCTGAGAGCATTCATTGAAGAAACTCTTTCTTGATGTACTCAATGCATGAAAGAAATAAGCACCTAACGTGTTAGCATATTATCCTGAACAATTCCTTATGCAATTAGCAACAGGAAAATATTTGAATAAGCTACCTCAAATGGAATTTACTTTCCTAGTACTTGAATTACATTGCATAAACAACTCGTCAGCTTCAATGGTGTACCTAATCATATTATTTATTAGCAGAGGGTGAAGATGGTCTCATTATTAAATTCTTAGGGTAATGACAACCACACACTAGATCAACCATAATTGCTAAAGCTATTATTTTTTAATCTATATAGTTCAATCTTGGCATACTGCATAAGTTTTACCTGTGCTTTTTGTTAAAGAGAAACTCAGCAGCAGACAACAACATGATAATTCAAACTTAAATTCAATAGTATGAAACTTAAAGTTGGATCCAATGCATACATCAGACACTTTCCATCAATTACCGACGCTAATTTCAGTCCAGATAAAAAGTGAAAATAGATTTGTGCTTCCTCAAGGAACTTCTTTAGCTTTTTTTTCCCCACTTCTTCCTTAATAAATCGCACAAGTTCCACTTGGTCACCCTAAAAAATTACAAAACAATATAACTATTTCATACCGATCGTAAATTCGTAATGATATCAATAGGAGAAAGACAAAAAGATCTAAAGATTAAAAAAAAATCAGTCAATATAAAACAAAGAGAAAACAATAATAAAAAGGGAAGCAGGGTTTGCCAAAAAGAAAAGGGAATTTAACTTCTTTCTTCCATTAAATATTCCAATTTTCTTTAATGTGTACTTAGAATTAGCACATTTTTTTTAATTTTTTTTTAGGCAAATGAGAGGAGAGAGGTCTCGTTAAAACCTTCTGATGCAAAACCCTCCTTAGGGAAAAAACACCAAGAAGGAAAAAGAGTACCCCCGCCTAAAATTTATTAATAAAAAAGGAAAAACAAACAAACATGGGGGGACTAGACCAAAACCCATGAGCAGAAACAAAATGAAGATCCGCAAGAAAGAAACACCCGCCTAAAAAGGTAAAACAAAGCTTGACATGCACAGGCATCACAATAATGACTTTCATCCCAACTATGTTGGCACCAAAGCCATTAACAATCATAAGCAGCACATCAAGGGAAGACAAAGTAAAACCCAACCCCAAGGTGAGGCAATTATAACTAAAGACTGCAAAAAGCAAACAAGCCAAAAGTAAGGCACAATTACTTGAATCTATAACAAGGACGACCCAAGCTATTATTAAAGAAATCTTCATAAAGAAACTTAGGCAGCGAATTCTACCAAATGAAGCCAGAGATACCAAGGCCATGAGCCGCTAAACGATCCGCGCAGTTATTCCCTTCACGAAAAATATGAGACACAAGAAAAGTCATATGCTTTGTTAGAGCAATGCAGTCATTCCATCTAATCTTAAGACGCCAAAAAAATTTGGGACCTCTGTTGATTGTTTGGGGTTTTATACCAAAAAATAACAGGCGGCTTTTGCTAGGGTTTGCTTCATCGTCTCCCTTGCCGATCACCATGGCTTGCCTTCCGGCGCAAGCCTGGCTGTCCCACTGACCTTCCTCCACCTCCCCGACCGCCAAGACCACCTTCTCGTCCGGCCAGACACATCTATGGCGACAATGTAAGAACGCTTTTCCACGTAAAACAAGGCTCGCTGGGTTCGCGCGATACGCCATCGTGTGGTCGCCGCTGGCCGCGCCAGACCCTCTACCCCCTTGTCACGGCAGACCGTTTTCTTCTTCTACAAGACCGTTCTCTTCCTCAAGACCGTTTTCTTCTTCGGTGCATTCCATGGTGACAGCGCGTTTTTGGTCTGCTACAGCTGGCCTTCCACGGTGCGCCTATCATGGCCGTGGTCTGCCCTTGGCAATTCATGGCGGCATTCTCGATCCACGGAGGTCGCCTCCTCCACCGGCGCACAACAACAACAACGTTTCACGTCAAGATGTGTTTCCACAGCGCAAGTCTTTCGCGAAAGTTCTCAAAGAACGCTTTGACATCCCGGTCAGTCAATTTCCTCGGCCATGCATCAAGGGGGGTGCGCTTGCGATCAAGATTTCGGAACAAGACTATCAGCAGGGTCTTGAAAGATGCAAGTCTCACTTGCATGGCCGTCTGTTATTTCAAAAAGGTGACAACCCTTTGAAAGTGGCAGACTTGTATTCGAAGTTATTGGAGTTATGGAGGCCTTTGAAGAATTGGACTGTGATTCCTCTAGGGAAGGGATACTATGAGTTTGCTTTTGCCAATATAGGCGAAGTGTTCTTTCGAATGGCTCTTGGAGCCTGAAACCTGGTTTTCTACGGCTGTTCTCTTGGTCGCCGGACTTTAATCCTCACATGATGAAGCAGACTTCGGTACAATGTTGGGTGAGAATCTTTGGTTTGTCTCAAGAGTATTGGAGTCCCAATATCATCTTTGCTATTGCGAGTGGTTTGGGAATTCTGATTTGTTTGGACAAGGCCACCAAGAACCGGACCTTTGGTCACTTTGCAAGGGTGTTGGTGGACCTTGATTTATCCACGGAGGTTCGTGATAGTATTCTCGCCGAGAGGCGGTATGACTTCTATGTGGGGCTTGAATATGAAAACTTGTCCGCTTCGTTTCTACTGTCACTCCATTGGGCATCTTACAAGTCGGTGCAAGCGGAATAAGGTGGTGGAAGATCGACCTAGGCGTGCTCCTCACCGCAACTTCTCACAAGCCTGCAATACCTAAACCAAAGAAGGGGCAGCCACAGAAACCTGACGATGCAGCTAAACAGATGGAAGTGGTAGTTGACACTTCGTTTCCAGGTGCAACTAACGGGGAGGGTCCTAGTTATCATCGTCATAAGGATCCGATTCATGAACAAACTCATGCGGGGGAGAGTGAGGTGTCAGATTCTGATGTTGAGTCTTCCGGGACTGACATTCAGGTGGAGGTGGTTCAAGAAACTCCTGAGCACGTCGTTATGAAACAGAATCCCACGGTTGATCAAGAGCCGGTTAGGCAACCAGAGATATCTTGCGATTACCGGCGTCATCCTTGCAAAGAACATGATGCATTTGCACATCCTAAGCAGGTTGGTAGCTTCTCATATCCCAGACTTGCTGCCCCGGTAAGTAGGTCTAGCCCTATAAATGTTAATGAATCTGCTGCTTTACTTAAAGATATAAATGTTCTTCCTGTTATGGATGCTATAGTCAGCCAGATAATTATTTAAATAAGGTTGATCTTTGCCGCTATTTCATCGAGGCTAATGTCTCTCGCCAAAGGGCGTGGTTATTACCGAGCATCGCACTGGCTCTTTGGTTGCTAAGGACCTACAAGTGATGGGTCGTTTCTGGGGGGATGCAGAGGATATTTCTGATGATGAAATTATAGACAGTGGGAAGGATAATACCCTGAAAGTATCTGAGTATTTAGGAGAGGACAACAGGGATTTTACTAATGTTATTTCTAAGTTTCAGAAGAAAAAGATGAGAAAGCAACAGCTAAAAGTTCAACGTAACTTTGGGTATAGAACTCGTTCTAAGAGTGATTCTTTATCTCCATTATGTTAAAAGTCATTTATTGGAATGTCCGGGGTCTTGGGAATCCAGACACCAGACTTGCTCTCAAGAATCTTTGCAGATTGCATAAACCCGATGTTTTGCTCATTGCTGAACCTTGGGTTGCTTTTAGTCAAATTCCAGTTGATTTTTTTCGCTCTTTAAATTTATCGCTTTTTGTAGAAAATGATAGAGGTGTTCTCCCATCTAATCTGTGGTGTTTCTCTTCTGTGGTGTTTCTCTTCAGTTGAGTATGCTCCTGTTGTTACTCAATGGGCACATCAATTTGTTGCTTTTACTATTGACTATGCAGGTCAAGTTTTGAATTTAGCTGTTGTTTATGCCTCTACTAGTTACATTTTACGCAGGGAATTATGGGCTGGCCTACACTCCCTTCATACTTCTAACTCTGAACCCTGGTGCTATATTGGTGATTTTAATGCTGTTCTTGGTGCTCATGAGTGTCAGGGTGCAGGTAAGCCCTCACAGATCTCTTGTTCTGAGTTTGGTGCTTGGTCTGACAATGATCATCTTATCCATCTCCCTACGAGTGGGGCTCACTATACTTGGTCAAATGGTATACTGGGTCGTCAATATATTGCCAAGAGGCTTGATAGGACTCTCTGTGATGATAATTGGATTGATTTCTGGACCTCTGTTGATTGCTGCACTCTTACAAGGGATCGGTCTGATCATTTCCCTTTGCTTCTTACTTTGAAGAAATCTGATCGTCAATTTGCTTCTTCCTTTAAATTCATGCAAATGTGGGCTAGACATCCTGATTGCTTACTTGTCATCCAGGATATTTGGAAAACTCAGGTTCATGGTTGTCCTATGTATGTTCTTTCTCAAAAGCTTAAAATTCTCAAAACCAAGCTCAGGGTTTGGAATAAGCAGGTTTTTGGTGATGTTCATTGTAAAGTCTCTAATGCTATGGCTGATTTAGACTCCATTCAATTAGATATTGACCAATCAGGTGGCTCTGATGATCTCTTCAGTAGGGAGAAGGAAGCTCAATTAATTTTGCAAAATGCTCTAGGTGTGGAAGACGATTTTTGGAGAGAAAAGGCTAGAATAAATTGGCATCTACAGGGTGACAGAAACACTGCTTTCTTTCATCGACTGGCCAAAATCAGGGGGACTACCAGGAAAATATCTGTTATTAAGAATGGTGATGATCTTTTATCTGAGGCAGAGGATATCGATGCACATATTTTAAATTATTATACAGATCTTTTTGTAGTGGGTAATTCTTGTCGTTCTAATGATCTTATTGATAAAGTTATTCCTTCAATCAGGATCAACATGTATAATGATTTGCTAACCAGGTTGCCCTCCTTTGAGGAGGTTAAGCAAGCGGTTTTCTCTTTAAATGGTGACAGCGCTCCGGGGCCTGATGGTTTTGGGGGTTTCTTCTATCATACTTATTGGGATATTATTGCCGAGGATGTTTATGCTGCGGTTACTCAGTTTTTTAGGCAAGGTTGGTTTCTTCCTAACTTGAACTCTAATATGGTGGTCCTTATTCCCAAAGTCTTTGGAGCTGATAGGATTGACCAGTTCCGTCCGATAGCCCTAGCTAACTTTCAGTTTAAAATTATCACTAAGGTTTTGGCTGACAGGCTTTCAATTGTGGCTCCCAAGATTATTTCTGAGAATCAAAGGGGTTTTATGAAAGGTAGAAGTATTTCTAATTGTATTTGCACTGCTTCAGAAGCTGTTAATTTGCTCCATAAGCGATCCTTTGGAGGTCAGCTTGCTCTAAAGATTGATATTAAGAAGGCTTTTGATACTATAGACTGGCAGTTTCTTCTTAGAATCTTGCAGGCTTTTGGTTTTGGTGATACTTTTTGCTCCTAGATCAGCTTGATTTTAAATTCTGCTAAGCTCTCTATTTCTGTTAACGGTCATGCGGTTGGCTTTTTCAGTTGTAAACGTGGTGTTAGACAGGGTGACCCTCTTTCTCCTCTCTTATTTTGCATCGCCGAAGAAGTTCTTAGCAGGGGTATTTCTATGCTCGTCAATGAAGGCAAGCTTCAGTTGATGACGGGTCCTCGAGGTTTCAGGATGCCTAGTCATGTTTTATATGTGGATGATGTTTTGATTTTCTGCAAGGCGACTAAAAAATCGATTTCCGGTCTGCTGCATCTGTTATCTGATTATGAGGCTATTTTCGGTCAGGTTGTTAGCTCGGATAAATCTAAATTTTATGTGGGCAATGTCTCTCCTTCTCGTCAGGATGCTATTTCTAATCAGCTGGGATTTGCTTCAGGTACTTTTCCCTTCACTTACCTTGGTGTCCCCCTCTTTAAAGGCACTCCTAGAAAATCTCATCTTATGCCTATTGCGGATAGAATCAAAACTAAGTTTGCGGCTTGGAAAGGTTCCTTACTGTCTATCATGGGTAGAGTGCAACTGGTCAAATCGGTTATTCTGGGTATGATGGTTTATAGCTTTCAGGTTTACTCCTGGCCCTCGAGCTTGTTGTCTTTGGTTGATCGCTGGATTCGTAATTTTATTTGGTCCGAGATGTTAATCGGCGTAAGTCGGTCCCCGTTGCCTGGGACAAAGTGACTAGACCGTCTTTGGAGGGAGGTTTAGGCATCCGTTCTATTAAGTCTATTAATAAAGCTGGCATGCTGAAGCTTGCTTGGGATTTCAAAGTTTTGGACCTATATTGGACCTCTATGCTGAAAGCTAGAGCGGTTAAGAATAATAGACTTGTCACTTACCATATCTCTTCCTCTATTTGGCCATGTATTAAAACCTGTTTATCCTTTATTGATGAGCATTCTTCCTGGAATATTGGGGATGGATCTAAAGTTAACTTTTGGAGGGATAAGTGGTTGTCTCAGCCAATTATGGACCTTCTGAACCTTCCTCCTTATTTGCACCCTTTGCTGCATGCGAAGGTGAAAGATTTTATTGTTGATGGAGCTTGGTCTATCCCGCACAATATTGCTGCTAGAGCCTCTAGCGTTATGGCTGAGATAAAAGAGATAGCTATTTCGAAACTTCAGACATCAGACGCTATTATGTGGGGGCCTAATGAAAAAGGTATTTTATCTTTTAAAGATGCTTACTTGTTTTTTGAACCCATTCGTAATTCTTTGCCTTGGTGTAAGATTATTTGGAGAAGTGCTATCCCTCCTTCTAAGTCTTTCCTGCTTTGGAGATTAATTCACAATCGTCTGCCCACTGATGATAATCTGAGAAAAGGTGGTGTTACTGTGGTTTCAGTCTGTAGCCTATGTGGCAATAATTCGGAAAGTTCGTCCCACCTGTTCCATGGTTGTACTTTTGCCTTGTTTCTTTGGCGCTGGCTTGAAAGCATCCTCGGCATTCATATTGATTGTTCCTCAGTTGGTACTATTCTTGAGGTTTGTAATAGAACTTGGAGCTCCCAGGTTTTGGATGTTGTTGTAGCCTGTGTGGTGAACATAGTCTGGGCTATTTGGTTTTGCAGAATAAGTCGAGATTTGATAATAAGGTGCTCTCTGAGATCTGTTATTAATCTCATTATTGCTAATGTTTATCTTCTTTGGTAATTATAGCAAAGGCACTATGTTCCCATCTATAGAGGAGTTTTCCATTTTGAAAGCTTTCAAGATTCTGTGTCACCCTGCATCAGCTCCTATTATTAAAGAGATTTTTGGATTCCCCTCAACCTTTGTTTTTAAATGCAACAAGCGGTCTTTGCGAAGGGTTGCCCGCCCCGCTTCTGTGGGGTATCTTTCGTGATTATAATGCAGCTATTGTGGGTTTTTTCTCGCTAACTGGGTATTAAAAACTCTTTTCAGGCGTAATTATTTGGCGCTATGTTCGCTATTGAGACCGCCATCGAAGGGTTGGCATCACCTTTGGCTGGAGTGCGATTCCCAGTTGGTTGTTGACGCTTTTAAGAATCAAAGTATTGTGCCTTGGCGTCTTAAGAATAGATGGAATAACTGCATTGCTCTAACAAAGCATATGACTTTCCTTTTGTCTCATATTTTTCGTGAAGGGAATAATCACATGGATCGTTTAGCGGCTCATGGCCTTGGTATCTCTGGCTTCATCTGGTGGAATTCGCTGCCTAAGTTTCTTTATGAAGATTTCTTTAATAATAGATTGGGTCGTCCTTGTTATAGATTCAAGTAATTGTGTCTTGCTTTTGGCTTGTTTGCTTTTTGCAGTCTTTAGTTATAATTGCCTCACCTTGGGGTTGGGTTTTACTTTGTCTTCCCTTGATGTGCTGCATATGATTGTTAATGGCTTTGGTGCCAACATAGTTGGGATGAAAGCCATTATTGTGATGTTTGTGCATGTCAAGTTTTGTTTTACCTTTTTAGGCGGGTGTTTCTTTCTTGCGGATCTTCATTTTGTTTCTGCTCATGGGTTTTGGTCTAGTCCCCCCATGTTTGTTTATTTTTCCTTTTTTATTAATAAATTTTAGGCGGGGGTACTCTTTTTCCTTCTTGGTGTTTTTTTCCTAAGGAGGGTTTTGCATCAGAAGGTTTTAACGAGGCCTCTCTCCTCTCATTTGCCTAAAAAAAAAAAGTTACTGAAAATTGTGGAAGTGGTCCTTCATAACATTGAAATGACGTGATATTTGTCAAAAGTCTAAGCTTTATAACATTGTTGAAAAATAAATTAAATAACATAATTCTGATTTTTTGAAAAAGTAAAAATGTTTATTAGAGGAGCTTAAGGCTTGTAACGTATCTAAGTCTGCAACAGAAAAATAAGACACAAACTGAGACACAGACATGCCTTCACACAGCACTATTTTTGTTTTTCACTAAACCTAAAGAGTCCAGACATGACCAAGAATTTTGGTACATTTATAGCAATAGAAACTCTAGCCTTCAAAAATTATTCTTACGCTTATGTGATCCTATTGAATCTAACAAAAAATGGTATAGCTAGGAATGCCTTTTCTGGAACTGAGTGGCAATTTTCAAGGAACTATATCTACCTGGTGAATCAGAATAATCTATATAAATTTCAATATAATATTTTTGGGCATGTTGCTCATGTAAAAGCTACTTGTACCGTAAGTCTTAATCCAGTTGCTTGTCGTCTAGAAACCCAAATTTTCTTTTGTGGTGAGATAGCTAAGACGTGTCCCAGCTCACTGTATAACTTCTAGCAATGTAATTCGTGGTGTGCCCCATTATTTGCAACCATTTGGAACTTCTTGAACATCTTCGAAGTATGATCCTTCATTCCATTCAACCAATTTGTTCATGTTTATTCTTTCACTTAGAATCTGTCAATATCTTTTATATTTGGTGTACATTTATTTAGGAATTATGACAACAAAATCATAGGATTCAGTTACGATTTTGTAGTCAAAGTGATTGTATATATATTTACTTATCATATCAATGAAAGCAAGACAAATATTTCTAACATGGTATCAGTAAGCTTAGGTTTTCCATAGCCTCTCCTTCTCACGTTAACCTAGCCTAGCCGCCAGCGGAGGTTCTCGCGTTCATCCTCCCTCATGGCTGGAGATGACCCTCTCTCTCCTAAACCCACGTCTTCGACTTCTCCCAAAACTACTCCCACCATTCATCCTGCTCTCACCGTCCCCAACATCACCAACTTCATCAAAGTCACGCTCGATATTGAAAAAGGTCAATACAATACCTGCTGAACTTTTCAAAATTCATGCCAGGGTATATCAAGTCCTTGATCATATCATTCCCCCATCACCAACTGATCCGCAGACCACTCCTTCTCTCAAACAAACCGATCCTAATCTATGGTCGCGTCTTGACGCCGTTGTCCTCCAATGGATTTATGGCACCATCTCTAATGATCTTCTCAACACAATCATTGAGCGTGATTCAACCGCTGAGCTTGCTTGGAACCGCTTATTTGATATTTTCTATGACAACAAAAACTCTTGGGCTCTATACCTAGAATAAGAATTTTCGAGAGTGACCATGGAGCAGTTTCCTGATGCTTCCTCTTACTGTCAGCACCTCAAATCGCTCTCGGATCAGCTATCTAATGTTGGTGCTCCTGTTTCAAATGAACAGTTGGTCCTTCAACTCGTTTCTGGCTTAACAGATGCTTATGCCACTGTGGGCTCCCAAATTCGTCATGGAGACTCTCTTCCTCCTTTTTACAAGGCCTGTTCTATGCTCGTTTTGGAGGAAACGACACGGGCAAAAAGGGCGATAATCCCCACAGATAACTCTGCTTTTCTAATTTCTCAGGATGATAACTCTGTTGGAAATCGATCTCAACATCACAACCGCAACAACAACCATGGCAACATCAGCCGCGGTGGTCGTGGCGGTGCAGGAAGCAACCGCGGCGGCCATGGTAGAGGCCGAGGAGGTGGTCGCGGTTGTCGATCACAGCAACACCAACCAGTAACATGGCAGCAGTCTCCAACACAACAGCAGCAATGGGTGTATGGCAGGACCGTGGCAGCCATGGGCCACACCACCGTGTCCATATCCTACAACAGGACACTGGCCGAAACCTCTCCCATCTCAGCAGGCCCGCCAGTCAGGAATTCTTGGGCCTAAGCCTCAATAGGCCCATATAGCAGCAACCTCTTAACAAACACAGTCTCCATATGCACCTACCGATATCCATGCTGCCATGCATACTCTCTCCCTCTCTCCTCCTGATGATCAATGGTACATGGACACAGGGGCCACCTCTCACATGACTGCAAATGGAGATAACTGATAACTCTTAGACTATGAATCATGTGAGTTTAAGAATAATTTAGATCCTTTATTTATTAGATTCATGTAAATAATGAGATTTCCCTTGTTTGGAGCTGTTTAAAGCACTATGGTGCTTTTGTGAGCATTTTGATGTGTGTTGTCATTGTGCAGGATTTTTATGAGAATTGCTCAGTGCCAAGTTTGGTGCCATGCCACGGCACTGTGTTGATAACAGCACTTGGAATTAAAGCAGCAGCGTGTGATCTGTCATTGGAGCTGAACAAAGGAGTCTGTCCTCATATATGTTGGTGTAGCGTGCCTTTTTGGTGGTCCCTCCCTGTCACATATGACACTTTCTCTCAGCTCACTACAGGACAAAAAGCTCTCATTTTTGGGCCCAAAGACAACATTTTTATGGGGATCAGCATTGGTCAGCCCATTTTGAGGAGAGACTATAAAAGTACAATGACCTAATGAAGTAAAGGAGGCTGGTTCTGATATTCTTCTCTGCTAGGGCAGCATCTGTCCCTCCTAAAAAAAGAAGCAGTCGCATCTCCTCTATCTCTTTCCAAACACCATTAATTCAAGCTTTTAACTTTGTCCATGGAGAGAAGGAACTGGATCAGTACAGAGTGAAGCAGAAAAGCAAGACATTGCCATTTAAGGAGTGGTTCTCGAGCTCACAAAGCTGGGAGCAATTCTGTTTTCTGTTTTATTCCATAGCTGTAATAGTTTCTAACTCTTACTCTAGTGCCATGGATTTTGTTTTTGGCACCCGTTTCTGTTGTTTTATTTTTAGGCTCATTATGAGCTAACTTTCTTAAGTTAGGATGAAGTGACTTTGTATTGAAACCTGGTTGGTGAATGTCTATTTGTCGTTGCCTTTGCATCTTTGTCTTATGTGATTTCATTGCTTACATAGTTAACTTGAGCCTGATCAACTTTAAGTTAGGTACATGTATGTTAGGTGCTGAAAGGTGGTAACATGCTGAATTCATAAGGCAATATAAGGGGTATCAATTTAAAGGACACTTTAATTGATTTAGATTAAACTAGACATAGGAAATCTGTCTTGTAGGGTGTTCTTGGCCACATTAATTAGACAAGGGGGAACATAATGGGGGCTTAGACATAAGGAACCCTTTACTTAACCCTGGTGAAAGTGCTGAAAGGCACACACATTAGTGCCCTGCGCCCAGGTGCCAAATGGCACTGACTTATGGCACTGAAACCAACCTGGTGGAAATATGAATGAACTGATTCCTAACTGTCTTTATCCATATTTTCCTCAAATCACTTGTTTAATTCTGTTTTGTTCAGTTATTAAAACCACAAAAATTTGATGTTTATTTTCTGTTTTTTTAATTATTTACTCACTAACTCACTTACTATTGGAAAAACTTGTGAAAGCAATTAATCAATCCTCATGGGAACGATCTTGATTTACTCTTTACTACTTGTTGCGATTGTGTATACTTGCACAACTGTGTAATTATTTTATACAACAAGTTTTTGGCACCGTTGCCGGGGATTGAATTGGTTAAAGTCACATAGTTTTGAATTTAGTAGGTTTGTTAGTTGAGATATTCTAATTCTTTTGGGTGTTGTGTCAGATGTTAGTGCTCAACTCTGCACATACGCAGGCACGACACCAGAATATCAGTTGGATCCTGAGATTGATAGAACTTTCAGAAGGTTGTTAAGGGAGAGGCAAGCATTTTCTGCATTAGGTGCTGCTGCAAATATGGCAGGCACTGGCCCCCATACTGAAGAATCAATTCCTGATGCAGAAGAAGAAGGCAGTGTTCAGTTTCAACACAGTGTTCACAGTCAGTACCAAGCCTTGATGCTGAATGCTGATATCATAGGCTTAGCCAATGATAGGGACATGCCAATGAGGGACTATGCTGTTTTTGATCCTCAAACTATGCACACGGGCATAGTAAGGCCTGACATCACTGCAAATCACTTTGAATTTAAGCCTATGATGTTCCAAATGCTGCAAACTATGGGACAATTTGGTGGCACACCTCAAGAAGACCCTCACTTGCACTTGAAACAATTCCTTGAAGTGTGCAGTAATTTCAAAATTCCTGGAGTTACAGATGATGCTTTCAGACTTAGGCTATTCCCATATTCCTTGAAGGATAGAGCCAAGGCTTGGCTAAATTCCTTGGAGCCCAACTCTATCACTGATTGGAATGGTATGGCAGAAAAATTCGTAACCAAGTATTTCCCTCCAATCAAGAATGCTAGGATGAGGAATGAAATTACATCTTTCAGGCAAAATGAAGAAGAATCACTGTTTGAGGCTTGGGAGAGATTTAAAGAGCTTCCCAGTTAAGAGAGGTGGTGCGAACACTCTTAATTACCAAGTCTTTCCTAGCCAGAATTTTCCCAGGCACATCATTTAACTCAACCGTTTTCGTAAATTATACTATTTATTTCAAGTTCTTTTCCCTACTATTACCCCATTGAAATTTCCTTGCAAGCTTTGGATAGTTGTACTAAAACCCTCACGCTTACTTTTAACTCAAAATGCCCTTAACAATTTGCTTATGAAATCAGAATTCGGCTTATGGAATCGCATCAGATTTACCGATGTAAATCGTCAACCAATAGCAGTCGATCAACGCATTGTTAATTAATCCATTATCAACAATAACATCTTTCATATTCCAATTCAATGCCAAGTTCCAATGAAATCCAAGGTGATTCAAGGAAAACAATACAACTCATAATGCCACGCAGGGCCAAGGACATGCTACATATTATCATCAATTTCAAGTCCAATTAAATCAATCAAGTATGATTTAAATCACACAATACAATTCAGTCTTGCCACACAGGGCCAAATCAATACATAGCATTTCATGCTACAACATCTCAATAGCACATAGTAATACTACAAGTACTACCACACAATCAATCAATAATCAAGCAATCAACACAAAAGGCAAAAAGCCCAAACTCATTATGTAAGAATTTCCCTTACCTTGGGCGCTTTTGGAATGCCAACAATCCACCATTCTGCCAACCGCAACCAGTCCCCACGCCATACCCTCCAGTAAGTTCAAATATACTACGAACGGCTGGCAACTATGGGGGAGAGCAGACATGGAACACTGTTCCACCTTTACCCCAGAATGCATCGGCTGTTCCAGGGACTCAAGTCGGAGGTTTTAGGGAATATGGTCCAGAGCAGCAATGGAATGCTAATCCACCTCTAGGCAATGTTCCACCAAACACCTTCAACCTTCAGAATTCGTTCCAACAGGCTTCACCCTGGAGACCAAAGGTCGAGTGTGCCCAAATTGAATCCACAAGATAATCGAGAGCCTCCCGTTTGATAGACCCGAAATGATTGCAAATACCATCAAGAAGTACGCCGGATCTGATTAAAGCGTTGGGACCGTCACATTTACGAAGCCAGTACCCTGAATGGGTGGATCGGATGGTTCTCTCCTGGCGATTCAAAAACTCAGATTTCACCATATTCTCAAGGGAAGATGTGCAAGTCTACCATGGAGCACATAGGCGTTTCACGGCATGTGGTGAAAGTAACGAAATGAGTATCACAAGCTTCAACTTTTCCCATTATCACTCATCGACAGCGTTCACCTGGTATTCCTCCTTGCCTCCAAACTCGGTCTGTGGGCGATACATGGAGAGGTGCTTCCATGATAGATTTCTGACTACTCGACCTCGAGATTCACGGCAACGATCTAACTAGTCTCGAGCGAGTTGATGAGTGGTTCTTGATTATATTGAAAGATTCGTGAAAAGCGGAAATGTTACGGTGTAAAGCGAATACACCTCCATGGTGATTAACAACATGCACCGTGATTGAAGGGAGAAGTTAGTAGGACAAGCACGCAGATTTGAATCAACTAGCGAAGAAGGGCTATCCGAGTTGAGCAATATATCCATGAAAAAAGAAAAGTGAAGTGACCCGTGAGAAAGGCCCCCATTTAATCTCTATCATAGGCGGAGAATCGACTCAAACCTAAGTGACCCATCATTGATATGATGGTAGCCAAAAATAGTCAAAGGGAAGAGCTATTCTGCCGGCCAAAGATCAAGCGGGTTAAGGCAAAGCTGAGTCAACAGAGGATAGAGGCGGGTACTCCTTTGGCCATAACCAAGCCCTCAGTTTTCAATTACTTGCTCGAGGACAAGCAAATTGGCTCTAGAGGCGCATCAGTTCCACCTGCAAGAATTGATGAACAAGAAATCTTTGTAAAGTGGCACAACTCTTATAACCATTCTACAAATTGGCGGCCGTAGTTTTTCGTGAAGGCCATACAAAAGGCTATCAAGGAGGGTAGGTTCAAGCTGGCGGAAGAGCATAGCGAGATGTCGATGACACGCCGATCCATTCCCGAGTGTAACCGCCAGCCATGGGTGTCTTTCTCGAGCTTTGATCATTGCCCAGCCAATAAGAGAGCAGTCCATCGAGTGTTTGGATGCCCAAAGAAAATCCAAAAAGACGAGAGTCACCAGGGGATCTGTGTTCGCAGTTGGAAACCCACCAGGGTCACCAAGCGGCGAGGCGACCATCTTGAGCCTATTCCATGGTAAACCTCCCGGACCGGACGTTTGACTAACGAGTTGATCGGCGATTACCACAACATGCACTCAAAGAGGCGAAGAAGCAGCGCATGCTGTGGTGAAGGGGCAAAATCAGCGAACCTCGGTAAAGCCCGGTAGATTATGCCCGAGATCACCGAGACCTACTCCCGAAGTCTAAAAATAAGGGTGGCGAGTTCAATGTCCGAAGGAGAATGTCCTCTTCGCCGCATGGAGATGATGATGAACTCGAAACCACAGAGGATGATCAGAGCACCGGTGCAAATGTCGAAGAAGGGGAAGTGGGTGGTTAATCGACCTCAGAAGAAGAAAGAGTTCAAGCCAGTTACACCGACTAGAACACGTGAAGAGAAAGGCTAGAGGCTAGATGCAAAGAATGAAACAAACCCTGCAGATGATAGCGATGCCAAGGCGGAGATAAGAAGGAGATCGAAGCTAAAGTGGCGGAAGCCATTGGCGGTGAGCTTTGGACCTTGCGGTTTCAGCCTGACAAAATTAGGCCCGATTAAGCCAAGGAGGCCCGGATGACAATCACGATTAGAAGGTGGACATAGAGGCGACTGAAGAAGGAAAAGGGGAACCTGATAAAGAGGAAGGGCATATTCACACGTACCTGGCCGCTTGAATGGTAATGACGAGCCGATCTTAGAAGTGCAGTTCTGAGAAGATTCACTGGATTATCTCTCGGATGAGTGAAGGCGGGATTGATGGCGCCATTATCAGGTCGTTAGCCGATCCCAACGAAGTTCTCGGGTTGGTTATCCCAGTTGAACACTTAGAAGGGGAGGCGTGCGTGGAAGAAGCGGTGGCAACTTTGGCGGGTATGACCGCGGCAAGATGCTTTGATCTTTGTATTTGGTAGGCCAGAAGACATGATGAGCGCTTTGTACGTGAGAGCCTACATCAATGGCAAGGCCTTCACCGTAAGTGTTCATTGATAATGGGGCGGTTTGAGCGTGATCGGGTAAGCCAAGTGCGAACAATCGAAGACCTGATCCCAACTAACATGAAAATGGCTAACCGTACGGGAGAGGTTTCATCGCCTTGGGAATCGATAGAGATTACGGTTGGCCCCAAGGCATCAAGTCGACTTTCTTCGCGATTGATGGCAAACCATCTTATCGATCCTGCTAGGGAGATTGGATTCACGGCTGGTGCTTACCTTCCACCATGCATCGAAGCTCATTTTTTGGGAAAGGATAAAATTGAAATAGTCTGATGACAATCCATTCCGGTGAGGTACAAAATCTAAGCTTTGTTCTACTCTCCTTTGTGGCTCCCATGCATCTTGAGAATCGAGGAAGGATCTTGGGAATCTTGTAACTTGACAGCGCGAGGGATTCAAGATCGAGCAATTGAACCCAACCACGGAGGTTTGTTATGTTTAAAGACACCCAGTAGCAGACTTATGGGACCGCCTAGAAGCTTCAGATTGAATCTCACGTGGTTGAGTCACTTGGCGATAGACAAACAACAGGCGATAGCCTCACATGACGAGATCACTGAGTTCTTGGTGGAGTTTGAATCACCCATTCGGAGGACTTTGCCAACCTTTGAATCTCGGGACCCGCCCGGAGGACCTCAATTGGGAACTCGAAGAGCCTCGACTAACGCAAATCAGCTGATTCTTTGGGGAAGAGGATAAGAAAAGAGGTGGTAGCCACTGTTTGAAAAATATAAAGCTAGCTTTGCATGGGACTATCATGAGATGCCTGGGCTGTACGAGTGGTGGGAACATAGGCTACCGATCAAGAGGATTCAAGCCACAAGGCCACCTGAAGGTACCATCTCACCGGTGATACCCTGAGCCAAAATAGAAATCGGCGTTTGCTCAATCTTTGGAGTTCATCGAGCGCGGTACATAAGTGGTTAGCTAACATAGTACTGTCGAAGAAGAATGGTAAGATCCGAGTTTGCATTGATTATAGAGACTTGAATTTAGCCACTCGAAGGATGAATATCATGCCTGGCGGAACATGTTAAATCGATGCACGCGCCACACATGGTATTTTAACCTTCATGGGCGGGTAGTCGGGCTATAATCAAATATTTGTAGTGAGAGGACAACTCTGACAAGATCGCATTCGGGTGCCCAGGGGCAACGGGAATTTATGAATGGTTGGTGATGCGTTAGGCGAAGAATGTTGGGGCCACCTACCGAGGCGATGAATGCTATCTTCCCATGATCTAATCGGCAAGACCATGGAAGTATACATGACGATGTCGTGGTAAAATCCAAAGACTTCAAAGCCAGCCAGCGTCCAACTGAGCAGGCTTTGCAGAGGATGAGGTCCATAACGAAGATGAATCCTGCAAAGTGCATGTTTGGTGTATCGGTGCAACTTTCTTGGTTTCTTGGTGCATCAAAAAGGGCATTGAACATGACGAAACAAAGCCAAAGCGGTGATGGAGGCTAGACCACCCGAGAACAAAAGGAATTACAGGCTTGCTAGGCGAATCAACTTCTTGAAGGTTCGTAGCTAATTAATTTGGTAAGATGAAGGCTTTTTCCTTTGCACTTTCTCGAAAGCAGAGAGAGATGGTGTGGGGTCGAACGAGCAGAGCCTTTGAACAAATAAAGAAGGCTTTAGCTAGTCCACCAGTTTTGGCGCCCCCCATGCCAGGGAAGCCTTTAAAACTTTACATTGCAGCTGCTGAAGAGTCTATCGACTGCCTGTTAGCACAGGATGCTGAAGATGGAACTGAAAGAGCGGTGTACTACCTTAGTCGAAGCCTCAATGATGCTGAAACCAGATATACTCCCTTGGAGAAGTTGTGCCTGTCTTTATTCTACGCTTGTACAAAACTTGAGTATTATTTAATGCCTCATGAAATATTAGTTTTATGCAAAATTGACATTGTTAGGTACTTGCTTAATAGGCATGTCTTACAAGGTCGCTTGATGAAGTGGGCCATTAAGCTCACTGCCTTCGCGTTGAAATACGTCCCGTTAAAGTTTGTCGAGGGTCAGGCCCTGGCGGATTTCTTGGCGAGAACATCCTGCGATGGAAGTGGAGGATGCTTGGGTATCTCAGTACTTGCATAAACCTATTGCCTTGGGTCCTAACTTGTTGGGTCCAAAACCCGAAAGAGTCGGAATGGGTGATAATTACGACCCGGATGGGAAAATGTGGAGGTTTTGCGTGTCGGCTTAAACCCGATTTAACTAATAACCGCTTGAGTACGATGCCATGATTATAGGGTTAAAGCTATTAGCCATGATGGCGATTACATTCATGTAAAGAGGCGACTCGGTTGGTGGTCAGGCATTAACAAAGAATATGGGTGCAACAACCCAATCTGTTGGCACGTTATGCAACGACCCAGTTGATTCACCAATTTATTGATGCAAAGGTGTCAGCCCATCCCCGGAGCTAATATGGAGCTAACGATCCGCCCAAGAGGCCTCGGGATATAGGAACTGTCTTCTTGACTTTAGATCTGACAATTACCAGTAGGGTAATGGTCGTGGACGAATCAATGCATGGAGGAACGAGTTGATCGAGTACTTATAGGATCCTTCTAAGTGCACTGACCCCAAAGTTAAGAGACGGGCTCTAAGGTATGTGCTTCTTGATGATGAATTGTATAAGAGAAGCATGAATGGGGTATTGCTAAAGTGCATAGATAAGAATGAAGCCCTAAGGGTTATGGGTGAAGTTCACGAAGGCATATGCGGCTCGCATAGAAATTTGGGCTGTTATGAAATGGTTGATTTATCGCCATGGGTATTATTGGCCTACCATCACAGCTGATTGCTTTCAATACGCCAAAGGTTGCGAAGAATGCCAGCTGCATGGTCCCATTCAAAGGGTACCGGCTGAATTGATGCATCCAGTGGTGAAACCTTGGCCATTTAGAGGCTGGGCCATGGATTTGATCGGCAAAATCCATCCACCATCTTCCAAAGGACACAATTTCATTATTGTGGCAACCGATTACTTTACTAAGTGAGTGGAGGCTCAGCCGATGGTCAAGGTACAACAAGATGATGTTATCCGATTCATTCAACACCAGATCATATACAGGTTTGGGATTCTAGAGACCATTACCATGGATCAGGGAACTATGTTCACTGGAGATAAGGTGGTTGCCTTTGCTCAGCAGTTTGGGATTAAATTGATACATTCATCCCCATATTATGCACAGGCCAACGGACAAGCCGAGGCAACCAACAAGATTATTGTGGACTTGATCAAAAAGAATTTGGAAAACAAGTCCAGAAAATGGCATTTAACTCTGGATGAGGCTTTATGGGCCATAAGGAATTCCAAGTCAACGACCACTGGCACAACTCCATATCGGCTGACTTACGGCCAAGATGCGGTTTTGCCTTTGGAAATCAATGTCACTTCTCTAAGAGTGGCGAGGCAATTCCTTAAGCCTAGAAGAGTATCGGCCAGCCATGCTTATGGAGTGGATCGATTGGATGAAGATCGGTTAATGGCCTTAGAAAGAATTGAGGCAAGCAAACGCAGAATGGCTAGTGCCTACAACAAACATGTTAAGTTGAAGAAGTTTGTTGAGGGTGACCTAGTTTGGAAAACTATTTTACCAATAAGAGTCAAGGACCCTAAATTCGGTAAGTGGTCACCAAATTGGGTAGGTTCATTCACGGTTAGTCAAGTGTTAGCAGGAAACGCGTATCGGCTAGTTAACATGCAAGGCGAAGAAATGAACAGAAGCATAAATGGCAAATATCTGAAGAAATACTACCCCACGGTTTGGCAAAGCATACTAGAACAATAAAAGAGCTATTCATAGACAAAAAAAGAAATTGTTCCGGTGACCACAGGCCAGCCACCTAGCCAACAAAAATATTTAAAGACAACCGGAAAGAACTAGTCTGTTGAGTCAAGAGTGGCTGCAACTTGGGGATCGGCAACCATAACAGGATCGGCTGCTTCAACCTGGTCAGGGGTACCGGTGGGCTTGGCTGCCTCTTGAGGATCAGCCTTTTCAATAGGATCAACTATCTCTTGTTGGTTGGAGGCTTCAACTGGTGCAGTCTGCACTTCTGCAGCTACTACCCTAGCAATCTCAGCTGCATCCACAGCCATGTCTTTCGGCCCAGAAGGAAGAATGGCAGTGGGCCCACTGGTAGCCGGTGCCTCAGTGGCCACCACATCGGCAGGGGCACTTTCCAAAGCAGCACTAGCCGATTCTTCAGCCTGAACCGTACCCGCTTCGGCTGACGGTGTTGGAGGTTTTTCTTTCGCTTGATTCAGCAGGAGCCGCAGTTCATCCCACTGATGGTTCGCCGAGTCTATGCCTTCTCTGCCCCTCTGCATATCCTGTTCCAAGCCATCCTTTTGGGTAGTAAGTCGTAAAATGTCAGGGTCCAGAGAGGAAGCCTGAACATATAAACTGAAACACCTCTCCGTGTGGGTTTCCAGTCTCGCGTCAAGTTGCTCAAGTTGGGGTGTTAGCTCTTTGATTTCGTTTTGGATCCGAGTCAACTCCGAATTCAGCTGAGCTAACCTGTCCTTGAGTTCACCCTTCCTAGCTAGGTCTGCCTGCCGCTCTCTGTCGACTGCCTGATAAGAGGACAAGAAGGAGGCCCTTTGGGCTTGGAGATCCCGGAGGCATTGCAGGTCTTGAGTGGCATGATGATAATTCTCCCTGCACAGCCGATACACCGCAGAGATGTCATTCACTTGTAGTGTCATTTGACGATACAATTTTCGGCTGGCAGAGGGAACATCAGGAGAATCGGATAGCTTGAAGAGGGAAGCCCTCAAATCGGCCACCTTACCCTTATCTGTGGGGATCTCTCCCATCAGGGCCTCGTCCACCTTTTCCAGGTGGCTAGAGGAGGGTGAGGAGACCTTTTGCAACGGGTCAGCCGAAGCAAAATACTGCTGCAGTTCTTCCTCTGAAACCTGGATAGATGAAGTCGACTGACGAGGAGGAGTCCTATGAGCAATAAGGGATTCATCCCTAGCCGACTACAGTGCAAAGCACAAAGAAGTTAGGGCCAAACCAACATAAATGAGCAATCACAATGAAAGAGATAAAAGGAGATACCTGTGTTGGGTTGTGAGTCTCGGCTATTGGAGAAGCAGGAGCTTGCCGGCGGGCTGCCTCGGATTGAGGACCAGCCGAAGAAACCCCTCGTGCCCTTGGAGATTGGGAGGGGGTAACCTTGTGGGAAGAACGAATGGAGCCAGCTATTTAAAGAGGAGTCATGCGCACGGTCAACGATAAAAGTTGTTGAGATATTATCGGATAGCAGCGCAGTCATCGGGTATGGGAAAAGTAGCCGTTCAGGTCATAATGGGTGACATTAAATGCATATAAAGTGACTGGCGATTGACGTTTTCAGAAACTCGAATCTTATCTGATACATTAATCCAGCATTTACAGCTGAAATGATGTAGGGGGCAATTGTTATCACCAGAAAATATCAGCCATAGCCGATGAAGGGAATAGCCGATGCGTGAGATAAGCCGATCAGATTTGTAGCCGAAAACTGGTCCCATTGAACCGAGGCTAGAAAGGAAAATGTGGGAAGTTCAGGGAGCATCGTGAGGCCAGCCGATTGTTAAAAAGTTTAGCTGGTGTGGATAAAGGAAATATCTGATTATTATGGCCTCATCGGCTGAGCTATTGTTGATTAACATGGAGCTTTGAAGCTCGACCAAGGGTTAAATATGTGAAAATCATGGACTTTGGCGCCAAAATGACTAAAGCCAGCTCTTGAAGGCTTTCAACGCATTTAACACGTGATAAATCGTTTGCCCAGCCGATGGGAGAGCGGTTAACCCACGATACGCATGAGGAAGCAGTTGAGGGACACCCACGACCGCTTGTTGTCAGCCATGAACGTGCGGAACGTATAATGGCCAATAGGGGGCGGTTATTTTTTTTGTTTTTCTTTTGTATATATATACCTTCGCTGAGAAATGTAAAGACACATCCAATCAATCAAACAACTATTTCTTTTGCAATTTATCAGCTTTTTACAGCATTTATCTTAGCCGACTCCATGTATCTTAGCCTTAGCCTTAGCATAGCGTAGATTCACCACACTCAACGCTTTCTGGAGCAGTTGGGGAACCCATAATCGAGAATCAGAGTTCCGTTCTCGGTGTGATCGCTTAAACAGGAATCAATTTGTCGGCTGGACGTTAGCCGAATCCCTCGGCTGATTTTTCCACGCAAACACCATCAAACCACGCCATTTCTTCAAACATAAGTGAAACAACCCATGTTTTTTATTCATTGTGGTCGACATTGTCACTCACCGCAAAAAACCCATCGCTAATAGGCTTTGCAAACTCATTGCCTTCTTATGGTATTTTAGATCTAGGAGAGTTGAAAAAAGAGATACACTTTCTCCTCAAACTTTTTTTTGTTGATAATAACACTTCCTCCTCAAGTACATTTGGCAATCCATGGATAAAAATAGAATTCAAAATTCTATAAAAAAAAAATTAGAATTCAGAAGTCGAATTCCATATGAGATTTTATAGCTAGTTTATAATAATTCATTAGTTTATTTTCTAATATTTTTTTTTTAGATTTAGAGTATTCGATATATATTTACATAATCCTATTTAGGATAATATTTTCTATATGTAAAGTATTATTATATTCTCATATTCAATATTAGATGCTTTATTTGCTAGAACTTTTCAACTAATTTAGAAGAAATCTCATAACTCTGTTGGATGCGAGCAATAGTGAGCTTACGCATCCACTAATTCCAAAATCCCATGACTATGCAACAAAAGTGGTGGATGGGTTTGAAAGCTTTGTAATTTGTAAGCTCGTTCAAGCTTCCTTCAAATCGTAGAGCTCTCCAAGCAAATCAGCAGCGGAAAGAGAGCACATTGCAGAGGACATCGCAAAGCTTATTATATCGGCGATGGGTTTTTATGCGGTAGGGGTGGTAAAGTGATCCATTTATCCATTATCCATTCAATCCATCCATAAAGAAATCTATTCAATCCATCTATTACAAATAAAAAAAATTAAATGGATTGGATCCAATTCATCCATTTAATTTAATGGATGGTTAGTTATCCATTCGCTAATTTTTTAAATCCATTAGATTATAATAAAGGTGGCAAATGGTTAATTTTTTAACTTAATCATAAAATATATTTTAAGTCATAAAAAATAGTTTAATTATAAAAAATATTTTTAATCATAAAAAAATATTTTAATTAGAATATTTTCCCCTTTAATTAGAATATTTTCCCCTCTCTCCCCTTTTCTCTCTCATCTCTCCTCACTCTCTCCCCCCTCTCCCCACCAAAGGAGCTCTTATAAATCAGCAATATCTGCCCGGAGAAAGAGACAAGAAAACCAGTGGAACCCAAAATGATGCCAATCCCATGGGCCATGGCAGACAAGGCCAATGCCAAACAATATTTATACTCAATAAAAAAAGAGAAAATCTATTTTCGAGAATGGCGTCCAACGTGTTCATTCTCGTCCTTTTAGCAAGTTTAAAAACTTTCGGGTGGAAGCAGTCAAACCCAAATACAAATTTAATTGAAAAGCACTAGCAGTAGCAATAAAAGAATGGCTCGGTTTAATTGTTTCCCTTTGCACCTTCCCAGATTTCCCTTTCCTACAAAATGCCCACATTGGGTTAACCGTTGCTAGGCAATTTCTTTAGTGGAGGAAAGAGAGGGGGAGAGGAGAGAGAGATGAGAGAGTGGGGAGAAAGGGCAGAGAGATAGGGGAGAGAGATATTGGGGGTAGGGAGAGAGAAGAGAGGGGAGTAAAATATTTTTGTATGACTAAAAATAATTTTTCGTGATTAAAAATATTTTTCGTGGATAGATTGGATATCCATCTATGAAAAATTTGTTAATGGATGGATTGAATGGTTTTTTTTTTAAATAGATGATGGATGGATTGGATTTTATTTATGAAATTTTAGTGGATAGTAAATCGATAGATGGATTTTTTCAATCCATCCATTAGGATCCATAAGAAAATCTATCTAATTCATCCATTTTGCCACCCCTATCACGCAGTAAATGCCGAGTCCTTTAGCGTCGTCCACGGTGAATCAGAGATGTAGGTGTTTGTGTTTCATTTACATAAGAGATGACATGGCTGTTGGGTGCCAAATTTCAAATTTGGGTTGATCGACAAAATGTTAGAATTCGACAAGTGAAGGCGTAAGAGACCAGAGCAAGGGATGAAAATTGACTAAGTTTGAAAGACCAAGTGATGGGACGGCTGTTCAACGGAAGGCATAACGCGTCGAAGATGTCAAAATGATCATGGTCAAAATAGGCTTAGTTGTTAAGTAAAGACCAATGTACAACTCGACAGGATGTGCTACTGTCGATTAGGTAGTTTTTAGTGAAAACTTAACTACCAACCCGTGTCCGTACAAGTGTCAGGTTGGATGTTAGGTGGTTTTTTCATATTTTTGCCTATAAATAGTAATTTGTACGATGTAACAGAGGTTGGATACATGATCTAATTCCTAATATCTCGACGGCTAAAGAAGATTAACGAAAAACGATTATTGTATGCCTTCCAAACTTTATCTTTCTGTATTTTTAATCAAGTTTCAATCTATTTTCAGTTCTTTGCATTTTCATCTATGTCTTTTACATTCTAATCAATTCGTACTTTCTTGCTTCAAATTTACATTCTTTAATTCCATGTCACTTACTGTTTTCTGTACCTTTACTTTTAAAGCCATTTACATGCTTTGCTTTTAATTCATGTTCTTTATATTTCTGCTACTTAAATTCATGCATTTATATGTTTTCAATTAAATTCATGTCTTTTAGCAGTGTTTCTTAAATTCTGCCTATTGCTTGTTTTCTGTTATATTTCTGTATTAACTTCAAATACATGTTATTTTAATCTAACTTGTTAGTAAACCAAGTTATTGGCTTTCGGCAGCCAATCTTGTTTATTTAAGTCCATATTGCCATTTCGACAACAATTTGTTGTTAGTTGGAATTATCATATACAGATTTGGCATAAGACATAATCATTCATGGCTCTGAAGCCAAGAATATTACAAAATTAATAACGTGTCGAGCATTTGACCATTAGTTTCAAAAAACCTTTGTTTGTAAAACGAGATTACCACATAATTCGTCAATCTTACAATCGTTTGAATTAATTATTTGTTACTTTGCTGAATTTGGTAGAAATACATTTATAAACAAAATTTCCCAGTAAACAAATTGGCACGCCCAGTGGGACGAGTTTAGAGTAACTCGTTTTAAACGATGGTTTTATGCGTCTAAGAAGTGGAAAGATCACTGCTTCTAACGTAACGCAATATAGAAACATGAGTGGCAGTACGAATAGCAGTGCCACAACACCAAGTGTTGCCAGTGCGAATGCGTCGGCAAGCAATACAAATGCTTCGACCACCAGTACGAACGCAGGGGTAGTTATGATCCCGCGGATGAGTAATACTACCGTTGGGGCGGGTACTGGGATGACAATGGCCAATACGCAAGGAGAAGTTATTCAATGACGCCGCGATGCTTGAACCGGTGGTTCAGAGTGCTCCAGAAATTCAGGCATCGCCTGGAAGTGCGAGGAACTCGAGTATTAGGCCCGTACCGCAAGCAACACAACCTCCGTTTGGAATGTCGTATGGTTATTTGAATAACTCGACAGTCCCTGCTATTGGTTCGACCATGTTCAACCAATATCTGAACCAGCCCTTGTTCCCCTTTGGAAATTCTTCCAATACTCAGGGAATGGTAGGCATGACCACTACCACAACCAATCGACAGGGGTCTGGTATAGGGGAAATGTCAAGACAAATGCCTCAGAATAATGGGGGTTTAACCCAGAATTCGTTGGCAAGCATTCGGCAACAAATGGATGACAGTAATCATGACATGGTGAACATGTTCACCCAGCAAATGGGTGCGGTCATTACACCTCTTATGCAGAATACCAATCAAGCGTGTAATGCATTGGCTCTGCAAATGGAAAGGTTAAACCAAGCATTAGGGTTGGCAGCACCAATGAATGACAACGTTCGGCAAGGCCCAATGGGCATGCCCCAAGTACAATACTTGGGGGGCAACCCACAAGATGTGAATAATCAAAATGGGGTGCAGAATGAAGTCATTCAACTAAATCAAAACCTTGGACAGAATATGAACAACTTGGCTTATGGTCAGCTTCAAATTCTACAAAGGAATCAAGATCAAGGACCCCCAATGCATCAAGGTTTAGCCAACTTTAGGCACAATATCATGGGAAACCAGATAGAGCGTGAATCAGGCTGTCGAGCAGGTGCTTAACAGACTTGGTTTCAATATTGGTCAAACTAATAGACCATATTTCATATCTGCGTTTCCTGAATGGGTTCAACAGGCTGAAGTGCCTAGGGGAATAAAGATTCCCAGGTTGTCTAAGTTTTCTGGTGACAACGGAGAATCAACTGTCGAACATGTTGCCAGATACTCGATAGAGATGGGGGAGTTGGCCACTGTAGAGGGTTTGAAAATGAGATTCTTCCCAAGCTCATTGACTAAGAATGCATTTTCTTGGTTCTCAACTTTAAGGGCCAATTCAGTCCACTCTTGGGTCCAATTGGAGGGATTGTTCCATGATCAATTCTTCAGGGGCGACTTAAGGGTTAACTTGACTGATTTATTCAACGTCAAGCGTATGTATAATGAGTCTATAGATGACTACATCACTAGGTTCAAACACATGAAGAGCAGGTGCTTTACGCCTGTTCCGGAAGCGAAAATCGTTAAAATAGCCGCTAGTGGATTGGATTACCATATTAGAAAGAAATTGGTGAACTAACACATTGTTGATCTTGCCCAACTAGGGGAAAAAGTTCGACAGATTGAACAAATCAGGTCTGAAAAGGATAAGAAAAACAATAAGAAATTCATTAGACGTGAGAAGGTTAATTGTGTTGAACAAGATCAAGCAGACAGTGAGGATGAGGCCATCACCGAGCAAGAAATAAATCTTGCTGAATTGAAAGATGGGCCACCTTATGCTTGTCAAGCTCTAATACCTTCCAAAGGGAAGGAAAAGATGAGTTATGCAAACACGAAAACCTATACATTTGACATAACTAAAGCTGATAAAATATTTGACATTCTGTTGAAAGACAAACAGCTTAAGTTGTCAGACGGTCATAAAATGGAAAGGCCTGAGGGCTCCAGTGGTCAAAATTATTGTAAGTACCATGGGGTTTTAGGCCATTCTACTAATGAATGTTTTCGTTTCATGGATTTGATACAAAAAGCGCTGAAAGAAGGAAGACTCGGGTTTGCTGACAAGCAAAAGCCTAGTATGAAGGTGGACACTGATCCATTTGGCCAAGGCATATCCAATGTCGAAGGCCATAATCCAAGAAGCTGCAACATGGTGAATATCAGCGCTAAGCAGAAATATGTGGTGAATGTGGAAGACCCATTCGACATTTACCCGAGGCCTCATGAGTCTGTTGAGGACTTTCTGAGAAGAAAGGACAAGAAGGGTTAGCTGAGTTTGTGCCCACATTGTGACAGGTATTTTGACAAGAAAGCCGCTCAGAAAGCCAAGAATGTTCAAAAGCTTAAATCTCACCAGCACATGCAAACTGGATATGCAAGGAGGAACTATAAGGCTGTTCCCATCAACCAGATGCCTGTTTCAGTCAACCAGGTGCGGAGGCCCACGGCACAAAGGCCTCACAGAGCAGTTGGTGGTTGGTTGGTTGAGTCTTCGAGGGAATCAATTGGAAGCAACCAAGGGTTATCTCCTGGTCGAGTGTTGAATAAGACTAGGAAGCCTGATGCCAATGTGGTGGTGAACAAGTGGGTCGAGAATTCTTCCAAGGCCCGTTGCCCTGAGTTGAGAAATAGGGTAAGGGCTAAGAAGAGTGATCCTCGACAAGTGCCATTTTGGAATAAAGATTACCAATTTGGCAGAATACCTTATCCTGGAGGTGATCAAGTGAAGAAAGCCCCATTGTCGAAGAGTCAGAAACGTCGTCGGCAGAGGATGAGGAAAGCTCAGAAACAAAAATTGAAGGCTGCTGAGTTGGTCAAGGCTCAACATGAGGACTGTTTTATGGTTGGGGTCCAGAAGGTCCCATTGCCTATGGAGGTTGGGTCAAGACTAAAGAGCGTGGTCGTTGATATCAAAGGAGTTAACTTTGAACGAGGTCAAACATCCCAGGACCAGGGGCAAGCATTGTCGACAGGGTCCAAGAGGAATGCCATGCCTGCAAAAGTTCCTTCCACAGTTCGAGAGAAGAAGATTTGGCCAATAGGTTTGATTGAAGCCGAAAAGCTGGCTTCCGAGCGAAGAAGGTCCGGTGTTCAAGCAGCTCCAGTTGAGGATAAAAACAGCGATGTCTCTATGGAGTAGTTGAGAATCATAGCCAATGATTCTGATTTGTTGGATGAATCCATGGGGGCAGTAGGGCAAGGTTTTGTCAAGACAGACTTGTCTATGGAAGAAGTCATTGAAGCATTGAATGATCCAGATGACCCAATTGGCCTAGATGACAAGGAAGAGTTTGATCTCGACATTAATCTGGACGAAAATCTGGATGAATTGGTGATGGCAATGGGAACAACCTTGTCCAATCTGGGGTCTGAAGAGTGCCTTTTTGATAAAGAAGGCATGAGGTTGGGAAGTTATTTAGAAAATGAAGAAACAGCTACGGAAGAAGAGTTCACTAATCTGGATGTGAATTTGGTGTCAGTCTTGCCAGCTGAGTTTCAGGCTCAACATGGATTTGTGGTAGAAGTTCCTGATGAGGAAGAGTTGGACGACTTTTCAATTGGTTGGCATTTTGTCGAGCAAGATATGGTTACTATTTTTGATAATTTTGCTCGTTTAGACAAGCCAACTAATCAGGAGAGAAGTCATCTTCGACCATTGCATATTAAGGCAATGGTTGAAGGCAAGCCTGTCAACAGAGTGTTGGTCGATGGAGGAGCATCTGTGAACTTGATTCCACGAGCCATGTATAAGAAGCTAGGGAAAGATGATACAGATTTGCTACCAACCTAGTGGTTACTGACTTTGGAGGTAGATCTGTACCAACAGATGGTGTGGCAATGCTGGATGTGCAAGTAGGATCAGTAGAAAGGTCCACTTTGTTTGTAGTGATTCCTTCAAGGTCAAGTTACAACGTTCTGTTGGGTAGGGATTGGATTCATGCTGTCGGAGCAGTTCCTTCAACAGTGCATCAGAAACTTATCCTTTGGAATGCTCATGACGACATTGAGATTATTGAAGCTGACGACAGCCCATGTTATCTGCAGCAGATGCACGTTGATTTCAAGGTTTATGATCCAAAAGTGAAGTCTATATCTGTGCAGGGTGGTGTTGTCGACAAAGATGCTTTGAACGCTTGCTTGGAAGAGTAGTTTGGAGTCAGATTGTTGGATGAGGCCGATGGAAATCGGCCAATCGACAAAGATAAGCCTTGAAGAGAATCAGACGCAACCGTCGGCTTGCGAGGCCGACTGACAGCCAAACTCAGAAGATGAAGTGTTGGCTGATTGTATATTCGATGATGGCCTTTTGGGATTTGAGAAGGGGCTTGAGGATAAAAATGGTTTTGAGTTAGAAGATCCCTTGGAAGAGGTTGACTTGGGGGATGAAGGAAGAAAGAGGCCAATATATGTGAGTGCTTTGCTACCAGACCAGTTTAAAAGGCAAATTGTGGAATTAGTCTCTGAGTACAAGGATTGTTTTGCCTGGGACTACCATGAAATGCCGGGTCTGAGTAGAGATCTTGTGGAACATAGATTGCCTCTGAAACCTGGTTGTAAGCCTGTCAAACAAGCCAACAGGAGGTTTGCTCCTGAAATTGTGCTGAAAATTAAGGAAGAAGTTGAGCGCTTGTTGAAGGCTAAGTTCATTCGTACAACCAGGTACATTGAATGGTTGTCAAATGTGGTGCCTGTCATAAAGAAGAATGGCAAGATGAGGGTTTGCGTCGATTTCAGGAATCTTAACATTGCAACCCCTAAAGATGAGTACCCCATGCCCATAGCAGATATGTTAGTAGATGCAGCATCTGGTCATGAGTTTCTAAGTTTCATGGATGGACATGCTGGTTACAATCAGATTTTCATTGCTGAGGAGGATGTGCCTAAAACCGCTTTTAGGTGCCCAGGGTCCATTGTAACTTACGAGTGGGTAGTGATGCCTTTTGGTTTGAAGAATGCTGGTGCAACTTACCAAAGGGCAATGAACACTATTTTTCATGAAATGATAGGCAAATCTGTGGAAGTTTATATTGATGACGTGATTGTCAAGTCAAAGAGCCGAGAGGAGCATTTGAGCCATCTTCGACGAGCATTTCAGGAAATGAGGAAGCACAGTTTGAAGATGAATCCTGAAAAGTGCGGGTTTGGTGTCTCAGCCACTAAGTTCTTGGGTTTTCTGGTGCACAAGAAAGGCATTGAGATAGACAAGAACAAAGCTAAGGCTGTGTTGGAAGCGAAACCACCTTCCAATAAGAAGGAACTCCAATCTTTTTTGGGGAAGGTGAATTTTCTTAGAAGGTTCATATCGAACCTTTCTGGAAGGATAAGGGCATTTGCTCCTTTGGTAAAGCTCAAAGCTGAAGAAGCCTTTGTATGGACACAACAACATCAAGAGGCTTTCGACCAAATCAAGCAGTACTTGACAAATCCACCGGTCATGATGCCTGCAGAACCACATCGACCAGTGAAGTTGTACATTTCTGCCTCAGAAGAAACTATAGGTTGTCTACTGGCTCAGGAGGATGATAACAATGTCGAAAGAGCCGTTTACTACCTCAGTCGAGTGCTGAATGATGCAGAAACAAGATACAGTGCTATAGAGAAGTTGTGTCTAGCATTGTATTTTTCATGTACAAAACTTAAGTATTATTTGATGCCTTGTAATGTCTTGGTAATGTCAAAGACAAATGTGATTAAGTACATGTTGTCCCAGCCGATTCTGAATGGTCGAATTGGAAAGTGGACACTTGCTTTGTCTGAATTTTCTTTGCAATATGTACCTTTAACGGCTGTCAAAGGTCAAGCAATTGCTGACTTTTTGACTGACTATCCATGTTTAGAAATAAAAGAATTGATAGGGCTAGTCGATTTAAAGCCTTGGCATTTGTATTTTGATGGCTCAAAACACAAAAATGGTGTTGGTGTTGGCATCCTGATAATTTCACCTTTAGGTGTGCCAACTAAATTAATGTTTGAGTTAAAATATGTTTGTTCCAATAATGAGGCTGAATATGAAGCTTTAATTGTAGGTTTGGAAATTTTGATAGAAATACGAGCATGCACTGTCAAAGTTTTTGGAGATTCACAACTGGTTATAAGGCAGTTAACCCAAGAATACAAATGTGTTAGCCATAATCTTGTCAAATATTGTCAAGTTGCTAGCAAGTTGATGAAGCGATTTGACAGTGTCGAGTTGGAACATATCCCTAGAGAACTGAACCAAGAGGCTAATGAGTTAGCCCAGTTGGCCTCGGGGTATAAGTTTGTTGGTGTAAGCCCTAGAGGCTAATGTTTTTCCTTTGGACTTATATTTTGTATCATGTAGTTTATTATAATAATGAGGCATTTTCAATTATTATGTTTGTTTCAACGTAATAAAGTCCTTGAGTAAAAGTTCGTTTTCAATAGAACATCGAGTAGACGACTCGGTTGTGAGATACTAAAGAACTTACTCTAAATATCCGTAGTCGAGTATTATTATTATTAAGGACAATAATAATGCATCAAGACTATTATGTGGGTGGGTGATAACCTCATCTCACGGGTTATAGATATGAGATATCAAGTCACCACATAGGTACACGTTAGGTAATTGTGTCTTGGATTGACCCGCCATGAGAATACTACATAGTGTGTTATGTAAGTGTCATGAGTTATTCTCATAGTGATAGTGGTGTATGCCACCCTCGGACTGAAACCACTATGGTCCCTACGAGGAGTTGAGTGTTTTATTGCCGCCAAACATTATGTCCGTAGCAGGACAATTATAAAGTCAGTCAGCTGGGCACTCAACGAGTCATGCAAAGAGACATGAGTGACCTAGATGGGATTTGCCCCTCCTACATAACAGAGTAATATCTGTGGGCCCCTTGATGAGTATGATCAGTAAAATGCATGGTTACTTGAAATAAGTCAATATGAGATATTGATCTTATTTGTTGTTACTAAGTCTACTCGGGCATCAAGGAATATAATATTGAACTATACAAGGGTGACACATATTATGCCTTGTGTTCAATATAGATATAAGGGCAAAAGGGTAATTATACACATGATCATTATCACGGAAAGGTTACGTCACAACACTGACATTCTCGTTACTTGGGTAGCAGTGATGTATTGCTAGACACCGCTCATCGCTTATAATATTAAATAGTGATTTAATATTATTGCCAACGCGTTGAACCTACGAGGTCACACACACATGAGAAAGCTAATGGGAGATTAAATAAATGAGTGAGACTCATTTTATTCGGTGGTACATTCTTACGATGCACCGAGTCAAGAAAGACACGAACACGATAAGTTACGGTGCGTTGAGAGCACACGGTAAGCTACTGATGCGCTAGGTCAGTCTTAAGTGAAGTCTATAAATAGACTCGTTAAGGCGAAGTCGAACACGAATTAAAACCCTAGCCGTTCCAAAGATCGTGACTTGCATCGTGGCGGTTCCAGACGTCATTAACCTTTGTGACGAGACCGCTCCCATTCGGCTGTTCGTGTGGACTACGTGAGGCGTTGTTTTTAATGCGACGCTCGTGCTCGACTCCAATTTTCGTCTGCAAACGATCTGCGCTACAAGAGGTAATTCATATAACCCTGAGTCATGACCATTCGCAAGGATCCATGGAAGGGAAAGTTTAAATTTCCGCTGCGTTTTTAAACTCTGTTATTGCGCTATTTCCCTACAAAGTTATCTTCAAAGGTGTTGAAAGAACTCATAAAAGTTCGTGAGTTATTGTACCCTTTGGACGAAAGGGATATACTGGTTTCCAATGCATCAAGTTCATCTGATTGGCGTAAGCCAATAATTGAGTATTTGGAAAATCCAAGTGCTGATGTCGACAGGAAAGTTAAGTACAAAGCGACTAAGTTTGTGGTGCTCGCTGGAGTTTTGTATAGAAAGTCTGTCGATGGTAACTTGGAAACATGCCTTAGTGAAGAGGACGCCTACTTGGCATTGGCAGAGGTTCATGAAGGAATTTGTGGAGCTCATCAAGCAGGTGAGAAAATGAAATGGGTACTAAGAAGACAAAGAGTGTATTGGCCCAATTTGGTTAAAGATTGCATTATGTTTGCAAAGTCTTGTGAAGAATGCCAAAAACATGGCCACATACAAAATGTGCCTGCTAGTGAGTTACATTCCATCATTAAGCCTTGGCCTTTTAGAGGTTGGGCACTGGACCTCATAGGCCAAATTTTTCCTACATCTTCAAAGGGGCATAAGTACATTTTAGTAGGGGTGGACTACTTTACCAAATGGGTAGAGGCAGTGGCCTTGAAAGAAGTGACTCAACAAGACATTGTGGATTTTATTGAAAATCACATTGTTTGTAGATTCGGAATACCTCAAACAATCACAACTGACCAAGGATCTGTGTTTGTTGGGAAGAAGGTTGCCGAGTACGCTGAGTCGAGGCGAATAAAGATGGTGACTTCGATGCCCTACTATGCGCAAGCAAATGGTCAGGTCGAGGCCACGAATAAAATTATCATTGGGTTGATAAAGAAGCACATTGGTAGATATCCAAAAAGTTGGCATTTGACTCTGGAACAAGTTCTCTGAGCATGCAGAAACTCTCCAAAAGAATCGACAGGTACTACTCCTTATAAATTGGTTTATGGCCATGATGTTGTGTTGCCTGTCGAGATAAATCTTGGTTCATTAAGAATTCAAAAGCAAAATGAGATGCCAGTAGATCAATACTGGAACTCGATGTTTGACGAATTGGATGAAGTTCATGATGAGAGAGTCGTGGCCTTAGAGCATTTAGTTCGACAAAAAGAAAGAATAGCTAAATTCTATGACAGTCGAGTTAAGTACAAGCGCTTCAAGGTTGGTGACTTAGTTTGGAAAGTCATTTTACCAATGGATAAGAAATGTCGAGAATTTAGGAAATGGTCCCCAAAGTGGGAAGGGCCATTTGAGATTGTTCAAACATTCTCAGGAAATGCTTATGCACTTGTTGAAGTAAATTCTGGTTTCAGGATTAAGTCTATTAATGGCAAATATTTGAAGTTATATAGACCAACAATGTGCGAAGTAAGAATACAACCTTGAAAAGTAAACTGGATTGTTCTATTCAAGAGCCATTTGGCAGTATACAATATACATTGTCGAATAGGCTTACAGCCTGGTAATACAAGTACTGGAAAGTCTATAAGTCTAGGCTATTATGGAATAAATCCACTTGTGGAAGCTTCGCCGTGTCCCGGATTCTGATCATGCCGAGGAAGAATTTAGGAAGAGAGAGGAACGTGGGAAGCAAGAGCGGCTCCCGTGGCATACCATCCGGCCAATCAAGTCTGCAAGAGCTGCTTCAGATGGTAGACACCCAAATCGACGGAAAGTGAAGCTAAAAGCATGGGTACGTCGATGAGAAGTGTCAAATGCCATGCGAGAAAGGTAAAGCAGGCAGATTGAGAAGCAGTCGCCGATTTAGGTGTACGCTTCACAATTAACCGAACTGTGCCAAAACCTTTCCTAATTGCTTGCCCACACGTTGAATTTCGAACACAAGGTGTGAAGGAGTGCAAGACAGTAGGAGAAAGAAGTGGCTCCGGCTTTCCCTTTCTCACATGTTTCAACGAGGTTGGCAAGCCGCATTAGGCAACTTACCAAAACTCGTTGTTGATATTAGGCAAATTACCAAAACCCAGAGAGTCTTTCACCGTTGAGACAAAGACTTTGAAAAAGGACTATGGGAGGTGGAGCCCCTGGCTTCCAAATGAAATAGGCAGAGCCAGGGAATGAAGGCTTGAAATGTATAAAAAAGGTTTCCATAGCAACTTGTTGCACTCAGAATT